>CM017777.1:29116222-32100381 GCA_008121275.1 Drosophila lowei | reverse complement strand
AAAGGTTAACAATTTGAATATTTGAATTAATATGTAAATATTACTAAAAATGTGAATTAATTTGAAGTTGGCGCGTTACATTATGTGTACATATAAAGAAGCGCAATCGATAGTATCAATAGTATCGAGCCAAAACGATCTGAATTATGATCACTAGATTTAAGAGATATACGAAATAAAACGAACGAGCAAGGAACTACATCGAGCGGATTAAGGAAGGTCTTAATTGTGTAGACGGATTCCACTGGAAAACTGTTGGAGGGACTTAGCTCGTACATTTGGCGCCCGAGCAGGACCTTTGGAGAAGGTTCAATTACCGGATGGAGTTCACGACTGGAACTCAATAAATATTTCACCCTGAGTCTGGCTGACGGCGAGTGCGACAGCGGCTTCGGTATCGAATTGTGAGTGTGAACTGCTTTGAGCATCTAATATTTCTTGCAGGCATGTGTAGCATACAACGTATAGCGATACGCTATCATAACGAGCTGATCTTATTGTAGCGACCAGAGGAGCACGCGCTGGTTCCGGCTTCTATTTGTCGTCGGCAAGGGGGGGGTGAGGATTTACCACTGTGCTACCTGCTCGCATTGGATACATATAATAATATTGATTTCGCGTGCTGTTTTCCTCCCTAACACATGATCGATCGGACTGGACATACAGAAAAGAAACTACCAAGAGTGACAAGCTATGCACACATAGAGGTTGCTCTGCAAAGAAAACAGAACATGCTGAAGTACGGGTTGTGCTGCTGAGTAGCTGTAGGTGTAGCAGCGTTTTGCCCACCTCTACCTTGACCATCTGGGCCGCAAAGCCATATTAGTGGCCGATGATCCCTAAAACCCCCAGACTCACTTCATTTCCATAATCCACTCGGCATGGCGCCCTAAAATAATTTAGTTCATTATCGATTTCATTTTAAAACTTATTTATTACTTGACACAGGGGCATTTCCTACTCTACTTAAACTCCCAATTGACTCAATAACTATTTTAGCGAACAACAGGATTCGAGAATATTCCAGGTTGGAAATTAAAATAATACTAAAAATAATTAAAATAGAAGAATTATAGCTAAATAGAAAAAAAAGAATTAAATGTGTATATAATAAAAAAAACAGTATATGTATATAGGAGGTAGCCGCTAAACTGGCATACAAATTTAACAGAGCATTTGTGACAACAACAAAACCCATGGTTACTGTTCTTGCTATCTCTTCCGGCATGTGGATCTGCCCAACTGTTTTACCTCTCCCCTTCCTTCTTTCCTATACCTCTCCTTCTCTCACGCTCATGCATGCAATTTATTTAGAGTAAAGCAATATTCTTTCACTTACGTGCCATCCATCTCCAAAAGCGCTTTTGTCGAAGACGATCCGCTTGCTATAATTGCTGTAAATGTAATTTTATTGGGAGAGCACAACAACAAAAAGAGAAAAAGAAGAGAAAGAACAAGGCGCGCAGAGGCTTTCGGGGACTGCTTTTTTTCTTTGCTTTTGTGCATTGATATTGTATTTCTATTCCCTTATGCCTTTCTTTTCTTTGGGCTCCACATAGGGCTAGCCCTTACGGTTTAAGGGAAAAGAAAAGCAAGACTGAATTAACGGCGCTGCACTGCCGAAAGGGGAGCAAGGTATTTGTATTCGTACTCACTAAGACCTTGCCTATTGGCTCATGGGTATAATTTTGATCTGGGTTTTTATTTCCTCTACTTTTTTCACTAAGCCAGGTCGGCCGAGGGCAAGATATTTACGCAAAAAACTTGGGGGCAAAAAAAATGTTCAATATTCCGCTTTTAGTTTCGCAGCTTCCCGGCGCCGACGATGCTGCTGATGCACTGAGTCGGACCCACAGCTGGAGCGGCGGACTCTCTGCCTTGCGCTTCTCTGCGCCAGCGGCGAATTCGATCGGTTCTTGTGCTTTTTTCGGGAGCGCAGTCTCTTCTCTTCCCTTTCTATGGCCAGCTGGTTGTGGCTGCGGCCGGCTCGGTCATCGATCCCAATTATCTTTTTCCGCTATTCTCCCTTGAAATCTGCTTGGCACAAAGTGCCAATTCTGTAATACAATAAAACCCATGTTCCATTTAACACTACCTAGCGACACCTAAACCCCAATGTCCAACTTACCGCTATGTGGCGATTGGCACTCTTGTTATATTAACTTGCATATGGCCGTCCGAAACAAAAAAGAGACCACTTTCGGATGCCTTGCCTCCGGCGTGGGGTCAGAATGGAACGCCCCCTTACTGGGGTGGCAAATTTCTTTTCGATTTCTTTATGGTATAATTTGAAAGCAACCCGATTCTTTTGTTTGTCTTTTTTTCTTTGATTTAGCACTGGCGCGAGGTTTAGTTATGTTTTTCCGCTAATATTTCCTCTTTCCACCACAAACACTACCTTCTGAAGTGGGGCCGAAAATCGAAAAGAGCGACCGTAGCTGGACTTGCATTCACGAACCCTTCTAACAGCGAAAGTGCCAACCACCATTTCCCTCGAGTTAACATAACCGCGGCCGACTCTCCCCCCGAGTCCGACCGTCTGCCCAAAAGTACCCGTCGATCACGAGCAATAGGGGCGCTAAACGCAATTACGATATTCCCTAGATTTAAAATTTTTGATTAGTTTTTTTTTTTTTCCGTTCTTTTATTTTTGTTGTTGTTGTAGTAATATTTTGTAGCTGGTTCAAGCGTCACTACAAATTCCCCCCTACCAAAATCACACTTTGGGGGAACCACACCAAAAGTGGGATCCACGCTTGAACGGCTATTAAAAGAGAAGTTATTGTTTTAAATCCTTGGCGTGAAACTTCCTATTAATTTACCCTGCAGATCTTCCACCTCATAGTAGCAATTTCTAGCTTCTGTCGTATCCGACTTTTTATAAACGCTGGTGCTAGTTTAGCGCTAAAGCCCTTCGCGAAATTGCTTTGCTGGAAATTTCGCCGATATATCTCCTGGCCTACAACAAAAATGACACCTGCCGACTGCGCAAATTGTATGTTCTTTCATTCCTAGCGTGTTGTGCGTGCATCGTATCCTTTGCCTTATGTCTGATGAGGTCAAACGAATCCTCTTTACCAAACTGTACAGTGCGATCTTCCAGCATCTGTAAATTTCTTAACAGCCTGTAGCTGGCTCCATCGACAATCATGTGCTGGCCAAAGCGAGGCGATAAGGAGTCGTATTTATGGCTGAATGGACCGAGGAACGCAGCGCACAGCAAATGTTACTGAGCTGCTCATCCCAATTCTTTTGATCAGGGCGGACATATGATTTCATTGCAGCTATCACCGATCGGTTTACTCGTTCTGATGCGTTTGCCTGCGGAGCGTAAACAGCAGTATACCTGTGCACAATATGATATTTCCCTAGCAGCGCATTAAACACCTCCGACCTGAACTGTACACCATTATCCGAAACAATTGTTTCAGGAACCCCAAAACAATGGAACAAATCTTCTTCCAGATACCGTGCCACGACATCCGCAGTAAACTTTTTTACTGGCTTTAAGAAAGGAAACTTCGACAAGTGATCAACCACAATAAAAATCCCTATATGCCCAGAACGACTTCGGGATACGGCCCCAGGAAATCGACAAACAGTTTCTGGAAAAACCTATCCGATGTACCAATGTTCCCTAAAGGCGGTCGAAGGGTGTGATTGGGATGCTTTGTGATCTTGCATACATGGCAATTATTTATATATGTCCTTACGTCGGACACCAAATTCGGCCAATAGTAGAAACGCCTAAGTTTTTCTAATGTTTTGTTTATCCCACAGTGAGCTGATAGCTGGTTTTCGTGAGCGTCTTTTTAAGGTTTCCTCGACTAATCCTCGTGGTATCCAAAGCTTCCAACATAAATCGTCAGCTACCTTGTCTCCCGCCGCGTGCTCGGCGCGTCGGTATATATACCCATCTACGATTTTCAAATCTGGAGTCTTGGACGCGTTTTCAACGAGTTTGTCTCTTAGGGCTACATACTCCGGCGACCTAAATTCTTCTGACTGAAGGTCAACAATGCTGGACAAAACTAATGCCGATAAGTCTTCGGTATTTGTGCGCGAAAGAGCATCTGGGACTACGTTTTGGCTACCTTTTCTATGCTGGATTTTAAACGGGAACCCCTGAAGTTTTAAGGACCATCTAGCTAACCGTGAACTGAGATCAGACTGGGTCATTAGCCATTTTAAAGATGCATGGTCTGTTATGATGATGAACTCCTGCCCTTCGATGTAAGCCCTAAACTTCTTAACCGCCAAAACTGCTGCCAAACACTCTTTTCGGTCACTGTGTAATTCCGTTGGCATTTATTTAGCTTCCGTGACATGAAAGCCACAGGTACTTCATCCTTGTCCTCATTGGTCTGCATCAACACGGCCCCACGCCTGAGTCACTTGCATCACAATGTATCCTAAATGGTATATTGAAATTCGGGCTATGCAAAACTGGGGCTGTGCTCATACGTTCCTTTAATAATTCGAACGACTTTTGTGCTTCTTCGCTCCAAACAAAGCTACGCTTTTGCTTTAGAGTATCTGTTAAAGGGGCGGCCAATGCAGCATAGTTCCGGATGAACTTATGATACCATCCAGTTAAGCCAAGGAAACGTCGAACTTGCTTAATTGAACGAGGTACTGGAAAATCGGTAACAGCTGCTATTTTGTCTGGATCGGTATTAATCGTGCCATTACCAATTACGTGACCTAAATATTTGACCTCCTTTATACAAAAATGACTCTTTTCAACATTTAGGGTTAAATTTGCTATTTTAAATTGAGTAGCTAGAATTCCTAATACCTCCAGATGCCGCTCAAATGTGTCAGACACGATCAAGAGGTCATCAAGGTAGATGAAAACTTCATTTCGGAGATTTGCGGGGATAACCTTATCCATGAGCCTTGACATGGTCTGAGGTGAGTTAGTTAGCCCAAATGGCATCACGGTGAACTGATAAAGAGGCCTCCCGGGAACAGTAAACGCCGTTTTATCCCGCGATTTCTTATCGAGCGGTATCTGCCAAAATGCGTCTTTTAGATCCAAGCTTGTAATGAACTCGGCCTTGGGCAATCTCGCCAAAATACCATCGATAAGCGGCATAGGGTATGCGTCCTTTACTGTAGAGTCGTTGAGTTTCCTGCTATCGATGCATAGTCGAACTTTGCCAGGTTTGCGCACTAATACTACTGGTGAGGACCAACTACTATTTGATTCTTCGATTACCCCCAGCTTAAGCATTCGATCCAATTCATTGTACATCAGCTTCTCTATAGCAGGTGAAACTGGATAGTGACGCTGCTTGATTGGTTTTGCGTCAGCTATATCAATCGAATGCGATATCAAGGTGGTGCGTCCTAAACCTTTGATAGCAAAGGAGGGAAACAGAAGAATGGCAGCTGCTAGTGTTTTTTGTTGATGTACAGTTAATGACCTACTTAAGGGATCGCTCACTGACAAAACCGATAGTTGCTCACTTAAAAAGAGAAACTGGAAGCAAGTTAAACGCCTTCCAAAAATCTATACCCAAATAAAGGTCTCCCGATAAAGATGGGACTACGAAAAAGGTTATCTTCTTGGATTCGCCTCGATAGCTAACCTCTGTCGTCAGTCGACCAATAATATCCTGTGATTTTCCATCGGCCGTCTTCACCGTGGCCGATAAACGCTTATATTCCGTTTTCTCCATTACGTCTTTCGCCAGATGACCGCCAATACAGCACACGGACGCACCGGTGTCCAAAAGGCCGACTACCGTGTTACCCAGTAGAGTGACTTGGGCATATGGGCGGAAGTCATGGAGTTTCCCAATTACTGTCTCTAATAGCATCTTGCGTTCGGCCCTAGTTTGACGGTTGAAGGCGATCCTACGCAATCGCGAACGAGTGCTACTTTGCCGGGAGTGGAATAATTAATGGATTGCTGTAAGTCAGGGTGATATGACGCGGCCGGTAATAAGTTATGTAGCAATTTTGGAGTCTCATCTAATCTGTATTCGTCCCCCTCGAGACAACTTGTTTGCGTGCACTTTTCGGTTGTGCACGCGCTGCTAAGTTTTTTGTGGCATTCGAGCTGCAACGGCGGCAGTTTGGCTTATACGTGTCAGCCAATCCACAACCAAAGCAGAAGACTCGCCGTTCTGCTAGACACTCCTGATAACGGTGGCCCTTCGCCCCGCAATTCCAACAGGAAGCTTCAATGGCAGCTACCTCTACCTCTTCAATATCAGAACTATCGGATTCGGAAATGTGGTCTGTTTGATGTCCCAACGCACTAATGTTACGATATTTGGGTTTCGGTATCGCCACTGAAGGTTTGTAGACTGTCCGCATAAAAATTTCGCGTGTTCGCACCAGATGTCTTAACTGAGCAATGGTGGAAGCTGGCTCATATAATATTTCTCGCTGAACCTCAGTAAGAAGATTTGCTCTTAGAGTCTCTAACAAAGATTGCTCCGACATGGGCTGTGTGAGCCGATCTGCCAAAGAGGCGATCACACTGTAAAAATCATCGAACGACTCATTTACGAGCTGTTTACGATCTTCGATTTCCGTCCGGATTATGCGATCCGTGCGTGAATCTTTGAATTGACCCCTTAACGCTACACATAAGTCATGCCAGCGAATTTGGGACACACTTTTGTGGTATCTCCAATACCACTCACTAGCCTTACCCTCAAATAAATTGTTCGAGTTTCGGGCTACTAGTTCGAAGTTCCCATTCATCGTTTGGTGGGTTAAGGCTTCGATTCTATAAATGAAGTCATCTATAGACATAGAATCCTTGCCATTGAATCTCAGCTTCCAATTTGCCATTATTTGACTTATACGATCCGGACGTACCTCACCCGGCAGTGGCGCCTGACTAAAGATTTGACCATAATCCCGTGTCTGATCCGAAGCTGCCTGCGAGTGTGAATTGGGCAATAAAGGCTGTATATTATGCTGCTCAACGTGTGTCCCTGATGACAACTGTTCTATACGGATTGGGGACCTCTCTCTAGAGGAAGCTGTCGAAGCTGCTTGTAAACCTGTACTAATAGCTTGGGAAAGTTTTTCTGTTAGTTGTGCCATTGCTGCACTCATGGCTAGAGTTTGCTTTGCCATTTCTGCTGAAATTGTGCCTGCCATCACCGTGTACAAAACATCACTTGCCGCTCTATTGCTCGTAGTCGGCGTGGAAGCATCTAAATTCTCCTGATCTGGTGGAGGGTCAGGCATGGTTGCAGTTTCGACTGGTTTGGTTTTCGATCTAGTAGTCAGTGAGTGAGAAATAGACGGTGCTCTTTGGTTCGAAGTTGTGGGACGTTCAATGTCTTTTAGGTTAATCAATTTTTCAGGGCTTCGTTTAACCGGCATTGCTCTTGACTCGCTTAATTAAATTAATTTTGTATAACGCTAAAAAAAAATTGTATAAAAGAAGGAATTTGTATAAACTGTTTGGTTGCCATGCTATCGTTTCATATGGTTGTGACGGTCTTAATCAGCTGTTCTAATGTGTGCTTGTCAATATAGTACAGATTAGAATAGAAAACGAAAAGAGTACACGATAAAATATTATTTTCCGCCAGTGGCGGCTACGCTGTAACTCACTAAGCTCCAGCAAACAATATTAGGAAGTATACATAAGTGAAAACACAAAGGAAGCAAAGAAGGAAGGGAGATATGTTACATAGGAGTGAACTTTCCTGAGAAGGTATCACGATTCCAAAGGCAACTGATAGGTATGATTGTCCTCAAGCAAGGTAAACGGGATGGCCGTAGGTCTTGACTCCACGTGTAACCAATAAGCAACGCCTACTATGCAGTATGAACAATCCACCCAAGGATTCTAATGACTTTATACTATTAAATTTTGGAGTTATAACCATTTAAAGTTATAACGCTTCCAGAAACTCTCCATAAAGCACATGAGTTAACTGTTTTAGTGGAGTCCAGGTAGTAAAGCAATTTTAAGCTTTAGCTATCTCCATAGAGCTCTAACCATTAACAGAACAAGGAACCGAGAACCAATCGAACAGGTGTTAGGAACTATATTATCAGATGTAATTGATAAGAATGAAGACTATCGGTTGGGGTCAGCCAGGATGGCTGCTTCAGGCCCCACGTTGGGCGCCAAATAAGATTATAATATATCTATAAGTTAGAACTGTAGCATACAACGTATAGCGATACGCTATCATAACGAGCTGATCTTATTGTAGCGACCAGAGGAGCACGCGCTGGTTCCGGCTTCTATTTGTCGTCGGCAAGGGGGGGGTGAGGATTTACCACTGTGCTACCTGCTCGCATTGGATACATATAATAATATTGATTTCGCGTGCTGTTTTCCTCCCTAACACATGATCGATCGGACTGGACATACAGAAAAGAAACTACCAAGAGTGACAAGCTATGCACACATAGAGGTTGCTCTGCAAAGAAAACAGAACATGCTGAAGTACGGGTTGTGCTGCTGAGTAGCTGTAGGTGTAGCAGCGTTTTGCCCACCCTACCTTGACCATCTGGGCCGCAAAGCCATATTAGTGGCCGATGATCCCTAAAACCCCCAGACTCACTTCATTTCCATAATCCACTCGGCATGGCGCCCTAAAATAATTTAGTTCATTATCGATTTCATTTTAAAACTTATTTATTACTTGACACAGGGGCATTTCCTACTCTACTTAAACTCCCAATTGACTCAATAACTATTTTAGCGAACAACAGGATTCGAGAATATTCCAGGTTGGAAATTAAAATAATACTAAAAATAATTAAAATAGAAGAATTATAACTAAATAGAAAAAAAAGAATTAAATGTGTATATAAAAAAAACAGTATATGTATATAGGAGGTAGCCGCTAAACTGGCATACAAATTTAACAGAGCATTTGTGACAACAACAAAAAACCCATGGTTACTGTTCTTGCTATCTCTTCCGGCATGTGGATCTGCCCAACTGTTTTACCTCTCCCTTCCTTCTTTCCTATACCTCTCCTTCTCTCACGCTCATGCATGCAATTTATTTAGAGTAAAGCAATATTCTTTCACTTACGTGCCATCCATCTCCAAAAGCGCTTTTGTCGAAGACGATCCGCTTGCTATAATTGCTGTAAATGTAATTTTTATTGGGAGAGCACAACAACAAAAAAGAGAAAAGAAGAGAAAGAACAAGGCGCGCAGAGGCTTTCGGGGGACTGCTTTTTTTGCTTGCTTTTGTGCATTGATATTGTATTTCTATTCCCTTTATGCCTTTTTTTCTTTGGGCTCCACATAGGGCTAGCCCTTACGGTTTAAGGGAAAAGAAAAGCAAGACTGAATTAACGGCGCTGCACTGCCGAAAGGGGAGCAAGGTATTTGTATTCGTACTCACTAAGACCTTGCCTATTGGCTCATGGGTATAATTTTGATCTGGGTTTTTATTTCCTCTACTTTTTTCACTAAGCCAGGTCGGCCGAGGGCAAGATATTTACGCAAAAAACTTGGGGGCAAAAAAAATGTTCAATATTCCGCTTTTAGTTTCGCAGCTTCCCGGCGCCGACGATGCTGCTGATGCACTGAGTCGGACCCACAGCTGGAGCGGCGGACTCTCTGCCTTGCGCTTCTCTGCGCCAGCGGCGAATTCGATCGGTTCTTGTGCTTTTTTTCGGGAGCGCAGTCTCTTCTCTTCCCTTTCTATGGCCAGCTGGTTGTGGCTGCGGCCGGCTCGGTCATCGATCCCAATTATCTTTTTCCGCTATTCTCCCTTGAAATCTGCTTGGCACAAAGTGCCAATTCTGTAATACAATAAAACCCATGTTCCATTTAACACTACCTAGCGACACCTAAACCCCAATGTCCAACTTACCGCTATGTGGCGATTGGCACTCTTGTTATATTAACTTGCATATGGCCGTCCGAAACAAAAAAGAGACCACTTTCGATGCCTTGCCTCCGGCGTGGGGTCAGAATGGAACGCCCCTTTACTGGGGTGGCAAATTTCTTTTCGATTTCTTTATGGTATAATTTGAAAGCAACCCGATTCTTTTGTTTGTCTTTTTCTTTGATTTAGCACTGGCGCGAGGTTTAGTTATGTTTTTCCGCTAATATTTCCTCTTTCCACCACAAACACTACCTTCTGAAGTGGGGCCGAAAATCGAAAAGAGCGACCGTAGCTGGACTTGCATTCACGAACCCTTCTAACAGCGAAAGTGCCAACCACCATTTCCCTCGAGTTAACATAACCGCGGCCGACTCTCTCCCGAGTCCGACCGTCTGCCCAAAAAGTACCCGTCGATCACGAGCAATAGGGGCGCTAAACGCAATTACGATATTCCCTAGATTTAAAATTTTTGATTAGTTTTTTTTTTTTTTTTTTTCTTTTATTTTTGTTGTTGTTGTAGTAATATTTTGTAGCTGGTTCAAGCGTCACTACACATGTTTAGTTCCAATTCGATGTGTGTGAATAATCTTAAAACAATACAATTGTTTTAGTGTCAAGTGGTCGCGGCTTTGAGACTTCTGCGCTTTAATTGTTCTGTAAGCGGGGTCTCGTGTAGAAGGCAGATTACAATTACAGTTAGCTTGAGCGCTTAGGTATCTGCATGCACACATACAGCCTATTGCGTGCACTGCTATACGTTGAAGCAAGGCACATACATACTTGCATATGTATGCAGTTACAAGCCGGCACCTAAAGAACAGTAATTGCTATTTGACATTGATCTAACTTTGTAGTCGTTTCTTCTTTGCCTGCCGGTTCGTTGGGGCGCAAGTACACATTTTGGTACAGTGGCGCACAGTGGTCAATTGTTGATCAATTATTGAATTGGGCAGTGTAGTGAGAATTTAAAGTTAGCCGATTATTGAATAGAGTGGCTAAACTTGGTACCGTGTTACTTACTCATGCCAATATTGAGTATTTTTTATTGTTAAATTTTCAAGGGTAACACCGGTATAAATAGTCAGTGCAAATGGCACCTAGAAAGGGTAAAGATGCGGAGGTGCTCACTTCTCGAACGGCGTTAATGAATTCCTTTGTCCGTAACAAGGTCTATATCGAAAAAATAGCGACTCCATGACGGCTGCGGAGCTGGAAGCCAGGTTAAGTCTAATTGAGACAAACTTTAATCAGTTCTGCAACATTCAGGCTAAAATTGAACACGATAGCGAGGACGCCAGCGAATATGAAAGCCGCTATGAAGCTGAGGAGGTTTATTGCGAATTAAAGGCCAAGTTACTAAGCTGTCTTGGAAATAGGAGACGGCGGCAGTCCAATGTAGGTGATCTTCTAAATAGCACACAGGTGTCTCGTTCATCGAGACTTCCCAAGCTAAAGCTGCCTGAGTTCGCTGGAAAGTTTACGGAATGGACCAGCTGGTACAACACCTTTGCTACTCTAATAGAATCAGACTCTGAATTGGATGAGTTGTCTAAATTTATTCATTTGAGATCATCGTTAGAGCTGGACCGTTAAGTGCGATTGAGGGTTTGGAATTAACAGGGCCTAATTATCGCAAGGCACTACGATTATTGAAAGATCGCTATGAAAATAAGGCAATTATTCTGCAATCACATGTACAGGAGCTATTCAACTTACGGCGGCTAAAAGACCCGACTCAGAGGGACTGAGAGTGCTGGTAGACAATGTAAATTCCCAATTAGTAGCACTCAAGTCGTTAAGCGACGATAAGGAGATTCTGGATGCAGTAATTTTCCATCTGATTCGTACAAAGCTTGATGAAGATACAATGGATAGGTGGGAAGTTGAGTGGGATTGCCAGAAGTTACCGTCGTGGTCATTGTTATCGCAGTTTCTGATAAACAGAGGAGTCAATATGGCAAATAGGGAAGTTCGACGAGGCAATGGAGCCCGACCCAGTGGTAAAGGTGAGATTAAAAATGTGACCTTAGCTGCAACAATAGACAGCAATGGCTGCTACGTTTGTCCTGGGACCCATGGATTGAAAGGGTGTCAAAGGTTTAAAAGAACTATCACCAGTACAACGTTACCATGAGGCGAAGAAGCATTCGCTGTGCCTGATTTGTTTTAGCAAGCGACATACAACTAGAAACTGTAATGGTCCGCGATGTAGGATTTGCAGCAAGCCGCATCATGAACTTCTGCATCGAGAGATTCCTATTGTTGCCAATGAGCCGGGGCTCAAAGGGCAGGAGTTGCAAGAGCGAAAGTCACTGCATAGCTCCCTATTGTCTAGATCATCCACCAACCTTCTTGCGACCGCTGTAGTTCAAATCAAAGCTATAGACGGAGGATATCGCAATTGCAGGTGCGTGTTAGATTCCGGTAGTCAATTAAATTTTCTGACGGCTAGGATAGTCTCGGCCCTGGGCCTAGAAATGCGCGACTCAGTCATACAACTCAGTGGTATTGGAAATGCAACATCTCAAGTAATGGGAGAGGTGCAAGCGACTTTTAAATCTAGAGTCACCAGATATATGACTACCGAGGACTTCTGTGTGCTGAAGGAAATAACTCAGTATAACCCAACAAGCTCAGGAATTTGTTCGGGAGTGGGTTCCACCCAAGGGAGTTACGCTGGCCGACCCTACATTTCAGTCCGGGGAAGATATTGACATGCTAGTTGGAGTCACATTGTTTTTCAAGCTAATTGTAGCAGGGCAAATAAAACTAGGAGCACACCTTCCAAGGCTTCAAAAGTCTCTGTTAGGCTGGGTCGTCGTAGGTGAATTCACGAAATCTTCTGCAGTTGCACTGTTAGCAACTGACATTGAACGAAAGGTGTCGAAAAATGATCAGCTGCAAGAGCTCGTACAAAGGTTTTGGAAGTGTGAAGAAGTCCCTGAAACAGTAGATAAGTTCACAGAGGAAGAAAAACAGTGCGAAGATTGGTTTGTGACGCATGTTAAGCAGGAGGCCTCAGGACATTTAGTGGTAGCTCTGCCCTTTAAGAATCCTAAAGTTGAGTTAGGCGAAACTTATCAAATCGCACTTACCAGGTTCTTTAATTTAGAGAAGAGGTTAAATCGTAGCCAAGCGCTGAAGGAACAATATGTTCCATTTATTGAAGAATATCGCCAGTTAGGGCATTTAGAGGCAATAGAGCCCGCCGGACAAGAAAAGGTCGAATACTTCATGCCACATCATCCGGTTATTCGCCCAGAGAGTTTGACGACCAAGTTACGAGTCGTATTTGATGCCTCATGTAGATCTAGCAACGGCAGGTCACTGAACGACGCAACCTTGGTTGGTCCAACGTTGCAGCCTGATCTGTTCGAGACTTTGACCAGGTTCCGTTTCTATAGATACGCCCTTACGGCCGGCATAAAGAAAATGTACCGTCAAATATTGGTTGCGGAACCACATAGAAACTATCAATGCATTCTATGGCGATGCAACGTTTCGGATCCTATCCAGGTGCTGCGCCTAAACACGGTCACTTATGGAACAAATTCGGCGCCGTTCCTGGCAGTACGTTGCCTCTATTACTTGGTCGATAGGTACGCGGAAAAATTTCCGTTAGCTAGAGAGGCAGTAAAGCGAAGTTTCTATATGGATGATATGCTGTGTGGAGCCGAATCAAAAGAGGAACTGACAAACTTGAAAGAACAAGTGACCGAATTATTAGGGCTAGGAAAGTTCGAGCTGCACAAATGGCGCAGCAATTATCAAGGAATGGACAACAACACCAGCCTAGAGCCCCTGATGCTAAAAAACAGAGGACGCAGCTAAAACTTTGGGGATATATTGGTCAAGTCTAGAGGACAAATTCCAATTTTGCTTTAACATAAAGGTCTCCGCAATCGCCACGAAGCGATCAGTGCTGTCCGAATTGGCTCAGGTGTTTGATCCGTTAGGGTTCTTGAGTCCCTTGCTGATCTTGGGCAAGATCTTTGTTCAGGAACTTTGGCTTCTAAAGCAGGATTGGGACGAGGAGTTACCAGCAAGCTACGCAACTCAATGGCTTCGATATAGAGAAGAACTGAAACTAATTGACAAATTTTCAATTCCGCGATCCTCAATTCCGATTACGGCCGACCTATGCACTTTGCAACTGTTTGGTTTCTCTGATGCATCCAACAGAGCTTACGGCGGCGTAATTTATGCTCGTGTTAGGGATGAAGGGGAGGAATTTCTGTGCGACTGGTAACGGCCAAGTCCAAAGTAGCCCCAGTTAGGGTAACATCATTGCCACGCTTAGAGTTACAAGGGGCATTGTTAGTGGCCAAGCTAATGGCAAAGGTATGCGCCTGTCTTCACATACCAGTAGAGAAGGTTAACTATTTCACGGATTCCAAAATTGTGTTAAATTGGCTGTCGTCACATGCTAGTCGATGGACCACCTTCGTTGCCAACAGGGTGGCTCAAATACAAGAGCTCACACGTGTACAGGATTGGTTCAAGGTTGACACCAAATCAAACCCTGCAGATATTGTATCTAGGGGTTATTGGTAACCGAATTGAGCAAGTCAACGATGTGGTGGAACGGTCCAGAATTTTTAATGGACGCAGCAGATGACTGGACCAAATTTAATTGGAGTGAGGAAATACAAACAGTTCCAGAGGAGAGGAAATGTAAGTTCTCGCTGACAGTTGGAAAGGTAGAAAGGAGTGAGAAGTTAGATGTCGTGGGGAGATGCAAATTTGCAAATGATTTCCTCAAATTGCAGCGAGTTTTTAGCTATATTTTTTCGCTGGCGTAGAATATCGTTGAGATCAAACTCAAATGAAACAGGCAACCTTACTGCAGCTGAAATGGAGGGCGGATTGCGCTATATTGTGTATAATGTGCAGCAGTTGAGCTTGCATGAGGAATTCATTAAGCTTAAAGAGGGAAAGGTGATAAAATCAGCGAGAATTCAGAGTTTAAGCCCGTTTTACAAGAGGAAGAGGGAATAACTATTATTCGAGTCGGCGGAAGGTTGTCCAATGCCGAATTGCCATTTGACACAAGGCATCCCATCTTAATGCCGAGCAACCATAAAGTGGTAGAGGCGCTTGTTGAACTCACACATCGAAAGAATTTACATGCCGGGGCACAATCGCTATGTGCCTTTTGCGACAGAGATATTGGGTAATCAATTGCAGGAAACTTGCCCGCAGGGTGATCCGTGGCTGCATACCATGCTTTCGTCGTCGGCCGCTCGCTGCAACACAGCTGATGGGAGCGCTGCCAGCTAACCGAGTGCGAGGCAATATCTACCCCTTCGAGCGCGCTGGACTGGACTTTGCTGGACCAATATGGATGCACTTTCACATGCGAGGAAAACGCCCAGTAAAGGTGTATCTGTGCATATTTGTATGCTTTGCAACAAAGGCCTGCCATATAGAGATCGTGTCGGACTTAAGCTCAAATGCGTTCATCGCGGCGCTAAAACGGTTCTTTGCAAGACGTGGATTGAGTTCTGACCTATATTGCGACAACGCCACCAATTTTGTAGGTGCGTCACGAGAGCTCAACAGAGCTTTCGACTCGCCAAGTCAGAAGCTCATTGACGACGAATGCAGCCAGCGAGGAGTCAGGTTTCACTTCATCCCCCACGCCCCCTCACTTTGGAGGATTATGGGAGAGCGCCGTGAAGGTGGTCAAACAGCTGCTTGTGAAATGCACCAACAGCACAGCACTAAACTACGAAGATCTTGCGACTGCCATCACACAAGTAGAAGCGGTGATGAATTCTAGACCTCTGCATCCCTTGTCATCGGACCCGAATGACTTCGAGGCGCTAACTCCCGGTCATTTCTTGGTTGGCCGACCCCTGAACGCGTTAGTAGAACCAGTAGACGACGCACTGTTGAAACTGTCCATGAGCAACCATTGGAAACGCATTCTAATGGTACACCACATGTTCTGGCACCGCTGGTCGTCGGAATATTTGACGTTGCTGCAGAAGCGGACAAAGTGGAGCACTGTAGCCAACAACATTCAACTTGGTACACTGGTCCTTATTGCGGAAGACAACGCTCCGCCCGGACAATGGCTGCTGGGAAGAGTTGCAGAGTTACACCCAGGAGCTGATGGTGCAGTTCGGGTTGTAACACTCAGGACCAAGACTGGATTATTTAAGCGCAACGTACATAAGCTCTGCCCGCTGCCTACAGATGCCGATGAACTTAATGTTGGAAGGAGCTTCCAAGGTGGGGAGAATGTTGACGCCCCTTAATAGAATATAGGATTAAATTACTTTATAAAGGTTAACAATTTGAATATTTGAATTAATATGTAAATATTACTAAAAATGTGAATTAATTTGAAGTTGGCGCGTTACATTATGTACATATAAAGAAGCGCAATCGATAGTATCAATAGTATCGAGCCAAAACGATCTGAATTATGATCACTAGATTTAAGAGATATACGAAATAAAACGAACGAGCAAGGAACTACATCGAGCGGATTAAGGAAGGTCTTAATTGTGTAGACGGATTCCACTGGAAAACTGTTGGAGGGACTTAGCTCGTACACGTACGGTCATCTCCTGTCTGAGTTTTTCTACGACTGCCCGTAGAAAATCATCTTTTGGAATAGCATTGGCTATGGATTGCTGCAGCAAAGTGGCCATTATAATAACCTTTGATAAGGTGACATTATTCTCTGCTGAAATTTCAGTTGTTATTTCAGAAAATGGCTTCAGCACTGGCAATACACCATCAATAATTTCCCATTCTGCCTGGGCCAGTACTAGTTCAGGGCGTAGAAGGGAAATGACCACCATAACTCCATCTTTTAAAATAGACAAGCGCTGAAACATTTTGTATGTTGAGTTCCAACGTGTAGGCACATCTTGTGTCAGCTTAAGGTCGGGAAGTTTTAATTGGCTATTAATTTCTTTGAGCTTCTTGAATCCGGATGAGCTGCGATTGAAAAATTCTACAATTGCCTTTGCTCTGACAATTAAACTGTCAATTGGTCCCAGTGCTTTTTGTACAATGATGTTCAAAGTGTGGGCAAAGCATGGAATATGGCGCCGATTTCCCAATTTTATCGCTGATACGATATTGGCAGCATTGTCTGATGCAATTGCAGTAATTTTATCTTCAATTTTCCAATCAGCTGCAACACTCTGGAGAAAAGAGCAAAGATTGAGGCTTGTGTGCCTCTCACCGAACGCTTCACAAGCTACCATATGCGAAGATAGTTCCATATTCGTCTTGTCTATGAAGTGTGCGGTTACAGCTATGTAACTCTCATTGGTGAGCGATGTCCATCCGTCAGTTGTGAGACAAACTCCAGATGCAGAACCAATCTTCTCTTTCACATTGGCAATTAACTCACTGTGTATATTTGGAAGTAGCACATTAGACAGCGTTTTACGAGTGGGCAACTTATATCCAGGGCAATTTGAAACGTCCTCTATCAGCTTCTTAAAATCCGGCTCCTCCACGATCCGGAGAGCATGATGGCCTTTGGAAATCATTCGCACTAGCTGTTTGTCTAATTGTTCACTTTTACGCGCTGTCGGTGGCTTCTGAACAAATGCAGTTATTTTTTGCTGCGATGTTGTGGCGGCAGAATAACTGGCTTCAGTACTTCCTTGTCGTTCAATTGTATCGAGAGAAGCTGGGTGTTTCAACTTCAAATGACGTGTCAGATTGCTCTGGGAACCTCCGGCCATACTCAACTCCGACTTGCATTACTTGCACTTTGCCTTTTTGTCATCTACAGCGTCGAAGTGATTCCATAAATCACTAAATTTACGTTTAAGCGACATTTTTTTCCTTTCAACTGTCTTGCCAGAGTCCGCCACAACAAAATGTGCAAAGTGTTGCCATACCAGCTCAAAAATAGCGAACAAAACGAAATGAGCAAAACAAAAAGAGCTGCCATACCAGCTCAAACATAGCCACCATGAGGAACAAAAACGAACGAAAGCGAACGATGAACAAAAAAGAACGATGAACAAAAAAGAACGATGAACAAAAAAGAACGACCGATGAACAAAAAAGAACGATGAACAAAAAAGAACGATGAACGAAAAAGAACGAATAAGATGAACTTATTCAGTTCGTTCACTTCCATGAATAGTTCTTTTTTGTTCGTTCGTTCATGAACGACCCAACACTACCCACCAGGGTAATTCTCTCAAGAGAACCACCACATAGGGTATAGGGAGCCAACAAGGGGCTAGAACGATGAAATTTCATTACTTTGCATTTCGAGGCATTAAGGTGTAACAAGTTTGCACAACACCATGACTGAAAGTTATTGAGATCGGATTGCAAGCGAGAATGAAGTGAATGAGTGAATGAAGTCCTTATACTGGACACAGATTTTAACATCATCCGCATATACATGTATAAGTACTCGAGAGTATCTTAATACCGAAGGCAAGTCATTAATAAAGAGTGTGAAGAGTAAGGGGCCTAGATGGCTGCCCTGTGGTAATCCCAAAGAAACCTTTACTGGTGAAAAGAGGGAGTTTTTGATGAGGACTGTTTGAGACCTGGAACAAAGATAGCTAGAAATCTATCTCAGGAGGTTGGGCGGGAACCCTAAAAGGTCAAGTTTATGTGCTAGAAGGGAATGGTTTACAGAGTCGAATGCTTTGCTAAAGTCGGTGTAAATAACATTCGTCTGTAAGTTACCTTGAAAGCCTTTAATAATGAAAGAGGTAAACTCTAACAGGTTCGTGGTGGTTGATCGCCGCCTGAGTTGGAGATATAAGTGACTTGCAGAGATGTTGCAAATGCGGAGTTAAAGTCTTCTCAAACATTTTGGGAATAGCGGATAACTTTGGTATACCTCTATAAATTTTTGCGTCAGAATTGCTATCTTTTTTATGGAGAGGATCGAGGGAAGCAAGAAGAATCAATGGACAGGGTGAATAGTTTAAGCAAGGGTCCACACAGAGCCTCGGCGCAGTACCTAAGTACAGAACCTGGAACCCCGTCTGGACCCGGTGAAAACACCGGCTTAACTAGGCGAAGATCATGAAGTAGAGAACATTCATTTAACAAGGGACTGAAAATGCCGTTCGACCTCGGTAAACCGTATGGGTACGGATGACCAGAGTAGCTTTCCTCAGAATAGGTGGTTTGGAAAAATTAGGCAAAAAGATCGGCAATTGCCGATTGCCTGATCATTATTTGCCGACGTATTACAAAATGATAGCGAGGATGGGTGTGCGGACGTTCTACGCTTACTGTTTACGAAGCTGTAAAACTGTTTTGGGTCCTGTGAAAAACTTATCCTGCATCGAGATAGGTAGTTCTTATAGCATTGAGCATTAAGAACTAAAAAGTTTGACCGAGCTATTACATAGCGAGAGTGAGAAGTAGGAGAACCAACTTCTTGAAATGTTTCATTAAGTCTTGATTTTAAGTTTTTCCAGATCTACGGACAAGAAAGCGGGACACAAGAATCAAAAAATGTGCCAAGAGCATTGTAAAAAATGTTTGTGCCTTTTATGACATCAGTGCACAAGTATAAAGCGGACCAATCAAAATTCCTAATGAGGTTATTAAGCTTCGCAAACTCGGCTACGAAAGCAGCGGACAGATAGCCTACTCGACCGATCCAATACAGTTGGTCATATATTTAGCGACACTTCGAAAGTAGGATGGTAGGCGTCTTCAGGTATAGTGAGCGGAAGGGCTCGGGTTAACAACACTATGGTCGGATCCTATACAAAGCACAGATAAAGCAATCGACCCAACGAATTTTTCACATGGTTGACTTGAGATAGGGACAGGTTAAGAAAGCCCTCACCAAAGACATGTCGTGACATGGGCACTAGGTTACTAGACTCGTTTACCGAAGACCAAACAGTTCCTGGGTAGTTGAAGTCACCATGAACTATCATATGATCTTTTTTTGATACCGAGGAAACAGCGGTTAAAGCGGAAAAGTGCTGCTCATAAATTGAGAAATCCGAAGGAGGTGGAATATACGAGCAGGTAATGAATATAACGAAAGCGGAAAGAATCAGTTTTACACACAGGAATTCCAGTTCCTGTTGAACTTGGACTGTGAAGTTTTCTGACGTGAGGTTTGAGTCCAACGTCCAGATCCCCACCTGCACGTCGTGACGAACGATCCTTTCCAAAATTGTATACCGACCTGACAACACTTCGGAACTAAGAATGTCCGGTTTTAGCCAGGTCTCGGTAAACATAACAACGTGGGATGCAAATGCAACACTGTCTCGAAAAAGGATGTCGAGCTTACTGCGTAAGCCTCTAACATTTTGGTAAGTTAATAAGACGGAAGTTAGTTTTTTGAATGGATGTGGATGGGCTGATTTGGGAGATTTATGCACCAAATGCTCGAGCCAAAATTTGGCAGAACAAATGGTGTCGAATTGAGTTGGTTAGACGCTTATCTTAAATAAGGCTATATCGCTGGAATAAGAGAAGTTAAACTTCTCCAACTTTAAACCGACGGTTTTTATTTTGCTTTGCATAAAAGCAGTTACATCATTAGATGTGAGGTCAGGGGCCAGCTGTGAAACAAAAACTTGTCGTTTTGGTGGGACTGATGGGGCATCAGTGGTTTAGGCACCACAGGCACCGGCTTTGCCGTGGTTAACAGCGAAAACATCATTATCGCAGGAGGCTTACTTCCTGATTTTTCCTCAATGTTCACTGCAGAGGCTTTCGCCATTCGTAAAACCTGCACATACGCAAAGGAAAACCCCGGTCTATTTACGATCTGCACAGATAGCCTCTCCACTATCAAAGCTGTCAAAAACCTAAACTGCCACAATAAAATAATTGCCGAGATTTGAAACCTGTGCATTCAGTATCCAAAAAAGCTAACCCTTTTCTGGGTGCCCAGTCATCAGGGTATCCTAGAATATGAGTATGCGAATTTAGCTGCAAAAAGGCTCATTCATCCAGATCACAACCCAAAGACACTCCGAAGATTGGAACCAATTCCTCCACCGATACAAGATGTTTAACCCGAGTGGTTAACCCACGATCTATCCAGCAAAATGTATAAAATCCAAATGGACCATGTTTATCCGCCTACGTATCGGCCATACAAAATTGACTCATGAACACCTGTTAAAAGGCAAAACCGTACAACGTTGTCCCTGTCGGGACACTCCTTCAGTGTATTTGTACAAAATGGTCAAGGAAAAGAAAAGAACCCTTTAAAGATAAAACGAGGGGGAACGTTGTGAGTTGCTGCTGCGACCGCAACTCTACATTTATACCCGATACATAGTCATTACGCAAAGAGTCCGAGAGAGACAGAAAATCAGTCAGAACGTGTCGACGGGCGCTGCGTAGCCACTGCAAATTGATTTGTTACTTTTGGCTATCATAATAATCCGATCTGATTCGGATTAGGCAAGATTCGGCAATCTGGTAGATATGGTAATTCTCTATGATTGTGCGTTTTTAATTTTCTCCTATCTTCAAAATTCTGGTTGCCACAGATTTTCGTTGTTTATGGCTGCGGAAGGGGGTGGGGCGAAATTTTGAAACACACTTGTAGCAGTGAGCTATCAACAGTGAGTTCTGCAGTGAAAAATTACAAATAGTTTTGTAACAGTGAGAGCTCTACAGTCAGGTCTAATAGTCTCTGAGATCTGTGGATGCCACAGATTTTCGCACTTTGCGGGGGCGGAAGGGGGTGGGGCGAAATTTTGAAACAAACTCGTCAAGGTCCGATATTATAGGAATCTGGATAACAAATTTGGTTGCTCTAGCTCTTATAGTCTCTGAGATCTAAGCGCTAATGTTTTGCGCTATGCAAAGCCGGCTATGATACGTGTGTGTTAGAGAGAGACAGGGCGAGAAAAATGAAATTGTTTTCTTCATTCTGGCTATAATAATGATACGATCCAATTCAGATTCTGCAGTCTAAAAGATAAATTGATTCTCTACGATTCTGCGTTTTTAATTTTCTCGTATCTTTAAAATTGTGGATGCCACAGATTTTCGTCCTTTGTGGGGGCGGAAGTGGGCGGGGCGATGTTTTGAAATATACTTGTAACAGTGACATATCACAGAAGGCTGGATACAAAATGTCGCTGCTCTAGCTCTTATAGTCTTTGAGCACTAGGCGCTGATAGGGACGGACAGACGGACAGACGGACGGACGGACAGACGGACAGACAGACATGGCTCAATCGACTCGGCTATTGATGCTGATCAAGAATATATATACTTTATGGGGTCGGAAACGCTTCCTTCTGGACGTTACACACATCCACTTTTACCACAAATCTAATATACCCCAATACTCATTTTGAGTATCGGGTATAAAAAACCCACAGCATTTATTGAGCATACTAACCCTGAAAACATTAATTTAATTAACCAATTTTTAGAAAAATGTAAAATAAACAAATTTATCTAACAGCAGTTATTAACAGTATAGCTGAAGGCACTAGTAGCTAGTGCTCGAATAGTTTTTAGGTTGATATTTTATATTAGCCTTAAATTTAACGAGGGGGAACGTTGTGAGTTGCTGCTGCGACCGCAACTCTACATTTATACCCGATACATAGTCAGTATGGCTACATTAAACGACAAATAGTGCGTGCGAGAGAGACAGAAAATCAGTCAGAACGTGTCGACGGGCGCTGCGTAGCCACTGCAAATTGATTTGTTACTTTTGGCTATAATAATAATCCGATCTTACTCGGATTCGGCAAGGTTCGGCAATCTGGTAGATATGGCCATTCTCTATGATTCTGCGTTTTTAATTTTCTCCTATCTTCAAAATTGTGGTTTGCCACAGATTTTCGTTGTTTATGGCTGCGGAAGGGGGTGGGGCGAAATTTTGAAACACACTTGTAGCAGTGAGCTCTCTGAGCAAAAAGAAATACACTTGTAACAGTGAGTTCTGCAGTGAAAAATTACAAATAGTTTTGTAGCAGTGAGAGCTCGACAGTCAGGTCTAATAGTCTCTGAGATCTGTGGATGCCACAGATTTTCGCACTTTGCGGGGGCGGAAGGGGGTGGGGCGAAATTTTAATAACAACTCGTCAAGGTCCGATATCACAGGAGTGTGGATACCAAATTTGGTTGCTCTAGCTTTTATAGTCTCTGAGATCTAGGAACTCATATTTAGCAATAGGCAAAGCCGGCTATGATACGTGTGTGTTAGAGAGAGACAGGGCGAGAAAAAATGAAATTGTTTTCTTCATTCTGGCTATAATAATGATACGATCTGATTCAGATCCTGCAGTCTAGAAGATATGGTCATTCTCTACGATTCTGCGTTTTTGGTTTTCTCGTATCTTTAAAATTGTGGATGCCACAGATTTTCGTCCTTTGTGGGAGCGGAAGTGGGCGGGGCGAAGTTTTGAAATACACTTGTAACAGTGACATATCACAGAAGGCTGGATACAAAATGTCGTTGCTCTAGCTTTTATAGTCTTTGAGCACTAGGCGCTGATAGGGACGGACAGACGGACGGACGGACGGACGGACGGACGGACAGACAGACATGGCTCAATCGACTCGGCTATTGATGCTGATCAAGAATATATATACTTTATGGGGTCGGAAACCCTTCCTTCTGGACGTTACACACATCCATTTTCACCACAAATCTAATATACCCCAATACTCATTTTGAGTATCGGGTATAATAAATAAAATAAATAAAAATTTCTCTCCAGTATATTTACGGTATATTTTAAAATTTGTGAGGTATATTTCGGTATATTTCTAAGGGTCCATAAGTCCGCTTTTTTTATAACAATAAACAATATATAATTTATATATATATAATATATATATTTATAACAAACAATATAACTTTTGTCAGATTTTTTTCCGACTTTCTGGTATATTTTTTGTATATTTTATCGATAAGAGGTAAAAAATTTTATTGTGAAATCGATCAAATGAAAAAAATTGAATCGATAAAAAAAATTAAAATTTCTTGAAATTTTCACGTTTTGCTTTGTACTTGTCCTTACTTAATCATACATACACATATGACAAGCAAGACAAGCGGAATAAGTTTGTTTACGTTTGGAGGAAGAATGGAATGGTAGTACCAATAATTTACGCAACGAAGCAGCTGCTACGCTACGGTCGCGAAGTGAGACGAAGAGAAATAACTGCGGTCGACGTAAATAAATAAATACAATTTTTGTTGCCATAAAACGCGCTTCAAGTCCGAATTTTCTGCAGGATATGGAGGTTGACCAACTGTCCCTGGCCGATGTGGTCTTTGTCATTGAGGGCAGCGCCATCAACGGTGCGTACATCAACGAGCTGAAGACGAACTACATTCTACCCACTCTGGAGCACTTCACCACGGGCTCCATTGACGAGCGGGAGTATCTGATTGCCGAGCGATTTGCCACTCTCTATGGCATTGTCGTATACCGCACGGCCTCCAATCTGCTGGAGCCGGTGTGTGCCACCTACGGACCCTTCCTGCAGCCTCAGAAGGTGATGGAGACGATCGAGCGTCTGCCGCTGGTTGGGGGCGGCATGGAGTCGTGTGCCCACATGGCCGAGGGATTTGCTGCCGCCCATGGGTGCTTCGAGGACATCAGCGAGCGCCGCCAGATGCTGGACCAGACCAATGTCCAGCGTCACTGCATACTCATCTGTAATAGTCCGCCGTATCAGATGCCAGTGACGGAGTCGTGGAAATATCTAGGCAAATCGTGCGAGCAACTGGCCGGCCTATTCAACGAGCGCAAGATTAATCTGTCGATCATTGCGCCGCGCAAAATGCCGATCCTTTTTAAGCTGTTTATGAAGGCGGATGGGGATCAGCCGATTACCAGCAAGAACTATGCCAAAAACATTCGTCATTTAGTTCTGTTGAAAGGATACAGCCTGAAGGAGCGTGCCGCCAGTCCCAATAGCATGGCTGCTCAAATGGCAGCCCCGAGCACAGCTCAGGCTGCTGTCCAACAGCAGCAACAACAGCAGAATCCAGGGGGTCAGCAGCAGGCGGGTTCGGGTATGCCAATGGACACCACACCAGCACAACAACAACAACAGCAGCAGCAACAACAACAGGGAGGTCCGCCCCAGCAGCAACAACAGGTGATGAACATGAATTCCATGCAACAGCAGCAACAGCAGCCGGGTCCCAATCCCCAGGCGGGTCTACTGAATCCCCAACAGCAGCAGCAACTGATGCAACAGCAGCAGCAAAACCAATTCGTGCCCCAGAACCAGATGCAGAATCCAAACTTTCAGCAAAATGTGGTTCCTGGGCAGAATCGTTGGATGTATCCAAATCAGCAGGGACAGGCACGTCCGCCATTCATGCAACAGGGTGCCGCAGGTAGTGG
The DNA here is from genome assembly GCA_008121275.1 of Drosophila lowei. Lineage (NCBI taxonomy): Eukaryota > Metazoa > Arthropoda > Insecta > Diptera > Drosophilidae > Drosophila > Drosophila lowei. Next base: position 32,075,220 of record CM017777.1, on the reverse strand, counting down.
CGGCAACATGCAACAGCAGCTACAGCAGCAGCAGCAACAGAATGCCAATTCTGCGCTTATCTCCAGGATAAATGCACCGCCAAATCAGACGGTGAACTCTCTTCAGCAACAACAGCAGCAACAGAGATTGCAGATGCTCAATCAGCAGCAATTCAATCAGCAGCTCCAACAGCAATTGGTACAACAGCAGCAGCAGCAGGGACAACAGCAGCAGCAGCAAGGAAATCCCAATGCCAGCAACATGATGCCGGCGGTATCCAATTCGGGAAATATGCCCAATCCGCAGCAACAACAGGTGGCACAGCAGGTGGCCCAGCAGAATCCCCAACAGCAGGCACAAGTTCAGGTCCAACAGCAACAGCAACAATCGAATCCCCAGCAGCAGCAGGAGCAGGCCTCCTTGAGAGAGAAAATCTGGACAGGGCTCTTGGAGTGGTCGGAGAAGCCGAAAAACGATCAACAAAAGATACCCCACACGCTTCAGTGCACTGTTTGCACTAACATCAAGGATGGGGAGCCGGAGATCAAGGCAGAGAACTGGCCACCGAAGCTACTGATGCAGCTCATGCCCAAGCATTTGGTGGGCAATATTGGGGGCCAGTTTCTAAAGGATTCCAAGATGGTGGTCTTTCGGCCGACACCCGGCGAGGCGCTTGATTCGCTGGCAAAAATGATGACATCCGGATATGCAGGTTGCGTGCATTTCTCCTCCATTCCCAATGCCCCCGCCTGCGAGCTCAAGGTTCTGATACTCCTCTACACACCGGATCGCAATGCCTTCTTGGGTTTCATACCCAACAACCAGGCCATGTTTGTGGAGCGCCTGCGGAAGGTCATTCAACAGAAGCAGCATGGCAACATGCAGCAGCAACAGCAGCAGCAGATGCTCCAGCAGCAGGGAAAATCTCCCATGGAGCTGCAACAGCAACAGCAGCAACAACAACAGCAGATGCAGCAGCAGGACAACTCCCAACAACAGCAACAGCACTACAATCAATATCAGCTAAATATGCAAATGCAGGGCGGCGGAGGACCCGGTCCAGGAGGTGGCGGTGGACCCGGTCCTGGCGGCGTCGGCATGCCCATGCAACAGAATCAAATGCAAATGAATATGATGCAACAGCAGCAACAGCGAATGCCCCTGGGTGTGGGTGTGCCCGGCGGCGTGCCTAATCCGAGTCTTCAGCAACAACTGCAACAGCAGGTGGCCCCCAATGTGGCGGCCATGCAACAGCAGGCGGCCCAACAGCAGCGCATGGTTCGGCCCATGATGAGCAATAATAATCCCGGACTGCGGCAGCTTCTTCAACACCAGACGACTCCTGGCAATCAATTCCGTCCGCAAATGGGCGGCGGCCAGAATCCGAATCAAATGGGCGGCGCCGGCGGTCCCATGGTGGGCAATCGGAATTTCGACGATGGCAGCTACGAATTCATGTAAAACCTCTCTACCTTATTTATATTGTGTTGTGTCCCACATGACAAAAACATTCTCTTTTCATCAATGTTTATTTTAAGCGTATTGTCACATTTAAGAAATCGTTCTTGAGATTTTAATTTAGTTTTTTATTTAGTTTTGATACATACTGCGTTACAGACAGAACAGAGCCCCTAAAATAGTATCAGTATCCATAATCTTTTAATCTAAATGGACGATGTGGCGTACTCGGATGGGAATTTAAAGACGTGTTTGCCGGTGGCCTGCACGGAGGGCAGAAGGCCGGCATTCGGAATGATGTTCCATGAGAGATACAACGAGACATTGCGATTGTCCCTCAGGCCATTGCCATCGTCCCAGAAGTAATATTTGGTGTTCATTTTCTTAAAATCCAGCACTGGGTTCTCGCCGCGCAGAATGATCTTGTCCCAGAGCACCACCTGGTTTAGGGTATTCGATGGCGTCTTGTATTCGGCCGTCATGTAGAGGAACAGCTGCTTCACGTTCCAGTTGAAGACGCTGGTGAGGTTCGTTTCCAGGTCGAAGGTGACAAAGCCGAGATCGTGCTTCTCCCGGGAGGCTCCGTAGTCGGGAACGTTTTTCACCAGCACCCGGACGGTGTTGATGTTGGCATCCGTTTTGTAGTCGAGGAAAACGGTGGAGAGAAAGCAGCTGAAGGTGAGGCAGGCCAGGACGCTCAGGGAGTACGCCACGGTGGCATTTCCTCTGGTTAAAACCGTATGCATTGTTTAATTCGTCCTGAAATTCGGCAAATGACACGTAGTGTTTGTTAGTACGGAGAAAATCAGACGGTCGCACTCTTTTCTAAAATGTGGACGGTCACACCATGTCTGTGTGCTGTCTATCGATAGGGCCATAATACCGATATTATCATATCAAAAATAAAAATATCGCCCATCTCGATATATCGCTCGCCCGCTGTGAGTGATTTCTTTTAAAACTAAAAATCACAATCACGCTAATAATTCGCTAATATTCATATTCACACAAAATATTATTATAATTTATTCTATTCCATATCATAAATGTATATTTACCAGTATTAGTTATTAATATACTATTGTTATTAATTGGACGGAGTGCGGTGAAAAAGAAAAAACGATCTAGTTCAAACCAGACTCCACTTTGCATGAAAACAATTTTCTGAGCATATTAACTATATTTTTATTGAAATCAATTTCGTATTTTTCTACAGTATAAGAAGATTGATTTGCCAAGAATCCATCTAATGTCGTTGGTGAAGGATTTTTGTCTGCACTCGATTTAAGTGATCCATTAGGTTCGTCAAGTTGACTGACTGTTTAGCGCTGTGATGTTTCTATGATATAGAAATAATATATGTAGATAATTTTAGCGTTCTTTCTTTCACAGAGACAAGAAAAGACGATTTTACGATGTTTCGCCTCAAGCAAGCGATGCTTATCAAAATTTAAGAAAAAAAATCGATGCATCGACAGTAACACCGACGTTTCTACACCCTCTTTCTGCTCCTAACACCAAGTGGCAACCTCATATCCAGAACTAATACGGCGATCCGAAACAGCTGTGATAATCAGGGTGACCATTTACGGTAAATTATATACTTTTCGACATATTTTGACGTCGAAATTGAGTTGAAGTTAATTTCATAAATTTCATCAGTCTATAAAAATTAATGTTTAGTATATTAAGGAACATAGGGTATAGAAACTTCCATGCGCAGGTTTTTTATATTTTCGCTCTCTCAAAACGTGCTTCCGTGCATCACTTATTCCAATGGATTACATTTAAATCCTTGTCACGCATTCATTTTCAAACAACTTCTATTTGGCGCGTACTACTCGGCTCTTTTTGCTTTCTTCAAATCGGTTACTGAATCTCTCTGAATCGGGTACTGAATCGGTTCAACATTGAGTCTCGTTCCATACTTTTAAATTGTGTACTTTAATTACTGTACTTGGATCGACATATGGTGATGACTGGAACTGCATTTCCCAACCATTCAAAAGGTGAACCCACCAGGTAATGTACGTGATGTTCATATTCAGAAGAATGTTATTCGGCGAAAATTGGCCCTGGATGGTATACCCTTCAGGCTTCAGCGACACATCCGGACATTATGTCGCGGCCGTTTTCTGCCATCGTGCTATTCAGATACTGCCGTTGGTCAGTTTACCGGAGCCTGGACGGACTGGTATTAAGACTTGGTATTGATAAGTTACTTTTAATATGTATTTAATATATGTACATCACATATAATAGATCCATATAAACTTATTTTTTCATGTGGTTGGGTGCCCTTTTCCAGAGGTTTAAATATATCGCACATTAACGGAACCGGTTTTGGTAACTGAAAAGTTTTTGCTTTCAGCCAATGAAAATCGTCAAAAATCTTCTTCAAAACATAAAAATGCATTGCAAGACATGTTGCTGCAACAACATGTTCTTCTTGACGGTTCCATGCACAAAAGTTGCGGCAACATTTAATTTTTATGTCCCGCGACATGGGCTACATTCTGCATACCCTGGGAAAAAGGATATTATAGGATTGAGGAAATGTTTGTCATCGCTCCAATGAATGCAGAACATTTTTTAAAGCAGTTAATGGTATTCTTACAGAAAGCTAGCCATAAACGTACTATCTCTATGATCGGAATCGCGATATATGTACAGAAAACCAATCAAATGCATAAATATGTAAAACAGTTCAATCTGTGTATATGATGTTATTAATTTCTTTTCAAAGCAGCTTGGAAAACAGTATTTTAATAGTAAATAAATGAAATAGGGTATAAAAATGTCCATACACCGGCTTACAAGCAACAAGTCTTCAACTACCAGCAACATATAAGAAATTACGTGACATTCCGTACTCACTTACCTTACGTTAAATTTCATACTCACTTACGTTTAATGTTTTGTCCTTATTTTAGGCACAATCAAATTAAAGGAAGCATTTGAAGGTAGCCAATCTTGTAGAATGGGATAAAATTATGTGTTTAGGGCTGAGGGTCCTAGCTAGTAATATCAAATCAAATATCAAAATCATGGAATGTGATTTCCGATCATAAACAGAGATCGCTTAACCCATTGTAGACCAAGGGAGTTTTTAAACATTCCACCGAAAATTTTAGCGTAGTTCAGGTGAAAGATATCGTGCGGTGCTTTGTAAGTAAAGAGGAAGGATAAAATAGATCTATAAAAAGAATTATAATTAGTTTTATTTTCGGCAGTTTAACTCAAGTTGTTATCCAGTTTAAATAAAAGGGGGTTTAAGTGGGCTAAGTTCGATTTTTCATCGATATAATGAGTAACACCAAGTGGCAACCTAATATCCGGGAATAATATGGCGATCCGAAACAACTCTGATGATAGACAGAGAATTTAACACTGCTGGAAAATTGATTCATTTGTTATTAATTTGAGACGGTAATACGCGCGAATATTGTTAAACTGATGGCGACCAAGTGCTTTACACAATGTGATAGCTTTTAAGCGCTGGGACCGCATTTAACTAGTGAAAACGAGTGGAATAGTAGCACAAGAAAAATTTTCCCTTAGTCTCTATTTTTTGCCCTCGTCTGCGCGTCGAAGCGAGATAACAGCATCGGTCCGAGTGGCCGCGTCAAGGCATTTCGTGCGCGCAAGCGAGACGAGGATATCGACCAAGCGAAACGCATACGCCAAAGTCGAAAAGTGATTTTTCCTCCGTTCGGGCGAAGTCGAAACTGCTCGAAAAGTTTTATAAATAAAATGCTGCAATTTCCTACATACAAAAAATTATTAATCGACCAAAATGCAACAATCGATTGGCCGTTTTGTTGTGCCCCAAAGCGATTATATAAATAGTGTGGAGCACGTTGCTCGCTCGTCTCCGAAGTCCTAATTGCGCATCGATTGCTCCGCAAATAGAGGAAAACGATGTGCAAAGAAAATACAAGTGATTTCCTTTATCATTTCGCCGTGCGGGTATCATTCATGTTTCGTTCTTCACTCTCGGGCGATTTTTAATGTATAAAAATGTGAATCAGATCAGTGGGAATGGGAAGAATTAAAATACGAATGAATATACGAATGAGTGTGCAATGGCAAAGAAGTGAAAGAATGCGTAGCGTTGCCATACCGCTGCAGACGACCCCCGTGCCGTGTGTGCGCGTGTGAGTTTTTGCGGTTGTGTGTGTGCGTGTTCCCCTTCCATTGTATATGCACGTATGTGTATATATATATATATTTATATATATCCTCCAATCCCTAACAATTAAAAAAAAATCAATAAAACTGAAAAAATCGTTAAGAGTAGTCAACATTTTTGCGTTTTGTTATAGTGTTTCATATGAGTCCCGTAACCCAGGATTATATTTTCGTTTGGTTGCCTCGGCTTTGGGAAACACTGCAACAAAATGTCAAATTTGTTCAAGTAATTTGGATCCTATAAAATTTTTACGAAACACAAAATTTAGAGAATAATTTTTTTCAATAACCCCCAAAAAAGGACGCACGAATCAAGCATAAGAGAGAGAGACCCAACTTCAACGAAGGAGTAAAATGAATAATGATGCGAAAAATCATGATTGCGATGACTTGAATGTGCGCTCCTCATCGGCGTATTTGAATAAAAAATCAACCACAAATACAGCTGCAGCTGCAGCAGCAGCAAAAGCAACAGCAACAGCAGTGACCAACAGCAACAACAACAGGAGCACATCAACAGTCGCCACAGCCACAGCTGCATCTGCATCTGCATCTGCATCTCCTGCCACCAGCAAAACAACCCCAACAACAACAAGCAACAACAATAACCAAAAGCCTAATAGACAGTTTAACCATAACTTGCCACGCATCTCCACGGCAAGGAACTCCATAGCCGCTGCAATACTAGCCAGCAACAGCAAGGGCGGCAGTGGCAGTGCCAGGAAGATAGCAAAGCATGAGAATCTGTCGGTAGGAGTAAAAACCATACCAGCAGCAGCGGCACCAGCTACAACCAGCAGCACCACCACCTCCAAGGCACCCTCTTCCAGTTTTTTGGCAGAGCTGAGTCAATTGAAGAAGAAGACGACATCAGCCGCAACCGGTGGTGCCTCAGTCAGTGCCACAACAGCAGGCAGACTTAAAGTTAACAACAGCAATTCAGCCACTGCCAATACTAACAACAACAGCAAAATAATGTCCGGTACAACAAGCAGCAGCAGTACGCCCACGCCCACGCCCGCATCAGCGACGGCCACCTCAACAACCACAACAACAACGAATGCCGGCAGCTGTGCCACAAGCAGCAGCGGGAGTGGGAATGGGAATGCCGCCTTATCTGTAACTGCCGCCGGTAGTGCAGCCAAGTTTCGTGCTGCCGTTGCCTCAGCGCCCGGACCATCGCCGGCTGCCGCAGCAACAGCCAATGCCAATGCCAACGCCAACGCAACCACGTCCAGCAGCAGCAGCAGCAGCAGCAGCTCGAAGAAGACGCGAGCCGCAGTAGACGCCCTCAGGCGACAGGTGGCTATGCAGCAGCAGCAGCAGAATGCAGCCTCGCCCGCCAACAACAACAATGCTGCCGGACTGCCTGGAAGCAAGGATTCAGCGCATTTAAAATTCGCCGCAACCACTTTGCTGATGGGAGCCGCCGCCGCTGCCGTCGATAGCAACGCTGGCGCTGCTACCGCCGCCGGGGCATTGAGCATGGCCCTCAATCCTGCCGTCGATGTGGCCAATGCGGCTGCGGTGCTGAAGCAAAAGCTAAAGGATGCCGCCGCCGCTGCCTCAGCCTCTGCGTCCGCTTCAAACCGATCTGCCTCGTCGTCCATGTCCTCGAACGCCTCGTCGCTCTCCTCTTCGGTGGGAATTGTGAATGCCATTTCATCGGCGTTGCAGAACATAATAACACCCGATACGGATACCGATACCGAGTTCTATCCCCAGCCTGTCACCACAGATCTGTCGGAGTCCGAAGAGGAGTCTGTCTCAGAGGTGAGTGCCCTTTGGACTTTAGATAATTGTGAATTCTTGTATACCCTGGATCTTGGTAGTTGGTAGTCGCTAGTTGGTAGTGATGGTAGTTCCATCACAGATGTTTAGGAGGTCATAAAATACTTTAGACATAGAAAACTTGCCCCCAATTACTATGGGTTTCTGTACCCTAGAGAAATGTTTGTCTCCTTACAGATTGAATACACCTCTTATAAAAAAGCAGATTAACTGCCTTTCCAACTCCTAAAAACACGAAAGTATCGACAGCAATCTGTATTCCGATTTCTCTATAAATCGTACATAGAAAAATGATACCCAGGTCATCATCAAGTCGGGGTGAATGTCTACATGTTGTCATTCGAAGGTCTTAGGTCACACTAGATTAACACATCGCACCCGAAAGAAGAAGAAATGTGAAAATAAAACTGCGAACGAGCAATTCAACGACCGCATGTTCGTGGAGGGTATAAATTTTCCTACCTGACGAATCCACACCACACATAATCAGCGTTAGCGTTATCACAGCTGCTTGGACGAAAAAGCATTTGCGTTGTGTTTCGTTGAAAAAAGCAGTGCCACAAATGTTTTCCAACTAATTTCACTGTTATAATATATATATTGCTATTCTCTTTGTGTGGGTGGGCGCCACTGTGCGGTCTGTTTTATCAGGCTTGCAGCAGCACCGCAGCGACGTGGAGAAATACCTTCCATTGAATTGATTGCGTACACGCACACACACACAAACACACATTCGCGTAATTATTGCCATATGCAATGATCATATAAAACACGCTGAGAATTTCTCATCTGTGCGCGTGTGTGAGTGTGTACAAGCAAGCCCTTTCCTCTCTAGCCTTGGTGTTGGTGAATGATTTATCAGCTGTTTGCTTTCTGGGCGAGTGTATGTGTGAATGACTACACACGTACTTCTTTGTCTAGCAGCCTGTTTTTCGTTTCTCGCGAAAAACGCTTTCATGTTTGCTATTCGATAAATCAAAGGTCAATAGCCAGATCAGATCTGTACCGCCGACTTCTCATTTCGTCCAATAATCCACCATCCAACATAATTGACCCAAGAGTTCGAGACCTTCCCATCCCCTGCCTCCTCCACGAATCAATTGCTCCAAAAAATATACATACAATGCATACGTCGGTACACGCATACATATGCATATAATTGTTTTTCGGTTGCCTTCGCGAATTCTCTGAGCAGCAGCAGCAGAGCAGCGTGACAAAGATATCCACAGAAGGTCCGGCAACACCGGACGGCTCAGCGTAGCCGCTGCTGTTTCTTTCTAGCTGCTGTTTTTTGTTGTTGCAGCGGAGGTGAAATCGTGTGTGAAGAGAAAATGCGCAAAAGTGCGAGGAGACAAATACTCAAAAATAACAATAATAAATAAAAGTAATAATAATAATGATGGTAGAAAACGTATGTCGAAAGAGAGAGAGTAATGAACTTTTGCGAATTTTCGAAAAATTTATTGCATGGCATTTTAGGAGACAAGTTTTATTCCTCTTTTTTTCGTTTCTTTGATTATTTTGTGTGGCGTGCAAACATTTTGATGGTTCATTTTCTTTTTCACACACACTGGCACTGGTACATACACCAATGCACGGCGCACAACACACACGCCCATGTAACGAGAACAAACGAACGGTCTGCGGGCTGGCTGCTGCTGTTGAACTCGTTCATGATGTTGAATTTTTGTTGTTTGCTTTGCTGTTTCGTCTTTCTCTTCATCGCTGGGGCTGCTGCGCTACTTGGTTATGTTCTTTTTATCTGCTCTTCATTCATGAAAGGTTAAGCATAGCCCAAAACTTGTTAAAACGGAATTAAAATGTAGGAAATTCTTTATTTTAGTTCAATAGTTTAAGGCGTGGGCGTAACATCGGCACACACACTTGTAGACCATACGTGGCTCTCCCTCCTTGTGTCAGTGTGTGTGCGAGAGTGCGTGCAATATTTAAATCGATGTAAAAGCTGCACTGGAGCTGACTCATGCCCCTCTGTTTAAAATTTCAAAGAAAAACTATTGGGAATTTGTTATTTGATAGTAAGCAGGAAAGTCGGGGAGTCCAGCTGGGGAAACACATTTTTTTGAGTATAGCGCTAAAAGAGGAGAACATCAAGAACTAGTCAAGAAAGAGACAACAATAAAGGAAAGATTGTTGTTGTTTCCTGCTAGTACTTTTCGCATTGCTGGTTATCGATATCTCGTTTGAAATATATCTGGGCATGCACATGCTGCCCTCTGCGGTCTGCTGGTCCGGTAACGCCGCTGCGATAGTTTTTCCCTTACAGTTATTCGAAGAATTTGTTGTCACATTTGTTACTATCGGCTAAACGAAATAATTAAAAAAAAGTTCAGTAAATTTGTGTTCCTTTTGCTTTTCCATCGGACAACTAAACCCAGTTTGATGGCAGAAATTTTCCTTAATATTGCTAAAGTGATGAGGCGGAGTGCAAGAACAACAATGGACTTTCTATTGCAATCTTTTAATCACGTAAAAATTCCGCTGCACGATTTAAGCCGAGCCGAGCTTTTCGCCTCCATCCGGGCTCCTCTCCGTCTTTTCACGCCTCTTGCTTCCTACCCTGCTTCTCCTCTTAGACCGTGTTAATTTTTATTATTTATGTACGTTTCTTTCGTTTCTCTTTATTTGTAGATCCTATTGGCATTCTTGTGTTTAAGGCCAGATCTCCTGGTAAGTTTCAGTTTCGCGATATACAATTGCCACAACCCGCACCCGATCCCGAATCTTGATCCAGCTCTAAAGACAGATACGCGCATAAAGATCCTAAAGAAATAATCGAAGCGCTCTACAACCAACTATTGTCTCTAAAATTTCAAATTAGTTCTCTACTAATCCAACGATTGGTGCTTCAAAACATTAATTTCAATCGGTACTTAACCCCCTATAACACCTCCACTCATAGATAAATCCAACACCACTTTTTTTCTGGCCTTAGACAACAAGAATGTGCGCTCTACTGATCAAATAAAAAGCTTTATTAATATGTATAAAACTTCTATCGTATTTATATAACCCCTAAACCCCTCGCCCGCCAGTTCTAGACTTCTCCCGCCTAATCCGTTTCGTTTCATGTCTGTTTAACGAAGTGAATTAACGTTTAACAAATAAATTTTCGCCGTTTTGTTTCTAGGATGATATACCCGAGTCTGATCCAGATAGTTGCCCCCACGAAGGAGAGGTGCGCGAGGATGAGGATGAGACGGAGGAGGAATCGGAGGATTCCGAGGAGTCCGATGGAGACGATGAGGAGGATGAGGAAGAGATTGGTACTTACCTTCAAACGATAGGGCTTCTCTTTTACTTAAATTTTACCCTTTGGCCTTCTTTGTAGATGTCCTGCAAGACAACGATGCAGATGATGAGGAAATCGATGACGAAGACGAGGAGGAGGATGCGCCAGAAGTGAGTCCCTTCCTCCTGGATGCGAACAACAAGCGCTCGAGTAATCTCACCGCCCTGCTCGAGGCTGCGGCCAATGAGAAAGCTCCCGTCCTGCGACACGCCACCCACGCCATCGATGAGACTAAGCAGGCGCTGACCAAGATGCGTTGTGCCAATAGCCCGCGCGACAAGAAGTTAGTAAATTAATGAATGTTAATCTTAACGCGATGGCCAATGTACTTAACCCGCCTTCCTTGTCCTCCCGTATCCGTTGTTGCAGCAGTGGTTTCTCCCGCTCCCTTGTCGCCGCCTGCACGGACAACGACGTGAACACGGTGAAGCGACTGCTTTGCAAGGGAAATGTGAATCTTAACGATGCTGCCGCCTCCACCGACGACGGCGAGTCCCTGCTATCAATGGCCTGCTCTGCGGGCTACTATGAATTGGCACAGGTATGTAAAACCCGCCAAATTTATTGAACAAAAAAAGCCCAAAATGGAAAAATGCGAGAATTGGCCGAACGTAAAAATTTCGAATCAGCTGATCACTGCAGTTGTGTGTGTGGGAGGGCTACCAACTGCACCGAAAAATGTCGGTCATCGCGACTCTTTTTGCTGGTGTGGCAACGCTTCACTGGCACGCGTCTCGTCGATTCTATCGATACTTACGCGAAGAAGAAGCTAGCACGCAACCAAAATTGTGCTGCATATTGAAAAATACAATTAAAAAAACTGCATCTAAAGGTTTTGCTAACCCACAAAAAAACCACACTATCTGCCACAAATTAATAGAAACGCGAGATCAGTTTAGTAGATCAACCAATTCTAAAGTCGCCACCATATTCCGTTCAAGTGAAACGAACATGTATATGATGCGTATGTGTGTATGTGTCTTCTTGTAGGTACTTTTGGCTATGTCAGCCGCGCAAGTGGAGGACAAAGGCCAAAAGGACTCAACACCTCTAATGGAAGCCGCCTCAGCAGGTCATTTGGACATTGTCAACCTGCTGCTCAGCCACAACGCCGATGTGAATGCCCATTGTGCCACCGGCAATACACCACTGATGTTTGCTTGCGCAGGCGGTCAGGTGGAGGTTGTCAGGGTGCTCTTGAAACATGGCGCAAATGTGGAGGAGCAGAACGAAAACGGACATACGCCGCTCATGGAAGCGGCATCAGCAGGCCACGTGGAAGTAGCAAAGGTGAGTCGTCCATTCGCCTTAAATATAGTTTTTCGATTACATTTAAAGTGATTATAATCCGAGATTTGAGAGGAAGAGACATTAATCGAGTTACTGATTTGTCTGCTCTGTGATTTATTTTGATCTTATCTGATGCAACAAGTGGTCCGAAAATGTGGCTATAATTTAAACGTGTTTGCATGTGCTAATCGAAATATTATCCCTTGATCCTCCCTGCAGGTGCTACTGGACCATGGAGCCGGTATTAACACCCACTCAAACGAGTTCAAGGAGAGTGCCCTCACCCTGGCATGCTACAAGGGCCACCTGGATATGGTGCGTTTCCTGCTGCAAGCCGGTGCCGATCAGGAGCATAAAACCGATGAAATGCATACAGCCCTGATGGAGGCATCGATGGACGGCCATGTTGAGGTGGCGCGACTGCTTCTCGACTCTGGGGCCCAGGTGAATATGCCGACCGATTCGTTTGAGTCGCCCCTAACACTGGCCGCCTGTGGCGGTCATGTGGAGTTGGCCACGCTGTTGATAGAGCGTGGGGCCAATATTGAGGAGGTTAACGATGAGGGCTACACGCCGCTGATGGAGGCGGCCCGGGAGGGGCATGAGGAAATGGTTGCTCTGCTGCTTAGCAAGGGCGCGAATATCAATGCCACCACCGAGGAGACCCAGGAAACGGCTCTAACTCTGGCCTGTTGCGGAGGGTTCAGCGAGGTCGCGGCATTCCTCATCAAAGAAGGCGCCAACCTGGAGCTGGGCGCATCAACGCCCCTGATGGAGGCATCACAGGAGGGGCACACGGATCTGGTGCGATTCCTGCTGAAGAACAAGGCCAATGTACATGCCGAGACGCAGACGGGCGACACGGCGCTCACTCATGCCTGCGAGAATGGACACACCGATGCGGCCGGCGTGCTCCTGTCGTACGGTGCCGAGTTGGAGCACGAGTCCGAGGGCGGACGGACGCCCCTGATGAAGGCCTGCCGGGCGGGTCATCTCTGCACCGTCAAGTTCCTCATACAGAAGGGCGCTAATGTCAACAAACAGACGACCAGCAATGATCACACACCGCTCTCGCTGGCCTGTGCCGGCGGCCATCAGTCGGTGGTGGAGCTGTTGCTCAAGAATAATGCCGATCCCTTCCATAAGCTGAAGGACAACAGCACCATGCTGATCGAGGCCTCCAAGGGTGGGCACACGCGTGTCGTGGAGCTGCTCTTCCGGTATCCCAACATCTCACCCACTGAGCTAGCGGCGGCCTCAAGCGCTGGCCAGGCACAGGCTGCGGCCGCTGCTGCAGCCGCTGCCGCCGCAGCTGCCGCCGCTGCGGGCACCAATCAGATGCGATTGCAGCAGCAGAAGATCCTCCAGCAGCAGCTGCAACACCAGCTGCAACAGCTCAATGCCCCGCCAGGCCTCCACGAGCTGTCGGAGGCGGCTCGAGCCTCCAATCAGCAGCTATTCCACCAGCAGCAGTTCAATGCCGCCGGCAATGGTTCGAACATTGTTGCCCTTGGCACCGGCGACTTTTTGGACGCTGGCGAACTGCAATTGACGGCAGCAGCCGCTGCCAGTGCCACTGGAAGCGAAGCAGGAGCCGAGGAATACGGTGGGGTCTCTGGTGGCGTCGGTGGTATCGATCTAACTACTCTGGGAGCCCAGCAACAGGAGGGACTCATTGCGAAATCGCGACTGTTTCATCTACAGCCAGGCTTTGAGCAGCAGCAGCAGCAACAACAGCAGCAGCAGCAACAGCAGCCAGCGGCAGGGCAGAATCAGCAGCTTGTGCCGTGCAAGCATTTCGATCTGGATATGGAGCACATCAATTCGCTGCAGCCGCCACAGAAGGCACCGCCAGCGCCGCCTGTGCTATTCCACACGATTTGCCAACAACCTGTGCTGCATATGCAGCAACAGCAGCAACACGGGGAACAGCAGCAACAACAGCAGCAACAGCAGCACCAGCTACAACTGCATGCCCAGTCGAAGTTGAAGGGGACGCTGCCCGGCAGGAATCGTCCGCTCAAGAGCGAAGTGTTGGGCATCATCGAATGTCCATTGGATCATCTGAACGAGCAGGTGCGCTCGCAGCCACTGGGAGAAGACGGTAAATCCCAGCAGCCGCAGTTCTCATGCACGGGCGAGGATCCACGTTTGCAGCGACGACGGGGCTTCATGCCGGACCTCAAAAAGGGGGAACTCCCGCCAGGAGAAGGCGGCAGTGACACCAACGAACAGTTGCCTATGAAAGGTATGTCACACACAATTTTGCAAGATTTTAGGGGATTTGTGACATTTGGTTTTTCCGTTTGCAAAGGAGGAGCCGAAAACAATCAGCAGCAGCCCGCACAGACGACGACGCAGACGCCAGCAATGGACAACAGTAGCGTGGCATCCTGTTCGCATCCCATATATCCACCGGTAAGGATTACACAATTACTTTGTGGATTATTGGATTATAGGATTAACCATTTGTTGTGGGGTTTTATAGCGACCTGGTGGACCCATTACACAGATTTCGGATGTTCTCCAGAGCACAGCCATTAGCGATAGGCCAAAGGTCAAGGCCACCAACAAGAACAACCGAAAGCAGGCAGCCGCCGCAGCAGCAGCAGCCGCAGCAGCAGCCGCCGCAGCAGTGGCAGCCCAGCATGCGCTACCCAATCTCCAGCAGAATCAAATGGTGTCCATCTACAACAATTTGGTGAGCTGTCGTCTAATGGGATGGGGAATATCTCGTCGAGATCGAATATTTCTTACATCCAACTGTTTCTCGTTTCTGTCTTTTCGATTAGCAAATGCAGCAGACGCATCTGCAATTGCAGCAACATTTGCAGTTGCATCACCAGCGTGTGGCCTTGGACAATGCAGCCGCTGCAGCAGCAGCCGTGGCAAATAATCCAAATCTCTACACCAATTCCCCGGCCTCACCGCTGGCCTCGCCCACAGGAGGTGGCAACGGCAACGGCAACTATTCCGAACAGCAGCAGCCAACGCAGCAGCAGCAGCAGCATCCAGGAGGAGCAACCATGGATGTGGCTATGCAGCGAAAGACAGCCATGGAGGACTTTCGTGGTCTGCTAGAGACAGCTGTGAATGGATCGCGGGGCAGGAGTGAATTGGCCATGACTGCGCCACCGTTGAACTTCTTCAAGGATGGCTGGCACATGGTGGGAGTGCACAATTTCTTTGGCGAACAGCCAAAGTCACCCACCGAAACGCCGCCTGAGATGGAGGAGACGACCATGTCGCCGCCGCAATCATCATCGGAGCAGCAGCTGCAGCAGCACCACCACCACCAGCACCAGGACGAGGATCCGCAGCGTCCCGAAATGAAGAATCTGGCCACACTTTGTTCAGCAGCAGCAGCGGCCGCTGCTGTGGCAGCAGGACACAGGGATGAAGATGACATCAGTACGGATCAATACAGTGATGAGGACGATGCTATGGGCGATGAGAATACGATGCCGCCAGAGCCCATGGATTTGGCTGAAGCGTTGCGCGAGGATGGCATCATTTTGGTGGAGGCCGAGGAGGAGGAGGAGGATGACGAGGATGAGCCCGAGGACAGCAATAGCGGGGAGATTGAGAAGCTCACCTACGACGACGACGACGACGACGATGATGATGATGATGATGATGCGGATATGGATCCAGATGGGGATGCAGATGGCGATGTTGATTATATTGATGACGATGAGGGCCCTGCCGATGAGGAGGACGAGGACGAAGACGATGATGAGTTCTTTCTGGATGTGCCCGTTAATGAAAACACTGGAAATATCAATAATAATAATATTAACAACAACAACAACAACAATTCGAAGAGCGGCGGTGGCGCTGCTGCCTCTTCCGGTTCATTGCCACTAAAGCAACGGAAAATGGCCACACGATTGGAGAATCTGATTCTAACCAAACCAGAGATCTTCCAGCAGACGCTGTGCGATTTCCGTCAAGATATGACCAACTCGGAGCTGGTCCATGTCCTGCCACAGATTAGCAATCTCAAGGCGGCCGCCGCCAACAATGCGGCATTGAACAGTGTGCTGCACCAGCAGTTGGCAGCAGCCACAGCCGCCGCACAGGCCAAGGCGGCAGCAGCAGCAGCCCACCAGCATCAGCAGCATCAGCACCACCAGCACCAGAAGCATCAGCACCAGCTGCACCATCAGCATCAGCATGGAGCAGATGGCGACCAGCAGCAGCATTGCGGTAGGGAAAAAGGATTCTCAATTTTAGTGTTCGATTTAATGAGATTTGATGATGTTTTTTGCAGATGATGAAGGATGCACTGGGGTGGCCAGTGATCTATACTCGGGTTTGGAGCAGTTTGCCAACGATGGAGAAATGGAGGACATATTCCAGGTACATTTTGGGTTGATTTTTGTGTGCAGCTCTCCTTCAACTGAATGTCCCTTGATTTAGTCTATTTTTCAATCGGAACAGGAGCTGGCCAGCAGCTTGAACTACCCAGAGTTGGCCGAATTCAGCCTGAATCAGATGTGCAAGGGTAGATTCGCGGGCCAATGGGCGACGTCGTCGTCGGGTAAGTGGACAACGGGCCAGGATGGTCAGCTTGTGGGTGTGGTACGCCCTGGGGATGGAATGCCCCAGGATGCGGGTGCTGCACAGCGTCAGGCGAATCTTGTTGTATTGGATTATCCAATGCAACAGAATATACTGGAGGCCGAGGAGCATATGCATATGCAGGTAAGCATTCTTTTTAGCTATATATCTATACAGATAGGATATTTATATATGTGTCTGGTATCGTTAGCAACACCAGCAGACTCCTTTATCCCTGCTACCCTTTGCCACGGACGATCAGCAACAGCAGCAGCTACATCCGGCCGCCGCCGCGGAGTTCCACCAGCAGCAACAGCTCGCCTTGGAGGCTGATCCCGAACTGAAGCAACAGCTGCAGCAGTACTCGAATGCGCGTATCATCAAGGCGGTGGCTGCCCAGCAGCAGCACCAGCAGCAACCGGCCCCCAACTTTGTCTACAACGTGGAGAGCGGCGACAAGAATGCACCGCCCGTGCAGCTGCTCTTCCAGCTGCCACCAAACATGTCTCAGGAAGCTGGCGATCATCAGTTGCATGTCGAGCAGCAGGCGCATCTCTTCCAGCAGCAGCAACAGCAGCAGCATCGGGTAGCCGGACAACGTCCCCCCACCCAGAGTGAACTGGAGCAGGTGGCCCAGGAACTGCTGCTGCAGAGGCAGACAACAACTCCGGCTGGGCAGCAGGCACTGCCACTCAAGCAGAAGCACTTTAATCTGCAAGAGCAGGTGCATCTGCACCAGCCCCGAACATGCAGGCGCCCACCTGTGTCCAGCATCAGGTAAGCACTTTCTATAGATCCAATTACGTTTCATATATTTATCATTGATTTGCCTTGATTGAAAGGTTGGAACGCAGACGCATCCTGCCTCGGTTATGGTACCCCAATCCGCCGTTGGCCAGTATGCGCAGTTTGCCCTGCAACCGCCCCAGCAGCAACAACAGCTGCAGCAGCAGCAGCAGCAGCAACAACTGCAGCCCGGACAACCTCAGAATGAGCTCTCCATTTGGCCTATGGCCACGCCCACACCGACACCCAGCACTGGAGGCAAGTCGATGCCAGGAGGCATTGCAAAGAAGGCCATTGACAAGCAATCGCGCAAGGATCGACGGTGCTCAACCTTCCGTCAAACGCCAGCAGGCAGTCAAGGTGGGTTTTTCACGGATTCGGTTTGCTTTTTCGCTACTTAATGAAATATATTCTCCGTACAGTGAATACCAATCAGCATCAACAGCCGACAGCAGCGGCCGCAGCCGCCCAACAGCAGGCGCAGCTACAGAATCAACTGGCTGTGGCTGCTGCAGCCACAGCGAGCGTTGATAAAACGATTGAGATTGATTCGGAGACCGAGTCGAACCATGACACAGCCCTCACACTCGCATGTGCCGGCGGTCACGAGGAGTTGGTCGAGCTGTTGATCAATCGCGGTGCGAATATCGAGCATCGGGACAAGAAGGGATTCACACCGCTCATCTTGGCCGCCACCGCTGGCCACGAGAAGGTCGTGGACATACTGCTGAAGCATAGCGCCGAGCTGGAGGCCCAGTCGGAGCGCACCAAGGACACGCCGTTGTCGCTCGCCTGCTCGGGCGGACGGTACGAGGTCGTCGAACTGCTGCTGAGTGTCGGGGCCAACAAGGAGCATCGCAATGTCTCCGATTATACGCCGCTCAGTCTGGCAGCTAGCGGGGGATATGTGAATATCATCAAGCTGCTGCTCAACCATGGGGCAGAGATCAACTCGCGCACCGGCAGCAAGCTGGGAATCTCCCCGCTCATGCTGGCCGCCATGAATGGCCACACGGCGGCGGTTAAGCTACTGCTGGATCAGGGCTCCGATATAAATGCTCAAATCGAGACAAATCGCAATACGGCCCTAACGCTGGCCTGCTTCCAGGGCCGGCACGAGGTCGTCAGCCTGCTGCTCGATCGCCGGGCCAATGTGGAGCATCGGGCAAAGACCGGTTTGACGCCTCTGATGGAAGCCGCCTCCGGTGGATACATTGAGGTGGGACGCGTGCTGCTCGACAAGGGAGCGGATGTGAATGCAGCGCCGGTGCCCACATCCAGGGACACGGCCCTAACCATTGCCGCCGACAAGGGCCATCAGAAGTTTGTGGAGCTCCTGCTGTCGCGTGGGGCCAGTGTTGAGGTGAAGAACAAGAAGGGAAACTCCCCCCTATGGCTGGCTGCCCACGGGGGTCATCTGAGTGTTGTGGAGCTCTTGTACGATCACAATGCGGACATTGATTCGCAGGATAACCGAAGGGTGTCCTGCCTGATGGCCGCCTTCCGCAAGGGCCACACCAAGATCGTCAAATGGATGGTGCAGTATGTGTCGCAGTTCCCCTCGGACCAGGAGATGATACGCTTCATTGGCACCATCAGTGACAAGGAGCTGATCGACAAGTGCTACGACTGCATGAAGATCCTGCGCAGTGCCAAGGAGGCCCAGGCCGTCAAGGCCAACAAGAATGCCTCGATTCTGCTCGAAGAACTCGATCTGGAGCGCACCCGCGAGGAGAGCCGCAAGGCAGCCGCCGCCCGGCGGCGCGAGCGCAAGAAGAAAAAGAAGATGGAGAAGAAGGAGGAGAAGCGCCGACAGCAGCAGGGCGGTCGCGGTGGTGGTGGTGACCAGCAGGGCGATGACGATGATGCCAGTGACAAGGATGATGATTCCGACAAAGATGACGACGATGAAGAGGTTGGAGCCGAACGGACAGGAGCCGGTGGTGGCTCAGGGGCACGTGAGGAGGGTGACTCTGGCATTGATCAGGGATCTTGTTCGAGTGGCGACACCAAGACCACGGCCACCAGAACAACCACGGCCGGTCAAACAGCAGTAGCATCTAAGGCCGAAGTCAGCAACAGCCAACAGGTGAAGAAAAGCAAGAAGCAGCCAAAGAGCAAGAGCACTACAGTGTCGGCGTCGGCTGTTGAATCATCAACGCCTGCCACAGCTCCAGCTGCTGCAGCTACTTCTCTGACAGCCGCGCCTCCTGCCTCTGCCACACCTGCCTCGGCAGCAGCAGCACCCGCTACCGTATTCAAGAGCAGCCTCTTGATGAAAAAACATCCCATCATCGAGAGTGTTAGGCTGCCGCCTACTCCGGTCCAGGTTCAAACTCAGACTCAGGCTACGCCAGTCCAAGCAGCTCCAGTGAAGCGTCAGGTGGAGGTTTCCAAGAAAGAGGAGCTGCCCCTGAAGAAGAAGGAGACCAACAGCAGTTCCTCCGCTAACAACAAACGCGAGAAGGAGAACCTCGCGCCCAAGGAGTCAACGACCCAACAAACGGCAACAAAGCAACAGCAACAGCAATCCACAAGCAGCGCGGCTGCCTCCAAGCTGCAGAGTAGCGAATCATCCACCAATATAGCGAGCAGCAACCGCAAAGAGAGTTCCACAAAGCCATTGACATATAGTGTCGGTGCCAGCCTGAATCCCAGCGTGAAGCGCAGCGAAGTCGACGGCTGGAAGGAAGTGGTGCGCAAAAGCAGCACACAGCAGGTGGCAGGAGGTGGTGGTGGTGCCCCAGTAACGGTGACGGCCGCCAGTTCGGCCACCAGCCTCCATGGTGGTGCCCATCATCTGCATCTGGCCAACAGCTCGACAAGTGTAGGCTCCCTGACGACCATAACGACATCGATAGCCCCCGAGATGACCTGCAAGAAGGTGCAGGTGCCGGTCAATGCCATTTCCCGTGTGATTGGCCGCGGCGGAAGCAACATCAATGCCATACGCGCCACCACCGGTGCCCATATCGAGGTGGAGAAGCAGGGGAAAAACCAGTCGGAGCGATGCATTACGATCAAGGGATTGACGGATGCCACCAAGCAGGCGCACATGCTCATCCTGGCCCTGATAAAGGATCCCGATGTGGACATCCTGCAAATGTTGCCGCGCATCAACAGCAGCATCAAGGCGGCCGCCTCCGCAGGCGCGGCAGCAGCAGCCCCCATGACAGTCGGCACTTGGGATAATCGTACGGCTGCCGGTGTTTCGGCAGCCCCCTCGGCCAGTACCTTCTCCTCGGCGGCATCCACCACATCCACGTCGTCCAGTTCATCGGCCAGCTCCACCACAGCGACGGGCGCCGCTTACAGCAATGCACACAAGCAACAGCAGCCGTCATCGAAGGCACAAAGTGGACGGGTCTCGTCATCCGCCAAAGCGAATGGCGGCTGCAGCAAGGCTTCCACCTCGCTCTCGACCTCTGGCTCTCGCGGACAGAACGGCCGGGGTGGATATGCGGGACAGCAGGCGACCTCCAGTCGGGGAGGAGGAGGAGGTACCTCCTCCAATGGTGTTCTCTTAAAGAGCAGCAAGGAGAGCTCCTCGGCCAAATCGCTGCCAGGCACACAGAAAAACAGCAGCAGCTCCTCCACTGGAGCTACCGCTACTGCTGCGGGCAAGCCGTCGTCCACATTGACGGCCCAAAACTTTGCCAAGGCAGCGGCCATTGCCGCTCATTCATCACCCAAGAAGGTGGACACTGGAGCGGCGGCTGCAGCGGGATCGGTCATTGCATCCACTGGCGGACGTAGCAGTGGTGTGGTGGCACCCTTTGGTCGTGGAAAACCCGTAACCGGCGTAACCACAGGAGCAAACGTTTCGCAGCTGGGAAGCGCCGCAACCAGCAACATATTGGCTGGACCAATTGGCACCTTCAACGTGGCGGATGTGGCGGCGGTAAATGCCGCCGCTGCAGTGGCGGCCGCTGGAACGGTTGGAACCACAGCCAACAGCAGCAGCACCAGCAGCAATGTGAAACCCATTGCCCCGCCAAACAAGAGAATCGGGTCCCCCACACAGCAGCAACAGCAGCAGCAGCAATCCCAGGGAACAGCTCCTCAGCCTTCAGCAGGTCCTGGACTGCTGCAGCAACACCCACAGCAGCAGGGGCAGCAGCAGCAGTCACCACAACAGCAGCAACAGCAACAGGCACAGGCGGCAACATCCCAACAGAATCTGGTGATCAACACCAACATGCTGATGGCCGATCTGATGGCCGCCAACACCGCAAGCGATAGCTTCAGTGCACAGCTGGCTGCCAAGCTCTCGAGTGCCTATTCTTTGTTCAGCGACTACCAGACCTCCCAATGGGGGAAACTAGATCAAGGAACAGCCGGTGGGGCTGTGGGGGATGGCCTGCCGCAGGCTGATGCCTCCAAGGCGCCTGGCTACAACAGGAATATACTGAGCTCTCCCGTCGGCAGCTCCAAGGCCTCATCGAATCATTCGACCTCGCCACCGGTGGGCAATGTGGTCCAGCAACAGCAACAGCCACAGGCACAGGCACAGCCCGGACAAGGACAGAACAACAATCAGCAACAGCAGCAGCAGCAACAACAGCAACAACAGCAGCAGAGTGTGCAGCAGGCATTGAACATAATCACCAGTGGAGCGCCATCGACAGCGCCAGCCAGGTCGCCGTTGGTGACAGCCGGCGAGGGAAATCCCTCGAGCGTTGGACCCTCGATTAATGGCGAGACGGCATCTGGTGCAGCGCACTCACCGGGAGTAATCAAGCCGCCGCCGGGCACGGTTCCCACCCAGAGACACGTCCCCATGCAGATCTCTGCACCGGAAGCGCCACCTGCTACGAGTGGAATCAATTTCGGGGCCATTGGCTCGAATGCTGGCGGAAGCAGTGCAGTTGCGGCCGCTGCAGCCATGATCGATCGCCAGCAGCAGAATCTGCAGAGACTGATCTACGATAAGGTGGGTGCGTCGCAGCAGCAGCAGCAACAACAGCAACAGCAGCAGCCGCTCAACTATCCTATGGATCCCTCGGCATCGCACTACATTGTGGACAGCAACAATATGCTGCGGCTTAATCCACGCGCCTCCGTCTTTACGCAGGGCAATAAGCAGCAGCAGGCACCCAGCGTCGGTGGTGGCGGCATGAATCAGCCACCAATCAATCAAGGTGCTGGCCAGCAGTCGAACATGTTTGGCAACCAAATCCGGCAGCCACCTGGAGCGGCACGGCAGCCCGGCGGACCGTCGGCCACCGCTGCGCCACAGCGCTGGTATGGCGGTGCTCTGGATTATCCCTCGTATTCTGGACGCGACATGCTGCATCTGGAGAACGGAGGAGCCATGGCTGGACTGGGCTCGCCCTCTGCCATGTCACCCAACCACGATGACATACGCAAGATGCCGCGACCAATCGGCACCGAGCGGGCCGCCTCCTGGAAGTTCAACAACTTCAATGTAGCTGCCTCTGCACTGAGCATGGACGATGTACTGCCGCCGTGGGCGCACGAGCCTAAGGCTCAGCCGCCGGGTCTACAGCAGCCGCCGCCACCCCAATCGCAGCAGCAGCCGCCCAATTGGTTAAAGCAACAGCAACAGCAGCAGCAGCAACAACAGCAGCAGCAACAACAACAGCAGCAGCAATACAGGCCCTACAACAATGGACCATATCCGCAGCAGCAGCAGCACGAGCCGATGAATGTAAGTTGTTGGATGAAATTGGGGTTCTAAGCATCCCCCTAATGACGGTTTTCTTTTATATAAAGATGCCCATGGATTACCACAACATGCAGGCGCCACCGAATATGGGTCAACAGCAGCAGCAGCACCACCATATCAACTTGATGCAATCCTATGGCTTCCAGCATTTTGCTGGGGCCCCTGGAGCTGCTGATATTGCGGCTCACATGCCCGACAAGATGGAAGTGTGGGATCACCACGATAAACATGTAAGTGACAATGTGGATAATCCTCTCTGAAAGGAAGGAGACTTATCGAACATTTCTAACAGATGCCCTGGACTAACTACACCACCAATTGGTCGAACTGATGTCTGGGGGATCTTCAGCAGGAGGATCTCTTCGATATCTGTCGTTCAACCAAATGAATCGAACAGCTATGAGTGAGAACTAATCCTAAAATTGAAAGTATGAAACAACAGCAGCAACAGTGTAGCAGCAGGAGCAGCAGCATCTACCTGATATTTCAAACAAATGCAAAGCAAGATAATATTAAATTGAATTTCCAACGTTTTCCACACGGCGGATCCACTGTTTCAAATCTTCATTCAGTCAACGGATCAATCATACAACGTCCTTATTCAATCTAAGAACTCAAACTAAAACTCGGGATCTAAAACTTGGCTTTGTTAATTATTATTTGTTTTTGATTTCAAATTATTCTTTTTACTTCTTCCTTCCGGCCACTATTAAAATTCGCAGGTTATCTACAATTTGGTAATAAGATCATCAGGCAGAAAAAAGAAGATAGAAGATAGAAAAGCAAAACGTTGTGCATAAATGAAAAAGAAGAAAAATACTATGCAAAAAATGGCACCCATAATGGGCGCAATATACTTTATCTTTATTTATTTTTTAAATGTACGAGTTATTTTGATAATTTCTGAAACAAAGCATGAAGCTAGCCAACAACTTAGCAGAACCCCAGCCCATGGCTATATAATTTTGTATGATGAGAACACACACACACAAACGCAAAAAACCAGAAAGAAAGAAATTTGGAAAGCTTCAAAACACAACACACACATCCAAAACATACAAAAACCACAATTTAATTTTAAGCTTAACTTAGAAAAGTCGGTCTTATGAATGAAAGATTTAAGTGAATTTTTTTTAGCGCCAGCTAAAGCACACACACACACAGAACATATATTACACTTATACATAAATACATCTATCTATACATATTTAATAACATTAATAAAAGCAACAAATGAATGCCGAAATTTGTACATTTTAGGCGCGCACTTTTCTATCTCCCCAAACATTCTCTCCACCCATAAAACACACTGAAAGAACCTCCTCCATTTAAAAGAAGCGAACGAAACGAAGCGAAAACGGAAACTGAATAACGGATCATGAAAACAACACCGAAACGGAGACGAAAGATGGAAACCGTCAAGAAATTACTTAACTTTCTACTTACCACATATACATACCATTAACTACACGCTAACTAACAGTTACAGATATACAGATACTACATTTGAATGATACTTGAAATGATGCTTAAATGCTGCATGGAGTGGAGTGTTCTCTCCTCGTAGTACTCCAGATAAAAAACCAGAAAAGCGGTTTAGTGGTTAGGTTTTATCAATTTTGTGTTTATCTATGATTTTTTGGTCGGTTTTGAGCTCGAGACACCACCACCACCACTACCATCCCAAAAGAACACACACCTAAAAATGTAGCTAGTAGAAATTGAAATTGCTTAAATAACTTAAGTACGAGAACACAAATGAAAAGAAAATAAAACATTTAATATTCCATTTACGAAAAGAAAACTAAAATCGAGATAACACGATGTAACGGCGCTTGCTTGCCATCTTTGATGCTTT
The DNA here is from genome assembly GCA_008121275.1 of Drosophila lowei. Classification (NCBI taxonomy): domain Eukaryota; kingdom Metazoa; phylum Arthropoda; class Insecta; order Diptera; family Drosophilidae; genus Drosophila; species Drosophila lowei. The sequence goes on along the minus strand of CM017777.1, from coordinate 32,050,304 downwards.
TCCAACACTGCTCATAGACTTACATACTATATATACATACATATATATATATACACTAGCGAATAGCATACGAAATACACAAAACCAAACATAAACATTTTTATTTCAAAGAAAGCAAAAACAGAAACTGAAAAAAATGATGTAAAAACACTTGATGAAGAACAATTTACTTTCCTCGCTCCCCTGGATGATCCTGGATTGCATCATCCACTGGGAAATGTGTGGGCGGGCAGGCAATTTCCTTGTACAATTCTTCTAGAGAAAGGAGTCGCAATGCAAATGCTTTGAGGAGGATCGTTATATGAACAATCCCTCCACGCATGGATATATACACACAAACACAAACACACACATACATACAAATACACACTGATCCGATATATAACTTTAAATACGATGATAAAAATTTAATGAGGAATAAAAAAGGATAATATAAGTGAGCATGAAACTACATTTTTTGTCGTATTTTTTGTTTGTTTGTTTCAAACAATGTTTTAGCTGCAAGCAAAATAATGTAATGAGAATGGAGATCGTTCGTTTAAGTTATTTGATACAACCGAATACGAGAAATAAATAGCCGCAAATGCTATACAACATATATATATATATATACAACATATACCACATATATATGCCCCCAAAAACAGCAGGATTCAACACACAAAATATAAGAGAAACAAAAAATAGCTGAAGGAGCACCATATGCATGCAGCCGTTTAAATGTCATCCGATGATGATATTGATGCAACCTCAACTTGAGAGAAACCGCAAAAAAAAAACAATGCGAGAGAATACAAGTAAAGAATAAATGTAGAATTTTTTTCAAGCGAAAGAAATTGAATTCAAATAGATTTATTAATTTAAAAAATAATATAAATATACTTCAAATATGAGAGAAGTATGCAAAACAAAGCAAAAGCAAAACAGAAAAAAAAAACACTGAAGGAAACAAAAAATAAAAAGAAACAAAACCCTACATATATTAAATACACCCATACTATATGAGTATACTACGGATTATTATTATTACTCTTATAATTATTATTATTGTATTGAAGGAAAAATATAAAAGAGAACATTAAACAGCATAAATAAAAACAAAAACGATGGGTTTTTATTTTAAGATTCTGCATCGCTTTTTAGAATGATGGTCGAACTTTATTAGAGAAGTTATTTCTAGCTTTATCTTTTTAAATATCTTAGTATTCATCAACGTAATGGTCCTTTCCTGAAAATTAAACAAGTATCTTATGGATATTTCTCTCAGATAGCGACAGAGTAAAACCTTTAAATATTTTGCCGAACATTGTCTAAATTCTGTAAATTCTTGGGATTCCATTTCGACACATCCTTTCATAGTTTCATATTTTTCAATAATTTATTTGTGAACTTTTACAAAATGTTTAACATTTCATACGGGTACAGCATTGTTTAGACAACGAGTATAAGGAAATTCAGACAAAAGGTTCAATGGTGAACTCTACAACCGAACAAGGTGTCGTTAAATCGAAAGCATGCAGCACTGTGGGATGGAGAACTCCAATCTTGCCAATGACCACTTTGTCGTACATCACATTGGCACAACGACCAGGGAAATAGCTGGCATCTGCAAAAAGGGAAACAAACAAGAAATGTAAATCATTTTCCTTTAGTTGTTATTCTCTTACTCACCCTCCGTCGATTCCAGGTAGTAGCCCTTGTCGACACTGGCCGTCTTCCAGGGCACAGAGAGCAGTTGCATGACACGATCCAAGAGACCATGGACCACCTCAAACCCGGCGGTCTTGTTGCAGTTCACAGCACACAATCGACGCTCGTTGCGGGCACCAACCTCCGTCTTCTCATCGGCCACAACAGCGTCGCTAATCTCGAAGAGCTTCAGGGGCAGCGGCATCTTGCGATTGGCCACCAATGTCTTGAGGAGACCTGGCAGCAGGGTGGTTCGCACAACCTGAAACTCCAGTGTCTTGGGATTGCCAATGTGTACGGCTGGGAGGGCTTCAATGGACTTGTTTAGCTTGCGTCCGATGTCGTCCCGAGAGCATAGCGTGAAGGTCAACGCCTCGGTAAATCCAGCCTGGGCCACCTGTTCGCGCAGTTGTTCGGTAAGCTTGTTGAGTGGAAACTGTTTGGCTATCTGCATGAAGGCTGGAAGGGATTTCTTGATGTTGTTGTAGCCAAAAGCAATGGCAATGTCCTCATAGACGTCGCAGGCATGGATAACATCGTGTCGAGTGGGTGGAATCTTGACAACAAGCGACTCCCCATCGACCCGAGCCTCTAAGTACATTCTTGTCAGCATATCCGCCAGCTTGGAAGCGGACTCATCGATGCCAATGTAGGCATTGGCACGCTTCACCGAAATCCGCTCCTCTCGCACGGCAAGCTCTGGGTAGGAGACAATGCTGCCGTCGGGCTGCACCACATCGCATGGCTCTACTGTGAATTTCTTGGCACAATGCTCAGAAAAGAGGCAGACGATGGTGTCCAGCACCACCTTGGCTTTGGTCAGATCCGTGGCTGTGCATTCGATGAACACATTCTTGGTCTTCAACGAGATCTTGGAATGATCGCCATTGATTATGGGCGGCAGTGAGAGCACCACGCGATTGGCATCATAGATCACCGGATAAACTGGCGCATCGCGAATGATGGGCAGATACTGCTTGAGTTGGGCATGCGTCGCATAAAAGTCCATCAGCTGGGCTCCATTCAGCTCCTGCTTTTGGTTGAGTGGCACGAATTTGATTTGCTCCGGCGCCAGGGCTTCATAGCTAAAGGGTCCCTTGATCGTGTCGAGATCGTGAGTGCCAATGGCCACTAGGGTTCGTTTGCGGCATATGTTTTGGTGCAGCTTGTCCTGCAGATCAATGAAGCTGGTATAGGACTCTTGCGTGAAGGTTACGTTGCGCAGCACAGCGGCCACAGCATGTGGACGAATCTGTGCCGTTGAGGGGTCAATCTTCAACACTTGGCGCTGGGCAGGAGCCACAAACTCAAACTTCGGTGGTTTGACTCTGCAAATACATAGTTATTTTATATATTCTACGGTTGTATTACAGCTGTAGTATACTGCTACTTACTTGCCCTGGAATACCAAAAGACCCGTGACTAGGCCCTCCAGACACAGCAAATCGTAACGATTGGCTGGAATATCTATCCTGTAGATGATTTCCTCGCTGGCATCCGCCGCTGCCGCCACATCGCCCTGCTCTTTGGTCAGCATTTGCTTCTCCGTGGTCTAATCGGATGATGCAATTTGTTACAATGGTTCGCCCAGATAGTTGTCGGCACTATTGGTATTCCACTTACCACTTCATCCAGCTCCAGGCCGAAGGAAAAGCACAGCTCTTGAAATTCATCATCGGCTGCGGAAGGGGTTAAGCATTAGATCTCGCCAAGTGAAAACGTGATTACACGTGGACTGTTCAAACTCACTGTACTTCTTGCCGAGCGCCTCGAAGAGCAGATCACGTTTTACCCCAATGGTTGGCATGCTGGCAAGCTAACTTAATGGTCCAATATGTTCTTTAATTCAGATAATTAGAATAAATTTTAAAAACGCACAGTCGCCGGTTTGGGACATATACCGAAAATACCTTCTCATTTAAAAAATATACCGTAAATATACTGACGAATTATTTGTATTCCAGTTCCGTCATATTCCATCGTTATTGATATTCGCTTGAATATGAACCGCTAGCTAAGACCCTCAGCTCTGAACTCATAGTTTTATCGAATTATTAAATCAATTTCCTACAAGACTGGTTAAATGTAAGTTTTCATCTCTATTTAATTGCTTATAAAATAAGGTTTAAGCAAGGTGTGTGAGCTAGACATGGTGGCAAGAAAATCAGAAAATCCTCAGAAATATACCAAAATATACCATCTCATTTTAAAAATTCAAACAAAAAAAACGAAAGAGGATAGTCGTTCCTATTGTTCAATTTTAATATTCCGTCGAATGTTATTAGCTAGATAAAACATTTTGTCATGCCCACATAATTTTATACGATTTATGAATCAATTTTTTACTTAACTGGGTTATTCTAAATCCTTGTTTTTATTGGATCTTGTCTAAAAAAAGGATTTAGCGAAATAGGTCAAACAAAAACAGGTTTTAGCAAAATAGGTCAAACAAAAAAAACGAAAGATTCTGGCTAACTAAAACCCTTAGTTCTGCCCATATAATTTCAGGCCATTGATGAATACATTTTCTACAAGATTGGCTAGTTTTTAGTCCTTGCTTTTATTGTAATTTGACAAAAACAACAAAAGTTCAACAAAAGAACAGTTGCAATGTTGTCACGTCAACGTTGCTGGTATTTGAAGACTTTTGCTTGTCAACCGGAGTATGGGTATTTGTATACCCTATTTCGTTAATTTAATATGAAGATACTCTTTGAGCCAAACAAATCAGGGACATCATCCTGGTCGTCATCATCAAACAGAGTTTTTTTCCAACTAATCTTTCAGAGAGTTTGTCCGGCTGCATCGATGGCTTGACAAATATATCATCTATACCCAATCATCGTCATCGAATAGGGAGGATTTAAGTTTTTGTTCTGGTGGCTTTGGTGGCGAAAAGGAGCTTAGGAAGCCATCTTCCAGATCATCATCAAAGAGAGACTTTGGCAGCGGTTTCGCAGGCTTTTTGGGAGGATTTTGACTCGGCTTGGCACTCAAAGACGGCCTCATCGTGGACATTATCACAGTTGTCACAGGTGGTACCATCGCAGATCAGAGCCTTGTCGCTGCCCTCGGCTGACTGTCAGCTGAACTGATCCGCCGGGCAGTCCTTTCGTCACAGCGCCAGAAGGCGGATATACAGTCGTTGTTCATGCCACTACTCCCGCCACTTAAAATTATCTGGCCGGATACACGCCGTAGTTCTCCTTGTTCTCCAGTAGCATCAGATGCTTGGGGCACGAGCAAACGTCGTGAGTACTGCGTGTCACACCCCGCTGGCTATGCAGTTGTGGAAACAATTTGGGCGATTGTGCCGTGTAATTGCGCAGCACACTCGGTGAACTGCGACAGACGATGCAGCTCCACGGAACGACGCTCTCCGTTGACAGTGATCCTCTCCAGTCCGGTCTTGTCGTGCAGCTAGTACACAAATCCCCCTAGGCGGCAATGTTGTTCACCTGCGGGATATGCATGGAAGCAAGGGTTTTTCTTTAGAGAGGGAACAGGAGATTACACGTGTCCGGAGGTGTCCAATATGGTTGCTTACTTGTTCTTTCCATTGATGTCTATAATGGTATATCGGACTGTTGGTCCAGAGCCAGCGCCGTGACTCCTTCCAGCTCCACACGCTCATTGCCATCGACTCGGGCCCGAATGATGGCCCGATGGCTGCCGACATCTGTCGAGAAGAGCAGACGCCTCTCCTTTATGGCATGCACGGCAATGTTGCGAGGCTTCTGCGAGTTCGCCCAGGAAGCTAAAAGGGGAAACGTTTTAGAACACAGCTGAATAGGAGAGAGAGCTTCACCTGGGCACGGATATTCTTGCTCTACACCGGCAGCGGCACATTTGGGCAGTCTGTCGTAGCTGGGGGGATGCAGGGCACGTCCTTGGCGACATCTGCGTGATTGGCCACCGAAACAAGGTACCACATTGACTGCTCGGCTGGCTTTAGGACGATGGTGTTGCCGGTAGCCAGTGTGGGTCCCAGTTTCCAGGCCAGTTTCAGCAATGGTCTGCTCTGTAGTCGGATTCGCTCTTGTGGCACTTACTTGTTGATGAACAGTCTGTGTAGAGCACCTCCGGGGTGGTCTGGAGGAGTAGTGGAGCAGCGGCAAAGGGCGCAGCCGATCTTCAAAACAGCCAGTGTGACCGCGGTTTTAGCGATAAAATATACCGTCCGACCCTCAGAAATATACCGAAACATACCGCCTCATTTTCAAAATATACCGTAAATATACTGACGAATTCAAGTTATATTTTACATATTCCGATTTTGATCTTCCGTCGAATATTACTAGCTTTATAAAACATTTAGCCATGCCCACATAATTATATCCAATTAATTAACATATTTTCAACTTGACTGGCTTATTTTAAACACTTGCTTTTATTGCATTTTGCGTAAAAAGAGGTTTTAGCGAAATAAGTCAAACAAAAAACAAGTAGCGAACTAGGTCAATCAAGACAAACGGAAAAGGAAATTCGTTCATATTGCTCAATTTTGATATTCCATTGAATAATGCTGACAAACTAAAACTCTCAGCAATGCCCACATAGTTTTATCCCATTGATGAATAAATTTTCTACAAGATTGGGTAGTTTTTAATCCTTGCTTTTATTGAATTTATTGTAAAAAAAGGTTTAAACGAAAAAAGTTCAACAAAAAAAGTCGCTATGTTGCGTGTAAGCCGTAGTACAGGCCTTTGTATACCCTATTTTGTTAATTTTATATGAAAGTATAAATATCATATGAAGATAAAACGTAACTAATAAAGACCTTTTCTCAAATTGACATTTTTAGACATATTCATGTATATGATGAGTGTCTTGTATATATATCTCGATCCTGATTTGGATCTATTTGGTCTCTGTAAGAAGGCAATAAACTGCAAAATATCGTTGTGATATTTAAAACAGAGACCAAATTGATTTTTGCCTTCTTTGGAGCCTGGGATGACAAACATTTTCTCAATTCTATAATATCCTTTTCCCTCAGGGTTTGCCCTGAAACATTGCGCATGGAATTAGCAACAGGTTATTTCCAATAAATAGATGCCGTCGAATAGATTTATCCCATAGATAAATGAATCATTTTCTTGAAGATTGACTATTTTTAATTACCTTTATGTTTTTATTTTGACTAAAATACGGTTTTAACAGAAATGTTGCCGCAACAAAAACAGTCGCATGGAATGCGCAATGTTCTGGTATTTGCAGAAGACAACCAGCGAAATAGCTTTAAAACAGAGACTAAAATGTTTTTGCCTGGGATGACAAACTTTTCAAACGTAATCTATAAATCCTTTCCTTAGGGTATGCATTTTGTTGGCCTATTCATGCATTTTAAGTTTCTTGCATATAAATCTTGAGCCCTATACCAATTTTTGGTCTCTCGTAGAAAGAATGAAAAAATCGTCAAAATTAACAGAGAAACATGCATTAATGCAGCAACATGTTTTTCAGTTCTATAACATCCATTTCCCCGGGTTTCATGGAATTAGAGAAATGGAAACATGTTTTGCATTTTATTTTGAAAATTTTCCGTCCAATATTACAAGCTAAAATCGCGTCAGCTTTGCCCACTTAATTTTACCCATTTATGAATACATTTTCTACGGATTATATTTTAAACCCAGTACATGAAAAACTTTCAAGGTAATATGGAAATATTTGGAATGAGACTCATTGTTGCTACTGCGGCGAACTGCGATTCACTCAAATTTGATTCAAATTTTTTCTTCCGTTGAATAATCCTATCTATATAGAACATTTAGCCATGCCACTCAATTTTGTACGATTGGTGAATCTATTTCCTACATGATTGGCTTAATTTAAATAATTGCAATTATTGGATTTTTATATAACGGCCGTCCACGGGAAAATCTCCCTCACAAATCCAATTGAGATGGCAGTGCTTCGATAAGTTGCGACAGCTGATCGCTGGTGGTGGCAGTTTCTCAATATCGATGCTGTTATAGAATTTTCAAAATATATACTCGAAAATATTCTTCGTTTTTGATATTCCGTCGAGTATTACTAGCTAGATAGAACCCTCAGCCCTGCCCACATAATTTTATACGATTGATGAATCAATTTTCTACCAGATTGGTTAATTTTAAGAATTCTCTTTTATTGGATTGTGTAAAAAATAAGGTTTAAAAAAGTCAAAGGAAAAACTTGTTGCGAAAGGAAATTCCAGGGTCTATTTTTCGACTACTATCGACGCATATTCGATTGGAGTTTGGCGCGCGGTTAGGTTTCAAAAATCTGCAAAAAACGACAATCAAATTCAAAATGCTCTGGGTTTAAACTCAATCAACAGTGTTACTAAGATACATGTATGCTGGACGAGGATATATGACACTATGCCAAATAAGAGTTATTCCGGAGCTAATATTCTAAAAATCAGAAAGTTAAATTGAATATCCTTTTTGAACCAATATCAAAATATTCTTGATCTATGATTCAATACCTTTCATATGATACGAAAGCCTTCAAGGACGAATTTTAAGTATCCTACACCACTTGGTGTATTGAATTTAACTTTTATTTTTGATTTTTAAAATAAAAGTTAGAGAGAAATAATGATTACTGGAAGAGATTGCGTAGCCACTGCAATTTCGTTTGTTCCTTCTGGCTATAATAATATTTTGATCTGAACCATCTGATCGGCATTCTGGTAGAAACGCTTCCTTCTGAGTGTTACACACATATACTTTCACCACAAATTGAATATACCCCTATTGTAATGTTTTCTGTCTATTTATGTGATGGTTTATTATTTTGCCTTCTAATCGTTATTTAAATGGATTAATCTTAATATTAATAATTGGCTGAGCCTTGACACTTGCTCTTGCATCTCTCCCAGCACCATCTGGCAGGACTTTCACTCGTATTTCTATTTACTACACCCACGTTGTCCACAAAAAAAATGCCACACACGCTGCGTGTTGTCTTGCTGCTTGTCTTGTACTCGTATGGATTCCAAATCATCCGAAAAAAGCGTGTGCCAGCTGTCGCCTGGCACTGCATTTCCAAAAATATTGATGCAAACCAGAAAAAAAATCGGAAGTAAAAAGCGTTCGCTCCGTTTTGCTTGGTGGTGCTGAAGCTCCTTCCCCCCTGGCGCCTGGAGCGGGTGAGGTGGAGAACGAGGTGTTTAGACCAAGGTCCGCAAGTCGAGCAATTAAGCAGCTAACGTGACGAGACAACAACAGGCCATAAGACGACCTCCATGGCAGGCAGACGCGCGTCAGACGAGCCCGAGTCCCGAAAAAGGAAAGAAAACTGGAAGAAAAAAAGTTTGGTACGCGTGTGGCCAAAAAGTTAATGAAGCGTTTAAAAATTAACTTGTGGTCAAGGGGAAAAAAATGCTGAAAACAGTTAAGGAGAGAAGTGGGCTCGCTGCTTCAGCGAACAGCAGCAGCGGAGTGGAAGCGCTACTCCTCCTCGGATGGCATTGATCATCGAGATGGCATTGATCCATTTTCCTCATAAATATGTATTAAATTAGAGAGCTCCTTTCACATTTCAATTCTATTGTGGCCCCTAAACCCAAAGGAATAATCAATTCAAGAACGCCTTCAAATCCGCTCGCTCGCTGTAGAATTTCTCATCAGCATGTCCTTGCTTTGGTTCTTTGTGTGTTTTTTTTGTGTGTTCTGTTTGCCCAACCCTCGAAGAGATTGATTATTGTTTATATTTGTGTGCCTCGGCATCCAATCGGTATATGAATTCTATATGTGAATGCAGTGCAAACAAGCGAAGGATTGTGGTCAAGAGCGAGCCAAAGCCAACGCCAACGCATCCCCTTCTGAATTGGGGCAATTAAAGTTGTACGCTCGACGACTCACGACTGAATAGCCATAGTCCTCTATAGACACGTGATAGAACAGGACCAGGGGACGGAGCCACAGAAATTATCCTGCTATCCTTTCGTCCGCAGGCCAATTAACCCCTTCTGTTCTGTTCTGTTCTGCTACGAGGGCGTTAAGTCAGACACGAGTTTCTGGTCGATTTATCAAATAATTCGAGGAAATTCCTGGAAATCGAAATAGAGCGATCATCATCGCTCCGAAACCTTTCTCCATCTTGGGATTTGTCCCGGCGTCCGTCGGCTTATTGGTTTGTAATTATGCTAATTATGAGTTTGATTTGTTCTTTCTTCTTTCGGTAGAAGATCATTTATCGAACTTGAGCCTTTGTTCCCACCGAAGTCCTCATGTAAAGGAAAAAACATTGCACTACTTACTCGAAATTGCCAAGTACTTGAGTTTTTCACACATTTGCTCCAGTTCCAATTATCTGGCACACCTTTTCCTGTTGCAAATTGCAAATATCAAAGGATCCTTACCAGCAAAGATCATTGATCATTCCTTTAATTTGCTGGGAACTGCTTCTGGGCCAACTCGGATGGCTACCTGCTCTAGCCAGCGCTCCTCTCCTGTGTGGTCACTCCAGCCTCAGATTCATTCGAAACAATTGACACTTGCGGTTGAAAAATATCAATTTTCATATAAAGCAATTGTCACCTTAGCATCGAGAGACGAGAGACCTCCCTCCATGATCAAGAAAACTGTCAGCGCAGCCAGCACACTCGCTTGAGTTGAATTTGATTTTCAAATTAGAAAACATTTCCCACATCCCTCCCCTTTCGAGGTCGATCGACGCACAGCAGTAGCCGCTGTAACACGGCCACTTATCAGATCAGCAATTTTTCAATTTCAATTTCATGAACTGATGTTGAGAAATTACATTACCCGAACGGCCCATCGATATCAGTTACGATTTACATTTCACTTTTTCTTACGGCGCGCCGTCCAACGAAGGCAAAACATATCAATTACCAACGATCGAGCCTCGTTGACAGTCTCATGTTGCTGCTGTTGCTGATGCTGCTGCTCCTGGAGTATCCTTCCTAGAAAGTAATTTCTCACACTGACCGTTTGGGATTTGTTTGTATTTCATTTCGATTTCTTTTGTCTTTCTCGTCTGACCCCAGCCCAGACAGGAGGCAGGGGACGACGACCAAAGCAAGTGTTATGTGTGCTACTTGACTTCGGGCCAAGTGCTAGTACCCCGTCAGAAGGACAGATAGACAGACAGATACAACAGACAGACGACGGTTGAGAGGTGCCAAAACTGCCAATGGCACCTATGGGAAATGGGAATTATAATAAACTGACCTCAACACCAAAAAAAAAAAAAAAAAAGAAAACCAAAACCAAAACCCAGAAGAACGGAGAAGAAACAACAGTCCAGACATTCAGCGAAATCCTTGAAACCGTTTGAAAGTTTCGCTTTTGCTTTTGTTTTTGCTTTTTGTGGCTGGGTTCCCTTTGGGTTAAGCGTCGCGTCGCGGTTGTTACCCTAATTTTGGCTCATCTTCATTCTGGGGTCTGTCCAGGGCACTCTCTGATCATCGGCAGCTTATCTCATCTCTCTAGCCGGCGCACGCGTGTCATCCCGGGCAGCAATCAAAGTGATATGAAAATTGCATTTGGGTTCAACAGGTTCGCAGTTTTCGATTGCTGATCGTTGTTGGATCGTTGTGCCTGTGCCTCTGTGCCTCTCTTGCTGTTCTTTTTTGTTTTTTTTCTGTTTTTCTGTGTTCTGTTAATTTTTGTTTGCCTAAAGGTTAAACGTGCGAATTTCACCCAGAGGCATCGGCTTCAGACTGCTGGACTGGACTGCACTGGACTGTGGAGGGAACAGTTTTCGTTTTCGGTGGTAATCGGTCTGACTTCTGACTGGAGATGCTCCCGATCCCGATCCCGCTCCCGCTCCTGATGATCCAACTCCATTGCCAGACACCGCTTCGATCAGATCTCGCTGGCGTACGGTACGCGAATTTTGTTGTTTCGCCTAATTAAATGTAATTTCTTACTTCCTTTTCAGCCGAAATAATGCATATAAATAGTATCTTTAGTTTACATTTTATATGCGCTGCAGCCCGGGCTCATTATTATACATTTTCGTTTTCTTTCAGCGAATCTCTGGCCTCTGGCCTCTGTTTCTGTTATGGTCCTGGGCCTCTCCCTGCTCTCCCTCCTCTGCTAAGGTCAGTCGCATTCTCAGAGGGTGAGTTCAAAGGAATTTGCTGAGCAGCACACACACTCTCTCGCTGAACAAATCTTAAGTGCAACAATATAGCAATTGTTGTACTCTGCTCCTATAAAAGACCGAAAACTTGTTAATTGTTTCGCGCTCGAGTGGCCGCTGCTGCTGCCGCTGCCGCGATCAAGTGAATGGGCGTTGGGAGATGGGGCACACTTCAGGGTTCCGGGGAAAACACTTTCCAGACCCAGTAAAACCCAAACATGGCCCATTGTGGTCTCATTCATGAAGTGCATCTAGAGCGAGGGATCGTGATCGCTGGATCTCGCTTTATAGCGAGAGAGGGGTTCCAGCAATTGTTGCTTTGCCTGCCGCCTGCCGCCGCAAATTAGATGCTCAATTACGCTACGACGAGAATTCCTTGGTAATTTCAATGCCATTCAAGAGATTCCATGCCCATACCCATACCCATTCCAGGGGCTGAAGGAGTGAGTCACTCGAAAGTGAATCTTGACCACGTGGTGCCGTGAACCCTTGCTTCGCGTTTCACAATCATTTTTCATTCTAGCCACATCCTTCCGCAAAATGTTCTCACACTTCTGGTAGACGCTCCTCCACGCTACGCTACGCTCCGTTCTGTTTTGCTGGTAGACGCCCAAGGATCGGATCGGCAATCGAAATCGGAAGTTGAGCAACAGCAGGGAAGGAGCAGGGGGCAGCATCCCATCTCTCTTCTAGTCCGCTCTCTCTCAATGTTGTTTCAAAATTTTCAAAATCTTATTAAAAATTGTTGTTATTTCTTGCGTGGCGTGGCCTTTTTTCCGTCTTTTGTGTGTGAGTGTGTGGCGGGGGTTCATTTTCGTTTTCGTTTCTGTTTCTGTTTCTTTTTATTTTTTATTGCTTTAATCATTTTATTTTGTGCGGCTTCCGTGCCACCTGTTATGGTTATGGCTAAGACCGAGCGAGAGACTCCAGCGAGGTCCTTTAGAGCCTTTTTGATTTTTCTCAAGTGATTGCGTAGTTTTCATCTGTTTTCTTTTGTTTCCAATCTCGCAGTGTTTCAAATTTGAATTAACGTGGGACCCAGTCCCGAAACCCCTTGTCCAATAGCCATCACAATTTGTCCGTCGATTATGAGTCTCACTTCCGACTCGGAAACGAGGGTGGAACCAACCAATAAGGAAGCGAAGAATGAGTCCTATTCTTCAGCATGAAATTAATTCTTGATTGCAAGATTAATGCCATCGAATTAGTCAAATCTGAATGATCATTCCAGAAGGAGAGCAGGGGAAGGACTGGCGCCAGGCAGTTGCCAAAGATCACCTCAGATTGTGATCGGTTCTAGTGTTGGCAAAACAAGACCCTAGCAACCGAATCCGATTCCAAATTGCGGCATCAAAGTCGGTTGCCGTGCGACAAAAACTGCCCGACTACGGTCTTAGAGATCCAATCTAAACAGATCTGCACTGAGCCCCGACTCTAGATGATAACCATCAGTATATGCAATCTATAACAAAGCGTAGGGCACAACAGGCGGCCCAAGTCGAGCAGAACTGGCCTACGGGCATGGGCGTGCCCAAACAATGACACAGTGGGCGCTGCAAGGGTCCTGGTCCAAAGGACAACCCATGCTCACGGGCATCAACATGGGCATGAACGTGTGTATAATCTAGTTTTAATTTTCATGGGAATTAACCCATGCCATCAGCAATTTGCCGGCTACTCCATGCACTCCACTCCTTCGAACAATGTGCAATTTATGCGATATTTGTTTAACAATTTTTCGAACAGGTCCGTGTCCTGTGCGAAGGATTGATGGATGGATATGAACCCCCATCCAATGCAATTGTATCCAGTATCCAGTATCCAGTACCCAGTATCCAGTATTTGCTTCCATTTGAAGCCTTCGTATTTGCTTTGATTTCCACTTGACTTTTTATCGCTGCCGTTGGAGCATATGTACATATGATATTTTTCAATTTTTTCAATGGCTCTGCGCGCAATGGAATGCTCCTTCCCCCTGGGGCAATGTGTGGTCAATATTTGCATAGCCAAGTCAAACAGTTTGGGGCTCATCCGAGCCGGCGAGTCGAATGGGGGAACAATGGTCATGAACGTTGACCAGGCTGTCGCCTGTCGCTCCTCGACTTGGGCTCTGGCATTTACATATTTAATTTGCCTTTAATGAATTTTCAATTTGACAATTGCCAAAATGCCGCACACGAATCCCGTTCTGCATTGCGGCCGACGGCCACCCACATCGAGAGAAAGGAGGAGGAGCTGCAGTGCTGCTGAAGATCTGAAGATGGCACGCCACGCAGCATCGCATGTCCAAGTGCAGCTCCTTTCGCTTTTGCTTTCGTTCTTATGGGTCGGAGGTGTGTTAAATGCTAATAAAATAAGTAACATACAAATTTTTCAATTTCAGTCGAAAAAAGAATTGGGCCGCAGAAGCAGTTGGAGCTGGAGCTGGAGATGGGGCTGAAGCTGAAGCTGGAGCAACACTTTCACGGCCCAGAGCGACTTGCTAATGGGAGTCGTTGACGTGCGCCTACTTTTCTTCTTGGTTGCTTCTTCAGCGCCTACACGTTCTGCATGCCAAAGGAAAGGTCTCTGGAAAGGGTACAAGATGCAGTAGGAATCCATAGGCCATTATGTTTGGCAAGGGAAAATATATGATCAAACGTAAACTTATATTAGATATAAGATATAGCGATATTCCTTAAATATGTCTGCTTAATTCGTTTCCTTTGAGTTCTCACAAATTTAAACTTCAATTCCGGATATCCTTCGATACTAATAGATTCATCTAGAGATTAATCCTTCCATTTGTCTGCTTAATTCGTGGTTAGGGCATTAATGTTTCCATATTACAGCACTCCGATGGCTTCAATTGCTTTTGTCATGCGCTTTCTGGAAGCTGCTCCACATCAGCCTCAGCCTCAGCCTCAGCCTCACCCCTGTTTCCCTGCACAAGTTGCATTTATGTACATTGACATGAAAGGAACGGCCCGTTATCATGATAATGATGCCAATGATGAGGCCTGGGAATGCCGAGGCATTCAGTCTGGAGGTATATGGGTCCTGCTCGGCTCATATCAAGCAGCTACGAGGAGGCATCAAGCGTCCACTCGATAACTGACAGGCACGCAAGGCGCCCAACCGCACAACACAAAAAAAAAGAAGAGAACTGTGTTAACTCTTTCTGCTCTGCCCCAAACTGGAGACCAGCACGTGTACTGGAGGGGCAGTGTAAATGTAAATTTCAAATCGATCGATGCAAGAGTTTAGCCGGTTGGCGGATGCCTGGACATCAGCTAATGCCGATAAGCATAAAGTTTACAACGAGCCAGGCCAGAGAGAGATGCGCATCTAGGGGATGCGATCGATCTTTCGCTGTTCATTGCATTGCAGGTGTAACCGAGGGCGTCACTTGCACAACTGTCGTAGCCGCAACCGGCTCGTAAATTGCACAGGACATCGGTGGACAGTCATGGTTGGTTAGGGGCCATCGGAGTCATCGATAGCAGGCAGTCAGGCATGTTTACCTGTTCGTCCAATAAATTCATCGTGCATCGGCTTGGCGCGGTTTGTTGTGTGACATTTTTATCTAATTGACAGCGTTTTTATTGCCTGCTGCCTGCCGATGTGCAGATAGGATAGCGCAGAATTTCCAAAGGAACAAACACAGCTCCTTGGGGCGTGCTACTAGTCGGATGGGTGGGCGCGGGACTTCAAAGATTGCGCGGGAGTTCAATACAGAAAATGGATATTATGGATTGCATTATGATTTCCAGCGAATCATTAGGGATCCAGGGGCGTTGGCGGTTCCTAAGGTGGTAGGGGATCGAAGGACCACCGTGCGAGTCCTGTTTCGCTGTGTCATTCCCGGGGACTACAACTAAATTCCCTTTTCATCGTCGAACGTTACGAGTATTAATTGCGAGGCGCTAAAATGTTAACCTAACTCCTAGTCTGTGTCGGGCACGCTTATTAGCGATAAACGGTGTAGGGTCCATGTCCATCCGAGCGTGTCCTTGACGCTGGCCTAACAAGCTAGCGCCGGCGGCGCCCATTTTTCCCTTGACCCATCCCTTGACCCTTGAAGCAAGTCCTTGGAACAGGCGTATCAATTGGAAAATTTGCCAAGTTGTAATAAACAAGATTTTTCATTGCGATATTTGCTTCGTCCTCGTTCGATCTTTAGTCGGCATGCCGAATCGCCTGACGGCGGTAAATTTGTAAAGGTTTATCCCGAGGTCAGGTAGTTGGGCCTGCCCTCAAGGCGATTTAGATAAGATAATACCTGTAAGGCTCTCTGCTCTTGCTCTGCCATTTGGTGCTGACAAATCATTGACGATGGTCAACGGGCAATCCGATGGATTTTTGGCAAATTTTGGCATCACTTTGCGGTCGGCCCTAATCCTGTTTTGGGGATTGTTTGTCTTTAAGTTCTGTTTGCATTTCCGCCCATTCCTGTTCCGGTTGGCACAGCGGCGCACAAAACCCTATAATCATCTTGTTAGCGGCTTTAGATATACCATTGATAGCGACTTTTTTCTATCGGGGCGCCATTTTAAGCTCTCTCTCCCTTGAAACGAAACGAAACGAAACAAAACGAAAGCAGACCTACGGCAAAATAAAACGAAGAGAGACTCAGATTCAACTCAACTCACCACCGACCGTCATTGGCCGGCATGCTCTGGCGGCACGTGCTGCCCCCAGTCCCAGTTCGGGCCTGGTTCTCAGGTCGTCAGGCAGCTCGTTTCCCTTTACCTGGCCCTTACCTGCGGCGCAGTGGTGGGTTCTCTCAGAGTATAAATAGCACCGCCAGGATGTGAGACCAGTCAGAAACTCGCCAGCCAGCATCCGCAGCGAACGGTTCATCATTTTGTACTGTAATTCATCCATATCCACATATCATCCACCATGTCGTCCAGTGAAATCTATCGCTATTACTACAAGACGTCCGAGGATTTGCAGGGCTTCAAGACAGCCGCCACTGAGCCCTACTTCAATCCGATGGCCGCCTACAGTCCGGGCATGACCCACTATCAGTTCAATGGCAATGCTTTGGCCAACTCCAGCAGCTACTTGTCGGGAAACGGCTTCATCAGCTTTGAGCAGGCCAGCTCCGATGGCTGGATCACTTCGTCGCCGGCCAGTCATCGTTCAGAGAGTCCCGAATACGTTGATCTCAATACCATCTACAACAATGGCTGCAACATGGGTCACCAGCACGCTCAGCAGTACGGACTCAGTCTGGAGCAGCCACAAGCAGCAGCACCACCACCACCATCCATCGCAGAAGTGCCGATAGCTCCATCGGTACCTTCAGTGGAGGTCATGGGCTCCTCCAATGTGGGCACTTGCAAGACTGTGCCAGCAGCTCCAGCCGCAGTCAAGCCCAAGCGCAGCTATACGAAGAAGAATCAACAGACTGCCGCCACAGCTACAGCTACAGCCACAGCCACAGCCACCTCCTCATCCACCAGCAGTGCCTCCAGCTCCACGGCAACGGCAAATCTCTACGCTGATGAGTTCCAGAGCTTTGACTTTGACAACTCCGCTCTGTTCGATGACAGCGTGGAGGATGAGGACGATCTAATGTTATTTGGCAGCGGGGCCGAGGACTTTGACGGCAACGACGGCTCCTTCGATCTGGCCGATGGCGACAGTGAAGATGCTTCGGGATCTACTCCCGGCAAGAAGCGTCGCAACAAGCAAATCTCGCCGGTGGTCAAGCGGAAGCGTCGCCTGGCGGCCAATGCCCGCGAGCGTCGTCGCATGCAGAATCTTAACCAGGCCTTCGACCGTCTCCGCCAGTATCTGCCCTGCCTGGGAAACGATCGTCAGTTGTCCAAGCACGAGACCCTGCAAATGGCCCAAACCTACATCTCCGCGTTGGGTGATCTGCTCCGCTAAGAAGGCGAGCGGACAGGACACCAAAGTTATAAATTAGTTATTGTTGGAGCCTTGCCAAATGTTGTACCTATGCCTGTAATGCCTGTAAATAGCTAGGAGCCCAGTAGTAAATTATCGCTTGTTTATTGTTTAGCTAATTAGTTTAAATGGAGGACAATGATTAAGATTAAAACAAAATAAAACAACAAGTAATACATATAATTTTCTTTGTATTTGTTTTTGGAAAATTTCTCGGAAAGAAAATGAAGATCTGCCAAGACTCTTATGCTAATTGATCTGTAAATCAATATCGGCAGAGCTCTGTAATATTTCTGGATTTTAATAATTGCAATTAAAATTGTGAACCCACAAAGAAGTAAAACTAAAATAAATAATGGAACATAATATCCAGATCTCGATCAGGCTCGATCTTTCCGCTTTTCAAGAATTGTTTTTCAACTCTCCGAACTCCTCCACGCTTATCTGCCAGTGCCAGGGGCATCAATTCTCACACAGTCGCGCCTATTGAATTAAACTTTATTATATGAGGGAAGGTGATCGATTTGGCGCTTCGCGATCAATTTGTAGACAGGTCGACAAAATTAGGGCCGGCTACTCAAGCCCCAAGCCTGCCCAAAACAAATACGCGAACGATCTGCAGGGGGAGCCGTGCGGTCCGGTCCGATCCGGTCCGGTCCGTCAGCGATCCCCAGAACTGTATTGGGCCAATAATTACACGGCACGGCGCTCCAGAGTGTAGCTGCCAAATTAAGTTAAGTGTTGGGATGATCTGCTTTCAGCAGTCGCAGGTCGCATGCAATGTCCGATTCGATTCGAGTCCCGAAAATCAAGCGCCGCCACTCACAAATCGTTTAAAGCGAAGTTCGATCGATGATCGTTGCTGGCGGATAACCCAAGCCGACAGAGGGAGCCGAGCCGGCCGGCTAAGCTGTCTTAAGCTGAAGCTGAAGCCAAAGCCAAAGCCAAAGCCAGGGCGATTCATTCAGCAGAAAGCAGAGCAGCACCCGGTACGACAGCCAGTCAGCCAGTCAGTCAGTCAATCATTCGGAAGATCCAAAACCAATTTGTTGATAGCGCGACTGCTGACGATCGACTACCTCCCGCTCCCGTGCGTAAAGGGATCTCAGGATCACATACTATGGGAATCGGAGCATTTGTAGGCGGCAGACGAGGGTCAGGCAGGGGATGGGGATGGGGATGGGCAGTGGCCGGATTTCGTGGGTTGTTTCTGTTTGTTTTATAAAATCATTTTCGGGCGTCGCCGCAAAAGCTCTTGGGCCATTGGATATTGGATTTACCGGGGATTTAGGGACTTCGGACCTCATAATCAAAACGAAATTCACATAATTAGTTAGCGGCAGCGGCAGCGACAGCGACAGCGGCACCGCCATCGACAGGCAGGGCTTCGTTAAATTGTTAATGACTTAATTTAGTGGTCGCGAGGTGCGGGCGTCTCCCCAGGCCTCGCGGCAATTATAGCTATTTGTATGCGAATACCCCCGATATCCTGCCGTGATCCCGCGCGATACCTCGATCCCTGTTAGCCGTGTCGCCTTGCTCTTGTTAGCGACAATTTACGGCTTCGAACGCTTCCGCACAAAGCGTTGCCGTCAATTTGTCAATTACACAAATTGTTTGGGTCCCATCGTCCCCCAACAACAACAACAAAAGATGCGACTCGAATTCGACTCTTCCTGCCGATCGGAGCTTTGTGCAACCGAGCTACGTGGAGGATATCTCCCCTGCCACTGCTTTTGCCACTGACACTGCCACCTGCATGCAGCTGCACAGATTCGGATCCAGCTTCCAAAATGCAACTGCCTGCCAATACAATTAGTTAGAATTCATGAATGGGATCTCGACCCCAGTCAGCTTTTGGCAATGCCGCCGCCGCCGCCGCCAACAGCCGCAGCAGGAGCAGGAAGGAGTAGGAGAAAGAGGAGAAGAGCAGGAGCAGGAGCACCATCGGCAGCAGAAGAAACAGCAGGAGTGGGGCAGCAGAAGTCACAAAGTTGCCTTGCATGTCTTTGTCAATTTATAGACAGCTTGCCTGAGCATTATTAACACGTATTATTATGCATTCGATGTCCGTTTCGTTTCGTTTTGGTTGTGGTTCGGTTCGGTTCGGTTCGGTTCTGTTCGGGGTGCGTCGCCCTGTTGCACATTTTGTGGGTTTCCCCCTGTCTCGAGACAGACATCGACTGTCTGCAACCGGCTGGGGCACGAATGAATGGTCGCAAAATTTGTCATGTCGATAATTGGCGAGCTTTATTTTGAGGTTCTTGAGGTCTCGTAACTTTTGTAGCTCTCTGGAAATAAAGCATAAGTAGTTGGGGAGTATAGTGCTGGTAAATGAACCTCCATCTCTACATGTATCTGTATCTGCGTTAAATAAGTTAATGAGCTTTAACACCATCAATTTGTCACTTCTTGTTAGTGTCGCCATGGGGCAGGATCGGATCGGAGAGGTTTCTGAGTCAGAAAAGCGACAGCATGGGTCTCGCTTTGTGGTAGTTAGGAAATGGACTCGTTAAGTGCAATCCAGGAACTGAAGATGTTCGGTTTTTTTTCGAAGTTTTCTTTGTTCAATGAAGGAATATTTTAAGCTGGTTCGGAATTATCCTATTGGATATAGTTTTTTGTTCGAAAACTTAAGGCTTTAGCTCTTTTCTTGTATAAAATAACGATTCTACAGGTAGTCCCATCAATCTATTATATTCCCTCAACCACTAAACAATTTTTAATTGGGGTTTTGCCAATGTTTTCAAATTATTTGTACATTTTTCCTTTTTTATGCCATTTCCTTTGGATACAAAACATTTTCTCATGCCTTTTTGGGCACATTTTCCATCAATTTTTGAAAGGACTAACCACAAGAGTGGTATTTTGTATCTTTTCTGACTGGTTGGTGCAGTTGGTGCCTTCAAGTGCAGTTTCCGTTTCCGCCATTGTGTGTTTTGGCATTGTTGTGTGAACATTTTGCGCTGATCCTTTAATTATTGCGCAATGATTGCCTCCAGGACTGCAGACTCCAAGAGCCCAAAATGATATCCGAGGTTTTGTGATTGATGCGAGTCCTGGCCTGGGATCTTAGATGGCATAGCATAGCCTTTCTCTCAGCACAAGTCGCGTGTGCATCGATGACTGTGTGGGCCTCGGATTCGGCTTTAGCCCAACTCAAAGTCCCATTCCAAATGAATGCAATTATTAAGTCATAAAACGAACAGCGTAAAATGCCAAAAGTCTGTAATTAGCGACACCAAATCACGCCAGCCACGCCCCTGCAGTCCCAGGACCAGTACAAGTCCCCGTCCCAGTCCCAGGCATTGTGTGCGGTCCGCACAGGAGAAATTACCTGGCTGGAAGATATACGAAAGAGTGGGAGTGAAAGTAGCGGAAGGACTCTATTAAAGGTCACCGTTTGTTTAGGGAAGTTTTGGCCCAAAGGGGAAGCAAACAGAGCGGAGCGGCAATTAGTCAAACGATTTGCCATGCATCCCATCTCCCATCAATCAGTGCGACATGGCAGGATCCGATTACCGATCATCATCATCATCATCATCATCATCATCATCGTCCTCATCGTCCTCATCGGGAGCACTAACAGATTTCACCGTTACCCGTTTGACAAATAATTCGCACGGCCAACGGTACTGTCTCTGCCAGATCTCTGGGTAACTCAATTAGCCACACAGAGACGCATCATCGGCACAGTTGAGTGACTTTCGGCTTTCAGAACCACAGCAAGAGACTCTGCCAAGTAGGTGGGCCACCTCCAAAAGCCGAGAGAACCCAAACCCAGACCCATACCAAAAGTTCTCAGTATCTCACGATGCAGCCAGCAAATGATCGAGGATGATGGACAGGCAGCAGTGCGGCGACCAGTGAAAGTGCATCAAAAATCAAAGTCTTTGTGGATTTTTGACAATTTTTTGGCGAGGCATCAAATTAACACACAACAAAAACGTTAAGATGCTACCAAAAAGATAGCAGAGCGAAAAAAATCCATCGAGAAGGTGATTCCCCAACGAATTCTGTATGCACTGCCAATGAAAGTTGATCAGTTCTGTGGTTCGGTTCTCTTTCTGTATAATGTTTTTGAAAGGATTCCTATGATCTTTTGGGATATTTTATCTATTTCATGATAAAATTATTGGAAACTTATCCCTCATATAATCCAGATAAACATAATAATAATACTGGATTTTGTGGTGTCGGAGGAGCTCTATGCAGCATCTTCATATATAGAGTATTCATCGATTAAGGGCACCCAAAATCCTTTTTGGCTGTGTGTTTTAACTGAAATTGCCACACGCAAGCCATCGCCATCGCTTTGTCACGTTAAGAGGTCTCTGGGCCCTGGGAGATGCGAGAGGCGGAGAGCAGTCTGAATATTTGGTCTGGACTGCGATTTATGAACAAAAGATTCTTCTCCCCGAGTCCTGTCTCTGCCCCTGGGCATGGTCCTGCCCGTTGTCTGTAATTTTGTATTGACATTGGGTCATTTGATACAGTTTTCCAGCTCATTTGCTTGTAATTGGGCACCGGAGCCTCGCACAGACTCCACATGAGATCCCCATCTCTCTCTCTCTCTCTCTCCTCTCCCTCCTTCTCTGCCCAATTTGCGCTCAGGTTGACGACTTTTCAAATTATCAGTAATATTTTGGAACTTATATATTTATTAATCAGGATTTCGTGTGAAAAATGCGACCAGGGTGCCCTCGTATTTTGTGCTTAAGCCCGGCTCAGCAGACAGCAACATGGACAACTGGACGGGACACGAAAGACACAGGACTGGAGTGGAATGGCTTGTACTGGACTGGACTGGACAGGACAGACGACCATCCAATTTAATGTCAACGACGTCGGTGGCGTTGGCATCACTTCATCTTTTGCCCACTGCCAAGGGAAGGTCCTGAATCGTCTTTCGGGCTCGTTTTTTTTTCTGTTGTGTTTTGAGCTGTTGCTTTGGTTTTGTGGCTACCACCTGCATTGACTGGACTTCGACTTGGGACGCTTTTTGGACTGTCGCGACCTGGAGTGAGTGTGAACTTAATCCCTTGGCCCCAATTATTCAAGTAATTAAGTATTAATGTGCGAAATTTTATCACCTTCGGCGAGGGTTGACTTGGCTCCAAGTTAAGTTGAGGTTGAGCAAGCCGTGATTTTCCAGCCGATTTGTGTTTAAACGATCGTGAAAGTGGGGCTTCTTGAACTCAATATTCGCACGGGCGGTGATCGCTGAGAGTTAGGCTCGGTCTGGTGGGAGATTGGTAAGGCTTACAGCCAAAGTTTGGACTGCAAGGATTGAGATCTGATAATAATTCATAGCCGCAAAGCAGAGATTCCACAAAAACTTCATGTTAAAAATCACGTAATAAGATTTCCCAACAGAAACTTCTTAGAAAATCCTCGTCAAGACTTCAAGAGACTTTGAGTGATTGCTAATAAAATATTTGTGATCAAGGAGCGCCGCTACGTGCCGACAAAAGGGATCACAGGGATCGGATCTTGTACCTCATGCAATTAGTAGATATAATCCGTGTGATTCCATCCGACTAAAATGTCAATAACAATAAATTCCTGGCGGCTACGGGGTAGCAACACACTGCTGGCAATCAAGATAGCAACGTGATCAGCTCATAACTGTCAAAAGGCAATCAATTGATTTGCCCAATAGCCCAGACCAGCCCAGCACAGTCCAGTCCGATCTGAGGGCGGTTCAGGGAAGCTATAGCTAGAGGTGCATGTGGTGTACGGGGTAGAGAGACCGCACAGGACTCGCTTCGCACAATATTTTAGAGGCGTGTTCCGCCTGTCAACATTTTATGTTGGTGGTCAGAAAGTCAAATTGTGGTCGAAGCAACTGATACAGCAGCAGCGATGATGGTGATGCTGAATGCTGAGAACCTCCCGGGTGTTCCCAGGCACAGGACAGACAGGTCCTTGAGCAGACAATAGAACAATGGCCAGTCCTTTGTGTGTTGGCCAACGAAACAAAGGCAACTACTTACAACACATTATGACACGAAAATGAAAGCGAAATCGAAGGCCTACACCGATCCGAATCGGCCTAGTCCTGGATCCTTGGAACCCATTCCTACCCATTTTATTACCCTTCGCTGTCCCCTGATTCATGGCTATTGCTCTATTTCTGCGGCTCCCGGCGAGTCCTTGCGGCACATCTTCTTGTGGCTCCTTTTGATGCTGGCCAGCGCATTGAATTTGCGTGAACCATAAATAATTTTATTGCTTAATTTTTTGTGCTCCGACGCTTTGCGGCGAGATCTCTAATTGAATTGCGCGCTCTGGAAAATTTCACATTTGTCTCTCCATTCCACCAAAAGTTCCATTATTTATTTGGGATCCTATTTTCTAAAGGATATTGGAATTTAATGTAAATGAACTTTTTTGTTTTCGTTGCTTTTGGTTACGGCAATTGGAAAAACGATTTGAAAATTGTATACGCCTTGATGGTGGATAATTTGTTAATCGAAACGATTTATTATAATATATAGGGTTTTATTTTTTATTTGTATTAAATTGGAAATGAAATCAAAGTTTAATTTTTTATAAAAGTTGGGAATATTACACATTCCAACAAAAGTTGACTTTTGGAGTGTCCTTTTCACGATACATAAATGATGTTGTAGGCGTGGTTGAGTAGAGCACATCCCAATACTTCGAAAAAACAATATAGTATTTAAAAACAAAACAGCCAGTGTAATATAAAATGGGGTTGACTTACAAAAAATTGGTACCTTGGGAATTGAAACTACTATAGAAATACAATTTTAAATGTTTCCACACAACGAATTTTAAATTAAAAAAATGGAAAGAACGTAAAAATTGTAGAAAACTTAAACTTTGGCTTGATACATTTGACACATCTTCAGGTATAGCCATTTTATGGACAAAAATAAAAAATCATATGAAAGTTCATAGATTCTTTTTCTTAACGCATACAGTTTTTTTTGCTAATTACAAATTATGAAAATGAAAAAAGTCACCAAAAACCGGTTTTAAATGCAATTCAAATTCAAATTATGGCAATGTATTATACAATCTAATTTTTGTCTCGTGCAAAGATACAAAAAATCAAGTAACACATTGTTGTTAAAGATATTTTTGGAATTTTCTTTTATGTTTATTAACTCAAAATCTATCGTACTATCTATCGTAATGCTTTCCTGTTCATCATCATGGAGTATCATAGGATTCTTCTAGCAGTTTCATAGGCAGAGCAATTATTCTGTCTGTGGATATTCGGGGCTGCCAGCTGACGCTCCGATCTGTTCGGGCCTGGTTCTGGTGCTGGTGCTGGTGCTGGCACACGTGTTCATTTACCAGGCATGCGCGCGATTTCGGGGCTCAATTGGGATTTGTAAGCCGAGCTCCGTCTGTGTATCCTTGTCGGCCTCACACCTCATTTCCCCAGGTTGCGGCAGGCAACCCTTTCCAGCGATCGTTTTGGGGATCCGACTGACTGTGTATGGCCATGTCCTTTAAGCGGCTTATCCTGCTGTTGCCGTTTTTGGTGTCTGCTCTTTCGCTCCTGCACTCGTGCTTAACGGAAGTCAAACAGTAACTGCAGCCACGGGCATGGACCTGAGCCGAGTGGTTCTGCTTCCTTTGAAAAAACCCCAACCGTAAAAGAAACAGCTATACAAAAAATATACCAAGTAATATGTACAAACTGAACGAGGAAGAGGAAAAGGAAGCGTATAGCGGAGAGCGGACCCAAGGAGCGAGCGTAGGCAATCCAATTTTTGAAGTCAAAAGTGGCACCAGATGACGGCGTGCGCCGCACGTTTGTTCTGAGTCTTAGCCTCAGCCAGAGCGTCCCAGGAGCAGCAGCAGCAGCAGGAGGAGCAGGAGAACATAGTAGCATATGTTGCACTTTGGCTTGAGTGTGCGGTGGGCTATCTATCTCGCTTTGGCCGCCAGGGTTTTGTCCTTTTTCGGTGGCTTTCACTCGCACGCCACGCGGCCTCTTCCTTCTCCTTCTCGTCCTGAAGACAGCAAATAATAATAATAATAATAATAATGATAATTCCTTATTGTGTGTGCAAGGCACGCCAGTTGGCTCGCAGGCGCAGAGCCGAGCCTCAAGCCTCATCCCAACTGCTAGATATCCCGCGGCCCAAGAGAGGCCGACATAAGGCACCGCCGCCGCGTCTAGTCTAGTTACAGTTCATCTTCGGTAGCAGTTTTTGGGAACTGAACGAACCCACGACGCAATTAAAGCCGCATCAATCAAAACTAAAGACAATCGGGCAGCGATTTTTAAACGCGATCTAGACACGTTATAAGAAGACTAAAGACACCGTCGAATCATTCGAAAGAATCATTCCACTTCCACTAGCATGTGTCTCTCAAGGTAAAAGTTATTATATTCGTATTAATACATTGTATCGAAAGGGGAAATAATTCGATTCGTAAATAGTCGTTTTAAGTAAGCAATGCTATTTTTGACTGTAGAATTATTATAAAATACATTGATATAACAGAAAACATTCAATATTTTGAGTAAAATAAAGTGTAATATCTAGCGTTTCGATAGTGTAAATATCGATTTTGCACTTCTATCAAGAATCGCTCATCTTTGGCCGTAGCTTCCCCAGAATTTCCAGCGGAGTGAGGTTCGATTTAGTTTCCAGAAAATTATTGAGCAGCAAAGAACAAACAATGCCCATCGATACGGGGGAGATAATAAAGGCGCTGGCTATTTTGGCTGATCGTCGCAACATTCAAGTGACATTCAAACAGACCGCAAAGGGAGCGGCCCTTTGTGCAGCTGGTGCATTGATTGGCGGACTCTTGATGGGCTCCCGTGGCCTAGCTGTGGGTGGGGCTATTGGTGGCCTCGCAGCCTACGGATTGACCGAGGGTGAGTAACACTTCTCTAAGTGGACTCTTGTTATCTCCTAATCATGTATCGTATCTTTTTCAAGGAAAGTTCAAGTCTTTACGCGAAATTATTATGGACGATTTGACGGAAAGCCAGCGCATAGAACTGGAGCAGCATGTGATCAATGCTGTTGCCAATGTAGGCTACGAGGATGTCCTGAGTATTGCGGCTCTACTCATGAGTAATAGACGTGTTCAAGATGTTGCAATGAACGTGCTCAAATCGTTCGCCACCGAGCAACTGGGATTGACCATCGTTAACTGATCATCTCTGCACCGTGGCCATGTATTCAAAAGCTTAAAAAGTTTTCGTAACAAATTAAAGCCTTTATGTTTTTGTAAACCTGACCAGCAGTTGTAACCAGTTTCTGTATTATCTAAAGCGGAAGTTTGTCTAAAAAAATTATTGCATTTGAAGTGTTCATTAGTCGTGCACAACAGAAAAGTTATTGCTCAGCTCCTAGCTTCTTAATAAAATTTTTGCTGACAGTGAATCATATGCTTTTATCTTATCTTATTTCGTATCCTCTTGAAGTTGTCTCAAATATCATTGACGCTCAATAAATCTGAAATCAAAAAGCACAATTATCGCTCATTTATGCTTACACTTGTATTTTTCTGGTATCTTATTCGATTCTATGTCTAGGGTCTCCAATAGGCAAGAGTCGCGCGCCTAGCGTCACCAAGACTCCGTCAGAGATCTAGCAATGCTATACTCAACAGATGTTGGAGTATCACAGAATTTGTGCAACAACAGCAACAGCAGCGATCATCATCATCATCAGCAACAACTGTTACAAGCAGTAAAAATAAGATAAAATTCAGACTCTTAGGGAAATTGCGCCAAAGAGCCGAAATAAAAAGAGTCGTAGATATTTTTCGTTGCCCCGTCTACACTGTAAACAATTCGGTGGACCCTGGGCCAATGTGCAAGAACGTGTTTGGCTCTAACTGGATGTGAAATTCGGCTCAGTGTGCGAAGGGCAGGTCAAAATAATTTGGCTCACTGCGGAAAAGGAGGGACATGGCTAGGGGAACTGGCAGACAAGCGATACGACAACCTCTCTTCATCCCTACATTCATTCGTACATATAGTATCTCTTTCTATGGCCAGCTGTTGCTCGAGTTGTTTGGTCTTCCGTTGGGTATCATCATCGTGTGGCTGCCACGTGTCGTTGGCAAGTCCATTGGGCAATTGGTCAATCGAACAATGGCATGGCCAATTAGTATGCATGCGAGTTTGAAAAGTGAACTTAACTTGCGACTAGCCGCAAAATTACCCAAAATACTCGTACAAAAATGCATACAAAGCATTCGGCATATGCAGATGCAATACGTATCACATGCATAGGGATCGAGCAGCAGCAGCAGCAGCTGTAAAATCAATCAAAAAGTTGTCAAATAAATGTCATGCATAAGCAATACATATGTGAGCAGGATATGGCGAGTCCTCGCCCTCCTGTGGGTGCATAAATTTGCCCTTCTATATTTCCTTCTCCTTATACCCAAACTCGAATACATTGCTCAAAGCGCTTCACAGTTGGCCCGCTCGTCGCTGAGGAACTGACGGATCTGTTGGACGACAGAGGCGCTGCACTGTTGCGCCTGCGCCACTTGCTCCTCCGATAGCTGTCGCGTGCGGACCAGGAGTAGGGATGCGTTGTGCAGAGTCTGAGCCATTCCCTTGTTGATCTCGACCATGCCGTTGATGAAGCAGTTGGTGCCGCCCGCGAATCCCAGCGGATTGAGTGGAGCCAGCTCCGTCGATTGCCCCAGCAGTTGGCAGAGGGACGGTAACTGGGCGATCTGCTGGACGAATCCTTGCACATTGGTGAGCGACTGCTGGCCTTCCTGCCGGAAGCTGTCTACCAGGCTGCCCAATCCGAAAGTGCAGGCCCCCAACTGATCCGTAATGTTGGCCGTGAGCTCGTCCAGATTCCAGGCCGGATTGCAGCTGGGATTTCCCACCAGCAGCTGGTTGGTCTCGTATATGGCATCGCTCAGCTGGGCCATAGCATCGGTGGTCAATACCTCCAGATTGCCCGTAATGTCCTGCACTGTTCGCTCCATTTTGGACTGCAGCTGGCCGGTCGTCTCATCGCTAACATTGATGGCAATCTCGGCCAGATTGTTCACCACCATGGTAATGGGTCCATAGTTCGTGGTCTCGGTCTCTGTGTGGGTCTCATTTTGGACCACTGTCTCTGCTCGGATCGACTAAAAGTGTGATTTAGTGTTGAGAAAACGATTATATATCATCAGTGTGACTATTACTCACAGACAAACTTAGGAGAAGACAAATTATTCCAATCGTATTCATAATGTTGTTTTCGGTCTATTGTTTCTGGCTCTTTGATTTTCTTGGTATATATAGTCGTTCAAATTGGAATCTCTAGCGATAAGGCAAGCCATTACTGAGCAAGCCATACATACATACATACATACATACATATGTCATTTGCCTAATGAAAGACACCATCCCCATAAGGTGCCAAACATAATTATACGACACTTTGGTTTTGTTTTGGTACATAATTTTATAAATATTTGGGAAATTATTTACAGAATTCAGAAATGTTGTATAGACTCGAAGGGGGTCTATTGAAATTGGGCAGAAGATTGCCTCTCCGACACTGTATAATCAAGTCGATAAGGCCATGTTCAGCTGTCTCTCAGTTTTGAAGCAATTTCAGTAACATTTTCCACATTGCCACACCTTTTTTATTTATTAAGACATTTTCTTTCAGGAATGGAATGGGTCTTTTCTCTAAAAGCCTCGCATAGTCAGACTCATCATGATGTTTTCCCTTGAAATGTCTTGTTATATACTCAAATAGTCGTTACATTCACATTGGAATCTGAAACGATAAGGATTGACAACTGCACATTAGCTTAATGAAAGATACCGTCATCTCGTTTTTTTGGCTAGTGGACACTTGTTTACACTTGCACTCCATTTTCGAAGGGAAATCGAAGATGGTTTTTCTTCGCAAATACATTGTTCCGCATGTGACTGTTCTTAACAGGGGGTTTCCAAGCGAGTCAAGCTCGAACATCAATGGAATACCTGGAGCTAAGCCAAAAAACATACGCTCTTACAAAGTGGAGAGACCTTCTACTGAGGTGCAGGGAACCCAATGATACAACGTATTTTTTAGCTCAATTCGTGAATCAGTTTCATGATGAGGTTTGTAAGGAGTACACTGCTGCTTCTGAGCTTTCTTTGGGTAATACTTACAATGTTAAGAATAAAACGTATATCAACAAATAACTATTACAGGTTGAGAGTAAGAGCAGAAGGATTTGGGACAAGGGGCCGCTCTACGAGTCTACGAAGCTACTGATAGCCGAGGAAAGCTTTAAGGCCGATCAACTATGGAATGACACGCATCACGCGATCTACGCACACGCCGAGCAAGTGCAGCTGGCAAAGGACACCCTAGACACTAAACAGCAGCAAGTGAGTGCGCGGCTAGAGGACTTCTTTAACCACCAATACACTGTGGAGTGGGGCTCCTGCTTCAAGAAACACGAGCGCGAAGTAGCCCACTTCAATAGGGAACTGATTGACAAGTATAGCATCTGCCGGCAATCTCTGGATAGCGTAATGGAACACTTCGAGCAGGAGGTTGTGCAGGAGGCCAACTATCTGAATGTGGCCGCACAAAAGATTGCGGATCTATCGAAGATTTGTCAGATCTGGCAGCTGAAGCAATCCTCCTTCAACCATGCCGGCGTGCTGCTCTGCACTGTGGCCGGCATTGAAGCATCAATCAGCGCATGGCCTCCAGTCTGGAGTTATGCTGGGACATTCTTCTGGAGATGTCTCTAGAGGAGCTGGACACACCCAGTTGCACTGCCTATCACCAGCTGAAGATGCAGTTCGATGAGGTCTATGCCGGTATTGAATCCTGTGTTATGGAGTGAGGGGGAAGAATAAACTATGCTGCAATAAATCTTAAGAACCCTCAGCACTTTTGCACTCTGGTAAACCATTCATGAAAAGCTCTTTCCAAATTGTTTACTTTGCCCCATGGAGAAGTTATATATAGCGTTATGAACGAGATAAGGAGCGATTAGTAGTCTCCAATCAGCACTTAAGAAAATCCAATGGGGTATCTCTAATGGTATTTTACGAGCTATAGTTGTGCCGATAGCAGATCTGACCGACCAACTGCTCCACAGTTAGATTTCACCGCTTGGCCGGGAAAAATGTTGCCTAAAGTATCTCTGCTCTTGCTGAGCTGTGTGCTCCTGTGTGCCTTCGCGAGTGGCCACCAGGAGCTGGACAATCTGCTGGTGCAGCAGCAGAAGGACTTGCAGCTGTCCAGCACTGAGGTCGAGGCTCTGCGTCCCCTCTATCGCGAGCTCCAATCCCAGTACGACTATCTCTACAGCCTGAAGCTACAGCAAGGGGATGGAAGTGCTCAGAGCGAGGCGGTGACCGAGCCTCAAATGGATGCCAGCTACCTCCAGGCGTTCGAGGAGTTCCGCAGTCAGTTCTCGATCTATGTGGATGAAAAGCCAAATATTGTCTACGACACCTCGCTGCCCACGGTGGAAGAACTGATTGGAAAACCCAGTCCGGACATGACCAAAGAGCAGCAAGCGGAGTTTGAGGATCTGCGGGACATCTTACAGGATGTGATCGACGAGGCTCAGGAGGGGATCGATGATCTGGTGATGCGCGCTATTGATCTGGAGACCAATCTGCTGACTATTAACAAGCCAAAGATTGTCACGGCTGCGATTGGAGGCCTGGGATTTATGTCCAAGTACTGGGGTTTTGCAGAGATGGCCGCATACTGCAGCTACTCTCATATGCCCCAGTTCCAGCAGGCTCTGCAGGCCGTCAACGATGGCGTCGACTGCTACACCTACACCACGGGGCTGGTACTGCGCATCCAGCACGAGACGGTGGCCTCCGTAAAGGAAATCCGGCAGAGTATCCGTGGCCTGGTGGACATCTACAAGAAGATTGCCGCCAAGCAGACAACTATGGGAAGGATACTCTCGGGCACCATTAATTCCCCTGAGTGCGATCCGTCGTGTCCATGACATCATCGCCGTTGGCATCGAGGGCTATGGCAAGCTGAACAACGAGCTACCAGGAGCCGCCCTCAAGTCGGCCCAGTGTGGGGTGGAGTTTGTCAACAGCATTCCACAAATGATAGAGACGGCACAGAACCTGACCGCTTGTATCGTTTACGTGGATAAGGACAAGCCGAGCTACGAGTTTACCCTACCGGAAGAGGATCGCTATTGGAACACGGGCTCAGCACCTCCAGAAATACCCTATGAGAATGATGTGGATGAGGATGATGAAGATGACGAGGATTTGGACAATGTGGATGACTATGTGGATCACAGGTAGTGGAGGTGCGTGCGGGTTCGGGCGATACCCCTCGCTGTCGTGATCGATAAGCCAATTATGGCTAATCGGAATAAACTTGAGATTGATATAACCCGACACCAATCGATATGATTAAAATATAGTTCGAGCAAATGTCAGAAAGTGTGTGTTTATTTATTGGTTCCCATGCACTGACAGGGAAGCCACGGATTTCATTGGATTTCAAAGTTTTTCATTGAGGATCAATTACTCAATTCTTTGATGCCCCATACAAAATTATTACAGTTGACTCTATGACTAGATTTGTGGTATCAATAGCAAGTTAACTGATATGTTCTTGATACGCAAAAT
Organism: Drosophila lowei; assembly: GCA_008121275.1. Taxonomy (NCBI): domain Eukaryota; kingdom Metazoa; phylum Arthropoda; class Insecta; order Diptera; family Drosophilidae; genus Drosophila; species Drosophila lowei. Next base: position 32,018,017 of record CM017777.1, on the reverse strand, counting down.
AGTATTTAATCTATGACTAGATTCTGGACTTCTGACTTGTGACTAGACATCGCTCTCCTTGAGCTGCCGTACATATTGCTCACTCAGAGACTTGTTCAATCCATCGAGATTGACATGCACATCAAACGGAGGTCCAGCCGCCTGGGGAGTACTTTGTGACTTGTGTACATTCCTGGCGGTTGGACTGGGTGGTGGTTTCTCCGCCCCATAGGCCTGGGGTATAGCAATCACGTCGGCCATCAACGTTTGGCGACAGAGGGCCGAGAGGGCGCTGCCAGGGTGGGGAGGCAGATGACTCCTTGGACTTCTTGCCGCCGCGCCGCAACTTGGAGGTGAGTGTGGCGAAGCCAAGTTTGCTGGAGATCTTTGCACTCCGACTGACGGAACGCGGCAGGCTGTCGTAGGCACTGGAGGTACCGGCACTCTCCTGATCGGTGGATACTTCCTGTTGGTACTGTTGCTGCTGCAGCTGGTGCTGTTGTGGCTCCAAACTTCTGGCAACTTCTTCAGCTCCTCCTCGGATGCTGCCAGCACTGATGCTCTTGTGAAGCGGAGCCGCATCGCTTCCAGCCGTGGGTGTGGGTGGCTCCTGCCGTGGCGTTACCGGGGCACTCTGCAGAAACTGCGCCTTTGCCAGCTGCAGGCGGATGGCTCGCTCCGATAGGGGAGTGACCGGCCGATCGGGCGGGAGTATCTGTGGTGGGGGGAACTCAAAGTGCTTGGCCTTGGTGGGGGTCAAGGAAGGGGTGGTCTTGCCCTCCAGCTTGCGCTGAATGCGGGGCAGTGTGTTATCCTCGCGGTTGGGCAGAGTCAGTGGAGGGTGAACCTTGGAGAAGGTCGAACCGGAGCTGGTCTTGGCGATCTTATGCTCAATGTTGTTGCTGACGGTGGCGCTGTGCGACTTGTGCAGCGAGTTCTTCTTGTAAAGGTGCGCCCTTCGCGGCGGCACGGGAGGATTGGCAAGCTCCATTGGCATCCGCTTGGCCGGCGGCTGAGCCAGCCTCTGGATGCTGTCACTGGCCAGCGGGGGACGCACCAGGAGCGACCCCTGACGCAGGCCTTCGCTGCTCTGGCACTTGCGCAGCTCTACTTTGGGCCGGAGTGGCGCCAGTCTCTCCAGGCTGATGGATTTGTACAGACTGAGGGGCCGTGGCTGGTTCTTGGATCTCACTGACTTCTCGGACTTCTCCTCGACGCTGTGCGTGGGGCTGTCTAGCTCCTTTTCGATGAGTGCAATGCCCTCGGATGCACTGGGCTCCATAATGGTGGTGAAGATCTTTCGCTTGGTCTTCACAAAGACATTGGCATTGTATGTTCGGGCATGGGGCTCCGGCAGCGGAGGTGGCACAAATCCGCCCAGCTTCATGGGTGGAGTTGCAGCAGCAGCAGGTGCTGCAGTAGGAGCAGGAGCGGATGCGGGGGCAATGCACTGACTCTGTTCGATAAGTTCACCGGGTTTCACCTTGAGCGAGCCGTAGATTACGTCCTCTGTGGCATTGGCGGTATCTGCCTCATTCGGGGCCGTTGTCGTGAAGGAACCCAGCCGGAAATCATCGTCCAAGGAGCGCTGTTTCACCCGAAAGTTCTTGCGGCGCAACCGACGTGGGGTCTCCAGCACGCTATGCGTATCCGCATCGCTGCTGTCGCTCTCCGTCTTGCTGTTCTGCCGGGATCCCATCTTGCGCAGGCGTACCACTTTCTTCTTGGCCGCATTTGCAGTGACACTGACGTTGGCGTTGACACTGGCATTGGCCATTCCCATGTTGGAGCGACAAAGGGTTCCCGTTGTAGTACTAGTCTCAGTCTCGTGCTCCATTGGCGAGGCCGCACTGTGATCCGTGAGCGCCAATTGATCTCGGCTGGAATTGTCGCAGGTGGCATACGCGGAGCTGCTCTCCAGCTGCTGTCCATCTTCGCTCGTAATGTTGATGTCCGGCACAATATCGCGAGGATAACGATTTGTGCCGCCCTCTGGAATGCATGGAAATTTGAATGAATGATTGATTCTGAATGAATCAAAGTTCTGCCTACGTATGCTTAGCTTGAGGCACTGCAGGGATTCGAGCAGCCCTTGCAACTCCTCCTGGTATTCTTGTGTACGCTCCTCCATTGTCTCCTGGCAGCAAGCCTCATCCAGTGGTGACTTTTGGCTCTGGAATGTGGAAACACACTGAATGTGTGCTCTGGATAGGAAGTTCTGATCCACTTACCAGCTCGGCCAGGCGTCCCAGTTCGCTCTGAACATCGGATATGGCGTTCAGCACGGTCGCCTTCATCAGGTTATTGGAGTAGTACGGATAAATGCTTCGAATGCTGAGTAAAACGGCCTGACACTCCCGCATCGAGCTGTGCTCCAGCAGGTCGGGTGAGGCATTCTTTAGATGGCCAAACAGTTCATCGGCACGTTTTACTGCACCGAGCAGTGGGGCCAGATTCGTGTGCGATTCGAAGCTCTGCACGCGGCGAGAGTTGCTGTTGGGGGATAGCAAAAGAAAAGAAAATAACCTTAAAGATGGGAATACTTGGAGGGTGATAGATGCCACCTACACGTAGTCATTGCACTGAACTTCCTCGTATTTGTAGATCGGGGTCTGCTGTTCCACCAGCGTGTGGGCGGTGACCAGCGGCGAGGCGGTGTCATGTATGTGCTCTTCCACCTCCACCATGACTGCCTCGGGCTCTTCGTACCTCTTACACTCGTGATCCGTGAGGGCATCGGTGCTGTCCTCGATCTCCTGCAGATGATCGTTGACGTCATTCAGCGACAGCGAAGAGGCCTGCTGCGAGATGGCCGGCCCTTGGTTACAATTTGGCGACACACTGTCCAGCGAAAGGGATCGGCTAAGAGTGGGCGAGTGCTCAGCAGTAGCTAAAGGAGGGTTGAATATTAGATTTAAATTCTTCCGAAAAGTATATTTTTTTGAAACAATCATGGACGTTGACATGCAATGACTGCATCTTTCACGAGGCGATGCAATTACTACACCATCAAGTGGCCCGTGTGACACCCAGGCAAAACGCAGCACTCCTCCCGCCCAACCGACCGAGGGGCGCTGTCGTATGGCGCGCGACGCGTTAACCGAACCGAACGCGAACATGCAGGAAAGATAGCTCTTAGACTAATATGCGAGGAAAATTAGAACTAAACATTACTAGGAGAACTAAGCGTGCATTCAAAATACAAATACCACTACAATTACTAATTGCAAGAAAGGTATGTGAGTATTAGTAATTTAATGAGAGTAAGGAAATTGGTAGTGAATATAATCTGGTAGAGGGAATTCTAATCCGAGCATAAGACTCTAAGCGGTTCATGCAAGGAATAAATCGATCTACAAAGTGGAATGCACAACGGTATATAGTTTCTAGTGAATCTAATAGGAATCGTGAAGTTTATGCGGCTCAACAGATCAGGGCTATCTACGTTACCCTTGATCAAGTTGTGCATAAAAATCGCACCAAGCATTTTTCTACGATTAATTAAGGATGGGATCTAGCAATCTACTAGATTAAGATGGCAGTCTCACACATGCATCCCAGTTAAGGCCCCGCAGAGCAAAGAGTAAACAGTTTTTCTGTACTGATTCTATACAGTCCTGGAGTACTTTGTACTGAGGGCACCATACACAAGATCCGTATTCTAAAATCGGACGAACTTGCGAGGTATAGAGAGTCTTTGTTATATAGGGGTCGTCAATTCCTTTGACCACCTTTTTATAAACTCAAGCACGCCCATGGCTTTATTTACCATGGTAGAAATGTGTTCAGAAAACTTGGCTTGGCGTCTAATATAACACCAAGATCATCCACCAGGGTAATTCTCTGAAGACAACTACCACATAGGGTATAGGGAGCCAACAAGGGGCTAGAGGCATTAAGGTGTAACAAGTTTGCACAACACCATCGGTGAAAACACCGGCTTAACTAGGCGAAGATCATGAAGTAGAGAACATTCATTTAACAAGGGACTGAAAATGCCGTTCGACCTCGGTAAACCGTATGGGTACGGATGACCAGAGTAGCTTTCCTCAGAATAGGTGGTTTGGAAAAATTAGGCAAAAAGAGCGGCAATTGCCTGATCATTATTCATCATGATCATGATAGCGAGGATGGGTGTGCGGACCTTTTACGCTTACTGTTTACGAAGCTGTAAAACTGTTTTAGGTCCTGTGAAAAACTTATCCTGCATCGAGATAGGTAGTTCTTATAGCATTGATCATTAAGAACTGAAAAGTTTGACCGAGCTATTACAGCTATTACAGGAGAACCAACTTCTTGAAATTTTTTATAAAGTCTTGATTTTAAGTTTTTCCAGATCTAATCGGACAAGAAAGCGGGACACAAGATTAAAAAAATGTGCCAAGAGCATTGTAAAAAATGTTTGGGCCTTTTATGACATCAGTGCACAAGTACAAAGCGGACCAATCAAAATCCTTAATGAGGTTATTAAGCATCGCAAACTCGGTTTTACGAAAGCAGCGGACACGTACAGATAGCCTACTCGACCGATCCAATACATTTGGTCCTATATCTAACGACACTTCGAAAGTAGGATGGTAGGCGTCTTCAGGTATAGTGAGCGGAAGTGCTCGGGTTAACAACACTATTGTCAGATCCGATACAAAGCACAAGGAATTTTTCACATGATTGACTTGAGACAGGGACAGGTCAAGCAAGCCGTCAACAAAGTCATGTCGTGACATGGTCACTAGGTTACTAGTCTCGTTTACCGAAGACCAAACAGTTCCTGGCAAGTTGAAGTCACCAAGAACTATCCTATGATCTTTATGTGATAGCGAGGAAGAAACAGCGGTTAAAGCGGACAAGTGAGGCTCATAAATTGAGATATCCAAAGAAGGTGGAATATACGAGCAAGTAATGAATATAACGAAAGCGCGAAGAATCAGTTTTACACACAGGAACCAGTTCCTGTTGAACTTGGACTGTGAAGTGTTCCGAGGTTAAGTTAGAGTCCACTGAAATCAGAACCCCTCCTGGTGTATGCACCAACCTTTGTTGCACTCCTTGTTGATGCGCCGCACATCTATGGGGCAGTAGCCGGGATGGAGCAGGGCAAAAGTGGATGCCTCCGGTCCAATGCCCCTGGCCTTCTCCCATTCGTATAGCTTGCGCGTGAATTTTCTCGAGATGCCTTCAAATTTCATCACCTCGCCGTCGGAGGTCTTCACCTCGATCTTCTTGGACGTGTGATCGGGTGCCACGATGGCCTTAAGGCGCGATAATCTGCGGGGTAACGTTCAAGATCAATTTGAGTGCAGGGAAAAGTTCTCAATGATTTTAACGAACTTCTCCTTGTCGTGCGGTTTGTGCTTATACCAGCGATCGTCGTCCGATCCGCGACGAGTAGACTGACTGTGCTTGGAGCTGCGCTTGAGCGAATCGTTATCGGAATTTATGCCACCCCCAGGAGTGCACTTCAAGCGGTTCCATTGCTCTAAAGAAAACGTGTACATGGTATTAAATTGATGGATCTGGAGAGGGCTACATCCAAGTGGAGACTCACCCAACTTTTTCTGAAACTTTTCGGGCAAATCCTTTTGATCCGGCAGAGCACTCAGACCCTGTCCCTCCAGCTTCATCTGCCCCATGCTCCACAGATTCCAGTCGATTTTAGGTTTCACCTCACCACTCTGGCTCCTGGCCGTGGGGCTGACTGCCGGTGGTTCGGAGGTGGCATAGGAGCCGGCACAGCTCTGCTGCTTTGCCCGCCATTTGTGCAGCTTCTTCTTGAACTGCGGTGTGAGGTTCTGCTCCAGCTGCTCGGTGGACATGAGATCACTATGCAATAGCTGTGTGGGTGAATGCTCGTCGCTGCTGCGCTTGCCACTGCCTCCGCCAGTGGCTCCACTGCACAATTTAACACCTGAAATGGAAGAGTATGAGTCTCCAATTTGGATTGGGGTGGAGAGCTTGGGATCCTACTGCGATTACTGGCGCTGGAGCGCTCAAACTCGCATTGCTTTCGCTTAAAATCCAAATCTAGTTTGAGTACGAGAAGTTGATAATGTTGAAATATCTCGCCGTCTTCAGTACCTGGGAAATTCTTACGATTTGGCGTTGTCGGCTCTGAGAAGTCACCGCTGGACAGATCCTCGCTCTCTGCAAGAAACGAGGGTTAGAATTCGGTATTATAAGTCCTTGATTGGACACCCACCGAATTCACCAAAGAAATCCGAGTGTCTGGAGGGACTACTGGGTACCGACGAGTTGCCTGGCGAGTGAACGCGCCGCATGCGAGGCATGGTCTGACTGCTCGCCATATCCTTGGGACTTTTGAGCGGCGAATGGAGCTGGGGCAGATCGCTGCAGACCTGATTGAGGTTCAGCGGACTCGGTGGTAATTTCTGGCGTCGGCTGCTGGTGGACTTGATCTCTGCCACATGATCCTCGGGCAGCACCTCAAAGTCTGAGAATGCTTTGGAGCGACGCAACGACTTGCTGGATGAGGATTTGGTGGGCAGTGCGGCGGCAGCCTTAATACTATCCAGACGCTCATCGGTGGCCGATTTGCGGAGCTCCACCTCAAAGTTGGAGGCCCGCGAGTCACAGCGTGTGTCGCTCTTGGAGGAGTCGCGGCCTGAAAGGATAGGATTTTTTTTAAAAGGTGTCTTTTAAAGATCGTGTTCAAGGGAATTACGAATGTTTTGACGCAGGCCAGCCTCGAGGTCATCCATGGAACTGGCCGAGCTGATGGTTCCGGGGGTGCCTCCCGTATCGCTCATAAAGTGTCCTGACGAGGAGCTTATAATGCTGTCCGCTGAGCTGCTGCCACCTGCCTGGCTAATCGGAACCTTTAGGTACCTGCAATATTGTGTGAACAGAACCTAGAATCGAGTTTTTGAAGATCCACACATGACCCTACCTCTCCACTTCGTGATTCAGCGGCACAAGGACGTTCGTCTCTGGGGCTCCTCCCGAACCAGAGGGTGGAACATTAGCTCTTTCCCATTTGAATGCCGCCTTCACTTTTGTCCATTTTGATACCTTGGACTTGTTGTCGCTGTAGGTGCTCTGGCGTCGCAGGAGGTACGGACGCGAGGAGTTCGTCTTCATTGGACGCTCGCCTTTCATGAACATATTGATTTCCTCATCCATCATGGATTTACTGCGCTCGCGTATACTGTGGAGGATTGGTATAAATTAAAATTTATCTTCTGCAATCTAGTGTGCAACACTTACCGCTTGAATTTTCCCTGCTTGAATGGTGGCACTACCTCAGTGCCCATCAGTGACTCCAGGTAGGTGAGGGAGTGTTCCAGCTCGTACTCCGTGTCTGTGGTGCTAATCTTTTGGGGCTTCCTTGGGACTGCTTTGGGTACTGCTACTTCACTTGTCGTTGCTTGCTCCGCTTCTTTCTCCCCCGCCTCGTTGTCGATGATGGTGGCCAGCTTCTGCTCCAGGAATCCCTCCAGCAGCGCATACGTGCGTGTCAGTTCGTCCATGGCCTCAATGGCTGAGTTTAAGCGAGTCTTTAGCGGCTCGATGGTGCCTCGATCGGCACGATACGGCTGACAGAAGAAGCACGTGTGCTTTCCATGCTCGCACACTGGCAGATCCTTGGCCTCACGCCGCTCAAAGTTGGGTGAGGCGGAGAGGTTACGGGCACGCGAGGCAACGGCGGGAAACTGGAAGATGTTCTCCTCGGCGCGACCGCACATGGCCGGAGGTGCCGTGGGCAAGGACTCGTAGTGAAGGGCATTGGTTTTCTGGCGGGATCGACGTGGCTTCGGCGGTGGTTGTAGTGGATACATTGGTTGCTGCTGCGATGTTGCTGGTGGTCCCTGGTCCAGATTCATTCTGAGGCGCGTATTTGGGAAATGATCAATCGGATCGGATCGGATCTGAGATCTGTTTGTTTACTCTGCCAGATACGCCACTAAAAACGCACACAAGACGAGAAAAACCGAGAATTATCAAAATCGGGAGATTGTTTATAAAAGAGGAAGACAAATGTAGAACGTCTGCCGCCCAGCACACACGCACACACACACATTAGACACACATACACATACAGAGAGATCGTTTGGGTGGTTTATGTGGATGTGAAAATGTCTTAAAGTGTTACGAATAAAATCCACGAAAATGTAAACAATAATTTCGAAACGAAAAATCCAATTCAGCACGTTTCTTCACATGTGCAAAAGTTTTGAATATTTTTCTAAAAATATTCACGCGTGTGGTCACTTAAACGGAACGGAAAACCAATCTCGAATGCACTCCGTTCCGTGCTTCGGCTATATGTACGTACATAAGTGCTTTGCTTTGCTGCCCCAAAGCGGGATGGGATCCAAAATCGATCGACAGGCTGCCGCTTGCCGCTTGCCGCCGCGGATGAACAAATAAAATCACGTTAAATAGAAGCGCTGCCGCAAACTATTTTTAAAATGCTGACACTCTTTTGTTTGCCTCCCCCATGGCGATCGCGTTCGCGTCCGAGCACCGTCCATCCCACACCACACTGTGAAGTACGCACACTTCCTTTTTTTCAATTTTAGGTTACACACAATTCATATTTCCAATTTATGCGAAAGTGCACGCACCGACCGGTCGGGGTATGGGGTGGCGAAGATCATGTGTATCTGTGTCCGCCTCTGTGTGTTTGTATATACTTCTTCTTTCACGAAGGCCCCCATCCAATTACTTTCACTAGGCGTTTCGCCACTCTTTCAGAATTTTATATCGAAAATGTTGCCACACATTGAATACACATTTTTCTTTTTCCTTCCTGGCCGACACAAGGGAGATGGGCCACACTTGCACGATGTTGTACGATGATGCTATATCTAGTATTTGTTTGAAAGAAAAACAATAACAAATTATTACTTGCACTTTTCTTATGCACACAATCGCCCGCCTCCACCGCAGAAATTTCTTTTGTCGTCTTGAGGTGTTTTTTTCGCGAATTTTCCTGCGAGCAAATTTTGAATCCGTGCCGTGCCGCTCGTCGGTCGAAGCTATTCTGAGAAATGCTTTTTGTACGCTTCGGAAAAATCGGAAAATGTGAGATTTATTTTTAGAGAGAAACCGCAATCGTTCTCTTTGAAAAAAGTTCAATACAATACACTCCTCTCTTAGCATGCTGCAGTTGTTTTCCAACATTCTTTCGCGTATTACTTCACATATTAGATTCAATATTTCAAGTAAACCCTCGTTGAATTCGTTTTATAACGACCATTTTCCACAATCGTTCAGTTACACTTTTTGAATTTTCGGCGCAAGTATCGCTGCCAACAACGATCAAACTATCACACCAGCTGACTTGTATATCGATACACATAAACTAATATCGGCAGCGGCGAGGTTATGCAAAAGCAAGAATTCTGTTAAACTGTTTTAAATTGGATAATTCTGAAAGAAATGCAGTCGATTCTGTCGTCAATGCGAGCCCTGGCCTTGCGCCAGCCCACGGGAGATGCCATACGGCGCCTGCACCTGACGGCCATCAGCGAAGCGGCTCGAAAAGGTACCAGAGAGAAGGCCCGCAAGAAGAAGGTTAAAGTGGAAGTCAAGAAGGTGGGATTTATTCCACACAATCAACGCGACAAGAAGTGAGTTGGGACAACAGCCATTCCACCCGGAGATTAATTCATCCATCCTCTTCTCAGAGTCAACGTGAAACGTGCAGACAAACATGTGGACGACTCCTGGAAGCAAGTGTCCAAAGACGATGTTTACGTGGGACGCTATTACCGCTGGCCGGTGTACAGCGTGGCCGAGGCCATACAGTGCCATCGGGAGACACATCATCCGAGCATGTACAATGTGCCCAACGCACCCCTGAATGTGGAGATTGAGCTGAACATGCAAGGCGAGAAGGCGACTCGGTTTGTGGACAACTTCCAGCGCATGGCTATGATACCGCACAAGTTTGAGCATGGCGAGGAGCGCAAGATCATTGTTTTCACGAAGGGAAACGTAAGGAATAGATCTTAACTTTGAATGGATTACTTATTGAATAATTCGTTTTTAGGACGAAATCTTAGAGGCAAGAGAGGCCGGTGCTTCGCTGGTCGGTGGCGTGGAACTGATCAAAGATATAACAGGCGGCGAGCTGCTGCTATCCGACTACCAGTTCATCATTGCGCATCCCAACATTCTGCCCGAGCTAGTTGCACTGCGAGGTCTGATGAAGCGCAAATTTCCAAACCCAAAGAGCGAAACGTTAGGCGCAAATCTGGCAGAGATGATTGTTAAGTTTTCCAGTGGCATTAGCTACAGTGCAACAAAGGATGAATACCAGCAGAACTTCGGACTAATCTCCGCCAGTGTGGGACCCCTGGACATGGATGCACAAAAGCTGGAGGAAAACCTCAAGCATCTGCTGCAGGATATCAACACGATGCGCCCGAAGCGCGAGGGAAAGTTCATAACTCGAGTTTTGCTCAAGAGCCCGCCCAGCAGTGAGCAGCTCAAGATCGATCCGTTTGTGTACGTCCCCGAGATGTGGGACAAGAGCTCAGCGAAGGTGAAACGGGAAGAGGCTAAGAAGCAGGAGGAGCCAGCGGAACCCCAAGAGGCAGTAGCGGCCAATTAATTATAAACATACATGGCTATGTATTTGTATTGCTGATGATTTCGTTTGTGCATACTTTAAACTTACATCTGCTATAGAAATAGTCTTCTCCAGTCTAAATAACTTTGGTGTGGGGCCATTGGGTTATTGGTTAGGCCTTCTGTGTGGCTGCAGTTCGCTGCTGGTGGTGCCGGACCATCTCCAGCTGCTTCACTCGCGTGTAGGCTGCGCTGGCTACAAGAACCACTATATTCGAAGTCCACCAGAGTGCCGACCGAACGTCGTGATAATACTGGGTGGCAATTAACGTCTGAGCACAGGCCTTGGCTGTTCCCGAGATATTGTGCGTAAGCGGTGAGGTAACCTAAAATCAGGCCAGATAAGCAATTACAAGAAAGATTTGGTCTCTTCTTAGCTCCTCACCTGTATTTCCAAAGCAGTCACAAACCCGATAGCGAAGCCGCAAACACCACTTAGTGCCATGGCTGCCCAAAACCACGCAGCCCCCAAATGCTGATAGGTTATGATGGTCTCTAGCTCGCCGTTGATGATGATCAGGGGCAGAAAAAGCAGGGTCGAGTACAGATTGTTATAGTAACTAAGGAGCCATACCTCCTGATTGACGTGCGTCAGCGACTTTTTGGTCTGGATGGAGAACATGGCCAGGGCCAGGGAGCTGAGAACTCCGAAAATGGTGCCCCGCCAGGAGAACACCGCTGTGAGGCTTTCCTGATCCACGCCCAGCCAAAAGCCAATCACTATGACGGCACAGCACATCAAGCACTTGAAGCTAGTGCGTTGTCGCAGGACCACATACGTTAACACCACACTGAAGACGGTGGTCAGGGAGCGTCCGATGTAGTAAAAGGCTACCGTGACATAGGACAGCGACAAGTTGTTGGCTCCGATCATCAGCGTGTACAGCACGGACAGCGGCAGAATTTTGCGGAAGGTGTCAATGTCCAAGGGATTGCCTTCGGGGAAGGTGAATACGCTTGGGTATTTGCGGCTGAGGCGGCTCATCACAAAGCATATCAACGTGGATACCATACACTGAAACCATGACATAAACAGCGGCGCTCCTAGGTTTACTGTGTCGCTACTCAGCAAATGTTTATTCACAAACACGGTCAAGATGGAGGTGCACCTGTGGGAAGGGCTCTTAAAAATAGTCCAAGCTTTTTCTTCTTGCTGCTTACCAATACAGGGCGACCACGAAGACTATCTTGAGGTATTTGTTCACCAGCCGGTTGTGCTCCTCCAGGTTTTGATACATTTTGTGCGCGTTTTTCCCTACTTTGTGCAAGACAGAAATTCTTAAATTGTTTTCCACGTATCTTCCTATCGAACCCGGTCTATCAGCTGTTTGCCCAGCAATAAATGCGAGGGTAGGTTCTAGAAATGCTCATGTTGCATATGTACATATGTACACTACTGGCCAACAAAATAAGTACATCGGTGTCGTGCTAGTTTTTTATGGAATAGCTCGAATTTTTGTAAATGTATGGATGCCAATCGTTTATATTTGGAAAGGTTACAGTCTTGCCAAATATTTAAATCAAAAATTAAAGTGGGGAAGCATCTTTATAAAATTCTATGCTTAAATGTTTGCTGGATGGGCATTTTTGGCCTGGCCAAAATAATAAGTACACTGGTGTTATTTATAAATTTTAAAGGATTTGATAAGGATTTGGTCAAAGGCTTGTTGGTTTTTATTGAGTTCTGTCATATTTAAGTACATGAGAGTTAAAAAAAATTCTTTAGATAGGCCGTACTGCTGAAAAAAATAAGTTTTCTATAAATTTTCAAAATGAAAGGAAAATTCTTCGGGAAATTGAGAAAAGTCTTGGACGCTCGGTATTTTTTGTTCACAATGCTTTAAAATCTAAAGTGATTATTGAAAATCGAGGATGGAAGAAGAAATCTTTACAAACAACGGACACCCGCATCATCAGTCTTGCAAAAAAGGATCCGTTCATGTCTTCCAAGGCTATATCCACTCAAATTGGCAAAGAAAAATCAGCTCTGATGGTTCGTCGGAGACTTCAATATATAGACTTAACAGGACGTATAGTCCGAAAAGTTCCCTTACTCCGAGTAAAAAATTTGAAGATGAGGCAAAAAGTCGTCGAAAATCATTTGGCATGGTCTGGGTCAGATGGGTCTTAAAAGTGGAATCATATATTATTGAGAGACGAAACAAAAATAAATCTTTTTGATAATAACTCCAGAAGATATATACAACGATCCAAAGGCAAAGAATTCGACTTCCGGTACACAAAGAAAATGGTTAAGAACGGAGGCCGGTGTATAGGTGTCTGAGGCTGTTTTTCTTGGCATGTGACCCAATTCGGGTATAAAAACATATTGAAAGACATTATGCAACCTTATGCTGAGGAAAACATGCCCTTGAGATGGGTCTTTCTACAGGAAAATGACCCAAAGCACACCTCAAAGCTGGTCAAGGCTTGGTTTACGGAAAAAAATGTAAACGTTTTGACTTGGCTAAGTCAGTCTTCTGACTTAAACCCAATTGAAAACCTTTGGGGTGACTTAAATCGTCGAATTGTTAAAAATACTTTTCGAAAAGCCAAAGAATTGTGGAGAATTTGTGCAAAAAACGTGGTATGAGATTACAGTAGAGACTTGCCGCAAACTTATTGATGGTATGCCAAGGAGAATCGCCAAAGTCATCCAAAATAAGTGTTTCTATACAGGATACTAGTATAAGATTATAAATAATAAGAAAAAAGTGGAAAAATGTTGATACGCTTTTAGTTTTTCGCTTTGTAGAATTGCTGTACTTATTATTTTGGCCAACCCTTGTTTATGTTTTTAAGGTTTAATCGATCATAAAATATATATTTGAAATGAAAAATGCTTATGATAAATATTTTTATAGTCTACTGTAGGTTAGAAAACCAAAAGTATATTTGATTTTTTAATTATGTTTATGAGAAAAGTTGTATAAGACGTGAAAGAAAGCTCATAAGCGTGTACTTATTATTTTGGCCAGTAATGTATATGTATTTGGACAGGTACTCTTTAAACTATTTTCCCCAGTGAATATGTAATGTACATACATATATAACAAACTCGCCGTGAATTGCAATGCTTCTATCAATTTTATTTAAAACAATTGTTGTTAGTTCATAATCATATTGTTAATGTGGTTTGGGTAAAAATATAGTTGCGTCTCTGAATTCTCATTTAAAATAATGTGTGTATTATGTGTCTGTTGTTTAACAAGCCGCAGATCAGGCCTATTTCTCCCATTGGCGGAATTCGGTTCCTTGGGGCGGCTGCACAGGCACCTTATCCTTGCCCACTTCGTTCCAGTTAGTGCTAAGCACGGTGCCGCCGGACTCGGAGAAAGATTTGTTCATGGCCTTCTGCACCTCGGGTGAGGAAGTGTTGTAAATCCGCTTGAAAAGATTATTTAGAGCCGCTTCGTCCTTGGCCTCCTTTGCATCATTCTTCTCCTCTTCGTTGACCAGCTGGTCCCAATTTTTGGTCTGGAGTTTAGGCAATGCGACTGCAGCGGGAGCAGCCTTCTCCTCTAGGGTCTCCCAGCGCACGCCCGTTTCCTTGGCCAGAGTTATTTCGACCTTGGACTGATACGCCTTGTGGGAGCAACGGTCCACTACAACGGGATGCAGTAGTTGGATCTCCAGCTCGTATCCATCGGCGGTCATGTGTAGTTTCTTTGACTCAATCTTGACAGCGTAGTTCTTCTCTGTGGCGTTCTTCAGCAGAACAGTGATTACCACTTTGCTCTCGGACTGGTACCAGTCGTAACGTACAGACATATTGTCGAAGTTACTGTGAGTTTAATATTATCCAGCAATTCTGTCTTGTTTACGGCCGAAGCCTACTTTTTATTTTATTTTTTGTTCTAAATGAAAACAACGAACTTAACCCACTTAACACCCATCAATTTAAACAGGTGAACCACCAGGTGACTTAAAGCGCGTAAAATAAAACTGTTTGTACATTTTTCTTGTAAATAAACTCTTTCTCTTTACTTAAAAAAAAAAATTACCATGACGTTTTTCACCTGAACTGCGCTAAAATGATTCAATTTGCAATATTGTCGGTGGAATATTGAAATATCCCCTGGTCTACAATGGGTTAATCGTTCTCTGTCCACGATTGAAAATCATATTCCCCGACTTAGATATTCGGCTTAATATTAATAGCTAACGAGGACCCTCAGCCTTGAGCCCATAATTTTTTTCCGCTTGATGAAATAATTTTCGAAAAGATTGATCAACTTTAAAGACTCTTTTTTATTGGATTGTTTGTGAAATCGTTAAAATAAAACAGCAAACGTGTGTATTTCATGAAGGGAATTTGTTGCGAAAGGAAAATCCCACCAAACGGATATCGATACTATCGACTGGAAAGTAGAGTTGCGCGCCTAAGTTTGAAAGTGAATGAGTCAAGGATTTTAATGCAAGAAAGCAATATTTGAAAGAGCGAAATGGAATTAACATACCTTTAAATTTTGATTTAACAATATGTTAAAATTTAGGTTAGGTTAGGTTAACCCGGACGGCCCTCAGCGGGGCCACGCATAGGCCAATATGGCCCTTAGTTATCCGGATAGGGGGGGTATGAACCGTCGCGGGAGTGTTTATGTGGTTTTAAAGTCCCCGAGAATCGAGGTGTTTTTAGCATAGGCCAGCAGTTCCTGTGGCGTCCTTTTGGAGGCATCTTCCAGTGATGCCAGCACTGGGGCGCCCAGGTATCTCCTCCTTGCCCTTGAGAGAGCCGGACAGTTGCAGATGAGATGTTCCAGGGTTTCGATAGCCCCAGGTTCGTCACATTTCCTACAACTGTCTCTGTTTGTGATGCCTAGCTTTTTTGCATGCGCCGCAGCCAGACAATGGCCCGTTAATATTCCCACTAATAATCTGAAGTCCTTCCGTGGTAGGTGCAGCAGGTAGTGGCTAAGTTTCTCGTTGCGCTCCTTGCACATTATCTTCGAGGTTCTGCAGGTGGTGGTACTCCTCCACCTGCTATCAGTCTGTGTTCTAGCCTGCTTCTCTATATCGCCTTGCAGCGTTCTAAGGGAGACAGGCACGTTCTCGGTTCTCCTATTCTCCAGCCCGACGCCTTCCTTAGATAGTACGTCCGCCGCTTCGTTTCCTTCGATGCCCTGGTGGCTGGGAACCCAATAGATCCGCACTGTCTTTGTCGTGCTTAGGATGTCTAATGCCTCCCTGCTCGCCAAGACACTTCTGGAACTGACCGCGGACGACTGCATGGATCTTATCGCCGCTTGGCTGTCGACGAATAGGTTGACCGCATCGTGTGCTCGTTCTGTGAGGAGAGCGACCTCCGCTGCTTTCCCGATGGCAAAAACTTCTGCCTGGAATATGCTGCATTAGTCCGGTAGCTTATAAGACAGCCTTATCTCAGGGTCTGTACAGTATAGGCCCGCTCCTACTCCTCCGTCCATCTTGGAGCCGTCTGTGTATATATTGAGGTGCTCAGTTTGGTCCCTTCCAATTTTCCAGTCTTCAGGACCCAAAGATGTGGTTGTTTTGTCATGTAATCAGTTGATCTGGTCATTTCCCTGCCGATTGAACTATGCCCGTATCCTTGTGGCGATAGATTTCCTGATGCTATGAGGCGTTGTGCTGCCTTTCCCGCAATCAGGCGAGCGTGAATGTCCAGGGGGTCGATTCCGAGTACAGTTTCGAGTGCTTTTGTTGGGGTTGACCTCAGCGCCCCTGTAATACAGAGCAGAGCCTGTCGCTGAGTCTTTTCCATAAGCTTATGGTATGTCTTCTTTTCAGTAGCCTGCCACCACACTAAGGCTCCATACAGCAGAGTTGGTCGCACCACCGAGATGTAGATCCAGTGCATTAGAGCAGGTGACAGGCCCCATGTGCTGCTGAGCATCTTCTTGGATGCATAAAGCGCAATGGTAGCCTTCTTCACCCTTTCCACTACATTGGGCCTCCATGCCAGCTTGCTGTCCAGTACTGTGCCTAGGTATTTCACCTGTGATTTTGGAGTCAGCCTAGTTTGGTCAATTTTCGGGGGGGTCCATATCGGTACCTTGTACCTCTTGGTAAAGAGGATGAGGTCCGTCTTGTCCGCGTTGATACTGAGTCCTACCTCTTCCGCCCACTCACGTATCTCCCTGAGTGTACGTTCCATTAAGGAGCTGAGGGTCGATGGACATACACCCGTAATAAGTATGCTTATGTCGTCTGCATAAGCTGTTATCTTTGGGGCCTTCCTTTCAAATCTCTTGATGAGGTCGTCGACCACCAGATTCCACAGTAGTGGCGACAGGACTCCACCCTGGGGTGTGCCTCTGTGTGCCTCTTTTACCATGGAAGCGGTGCACCACTCTGATTGCACCCATCTGCAACCTAGGAGGTTCCTTATCCACAGGTTGATTGCTGGGTGTGTATTAGTCGCTACCAGGCGATTTGTTATTGCTTTCGTAGCCACGTTGTTAAATGCTCCGGAGATGTCCACGAATACTCCCAAAGCATACTTTTTGTTGTGAAGGGCGCTCTCGATGGTGGCTACTAGCGAGTGTAGTGCCGTCTCCACTGATTTCCCTTTGGTGTAGGCGTGTTGGTTTGTTGACATCAGTCCCCCTACCTCATTCCTGATGTGCAAATCCAACAGCTTTTCTAGTGTTTTTAGTATAAAGGAGGTAAGGCTTATCGGTCTGTAATCCTTGGGACTCACGTGGCTGCACTTTCCTGCCTTAGGGAGGAAGACAACTCTCGAGGTTCTCCATTGGATTGGGATATAGCCCGTACTTAGGCATGCTGAGTATATTGCGAAGAGCCATGGGGTAACAACCTCTTTGGTCAACTGCATCATGGCTGGGAATATCCCGTCCAGTCCTGGTGCTTTTATGCCCGCGAAGGAGTCTATGGCCCAGTGGATTCTCTTAGTGGTTAACAGACCTATTGGAGGGTGCTGTTCCTCGGTTGCTAGGTCCTGATGCTCGTTGGCGTCAGTGACCTCGGAGCATCCAGGGAAGTGCGCCTCCATTAGTGCTGTTAGGGCTTCTTTACTGCCCTCTGTCTACTATGTTAAAATTTAACATTGATGTAAATATCGAAGTACAAATAATCGATGTAATCGGTGTAAATCGATCATCACATCAGCATTTCTTTGGCAAGTGTAACAAATGTTAATTCAAAATACATTAAAATGAATGTATGTAAACATTAACATGGAGGGGAAACCACATTGCATTCCATTTTCATAGGAACAGAATGAAACATGACAAAATTATCGCATGCGAGTGAACTTTTTAACATTGAAAGAGCGCTGAATGGCGATACACTTGCTCTGCGCTGAATGGAGGGGAGGAACGCTGAATCTGCAAATGTAAAATGACATGCGCGTCGCCAGGTGGAGCAAGTGGGACATGACATGTAGGAAGGATGTAGATATCGAGAATATCTCCGCCAGATATTTACTTCTCGGATAAATAATCCGTATCCGTCAATTTCATCAATCTATTAAATTTCATTTTCAACGTTATATAGAAATCCAATAAAAGCAAGTATTTAAATTAAGCTAATCAAGAAGAAAATTGATTCATTGATCGGATAAAATTATGTGGGCAGGGCTGAGAGATCTATCTTGCTAGTAACATTCGACGGAAGATCGAAAACGAAGAATATTTTCGAGTATTTTTCGGTATATTTTGAAAATTAATAACACCATCGATATTGAGAAACTGCCACCACCAGCGATCAGCTGTCGCGGGGATCGAAGCACTGCCATCTCAATTGGATTGCATCTGGCAGATTTTCCGGATTGGACGGCCGTTATATAAAAAATCCAATAATTGCAATTATTTAAAATAAGCCAATCAAGTAGGAAATTGATTCACCAATCGTACAAAATTAGTGGGCATGGCTAAATGTTCTATATATAGATCGTAGGATTCAAAAATGAAGAAAGAATTTTTTGAATCAAATTTGAGTTCGCCGCAGTTCGCCCCAGTTCGCCGCAGCTCGCCGCAGTTCGCCGCCCTAGGGAAATGGATGTGAGTCTCATTCCATACGGCTCTAATTGCGGCAACATTTGTTTTAAAACCGTATTTTAGTCAAAATAAATTACGTAAAGGTAATTAAAAAGAAACTAATCTTGTGAATAGAAAAAATGCATTTATCTATGGGATAAAGTTTGAAAGCAGGTTGGGCATCTATAGCTTGAAAAAATAGGCAATACAAATGCCCACATTCGCCGCAAATGTTTCTGCTATTGCAACAATGAGTCCCATTGTTGAACATTTTTTCCATGTGTTTTTGCAAAATGTTTCAGGGCATACCCTTGAACAAAAAGGATATTATAGAATTGAGAAAATGTTTGTCATCCCAGGCATAAAACAATTTTACAAGATAATAATCATATACATGAATATGTCTAAAAAATGTCAATTTGAGAAAAAGGTCTTTATTAATTACGTTTTATCTTCATATGATATTTATACTTTGTTTTAAAATTAACAAAATTTTAGGGTATACAAAGGCCTAGTATCTACGGCTATATATACAACATAGCGATAATTTTTTATGTTGAAATTTTCTGATCAAGGGTTTAAACCTTTTTACAATAAATACAATAAAATGGGCCAAGGATTAAAATTCGACCATCTTGAGAAAATTTATTCATCAATGGGATAAAACTATGTGGGCATCTGCTGAGGCGTTTTCGTTTGTCAGCGTTATTCAATGGAATATCAAAATTGAGCAATATGAACGAATTTCCTTTTCCGTTTGTCTTGATTGACCCCGTTCGCTACTTGTTTTTGTTTGACTTATTCCGATAAAACCTCGTTTACGCGAAATGCAATAAATGGCAAGTCGGCGCGTAAGCCAGTCAAGTTGAAAATATGTTAATTAATCCTCGATATAATTATGGGGGCATGGACTAAACGTTTTATAAATGGACGGATCCAACCAGCAATATTCGACGGAAGATCAAAATCGGAATATGTAAAATATAACTTGAATTCCAGCGAAGATAGAGAGCGCCGATATTTACGGTATATTTTGCAAAATGAGGCGGTATGTTTCCCTGTATCAGGATATTTCTGAGGGTCTGACGGTATATTTTGATCGCTAAAACCGCGGTCACACTGGCTGTTTTGAAGATCGGCTGCGCCCTTGGTGCCGACAGGAGGCAAATACGTACAAGATCCAGACCACCCCGCAGAGGTGCTCTACACAGACTGTTCATCAACAAGTAAGTCTCCACCAGAGCGAATCCGACTACCGAATACGCAGACCATTGCTGAAACTGGCCTGGAAACTGGGACCCGCACTGGCTACCGGCAACACCATCGTCCTAAAGCCAGCCGAGCAGTCAATGTGGTACCTTGTTTCGGTGGCCAATCACGCAGATGTCGCCAAGGACGTGCCCTGCATCCCCCCAGCTACGACAGACTGCCCAAATGTGCCGCTGCCGGTGTAGAGCAAGAATATCCGTGCCCAGGTGAAGCTCTCTCTCCTATTCAGCTGTGTTCTAAAACGTTTCCCCTTTTAGCTTCCTGGGCGAACTCGCAGAAGCCTCGCAACATTGCCGTGCATGCCATGAAGGCGAGGCGTCTGCTCTTCTCGACAGATGTCGGCAGCCATCAGGCCATCATTCGGACCCGAGTAGATAAGCAATAAGCGTGTGGAGCTGGAAGGAGTCACGGCGCTGGCCCTGGACCAACAGTCCGTAATGATCTACTATGCCCATGGCAAGCGAATCGATGGAAAGAACAAGTAAGCAACGAATATGGGGATCCTCTGGACAAATGTGTAATCTCCTGCTCGCCTCCTTGCCGCCTAGGTGGGATTTATGTACTGGCTGGACGACAAGACCGGACTGGAGCGGATCACTGTCAACGGAGAGCGTCGTTCCGTGGAGCTGCAGCGTCTGTAGCAGTTTACCGACATCAGTGCCGTGTGGACACCGGAGGCGAAAGTGCTGCGCAATCACACGGCACAGTCGCCCAAATTGTTTCCACGACTGCATAGCCAGCGGGGTGTGACACGCAGTACTCCCGACGTCGGCTCGTGCCCCAAGCATCTGATGCTACTGGATGACAAGGAGAACTACGGCGTTTATCCGGCCAGATAATTTTAAGTGGCGGGAGAAGTGACATGAACAACGACTGTATATCCGTCTTCTGGCGCTGTGACGAAAGGACTGCCCGGCGGATCAGTTCAGCTGACAGTCAGCCGAGGGCAGCGACAAGGCTCTGATCTGCGATGGTACCCCCTGACAACTGTGACAATGTCCACGATGAGGCCGACTGCTGCAAGCGGTCAGGAGAGTTTCAGTGTCCCATCAACCAGGTGAGTGAAAAGACACGATATCTGCCCAAATTCTTAAACTAACAATATCCTACTCCACCTTTCCACAGCTTTGCATATCGACCGACCTGCTCTAAGATACCTGCGAGAACTGTGCCGATGGTGCAGACGATTTGACCGATATCCTTTTTTCATGGCGGCGCATGGCCGTGCCTCGGATATTCTCGCACACCGAGCCAAAGAATCGAGCTCTAATGGCTCCTTCGAAGAAATTAAATAAGGCAGTAAGCAGTAAGCATAGCCAAAAATAATTGAAAATCACTGCATACTGATATTCTCCTCGCAGGGAAGCACGCCGTCAAGCACTCCCTTTTAAAGACTTTAAAAATGCAATAGAGAACCTGCCGGATATTGCATTTGAGGTGCAACGCGACCAAGCTGCGGATGAAGATGGAGCGAAAAGACTCTGGACGAGTGTTCCAGGTTACCACTACCACAATGCCTTCTACAAGGACCCCAGGTCCGAAGGCACCAGTTTAAGGTGCGCGCTTGTCCCCAACGAACGAAGGACAAGTTGCTCAGTATGCCAAAAGCGGAAGAGGATGATTCGCCCGAAGAGTTTCAGCATGAATAAGCCAAGTACCACCAAATGTATGACACATTTTTGGCTAATTCTCGACCATTGACAGAATGAGAAAGTTCTTTTTTCCGGTAACCTTCTACGCCTTTGCAAAGTACGCGGACAAGGAAACGGAACCCAAACAAATAAGCACGGAAGAAGTCAAGCCCGATGGCAACACTGAAACGCATTCTACATGGTTATGGAAAAGCGGAAGTCCACCAATATATTCCCTGAGGCAACTCCTGCTCTTATGGCGAAGTTGCTAGCATCTGGCTATCCCGTTGATGAAACAGCAGTCAAGTTTTTAGCGGAGTATAGTCCGGTTAAACAGTCCAAGAGCTCGAGAGGCATCGGGATCCGTGTACGTCGGACCAGACAGCTCGGCTACTTGCGTACCCAGCCGCGATGAAACTGAGGAGCTGACTTAAAGTTGAGCTGGCCTACGCTTTCAGCAAGAACGAGCAGCGAGTGGCCCAGATCTTGCGGGACCGGAAAGCCTGTTTCCAGCTAATGAAATGAAACAAGAAACACGTATTTAAGGATATATTTTTAAATATAGTAATGAGCGATAGTATTTTAATGTCACAGTAACGTCTATTCTGAACCGTGAATAAAACTTTTCAACCAAGATATAAAATGACTATATTATATAAATTAACAAGGAAAGCGAAATTAAATTCGAAATCTTAGCTGCCAGCTGTTGTGTCCCCACCTAAGCTTCAGATTCCTGCCGTTGCAGCCAAGGGAGCTGCTGCCAATAGGATACAACCACGTCCAATTATAAGTAGTCAAAGGATTCCCCATGAACGTGACTTGTTTGCTGCTCTTCGGCAATCACCGCCAAGCGATGATCCGCTTTCTACTTCTTCCTCGCCCAGATCCTCGCCTGCCATTGGCCACAGGGAGTAAAGCTGCTCGCTTGCCAATTGCATCGGAGGCCTCTCCAGCAACAGCAGCACCGTCTATCACCCACCGCCAAGGCTATTCGACGAAGCTGTTCCCCACAAATTCACAGGAAAACCGAGGCTAATCCCAGCCCAAATAAGGGGCTATATTAAAAACTATCCAATCTTGTAGAAAATTTATTCATCAATGGGATAAAACTATCGCATATTAGGCTCCCTTTATTTTCAGTTTCAGTTTATTTTGGCCAATAAATGGGTGGGAAAACTAATTAATCACAATTAAGAACGATATCGAGTGCATGTGCAAATTAAATAACTGCGGTAGCGGATTGCGTTTTTAAAAAGTTTTTATTTAACTTTAGGTTCACAGATATAGACTTAAGTTGAGGGTTACAAAGGTTTCCGGACAAAGGGTTTGCGCGATCTTAATTTTTAGTTTGACTTTTCGGTTTCGCTTCTGGATCAAGACTGAATTGAACTTTTTGATCTTGGCATCGTCAATCCCGTTCGGGAATAGTTTTTCTATAAACATCCCGATTGATTTCGCCATCCCGAATATTGGATTTCGTCATACAAAGATTGAAACCTGTGAAATGCTCAAAATGCAGAATCTGCAGAAAGCCGGGTGTTAAATTGTTTATCAGAAGCCGGGTGTGGGCAAAGATTGTTTTTCCACTTAGGCGATTGGCAAAGATTGGGATTGTGGCGGGAGCCCAAGATTGAGATTGTGTATCTTAAAAATCAATTAGGCGGAAGCCAAAGATTGAGCTTGTGGTGGGAGCCAAAGATTGAGATTGTTTATATCTTGAAAAAAAACAATTAGGCGGAGGCCCTAGATTGAAATTGTGCGGAGGCCCATGATTGAAATTGTTTTCGTCTTAGAAAGCCAAAGATTGTTTACAACTCGTATAAGAGCTCAATAGAATTGGGTACGTTAACTTGCATGTAGACCAAACCCTATCTGCCTGGAAATCAGAAACCGGAAATTTAATCAAAAAGTATCTAAAATTTTTAGTAGTGCAAATATTAGTGCTATTTGCCTTTTAGTGGGTGGGGAATGCTATGGCACTTGGTGGATGGAGCGTGGGAGATATTCGTATGTGTGAGAATGCAATCACACCTCTCACCATGAGGCAAGGACTGAGAATGGACTAGGAATCGACGCGGTATCGATGCGTGGGTGCGATCCAGTGGGTGTCGTGTTCTGTTTGTGTGCTGATACTTGTAGTTCAAGGGTGAGAAAAAGAAATAGAAACAGAAAGCAAACTAATAACAATTGCCCATCCATCCGCATCGCACCAGTCCTCCGACACAAATACTGCTCAAGCACTTCCTTCAGCTTCTTCTCATATCTCCTCTCCCTCAAGTTTTTTGGCTAATGGAGCCAATTTATACGCCAGCCTGTGCAAACAACTGCAGCAGAGTGACATCGACCTTTGGCCCACTAAGACTTGTCCTGCTGCTTGTCGCAGCCAATCGGCGGCAGATGCAATATAATTCTAAGGCCCACTCCAAGCCCAAAGTGTTGTCACTGACTAATAGCTTAAAATGTAAGAAGCCATAACCGTAAACTGCTCCAAGGGCGGGGGCATCACCATCCACTCGTAGATAGATCCCGCTGTCGTTATTTGCATGATAAAAGCGCAGTGGAAGCCGTGGTAAAAGTAAAAGTTCCTCATCTCCTCCCATGGTGATTGATGCCTGGCAACAACTGCAACTTTAAGCTGGCAGACAGCCGGTTACATCAGCGGGCGCACGGAGTTCCTTTAATGCAATAAAAACCGAACTGGTCGCTTGTCTGTTGGATGATAAAAACTTCAGTTGCAGTAGATGCCGAAGCAGCTCAATTTCATAGCACACGTACGCGAGTGGAGCTTCGAAATTGATAATCCACTTGCCTGCAGGCTACGTGACTCTGTCAAGTTCAAAGTTTATAATTTCTCGCGCGTCCTGCTGCTGGCCCACCATCAATCAAACTACAGCAGTGCATTAGATGATTGAATAATAATCAAACTCTTTACTAGCCTTAGGTCTACTCAGGAAAGCCGTATATTTTAACATTGCCAATATCGCGGCGCCGTTCGACGTCCTTCTCGTCGCAGGCATAGGCTAAGAGGTATTGTTTCGGATGCCAGGCCACTGTGAAAGTAGAGGCGTCGACATGAATGTCGGTGACACGTTCCCCCGTCTCCGTGAAGGCAACGTCAATGAGCAGATCCTCGCTGGCAGAGGCTATCAGTCGTTCATCGTGACTAAAGGATATGGTACGAACAGGCCACTCCAGGCGGCTAATCATGCGCAGGCAGGCCAGTTCGGTGGCATCCCAAAGCGAAACCTGGGCATCGGCTGAACCAGTGGCAAAATATTTTCCTGAGAAAGAGAACAGGACAGTATTACAAAATACTCAGATATATGCAAGGTTTTTTTTTCCTACCTGTGGGTCCGAACTCGATGCAAATGCAGTTGGCAGGATGCCCCTTGAGTGTCAGTTGGTGCTCCAGACTGGGATAGCTCAACACATTAATGCAGCCCATGCCGTTGGTGAGGAAGAACAAATCGTTTGTATTATTCCATGATATCTCATTAACTTCACAGCTGAAGGGCTCTTCGACGCGTATTTTGTTCGTGCGCGTGTCAATGAATGTGATTAGGTCTTCCTTGTTGCCCACCGCAATCGTCTTGCCATCCGGAGACCAGGCTATGTTTATGTTCTCTCCCTTCGTGTTGGTCACTGAAGCACATTTCCCAGCGCGTATGTCCCAAATGCGAACGGTCTTGTCGCCACTCGCAGTGGCAAACTGATGAGGATCGGTTTTGTGCCAGCACAACTGGTCCACGGACGCAGTGTGTCCCCGGTAGATGATGCCCTTGATGAGGCGATCGCGTTCCAAGGAGTACACCGCCACGGTCTTGTCGAACGAACCTGATGCCAAGTGGCGACCATCAGCATTCCAGCAAACGGAGTGAACCTGCCTCAGACATTTGTTTCGTGAAAATTCCTCAATTTTCCGACCAGCTTCTTACCTTGGACGTATGGGCCCGCTGCTCGCGTATTTTGCTGTGACTTCGGAAGAACGACCTCAGGTCCTCAAATGTCTGCTCTGTGCGGTTCATAGCTATCAGTTAATTCAAGAGTTTTTTCAGCTTTCTATTTAAAAAAAAAAAATTTTTTATTTGTAAACAAATGCCGGCAGAACCAGGGTGGTCGCGTACTTGTCGATAAGATATATGGTCTGGCCCTCAGAAATATACCGAAATATACGTCACAGTTTCAAAATATACCGAAAATATACTGACGAATTATTTTTATTTATAAATCCATCATATTCCTCGATTTTGATATTCGGTTGAATATTATTAGCTAACTAGCACCCTCAGCCCTTAACACAAAAATTTATCCAATTGATGAATCAATTTTCTACAAGATAGTTTTATTTTAGATACTATCTTTTATTTGATTGTGTGTAAAATAAAGTTTTAAAAAGGTCAAGCATATCACGTGTGTATTGAATTTTTCGAAAGAAAAATCCCACCACACGATACTATCGACTGGATATAAAGCTGCGTGCCTAAGTTTGAAAGTGAATGGTTAAAAAGGATAAAAATGCGCGATTTAAAAGAACCAGGTTCTTAAATATACATTTACAAATTCAATTAATAATTGTGAGGGAGCGTACGCTCCACCCACATTTTTTTCGCCCATCATCTCGCCGGCATTTTCCCAGTGGAGGGACCCGATCGTACTTTATTAGAATTAAGATTTTTGACTTTTTATTTTCTAGGTTTAAGCATTGACTTTTCAGTTTTAGGTTAAGGGGGAGGAGGGAAGGCCACGAAGGCTACTTGTTATTAATTTTGATATATTATACGGCCCAAGGGGTCTCTAAGCCCCACGTAGCTTATTATCTTCTTTAAAAGGGGCAAGTCGCGATCACGGCGGACGCCACTGGCTTTCCAGAACCAAAACGAGGAAAACACCGAGAACCAAACCCAACAACAACGACGCAGCAGCGGCCAAAGAGAGACGAGGAATACGCCGAGAACCAGACCCCAACAACAACGACGCAGCAGCGGCCAAAGAGAGACGAGGAAAACAACGGGATCCAGCGAGCCGCCGGCATCGACGCAGCAACGGCAGAGTAAAGCGCTGAAAAGATAAGCCGACAGCATCGACGCGGCAGCGGCAGAGGAGAACACCGAGCCGAGGAAAAAAGCGCAAAATAACGGCATCAACGCAGCAACGGCAGAAGAGGACCGCCGAGAAACAGAAGAGGACCGCCGAATCCAGCAACGACGCGCCAGCGCCAGCAGCGGAAAAGAGAGGCGAAAGTCACCGGCGCAGCTACAGACGCCGAAAGAGAGGGGAAACAACGACGCCCACGCTGACGATGGATCGGCAGAGCCAGCAGAACGCCGGCTCGGAAGCTGGGAAAACGTGGAAAGGAGTTCAGTTGGATTGGAGGCAGTCGTAGGACGCGTTTGCGGATAAAATCCGAGTGGCTCGCGAAAAGTAAAACACGTGGCGGACGAGATCCACGCTAACGCGATCAGTGGCACGAGAAGGATCCGGCATCGACGCTGCACTTACGGAGAGGAGACCCTGCATCGATACCACGCTTACGGAGAGGGGATCCTGCACCGGCGCTGCACTCAAGGGGAAGAGGAGGCCTTCGACAAGTACAAGCGTGGGAGTTCAGGGGTAAGCGAGTCTCTAGACGTGTATACGGGCTGCTGAGCGGTGCGATAGGTAGGGAACCAAGAAAGAATAAAGTGAAATGTAACGAATATAACGAAAACATAGCCTGGCCACCAACAATCTATACACTAGGGAACCTGGATGCCCGGGGCTTCATCTTCTCTGCCCTTCCTCACTCCTCTTGCCCGAGTCTCCCTCTTTGGCTGCACCCACGTGGTGATCCGTATTCGCTCCGGATGCCCGTCGGGGCCCCGCGTGATTCCCTCCAGTAGTTCGTAGCCCAACAGGGTCCTGAGGCCGCTGTCCGGCGATTGCCTAGGCGTTCTCGGTGACAACTGTTGGCGTTCCCCCCGCATGATTCCCCCCAGTAGTTTGTGACCCCACAGTACCCCAGTAGTTCCCAGGGTCCCGAAGGCGCTGTCCGGCGATTGCCTAAGCCCTTTCGGCGATACCTGCCCTGTATGATAAAGACTTTCGCAGTAATGTTTAGCCCGATAGTGTCCCGTGAGTGCTATCCGGCGATTGCCTAGGTACTCTCGGCGATATGCGTCGGTATTCCCGTATTCGTAGTAATTCTTAGTTCGACAGTGTCCCGTGAGTACTATCCGGCGATTGCCTAGGTACTCTCGGCGATGTTTGTCGATATCCCTGACCCTCGTAGTAGTTCTTAGTTCGGCGGGATCCCGAGAGCGCTATCCGGCGATTGCCTAAGTGCTCTCGGCGATGCTTGTCGATGTCTCCGGCCCCCGTAGCAATTCTTAGTTCGGCAGTATCCCGTGAGTGCTATCCGGCGATTGCCTAGGCACTCTCGGCGATGCTTGTCGATATCTCCGACCCCCCGTAGTAACTCTTAGTTCGACAGCGTCCCGTAAGTGCTATCCGGCGATTGCCTAGGCACCCTCGGCGACGCTTGTCGATGTCCCCGACCCCCGTAGCAATTCTTAGTTCGACAGTGTCCCGTGAGTACTATCCGGCGATTGCCTAGGTGCCCTCGGCGACGCTCGTCGATATCTCAGACCTTCGTAGTAGTTCTTAGTTCGGCGGGATCCCGAGAGCCGGCGATCCGGCGATTCCCTACCCTCGTAGTAATTCTTAGTCCGACAGGGTCCCGGCGATGATTGTCGATATCCCTGCACCCCTTCGTAGTAATTCTTAGTCCGACAGGGTCCCGTGAGTGTTATCCGGCGATTGCCTAAGACCTCTCCGCGATGCCTGTCGATATCTCCGCGATAATTCTTGACAAGGTCCGTGGTATCCCCGATAGCATCGGCGAAAGATCCCCGCATCCCTTCGTAGTAGTTCTTAGTTCGACAGTATCCCGGGAGCGCTATCCGGCGATTGCCTAAGCCCTCCCGGCGATGCTTGCCGATATCTCCGACCCTCGTAGTAATTCTTAGTCCGACAGGGCCCCCGTGAGTGCTGTCCGGCGATAGCCTAGGTACTCGCGGTGGTATTTGTCGGTATCCCCGCATAGCAAAGACCTTCATAGTAATTTTTAGTCCGACAAGGTCCCGTAAGTGTTATCCGGCGATAGCCTAGACACTCTCGGTGATACTTGTTGGTATCCCCGCATAGCACAGACCTCCGTAGTAGTTCTTAGTTCGACGGGATCCCGAGAGCGCTATCCGGCGATTGCCTAAGCCCTCTCGGCGGTGTCCGTCGATATCTCCGACCCTCGTAGTAATTCCTAGTCCGACAGGGCCCCGTAAGTGCTGTCCGGCGATTGCCTAAACGCTCTCAGCGGGATCTCGGTCGCTCCCGTCTGGGGATTGTCTCCCTGTCCCCATCGACGGCCCAGAACTCGGAGTCCCGGCAAATTATAAATATTGCTGTAATTTCGACCCTGGAGTAGACTGAGATATGTACCCCAGCCCAGGATCGCTTCCTTACATAATGAATGAAGTATACCATTATATACCGAAAATATACCTTCAACTTTTGAAAATGATCGTGTGGATCCTTATTTTCTCAAACTATTATTTATTAACAAGATAACAAAACTTAGACTCAATATATGGAAAAGAAATAAATAAGTTCAAATTGAAGCTTGAATGCCAAAACACTTTACTTAGTGGCGTGACCGGTGGAAGTGTGCTGTCGACGATTACGGTCGTCGACGATGTCGTAGCGGGCCCCGGGCCGGTTCCACCACATTGCGATCGCTTTTGTCATGAATGTGAACCGCTTCACTGAGCTCTACATTGGCGTGCAGAGCAGCATCGTTGGCATTGAGCTGTGCCTCCTGCGCGGACAGGGTAGCCTTCTCCGCCGCATCGCGAGTCTCCTCATAATCTAAGCGAGCGGCGTAGGCGTGCGACTCAGCATTCTCCAGTTTAGTCTTTGCCTGGGCCACCATATCGATTTGGGAGGCCAATTCAGCAGCTGCCTCTGACGCAGACTTTTGGGCGAGTTCAGATGCGGATTGGGCATTGTTGAGTGCCGCCGTGAGGACGCTCACATGGTTGATGGCCTGCTGGGCAGAATATTGAGCAGCTTTCGCCGATCGCTTTGCCTGCTGCAGCTGCGTCAGCTCGTTCTCCATTGCCTTGTGTGCCTCCACGCTCTGATCCTCCAATCGGTGCAAGAGTACCTCCTTGCCCTTGAGCACAGCCACGGCTGTGCCGGCTGCTTGAGCTGCTGCCTGGGCTAGCGTACTCTTAGCAACATATGAGGCCTGTTTTCCGGCGGCATTCTGACTGGCAACTGCCGAGATGGCTGTATCCGCCGATCCCTTAGCAATGCTTCGCAGCCCATTGTCCGCCAGATATCCGCCACCACCGCCGCCCCCGCCGCTTTGTAGGCTGTGAACAATGTAGTCGGAGCTTTCGTAACGCGTGGCTTGTCCGTTCAGATGCGGACTCTTGGCCGGCTCAAATTCGTCGTGGTTAATGGCTTCGAATGAATAAGGCGGCACTTCTTGTTCGATCAGCGTGGCTTGTTGGTGACCCTGGTGCTCCTGTGGTGACGGCGGTGGTAGCGGAGGCACATTTAGATGGTAGTGTGCGTCCTTCCGCTTCACCTTGCGTCCCAGTCCCAGCGCTGGCATGGCTGCTGGTTAATTGGGGGAAATTTTTAAAGCCATATTGAATTTGCATAGGGAAACAAGGAAGGAAGGTATGGCGACGCTTACCCAAGAGCATTGTCAGGAGCAGCAGCTGCATGGCCGATGGCATCGCTGACAATTATGTAATCAAACTATGACGGGCTGAGAAGAAATCTCTTAACCGGAAGTCTCGGGATCACCGCACAGGTACTCGTATAAGCAAATCCAATTTGTTAATGGGGCTTTTAATCGAGGCAATGTAACCGGTTCTATGGACGAGGCTTGTTAGCTAACAGATGAAGTGCACTTTCTTCGGTCTGGGATGGCCGGCAAACAGTTTGTGTGTCACACCCAGCCTGCTTATCGTATCGTTCCACAGAAGAACCAGTTTGCTTTTAAGGCCAGGACCGCCTTACCATCACTGGTGGCACAAAACTGGACACGAATCACTCAATTTGACAGACAACTGCTGATAATAAATGCACCCAACACACCTCTCGAGTGCACGTCCTGACTGGAGCGTGGGCAAACCGTATCTAACGCCAGTTGACGATAGACCTCCAGCACAAGGTCCAGTCCCGCAAAGCAAAACCAAAGTCGATGGACGGGTTCGCTGGAAAAACGCTTTTACTTTCGGCTTTGGAAAAGCAGCGAGCTTCGATGTCTTTTGTAAATCCGGTGGAGACCTCTCGTCGATTGCCAGCAGGTCTGCGGAGGCGCCATGTATTTATAAACAAAGTGTTCGTTCGGTCTGTGTCGCGATGAAAGTGCAAACCCGTTGGCCGGTCGGTCGTCGTCCGTGGTCCGGTGTCCGTTTTCTTTATGAGTTGGCCCCGCAGCGCCAATTGGTTCCACACCACACCAACAATGGGGCTGGGTCAATGCTACCATGCTGGAGGATTGGATAATTTACAGCCACTGCCACTGCTATTGCCGCATGAGTAATTATGGAAGAGCCTCTAATTGCCACGAGCCGCTTTAAACTATCTACTCCGCTCCGAGGCAGCATGCTCGTAAATCGGGGTTGGACAGACCCGACGCCCGTGTCCGTTGATAGCTTCGCTTCCTCGCTAATCTGCGTGTGAGCATGGAGTCGGAGAAGGAATCGGAAGCAAACACAATAATTTATTAAAAATAAACGCAAACAATTGTAAATCTCAGTGGCAGCGTCTATAGCGTTGCATCAATTTGTCGCGCAGCTCCACCCGGCGACGCTCCCGCGAGGCCCGTTGTCTTGCCTCCTGCGCAGCACAAGCCGCCTTCTCGGCCAGCTTCTTGGTTTTCTTAAAGTCATTCTTAGCGCATTCAAGTTGCTTGATTAGCAGCTCCACGCGCTTCTTAGCAGCCTCCACGAGCTGCTGCTTCTCGGACAGCTCCTGCTGAGCGCCATTGGACACCACTTCCGAGTTGGCCACATTGGCTTGGGCATTCTTCACGGCTTCGGAGATTGTTTTGACTTGGATACCAGCCATATCCGCGGCCTGTGCGGCAGCTGCTGCAGTGCTCTGAGTGGTCTGAAGCGCTGCGCCCTCTTCCTGAACGACCAGCTCACCTTCATGTACCTCTGATTCCAGCTGATCGACGATTTGCTGTTTCCCTGCAAGAGCAGCCTCTGCGGCGTTGGCTGCAGCCAGGGCCTTATCGGCCAATTGTTGTTTCACATGTCGTGCAGCAGCCTCAGCGGCCGAAACCTGGGAATCAGAGGCATCTTTAGCTTCCTGTGCTGCTTTCTGTGCTATGTTAGAGGCTTTCTGCTTGCCACCACCAGACATATTGATTTGGCAGTTGGAGCCGCCGCCGCCGCCTCCGTCACGACAACCTCCCTCGGGGTCATCGAGCACCACGTTGGATAAATCATTGTAGGACTGTGGAGAAAGTGTGTCTCCTCAAACTACAGTTTTGGGAATGATCCCATCTTACCTCTTCCAGTGGGTAGGCATCACTGAGAACCCAAGCAATGGCCACGAATGCCAACAAAGCTCGAATCATATGCTCGATAAGCATTTTGTATTATAATATTCTCAAGGCTATTCGAGGAATGAAAATTTGAATTTGCCACTTTTGACAGAACGATGTTTTGTTATTCAGATAATAGGCTTGGAGATTTGTGTAAGATGAGATATTCCCAATGCGTTGCAAGCTCGTGGTTATGGTGTTCATAGTGAGCTTCATTCTACTTCAGAGGACTACTTCAGAGGCAATCAAGAAATGCGACAATCGCCATAAGCCCGGAAACTGCAAGCCCTGCAAAATAAATCACAAGTCGAGCAGTATTGCCTCGAAGGCGGCTACGGAGGCCAAGTGCGCCAAGGATGCGCAACCGAGTGCCGGGGAGAAGGCCGGAAACAGGGTTAAGACGCAGCTGGCTGATAAGGCGATGGCTGCAGCCAAGGCTGCCGAAACGGTACTCGCTGGCAAAAAGCAGCTGGTGCAGGCTCTCCAGAACAGTCTGTGCAACATCAAGCAGGTCATTAAGGAAATGAAGAAGGCTACTGCCAGCAGCTCCTCTGCAGCTACAATGGTCAGGCGGATTCGAAACGCCAATAAGAAAAACGTCGCTAAGCTGAAATGTCTGTACGAGGAGGTCCAAGCAAATCTAGCGAAAATTCGCACAGTTGCAGAAAATGCGCAACGGGAGGCGATGGAGAAGCGGAAACTGCTTCAAACTGCCATGCGCCGAGTGCAGTACCTGAAGAAGTGTATGAAAGAGGTCCTGGCTGATCTCGAAGCTACCAGGGCAAGCGCCAAGAAGGCAAACTGTGCCGCCAAACAGGCGCAACAGCGAATCGATACGATGGTGGAGTTAGGTGACAGGCTGAGGACTCTGAAAAGGAGAGATATGCAATTCCTAAGGCGAAAGAGTTGTAACATCCCGGCACACTAGTTTCCCTTGTAAAAAATAAAGTGTTTATATTTTGTTAAATAGTTACTTTGGGATTGATATGTGCATTGCTTGGTGGGATTTGCTTTTTTTTACGTTCTATGCTTTGACCTTTTTTGTTTAAACCTTATTTTTCACCCAAAAAACGAGAGTCCTTAAGACTAGCCTATCTGGTGGAAAATTGATTAATTTATCTGATTAAATTATGTGTTCAGGACTGAGGGTCCTAGCTAGCTATTATTCAGCAGAATATCAAAAACGATGATTTCCGATCATGAACAGAGAATGATTAACCCATTGTCGACCAGTGGGTATTTTAATAGGTAAAGAGGAAGGATAGGAAAAATTAATATTATTATTGTTATTATTAGTATTATTTTCGGCGGTTTAGCTCAAGTTGTTATCCTGTTTAAATAAAGGGGGGTTAAGTGGTTAAGCGATATATCGATACAGCATATCGATGGTTGCTTTGAGCAAAATCGACGCTGTTTTTCCATCCCCAACCGCATTGTGTGAAAGTTAGAAAAAATATTTTTGCCGACCGACTTTTTAGAAATACTCAGCCGATAATATATAAAACACAGTAAGAATGGCGCGCAAGAATGCCCAGGCCGAGGATCTCTCGAACGTTGAGTTCGAGACCAGCGAAGATGTGGAGGTAATCCCGACTTTTAATGCCATGAATCTGAAGGAAGAGCTGCTACGCGGCATCTATGCGTACGGTAAGTTGTTGTGTTGTGTGTATACTCACGGTGCCATGTAACCGATACAGTTATTAACCTTTAACTAATGTCTAGGTTTTGAGAAGCCTTCGGCCATTCAGCAGCGGAGCATCAAGCCCATTGTGAAGGGACGCGATGTTATTGCCCAGGCTCAATCTGGTACAGGCAAAACGGCCACATTCTCCATATCCATTCTGCAGAGTCTGGACACTACTTTGCGGGAGACGCAGGTGCTGTGTCTGTCTCCCACCCGCGAGTTGGCGGTACAAATCCAGAAGG
This sequence comes from Drosophila lowei, assembly GCA_008121275.1. Classification (NCBI taxonomy): domain Eukaryota; kingdom Metazoa; phylum Arthropoda; class Insecta; order Diptera; family Drosophilidae; genus Drosophila; species Drosophila lowei. Next base: position 31,984,037 of record CM017777.1, on the reverse strand, counting down.
TCATACTGGCCCTGGGCGATATGATGAATGTGCAGTGTCACGTGTGCATTGGCGGTACAAATCTGGGCGAGGACATTCGCAAGCTGGACTACGGCCAGCACATTGTGAGCGGCACCCCTGGACGTGTGTTTGACATGATTAAGCGGCGTGTTCTGCGCACGAGAGCCATCAAGATGCTGGTGCTCGACGAAGCCGATGAGATGCTGAACAAGGGATTCAAGGAACAAATCTATGACGTTTACCGGTATTTGCCACCCGCAACGCAGGTTGTGCTTATCTCTGCCACCTTGCCTCATGAGATCCTTGAAATGACCTCAAAATTCATGACAGATCCCATTCGCATACTGGTCAAGCGGTAAGCAGAAAGCTTTTTCAAGCCCTCAGCATACCTTTAATCCGTTCCATATTATAGCGATGAGTTGACCCTGGAAGGCATCAAACAGTTCTTTGTGGCTGTCGAGCGGGAGGAGTGGAAATTCGACACCCTCTGTGATCTGTACGATACATTAACCATCACCCAGGCTGTCATCTTCTGCAACACCAAGCGCAAGGTGGACTGGCTGACAGAGAAGATGCGCGAGGCTAATTTCACCGTCAGCTCCATGCACGGCGATATGCCGCAAAAGGAGCGGGATGAGATCATGAAGGAGTTCCGTGCCGGCCAGTCGCGTGTTCTCATCACCACAGATGTGTGGGCGCGCGGCATTGATGTGCAGCAAGTATCCCTGGTCATCAACTACGACTTGCCCAACAACCGTGAGCTGTACATCCATCGCATTGGCCGATCGGGTCGTTTTGGACGCAAGGGTGTCGCTATTAACTTTGTCAAATCCGATGATATTCGCATTTTGCGCGATATTGAGCAATACTATTCTACACAAATCGACGAGATGCCCATGAACGTGGCCGACTTGATCTAAAATACATTTCTATGTATCTTTTATGTAACGCATCTTTCTTAGCAGTAACAACAAATGGAGTGAATACATTTGAAGAGTATTTGGCTTTCAATACACAACCAAAATCTGTATAATAATAAATAACACGTAAGAATTTAATACAGAAACCAGTTTGTTGTCGAGATATGGGTGCGGGTTGGTATAGGGAGGTGATGGGGATTTACGCAATACTTTACCTTGGTGGAGTGCACTTAAAATTAATGGTTAATTTGCTCTCTTGATTTTTTGTTCTGTGAGGTATTTGACAATCATTTGGTTATACTTAACCTAATCCTCCCGATGAAACTAAGCTACAAATAAAGAAGTCCTATGCCTATGTACAAAATGAAACCTTTTTAGCTAACTATACACTTTGGTCCGAGGCGAACATTAATTTAAAAACCACTAATGCAGGTAGATTGTATTATTTCAGCTCAAAACTTCTGGCTTTTGAGTTGGCGGAGCATAGGAGCTGGCTGCCGATGATGCTAGTGCGGGTTGCGGCTGATTTTTAGTGTCGTTCGCTTTCAGTAGTGTGCCAAGGACGATTCCAAGAAACAGAATGAGTCCTACCTGATGATTCGATAAAAATTTCTTGGCACAGTCGGTGGGATTGTCAATGTTGAGGGAGTAGATCTGTAATACAGGCAAGTTAATGTGGGAATCAGTCACATGGAAGATTCAGTTACCCACCTGCTGCACAAGATGAGCGCCAACAACTCCAACAGCGGCATAGTATGGCAGCGTTTGGTCGCAGGCCCAGCCGGCGGTAGAGAGACCCGTCAGCATGGCTGCGGTAAAACCTGATAGCCAAACTTTGGTGTTCTCACCAAAACGCAGAGCAGTGGACTTGACACCTATTTGCAAATCGTCCAGCTTATCCTGGTGGGCGTAGATTGTGTCGTAGACAATGGTCCAGCAAACACCAGCCAGGTAGAGCGGAAGACATGCGGCCAGGTTGACGCTTCCCTGGGTTGCACACCATCCCAACAAAGCGCCCCAGTTAAAGGCCATGCCAAGAACCAACTGCGGCCAATAAGTCACCCGCTTCATCAATGGATAGGTGATGACTAGTCCCAGGGAGCTGGCGCCTAACAGAATTGACTGCCAGTTTAGCTGGACCAGAACCAGTAGTCCGAGACTCAGCTGGGCCGAGAGAAAGACAATGGCATCGAACTGACTAATCTGCCCGGATGCGAGTGGCCGTGTCCGCGTTCGCTCCACCTTGGCGTCGATGTCTTTGTCCCAGAGATCGTTTATAGTGCAGCCGGCCCCACGCATTATCAATGCTCCCGTTCCAAACAAGCCCAGCATGGTAAGGTCCGGCCAGCAGCCCGCATCTGCACTCAACGCTATGCTCCACGCACAGGGCCAGAACAACAAGTAAGTGCCGATGGGTCGATCAATCCTCATCAGCTGGGCATATGGCTTCGTAGCTGCGGAAAGCTCTTCGAGCAACGATCCTGGCTTCTTGGATGTGGGCAGCGTAGACTTCTTGCGAAAGGAAAGCTCCTGGACCTGCGGTAGCCTCTCGTTGCGGTAATCACTGTCTGTGTGGAGGCCAATAAGAACACGCGCCGGCACAGCTGGCATTGGCAGCGTGCTTTTTGTTGTTGTTGCCGCCGCATAAGCGTAGGGAAAATGCTTTCTGCTCTTCAGCAAATGTCGTACCGCAAACATTGCAATTCAGCCTCCTTGGAACGGCGAGCTGTCCTACTGTAACGTTTCCAATAATTAATTACACAGTAGGCATTCGGCGTTTTGTCGAAACTCACTTGATAATCTAAAATAAGGCAAGAATCTTATTGGAATTTCGGCTAGAGGTGGAGAACTATCGATGGCACTATCGACACTATCGATGGTAGGGCACTATCGCGCTACTAAACTATCGATGGTTCAATGTTTCGATAGTGGGCGATAGTGGTCGATAGTATGGTTTACCCATCAGCAAAGAAAATTTGTGCGCATTATTTTATTTGTGGCGAGCAATTGATTTGTGATTATTTGCGCGAATTGATACAAAAGAAAGAAATAGATCGCTTCTTTCAAAAAGGTAATGCACTTCTTAAGAAATTAGAAAGTATTTTTACGAAATTTTTGACTAATTTAAGGCAAACGTCGCAGTTCTGCAGCGAATTGCGATTGCAGCAGCACCGACAGCGAAAAAAGTTCTGCGACCGAAAAATCCACAAAGAAGAAGAAAAATAAAACCCTGTTAACTTGGATGTTGAAGCAAACAGAGGACCCATTTTTTGATTTTTTGGACCAACGATCCATTAGTAAGAAAAGGAATGTGCGATCGGATGCGATCATAATCAAAAGGCAGTATCTGGAGAGAGACCTTGGCCCCCAAGAAATGGATCCTCTATTATGGATTAATGTAAAAATAATATAGTGACATATCCATAATTCCCCACATCCCATACACATTATGTTTATGTACAATTCATCCACCCCATCCACACAAGTAACAGGACCCCACTCAAAAATCAATAACTGTTTCTTCCCATACTCCAAGCTAGGGCCCCCCATAATATAAACAATGGACCCCTTTGTTTCATCAACATTAAAATCACGCCACTCTCGAGAAATCGATTCTTTAGAATCACGCCACTCATGAGGACCAATCAAAGCTAGACATAAGACCAAGGAGTATCACATTCCTAGCTCCGTCATGTAATGCAACACCGATCGCCAGCAGTGGATGCCTTTCATCAAAGCCGACGCATCCCCAAATATCGATCCAGGCACGTACGCCACCGACACGAAGATGCAGCCGAGGAAAGCAACGCCCGAAGCCAGAGTCGGGAGTTCCAAGAGAAGGGCTCATGGAAACTAGCCAGCAGCAGAGAGATCAGTTCCGTTTGAGACAAGCAGACCCAAAGTCAAGTCGGGGAATTCATTTAAATCTTGTGACATAAAGATATTTAAGTTTGTAAAATAAAAGTCTTTTTTTAAAAACTTAAAATCGAGTTGCGGATATTTAACTATATATAAAATAATCGACACTTAAAATTAAGATTTTATAATAATTATTTTATTTTAATTTAATTGCAGGTCAACCAAACAGACTTTCCATTACTAAAATCATTGATATTTAAATATTTATGCATCCCAGCTACTTCTGTGGAGTCGGAAAGAAGCAGGGAAAATTGTCTCTGATAGACGAACAAGGCTCAAGGAAGAAAATGTAAACGTTCTGCTGTTTTTGAATAAAAGTCTTTGGCTACAATAAAAACATGCAACAGAATCCAAGAAATACAAAAATTTAAATATATACTAAGAATACAAATATATAAACAATATACAGAGTTATTTAATTTTTTATTATTTTTAGCTTCTAGTTGGACCGCATTTAGAATTGTAATAATGCTTTTAACATCGAATCAACCGTCTTTTTACACTTTTAAAAACACTCATTTTTATTACGACTATCGACCACTATCGATGGTACTATCGACCAATATCGATGGTTTTGAAAATACTATCGTCCACTATCGATGGAACCTACTATCGATAGTTCTCTACCTCTACCGACTCGCTCGGTGGCCGTTTATTTTCAAAATTGGTTGGGTTCAGTGTGGCCGCGGGATTATGGATCAAATATACCGTACGACCCTCAGAAATATTCCTAAGCTACGTCACATATTTCAAAATATACCGTAAATATACTGACGAATTCAAGTTCTATTATACATATTCCTCTTTTCTGACATTCCGTCAAATATTACTAGCTAGATAGATCTTCTAGCCCTGCCCACATAATTTTACTAAATTAATGAACCTATTTTCTAATTGACTGGCTTATTTTAAACACTTGCTTTTATTGCATTTTGCGTAAAAAGAGGTTTTAGCGAAACAAGTCAAACAAAAAACAAGTAGCGAAATAGATCAATCAAGACAAACGGAAAAGGAAATTCGTTCATATTGCTCAATTTCGATATTCCATTGAATAATGCTGACTAACTAAATCTCTCAGCAATGCCCACATAGTTTTATCATATTGATGAATAAATTTTCTACAAGATTGGGTAGTTTTTAATCCTTGCTTTTATTGTATTTATTGTAAAAAAAGGTTTAAATGAAAAAGTTCAACAGAAAAACAGTCGCTATGTTGCGTGTAAGCCGTAGTACAGGCCTTTGTATACCCTATTTTGTTAATTTTATATGAAAGTATAAATATCATATGAAGATAAAACGTAACTAATAAAGACCTTTTCTCAAATTGACATTTTTTAGACATATTCATGTATATGATGAGTGTCTTGTATATATATCTCGATCCTGATTTGGATCTATTTGGTCTCTGTAAGAAGGCAATAAACTGCAAAATATCGTTGTGATATTTAAAACAGAGACCAAATTGATTTTTGCCTTCTTTGGAGCCTGGGATGACAAACATTTTCTCAATTCTATAATATCCTTTTCCCTCAGGGTATGCCCTGAAACATTGCGCATGGAATTAGCAATTTTGCGTATGGAATGGGACTCATTGTTGCAATAGCGAAACTGCGGCGAATCGGGTATTGCCTACATTTCAAGCTATAGATGCCCACTTAGCTTTATCCCATAGATAAATGCATTTTCTACAAGATTGCTTCTTTTAATTACCTTTACGTAATTTATTTTGACTAAAATACGGTTTTCAAGTAAATGTTGCCGCAACACTGCGTATGGAATGCGCAAATACGCTACTTTTGTAGTCCTGCTGGTTTGATGATATCGCTATCATCAGTACAATAATACCAATCATTTTCATTATATTTCTTAGATATAGGCACTAGCCGACTATTGTTTTTGCATTGTGGCGGGCACCGCAGATAATGTCCAGACATACTTCTGGCAGACGATGCACAAAAACCACACAGCAAGCACACAAACGGTTTATGTATAAGCTTGCATGCTTCCTCATGAAGTCTTTGTTTCGATGCGACTCCTCTTCCACAATACTTACAGTGTCCTTGACACTGTTGCGCATAGCAGAACCCTGGCGGCGCTTCTTGAAATCCAGGTGGGGGCAGGAACTTTAAGTTATTGAACATCGCGCATGATATTAGATCAGTATTTTTCGTCGACGATAATGCCGACTTTGAATTGGAGTATGTCGACACATATGACGTTGCGCTGCTGCTTTCGAGCCGGATTTTAGGTGTGGCTTTGGCAGAAGTTTTCGGCAGTGCATACCTTTAACCTTTTCATTGCTTTGCGTCTGCAATTTCTCCTCCTTCCCTTCAACCTCCGGGTTCGGCATCACAAGTCCAGCCGCAGTCTGTTCGGAATCTAGAAAAACGCGAGCTGTAAATTTCATACTTTCGAGGCTTTCGAAACTTGACAACGTACGAATTAAAATGTCCTCCCGAATTTCAGGCCGTTCTGCCCTTGTATTGAGACTGGCGGCGCGGCTGCTTGATGCAAAATCTACGGAAAGGGCCAAGCTATCAAGTATTATTACTTAATGACGGGATATTTATTTACCGTCATTAACCTGCTGCGAAGACGGTGTTTGTGATAGAGTTGGTATTGTTTCTTGGTATTCTGCTGAATGAAAATCGGAAAAATATTATGTAATATTATTTAATGAATTTTCAATTTGGCATACCATTGTAAAAACTAGATGAACTGGCTGTTGGCGTTGAGACTTCATTTTGCTGAAAAAGTGGGTCTTGACTAGGGGCTGCAGAAAATGCAAAATATAACTTTTATTTAAAAAAAAAATATTCACAAAATCTCACCTTGATTAGATTCATTATGGGTTTGGGCCGGGACAAGCACTCCCTGTGTCGGCATGAACTTCATAATGTCCTCAATTTCGTACCCCACAAATTCAATTTTAATTCTGAAAACAGATAGATTTGTTCCTTAACCACACACAAATTAGTTCTAATTTTAAACTTGCCGTTTTGCCATGTTTACTTTATTTAAAAGTATTTTTTTTTGTTCACTTTTAATTTTTTTCAATAACTGTTGCACTTGACCACACCACTCTTTAGATGAACACATATACAAAGACTGAATTTTGTAAAAAAATTTAAATACAAATAGGTCATTTTTGGAAGAAAATATACGTCTTTTACGGCATTCTTAGGTAAAATCCAGAAATGTAACGGTTTTTTTTGGGGAATTTACACCCCTTTTTTATATTGGGGCCATCAATTTCTGCGGTCAAATATAGGCTAGTAATAAATATGTACATGTTTTATATATTTTTTAGGTAAATTCCAGAAATGGAACGGGTTTTTTTTGGAATTTGCACCCCTTTTATATTGGGGCCATCAATTTCTGCGGTCAAATATAGGCTAGTAATAAATATGTACATGTTTTATATATTTTTTAGGTAAATTCCAGAAATGGAACGGGTTTTTTTTGGGAATTTACACCACCTGTACTTTTATTGGGACATCAATTTCTGCGGTCAAAAAGGAAAGTAAATAAAAACGCCTCTTTTTATGGCATGTATGGCAGTAAGGCCTACTTGAAGTAACGGATTGTATAATTGAATTGACCTGACCTAGATTTTTAATGGGGAGTTATCTTTTTTTGGTAAAACCTAGATAATGTAACGAATTCTACCTAAAATACACGGTTTTTATAAGGGGTTCTGGTGGAATCTCCAAATGATTCGATTCTACCTATATTTTTTTGTATATATAGTGGATAAAAATAGTTCAGAAATCAGTTAAACAATAACAGGTGAATAGTTGCAACATGGATCTGAGGACTCTGAAGATGCTCTTCCTGAATCTGGAAATATTCCGAGAGCGAAGAAGGGATGTAAACAAGACCCTGAATCATGTGAGCCGGCCGTCCCAAAGACGGGAATTGAATAGAGGCAACATCAACCGATTTGGAGATCTGGAAGATTTCAAGCAGCCTTTTTTTTTGGTTATGGACGAGTTTCACTTCCCTCCAATTGGCAGAGATGACCAACACAGCGTTTGGAAGGCACTGGCAATTGCCTTCTGCCGGATTGATGGAACGCATTACCGCACCATTTATATGACTGTGGCAACGGTGAAAGTCCAGCAGATAGGAAGCGTGGAGATCTATTGCGCCCTAAAGAAGGTACTGAAGGTACTGCAAAGGCGAAACCTGGACCAGTACCTAATGGCCGTTGTCGCCGATGGATGCTTTGCCAATGAGGATGCTATGTTCTACGCCGCCCACAGATATCCAGTCCTGTACGACATTATCCATTTAAGAAAGAGAATGTTGGAGCATTACGACCATTGGGATACTGCCTTGACGGACCTGTACTTTAATCGGACATATGGTGACGATTGGGAACTGTCTTTCCCAACCATTGACCAGGTGAACCCACCGGGAAATGTACTTGATGTGCATATTCAAGAGCTGGAGCAGATCCAGAAAGTTATCCGGCGAAAATTAGCCCTGGATGGTATACCATTCAGGCTGAGCCACTTCAATAGCCGAAAGCTGGAGACATTCGTACAGTCGCTAAGGGGGACTATGCCGCAATTATTGGAGAATATTAACACGACACATCCGGATATTCTGTCGCGGCCGTTTCCTGCCATCATGTTATTCAGCAGGGTACTTGCCATGTTGGTCAGTTTAACGGAGCCCAGGGACTAGTATTAAAATTGGTACTGATAAGTTTGTTTTAATATGTATTTGATATACACCACATATAATATATCCATATAACCTTAGTTTTTCATGTGTTGGGTTTAAATATACCGCCAAACTACGAACCGGTAAAACGGAACGACGCGATTTTTGCTTTCGGCCAATGAAAATCGTCAAAAATGAAATGCAAAACATGTTGCTGCAGAAACATTTTTCAGCCAATTAAATCGACGAAAACATTCTGCAAAACATAATGCTGCAGCAACATGTTTTGCATTTTATTTTTGACGATTTTCATTGGCCGAGAAATGCAACATGTTTTGCATTTCATTTTTGACGATTTTCATTGGCCGAAAGCAAAAATCGCGTCGTTCCGTTTTACCGGTTCGTAGTTTGGCGGTATATTTAAACCAAACCCATGAAAAACTAAGTTATATGAATGCGCAAGTATGGAATGGGACTCATGTTGCTACTGCGGCGAGCTGCGGCGAACTGCGGCGAACTGCGGCGAACTGCGGCGAACTCAAATTTGATTCAAATTCTTTCTTCCGTTGAATACTACGATCTATATAGAACATTTAGCCATGCCCACTTAATTTTATACGATAGGTAAATCAATTTCCAACTTGATTTGCATAATTTAAATAATTGCATTTATTGGATTTCTATATAACGTTGGAAAAGAATGAAATTGACAAAAATACCAGGAAAACGAAGAAATATGCCGAAATTTCGGCATGATTCAAGAGATGCCACGTAGTTAAAAGTTACAGAGCAATACTGCCACACTGGCCAGAAAATATGAATTTTCCTGCATCTGGTAGCACGACTGTCTTTAGCAGTTAAACTCACTTTTGATTCGCAGAAGGTTTTTTAATTTCGATTTATATATAGATATAAGTGATATAAAGTGATTTTTAATCTGTTTTTAATTATATATAATTTAATCTTGGCCGTGGAACATATGAGGTCTGTTCAACTATTATGAACACAATTATTTCCCCTTCAAAGGAACGTAATGAAAAGCTTTGCTCTTCAACCAATTACTGAACCATCTGCCCCTCTGCAATATCGTTTAACCCCTTAAGTTTTTGCACTCAGCACTTGTCTTTAAAATTGGCACACGGCCTAAAGAATGTCCGTAGAATTTGCGCACGGCCGTAGAATGTTTGCACACGGCCATCGATTAAAACGGCATACGAGACCAGTTAGAAATAAAACTCTTTGAAAGCCAAGTGGGACTAAGGCAGACAACCGGCAAAATCGCCGCCCGACGGTTGCTATCGCTCCAGCCAGTTGCTTACTGCCAATGTATGTACCCATGTAGGTGCGTGTACGTATCAGCGTAATACCATAAAGTTAAACTCGACGGAAAATAGAGCAAAACGTTTAAACACATTGAACTGCAGCAACAATTTCGTTAGCTCTTGTTGGCCAATAATTGATAATCTTAATTGCAATAAATAAGTCTGCACCTAAGAATATTCCACAACCTTTGGTTTGCTCTATAAATCACACTGTTTAGAATGGGCTTTTTGTTTTTTTTTTTTTTTGGTGTAAAGTACAGTATGATGACCTTGATCTGAAAAATGCAAATCTGCAAAAGATAAAAAGATGAATAGCTGTTTGTATTCATTCTTCTTTATCTTATCTTATCTTGTGGAAAAGATGCATCACAGATTATAATCATGTTTCGTGATAAATGTATTTATATCTATTCGTGATTATATATGTATATCTAGCCATTACTCTTGCTCAGTGTAAAGACCCCCCTCTCTGGGCTGGCCTGGTGATATCGGCGCCTGCAACCTGCTGCCCGCTACCAGTTGATAACGTGAATTTCCCATTTCTCAGAGATAAGCGCACTTGCCTATCGTCTCGACGGGGATTAGGGTCGATTTTTCTTTAAAAAACAACTCACAACCATATGGGGGCAACAGTCGACGCTTCGCTCTCAGTCCATGAACAAGTGTTGCGGTTATCACTAACCTGTCTCCCGTGTACAGCTTTCGGCTTTTCCCCAATTTGTGCTTTATTTAATTATATTATCAAATAAACCTGACCGCCAAGATGGACCACGACCACGACCACGGATCTGACGATTCCACTAGCACAGCCAAGTCGTGCCCCATGATCATGGTGGTAAGTTACACAATCTGGTTGGATCTCTAGATGAATGCATTTGATTGGGACAGAGTGATTATTTACGGAATTTCCAGTTACGCTGTATGAGAATTAGCGACGAGACCAGAGAACTGACAACAAGTTAAATTATCTATTTACTCGCTTATACTTGCTCGCATACTTATGTAAACTGTGCTCTCCTCTCGCGATGAAATTGCTGTTGCTCTTCAGCTCTCCAGCTCTCGAGCTCTCATTTAGTTACTCTCGGCAAACAATAAGTAGTATATCAAAATACATGCTATACAGGGTGTTCTATTAGGTTAAGCACAATGATAATTTGGATTAAGTTTAGCGGGTCAAAGATAGGCGATATTTATTAGGTCAAAATTAATCTCGATCCCAGGATACTCAGAGGTGCTGCTTGCTGCACCCTGTAAAATGTACAATTAACACCTCACTGGCCTGAAGCTCACCATGTGCTCTCTCTTTGTCTCCCTCCCTTCTCTCTCTTTTTGACAGTTTCATGCCGGGCACTGCGAACGCATTTTATGGCGCGGCTGGGTGGCATCGACGGTCACAGAATTCGTTCTCTCCGCCATAGCCATCTTTTGGTCTCCTTTCTTTACGAGGCGCTGAAGTTCCTCCGACAGCTTTTAGCGCGTAGAGTCGCCCGCAAGGAGGCGGAACGCATGGCCGAGGAGCAGCGGATAAAGAACGACAATCCGAGTGGATGCACAGGCTGTTCGGACACCCCCCTGGCCGAGGCCAGGGAGAAGAACTACTGGCAGCGCTTGCTGGACTCGACGCACATTATCCAGTCGCTGCTGAATCTGCTGCAGATAGTGATATCCTACCTGCTCATGCTGATCTTTATGACCTTCAACTACTGGCTTTGCCTCGCCGTGGTTCTGGGCCTGGGCTTTGGCTACTTCTTCTTTGGCTGGAACAAGAAGACACCCGACGAGAGCGAGTGTTGTCCTTAGGCAGACGGACTATGGTGTAGCCGGGACAGATGGAAGGATTGGATTGGATTGGATATGCGTGTTCTTTTATGTTATTATTAAATATTGGAGCCTCATCCACTTTAGTTTTAGACACCCCCGTCCCCAAAGCATTGCCGCAAAGTAATTACAGAAATTGTCTAAAAATACAATTTTATTCGATAGTTACACTTGGTTTAACTTTTATTATTAATTATAGTTGCTGTAATCGTAGCATAAATTAGTCAACTAGTTTACTTAGTGAGCATATTGTACAAATAGTCGTTATGAGAACAAGAACCTATATAACACATACACCTACAAACCTATATCGGTTAACATACCATTCCGCAACAGAACTCAATACTTTCCATTTCAAAATAAAGAGTTACTTGTAGTTCTTCTGATAAATCTGACTAAAACCAACTCAAAACTCTAACAATCCGAGAAGAAACAAAAAAACACAAAGAAAAATCTCCAAAATTACATAAAATTCGTATAGAAATAGTACCCGTACAGTGAGAACCTATCACTGTGGCCCGGCATCGATTCATCAAAAACATCTGTCGGAACGTAAAGACTTCCCCCAAAAGTATGCAGTGCAAATTCCTACGTTTTTCCGGCGAAAGTGTTGATTGGAACCGTTTCCGACTTTCCGCTTAGACGAGAGTATCGTATCTTTAGTAGTTAAGCCCTAAACCCAGCCCCAGCTCACACAATGACTAATGGCCTCCGCCAAAGCATCCACTTCTGCATTCGCATCCGCATCCGCATCCTCATAAGCCCGTGGCCCCGGCGGCCATCATACCGCCGTGATGGTGATGATGGTGCATGCCACCATTTTGAAAGTACATGTAGTAATTGTAGGGCGTCTGCTGCCCAGGTCCACCCTCGCAGTCGAGCAGTGGCTGCCCCCCACTGGCTCCACCGGTCACAGGCGACGGGGTCATTGGCAGCGGCGACACCGTGTTACCCATACCCACTCCCACCTGGCAGCTGGCACGCAAGGCGACGGCCTGATGATGGGCCAGGATATCGCTTACCGAATGCGACGATGGCCAGTGGGCGGCTGCCGCGGCGGCGGCTACGCTGCGCAGCTGGTGTGGATGTGTCTGGCCGCCTGATCCCTGTGGGGGCGAGGGGCTGCCACAGGATACGGCCTTCATGCTGTACGCGGCCGCGGCACTGTACGGCTGATAGATGGAATTGTAGAGGTGGGCGTGGGCATGCGCATGGGCGTGGACATGATGGGCGCTGGCCGCTGCTGCGGCTGCCGTCTGATGGTGATGGTGTGGATGTGAGTGTGGGTGTGAGTGTGTGTTTCCAACACTCATGCCGTTGCCATTGCTGCCGCCCTGACTGCCACCCACATTGCCACCGCCGCCGCCGTTTCCGTTGCTACTGTTTCCACTGCCCACGCTCCCCAATCCAGAGCCATTCGATCCGCCCGGAGCATGGTGGTGCCCGATGCTGCCCAGCTTGTTGCGCAGGATGCGTGAAATGGAACTGACGCTGGGCACATTCGTCTTGTCACAGATTCCCTCACTGAGCAGCCGGTCTCGGATCTCCCAGGCGAAGATGCCCGGATCGCGTTGCTTCAGTTCCCTGATGTAGTTGACCACCTTGGGCGTGGTCACGCGCGGTTTGGAGCCACCAATGGCGCCCGGCAGTATGGAGCCCGTCTCGTGGTAGCGCGCCAGTATCTTGGACACACAGCCATGACTCACCCGCAACTGGCGGGAGATGTCGCAGGGCCGGATGCCCAGGCGGGCCAGCTCCACGATCCGCATGCGCGTCGCATTCGGCAATGGCCGGCCATTGACAAAGACGCCGCCAAGTTGGTTCACCTCGCCATACTGCGGACACTGCGACTCTGCAACGAGATAGAGAGCAAGGAGAGGGGTTAGAGTCTTTAGCATGGGAAAAAATAAAGCTGCCTTTGGCAAGCCGAAGCGTAGACGCCCTGTTGACATTCGTAGAATGAACAGAGAATAAGAATGATGGGCCGCAAATAAAATATAAAAGCTAAAGTAAATACCAGGTGAGCAAAGGAGAATGTATCAAAAATATATGGTGTAACAGATAACCAAGGATAACATGGATATCCATTTATCCATGCCACATCTTGAGAGTATAAACAAAGAGCATTCCCTAGAATGGGAACCGCAACAAAACCACATTTGCCTCTAATTAGTTTCGCTTGCAAAAAAGAGTGGTAAGGGGCAAAAGAAGTGGAAGAGAAATGGGATGGGGTTTGTCCGTTTCTTCAACTGAAAATCGTTGCTACCATTTGCTTCTTAGAACTGCGGATGTGGGTGTTTCGAGAATCGTACAAGAGATTGTGGACTTGGAAAACAACATTTGAATGCAACGAACGTGCGGAAATGCTCATTCAACGATGACGTAAAGATTTCCCCCCTTGGCGCTGGGGGCGATGTGGACAGATCCCTACCTAGGAGTAGGTGAAATTAAACCGTTTTAGTTATTTTTTGACTGCTCCATTGTTGGAAAAGTTGTTGTATTGTATTGTTAGGTGATGAATAACGAGAGAAAGTACGAATGGATATTGTTATTCTTTTGTTTACGAAATTAAATTACAAGTTTGAATATTTATAGTTATGCAGGAGTAGTTTTAATATAAGAATTTTGTGGAAAGCTGAGCCAGTCTTCAGCCAATTTTCTCAGCTAAATTATTGGTTCTATTTCGGAAATAAGATCTACATCGAGTGGTAAATTACTAAAACACACATTTCGACGCATCAGCATGGCACCTGCCACTGCCACTGGGTTCCACTGCAGTTCCAATACAATAAGAGGCAATTGGAGGAAATGTTGTACATCTGCGCTGACTTCTAATTTCGAATTGTGTTTCACAACAGAAACTTCAGGCACAACACACGTACTCGTGGTGCAGCTCCATAAAAATGGACCACAATAGGGCTCCCGAGTTACCCCGTTACGCGTTACACCGCACGCTGCAAAGAAAGCAGGAAGGAACCGAACAAAGAAGGGACTTAGACTAAGCCGAGGGCAGGCATGGCAAGTGTATCGACCCCCATTCAAGAAATCGAATGCAAAAGTACATTTCGCGACTTACAAGTCCATTGGCATGAAGGTATATCGTATTACAATCCCAAATTGGCAGCCCCGCAGACACTTGTTGCCGGCCAGCGGGCATCTCCGACTAACGATCGACAGACAGTTTCAAATTTCATGTACTTTATGGTTATGGATTGCGCACTTGTCAATTGCAGTTCGATCATTGCCAGGCACTTGCACTTGGGGCCAACCCCACTAGACAAATGGGCCAGACGTAGTACGTGCAGCTGCATAAATACGAAAAAATAGTACGAAATAGCCGGTATCTCCCACATAAAAGGTGATTGTGAATGTTGAGAGAGAATTGCGGGGAGATAAATATAGAAAGCTCGACTACAGGATACCGTTTAACCTCTAAAAATTGGTAAATAACATCTGCTTAAGAGGCTCTTTAGAGAAGAAGAAAATCGAACACCATCCGAATATCTTCTTGCTCAGTAGCACATATAATATAATATATGATCTTTCGGTAGGGGTCTAAGATACTCATCGACATTCATGTATTCATGTGTCATTAATAGCTCTATATAAGCCGGTCTCTCCGCTGCATTGCCAGTCAGTCAAAGTTAGAATGTCAGCTAGAAGTGAACTTATTTTAATACTGGGCTTCTGCCTGCTTTTCAATTTGCTGGGTACTCATGCCCGACCCTCAGAGCAGAGTCCTGCGAAATCGGTATGAAGCTGAGGAACATCCCATTCTCGTTGACCAAAGTTTTGTATTTTAGAAACGCGATGCCTACGACTGGTTTTCCAGCATTTTAGGAGATTACTTTGATGACAGCGATAGTGACTCCGAGGAGATCCGTAGGTTCCTGGATGCAACTGATGTAACCGGCTTTATAAAGATATTTCCTTTCAGTCATTTGTCGCAACTGTACAGTTGTAATTGATCAAAAAGGTTCGAGTCAAGCTGCTGAGACAACTGCTGCTCCAGTGGGTGCTCCTGCAGCAGCACCAACTGCTGCCCCGGCCGCTCCTCCTGCGGCTGCCCCTGGCGCTCCACCACCGGCTGCACCTGCTGCACCTGCTGCTCCACCTGCTCCTACAGTAGCTCCTGCCCCTGCAGATGCCACAACCGCAGCTCCTGCGGCAGCGGCTTCAGAAGCTACAACAGCAGCTCCTTGAGGATAGTTTTTCTCTGCCATTCTCTACAACATAAGTGCTCTATTCGTAGGTTTGAAAACGGGATTCGGTATACGACTTTTGTTATTATTTGAATAAAACTTGTGCTCGGTGAAGAATACAGCGCCAAGAACTCCCACAGATCTGTGCGCAAATCTCGGATACGGGGATTACTCCCTACTTCTTGCAGTTCTTTCAGAGCTGGAGACACAATTGTCTTGACATAAGTCACAACAAATCGGCTGGCACTCGCCACAGACCCACACGCAATGCGTCTGGCGAGTGGATGGGGTTCTCCCACTTTCATTTCCATTCGGGGACCAAGTCGGTGGTTTTTCGTGTTTGGTCTTTGAACATTCGGCTCGACAGGAGCCGGGGCATTTTCCCAGTGACAGCCACGGTGCCGGTGGCAAATATGTGATACAGCGGCAGCCCCCAGCTTGACATTATGTTTGACATTTGTAATCTCGTGATCGTTAATTATTTTCGAATTGAGTTACAAACATAGAGGGTCTTGGCTCTGTTCCTACACGATAGTCTCTGGCTGCAACAGAGTATCCAGCGCCAGCGCCAGAGCCAGAGCCAGAGCTATGAGGGGATGAGGCAACGTCAAAGATCACACATACGACAAATGTGCTACCTATAGGATGGAGTAGCAATGCAGGCATCTTCAGAGATTTCCCCATTAGCTCCACTGTTTTTATACTCCATACAAAAAGGAGTCCAGGAGGGTATATAAGACTGTTAGAGAAGAGGGTTTTAAGCAAAGATCATTTGTTGGGAGCTTCCAAAGTTTCGTAAATAAAAAGCTTTCTTCCGTTTCTCTTTGAACACCAAACTAAATTTGATTTTAATATATGTTTACATATGGCTTTATCGATGATAACACTTACGGAGTAATAGAATAGTAATAGTAATAGAATTTAGTGTAAAAATGTTTGCAACACTAAGTCCTCTCCGATTTAATCATGTGCATCCTTCAGACTAATGCCGTCGATATGTCAATGGATATCCCTTAGTCGATACATCTTTCCTACACCACATTCTTTTACTTCTGTTCTCCGTTGTCTGCCTGTATTTTCCGATTTCCTTCTGCTCTGCTGTTGTCTTCGTCGTCGAGGAAAAGTATTCGAAATATGTTCAATGAGGGCTGCAATTTGTTTGGTCTCTTCGTGAACATTATCTCCGAGTGCTTGACTTTTGTGCTAAACGTTCATAAATTTGTCTTAACAAATATCTTCTAGTTGTCGGGCTCCCAATGAATGATGTAGATGGTTTCATCTTCTTGTTATACCCGATACTCAAAATGAGTATTGGGGTATATTAGATTTGTGGTGAAAATGGATGTGTGTAACGTCCAGAAGGAAGCGTTTCCGACCCCATAAAGTATATATATTCTTGATCAGCATCAATAGCCGAGTCGATTGAGCCATGTCAGTCTGTCCGTCCGTCCGTCTGTCCGTCTGTCCGTCTGTCCGTCCCTATTAGCGCCTAGTGCTCAAAGACTATAAGAGCTAGAGCAACGACATTTTGTATCCAGACTTCTGTGATATGTCACTGTTACAAGTGTATTTCAAAACTTCGCCCCGCCCACTTCCGCCCCCACAAAAGACGAAAATCTGTGGCATCCACAATTTTGAAGATACGAGAAAATTAAAAACGCAGAATCGTAGAGAATGAGTTTATCTTCTAGACTGCAGAATCTGAATTGATCGTAGCATTATTATAGCCAGTATGAAGAAAACAATTTCATTTTTCTCGCCCTGTCTCTCTAACACACACGTATCATAGCCGGCTTTGCATAGCGCAAAACATTAGCGCATAGATCTCAGAGACTATAAGAGCTAGAGCAACCAAATTTGGTATCCACACTCCTGAAATATCGGACCTTGACGAGTTTGTTTCAAAATTTCGCCACACCCCCTTCCGGCCTCGCAAAGGACGAAAATCTGGAGCATCCACAGATCTCAGCGACTATTAGACCTGACTGTCGAGCTCTCACTGCTACAAAACTATTTGTAATTTTTCACTGCAGAACTCACTGTTACAAGTGTATTTCTTTTTGCTCAGAGAGCTCACTGCTACAAATGTGTTTCAAAAATTTCGCCCCACCCCTTCCGCAGCCTTAAACAACAAAAATCTGTGGCAACCACAATTTTGAAGATAGGAGAAAATTAAAACGCACAATCATAGAGAATGGCCATATCTACCAGATTGCCGAATCTTGCCGAATCCGAATCAGATCGGATTATTATTATAGCCAAAAGTAACAAATCAATTTGCAGTGGTTACGCAGCGCCCGTCGACACGTTCTGACTGATTTTCTGTCTCTCTCGCACGCACTCTTTGTCGTTTAGTGTAGCCATACTGACTATGTATCGGGTATAAGTGTAGAGTTGCGGTCGGAGCAGCAACTCACAACGTTCCCCCTCGTTTTTGTTGTGTCTTTGCCTGGATCTATTGAAGATTGCTTCGCTGGGCTGTTTTAATGGCTTTTCAAATACGCATGACATCAATTTCGGGCAATTATGGAAGATTAATGGAGGCCAAAGTTGAACACTTGCAGTTTAATTATGATATTTGAGTTATTCATGCGACCACCGATAAGAATAGAACCTTCGCTAAACCGAAAAATTGGAAAAGGAATTGAATTGAATTGGACAAAGCGGATGATCGGCTATCGGCTATCGGTTGTGTGACTTGTTAGGTAATTGGGAAAATGTTTGAATATCGCCACCGCCATCGCCTTAAACATCATCATCTTTGCTGTTAGTTGATGTTGATTTCCCCTTGTGATTTATGGCCGCCAATCGACATCCGGCCTGCTCAGAGCCAGAATAAAATGCTCTCCGCCACATGCAAATTAGTCACGTATTCACTATTAGAGCAGGCACATCGATTCCCCCCTTGGGCTCTGGATGATGAAGATGATGATGAGTCAAGAGCAGAAGCAGCAGCAGCAGCGGGCAAACATTTTGCAACGTGCCCAGTCTCCAAAACAAATTTGATTAATGAGCGATGATGCTAGTTGCAGTTCCACTTCGAGCAGCAGTAGGAGTCCCATTTCCAACCTTTCTGGGAGGGATGCACAAGTGCAACATTTTGTTGACCCTTTGGAGTGGTGACTGCCTGCCTCGACGACGCGTCGGCACTGATTGTTGGTCTTATTAGAGGTGCAAACATGCCACCGTCGTTGGACGATCTTCGTGCGTCGGTCACGATCAGAGGAGAAATAAATTTCAGGTGCATATCCCAGGTCGCCTCGCCGTTGAGATGTGTTTGCTTGTTTGCCATGGGGAACGAAGAACAGAACCTTCGAGCGCTAAAAGATATTTTATTTGTTTAATTTGGAGCTAAGCCGCTGATCATGTAGAACAGGCAGCGCCCAGGAGCAGCAGCGTACTACTTTATTTCTAATGAGGACCCTTGCTGACTTTCCAGCTTCCCGGCTTTCCACTAGTCAGCGACTTAATCAATGCAAACACTTATGCCCTGCCCTCAAAGTGGTTGCCTGATCCGATCAAATCCGATCTCCAGTCGAGGCTGAGCAGCAGCAGCATCAGCTTCTGTTAATGAAAGGCAAACAACTACAAAAATGTGAAGAGGTCGGGCAAACAGCTTAAAAAATCATAAACTCTGAAACGAAAGAGATGCATATGGCCGTGCCCTTGCCTCTAACAGCCCTCTAGCACTGGGCCCTATTTGGTCAATATTTGCCCATGGATTCTCGTCTCCGTTCCGTTGTCCTTTCGGATCCCAGCGGAAATTCGAAACGGATTCGGTAGCCGCCTGATGCTTCTGTATTCTGTATTTTGTATCTGAATCTGTGTTTGGTACAAATGGCTTACAAATGGCTCTGTTTGCCATGAAATCGTATACTTTTACTTAGCCTGGTCGTCATGCTTGACTTCTAGAGATCGGCGTCGACTTTCGCGGGTGGCTGTGGCAACCCTTAGGGTACATCCTCCCCGCACAGTATGCCATAAAAAGCTCAATTAAAATTGTCTATAGGGCAACATTATAATTCATAAATTCTGGGAAATTGCCGAATACAATGGCGGTCATTGTTTGCCAGTGCCACTCCACAAACGATAAACAAATTACAAAATGCTCCCAACGACCACGCAATCCAGAAAGAAATGTGCCTTCTTCTTTTCGCTTTCATTTTCTTGGAAATTTCTCAACACTTGCGCTTTTTTGACAAACAAATGCCGACGGCACTTAAAATTGTAAATGGCTCTTTCACTCCCTTTATAAATTATTAAAATATCATTAAAGTATTCACAAAAAGCCACTGATGCGCGTAAATCCAATTACAGGAGCAATTAACAAATGTTAACTAACTAGAACTAATTAAAAATAATATTTTGCTAAACAAAATGGACGGCGGCAATAGCGGCAAAGAAAAAACAAAACGAAATCGGTAAAAAATATATTTACGAGCATTTGATAACAGTGTGGTCTGCGATAAGATTTTTCCACTAAAAAAAACATTTTTTGTATGATATATTTTAGGTATAATTTCAGTTTAAGGAGATAATAGATTATATCTTTCTTAAGATAATATAAGAGAATATTCACAAAAAAAAAAAAACCTGGTTTCCTTTTCACATAATTTCACTGTACATTGATAAATCTGATTTTTTTTAGCAATGCACATTTCTTATCATTTTGGAATAAATAATAAAGCTATACATCAGATTGTACCGTCTTCTTCCTGCTTGTCTGGTTGATAAGTTTCGAACTAAAAGTGCATTGATTGGACAAGGCATTCGATTGATGTGGAGATTATGCCATTTAGAAATGATTCCCTGGCGAGCACATTTTCGATGTCAAATGTCGAGAGGCAATGAACTTATTTTATGCCTAATTGAATTTAACAAATTCAACATTTCAAATTGATAAGAAATTTTGTTTATACGATCATTGGAATACATTGTAAGATTTATGAGACATTTGAAGTGATTGCATGGGCGAAAAATACTCAGCGAACCCCGATGACAACAATACCTATCACGATTTGTGTTTCAAAAATACAAAAACAAAAAACATTTCAAATCTAAATAATAAGCGGGCCGTCAATTAACACGTTTTCACGTTAAGCCAAGCGTCCTGAGAAAATGGCCCACTTAATTGTATTAAATCGTAGAAAACTCTGAGTAATTGTCTGAATATTCACAGCATTAACTGCAACCGAACAAATAAAATAAATAATACAATACAATATCAAAATGGCTGCCAATTTGGATTTGTATTTTTTAAAATTTGTTTTGGGCTCAAATGGAATATAAATTTGGCATGAAATGATGTTTTTGATATTGAGGGCAATATTTTTTCGGGTTGTGGGCTTGGTGTGTGATCCGATCAGTGGAAGAGGAACGCCCCAAAAAGTTACAAAAAGAAGAGAAAGGAAGACCAGTTTAAAACGCCTTTTGAATGCTCTGACATATTTATGTGATGAGAGAAGAATTCTAGAAAGCTGCAACACATTTATACCATCTATGGGGCTGTACATTGTTCTGCCATCTTTGATTCCATCACAACCTTCTCATATATTCGCGCGACACAGTTAAGATTAAGGACTCCCAAAGCAAGCACCTAAGGAATATGTCTATACCTCTCGAAAGGGTATTCAAGTGCATGGCAAATTGAATTTCCTTTCTCAAAACTATACAATTTCTGGGTTTATGCACATGTGCATGTGTGGCGGCCTGGTCCCATAAATCTTTGGGTCTTGGCAAGCGGTTCCTTCTCCTTCGAAAGACCCCAATGGCAGAGGCAGGTTGATTGACAGAGCGACGTCGCGATGGGGAGATGGGGAGATGCCGCTTCATATATGTTTAATTTGTGTGATTTTCTTTTTATGAAATTTATATGCATTCGTATTGCAGAAAAAATTAATTTAACAACTCAGTTGAGTTGTGCTGAGGCTCGGCAATTGCATTGCGTATACGCCGCGAGCCCCTGTCCCCATAGGCACATAAGCATTATAATACATACATAGTTAGTTGCAGACTTTGTTGGGTTCTTGCTTCGACTTATAAATAGCACCCTTCAATGTGTTTCATTTTTTCTTTCTTTTATATATGTACTAACTATGTGCACTTGTCGACAATTTTGCATTCGGAGCGTTGCACAATTTGCCGCACAATCGCATTTATTTATCAGTAAATTTCACAGAGTCGCCCAGCCGGGAGAAAGAGGAAGCATCTCCCCTTGTCCGTCCGCCGGTCCGTCTGTCCGACTGTCTCTTTGAACTGCTGGCAATGCCATTTTCCATCTTAATCTGCAAAAGTTCAATTTCAAGTGTTATCAATGGAAAAGAGATCGCTATTTGTTTACTCAACATCGATCAATGCTGTTTCCAATACAGATGAACACGAAGAAAGATCATGGGAGAAGGAAATCATGTTGATTCCCCCTGTAAGTGGTCTTTGGAGAACATAACTAGAACATTTATGACCCTCCTAGTTTTACGTTAAACTTGAGAAATATAAAGGTTTTAGGCTCTTGAGATGATATTGACCGATCTTAGTTCCATTATAAATAGATTACATTAATTTCAATAACATTTAATCATTATTCTTCCTATATTTTCAGGGTCTCGATAATGTTCAATGGTTCATATTACATACCCCACGATGTAATCATTCTGTAAATAAATCACCATCTATAGAGATCTGCTATGCCTTTTCGAGATTCCAAATTGAAAAATGCAAGCCGGATCAAGTGCAAGAGCAAGTGCCTCAAATTATAAATGGAAGTCATAAAATAGGCGCCCTGCCCTCTCTGTGCTCCGGCAAGTGGGAATCAAAAGTACATAAAGCTAAATAGATTCCTTCAGCGTCAACAGCATTGTCTGTCAACAGAAATTAATGAGTCCATAAATCACGGCAGCCACCACAAAGATACGCGTAGAGCACCGCCCAGCCACAGTCCTCTCCGGAGATGGAGGAGTCTAGGAAATATGACGGCCCCTCGGTACCGAGGCAATGTCGAAAAAGGGGTGCAACCAAGGAAGACATGCCGCGGTGACTTCAATTACGCGTACCAAGAATGTGGACAATGCGAGCGCATAGCCGAAATGTACGATAGAAGGCCCACAAATCGAAAACTCGTACATCCATCCAACAGATCCGACCAATCATTGGCAATGTACTAGAACCGACACAACTCCCTGGCATTGGTATGGCCCCCGGGTACGGGTATGGTTCGGGTTCGCTGGCATGCGAGCAATGTGCAACGCCCGTCGCTGACAGCGGCAAGATGCATAAATCTAGCCATGTGTTCTGCAGCTCGCCCACTCTTGACTCCTCTGACTCTCCGGATTCCAACTCTGACTCTCACCCCGGACTCCGATGGGAAGTGCAGTTGGAGTCTACGAGTTTGTATGAGTATTTATGTAGTACTGCAGTTCCGGTTTTGGGTCCAGCCCCGCGGGAATTGACACAGGCCATCAAGGGGTTAGGGTTCACATCCAGATGTTGGCTGTTCTTATTGATGAGCTTGCATTCATTATCCCATGAACACGTGCCCGTGCCCCCCACTAGCGATTAGAAACTCATTAAATGCATGGTAATGAGTCGACTTGCTCCTCCACTGCTATGCGCACACTTGTCAAATGTCAAAGGAGCGATCCTTGGGGAGACCTTCAGATGAGGGGAATTCTTAGGGATCGTTAGATACCAGAAACCACAAATTCTGTTGAGGATACTCTGGAAATCTGTTCTACGATTCAATGATAGCATTCAAAGAGCTTCAGATTTCACTCTGTCAAGGAGTAAAGGAAGAAAGGAGCATTCTGGGATAAAAATTGAGCTGATGTTAGGGAAACCTTTAAAACAAATTAAAGCTCCCAAATCCATTACATATTTTCAAGGAGTTGCGGATCATAATATCCATAATACCCAAAGACGAAAGACTGTCCCCGAAAAGGCTTAATGAAAGAGTTCCGCATCAGTTAACGGGGAAGTGATTTAATTAAGGAACTCAGGGGGAAAGGAAATGAGACCGACAGTGACGACGCCACACAATCAAGCCAGGTCAGTGAAGCGTTGGCCCAAACTTGAGCTGAAATCAGAAGGAGGAAGCTGCAGGTCGGGCTTTTATAATGCTCCCGTCCCCGTACCCTTACACCGCTCTGTCTCTGGTCCTGTACCAGCCGAGTATACATATGTATACTCTTCCATTAAGGCGTGTACACATTGACGCGACGTCTTTCCTTTTCGTATCTCAAGTGTTTGCCTGCATTTTGTGACCGTCGTAGTACCAGTACGAGACTGAGGCTGTGCCTGTGGCTGTGGGCTGCGTCTACATCTTCGTCTGGGTCTACGTCTTTTGTTTTACTGCCCATTTCTGTGATTTTAGCATCTCGTATCGACACTGCACACCCCGCTCCGCGTCTGGGCCGAGACCTCTTTGGTCGGTCGTCGGTGTTTTGTGGGCTTTGCATGTTTAGCTACCGAAGTAGATGGCTACCGGTGGCCGTTAGTCACGCACTTGTGCATCTTCATAGCCACCGCAACGGCGACTCCCGTCTCCCGTCTCCAGTCTCCCATCTCCCATCTCCGTGTACATCTTCTTCGACGTCTGCGGCCGTGCAAACAAAGCCAGCAGCATACGCGTACAAACAAAATGTCAAAACATCGAAAGCAAGTCATTAATGGACCAAAGTGCGGGACTTTCCGACTTTTTGTCTTCCTGTCTTTGTCCCGATACTTGTATTATTTTCTATAATTGTTACCACCTTTTTGTTATGGCTAAACAGATCCGATACTTTGAAGAAGTTAAATCGACCATTAGATATGTAAAAACTAGTTAGTAATAAAATCATTTTTTTTTTAAATAATTTAACCAAAGATCAGTTTAAACAATTCAGAAGTGCAACAGAACCGGAGATCACTTTTAATAAATTATAAGTAGAGTGGTATCCCGGTGTTCCTGGAACTTTCAATCTATAAATCGAAAGTTAAAACTGAATTAATTGTAAGCACCATTGCCATTTGAAAAAAACATGATTCGCAAAATAAGATTTAAAAATCGTCTAATTAATTTACATGAATAAGGATTAATATTAGTAATCCAAGGTGCATGTATCCATATATTTCTCTCACTGACACTTCTTTCCCATAAGGCCTCCATCTGGTCTCATAAGCCTTATAGTAAGTTACACTCAAGTCAAGTGGAATACAACCATAGGAGAAAAACCGAAAATTTCAATAAAAATGAGCCAAGAATAATTAATTACCAGCTTTGACGAAAAATCGCCAAATGTGGCAACCGTGATGGTAGATTCCAATCATATCGGATTTATTGATAAGTAATACAAAAAATGTTGATAACCCTTATACGTTTAATGCCTTTATTGGAATCAGTCTAATCAAACCGTACTTCATGGAGCAGATGAAATATTTCAAAATTTATGGACAGCCCCAAGCCGAACAGAAAGAGGATTGCTCAGAAATGTAGGAAATTATGTCATTCAATCCGATGAAATGCCTTTGCCCATTATTTATAGCCCTTAGGAAGCCAGCGCATGCCAAATTATTCAATTGCACAGAGTTTTGTCAATAGATCTGTGGGGCAGGGCAGCAGAAAACAAATCTTTACACACATCTTTCCATTTTTTTCGGGCTAATAAGATGGAGTTTTGGGTTTTTTGACCCAAAGCACATGGACAAACAGAGACACGGACACTTGGAGCCAAAAGTGAAGACCGCACGACAAAGGCACAAACATTACAACGATCATTAGTTAAATTAGGAGGCATGGGCATGGATAGGGGCATGGACCTGGGAGACCATCTTCGAAGGCAAACACGAGTCGCGGCTACCGCGAGGCTGTCGATCATGCGCGGACAGCGACGGCAACCTTTTGAAACGACAAAATCATAAGCAAACACTTGTCTCTTGGCCTGGCCCAAAAACAAAAAGGGATTGAGTGGAATACCTCAGCCGATTGCAGGGAAGAAGCTGAGCTCCATCAGGACCTGGGACACCGATCACTTTGTGGGCAAAACACTTGAGTTGACGATTTGAGTGGTTGTGTAGGATTAACCAGCGAGATCTTCATTGCCGTCGGCACCTCACATATGTAGATCGATCGATCATTCAAGAGGGCCTACTGGATAGTGGATATATTCGATGGAAGGGCAGGGGCAGACCTACCTGGGTCCATGTCGGGCGGTGTAAGTTGACTGAAGAAATCCACAATTGCTTCGTTGGTCACCGGCTATTGATTTTGCTCTTCCACCGTTCTCTTTCTCCGCAACTTTCTCTGCCCCCGCGACGGAGATTCAATTTGCACAGTGCGCGAAATGGATGGGTGGTAGGTGTTTTGGGGCTGGGGAGCAGCAGAGTAGTTGCCTAGTCGTTAACTTTTCACACTTGCCACTTGGCTATAATGTTAGTTTCAATTAAGGCATGAAATTTGTATACAAATTGGCGCCAGTTGGTGCTGGAGCACTGGTGCCCGATTACGTTTCGATCTATAGCCACGTCGCGACGGGGCGTCTGAGTTGTTGAACCAAAACTGAGATCTGATTAGCACATTTTCGGGCCAAGCGATCAGGGTCTTTGATAATTATCACGCACTTATCCACACCTTATCGGAAATGGAGAGGGGCTTTCTATACACTTTGATCTGGTTTTGATCTTCTGCTGTTGGACCTCCCGCGCGATCGATCGATCATTCCATGGAGATAGACACTCACGATTTGCTCAGATTCGTTTAATCCGCATCCACTGATCCGTGCGCGCGCTTCTCGTCTCGACTCGTCTCTCTCTTTACCGTGCGAATCTCTGCCGCGCTCTCTGCCACTCTTGTGTTGTTGGTCGTCACCCGTGTCTGCTGCGACTAATGTGGCTGCCACTGCTGCCCGAACGAGCAACGAGCAGCGATCGTGTCCATCAATCCACATTCACATCCACACATCCACATCCACAGCGTCGACGCAGCGTCTTGAGCATCCTCTCTCTGTCTTTCTCTCTTCCTTCCTTTATCTCGCTCTCTGTCCCTCTGCCTCTCGCAATCACTTACACACATGCACACACGAAGGAGGGCGGTCGATTTGTATTTGTTGGCTTTAATGGCGATGATCGTGTGTGTGTTTATGTATCTGTGTGCGGGAAAATAAGAAAAATGAAGAATGTCGCTCCACACCCAGGACCGCTACGAGGGTAGGCCCTAGGGTTATTGAAAGCTCCTCACATGATAATCATTTGGACAACAAATCCCATAAAATAATTAAACAAGACATTTTAAATTTGCAGTTTTATGTAACTCAGATAAGATTAAAAAGTATTAACAGATGATAACAAAGTATTTCCTTAAAAATATGATTGGAAATTGGAAATATGTGTGTGTTTCATTATAAAATGGATTTTTAGAAGTACACCTAATTCTGTTTTTTACACGGTCTTTTTTTACACGGTTTTGAAATAACACGGTTTGAAAATCAACAATTTTAAATTTTTTACACGGTTTTATTCCATTTAACACGGTTCAAAATAACAACACAAATATATAAAATCACACACAGCTCAAAAAAAAGCTAGAAACCAAACGAAAACAAGAAAGAGCATTAAGAGAATATTTAAATATTTGTTTCTCTTTCGTTTTTTTGCGTATACGATCAATGTCTTTTTACACGGTTTTTACACGGTTTTTTCAGGAACCAATCTACCGTGTAAAAACAGAATTAGGTGTATACCAAAGTATTTCTTATAATTCAAATGTAGTAAAAACACTTAAGCTGTAGTAGTTCGATAAGAATGCATATACGAGTAGCATTGACGTATTATAAGTATTAATGTGCCCAAGTAAAGATTAAATCATCCCTAGATAGGCAATCGAAAAGAAAAGTTACAAACTATCAACATCATCCTAAAATATATTTAATTTTGTGGGCTAGTCTATTTGGATTCCACTTGACCAAAGTGTTTCCTACTTTGTTGCGAGCCATTCCATAAGTTTTCTTCCCCTCACAGCGCCCAAACCAGCACCGCAGCCGCTCCTGTAGCTGAGCATCTGTGTGTGTGTGGGTGTACACGCTGTACGAGTGTATCTGGCAGTATCGTATCGTTTGAGTATCTTGGCTGCGCACGAGTACGCAGTCAGTCAGTCAGGTTTCCCTCTCTCTCTTTCGGACACACGGGCAACCGGGCGGAGTTAATTCCTGAATGCTTGAATGGCCAATCTGAAGCAAGTAAGCGTATCCGTAGCGTTACGCGGGGTGAGCGAGCGATGTCATGACTTTTTAGTGTCACACATATGGAGATCTGGGGGCGGGGCTGTGGGAATCGCAGTCGGGCGTTCTCGATCTTGTGCATCTATTTTTGGTTCATTAACAAAGTCATATCACTAATAAAGCGACTCTAACCCCCATACGGATGTGTCTGCTTCTCCTTTCTCCTGTTGGCTGCTGGCTGTTGCCTGTTGCCTGTCGCCTGTTGTGTGTTGCCTGTTGTGTGTCCAATGCGGCGTATGCGTGATGAGCGATGGATGGCCTGGTCTAGTCCAAGAGACTCATGCCGCCTGCTGCTCTCGCTGAGGCGTTGCGCCGCGCTTGGTTAGAGTTAATTATGGGAAATGTTGTCTTCATCTGATTGTCACTAATTCGGAATATCGTCATTTAATGATGGATGCCAATTTTTCTTGTCATTCGTTCATTAAAATGGTCTCTGGCAGGTCTCTTAGCCACAACTTTTTGCACTGCAAAATACTCGTACAGTTGCAGCGCCTCTCAGAGAGCGTGTTGCATGGTTGTGCGCTGTCTTTGTGTGGGTTCGTCTCACGTACAGGCAGACACACACTGATTCTTTGGACACGCCTCCTTGGTCAGGCGGCTCACGCTTACCTGCTCTTACCTTTTGTTGCAAATCCAATTCGTTTCTCTCTCCCACTACCAGTCACCAGTCAACAGTCTCTCGCTCTTTCTCTCTCACTCACTTTTCTGTTCGCTCACCGATCTTTAGGGATTTCCGATTTTGACGATCGCCATTCTGAATATTTGTATTAACATTTCTGAAATTATGTTAGTTTGTGTCTGATAATTATATCCCATGAATCTTTCTTAAAGTGGTATAAAGATAGACAATCCTAATACGGTTTCAAAAATAAGGTTACTTTTTTAGGAAATACGAATTCTACCTATGTATGTACATTGTACATACATTCAAATGTATATAGGACTGTGTACATATTTAAATTAATGGAGAGAAATTTCAAAAAATGTACAAGAATATCTATAAAAACATACACACAAAGAAAAAAGCCCTGCCCTGAGAAAAATGTATACCAATATATGTATTTGCACCGATAGTGGAAATCGTTGAAAGAAAGTGTGTTCACTTACATTTTACCATTAGTATAAAAATATTTGATTTTAATATAATTCGTATTAATTTGTAATTTATTTTTAATTATTTATTTTAAGCTGTTTTATGCTAAGATTAAATGGACCGTATTAAAGAGACTTTTCGCCATGTTTGTACTTGCATATTTAATTTAGTTTCATATTTAATTTAACTGATTATCTGTTGAGTATTAAAAAGCAAGAAATTTGTGTCCAAGTCCAACACAAGTCATTCTTTTTATTTTAATTCAAAAATGTAGAATATACTACATCAAAGGAACTATATTCATGAAACTCAAATATGAAGTTCCTAAGCTACCTTCATATTATATAACCTTTTAAGCAGATATACAGACATAAATATACATAAATATGTACGTATAAATACATATCTACATATTATATCGCTACATAAATTCCAGTAATGGCACTGGATATTGAGCATTTCTCAACTTACAAAATAATTGGCCACATGCGAAAGCTAAGAGATCTCCTCCCTCCCTCTTGTGGCTGAAGCTTCGGGACAAAACAGTGTCATGGGGATCGGAACGATGTGGAGGAGAGTTGGGAGAGAAGACGATGACAAAATTGTCTCCGCGTTTAACAAATTGGGTGACATGCTTTGAAGTTGCCGGCAGCCAGAGCCAGTGACAAATGACAAGCATAACAAATGAATATTATGCGTTTTTCTCTCTGCTTCACTCTGTATCTTTCTCTATCTCCCTCTATATCCCTTTCTCTTCTCCTCTTCCGCATCAGCCTCTCCTTTTTATACACTTTCAGAGGGTACTGTGATTTTTACCAGATGTTTGGAACTTTGAGCAGGAAACAAAGCCGACCGAGCCCATCATTTATTTAAATCATAGTTCCTATTAAATACCACAATTTAAGCCAATTTCAACATTCTTATGTGTCTCAAGATGTTTCATCTAAATACAAATTCTGAGTTGTTAGTAATTGCTGTAATTGGAACATATGTTTCTTAAGATAAAATAGATCGCAAGGGTATATAAATATGCGGTCCACCGACTCATAGAGCCTACCATTTTTGTTGAATTTCTGGGTTGTGCAACAACAGCCAGAGATAACAGTCGAAGGAGAATATGCCAGACACTTGAGAAAACAAAAGAGCCAAGGGTGCGAGGATGGGGTGGGATGAGAGCGCAGCGCAGTCCAAGGAGCTGGCCAAGTGGCAGAAGCAGCATCAAATGTCATAAAGTGGCAAATACGCTATAAAATTGACACATCCAGCGGCGGGCAGCTTGCATAAGGTTACGGCCAGATGGGTGTGAACCGTACAACAGTTCGAAGGGACGGAAGCGTCAAATTGTCTACGGCAGCGGCACTCCAAAAAGAAGAGCACCCTCGTACATCTTGGACAGCATCAACACGTGATTATGTAAGCACTTGAGTCCTGTGCCCTCGGAGATCTTGAGGGACGTAACACGGATCGATGCAACTGCAGTTGACGATGAATTATTGGTGTAAACGTATACCCGGCTCACTTGAGAGGCAACATACCGCAGCAAGCCTGTCACCTGATCCCAAACCCCACATCCCACACGTTCGCTCGCTCACGGTCACTGCTAACGAGCCTCGAAGATGAAGCTGTTCCCAATCCCCGGTACCGGTTTTTGTATGCGGGGCTGACCAAAGACTTCCCATCACCCATCCCCAATGCTCGACCTGGACATGTGTTTCTGCTCTGTTCGGGTTTCGGTTTGCCGGCGCATCTCTTTCACGCCTGATTCCCCAGGAGCTGGAGCTGGAACTGAGACCGGGGTCGAGTCCGTTATGGCTTATAAATTTTCAATGAAATATATTCCGGCATTTTCCGGCAAGGCATGCAATCTGTTTTTGTTTGTTTGTGCTACCAGAAGGCCCCAAAATGCAGCCATGGATGCAGAACTATATCAAAATATAATTACTCGATTATTGTTTTGCACAGCAGATGATGCTCAGGTATTTCCATATTTATTAGGAACCCAGACGCAAATAAAATGGAAATAAAAATATTCTGTTTGCTTAACAAAAAGATAGTCCCATAACAAAAATATACTTTGCTGGAATTCTTAGTTGGATTTT
Organism: Drosophila lowei; assembly: GCA_008121275.1. Taxonomy (NCBI): domain Eukaryota; kingdom Metazoa; phylum Arthropoda; class Insecta; order Diptera; family Drosophilidae; genus Drosophila; species Drosophila lowei. Next base: position 31,952,748 of record CM017777.1, on the reverse strand, counting down.
TTTCTGGATTTTTCCGGAAGTCATAAGAGCATTTTCTGAATAAGTTTCCAAATTTGTATAGTAATTCCAGATTCGCAAATATTATATGGTATGCATTTTGTTTGTCCATCGTTCGATTGTCTTGAGAAATGTTTTGAAAGACAAAACTCTGTTTGCACTTGAATCGTTTGAGATTCCATTAACATTTGAAGAAATCCTCGGGTATTTGATGATGGCTTTTTGTGAATTATATTGTTGGTGCTAATTAAAAACCTTCTTCGGTCAGGCAGGAGACGAAGACACACCATAAAGAGCCGACCGACCCGAGGCAGAGGCAGTGGCACGACTTTGTGGTTTCTAACAATAATTAAAAGCAAATAAATAAACAGATTTGTTCAACGACTAATTGAAGTACAAATAAATCAAATTTAACTAATAGTCCGACCGGACGGGAACGTGGACCACCCAGGGTGCCCGGCGACCGGGGTCCGTGTCCGTAGCAAGCATCCAATCCCCCTCTCCCCCTCCCAGCAGCGGACCGAGGGAAAGAGTTGAGCTGTAATCGAAGTGTTAACAGGCCAAACAGGTTTCGTTGGGCAAACACACAAAAATCACCCAAAGGTTTGACTACTGGCGAGTACTACGAGTACGTATACCAGGGCGCAGACAGCGACAATCTGACGAAACGTTGATGATGCTCACTCAGCGGTGGCTCATCTGAAAGTTGCCGAGATTTGCCGACAACGACAATCAGAGACGGAGATGCAGATGGATATGGATATACAGAGATGAAGTTGGGGGGAAGTTGGGGACGACGAAGGCAGCGAGTTCTCTTCATGCTCGTTGCACTTGAACGCTTCAACGGCATTCTGATTTGTGGCTGCGGCTGCTTCGGACCGGCAGCTCATACAGCCGCTGGGACCCTGGCATCCCCAGACCAGGACCCGGCCATATTTCACGTGAACTGCATCTAAAAATGCATCTACGAAATGGTGAAAAAGAAGCGAAAGCAAAAAGCAAACATCAAACAAAGGAATGGAAAGGTGAAAGTTTGGGGTCTACTGGGAAGCCCTATGGCTTCATGGAGTTCTACGATTATAATCGGTATCTCTCTCGTTGACTCTCTCGTTCTCTATCTCTATCCCCTGATCACATCACCCTTTGCTTCAAACGAGAGAGCCGCGTTTAAATTTCAATATGGCGTCGGTGCCGTTTCCGCATGGCTCCTCAGATGCTGCCGTTGATAGACGCGCTTTAAATGCATAAAATTGCCGACTATAAATAACATTTAATGAAACACATTTTTCGATTCTTAATTCTACACGCATCCGCATCTCATTCCCGGCCTGCCCCTGCCTTGCCGTGGCGTGCCAGGGCCCTCGATTCCCTTCCCCGATTTGGTTTTTGTTTTCCATATTGTTTTTGGCAAAGGAGGAGAAGAGCATTTAGCTTGGCATCTTCTATGCTTTTTGAGTTATTATTGTAATTTGGCTGTGGGCAGTCATGTGGAACGGTTGTGGTGCACACACCCAGTCGCAGTTACTCCGGAGTCCGGGCCCGACCAGACCCGGGGCCACAGTCATGCCAACGTTTGGCATTCTGTGTTCATTTAAATTTTTCACAGTCTATGAAATATAATAAGTTTGCGACATGTGCATCACAATGTTCTCTTCGGGGCAAGCGAAACTTTAATTAAAAAACCAAAAATATCTTGTTCATTTTGGAACTACATACTCCCAAAATTTAATAGAGGATTGGAGGGATTCAGGGAAAAGGGTTACAATGTTTGCTCTCCCCATGAAAATAGATCACGAGATGTAGATGTAGTCCCACTTAGCCACCTACGCAGAGCCTCTCGGTTCCAAATGTGTTAACGGTAAACTCGCTGGGAGCCCATTTTACGCGTTTCGTTTCGCGCGCACATCTCGAAATTCAAATGGGCCGTAACGGCAGAATAGCAAACCAACACGGGAAAAAGTGAAGAGATTGTTTTTCTCCCCAACGGATGGGAAGACAGTGCGTTTCGGGAGTGCAATGCAGATGTCTGAAAATCTGTAAGATCTGAGGATATTGTGGGTTTATGGAATAGTGTTCAGATACATTTTGAAACAGATCATTTAATTTCTATTCATTTCTATTCTTTTAATTTAAAATATCAAAATTATTATACTGGAAGACTATGCAATACTGACTTTATGCCCGTGGACAAAGAGTGTGTATTTGTGGTTGGAGCTTTCGGACCGAAAAGTAAGTCTTTTCTGCGGCTCGAAAAAGACCATGAATGGGACCATCCAATAGAGAATTAACGTACCAATACCCGCGCGCACGTACCTTGAAGCATCGAACAAAAATCGAAATGGAATTAGTTCTAAATATCCAATATCTTGGTAGTGTCTTTGTCTTTGGTAGTCTTTGGTACAACACAAAATGTTCTTAATATGTTGGACACGCACTGTACACATGTGCGAGTGTGTGTGAAAATGCAAAGGAAAATTCATAAAGCGGCGGCGGATGTTTTCATAATTTTGAATGCTTTAGTTTTATTTAAGTGTTTATGGAGAAATAACTAATGAAAAAATGCCTTGAATTGCATATTTTGCAGCTCTGCACTCTGCCTCTCCCTTGCGGCGAGTATTAATAAACATGCAGCGGGCTCGCCTCGTCTCGGCTCGGGTTTGTGTTTGTGTTAAAGCGCAACATGATTCGCTCGATTTAAAATGCATTTCCATGCCAATGGCAACGCGCCGAGTTGCCGCCCTTTGATTTATAAAACAGGCTCCCTGGCCGTTCCCCATGTCCCCACTGGAGCAGCCCCTCTGAGATCTGGCATCGAAAGAGAGCGGCGGCTGGTCGTTTACTTAATGTCAATGCAATATTATAGAAGGGGAGAATGGGAACATAGCTTTCCTGGAGCAAGACAGCAGCAGCCACATAAAGATACATGAAATTTGGTTACTTTACAGCCAGGTTCTTATATTTCCACGCCTTAAATGCTCTTGCGAATGTTCGGTTACACATCAAAACTTAGTTAATTCTAACACAAAACAACGTTCTGGGGCGTAGGAGTTTTATCTTGACCAGGTATTGCGGGTTCAGTTCTGCAAGATAAAGGCTTTTTCAGTTATTGATTTCGCTATGACAAATGCAGGCACTCACACAATCAAAAGAGGGGGAAATATAAGGCAACTACACTGCAAAACAAATGTGGTACGGGGCTGGATTGCGGATTTGCTGTTGGTTAGCGGCTTAGCTTAAAGGTAGAATATGCTGCAGGCGCTCTATTCTTCCGTCTTGGGCACGCTCAGGTCGTAGAAGAGCTTGGTCATGCCACCAATGCCAACCAGGGCCAGGGCCATTGTGAGGCGGTACAGCACACTGTCGACAGCGGAGCCCTTGAGGAAGACGGGCTTGCCGTCCTTCTTCTGGAAGTGCTCCTGAACCTTGCGGATCTCGAAGTAGCCCTTCTCGATCTGCTCCTTGCCGACGGCGGTGGAGCGGCGGCTCGTGGTGGTGGCAAAGCTGCGGACAACGGCCTGCGGAAGGAAAATGTGCGGTTAGTTCGGTGGAGCTCCAGCGCCCTTACGTAATTGCCCGTGAACTATATTTTCCCAGGCCCTGGAAGAATGTTCCACATCCAGCGGTGCCTGTGGGCTATTTTCAATCGCAAAACTTTACTCACTCTCGACAGGTTCATCATTTTGCTGAAGATATTTTTATATATTTAGCTAAACGCGAGAAGATTTTTTCTGGGGAGAAAATCCGGACAAATTATGACAGCTGTTTTGGAGAATTGGCGCTGCCACACCATGGTATTTTTAATACTTTTCGGTATTTTTTGAGCCGACGGTATATTTACGGTATATCGGTATATAATGGTATATTTTATCAACTTCATCAATCTATTAAATTTCATTTTCAAAGGTATATTTAAGAAGAAATGGTAAAGCAAGTATTTAAAATAAGCAAGTCAAGTAGAAAATAGGTTCATTAATTGGGTAAAATTATGTGAGCAGCGCTGAAAGTTCTATCTAGCTAGTAATATCTGAAGGAATATCAAAAACGAGGAATATGTATAATAGAACTTTAGTTCGTCAGTATATTTACGGTATATTTTGAAAATGAGACGGTATCTGAGGTATAAATAAAGGTATCGAGGTATCGATAAGTCCGCGGCCGATAAATAAATAAAATAAATAAAGCAGGCCGATAAATAAATAAAATAAATAAAGCAGCTGCTGATTTAATAATCAATTTATAGCTTGTAGGCTATCATATCTCACAGGAGTCGTCATGGGCTTCCTCACAGTATTAAAAAAGATGCGACAGAAGGAGAAGGAGATGCGCATTTTGCTGCTGTGAGCTTTAATCAAACTTTGCGGCGAGCCAAACAATTTGTGATTCATTGTTATGCTTTTTTGCAGCGGTTTGGACAATGCCGGAAAGACAACCATTCTGAAGCGCTTCAATGGCGAATCCATAGACGAAATCTCGCCCACTCTGGGCTTCAACATCAAGACACTGGAGCACAACGGTTACACCCTGAACATGTGGGATGTGGGCGGTCAGCGCTCTCTTCGCTCTTACTGGCGCAACTACTTTGAGTGCACCGATGGCCTGGTGTGGGTGGTGGACAGTGCTGATCGGATGCGCCTGGACTCGTGCCGACAGGAGCTGCAGGTACTCCTCGAGGAGGAACGCCTGGCCGGAGCCACCTTGCTGGTGCTCTGCAACAAACAGGATCTGCCAGGGGCGCTTAACTCTACCGAAATCAAAGAGGTGGGAAATTTAGTCAAATTAAACATTATTTATTAACATTAAACGGCTTAATTTTTAGATACTACATTTGGATGAAATCACCACACACCACTGGCTGGTGGTTGGCGTAAGCGCTGTTACTGGGGAGAAGCTGCTCAGCTCCATGGACTGGCTCATTGGAGACATTGCAAAGCGAATATTCACATTAGATTAAAGCGGAAAAGTTTTACTTTTCCACCAAATACATCTTGTACAGCCTCTTTTCCTTTTCGTCGACAAACTTCGGCACAAAATTTACTCTGTTTATGGTGGCGAAGCCTTCGTCGAGCGTCGGTTCCTTGTACTTCTTCTTCATCATGTTGAAGACCATGTCGCTGATTTGCGAGTGTGGCGTTTCCAAGAGCTCGCGAAAGGCAATATTATGCTTAACCTGAGCCGTGGACACGTTCATCACAAAGCAGCGGCAGGGAACTTTTAGCTCGCCAGCCAGGGCAAGGAACTTTTTCCGGGACGCTGCATCCACATTGGTATTGTCGACCACACACGATTTTCCAGAGCTCAGCAAGCGTTTGCAGGTATTCAGGCAGGACTGCGTGCTGCCCAAGGTGTCTGCATTGACAATTTCATAGCCGCGACTCTGCAGCACCTCGGCACAGAAGTGACTCTTCCCAGATCCGGGCAGGCCGACCATGATGATCATCTCACACGAGTCCTCGTCGAAGTGGACATCATTTGGCTCAAACTGGGCTATTTGGTCGTGCACGCAGGTGGGATCAAAGTCGGGCTTGTTCCACTGCTCCAATCGTTTGCCCAGGAAATGTACTTCTGGTGTGTAGAACGAAAGGCCAATGTTGGAGGCGAAGAGTCGATCGGCCAGCGAGTGATCCTTGCGCTGCTTGGTCGCTCCCTTGCCCATTTCGGGTCTCCCAGCGGCATCGCCAACAAAGAAGCAACGGTCTAGCTGTATGTCCACCCCGTCGTTCATTTCGTTCTTGAGGTGCTCCCACATGCCGGGCAGCGGCTTGCGGTAATAGCCACCGCCGATAGCTATGAAAACTTGGATGGGTACACCCAACTTCTTAACAATTAGCTTTATCTTCACCTTGAAGTCATCCAGGGACACCTTGCCGCGTGCAATACCGGCCTGGTTGGTGAAGAAACATATCTTGAAGCCATCATTGTGCAATTTTTGTAGTTTCTCAGGCACCTCTGGGAAGATGATCTGCCAGTCGTCCGTGGTCTTGGGGAATACATTGCCCGACTTTGTCTTAATAATGGTGCCGTCCATATCGTAGCCTGCAATTTTTCCAGAGGCCACGACTCCAGCGCTGGTGTAGATGACCAATTTTCCATTGGATACTGAAGCCCATTTCTCCTCCACAGTGGCAGATGCGGATGCAGCTGGTGCGTCTTCCTCTGGGGCGGACACAGTAGAATCCACTGGTGGAGGGCTGAATATCACTTCGTAGCCATGCCGGCCGTAGACAATCTCCACCAGATCGCCGTGCTTCAGCGCGCATTCCGAGTGCTGCATAACCATCACTCCGTTAATGCCGCACGGGTTCATGCCCAGAACCTTCAAGGTAATGCCACAGCTCTTAGGGTCCACTAGAAGTCGAAGCTGCTGCTTGGAGCAGCGCGAGTCCCGAATGCCGGTTTCCTTGCTGCGTCCCACAAAGTTCTCGCCCGCGGACAAACGTATGGCGCGGTGTTCGGCTTCCGTCGGCCTGAGGGTGCAGGTTCTCGACACAGCATCTATGCCCACGGATCGATTTAGGTATTTAGCCAAAGACATATCTTGGTTTTTTAGAAATAAAAAAGGTAAACAACATTCTTTTTGCGAAATGCAATCGTGCAGATATACCGATGAAAAAACTAACTTAGCCCACTTAAGCCCCCTTTATTTAAACAGGATAAGAACTTGAGTTAAGCTGCGGAAAATAATACTAATAATAACTACTCTTCTAGGTCAATCCTATCCTTCATCTTTACTTAAAAAAATACCACGATATCTTTCACTTGAGCTGTGCTTCATTCTTCAAGATTCATCATTTTCGTGGCGGGTATTTTAAGGTCTACTGGTCGACAATGGGTTAATGTACCTTGTCCACGATTGAAAATCATATTCCTCGATTTTGAGGTAATTAGCTAGGGCCCTCAGCCCTGAAGACATAGTTTTATTTAATTGATAAATCAATTTTCTACAAGATATGCTAATTTTAGGGACTCCTTTTGCGAAAAAAATGATCAATGCATAAAACGTAAGTGTGTATGGAATGTAACGTCATTGTTTCTGGTAAACAAGTATCCGTTATGAGAATAGACATCTTTATGCCCTATTTCTTTTAAATATTAATACAACTCCAAGCTGACTTGAAGCGCAATTAATAATAACCTTTTCCAGATTGACATGTTCTAGATCTCTTAATGCCTATGATTAGTTTTAGTATCTCGATCCAGATACCTATTCTTGGTCTCTTTAAGAAGACAATAAACTGCCAAATTTCGTTGTGATAGCTTTAAAACAGAGACTTACTGGTTTCTGCTATCATTGGAGAATAGGATAACAACCATTTCCTCAATTCTATAATATCCTTTTCCCTAGGGTATACAGAATGTCGGTACAGCAAATGTAGAAATCCAAAACTATCCCTGGGAATGGCATTGGGCGTTTTTGTTTAAATTTCAAAATCAAATTCAAAGATAGTAGGCTCTTCACTATATACTTCGCTAACGATCCCAAATTGTATGAACTCGCTTTCAGTAGCAAACAATATCTCATTCGATCAAGTCTAAAAAAAAATTATTCAACAAAATGCAAAGAAATTTGTTACTTTCCTTTCGCGTAAGTAAATTGAATATACAATTTTGGGAAATGTTAAATATTTTAAATTTGTATTCTAACAGCCTTTGTTCCGGAGGTCCCAAGTGTTGTCTCCGCTGCATGCGACCCCGCGGCTGTTTGCGACCCCGCAGATGTTTGCGACCCCTCGGCTGTTTCAAACTTGTTCCCTGATGCAGGCTCAGAAGAAAAGCGGGCCAGGCAAGGGCAAGCTCTCGCCGAAGATAGCTAAGTTGCAGAGGCAATATCAGGAGAACAACGGAAAGCCGGTGTTCCTCAAGGGCGGCCCCATGGACAACATTCTATATAGGCTGACTTGGGTCCTAGCCTTCATAGGCATCTTGGGCGATGTCTGGCTTTGGCTTGGATATATAATATTTAATTAACGTATATTAACGACTTACACATACACACACTACTAATAATCAACACAAGTGCTAAGACTGTCATATCAAACAATGTGACACTAAAATCAACCAAATCTTTTCTGCACGACATCCCTCCCAAATCCAACACGTAACACTAAATCATACAAAATATCCGTGTTTTATGCACCCCATCCCTCCCAAATGCAACATGTGACACTAAATCTGCAGCACTGTGATCTTATCCGGCGAGAATAAAAAAATTGGGTTTCGATAACAACTTTTTGGTTTCGCGGCTTATCGATGGCAGATGGTTGTGGCGGCGCCAGTGAGAAATGTAGAGTTTAAAAATGTACTTGTAGAATGCCAGTAAATTATGTGTCAAATTGACATTTGGAAAATGGGATGTTTTTTAGCCGTTTCTTTCTTTAATTTTTCATTTCCGATTCTAGGGTACTTTGAAAACATAATGTGATGAGGGATTTCTACTTTTTAGAAAACTCCTCTACAGGCAGTCTGGTAATATGATTTAAAACATTTCTTTAGCTAGCATATGCATGTTTATTTCTCTTCCTTCCTTCCGCTCCATTGCCCCCTACTCTTCATTGGCAGTGCCCATGGCCAAATGTGGGTCTTAAGACCACTCGCTGGCGGCACTCTACAGCAAAACCTAATTAACTCATTTAGACCCGTCTCGTAAAAACATTTATATTTTTCTGCTTTGCCACTTTACGCATTTGCCAAACGAGAAAGAAGAAACACCGAAAAAGACGGACAATGGGGTCTTCGGCTTTAGGGCCTCTCCATGGCCAGAAAGAAGATGAGCTGGGCTCTGGCCATGCAAAATCGTGGCATAATTACTGTGGCTAAATGAGCAAGCAGCCGGCGGTTCGATTTTCGATAGATCCATTCATTCCCCCCGCTGGCTGCACATTTGAACTTTTACTTTTGACTGCCGGCTGCTGCCGATGGCGCCTTGAGAATGGGGCATCTAAGTGGCGGCCACATGGCGAGTGGATCACAGTCCAGTGGCTAGGTCCGTCTGCGAGTATCTGGAGGTGTTGCAACAGCAAGGCCCCCGAATGGAACAGCTGAGGAGCTTTGCATAAGCTGACCAAATGGTTAGCACCCCGAAAGGCTAAAGTTGGCTCTTGGCTCGCAGAACTGCAGCACAGCATAGCACCCAGGCACAGCACCCAGGCCCAGGCCCATCCTACCCCGCACCAATGTATGGACATGTTTCTCTTTTTAGGCGGAAAACAAACTCAACTCAGACACTGCCATCGTCATCGACACCACACCGCCAACGACCGGTCACAAGCTCCCCACAGCTCCCCCCAGCTCCAGACTTTGGCGAAAAACGTGTCGCGGCAATTTCCCATTCAATTGCAGCTTTTCCATGTTGCATCTTTTCTTGTGTCTCGTTTCGGTTTTTGCCTAGTTTTTCGGTTCGCATTGCATATGCATTGCAATTTCTCCGCCGCCGCCGCCACCGCCACCGTCGTCGTCCGTCTACTCATCTGCCCGCATGCCGCTGGATGGTGGATGGTTGGTCTCGGTCTCCGCGCTTGACTTACATAAAGCTAGGAGCACACGCTGCCGTTGGACACACACCAAAAACTTGTTTTGTCTTTTTCGAGGAAACGACAGAAGCGTCACTTGGCCCATGATGGCGAGACATCCAGAGGAGTGGAGGTGCAGAGGGAGAGGTGGCCCATAGGAGACGGTGCCTCTGATGATCATCAGCTTTCGGCTCAGCTGTGGCTGTGGCTGTGGCTGTGGATATGTCTGCGGATGACGATGACGATGAGGTTATTGCTTTGACTATTGCTACTGCCGTTGCCTCCAGCTGCTGGGGAAGCGGGGGACTCTTCTGCGTTGGCGCCTTATGTAACTTGGATTTGTGAGGGGGGAGGGATGGCCAGGCTATGTATGCGTATGCCCTGGGTACCAAACATTTTGCGCACTCATCTTCATCCCCAGCCAGCAATTACACTTTTGTCATACTCTCGGATTCTGTCTGTCATCAATAGGCTTGAACAGTCAGTTTTTTTTCCCCCTCCTCATATACATCTTTGAAAAATGGCCTCCTCTTTGACATTAATCATATGCCTGGAATCTTTTTGTGCGCATCTCTGCCACAGCTGCTGCGCAGAGGTTTCGGTGTCGATTAGCATGTTCAAATGGACAACGATGCATGCACCTGAAGATATCCGAAACTGCAACTGCTGCGAAAAAGAAGGCTGAATGGAGTCGTCTCTAATGTTGCGTATACGCCAGCCATTAAACATATCGTCGTGATGCGACGAGATGGATACCAAGGATAATCGAGACAAAATCAAATCCAAGCCAAATCTAGTCACATACCCATTAATGTTTTATACTAAAATATCGCTCAAATTCGCAATATTTGGCAATTGCAATGGATTCAGGGCGTTGACTGCAACACTCGAATCGATTTTGATTTGAAAATTTATGCGCGTCTGCCCGGCAAATGTCTATTGCCAGCTTTTGCTATTGCTCTCTGGCTCTGGCCAGTCGGCCCAATTATAGTGTCATAACAATTACGCACGCATAATGAGTTTCTGTTTGAGCCAAAGCTGGGAAAACAGAAAATAGCAACCACCGCCACAGCCAAATCATTGTCTGGTGTCTGCTGTCTGCTATATGCCGCTGACCTAGTAGACGACGTGTTAATGATGGATTTGTTGAGATATGCCTTCGAGTATTATAAAGAGGTTGAGGTTCATTAAAGTTGCAAAAAGCGTGTAAAAATAGACGCAGAAGCGAATCGAGTGATGGGTTCAGTGTAAATATCTATAGTTCAGAAATGGGGGTAGTGCATCCCCGAACCTGTCTTTGAATGCGACCTTACAACTGTTACTCCAATTACATGGCAGAAAGTAAAGACCGAAAAAATAAAAAGTGAATTACGACATCAGCTGGGAGGGAGAGACCTTCATCTTCGTCTTCGTCTTAAAACAGGCCACAATAAACCAAATTAACGGCTCGAATGACAGTCTCGGACAGTGGCAGTGGCAGCCCCAGCGCCACAGCTGATCAAAACAGACCAAGACTCGAAAATGATTTAGCGTCTGCGTCTGCTGCTGCTGCTGTTGAGTGTTAAGTGTTGACTTTCATCTCATTGTTGCCCCCAACTCTAATTGCATATCGTGCCCCGGCCACGCATCGAAGCACGCCGCAAAGTCCTTCACTTTGGAGCATGAATGCTGTTTCAATGGGACAACGCGCCCTTAGTCAACGCTCCAGAGGAGGATTTGGTTACAGCTCTGCGAAAGTACTCGCACGTACGGAAAGAGGGGAGGGAGATGCGATGGTAGATAAACCTCATTTACTTGAATTTACTTCCAGTTTGATTCAGTTTCAATTTATAGTAGTTTTGTCTTTGGGAGAGTTGAGGGCCTCGCTCTTCACATGCCATCCCTCAGACGGCACACAGGTGCATCTGCTGACATAATGGAGCCCCATGGAGACTTTTTTCACTTCTGCAAGAATTCACAGATTTCTGGTTTCATTTGGAGGTCAGCTCGGTTTCATAATCATCCGCTTCGCTCCCTTTTGTGACTCACGCAATGCGAGTGCGAACGTGAAATGGAAACGAAAATTGGCATTTGTTTGAGGTCTTTAAACTTCTTTTTGTAGCAGACCTGGCTTTGGCGGCTCACCTCACACTGTCTCTCTGTATGTAAATGTAAATTTAATTTAACTCCTTGGGAAACATTAATTATATGCCCAGTGCCGTCGTGCCAGAGCCCTACTGCTCCACTTGGAGATTATATGTATTATATACCCATCTTCTCTTTCTTTGTCTTTCCCAGTCACAGTCCATTTCGTAATCGTTGTGCTGAAGCCATGGGGCGATGGGGATGGGGATGGGGTGTGGATGTATTGTATGATGCACATGCATCCTCCACACTTTTCTTTGGGGAGTTGGAAGACAATTGCATTCGTAATTTGAATTGCCATAGGGCAACGGGAAATCTGAAATGATGTTTCGTCATGGGAACCAAAGGAGCGCCGCCGTCCTTTATTGCAAGATATTTATAATTTAACCATTGTGAGATTGGGCATGGGTCCTGCTGGGTGCCTCGTCTGTCAGGTTATTTACCCTACAGATCAATCGCGTTGGGAAAAATCACTTCCTGGTCAGGGGCTATGTCGCAAGTCAACTCGACGATGTCGACGATGTCTCGATGTTTGGCCGGGAAAAGCGAATCGAAGGAAAAGTGCCAAAGAAAATTTCAAATACCAAAATCGTTAGCGACATTTTATTTTATTTTATTTTGTCTTATTTTTGTTTCAGCTTTTCTTATTTCTTCTTTTTGCCATTTGGAAATTTTTGTTTTATTGTGAGAAACACAACAACACATGCATAGGCGCACTAGGCACTGGGGACTGAGGAGCTGCTGATGGGAGAAGAAGATGGAGTTGGAGTTGGCCAAGGCGCCGTCGTCTTCTGCCCCAAAACAAGTTGAAGATGAAGGTACCGTGCCCCCCACGAGTGTGTGTGTGTGTGTGTGTCTGTGTGCGAGTGTCGGCGATAATGATGTTGCCGAAGATAGCGAAACGAAAACCCCAAACGAAGAAAACGACGACAACGACGACGACGACCACGACGATGGGTATAAAGAGGGCCCGTCCGGGCATTCGAGATGCATTCAGTCGCTGGTTCCCCACTCGAAAGCAACTAAATTTACTTTATCATTTTACTTCACTTTTCTCCCCCACACACACAAAACTCGTGGCTATGAACTCCTTCTCAGTGGTAAGTAGGATGACCAGAGGACCGACCAAGCGGATTGTGGAACAATTGGATTACCATTACCATCATTACCTTGCATTGCAGTTCTTAGTGTTCGCCCTAGCTGCCCTGGCCGCTGCGGAGCCGCCTTCGGGCTACAATTATCCCCGTGGAGGCGGTGGGGGTGGCGGCGGCTCCTCGTTTGGCGGCGGCGGCTCCTCATTTGGCGGCGGCGGCGGTGGGGGCGGTGGCGGCTTCCAGGCCGTTAGCGGTGGCTTCCAGACATCCGAGGGCCAGAATGTTGATCCCGCGCTGTTGGAGCAGGTCCGCCAGATCCTCCTGAATGAGGAGAGCAAGCAGGGAGGCGGCGGTGGAGGTGGTGGTGGTGGCGGTGGCGGCGGCGGTGGCTATCCAAGCGGTCCGTCGAGCAGCTACGGTGCTCCTCCCTCGAGCAGCTACGGTGCGCCCGGCGGAGGTGGTGGTGGTGGTCGTGTGGTCGGCATCGATCTTGAGGGCGTCCGTCAGGCCATCCAGGTTGCCCAGTTCGCCCAGCAGAGCACCCAGCAGGGCGGCGGCGGTGGTGGTGGCGGTGGTTACCCAAGCGGCCCCCCATCCGGATCATATGGCGCACCCTCGAGGCCCGGCGGCAGCTATGGCGCGCCCTTCTAAATCCAGAGGACTCTCACATCAAAAATCAAATTGCGCTGCCAAAAATGAATACCGACGGAATGGACGACATTTAACCGACTACGACGACGATACCGCAACCAATCCCGACACGACACCAACCAGCATCAAACAACAACATGAACAGCAGTTGGAATCAACATGATACTCGTTTGTGGGTATCCTGGAACCTGGAACACATAGTTCGACTAGTGATGTGGATGATCCCGATCCAAGTATCTAACCCCCAACCCTCAGCGACTGTAATTCTCTAGCCCTGTCTCTCCTACCCCATCCAAAATCCGATTTCGGATCGAACCAACCCTCAATGAAACTTCGACTCGAAACGGTTTCGTTTTCACCTTTCTTTTTGGAACCTTTGTACATAGTTTTCTCACTACACACAAACACACAAAACAAAACTCAAGAAAAAAGCTGAAAACGAACATGAAAACAACAACAACAACCATTACAACACCATCAACACCCCAGACAGTGTTATAACGCATTATTAGTTCGTAAGTGTTTTTATTTTATATGAAACAAACAAAGAAACAACAAAAAAAGTATGAAAATAATAAAAAAAATAGTAAATTTTGTCACCGTTAAAATTTTGATGATCTTTTTACTTGTTTGGGACTTTTTCGACAGAAGTTTCTTATAGAAAGAGAAGTTTCTTTTTTCTTTAAGTTTTCTATTCCAAGAACTCAAGAGCTGCTCTTTAAAAATCATCATTAGCATTGTCGTAATAACCATAAAGATTTACAAATGTCACCATCTACTATCGTACAGGTTTGAAAAACTTGAAGATATCTCATTATAAAAAACAATATTACATAGACCAATTCCAATTAAACTCGTTTTTGGGGCCATGCCATCGATTCACTCGCATTGGATTCAAAATATCAATTCGAGTTGTCACTGGCCTTACGTGAGATATCGTACATGAAATACCAACAAGCATCTTCAAAAATCCTTTCACTTTTCAATTCGACAGCCACCCCTTCTCCGCCACTGCCGCACAGCCAAACTGCCGCACTTGTGGAGCACGCTCATCATCGATGCCCGTCGTGCAAGTGCTCGACGTGGAGATGGGGCCTGAGAGGCGCTCATTACGCGAAGATTTCGACAGATGCAGTCGAGAGACTGGGTCAAAATGCAGCCCAGGAGGACGGGTAGGGGGAACGTGGACAGCGATTGGATGGGGTCGTCGACGGACATCAACTATTACCATCCAAAACTAAAGTTGGAGTCTGAAGCCACTTTACCCACATTCAACATCATTAACATTTCCCAATTGAATGCGTGCCGCGGTGGCCTGGCCATCTATGGCCATCTTTGGCGCTGAACGCTGGTAAGTGCATCCGAAAACGAGGCTCAGGGGACGAGCAGCAAATGGAGTGTGCAACTGCAACGGATGTAACAGTAGCTGAAACTAAGCGGCTGCAACTGCGACTTCCAACAATGTGTTGTGGAATGCAAAGATTACGGCATAAGAAAGAGCCACCACAAACACAAAATTACAGAGTGTCTATTTATCTGATGATGTCGTTTGGAGCGCGACAGAGACATTTTTTATAAAGAAAATTATACAATTATTATACAAAATTGTACGAGTATTTTCACGAATTGATATCATTCAACTTATCTTTTTATTTGGACCTAGTGCTTGTAGGGCAATAAGTTATGCAACCTTCTAAGTAGAACACCAGGATTTATATATTAATTTTGAATGATTTAATGTCCACATTTCTTAAAACTTGTTTTCAAACCCAGAATTGTTTAGGCTACATTGCTCTTTTTACTTAAATCATGAATTTTTATACCCGATACTCAAAATGAGTATTGGGGTATATTAGATTTGTGGTAAAAGTGGATGTGTGTAACGTCCAGAAGGAAGCGTTTCCGACCCCATAAAGTATATATATTCTTGATCAGCATCAATAGCCGAGTCTATGTCTGTCTGTCTGTCTGTCCGTCTGTCCGTCTGTCCATCTGTCCGTCTGTCCGTCCGTCCGTCCGTCCGTCTGTCCGTCCCTATCAGCGCCTAGTGCTCAAAGACTATAAGAGCTAGAGCAACGACATTTTGTATCCAGACTTCTGTGATATGTCACTGTTACAAGTGTATTTCAAAACTTCGCCCCGCCCACTTCCGCCCCCACAAAGGACGAAAATCTGTGGCATCCACAATTTTAAAGATACGAGAAAATTAAAAACGCAGAATCGTAGAGAATGAGTTTATCTTCTAGACTGCAGAATCTGAATTGGATCGTAGCATTATTATAGCCAGTATGAAGACAACAATTTCATTTTTTCTCGCCCTGTCTCTCTCTAACACACACGTATCATAGCCGGCTTTGCCTATTGCTAAATATGAGTTCCTAGATCTCAGAGACTATAAAAGCTAGAGCAACCAAACTTGGTATCCACACTCCTGAAATATCGGACCTTGACGAGTTTGTTTCAAATTTTCGCCACACTCCCTTCCGGCCCCGCAAAGGACGAAAATCTGGAGCATCCACAGATCTCAGAGACTATTAGACCAGACTGTCGACTCTCACTGCTACAAAACTATTTGTAATTTTTCACTGCAGAACTCACTGTTACAAGTGTATTTATTTTTGCTCAGAGAGCTCACTGCTACAAGTGTGTTTCAAAATTTCGCCCCACCCCCTTCCGCAGCCATAAACAACGAAAATCTGTGGCAACCACAATTTTGAAGATAGGAGAAAATTAAAAACGCACAATTATAGAGAATGGCCATATCTACCAGATTGCCGAATCTTGCCGAATCCGAATAAGATCGGATTATTATTATAGCCAAAAGTAACAAATCAATTTGCAGTGGCTACGCAGCGCCCGTCGACACGTTCTGACTGATTTTCTGTCTCTCTCGCACGCACTCTTTGTTGTTAAATGAACCCATACTGACTATGTATCGGGTATAAATGTAGAGTTGCGGTCGCAGAAGCAACTCACAACGTTCCCCCTCGTTTTAAAAATTGGATTGTTATTAAAAATCTATACACTGAGAGAAAAATGGTATAGACCACAAAAGAAACACACCCAAAATTAAATTAAACATTCGGATTTTAAATAAAAATAATGTGAATATAAAAAGTCTTCTTCATTTAAATATAAAACACTTTAAAATAAATATATTATATATAAAATACAATTATATATAAAAAACCATTATAATATTTCCAATAATATTACGGGGCAAAAAAAAATGGCATAAATATTTAAATCTAAGTGTGACTATTCGGGGCTCAGGGATTTTTTCTCTGTCTATTAGCTATCAGCAATAAGCACGATTATCTTTTATTCGAGATTCTGAACTATAGCGTCGGTTAAATGTTTTTTAAACGCCATGGCATAAACGACTATGAAATTTCCATGTCGAAACAATAAAGAATTTATGGGTTGATAAGCATCAGCATTAGAGACTTTAAGTCTACAGCAATAATTTCCATAAGGGACTCAATTTTTGGCTTCAGGAGCAAGAAATGTTTTTCCTGTTTTGATAAACAAAAAAAGAAAGATTTTTATCTTAATGAAGGAACTAATACGTGCCCTATAAAGTGGCAGGGGACTATGTAATCTGATGATGACTGGCAGGTTATATGTATCCAGGTGGTGCTTTTACGCGTTCAGTGTTAGGATGACAGTGAAAACAATGAATGAGTTGGCTCACGGCTGCTTCCGTAATCTCGAATAATCCAGCGTCGGAGGAGTCTGCAATGTCAGAGTCTAACGTATTGCGTTGAGAGAGAGAGAGAGAGAGAGAGAGAGAGAGAGCGAATTGACAAGGGGTTCCTAAGATCATCGTAGAAAATCTTCATCATATAAGATAAGGCCCAGAGTTGTCTTAAGAGAGCCGTCAATAGATAATAATTATTTAGAACTGGCAATTCTTGAGATAACAACGACATCGGGCGAAAAGTTTATATAAAGATTGAGAGTAAGGCGGGATGCGGTCAAACGCAATTTTTCGCCGGAGTCGGAAAGTACATAACAAGATCGGAGATTTCTGAGCGTATTCCTGAACGTATCCTTAAAAAATGTCGGCTCTATTGAATGCCTCGATCCAGGCAGCTGCTGCCGTGGCACCCGACTCCCAGTTTGTGTTCAACTCTACGGATTACGTGATCTTTTGCCTGATGTTGAGCATATCAGCAGCCATTGGCGTGTACTTTG
Source organism: Drosophila lowei (assembly GCA_008121275.1). NCBI lineage: Eukaryota > Metazoa > Arthropoda > Insecta > Diptera > Drosophilidae > Drosophila > Drosophila lowei. The sequence goes on along the minus strand of CM017777.1, from coordinate 31,935,179 downwards.
GATTCTTTGCCAAGGGCGAGGACACCACCGAGGAGTACCTGATGGGTAGCAAGCGTATGAAGACCTTACCGATTGCCATTTCTCTGGTGGCCAGTCAGCTCTCGGCCGTTTCCATAATGACCATTCCGGCCGAGATGTACGGCTACGGCGTCAATTGGTTCTTTAATGTCGTCTGCATGGTAGTGGTGGTGCCTCTCCTCAACTACGTGATTATTCCCGTCTTCTACAACAACAACATCACCAACTGCTATGAGGTGAGCGCCCTGCCATTGCGGATATACTCTGTATCCAGTTTGTAAATCATTTGTGGTTGCAGTATCTGGAGATGCGGTTCGACAGGAAGGTGCGCGTCCTGCAGACCTTCCTCTTCATATCGACCATGTTTTTCATGTTGCCCATCTTCTTATTCCTGCCCTCGCTGGCCTTCTCCCAGGGTAAGATACAACTCACAGATCAATTTTATACACCATCCGCATAATGGTTTTCCTCCAGTGACGGGCTTCAATGTGCACATCATCAATGCCATCATCTCTGGCATCTGTGTCTTTTACACCATGTTTGTGAGTCATAAAGTACTTCCCGTTAGACCTATCTTCATCCCAATTCTCCATTTTCCAGGGTGGCATCAAGGCTGTGGTCTGGACGGATGTGGTCCAAGCGGCCATTATGGTGGTCTCCGTGGTTTTGGTGGGCGTAATGGGCGCCTATCGTGTGGGTGGCTTCTCCGAAGTCTTGCGTATTGCTGGTGAGGGTGGTCGTCTGGACGTCAAGTAGGTTTCTCCCAGTGGTTTCAACAACAAAGAGTATTCATCTTCTGCCTTTGCAGCTTTAACTTGGATTTCACCACGCGATCCACCATCTGGAACGTCTTCTCCTCGGCCACACTCATGTGGGCGGGCTATGTGGGTCTCAACCAGAGCTGCGTCCAGCGCATTGTCTCCCTGCCCTCGCTGAAGCACGCCAGGAGGTAAGTGGATGTATAGATTGGATGCAGCAGACTCTCATCATTGGTACACCCAAGGGCTCTGGTGATCTTCGGCTTTGGCTTTGTGATCATCATGTTTTTCAACTGCTTCACGGGCATCGTGATCTACTCCCGCTTCTACGACTGCGATCCCATTAAGATGGGCCAGGTGTCCAAAGTTGACAAAATGGTGCCGTATTTCGTTCAGGACACTGTCGGACATCTGCGTGGCCTGCCAGGGGTGTTCATCTCGTGCGTGTTCAGTGCGGCCCTGAGCACACTCTCGGCCAGCATTAATTCTCTCGGAGGAGTGGTCTATTTCGATTACATCAAACCCCACATCCGCCACACGGAGCACAGGGCGAACGTGATTATGAAGCTGTTTGTGTTCTTCTGCGGCATCTACTGCGTCCTGGGCGGCATCGTCGTGGAGAAGTTTAACTCCATTCTCCAGGTGCTCTACTCGATCGTAGGCGTTAGTTTTGGAGCCACGTGTGCCGTCTTTATGCTCGGCATGCTCGTGCCACGTGCCCATGGAAGGGTGAGTTAAGGGAACGATTTTTTGGGACAGATATAACTAATATAGCCTCCTTTTAGGCGGCCATCATTGGAGTTCTTTCCAGTATTGCGTGCATGTCCACCATTGTGATCCTCAGTTGGGGACGCAACCACTACGACCCTCTGCCCACACGCGTGGACAACTGTCCGGCGCCGGCCATGAATGCCACCACCACAGCCTCTCCCCTCATCCCGTCAGCCACAGCGGCCGCCCACACCGGCGATGAGTTCAGTATCCTGGATCTGTCCTTCAACTGGTATGTGGTTGTGGGCTTCGCCATCACCTGGCTGGTGGCAGTGCCGCTAAGCTACATCCTGAAGCAGCGAGCCGATGTCAAGCTGGATCCCAAGCTCCTGTCGCCGGTGGTACAGCCTTTCTTCCGCTACGAACTGGCGCAGGCAGACGAGCTGCACGAGCTGAAGAGCGAGAACACCAAGGCCTGAGGCAGTTAACCATAAGATATGCTTAGGTTGGGCATCGTAAAGATATAAGATAGGAACCCGGTGGTTGATATGAGTGCTGTGCACAGTCAGTGGACTCCAGTACGATCCCATTTCATCTAGATCGGATCTGTCTGCTGAACATCAAGAATTTTGCTTATCTGAATAAAAGGCTATATCACTATTGTCTGGCTCTTTAGTCGTAATCTTTGGACAGCGACAGATTCTAAATATAAACCGCAGAAGAAACGAGAATTAGAGCAGTGCCGTGCCCCAAACGGTACATTGGGTAAATATATCAGTCATTAATCCACAGAAGAACCGAGTCATAGTCACAGCCATAAATTGTGGAACCTGCTAAAATTCTTATCGCTAGCAAACATCTAGTTCAGAATGGGCCTAGAGTGTTAAGATCTTTACACACTACCTGGAAGGGTGGTATAACAACAGGCACGCCCCGAATCTCTGTCCCAAAATGGAAATTATACAAAGACAAACATCTGAAGCCAAAGGTTTTGGAAGACAAATAGTTCGGGGAAGTTGAACAGATTCCATTTAAGGCTGTGCCATCTAAAAAGTATCTCCATTTAGTCTCCATTTGTATATATGTATGTATGTATATTTAAATTTAAAGATACTTGTTGAGTCCAGGAACGTGAGAATTGCGGATAAAACACAATCGCTTATCTTAATCGGTACTTAGGCGTTGGTTGCGTTTTATATCCTATTTGCAAAAGGAGGTTAATTCTTATTCTACGCACGCTTCGTCTTTTCTCCCCGCTCTTTTATCGACTGCTCAAACTAATGTGACCTTCTTGTCTTTTCATATTGTGACCATTTTTCTTCTTGTCTTTTCATAGTGTGACCATTTTTCTTCTCTTTTTTTTTTATGTAGGGTATCTGTGCCCTTGCTTAGAACTAAGTATATATAAGCTAATTTTTCTCAACAACAATACTTATAAGCGATAGGTCATCATGATGCACTTGATATTCGAATGCAGAGAGGCACCGGGAATGATTCTCTTACTTGGAGCTCTTTAGCTTGCAAGTTTTTCATTGTTTTCTAATTTATACGGTGTGTTGGAAAAGCCAACAAGCGACGCAAGACCAGATAACTAAGGCACTAAACTTCTGTTTGATTTACGGAGGAGGCTGTGGCCAAGATCAGATAAGGAGCCCACCGCCTGGGGGATTCATATTTAAGCACAAATCAGGCCAGGGTACTCTCAAGTGTGCGCATAGCCTCCGAACGTCGCACAACAGCCAAATCGGTACTTACAGAACCACTGCCAGGATGTCGAGCGACACGCCGGATCTTAGATTCGGCATAACGGACTTTGTGGTCTTCACCGTCATGCTGAGCGCCTCGGCTGGGATTGGTGTGTATTTTGGGTTGTTCTCGAAGGCCAAGAACACCACAGAGGAGTACCTACGCGGTGGCAAGAAGATGCAGACCCTCCCCATTGCCATCTCTCTGGTGGCTAGGTGCGTAATGCGGGGAACGAGAGATATTTAATCTTTACGATGCCACCCGAGGGGATTGTAAAAGTGACTTACGTCAATCGCGTCCTTACCTTAAAGAGATATCCACTCGAACTAGCACTTGAACTAGAAATGTGTGGATCTATGAATTGTCTTTATTAAGTCATTAAATGGCTTGAATATTTATCATTCTAGTCAGCTATCGGGCATTGCCATCATGTCCATTCCCGCCGAGAGCTACTCGTTTGGCTTCAACTACATCTTCGTGGTGCTGGCGATGGTGCCAGTCATTCCCATTCTGATCTACATCATTGTGCCCGTATTCTACGAGAACAATGTCTCCAATTGCTACGAGGTGAGTGGGCCTATACACGTGATATCACTTTCCTTTCCTTGACAATCGTGTTTCATAGTACCTGGAGACGAGGTTCAATAAGCGCACGCGTCAGTTGGTCACAATGGCTTTTGTGTTGAATTCGTTCCTCATGCTCCCCGTCTACATGTTCATTCCTTCGCTGGCCTTTTCCCAGGGTAAGTGAGGAGAGAGAGTCCTGGAGAGATACCGAAGCTTATCCACTCCTTTGCAGTGACTGGAATGAATATTCATCTGATCAATATCATGGTCTCCTCTATCTGTATCTTCTACACGATGCTGGGCGGTATCAAGGCGGTGGTGTGGACCGATGTGGTGCAGGGCGGTGTGATGCTGCTCTCAGTGGTTACTGTGGGTGTCATGGGCACCGTCCGATCGGGGGGCTTATCCACTGTCCTGGAGAATGCCGCTGAAGGTGGCCGAATGGATTTAGAGTAAGGTTGTGGATGAATTCTTCGATGAATTTTTGGACTGACTCTCGGTTACAGCTATAGACTAGATCCTCGGATTCGTTTGTCTTTCTGGAGCGCCATGACTGGTGGCGTATTCATGTGGACAGGCCATATCGGCCTCAATCAGAGCTGTGTGCAGCGTATCGTCTCCCTGCCCTCGTATTCCCATGCCAAAAAGTGAGCCCCGCTTGAAACATATCTCCATTTCGGTCTGACAGACGTTTGTGTATGCTTTTTATTCCTATGTAGATCTCTAATCATTGCGGGACTGGGATTCATTATTATCAGCTTGTTCAACACCTTTACGGGAATCATTATGTTTGCCCGCTACTACGGCTGTGATCCCATTCTGGCTGGTGTAGGTCCTTCCTCCCATACATCCATACACGAATACTTATTGCTGCACTCCCACAGCTCGTCAGCAAACCGGACAAGATGATGCCTTTCTTTGTGCAGGACATTATGGGCCATTTGGCCGGAATGCCCGGCGTGTTCATTTCCTGCGTCTTCAGTGCAGCCCTTAGCTCGCTCTCGGCCACACTCAACTCTCTGGCCGGGGTCGTATATTTCGATTACATCAAGCCCCACATCCGACACACGGAAGCACGTGCGAATGGGATCATGAAACTGGTAATCATCGCTATGGGCGGCTACTGCATCCTGGGCGGTTTCATAGTCCAGAACTTCAACTCGATTCTGCAGACTGTTGTGACTATCACTGGCGTCAACACGGGCGCCGTGGTGGGGGTCTTTCTGCTCGGGATGTTTGTGCCGCGATGCAATAGCAAGGTGGCAGTGTCCAGCATTTTGATCAGTGTGGTGGGCATGGTGTGGATCATCGCCAACGGCCAGATGAACTTTAAAGCGGGCCTCATCAAGTACGAAGTGCTTCCCAACTCTCTAGACCAGTGCGAGGCACGCGGTCTCCACACGATCTTGGATGCCATGTAAGTTTTGAGTTTTCTGCGATCCCCATCCCCATCCCACTCTCAACATTCCTTCCATTATTTTTTCAGTAACCAAACTGCCATAAGCCCAATTACACCGAAACTACCAGGTCCTGCAGCTCCAGTCACAACTGCCTTTGAGAGCAATCGAGACTTTTCCCTCTATGACATCTCCTTCTACTGGTACAAGGTCGTGGGTGCGCTGTTGGTCTTCTTCTGGGCAGTGCCCATGAGTTATGTCTGGCCCCCGGACCCCAACGAAAAGCAAAATCCTAAGCTATACTCCCCCTTTGTTCGAAAGTTCCTCAATCTTTCGAATTTCGAACAGCAAATGGAGGAGGTGCCGCTGCGGAAAGCGACAGTCCACGAGATTCCTGAACTTCGAGTAGATGCCTAAGAAAAGGAAAGGGAAGTTGGCCTTGAAAACTGATCTGTTTTAGGAATTTAGTTAATCGTAGGCTCAAATATATGACGTAAAAGTAATCCTAGAGAACAAATATTCAGTGGAAAAGTAAAAACTATTAATAAAAAGTGCTTAACAAAAAAATTAAATATAGGTTTCAGTCAGAGATAGTTGCTTATTCTAATGATTTATATGCAAAGCAAAGCACAAAGCACTAGTCCTTATGCCGACCATTGAATGGGACTTCCAGAAGGAAGCGTTTCCGACCTATAATATATAAATATGTGTGCCTGTCCGTCCGTCTTGATCAGCGCCTAGATCTTGGAGACTATAAGAGCTAGAACAACCAAATTTTGTATCCAGATTCCTGTGTTCACATTGTTTCAAGTGTATCTCATGGAGCGAAAATCTGTGGCATCCACAGTTTTGAAGATACGAGAAAACCGAAATAGCAGAATCATAGAGAGTGACCATATCCAGCATATTGGATCCGATCGGATTATTATTATAGCCAGAAAGAAGCAATACAATATCAGTGGCTACGCAATCACTTCCACACGCTTGCTCATTTTCCCTCTCTCACACACTCGTCCTCGTGCAGTGTGCGCTAGGGAGACAGATGAGGGGGAATCAACCCCAGTAATAGAAAAAACCCTTGCAGCGGCTTATTAAGTTCCAAAGGAAACTATTTTGCCCAAAGAAATAAGGAAAGCATTTAAAAATTATAAGAGAAGTAACTTGATTTTCTTCAGAACTTTCCGTTAGCGGCCCCAGAAGTAGGCATTCATTTTCCAGATAAAAAAGGCTAGAGGTCAACTGAAGGTGCAACTTCAGTTTCTATTATTTGAGGTTCTATTTTTGGGATATGAGCACTCTTCTACCCACAATAAATGCGTGCAACAAACTCAGAGTGGGTGCGGCTAGTTAACGTACTAGATTATCAGCTAGGGAATAACCATAAAGACGACGGGTCCAGAGGATGGTGATAAGAAGAGACAACGCAACGATCTGGGGGAATCTTAGATACTCATCATCCTCGATCCCCATTGATGGATGGGATGGGGAAAATGAATGTACTTAGAACTCGAACAAGTACGTTACGTTTCGGCCCTTGGATTGGATATGGGCGGTTCATTCGGGTATCACCCCGTGAAAGGCAGATAAGGAGCACTCCTGATTTACGATGTCGGTGATACGTTTACGCTTACCAGACAGATTTCGTGACGAGATAAGGAGCTTTTACCTAGCTGGAGATCGCTACTTAAGAAGGGAGTTGCTGCTTATCTCCATAAGTGTGTTGGCAGCCTCCACAAGAAGAGTCACGGCTTTCCCAGTCTTGTCCTCAGGGTAGTGTCATCGCTGAAATCGCTTAAGCGTTAGAAAAGGATCCAAATCAAGGCTGCATAATGGCGGCAAGTACTTCGGAGTTGCCAAGCACAGTGGCCACAGTGGCAGCAGCCACCGTAGAGAATCTACGATTCAGCGGGACCGATTACATTGTCTTCACCCTAATGCTTAGTGCATCGGCGGGCATTGGCGTGTACTTTGGGTTCTTCTCAAAGGCCAAGAACACTACCGAAGAGTACCTGCAAGGCGGCAAGAAAATGCCCACATGGCCCGTGGCCATATCCCTGGTCTCCAGGTGAGTGTCATCATCACCTTTACCGCTGAAGATTTTCCATGTCGTCACTGCCAAAGGTTTTGAGGCGGAACACACAGCGGCTTTATGGACCCTTTAAGATAAGATCTGTCTATGTATCTATTCGTTTATCTTATCAGAAGTGCGCATGGCGCCTAGTCCATCCATAAAATGAAGGCTTAGATGAATTGCTTTATTCGGTGGAATATTGTGAAATTAATCCAAATTGCGTTCGGGCCCCTCTTTTTGCACAAAAATCATTTTCCGATCCAATGTAAGGATAGGAGGTATCTAGACTAATGATCTTTCTTTTTCAGTCAACTCTCCGGCGTGGCTATGATGTCCATTCCGGCAGAGTCCTATACCTTCGGCTTCAACATTGTGTTCATCGTATTGGCTATGATCCCAACGGTGCCCGTTCTCATCTATATTATTGTGCCTGTGTTCTACGAGAACAATGTTTCAAACTGTTACGAGGTGAGTGGGAATGTCCTCCTATCACCATGCTCCCTCTAACAAGAATCCTTTCTTCTTTCCCTGCAGTACCTGGAAATGAGGTTCAGCAACCTAACCCGCCAACTGGTGACCATTACATTCATCATGAACCAATTCCTGATGCTGCCTGTCTACATGTTTGTGCCCGCGTTGGCCTTTTCCCAAGGTATAATGGAAATAGATTTTAATCGTGTTTCGTTTGGCGGGGAAATTAAAATTCATTTTCATTTACAGTGACCGGCATCAACATCCACCTGATCAACACAGTGGTCTCCTCCGTGTGCGTCTTCTACACGATGCTGGGCGGAATCAAGGCTGTGGTGTGGACGGATGTCGTCCAGGCTGGCGTGATGCTGCTCTCCGTAGTGCTGGTGGCTATTCTGGGAACTTCGCACACCGGCGGATTGAACAAGGTCCTTGAGAATGCCTCAGAGGGTGGACGCCTTGACTTTAAGTGGGTTGAATAGCCTTCCACTCAGCGATGGATTCACTGCATCATTTTGTTTTTTGTACAGCTTCGGGATAGATCCTCGCTTGCGTATCACATTCTGGAGTGGAATATTCAGCGGCGCGCTCATGTGGACGGGAAAGGTGGGCCTCGACCAGAGCTGTGTACAGCGCATCGTCTCCCTGCCCTCGTATTCCCATGCAAAAAAGTGAGTGCTAATCGCTGGAGAGTGCACTCACTCCAATTCATTTTAATGTCGCTCTCTTTGTGTTGTAGGTCCCTAGTAATTGCTGGCATTGGTTTTCTGTTTATCATGATCTTTACCTGCTTCATTGGCATCATCATGTTTGCCTACTACTACGGATGCGATCCCATACAGGCTGGGGTAATAATATCCTTTCAATATCTGAATAAACCCATTCTCAGCTCTCCCCTTTCTTCCGTAGCTGGTCAGTAAACCGGACAAACTGATGCCGTTTTTCATTCAGGACATCATGGGGCATCTAATCGGCATGCCGGGCGTATTCATCTCTTGTGTGTTCAGTGCCTCCCTCAGCTCCCTGTCCGCCAGTCTCAACTCTTTTGCCGGCGTCGTCTACTTTGACTACATCAAGCCACACATCCGGCACACGGATGCACGTGCGAATGGTATCATGAAACTGGTCATCATCGTGATGGGGGCCTATTGCATCCTGGGCGGATATATGGTGCAGAACTTTAATTCCATCATCCAGACCATGTGGACGATAACGGGCATCAATACGGGCGCCGTGGTGGGGGTGTTCCTGCTCGGCATGTTTGTGCCTCGCTGCAGTGCCAAGGTGGCAGTCACGGGCATAGTCTTTAGTGTGGTGGCCATGCTTTGGATCATCATCAATGCCCAGATGAACTTTAAGGCAGGCCTCATCCGGTACGATGTTCTTCCGAATGGCCTGGATCAGTGCGAAGCTCGCGATTTCCAAGTGATCTTGAACTCCATGTAAGACAGCCATCCATCATTCTTAGTTTCCAAAAAATAGTCTTTCAATGGTACATTTTTCTGCAGCAACAGTAACGCCACTACGCCTGCTGCCACTATGGAGGCACCGCAACAGGTGACCACTGCCTTCGGAAGCAATCGGGACTTCTCCCTCTACGACATCTCCTTCTACTGGTACAAGGTGCTGGGTGCTATTTTGGTGTTCGCCTGGGCCATTCCCATGAGCTATGTGTGGCCCACGGACAAGGAGGAGAAACAGAATCCCAAACTCTATTCGCCTTTTGTTCGCAACATGTTGAACGTGCCCGATCCCGTGGTAGAAATGGAGGAGATGCCGCTGAAGTCATCTGACTTAAAGATTAAGGAGAACGGCACTCTGCAAGATGCCTAAAGAACACATGACTCCCATCCACAAATTTTGTATTATATTATATTAATAATAATAATAATAAGAAAAAGTCTGCATATTGGACAGTAGGAGGCCTCCGAGGCCTGGCAGTTCGAGCAGCTAAGACGCTTTGAGAACTGCCTTTTGGCCAGCTTTTCATGTCTCTTTGCAGAGAAGGTTGAAGACACCATAGCTTATTGAAATTGGTTTTGACGCGTTTTTGACGACTGGCCTAATACTATGGACAGGGGTGGGGAAGATACAATTTAAAAAATGAAATTTGAATTTTGACTTCCTTTTCCATGAAGCGGGAATAGAAAGGCTCAACAATAGTTGCATTTTTTTATAGTTTTCATTCCATACTCATCTCCAACTTGCAACACCCATACCATACCATACTCAATCTCAATGCCAATAGCTCTATTATATTGCAAGACATTCGGCATCGTGTGTGCTTTACGGCCACAATTAAAAACCACTCAGTAAGCCAACTTGGTTTTAGATCCTTTTTAGATTTTGAAAGGTCGAGGAAGTCCGCAATTTATTAAGTTAAAATCATGTTAAAATAGCTTGAAAATTAATTGTAACAAAATGGACTGAGAAATACAAGTGGTTAAACATCTGACAGAAGCAGTGCGTTCAGAGGCGGGAAAATTTGAATTTATCTAAAATTAGATATGACAAAAAATATTTATCTGAAATTTATCGGAACTTCTTACATTTACATGTATTATACATATAATATACATCATCAACTACACATACAATTTGTACGATACTTTTCTGCAGCGCAGCCCTGGCATCACTATCGAAAGTCAGCTGTTGCACGCATAGATGGGCAGCACTGCTGCGGCGCGCGAAATCAAAATCGGAAGTCAATTTTCGTGCAATGTGTATTAAAATACATTTTTCTTTATTTATGTACATCAATACACATAAATAAAACTCGAGTTGCTACAACAAATGTACACACATCTTGAATATTGCTCAACAATATTGCAATTTGCATACTCTTGTACAATAATCACAGCATCTTTATCTTTCTATCATTAATTGGTCTAGACTAATGCTTAGCTTACGAACTAAAGACTACATTTTCGGTAAGTACGATATGGGGGAGGGGATGGGATGATATGATGAGGGATAGCACTAGAGCGCCGCCCTGGTGCCAGAACCGAGCTGCCGATACACGCCCGTCTCGCCCGGCGGCACAGTGTCCAGCTGCACTTTGCTGGCGTCACAGATCGACTGGTGCCTCACGCCCTGCCCGCTGCTCGAGCTGGTGAAGACCACGGCAATGGGGTTGCTCTTCTGCTTTTCGTTGTGGATGTGTGCCTCGTCCGGCGACGACTCGTACGCATGGTTGACCTTCTCCTCCTTGCAGGTCGTTGTGGTGGCCGATGAATCGCTATTGTTGCGTCCGTTCAGTCCGGACTCCTCCTCATGCTTGACATAGTAAGGCTTGGGTCCGGAGAACCGTTCCCAGCACCGGAAGATGATGGGATGTAGCAGCTTGCCGTCGTACTCATCGTCGGGATGCTGGGTCAGCATGCTGATCAATGTTCCAATAACCACTGTCATTGCGGTTCCAATAAGACTGTAGTACATGAAGCTGATCGAGTAGAACGTCTCGAGAGGGGTGCTACAAAGAAATACGCAATTTAATACGTTTATTTATTCTTTTTAAACTCAACAACTTTCTACTCTTACCGTTCAGGCGCAATGCTCGGCGGCGTCTCCAGCAAGGTGGTCTGGTTGTAGCCATCGATGGGCGTGTGCGTCAGCAGCCACGGCAATTGTTCCATCTCAATCGGCTTGGCAATGGACTGAGAGAAGCTGTGGTTGGAGCAGCCCTACAAGGATACAACAAGATTGTTTAGACACCAACATTCATCTCTATTCGTGCCAGGGACTCACTTCCGTGGAGGTGGGCAGCATGGGATTACTTTTGTCGATGGTCATCGAACCGCCAATAATCCAGAGGACAAAGGCACAGGCAGAGATCATGCCTGCCGAGGTTCCCTTCCAATTGGCAACCGGTACCATCATGGCCAGCAGGAAGCAGCCAAGCAGTGGTCCAGAAGTGGCCGAGAAGACGAGCAGCGATGACTCGATGACGCCCGCCAGTAGGCCCACTCCAAAAGCCACGCACATAATGATCAGGCCACAGATGATGGTGATAAGCTTGAGAATCCTCAGCTGCTGATTGTCGGAGAGCCCCTTGAATCTTGGTAGCTGCGACACAAAGTCCTCCCAGCAAACCGTGGCAAGCGAATTCAGATTGGACACCATCATGCTGTAAGCTCAGGAGGTTCGCATAATTGGATCGACCGCATTGAAGGTGGATCACTTACCACAAGGCTCCGTTAAACAACGTGGCCATGAAGATGCCCACAAAACCTGGCAGAAAGCCCAACTGATCCTCGACAAAGAAGGGCAGAATCTCATCGGGTTTCTTGATATACCCCTCGGCGTACGGATCGCAGTTGATGTACGTTGAATAGATGACCATGCCGGAGACCCAGGACAATGCGAAAAAGAAGAACACCAGGGGAACATTGCTTAGCATCACGCTGTAATGGAAACAAAAGGGTTACCGAGTGCAGCACGTGAGGGTTCGGCGAGGTCAGGACTTACCGGCGGACTTGCTTGAGGGACTTCAAGCTTACATATCGCTGCATGAAGTTCTGCTGGCACCCAATCTGCGAGAGGGACATGAAGAGCTGACCCAGCCAAGCCGAAACCGTATCCACCCGGACCGTCATATCGCCGGTGAAGTTCCAGAAGCTAAGACGACCTGGAAATAAAGGAAGGAATGCGGAGTCTTTACTGCAAGTGCAGGACAGAGATACAGAGTGGCGAAGAGCACGAGGAAGCAGCATGTGGAGGGATTCCCAGGAGTCTGACGATTGCCACAACGACAGCCAACAACTCAAACTCAAGTGACAAACGCTCTCGCGTCACACATTTATTACTGTCGTCATGCGAGGCTCCCATTTCCCCCACAGATTTTCCTTTCCTGCAGCGCCCCCGCCCTTGCCACTGATGTCGCTGTTTTATGCCACTTTTATCATCATCATTTATGTGCATAATGAGCCGACGCAGCAGCAGCAGCAGCAGAAACGGGGCAAAAGCAACCCAGAATGGATGCCATTTTAATAGTCATCATTCGTCAGCATAAATGTGGGACACACATCCAGCACCATTTGACAGGCCTGGCTAATAAGCTGCCATGATCAATCGAAGCACCCGAAGCAAACCCGCGCCGTGTGGATGGCTTACCATTGTCGCGATTTAGCTGGTAAACCTTCTTTGGCCCGCCGGTGGAGATGGATCCCTGGATGCAGACGGCCAATGTGACGACCAGAATGGTCAGGGTCTGGATGACATCCGCATTGATGGCAGCCTTCAGGCCTCCCTAATGTGGTGGACCGGGAAAAAGAAGATTAATTTGAATATTTGCATCATTAAATTGTAGACATTCCGCCACTAAACTCGACGACTCGACGCAACTTACCATAATGGTGAAGAATATGCAAATGACAGACATGCCCACTATGCTGGCCCAGTATGGTATGCCGATGACCGTCGACAGGGCCACGCTCGGCGTGTACACGGTGATGCCCAGGTTGCAGATCTGTCGCACAATATACGTGGCCGAGGCCAGGCACCGCACGGTCCGGCTCTTGAATCTGAAAGAGGCAAGACCAGGAGTCGAACAGGTGAGTGGAGGCATTAATTAGACAGCGCGATGAGGTGCCTCTCGCACATTTATTATTTTTATTCAAGATTTTATGTTTTGCCTCCTCGAGTTACATACAAATGTATATACATAGGTACCCCTTATTCTGTTTCACCCCAGGCCTTCTTTTTTATGATTTACTACAGCTGTAAAGAAGTTATGTTGGATCGGGTAAAGGGCATCGCCGAAATTTACGACAAAACTGGGCAGAAAAAAAACTCTAAGAAAATTGGCGGGTCTGTAACTCGTTTTGATTGTTTTTATTATTTTTATAGTTGTGCCGGGCGCCTTTTATGGCCCTGGTTGTAAAAATTTGTGTGTTAATTTGATGCAAAATGTGCGACAAGATGGGGCGGTCCCGTTCGAGGGTCCGCCGCCTAATGATCGTTTAGTATGCGTTATGTGGCTTGGGCCCCACTTGTCCCAAGAGCCTCCTCACACGCACTGGAATGGGTTTTACTAACTAAACTGGTTCATGTCCATAATCCTTTGATTGAGACACTTAACTTTAAGCTACTCTAAGAGTGCAGTGCGTTTCGCTGTAGTAAGACGATTTGACACCATCAGATAACTTGAATGTGAGGGATGACAGCATACGAATCATATTTGATGACCTATTCTTGTAATAATTCATCAATTGTCCCTATCGAATACGAATATGAGATATATTTTTTGAGCAAATAGTCCACGGCAATCAATTGTAATATAAAAGTAGAAAATTAAAGTCTTTCATACATCACATAATCGAACTATTGTTTAAATTGGATTAGATATTAATCCTTGTTGGAATTCTCCACCTGACTTACACCTTTGAAACCCACTGTAGTTTCTGTGGTAATCACAGGTAATTTCTTGTCGAACATCTAAGCTGACTGCATAACAAACTTTCCCCCCCAACCTCTGGATCTCCTCTGCATCTATCCCCGTGTGTGGGGCCCACTAAATGATTAATTGCCTCTGGCCAATATTGATCTGGGCTATTGTCGGGCTGTCATCGGGCCCCTGGCCCTGTCCCTGTCCCTGTCCTAACTGAGTGCTTAAGCATGAGCGATTGGAGTCGCAGGTGTTCGGTATGGGGATTAAATGCATATTTAGATGAATGACCCCTCCGTGGGCTGCCTGGCAGGGAAGATATGGGATGGCGACGGATTTCATCTTTAATCGCCTTAATTTTGAGGCTCCAAACCTAGGGGCTTTCATTAATAACACCGCACTTTTCCAATAAGCAATCATCGATTGTACCGACATGTGTACTAGAATGGGGAACTCCCCCTCCCCTCCCCCTATCAGATATGCACTACTCGGGCTTAACATATTTACCCATTTGACTTTATGGAACTGCAGCAGTACGAGCTTCCGGATGGACGGTGTTCTTCGGGCGGACTTTAAGCGGTTTACATTGACATTGTCCGTGTGCCCGTGCCCCGCGTCGTATGCTTGATATACACACATTTTAATTGTGACACAAAGAGGAAAGCAATCTGAAAATCCCACAGAGGCATGATAAAAGCCTGGCCAATTTGGAAGAGGACAGAGGCCTGACAGTCGGTCTTATGTGTTGATTGAACAGGCGTGGCGTGTCGTGGCGCTGGGTATTGGGGATGATGATGGAGAAACCATCTTCTGGTTGGTTGGCCAAACATTTATTTAGGCAGCTGTTCGGGGCTGTGTGTTCTTTGGTTTTTCTTGTTTTTCCTAGGGCTGAACTTGTTGTGGAAATTGATAAAGAAATATTATTGTAGGAGACAAATATCCTGCCAACATATTGCTTCTCTATTTCAGTTTCTGTGCCTGTGCTTGTGTGTGTTCTAGTGCGAATGTGTGCTGCCTTTGCTTGCGGTCAATTTTGGCCTGATATGTCAATTTAATATGATTTATGGGATTTATTGTTTTCTACTGCCTTTCATTCCGGCTTCGTCTTCCTTCTCTTCTGTGTCTCTGGGTTTTTGGTGAGTGTTTTTCTCCGTTGTCTGATTGTGGCATTTGTTTCTCATTTAGCCTGTTAACATTGTGTTCATCACAATAAGTGCTCTTGCTCTAGCCGGCTCCTGCTTTGCTCTCCTGCTCGCAGGTCTCTTGTTCTTGTTCTCTGTCTGTTTCTGTTTCTGCCTCTGAAGCTCTTCCTTTATGGCCCTCTGTCTCCGTCTCTATCTCCGTCTGTGTGTGAGTAATGACCTGAGGCTGTCACCGCCGTCCAGTTGATTGAACGTTGTCCTGGTGCTGCCCTTTGTTTTAGTTTAATTGATTTAACTCCCTTCGGCTCTTGCTGCTGCTCCTCTCTCTCCCTCTCCTTCTCTCTCTTAGCATAATCTACTTTGTTGAGTTGATTAAAGACGTCCTGCGAGGCGATTGTCGCTTAATAACTTTAAATGAAATGTAAGTGCCGCAAAGTATGTAATAATTGATGCAGCCCTGTCAGCGGGCAAGCAATTACTAGCAAGGCACTCTCGTTCCCATTTCCCATTCTCTTATCCCCTATCCCCCATCTGCCATCTCCCAGCCCATTACCACTCCCACACACTCGCCCAGGGCAACGTCAATGACCAGCCCCAAGAACAATAAAGGAAAGTGTGTGAGTGTGAAAAGCGGAGGATAGATTGGGAAGGGAACCAGGACAGTTCAATGGGAGTGACAGGAGCAGCAGCAACGAGCCTACCCTCCGACCAGCCCACCTTCAGACATGGTCCCATCCATTAATCATGCAAGGCCGCTAAGTCAGTTTCGGCTATCGGACAAAGGCATAAATTAATGGCAAATTTAATATGACGAGTGGGTCTGAACATTGACCAGATAATCGCCGCTTAGAGAGCCAGTCTGCCTCCCTGCCCCTCGACCCCACGGAAGTAAGGCGCAAGGGGCAAGTCTTGTGGTCGGGTCGAGTTAATTTTACAATCAAAGGCAATATAACCAACGCCAGAATGGGTGTGACAAGCCAGGACTGAGTGGGTGGGTGTCACCTTTTTGATTGCATTAAATGCCATGCATAAATAAACATAATCAGCCATATAAAGTCGGGGGTCCTGAGTGTCATCAAAGCGTTAAAAGATGACATCCACAAAAGAAAAAAAAAGAGATAACAAGGAATCAAACGGAGTCTGGGGCAGATAATCGACTTAGGTGGTACCCCATACTTGGATGGAAAGGTGACTGTTACAAAGGATTCCCCAGAAATTATTGTTGTCATAAGTTACAGCAAAGATACCCCTGCATAATCCACATGGAATTCTGTCTCATGCCCAAACAACTCCTGCATACCCCTTTTTGCACGGGTAGGGGCGAATGGATGTGTGGCTCTGAAACAACTTTGTTGTCTTTGAATTGCAAATCAAGCCCTCACTTTGTAGCCAGCACCGAAAACGTCTTTATTTATGCGCATGCATGTCACTCCATTCCATCATCCTAACCATCCCAACGATCCCGAGCAAGGGGGCGGGAGCCTGCTGCTGTGCCTCCCCTTTTTTTATTTGGTTAACACCCGTTCGCCCGTGGAGCGGCACTCTGGCCCGACTCTTGTAGTCGTGAATAATCCAGGGCGAAATTCAAATGCACTTTTTCCATTTGCTAAGTGCCAACGATTGTTCGATTCAGCGATATCAATTTAGTTGTACATGTACGAGTATGTAATTGCCACAGGACTCCACCTCTGGCTTCCCCCCACTTGCCCCACCCTGAGCAGTAGCAGAAGGAGGAACTATCCCAAAGGAAACTTGACTTGACCATTGAACCCGATTGGGATTGGGGCCAGATAGCAAATCTCTGTGCTGTGAGCAGGATAACACTTGAGTGGGCTGCAAGTCAAGGGTCGTGGTGCTCCCACTCTAAGTGTGGGTGTGATGTTGTGCGTCTACCGAGTGGCAGACATCACTTGCGACAGGCGACTGACAAGCGAGAGAATCCATGACTCCACTCCACTCCGTGTGTGTGTGTCTTGGTTTTTCGTTTCGCAAGTTTTTGGGGTATGGAAAGAAGAGAACAGAGTACAGAGGACCGGGTCGGATCGGATCGGAGGCAACTGTCAGCGGTGCCTGGTGCCTGGTGCCTGATGCCAGTGACAGGCAACAACACGCGCTATTTATAAACATTATGACACAAACGAATTGTCATACAATTTGTCAACAGCCTCAGAGACCGAGTGGCTGCTTTGTATTTTCCCTCCTTTTTCCTTTTTCCATTTTCCCTTTTTCCCTTGCTCTCTCCTTCTCTCTCTCTGTGTGTTTGTATTTTTTTATGTATTGTCATCGTGTTGCCATCGTCAAGGCTTTTGTCTTTCCTCTGCCTTCGTTCTGCTTTGTGTTTGGCCAAGTGGCTTTTGCCAATTTGTAGCATATTCACTAATCGGCCTCTGTCTCAGCCTTCGTCTGGGCCTGATTTCTGCCTATTTTGATGAAGTTGTGTGCATAAACATGTCGCGGGGCGCCAGTTGCGATGACAAGCGACAATGGGGCATCAAAATGTTGTAGGCACAACTTTTTCGGGGCAACATTTGGCCAACCCAACCCAATCCTTTTTAGCTCGGTATCCTCTTTATTTTATTCTTTTTTCTATCAAATAAATTGACTAAGATTGATGAAGTACAGACGTCTTTGGCAGTGGTTAAGGGGGCTCTTCCATTAGTTCTGAGTTTTGTAAATGGTATGATCTAAAAACAAACTGAAACCCTCATTGATTAAATCCTGAAATTATTTTTAAATCCTTCAGTTGCACTGCAAAGAATACATTCAGCTTCGGAAGTAGTCGAAAACTATATTTACAACTATATTCCAATTGTAGTTATTTTTCCCACAGTGTTCCCCAATAATTTCCTCCTGGCCTCTGCCTCGGTCCCTGCCGGACATGCTAATTTACAAATTACAATTTCATCGCCAAAGCAAACATTTAAATAATTTGTCAATTCGGCACAGCTTTTTCCTTGGTACCATTGCCACTCCCCAGCGTGGGGGATGGGCGATGGGCGATGGGGCTGGGACTGGGCGGCACATGCCAATTAAATTTCAATCAAATTATGCCCAACCGACTGCCGCGCCTCCGCACTACCTCGTGGCTGTTTGTCTTGTCAGTTTTAGCAATTAATTGAATTCTGTTGTCGAAACTGCAAAACATTTGATAACAAATTTGTTAACTAATTTCGAACTTAAAAAACAATTAGGCCCACGATGCGACAACTTGTGACAGAAGGAGGCAGAGCCAGAGCCAGACCTCTGGGCACGACAAACTGACGACAGACTGGGCGATAGCATCGTGTCCGAGTCAGAGTCCCAGTCGCAGTCCAAGTCCAATTCCAAGTCCAAGTTCCAGCCGGAGCACGGACAAATCTATAGATTATTTGCTCTGTCTCCTTGGCTTTTGTTTGGCCATTTGTTTGCTCCGCATTGTTGTTGCTGCTGTTTCTGTTTCTACTTATTCTTTCTTTTTTTTTTTTTTTTTGTAAAATGTAATTCAAATTTATTTAGCAACGCAGCAACTTGTGCCAGGAGCAGAAGCCCTGTCAGAGGCCCCAGCCAGGAGCAGAATCCCAGTGACAGTGGTCTGAGCCTCAGCCTGAGCCCTTGGCGTGTCTCTGTTTAGTTTCATTTGGCCTTCTTAATGAAGAATAAAATTGTGTGCGCTTCGGCGATAAGGGGGCGAGTGGCTGGGGAAGCGTTGCGACGCATTTTGCGAAATTAAAATGAATGTTTAAATAACAATTTTCCTGTTGTCGTGGCCTCGCTTCGTGCTAATTAAACGATGGGGTGCTCGAGAGAGCCACTACCTCATGTCCACTCCTCCCACTTACCTGAGATCGATGTACTGATAGACGGAGGTTATGCCCAGGTTGAAGTAGACGGGCACAAACATGAAGCAGACAATTGGATAGGCGGTCATCATGCCGTAGATTATCTCCCACATCGCCGATCCGCGATAGAACAACTCACTGGGATATCCTGCCGCAAAATGAACATTAGAATTATCTGAATCGATAGCTAGGAACGTCTTAGGAACTCACCCAGCACCGATCGCACGCCGAGGGTTCCGCGTGCAATCGAGATCATTACGGCCACAATCGATACACCGCCCGTGGCAAACACATAATCAGCCTTGCTGCGCTGCTTTTTCTTGCCGAAAATTCGTGTCCAGAGCGGCCCCAGAACGGTGAGTGCTATGAACAGCACAAACATCAGATAATCCCAGCCCAGAGTACTCAAGTCCTTGGCCATGTTGCTGCTGGTGTTGCTGGTGCTGCTGGTGCTGCAAGAAACAAATCAAAATTCAAGTTGGTCACTGGATAAAAACAAACACAATCTTCCCAACTTTAAGCCCAGAGAAGGGGTTTGTGTGGGGGATATACTGGTGGGGAGCTTTTAGGTGCGATGTGAGTTGGGTAAAACGTTTTCCAGCACAGTTGAGCATGTGCATGTTAGTCACGCCCGGTGGACATAATGCCCAGAGAGCTGGCACCGTAGTTCCATGGCTCCGTGGCTCCGTGGCTCCGTGGCGCCGTGGCACCGTGGCACCGCAGTCGAGTAGGAAACTTGACAACATTGTTGCATATCCGCAGGCGTGCGGGCTTTGGTTGCTTGCGCCCATCATAACACATGCATTCCACTCTCTCTATCGCTCTCTGCCACTCTCAGATGGGGCCACACCAAATGAGCGACCAAACAACAAGACTAACGGGAAGGAAAGGAAAGGTTAGCTTTGAGAACCGTACGACCCCCAAAAAAATACACCTATAGTAATGATTCCCAGGAACTTGTACTATGTTTAAAAATGTGGAAACATAAATCAGGTAATTTTAAAGCTGCAAAGATTCTTGCTTACAGAGCCAACGATTAATTTCTGAATGATAATCAGGTGGATATATATCATCATAATTAATCAATAAAATGAACAATGAACAAAAATTGACAATACATTGCTGGAATTAAAATGGCTTAAAACTCCCGGTTAAAAAATATTGACAGAATTACTTATATGTAGAATCAAAGATATTATCTGTTCAGAGTCGGGTCTAAAACATACCACCCTAAACATAGGGTACTACCCTACAATACAAATTAAAAAAAAAACCAACACAAAACACAGGGAAGCGAAGCAAAATGTTGCACGCTGCACAAATTTATGGACTGTGCCCCCACACGCTGACATCTGTATGCATGGCTCGCTGGGAGACCTTTCCGTGTGCCTTTGTTTGTTTCTGTGTGTGTATGAGTGGTGCCACAAGTTGAGAGTGTCAGAGAGAGGGAGAGCCGGCAGCTTAAGTGCGACTTTGCCAGCGACTTTGTGTTTTTATAGCTGAGCCAAACTGTTGAGCTGCCGGGTCAGCTAGGGGCCAATCCACACACAAAGAACAAAGTTACAACCCGGCTTAGGATTTGCTCTCTTACCTGATGCTCTCGTAAAGAAGATTTGGGCCCAAAGATGTTGCCGGGGAAAGCAGTCAAGCCAATGAAAGTTTACAAAGACAAGGGGAGAATAATTGGAATAAATGTGGGCATTGATGTTCCAAGTTTCTCTAAATTGTGGGGGATTTTTTTTGTTAATCAAATGGAGAAATGTTCAATCCGAAAACCTGCAAGTCACAGATACTTTCTTTGTGGGATTCCCACATGATTCACATGATTAAAACTAATTGATCATCTGTGTGAGACGATTTGCCTCCCTCCGGGCATCTCGCATTACGTATACGCCCCATTAGAAGGGGTAGACATCAGGTTGCTCTGTCATTCGGTGGTCATCATCTGGGTCCGTTCAGTCCACCGTACCGGATGTCCAACTAATTGACAACATTTAGCATGCAGTTTCGCCCTGCGTCCGCTGTCCGCTGTCCGCTGTCCCCTGTCATTTGCCATCGCTTTGGCTTTTATCTGACATTCTGTCTGGCCTTTGTGTTGCCTTTCCCTGTCAAAACTATTAGTCATGTTGTTTTTATTCGAGCTGAGCTTTGTTTAAAGCACAGCTGCCGTGTCACTCGCCTGACAGCCGCAGGAGCATCATCTTTGTTCTCCTTCTCCTTTTTGCTTTCGGCCAAGTGATAAGCCAACCCGGAGCCAGAGCCGGAGTCGGAACCGCAGCCAGACCTGGCCTGGCCAAGGGTCTTGTGGCATTGTGCGTGCCAGCTTGTGTGCAAAATGTTATTTTCTGCTGGCTGGGCTTAAGCAAATTATCCATGAGCCATACGAGTAAGCCACCTGCAGCACCACCCATCACCCATCACACATCACACATTACACATACCTCTCCCCCAGCTCTAGCTCCATTTCCATCTCTTTTGTTTGGTGTGAGAGACTGGCTGGATGTGGCCACAAAATGTCCAATAGACAGCGACGACAATTTGCGAGCATTTGCATCAAATATGTATGTACTAAAAACTTGGCCAAAAAAACAAAGGGAAAGCTAGAAGCCGGAAGGAAGAGGAGTCTTAGCTACACGTATGCATAAGTAAGTAGGGCGTGGCCCTGCCCTGCCTCTCTTTCATCCCAGATCAAGCAGCAGGCACTTGAAAGTTTCACATGGCGCACACATAATAAAAGTGGCAGCCAAGATGGGGCAGGGCAAGGCAGGGCAGGATGATGCTGCTTCTCCGGTAACGCCGCCGACGCCATATTCTGCCACTTGCAGTTAATATTCATGCAGTTTTTTATTTTGGCAAAATTATACAAAAGTTGGCGACGTGTGTGTGTGTGTGTGTGTGTGTGAGAGTGTGGAGGAAAGGCTTCGATGCCAAGAATCATAAATTATAAAGCAGCTTGGAGGAGCAACAACAAGCCTTTGACGACATGTCCTGGAGTCATGGCTGGTGTGTCTGACAGCCGCAACGGAAAGTTATTAAGAAGAAAAACGCTTGACTTGACTCCACTCCCCACACCCCCCGCAGTATCTCCACCTCTTTGGAAATGGATTTTTATGACACTCACTCATGAAATATTCAACGTATTCCCACATGATGGCCAGAGCCGAAAATCTTCCACGATAATGTGCCAAGATCGTTCGATGATGAACACATATCAAAAACACATTTGCCCCGGGGCCAAAGAAACTGCTGGGAAATGGTGGAAATGGGGTGGAAATGCAAAATGGGGCCGAACTGGAACTGAACTTAATTTGCCATTTAATGGTCTGATAGTGTCTGCAGGAGGCCAGCTGACAAATTGAAAATGTAATTTGGCCAAAGTGCAGCCTTCCATTCCACACTTCTGCAGCGCCTCGACCTTTGGCTGGGCTCCAACTGGTAGCCGTGGTGGCAGCGGGAGTGACGCAGGACATATGAAAATCGCTTGCTTCTGTTGCCCGGCATGACTGGGCGTTTTAGGGAGTGCCTGGGATATGATGCATATCATCTTTGATCTGCTACTTGCCGGGATAGTAATGCTAATGCTTCTGTTACCTATTCAGGGGAAATTACATTCCACTCGCTTGAGGGTCTGAACAATGTTGCATATATTCAAATTGAGTTTATAGTATGTGGCACTTCAGGGAAGTTTTTGGCGGGGGGATGGGGATGCAACAAAGTTGCATGCATTTCATGGTAAGTAATGCAGAAAAGTTGTTCCAGCTCGTTGCATTCGCTAATTAATGCGTTGCCAAAGTCAGTGAAAGCCTGGGGGCACAAGGAGGAGGGGACTAGGGACTGGGGACTGGGACTGGAATCGGGCCAATCAAAGTTTTATTTGACAGATTTTTGGTTTAAGCATCCAACAACCCCGAAGCTCTAATGGGATGGCAAAGTGGAAAATGTTGTACCAACTCGGGATGTGGACTTCCACTCGTTCCATATGTTCTTGCCAATTGGCCTTTGTCGGGCTCAAACTGGACCGTGACTTCAACTGCAACTGTCTTCTTTCATTTACATGGGACCCTGCTCCGCGTAGCCTTGTTCTGTCAGCGACGGTGCAGTTAAGTCAAGAAACTGCAACTTACTCGTACTTTTCCCCTTTCTTTGTTTCCCGGGTTTTTTCCTCTGTTTGGGTTTTGCCAGGAAACTTTCGCCGGCGGTTCATCTTCTTCATTTTTGCTGCTCGACTGCTAAAAGTTGTTAAATACAAAAGTTTGCCACTTAATACCAGTTCGAGTAATGAAATACGAGTCAAACTGTAAGCAGGGCCATCCCCGGGCAGCGCCATCCCCTCCTTCGAATCCTTCCAGCAAATTGAAGTTGAAGCATGCGGTTGGCAAACTTCCTCCTGCCATTGGGCCAACATGCAACTCTTCTCAACTGTTTTTCAAGCCATCTTGGCTCACTCCACTCCTCGATTGCATTCGGCAATTGTTTGTTTAGCTTTAACCGCTCGACGCTTTACACATGTTCTGGTCCGGTCCCTCGACCTCCTCTGGGGACCGACAACGACCCGAACAAAGTTTAGTTTGATTTCTTCTCGACCACGTTCGCTTTGGTTCTGGTTCTGGCTCTGGCTCTGACTCTGACTCCGGTCAGGCTTAATGAGAAAAGTCATTCGGGGTGTGGCTGCCACACCCATGTGCGGTGGCCACGAGTTTTTCTGCCTTACCCTCAACGTCATTTATCAAACGATGCCCGAAAAATAAATACTCCGACTTAAGTTGCCTCTTATTTATCGTCCGTTGACTGTTGTTGCCAACAGAAAATAATGTCAATTTTTCAACTAGACTTCGGAATGGGTTAAAGTTTCAATTGCGATCATTTATAATGTGTCCAGAGAAAGCCCTCATGGCTTCCACTCGCATGGATGGGGCGGGTGGACTGCTGACATTTCTCTCGTCTCGCATGGGCTACTTCTTCCGCTTGGAAAACATAATTTTCCGCGGACAGTTTATAATTTATTTGCACCGTGACTTGTGTAAAATGTTGCCAAAGAAAAAAACTGTCCACGCACTTTGTAAATTTTCAAAAGTTTCCACAAAAGTGACAGTTGCAACTTGTTTTTGCTGTCCGGTCCGGGCCTGTCTCGCAAGTGAAGTTTTCCGCGTTACAAGTTCTGTCCTGTCAAACAATTAGGCAGCCTCGTTTCGCAGCTTTCTGGCCACATCCTGCGGAGCGTCCTGTGCCGGAGCTTAAGCAATTTGTGGGACACTGAAAAGTATGCTACAAAAATGGCAGCCAGTAGAAAGATCGAAGAAGTGGACAGAGTGCGAGTAGTGGCATTAAAGCGGGCCAGCAGCCACTTGCCACATGCTGTTAATTTGATCAGCTTCAGCCCCGGACAGAAGGAGAAGCAGCAGCAGGAGCTAGAGAGCCGTAGAGGCAGCGGCGACTTCATCCTGGCAATTTAGTGGTCAACCCCGGGCGCTGGTAAATGGGAACTGACCGCCCACCTCGCGGCCGCAGGGTGTATCTGGGGCGCTACGGCTAATGCTCGGGTTTTGCGTTGCAAGCATGCACAACTAATTTCTCGTTGTCGCCTTCCCCGACACCATGGAGGACCACTCGGACTGCACTGTCGCTTCTCAATAGGAGGGAAAGTTGCTTTTCCTCGCTCTGTCTGGCTTGCTTTTCCTACTCCTCTCTCTCTCCCTCCCTCTCCCTCTCTCTGCTCTTTCTGTGGTCTAACAAAGTTTTCATTACGCGTGCTGTGCAAACTTCTCTCTGTCTCTCTCTTTGTATCCTTGCTACTTCCTCTGTGACTCGTGTTGCACCTGCTGGGGGGCAAAAACAATGGACTGCGGTTTCTTTTCATTTGGGTTTCTTTTTTCTGTTCGCATTTTACAAATAATTGGGTTAGTTAGTCCCTGGGTGCGACAATCGAGCCGTTGGCCAGTTCCCAGCCCGTTAATCCTGTTTTCGTCTTGGAACCCTCCTGTGATATCGGGTTGGGGCACATTACCTGCTTGTCTGCCCACGGCTCACCTGTGGCTATGCAAACCAGCTTTCAGGTACCAGACGATACTTCTCTCCACTTTAAAGTATAAGTAAATTGGGTCTTGACATCTTTAACTCATGGGGAAATTTCCCCAAAGACCATCGCTCAAAATAAACAGAGTCATCTCTCAGCTGTGTACCGACCCAAAAGTGAATCCTTTCTGGGGATATAAATTTGCATTCCACTGTGACCTGTCAGGGGCTAAGCAAACTAAAATTTGTCTTGTATTTCGTCCGACACAGAGAGCGGGAACGAGAAGAGAAGCCACTAATCATCGTTTAAAAAGCTGCCACTTGACACCCAGCCAGCACCTGTCCGGCTAATTGAACTAATGAAATGCCTCGGCCATGTCCAGTTCCAGTTCAGTACAGTTCAGTACAGTTCAGTTACTCCTCCGCAGTCGTCTCGCTCCTGTGAGATTGTGGAAATTAAAAAGCTTGTTTGGGGCTCTTTGTTGGCACAAAGGATGTTGACAATAAATTAGACTTGGATACACATTTTTGTCACCATGGAATTGACTCAAATGGATATTTATGGCTGCACCACTACTATCTCGCAGGTGTCTGTGTCTGTGTGTGTGTGTGGCAGAGACACACCCACTTTATTGGCCACGTGCTGGTGATTTGTTCAAGTGTCTTGCCATCATTGGAAAACGAAGCCCTTTATGTCCGCCCGGGGACATTATGTGGTTGTCCAGTCTGGTTAATTACGTATTTATGCAATGAGAGCACATATGCCAGCATTTTGTTTAATTATTGATGTACGACCTGGGTTTAATTGAGAAGTCTGGCAAGTCCATGGCAATATTTGGAATATTTGAGCAGCTGCTGGTTAAAGTTTGTTCAATTATCTGTGAAAACTAAAGCCATCTCTATCCCCATCCAGCTTGGCCTCTTGGATTTTCAATTAACTTGGATAAATCTTGTCAAAGCCAGGTCGATCTTTGAAGGTGACCTCGGATGCCTCTGCCAATGCTAGTTATTAAAAGTTTTAATTCACTTTAGGTGGATGCAAAAAATTAGTTCTGGCTCATCAAGCTGGTCCTGGTCTTCACCGTGACTAGCAAGAGCGTCATGCAAGTCAGCTCCTGCCCCTATCCCAAAGGACAATGCTGCCAGCAGGTTTGTGGGGTGGGGGGTGGCTGGTGGCTGGTGGGTGGGATTTTGCTTGCACAAATTGTTTTGCTGGCAGCGTCAACTTTATGCTGGCAACAATGTAATTTATTTAATTCCTCTCCCTCTCATTTTTACACGCTGCAAAGCAATTTTCAACTGGCAACAGTTGCTGTCCCACTTCTCCTTAAGCCTGCTGTCATACGAATACGCTATGTTTTCTACCGATGCCTCTTGAAGAAAAATTACAGCATTTTGTGATGGATAGTTCTCTCATGTACACGGGAGTGCACACGTTTACCCGCATTATGCATTATGAAAAAGGGGTTTTACAACGAAAATGCGACTAAATCGGATACTGTTTTCTTAGCTATGTAACGAGACAGTTTTGGGGGACAAAATTTAAGGACAATAGAAAACCGTCGATGCAAAACGAACCGTGTAACAGGAGCTCAATCCTCATTTGTCCCCCTTTGTGTTTATTTCATTTGAATTTATGCTAAATCGTCACAGTTTCAGAGTGCGTGTTATCCTTCTGGATTGTTCTGGCTGTCCTTCTCGTTGTTGCTGCTCTAAGAGGGGCAAGTAAACTGGCTTCGCTCAGAATTATAATTTCAAATGATTGTGCGTACAATCAGTTGTAATTAGCATATTTAATTACATCCTCCATAAATATTCATGAGACGCAAATTGCAGCTAACTCGCGCGAGCACACCGGGCCCCAAGTGTTGACACGCCTGAGGGACAATTAGGGAATGAATCTATGGATGTACTGATTGATTGATTGATGGATGGAGCGCCCGAACTGTGCGGCAATGTAACCGAGCCACTCCAAATAAAAACAAACCGACGAACAAAGGCCAGCAATTAAACAAACACTATCAATATGCAATTAATGTCATGTAAACGATATTTGCAGATAAATAAAGGTCGCTCTCCTCTTCTCCTCCACTTCTGTGCAACACTTTATCCACTAAATTGACACGGAAAATATTCCAAATAGGGTGGCTATGTGGAGTGCAATTAGTTATTGTCTGCTCTTCAGTGTGAATGCCACTTGCCTTGTCCCGTGTCGTGTAACACTTTAAATCGATAATGCATTGTTACCTAGACACCCATTACTCATACGCCGTGTCTGACACACCAGAGACAGGCGCATAAAATGTATCTTTTGTGGCCCCCAGTTGGGGCATTGTACGAATATGGTGGGGAGTGCTTGCATTCATAATTACACGCAATTAGTTTGCCCAGTTGCAACAGTTTGCGGCACATGCTGCAATTGGCAATTTGGCAAATTGCTTTGGGGGCCGACACTCTCTCTTTCGCTCTCTTTCTCTCTCCACGAAACCATTTCCAGACTGTTCCCAAAAATCGAAATTAATTTGCCAGGGCCCCCAAAAAGTAGGCAACACAAAGCCAACAGTGGAACTTTTTTTGGACTGCGACTCGAGTACAAGTTAATTTACATTTGGCTGGCAGAGTTAACAGGGCCAAGAGCCTGGCATAATCGTTAGATTATGCTGTTGCATCAGGCAACGACAACAAGCAGCAGTAAAGGCAGCAGCAACAGCAGCAGCAACAATAACAATCACTTAATAACTTGGCCAAAGTGTAACAGCAATTACATGACCAAAAGAGAGAGAGAGAGACAGAGGCAAAGAAATTTTAGAGAGAGGAAAAGTCAGTGTCAGTATCAGAGGAAGAGTGGAGGAAAAACAAAAAGTACACAAGTAAAAACAATATTCCGACTATAAGATGCCCATTTTTCTTGAACAGCTCGTATTTATCTGATTCTGATGATATTCGGCGAATTCTTTGAAAATATGTATGTATCTCTAAAATCTTTGAAACTATGGATATAGTAGCATTTCCCAAAATATGTTATCCGCATGACATACAAATACTTTCCAAATTTTTTGACTCGTATAAGTGTTCTTATAATCTACAAGAACCAATTAGGTATAGATACAGAGGGAAGGACGGACAGACATACATAAAGAGATTGACTTTCGTATTAATGGTCATAATGGTCTAATTATTTCTTGTGTATTGAATCGAGATCAATTTCTGTAGGCATGGATATAAAAGCTTTTCATACTATGACTGTACTCGTACAACCAATAAGAGTTTACAGCTTGAAACACTCTACGATCTGCCTAGATTGACTCGGCTGTTGATGGTAGGAGAAATATAACAGCGACTGTTACATTCCCTCACATAAAGACCATATACCCTTTTAAACCATGGGCACCGCGTATAAAAAGACAAAGTCAACTCTGTTGGCAGCAGCTTGTCCAGCAACAGTGTCGCAAAAATGTTGCTTGTCTTGATTGACAGCCACAGCAGCAGCAACACCAACATCTGTTCATGGGGGTGTTGTGTTCGTGTTTCTGTGGGGGTGTGTGAGGTAAGACCTCAAGAGGTTTCTCACTGAGCCAGCCCCTGTGGCCGCCACACCATTTATTAGCCAGATGTACTAACTGTTGCTGTTGCTGTTGCTGGGTGTGTATGTGTGGAACATCTTGTGTGTGGGAGGTGGTCCTCGAAATTCTGTGCTGTCCTTTGTCATAACTAGAGCAGCTTACTTAGCCTGCTTACACTTCGGCAGGGCAGGGCGGGGTCCCAAAGTCGGCCAACTGCCCGCATACGTAACGAACTCAAATGAAGTTGCTTGAAACTGAATCAATTTGCATAGAGTTGGTGCTGCTTCTGCTTCTACTGCTGCTGCTGCTGTTACTTTTGTTGTGGAGAACTCATTAAGAACATTGTCTGGCAACTTCCGAGTGCTGGGAGGGCCAACAACATGGCTTCCGGAATATAAGAACCAACACTTGCACTAATATGGGCAGGGGAAACGAAGGTTTTTCCCCTTGCTGAACTTGGGCTTACTCAGTAAACGGCACACTGGAATGGAAATCATAATCAACTGGCTCAAACATGGAACTGGAGCTGGAGCTGGAACTGGAGCTATGTACTTCTATTTCAGATTGTTCTTGGCACGACAACAGCTTAAAGACTACTGAGAGTTGCAAAATAGTTTTCGCCTCATATGTCAGGTTACAAAAAACAAATAAAAATGCGTTAAAAACTCGAAAATTGTTCTACCTATAGAATCATATGTAGGTCAGCGTCAAAGGCACTGACAGCTGTTTAAACGATCCGCAGTGGGTTTCAGCGGTTTTCTTTGTGTTTTACTCACGTGAATGTGGAAGCGTTTTGTACGTAGATTTCTTTAAATACTTTTCTTGTTTTTGTGTTAATTCTTTCGGAACTGGTTGACCAGAAATCGAATGACCGACGATGTCTCTGTGCACACAAGAAATGTGAGCAGCCCTTGGTCCAGAGCCCTTATTTATCTGATTCCCATACGGGAGTAGAGATAAGTGGAAAAGTATTCCAGCAAATAAGAGGCAGCCGACTGTTTCACCAGGTGCTTTTTTCCGCAGAACGTGCAAATTTGTTTACTGAGCCTTTTACTGTATTAAAAGTAACGAAATCGCTAGACACAAATGTTTGCCCGGCAATAAAATCATATAATGGGATAGGATGGCGTCAGTAGTAGGGATAAGTCGTCAAAGTCGGTGGGAAGTTGCCTCAACCAAGACCTCGTTCTCCCAGCTGCCAGCGGCCAGCTGCCTAATCGGAAGTGTTCTCCCAAACTGAGACGCAGTCACAGTCATATCTTATCTATATGGATGACTCGTAAATCATCTCTGTGGCGATGTCGCAGTGGATGTCGTAGCGCAGATTCCTAGGAACTAATTACTAGTTGTAGCTGGAATTAATTACGTACCCGACCTGCAGACGAGCTCTTTCTTTGCGACTGACTGCAGTCAGTCATGATAGATGTTCTTTGGAGTGAAATATTGATGCTGATGTGGAGCTGGCGCTGGGTTTTTTTTGGGATCAGTGCAGTGGCAAATATGACTGGGATGTAAAACGTAATTTATGGCCACCACTTGGCAAAATAATGAGGCATCATTTTCATTTGCCACAAAAAACTTTGAGACCACATACAATTTCAAGTTCATATTTTTAGCCAGTGGCTTTGGTTTCGGCTTAGGATTTGGCTTTGACTCTGCATCTGCATCAGCAACAGCAACAGCATCAGCAGCGGGCTGTGCCATCTGCCTCATAAATTTTCATTTGCTTGAAATCATAAAATAAAATAAAATAAAAAGGGAGCATAAGGATTGGGCCCCTGGTAATCCTGGTAAAGAATCCTGAGCCCGGCCAGAATTGTGGGCTGACTTTGGAGGCTGTTGGTGTGGCAGATTTAATTTATGTTTCATTTTTCACACCAAGCCAGGGACGCCCGGCAATTGCCAAAGGTGCTCTCGACGACCCCCCTTTCAACAAGTATACGTATGTCCATATACTGATATGCGTGGGTGTGTGTGCAGGGAGTTTATGTGCCTATAAATATGCAAAATTTATGCGGATGCTGTTACAGGTTTCCCGGCTTGGGTATCCCAAAAAACATAAGCCCAAAAATAAGCCAAGAAAACTTTCATCTCTTTACATTGCCAACTAATTGAAATTTACGCTGAGCCAAACGGTTTTTGCATTCATAAAGCATAAGTCTTTAAAAGTTTCCACGACTTTGGTAGTTTATTAAAAACCAATCAGGAGCAAAGCTGCAACACCACTAAAGTAACAACCGGATAAGGGATTATTCTCGCATCTTTGTCTTGACTCTACGGATTTCATATGGTGATTAGCATCTGCTTACAAAAAAAGGCCAGGAATGGATTTTTGAATTTCTGTGAATGAAATCAAAATGATAAATATGCCTTTCACAAAAAAGTATAATTTACACGACTTTCCAGGTGATTATTTCAATCAATTGCACCATAAAAACTGTATACCAGTTTAACATAAATCATAATTAAACAAGGATAAACAGGATATAATTATAGCAGATATTGAGGTAATTTCCCCGCATAATATTCTGTAAAATGCATTGAGCGTGTAAAATCCTTTGATGTAATCCGGCAGGGCAGTGCTACTATATGCTTGGGCTATTGTGGGTGGCAAATATTAAGTTATTTGAGTACTGGATTGGCACAGTAACTCGCGCTTTTACCGAGTTAAATATGAGCTAATTTAAGCAGCTCCAGTCCCGCACTCGTATTCGGCCACTGATGAAAACTGCTGGCTTAAATATTCAGCAGGGAAATCGCTATCAAAAATTCATAAGCTTTGGAAAAATATTCGATGCATAGCAGCATATTTGTTGTTGTTTTTTCTTCAGTTTGTTTTTCCTCTGTATTTTTTTGTTTGAGTTTTTTATTTATTCTTTCCGCTTTTTTCTGGAGGGGAGAACTTTCACAGAACCGCACAAATCAATTTGCAATTGCGCTCATTGTGAAAATGCGAATAAAAACGTTTTTATTACAATAGTTATGATGCGGCTTTTATTTATTTACCATAATAACGATAACAAAAACGGCATTGTTCTCTTTTTCTTTTTTTGGTTAAATTTTAGCAGCGGCTGCGTTTATTTGTTGACCATGTTGTGCTCAACATTGCACAGCATTGAAATCGCTTAAATTTCTCTGAGAGCAATTGTTCTGTGGGTTCACCTAATTGCACTTAAAATGGATTTCCCTGCCAAGAATGGGAAGGATAGCCAGACCTTTCATTTCCCACACGGCTGCTATTCATTTGCATTCCATTCCCCCTTCATACTCATATTCATTGACATTGACAGTGTTTGCTCAGAGCCTTTTATGCCAAATTAAATGTAGTAAGTATTTAAGTATTTAAACAGTTTAATTACGACAAAACAGCAGCCAACAAAGCTATTAATATAAACGCCTTTCTCTAATCTCTATGCCAGACGCAAATGATTCAATTCACAGTACACTACACTGAGGGACAAACATTAAACATTTTTCTTGGTTAAAATGGCCCTAATATGCAAATATACAAAACCAAATATCTGCTTAGCTGAAAAGACATGCACGTCATACATCAAGCTGAACAATTAAGATCATATTCTTTAAAATATAAACATACAGAAATCTTGTGAATAAAAATGTGTTTCTTTAAGGTGGAAACGGAAAATTATATTCACAAAAATGACAATTAGCTAGATTGTCTCATAGAATATTTTAATAATAATTTTAGCAAGAGTGTACTTGCGGTGCTGATGAATCAAAATTCTTTAAATTGACAACAACAATCTTATCATGATTGTGAATGATGTACAGAAGGAATTTATCGCTGATGAGAGTGGTTTTCCAGGTAAGTTACTTGGGGCTGGGGTAAAGTAATAAGGAAATAACCACCAATGTTTAAAGTGGCTTGCATAATTGAAGTGATTACAAATTAAAAGAAGCGTAAAAAAAGCGTGGAAAGAAAGAATGAAGATGATTGCAATTTCACACCTGATAGGGCTTGCTTAAAAGCTTGGAAGTAATGGAGTAATGCTTTTTCTCAGTGTAAAGAGCGTCCATCAGCGTGCCACGAGCCCAGCTTGAAATATTTATCAAATGTGATTAAAAAATTAACACATGATTCGGTTAGCGCTTCAGAACAACAGACACAGCAGTGGAGGGTACGGTAACGGTAACGGCAATGGCAACGTTCTCCACTTTTCACACCCTCACTCTGAGGGGGAATCTCAGAGAAGATTCTCAGCCCAGGAGGATCCGCTCTGCTCTGCCACTCGTCAGCACTTACCTTTAATTAAATGATTTATGCTAATTTTGTGCTCCGTAGACCCGTTAATTAAATTCCATCGGATGGCGGTAGCTGGCAACCGTTGGGGCTGCCTCTTTAGACCCACTCGATGATAGGAGGCAGCGCCCTGTAGCTTTTGTTGTTTGCCACCTAATTGTTGGTAATATTACCATCGATTAGCTGTGCAACATATTGAATGAATATTGTTTGGTGCTAATATTTGCAGAATGCACTGCATATTTGTGTATTTAGTTACACTTGAGGCTGGCAAATATGGAAGGCATTCCAAAAAGCACAAATCTCAGATGCAATTGATTGCACATTTTGATTGCTTTCTGTTTGTGCCAACCAACTCCAAATTGCTTTCTGAATTATTAACGAGCAGAAAATAATAATAAACAGCTGTACAGCTGGGTAAATTAAAATAATCAAAAATGTTGGCCAAATTAAATATATTTGTTGAACAGACACTTATCATCTGGCCATCTTTTCAATTAGTTCAAACAAACAACTCACGGCAAATAAATGGTCGAGGGGCCCTGACATTGACAATTGCGATGCTAAAAATACCCCACCCATCCAACCACCACCCAACAGCTTCTATCTATGCCGATAACAATAAACAATCAACTGTTTTTGCTGAGTGGTCCTACTACTCGTATATGCCCCACCATCAGCCATCACCCATCACCCATCACCCATTACCCATTACCCATCAACTCATTTGCGTGTTTCCCGTGTAAAATGTCACACATCAACTATTGTAAATAGTCGTAGCACTAGAAATGCTGCGCGTGCTGTAATTAATTGATAAAAGCAAATGTTAAATAATACCCAGACCCGAAAGGAGAACTGATATTGATATGAGCATCGTCTGCAACATTGTTCGTTTTGACTTTTAATCATGGTAGTAATTGTTCTTTTTTGAGAGTACCTAGGTATATGACTCATATTAGTCAGACTCTGTTAACTTTATCATAAATAAACACCTATCTTGGAGAGATATTATGGTTTTTCCAAAGTACCTCAGTCTATTATCTGCATAGACTATGACTAATGGGGAAGTTTTTGCCAAATTTCAGTCTGCTGTTATCAGGAGAAGCAATATAAATCATTAATTTAAACTGTCCGCTTTGGGGGTCATATAAAAAAGAAATTATCTACGTTACTATTCTAATTGAATTTATATTGCTTAGAAAAACGTGTGCCATAATCTCATTCAATAAACTTTATTTTAATTGAATACAGAAGTGGCTAGATAAAGATATACATACGTTTAGATAGACACAACAAACGTAAATACAGCAAGACAGATGGCTAATCATTTGAATACTGAATCAGGTATAAAAAAGCTGTTTGCATTATTTAAAAGCTAAATAGACGCAAAGTGCCAGACAGAAAATACACTAATTATTGTAATTATAGGTACAAATATATACAGAGTGAAATTGTTGCACGATCTTTATACTTTATTGAACCAGATGGACTTCCCTTCCACGTTAGAGGGTACTGTTAAAAGTTAAAGCACTTCTTAGTCTGTTTATAGAACATAATCTATACTTTCGAAAGAAAGTGGGTCCATTGTCATTCAACGCTTACATATGACTGGCAGTTGTAACTGATTTTTTTCGCATTAATTAAAAAATAGCTCCTCGTTGTAGCATTCTCATGCATTGAGACATTTTGGATCATTAAACACTATCAATAAATTGAGTAATTAGAATCTCCATTAGATCTCTAATTGAAACTAATACCGTAACCTGTTGTGGAGAATACACTTTGAATAGTATTTTAATTGATTCTCTAAGATTTATAGTCCAATAAAAGTTGAATTGATTAAACAAATTTAATTATCTTTTATCTGCAAATCAACTTTTAAGAGTTGCGGAAGCTTGGACCCAAAATACGAGACTTGTTTCTCGTATCCGAAATTTGATTGCATCCGTGTTTACGAGCATGCTGCAGTTTCTCTATGAATCCCACTTGATTCATTTATATTTTTCTTTGTTTTTATTTTTATCACCAAATTGAGTTCTCGTGTTCGTGAGCCAGATATGTACTTCTGGCCGACAGGCAAACAAGCAGAGCACTTGGAGCATTCACAGACACCAGCGCTGCCATTGCCATGGCCATTGTCATTGGCATTTCCGCAGCTCAAGTTCTGGCTCTCTCTCGCTCTTTCTCGGTCCACGGCTGACCACGACCACGAGATCCCGAAACCCAGAAAGCCCCCAAGCACTGTCGAGGCTAACGAAGTGCGGCCAGGCCAGGCCAGGCCAGACCAGGCCTGTGTGCGTGTGGTGCAATTGTTTGATGGGCTGGTGGCTGATGAGTGGGCGTGCGATGTGGTGCAGAGTGGAGTTGAGTGGGGCATTGCACTTGAGTGATTTTTTATTGTGACACGCGCAGGGTGTGCTATGCTGCACATTAAATGCTGCTTCCACAACAGCTCTGCTACAGAAGCTCAGGCGGCAGGGGCCTTGCAGCCCACTGACAAGCAATTAAAATGCGTTCCAAATGTGGCCAGAGCGCAGCGGGGAAAAAATTGGTAATTGCTGCAGAGTTTAATTGCGACTCAAGCTGGGCTCACAATCCCTTCGGGAGAGCAGCGTCTCCCTCTATCTCACCCTCTCCGCCATAAAAGTTTCAATTTTCGATTCCATGTCTATGAAATTGTGTGTGTTTCCGTTCATTATTATTAATTATTTTTAATGACTCCCACAATGGGAGAGGGACGACACACAGCGAGACTGTGTGGCTCTTTCCCTTAATTCTGCAAATATTAAAATTGACAAACACATAATTAAAATTGCTTATGTGTTTATTTGCTTTTGGAAATGTGGCATAATAATGTTTGTTCAATTGGCTGTTTTCTCCACCAACTCAATAGACAATGCAATCATGGACCGATGCAAATTCGACATGTGATTCCTTCTACAATATACGCACTTTCGGTTTTTCCCCCAGCCCCCAGACGCAGATTCAGATTCAGATGCAAACGCCGGCCTAGACGCAACTGTCTTGATATTTAATTAACTGTCACGATCATTACATATTTAGATCGCACAAACAGTGGAACACGCGGCTGATTCATGAGTGGAATCGTAGGATTGTGGGTCCAATAGACCATATTTCATTGTTAGGCATTTAAAGCGGCTTACTTTTAGCATCAAAGCTGGGATTAAGGTCGTATTAAGAATGTAATTAATTTGAGCTCGTTTGAATATGTATGCATTTAAGTCGAGTATATACAGTAAAACCAATAACAATACACAGCGACAGCGAAAACCGCATTCAGAAATAATGAAAAAAACACTACAAAGGGTTAAAGGCATTTCCAGCAACGCATAATATAAATAATTAAATGTATATGTATGTATATATGTATGTATCTATGTATCTGGAACAATGCAATGTCTGCCACACAAGGAGGGAGGAGTCTCGGATCCGGGAACGGGGCGTGGCCGTTGCACGCCCGCTCATTATTTACGTGGTATATGCACTTTCAGCGCCTACTGCCGGCCCAAGATTTATGATCGGGCAGCCGGGACAGACCGGAGCTGAGGCCAAGGAGCAGCGGCCAGAGATTGACATAAATAAAATGGGTCTGGAAGGCCCGGGTTGCCTGGTTGGTTGTTCGGTCGGTTGGTTGGTCAAGGAGCATGAAAACAATTTCGACTTGGCCTGGTTCCCCAGCCATCTAGACCGCCTGCCTGCTGCATTTACAACAGAGACAAATGGGAACACTTTTGCAAGATGAAAGTTTGATACACTTTTATAGCTATTTAGAGCTAATAAATATATATTTTTTCTTACTTTTTATTAAGTACATATGAAAACACATGTATAAATATATGTATAAATCTGGATTTCACTTAGTAAAGTGCTAGATTAAATAGTCGGATTTTATTTCAAAGTTTCCTTGCGGATTAGTTTTCCAATGGTATGCACTGTTATATTTCTTTATATTCTTATTTAAAAATTATCCTTTATTTGTTTTTTATTTTTTACATCCTTCTATACCGATTCGTTTGGGGATTATCAGTCGGCCAGGCTCTAAGAATTTTCGTTCTTTTGTGCAGTCAGCAAATGAGGGTATGTATGATACCCATAGTACAAACCCAACGACATGTCCATTGTACTCCACATTTAAAAGCACATTATAATATTTTCGTTAGCCGGCCAGGTCAGAGCACGACAGGCCACAGGGCGGCCAATACAGGCCAGAACGAAATAAAAAAAAAAAAAAGGAACAAGAATAAAAATGTATCTGTGGCGATTTATGGAGCATGTTTTGGACTCATGTCGAGAGCACCCATACACATTCCCATTTACACACATTCAGCAAGCAGACTCATACACTCTCGGAGGGGGACCAAGAAAGGGGCGGTCTGAGAACGTCCTTCTTGTTGAGTTCATAAATAGCGATGTTGCATGCAACTTGAAGAGCAACTCAGCTCAGTTCTGGCTTTGGCTTCAGCTTCAGCGTCAGCTTCAGCTTCAGCACTCGAGGCTCTAATTTTTATGAGGATGTTGCGTGCAGAAGAAGGCAGGGCCATGTACATGCAGCATACTTCAAGGCGTTCCCTAGAGCTGCTGCTGTTGCTGTTGTGTCCCTTCCTGTTGTACGTAGCTGCTGCCTCCGTAATGTCGTGACGTCAGCCGCACTGGGAGCAGATACTAGTGAGTACTTGACTTGACTGCACGTTTTGCATTCGGTTTGTGTTCTTGTGATTTAATGCGAACATAGGCAACATTTAAATTGCCTTATCATGAGGAGAAACACATAGGACTCCCAGCCTATGACATACACATTCTATATCCGCCTCGTATGGTTGAACCCGGCGAACAATACAAATTATGCCACCCTTAAGTGGAACGCCGCGGTCGCCAAAAATAGAACAAATTGAAAACAGCATTCGGCTTGTACTTATTTCTGGGCGATTCGTGTTGCATGTGGCAAGCTATTCGATCGGTTGCCAGCGGCAGAGCAGCAATCATGGACCCAGACCCAGTCAAATAGAGCACAGCAAATGCAAGTCTGATAACTAGAGGAGGCTCTCGGGGCAGCAAACTTTGCCACAAAACTATCAGCAACACTGCCACTTCATAGCTGTTGTTGTTGTTGTTGCAAGTTGTTGTTAAAGTGCAGCCGAAGAAGAGAGCTGAGCTGCTGAAAAGGAAGCTCGAATGTCGGGCAGGATTGTGTTCCGAGGGAGTGGCTGGCGCTACCCGTTTGATTTGGCTTGGCCCGGCCAGGCCAGGACTGCGGACTGAGGACTGCTTGGTTGGTTAGCTGTCTGCTTGGCGTGTTGGCCAGAGAACAGAACCGGGGAAGCCACAAGAAACTGTTGTTGCTGGCTTCCGTCTGAAGCACTATCCCCATTTGCCCCATCCAACTTTCATTGATTACTTTGTTATGGATTTACCCCTTTTTTTCCTTTGGGGTTGTGTATGTGCCATCCTCTGATTGTGGCAATCAGAGCTAACGAAATGGTGCCAAAAGTTTGTGCAATTTTATATTCAATATGCACACTCGGCCTTGCAAAGGCAAAGGATGCGGATTCATCCCGGGTATCATGAGTATCAATCACCAAATCAATCTGCAAATGGAATAGAAATGCAACTAACTCGAATCGAGGAGGAATTAAAATGCAAACAGTGTCATAGTTTATGATTAGAGAGCAAGAT
The DNA here is from genome assembly GCA_008121275.1 of Drosophila lowei. NCBI lineage: Eukaryota > Metazoa > Arthropoda > Insecta > Diptera > Drosophilidae > Drosophila > Drosophila lowei. The sequence goes on along the minus strand of CM017777.1, from coordinate 31,896,565 downwards.
CGCCACGATTTCATGCACGTACCTCTGCGATTCGACTCGGAATAATCGTACCTGGAGCGCAATAGCCGGCGAAAATATTCAGATAGCGTCGTCGTAGTCTCGTCTTCATGCCAGCAACAATTAGGCAGAAGTTGAAATACGAGAAGTGGCCCCAAACAGCGATGACTCTGGCTCTGGCTGTAGCTCTGCTCGTTAATAGTGTTGAAGATGGCCTGGTTTGGGTCTGGAGCGGGAATTGGGCATGCACTTAAGCAGAACCAGACTGGATCTCAACTTTGGCCAAATGGAATTGAAATGACAAGCCAGGCATGGGGAGGGATTTGGGCTTGGTTTGGTTGCTGCTCACTCACGCATTCACACAACTGGAATGGATTGGATGGGATGGTATGGTATGGTATGGTACGGTACGGTATGGGATGCCCAGCTGGACGCCGCCAATTGGCCTGTTGTTGTCACATTTATCACGGCTGTCTGGCTGTCTGGCTGTTGGGCTCCGGAGTGGGGAATGACTGCAGAACTTGCTGCAGGTCAAGTTACGGGGCTGGGAGAGAGAGTTTTTAAATCGCGTTTCGAGACGTTCGCCCAGATTGTTGCAGCCAGACAAATGAAATGGAACAGGTAAGAAGTTGCATTCGCCTTCGAGGACGTCCTTTGTGCGAGTGTCGGTTCAATGCCTTCCCCTTTCTACAGCCCGGGAGGAAGCCCAATGCAAAATATATATTTTTTATTGAATTTCATTGATAAATGCCTCATGCAACATGCAAGCTGCTGTTTCTGCTCTTGTTGCTGCTCGTTTCGTTGTTTGTTCGATGGCAATTCGATTGTGATTCGATTGCATGCCTGGGAATAAGTACGGTTCGGTTGTGCTGCTATTTGTGTGCTCCTTTTAATCGACTTAAAACCAATTTGGGTCATATGCAATCATCAGTTGGCCGGGCAGCCCAAAAGGTAATCGAACTCTTGACAAGTCATTCAACTTTTGTGAAATGTCTGCGAATTTCTGCCATCGATTTGTATTGATTATCCAAAACTGGGTAGCATTGAGCATTGGGCATTAGGCATCGGTCGTGGAGACTTTCGCGCGCTCGGAACAAGTTTTTGCATTTTTATAACACCTCTTATGGCTTTTCGGACAAAATCAATTTAAAAATAGTAAACCCGCATCATGTGATGCCAATTAATCAGCTCTAGCATCAGCAGACCCAGCCCCAGACCCAGCCCAGTCACAGCCCCAGCTCCAGAAGTTACGACTCACTCCGAATCACTTTAAGCAGGGGGACATGGTGTGGCATAATATAATTATTAAATAAATCTGCCCCACTCGTAGTGACAGTCTGTCGCAGTCATATAGCCAGCAGAGCACACAAATCCGTCTTGAATGAGTCACATTTTGGGGCTTAAGTGTGCTCAAGTGTTTGCCTACTGCACTTTTGCACCGGACAAACAATTAATAGCAAACAGATCGTATATCCAGGCCACCTGTAAGGTGTCAATGTCAGATGTACATACTTACATACGTAAATATATTACTTAAAACCTTACAACATTATCACCGATCATTCTTGATCTGCTAAAATAATGGGAAGGCTTTTGGCTGCATCTGTAGGATGCTACTATCTTCAGAGAACCTGTTGAGTTTCGTAGTGTGGTTCAAATTTAAACACTTGTGCCCCAATGGTCGGCCGAGCCGCATGACTCTGAAGAAAAGTCACATGACTTGCCACGCAAATGGAAATGCTATTTTCAGACTGGAAATAGATTGTGCGAGTGGAGTGCAGTCTCTCAGCAACCGGTATCGGTTCAGTCACGTGGTGGAGCAATCGGCTTGTTTTTGCTTTCCGAGTGGATAACAGCTCAAGAGTTTAGATGGACTTTGGATGGGAAGTGTTTTTGTAGCCTTACTGAAAATAACGCACAGGCGCACAGAAACGGTTGGATCATTAGTCTAGTGAATTTAATAATGATATCTTAAAGAAAATCTAATGATTTTTCTGTGAAAAGCAATTAAATGCTAAAGAGTCGGCTTCCTTTTAGTCTCAAGTTTCTCCTTCATCCGAGTTCACAGAATGCTCTGAACATACGAGTATGTACAAATATGTGTTTGTGCGAAATAAATGTGATTCTTGGTAGCCGAATGCTTAAACAATTTCAAGTTAGCGCCTCTTGTACTGTCACGCAACGTGCTGGCACGAGACTGAGTCTATTGTGGTCTGGACAATAGTCTATTTTGTAAATTATTCTGCAGAACTGTTGACAGATAGCAGAGAAGATCTGAGTAGGAACGCCAATTCTGCAGAGCGACTTTCATTTATTGCTTATCGGATGTCAACAGGAATGTATCAATAAAAATATTAGTAAAAAATGCGAGTATCGGCATTAAATAGCCATCAGCAAGGCTCTCTGCCGATAAAATATTCATGAACAATGAGTGTGTGTATAGAGGATTTGACTTCATTATTTGGCATGCCATGCGGTCGCAGGTTGTGGTCGATGTGGTTACTATATTGTTGGTCTATCAGATTGCGGGAATACGAGTATGTTAATGCCAGTTTGACAATGTGTCAGATGCGGGCTTCAGAATAATTAGTCAATGTTTGTCAGGAATTCTGACATGTGAGCTTTTCAATCGATGGGGAGCTCGTTGGCAAACGGCAGTTTTGACAGCACTCACTAAAAATAAAAACCAATTTCAATTCCACTTCCACTTCGAATTCGAACTCGAATACCAATCCTCGGACATTCGGTTGACAGTTTGTGGATGTTGTTGCTGCTGCTGCTGCTGTTGCTATTGCTGTTGCAGTGGTAGTAGTTGCACAAGAAATATCGTTGCATATTTCACGCCACCATTGCGCGAATATTTATCAAGTTACCCCAGTCTCTAGTCCTCTCAGGTCCCTCTCTGTATTGCCTTTTCCGTTTCCTTCTCTGGGTCTACGGCGTCTTTGGCAGCGCATAAAAAGCAGCAGCCGGCAAGCAGTGAGGGAGATTAAAAAAACAACAAGTGAGAGAAAACTTCATTCGGGGACTACGATTATGGAATACCCTCCAAAGTAGAACCAATTGTATTATTGGATTTTGACCCACTATCTGAATGGAACTATTAACACAAAAAGAAAGTATATGCCATTAATGTTCAGAAGGATATGAAAAATAAAGATAAAGGCGCATTATAGACCGCAAGAGATTGGTAGATATTTGAAAGACATATCATCGCTTTTTAGATGACAAGATCGATCCTTCAGCATCCATTTAGGTCTGAAGATAAAAGGATCTTTAAAATGATGGATAGCAAAGAGTTTTCTGGTTTTAGTTTGAAATCGAGAATATAACAGACAAATACGGTATACCATAGTGCTACCCGAGTACTGGGTATGAAAAAAATAGTTAAAATGTAGATTTATGCAAATGGGACGCACAGCTCGCTCGTTCGCTGGTTCGCTCGCTCGCTCGCATCCTGTCGCATCTCGCATTCCCTGTATGCCAATGTGTTAGTAGCCCGCCAGGCGTTCGTTGGTTCGTTCCCCTCCTCCGTGGCTCCCCATAGCTTTTCCAGCCTCCCCCACAGGTCCATTCCATTCCTTGTTTTTCCGACTGTCAGTTCAGTTTGCTTGCCAGTTTGCTGCCCGTTGTCTGTCTGTCCGTCTGGGTATTGAGTGTATTGCATTTAATATTTATTTGCTTTTATTTTTCCTTTTTTTTCTCTGCCGCGCACATTTTTCTTTTCTAAGAGGATAGCAGAGGGCCAGAGAGAATGAGAGAGAGTGAGAGAGAGATCTGCGCTGCCGTCAGGTGGAAGAGGAAAATTAAAAATGCAATTGCGATTAAAATTGCATGACAAACGCGTCGGCAAAAAGTGTTGCCAAAGGGGTTTGCATGTTTAGCACCCACACACCCCACACCCCACACCACGGGACCCATCCCTATCCCCATCAGATGTCTCATGGCTGATAAATAGTTGTATCCACAATAGGAGAATGCCACCCTGTTTCCCCGGAAAAGTGACTCACTTCACCTGATTCAGAGTACGTATTTTTATGTGAAGCTCCAATTAACACTTACCTTTAATCAATCTCTAACGGGAAAGTGTCGCTTGTGTGGATTAGCGCGAATTCCGTTACGTCTCGTTGTGTCTTCGTTGGTAAAATGTGGGGAAAAAAATAAAAGTTTGATTTTTTAATTAGCACACCGCAAAACATATTTTTAGCGCTTTGTCCAGGCCAAAATACGCCTCACTCTGCAGGTTTCTCCCTGCCATAAAAGTATTATACGCGTGATCATTTCTACAATATTACAATTTATTTATTTATTTATATATGCATGTTCATTTATCTGTTTTGTTTCTTCGCTGGCTATCTGCCAGTTTCTCTTTCAGAGCATTTAATTCTTGTGGCGTTGTCCCCCACACGCGACATTCTGCTCCCAAGTCCCCAGACCCCCATCGGCGCTCCCGCCCCATGCCTTTGTCGAAATGCATTCAGCGATAAACAAAGTCCCAGAAGAGAACAAGGAACAATGACTGCACAAATATACTCGTTGCAGTATAAGAAACGACAGTGACATAGGAAAGTGCATATCTGGGGAAACTTTGAGAAAGGTGGAAGCAGAAGGAACTACATATAGTTTTTCTCTGAGATGGGTGCCAACTTTAAAGATGATTCCCGAATACACATTTCAGGAGAATGCAGTGCACATTAAGTCCTTCCTGGGCGAAGTTAAGCTAATTGTTGAGCTTTGGGGTTAGAAGAGCGTGCAATAGATCTCATAGCTCTGAGTACATAACCCCAGCGATAATCGTAGAACAAAATTAACACACAACCACCCCCCCACAGACAAGACAATTAAAATTTCAGCCTGACTATCAGGGGATATAATGATCACGTGACTAGCGAATGATTTGATTATTTGACCGGCTATACACGGTTCGCTTTTAAGTATTTTACTTTTTGTTTTTTTGTTTTGATTCCGGTTTACGCTTTCTGTTTTTTCTATGTTTCAGTTGTTTCTTTTTAGTACGAGTATGTATACATATTTTTTTGGTGTTTTTTTTTTGCGTAGTATTCGTCACTCTTTCGCGCACTTGTCTGTCCCGTGGCTGAGGCGCGTCTGAATGTCAAATGATTTGCTTTTCGAATGCTTATGCTTTATTTATAACGGCACTAATTAATTTTCACTCTTTCTGCTGGGCTGAAAATGAAAATACTGCCGATGCCGCTGCTGAAGCGATTGTGATTGTGTGTGGGGGGCGAGAGAGAGAGAGAGAGAGAGAGAGAGAGCGACTAGTATAATTTGCGGAAGCTGCGACACAGCAGGTTGGGGGCCAGGTACCGTAATTGCAGCCGGCTAGGGCACATACTACTCTCCATTTGGCCCAGCCCATTGTTATTTGTTAATAATTTTCCATATATCTACATTATTTTGTTGTTTATATCAGGTTGAAACAGATGTGCAGGCACGAACACGGCAAAACGTATGGCACCTAAATGGCAACGAATGACTGACTGCTCGTATGTAAAGACCGGAAAAACTTGGGCAGATCTGTAAAGCGATTATGAGGGATTTACATATGCGTATCGCAGACCCAATCTATATTTAATTATTGAGCGTGAGCCTTTCGGAAACCTGTTTTCTTTTTCGGTTAACTATTTCGTGCTTTATGTGACATATTTGAAAAGTTTGACTACAAATCGGTTGGAATAACAATTTTTGGAAACTCGTTTGCATTGCTAATGAGGCGCTGCGGCCCAGGCCCAGAAAGAATTTATGGCTGGCCATGTGAAAAGTTCGTAAGCATTTAGCATTTTGAATTAATTTATCAAAATCAGAGAATGACAACCAACAAAAAAATCGAAACTGTCGTTTTTTTCTGGGACTCCATTACAAATTATTAGTGGAAGGGGGTTTTTTGTTGTATTTTTCGGAAATTTCCGCCTAATTTCGTGAGTATAGTCGCACAATTTTACGAAACCAAAATTTTCCACATATGTATTGGGGTGGGGGTGTGGGGCGTGCGGCGTGTGGCGCGACCTTCGCTATCAGAAATTTCTGTCACGTCCGCCCGAGTGACCCAAGAATACCTTGTCAAGGGCCCTCAACGGGGCTAGGGTTATATAAACTGCTGAATGCGATTGAACTTTCAGGCGGATAGATCGCGTGATTACAAAGCTCTGATAATGCCGAACTTGTTCAATAATTTAGCGGTTTATCGCCCACTTTATTTGCGTTCTTTTTTTATATTTTTTGCGGAATTTATTATTGGGATAATAACATATTTTATAGCACGCTAATGGCGTTTGTGTCTCGGGATGAAAAGCAAATAATAACATCAATTACATTTCGTGTGTGATTTGATTGTACTGAGCTTTGGCTTGCTTCCGTTTTCTCGGTTTCTCGGTTTCTCGTTGTCGTTAAGGATTTTGGTGGATTGAAATTTTCACTTTTGCGCGGATCGATTGGGGAACTGCGTCTTGTGTCTGCGAGCGCCACGACGGGTTTGTTTTTAACGCCAGCTGCGGCTGCCTCTTGGGCGGCATATGTACATACGTATATGTTTCTGTTTGGCCCGATCTTGTTCGCCGCAGCCGCAGCGTCTACGTCTACGTCTACCTCTACCTCGGAGAAGGTTCGTGTGCCGCGCCGCTGCTGACAGAGACAGAGACTGAGACTGAGACGTAGACGCTGGCAGCTCAGTCGAAGTCCCCGTCTCAGAGTCGGGCATCGCATCGCGTTGATTGTACAATAAATGAGCGAACATCTCTTGGTCGCTGGCCGCTGGCAGCGAAGGCAAATATCGTATTATAGGTTTGTTTACGCACTGACCGCGGCTATACAGATACAGAGCCGGTTTCTTGATTTTCGGGCCTACTCGTACAGCCTGACAGCCTGACAGCCTCACAGATCTCCGATCCACTGATTCTCAGTGCCTCAGAGTGCATTTGCCCCATTCGCAGCGGAACGAAAATGTTCAATAAAACTCGCACAAAATGCCAAGAAAAGCTGGCAACGTAACGCGATACTCGTATAATTAACACAAAGCAGATAAACACTCAACACAAAATTGTCGGCCGCCCTTTGCCCAATTACTTGTAGAGAGTCAAGTGCAGGGCATGTGCAAGGCAGCGAAGTGTAACTTGAGGCCCGGGAATTTCCAACGAGCCCTGTGCAAAGGTGGCTCAGTAATAGTTACTGACTCACATCTCAGAGCGATTCATGACGGTAATTAACCCTATAAAACAGGCACGGCTATGCATCATGTTTCTCCGCATCTCCGGTGTGTGTGTGTGTGTTTGTGTGTGTGTGTGTGTGGCAGGCTTAAGGAGCTGCAGCAACAAATAGTTGCTATTAATCGCTTCGTTTGTCGCTCAAGTTGTCGGCATTGGGCTGGATTGCATGTGGCACAGACTTTGCAACTTTTGTAAACTTCCGGCAACAGTTTTCAGGCCAGAAAAAGAGCAAGAGTGGTAGAGACAGGCAGAGAGAGAGGCAGCAAGTAAGGCAAAAGTTTCTGCATTAAATGCAAAATAGTGTTAAATAATTTCAGTTACTTTATGATTATTATACCCTTTCAGAGAGCATCTAAGAAAGGATTTTGGTTACGTTAAGTGTACATGGAAAATAAGACAATTTAAATACTAATTTTTCCACTTTTAAAAATGTATTGCGATGAGCGGCAGGCGGAATGAACACAGTAATATCCCACTTTATCAAAGTCGCAGATTTATATCAAGTCGCGATTTATTGAGAGTATATATCATATAAAGTACTTATGTAAATGTCATAGGATTTGTAGGACTCGGTAGGGTATTTAATGTTTTAGAAGCCAAAACTTTCGTTTTCTTTCGTGTTTTTCTTCCCTAGTTTTGTCTGGTCTAGAGCGTGAGTGTGGGTGTTGTCCGCATAATCATCATCAGCGGAAGTGTTGCCTATCTTCTTCCCTCCATCTTCCCTTGCGCTATCACCCCGCATCTATCTTCCCTCTCTTTCCGCACTGCTCCGGTGCTTGGCGTTTACTTTATGACCACTAAGCAGGGCGGTGGTCGACTGTTTGGCGGTTGGCTTGGTTCTGCGAGTGAATTAGCACAAGCCGCATGTTAGATTTGTTGATAACATGCCACCCTCAACATCCTGGCACCCTCCCAACACAAACAAACACTCGTGTATCCCCATAAAAGCTTGCCACCCTCCACACACACATACACAGACATAGACACAGACGCATAAAAGTAGTTGTCTTGTGTGGGGGGTGGGCTTTAGGCCCGCGTCCTTAGCCATGCAGTTAGAGGCGGCTGTCAAGTTGAGAATTTTATGCGAAATGTTTAGTAATTAGTTGCATCCGCAAGGGGAAATTACTTAGCACAGCCGACCGCAAAAATCTCTTGCCTCCGACTCCCTTGCCTCTACCCTGGTTTAGGGCGAAAGTTCAAACGTTGGCAAAATGTTGACAGCTTCAAGAAAAGCCCCCCACTGCATTGGGGGTAAGCGTAGCTCTAGATGGCTTATAAATACACCCCATATAGATGTCATGGGTATGTGAGGAGTCTCATTACTCATACGCAGCAGCTTGCCACGGGACTCCTGGTGGCGCCAGGCGTTAAATTAACTAATTAAAACTTGCACAACTCTTGCAGCCCTCTCTCCCTGCCGCTCGTCTTCTATTCTCTATGACAATTATACGCGGGTGCTTTTAATAATTTTTTATTCCGCCTCCACCTCCGACTCGGGTACTCTGACCTGGTTGGTAAACGTTGCACAACTTTGGGCCACTGCGCGGCAACAGCAACAGCAGCAGCAGCAACAACTGAAACAATTAACACACTGCCTTGCATTTAGATTTAGCCCGCAGGTTCTCTGAGTAGCGTAGCTCTCTTCCTTCCTTATTTGTTGCATGCAACTTTTACCTAGCCCAGTTTTTGCAGCTCGTCGCCCGGCGTCACGTGTGTAATTAGCACCTGGCAGACTCGCAGACTCGCGACTCGCAGACGGGCAAACAAACTGACTTGACAAACTTTGCATGCTGCTCGGCTGCTCGACTGCTCGACTGTTCTCTGTATGAGTACGGGTATACCTACGGGTATGTATGTATGTATATGTAGGTACTGTTGTCTCTGTCGACTCTGATTAATGAGTCTGTTGCGGCCTGGTGGCATTAAAAGCGCATGTTTGGCTCTAATTATTTAATGGCGCTCAAAAAAAAGGCTGCTTAATGCGAGCTGAACAGGTGAGGGGCAAATTATAGAAGAAATATAGAAATTGATTACGCGGATCCATTTTTTTGACAGTGTCCAATTTAATGTATGTGCATATCTTCAAATTATTTATTAGCAGAATCCATTGACTTAAGTATATTTGTATCTAAGTAGTAGAAGATCAACAATTTGTTCGGTAAATGTATAATAAAAAGAACAAAAGAATTTTTTTGGTTGCCAAATGCTTTGAATATTCCGTCATCTCGATGCCTACGGATAATAACTATTCCATCTTGTAAAAGTTCAGTTTAGTAATACTAAAATATTATCTGCACAGTAATGAAAATGATTTCCGGCAGTAAGGGGAGACTCGAGAGAGGCTGATAGACCATGGTCGGGAATGCCTTCAACTTTGCATCAGATTCTTCTCGGAAAAACTATAATAACCCCAGCCAGGGCTTTCCAAATTGTACCAAATATTTTCTGGGATCTACTCGGAATTGACTCATAGCTTAATTGTGCCTGTTTCCAGAATTGTCTCTGGTGGTTCCCAATGTTTTATAGCGGGGTGAATTTGTTTTCTTCTTTTATAAAGCTCATGATCAGCAATCAGTAAAAAACATTGTATTATAATTCGTTAGTCCGAGCGATGCCGAAAGCTCATTTCCCCTTGTCATAAATTTACAATGAGTCAGCGTTGTGCCTAAAAGTATGCTTAGAAATTCGACTACACTCACCTTACGATCGATATCCCCAAAAGTAGGCAATACTCACATTTTGAACGTTTTTCGAGGCGTTGACAACTCTGCAAAGTCAAGGCTGCTGGCAAAATCAATAAGAGCGAAGGAGCACAAAATGGTTGAGCGGCGTCTGCGCATACAGGAAATTAAAAAGCCATTTAATACGCCGCATAGCCTTCTCCCTCGCCGAACACTCCAAACACACACACACGCACACGCACACAAGCCAAGAAATGCTGCAGAATTTATTGCGAATTTTTGTCTTTATTACTGCAACGTCTGTTTGTCTTTTTGCGCTCCGTTCCTTCTTTTTTCGTGACACATTTCGCTTTCCGCTGGAATTTTTATTTGTCCCTGACATTGGCATTCACCTTGGCATTGAATGGAGTGAAAGCAGGGTTGTCAAGCTGCGCAAAGCTGCCCCAGTGGAATGAAAGAAAGACACAGATGCATTTTAAAGAATTTAAGAATACTTTCGGTTTTAATTATTCAGTTATTATTTGTTGGGTTTACGCACTGGTTCGCTGGTTCGCTGATTCGCCTAACGAGAGTAAGTTTTAAAAGGTTTCATAGTACGTTACTTATGTTTTGGTAGCTTTAGCTTTCTTGTTTTTCTTTTTAATGTGATTGAGTTGGAGCCTCTCGGGATATTCTTCGGCTTGACGTTTTTATTTTGTATGTAATTGTAATCGTATGGTATAATTTTCAATTAAATCTTTATTGTCCTTTCTAGTGGACATATGTATTCGCTTATCTAATAGTTTTGTTATTTTAGTTGTATCTATATCGAGTTCCGCTTATACTAGAAGATCTTAGGAAAACAACATGTATGTAAATGTTTGTCAAACTCAACTGGTGTGTTGTGTGTGGGGGTGTACATAGTGGGCATGTTGGGGACACTGGGGAGGAGAATGAACAAAACTTTTTTAACAAAAAGTTTTTAAATGCGTTTTTAGTTGTTGGCTTGCTCTGTGTGAGGAATTTCCTTTAATTTAATTTCCATTCTGATGCTGCTGTTTAGTTTCGTTTCGTTTGGTTGAACTATGATTTATGATTGCCTAAATGCTAAGAGTTCTTATGTATGTAAGTATGGGTGTTCTTGCTGGACAATAGTGGTTTCTCGGATGGGTGGGTCTGCTCTGCTGTTTTCTTTACACTTAGTCTTAGCTTTGGTATAATTAAATACTTGTTAGTTTTCTTGTTCGACTTACATGCGAAAATTCAATTCTTTGGTGGCTTCAATTTGCAATTTCTTGTTGCTCAATTTACAATTTTTTCTTTTGTATCGTTATCATATCATATAGATACGAGTATATGTATATATATTTATGTATAGCATAGTATAATTATAGGTATTTACAGGGCTTACTTGTCTAAGTAACTTTGAAATGCTCTTTAATCCCTTAACTAACTTTGATTCAAGTTCTGTGTTAGTGAGTGTTTGTGTCTGTATACAGATGTACATATGTGTATGTATATGTAGATGAGAGATGGTGGCGCATTCAAGACGTTAAAAGGGGCTCAGTTTTTAACGTTTTGACCACCCTGAATCTGAATAGTGCGAGATGAACCGAGGAGAATCGTAACTCATAGCACCATGTTACTTCGTTGTTAGCCATAGCCATGTGGAACAAGTACAATATGTATAAATAACCGAATGAGAATCCTCTCCTCTATAACACAAGCATCAACAGCAATGGCAAGTTGTAAACACAGTTTATTACTTATCTATAGAATATACATATCTCCTATATTATACCCTTTGTTAACTACAGTTTGATTTAGCATAACTTACATTCTACTTACTAAGAGGACTACTATGCGAATTTGTGCAGCATTTTTCCAAGTTTTAGTTTTTATTTTGTATGGGAAGAAACCTTTTGAAATACACACACTTATTTAATATCATACATACTCATACATTTAGTTACATAGCCTGCCTTCTCGGAACAGCAACGGTCTGGAAAACGGTCTGAATGAGAGGGGGCTCAGAGAACGCCAACAAAATGGAGTGAGCGTAATTGTAGTGGAAGACTTCCGCTTAAAATGTAGGTAGTTTAACAATATACATATATAGTTACTTATGTATGCATGTTTTTGCTTTGATTTATCTATGTATTTTCCATTCATTTGATTCTCATTTGCCGCTGGCTTTGATATACTCGTCTACTCACAACTCACCATTAATTTTGCTATTTTGAGTTATTTGTTTGTGTGTGTTGGATCTACGCACAGCTACATACTTAGGTGGAACAGACACATACATACATATGAGAATACGAGTTAAAATTTTTGCTATGCATATGTTGTTAAATGATTAAACGTCTCTCTATAACTATTGGTAACTGGAAATTATGCTAATTATATAGTTTTACTTTTGTCTAAATTCAAAATTCAACTTTCATATATACTTTTACTTATGTATTATTTTATCAGTTATAAATATTTGTGTCTAGTTTAGCAAAAAAGTTTAAGTTTAAGTTTAAATATTGAAATACGTTAAGTTACTTGCAATTTCTTTTGGTTTTCCTTTTATTTTATAATGAAATAATTTCATTTAAGCATTTCAGTCATTGTTATCCTTTTGGGTTCTGTTCTGAGAGACAAGCCCCAAGAACTTCTTGAACTTGAATAGATGGTCGCTGGGTCTATCTAATGGCAAATACTCGTAGTAAGTAAATTCCTTAATTATTTCTTTGAATTTCACTTTGCACAGGCATTGGATTTGCTTAGTTTTGGGCGGCGTTGCTAACCACAGAATCTGGCATGCAAAACAGGAAGCGGAACAGGACGAGTAACAGGAAGGGGAACAGGAACAGGAACAGGAATGGGGAAACATCACCATCATCAAGCAGAGGACCCGTTGAACCGTTGAACCGAACCGGCAACACAACTTTTCCAATTAATCAACACGGTGGAGGCCGGGACGACGCATTTTAACAGCCAAGCCACCATCCTCATAAATATTCATGCTGTCAATGCGCATAAATACCTAAGTGCATATTTATGGGCCGGCATTTGTTGTTATGAGTTTTACATTTATGGCCTTTTTACTTTATTAATTAATAGGCGGACCGACGACGAGAGGCATTCTTATGATTCATTCGCCTGCAGCCTAATGGCCACGTTAATTGCTTCGAGAGAGCATTCCACAAATACTTAGAGACCCTCCAAAAAGACGAAGCCTCGCGCTTCAATGGAAATCCCCCACCAGAAGCGGTTTTTCGATTGAGGGAAAATGGAAAATGCAGCTCTCTGTTTACAGTTTCCACGTGTTTATCATGTGTAGATGGGTCGTAAAGCGATTGCTCTGATTGAAAATTCACTCGACTTGAAGTGCAATTCAATTGCCATTTAAGCGTATAAATCACTAATTATGACTGGCGGGCATTGGCGAAAAGTTACGCATAAATAAACATTTGTTTGCATTCGCGCAAGTAAATTCCGGCAAATACACGATCAAATATTTATCAACTGTTTCAAAACTTTGAACTAGCCGCTGCAGCCAATACCACCCCCACCACCACCACCGCAACCAAATTTCAATTAAAAACCAAAACCCCACCCCATTCTCTCTCTAAACTTCTCAAAATCCCTGGGCCACCCTGCTCCCCAGTTGGTGCTGCAATATACCAAGTTAATCAGGCATTAAATTGGCTTATTGCATATGGATGGTGCCCGGACTGGTGTTCAAATATATGTTGACAGAAATGAAAATGCAAATTCTAATTTACGCATTTGGTGCCAAAATAAATTTCATTTTGCAGTCGAATTTGTGGCTTTTGGCGTTTAGAAACTTCGATTTTCACAAAAAAAGTCAGAAAATAAAGCGAAAATATTTTTATTTAATCATTGTAAATATTTTAAACTTCATTTAATTATTTACACGCATTCGGAAAGATCTTTCTATAAAAAAAAAAAAACAATCGCCGAGTTTCAATTAAAGCAAACAAACAAAATGATGAAGAGGGATAATTTGCATTCCAAATCGTATAATTCAATTGAGGGCATTAATGCAAATGATTATGCATTATTCAAACCGTTTTTCACGCTTTTTGTGTGCCTTTTTTTTGTCATTCTTTAAAATAATAAATTTTAAACGGTCGTGGAGCATTTAATTTATGGTGATTGCTAATTGTGACATTAATTGCAATTTTATGAATGTCCATTCAACTCTGGCCGCAAAAACCAACCGAAAAGTAGAGGCAAAGACAAAGGACATTGACAACGTTGCGTATTCGCCATGTGGCCTAAAAGAGAAAATGCTACCAGGATTTTACATATACCCTTGCAGAGGTTATTCTAATTTATGTAAGATGTTTGTAGCGCATAAATGTCTGACCTCCTAACTTTTCTGGACAGACCAGAGGCGAAGTAGGGAAATACAATAGGCAAAACTTTAATATAAATTTATACAACTTATTCAGAAAACAATACAAAATCCGATTACTATATCAGAAAAGCGTTAAGTTCGGTGAATAAAACAAATATTTGTAGGAAAATCCATGAATTCGAATATAATCCAATCGCCAAGTATTTTAGTCGAAATTTCCTTGCAAGGGTATCTAGACTTCGGCCAAGTCAAAGAGAGCTCTCGTGCATTTTTACACTCTAAGTGAAAATGACTTTCCGTGCGACGGGCAAAACAATGCCGTCCGTGCAATGCTGCTCGACACTCATCTGGCTGTCGCACCTAAGTGCAGTTAAGTGCTGTGTATGTATAGGTGTATGTGTAGGTATGTGGGAGTGGCGCTCTGTAAGAGTGTGTTGAGCATGTGTGTGTCGCGCATTTTAATGTGCCTCCCCCAGTGGCAGGTCCTGCCTGGTTTGCCTTGCCGTCGATTTCAATTGTTTTCGATTTCGCCTTGTGCCCGACGCTCCCTTTTTTTCGTTTTTGTTTTTGTTCTACCATTTAGTTGGTTGTTGTAGCTGTTACTCGTATTGTTGGACTGGCTGTCGTTGTTCAAATTGTCATTTGAGTGCAGTTGTTGTACACACATTGCTGACAATGCCAAAAAGTAGAAGTGGAGAGTGCGGCAGGAAGAACGTGATCCATAAAAAAGCATGCACCCGGCCCCAGACCAAGAGCTTTCAATGTGTTTGTCTTTCAACACCATCAAAGTTCTTGCTTCGATTTCCATTTATTCAAATGACACACATGCACATTCTCCAGCTGGCTGCCAGCTTTCGGTCGTAGCTATTATTTATGCCCTCTTAAACAATTTTAAAAGGTCTAAGGCAACCGCCAGCACTTAGCCTATGGCCGAGGCCGAGGCTATAAATTTGATCTATCAGGCATGCTGGCATGTGTTGAAAGGGCCAATAAGCTGTGAAGTGAGAAGAGATGCTAAAAGCTGCCATAAATTTGATGGTCACAGAACACGGTGATTACAGACTTGTAGCGGAGATTGACGATTGCCTGGACGAGATTCAGTTTACAAGTGCTGCAAAGATTTAGTTGCACCTTGCCACAGAGTGTCCGAGAAATATGAGCGATAAAGACATCACAGAGAAAGTAAAATAAATTGTACGTAAAATTTATGCATGGAATATCTGTGGAGGATCTTTGGGCCCGTTTTGTATAAATTCCATTCCATTTTTGGCTTTGGCTTTGGCTGGGAAAACAAGACAAACGAAATGGAGAGCCGTTTTGGGCCATATGCCAAAAACAGTGTCTGTCTGTCGGGCTGACTGACTGACTGACTGCCTCTTTCCCTGGTTCTGTCTCCGTGACATTGTAGTGTTTCGTTTGACGATGGGTCTCCCTCTCCATCTGACGGTCCGTCTGTCCGTCCGCCCATCCGACTGGATGACGGGCTGTCTATTCCACTCGGACGGGCACATGCATTTTCTGATGCCTTGGCCAAGAGCTAAAGTAGGAAATGGAGGGGAAAATGGTGAGTAGTGGGAGAAGCTACATTTGCATCTGTGTGTGCCCATTAGGCATTGGGGGTGGTTCCATATATTTCGTTTATTTTTCTCCAAGTGATATATCTTTGAGTGCATGAATAAAACTGCAGCTGCCTTGTGGAATCTATCTCCGCGCCAATGTCGATGTCGATGTCTCTGAACTCATGTGTGTTCCAGTATCTGTGTGTGCGCTCACTTTGTTACAACAAATTATGTGTCGGCTGCGCAGGACTATTCTAGTACTCGTACGAGTATTTTACATTTATATGCACATGGAATTATTGATCTGGCCGCCAGCCAAACTGCGGCATTAGAATTACATTTCGACATGAATCACAGAGAGAGAGAGAGAAACAGTGTGAGGAGCCAGAGGCCTTTGCCAAAATATTAAATAGAAATCAAATTAATTTGTTGCAACCATCATCATTATCATCATCATCATCACAACAATCCCTTTGACCTAACTTGTTGACCTCAGCTAGGATTGGCACCCAACACAATGGTGGTCTGCAGGCCATTGGATTTGGGTTACCTGCCTGTTAGCACGTTTACAGATTGCACCGCTGTCCGTCAGGGACTTGAAGCCTGCAAACCGACCTGGCTGGGACCTGTGCCATTCCCAATGCAGCCACAAATGGAAATTTGCGAAATTATTTCAAGTTGAATGGCCATAGACGCCGCAGTCGACATCCATTGAGGCCGCATAATAGATGTTTGCTTAGCTGAAATTCTTGTTTGCCCTTCTCATGCATTTCTATGAGCACTTCGAGTGTGAAAAGTGTTTGGGTTCGAGTTCGGTATTCGGGTTGCGGGCTGCTTCTCTTGTGGGGAAGGACTGGGAGCTGGGTTCAAGGGTACTCGAAAAACGAAACGAAACCAAAAATGCGTAAATTGAAATTGAGAGATTCCATCAAATTCACAGCCGTTCATTGCTTTTGAAATGAGCTACAATGTTCGTTACTTTTTAAAGAAAAATATACCCACACATTGGGAAATAGGGGTTAATGGGATTCTGGGACTGGGACTGGGACAGGAACTGGGATCGGGACTGAGATATTACCAAACCGAAGCAAATCTAACGCCTGTAATGCTGATACGAGCCATGTCCATAGCCCATGGGTGTGCTGCCCATGGCACGTTCGGTAGCCTTCTCGATGCTCGCATAAACGCACCTGTAACAGCACACGTAGGCCAAACATCACTTGAACAGGATGCGCCTGAAGGCGCGCCGGAAGTCCTTGTTGAAGATGGTGTAAATGGCCGGATTGAGGGCCGAGTTCATGTAGCCCAGCCAGAAAGCGATGGCGAACGCCGACTCCGGGATGTTGCAGTGGCTGCTACAGGCCGGCACCAGGATGTACAAGAAGAAGAAGGGCAGCCAGCAGGCGATGAAGCTGCCCATGATCAGGCCCAGGATGAGTGTGGCCCGCTTCTCCTTCTTGCGGGCGATCCGTCGCTTCTCCTTTTCGGGATCCCGCGGCTTCGGCGTCTTGGGAATGGCTGGCTCAAGTTCGGCCTTGATCACCTGATGCTGCTGATGGTTTTTGGCTACCGCCGCGGCAGAAGGGGTGGGACTTTTGGCTGACGCCGCGGCGGCAGCTGCCTTGGATTCGTTGCGCCGCTGCTGGTTCGATTTGCGTCCAAAGATCGGCTGGCAAAGGCGAAACTTGAGCGGCTTGACCACGGCACAGCGACTGACCACGCCCGAGTCCGAGCTGGAAGGATCGAATTCACTCACCATGTCCGTGTCAACGCCCACGGATAGCGCCCGACAGCGTCCGCCGATCGGCGACACTCTCAGCTCGTTGCTGGACGTCACTGTGGTCCCCAATGCGGCTCCACTGGCCCCGCCCACGCCGCCGCCCGCGCTGTTGGCAGCCTCCACACTTCCATTGTTGTTGTTGAGGGCGTTGATGGAGTTGTTGCTGCCCATGGACGGGGGCACGGGTACATTGAGGCCGACGCGGCCCGTGGCTATGGTGCTGACCTGAAGCGTCTCCTTCGGCGAGCTGGGGGAGCACAGCTGGCCAGCCGACACGGTGACCGCACTCGCATTCGCGCCACAATTGGGATTGGCCGAGTAGGCGAGCACTGTCTGTGCTGCAACAGCCTCCAGCTCCCCCGCCTCGGAGGTGGATATGTCCGAGGCCAGGTCCATGGTTACCGTTGGTATTTGCATCGGCAGCGTGGCACTGTTCGGTGGTGTCTCGATGGTGGCTATCTGTCGCTGCTGGTGCAGCTGCAGCGCGGAGGCGGCGCTGGAGGATGGCATCGGTATTGTTCCTTTCTTGTTGGCGGTGGTGAAGCTCGTTACCTGAGGGTAGTTTCGGAACGAATAGAGGGAAACAATAATTAGGCTATCTCGCACAAACACATATCATATCTCAAGGTAGTTCAATCCCAGGCTTGGCTTCTACCTTCCGGACCCCCCATTTGCCCCCGTTAAAGCATTGCAAATTAGGTTTCAGGTTCACGTTCGCACTCGCATCTGCATGCGACGGAGACGGGGACAGATGCAGATACAGATGGCCAAACACTTGCTACAACAGTTTTCCATTTCGAAAATCCCGTTTAAGCCAACTGGCGGGACTGGCGGGACTGGCAGGAGAGACGCGTCAGTGCGCGCGGATTACAAAAACACGGGTGAGAGCTGTTGCTGGGGGCCAGACAGGGCTGTGAGGGTCTGCTGCAATGGAGGGGGCTGGCTGTGCATATTCAATGCGCGAAAAGCAGCAACAATTACCAAGGGCAATTAACAGAGACACAGACAGCGTCCAAACTGAACACGAGAATAAAACTGGTAAGAATGCTAGAGTCGACTGTTAGCGACTAAGCGATACCCCCTAATCGGAGTCTATTGGTCTTTATTGTCCCCCATCTTCTATCTACAAAACGCATTGATGACCTGTATCCAAGGTCCAAGAACTGTCGGGAAGATCTTGTGCCTACGAATGCAATATACCCTCACAGTATATGAGTACCGCGCATAACAATGCACAGAATAAAGCGTAATGTCAGCGTACATATGTGAGTGACTGTGCAACTGCCCCTCTTTGTCCCTCCCTGTTTACACCGCTCACTCTCTCTCTCGCTCTCTCTCTCTCTCTCTGTGTGTCTGTCCATGTACCGTTAATCGCTCGTTTGGGCCGCTGCTCCTGCATTTGTTTGCATGAAATGGCCGGCAAGTGTCGTTCATATTGCCAGTTCTGGCCAGTTCCTGTTTTCCGCACTTTTCTTTCTGTGTGTTCTGTCTGTGTGTGTATCTGTGTGTGTTCCGTCCGTTCAGTTAATTGAAAATGCAAATTGTGTATGAATTGGATGGTGGACTGGCAATGGACTCGCACCATCGCTGCCATTGCAGGTAATTGACGCAGTCCACGTCGATCATTAGAGACTTTTCACTCATTCAGCGGATTAGGTGGCGTTTCGATAATTTTCAACAAAGCCGCTCCACAACACGGTAAAGGAGAGGCACACACCCAGGCACCTAGACCGAGGGAAAGAGAGAGAGTCAGCAGAAGCCATTCAATAGAATGGCCCTGTTTGCTGCAGACGTGGCCAACAGCTGCAGCGGCCAAAATTGCAACGTTGGCACACAATCCGCAACCCAAACCAACCAAACCGAAATCCCCCACGTATCCTCCAAGTTGTTGATGGAAAATTGAGGCAAAGCATGTGTGTGTGTGTGTGCTCTCAATTTGGAGTTTCCTGGTAATGCACAATTACTTTAAGCAGGTGAAAGGTGAGCAAATATTGCGCATACGCCGCATATGCCACAGCGATTTGCCCGACCAAGGGGAGAGTAATGGAAATAACATTTGCTCAGTGAAATGTAAAAATGTTCCATCCCCTACACTTTGCATGAAGGACATTTTGTGGGCAAACGCATTAGTACCTCAGATATGCCATTCCCTGAAATGTGCTTGCATCAAAGTTCATCAGGAACCCACACCCTAGTACACCAAGAATGAGGAGTGGGGGTCAGTCTGCACCGAATTCCATGAACATGGAATGGAAACACAATAGCGGGGTACACACTCACCTGTTCGTTGTTTGTTTTGCGCGGATGCTTTTTGATGCCTCGCCGCGCCCGCGCCTTGGCGGCAAAGTAAATTCGTATGTACACAAAGACCATGATGCAGCTGGGGATATAGAAGGAGCCCAGGGCCGAGTACAGCACATAGCCGATGTCCTCGCTCAGCTGGAAGAGATATGGATAATGTTTAAGGAGATTATTAGTTGGGGAATTGAGCAGAATTGATTTAATTCAAGTGTAATTTTCTCAGGCTTGGCTTATTCCCTCTGCTCCAGCTTATGGGCCACATTACTCGTTCTCTTACTCTTTACAAAGTTAACTCAACTATCGGTTGCTAGATTAAATTTGATGCACAACCGCCGCCATCCTCTTTCTCTCTCCCTCTGTCTGACTTTTTATCCTCTTACCTATTCAGAAGCTGAATATGCTTTGGGCCATTTTTTCGGGCTGATAGTGGGGGGGCCGTTGAGTGCATTAGGCTGATTTACTGGAAAATGCATTTTCCCTGGCAAAAAATGCTTTTGTCTGCTGCTGTCTTCTCCATCCCTGAGCGTTTACGTGAAAAATGCAAAGGTGCATGAAATTTCATAAGACTAAATGAAGTAAGAGTATTAGATATCCAGCCACAAAAGAGCCTCCACCTGCCAACGCCCAAAATTTTTGCTGGGAATTATTAAGGGCGCATTATGTACCACATTTTGCACTTGCATTTCGTTTATTTAAAGCTGGCGGAATTAAAACGATTTATAGTGGCCGCTGTTGCTGCTGGCTGTTGCTCTCACTTTACAAAAATTATGCAAATTAAGTGTTTTGGATGAAAGGCATAGAATAAAAAGAAAGAAAGGCTATATTCGGGTGTGCCGAAGATTCAAATACCCTCGTAGGTGTATGTATAGAGATATAGTGATCCCGTTTTGATTAAATGATTCGACTACTGTCCTGCCAGTGGCAAGTCTATGCAAACTTTCAGTAAGATATATTATAAACTGAGGGAATGCTAGAAATTGGATGCCCGTAGGTATTGGAAAGTATATCTTCGATGGTCGGAAGTCTTTCATTTTCCTACAAAAATCTGCTCGGAATCATAGCACCCTCTGCAAGGGTACAGAAAGTGCACTTGATATGAATGGCAGCCAAGAGGCGGAGCGGTAGAAGGAGCAGCAGCAGGAGTAGGAGCAGGGCATGGCCTTTTGAGTCCCGCTTTGTTGCAGTTGTTGTTCGTGTTGTTCGCCGGCGAGTGGCGTGCATAATGAAAAGCCTTTGTCCCGCTCTTGTTGCTGGTGTTCTGGCTGCTGGCTGTTGCTGCTGCTGCTATACATAGTTCAGACGACCCCTCAATCCTTCCCCAAGCCACGCATAACTCTCGGCGAAGGGCCCTCCTTTGTTTAAGCCACCTCAGTAGATGGGTTTGGAAGTGGAGTGGAGTAGAGTGGTATGGAGGGTACAGGGTTATGGAGTGCCCTGTGCCTGTGCCTTTGCCGAGCATCAGCTGGCCACAACTTGAGCTCCTGCTTGCCACTTGGTTGCAGGCAACAGGGCAAAGAAATCGACAGGCGATTTATAAAAATTGTGAAAAAAGGAGTCTGGTCACAAACGAAATTTATTTAAGTTTTAAGCTGCTTACAACCCTCATACTCCTACGAGTACTGATGCTCCTCCCACACACACTCTTACACACACACAAATTGAATTTCAGCAGAGCTAACAGTAAATAAGAGCACATAGTTGCACTCGCATGTGGCAGAGCCAGCTTAAGTGCAGCCCAGTTTATCATAAGCCGCAGGCGAAGTTGCAGCAGGGGCAGGGGCAGGGGTACAGGACAGGCTGAGCTAGACAACTTTATCCTGCTGCCAAAGCAGAAAATAAATTTCCCTTTGCTGCTGCTGCTGCAGCTCCTCCGGGACGGACTCAGGTCTCAGTTGCGGCAACAAAATAAGCATAAAGTATTAAGCGTTGAGTATAATGTTGCCGAAATATACATCAAGTGGCAGGTTGAGACGAGCTTGGAGAAGCCACCAACAGCTACTTAAGCAGGATTCTTGAATGCTGACGTCGCTCTCTGCCTCTGCCTCTGCCTGGCTGTCTCGGTTTTCAACTTATTGCCTGCCTGCCACACAGGCAAACGAGAAGCTGCCGTTGCACCAACTCGGTTAGTGTTTTTGTTTTTGTTGTTGTTGTTGTTTTTGTTGCTGCTTCGGTTATGGTTACGGGTGCTGTTGCTATTGCTATTGCAGGAGCAGCAGCGTAACAAATCGTCTCATCATTTACGGTTTACTGTTGATATATTGACAGCATTTGTCAGCAAAACGAACTGAAATCGCTTCCCAACCAGCAGTGAGACTCGGTTGCATTAAAGCCAAAAGTGAAGCTGAAGCTGAAGCTGGGGGCGGAAGTTGGCCAAAAACTTTCTGTGTAGGCCCAAAAGTTACGCACACACGTACCTCGGCCCGGGAAACACCTGTAGCAACAACGTGCCAACTTTTCCACACTGATAATGATGTCGGGCCTGGGGGCGGAGGACATACTCGTATATTTTATTAACGCATTTGAACAAAGCTCTTAAACTGACATTTGTACCAGAGAAAAACTAAACTGGCTGTCACTGGCCCTGGGGCTACACACCTGGTTTGGGGCCAGGAGCGTGCTATTAGGGCCGGAAACTACTGGACGAACAAATAAATTGTCAACTGTGTGCGTGACGTTAACTTTTTCTCAACGGATTTAATGTAATTGAAAGCTACATTTTGCTGCTGCATTTAGCCTGTCCTACCAGTGCCTGTAGCCTGTTTTCCGTTTGCCGTTTGCCGTTTTCCTGGTTAACTCATTTACCTCTTGCCAATCCTCTCTAGGCATCTCTGAAGCTGCTTGCATACGATAGGTTTTCTACCGACGCTCTTTTCGCACTGGTTTCGTCGAATTGATTAAGTTTTTAAGTTATACCAAAATGGCTGCAAAAAATACTAAACTTTTTTTCGTTTTTGTTTTTTCACCAGCATTCAGCAAGATCTTAAAAATGTCCCAAAACTGTACACAAATAATATTCTTGGTTTTGTCCAAAGAATTGTCTAATGGACGAACCCGACTTTAATAGCACGGGATTACTTGAGGGATTTGAATTGCTTGTCGGTGGAAAAGCTATAGTTTTTTCTCCGCTATGCTGTAGCCATCCCTCAATCCATCCCCTCATCCATCTATCCACAAGCTGCATTTGTGCTAATTTGCAGATTTTCAAATTGCAGAGGGCGCTTTTGTTTATTGAAAAGTTTTTGCAAGCGTACACCGAAGAAAAGCGAGAAAAGCGGAGAGAAGAAACGAAGGAATACGAAAGAATACGATGCGAAAAAGAAAAATAATTATTCTGCAATTTTTAATTAAATGGCAATGGTAATTGTTGTTGCTGCCGCTCCAGGGTCCTGGGTCCTGGGTCCAGGGTCCTGCATCAAGGAACTTAAGCTGACGGAAACAAAAACTCATTATGCGCCACCAAATTCGTTAGGAGGAGAGTGGCAACAGGAGCAGGAGCAAGTGTTGATGATGACAAGTGCCCGAGAAGGATGATAGAGAAAAACCGGGGAAAACAGAGCAAAATGAGAGAAAAACAGAGTAACAGAGGGATGATAAAAGGGCTGGATGGGCATGGGCCCCGAGCACACCCCGAGTGGAAATTTATTGAAATGTAAACATGGAAAAGCAAGCAGAAATGAGCGTAATTAAAAATATTAAAGTCTGCTCGACTGCTCGTGCCACGTGCCGTTTGAGTGTGAGTGATGTTTGAAGATAAAAAAACTAAAGGTAAATCAACTAGCCGCAAGACCCAGGGGATTTTATGGCCACCATCAGCTACCAGCCATCGCAAATAATACGAAATGAAGTAAAATAGTGAAGAAATTCCGTTGTCAACACAAAAGAATTTCAATCCGAATAGCGCGGCATTGCACAAAGTTTGCACGCAGAAAAAAATGTGGAATAAAAATGGTGCTGAACAAAAAGTCGAGTCAGAGCCAAGCACGGAAATGTACAAAGAGAGTGTGTGTATTTGTACATATACTACATATACAAATGCACACATACATATAAGAAATGCGTTCTTTTCCCTGGACACCAAGAGCTGGAGGAAGAGCTGCTGTCATCATCAGCATTATTGTCCTGGTTGGGTGTTTGGTGCTGCTCCAGCAAGTTTTTCCAACAGCAATAAGCCAAGTCTTGACGTTGGACTGCAGGAGAGCTGCAGCGAAGGCTGCGGGGACTACGAAGGACCAGGGGACTAGAGGACTACCCATTCGGACACGCCAAGGACAAGAACGCACTGAGACAATCAATAAATCTAAAGTGCAACTACAGGCGAAGACGCCTTTTTGACCCTCGTTTTGTTCCCTTTTGACAGTGTTGTCAATACTTGAAAGGGTCGGTCCAATACACCGCCCCAGACTGCTCCTCTGGTGTCTCTCGTTTGTCGCTGCCTTCTGAAGCAGCAGCCATTTTGTACAGTTTGCATAGCCAATTTGCATGGCAGTAGCGGTAGTATTTCTTTGCCTTCAACTCCGACTTTAACATCCGCTTGGCTCTCTTGCACTTCACTTGACTGCATTCCGCATTGGCATTTCCCATTTCCCATTGCTTTTCCTTATTTTCTATCACTTATCGCCCGCTGACTTTATTTGCTTTTGCCTTTGCCTTTGCCATTGCCGTTGCCTTTTTGCATTTCCACAAATTAACGCTTGCCCGCACATGCCATAAATGTAAATCAAGTGAATTCTTATTTTTCTTCTTCGAGGAGGAGCAGAGGCCGCGGTCCGGACAGGGACTCAAATAAGGGCTCCATCCAGCCATTCAGCCATCCATTCATCTCCTCGCGCCATTTAGCCCGGGACAATGACAATGTCCACCACGAGCCCCTGACAGCGAATTTTGTAACAATTAAAACCGAAAGACAATGAGATATTCTGCACTGTACAAAATAGTATATTTTTAGAACAAAATACAAACATTCGCTAGTTAATTAAAATACAAAATGTATTCTCTTCTGTTCTATTATATATTGTTTTACATTCCCTTTTTTTTTTTGAGTGTATTGTACCCTCCAAATGAAGTGAAAATGGATGCGATCCGATTCCCTTTGTGTTGTGGCTTTGGGGTAAAATAACGAAAGAATTATTTCCATTTCAATTTGTTTAATAAATTCGATAGCAAAAAATCTCCCAGACGCCCCTCGCGGGGCTGTTAAGCCAGCAGCATGGCTGATTTGTTATTACCGCTTAATTGCGGCTAACGGCATGCTTCATTAAATTGCAATTTTTCAGGCTCTCCAGCCATGCGCTAAGCCCGGGAAATGCAGCTCAGCCACGGTCCACGGACTCCACTAAAAAATAGGCAACAAATACGAGTACAAGGAAAAAACTGTGGCCGGAATTATGCTGGAGGCTTTTTAATTGCTGCGGCCAGTTATATGGTTTTATTATTTGATTTCATGGATTCTCAGCTAGGACAGGGACGGGACAGGAGCAGGAGATGGAGTCACAATAACAATGGTCAGGCTCAGGCCCCGCAGTCGGAGGTCCTTCTCGGGATGGATGCCTGGCTATGCGCGGTATATCCGCTGCGAAACGACTATTTTATTATGCGGCCTGATATTTTAATGGCAACCACTTTATGCTGATTGCCAGCCGTTCCCAGCCGGTTCGGCTTAATATTATCGTAAAAATAAAATATCAACAAAAGAGCCGCCCAACAACTGTTGCTCTATGGTTGTTCCTGTTGTTACAAAAGGCAGCCGCGCCGCGCCGTAGATTCGTTGTTGTTTTTATGAATCCCCGGCTGCGGAAATTACTTGTTGACACGCAGACTGCCCCCGCCGCATACCGGGTGTATGGGTTCGGGGCCTTACCTGACCTGGTCTACGCCGATTTGTTTTCTCAGTTTGCCGCCTTGGTCAATTTCCAGTCGTTTTCCACTGTTTCATACCCTTAAAAGGGGGTATTCTAATTCCGCTTGGGTGTTTGTTATGCAAAATTCTGATAAATAGTATCAATATGCATGAGTTTATGGGGTTTGAGATCTGCAGAACATTTCTTTCAAATGTTATCGCAATGAAATTTAAAACATACAAGTAACATCTTTACTATAATTATTATTATTGGAATCGTTGAGGGGTGGATTTGAAGACATCTTTGATATTTTAGGCAGAAGCATATTTTAGGTTTTTTTTTTAAAAATGAACTTTAATCAACATTTAAATTTGACTTTGAATGAACTGATTCTGTACATATTATTCTCATCTAATTATTATGATAATTGTTGATAAAAACTCTTTTATTTCGGGAACACCATTTATTATTCTACTCTTCTACTATTCTCATACTATTCTACGGGATAGAAATAGATTTCGAGCAGTAAGGGTATATAGACTTCGGCGTGCCAAAGTTCGTGCAGTATTTTTTTGCAGCCCACCTGAAATTGTGACTGATGTTTGCCGTTAGATGACTGTAATTATGCAACACGATTTGACTTGCGTTTTATTTGATTACCGGTTGCGTTGCGGGCTCATTGTGTGGCCGGACCAGGCCTGGCCAACCACCAACCGGACCCCTCCCCTTTGATGACTCTATCCACCAGGGTGATAGGGGCGTGGAGTGCCCCGTTTAGCTATTGATTTTGTGTCATTGGCTATAGTCTTCCGAAGAACAAATGAGTTGTGTAATTAATACGGGCTTTTGTCTTGCTACGAGAATAATGGCAGGCACATAAATAGCACAATAAGCCGATGTCATGCTGGATCGGAACAGGATGTAGCGTAAAATAGCAGAAAATTAATTTTCATATGGGGCTGAGGGGTTTCTCTGTGCTAGAGGGCTAAGGATGTCTGGCTGCGTGTGTGTGTGTGCGCCTATGTGTGGCAGGGGCAAGGCCTAAATGTATGCTAATATTATGCCTTTAACCACAATGTCGCATGCATTGTTAATCATTTGCAGTTGCCGGTTGTAACAAATTGTTGCCAAACGGTTGTTTGGGACTCCGCAAACTTGTACACAAGTGGCACGACGACCAGAACCAGAACCAGACCCAGACCCAGAACCAGGCTCAGGCCCAAAGTGGCAACGGTCTCGTTAATTTTAACAGTAAATTAAATACATGCCTTCTAGGACTGAGCCCCAAAGCAGAGACCAGCACCAGCAGCAGCACCGGCCGGAAGCTGCCACTGAACCGTGCTTCAAGCCGAAACAGGCAGTTAACCGGGCATAGGACAGAGCCATATGAATTGCTGTCCGTATTCCGTGTGTCTATGTATGTATTTATGTTTGTGCTTGTTCCTGTGTTTGTGTTTTGCGTGACGTTGTGTTTGGCCCGACAGGCCAATTGCAAATTTAAAATGATATATGGAAGAGCAGTATCACTGAGCGAAAAGCCCCAGACCAAGTATAAAGTTTTAGAATTATGTCCTATGAGGTATTTAACAGAATATAGAATGCTTTGTGGAAGACCAAAAACTATTTCTATTCATGGTCAGTAACAGCGGCCTGAAGACTAAATGACCTTTAGATAAGAGGCTTATAAAATTGTTCGTAATTTTTAATATCACCTTTTTCTGAGCTAACAGTTAAAGCTCCGAATGTTAAAAGGGGTTCTTGGGTGGAATATAAAAACAACTGAGAATATTAAAAAGAATATATAATAACAGCAACCTAGCCTGAAACTTCGTGCTTAAACAAAGCCCTACACTCTAAAATAAAATTATAAAATACAAGTTCCTAACAATGCCTTAGTTAATCATATCCCTTTTGCTGAATTTTAGTGAGTTCCAAGCCCCTTATTGACAGAATTTTTACAGAATATTTATATACGTTTAACTTTTGTTTCGCTCTATTGGACTTAATACTTGTGCATATCGTATGTTAATGGCTTTTTTGATATAACTCCAGAAGTGCTGCACATTTTAGCAGCATTCCTGAAAGTCTTTACAATCTTATAGTCCCTTAACTTTTGAAAAGCTTTCCCATAATTTTTGTTTTTTAAAGGTATATGGCATATACTAATTATAATCCGAAATTAGAATATTGTCTTGAAAATATTTCTCGATACATAGTTCCGTAATTAACAATATGCTATTTATTTAAACGTGTCATGGTTTTTATATATATATATATTTTTTTTCTTAAGGATTGTCTTGATTTCAAAGAATTTTTAGTATTGGTTCGGTCCTGCACTCAAACCTCAATGAAATGCCATCTACAACGTGTTTATGTTCATTGGCTGACCAAATTTCCAACCGGTCTGAACGATTGGGCAAAAATAATTACTGTGTTTTGCCTGCCGAACAAATCTTGTTCGTACTGGTTTGTCCTGGCACGCACACACTTGTGGCAGCAGGCGACATGCAGCAGCAACAGCAACAGCAACAACCAGAACTACAACAAGAATGTTGCACAAATTTTAGCGCTTAATGGTTATTGACACACAAACAGACCAACGGAGAAGAGAGAGATTGGGGCTGGAGTGCAGTGGAGTGTAGGTGGACCTGCTCCTAAGGATGGGACTGGGGCAGGACTGGGACAAATGCACAACTGCTGCAGCAGCCATGGACAAGTTGCCATTGGGACTTTGACCGTATGGCAGAGGATAGGAGATGTGACCCCCAGAAGGAGTGGGACTCGACCGCAACACCATGACCAGGACCAGGCCGCACAGCCCGAACGATAACAAGCACAAACTACAAGAACGCCTGGCACTCAACAAGCAAAACAGTTTTCCACATATCACGCAATTTTCATTCGTGTTGTTGTTTCTGTTCTTTCGGGTTGTTTGTTTTCCCCCGTTTGCTGTCTCCCGATCTATAGGGAGGGACTACAGTTGTTATTTATGGTTTTAAATACTTATAAAAATGTGCTGGCGTGTGTGCGTGCTGCAGGCATTATTGCATTTCAATGCGCCAACGATGCGTATACGCAATGAAGGAACGTCGTACTCTCTCTGGCCATTTTCTGTATCCATGTACCATGTAGAAATGCAGAGAATAAATGAATTACATTAGAAAATATTCATTTTAATCCTTGGTTTTTGCAAAACTGGTGTGTCACAATTCTATATCCACCAAAGAATTTTGCGAAAAACTGGCAATGTTTTGTAAATACGAGTATTTAAATTTGTTCCACATTGAAAAATTCAATCGATTTTTACCCAGCCAACGAACGATTTTAGTATGTTTTTTTGGCATTATTTTGGTTTTCAATATTTTACCGAAGAAAGTGTGGACCCATGTCGACTTACCGCTCCAATAAATAAGCAAAAAATAATATTAAATTGGTAATGACTATTCTCATTCCAATGCAAACAAACAGATGCCAACAAAGAAAATAGAACCATGCTGTATGACAATGTCAAAGCCGCCCAGGCCTAGGATTATTGTGAATGTTAAAACATACCAAGAGTAAAATAAAGTTGCCTAGGTAGAAACCTCAGATTTTCTGCAGCTTAAGAAGCAAAGAAAGTATCAAAGCTGCTCCAAGAGCAGAGTGAAGACAAGTAGAGCTGAAAAATATTCGTTGCACTTCCACTTGATTAATATCCGCTTGATTTATATTTTAAATCATCCCATAAGCTTAATTTCATTGTTTCCATTTGGCTGATGCAGCCCGCGTCGAGATTGGTCAGCATTTACGACCGCTAACAGCATCAGTATTGGCAGTATTCATTTTCATTATCCAACCGCGGGGCAGGCAACGTCTGCTGGTGTCTGTCTGCCTTTCTGGATCTGTGTTCGAGTGCAATTTCATTAATGGCTAATTAATTGCAACTTTATTTCGTGGTCTGTTGACGCTGCCAACCATTTTGTAGTGCAACAAAATTTGTACAATGCACGCAAGCGAGGCAGCTGCCACAAGTCAGACACGAAGGCAGGAAGCGTCCGCCGCCTCCGCCGCCCCTTCGTTTTGTTATGTAAAATTCCGGTAATAATTTTGTTTTAATTTTCATTAATTTTTAAGCATTGCTCTTTTGCACGAGCAGGAGCAGCAGCAGCAGCAGGAGCAGGAGCAGGAGCAGGAGCACGTGCGCTCGAAAATGCATATTCAGTGCATTGGCTGACTGAGAGGCACTTAATATTAAACGATTGCACAAGGGGCCTCCTCCTCTGATGGTGTGCTTTTCCGACACGGGTGTGCGTGTTTTAAAATCGTTAAACATGTTCACACACACACACAAATAAACACACACACACACGCATGCACACCTATACTGGCGAACTAAAGCTACAACTAATTAGAGCACTAATTAGCGTTATTAAAATACGGCAACGACGTCATCAGCATCGGCGGTAAGGCAATAGAAATGACTGTGCCACAAGGGTAGACTGTGCCACACACACAGCGAGGAGCTGCGGGACCGTGGCAGCTGTCAGATGGCTGCCTTGACTCCGTCTCCGTCTGCCTTTGCCTTTGCCTTTGCCTTTGCTGGGAAGCTGCCCATTAAAAGCACATTTAAGATGTTTACAAACGTGCTCTAAGACACTGCACACACCCACACCTCCCCGTACACCCCCACTGACACTGATACAGACACATCGCTACACGCATTCGCTGTCAGTTTTTGCACGGGCGAAACTAGAACGATGGAAGCCGCGGAAGCAACAACTGCTTCGAGGCGGAAACGGAAGTGTGCCAGCAGAAAAGTGAGAAGGTACGTGGGAGACAGGGGTGGAGTAGAGAATAAGCATACGTAAGGCGGCAAGAGATGGCCTCTAATTTAGCCCGTACTCCAGACTTCATTTTACAACAGACATTACCACCAAAAAACTGGTGAAAAATAATGCGTGAGGACGTATTTTATAAAGTCTGTCTTTGTCAGAGCTTTGCTATCAGTTCCTACAATATTCGAGAAACAATATTTTCAGAAACAGACGAAAAGTCTTTGGTAAATTATATCATGAATATATACAGCTTTTGAGGTCGGAGATACTTCTTTTTTTGTGTGCTAAAAAAAAGAAAATGAGTGTAAACCCCCATAAGGGTACAAAAGCGAATCACAACGCATTTGATTGGCCCAAAATGGGGGCAAATTCGGCAGGCGGAGGAGGGAGCAGGAGGCCCTGGCTAAAACTTTACTTTAATTGACAGCAAAAAGCAATTTGCCTCATTAAAAGCAACACGAGCGTAATTAAATGCTACCCTGGGGCAGGCAGCTGCTCTGCGACCCCGGATGGAATCGTCAGCCACCAGACACCATTTTTCGTACCATTTTTCCCTACCATTTTCCACTGCGCTCTTCGCCACCACATATTAGACGGGAAAGCTTTAAATTCCCAATGCTTTGACCGACAAAGGGTCCAGAGCGGACGGCAGATAGCAGACAACAGCAGACGACATGCGATTTAGTTTCTTATTTGACACTTTTCCGCAAAGCTTTTCCTTCGCTGTGTTTTTTCCTTGTTGTTCCGTGTCGGGGCAGAGAGGAAACGTTCGGCATCTGTCGACGTCGGCTGCAGCTAGGGCAAATGTCATTTAAAGGACAATAATGGCGGTCGTTGTTGCTGCTTAAGTCGAGCGAAAAGTTCTCTCGTTTTTTTGCGCCTTTTGTCCTCTTTTGCGCCTGGCGCCGCATTTAAAGTCGAGTTAAAGTTCAAGTTACTGTGACAATGTGCGTCAGCTGTGGATCTTGGCATCGATTTACTCAAAATGTGACATAATTATTGCTCTCTTAGCACACGCACGCACTCACACACACACCAACACACACACAGATTTATAGAGAAAGCGGATGCGGATACGGAAGCTGAGACTTAAGCGGATCTTTCTGTGTGTGTGTGTTTGTGTGCGTCCCCAAAGTGCCCCGCTGAACAAGTGCCATGGTTCCGAGGCGTCATCTTCCTGCTCGGTCTCTACTTTAGTTTATGGCAGTCCTGGTCCTGTGCCCCGACGAGAGGTCGGGCGATTTATGTGCGTGGTGGGGCTGGTCAGAAAGTTTTCATTAATTGTACTCGCATGTCAGCAGAAAAAAAACCAAGAGCCAGTGCCCACCCTCTTGCCGCATCTAATTTAATCAAGAGATGAGGAAACTTTAAGGCATCTTCAAGCGGTAGGCGGCGGGCGGCAGGCTCAGCAGAAACTTTTGCAAGGGGGGGCGGCCATGAGTAAATATTGAAATCTACAACCTCTGACCCGCATGACAGACGAACAACAGGGATAACAATGCCCCGCATACAAATTTGTGGGCGTTGCTGAAGAGATTTGTAAACAATATTTTGTGGCATACATTTGGGACAGCCGCCGCAGCCGCTTCAGACGCAGGGGTAAGAGAAAGCTGCTGCTTTTGCTCTATATATTGGCATCTTCTGTGGCATCTTCTGCTGTGCGGCTCATCTCGATTTCGGTTTCGGTTACAGACGTTGCCTACATTCCAGGGGACGGCTATTTGGTGTTCTTTTTATTGGGCCTGCTGTGTGTGTCTGCT
Source organism: Drosophila lowei (assembly GCA_008121275.1). Classification (NCBI taxonomy): domain Eukaryota; kingdom Metazoa; phylum Arthropoda; class Insecta; order Diptera; family Drosophilidae; genus Drosophila; species Drosophila lowei. The sequence goes on along the minus strand of CM017777.1, from coordinate 31,864,259 downwards.
CTGAAGTATTTGTTTCATTGTTGCTCGTTTGTTTGGCTTTCTCCCTGGCTGAACTTTGCTTTGCTTTGCTGGCTGGCGGGGCCAGCCCAGAAGGAAGAGCAGAATCAGAAGGTTTAGCAGGTTTAGCGGCTTTAAGCAGAATTTCTTTGCGAAGCGTATAATGTGAAAAATGAGCAAATGAGATTAAAACTTTCGCTGGCTGCTAGAGGCTCCTCTTTATGGACTGACAAGTCCAGTCACAAACGCCTCAGGAAGAGCCTGGCCTGGTCTGGTCTGTTGGCTGACACTTCAGAGATGCAATCAAGCGTAAGCATAAATATTTATGGTACACATTTTTTCGGCTCCAATCAATTTTGCATTAGGCAGAAAATTTCAAAGGAAAAAAGCGAACATATTTACAGAGACACTACCGATGAAAATCAGAGCAAATGTTTCGACATAATTTCACAAATACAAAGGCCGAACCAGAGCAAAAAACAGCGACAGCAATGCGTTCTGCTAGCACTGAAATTTATTACGAAAATGTCGAAACGTATGGCCAGAAGATACTTTACTGCTGTTGGCCATGGCCGGAGTGGGGTGCAGACTGCGGCCCCAGACTGGGGACTAGATCCTGGGGTTTATTTTCTTGGTGCCTGGCACACTCGTGATTGCTTTGCAGTTTTACAAATGTATCTGCCCTGGGTGGATGGGGATCCCTCTCTGCTGGATCTTAGTCCTATGCCCCAGTCCTATGCGTAGTTATGTCTGATCATAAAATCAATATGCGCATACTAAAATTTTATTTCTTTACAATTTGTGTACGAATTTGTGCACTCCTACTCCTCCGCCTCATGGGTTACGATTTTCCGCGCGTTGCTTTGTTTTTCCTTCTGATTCTGCTTCTGCTTCTGCTTCTGCCTTTTCCTTGGTCTTTTGTTGTTTTGTAGTCCATTTAATTCGTGCCATAAAGGACCTGACTGGCAGGGTGCACATGCTTTGTCCATTTTCGGGCGATGTGGATGTGGAAATGGAAAACGTTGTTTTGACATATTTTTCCCGTTTATGTGTCCCCTGGCTGATCCGCTGGGTGTTGCTCGCTTTTTTATTACGAGTATTTCGTTTCGCTTTTGCTTTGGTTTGCTTTGCTTTGCTTTGGTCCTACACGTTGCTGCTGGCATTGGCATTCCCACACGGCATATGCTTGATAATTGCTTTGGCATTTGGCAACGCCTTTGACACGGTAAATGACTGGCGAGTATTTGCTCCACTGGCTTCGGTTTCCCAAATGTGTTTGCACAACCATCGTGAGGGTGGGGGTAGAAAGGGGAGAGGGGATGGGTTCCTTGTAAGCCACTCCATTATGTCGTTTAAGGCATTCAATACAAATTGGTAATATCTCATTTATTCCCATTTTGGTCGTGTCTGTCTTACTCATACATACTCGTACGTCTGCCCGCACTTCGGTCATGGCTAAATGGCTATGTAGTAGAGAGGATGAGAGTGTCTCCACCACTGTACGTGTATCTGTACTCTATGTATGCGTTGGCCGCAAAGTCCTTGGGCATATGTATGTGTGTGCTGACCACGTACGCAAACAAACAAACAACAGAACAAACCGAAAAGAGACAGACACCGACACCGACACTCGTTCAGCGTCGGGGCGATTGTGAGTGACCAAATGTCAAATATACAACAGTACACACTTATTTCATTTCCAGATTTATGGCGGGAATTGGAAGTGTCCATCCATCCATCCCAGTCGGTGCTCGTGTAGCTGTCCCCGTCCCCGCCCCTGTCCCCGTCCCCGTCACCGTCCCTGTCCCCGTCGCTGTCTCTGGCACAATGACAGCAATTTCCGCTGACAGTCGTTGAAGCCAAGAGTCAGCCAAGAGACGGTATCATCTTTTCTTCTCCAGCCATGTCCTGTCCCTGCTATTCTTCTCTATCCCTTCTCCATTCTTTTTTTAGCATACTCTCTTGTTCTTGGCTCTTGGTTCCGCTTTGGTTGGTTCACGGTTCAGCTTCAGTTGCACTCGCGCAAAATGTCAAGGAGATGTGGGGAATGCTGCTGCATTTTCCATGTGATTGCTTGCCACAATCCATGGGGGGAACTCTCGTAGGGCAAACAAGACGGCGAATCTGAACCGCTCTCTGTCTCGCTGACAAACACGGACAAAAGCCAGGGCCACATACGTACAGTGTACATAAGTAATACGCTCGTCTCGGGTATGTGACACGAGTCCTATCGACAGATCCGTCTTTATGCTTTCATCAATTTCCCCAAAAGAGTTCTGCTCTCCGGGTCCGTTTGCGTCTACGTCCACGTATTTGTGGCTTCAATTACTCGTCCGGCGTATGGATTCCACGCACGTATTCCCGCTCGCTGTTTATGTCCGTGTAAAGAGTTTAACATGTGCTTGCCTGCTCTTGTCCTGCCACAACGCATATTTCTTTTCATGCGGCAGCACGTACACAATTCGGCTATAATATATTGTATAACTACAATTGGAATGTATCTCTCTGCTCTGTCCTGCAGCTAAATAATTGAAATGTTTGTGGCTGCTGCGAGACTCAAATTCTTGTGTTGACGATTTTGTAATTACTAGACGTTTGAGCCCGGCCAGGATGTGATCCGTGACGTGAAACTGTTGGAACAAACAGAATCCCCCGTACTTAAAGCCTTTGGGGCCCAGTGGCTTTGCATGCCGGTGCCCCGTTAGCCCCCATTGGCCCACGCTGAAAGTGTCATAAAATGTGTCCATAAATAAAATCGACTCACTGACCAACGGACTGGCTGGCTCGTCATTAAGCGCGTGCGTGTTGCCGGCTTATAACTACTGCCATTTGGCTTACACGGAAATGAGCCCGGGCGGGGCTCGGACTCCGGCTTATGTGCCATCAGCGGGGGGCGGGGAGGACTTAATTTCCAGGCCAGATGAGCGGCTGCGGACTGATTAGAGTGGTTTCACTGAGCCATGTGAATAAATAACCACAGCAACAAAGGGAAAAGAAAATATTAAGAGAATTGAGGTTGTTGGCATTTGCCGTAGGCAAAAGTCAAATTGAAACTCGGTTTTGGTTCTGGTTCCGGTACACACACAGGCACAGCGATAAATTATGATCACAGCTAAACTTCATGGCACACAAATACATACATATATACATATAGAGGCAGAAACACTCACACACATGTGGCCGGTTGAATATTTTATGCTAAAACCCTAACCGCAGGACCGCCAGGCCCGACACCGACCCCTCCCCCGAAACCCAGCTAAAATCTCATGAAGTGAACATAAAACATGCAAATTAAAAGGTCCAAACACGTCGTCGTCCTGCGAGCGAACTCTAGTTGCTGCAACACATACACTCATACACTCATACACGCACAAAGTGAACTAATTTACACAAAAACAATACAATTTGCGAACCCTTGTTTCATTTCGGTTTCCCCCCCCCCGTGGCCAATCCCCAGCTGTCCTAGCCATCCCAACGATTCCTTCCACTTTCTGGTTGCTGTAACCTTATTTCCAGTTTGCTTAGCTCACAGCCAAATGGCGCCACCTAGACATTTATAACCTGCTTCTATCTCTTTCTGTTACCAGTCATCCGTCTCTTTCGCTCACACTGTTGCGATCTCTGTCGTACACATGCGTGCCTGCGTGGCCACATTGTAAATCTTACTGTCAGAACAGAGACCCAGAGACCCAGACACTGGGGCCACTTCATTTGGAGTGTGGGGCGAATGCCGGAGAATCTCCTTTGGCATATTTTTCACGCGCACCACACACACACACACACACACACACACACACATGCTCTCACAACACATACTCATCCACACAGAGAGACAATCAATGCTAACAATTTATGCTAAAAGTCATTCATGTTGGGCGTCCTGTATGCTTAGGTATATGCTCTTTATACTCTTGCAAAGGGCATTATTATTTTTGCAACGCAAAGATTAAGAAATAGGGACGTCAGTTAGTAAATATGTTATTGATTGGCATTTCTGTAGAAACGATCGGCCGAAGAACAAGTCTTTCCCAGTAAGGGTATTCAATACTTCGGGTCCCGTGGTTAGTAATCTTCTTTCATGTATTTCTTTAGCTTCCACTCGGGCTTTGACTTTTCCTCAGTATGTTCCCCACTAATTTCTCGGATAGTTCTCCATATGTGTGTGTGTGTGTGTGTGTGCTCTCTCTTAATTACATTGCCTTTTTGTGTCCTTTGCTGCTGGCTCAGTGATAAAAAGCAAAAAGAGACATCCGTAGGAGCCCAAAGATTGAGTAGAGTAAGAAGTTAAGTGGAAATTATTTTAATCAAATAAGGCAGAGGAAAAGTTTGAGCAACAGTTCCTCCCTCCCACACGGTCCCATGCCCTTTTCGAGTGTGTCACACAAAAATTCCCCATTCGCAGTGCTGTTGCCATTTGGTTTCTGGCCTCAAACAGTGGCCAAACTAATTTATTTGATTCATTTGAATGCAGATTGTGTTTTCTGATTGCCGCGCCCACACACAGACACACAGCACTCCCCGCTTCTTATCTGCGGACTACTGTGGAAAGCATTTTCCCCGTTTTAAATGTTTGCTTTTCATTTGAGGTCCCATACATAAATCTCTGTTATTAGTGTATTTATATTCGCCCGACATTTTCACGCACCCCGAGCAACTTCATTTCGTTTCTGTTGCTGCTGGCTGCTGGCTGTTGGCTGTTGGCTGTAATGGGTGAACATTTGTGTGTCGTTTGGAACACACACTTTCCTAGCTGACTGTAAGCTCTGCTAATGGGCCACCTCCTTCAATCCTCCCTTCAATCAGCCTACCCAAAAAGTGTACACTTGAAAATCCTTTGAGAATGGCTGGATGGCTGGCTCTCAAAATGAAATTAATGACTTAAAAGCTTTTTTGCGGTACCCGTCACTCAAAATACAATCAAAGCGCAACATCGACGGCGGTGGCATCCACATCCCCGACAATAAGAGCTCCAACAATATGCTGCCAAAAATGCTGAGCTGTAATTTGCGAACGCCATTTAAAGTCATTCAAAAAGTTTGGAACGATCAAAATGTTTTTACCACCTGACTGGCTGGCTGGCCTACACTTCACCCAGGTGACACAACAAAAATCTCCAGAACTCACTCACCTGCAACAAAGAGGGGGCGCTTGTGGCAAGTTCATGCAAAAGAATTAAGTAACTGTAAATGCAATAAACGACCAGACCCGAGAACCCCAGACCCCAGACCCCAGACCCCAGAACTCCTCAGCGCAAAGCAAAGGATACCAACTCTCCAGCAACTCTCCAACCCCTCTCAAAGACCGTCCCCACCCAAGCTGAACCAGAAAAAGGGGGGAGTCGAAGTTTTTATGGGTTGACAGTCAACCACGCAGCCGCCCAGCAATAAATTTCTAGGCGAACGCTTAACGTGCAACATATTCCGGCAGCAACATCAGCAGCAGTTAAGTTCCCCCTAAGAGGCTCCCGTCCCCCTTTCGGGAAATAAATGAGCATTTTGCACCGTGGGGTTTTGTGGCGTCATTTTTCCTCGACCCTCACAGAAGGGGGAGATCACCGCGCACAACACCTAGAATAACAATGGCAAATTGTAACGCCATTAGCTGCAGGAAAATTGGGAAACGCAACAAATCGAACCCGGAACGGGTGGCAGGAAAGAGAACTGGCGACTGGGAACTAGGAGCAGGGAGCTGGGAAAAGCTGAGAAAACTTCTAGGCCGCACTCCTGCCTGCGGGCGACATTAAATCAACTGCAAAATGTCTGCGAAATGTGATGCGATGCTCTGCTCCTGGCTGGCTGGCTGAGTAATAAAGTGTGCGCTGTCAAGGGGGAGAATCCAGAGAAAAGGAGAAAAATGAGCACCTGGGGGTGGGCTGTGGCTGTTGCCCCGGAAATTGCGTGGAACAGCAACACGTAGCGCTACTATTCATTTCGCCCTGCCCCAGCTCGGATGCTCATCTTTTCAGAATGGCGTGCAGTCTGTGCATAAATCATGTTTTCCATCTTCATATTCCAGCATATACCCCGATAGAAATGGAAAGCGTTTATGGGGAAATAGAATTTTATACGAGTATATGTAGTTTACGTTTTAATATTATTTCTCTAGTGCTTCAACCGACTCAGATTTACTTATCCACTCGCCACTCGCAGACATAAAGGTGTGTCGGTCTGCAGTTCTGTCGGTAGGTTGGGAGGAAAAGCTCCAGCACATTTCGTATAAATTAAATTAAACACAAATAAAAGTTAACCCACACGCGTACTCCCCTTTAATCAAGCCATGAGGTAGCAATTAATTTAATAAATCAACATAAAACTTTTGCCTCCTTCTTGGCAGCATTTTTTTTCCTTCTGATGCCATTATTCCGGACTGGCTGTGTCAACTTAGGCGGCCATTAGGCGCAAGCTTAACCCATCAGTGCCAAAGTTAAAGCGCTATCGATTGGCCCGCCAGCTCTGCATCCCCCTGTCCCTGTTCTGGGCTTTTGTTTACGAGTATTTGTATACCCTGGCAGGAGGGTATAATGATTTCCTCGTGAGAAAAAACTGCTAAACAGTTCAGCCAAAATTGATTCGAGTCCTGGACTGACTGATAGATCAAAGCAGGATATAGCAGGTCCTGCAAGTTTCATTGATAATAATAATAATTGATCTCCATGATTGGATAGCGAGCCGGTTACTTGTAGTCTTGGGACCACGACAATGATAGAAACCATTTAAGAAGAATGTACAATTACGACTGGTATCCTAGTACATCGAATAGCTGCTATAGGGTATCTATGGCTTCGAGATGTATTCTTAATATTTTTGTTTCATTCATTCCTCTCCAGTTGGGAAACAGCTACCAAACTTTGCCCACAGCAGAATTCTTTAAGTTTAATTACAACATTTGCAGGCAAGCCATGGGCTGAGATGGCCTAAAAAATGGTTTGGGAAGGGATGGTAGGGATGGAAGGGATGGTAGGTATGGATGGATGGTTAGGGGGACTGTGCTAGAAAAAATGCTGCCACTTGGGCTCGAAACCTTGTTTGACAACTGAAGGAAAGGCCAATGGGCAGGGGATGGGATGCAGACCCGGCGAGACAAGCCGGCAGGACAGGATTTTGAGTTTAATTTGAACAGGACCTAGCGACGACGTAGCCTAGTTTCTTCGGCTGTTCTGCTGCTATGTTCCTCTGTTGTTGCTGGTCCTTCAACGGGGCTGTGATAACAATGGCAGCCAGAAGCAGCAGCAGAAGCAGCAGCAGCAGCAACAACAGCTATAACTAGAACAAAAAGCGTGCATCCTGCGTGAGAACTGGGAGAATGGCACTGGCAACTTGCAACTTGGCGAAAGTTGCTGCAGGCCGGCAGGACTCTTTTCATCTGGCCTGGCCGGGGCCCAAAAGGAAGAGAGACACAAGTGAAATGCACGAGAAGTGCCGGCGGCATCTCTTTCTCTTCCTCTTTCTCTATCTGTCTCTGCCTGCATCTCAGTGGGCCAACATTGATGGGGATCCCGTTTTGGTCCTTGTGCCGTTCGTTGTCCTTGTTGTTGCCTTTTTAATGACGCTAAACGTTTATCAACGGACACACAGCGAGGACAGGACAGAGCGAGAGCAGTACAAAACGGATGGCAGAGCAACAAATGCAATAATCTGCTCGGTTTGGCTGCCTCTGCAGCGTTTAATTAGCGGAAGCGTCGAGAATTAGACCAGGCCCAGAGCACCGACAAACTGTGGCAACAGCATAGCAAACTTTCCCTACGAATATGCATACGACACGTGAACCCACCACAAGATAGTTGCTTCTGGTGTATGTTTCTGTTTCTGTTTCTGTCGATAAAAAATATGCAAAATGGATTTTGAAATAAGTTGTCTCCTGGCAAATAAATAAAACATGTCAGACACTATATTAAGGGAGAGTTGCCGCCGTTTTACGAGTATGTATGGCAGTGACGAAAGTTTTTACTTAGTCAAATCCAATAGACCATTAAACTGGCTGTAGTTTCTGGGCCGTTTTTATCACATATTTGTTTGGGGCTGTTTGTTGGAGTCACTTTTATGGCGGCGTTTATGAGCGATATATGCGGTTATGACAGCAGCAGCAACAGACGCTTGTTTATCTATGTTGTGGCTGCCACAGTGTGGCACCAACTGGAGCTACTGCAGGAGCAGGAGCAGGAAGAGGAGCAGGAGATCCTGCAGGAGCTGGAACAGCTTGTCACTGTCATGTTGTTTGCAGGCAAACGCAGACTCAAACCGAAACCCAGACCCAGACCCAGACCCAGACTCAGGCCCCAACCAAAAGCCATTTATGGTCGCATGCTGGCCGCATCTCTTTATGGGGCTGTCGTTTCGTCCCATCCCGTCGCGTTGCTGCTGCGATAATGGCCTCTCAACGCCAGGAGCAACCACTAATACCCCAGCATAGTGGCAGTGGTACGGCTTCCACTTCCTCTTCTTGCTCTCTCACGCGCTGCCAACTTTGCGTATTTCCGCAGCGTAATGAATTTGATTGCTCGAGAATGTGCAGGCGGGGAGGACTGTACGTATAGAAGGACAAGAGCCAGCGCCAACGAGTAGAAGGCAAGCCAAGTTAGTACATTAGAGAGGTGAACTTTTCACCTGGTCAAGCCCCAAGCCTGACTCTCATCCGCTTCGCCGATGCTGATGATTATGATGATGATGATGATGATGGGCAGCCGCGCTCTATGCTGCTCATTAACTATGGCACAACTTTGCCAAAGCTCTGAAATTCCACTTTGGGCATTAAGCTAATGAAATAAATTCCGAATAAAAAAATTCCAACCGAAGGAAGCACAAAAAAAATGTCAAACTTCCACTCGCATAGTTGGCAGTGGGACTCATTGTCATCGTCATCGTCATCGTCCTGGCGCTGCTCCTGCTCCTGGTCCCCGAACCGACTGACATTCCCCCGCTCTTGTGCGAAACAATGCGCTTTGCTGCTTCTTTTTATGAATTTTTTCGTGCAGCTTTGGGGAATTTGCAAGAGGCCCGAGCCCGGGGAGCCCGGGGGGACCCACTGACAGCTTTAGTTATTTGACGCGCATGCCAGTGAAATATGTCAGTTAATATTTTTTTCCCCCAGCCAAGTCGCTCTTCGGTGACAGGTATGCAATCGCATCAGTCGACACTGAGTCGCGTCATCAGGCAAGCCACTGGTCCTGGCACCGCTCCTGCCCTGCTCCTGCTCCTGCCACTTTCCCTGCCACTATTGGTGTGTGCCACACCGCGAAGTGGCACAGAAAATTTTAATAAAAGCCAAATATTTGTCGAGGGACGTACTACCCATCTGCAACATCCCCGACGACTGTAAAGGATTGAGATTGAGATGGTGGCCAACTAAATTGAAAGTAAACAGCAATCTATTTTAATGCGTAGTGTTGGCAGAGGCCCTGTACAATGCAAGGCAACCAAAAATCAGGACCTGCATCCACCCCAGACCCAATCCCAGTCTCAGCTCCAGTTGGAGGCACGTCTTGCATTGGGAAAAGCATTTTTGGGGGCCCTTTAAGTATATTCTGTGGGGGAAAATTCAAAATATTTCGTTGGAAACTTTTAGGCAAAGGCAAACAAAAGTTAATTAAAACATTCCCTTGCTTGGCTTTCTCCTTCGGCGATTCGAAGCGAAGAATATACGCGTAGTATACCCAGCAGAAAAGGAAAGGTCACCGCACCCAGCATAATTCCCATAAATTTTAAAGTCATCTTGTAAGCCTTTTAATTGGCGGTTTTCCTGCCATTTTGTGTTGCATTTTTAATCAAGGAAAGAGCGAGTGCAGAGGAATGGAACCAATGCGAAACTTGTGCTAATCAATTGAAAGCCCAAAATCCTAAATTAAAAATTAAAATCACCAAAATCCACTCATTTTCATGAGCGTTCTTATGAGGCAGATCCACAAAAAGGAACAGAGGCAGAGGAAAATCAGAAAAGCCACAGCGAAGTCAAAGTAAAAGATATTCAAGTAGTAGCAGCAGGCAGTGGGCAGCCGGCTAAGGGAAAATGGAAAATCATGGAATTTAAATTGAAATCGCAGTCGAAATAAAGTGAAATGAAGCGTTAAAGTTGTGTGTCTGTATGTGTGTGTGCCACAGCCAAGAGAGAGAGTACTCTTCCCAGCACACTGACACACACACACACCCACAGAATGAGTGAAAGTTAATGTGAAAGCGCTTGTTTACTCTGCGGCTTCTGAGGCAATCGCTGAAAATATTCGACTTGCAACTGAAGCGAGAACATTGCCGTAGAGACCTCCCCAGACCAGATGGAGGAATAGGAGAACCTTCTGGGGAAAGCGCAGACAAAGCTATAGAAAAGCCGGCAACGACTGGAAAAGCATACACACGAAAAGGCAGTCAGGCAGAACATTCATCATTGCTTTCCTCTGACTAAAAGACAGTGGGATTTCGTAGGAGAAACGGGTCTGGTTCCCAAGAACCAAATAAAGACAGATCTCGCTGCTGCTGTAGTCGTCGCTCAATCGATTCCGTTAAATTCTTGCCAAAATAAACACATGAAAATTATATTTCAGCCGGGGACTTACTTGTAAATGGTGAATAAATCAAGAGCGCATACACACCTGCAACATTATTCTGCCTCGCTTTGGGGCACGAATAAACAGTATGCTCTTAGTTGGGCCTGACAATGGCTTTTAATACTCGGTATTGTATTCGTAGAATACAAGGGTATATTGTACTCGTATGGATGTCGGATAATCTAAGAATAAACTGTGAATATTTTTGTGAAGCCAAAATCTCTTTGATGGAATTACCTTCTCTTTTCTTCTCTGCCCCAAATATTTCATATTTAGTTACTTAGTTTTGGGGGATGTTATAGTCGGGAAGACCCGACCCCAAGTGTTCTTAATTCTTTGCCAGAGGTAGGCTTCTTCTTGTCGAAACTCGTTTCAATTACTTAGCTGTCTTTAGACTAAAACCAAATCAGAGTGCCGCACATTTGAAACAAAGGCTTTGAGTATTTTGTTGGGGATTTAATTCGAAACAACTCACAGGAGGAAAAGCTGTAATAAACTTAAATACGACACCCATCCACACATGCACCCAGATAGAAAGGCTGGTGATTGTCTCTCCTGTTGTGCATGTGTGTGAGTCGTTACCTGATTTATGCCCCCGCGGCTTGGGGCCTCTGTTTATGTGCCAATTGGTGCCGCACGTCCTGGAGACAAATCGATTTCTTATCACTGCTGCGGTACATTATGCCCCCTAAAATGGCTCAGATAACTTGAAGGTGTCTCGAAGCCTACTCCCTGCTCAAGTAAATAAAATTTTAATTTAATTTTTAAGCACTGGCAGCGATTACGCGTAATTCAATCGAAATGAATGGGCGGCAGGAAGGAGCAGAGGAAGCCCTGCTGTCAGGGGCTGGGGCTGGCCTTTATCAGCGTTGCGCCAGGAAAAGTTGTTGACTTTTATGGCAAATGACTGGCGCAACAGAGCGGAGTCCACGTCCACCCGAGCGCTGAGAATCCCTCCCTCCATTCTCCATTCTCCATCCTCCATCTAGCATCCAGCATGGAGCGCGGAGAAAGTTAGCCTCATATTTATTTTCATTTGCCGCGCAAGTTTGTCCACAGTCGTCCTGTTGTGAGCGGGTGCCGGGGGAAGCGTCTGCCTAGTTGCTAGCATTTTATATTTGTTTTAATTTCCTTGCCATTTCCTTGGCCACATTTGTCAGTCAAATGGCCAAGGCAAAGAGAGGGCCAGTGGGAGCAAGTTGAGTCAGTGCAACAGCATTTTACGTTTTAGTGCTTATTACAGTTTACTGGCGCCCGTTCCGTCCGCAGGAAGCTCCGTTACTTGCTACTTCCACCGGGACGCCTCTGCGAATGTATACTCCGCCATCCGCCATCCTCCATCCTCCATCCGTATTAAACGGAAACTTGCGCGCTACGTCTAGTGGAATCACTCACTCGTTCTCGCGCGGAAACGGTCACAACTTCCCCTCGCAGTTATTAAGGGGTAGCTGCGAGTCGAGTGCTGTGTGATGGCTATTAAAAATTTTATTGACTTCACATGCTTAACAGCCCGAAAAAGAAATTTATTACTCATCATTTTATTCGACCTTGTCATACAAATGGGAAAATTAAGGGCACAGCAACGCGCTTTAAGAGGCAGGAGCAGCTGCAGCCGATGTGGATTCTTTGAGATCGAGTGTTATGGTGGCATGCCATTCAAAATTTGCCGTGCATGTGGCAGACCCCACACGTGACCATCCCGGACGTCCAGGACCATCACCAGACAGGACTTACAATGTCCCTTGTTAATGGCATTTTATCGCCAATTATAAAACCTGTCATTTTACCATTTTTATCAGGGTGTGCACAAAATAAGGATCGAAAAACGAAGGAAATGTGTTAACAAAGGACGCTGCTGACAGGGAAAGAGGGTAAGGGGTCGTGCGATGCTCGAAAATGCCAATCATGCAGGAACCAGGACCAGACCATAGCCAGAGCAGAAGCCCTGCCCTGCCTTCCCCCCTGACATGTGGATAAGTGGGTGACTGGAATAACTGACTGGCTGACAGACGACAGACGGGTCCCTTATAATTCATAAAGTGAACTTCATCCGCTTAAAGGCGACTGCAACTGCAGCTTAAAGAGGAGTCTACCATACAAGTAATTTGTATACCCTTTCAACGTCAGAGACCCATCCTTTTTCTAGCTGCAATAATTGAAGAACTTCTGTGAACAAGTGTTGACGTTAATAATATAATATATACAAATATCGTGTCCCGGTTTGTTTGTAATAACACCTCAACGGCTCGACCGATTTTTATAAATTTTGTTGTTTATATTTAGCAACCTTTGCGAATAGGTTTTACTATTTTTCACCTTCCTACCACCAAACACATTTTTTTAATCGTGTTTCGTAACTGTGGCACCTTGGCATTCCGATTTTGCAATTGCGTGCATCTAAATCGCAAGAGGCACGAGATGAACGGAATCAACACATGAACATGAACGACAGTTGCAAACAGCCGACAATGCCAACAAGTACATCAATCATTTGCATCCGCTTCGTTCCTTCCCGCATTCGAATACCAGCCAAATACTGACTATTCCGCTCATCCGAAAGTACTGATTGGTGCAATTGTCATGCACTCAAATTCAAACATGAGTCAGATGGTATGGGCTACGCATCAGGAAACTGAAATTGAAACAACACCGGAACCATTGAACTTGCTAATCGGCACAAATCCAGACTCAAACCTGTTCCTGAGTTCCATTCGCTCATACCACTCATGCTTCCAAATGCCATCATTCGGAGCAACGTAAATAGTTAGTTGCTAGTTAGTAAATATTGCTAGGGTATTTAAAGCATCGGCTTCCGAAGCAATCTTTTTACTTCTGTTGTTCTTTATTCGTGTGCGAGCACACATGTAAATAAAAGCTGTTAAAATACGATAGTGTTGCCTATTAGCACAATAGGCCAACGCACACAGAGAGCGACACACAGAGGAGCTCTGGCAGACACGGCAAGGGTCGACCGCATGCAAAGGTCTGGAAAAAACGTATACGCCGTGTGGGTTCAGGGGAAGTGCACAGCACGCAAAGTGTAACCACAAACACGACAACGGAGGCGGCAACAAACTACAATCAACAACTACAACAGCAACAACTACAGCAGCAATGAGAGAAAGACCCACAAGGACACAAGGACACATGGAGAGGCAGTCAGACAGACAGACAAATGATATGTGTGCTGTGCCTCCTGTTTCTTCTCCTTCTCTTGCCTGGTGCCTGCTGCCTGCTGCCTGGAAGACTCGAAAGAGTGGCAAGCATAGGTTGCACGAGTAGGTGCTGCAAAGAGGATTGGGTTGGGTTGACTTTGCTTCTATTTCTTTGGTTCTCTTATTGCCTTATTTATTTGCTTCTGTGAGGAGTTGTGTAGCGTGTGGCAAGTTTATGATCAGCATGGGCCTGACGCATAGCATATGCCCATGCCGGCAATGCGGGTACAATCACAGCATCAGGGAGTGGCTGCCACAGATGGTTGCCAGATTTCATTTTGCAATCATTCAACATGAGACTCATTTCCGAGCTGCTGGGATTTCGCGCTTCCTGTGGTATTAGAAGTCGATCTACGATCTACCCACTTGTTGCCGTCGATCAGAGCCGTAAGATAGGGTTCGTCACAAGCATTTTGTTATTTGCAATCAAAATTCCATTGATGGGACGCACTTATTTTTCTGCACAGTCCCTTTCATGGCACGCTCGCATCCGTAACAAGGATAACAAATGGGAAAGCTACATGCGGCATGCCCTGGCCATAATACCAAATCATATTTTAACGTTTGTTCCCAACAACAAAGCAGCAGGGCTTGTCTGTGGGCTGCCTGCTTTTTCTTGATGGCCTGAAATTCCTTGGAGCAGCAACAATGGCCTGGCATTTACTAATTTCATAATGCCAAATGAAATAAAAATGGCAGCAGTGTGGAACCGAGCGAATCGAAAAGAGGATAGACGAAGCTGCACAGGATTTATCGTGGTCTCTCAACGTGTGGTCAGAAAGGCGGCGGCACATTGGATTTTCCTCTTTTTTTTTCTTCAATTTTTTTTTTTTGGCCTGAATCAGACACTTTTCGAATGCATTTTTAAACCTCAGTGAGCAGTCAAGAGGAAGTAAGCAACCATTTCCGGTTGTTAAAGAGAGGGGACAGACAGAGAGGAAGCACAGCCAGAGCTCACAATGGGAACAATAACTCAATAAAGGCTCGTCGCGCCGGCAGCAGACAGAGCGCAAATGAGTGCAAGGCGGCGGGCTGAGGCTGAGCCACCACCATCTCCGTCTCAGACTCAATTTTATATTTCATTCGCCATCTTTTGCTCAGACTCCATTTTCGTCTCAGACTCTTTCTTCTTTTCTGACTCCACTTTCTTCCTCTCGACAGCCACTGCTTTCTGTTCTCCTTAACCCTCTTCACACTGTCATCCGTCTTCATTGTCTGCGTGTTAATGAAAGACAAAGACAAAGGCAAAGGCAAAGGCAATGGCGGTTGCCTGACTCGTGCTTTTATGGCCCACATTAAAGGAAACTGTAAAATGCGCTTCATTTGGAAAAATGAGCCATCGACATGGGGGCGTATGCGTAACGTGTGCGGCAAAGTGCCAGAATTATGATGATTGACGATTATAAACTCTGGAAAAATAAGAGCCAGAGATGGATCAGAGGAGAGCACCAAAGACTTTCCCATTGGCTTTGGAATGCAAAATTAGATGGCATCCTGCAGAAGAGAATGTTTTGGCTCGTGGCATTCCAAATGAGATGATATGAGATGCACAGCTCGAAGGCTTAACCAGAGTCACAGAAACAAGTGCCAACGGAATTTTTAAAAATGCTAAAAAGCCAGAAAATTAATATTTATAACATGGCCTCTCCGCAAATGTCAATGTGCATACATTTAATTATGCACAAAAGTCGAAAATTGGGGAAAGGGTCTGCGGCTGCCACTCTGCCACTCCCTTTGCCGTCTCAATTATGCTCCGGCAATTTTCACTTCGTTGCCGCTGTCAAATTTGACACGCCCTGCTTTACGGCTTGTTGTTTTTAATTTAAAATTTCTTCAATTCCATTTTTGGCCGTATTTATGCTTTGTTCTCTTCTGTTCTGTTCCCCCCACGTTGCTGTTTTCTTTTTCATTTCCATTAAAAGGCTCCAAATGAGCGTAATTAAAATTGACCCAAGGGAGTAGCCCCGGCCCGGCAATAAAAAGTACGAGACTGAAACAGCAGAAACTTTTGCATAATTAGCAGAGGGGGATGCAGAGCACCAGCTCCAGGCAGTTCCCTGCCCGGTCCGAGTCTACGAGTACATGAATCATCTCGGGCTTTGGCCGGGATTTATGAATGTTGAGAATTAAACTCATGTATGCTAAATTAAATTTGCCCCCCATTGAGTCAATGATACTCGAGAGTCGGCCGAAACCGGAGCCAGAGATGTACTGTTCATGTACTACTATTATAACTAAGTCCTGTCGATGGTCCCCCTGCTCCGTCTGTGTGCTCTGTCTCCCTTAGTGTCTGTCTCATTTAATTTTAAACTTTTTTGATTTCTCTGGCGGCCGAATGCTGCTCCCCAACGACATGTGCGCTGCCGGGTGATAAAGTTGATTTGAAAGTTTTCCCCTATCTGCAGACCCAGTTCCAGGCCCATTCCAGCCTCTGTTGGAGGAGACCCAGCGAATTAAAACTACAAATTCATTTACGCAATGCAATTTCAGCTGGCAAATTCAATTGGATTGCACAAACGAGAGTTTATTCCGGCTCTGGGGTAATTATGTTCGCATTTAGTGCGCGATTATGGGGCACTGCATCAAGAGCGAAAAGCAAATTAAAAACTTATTCATGTTTCGGGCAAATAAGTGCAATTTCTATAATTTCTCGCTGGACCGGACCTTTTCCTGTGGCACGGCCCACTTCACTTTATGGTTAATAGCATAAAATGGCCCACAAAACGGGCAAGGAGGGTCGACGACATTTTGTGTAATTTATTTGGCCTACGGGCGCATCCGAGTCCTTGTTTTTTTCCTCCTCTTTTTCTTTGCCACGACGATGAGGCGCGCAAATACTTTAAGACGATTTTATGTAAATGTTTTTCGTGCTCATGTTTTAAGTGTGTTTGTGTCTCTCCATCTTCGACGAGAACCCGGGAAAAAAAGGCAAACGCCGGGTGACAGAACAAAGGATGCGGCAGGATTTTGAACTGCCTCCGACTTCGACTCTGTCTCTGTCTCTGCCTCCTTCGGGGCTCCTTTGCCGTGTCTGTTCATTCGGAATTTTATTCAAAATGGATTATGCCGCCTGCTCGCCGAAAAAGAGAACAACATGAAAATAATTCAGAACCATTTTCTTCGCTGGTGTTGTTATTTTTCGCCGCTGAATTTGTAAGTGTTTATGTTTATGCGACAAAGTGCCAAGGACCCGATCCGGTCCCGAATCCGGCTCCGAATCTCGCTCCCAGCTCGAGCCGATAAAGCCGAAGGCCCAAAAACCTTAAAGCGGCCGCTCAAAAGTTGAATTTAATGAATGGCGAAATTGGTATTTGATTCCGTCGTGGCCATAAATCTTCGTACGGCCACCGGGTTCGGATCCCATGTGTGCTGCTGACTCAACTGGCAATTATCTCACTTTTTCAGTGTTTTCCAGTTTGTTTTTTTTTCACTTAAGTGGAAGTAAATCAATATGCCCGGCACGGTGGAAGTTTACGACAAATAACGCATTAAATTGAATTGCTAAATTTCATTTTATTGTCGAGGCGTGCGAGTGGTTGAGTCGCTTCGAGTCGAGTCGAGTGTCGACCGTCGAGTGTCGATTGCTGGAAGAGATTCCTCTGCCAACTGCATAACTCTTTCGTTTATTAACCATTGCCTGCGTGTCCCAGACTGGTCCTACCAACCACTCCCAGTCCCAGGCCGTGTATCGAACCAACAAAGGAGGCGCCAGACTACGGCGATAGCGATGGCAATGGCAATGGCCCTGACGATGGTGACAACGCCAGCTGGCGTGATAAGCCATTCATTACGATTATTATGAAGGAGGTGCCACAGAGGATAGAGAGGCTACGGCTACACACGACATGTGTGCCAACCAGTCGAATAAAAAAATACTGCTGATAGGAGTAAAAAATTTTCATACTCATTTATTTTTATTTACTGCGCGCAATTTGCACATAAAAGCCGAAAGCTAAAGTCAAAAGCCAAAAGCCTAAAGCCGAGTGAAAGGGTTCTGTTCTGGCGAAAATCTGTGACTTTGACACAGCCGAAAATATGGAAAAATTATGCGTGGCCATAAAAGCTGAGCGCGGCTAAACAGAGCAGTGCACGGCAGCCTCGATACCGATGTCCCTGTCGATGTCCCTGTCAATGGCATTGTCAATATTTAAGTTTTGACATTGTTATGACAGTCAGCCCCGCCACCGACACCGGCAGCGTCACCGACCTATGCCCCCAGACCAGACCCTTTGCCGGAACCGGGAAAGTTTTTGCGTGAAGTTAATTTATGGTGTTCATGTGTGCGCAAATGTTGTCATAAATGTCAAGCGCTTTTTGCGGAATTTTGCTAAAGAAATACGATATTATCGAACGATCCAGCGATTGCTTGTGGCACGAGCGTATGAAATTAACTGCAGCCCCAATACCCTTTAATTATGGGTAACCCCCTGTGACTGGTGTTGATGATAGGGCTTTCAGCTGGCAGCTGGCCAAGTAAATCACATAGGAAATTGCCTGCCTGCCTGCCTGCCTGCCTGCCGTATTGGCGCCAGGCCTTGGGTAAGAATGCGTAACACGAAGAAGAGCCAGTATTTCATTCATTTGATTTCATTTCCTTTAACGGCAAATCACAGGGCAAGAACTGCTGCTAAAGCGGCTGCAGGGGCGTATGCGCAATTTGTTTTATTTGTCTTCAAGCAACGAAAATGGGAATGGAGAGGGGTAGAGTGAAGAAAGACAAGTTTATTTCCAGCTTTGACTTTGGAAAGATTCCGTTTTAATTTGCGATTTTCCGCTTGTTTTGCCAATTAGGCGCCATTTGACGTTACGATTCGTCCAAGAGTTCGCGAAAGTCCAGGACTAGTGCGGAATTCACTCAATTCCATCGAAGAAGCAGACTCTGCCAATAAATTAACTTTGACCCTTTCAGAGAGCCAGCGGAAATGGTTGTCGTCGGGCACATTGGGTTCTCTTTGCGAAGGCTCTTAATTCAATTACAATCAGCGGAACTCCAGTCAATTGTAAAGGAGTTTTTCTTCGTGCCACACTTTTCCTTCCCCTTACTTTTGTTCAATTTATTTGGCCGGCTATAATTTTCTTTGCCAGCAGATAGAGTCGCAGCCAGGCTTGTGGCAGGCTCATAAATACCAAATACTGTTTTAATTTCCATTGGCTCTGGCCACACAGCTCCAATTCCGACCCTGCGTTTGCCTGTTGGCCTGGCTTCAAGCTTGTTTATGTTTCCTGGCAAGTGAAAGTTAATACGCGTGCGAAATCTTGAAGCGCTTTTCGCACGGGGCCCGAGAAGGAGGGGAACAGAGCCAGAACAAAGCCAGAGCCAGCGGCAACAAAAATAATGATATTAAACTTTAGCAAAGGAATTATATTTCATACGAGATGACATCAGCACACACACAGAGTTGCATTCCTACGCATGTGAGCGCCTCATATCTGGAGCTGAAACTTTTTTGGGGCAAAGTACTTTATGCGATAAGAAAGCACAAAAACAAATGTGAGTAACGGCCCCTAGACTCTGTCTCTCTCTCTCTCTGTCTATCTCTCTGCCCCGAGGCAACGCTGGAGGTGAGGATGAGACTGGGGATGGGGGTAGGTATGGAATCTGCCATCTTCTGCAGTTTATGGAATGCAATAAAAAACTTTTCAGACAGGCCCCCAGCCAGTGTGCAATGCAAATTCTATAAGCCAGAGGCGAGCAGTCTTTAAGAAACAGTTACCAACGGAGGGAAATCCAACGAACAACCGAAATAAAATAAATAAATAAACGCCAGCTGATTGGCCTAAGAAGCCACACAGCCAATGAAAGCCAAACAATTGACTGAGAACGCGTTCCTTTGCACCCAAAAAAAAAGAAGGGAAAGGAAAAATAATAATAATTCGGACACTAATCCGGGCTTAGAAACTTGGCTTTATTTTAATCAAACCGACAGAGCGAGCAGCACGAAAAGTTCCCCAAACAAAAGAGACCCTGAGGCTGGGCCCTGGAATGCGGCCAGAGAATGAAAGGAAGCCATTCCTGCCATTCGTGGAATACGCGACAGGCACGATAAAATCATGAACGAGGGGGATAAGCCCAGTCCTAGTCCCATTCCCAGTCCCAGTCCCGTCGGGGCCCATGTGGCATGGGTATGTCCATGTATCTAACTTCAAATGAAGTTCGAGCTGTGGCCCCGACTTTAAGTTTCGACTGAGCAGAAGGAGGCATGACAAATGCCAATGAGGCTGCTGTGCTGCATGTGGCTGGAGCATTGGAGGACCGCAAATGGTATACGTGCAGCACTGACAATAACGGGAACTGAAAACGGGCCCAAAAAGCAGCCGGAAAGAATTGCTCTGTAATTTAATTTAGCCAAGGACGGGTCCATGGCTGTGTCTGTGGGCTGGGGCAGGCGCCAGTTAGTGGTGCGTGCGCCATAAGCTAAAATGTCAATATTTGCCTATGCCACGCATAAAATGCCAAGGCATATGCCTGCTCGGAGGCACTGTGCCACTGCCACTGCCCCTGCTACAGCCGGGCAAGCGGACATTCAAAGGAATGTGCTCTGCTTTTTCTGCCGCCAGTTGTTTGGAGATCCCGCTCCAGCAGCTTCTCTTGAAGCCGAAACCCTCTTCTTTTTCTTGCCACATCCTATCTGTAATGTCAGCAGCGATGAGTGCGCGGCAAGCGGAAATTAGCAAACGATTTGAGCGCCCACAGACACAGACACAGTCAAAGGAGCGCCGCGGCGAGGAAAAAAAAACGGGATTGAATGAATGTAAACGGGGGCGTATGCTTGTTATTTGATTTTCTGTTGACTTTCTCCCGCTGCCTGGCATATATTTTCTTTAATAATTTCCTGTTATAAACAAATCAAGGATGTAATAACGCAGTTCAATGCGTAAATGTTGCCGTCTGCTCAGCCCCCTTCCAGCTGCTTGAAAATAAATGCCACTGATTATGATCTTAAGAGCCATCACAGACCGTAATGGCCGAAAAAAAACTGAACTTTTCAAACGATGTGGAGCCACACATACTAGCATAGTGCACAGCACATGGACACGGACTAGATACACACATAGACCCACATAAGCAAAGGCATCTACAAGGACTAAGCCCATTAGCTCACTGTTGTTGAACCTTTTTTCTACCCGGTAATGGCAGGGAAAAAGGGTATATTGCATTCCTGGACAGCTGCTCCTGTAGCCAACAGGGCATACGTTTACGTTAAGAGAACGAACTACGTTATCCACTATTTATAAAAAATAAAAGATCAAATACCCAATGGGGTATCCGTTATATATGGGTATCTTCTATGCTTTCTGCTTCTATGTTTCTCCATTAAACCCTTTTACTGGGTATCGCTATGTCGGAATACCCGACCCGGCTCTTATTTCGTTTCGCCTGGGACTCTTTGGGACTTTGGCATTTCTTTGCCTTCTTTTGCATGAAAATGCCACCAAAAAAAATTTAAAATACTTTAGCTAACGTAAAGGGCTGCACACACACACACATAGTTACACACAGCACATAAACTTGCACATCTACGAAGGAAGGCAAATGTAAGTACAGAAGCAACAAGAACAACCAGACTGAAGGCAGAGCAAGTCAAGTGTATGAAATGTAACAAAGACCTAACGAGAATTACAGCCTCACACACGCCCACACACCGACACACACACACACACACACAGATATTCAGAGCTCATGCACATGTACGAAATAATGAGAAAATATCAAAAGTGCCCAGGCTCACGCACACTTTGGACTCGCCCGAGCTCAATGTCAACTTAAAGCTCTCTGGCAGTCGAGCCGCTGGCCAGGACATTAAGGATGAACATACGCATTGGAGGGGGACTACAAGACTGCTAGAGGACCACCGTCGAAGGGTGACTGTGACAGGGTCGAGATGGTTTCTGTTTCTGCCTGCCTTTCCACTCTGCAGTTTTTCTCTTAATTTCCTTTAAAGTGCCCGGCAAAAACTGACGCTAATGAGCTACTTAAGCAATGACTTAAGTCGTTATTGTGCGGGAGGGCGGTCGGATGGCTGGGCGTGTGGCATATCATGACATTACATTACACATACGCACCGTTGTACCGGCTACACTCTTTTGTGAGAAGCAATTTGAGCTGCCGACGAAACTGCCGCAAGACCCTAATTGCCCTGACTCTGCCACAAAATCCCACCTCCTTCGTGACATCGCCCCGGAGAATCTTTGGTTTTGTTTTAACTACTTTGATTTGGGCAAAACTTTCGGATTTGATGAAAGTTCTTCGGGATAAAAACCGATTGTTGCCCCATTGTGAGGTCTGCCTTTTGTCCGTCTTCCGGAAAGTGGCATATAATATTCGATTAATATTTCAATAAAGTGTTTGCCCCTTTACGGATTATAATAATAAGGTCCATTGTGGCAGTGCTTGTCCGACCGACCCTTTGGCGCCGACCACAAAAGACCTCATTGCGGCACAATGGGACGTGCAGAACAGCTTGAGTTTTGTTTGCATTGTGAGCCAATGGAATCAAGGCATTGAATAATGTAGCTACCAGGAATTAGATGTGTCCGGATCCACTCTAAAGGAGTCCTTTTATATATACGAGGAGTACTCGTATATTTGAAGATTTGTTGCCCAAAATGAGGCATTTCTCTGGGCCAAATTGCACTCATTTCGGAGCCGGACGAACAATGGGGGCTGATTTACATGATGCCCGGGGGCCTCACCGCAGGCTTTATTAGGAGTCCAAAAATAACACGCACTCGCACTCGCAGTGGCACCCGTGCTACAGCCACCGCCCACACACAATTAGAGACACCTCATTAGGCCGCGCATTAATCAGGGAGCGAAAACTTTCACCACTTTCCCTGCGGGCGGCAGCTGATGTCAATTAAATGCGCCTGTCAAAATATTTGCACACACACGTAGCACACACAAACATATGGAAAGCCACCCCTTCGTTTTTCCACTTTCCCCTTCTTCCCGAAATTAGTTCAACGGCTAGACTAACGGCCCTCTCCTCTCTCTTGGTGGAGCAAAATCAGCGTCATCGCTCTCTAAAATGTTCTTTTATTAATTAAATCGAGCAGGCAAGTGTCAAATCAGCGTATGGCTGTGCACCACTACCGCCCACAGTCGCCTGCCTCTTCACATGACACCAGAAACTTTTTTACACCCTTACGTACCAACTGTAGTGATGGTTTGCAATGATGTTTGCAGGCCATAGAAGTAGTATTTCTCCTATAGCATATAGCTTTCGCGCAACGATGCATCGAGAAACAAGTCTTTGTAAGAATTACTGCTGATATTGAGATAAATCCAATTATATAACATCCACAGCATCGTTCAATTTGAAAGAGTATCTAATGCTTCGACCTTTCTTGCAGTTTTCGCCTACTTTTTGCTGGTGTGCGGCTTGTATTGCGGTTCAATGTGCCTCCGCGCGACGGCGACGACGACCTACAACAATTTTGTACATGTCAACATGGTGTCATAATTAAAATGTTCACCAGGCCATGCCACTCTCCTCCCGAACGAACACCCCTGTCCCCGACCCCACCCCTGAGAGGCCATTCGATTCGGCTGCAAATTGGAGGTTTTTGGTGGCTGCCCTGAACAAGGGCAATGCCGACAGGCATTTCCTTTCCCGAAATCCCCGTCTGCTTTTCTGTTGGCTGGGAGACACT
Organism: Drosophila lowei; assembly: GCA_008121275.1. NCBI lineage: Eukaryota > Metazoa > Arthropoda > Insecta > Diptera > Drosophilidae > Drosophila > Drosophila lowei. Next base: position 31,840,859 of record CM017777.1, on the reverse strand, counting down.
TTTAATGATTGGTCGAGCGACGGGGCCAAGGGGCCAAGGGAGATATCCGTATCCGTGTCGATATGGCTAGTTAGCTGATTGGTTTTGGCGGTTTGTTCGGTTGTCTCGACATCTGTTGGGTAAAGGGCCGTCCAGCTAATTGCTCCTCTGCCGCTAAATGAGATAAATGATTGAAATGGGGGTTCGAGGTGCCAGGTAATCAATCCCTTTGGGCGCTGGTCAAACACAGACTAATTTCTGTTTATATGCAAAGTTGGCCATCGACATTATAAATTGTCATTCGGATGGTTGTTTGGTTTTGCTGAAAATTGTCCAAAAACACGGCTGTTCATTACGCCTTAAGGCTGCCAACAAGCTGGGCTCCATCTCACTCCCGCGATGGAACTTTATCCGGGCCACTTAGGCTTGATTAATGTGCCGGCATTTGCCGGCCGGCTGGGATGCCCAGAGACCAGGCCATAGTCCAGTCCTGTCCCATATCTGGCCGTAAATAAAAACATTCAACATTCTTCCCTCCCCCGTCCGCTCCCGCAACTCGGCATTTTATTGTCTCAAGGTTAATTTGAATGGCAAACTTTACGTAAGCATTCTTCTATATAAAGATACTTTATTTTTTGCTTCTCCACTCTATTATTATTTTTGCTTCTCTACAGATACTTTGCTGCTTTATTCACTGTCCAATGAGAGTGTAACAGCAGCAACAACCAACAAAAAAATTAATCAAAAATTCTGGAGACAGGCGAGATTCAGATACAGATACAAATACTGCGGGGGGAATGCCCCGGGACATTTGCATTTTCCATTTTGCTGGCCAGCTCTCCTTCTCTCTGTCTCTCTACGCATTTATCATGATTGCAATAAATAATATTGTGGTTTAACCAACCACCGACCAGGGGACAGGGTGAAATATTTTATTTTATTCCTACGTACTTTTCTGTGTAACGAAAGTTCCCGTTTAAACGCTTTAAACTGGTGGAATTTCGCTGTCAAAAGTGGTCTGGTTTTAAACTGAATTTCTCGGGGCGGAGACGGAGGGTCAGTCACTGTGATTGAATGTTTGCCTGTCTCTTGCCTGACTGACTGACTGACTGCATCGATTTGTTTGAAGGACGTTTTCAATTTGTAGCACAATTTAAAGAATTTTCCAAAAAACAGAGCACCGCCAAAATGGCTCCAAGCTGAATGCTGGCAAGACAGGCGTGCGGCAGTTTGTGGCAGCTACTGATGGGATGTGGATGTTGTATGCCCCTTGCCAAGGAATTTCTCTTGTGAATTTTCCAGCTAGTTTGTTACTCTTTTGCCCCTGCCACAAGCCCATGCATGTATCTTTTGGTCTCGTTGTTTCGTGGCGGCCTCCCCACAATCCCCCATATTCAAATTCAAATTCAACAACTGGCAGACCCGCATGATAATGCGCATATTTCTATGGATTATGGCCTACTTTTTGGGGTAGGCTTGGGCTTGGAGCCAGCTCTGACTCCATAAGGGGGGCAGGGGAAACGTTGGGGGCGCAGAATTAGACACACTTGGAATGTACCCGCCACTCATATGCATAAATATCTCAGCCTTTATTCTCTGCGTGACTTTCGCCAACGACCCAAGCCCGGCACCGAACGATCTGACAATTGTTCGAAATTTGCATAGAAAGGGGCCGCAATTTCTGCGCTTTGCATATTTCTATCCGCCGTTCAGCTACATTTGAGCTATGCGTTTATCCCCCTACGCTTTATTGTTTGCAAATACAAGTGTTCATCCCCCATCCCCCAGTACCAGTACCAGTACCAGTGCCAGCGCCAGTCAATTGCCATCAATTGGCCTCAATTTCCCATAGAATATGACTTCACTTACCTCGCACTTGGGCAGCGGTCCCTCGGGCATCTTTACCTTCCACCCCAGCAGCGGGGGGATGCAGATGAGTGCCGACATAATCCACACCGCCGTAATCATGACAGCGGCACGGGCCGGCGTCCGCGACTTGAGATAGTCGACGGCCTTGGTGATGCTCCAGTAGCGATCCAGCGAGATGAGGCAGAGGTTCATGATCGAGGCGGTGCAGAGCAGGACGTCCATGGCCGAGTGGATGTCGCACCACCAGCTGCCGAAGATCCAGTAGCCCATCAGCTCGTTTGCCAGCGAGAAGGGCATTATGATGAGGCCCAGAAAGAAGTCGGCCACGGCCAGCGAGGCGATGAACCAGTTCTGGATGTTCTTCAGCGACTTCTCCGTTGCAATGGCGATGATTACCAGCATGTTGCCCACCACGATGATGATCATCAGGATGGTCACAATGATCGAGGCAATCACGATGTGCGTGAGCGTGTACCCGCTCGGATAGCGTCCGTCCCAGTGCACTTCCGTGATATTGCTGCCGTTGCCCATGAGTCCATATCCCCCACTCAGGTTTCCCGCTCCGCCGCTCTGGTTGTAGTAGCTTCCCGCCAGCTGCAGGGTGCTATTGTAGAAACTCCCATTCAGCAGATATATCGTGTCGTTCACATTGATATAGCCCGCTCCCGACCCCGTTGGGGACTGGTCGAGAAGGCCCGGCACCGTCAGCTGGCCGTCGACGGTTAGGAGCGGGGGATTGAGGGTGGCACTCTCCGGGTATCGCGTGCCGTTGGGCAGCCCGCCTGTGGCGGCTGTGGAGCTGGTCGTGAACACGGCCAGAAAGTCGTCGGTGCTGATGTTGCCCGTGTTGATGTTGGCATTCAGCCTGCTGTAGTCCATGGTGCTGCTTCGCTCTTCTGTGCGATCTGGTATAACTTTATAGTGTGTAGCTGGCTAACTCTAGGTGTGTGTATGGGTAGCTCTATAGTCTGATTGGTCCCATGCTGCCGTCCATCCGGCTCGTATTTATAATTAAATTTGCTTACGCGCGAAATTCCAATTCAAGTGGATTCTCTTATGCGGTGATCGGCTGCTCTCTTTTTCCGACGCTACAACACCCAATTAACCCTAATAATTTATTTAATTCCTAGCATAGCTCTAGCATTAGCAATATTTCGATTATTTCGATTTTTAATACCCGTTTTTTCACCGAAACTCGTGTGTGGCGCGTTTTCCGCTCATCTGTGTGGGATCTATGAGGCGGTAGAACGCGCCCTGTTCTTTGGTTTTGGTTTTAGTTTTGGTTTAAGTTATGGTTTTTCCTTTAATCAATTATAGTCTACAGCACATATACAGTATATACAGTTACACAGATACGGGTACGGATACGATTACGGTTACGGACACAGACACGGACACATGACAGAGACGAGTAGAAAAAGCTGGCTATGTACAAGAGGGGGGCATCCTCGCTGGACTTCTCCTGCCACTGCCGGGACGCGATCCCATCGATCCAATTGATTGGCTCCTCTGCCCTTCTTCGCTCTCCTCACATTGCGCAGGCTGCCGCCGAGGCATCCGTCGGACACTCCCTCCGCCTCGAGTTCCACTCAGGGCAATATTTAAAATTTAATAATTTAGGGCCGAATGTTTTTGGCGCACTCACTGCAACCAGGCGGTCAATAGCATCGAAAGTCGAAATAAATCGTGCGGATCGCTGATAGATGAGGCGATGATGGATGATCCGTTGGGGTCTGTTTTTCTTTCACTCGATTTGCCTGATATTTCTCGCTTTTTCTGTTTATTTACACACAGCGCGCGACCCGCGAATTTCACTCTCTGTCAGGCGTTTTCCCGCTCGATGCTGGCGCTATGGCTATGGAGAACTGTTGCCGTGTGGCGGCTGCTTGGACTTGGCTCTTGGCTTTCTCGGCTACTTGGCCAATTGGCGCGCCCGGGACACGTTCGCACCGCTGGAACTGCACATCCTAACTGAACGCCATCCGCTGGCGCTGCCACTGACGGACTTGCTACCAAAACATGGCATCCACACACGCAGCATGGGGCATGGGGCGACTGGCTGCCTTCGGTCGTTCGTTGCGTGTCGTCGTGCGCAGCGCCTTCATCGTTCCGAGGGAAATTCTCTCTCGCTCTGGCAGTGTCTCTAAAGCCCCATTGTGGGGACAGTTGCCGTATCAGTATTTCCCATTTCGAGATTCTCAATTATGCATTGCTTCGAATTGTTTACGTTTTCCTATTTGTGAGTGTTGCACTCTGAATCGTTGTCCGTAGATCGCATTTGTGGGGTAAATAGCATGGTAAATAGCACCTTTAATAAACAAAAGGTGTACCAATATTTGGTTTAATAATCGAAAATCTCATATCTCACAGTAATCATAATAATCTCATCTCATAAACAGACTACTCGATAATAAGTTTTCATTGCAGTTGGATAACTATGGGGGCTTGAAGGAAGAAAAATATACAGCGTAATAATAAATAATACAAAAATATACCTAATAAATATAATAAATATGCAACTGAAGTTCGGTTTGGTTCGGTTTCTTTGTTTCTGTCCTCCGTGTGGAAGAAAGTACTATTAGGTTATTTTTATTTATTATTTATTATTAGATTTGATGACTATTAATACCTAAAAAGAGATTAAAATGCCCATAAAAAGAAAACAAAATACACTGTCGCAAATAGTACTCAATGCCGTTCCATTGCAGTAATCCCCGTACTTGAGGGCTCTTAACTTTCAATTAAACAATTCAATTTGCATACCGCTTTCCACATTCGTTCTTCCGCTAGCCGTTTGTTCCCACAACTCTACAACAGGTTCCACAAGTTCACGCGGCAAACGGGAAATTTTGCGCCTCTCTCTGCGGAGGGACTTTTTCTCTGTTCCATTTGCCACACGTTCCGCCGCACAGTGTTGCGCTCTGTTGTGCTTTGTTTGCCTTTGTCCCAGTGCCCTAAACCAAAAACCAAAACTTATTTTTGTGGCAGCACTTTTCACTTTTTTCATTTCGGTTGGTTCGGGAGGGGGAGGCGCAGGACTCTCCTCCGGGTGCCCGTTTCATATGTTTGTTGAGGACTGCTGCTGCTACTGGCCAAGGAACTGCGCTGCGACCATGTGTGCGATGCTACCTTTTGTGTACATTTTCGTTTTAACCCACATACGGGCCATTGTTTCCACGGTAAATGTTGGTCATGCTCGCCTTTAAATACTTCTCACGCCTGTTAAAGCCCCGGACCCGGCCCGGCCCCGGCCACGGCCCAATAAAAGCGTAATGAAGCTATCCATCCGCGAAAGGTGTGCGGGCGCATTGAAAACGAAAAGGAAGGCATCTTCGGCAAGGAGTTCGCTCCTCATCTCAGATGGGAAACAGGCCGCAACACAAAAGCCAACATATCGGGCACATTATGCGCGATAGTCACGTCTGTTGGGCACATAATTGAAAAGCGAACTTGAGCGTATCAATCGTACAGGTTGCTGTTGCTGTTGCTGTTGTTGTTGCTGTTGCCGTTGTTTCTGCTGATGGAGCAATGAAATCAGCTAGAAATTATGATAATGAAAAAGCGAAGTGGAAGTGGAAGGCAGCTCTCACCTTCTCTGTTTTTTTTTGAACCGACATGTTGTTCATCAAGTGTGGATACGGGGCGTATGAGTTATTTGATTATGTTAAGCATACGTCTTGGCGCTGCCGCGCATAATTTCAAATTACACGCAGCACACATCAGTTCAGTCTTCGCGAGAGCATCAACATAATAAATTCGAAAAGGCCGTCGCCTGACAAACAAGCCAAGACCGACCCCGAACCCGTCATACAGATACTCATACATGCACACGCATACGCTTGCACAGTGGAGTGACAAATGCCGGAAACAACAAGCGACAGCAGTAGAAACAGCAGCAACAGCAACGGCAACAGCAACGGCAAAACAGCGGGCACTCATCGTCAATGCATGGCAGAAGATTGCTTGTCAGGCTCTGATTATATTAACTGCCTACGAAGGTGTGTGCCAGACGGCGATTGCGACCAGGTATGCATGGGCTGCCAGAGATGAGAAGATACGACCTGTGATTCCGAGAATGGGAAAGATACAACCCAGCTCTGGACTGTCAAATCTTATGAACGGACAGTGGCACTTTCATACAGGTTTTTGACACGTTTTGCCGAGTAGCGTTCTGCGAAGACAAGAAATGATCCTAAAAAGTCGTCCGAATGTTCCCTTTAACCACCACAGAAGCGACTCAATGAAGAAAAATTAACTGCTTACCGGAATGTAAGTCTCTGATCAATTAAGTCCTAGTTTCTTAATAGACACAGTTATAGCCGTGTTATGAGATGCCAGGCGGTTGGGGCCTGAGGGATGACTGGCCTCTTGACTTCCTGGCTCTTTGCCTGAGCTTCACGATCTGCTTTGATGGCTGAGGCTTATGTCTTTTCCCCTGTTCATTTCTCCAATAGAAACTACTCGTATTTTGAAAATAAAATGCTGCAAGTAACAATTTCCCCGGAGTAATCGAATCACGGCCATCACAAGTGATTCCTCTCCCCGGATCCCAGCCCGGGTCCGCTTACAGTTTCCGCTGCTTGGATTTTCCTCTCCATCTCGGTTGCCAAGGCAGTCACAGATAAGACGCAAATCTCGAATGCGCATATATTAAATTATATGCACATACATCACGAAGAGAGTGTATAGACTGTTGCATGCAGCACCAAGCACGCACTCTGTCAGCTCTGCTAATGGGTGCCGCAACTCTGAATGGAACGGCATTGCATTCCGTCTTTTGTTGCAAGCCATGCTAAATCTACTTTTAATTCGCCGCACGTTTTCCATAATGAAATCGGATTTGTGGGCGCACGCGAATTGCGAGTGCTGAATGGGAATGGCAATGGGGTGCGGCTGTCTGTGAGTGAAAAATAGAGTAAAGAACAGAGGTCCTGGCGTTGCATATCCAGGACCCATAAATCGAGCACTCAGCACTCTCTCCAGCAAAAAGTACAAGTACCGAAATGGACCATGGCCGAAACCAGAAAGGTCCCAAAAAATGTTTTTTCCTGCTGCAGGACGGATAGTGCCCCGTAATTCAGAAAAGTTCCCAAATGCAACGCGCTAATGGCAGAAAATATATTATGTGCGCTTATCATTCGCATTAGCTGGCAAAATTGTTGCTAAAAGAGGGATTTTAAATGGTAAATGGCAGAAGCTTCTGGCAGCGAGGCAGGAAAGTGGGCTACTCATACGCACCGTGGCCCAGCCTCGTCTGCTGCATTATCTTAATTTAAAAACTCGCTGGCATCATCTCCATGAAGAGCAGCAACAGTGTACCTAGTACAGTGTACAAGCAGGCAGGGGCAGACAGCTCGATGGCCGTGTTTTAGTTTCATTAGCCCGGCTGAAAGCCCATTTATCAAGCTGTCAGCGCCAATTATTTATATCCCACTCGGAGCTGCCGGCAAGAGCAGTGAATATTATTGAAATATTATCAACAATAGCGGACAACAGTGCAGAAATTATTGTGCTTGATCAATCCGCATTTGGCGTTAAATGAAATGGCAATCGGCCGGCGTTAAATAGGCAACAAAATTAAATTAATTGCGTGCCCTTCCAGCCGGGCGACCACTCTCGCATTTATTGCCAAACAATTTAAAGTTTTAATCTCCTGAAGCATTTCATAGAATGGCCTGGCTGCTGGCTGCTGGCTCCACCAGTTAACCAACAAGAGCGGGGTAACATGTGCCGACAATGCCTCCCAAACAGAGTAGTCCCTTGCCTGATCCGACATGGCCCACCATGTTATATGCGCCTCAGTTCGTCCGACACATTGAAACTCTGTTGCCAACATGGGCACAGGAAGTGCATAGTGGAGTGGAGGCCTGGTTAAGATGGGGTCGCCTCGGGATGGGACACAAATCTTTCACGTTTGAGGGCACACGGCAAGGCCGAAGTTTCTTAGGTTTATTAAAGGCAAGTTGTTCTTAAATTTATGTGTCTAATTACTTGCACTTTTTGTGTGTCGTTCTTTTGGCCAACTCTTGACATCATTTATTATTTTTATGTACACAGAAAACGTTTTATTGACACGACAGCCGATTGGCTCCGCGTCCTCGTCTGGCTCTGAATTTCAGTTTGAGCTCGAGCTCTCGAGTCAATAAGCCAGCGACAACTCAAAAGACCTGGCAAAAAGGAAAACGCTGTCATTAATCTTTTGCCAGCCAAGTTGTGCAGCTAATTGCGCCATTTTCATAGGTCTAGCCTCCAGTCAGGGTCACTTGACTGCCTCTCTGCCACCCTCTCGCTCTGCTCTCCCTTCTGGCTTCTGGTTCTACCCTTCTGATGTTCATATTTCCTTGGCCAATGACCCAATCCTGGTTAACAAACGGACCTGCAACCTTTAGGTCTTGAATATTCATCTAAAATTTGGCGCAAGCCGACTCGACTGACCAATGGCGGGACACAACAAAGAAACCAACTGCAAAAAGGGGGCGCCCAGGTAAAATAATCGGGATTATTTATGTGGCTCGTCTGAAATTTGCTTACATATTACACTTTTTCAACATTCTTTTAATTAGCTCCCGTGCCGACTACAAAACAAAAAGTTACAAACAAAAGCAGATCGGCAGAATGGTGGAAAAAAGTTGTGGTGTGGTAGTCAGGCGGTGCTGACGGGTAGTGGATGGTAGGTGGTAGGTGGTTGAGTCAACGGTAGGGCCTTCCTTTTTGTTCGGGAAAACGCACCGAGAGCCATGAACACGCTTGGACTTGCAAATAAAGCAAACCCTGAAACGGGAAACGAAAGGAGACGCAACGAAGAAGGACTCGCTGGTTGAGAGACTCCTGCTACAGTAATGCCTTTTGCCTCGAGGCCCTGCCTCCTGACACCACCCCGTGTGCCTCCATCCAACTCGGTCATAAACAGTGGCGCCACGCTGCGCTGCGTTTCCCTTTGGCCCATTTTATAGTTCTTCCTCTCTGGCATTTCTGCTCTTGTTTTGTGTACAATTTTTGGAAGCTTGCACAAAAATTTGCTACACAAAGAGCCCGCGGCGCGGTAGGAAATACAAAACCCCCTGACTTAATTAGAATGCTGTGTTGCCACTAATGTTGCCAGCGCAGAACAGCAGCTAGGCGCGCAGCATACTTGCGGGGCCTCGGCAGCCTGAAGAGCTTTTTGACGCAGCGCTGACATACGAAATGCATTTTGAAATGTAACAACTTCTCGCAGTCATTCTTTGGTCTGAAACGGACTTATGAACCGAAAAGTTAAGTTCAGTGAAAAATGTTGACGATTGGTTCCGTAGATCATAGGCACAAATCACTGATGACTTATCCAATACTTGGCTAGAATCATGATGATAGTTTCAGTACTCGGCAAATCAGGTAGCCTCTCAGCCTCAGGCCGAATCAGTATCTTTGTTTTTTCACCACCAAGTCTTATATATATTAATCATTGGCTCCTTTTATCCTTCTAGTTCTGCATTTTGCCATGAAGACCGTATCAAATTCAGAAACTATAGTATTTGAAACCTTTGATTCGGCGCTCAACGCTGAAGCAAGTCGCCAACAGTTTTCAGGGAAGTTTTTTCCTCTCACGTCGTTGGTATCCCCCCTTCGACATCAATTCTGTATCCGCATATGCTGCCGAACTGGACACAAAGAGCTTGCTTGGCTTTCTCCTTTATGGTGGCGCGGGGGGGACAACAAAACTGAAACTAATTTCGAATCCATTTACATAAACTGACATCTGTGAGAGTTTTTGGCATGACCAGCCGCTGCCCCGAAACGACGCCCTCCACCAAATATTTGCATATCGTTTTTTGCTCTTCGTTGCATAACAAATGTCCAAAATCCATTGCAGGAGTGTGTGTGAGCGCAGTGTAAAACATGTGGAATTACACGAGGCAACATTAAATGCAACATGTTCAGATGTCGCTCCCTCTCTCTGGAGTGGGGCAAATATATGGGGTAGGAATGGAATGGGTGTGGTGGAATAAACCTATCAGCTTGACCATTAGACACGCTCATAAAGCAGGCAGTCCTCGCTGCTGGTCTGGCTCCAGATTAGTGGATGGATGCATCGTCATTGCTGGCAATTGATTTTCAATCAGCGCTGACCTTGATGGGGGCCCCTGGTTCTTCACTCAGAGCACTCAAGCCTCATTTGGCCTAGGTCACTTTAATCAGCTGGAAAGGCTTTTAGGCGGCAGCTTTCTCTATGGGGCAAAAGGAATGGCAGTAGCATCTGGCATGTGGCAGGTATTGGAGTTGGGTGAAGTTGAGGGGCCACAAAATTCAATTGCTGCTGTTGCTCCAGTTGCACTTGAACAAATGCCTGGCCACATTACGAACATTGAAAATTATTTGTTGTGTGTGGTGTACATGCACATCCCCTCACTTCTCCCTTTGTGGCTGTGTGGCAGAATCGCAACGCAAATTGAATTCTCTAAATAACTGCAATGTTTGACGAGAGAGACTCTGCAATCGAGACTTGCTGCCAACCAGCCGGCAAATCCAAATCCAATCCAAACAAAAATGCAATCAAAGTGGAAATTAATTGCATTTGCTCAACTTTGGCCAACTATGCATCCGTTTGTATCATTTCGGTTTCAGTTTGAATGCATTTTTGGTAACAATCAGCCCAAACAGTGATCAATCTTGTAAATTTTGTGGCCAAATCCAATAACGGTTTCCGCCGTACATCGTTATCAATAGGAACCTGCCAGTGCGAGACCTGATCTAATGAACTTCCTGCTGTCGACGGGACCCCAAGGGTCTTACTCCCTCCCCATCGGGGGTGGTAGCGTTTGATTTGGCCAGAACCCAGTTTGACTTTCGCTTCGTTTGGCGGGCTGGCCGAAAAGGGAAAACTTTTCTTTGGCATACAGGGAAAACGTGATGAAACTTAATTGGGGCACGGCACCGCTCGTCAGGTGGGTGTTCTTTTATGAGCTAGTCCGGGATGGAGCAACATAATGTGCTGTTTATTGGCCTTCATTATGGAAACGCTGAAAGCCACGGACGCTGCAGCTGCAGGCCGCAAGCCGCATTTAATTAATGAAGACAGAAGAAGAGAAAAGGAGAGGCTGCGACTTTCCAGCTCAATGGAGATGGAGTCTGCCCAAATGAGTTGCAGCCACAGTCGACAGTGGGCCCCGGAACAGACCATTACGCAAAAGTGTGTGGCAGGCAAAAGTTTTGCCATTTTCCGGCACAAAAATGGCAAAATGCCTGCCTGCAGAGGTGGGCTCCAGAGGTTGTGCTGTGGCAGGTGGCAGCCACAAATAGCCAGTTCCACTCTCTCGCCAGTTTAAGTGCGCCAAATTGCTTACAAATTCACTTTGTGCCCCAAAACGCACAAAAGTATTCCCTGGTTCTCTGTTTCCACATTTTCTGGTGGGATCTCTGGCATGTTGCACGTACTGCTGGGGCCAAGGCAAATATTTCCATTTCTCTATTTCCATCTACGCCGCTTCTGCCCGAGAACACCTGCAGAATCCTGCTTTTATGGCAGATTTAATTAAATTCATTGCGATTGCATTCGAAACATTCGAATTAATGCATAGACAACTTAATTAGCGGCACTGAAACTGCGAATTGGATTTGGAATCCGAGCTTGAATTTCAATTAAATCTGAAAAAAATGCGCACGATTGCGTTCAAAAAAAAAAAAAAAAAAAACGCTATAGGGATGCTTTTTGGGGAAACCCAACTCAAGCGCATCTAGCCAATCGGACACCTGTCGCAATTCCTGCCATCAGATTGGCCAAAGGCCAGAGGTTGGCACGGGCGGATTCCCCTGATATACTAAACCGAAATCTGTTTTACATATCCCAGCAATTATTCCAACCTTTTGGACTTTATTTATTGCCATTTATCAGTGTCGCATCTAGATTTGTAGCCAGGGTCCGTCCTACAGGAGGTCGCCGGTCAAAAGGCCAAATTAGACAAATCCATTAGATGGGATTGCCTGGCCAAAGGGCGACATCTGACCATCAGGTGATTGAAAAGTGCACTGTCAAGGGGAAAGTGAGGCACTGGGCTTAAGGTACACCTCCATCGGATTAAGCATCATTTGCTGCCACTCCACTTTCAGGACAAACACTCACAAAAAACCCATTTATACGAGTACGTATACATCCACGCAAATAGTCGAACTCAAAGCGATAACGTAATGTAACGCAATTTGTGCCAATAAATCAAATTGTCTGCCAACCGAACCAAACCCAAACCCAAACCAAAGCCCAAGACCAACCCCAATCGGGACTTCGGAGGGAAGCCGCCAACAAATGAAATCAAAGTCGGGCGAGTAGTCAAATGGGAATCAGTGACGCAGAGGCATTTGTATTGATGATGTTGTGGCACTGGAGATAAACCAAATCAACGAAAATTGGCTTACGAGTCTAAGATTTTGAGTTATTGCTTCCCTGGCACACGCGGCGTATGCGCAACATATCACATTGTGTGTGGGGAAACAGCGAGAGACTCCATTAACCTAATCCCCCGTCCCAGTCCCACTGGCATTCAGGTCAATCCAACGCAGCGTGTCATTGGGTGGTATCCCCCCTTAAATCGGTTAAATATTCAACTGCACTTGCAGAGCCGTCACTCGTGGAACTTTTTGCCGACACTCTTAAAGGTGACTCGTGATTTTGCTAGGCAAAAGTTTGTGACAGCGAAAAAAACAGGCATTTCCCGGGAAAAGCGCAGTCTGCCAGTGTGCCAGTGTGCCAGTCTGTGACAGGCGGGACAGCGAAAAGAACATAATTGACAAGCCCTATTGCAAGCTCATACAAATTTTCAAAGTTATTTGTCGTCAGTGGGAAATGTCTTCTCTCCAGCTCTCGTTGAAACTTTGCACCCATCGACAACGGCTCCGCCGAGGTCCTCGAGGCCGAGACTTGCAGTTTGTACAAAAGTTTCACTTGTGACAGGACCTCCAGCCTCCGGGATGCACATGTGCGTCTTATCTCTTGAGGCGCATGCTGGAGCTTACCCCTTTGATGGCTGAAGTTGCTGCCTTCTTGTCTGTTTGCCCAAGAAATGAATGTCATCTTCAGACACACACCCGCTTGAGACACACATACTGGTACATATGTATGTACATATGTGATGGGTCACAAAAAGATATTTCAAAGAAATCGGTTCAAGCACTTGTCAGGGCAAATAGTAAGGCAGTGAGATTCTAATTACGAGTCGGAGGAGTATGTCGAATCCGTGGCTGACTGTGTTTGCCCAAGTGGCTGAGTGGCGATAACACGCCGCTTACAATTTTCACACTGTGTTAGTGGGGAAATTAACAAAAATTGGGTTAAACACATACATGAGAGCGAAACAGAAGTGCGGGAGCAGATGAGGGCGTATTGGAGTCAAGGCTAAATTAAACGTGAACGTTTTGCTAAGTGCTCTCAGACAAACGCACACACTCCTGACACAGTTAGGGGCCTATCGAAGCGTTTGCAACTGTGATAATTACTAAACCAAGTCGAGCCGCCCCACTACCCAACCATTGGGGGCAGTAGTACTCCTTCTGCTTCGGCCCGGATCCCTTTCTCTTTCGCAGTGAAGATTTCCGCTTCTAATGGATTTTTATGCGAAAACATGAAGGAGAGGTCGACGTGCCGCCATTTAATCCACACTCAATATGATTTTGCGGCACAGCAGGAAGAAGCCAGCGAAGCTCTCTAATGCCAGCATATTGTATATGTATACGCAAGTATGTGTGTGCGGGAGTGTGTCTGTGTTTATATGCCATAATCAGCATTATATGCCCGTCATGTTATTCTCCTGCATACCCTTTACTACTCTCAAACCACAGGGGTATATAGTATCCCGATGGGTTTACAGATGGATGGCAGCGCAACTCCCTCCTTTCCTTGCCAAGATATCCAGAATAAAGATAAAAGGATCATCTTTTTCCCCTTTCTGTTGGTAGATTTTATTATACTCAGTACAGCAAGCAAAATTATGTAAGCAACAGGTATCCAATAGTCGGAAGATCTACAAAAACAATCTTGGTTGTTTTCCGCTATGCCATTGTAGTACTAATGATGATGAAGTTGTCCTTAAATGCCCAGCCAGATCCGGATGCTGCGGTGGCAGTTGGCACTTGGAATTGGGATTTTGGGGAACATGGGGATGTATCCTGGAGTCTGGGGGTCCGGCATTTGCCATGCCGGTCAGCCGTTGCTTGTACACTTGTAATGAAAAGTAATTTGCGCTATATTCGCTTGATTGTGCGTATTTTGTTTGTGGACTTAATTCGGTTGGAATAGGCGATGGCGATGGCTTTGCCTCAGTAATAATTGCGTTCGAAATTAATGAACGTGCTTTGGCGTAGAAAATTTGATTAAAGTCCTCATTAATTCCAATTGTCCGGCAATTTGCCATGGCCAGAGCCGATGTTTAGCCACAGCCTGTCGAAAGTCAAGTATTTATTGAAGTCATGTTTTAATTGGGCATTCATAACCAAAGATGCTGGCCATTCAATTGAATAAGCCAAGTTCTCATATGAAAACTTTTGCCTTGCATAACCGCCAGGCACAAGATTTTATTCGGAAATTGGCAATGCATAATGGAATTCTATTAGGATTTATCTGATTGCCTCGCACACACAGACAGAAGCATAGATATTTCGCATTTTAATTGAAATAGATAGCAGCAGCAGAGTGAATCTGTGACATTTATGTTGATAAATTGTGTTTATGACAACTGAAAAAGAGGCGGCAGCAAATAAATGCAGAACTTCCACAGTCCAAACAAAATACTGCAACTAAAGCAAATACTCGAGAGGCAAGAAGGAGATGTGGGATGTGCGATATGGCATGTGGGAAAGTGGGTTAGGAAAATGTCAAAAAATAGTAGAAACTAGAACCACAAAATGCAAATCCTGGGCCTGCCTGGGCCAATCCCAGTATGTCCCTGTATCCCAGTGTTCGTTCAACAAGCAATATCGTACAATAAATCCAGAACTAAAATACACAACAAGAGCCATTCAAGTCGAGCAAGGGCTACGGCTGTGTCGTGCAAAAATCAAACACCAACTTGCCCCAGGGCAGGGGCAGGACATCGCCGGAGTGCGGCTCGGGTTTTTGGGCGGGCGGCTGAGTGGGTATTGAGCAGGACAAGAGCCTCATTATTATGCATGAAGTCATAGACAGGCTAGCACCTGCAGGACACACACCGCACACTCATAGCTATACACGTATACACACGTATACTCGTACATATGTACACGCGCCGCCTTGTGGCAGTGAAACGGAAATTTACGCTGACATGAAATCCTCGCCACTGGCATCCCTCTATAACGCAACATCCGTCCTGGTCGCCCTCGTCCTCGCACTCATCCGCCCCACAGTCGTTCACCTCAGAAGTTTAAGTGGGCTGCGGCTGCAGCTCCAGCTTTGGCTCCGGCTCCGGCTCGGGCTCCGGCTGGGACCGAAGCGGATTCAGATTCTGATTCTGGGCCAAACTAGTTGATATTCAATGCAGCATCCGGAACTTGATGGAATTGACTTTTGTGTCGCAGAGAGGAGTCGAGTCGAGTCGCGATTGCGTGGCGTTGAATTTGTCCTGGCATCATCATTAAATCAAATTGAAACCCTTTTTCGGTCCCCAAAAAGGACTTGAGACTTTTGATTGCTTCGGTCTGCGGCGGTTCACAAAACTATTAAGGAGCCCCCCAAGAGGTTGATGCGAACGAAATGCGAAATCAGTTTGCCTGCTGCGGGGGCGTGCGCCAGGTATCAATCTTTACAGCATGTCCCACATTAATCACACTTAAGCCAAAGGTGTCCCCGCGTAATGAGGCAGATTTCTCACTAACGACTTTGGTTTGTGGCGGATCGGATGGAAAGCGACAGGGCCGGCTTTTAATTAAAGTCCCATGCCCACGCCAAATAGTTTATTTAAATATGTTTTCGGTCACGTTTTGTTTTGTCTGAAGTATCCCTTGGATGGCAGATGGTGTCTGAAGGCATCCTAAGAACTGCCGTATAAATGCAGGCCAATTCCGCACTCATCTAGCCCACAAAGAGCATAATTCTAATGGAGATGATCCTCTTAGCTAGTTGGGTAAAAACCAATGAAATTTTGAACTTTTTCACTGTTGCTGTTGGAGCTTAAAAACACAATACAAATGAATAATCTATATAAATATAAATACGAACAGGTTGCAGGCAGGTGTGTTTGTGGTCTCTGGTCTCTGGTCTATATGCAAATCGAAATTGTTGGTATTTCCCGACTCCTCCCATCACATCTGTATCCGCGGCGCGTTTATGTATTTTGCCATTTGTATATATTGTTTTCGAAGGCTTATGCAAAAATGTTCTCAAAGGCTCAACATTACTGTGTTGATCCGAAGGGGGATTCCAGATGGGTTACAGATATACATTTTTTAATTCAAACTTTTCAGTTAACAATGGAAGTACGAGTGCTCTGGGATAATTTCGATTCTTTGAACCCTCTTTCCCCGAGCCTCTGCTCACTTACATAGTTTCCATATTTGCACAATAATTTTGTGGCCGAGCAAATATTTGTTCACACATCCGGCCCTCGCTCTGTGTGTGTGGGTCTGCGGGAATGTGCATATGTTTTTAGAACACTTCTGACTGACTATTAGCATATTATGGCATATTCACGCACGAAATTCCCCTAATCGAAAACGCAAAGCATTCAGTCCCCATAATCGAGTTGATTAGCGAAAAATGTTCCGGTGGGAGGTCCATTAAAATGGATTTTCACAAACGGTTCCCGTGGAATATTCTGTTCCTTTGTCAAGGATTTTTTTGTAACGAGAATGAAAGGAACCGTAGCTATAGGTATTGAAATATGGCACGATTCGGTCAATTATCCATTATTTTTCTGAAAATTAATTCACTTATTTAATTTCGATACACTCTACGACTACAAAGAATACTGTTTTTGTAAAAAATAAATAAATAAAATTAAATAAAAATAAAAAACCATCAAATATGGACACTTTTTTTACTTAAAGCAATCTACAAATATTTAAATACCTATAAATTGCAGAGAAAATCAATGACGTCTCCTCCAACGAACTCCTGGAAGCAAGGACGTGAAATGCGAAATTCGTTTACAACAAAAATGGTGTTGGAAGCGGATGTTGTTCTGCAAACAATATTAAAAACTAAGCGACACCTCATCAGCCCCCGGCATGTGGCACCGGTCACCGGGACCGAAGACCGACACCGACACCGACACCCAGTCTTGACAGCAAAAAATGGTCCACTGCCAGATGAGGCCCTGCCTCGGCCAGCAGGAATGGACTGGACACAGCCAAAGGGAATGCATAACAAACAGTGTGGCAAAAGTTTCCCCGAAATTATTTTAGGTGAGCTGAGCGGTGGACAGCAGCAACTTCAAAGTTGCCAGAACAGAACGGGAAACTTGCATACGCTCCTGGTATTTGATTGTTTTCGCAACAGAACATTGGGGGCTTAGAGAAAATTTAAAACAACAAAATAAATTTAATAAATACGCTCGGGGACTCGGAACTTCGAATTGGAAATGGCCATCGATGGGCGAGAACAAAAGAACAATAAAATGAAAAACGTGTTTGGAATGGCGGGCTAAGTTTTGATTGAGTTTTGATTAGAAATCGTAAGCCGTCACAGGCCGGCGATGGACAATGCCGGCGAAAGGATTTACATAACTCAGAGTATGAAATAACTGGCAACAAGTGCTCTAATTGAATAGATCGGAGAGCCCTGAACAGGCGCCATAAGCTAGCCCAAAAATCCACCGTAACGAATGTCAACTTGGGCGGCAGGCTTATAAATTCTTAATGCTGGCCAAAAAAAGGACCTAAGTTTTGTTATTCGTTCCGTTTTTTTGGTGTTGGTATACCCTGACGGAGAGTGTTTACATTTTTCCAAGTAGTTTGGTAACGAAAAAGTGTTTTCTTGTTTTATTTGATTTAAAAACCATCGATTTGAAGATATCTATTTAAAAACTATGCTGATAAATTGATCGAAATCAAGTACTGTGGTCTGTTAGCGTATTTCCTGCTTCAGTCCCTAAGACACTTCTTTCGGTCTTGGTTTTATGGTTTACAGTGGCTATAAGAGGGGGAATTTAAGTGAAAACTAAACCAGTAACGACTCTGGCCACACCTACACAACAAGAAGTTGGTCCAGCGCGGACACAAAGAACAAAGACAAAACGAGAAATGGAAAACGGAAAACGGAAAATGGGAAATGCTTTTCCACCACTTCCCTCTTCACAGCACTGCCCTGCTTTGCTGGTGGCTGCAATATGCAAGCTGCTGATTTAGAATGGGGAATGGGAACCCCAAAGACCCCGACCCGACCCAGGCCCCAGTCCAATAGCGCATCCCATTCAATGTGCCATTTAGCGTTGGTTTTATTCCTATTTATGTGATTGTGAAATGCAAAGCGATTGGCAAGATTTGAGCACTGAAGGAGCGCGACAAGGATGGGGGCTTAGTTCATGGCCCTCGGGGCAGATAAGCCAGACCCACAGACAGAGTGATATGTTCGAGTCATTAAGCGTTTTTGCCGAGCCCCAGCGCCAGTGCTGGCTCAGTGCTCATTAAAGCTAAGCCCAAAGCTAAACAGAACTGAGCACGTCGAAACAAAGCGAGTTCTGCTCTCTATATTTCTTTGCGTACATATTAATCATACGCAGAGTTGCCAGCCAAGCAACAAGGGCAGAAAGTTTTGAGTTGGTTTTTCGCTGGCGGTTCAATCAGGGGCCAGCAACCCTTTAGAGACCGAGACCATTCGAGCGCAATTATCAAAAAGTTTTTCCCCAGGCCAGAAAGTTTCCTGCCCCAACTCCCAGCGCTCTCCATGGTTCCATCCCCGTTCGAGACGCCCATTCGGGACTGAAAACAAAGCGCAGCTTAATGCGAAAGATTTACATTAACTTTGCAGGCCGATTAGGCGATTAATAAGCTTGTCAATTTGCAATTGTTGCCAACAGTTGGCGCCTGAATTATGAACTGCGCGCCGCGCCAGAGCTGAGAGCTGTTTTCGTTTCTCGCACTTTACGGGAAAGCCGCTCAAAGACATTTGGCAATTAGGCGCAAAACTTTTCCTCCAACTGGAGGGGCACTCTCCAGTTCCCAGTCAGAGCACTCTTTCTTCTCTCCTTGGCAATGTGAAGGAGTGGTGTGTTCCCGTGCACTGGCCGCCAGTTAACACCTGCAGTGTCCGTCCGGCCGGCAGTGTGTGAAGGAGTGGGTCCATGTCTGTGGAGGCAGTGGAGGAGCTGGCACAGATTGCCTGGTTCTGGCTCTGGCTCAGAGCCTGCCAGCAGCAGCCAAGTGAGCAGCAAACTCTCGAGGGCCTCTTCAAACACACTCTTCGCACATAGATACACCCACAAAGACATACGTAGCCGTAGCCGTGCTATTTGCCTATGCACGGGTGTGTGTGTGTGTATCTGTGTGAGAGAAGGCATTAGACAGGCTTGTAATAGTTTTGTGTTGGAGTATTTTGCGTGCCGGGCTGTCGGCTCGAACAACTTCTTCTGCTTACCTGGCTACACATTTTTTTATGTGCGCCCAGAGAGCAATTACTAAAGATTCCGCTTCCCTTGCAATAAAAATTTAAGATGCTAACCAGCCAGGATATGCCATGCCATGCCATGCCGGGCCGGGCCGGACCCGGCAGACAGCATCCCAGTTGGAAGACAGCAACAAATTGTTGGCTAAATGCAAAAATTACACCTGGGCGTACCATTCTCTTTCCTTTTGTTTTCTTTCCTTAGCCGTATCTTAAAGATACAGCTGGCCTAATCAGGGCTTTAAGCTGCTCTCCTTTTGGTCGCTTTGGTCGCTTTGGTAGCTTTGGTCACTTTGCTTGAAGCTACTAGTCTTTTAGGGAAAGAATCCATTGCTTGAACTCTGACTCGGGGGGACAGGTCCCGATGCTGATAAACGATTGTGTGTCTATAGAGCTTTCTATTTGCATTCGCAGGTCGATGTGTCTGTGAGTGGCTTTTACGAGACCTGCTGCCAATGTCAGCCCAACGTGCAATCCACAGGCAGGAGCAGCAGCGGCCCAGCCGTCTATGGCTGGCAGGCGAGTCGATGCGATGCGATGGCAATGGCAGGAGCGATGGTACGTAAATCTACATTTTCCCAACCGCAACAAGCCGCACTTAACCCACACTCACCCACTCCAAACAGAGAGACAGAGCCAGAGAGAGAGAGAGCTCTGGGCACACGTAGACATGGAATAAAGTAACTTTTTTATTGCGTCTTCATATACATATATATGAAAGCCACCGCAGAAAAACTTTTTCCACAGAATTGTTATTCAAAGTGGCAGCCCAACCACAAAATCCGTAAAGTAAAAGGCATATCAGGTGAAAGGTGGCCCACCGCCTGGGTGTGGGCGTGGATGGAAATGGAAATGGCAACGCACCAAATTGAAACACAAATAATGAGCTGGCAAAACAAAAATCATGCCCGAGTCCTTCATCGAATCGATGGGGAGGAATTGTAAGCTGGCAGTTTAGAAACAAGAAATATGAAATATTACCCAAAGGCAAGATTCCTTTCCTATCTTGGAAATGGAAAGCTACGAGAGATGAGGAGTGGTGATCCATCAAATTTGGTCTGGCCCCAAACCTGATTTCCATTCAAGTAGCTGCCAGGCCGCAAGTTTTCCTTTTCCATAGATGCGCATTTTCTTTTACCACAATCGCAAATATGCCATGAGTTGGCCATATGCTGCGGCTGCTACAGAGTTGGATGGGGATGGGCGTTTGGAATGGGAACGAGTGGAGGGATAAGAAGCCAACGGACGCCATAAAATTGGCACATAAAACGGGTCTTAGTTCGTTCTCAGTTTCGGGCTTTGCTTTCGCTGTTTTGTGCCAGCCAAATGTACTATAATTAAATTGAATTGCTTTCTGCTTTTTCGCTGCGCTGCAAACTTTTTAATGCAACATTTAAGTTTAGTCGTACGTGCGCTCCGTTGAAGCTGAAAAATGTAGACCACGTTTAGATTTTACGGCCCCGTTCTCCCACCCAACCCGACCCGACCCGAGTGTTTACTCTGGGTTAGTGCCAACTGAGCCATGCACTTTGTATGCACTCGAGCGGATCACATGTAGGACCCACTTAATGGCCAGAATGGCCAAATTGGCCAGTCAAAGATATCCGCTTCCTGGCCAATCTCCTGCTCTGGCCAGCTGTGAGCAAGTCAGAGAGACTGAGGCGGCATTAAAAATGAGCTGATTAAACCAAAGCCTTCCAGACAGTGTGTCCTGATTAAGGCTAGACTGTAGCCGGGATGGGTAGAAACCAATTAGAGCGAGCCCACCCGACTGGGACTGGACTGGCAAAGTACTAAGCCAATATGCCATGCCTTTGCCTTGGTGTTAGTTCAGAGTCAAATTAAACTTAAATTAATTTGGCCCCGCAATTTGTAATAGCCCTCGCACTCCCTTTCAGTCTTCCCCCATCTTCCCTGGCCATCAATATTTGCACACATTGATTGAGTTAACACTTCTTGGCCAAGTTGCAAAATTGGCTTGTACTTTGCTTGCCAACTTGGATCCTGCTCGGCTCGGGTGTGCGGCTGTGGGATTTCCCTCGACGGATGCTCTAGGTCTGGACATAAGCCAAGAAATCGGACAGCTACAAAATAAACTCATAATTGCTCGACCGAAAGCAGGGGCTGGAGGAGATGGGCATTCAGACGAAGATGTAGATGAAGATGAAGATGGAGCGATGAAAAGGGACACCAGAAACTTTCACATTAGTAATTAATAAAGCTCGGGGCAGGAGGAGGATATAGGATGTGATGGCCGAAAACTTTTTACGTCAGATAATTTTGATGTAGCACACAGCTCATGTAAATTAAATTACAAGCAGGAGAGGAGAGCGGAGAGCAGGAAGGACATCCGCTTCTCTGGATTGAATGGCGAATGGAAAATTGAAATGAAGAAAATTATAATGAGTTCTTTCTGGCTGGCATGCATCAAGTTTTCGGACGGGGCTTCCTCTTCGGCTTCGTCTCGGTCTCGTTCCCACTCCCATTCCCACTGCCAATGCCGCTGCCATTGCCATTGCCATTGCCATTGCCACGTAGATGGTCTATCTGTCTGTCGGATATCTGTCTGTTGAGCTGTCGCCATGATGTTAATTGCATGTACAACCCTGATGCCCGAGCTCAAGCTCGGGCAGGAGCTGATGTGCATTTCTTTTGCACCCATCCAGTCGACACACACATATGGGCCGTGGGGGAGGCGGCGCCAGCCAATGCGAATTGGTTTCGACATACACACAATTTGCATAATTGAAGTGAGCGAGAAATTGCAGCGCATGTAAAATGAGAATTTTCCCTTTTAAGCGAAAAACATCATTTTCATACAGCATACAAATGCACTCTCACACACACACTCATACAATTCTTTGCTCCAAACATTCAGAGGTGTTATGTTAATAGCGTTGTTGCTGGACTTCAGCTTCACAGTTCCACAGTTTCCATGAAAATCACAAGGTAGCGACCGAGTGAACGAACGTCTGTCAGGGATTGTGCTGGAAATTGATTTCCTGCTAAGTGAGTTTCCTTCCCGCTGCGCTATTAAGCGAATTACGTGTACAAAATTGTACATACAACACATTAAGCTTGCTTCACAGGGGATCGCCCAATCCGCAAACTGCACCACGCACTATTGCATCGCTGTTTAAAGTTTTTTTAATTAAGGCATCCAACCTGCGGTCAGGCCAACCCCTGGCAGACCCCTGCATCATAGAATGGAGAATGGATGGAGAAGCCCAGGCAAAACCCGCCCCAACCGTAAGCGTAAGAAGCTCAATTTCGAGAAGCTAGTCAAATATTTCACTCTCCAGGGGTGCCCACCCCATTGTATCCCCCTTCGCCGTTGTGTGTGGTAGCTTTTATTGCAGTTTGGCAAACTTGTATCCTATCAAATATTAACAAGTTTCAGATATTTGCATATCTCACATCGAACAAGAGCGGAGATGGCTGCTTCCGGCCTGTGAGCGTCCTGCCATCACACAATAAGACATGCGCATAAGTTCGGTTCGGCCATTTATGGCCATTTGTTAGAACACTTTTACACCACTTTGGCGCCCAATTCGATTTAAACTTTCACGGCAACTGGTCCGCATAAATGTACGTCACCCTCACGTTCCGCTTGGGAAAGGTAGAATCTGCTGATCCTAATCGAAAGCCACTCGGAATAAAAGTGCTCTTCTTGGAAAGGGGCCTTTAAAAAATATAATATATTCCATTCCTACGAAATATATTTAATCAACAATATGAAAATATTTAATTTAAATATGAGATATATTTTTCACAAACATAAATTATATTTAAATCAATTATGAAATATATTTAATTTTAATGTAAAATATATTAAATTTAAATAAAAAATGTATTTTAAATTGAATTTAAATATGAAATATATAATATATATAACATATATAAAAATAATAAAATTGAGTGAAAAATATGTATGAAATCTCCATCAATTAAGAACGGCTGGGCCGATTTGCCTCAGAAGATTTTTACGAGAGAACATTTTGGGAAAACCTACCTGCAATCGCGAAAAAAATTTTTTTTCCTTTTTTTTAAATCTTTGTTGTAGGCGAAGAGGCAATTGTCATAGTTGGAAATATTATTCTCCGTCGGCGAAATAGTTACTCAATTGAGTTATCCTCATTTCTTATCCGTGCAATCCCAATGGGCGCCACAGCAAAACGCGGCAGGGCCAAGTTCAAACCAATTATTCTAATATTCATGTCGTAAGGGAAAACACTTTCTTTTTACAATTTCCACACTCGCTGCAAACGATTGGTATATATTTTTAAATCTAAGTGTAAATATCCGATTCTCAGGGCTTTTTTTTGTGGGTGTATGGAGCATCCTTTATGGACTGTGGGTATGTTTCTATTGTGGCTGCGCCTGCCACTGTATTGCATTCATTCATTGCTTGTTACTGAGGGACATTAAGTAGCGCATTATGCTCAGTGAATGGACGCGGTCACGGTCTTGGCCACATAAATCACTAGCAGGCAAACAGAAACAAAAAAGCTACTTTGTTGCAACAAATTTGCATAACTTTCCACTGTTGCTGCGGCACAATGCAGCGCACTCGCACACAGTTTGCATTTAAAACTTGAGCAACTTTTTATAGCATTTGCTAGTTTTACCCAACTTTATGGAAAGGAAGACAACGCCCGCACACACCGCCAACAGAGTGTTCTGCATTTTCCCATGGTACAAGCACGAGCCCTTCGCCGCTGACAAGCAACAAATGTTTGCGGAAATCTGTGGAAATCTGGGGAAATGCACTTGCCATTAAGAAAGGCAAGGGGAAGACGAGTTTAATTTGAATTGTGCCACCCCGTTTTTATTGGCAAACTTCAATAAATTACACCACCATTAATCCTGCAAGGAAGGCAGGCAGTCAGGCAGGCGAGACGTGACGCCATCTACTCCGTAGCCGGAAGCCGGCGATTCCCCACACAAACGACTTCAATTTCCATGTGTGTTTGTTTGTTTGTTTGCATTTTCAATTTCCCCACCGCATAGGGCGTGGAAAATGGTCCGTGGCTGTCAATGGTAGGTGGTGGTTGAGTGGTTGAGTGGTTCAGTGGTTGGGGCTCCCTCATTCTCATTTTGCTTGCCAAACGGGTAAACAATTTTCTACACCAAACGAATCTCGCAAATTGATAATCATCAGCATGTGGATTGGTTTGGCTCGATTTGTATTGGTTCGAATGTACGTCGGTGTCAATGGAGTGCTGGGAAAAAACCGGATCAAATTCGTGGACCCAATATGCGAGGGGGGCTCGCAAATCTCTTCCTTTGAGCAGGGCTCCTCCTCACTGACAAATTGAGTGTGCGGACGGGGACAATCCGTGATGGCATTGCCACAGGAAAGCCCCGCCTTTGATAGAGCTGAATAATTAAAGCTATTCCGTGATGGAAATGATAGCTCTGGAAAAACAAAGCCGCGGAAAGCGCATTAAAATTAATTATGCTTTTCCCCATTCATTGCAACAGCGAGCGAAAGCACAGAAGAAGGCGCGAAAATTAACATTTTTTGTTCCCAGCCTCATCTTTTTTTAAAAGACTATTTTTTACTCGCTTTATTATCTATTGTTGTGACAGCTACCAAATGAAATTCATAAATATCAAAGCTTTGTGCTGCACACACACAGAAAAACACTATACTCGTATCACATAAATATTTCGATACAAAAAATATGACATAAATTCAATTAGAGCAAGAGACCATTCAGCAGAGCAGGTTCATGAAGTTAAGCCATCAGCAGAACAGCACAACAGCAGAACAGCGGCAGAAATAGTCGGCAATTAATAGAGAGACGTGTCCCGGCATAAGCCCTAACTACCGCAAATGTCGCACCATGCACGACTTGATCAAGAAATAGAAGCGGAAATAACTACTCATTAGGCGCGATGGCCACGTAAACTGCCAACAGTCCATTGGGGATATGGGCGCTGGGAGTTGGAGGCTGGAAGCTGGTCAACTGCAATGTTGCACCAAACTACGTGGGGACTGAGAGTGAAACCGAGGCAGTGTGGTAATAGAAATCATTACAATAAAACCAAATGGGCCCGAAGCAACAGCCAAACGAGGCAATGGCCAAGAAAAGAAAGTCATTTGGCTGCCACCGGAGCTGGCTCGAAGATGCCCAAAACGGGCGCAGACAAATGGCAGACACGTAGCGAGGCCAAGGCAGACAATCAAAATCCATTTGAGTCGGAAATGAGGAAAATACACAATGGAGTTGGCTTCCAGTCTTCTCATCCTTGCCCCACACCCCACCTTAACAACAGACAGCTGCAGCCATAACTTCACATAAGGCGACGCATTTTTGTGGTCCAGGCTGTGGATTTTTTTGAGGCGCCTCAAGGGGCTTTAAAATAATTACGATACACAAGGAGATGAAGAAAGGGAGAGTGAGGGCGTAAGGACAAGATGAACGCTCCATCGCCTCCTTATTCGCCTTGCTTCGCTGGCTTCTACTCCCTTAAGCTTTTGAGCGCATTCCTCAGCTTCTTCGGCATGCAAGTAAAATATGTTTTGATATTAAATTATTGTCGGCACGCCCCAGCTGCCACCACACAAACACACTGACACTTACACCCTCACTCCCACAAACACAGAGGAGGATACACACATACACAGACATTATATGGGGCACGTGCAGTTCGGGACGCATAATAATTGCCGGTTGATAGCCCCGGATAGCCTGGTTGGATGCTGCGTATCCTTTTGCTGACGGTCTTCGTTGCCTTGCCTATCCGCAAGGCCACAAGACGGAGCTTTTCTGGAGCTGAAGCAGGAGCCGGAGCTGAAGCAGGAGCCGGAGACGGGGCCGGAGCGGGGGTCTGGGGCTGGGGCGTGCGCACAAACTGAATTCCAAAAAATGGAATTTTTATTGCAAATTGCGAAATTTTAACTAAAAAACACAACGCTCGGCCCTGGTTCCTGCAATGGTCGGTCGGTCCCCATTGTGGGGCAAATGGCGAAACATTTTCAGTGTCACTGTTGCTGTTGTGGCAATGTTGTGTAAGAAATTGCTTTTCGTGCCATTGTAATCAATAATATCTGCTCTGCCATTTTCCCTTAGAAGGTTGAACACCAGTTAGGTAGAGAGTCCTGTGCTCAAAGGACAGATCAAAGCTGTAATTTGAATAATTTATCGAAGTCTTGCGACAAAAGCGCCTTAAAGGTAATAAACAAAACTCTTTCTCTCTGTTCTGTTTATGAATCACTCCGATGGACAGTAAGGCCGGAAGCAAATCATTGAAATGTTTCATTTCCTCAATTTGAGGAAACTGAGGGAAAAATCTCAAAGCTTATGAAAAGGGATTAAAAAAACAATTCCCCAGTAGTGAAAAAGAAATCAAATGCAAAATGGAAGTGTGGAAATGGGAATGGGCATGGAAGGTGCATCAACAAAAGGTGAAATATATGCAAGGAATATCCTCAAAATGCGAGAGACCGACCTCAATGCTTTTCACTCAATTTCCAACTACTAAATCGCTCACTCTCCAGTTTCTCCCCATCTCTCTCTCCATTACTCACTCGCTATCTCTTTCTCTGTAATCTCTCCATTTCTTTCAGCTGGTTCTGTCCTTCGGCACGTTCAAGTGCAGCCATTAAATAACTTTTGCCTGAGTGCGTCCAAAAATTTTGTGGGAATTAAAGGCGACAAATCACCAAATCACCAAATCGCCAAATTGGTCAAAACAAGTGGAAAATCACAAATTGTGGCTTCAACAGAAACGTGGCCAAGAGGATGAACTCGATGGGCGTCCGCTTTTTATACGAGTATGGTGTGTTTTTATGCGATCCCGATTGATTAGACGCCATGTTTGGATATTGATTTAGTAGCGCTGATACATCACGTACACGCCTCGTTGCCCCATCTCCACATCTCGACATATCTTCTCATTCAGTGCCACTGTCTGCTCTTCCACTGTTGGCTGGCTCTCCATCAGCTCTTCCACTTGAGTGGGTTTTGTATACCTGGAACCGATTTCAGTTAAGACTTCCGTTCTGTGTTCGAAGAACATCCTCTTTGGATTTTTAGTCTTCCGTTTTGTGTAATTTCGATGATTTTCGTATCAGTGGAGGAGTTCCTTTTGAACAAATTGATACGTTTCCTTATGCATTACTCATACGACACGTGGACTGTAACGTGTCAGTCTTGTGGCCTTTCAAGTCGTCGCCTTTGTCGGAATTCTTTCCATGCTTTTTTAAATTTTAGCAAACGGTCAAGCCGGTAAGATGGTGAAATATTCATTAGTTCGCGCTCACGACTTGACTTTTGGCATTTGTCAATCGGGACAGGAGATATTCCCCTTTCTTTCTGTGAGATGGAGGCAGTGGAGGCTGCTTAATGCCCTTGTGCGGCATTCGCGACACGCGACACCACCGAGCAAATTCTCTTTGATGCGTCAGCGAGTCCGAAATATATACAATTCTTTTTTTTTTTAATTTTCTCCCGACGAACCCAATACTCTTGATGACCGAGGCCGAAGGCCCAGGACAAGGGGCCAAGACGCTGTGGAATTTCCTTTATGCACGCAGCGCATTAAATTGAATTTTAAATGAAGATTGATTTTTTCTTTTCTCTCGAAATAGGAGCAACAACGGAAAATATAAAATGGGAGAACTGGGAGAGAAGAGCGCGCGAACCGATGCCAGAGCCACTTGCCAAGAAACCAAAAAAGAAATAAAGCAGGGGCACAGACCAAAAAAAAATGCCCAAAACAAATGCTGCCCATTGTAATTAGAGACAATGGCAGAGAGATCCCCAGTGACTGCAGTGCGCGACCCTTTTGGCCCTTTTCCGACCCCACCCCGCCGCACCGCCTCTTATCTAAATTAATTCAAACGCCCGAAAGAAACACAAATAATTAAAATTAATTATGTGGAAAATATTCAATAAGTTGGAAATTATGCAAACGAGCGCAAAGTAAACGCCCCAAGATAAAACTAAGTGCAATTTGGACCGTGCGACGCGGCGCGACGCGACGCGACGGTGGGACCAACGAGACTTTTGTTGACCGAAAATATATTCTCCTACTTAGCACTGATGGACACGGGCGGGCCACGGGTCGGATGAATGGATGGACAGATACATGGATTGTTGGACTGTTGGGTTGTTAGATTGGTATATTGTTGGAGATGCGTATAGAGCATACCAGAAAGCTGACAAGCTCTCAATGCTCGAAATATATTTCGAATTTCCGAAGCAGCAGCCGAAGCAGAACCTGCCCAAGTATCTGGCGAATGGGATTAGGAATGGGTTGTACGAGAACTGTACGAACAATTTCCGGCATTTCGTATATAAACTGAAAATGCCCACAGACAGTGAGTTCTCTATTCAGTCTAGTTCGGATCGGATCGGATCGTATCGACTCGCACGTTTTCTACTCGAAAGTAGCGCAAATTACTTAAAAATACCAGAAACGAAAATATTGGAACAGCCTCTGGCCTGGCCTGGTCTGCTGTGGTCTGCCATTCCGTTCTACTCTTCTGCCAGTTTCTGTCCAACCACACACGAGAACACCTCTATAGCCAAGAGCCGCAGACGCAGCTGGTGCCGCTTTATTCCGCTTCGTTATTCGCCGCGTGAAAAACATGAAATTGAAAATCAATTTGACGTTCCTCTGGGCGACAATCGTCGGCCTCCTGTCCATCATTCTATTGACACAGACCGCGCAAATTGAGGCATCGAGCGCTGGCACTGATGCGGCATGCAAGGAGCTGAGTAAGTACTGGGGCAAGCAACAAAAGCTGGCTCGTAAAACTGCTAAATTTGAGCTCTGGACAATAATTAGAAATAGTTTGAATGACTCAGACGCCACATGGTCTCGTAGAGGACTGACAAGATGAGAGCATTGTCATCGTAGAGGAAAAATCAGAAACAGGGCATCGTAGAGGAAAGATCAGACGATGGCATCATACAGCAGTAACCCAATTAAAAACCGCAAAGGATGAATTAAATTACGGATTCGGACCCCCTTGAATAATGACCGATGCGTAAAAGCTTTACAAAGTAAAGACCGATGTCGTAATATTACTTGATTATCGACAGAACCTAATGCTATATATCATTTCTACTCGTGCTGTGTACACCTTAATAGTTGCAGTGTTCTGGGTCTTGCCAAGTTCTGTCCGTCAGTCAATTCTGGCTACGAAATTGTTCTATTTTTTCGCTTATGACTGCAACGTGGCCAGGCCGACGTGGAATTATGAAATATTCTGTCGTTTGCCTTTTGCCCCAGCCCCATATAAACAAAAGCATTTAATTGCACCAAATGAGGCCAAACGAGCGGCACTGGAGCGCATCGCGAGAGACCATTTCCCGGAAACAATTAACAAGTGAATTTTTGCCTTTCAGACAATGTCAACTGCTATGTGGGCCGTAACGAGGGCAACTTCTGCAACAGCAAGGACCAGACCAAGGCGGTCACCCGGTGGTATTACGACAAGGGCATCTGCCGATCCTTCACCTACAAGGGCTGCAACGGAAACCGGAACCGCTTCTGCACCCAGGAGAGCTGCGACGTGCGCTGCGGCGACGATTGACCAGGAGTATAGTCCCTATAAGCCCCTATATCATTTTAGACGATAAGTTTGTATGTTTAGGCTAAGCATTCAGAGCAAATAGAGATCGGATCGCAGGCATCCGAGTCCGAGCAGCCGCTATGTGCTTAAGTGTTTTACCTTTGATCAAACGGACTCGCGACTAAATGCCGCCCCAAAAATAGCCAGTCAAATGTTGTAAGCTGTCAGCGGTGGATCGGCACTCTGGTCCGGTCTGTCAGGGCACTGTATAAAAGGGGAAAAAGAGAAAGTGAGCCAGAAAAAAATGCGCCAAATGTGCTAACTGTCAGGGGCATATCAAATGGCCCCCTGACACGGCGGGTGTCTGACAGTGTCGCCAAGACTGTGAATTCTGCCCATTAATGTCCGTGGATAGTGCTGACGTACTCTGGTCCCTGATGATGCTGGACAGTGTCAGGGAGCAACGTCCACCAGCCGGATAGTGTCAGGGGCACATCAAAGAGCTGTCAGCGTTTGCCCTTTTTTGCGACTATCGACTTACGGCTAATTAAAACGCTCCACACGAAAATTACATTTACCATTTACCTGTTGACAGATTCAGTGGTCTGACTGTGTGGGAATTAATAGCAGGCCCTCTCCGGCATCTGTCGGTTTTGACAGGCTTGTGCTGGTGCTGTAGCCAGGACAGTGGAAGAGCGGATAGTGCCTGATTGCTGTGCACAAACAAATGCCAATCAAATGCATAATAGCATCGAAGCGACGCGTCATGGTACATGACATGCCATTGATGGCAGCACATTAATCTGTTTAAATGACAGCACTCAGAGCTCAGAGCAATGCGATGCCGATGCCGGGCCGAAACCCATCCGAGTCATGTGCTAAAACTTCGGTTTCAATGCGGGCAATTTCGGCCGTCAAATAAAACAAACGAAAAGTGAAAAATGTAAAACGAAAAACTCAACTGATCAACGCACAATTTTGACAGAATTTCGCAAAGAAGATTCGCGGAGAGAGATATTTTTGTTGTGCCAGCAATTTGCATGAAATTAGTTTGCTTTTCGATCTAATTGGAAATTTAAACCGTACGCATGGCATGGGATACGTACGGCAAAGGCCTTCCCGGGCCCATGCTGTGGCTATAATTGAAAAATGGCGAATCCACGCGGCATTAGCAGAGAGACGAATCATCAACGATTTTGCCATAAATAAATATATGAAAATCAACCAAAAAAAATGTCGACGTCATAAAAATATTGAAGCCCTGAATCTGGGCTGGGCAAGCATCAAGTGCATGTAATTTGATTGTTTATCACAATTTTGTATATTTAACGACTCAATTGAGTTTTATGTGACCAAAAGTCAGGAACGAGGATGGGCCTGGAGCTCTGATGACTCTGCTGGGTCTTCAGTATAGCCACAGACCGGAAAGCATTTGTCGACGGGGCCGGGGCACCTGCTGCAAAGCTGCTGCAGCTCCACAAAACTGATGCCGTACTTTGGGTCGATCAAAAAAGTTTTGCCCAGGACGACCAGAACTTTGACAATGCTCTCAAAAGTATGCTATGCTAAATGTTTTGCTTAGAAGGGAACAGAAATGTCTCTCTCGTTTGTTCGTTTGTGGGTTCTTCTGTGGCACAAATGGAAATGTGCCATAAAGCAGGCTAAAGGCAGGAACCAAAGGAATTTATAAAACGCAAAAATTGCTTTTGTTTGCTCCCACAAAAAGTACACAAAGCAGGCACACCCGAGCACCCCCAATCTCCCCGCCCTAATCTGTCTTTCCTGTGTTCATATAAATTTTGTGTTTATTCGAGTGCATTTCCACTGCGTCGCACACTGGGCCCACGTTTAGTGGCCATCCAGTTTTCCCCCAACGCACACACACTCCGCCACTGGCTTTGGGGCTTCATTTGTGTGGGAGGAGGGCGGAAAATGATCCCATAATGCTGGGCCCCGACCCGGTTAACCAGGCACACACGCACAGTGTACGGACTTTCTGCTGTTGAGCTTTAACTATTTTTCTGTTTAAATAATTCAGAGTTGGCTTCTTTGTGGCTAAGTCTTGGTTATGTTTCCGGCTCTGACCTTTTCTGAGGTTTTCGCTGGCTCGCATTGAATTAAAATTCCTTCTCTGGCCGAATGAAAACGAAAAAGTTACCAATGATATTTATTGCCATCGACTTTAGCAGGGACTTGTGAAAAGTTTTGCTTTCAGCAATGTTTTCCACCGACTTCACCTTCAAAATTCGCGAAGCGGTCGGGAGAATTGGAAAGAGATTTGGAAGAGGGGAGTGGAGTTATTTGGCCAATTTAATTTCGTTGCTGTTGTTGTTGTTGCTGTTGCCTTTGTATTTTCCACACAAATTGGTTTCTCATTCTGCTTGATTTCATACACAATCTGGAGACGAGTTCCTTCAGTTGCCCTGCCTGGCACCTGCTTATGTAGGTCTCTCAGACCACTTGACTGGTTATCTGCACTTGGCCGATCAGCCCACTTACACTTGTTGCCACTTGAGTTTCTGATTCTGGTTAAGGGCGTGGTCCTATCATCCCTGTGCCCTGCACCATGCACACAGCACCCAGCACCCCGCACCCCGTCCTGCTTTGTACAGTCCCCCAGGCGGCGCACTTTTATTTATCTAGACGGAATCGTGAAGTTTTTGTTCTCCGGCAGCGTACACACGCAATCGAAGTGTGTGTGACAAGGGCAAACAAGAAGGCGGAACTGCAGCGTTCTTAAAGGGGTGGCACTGGGCTAACATCCCCCCAAATGCATTGGGATTGTCGCTCGTCTTGGCAGAGCTTAAATCCAGCATCGGGGGATTCGCTCGAACAGCTCTCGACTGCAGCCGTCGTCTATGGTGGATTAAAGAGAGTAGTGCACATCCATCCTTGCGAGTTCTCGGCAAAATAAATTAAAATATTTATAACACACAGCCAAACGCACGCACACACACACATGCAGAAACTAAAGAGAGCAAGGGAGAGAGAGAGATGAAAGGAGAAGGCGTCTCGCATATTAAATTAAATATGAACCTACTCCAAATAACATCAACATGCTATTTCTATTTAAATTTCGCCTTGAGCACATAGCTGCACGTAAAAGATAAAAATATATATGTATGTACTCGTAATAGTATAAGTAGTAGGGGGGAAAAGAAGGTGTACGTGTGCAACTTTGGGGCGTGGCAATAAACATATTGCTGACAGTGTTAAGCAACAGCTCTGGATCCGGATCGGGCCTAGTCAGAGACAGTCAAAGTCAGAGTTAGAGTCAGAGTCAGAGTCAGAGAGTGAATGAATGAGTGAATGGCTGATGAGGCGTATGTGTCGTTGCGTATCTGTGCATGTCTGTGTGCGTGTGAGTTAGTGTCAAGTGGGGGACATTTAGTAATTCCGCAGGCATATCAAGGACAACGTACTCATAAATACCAAAGGCAAATGCCGCACAGCAGCAACAGCAGCAACAACAACTGCATCCTTGTCTCTGACACTATCTTCCTCTTTTTCAGACACTCGTGCGGCCTGGCCTCTCTTTCGCCCTGCCCTGCCTGTCTGTTTGTATTTGTATGTATGGAATTTTTAACTTCATTATCGAACCCGGCTACCATTTTCCTTCTGCTTCTGCTCCTGCTCCGGCTGCTGCTGCTGGTGCTGGGGCTCCCGTTGTCGTTCGTTGTCATTGTCTCTGGTCGCATTGCTCAACATCTTTCCGAGTGCGAGGCCCAGGCACTACGGCATGCATACCTAATGCCCAATGATGTGCACACGGCACTCGACACCGAAGCGACTCGACTCAACTCGACTCTGCGGGTCCCTGCTCCATCATTGTCGCCGCCAGTTGTCAGTCACTTGGAGTGGGTTCCCCAGTTCATCCACTGGATTGTCTGAAGGGGCAGTTTTGGGCACTGTGCTGCTGCTTTGCAAGACATTTAAAAAATCATTAATCTCATTTCTGGCCAGTCTGGGAATGAGATATCCAGAAGAGACCGAGCCGACTTCTGTTTCCACTCTATCAAGCATTTGCCTTTTCCTAATACAATTGCTTGAAAATTTTTCACTTTTTCTGCCTTTGCCTTGGCCATAAATTCATTCGCTGTCCGCCAATGTTTTGTTATTTATTTGACTTGAGCACGTTTTCCTGCGTGAACTGGCATTTTCTGTCCTTTCCTCCTTCGCGATGTCCTTATTCTTTTCCCGCTGAACCTTAAAATGATGTGCCACGCCCACAACTCGCAAGAGTCTAAGCTTTACAGCTGTAGAGCTGTCAGCATTCGAGCGGCACCAAAACTGAAAGAGCACGCGATTTATAGCACACCTAAACGAAAGTTTTTGCATTGTAAGGGGAAAATATTTCGGGCACGTTTGCTCAATGAGAAAGCAAATAGGGAAATGGCCAATGAGAATGGGTGGGGACTGGGACTGGGAATGTGAATCCGTACGAGTTCGACCACGAGAATGGGAATTGAATTTATAGCGTCTATTTATTTGTGCGTATGTCAATGCCAAGTGTCGGCGGCGCCAGGCCAGAGCGGCAACAACTGTGCGTATGAGCGATATTTTCTGGGATGGGGTATGGCTGAGTGCTTAAAAGTTAAATTTAATTAATTATGTGCCGCTGGCTGGAGAATTGCGTATTTTCCTCAGCTTCGAACTGTATGCAATGATTTATTGAGGCTCACACGAGCCTAGAGTGTGCCAAGGGGGGCGGGTGGAAGGCTGTAGGTTTCGCCATTTTGTCTGTTTTCTGTTCTGCTATGTTTCGCTGTTTTCAGCTTTTCTTTGTGCAATTTTGACGGGAAAAAGCGAGCGAGTCAAAAGCGCAACATGAGAATTTATTTGGCTCACATTTGTCTTGTCCCGAAACGCTCACTCACATGCACCGAGACTCAAACACCCACTCCGACGGCCACTGCCACTGCCACAGCCACTGCCATTACCCTTACCACATGGGGCATTATTAATAGTTCTGGTGGCGCCTGCAATATCCTGTCAAATTAATTTCAATTTAATTAAATTTTTCTACTCCAGTAGTCATCCAGTCAGCCAGTCGGCAAAAGCCGAAAATAAATGAAAATTTCTGTCAAATAAATGTTAAAAAATTGACTCATTGCAAAGCATTCGACTTCGAGTCGAATGGTTGTGCTTTCCCTTTGCTCTGCTTCCTGGAAAAGGAATCACAGCTGCGGAATATGTACACGCATTTGTTTTGCACCCCGGTATGTGTTTGTGTGGGGAATGCGTGTATGTTGGAGCTCGGAAAATTCTCACGCTGAAGCCATTTCTCTCCGGGTTTCACGCCCCCACCCACCGAAAACTTAGCCTTGAGCCATTTTTCCAGTGAAATAGTTCCAGCTCTCCTGCCGCTGTTTCCACGGTTGCTGCTTCAGCGCTCATTTATCAATATGTCAGCTGTTGTATAACTATTAATGTTGCCAGTACCCGTTTCCCTCGCCCCTTACGTCTTCTGGGCACGTGGATGTCAGCAGAGGAAAGCTGAACTTAGAAAGCATCAAATGCGTTTTAACTAATTTTCAGCAATTTATTTTCATTCCTTGGATTGCATTTACCCATTAAGCTGGCTTTTTCGGAGCCATACCCATAGCCATAGCCATAGCCATAGCCTGGGATTAATGCGAAATGCATTAGCATTAATAAATGATGGCAGTCTCGCTCTTGAATGATTGCCTTTCCCGTTGTGTCGCTCCTTATTTATCATGCAAAGCAAATCAAATGTCAGGGTACGGTATGAGCGATGTGGCATAAAGAACTCCTCGTCCTGATTGAATCGAGTGCTTGTTGTTATTTCATTTGGCAAACACTCGATAAAAAATAAATGTAACCAAAGTGGAAATAAATGCATTTACCTGTAAATAGATTACCCGCTTAACAGACCAAAGTCAGCGACGACCGATGGAAATTAAAAATGCTTTTTCATGGTCGCCTGCCGAAAATTAAAATGCGGATATGGCTGGGGCGGGGGTGCCTGGGTGCCTGTCAATTCGCCTGCTGCCTGGCATTTCATTTGATTGCAACAAATGGTGCTACAGGGAGGTATGGCGTTCCTCCACATATGTGTATGCCTCGCCATTCAGCCAGACCTCTCTCCTTTGTGTTCATTTATTTTTGCTTCCACTGCCACTTCCACTGCCACTGCCACAGCTACTCCCTTTCCATCTGCCTGTGCCTCTTCCTTTGCCTCTATATCTTATTTGCTTGTCAAACTCATCTGCGGCCCCAAGCCCACGAGCAGCACTCCAGGGTCTTTGCTGTCATTCGGCATGTGGGTGGAATGAAATAATACAAATTATGGCAAATGGGCGCAAATTTTAATAAAATTTAACAACCAACAGCGAGTGAAATATGAAGGGAGTCTGTGAAGAGACAGTCTGAGTGATGTCAACAGAGAAATATTAAAAAGCAAGCCACATAAAAACGCGAAGAATACCTCGTTAGTCAATATGCAAAGAACATCATTCGACTGCTTGATAATCATCTTTAAACCAGCATTAAAAATGCTTTTTCACTGTTTCCAATCAGTTAATCGGGAAAACAAAAATTAAACTGACGACTGGATCGTATTTTTTGTATTATTTATTAATTGGTAATGATTGCTACATTGGCTGTAGGTATGAGTATCCAATGCATGAGAGGATTACAAAAGGCGGAAACCAATACAGCGGAATGCAGGGGAAGCTTTTCAACAATACGTAAATTGAATAATAACATATCACCAGAGCACACAACATTCCACACAACACGGCAGAGCAGAGCAGAGCAGGGCACAACCGAACAGAACAGAACCGAACAGAACACACAGGACAGAGCACGACAGGACAAGCCGCATTAATTCATGAGGTTGCCTGTCATTGCGGCTTCCGGTTTGCTACTTCCGCTTTTCACGCACTCTGCCTGACGGACATCACACACAGGCAAACACAAAGCCTGCTTCCATACACATACTCGGACGTACTTGTATATACTCGTATGTGGGAAGCACTTTGTAATGTTATCGCATTAATTATTAAAGCAAAATTTATATTGGTAAAACCCGCTTTAACATTTAAATGAGAATTCCATTGTCAAATTGTCACAACACATTAATGCGGCCATGCCAAATCCGCAGATTTCTGGTCACAATCTTTTGAATTATTTAACATTAAATATTGGGCTTAAAGGAACAATGTTGGTTCAATGTTGGTTAATAAAGTATTTACTTGATTTTAAATGACAGAATTCCTTAATTAATTAAATTCCTCATAAGATATTGATACTTTCTACAGTATTACCTACAGTGGCGAGCACATGTGGATACATGTTTATCACTTTTCAGTTTAAACGCCTGTAAAATCTTTAAAAATGCATCAATCCTTGTGATTTTTTTTTTTTCATGGATTCTTTAATTTAGTGAGAAAGAAAAAAAAACAATAATTTCAATTCAAAGAGATCCTTTTCCTTAAGAGATTTTAATTTTTTCAAAAAAAGTCCATGTATCCACTTTTGCACGTTTCAAATTTTTTTACTTTGATAATTTTTTTAAAATATTTGTTCCAAAGGGCCTTAGCTTTTATCACATTCCGAATAAGTTTTGGCATACTCTCGACTAAATTTAGTATGCGCTTGCAAGGTATCATGCGCCACTCCGACTGCACGCGCTCCCAAAGACTCATCCAATCCCTTTGGTGCAGACTCGTACTTTTCCAATGTTTTTTATTCAGAGCCCATGGATTTTCAATGGGATTTAGATCTGGGCTATTGAGCAGGCCACTGGATTAAGTGAAAACTCGAATTATTGGGACGATTTTTCACGAATTTAGCCGTGTGCGTCGGGTTACCGTCTTGCTAAAAATTGATCTCGGGTATGGGGTAGACACATTTGTCTATAAAATTTGACAAATTGGCTTCAAAATATGAAGATAATATTCTTTCTTCATTATTACATCGATTTTAACCAATTGGACAACGTTCCACCAAGTGGAGCAGCCGTACACCATCAGGCTTCCTCTTCCATGCTTTATTGTTTCCGTGACCTGATGATTTTTCAGCTTTCCATTTGAGCGGTGCCAGTAGTATTCATTTCGATCAGACTGAAAACGGTTTATTTTGGTATAATCTGACCAAATTAGCTTCTTACAATCTTCCGTGGTCCAGGTTCTGTGCTCTTCGCTAAATATAAGATGTGCAGCCACTTTTTGTCAGACAGGGCAGGTTTTTTCTGGCTGACTGCCGCTGTCAGGCCGATCGTATGCAGAGCGTCCACTCATGGAACGTTGTCCAATTGGTTAAAATCGATGGAATAACGAAGAAAGAATATTATCTTCATATTTTTGAAGCCAATTTGTCAAATTTTATAGACAAATGTGTCTACCCCATACCCGAGATCAATTTTTAGCAAGACGGTAACCCGACGCACACGGCTAAATTCGTGAAAAATCGTCCCAATAATTCGAGTTTTCACTTAATCCAGTGGCCTGCTCAATAGCCCAGATCTAAATCCCATTGAAAATCCATGGGCTCTGAATAAAAAAAACATTGAAAAGTACGAGTCTGCACCAAAGGGATTGGATGAGTCTTTGGGAGCGCGTGCAGTCGGAGTGGCGCATGATACCTTGCAAGCGCATACTAAATTTAGTCGAGAGTATGCCAAAACTTATTCGAATGTGATAAAGCTAAGGCCCTTTGGAACAAATATTTTAAAAAAATTATCAAAGTAAAAAAATTTGAAACGTGCAAAAGTGGATACATGGACTTTTTTTGAAAAAATTAAAATCTCTTAAGGAAAAGGATCTCTTTGAATTGAAATTATTGTTTTTTTTTCTCACTAAATTAAAGAATCCATGAAAAAATCACAAGGATTGATGCATTTTAAAGATTTTACAGGCGTTTAAACTGAAAAGTGATAAACATGTATCCACATGTGCTCGCCACTGTACGTATATTTCATTCTGACCACGGAATCCAAAGAAGCATACCTTTTCCGGGAGGTTTCTCATGTCGAAAACAAATTCGATCACTTCGCCAGCACCATTATTGTCGCTATGACAACAACCGTAACCGGATGTTATCCGCCCTCCCCCCGCCATTTTGTTATCGTTCTTATAATGGCGGATTGAAAGTAACCGGAATTAAAAGCAAATATTTTGCCACCAACGAAATTACAAAAAACAGAGGGAGAGCTGAAAGCGAAACATAACAGAAAAAAAGAGATTGAAACAACAAAAAGCCAAACTCGCAACAAGCTAAAATATTTGCTTAAACGCATATTTACTTGGCAAAAAAGCGAGACCGAGCGAAATTGGTTGGCAAACAGAGAGGGGCGGAGCATCATTTGGCGAATTCAAATTCGATCCAACGGGGGAGAGAGCAGGGTTCCATTCCGGCTAAGCTTCTCGAAAAGATATAGAATGCAGTGTATCAAAATAACCAAAAACCAAAACCAAGGGGCGGAATAATGCAGCAGAAACAACTGAAGGAAGAACTTTAGGAACAACTATAATCTCTATAGAAACCACTATAGAAACAACTACACAAAAACCACAGAAACAAAATGTAGGATCATCTCTTAAGAAGAAAATCTATGGAAAATGCTACCAGTATAGGATTAAGCATAGAAACTAATATAGACACCAGAACAGAGCCAGATATAGAAAGAATAACTGTTCGAAAACTTTAGAAACAGCTAAGAGAACCACTATAGCAATCAATTTAGCAATGGCTTTATCTCTATGGCGGCATGCGGAGAGGACCGGATATTGATTGCTTAAGCTCGAGTTAAAGCCCGGCGAAAATGAAAATTAAACTTCGCCGCTTAATCAGGATTGCCAGCCAGCCAGTGGAGCTGCATCGCCGCAGGGATCGTCTGTGCCACACTGCGCATCATTCAGAGTGTGGGGCCTCCCACGCTGTTTAGTCAACCCCAATCCGCTGGCTACCCCTTTCCGGACTGGCAAGCATTTTGAAGCATGTCATGCATTTTAAATGGCACAAGGTGCGGCAGGAATGGTCAGGCCTTAGCCTCCACCACCTAATAGAGGTCGTGGGTCGGGGGTGGACAAAATGCACAATTAAATCCTGCAGCAAAATGCATTTTAATTACCCACCGCCAGATGCAGTCCAGCTGCAGCTGCACTGGGGCAGCTGTGCGTACATTTGACCGGCCGAGCAATTCAATTATAAACTGCATGCAGAAGGGAGTGTGGAGTGGCAGGTGTGGATGGAGATGCTGGTGCAGGTGCAGTTGCCTGCGGGCCAAAGGTCAATGCATGGCTTACTCCGCACCTGGAGAGGCTGCGTTCTGCGCACTGCCGCTGAGGCTGGTGGTCACCCGACCGCAATGCAAATAATTCACGTTAAGCCCTAGCAGTGCATCAAAGGATCCCCATTCGTCCTGCAATCCGTGTCCGCCCCGCCCCGCCCCACCATATCGTTTACGAGCCCAAACGGGCGACCGCATGTGGTCCCGGTCGTAATTTATGATTATAAGCACCTCCAGCCCCAGCCCCAGCCTGAGTCCAATTCTCCCCGATGTCGTCATGGGCTCTGGGAGGACACATTTGTGCGGGGCCGTCAACACTTTACGGCTATTAAAGGACTCAGGCTTAGGCAGGAATTAATGTGGCCGCATTAAAATCACAGATTAGTGCCAGCCGGAGACGTCGATTCGTGCGATTTGTTTCACGGATCCTTAACGATTTCAATAAAATACGAATACACAAAACACAAAACACAAACAGAGATGAGATGGAATAACAACTGCAAAAGTTTTGCCTTCAGGCCAAGAAAAAGTACAAAAAAAATACAAAAACTTTGGCCAACCTCATCGATGAGCTGATAAGTGGCAATTGAGATGACACGCGTGTGTGTGCGTGAGTATCTGTGTTTTTCGAATGGGTGGGTGGGTGAGTGGGTGAGTAGGTGGGTGTGTGTGAAGTGGTAAAGTTGAAAAAGTTATTTGCATGTAAATTTGTTGTTAAGATCACAAATGTAATACAAATACAAATAGCAGCAAAAAACACAAAGAAAAGCGGAACAAAAAGGAAAACTTTAGACAAAAGTCAAATGATTAAGTTGAGGAGCGAAAGTTGGAGTTGGGAAAGGCAAAATGGGAGCAGGAGATGGGAAATGCGGGAGAAAGATAAAAGACGCCTAATAGCTGAGACAAAAAAGGAAGCCCTCAAAGAGTTTCATTAACAATTGAAAACTTGCCGATTGGCTCGTGGAAAACCCTTCCATTCCATTCTTTGCTGGGCTAGGAACACACCCACACAACACAGACATCGCAGTGTACTCGTATTGGCGCTATATTTCCGTTTCCGCTCAACTGAGAAAATTCATTAGGCGCGGCACTCTATCACACACACTCAATCCTTCAATGGCTGAATCAATCCCGTGTGCCCAATAAACTTTCATTTACTTCATTCGTCATTGCGACTTGTAAGTGTTTTGTAAACATGACTTCTAGAAATGGGTTGCCAATAATTTCGCTTGAGTACGGTGCTCCAGCTCCTACTCCAGCTCGTGCTCCAGCTCCTGCTAGACATATCAATATAATGTCCGTCCTGGCCGACAATCGAATTGCAACAGCAACCGTAATAGGAGCAGGAAGCGCACGAAGTGAATAATTCATGAGCCAACGAGGTAGCTCTAGGGACTAAGCGCGAATGGCGTAAGTCGAGTGGCGAAAGGCAAATGCAAAAATCCCAATTACAATCCAATATTGCTATTTGCCAGTGGGGGGAACAGGGGCACTGGGATAAGGGCTAAACTGAATCAGTCCGAAATTTAATTGAGCATTCAAAGACGCATTGACACGTGCGACAGACAATGCGGTGGCAGAAGTCGGACATGCATCTGGGAGAACGAGAACGAGCACCAGGACCAGCAGATCCTGATTCAATCCCATTGCCAACACGAAACCCAAACTGAAATTGCTGCTGTCAGATAGGAATGAGAACGTTGCCAAGCTAAATTTATCTCACAGTTTGTGTTTGTCACTCCATTCTAGCCGCACTGTTGGTCCAACTCCAGCTGGAGCCTCAGCTGTGTGTGCTTCCTGCTTCTGCTTCTGCCTGCTGGAGGGACATCTTGTTATCTCCACTGTCTACACGAGCCCGAACAGGAGCCCCAGTCCTGCATGATTGGCAGTTCAGGTTCGGGGCTTATCCCAAGAACGAATGTCCAAAATGCAACCTTGTTTCGTATCTTGACAATTTTTCTGCTTTACTGCCAGCTTGAATGTCGACCTGAGGAGGTCCTTCTCTGTGAATTGGAGAGTTTTTGGGGAAAGATGAATGCTCCAGAGGAGGCGACTCCGGCTTCAAAGCCGTCACGTCGCCAACTAATTATCAACATAATTAAAAGGTGCCGTGACTGCACCGGGTGGGTCCCCTGACTGATTATTGGCAGAAAGTATTTAAGTATATTTCATTTTATTTTGTGCGGTACGAGTACGAGTACGAGTATTTTTCCCAACTAATTGAA
Source organism: Drosophila lowei (assembly GCA_008121275.1). Lineage (NCBI taxonomy): Eukaryota > Metazoa > Arthropoda > Insecta > Diptera > Drosophilidae > Drosophila > Drosophila lowei. The sequence goes on along the minus strand of CM017777.1, from coordinate 31,798,464 downwards.
TCACGTTCTTCGGGGACTGGAACTGGGAATGGGACTGAAGCTGAAGCTGGGAGACTTGAGACTCAATTGCCATCTCTCCTTTCTCAATAGTTGTGCGTCATGACGCAGGCACGCCCACATCTGCCCTCAATCAACACGCACGCAATGGGTCTGGGGACAACAACTTAATCATCATCAAGTCCGCATTAGTCACACTCCCAGCGCGTTATCCTTTATCCCTGCCCTACATAGCATGTGTGGCAGGGACTGCGGCAGAAGCAGAGCTCAAATGTCATTGGAAATGCCATTTGCAAGTCTCTTTGATGGCCCGACAATGAAGACATTTGGCTAAGAAACCGCAGTCTTGTGTCAAGGGGAAGGGCATTTGGCTTCGATAGTTGCATTTAACTGATAATTATGCCCCATTCCAGTTTGTAATGCCTCATCGGAGTCCATTGTGGGGGCGCGTAGCCCTTAAATTGGCCCCATCAGCGGCGGCAATTTGATTGCGAACGTGCACCATTTGGGCCCGACTCATCAGCTGCATTTCGTGATTAGCCAGGGGATATACACATACTCGTACATATGTATACTTATTAGTGGGTTGGAGGGCAGGGCAACGACACCTCGGTATCTATTTCAAAAGGTTAATTACGCACGTTTGCATATCACGCGCCACATGCCGCATCCATTGTTTATCTAAATTGTTATTGCCCTCGGGCACTGCCTGGGGCCAAATGATGGTTTCCCCTTCGATAACATTGCAATTTAATTAAGTCACGCAGCATTTCGATTTGAGCTTTAAATTAAACATGTACAGTCCCAGCTCTCCGCTCCGGCCACTGGGAATGAGGATTTGCCTAATGAGGGCCGGCAATGCTGGACATTGGATGGGAGTGGATATGTAAAATTTTGTGGCTCTGTCAGTGGATGTGGAAATGTTTTTTGAAAAACACAGAGAAGGCTGCAAACAATTGTGGACAGCGCGGTAATTTAATTGCTGGGATTGATCAGATCAATGTTGTTTTTATTCCTGGCAACTCTGTGAAATGCGAGTAGATCACCCGTCACACATGCAATGTTCTCCCCATTGAATATTCCGCTCATCCGAAAGTGCTGATTTGTGCTATGTACAAAGAATGTCTCCATTATCATGCGTATCCATATGAAATCGCTCGGAACAACAGAAATAGTTCGTAATCGACATTCAGCAAATGGTTTCTTAGGTCAGTTTGAGAACGAGTCAAATATTGAATATTCCGCTCATCCGAAAGTGCCGATTTGTGCCAAGCCCCCATGCGACAATAAATCGCTCGATGGGCCGGTTTGCGATTTATAAAATAATTTACCCCGTGCAGGAACGCGATTTATAAAGAATATCTGGAGGTCAGACATAATCAGACAGACGACGGCGGCCCAAAACTATTTTATACGATAGAGAGAAAATATAATATATAGAATATAGAATATATAGAATCGACAGAAGAGCTCACACTTTTTAGGGATCTTTCCAAGCCGATGCATTGGTGCATTTATCCTACTCTGATTGCTGGCCTTTGCTGGTACTTTTAAATGTCAAAGAAAGTTTTATATATTTGCATTGCTTGCCCGGTCTTTTTACACATGGTACCTTTCGACGACTCCGCTCCGCTCCCAAACCTTTTCTTTGTTCTGACAAACAGGAGCACAAATATGCAAACATGCACCAAATTTAGCTTGCCTCGAAGTTGCTGCTGCCACTTGGGTGCCATTTGTCCCTTGTTAGCCTTGTTGTCTGGGAACTGAAACTGGAACTGGAACTGGGTGCGGGGTTGGGTCTGGGTCTGGGCTGAAGTGTTGTCGCTGCCACGTTTGTTAGGCGAGCTATGGAAGCGTAAGACATTTGCCTCCTCGACTTTGGCACGTGCAACAAACGACGCCAGCTTGTTGTCTCTGCCCCACCTTGTGATGCAATTTGCTTGCACAGACAACTCGTTATTTTATTGTTTGCCTGCATTTGCAGCATAAATTTCCGCTACTCTTCTCGCCTTTCCTTTTCTTGCCTTTCCTTTCCCCTGTGCTGTTGGCACACATTTCCGGAAAAAGCACTTCTATTGCACTGTGAGAGCAGGTGACTAATTCGATGTTGTTGCTTCTGTTGCTGATTGCCTCATTGCAATTACCGTACAAATCGTTGAAATAAAATTGTATTCACCTGTCTGCTCAAGTGCTTTTCCTTTTCTGGTTCATTTCCGCGGTGTGGCAATGCAAATTTAATGGCAAACAAAATGTTTTTGTGGTGCCATTGTTCAATTATTGTCGCCCTCATGCCGCCGCTGGCTGCATTTCAAACTGCAAAATCCTTTTAGCGCTAAACAGTTCAACACATTAGGAGACGTTTTATTTTCGTACTCGATCTGGATGAGACAGTCGGGAGAGTACTCTCACTCGTGTATGTGGACGGGCCATGAGGTGGTTCGGGCCAAGCCATGGCAAAGGAGGCGGTTCAAGGGGCCAGGGCAGGGCAAACGGCTAAAAGTGCGGCAATTGAAGCGTTCGTTCGCCTGGTTTGGGTTCTTTTTTGTGTTCTGTGTTGACTGCTTAAGAGCTTAAGTGATATTACACTTGAAGCGCAGCAATTTCATCCGCCAAATGGTGGTGGCGAAGTGGGGTGTGGGGAGAGGGATTGGAGAGCGGGCGGAAGCTAAAAGCTTTTCCCGCCTGAAACGAGGAACATTTTTGGCGAAAAATTCTAAAGTGACATTGCGATAATCGCGTAATCGATGAAGTCTGTCATTATCACGAGCCCGTCGCCTGTCGCCCGTCGCTGGTGTCAGGGAGAGTCAATAAATGAAATTTACAATGCCAAAAAGTCAGCAAAAGAAAAGCTTATGAGATGGGTGCTAGGATACTGGGTGCTGGGTGATGGGCCAGCCGGGTTGTCCGTTTAGTTTTTGACGCCTTGACGCTGTTGGCCCTGTCACGTGCACTGCCTCCCGAAAACAAAAAGCGGAAGCAGAGGTGGTTCTCTTTTACCCTAAAAAGTTGATGCTTTGATTCCATGATTGCTGACTCAGACAGAGTCTAGAGAGAGAGAGAAGAGACGAGAACTGGGGGCAGGGCAGATTCAATTTGACAGTTGCTGGAATTCAATTTTCTTGTCGTCATGTTGCGGATTAGTTTCGTGCTTGTCCTATTAGAAGCAGAGGCAAGCAGCACAGTTGGACATCATTTCCAAGCGAGAACTGCAAGCTGCAACAGAGGGAGTCAGCGACAGAGAGAGTGAAAGAGAAAGAGAGAGATTAGGGGATAGGAACTTACCAATGCACACGCACAAATGAGAAAAGTTGCAAGTTCCGAAAACTGGAGGAAAACTTTTGCCCCAGCTGCCCCGGACTGTGGCCGGCCTGACAGTCATGGGAAAATAACAAAGTTTGCGGCCAAGTCATGTGCGTGAGGCATTGAAAAAGACCACCAACAACCAACAACCAACAACAGCAACAGCTGCAACAGCCAAAGGGAAGGATGTTAAAGAACCGAATGCATCTCATCAGATCGGGTTCAGGGATGTGGCCAAAACTCGAGCAAACCATCGACTGGGAATCTGTCAAAGAAATCCACAAAATTCTGCGGCTTGCATTGGGCAGCATGGGCCCAAATTGAAAGCATATCAATTAAGCAATTCCTCTTGCCACAAGGCTGTCAGCAGCAGCAGCACCAACAACTGAAACAATATTCGCCAGCGCCGGTGCCAGCTTTGGGGCTTAATTTGTCATATGTTGCTACATTCAATTCATTTCATGTGGAATATTGCACGAAGTAGGCAGAAAAAACTACTCCTAGATGAAATGACAACTAAAATGACTGATGGACTCCTGCAGTGAAAGGGGCTCAGCCGACTGACTAAATGCTTAAATACCCAAACCAGCAAACGGAAACAAGGACAGGCAGCAGAACCAGAACCAGAACCAGGACACGCAACAACAAGCAGGAGGCATCTCCGAGCCCAGAGAATGGAAAACAATTTGCTGGCTTCATTTTGGGCTCTTTGTGGCATCCACTTTTCGAATGCTTTTCCTAACCCAATCCTCCGCCTTCGTTTGTCTTGTTTGCTGCTGTATTTGTTGTGCCAGTGGCCCCCAAATCAAAACCGAAGCCGCTTGATGGATTACAACCAAAAGGCGGCAGCACCAGTTTCTGGAGCCATTGTAAGGCGTGGCCAAGGTGAGTGGGAGCGGGAGAGGCAGCTGCACGATTAGGCTTTTGTTTGGGTATATGTCGAATTTCTAAGGCCACACCCAATCCACTCCTTCGTCAGCCTTTGTATCTGCGGCCAGAGTGATTTGTGTGCCCCGTGGGGTATCGGAAAGTACGTTTAATGAAGTGAAGGGTTAAATTTGCTGGTGGCTTGAGGCTGAATAGAAGCGGCTTAGGCGCACACAAAAAAGGGCTTCATTCTATGCGGAAAACGCAATTGAAGAAAGTGTCGATTGCTGCTTGGAGAGGGTTCACGTTCTCACTGCCACTTCAACGGCTTAAAGCTGAAGGCTGAATGACTTTCACTGACCTTCGCACACACACACACACACACACACACACACAGATTCACTTCCGCACTCATAGACATATGCATTTGGTGGACGGGCAACAAAATCATTTATCATATCAAATGGCCGCCACACATTTCTCTCAAGTGGCGTATGTGATTGCGCCAAAAGTCGAGTCAGACTTCTGACCGGTCCCAGCACCGGACCACTGCTCTTCCGTCCAGCCCCTCCTAGATGCCCATAAATCTGGCGGGCTGGGCCAAAGTTGCGGATATGGGAAACGGCAAACGGCAAACGGCGAACGGCAATGGCAACCATTTGTCTAATTTTAATGGGCATGCTAATAGAGCCATTGCCTGGTCAGCCGGCACACCTGACCCTGACCCCGAGTCCGTTGGGAAACATCGGTCAGGCCGGTGCCCGTTCTAGTCGACTTTTAATTTATGTGCGGCCAAAAGTTTTTGGCTCATTAAATACCTCAAAATGTTAAATGACTTACGAGCGCCAGCAGAAAGATGAAGATGCCGCTGCAGAGACGATTGACTTGGCCCGTGTGGAACGTGCCCCGTCTCCGGGTCCCATCTACTGCATCATTTACCGAATTGCCGTTACGTGCCGCATTATCGGCCACAAAAAATCTCGGCCAGACAGAAGTCTTTCCAGCTTGTTGTCTGCCAACCGACTCGGCTATTGATGAGGTCGAGTTTAAGGTTTGAGGATATGGCCAAGACGGCCCGGCCATATTTGCCTTTGCCTTTTTAATGAGCCTCCGTTTGTTTGGGTTTTCTGTATCCCTCGTTCTCTCCCTCTCTCGTGACTTCTACTGTTTTCCTTTACAATTTTTTAGTATGACCGAAGACATTACTCAAAAGCGGCTGGCGCCTGAAAGCAGGCAACGAAAAATGATGGAATTTCATCTTTCCACAATTGATACAAAATGAAAAGGAGATAAGATTACACACGATTCTAAGACGTCAATTACCAAAAATTATAAGATTACGATTAATCTATATGACTGTTGTACCTGCATCTCACTTTCTGCCTAATTAAACCATAATATTCCAGCTGGAAACACTCGCCAACAATTATGAGTACCGCACTGAGTGGGAAATTAGCTGCCAAAGAACCACACCACACCCTTTTCATCCGCTCATATGCATTTTCATTTATTTATCACACCTGAACGAACACACAAAAACCTCACACAAAGTAGTTGTAGGGGCGTTTATTTAGCAATGTAAAGAGCACCTCGGAGTGGGGGCCAGACACACACGCACACACACACAAACACACAGACACACAGATACGTATAAGTGTGCTTACGGCAAATTTAATTTTAAAAAGCAAACCCAAAAATACATGCTCTGAACCTCAATCAGCGGGAAATGACCGCAAACACGGCGGGGAAAAGCTGCACCAGTCGCCAGTCTGTAGTCCCACAGAACCTGCACCGCACCACACCACACCTGCCTCTGGTCTGCCCCATGCAACCTCAACGAGCTGTATCTAATTGTATGTGCCTTGTGTGGCCAAAACTGTGAGTATGCTGATGATGTTTATACCCTTATTATTATTACTATTCTTTTACTTAGATGTTTGCAACTCAATCGTTTCGGAACCATAAAAATAGAATAAATAATAGTATAAAATCTGATCCCTATATCATAGCTGTCATCATAGGATCGATTGATGTAAAAGGGTATTTAAAGCCCCGACTCCCCAAATAATACCCTTCTTTCTTGTATTGTGCATGTTGGTGCTCCTGTTGCACCTTTCTCGCTCTGCTGCAACCCATTCAACCTGGTTGTTGGTTCGCTGGCTGCCTGTCCGTTGGTCAGTTAATGCAGTGCCGTGGCCCGAGTGCAACACAAAGCAACAAAGTTTGTGTTTTATTAGTTTCTTCTGGTGCTGGAGCTCTGGCTGCTTTTGCTGCTGCTGAATTCTGCGTACCGTCCGCCACTGATTGTTGTGCTGTAAATTGCATTTGTGGTCAACAAAAAGCATTTGCCAGGCTACAACAATGGCCGGGCAGGGCCTCGGCTTTATTTGTTTCTTTTCCAGCTCCATGTTTACTTTTTTCCACTTCGATTTTCGTTCTGTGTTTCTGTTCATTTAAATTGCCATTAGGTGTGGTTTTTCTTTTCTGGCGTGGTGTGGTGTGTCCATGCCGGCTCATCCTTTAATTTAGGGACTGCCACAGCATTACGGTTGCCATTAGCTGAAGCTGAAACACCTACACACATACCCACACTGGCAGCACCACTTACATATGTAGGAGCAGATAGTCTCTCATTTCCGGTTGTGTCATCTTCTTGTACTAACATTTTTAAACAATTTTTGTACAGCTTTTGTTCCCATTACTTGTAGACTAGAAGGGTATATCACCAATAGGTGATTCCCATGCAAAAAAAAGGCAGTGGCTGTCACAATCTGTAATACTGAATATAAATAGATACGGCAATGACGTACTGATACGGCAAACCACTTGTGGCAGCATTGTGAACTATTTCTGTCGCTCCGAACGATGTAATTTGAAAGCATGAATCGAATTTGCGATTGGACTTTAGGAATAAAAACGTATTAAAATGCGGACATTCTCTGTCCATAGCACCAATCAGCACTTTCGGATGAGCGGAATATTTCATAATTGGCTCGTACCTATTTGCATACCATGTATACAACAAAAATTTCATAAAAATCGGTCGAGCTGTTTCACACGTGGAGTTCAACCACAAACACCGTTACACGAGATTTTCGTATATTAGATGTATAAATCATAGAAATATTACAGCCCAAATGAATAAAATTATTCAATTATCGTGCTAAAAATATTATCTTCGGCCCTGTTGACTTTTTCCTTAGACTTTTTCTGAAAGCGTTCATTATATGGGACTTAAAGTCGGTATCTTTAAGTCGACTCTTCAGTTCTTGACGCTTGCTCGTCCGTTTGTTTTATATGTTTTTCGGACTAAATATTCAACACTTTCTTCTATCTCACACACATCCTTCTCTATTTATCTCTTTTTTCACTATATTTCTCTCTCTCCGCTATAGCTGTTTCTTTCTCTTTCTCACTTAGTTTTTCCTCTCAGGTTGCTCACTTTGGTTTTATTTCCATGTTTTTTGTTGGTGCATCAACTCGGAAGGGGAGGGAGAGGTTTGTTTTTAATTAAAACAACAATGCAATGCCAGTGCCACACTTCCGTCCAGCCGTCCGGCCGTCCGCTCTAACCTGTCCCGCCACTCCCCTCTCCACTAGCCGGCCACACACACATTCATACGTACACATATTATTTCCCTGACTGACTTGTTGCTGTTGTTCCTGTTGTTTCTGCTGTGGCTGTGCTGTTTCTGTTGCTTTTGCTTTTGCGCTTACAATTTCATTTTGTTGGCCTCTCTTTCCCTCCGACCATGTGTTGTTTCTTTCTCTTTTTCTCTACCCCCTGCCCGCTGCCTGCTGCCTGCTATGCCCTCTGCCATCTGGCATCTGCCCTCTGGCCGGCGGAGCTTTGTTTTCGCCTTTTGCTTGTGTGTGCTTGTGTGTGCTTTGTGTGAAAAGTGATAAGTGAAATATGCTTTTTCAGCTGAATTTTCAATTTAGTCGTTCAATGCAATTCCAATTGGATATTGCCAATGGCCAAGTAACAAGCCAGCCAACTCCTCTGCGGACCGAAAGAGTGCGACAGACATGGGAATACGTTTAATGCAAATGGAAATAAAAAGTGCATAAACTCGGACAGACGGCCCTCCGTTCAGACAGAACTCTCGCATAATTGACACTCAAATAAAATGAATTCCAAAAGCATTGTGCACCTTCATAACATGACATCAGATTATGGGGTGGGGTGGGGGGGGGGGATGCCATGTACCATACGACTATGTAGGCCACTTCCACTCGGCGGGGTTCGCTGAACTTGTTAACTAATTTCGAATGCAATTCGCGACGTGGACGTGGATGTGGATGTGGACGTGGATGTGGCCATACCACTTGACAGCCACTTGACACTATCTAGTTGAACAAATAAACCCTTTTCCCCCGTGGCACATGCAGTTGCAACATGCTTAATGCCTTTGTGGGCGTGCCGTGCCACACACAAGTCCCTCTCGAATCCAGCTGGAGGACACAAATGATGCGGGAAAAGTGCATTTGTAGATAATCTAAGGAAGTGGCCAGTCATTCACTATAATTTGGGTTGGGTTGAGATTGAGGTTGATGTTGAGGTTCATAGTTCGTTGGGGTTAACCTCTGACCATGCTCTGGTCATGTCGATAAATCCATGCCAACCTAGTAGACAGCATTTAAATGTACGGCGTTCGGGCTACAGATTTTTGGATGTGGAAAATCAAATTTCAGTTAGTAAAATTCTAATCTAGGAACAGTAAAAATATAAATTTTAGTGTGAATTAATTTAATTAAATTCTCAGCGGATTAGTAAGTAGAATAGTAAATATGTCACACAAGAAAATACTGTTTGTATGTATGGGTAAGCATATACCATCATCATCGCCATACATTTTTGCGATTGTTCTCTATTCCTGTGGCCTGGCTAGGCAACATATGCAGCTCGCCCATGGCTGAGGCGATCATGCAGAGCCTGATGGTCAAGACGAGCATCTACTGGGAGGTGGACAGTGCCGGACTGCGGTCCTGGAACATTGGCCGCCGGCCCCACGCGCGTTGCCTGCGAACTCTGCGCGAGCACGGACTCCGATCAGATCACTTCTGTCGCCAGTTCACCGTCCAGGACTTTCGTTACTTCGACTACATTGTGGCCATGGACGAGTCCGTGTATAAGGAGCTGCTGCTCTGGTCCAATCTCTATCGCTCGACCAAGGATTGCTTGGTACTTCGGCTGAGCTCCTTCGGCGCTAATGGCCAGCCGGCCACCATCAATGAACTGTCACCGGTGAGTCCGTCCTTGACGGGTCACTGACGGATTCAACTGAATCTTAATAGCGGTATCTTCTCCATTTCCAGACGTACAAGCTGCGGAGCTTTCGGGCTGCCTACTACCAGATCAAGGATTGCTGCAAGTATTTCATACTCAGCCAAAAGATAAGCATAGTGCGGTACCAGCTGCCCAGCTCAGAGGAGGACTACGCCTACTCAGAAGGCGAGCCCGAGAAGACTATGGAAACCTGGCAACCTAGCACTGGGAAAAAGACTCAGAAGAACCCTAAGCCGGATCCGATTAAGACAGACCGGAATTTGATGTCGGATACCCTGGACCTGGCCACAAACGCCTTCTTGTCAGGAGTTTATTCAAAGGTCTTAGCCCCGCCAGGGCCCAAGTACCACGAAACCACATCCACCTGCCGCCAAAGGAAACTGTGCCTCCAATGCGGAAAGAAATTCTTGGACTCGCTCTGAAACATGATTGAAACATTGATTTTACCCCACCCCAAATCGATGCCGAGACCTTGAAAATAAAAATGACTTTTATCTGGCAGTTGGACAGCATTCATTAGCATTAAGACCCCATTTGATAGCTAGCTAATTGGCTTAGAAACCCGCTATAAAAGGTTCCCCAGCCGCAGCCGTGGCTCAGCTACAGTTCGATGCGCATCGGAATCGGGTGACGGAGCATGGAGCGCAGTCTGTTGCCAGAGCCGCCGTTGGCCATGGCACTGTTGGGGCCCAGATTCGAGGCGCAAACAGGAGGCAATCGTTCCGTGCTGGACAACGTAAGTAGGGGAGACACAGGATTAGGGAAGGGATATCTGCATATCGCAATTCATGGCTCGCAGGTACTGCCCGACATGGCGCCTCTGGTCAATCCGTACTGGAGTCGCTTCGCCCCCATGGATCCCACAATGAGCAAGATCCTCGGCCTGTTCACGCTCATCATTCTAATCATCTCGTGCTGCGGCAACGGCGTGGTGGTCTATATCTTCGGCGGCACCAAGTCGCTGCGCACGCCCGCCAACCTGCTCGTCCTCAATCTGGCCTTCTCTGACTTCTGCATGATGGCTTCGCAGTCGCCGGTGATGATCATCAATTTCTACTACGAGACCTGGGTGCTGGGGCCACTGTGGTGCGACATTTACGCGGCCTGCGGCTCCCTGTTCGGCTGTGTGTCCATCTGGTCCATGTGCATGATCGCCTTCGATCGCTACAACGTGATCGTGAAGGGCATCAACGGCACGCCCATGACCATCAAGACGTCCATTATGAAGATCATGTTCATTTGGATGATGGCTGTGTTCTGGACGATCATGCCGCTAATCGGCTGGAGCAGCTATGTGCCCGAGGGCAACCTGACAGCCTGCAGCATCGACTACATGACGCGACAGTGGAATCCGCGCTCCTACCTCATCACCTACTCCCTGTTCGTCTACTACACGCCGCTCTTCATGATCTGCTACTCCTACTGGTTCATCATCGCCACCGTAGCCGCCCACGAGAAGGCCATGCGGGAGCAGGCGAAGAAGATGAATGTCAAGTCGCTGCGCAGCTCCGAGGACTGCGACAAGAGCGCCGAAAGCAAGCTGGCCAAGGTGGCCCTGACGACCATATCGCTGTGGTTTATGGCTTGGACCCCGTACCTCATCATCTGCTATTTTGGACTCTTCAAAATCGATGGTCTAACCCCCCTGACCACCATCTGGGGTGCCACCTTTGCCAAGACGAGCGCCGTCTACAACCCCATCGTATATGGCATCAGGTGAGTGTCGTCGGTGTGCCCATGTTACGACCAGTCTAATGCAGTTTTTAATTCGCCCTCAGTCATCCCAAGTACCGCCTGGTGCTCAAGGAGAAGGTAAGTCGCTATAAACTGCGTGTGTATTCAATCTCTTTAAGCGCATCTTCTTCGTCTGCCAGTGTCCCATGTGTGTGTGCGGCAGCACGGATGAGCCCAAGCCGGATGCGCCCCCATCCGATACGGAAACCACATCCGAGGCAGAGTCAAAGGCTTGAGCTGGGGGAAAATATTCGTATCTACGCAATTGCCTTCAAGAGGCACAAAAATGTCGAAAAAAAAGAAAAACGTTAAATGCAACCATCATAAAAAAGATGTAAAAAATGTAAAAAAAAAAAAATGCCATTAAACCTGACGGAATATTGAACTTTATGAGACACAGGATTCCCATGTCAGCAGCAGTCGTCGCTCATTACGCTCATGTCAAGGACAGACCAGCACACCATTCCGGTGTATGCATCTATCAAGCCATACCCATTCCCAGTACCAGTACCATTCCCAGTCCCAGGGCTCTCCTGCAGATTCATCTTCATTGACACACATTTGCAGCCAAATGTCGCCTTTGCTTTGCTTTGTCTCGTATCTAATGATTATAATTACGAAACAGCTGCCACCCCCATTCCAATATCCCTGCTACTCATTAGCCCCCATCCCGCTTATTTGCCTAATGAGCGCTAGAAACACAGAGGCAGACAGGGACTGCACTCTACATTTAAGCCAACAAAGCAGCACACAACAACAAGGCCAACTACCAGCTAGTCGCCAGTCAGCCAGTCAGCGATTTGGCCAAAGTTCATCTTCTTTGACAGATTATCTCGAAAACCATTCGAGAATACCCCTGAGTACACATACGAGTATGCATCCAAAGATTTCTATTCCTATCACCAGATGCCCATATCGGATATTAATATATATTACAAATTATATTGATCTTTATTGAATATTAAATCGTGAAAATCTGCTGGGTTACGGTCACCAGAACAAACCGATACGCGATGCCCCAGAGCTGGCGCCGTAGATGGCCCATTGCTGGCCAGCCACGCGATCCAACGAGGCGTAAGCACCTGCTGCCAAAGCATTAACACAGACCTTGTGTTGGGCAATATTCCGGCTGGCTAACAGCTCGGCATTGCAGTGAGTCAATCCCAGGTCGAACGTGTCCGCCACTTCCCTGCCCTCAGCCTGAGCCGAAGCAGTATGTGGTAGCTTCTCTTCAATAATCATCCGTATATTTATGCCCGTATCTTTGGCCCATTGAAGGGAATAGTTTATAGCTGGATCTTGGCCAAGGGTCTGTCCCAACTGCGATGGAAACAACCGGGTTCAAGAAACTCAATGTGGAATTCGAATTTTATTATTAAAACGTACCAGGAGCGCCAAGACACAGAACACGATCAGCGATGCACTCGACATTTTCCGTAAACCTTCGCTGGCCAACTGAGCCACATTCTCCGTGATTCCGTTGGCACCTCAGCTTATTGTGTGTTTGCCTTGATAGTGTTTACAGCCTCCATTATCTGTTGGGCGCATCGCAACCACACTGATAGCCTCAACCTCATTATGTTTTATGTTAACCATATTTCTTGGGAAGGGATCAGATAAGTGTTGCTTATCTGCAGCCAACGGAAGTGGCACTCGGAGATCAAACAAGAGTAGCAAGTGTGGCATAGAGTGCGAACAGCAAATACTGGACGGACCTTTGGGGGATGATTCATTATTCGATTTCGTTGTAGTCGAAAGTATTTCCTAAATTTCTATCCCAAATTACACCCGTTCCCGCCGAACTAACGAACTCTGACAGAAGCCGCAGCCGCAAAAAATGGTTCGCCTATTTTGGGGGTCGGTCGGTCGGTCGGTCGGTCGGTCGGTCGGTCGTCCAACTTTTGCATCAAAACAAAAGCCACAAGCCCATAACAAATTTACATATATGCACTTTTAGAGTGTTCTGCCCTCCCCCTCCCCCTCCACAGCCCTTCTGTTTTTGGTAACCGATTTTGGCATATATATTTAGTTGGGCAGCCCGAATGCGGCTGGATTTTATTCTGTACTCTGGATTTTCACTTTTTTACTGCTGCGTGAATTTCAAATGCCACAACTTTTGCATTACCAAACCGGGATGGCACTGGGATGGGTTCAGTTTTGAGTTTCAGTTTTTGGGAGATTGGAAGTTGGGAGTGGTACAGCGTTGGTAAAGGGCGGGGTCTCGCGGCTAACACTACACGAAACTTTGCAGAGTTCGGTGGCTGTTTCTGTTTCTGTTGCTTTTGCTGTTGCTGTAATGACAACAGCAAGAAAGACTCAAGTTTCAATCTTGAAATATTTCAATTAAGTGGCCCAAACTTTGCACTCGCCCCAGATCCCCTACTAATGCGCCCTGCCATCGCTGTCAGTCCTGTGTTACGAGTATGTATGTGGCATCCAAAGGCAGCGGATAGCGGGGCTTGTTTGAAATTTACATTTAATTACATATTTGAATTTGAAATTAAATCCCTCCAACCTCTGTCTTTTGGCCGCTGTCCACTGCGGGTTTTGTCCATTCTCTTTCGGCTTATCGATCTTCCTGCATCCTGCCAGTTGGTCATTTGCGGCCAGTCTTTGGCTCGTTAAGCCAAGCCATTTAGGAGCCGGAGCCCTGATGGGTCGCCGAGGTCCTGAAATTCATATGCAAATGCCATAACAAATCGAATTGAATTGAGTAGGGTTGGGCTGGGGAGCGAAAGGCGATTCGGTTGGGGACGTAGCAGGAACAACAATTGGGCAATGATAATTGAGGCTGCACTGCCTGCCGCATAAATCAGCTCTCGACTCTGTGGGTCTCTCTATGGGCCAATTCATAGCCAAATCATGCACTGGAAACAATTTGGCAGGCCAAAGTCTAGCGCAAATTGATAAATGCAGAAAAGGGCTGTCACTGTACCACGCCATGCCGCAAGAAGTGGAAGACGGAGCATCAAAAGCCGCACAAAGGATGGCAAATAAAACGGAGGAAACGGCAACGGCAACGGAATTCAAATATTTGACCAAAATGCGTCAAGTTCTTGAGCTGCCTGCTCAATGGCGCAAACCCAAAGACCCAAACTTGGCGACTCAAGTATGCGCCACAGCATTAACAGCCCCGAGGGCGCCAATCATGGGGAATGGGTCATGGGGCAAGGAGCAGAACCATCGGGGTCGAGGTCGTCGCCAACTTATTGTGACGCGAGAAGGCAAGTCGATTCGAAGGCAAACGGGAAAGCAGCATCAAGTTTTGTAATTCCTGAATGGAAATTTAATAAAGCGAAGAATGCCAAGTCCGACCGGCCACATCAAAGCATCTCCTGGTCTAGGTCAAGAGCGCCACTGCCCCTGCCACTGCCTCTTCCCATCCTCCCATAACCCAAGAACTAAGAGAAAGAATTCCAGCATTGAGCTTATTTGAATGTTATTGCAACTATGTTGGTCGATTGCCCTCGTCTATAGATTAAATAAGGTATTAAATACTGGAATATAAGTGCAGCTGGCTCCTAGGCTGTGGCTGGGGCAGCAGGACTGGCGGCGGCCGTCTGGCGGGCCTGCCACTCGTCATCGACCAGCTTAAGCTCGTTCTTGGCGCTGGTCAGTAGGGGCTTGACGCACCGGATCTGCAGCCAGGGCATTGTGGCAGGGGTGCTGCAGCCGGCGATCGTCTCCTGGGAGTTGGCCACCACATCCTGGACCAGCTCGGCCAGATCGGTGGGGAAGTTGGGCTGGCTGAGCAGACGCTCGGCCTCCCGCTGCAACACCACAGACTGGAAGAACGATGAGATGGAGGCGCCACCGAAGGGCGGGGTTGGAGCAACTGGAGCTCCAGCTCCTCCTGCACCTGCACCACCGAAAAGTCCGTTCAGGAAGGGATTGAAGGCAGCCGCATAGGGATTGGCCGCCGCGAAGGGATTGATGGCAATGCCGCCGCCAGCAGATGGTGCCGCCTGTGTATGGAGGAACAATTTTGTTGTAAAATTATCCGCCGGAATCGGAATTAAATCCCGTAAGTCCAATCCTCACCTGGCTGTTAGCGCAGGCAATGCTGGCCAAAAGTAGAACAATTGCGAATTTCATTTTCTTCTGAGTGGGGGCTCAGTCGTTTGGGTTTCGGAGAGACTAATGCTTCAGTGGACTGTGGAGGGGGCTTTTATACACAATTAAAAACAAGATGGGATAGTCTTATCTCTACCATATCTACCGGGCTACCGCGATTGAACTGATTTACATGTTCATTGTTTGTTTGGTTGAGCCCCCCATACGGGGGTTATCTTCAAAGATAATAAGTGGGAAACAAGAATGTTGGAAAAGTGCCGCCTCATGCGATGACGTCATGGCTTTTATTAATATTAACTTAGATAAACATCTTTGATTTAATTTCATTTTTGAATTAGCTTGTGTTAAGGATTTGCGCGGGAAAATGTTACATTGTTCAATGTTACAGGCTCTGTTAATAAGTTAACAGTTTTCCATTAACAGTCTGCTGAAGATACCGCCAAGATTTGAATATAAAAGTGATGTGCTATTGGGATATGTATACAAGAGAGTATCTTCCTGAAATCATTTTTGGTGGGGCTTCCTATTTGGGCGACGCTTCTGTCTTGCCTCCTTGGCGGTTTCGTTGGACTCGTTCAGCTCCTGGGCCTCCAACAAATCTTCAACCGTCTCAGCGATGAAATACGGCAAGTACTGCTCCTGTGCGAAGATTCATGAGCTTTTCAGGCCAAAAGGCTGTTCTCGAAGCGTATTACCTGCTCGAACCGCGACTTCTCGAGAGGAGTGAGGGTCTGCCAGGTCTCGGAGGCATTCTTTATAAGCTCCTGAGGAGTCCAATCATAGTCAATGCAGGCGTGCCGGAACTCTCGCAGGAAGTTGAAGGGCGCACAACGTGTAATGAATACGTCGCCGCAAATGCGGTAATTGGATTCGTTTGTTTTTTCCATTATCAAAAATAGCCGTATTTGTTGCAAATAAATCAAAACAAAAATAAACAAAGTTATATCCTAAAATCTAAAATATTTTTGTAGAATTTGTTGTATTTGATGTTGATTTTAGGAGGTGCTCTTAGAAACTGAGCAACTGAGAATAACTGAAAAAATAAACTTCAAACATTGATGGAGAAATCAACGGCTATTTTGGGACTTAACTTTGTTTTTTATTTTCCGTTTTAATAGCAATGCCTGTCCTGGTCGTGTGGATTAGTACTTAAGGTTTGGTTTTCATTTTCGTACGACTGCTAACGCTGACGGCGATCTACATATATAGCAAATTTTCAAATTGTATGTGGAAGTTCAGAAGGAACAGCAGAAAACCGAGGGAGAAACCAACGCCAAACCAATTTCCTAACAGAGCTATATTGTACATACATACATACATGCGTATATGTAGAGTTTTTCGTCGTTTATTCATTTCAACTAGTGAAATTGCACACTTCAGGCAAAAACGTTATTATTGTAATCACATCTTCCAAAAATTCTCACCCTTCCTACTAGATGTGCTCTGTGGGCAAGGGTTATTCGACGGAAATGTGGACTGAAAAGCATTTAAAAAGAACTCAAAAACTTTCAAAAAATTCCACTTTGCCGCAACTCTTCGAATCTGTTATTGGCAGTGTTGTTGAACTATGAAACTACGTAACGTAACTACATAAATATGTAGTTGACATGTGTTGCAATGTGCTTATGTATAATATGGTATATTTTGGTATATTTTATCGATAAGAGGTAAAAAAATCAGCTGATTTTTTACTATTGAAATCGAAAAAAAATTAATTAATACACAAATTTTAAATTTCTTGAACTAGAATAGATAAAATATACCGAAATATACCGTCTCTTTTTAAAAATATACCGTAAATATACTGACGAATTCAAGTTCTATTATACATACGACGAGGACGTCGAATATTACTTTGTGACAGAGAGCAATTAACCCATTGTTGACCAGTGGGTATTCAAATACTCTCCACGAAAATTATGAATCTTTAATAATTTTAGCGTAGTTCAGGTGAAAGATATCGTGGTAATTTTTTTGTAATTATAAAGGGGATGGATAGGATAGGATGGATCCACAAGAAGAATTTACAAACAGTATTATATTTCGCGGTTTTAAATAGAGGGGGCTTAAGTGGGCTAAGTTCGTTTTATTCATGTACACGGTTAAGATATTGATTTTGCTTTGGTGCGGAGAGGAAAACGCGAACCCCCCCAGTCCCCAAAAAGACAGAGGGAGAAATAGTAGTAACGACAGTCCTTCAAAAATTACGCAGCCCAAGGTTCTGCAAAAAATCGAAGCTAGGTGAATCGCATTCAGAAGCGCAGAGCAGAGCAGAGCAGCTAGAACGTGCAGTGCAGGCTAAGCGAGTGAAAGTGCTGGAGAAAAATTAGAACTCGAATTAATATTCTCTTGCCTTTGACGTTTGTGACACAGCCTCCAACCACACACACCCCCACGTACTCACACACGCGCGCAGTCGAAGAAGCACCCCCACGGAAGCACCCCCACAGCAGAAGCACCAGCAAAGGCAGAGCCACAGCCACAGCAACAGCGACTGCGACTGCGGAGACCAGCAGCAACGCTACCCAGCCAGAGCATAAAGTGACGAAAAGTGCACGCCGCGTAAGTCTTCCAAACGTTAAAAATAGAAACGCGCAGCTAACACAGCAAACGCCTCAAATTATCAATTGATATCGACATTGAAATTGAGTCTCTCTCGGTAAAAGCAGGCAAGTCAACTAACTCAACCAACCCGTTCACAGCAACCGCGTCGTCGTTGAAGCACAGCACAGCAGAGCAGAGCAGCGCGCAAAGGCAGCAGCAGCAGTAGCAGGCGGACAACCCAGGTCCGATCCACATTTCCATTAGCGACAAGAGGCGGGGAGAGAGAAAAGCATCAACATGGCTTTCGCTGGACTAAAGAAGCAGATCAACAAGGCGAACCAGTACATGACGGAGAAGATGGGTGGCGCCGAAGGCACCAAGCTGGACATGGACTTCGTGGATATGGAGCGGAAGACGGACGTGACCGTGGAGCTGGTGGAGGAGCTGCAGCTCAAGACGAAGGAGTTCCTGCAGCCTAATCCGACGGCACGGGCGAAGATGGCCGCAGTCAAGGGCATCTCGAAGCTGTCGGGACAGGCCAAATCGAACACGTATCCACAGCCTGAGGGACTGCTGGCTGAATGTATGCTGACTTATGGTAAGAAGCTCGGCGAGGACAACAGCGTGTTTGCGCAGGCGCTCGTCGAGTTTGGCGAGTCGCTGAAACAGATGGCCGACGTCAAGTACTCGCTGGACGACAATATCAAGCAGAACTTTTTGGAGCCCCTGCATCATATGCAGATGAAAGACCTCAAGGAGGTTATGCACCATCGCAAGAAGCTGCAGGGCCGGCGCCTCGACTTCGACTGCAAGCGTCGCCGTCAGGCCAAAGATGATGAAATTCGTGGTGCCGAGGATAAGTTCGCCGAATCATTGCAATTGGCACAGGTAGGCATGTTCAATCTGTTGGAAAACGATACTGAAC
Organism: Drosophila lowei; assembly: GCA_008121275.1. Taxonomy (NCBI): domain Eukaryota; kingdom Metazoa; phylum Arthropoda; class Insecta; order Diptera; family Drosophilidae; genus Drosophila; species Drosophila lowei. Next base: position 31,779,733 of record CM017777.1, on the reverse strand, counting down.
ATGTCTCACAATTGGTGACTTTTGCTGAGGCACTATACGATTTTCACTCTCAGTGTGCCGATGTGCTACGTGGCCTGCAGGAGACGCTGCAGGAGAAACGATCCGAGGCTGAGAGCCGGCCACGCAATGAGTTTGTCCCCAAGACGCTGCTCGATCTGAACTTGGACGGCGGTGGCGGCGGCCTCATTGATGACGGCACGCCGTCCCACATTAGCTCGAGCGCCTCGCCGTTGCCCTCGCCGATGCGCTCGCCCGCAAAGTCGATGGCCGTAACACCATCGCGCCAGCAGCAGCCCTGCTGCCAAGCCCTCTACGACTTCGACCCGGAGAATCCCGGAGAGCTGGGCTTCAAGGAGAACGACATAATCACGCTGCTCAATCGCGTCGACGACAATTGGTATGAGGGTGCCGTCAATGGACGCACCGGCTACTTCCCGCAATCCTATGTACAGGTGCAGGTCCCCCTGCCCAATGGCAACTAAAGAGCTAGCCGACTTCCTCCCTCAACCCTATCAAATTGGCTGAAGTCGTAGATCATGGTGGAGAACAATAACCTTAATGTTGGTTTCGCCATTAGAGGCGCAAAGTTTGGCAGCACACATACATATAGTTGATTAGATGCGGGTTACTACGGTTACGATACGATTATACGGATATGTTTACGGCTTAGCTAGCTAGCATTCAGCACATTCACGTGGCCATAAACAACATTTGCATGCAGGCAGACCATATAAACCATATACGATTATCATATAAAAGAAACAAAATTTCAAATTGCGAAAATCTTACCAGTTGGCAACACAATAATTACAAAAAACTCAAATGAATTACAAGTTAAATTAATATTGTACGTATAACTAACTAAATTTACAAGTGTTACAAGCGAAAGGCGATTTCCTTACGTTTTCCATTTTATTCTTCGATGTCAGCAATGTTGTTCCAACTCAATTCGAGCTCTTAATGCTAGGATCCACAATAGATGCAGGCGTATCTGCTTTGTTCTACTCCACAAACAGGTACTCCGTAGAACATTACGGACAGTAAGCACTCTTGTTAATGAATTAATTAATTACCCATACTCATAGTGCTTTCAGAGGCAGCCTCGATGATATTGTTTCCAATTTGTCTCCCTCTTTGTTCCAACTCTCAACCAAGCCCATCGTTCGTTGTAATTTAAACTCTCTATCCATGCGCTCTCTATGCGGGGGAATCCCTTTACATTGTAAGCTAACGCTACCTATCCACACCATATACCCAAGCATATTTATTGGATACTACCCAAATACCTACTATATTCATATTTGTGCGAAAACAATACTCCCCCAACACTCTATTCTATTCTATTCAATTATATTCTATTCTAAATGGCCTACGGAATACCAATACCAATACCGTTCTCGATGTTCGTTGTAAAATTGTAAGAAAAATTCAAGATTCAAGGATAAATCAAAACAAATTTGTATCCTAACTTTTGCTCCTTTTTATGTGTGTTGTTTTTTTGTTATTTATATACATAACTATTATATATATAAATGAAATCAATATTTATTAAGCGTATTATCTACATGTATATTTATTATTATGTATTTATTATAAATTATACTGAGCAGCAACGTAATACAATATAAAACAATTAACGAGATGATAAACTTAACTAGAAGCAAAGTAAATGTAACAGAATCCTCCTAAACAATACCAACCATGCATACATATACGGATTATAGATATATATATATATATATTATATAACTAGTTAAACGATTTCCAGAAGGATGTTGATGTTGATAATAACTCTGTAAACGTAAACGTACACGTAAGCGAAACCAGTCAAGTCAATCGAAGCATAGCAACACTTACAAGAAAACCTACTAACTAAACGCGTTTACTAACCGCAGATATAGATCAATATATACATAGAATATATGTATTTAAATTGAATTGAAAGATGGAACCCAGAACAGAACGAATAAACAAACAAACCACAAACAAATAAAAATTATTAAAATAGTCTCATGTTGGCATATGTATGTTTGTATATCTGAACAAGCTATGCGATCTATACACACACGAATGTACATACATATTTATTGTATATGTGAATGCAAAGATATATACAATAATATATTTACGTATAAAGCGAAATTGAATTAAAGAATCCATGCAACTTGTGTTGATAATAAATTAGTTAAAGAAGCAACAAAAAAGATTTAACAAAAATTATATGGCGAGCGAACATGAAACACTCGCCCCGCAAATAGGCAGGCAGTCAGGCCCGATAATTTCCAGGGAGGTGGGTCCGTCTGTGGTGCCCCCTCCCAGTATCGGAATAAATATGTATTTTATTGATGGCAGAAGAGCAACAATAATAATTGTAATTGTGCATTTGTGTGGGCGGAAACTTAAATAATATACAATATAAAATATACACATATAATAATTATGCTAAACTGAAGAACCTAATTTATGCAAAACCAAATTAATAAAATTTAATTTTTAATGTGTCTTTCGTTCAAAGTCATAAATGAGAAAAACGCACAACCCAGTTTACTCTTTGGTATTTCCATGTTGACCTTAAACCGAAAGGCGAGGCGCTTCCGCTTCTGTCCTGCCCCCATTCCATCCAACCCCAGCCCCGACCCCGACCCCCAGTGTCAGCCTTGGCTCAGCCATGAGGTCTGTGCATGTTGTGTAACACTGACTCGGATGCTGCACGGCAAATGGGAAGGGGCTCTGGCAGCGGCGCCACCAATAAACCAGAGAAGCATTGAAATTTTCGATTTTCCACACACACACAGCGAGACACAAAGGCGAGGCGAAGCACGACCCACTCCAACCCCAAAAGGCAGCCTTCCCCCAGCGTGCCAGCCCCACAATGGGCATGACATTGAAACGTGACGCACACCACCCCGAAAGTCATCCCTTCTTGACACCCCCAAAGTGGCTGAGGTCATGCTGCCAGGAACATTTGTCAGTCTGTGCCGAGTGCTTGTAGGATGCTGCAACGCAACCTTTGAATCATTGGCCTGGGACGGCTTTCATTTCGAATCCCATTTGTTATAATAGCACATGGACTACATTTTTGTGGGGCAGTGTAGCCACTTGGGAAATGAGCAACAAAAGGAAAGTCGTTCTTGTTATCAGAACTTTGGATTGTTATACCCTTTTGAAGTGGGTATTATAATTTTGCCAAAGTATTTCCGGCCGTATAGAATAACAACAATGCCTAACCGCAAGGACTTCCGTAACTTACTCGAATAGTTTAGGGATATATTAGTTTCGTGTAGATGTGTGGATCATCCAGAGGGAAGAGTTTCCTACCCCATAAAGTATATATATTCTTGATCAGCATCAATAACCGAGTCGATACAACCACGTCTGTCGGACGGACGAGCAGTCCTGTTTTTTTTTTAGATATTTTGCATCCAAAATTTAGGTCTTTGTTAAACTCAAACATTGCTATATAATCTGGCAATATTTTTTATTTCTGACCACTAGAATATAGGCCATTAATATTTGAAGATTTTAAGAGCATACGTAAACACCATAGAAATGATCGGATTTGAAGGACCTCTTTAGAGTCGTGTGTGAGACACAACGCCTGCCTTCAGTATTGGTTTTATTGATACCCGATTCGACAGTTATAGTTTCTATTGTTCTGTATTTTTGTCGAGCAGTGTATCTCGAAGAGTGAGTAACACCATAAAGTTCAGTTCTTATTGTTATCAGCACTTTAAAATGCTCCTTTATTGACTGTGCGATAAGACGGTGAATTTTGTAAAATACTTTAGCAAATGAACAAGCTACCAGCCGACTAGGGGTTCGGCTGGAGTGGCTAGACAATAACATACTCCTCATATTGAGTTAGGACCCTCCGCCTGGGCCTCTGCAATGCCTCGTGCCCCAGGGTGAGGCAGACGGGATCCTCCTTGAAGATGCCCTGCTCCTGCAGCACAGCATGTGGGGCACAGCGCCAGGGATCCTTGGTGTCCACCTGCCACTGGTAGAGCTGCTGGCGCAGCTGCTTGAGGATGCCACTGTACTTGGGCTTGTCCACCAGGTTGTTCCGTTCCAAGGCATCAACTTTGATGTCGTAGAGCTCCCACTCGGGTCGCTGGTAATACTGCAGAAGGGAGCGATACCAGGGCAGGGGCTGTTTGTTGATTGTGGCGTTCAGGATCTGCTGGAATGTGGGCGAGGTGTAAAAGTCCTGGTCGATGGGGAAGTCCGCCCAGTAGTTGAGGTTGTGGATCAGCTTGTAGCGCCTGTTTCGCACCATTCTCATGGGGTAGGCCATGGTGACCTCGTGGTAGCTCTGGCTCCCGAAGATCGCATCGCTCTCCTTTGCCGGCGGCTCCTCCTTTAGGACAGGCAGCAGGGATTTTCCGCTGAACTTGGTTCCATTTGGTGCCGGCAGCTGTAGGGCATCCAGCACACTGGGATATATGTCCAAGAGACTAGCCATGGCAGCCGTTGTCTCATGATGACGATCATCCTTCTGTGGCGAACTGAGGATTAGCGGCGATCGTATGCCATGTTCATAGAGATTGGTCCGTCCTCCGGGGAAAGGTGGTCCATTGTCAGAGGTGTAGATGACCAGCGTCTGGTCGGCAAGGCCCGAGGCCTCCAGCTCGCGGAGCAGCAGGCCCACGCCTTGATCCAATCTCGAGATGGTCATGTACTGGGCGGCCAGCTCCTTGCGCACAACGTCCGTATCCGGAAGCCAGGCGGGAACCTCCAGATTGCGCCAGTCGTAGTAGATGGGTTTCCAGTCGGGAATGCTGCCCATTCCCTCCTCCCCGCTGCCCCAGCGCTCGCAGAACTCCCCAAACTGCGGAGTTATGTGGCCACAACGATGTGGATCGTGGAATCCGACCATCAGGAAGAAGGGCCTCTTCTCACCCTTGGCCTGTTTAAGGAAGTCCCGCGCATATCCCTTGATCTTGGTGATGTTCCGTCCAATCTGGTTGATCGAGTGCTGCTCCTCCGTCTGCTCGAAGTCGAAGCGGAAATTGGCGGCAGCTCCCACATGCTTCTTTCCAATGATGCCGCTGAGGATGCGGCCATTGCTCTGCTCCCGCAGCACGTTGGGCAGCGACCCAACCTCCGGCAGCACATTGAAGTTGTGCACTCCCTGATGGAGTCCGTACATGCCACTCGCGTGGCTGGCCTGTCCAGTCAGCAGCTGGGCACGGCTGGGACTGCAGCTGCTCACCGAGGTGAAGGCGTTGTTAAACAGCAGACCGCGTCGGGCCAGGGCATCCAGATTGGGCGTCTGGCAGAACTTGTTCAGGTAGGCCCCCATCTCGAAGCCAGCGTCGTCAGCCAGCAAAAGCAGGACATTCTTCGGCTCTGCCGCCCGGGAATAGGCTCCACCGATCACTAGGATCACCAGCACCGCGATGAACAGCCGCATCACAAATTTTCCAATTCCGAACTCGAACCTCAGCAAATTGAAGACCACTAGGCAATCCTATGGACGTCGTCACCGCACTGAGGCCAGGCCCAAATGATTCCAATACTTTTTATGCATTCTCAGCAAAATCTTTGCCTGTTTGTCTGTTCTCACATTTCTCCGGCTCGCTCACTTCCAGTCCCAATCGCATTCAATTCCAGTTTTAATCTTTCGCCCTCTCACAGCTCGGGCTCAGCGGGAGCATGGCACGGCTTACTAATACAGTTGTATAGGTGTGTACATTCACTTTGTTCAACTTTCTTTCAGAGCGGTTTGACTACAGTGCACACTCTTTACAAATAACTGCCTGTGAAACTTTTTAAAAGGTGAATATGTAGTGCCGATGTATGTGTATTTCTTAAACTTACTTAAACTTAATACTTACTACATACTTTTTGAATTATTTTGATCGATACAAACCAGGGACCGTAAATAATTAAAAGTTTTTTCTTTTTTTAACCGAAAAAATAATCTAAAAAATAAATATATAAACACAACTCTAAGCGTAACTATCCATATTCACCAAAATGTGTAAATTTTAAGTTTTACTGATATTTTTCCGTGATAGTAATTATTTTTAAGCAAAAAATATAAAACTCAAAAATAATGGTAATTAAATTTTTTAAATTTTATAATTTTTAATCAAAAAAAAGATTACCACATATTTGGAAGGTTTATTTTTTTAACCTTAAAACTTGTTTAGTGTTTTCGCCTCTTCATAGCTCCATATGATCCTTAACGTTAATTATTAAAAACAGTTAAAAACTATTTTAAATGAAAGGGCTATTTTTTCAGAAGAAACTAACTTTAAAAAAAGCTTCCAAATCATATTGTTTTCGTTTCCATAAAGGTGAAATACCAAAAGTTCTCTTCTGTATTTTTTTACATCCCAACATATTCCAAAAATAATGTTAAAATGTTAACCTATAGTAAGATTCGCCCGTTTATTAAAAATTAAAAAAAATCTTCTCCTTTTACCTTTATTTATTTATTTTTTATTTCATTAACAATCATCTGCTAAAATGGATTGAAATATTAAAATTAAAGGAAAATGTAAGAGCGGAAAATATAAAACAGTTTTAGTAATTGGACGAAATACATGCATATGTACGATATTGATAAATATTAAAATAATTATTTTATTATATAAAAAATAATTATTATTATTTTAATGTTATTAAAATATATATAAAAAATAGGATAAAAACAGATATAAGATTATTTAGGTATAAACAAACATAGTCGATGAAACGTTTTCCTGATTGGCATTTAAAATAGCCTCCATTCCATATACAGTGGTGCTCATACACTTAAGCCACAAGAACTACACCAAGAATTTAAACGAAAATCAAGAAAAGTTTTTATTTTACAGCTCCATTTTTTTTGTCTCAAATTAGTTCTATATGTCAGTGTTCTAATACAACAATAAAATTGTTAAGAAAATATATAGTCAGCGAAATAATTAAAATTCACAAACCATCTCCAAAATGTCCTGCTCATATGCTTAAGCCACCTGGAAAAAATGGTTAAAAAAGTTAAAATTTGCCCAGTATTCCTAGTATTTTTAATAAAATTACTTTAATATTGAGTAGGATGACCTTTCTTCTTAAGAACAGTGGAGCAACGATTTGGTATTGAATCTACAAGACGTGCGTACTGTTGAGGGGTGATTTTCTTCCATTCTTCCTGTAAAATTCGGCACAAATCCTTTTAATTGTTGTTTTTTTTTTGGCAACGACTTGGTTTGGAATTCCCCACAAGTTCTTTATACGATTCAGGTCGGGACTCTGCGGTGGCCATTGCAAAACATTGATTCCCTCTTGGTTAAGCCCCGACTTGACTATCCTGCAGCAATGTATCGGGTCGTTGTCCTGTTAAAATATCAGGCAAGTGGCAAATTATCGGCACATTCTCCAAATAAATTGTTACTCAGAATGTCTCTCTACATTTTCGGCGTTCATAATACCTTGAATCTTCACCAGGGGACCTAAGCCCATTGCTGTCCATCAAGAATGGTAAAAAGCGCTTTCAATTCGCCACAGAGCATATTCACAAAGGTCCCAATTTTTGAAATATGATTGTTTGGATCGAAAAATCCAAGTTTAATGTCTTTAGAAGTGATGGTAAACTATATGTACGACGTCCTCCCAACAAACAATTAAATCCAAAATACACAAAGAAGAACGTTAAACATGGTGGCGCTTCGATCATGGTCTGGGGCTGTTTCACCGCATCGGGCTTAGGTCCCCTGGTGAAGATTCAAGGTATTATGAACGCCGAAATGTAGAGAGACATTCTGAGTAACAATTTATTTGGAGAATGTGCCGATAATTTGCCACTTGCCTGGATATTTTAACAGGACAACGACCCGATACATTGCTGCAGGATAGTCAAGTCGGGGCTTAACCAAGAGGGAATCAATGTTTTGCAATGGCCACCGCAGAGTCCCGACCTGAATCGTATAAAGAACTTGTGGGGAATTCCAAACCAAGTCGTTGCCCAAAAAAAAACAACAATTAAAAGGATTTGTGCCGAATTTTACAGGAAGAATGGAAGAAAATAACCCCTCAACAGTACGCACGTCTTGTAGATTCAATACCAAATCGTTGCTCCACTGTTCTTAAGAAGAAAGGTCATCCTACTCAATATTAAAGTAATTTTATTAAAAATACTAGGAATACTGGGCAAATTTTAACTTTTTTAACCATTTTTTTCCAGGTGGCTTAAGTATATGAGCAGGACATTTTGGAGATGGTTTGTGAATTTTTAATTATTTCGCTGACTATATATTTTCTTAACAATTTTATTGTTGTATTAGAACACTGACATATAGAACTAATTTGAGACAAAAAATGGGAGCTGTAAAATAAAAACTTTTCTTGATTTTCGTTTAAATTCTTGGTGTAGTTCTTGTGGCTTAAGTGTATGAGCACCACTGTACATATACATATATGTACGTTATAGTACTTAGTAGTCCACTGGGGAGTCACCACGTATTAGAATCCAATTTGATCATGCCACACAAACCAAATACAAAACATCTAATTGGAACCACGTCAGTTGTCAGCTCTTCCAACCCAAGTCCCCCACATGATGATGCACATATTATATGATATTATATTATATCACCAGTCGGAATAAATGCGCAAATTTCCTCAACGTCGACAGCGTTTGCAGTTCTTGTGTGTTACATAAGAAGCCACCCTCCAACATGAAATGAATCATTTGCCGCTAGCTTAATTTTAGACAGGTTACGTTCTTTGTCAACAACCCCCTTTGGCCAACCATTCGAATGGCGTAGGTAGCCGTCAACTTTTCCCAGAACATTCGATGCAAAATGTTTGTCAACATTTTAAATTTTCCGCAGCACGTGCTTTGCAGCCTGGCAACATGTTGTTGCCTCATTCAGTTTGGCAGCAAGCCAAACAGTCCAAAACAGCAATCAAATCAGCTGTGGCCCCAACCATCTGTTGAAATGCGTGGCAAGTGTTGCATCAGCCAATCTGACCTACCAGAGAGAGCCGCACAGAGTTCGTGTTGCTCTGAGAGAGAAAGAGCTACGCATGCTGCATGCTGTTGTTGCCGCCTCGGCAGTCAGCCAAACAGGTTCTCCTACACCCAAAAAAACAGACATAGCAGGCACACCTAAAGCGCTTCCTATCAACACCCTGCATTTCAATTAAGAAATCAACATTTCAGTTTAATAACCTTTTGCGAAAACATGAAGAATTACAGTCATATACAAAACAGAAATTATCAATGCAATGTCTCTCTTATCTCTTAGCCATCTCTTATCAGCACCATTTGGGCGGCACCTGATAAGCCACAGTACATATGGCCAAAACATTATCTTAGCAGTTTTTGTATGGGCACGAGCGGGAGCATGTTTTAGGGTATGAATAGATTTCGATTTTCGCACTAGACTGAATTAGTTGCATGATAGGTAGTAATTGAAAAGCAAGCAAATAATTCATTAAACCTTTCTACACATATCATTTCCAGATCGAACTACTTTTTGGCGGTAAAATCTACTTAAGTTAATCCATTCATATCTGTTTGAATAGCCATCTATCCCCTATAGCTTGTGGCATCACAACGAGATCTCAGCATAGATGATTTTGGGGGCACGACCAGAGCTGAGAGAGCTAAATCTAGAGGCTTATATGTACCACAACAATATAGCAGACAGAGAGCGGGGAAGTACGTCAGCAAAAATACTTTTATCAACCCCGGACAGCAATCGTCCAGCGCCGACGGAGCAGAGTCGCGGGTTAGTAACAAAACTTCGGCCGTCGTGAACACAACAACCGTTTGAGAGAGTCAGCTAAAAAAAAAAAACACAGCCTTTTGTGTGCAAATCAGTGTGGAATTTGTGAAATTGTTGATTCAATTCCGATGAAAGTTTATCAAATTGCGATTCTTAATGGCATCAAGCGCTGAACATCGTTATAGAGATTTCTTGTTCATATCACAGTAATTTCCTTTGTGTGAATATATTCAACAAACACTCAACCTTAGTGCAAAGTCCAGTGCAGAAAGCAAAACAAATTTATGTATATATACTTTACATACTTATGGTATCTCAGATAAGAGTTGTATCTAGATGCTAACTAAGTAACCGTGTGCGAAAAAATAAATTTCGAAAAAACCCCTTATCTGAATCGGTTCAACTATAGCTAGAGATCTGCCTATAGTCCTTATCTATACATTGGCTTAGTGCCCCAATATTATGTTCACTGTGTCTACCGTTGCTACCCCATCAACAACAACAACAACAGAAGTAATAGTGATCAACAAGAATAAGTCTAACCCCAAGCTGAGCTTCAACGTCATGCAACACTCGCCTGTCGTTGTCCTCATGTGTGTGCAACATTCGCAGCAGCAAGTTCCCATGCTAAACAATTTCATGTGTATGCGTATGCGTGGCTGGCATAATAACAAAAACATTAATCACTGCAACAAGCACCTAAACACCACCACGTGTGGCACAGGTACCGGTGCTAAGAACACTCTTAAGAAGTTGCTACGAAAGAAGCGGAACGTCACCATTCGGGGCAACATTCACTGTCGCTGTTTTATTCGCTTTTGAGGCACCAATCAGCAGCAAGAAAATCCTACTCCAGCACAGCCCAGTCCAGCCCACCATACATACACTGATCCTGAAACCACAAGGAAGCACCTTTTGTGTCGTCATCGGAACTTGCTTGCCCCGGCAGCAACATGATGGACGGTAAGTTTGCCACATTTACTACCCCACCCCAACATTCTCTGGACACATTTGTTGCCGGCAAATGTCAATGACATCGGCCCTAAAAACTACACTGACGAGCCCTCCCACTTAGGCCTATTGTAAACTTACATGAGATACGGAAAACACACACAACAAAAGTACTCTATAGGGAGAGGTACATAAGTTTTATAAATTTGTAAAAATCATTTAGGGCTATTATAATATTACAGTAGTAGGGCAAAGGTGTACTTCAATATCTACAATAGCAAGACTATACAAAAAATGTTAATTTATTTGATCATGCTCAATCCCATTGAGCTTTGTAGGGGTATTCACGATACTATATGCTATAAGGCGAGGTTTATTAATCACTCAATCTAAGCCCTTCACCTGAAAAGGTGCTTGTCTCCTACAGTCGTGACATATTGCACGCAGACTTCGCCAATAACCAATTTAAAACCCGTTCAACAGCAAGACTATTTAGGAAATACCTCAGATTTGATCATTCCAAATACATTCAGTCTTAGTCATAGGTACACATATATACTCGAACCACCTACGAACCACGCTTCTACAGTTTAAGTTCACGTATCAGATAAACAGAATTGATTAGAAATACGTGATAGATAAGATATGGAAATCGAACAGGGAAGCAAGCGTCTTCGTACTCTACTATCAAGTATGACACAAAAAACCCCTGTGCTAGAAATTAGCCAAATCATCGTTAGACGGCCTTACCAAGGGGTCTCTTCTTTTGGCAGTTCGCCAACAAAGTGTGGCCATTGTTGTTGCTGTTTTCGATTCCAAGAGAGATCTCGTGCCAGTCGGTGCCAGTGCCAGTACCAGATTAGTATTTGAAATTCACCTTGTCTGTGTTGTTGGAGGAGACTTTTTAGGTAAAAATTTCCACGAATTCTGCACACTTATTCGGGCAGACCTATAATTAAGCTGCCTGTACATGTTTATTGTAAATACGTGGCCCAAACCTAAACCCCACGCGATTAGTGCTCGCAGTCGCATTACAAATATCACATGATGACACTCTTTTTGCCAACGACCGGCTGGTGGAGCTTCATCGCTTTGGTGATTTCTGTTTTTCAGCGTGACTCATGAATTTTTTAATTATCGGCTAAAGCTCTCTACGTACATATGTATGTATGTATGTATGATTGTAGTCGCCAGATGAAAGCTGTTCAATTCTGAGAATTCAGCTTTTATCTGCGCACACAATCAAGCGACTGCCTACAAACACTATTGCATGAAAGCTTTATGTTTGATTGTATGGGAATGTAGCTTTATAAAAGCGAGACAGACTATAAAAAGAAATTTCCCATATTTGAATCGCAACGTTTTTTGCATTGTCAGTGACCTCAAAGATCGAAACCTTGCAAGGTGTTTTAACATTGAAATTGGTACAACCATGGGATATACGTGGAATATGTATATGTAGATTTTATATACATACAATATATCGAGATACCTGCTATACATAGATATATATATATTAAATATCCTTCTTATCCAAATAAATTGTGGGGTATAATAGTAAATACTTTGTAATTCTATGCAAGAACGCGTTAACATACGTACATATGTGTTCACAATGGAATGATTGTTCTTCGTTCCATTCCGATGCTCAAGTTTAGAAAATATCTCAATCTTTTCTATCTATTCAATGTATTTAATATATGTACATACATACCTTTGCGCTAGGTCAGTTGACCGGCATTTCAGATTGATGCATATATAGAAATCGAATTGGCAAATGAATCATACATATGTATACTATGTACAACTTTGCCTCGCCAATAAAAACAAGTACATCTAAATGAGTTATTTACAAAAATATTCATACACACATCTATATGTATAGTGTATATATGAATGTACTCTTAGTTATTGTATTGTTGTCTTGCCGGCCGGCCTGAGATCTTATTGTATCTGTAAGACCACATGCAAAGGGGAGGAAGGTAAATTCATTCGACAGCTGGCACTAAGGGAATTTTTAGCGTTCTCTCGCTCGCACACTTGTACCTTTTGTGTGCGCCTGTTCGTGTCCGTTCGTGTGCGTTCGTGTGCGTTCGTGTGCGTTCGTGTGAAAGCTGGCGCACACACACATGCACACGAAAAGTATCTGTGCATGGCAAACTGGTTTGCGCTGAGCTTTTTGAATTTCACAACAAATCTAAATTCAGACAACTGGTGGAGGCCCAACAGAGTCTCCGTTTTCTCCGACTTGTACCGAACGACCAACGTACGGTCGATTCAATCCGCAGTGAATTGTTCAAGCAGTCAGTTGACTCACACATTACCAGTCTCGTCGTTCAACTCAAGTAAAGTGAATAGAAAAGTTTTTCTACACAAGTTCAGTGGAATTCATACAAGTCGAACAGACAGTTCGTTCCTGCAAAAAGGAACCACAGTGTGAACAAATAGTATTCGTTGTTGTTCTACGTGGAGCAACAACCAGACAATCGTCGGAACAGAGTATTCCATAAAATCGTAGAAACGGCCACAGGCGACCAAATATCCAAGTGGTGGTGCCAGGAACCACCCAATAAATTGCGCAGCAAAAATCAAGTGAATTTTTCGGTCGGGTTTTCGACAACCGGACAACCGCGCTTGAAGACACAGTTTTACTAAGTTAATGTAAGTAATCCAGATGGAAAAAATTATATATTTAATATATATATAGTTTGTACAAGTGTGTGTAAGATCTATAGTACATATTGAGTGAAAAGACCGCCATATTGAATTGCTTAAGTGAGCGAGTGACGTCAGAGGGAAGCAGACATGCAAGCAAGCAACAATTTTGATCAAATTTACCCGGGGGTTTGGGGGATTTTTCTTTTGATATGCGAGGCAATAGTAATTATAAAGCAATACGTGTGCCGTGCCGAGCCGAGCCGTGCCGGTATTAGTGTGCCATTAGACAAAGCTCGCGTGTGCTTTCGGGAAATTTTCCATCGCTTAATAATTGCTTTTTGGTGTTGTTTTATGCACCGGCCACACACGACCACACGACAATTTCTGATATTCGAGTGAGATAATGTGTTCTGTATTCTGTAGCGCAATTATCTAAGTGACAATTGTGGAAGGGTAGGGTGCCCGAGTGGGGACGTTGCCAACTGCTGATTAGCTTAGCCCACGCCCCCTCTGGCTGCAGAGACCTGTTGGCCATGCCTATGGTCGGCCATGCCCATGCCCATGCCTCTGGTGAAATTCATTTTGCGTTTTGCGTGGCAAAAGCTTTTAGGGGTGCCGTGGGCTTATCAGACGTTTGAAAGGCACCCAACCCAGCCCTATCGAACAAGGAACTACAATGTTTGGCGAAAACAACTCTACTACTATCTGTAATTAAAATTGAAGAGGACTCAAAAACAAATCTAGAGCTATTCTCGAATCTTATCACTGCGATCTTCATGTTGTGGGCCCTATAAGTAATGCGCCTTCTCTTCTTTATTCTTTAATTTACAGCCTAAGGGGAACTTGTGTCGACGACTCTTTTTAGAGCTTGTTTAGAGGGATCCTAACAATTTCATTGTTTCTTTCTAACGGTCAACTAAAAGTGAGTATTCAAAGTCCTGATCATATCATAACCATAAGACTCTGCCTCTCATGATTGCGCTTGGTTGAGATCGTCCTTGCACCTTTAGTTTGTAAGAATGTTTTATGAAAAAAGAAAAAAGACAAAAAGAAAAGAAAAGAAAATAAAAGAAAAAAGGATTAAATCCATTGAAAAAAGGAGCAATTCCATTGAAAAAAGGAGCAATTCCATTCAAAAAAGGAGTAATTCCATTCAAAAAAGGAGCAATTCCATTCAAAAAAGGAGCAATTCCATACAAAAAAGGATACAATCCAAAACAAAAATAAATAAATAAAGGAAAAAAGGAATAAATTCTAACAAACATACAGAAAAAATATGGGAATAGTGTGGAAAAGAAAAAACACACCAAAAGAGAAAAAAGGAACTGCCACTAACAAAACAAGGCCTACAAAAAAAACACCACCCACACACCCAACCAAGCAGACACCCCACCACCCACCACCTAAAACCAACGCTTCACACATACAAGCTCTTCGAAATCGCCAAAAAAAAGACCCAACGCCTGACAAACCAATGATCAGGGATATCCCGCATCCGATATCTCTGAGACATTGACCGACCGTGAGTGCCCATGGTCCCCACAGGATCCATGGGCGGGAGGCGGCAGGCGGCGGCAGGCATTGTACATTGCTAACCCACCCACCCACAACCACAAGATTTTGAGGCGCGAGCCCTACAAAGGATCGTGCTTCCCCAACGTCGTCGATCTGTGTAATAACAAAATCTTTTTCTTTTGTCTATTTTCTTTCACATAAAAACAAAAACAAAAATACCGAAAACTCTTAACTGCGCTTGCTCCACTCATCAACAAATCCTGTCTGAATCGATCAAAAACAAATTGTATAAATTGTGCAAATTTATATACATTTTTGAAATCCTGCCGAACCGAAACGAACCGTGCACCAAAAACCATATGAAACGAAACGAAATATGCTGAAATTTTATACAAAAACAGCCCCGTTCAAAATGGCATTCTCCGTCGAATCCCAAACCAGCCAAGCCAGGCCCAAGAGCGAAACCAACAACACAACCATCCACGAGCAGACCAAGACCTTCTTCAACAGCAGCACCAGCAGCCAGAGCTCCCAGAACCACCAGTCCGAGACCACCAGTATTGTCACCGAGACCAGCTCCAACAGCAACGAGAGAGAATCCCGAAAATCTCAGAGATATAATATTGATGATCCAGGAGCCAGCACGAGTACAGGCAACAACATACGAGGCGAGGGCACCACCCAACCTCAACCAGGCACCGGAACAGGCAAACGAACACGCACACGCACGGTCCCAGGATCCGCAGAACGTAACAGTAACGATACCCTCTGGCGTGAAAAACTCATCGCCCAACTGCTGCTGCTCTCACAGGAGAACAACGCAAACAGTGCCTATGAAGGCTTCGGTTACGTGCACGTCGATGAGCAGCACAACCATACCGATCGTGATAAATACGAAACCGAACCCAAGAATCATACTGATCAGGGTGCCAACGCAGACGCACGCGACAAGCAACAGCAACAGCAGCAAGAACAACTGCAACAACAGCAGGAGCAGCGGGACAGAGTGCAGCGCGCCTCGAACTCGCATTATCAGAATACCCTTTTTACCAGGGTCGGTACCAACGCGTCCGCCACTGAAACGGGCTTTGCCTACAGTGCTCCCTCTAGTAAACTTGAAGAATTCGGCGACGGAAGCCCGTATCGCAACGTATCCAGCGACTGGGACTGCAACATACCAACTAGAACACAGCTCGGCACAGGCGCCAAGAACGCTGCACAACGATCAGGCGACAGTAGTCGGTACACGGACTATGGAGATGGTGACGCAAACGGTCCCGGTTTCGAGCACGCCCCAGTCACAGACTCTGGCGTCAATGGCTGGTATCCAGCTGACAGGTGCAGACTTGCAGCCGTCCCGCCAGGATATGAGTGGAGCAATGCCTACTGCTACAGTTGAAGAGATAGATGTTCCGGTGTTCATTGATGGTGAGTACTGTGTTTTGTGTGTGTTAAATATGTACCAAGAACTCTCTCATTACTGTTGCGATACGTTGCCAAAAAATCGAAATCGAAAAACTTAACAACAATCAGTTAGAGAAAGAGTCAGATAGCAGGCACGAGCTTCGCCCAGCCTCCCCGCCCAGCCGGGTGGGGGACAGGTGCTTCTCTGCCAAGGACATCGAGGTACTTTCACCACTTAGATGGCGATGAAGAAGATCACAGTGCAATGACCCATTGAAGAAACGAGTTGATGGCCATGGCCTAGCTCCAGATGGAATACGGCAACGGAGACAGGGCGGGCCAGGTCCCGGCCCGCCTCGTCCGAAGCCTGATCTGTCGGTAAATGGAATTCCATATTCCATATTTGGTATATATCTTATAGATATTCAATCAGCCTCCATTTATCGAAGTTTTACAGCATGTCTTTTGTTCCACCTATTTTATCTTCCTGCCAGAAAAACTACAAATACCCAAAAGATTTATTTCTTTTTATCCAACTAAAGTGCCATCCCTTTTTATATATTTACTTAATATACTCACAAACTATGAGTCACCCTCAAAAACAACAACTCTTCTTAAGATTTTTAAGGAAGGCAAGGAAGATTTTCGACCATATAAACTATACATACATATATTCTTGATCTGCATTAAAATTCAGTTCGATATTGCCATGTCCGTCTGTGTCTTTTAAAGTTTACAGAGATCTGTCTGTCTGCTTATACGCAAACCTTTAAATCAGTTTTGTAGTTACTTTGTAAAACAGAATCGCATCACTTTTTCCTATAACAACGATACGAAACCTTCTGGAAAAAATACAACAATATTCCATATAATGTCTGTCCTGATATTATGTATGTTTTCGATAATATAGTGTAGAACACATTTTGATACTTTTTCTTACATTCGATATAGCATATCAAAGAATGATTCGATTCCCAAAGATTCTGTCTATTAAACGACAGTGTTGTCCGTTTTTCCATTTTTCATTCCATTTTTCATACACGTTAATCAGTGTTATTTTTGCTGCTATTTATAATAACGACACTGGCTGTCTGGGGTGAATCAGTGTATTGGTGTTAATTTTTGCCTTCAGAATCGCATCACTTTTTCCTATAATAACGATATGAAACCTTCTGAAAAAAAAGAAACAATATTTTTTAAAAAAAACAAACATATATGTAATGTCTTTTCTGATGTATGTATGTTTTCGATAACATAGTGTAGAACACATTTTGCTACTTTTTCTGACATTTTTAAAAGTATTATTCGATATAGCATAGCAAAGAATGATTCGATTCCCAAAGATTCTGTCTATTAAACGGCAGTGTTGTTCCTTTTTTCATTCCATTTTTCATACACGTTACTCTTATCTGCTATTTAACGACACTGGCTGTCTGGGGTGAATCATTATTTCGTACAGAAGTTTTAAATGGCTACATTATATATGTACGTATAATGTATCTATACGTTTATGTACGAGTAATTCTGTTTATTCTAATGGTGAACAAGAGAGGGGATAAATTCGAAATGTAAGACCTTCCAGGAATGTGAGCAGAAATATGTATGTAAACCTTAATACATAGTTTATTATATCTGAAAGTGGTAATTAGGTTGCAGAATGGCGATGTAATTCAATTTTAAGCACAGACAAATTGCCGATAGACAAAAGCAGGTGTTAAATTCCATGGCACACGTAGCCTACAGAGATTCAGCTTGTTGTCCGGTATATGTGTCCAAAGTCCCCACCTCGATGAGCTGTTTTATTTCCATTGGGTGTCCCCCGGTCTTTTACATATGTATTTATTGATTTCGACATTTTTATTGAAATCGGTAACACCTGATCTTTCTTTTTTCCGGCGATAGCTTACTTATATGTATAAGACATACGAATGTTTGTCCATACATGGTCTTGGTTCGCTCTTCTAACTTATCGGGTGGTTTTATAGATTGGAGGTTAAGGTATTTTCGCGAAATTATCTACATATTTTAGCCACCGGCTTTTGTGATGTCACAAGCGAAGAAATTCAAGGGCATTGTAGACAGCTGATTCATGACCCAAATTTTTGCGAGCACGTTTTTCTACCCGGCAAATGCCAATATATAGTATAAATACTTATCAGGCTAGAACTCAGACAAGTCTATAAACATTTGTGTTCCTCATAGGCATGTTAAGCATACATTTTGATTTAAACAATCCGATTTTCGGGGCTCGGCTTAACTTACCCCGCGACCCTTTTCAGGGTCACTTGTTTGTTGTGAAATTCAAAAAGAATGATCTGCAGAAACATTGAGAGAGAAGGAGAACGCGACAACCACCAGATAGTTTTGCGAGAGAGCGCATAAACACATCCATGCGTGAGGAGAGCGAGATCCAGTAGTGGGAGTAGTGTTCGTGTGCTCCAGTCTCATTCACTCTCTTATTGTCAATACATGCATCCCTCTCTCTGAGCGACAGAGATAGCACTACTTACATACATATGTATACACATACATGAGATGACCGGCAACAGGTTAATGTATCACACATACACAAATTGAATATTTGTCAAAATGCATCGCGTATACGAGCCGTTGCCGGTTAATGCTAATTAAATGATGTTAATCAACTACATTTTTTTGATTTAGTTATATTCTTCCATAATTAGAACTTTGAAAATGCGAAAAATTGAAAAGTTAGGTCAATTAACCGATCGCTTGTCCCAGTGTTTTAAGACACTCCCTTTCAAGTATTGCCCTTATATGGTACAGAACAATTAGCAACCCTGCGTGGCTCTGGTGAAATTCAAGTGGCAAATGTATTAGTGCATTCCAAAACGGTTAACTTATTTTTCGACAGCCTATGACTGTCAAGTATCTATGTATGTAATTGGCAGAAGAATAAATCCGAGCAAACACAAACCACACACTTCGGCAGAGAGGCGGTCGGCCGATGAGCCTCTCTCTCTCTCTCCTTTTCTTTTCCCCCAAACGGTAACACAAGCATGTGTCGGCCACGGTCAGAGTGGGATGACAATAGAAATCGTACTTCTTGCGCGACGTCGCGACGTCAGCTGTTGGTGTAGGACCGATTGCTTGTATTGGTTAGCGCTCTCTTGCTCTTGCTCTCTCTCTCTCTCTCTGACCGGCGACACACAGATACATACATATGTACCTTTGCACGGGTTTGTTTGGAGGCTCGCGTTGATATTGCCACTAGTGGCTCCACATTCATTCGGAAAAAGTCGTTGCAACCGTTAAGTTCGTAAGCGGATAAAACAGCATTCAGCGCGGGATCCACTGACAATTCGAAATATACATAGGTGAATATCCATTGGAATTTAATATTGCGACCCATTCGAAATATTTCCCTCGAGATATTGGGACTTTTTGTCTTTTATTTTATGATCTTGGGCAGAAAGAAGTCACAGAAGTCAGTCTCAGAAGTTATTAACCGTTTATTCTGTTTCATTTTTTGCTCTCCAATTTCTAGATGTTTATTTGCAAATATTTTGTGTCTGAAATAATAGTACTGCGTTTACTAATTAAGCAAATGTAATTCCCAGTAAAAATCCCCACATCAGTTTAGGCCATTTGGTGCACTATCAACCCCCAGTCAGTCCGATCGCACGGATCGAGACACGATCGATCGTGTTCAATTTCTGTGTGGTTGTTGTGCCGCCTAGTGGTGCTCTGCGTCATGAGGTATTTTCAATGTGTGAGTGCGCTCTCGCTGTCTGCCTGAAAAATGGCTCAGCGGTATTCTCTCTCTCTCTACATTTCCCCTCTTTGTACTTGTGAATTAATTGCAATTTTAGTTATTTGCGGGGGGAACAAAGAAATAATTTATTTTATTTTGTCAGATATGGAGGAAAAAAAACTAAAAACATTTGCAAGTAGGACTATTAGTTTTTAATTTAAACATTTCAAACCGAATAATTTCAATCCTAAAATATTTAAAATATTCCATATATTTTCCCTTTCAATTGAAATTTAACAATTTTATAAATGTTTATCCCGATTTGTTCCTGTTTCCTCCAATTCAACTTGATATTCGTTGTTTTTAATTTCACAACAAAGTGCAAGAGAGACAAATATTGTGCGACAAGTTTCGCTACTCTTTACTTCTAATAGTTCCAAAAACAAACTACAACGTTAAGTCTGCTGGCGCCACTTCGATGTACATATTTGGAAGTAATTAAGCGTGCGTGTAGAATGTATGTAGAGAACACAGAGGAGTTTAACATGCTAAATTTTAACATCGATATTGCGTAGTAGTATGTTCAGCCACATTCAGCGCCACTGAGTCAGTACCAGCCATGTAGATGTCATGTATTTTAACTTGTACATCTACACTATAACTGAACTTTAAAAATTTGTTTCATTATTTATTAATTTAAAATTTTTAAAGGGATATGAATTTCGAACTAGAGTACAAAATATTTTTGGATCTTCTTCAGTTGATCTGATCCGTTAAATTCAATAATGGGTTCTTAAAAGAAACTTACACACACTCGCACACATAATGACATTTCATTAAACTAAAATTTTTGACAAATGATTCTAATCTTATTTCGTTTTTTATCGTAGAATACCTGCAAGACATAGAAGCAACGTCATCGTGTAGCAGCGAAAGCGGAAAGGAGATTTTTACTGAAACGGATATTCTTGACTTTGACTTTGATATAAACTTGATTGCCGAGGATCACATTGAGCTTGAGCCCAAGAAAATGGATCGGTGCAATCTGGTTATGGATGACATCAACAACGACAACCTCGACGACTTTAAAATTCAAATGGATGACTACGATTTCCAGCAACTGCCTGGAGAGGAGGAGACCCTCGACATGGCCCCCATGTGCGGCATCAACTTCAATCAACCCAATCATTGCATAGACCTTAACGACATACTAACCGGATCCCAGGACCCCATGCTCTCAACATTCTCACAGACCTCCACCAACACCAAATGCTTCAGCGAAGAGCCGCTGCTGGCCGACGAGAACAGCTACGGCGGCAGCATGTTCGTCTGCAGTCAGGAATCGTTGGGCTTCGGCCAGGTGGACGATGTCAAGCCAGTTACCGATCCGGAAGTTGGCGGCAGCAGCGTCTCCGTGGCCATCCGACACACCCTGTCCAACCCCCTGGTTGGACTAAAGCGCACGGCCTCGGCGGCAGTGCTCGCCCCTGCGGGCGAGTCACAGGCGCAGAAGCGGAGCAAGCTGAAGGTAAAGATCAACAGCCAGTCGCCGCCTGCATTCAGCCAATCAGAAGAAATAAGCACACCCGACATCATTGAGCACGTCTTGAATTTTGAGAGGGTAAGTGTTTGCAAAACCCACGTTCCCATACTGAGACTGATTCCTAACCGGCCCGCTCTCTTCCAAAAACAGCCCGAGGCCGCCAACACCACCATCATCACATCACCTGCCGGAATCATCGAGTGTCTGCGCAGCGCCGAGGAGGAAACCACCACCGATTTCTCAGCTCCGAACACACCGCACAGTTACTACTCGGCGTGCTCCTCCAGCGTAGCCCCAACCTGCCAGTCAGGGTTCGGCGGCTTCCTCACTGCTCCAGCCTCCCCCGCCTACTCAGTCGCCAGTACTTCTCAGTTCGGTGCCACCACCACGACGAACGGCAACGCCACCTCCAAGCGAAAGCGCGGCCGTCCCGCCAAGGAGCACGCGGACGGACCAGACCCGGAGGTGATGTCCCGCATGGACGACGAGAAGCGCAAGGCATACATAGACCGCATCAAGAACAACGAGGCCAGCCGCGTATCGCGCCGGAAGACGAAGAGCCGCGATGAGCTCGAGAAGCAGTTGGAGGAGGAGCTGGTGGCCGAGAACGAAACCCTGTTGACCAAGTCGCAGCGGGTGGACCACAAGGAGACCCTGTTCAAGAACTACCTGATGGTCCGCCAGCGGAACAACAGCACCTTTGTCAAAAAGGAGCGCTAAGCCGCCAGGCCAGCCTTAGATTCTCGTAGCCATAAATACAAAGAACTGTCGTTACCAACTGATGTCGCATATTGCGGTGAATAGCCTTAAGTCGAGAGAGATCCCCTGTCATCCATTGTTTAGTTAAGTCGTCGTTGTAGTTGAGAAGAGAAAGTCCAATATCCATTACGCATCCCCGGCAGAAGCTGGGCTGCACATCATGTGTCATGAAATTGATCTGATGTAAAACCTAAACCATAATTACCAACACATTATGAATAGAGGCGCCACAGAGCGCGAGGTGTGATTATTTTTAAAACGTACTTTTTATTATGTTTGCAAGAACTTTAAAATTCTACCACCATGTTTTTTGTATCCACGTATAATGTTTTGATCCTAAGTGTAATCTCAAAAACACAAAATCACACAAAAAAAACACCTCTTTATGGGTAGAGATTACAAAATGTATTGTTTTAACCTCATTGATGAACAAAAAATGTTAA
Organism: Drosophila lowei; assembly: GCA_008121275.1. Lineage (NCBI taxonomy): Eukaryota > Metazoa > Arthropoda > Insecta > Diptera > Drosophilidae > Drosophila > Drosophila lowei. The sequence goes on along the minus strand of CM017777.1, from coordinate 31,757,026 downwards.
AAAACACCAAAAAAAAATATATATATATGTCATATTGTTAAGAACAATTGAAAAATTCACTTATATTATATACAATATATATACGTAATCGTTTGAATAAAGTGCATGTTACAAGAAGCATGACAAAATCAAAAAAAAAAAAAAAAAATTGTTTCTTGTATTTTCAGTTGGTTTTATTCAATTTTAAAGAATACTACATGAAGGCCAATCGTATAAAAATTATATTCTATATTTCCTCTAAATTTGACTACTTTGCACCGTGTTGAAAATTTGAACAACCGCCGAACGATATGGTATTGGTGTAGCCAACAATTTACAAACAAAAAGTGTAGACTCATTTGGATTGGACTCATCTGGAATTGGAATCGGTATTGCGCGGGGTGCGGGGTGCGTCGCGCGATGATCTCTCCAAAACGCCATTAAACGCATACAGTCAAAGGTCAACCGCAGTGGCATGACAACTTCAGTTTGTCCAGTGATGAGATTCAGCCAGCTGTGCGGTGTTGTACATGGCAATTACTGCACCACTGGTGGCTGATAAGCAATACAATTTGCATGTGCGTTGCGTTGCGTGTCGCCAGTAAATTGTTGTAGCTGCTGTTGGGTAAATATTTGAAGAGGCATCGCGCGTTTGTGATTCGGGGCGGGTGGAGGGCAGGCTGGTGGAGGGATAGCATCGTTTACTCCGCCTGATCTTTTTCGCCATAGTTATAGTGGAGGAAGCGCAAGCCCTGCACAGACTGGGCCGTGGCATTGGTGGCATGGCAGGCGAACAGAAGCCAATTCCGGGGCTGCACCTTGTAGGCGAAGCGCATGAAGATACACGAGTAGAGCGTCAGAGCTGGAAGGAAAACGTTTTGTGATCAGTAATGTAATCTATGTGCGATTCAATTAACGCCAGCCTTATCAGCAGCCCCTTCGACAGACTCGACGCGTATCTCTCTTATCAGAGAGCCAGGCCAGTAGTGATTTGCACATAGCCATATCATATAAAACAGTACTCGTTCTGATTACGAAATCTGCGACGGAAACTTTCGATGCTGAACACGCGTGTCGCGTCAAAACTGGTTTGCTGATCAGAGCCACATCTTACCGAGTGTCATTTTGCCCGAGATGAACTTGGGGCTCTTTTGTGTATCGGCGAGTGCGGCCAGCGGAATGCCCCAATTGGCCACGGGTCCCCAGAAGTGGGTGCTATTGATGAGCAAAGATAGCAGCAATCAATTACGAATTCTAACAACCCAAGGGGACCTTCAAACGCACCTCATAAAGTAGTCCCTCCATTCCTTGCTGGCCGTTGTGGCCATTCCGCGTCTGATGGACATGATGCTTTACTCGGGGATGGGATAATCTAAATACAGCCAAATAAGATGATTAGATGGTTGGTACACCTGGACGGTTAAATCCCGATTAGATTGTCTCTCGCCTCGAAAATATACAATGTTCCCCAGGGTCTTACAGGTTGTTTGTTGTTGTTGATGTTCTCGTTCTCGCTGGCAGGCTTTGATCCAAAAGACCAGAAATTTTACTCTAGCGGTGGCGGGCAGTTTTTCGGATAACTGAAATTTAATGTTTCGATGTCTAAAATTCGGTTTGTTGATGTGTCTGGCCTGACACTGTTTAAAAGTTATATAAATTTCCGAAACGAAAAAACAACAAACCACAACAACACAAATTTTAGAGACGACGTCTGACCTTGAAAATTGAAAAAACCTCAATTGCAAACTTACGGGATTTTTCCCAATTGATAGATTTTTACGACTTAATGAAAAAATATTGGAATATTCAGAATCTTAGTGGATCCTCGTTTTTGCGTACGGTTTGGAGTTTATTGATAAAATATACGAAAAAATACCGTCTCAATTTTAAAATATACCGTAAATATACCGATGAAAAGAACGAACTTAGCCCACCTAGCCCCCCTCTATTTAAACCACTTGAGCTAAACCGCGAAATATAATGCTGTTGGTAAATTCTTCTTGTGTCTCCTATCTACACATTCCGCTGTCAATTAATACCCACTGGTAAACAATGGGTTAGTGGTTCTTAGTCCTTGACTAGAATTCCTTTTATCGATTTTGAGATTCGGTTGAATATTAAAAGCCAGATAGAACCCTCAGCACTGAACACATAATTTTATCCAATAAACGAGGGGGAACGTTGTGAGTTGCTGCTGCGACCGCAACTCTACATTTATACCCGATACATAGTCAGTATGGCTACACTAAACGACAAAGAGTGCGTGCGAGAGAGACAGAAAATCAGTCAGAACGTGTCGACGAGCGCCGCGTAGCCACTGCAAATTGACTTGTTACTTTTGGCTATAATAATAATCCGATCTGATTCGGATTCGGCAGGATTCGGCAATCTGGTAGATATGGCCTTTCTCTATGATTGTGCGTTTTTAATTTTCTCCTATCTTCAAAATTGTGGTTGCCACAGATTTTCGTTGTTTATGGCTGCGGAAGGGGGTGGGGCGAAATTTTGAAACACACTTGTAGCAGTGAGCTGTCAACAGTGAGTTCTGCCGTGAAAAATTACAAATAGTTTTGTAGCAGTGAGAGCTCGACAGTCAGGTCTAATAGTCTCTGAGATCTGTGGATGCTCCAGATTTTCGTCCTTTGCGGGGGCGGAAGGGGGTGAGGCGAAATTTTAATAACAACTCGTCAAGGTCCGATATCACAGGAGTGTGGATACCAAATTTGGTTGCTCTAGCTTTTACAGTCTCTGAGATCTAGGAACTCATATTTAGCAATAGGCAAAGCCGGCTATGATACGTGTGTGTTAGAGAGAGACAGGGCGAGAAAAAATGAAATTGTTTTCTTCATTCTGGCTATAATATTGAAACGATCTGATTCAGATTCTGCAGTCTAGAAGATATGGTCATTCTCTACGATACTGCGTTTTTGGTTTTCTCGTATCTTTAAAATTGTGGATGCCACAGATTTTCGTCCTTTGTGGGGGCGGAAGTGGGCGGGGCGAAGTTTTGAAATACAATTGTAGCAGTGACATATCACAGAAGTCTGGATACAAAATGTCGTTGCTCTAGCTCTTATAGTCTTTGAGCACTAGGCGCTAATAGGGACGGACAGACGGACGGACAGACGGACAGACAGACATGGCTCAATCGACTCGGCTATTGATGCTGATCAAGAATATATATACTTTATGGGGTCGGAAACGCTTCCTTCTGGACGTTACACACATCCATTTTCACCACAAATCTAATATACCCCAATACTCATTTTGAGTATCGGGTATAATAAACTAATCAATTTTCTACAAGATATGCCAACTTGAAGTTCTCCTTTTCATTGGATTGCTTCTAAAATAAGGTTTAAGCAAAAAAACTTAAAGCATATCGATACTATCGACTGGATAGTAGAGCTGCGCGCCTAAGTTTGAAATTGAATGAGTGACTAGGATATGAATGCAATCCAGTGGAATAAATGATGCAGGGAAGCATGATTTGAAAGCGAAATTCAAAGAAACCTGCTTATGGAAGTTTCTATACAATGTTCTTTAATAAACCTTTAAAAATTAATTTTAATTAGATGAATTTGACGTCAAAATATACAGAAAAGTACATAATATACCGTAAATGGTCAACCTGCTGACACGTCACTTACTGTAATCGACAGTTCTACAAAATTAAATAATCAACTAATTAAAACAAATTGAATTTCAAATTCAAATTCGATAGAGGAGTTTTTCCTATTGTAGTCAACCGGTATGCTACTGAGAGAGAAAAGAGGAATAGTCGATAGCTAGTCAGATATCTGGTCACACTTAGGGATGGACCACTTGTCCCAAAGAAACTATCGTAGAGATCGCCAAGGCTGCCACTTGGAAATATCAGTTTCCGCCAAACAAACATTTTAAAGTTACCTCCCAGGATCCAAAAAGGTCAAAATATTTTCAATAGCATTTATTAATTTTAAAAATAGTTTTCCTTTTCGGCTGGGTTTGTTATCTCTGTGGAAAATGTTACTTGATATCGGATTGGAGGAGGGGGAGTTAGGACTCGAGTTAGAATTAGCATCCAGCTTTAATAGTTTCACACCAGTCAGCTACAATAGTTTCATTGTAGCCAAAGTATCAAGTAATCATTTTTGTTATGGGCGGTTTTGATAAGCCGATAGATGTCAGGGCTGAAAAGAAAAACTATTTTTTAAAATTATTAAATCCTATTGAAAATATTTTGAGTTTTTTGGGAGAAAAAGTAAACGGGACGAGGAAGAAGAAATCTGATATTTCCGGTAGGCAGCCTTGGCGGCCTCACGATAGCCCTTTGGGAAAAGAAGTCCAAAAATTTGGTGATCGTGGACGAAGATATCTGACAAGACATCAGCTATCAACATCAGCAGAAGCGGCGGACATCGGCAGCAGCGTCCCGGTACTACAATAGGGAAAACTGGTCTATCGAACCGTCATTTGAAACCGGCAATTTGTTTTAATCCAGCGGAACACCGACTTTTGAGAACTGTCGATTACCACTACCCCACCGACACCCACCATTTAAGGTAACCCGATCGGACAATTTCTGTAAATTTTGAACGCAAATTCATCCAATTAAAATTAATTTTTAAACCTTCATCCAAAGAACATCACATACAAACCCACGCATGTATTCCCTCATTCATTTCAAATCATCACATAACATCACCACATTTTGCATTCATATCCGTCCGACCCACATTTAAACAAAATTATCACGATCTATATCAAAAAAATACCACGATTTAAGTTTTTTCAGCAAACATCATTTTAGCAACAATCCTATCAAAAGGGGAACTGCCAATTCGGCCGAAATAGGGTTTATTGTTTTTATACCCGATACTCAAAATGAGTATTGGGGTATATTAGATTTGTGGTGAAAATGGATGTGTGTAACGTCCAGAAGGAAGCGTTTCCGACCCCATAAAGTATATATATTCTTGATCAGCATCAATAGCCGAGTCGATTGAGCCATGTCTGTCTGTCCGTCTGTCCGTCCGTCCGTCTGTCCGTCCCTATTAGCGCCTAGTGCTCAAAGACTATAAGAGCTAGAGCAACGACATTTTGTATCCAGACTTCTGTGATATGTCACTGCTACAATTGTATTTCAAAACTTCGCCCCGCCCACTTCCGCCCCCACAAAGGACGAAAATCTGTGGCATCCACAATTTTAAAGATACGAGAAAACCAAAAACGCAGAATCTTAGAGAATGACCATATCTTCTAGACTGCTGAATCTGAATTGGATCGTATCATTATTATAGCCAGAATGAAGAAAACAATTTAATTTTTCCTCGCCCTGTCTCTCTCTAACACACACGTATCATAGCCGGCTTTGCTTAGCCCAAAACACGCCTATATCTCAGAGACTATAAGAGCTAGAGCAACCAAATTTTTTATCCGCATTCCTATGATATCGGACTTTGACAGATTTGTTTCAAAATTTCGCCCCACCTGTAACGAACCAGGCTGGGTGTTGGGGAGTGGGAGAAGGGTGCACGCGGTTATTCCCGGCTGGGATGCTCGTCGGCTAATTGGGGTGGTGCCTCCTCTCACCTAATGCCTATCCTCATTATTACGAAGTTATAATTATGCGTGCTACGACGAGAATTAAGGTGGACCTAAAATTGCCTGAACACATAATTGGCCCTTTCTCCGACCTGTCCCCGAACGCTTTTCCTCGCCTCAGATCTCGTTGAGGGCGGATTGAACCTCCCTACCTTGGCCATTCCTAGGTCGCAATTTATATGGAATGACCCCTCTGCGTTGTTATGGGATCCTCAGGGGCATTGGGCTAGCCGAAGGCAAAAAAAACTGTGAACTAAAACATTATAAAATTTATTGAATTATGATTAAAAACTGATCGATTCCTAAATTAAAACTAAACATAACCCAAGAAAAGTACGCATAAAAAGTAAAAGAATACAGAATAAAAAAAGAATATCAATAAAATGGCTTAATAATGATGAGAACTATAACTAACAATTAATTCGGGATTCATGTATAAAGACAGTCAACAGTCAGACCGAAAGGGGGAAGAAACGGAACAAACAATAGGGGGAAGTATGTAATTTATTTAAATCTCTCTTTTCTTTTCTTTCATGAGTGGAATTGACAGGGTTAAGTTCTCTTGTACTTCGTTCTCACTCACCCGATGATCCGCATATCCACCGACGAAGCGCTTCCCGGAGGAGATTTGGACCTGTAAAGTGAGCTCCGATTGGGAGTAAATCAAAGGCACACAGAAAAAAAACCTCACTCACAAATCCCACTCTTTGCTCGCTCCACTTTTACTTTGGGAGACTCATTCCACTCGGGTACAAAAAAAACTCTCTCTCCCCTTTCTTTTCTTTCCTTTGCTTTCGCCTGCCCTTCGCCGACTGTCGCAGACTTTAACGCAAAAACTAACAAAAAATATTATTTAACTTATTAAATTACTAACACTAAACACTTAACACTGAAACCTATTATTACTGCAGATCTCTGCCATTCCCGGTTCCTTTTAGGTCTTTTTCCCCTCCGCGATCACTTCATCGTTCCCTGGGACGGTTCCCGACGAAACTCACTCGCGAAGCCACTCGAAAGACCCCGCCAGAACTCGGACTGTTCTTGACGGCGCTCTAGCTATGCTATATAGCCCTGCCTTGGCTCGCTCTCCAACTAGATGCTTGAGTTTTTTTTTTCCTCTTCCCCAAAAACCACCCAACTCCCGCTAGCGTGACGTCGGTGCCCGTGCACTTGGGCCTGCAAACTTTTCCACTGCTGCTTCGGCGGCTCCTCTGGACCCCTTTTGGCGTCCCTCGGACGCTCGATCTCCTCGACGCCTCGCGTCTTTGGATTCGCGAAGCTGATCCGGGCTGGTTTTGCAACGAAAATACGGCGACGCGGCGTTCCTCTTCTGCAGTATCCACTGCGCCAATGGCCGGTCCTACACGGATGAAATCACCTAACTAGTTTGTCGAATTATTCTTTATCCTTCTCAATCTTACCTAGCTTGGAAAGACTAATTTGCCGGAATGGCTCAAGCTCTTCTCCTCCCGCCGAGATTACTCGTTTTTTTAAGCACTTAGAAAAAAATACTTGTTTGCTGCTGACAAAGAAAACGAATGTTCGGGTCGAACGCCAAAACGGGAAGAGACCGAAGCCAAGCCTCTCAACAAGCTACAACCCTCGGGCCCTCTCAAAGGACAGGGTGAAATGCCAGAGAAAGTTGACAATCCAAGCTGTTAACTTCATCACCCTTTCCTATGCCACTTTTCGTGACCTCCCAGACCTAGCCCATAGAGGGTGCTTGCTCTGCCACGGCCATTACGGTGCCGACCACTAGATGGCGCTGCGAACTAGATCCCTCGGCTGATCCAAGCGTTACAAATACCCCCCGCCGAAGATCTGACTTAGTGGTATCACACAAGTCGGATCCAAACTGCGCGGATCAGCTATTGTTTTAAGTCTTTCGCGTGGTATCGCCCAATAGACCGTCCTTGTAGATCCTCCAACTCATAGTACGCATTACCTATCTTCTTACATATTCTGGCCTTCACATAGGCTGGGCCCAGTTTGGCACTATAGCCCGCCTGGAAGTTGCTCTGCTTAAAGTTCTTTCGGAATACCTCTTGGCCCACTTGGTACGAAACCTCCCTTGATCTCAAATTGTAAATTCGTTCGTTTTTCTGCCTTTGCTTTTCCATTACCGTTAAGGCCTTGCTACGTACCAATTCCAACGAATCCTCCTTGGAGAAAACTAGGGATTTATCTTCCAACAATCGAAGAGCTCTCAGAATCTTATACGTTTCCCCGGAGCTAACGAACTGCTGCCCAAATACCATATAATAGGGCGAAGTTCCAAGGCTAGAATGGACCGCGGTTCGCAAGGCGCAACAAATGCTGCTCAGCTCCTCGTCCCAATTTTTCTGATCGGACCTCACGTAGGAACGAATGGCGGCAATTACAGATCGGTTTACTCGCTCTGACGCATTCGACTGCGGAGAGTATACTGCTGTGGCCGTGTGTGATATCTTGTGCGCTTTGAGAAACTTTTGGAAGACTTCCGACTTAAATTGCGAGCCATTGTCCGATACGATGGTCTCAGGAAAGCCAAAAGTGTGGAATAGATCTTGCTGCAGGTACTTGATCACGAGATCAGCCGTTAGTTTTTTTACAGCCTTCAGGAAGACGAACTTAGAATAGTGGTCTAGTACTATAAATATACCAATATTCCCGCTTTTTGAACGTGGATAAGGGCCGAGAAAGTCTACGTATAACTTCTGAAAAAACCTCTGTGACTCGGGTGCCACTCCCATCGGAGGTCGCTGGACAGAGTTCGGTGCTTTAGTTGCTTTACAAGTGTCGCACGCGAGTACATACGCTTTTACATCTTTGACTAAACTTGGCCAATAGAGAAACTGTCTCACTCGCTCTAAAGTCTTATGAACTCCCCCATGCGATGCTAAGGGATGGTCGTGAGCATTGGCTAGTACCTCTGGAATGAGACTCTGTGGGATCCACAACTTCCAGATAAAATGATCATGAAGAGTACTCCCTGTGGCGAAATCACACTTCCTGTACACAAGATCTTCGACCACCCTCAGATCCGGCAAGTTAACGCCATTGGCCTTTATTCGGCTTACCAGTTCCACATACTCGGCGGACTGAAAAGCTGGTGACTCGAGATCAACTGCCTGACCATAACCAACATCCACGGCCGCCAACTCTTCTTCATTAACTCTGGACAAGGCATCGGGTACAACATTTAAACGCCCACTCCGATGTTCTATTTTGAAGTTAAAGCCCTGTAATTTCAATGCCCATCGGGCCAGCCGCGAATGTAGATCCGTCTGCGTCATAAGCCATTTCAGAGATGCATGATCGGTGATAACCGTAAATTCATGTCCTTCTATGTATGCCCTAAAACGATTGATGCAAACAATCGCCGCCAGACACTCTTGCTCGGTCACAGAATAATTTCTTTGCGCCTTATTAAGTTTTTTCGACACAAAAGCTATCGGAAATTCGTCTCCTTCCGGAGTCTTTTGCACTAAGACACCTCCAACACCTGACTTGCTGGCATCACAATGCACAAAGAAAGGTTGGTTAAAATCAGGACTACGAAGAACTGGCGCAGAGCACAACAGGTTTTTAAGTTCCTCGAACGCTGTACGTCCTTCTGGTGTCATGACAAATCTGCACTTAGGTTTCAGCAGGTCAGTGAGAGGGGAAGCTATCGACGCAAAATTTGCTATAAATTTACGATACCATCCAACCATCCCAAGGAATCTCCGTAAGGCTCTCAAAGAGTTCGGCACTGGAAAGTCTATCATGGCCGAAATTTTCCCGGGATCCGTTCGAATGACACCCTCCCCGACGATATGACCAAGATATTTCACCGAACGCATACAGAATTTGCTCTTTTCTACGTTGAGCGTTAATCCGGCCAATCGAACATGCTGCGCTACAACTCTCAACACCTTCAGATGCGACTCAAAGCTATCGGAAACAATTAACAAGTCGTCCAAGTAGACGAAGACTTCATTGCGAAGTTCCGCAGGGATCACCTTGTCCATCAATCTGGTCATGGTTTGCGACGCGTTGGTGAGACCGAACGGCATGACCTTAAACTGGTATAGAGGTTTACCCGGAATTGTGAAAGCAGTTTTGTCCCGAGACTCCGGATCCAAGGGTATCTGCCAATAGGCATCCTTGAGATCCAGACTCGAGATGAACATGGCTCTGGGGAGGCGACTTAGTATACCGTCTATTTGTGGCAACGGATAGGCATCCTTTCGTGTAACGGCATTGACTTTGCGGCTGTCTAGGCAAAGTCGAACCTTTCCCGGTTTCTGGACTAGCACAACTGGAGAGGACCAGGCGCTATCCGATTCCTCAATAACTCCTAATTTGAGCATCCTATCCACTTCTGCATACAGCAGTTTCTCCACGGCTGGTGACACGGGAAAATGCCGTTGTTTTACAGGCTTGGCATCTCCTGCATCGATCGAGTGCGACAAAACCGATGTACTACCCAAACCAGAGACTGCAAAGGATGGAAATTCCGACACAACCTTCTGCAACTCCTCTTTCTGACTTGGAATTAGTTCGTGCGAGTCCTGACAAATTTCTGCTACCTGCATCTCCGGAGGTAATAAATTGAACGTGGACCAAAAATCGATTCCTAGATATAAGTCCTGGCTTAGCGACGGAATGATATGTAGTTCCAAATCCTTCACGACATTATCATAGGTAACTGGAGTTCTCAATCGACCCAGAACCTCCTGCCGCCTGCCATCAGCAGTATGAGCAACTGAAATGCCCCGTTTAAATGGAATCCTGCTGGTGATTATTTGTTGAGCCAAATTCCCACCAACTACACTCATCGCTGCCCCCGTATCTAACAACCCAAGCACTGGCCGCTCAAAATGTTTACCTCTGCGTACGGACGTTTATCGAGCTCTTTGTACCTAATCGCATTTATTGATTTAGCTGCCTTCCAAAATGATCTCATCCGTTTGGAGTTTCTTGAATTGGATCTACGACGGAACAGTGTTTCTACAGCCTCTGCATCTGAATTAGAATTAATGAAATTATGCCATAAATTTGTTTTTACTGTACTGACGGGCTGGACTGGAATGCTCGTATCTATAACTGCCTGGTGTTGCTTTTCTACTGGCTGGCGTCTGGGTTCGCGGATTTTTGGCGACGCACACTCTGAAGCTGACGAGGCTGTGTGCTCGCCCTGCCGTTTTTGCTGACATTTTTCGCAAGCTGGTTTGTAAATGTTTGGAATGCCACACCCATAGCAAAAGATCTTGCGTTTGGATTCGCAATCCTGGTACCGATGTCCTTCCTTATGGCAGTTCCAGCATACCAAGGCCAACGCTCCTATTTCGCCCTCCACTTCGGAAAACTCCGTTGCGTCATCAGACATGTGCTCCTCCACCAACTCAGCTACTTGCCTACGGAAAGGGACACTCTTTTGATAACCATAATTCCGTCTCACGTCCTCCAGGAAACTCTCTCTTCGTCTGCATATTTCCCTGAGCTCCCCAACCGAAGTTATGTTTATATTGAGCAACTCGTGCCTTACTTCGGGCCTCAAATTTCTTCGCAGTATGTCTACCACAGACTTTTCTGACAAGGGAGACTCTAAACTATCCATTAGCTGGACTATGGCATCATAAAAGGCATCGAACCCTTCTTTTTCTTTCTGCTTCCGGTCCCTGATCGCCTCTCGAATGTCCACATCCGTGCGAGTGTCTCGGAACTGTTTCTTTAATGCCTGACAAAGCACATCCCATCGGACTACTACCACTGACTTATGAAACCTCCAAAAGAATTCCCGAGCCTTTCCGTCAAAGAGGATGCTAGCGTTGCTACATAGCACCGCAAAGTTGCTTTCCAGCGTTGAATGGGTGAGAGCTTCTACCCTATAGATAAAATTATCAACGCTAATTCCTTCCGCATTTCCGCTAAATCGTAGCTTCCAACCATTCATAATGTGTACGACCTTGTCCGGCCTTTGGGACAGATCGGAAGCTAAACTTCTAGGAGTGTCTCTGCCCTCTCTGTAAAATCCTGCCGATTCTCGGCCTCCGCCTGCTTCCTGACCCTGCGAACTATGTTCTGGAGCTATATTTCGAGTGTGTTGATCCCGGCCAGTCAGTTGAAGATGAGCAGCGACATTGGTTTGTATTATTTGCGCCATCTGCTCCGACAACTGGGTTAAAAGGTCGTTTTGCATGGCTCGCACTGCTTGGGTAATCATGATTCCTATATTCCCGCCATCAACTGAAGCTGAACCTGGATTATTATTTGCTGATCCCGTCGCTGGGGTGCCTGAAGCTTTTTCTTTGCTTCCTGCCTGCTGTTTGGCGGTTTGCGTGCCCGAAACCGATGCGCCGCCTTGCAACTCAAAAGTGACTCTTCCACATCTGGGACATTTAGCATTTTCCTTCGAGTAGGGGACGATACAAGCTTTATGAAATTCGTGGCCACACCTGGTCTTGTATAACTGCAGGGATCCAAACTCTTCCCCACACAGAATGCAAACGGACGGATCTACAGGTTCTCCCTCCATTATAGATTCCCTTCGGCACGTCAACCAGCTTTTTTTTTTTTTTCCAGTGCTCACAATTCTTTGCCGGTCGATGACCTATCTCAACCGAAACAGCTGTTTCGGCGTTCTCTCAAAAAAAAATAAAAGCTCTTTGCTTACAGCTTGAGGAATTGAGACGCGTTTGTAGCTGATAATAAAACATAAAACAATTTATAAATAAAAATAAGAATAATATTTTGTGAAAACCGCAATATATAAAGAAATAAAAAACATTTATTTGCCTTCAAGCATAGCTTAGTTCCCCTGAAAAAAAATCATATCGGAACTGGTGTGAGAAGAAAGAACAAAGATAATTTACCGCTGCTTGTGCCGTGCTAATCAGCCCTCGCAACAACAACCAAACGTTTTATTGCTTTGGAGCGCCGATCCGCAAGACAAAAACAACGACTGCAAGCTCGAGTGCGAGTAATTCGAAGCTAATCAGTTTCGTCTTCTTTACTCTCCTTCGCACTCTTGCTTCCGCGGACAGGTATGCTGGTTTTCCATCACCCGTGGCCAGGCAAACTCTTATTAAAGATTTTGTTCTGTATTTCCGAGCGTTTGATGGCTAGCTCTGCCGCATGACTATTGTAAACTATGGATGGGTCTTTGCTAAAACTCGTTATTCGTGGTCAGGGTAGACTTATTTAAAGACTTCTTCCCTGCTTTTCCAAACGTCTAACTCGTTGGGCTACGGACTCCATTACTGTAGGGTATTTAATCGCCTACTAAGCTCTACGTCCTCAGCCGTGGCTTGTCGATCGCTGCTAGCAACTTCTCAACAATAAATCCTATGCGACTGACTTGCAAAATTTAGCTGACTATGAAGATCGGTATTCTGGCCCAGATGCTGCAGCAACCGTAGTTTGAGAATAAAAGCGAACAAACGTATATGCCTCTCTTCTCAAGCCCACTACATATGTACATCGTTTGCCAGACAAACCGAAAGTGTTTTTGATGTGTGTGTTTCTGCGATGTTGTTGACCACATCGGGATGCGGTTCTACCAATTATTTTGGGTCCCATTGTTGGGCGCCACTAACTTTATAATAATGAAATTCATAATTACTTATAACTGTAACGAACCAGGCTGGGTGTTGGGGAGTGGGAGAAGGGTGCACGCGGTTATTCCCGGCTGGGATGCTCGTCGGCTAATTGGGGTGGTGATCTTGCCCTCCTCTCACCTAATGCCTATCCTCATTATTACGAAGTTATAATTATGCGTGCTACGACGAGAATTAAGGTGGACCTAAAATTGCCTGAACACATAATTGGCCCTTTCTCCGACCTGTCCCCGAACGCTTTTCCTCGCCTCAGATCTCGTTGAGGGCGGATTGACCCTCCCTACCTTGGCCATTCCTAGGTCGCAATTTATATGGAATGACCCCTCTGCGTTGTTATGGGATCCTCAGGGGCATTGGGCTAGCCGAAGGCAAAAAAAACTGTGAACTAAAACATTATAAAATTTATTGAATTATGATTAAAAACTGATCGATTCCTAAATTAAAACTAAACATAACCCAAGAAAAGTACGCATAAAAAGTAAAAGAATACAGAATAAAAAAGAATATCAATAAAATGGCTTAATAATGATGAGAACTATAACTAACAATTAATTCGGGATTCATGTATAAAGACAGTCAACAGTCAGACCGAAAGGGGGGGGAAAAAACGGAACAAACAATAAGGGGAAGTATGTAATTATTTAAATCTCTCTCTTTCTTTTTCCATGAGTGGAATTGTCAGGGTTAAGTTCTCTTGTACTTCGTTCTCACTCACCCGATGATCCGCATATCCACCGACGAAGCGCTTCCCGGAGGAGATTTGGACCTGTAAAGTGAGCTCCGATTGGGAGTAAATCAAAGGCACACAGAAAAAAAACCTCACTCACAAATCCCACTCTTTGCTCGCTCCACTTTTACTTTGGGAGACTCATTCCACTCGGGTACAAAAAAAACTCTCTCTCCCCTTTCTTTTCTTTCCTTTGCTTTCGCCTGCCCTTCGCCGACTGTCGCAGACTTTAACGCAAAAAAACTAACAAAAAATATTATTTAACTTATTAAATTACTAACACTAAACACTTAACACTGAAACCTATTATTACTGCAGATCTCTGCCATTCCCGGTTCCTTTTAGGTCTTTTTCCCCTCCGCGATCACTTCATCGTTCCCTGGGACGGTTCCCGACGAAACTCACTCGCGAAGCCACTCGAAAGACCCCGCCAGAACTCGGACTGTTCTTGACGGCGCTCTAGCTATGCTATATAGCCCTGCCTTGGCTCGCTCTCCAACTAGATGCTTGAGTTTTTTTTTCTCTTCCCCAAAAACCACTCAACTCCCGCTAGCGTGACGTCGGTGCCCGTGCACTTGGGCCTGCAAACTTTTCCACTGCTGCTTCGGCGGCTCCTCTGGACCCCTTTTGGCGTCCCTCGGACGCTCGATCTCCTCGACGCCTCGCGTCTTTGGATTCGCGAAGCTGATCCGGGCTGGTTTTGCAACGAAAATACGGCGACGCGGCGTTCCTCTTCTGCAGTATCCACTGCGCCAATGGCCGGTCCTACACGGATGAAATCACCTAACTAGTTTGTCGAATTATTCTTTATCCTTCTCAATCTTACCTAGCTTGGAAAGACTAATTTGCCGGAATGGCTCAAGCTCTTCTCCTCCCGCCGAGATTACTCGTTTTTTTAAGCACTTAGAAAAAAATACTTGTTTGCTGCTGACAAAGAAAACGAATGTTCGGGTCGAACGCCAAAACGGGAAGAGACCGAAGCCAAGCCTCTCAACAAGCTACAACCCTCGGGCCCTCTCAAAGGACAGGGTGAAATGCCAGAGAAAGTTGACAATCCAAGCTGTTAACTTCATCACCCTTTCCTATGCCACTTTTCGTGACCTCCCAGACCTAGCCCATAGAGGGTGCTTGCTCTGCCACGGCCATTACGGTGCCGACCACTAGATGGCGCTGCGAACTAGATCCCTCGGCTGATCCAAGCGTTACACACCCCCTTCCGTCCCCGCAAAGGACGAAAATCTGGAGCATCCACAGATCTCAGAGACTATTAGACCTGACTGTCGAGCTCTCACTGCTACAAAACTATTTGTAATTTTTCACGGCAGAACTCACTGTTGACAGCTCACTGCTACAAGTGTGTTTCAAAATTTCGCCCCACCCCTTCCGCAGCCATAAACAACGAAAATCTGTGGCAACCACCATTTTGAAGATAGGAGAAAATTAAAAACGCACAATCATAGAGAATGGCCATATCTACCAGATTGCCGAATCCGAATAAGATCGGATTATTATTATAGCCAAAAGTAACAAATCAATTTGCAGTGGCTACGCAGCGCCCGTCGACACGTTCTGACTGATTTTCTGTCTCTCTCGCACGCACTCTTTGTCGTTTAATGTAGCCATACTGACTATGTATCGGGTATAAATGTAGAGTTGCGGTCACAGCAACAACTCACAACGTTCCCCCTCGTTTTTTTTAATTTTCGCTCTCTAAATCGTGCTTGCCTGCATCATTTATTCCACTGGACTTCATTTATATCCATGTTATTTATTCACTTTCAACTCGCTGCTGTACCACTAATCATACAGTAAATAGATGTGCCAGATCATACTACGAAAGCGTCACACACGGGTGACCAGGTTGGGTACCCCAGAGACTTCGGCTCTGGCGTTCGGGTTCTGACGCATCATCAGAGAGAGAACGCAGAGAAAACATCTTTGCGTAGGATAGTACACACTCAATATGTTTCGACAAAAATATGTGATTGCAGGTTTTTTTCCTTTTCAGATTTTTTGAACGCCTTCAGGTTTCTTGTTCTGTTGTGCCTCCAGCATATTTTAATGTATTGTGTGTTTAGTATTGCTGGCCGCTAGAACTGAAATTGGAGTTTGGTTCTTGTTTTGGGTCTTTTGATGAACTGACCTACCGCCACAAAATAAATGAAAAATGGGCAGTGGGGTGGGGTATGGTATGTGGATGTGGTCGCGGCAGGACATCGCAAAATTCTCAAAAATCAATTAGAGTGTCCTAATTATGAGAAAGAAATTTGGGTTATGGTAAGTCCTTTTCAAAGGACGAAAAATCGAAAATAAAAGCATCGAAGGAATTAGGTCCATTAATAATGAAAATAAGTAGGAAAAATTGGTAAAACTAGTTGTGTTCTGAGTGATTTCATAAAGAACGGGTCAAATTATGGCAAAAACATAAAAAAACCGAACCAAAATTACTACTTCCGAGACCGCTATGCGATCTGTTCTGCGAGCCGCATGTAAAGTACACGACTCAAACTCAATTTAAAAACTGTACTTTAAGCTAGTGCTTAAACAATAAACAATAAACAATAAAACGTATTTTTTCGAAGACAATGCAAAGCATTGACAAAAGTACTTTTTTAAATATTAGTTATCTTTGATCTACAATGACTACAAAGACTACTATGAAAGCTAATCTATTTCTTTTATGTTAAATATTTTTTAGTTTAGTCCTATGAAATGTAAAAGACTGCTATGAAAGCTCAAGTTTAATTTTTCCTATGTTGAATACTTTTAAGTTTTGTTAGTTATAATAATAACGCTATTAAAGCACCAGTAAACAAGCTAAAATAACATAAAATATTCCTTTTATAATCAAATGGGAAAGTTTTGAAACATCGGTCATACATCGATGCATCGAAGTTTCAATCCGATGTATCAATTTCACATCGATATTTGATCTTGACCACATCGATGGACATCGACATCGATGTTTTCATTCAAATTTACATCACTACATCAAACGTGTCGCAGAGCAAACACAGAAAACTAAATCCCAGGGTCTTCGACTTTGCCGTTCGGCCACCGCCGCGTCATCATGAGCCAGCCGTTAGTATAACAGGCACAATATTTGTTCACAAAAATATGTGATTGTATGCTCTCTTCATTTTTTAGAGTTAAAAGTTTCTGATACTACATATATTATTAGAAAGTTTTGTCCTTTGTTGCCCAATGATCATTTGCTTTATGATCTTCCTTTCGAATTCTTCCCCCGCAATATAAAAAAATCGGATTTTGTATATCCTTAATATTATATTATTTTTTTTTATAATAGAATATACGAATATATATAAAATAGTTTTGGGTCGTCGTCGCTACCCGAAATTTTATTTTGGCGGGGGTTGGCGGATGAGCGAAGCGAGTGTGCTTGCCTCTTGGTAATAATATAATTTTGGAACAACACAATAATTAATTTTAGATAAAAGCTTTAGAAATGATTAAAAAATCTCTGTATTTTCTATTCCTCAATCCAGAGGTACGAACGGCTATAACGTAATAGGCTCTGCACACTGAGCCCATCCCGGGGGAATGGTGGGATTTTTTGACAGATGTGAAACTCCGATTCACACTGCCACCATCCACCATCCACCATCCGTCAAAAACAGCTGATGCCAATAACAAGTTCATTAAATTTGCGCGGAAGATTTATTAATTCTTGGTTATTATAATGGATGATGAAGATATAGCAATTATTTCGGCTGTGGTTGCACAGCAAAATATTTTCTTGCACCAACTAATAATGTTGAATAATGATGATGACGATGATGACTTTAACTTTGACGAAGATGAGATGCTTGACTGGGTAACTGCCATAAAAACACAAAAGTGTAAGATATGAATATTAGTTTGTAAGATTTGAATATTAGTTTAAGATTTACTCATCGATAGTATTATAAGAAATATCAATGTACTCGATATATCGATACTTGTCCTCGACAAGTATCGATATGCCAACACACATTCATTCGAATACGACGATCAAGAAGGAAGAACATATAATAAAACCGTGCTATTAAAAGTTTACATATCAGGTGTGGGGTTTGCCCAAAAAAAAAAAAAATGAACTATGCAGACATAAGAGCGAAAACCAAAAGTGAACTTAGCGACATATTGCGTAGGCAAAACGTATATTTTGATCAAGATGCCAACATACACCAATTACGTACAGCAGTGAAAAAATCATGGAAGACACGCATGAGCTAGGAAATACGGCGCCAAGCGCAGACGAGACTATGCAGGCAGACATTTTGCAGTCCCGGTTGAGCGCGAGATAGAGAGAGACAACCGTAGTGCACAACACGCAGTAGAGGCGGCGCCAGAAGAATATGGTGAAAATGTGCAGAAGGCTCGAGAAGCATTCATGCCGCGACAAGACAACGCTTGTTCGAAATTGACCATGCGATCAGATGAATACGAAGAAGAATCGCGCCGTTTGCAGCAGTTGGAACAATTGTACGTTTCTCGCAAGCGCTTAGCTGATCTCAAATTAAGCATATTAAAAACGGAGAAAGAGGCTATGGAGTTGGAAACGCCGAGAGATTGCATCGACTTGACACACATTGAGGCGTTGATGCGTCCATTTTCTGGAGATGACGACCAGGCTGTAAACAGTTGGATAAGTAACTTTGAGGACATTATGAATTTCCATGGTGTATCCGAGTCCAAGTGCTGGATATTAGCGAAGCGGCTGCTAGGCGGATCGGCGAAGGCGTACATCGACCATGTGGCGCCACTGACTTGGCAATTGATGCGAGCAGAATTGCTCAACGTCTTTGAGCAGAAAGTGACAGCGTGGGACATTGGAAAGCGACTGGAGGCACGGAAAATTGCAAATAATGAAAGCGCATTGCAATATTTCGTCGCAATGTGCAGCATAGCGTCGCAAGCAGACATGGCCACGAGCGATGTGGTCAAATTCATCGTAGAGGGATTGCAGGACAAGACAGGCATGGCAGCATCCATGCTATATTGCAGCACACTCAACGAGTTGCGTGACAAGATGGTCACCTATGATAAGGTCAGAAGAGCTCCTGGCGTCGTAGAAATTCGTAGCGAAGGTATGACAAAGGGAAAACTAAATGTGAGTATGGCAGTAGGGCAGCAGCAAGGTGGTGGCGCAATGCGTTGCTACAACTGTCGGCAATTTGGGCACGTTATGAAGGAATGCAGTCAGCCAAAGAGACCGGATGGGGCATGTTTTAACTGTTGGAGTACCAGCCACCTATATTCGCAGTGCCCGAAACGAAAGATGGCCACTAGGGTAGCTGCAGTTCAAGATGAGGAGCGACCAGGAAAAAAAAAACAACGACGATTTAGCGGCTGTCCAGTTAATCACTTTATGACTTCCGTTTGGTGAACAAAGAGGCGTCAGTATTTTTAGTCTATTTGATACAGGTAGCCCTGTAAGTTTTATTCATAAGTCTTTGATACCGAAGTCGGCTATAGTTGAAGCCTATAATGAAGTTAGGAAATACTATGGACTAGGAGGACAACCAATTCCCATATGGGGAAAATTTAAGTGCCATATTGAATTTTGCACAAAGAAATATATCGTTTTATTAAACATCGTAGATGATAACATGCTGCCTTTGCCGGTATTGTTGGGACGCGATGCCCTTAAAGTTATTGAAGTAAAATTAGTTCATAAGAAAAATATCAATGCGAAGCAACACACACCATTAAGTTCATTAAAGCAAAAAGATATTAGTTTAACCTGCGCGTCTTTATTCACCGAACGTAAAAATAATATTAACATAAGACTATATGATAAGTTAGATGGTAATCAATCAGAAAGAAGCGAGCTAATCAAACGTTCTAATCCATTTAAAAATCAGACACAAGAAAACTCAAGGAATGACAAAATGGCCATCGAGAATATGAATCAAGGCGACGAATTCAGTAACTTTTGTGCGTCGGTAGAGATTGATGAAGAGGAACATATTAACGTAGGTTTCGAATTTGGCCCCACTCTTGCAGAAAAGTGTAGGGAAGTTATTAAGACATACTATTTACACAAAGAATTTGACTTTAAAGCACCACCAAAGTATCAGATGCAGATTCGTGTAACAGAAACAACACCATTTCATTGTACTCCGCGTCGTTTATCCTACCATGAGAGAGAGAAAGTAGCTGAAATAGTAGATGATCTGTTAGAAAAAGAAAGTAATCCGTCATAGTGAGTCTCCTTATGCTTCCCCGTTGGTCCTAGTAAAAAAAAAAATCAGGAGAACTTCGAATGTGTGTCGATTACCGTGGTCTGAACAAACGAATTGTTAAAGATAATTTCCCATTGCCCCTTATTGAGGACTGTCTTGAGTTTTTAGAAAACAAGTGCTGTTTTTCCATTATAGATTTGAAAAGTGGGTATCATCAAATAGGCGTAGAAGAAAAATCAGTTCCGTATACATCGTTTGTGACACCGCAAGGACAGTATGAGTACTTGAGAATGCCCTTTGGGTTAAAAAAATGGATCCGCTATTTTTCAGAGATTTATTTCGAGCTCTTGAGAGACTTTATTAGGAACAAAAGCATTGTAGTGTACATGGATGATATATTAGTAGCGACTAAAACAGTTGAAGAACACATGGATATATTAAAAAGACTATGCATTCGGTTTAGCGAGCAAAATTTAGAGATAAATCTAAAAAAAGTGTAGGTTTGTCAATCGAAACATCGATTTCCTGGGGTATAAAGTTAATCAAAACGGAATAGTTCCTAGTGATTCCCATATTGAGGCCTTGAAAAATACCCAGTCCCTCAAAATGTAAAAAGCACTGCACTCATGCTTGGGATTCTTTTCGTATTTTCGACGTTTCATGTTGTCATTTGCGACGACAGCTAAGCCCTTGGTGCAGTTGTTAAAAGAAGGTGGTCCGTTTCCCATGAATAGAGAACAGGTGAAGACGTTTGAAACTCTTAAGAATGCGTTGGCAAATCCTCCGGTATTAGCCATTTTAGCCCAAATAGAGAAACGGAATTACATACAGACGCAAGTTCATACGGTTATGGCGCAATACTGATGCAAAGACAAGATGATGGGAAGATGCACCCTGTGTCCTATTATTCCGGCAAAACAACAGAAACAGAATCACGTTATCATAGTTTCGAACTAGAGACATTGGCTATAATTTATGCATTGAGGCGTTTTAGAGCATATTTGGAGCATAGGTCCTTCAAAATAATCACGGATTGTAATTCGTTAGTACAGACGTTAACCAGAAAGTCAATTAGTCCTAAGATAGCACGGTGGTCCCTAGAGTTAGAGAACTATGATTACTCCATTATGCACAGACCTGGGGCCAGTATGGCGCACGTTGATGCCCTGAGCAGACAAGATCAAGTGACGAATATGTTAGAGGATGGTTATAGAGTCAAATACGGTTTAGTAAAGTCTAATTTAGAAAAAGATGAGAGTACAAAGCAATATACAAGGAATAGTGTAAGTAGAGACAACCCTGGTAGTGAGCATAAAGGTACCGTAGAGAACCCTGTGATTAAGTGTAGAGAATCAAGTGCAGTAGGAAGTAGATTGGGAAATAGGTGGAAGTCTGATGATAGAGAGAACCTTGGTAGTGATTGTAGAGATAACATAGAGAATAGTGAATATAGGGAAGAGGATGGATCGAAGATTGAAATTAGAGATTTGAGCCAATGTAGAGGAAGCGTTAACGATGTGCTGGGGGAGTAAAATTACATTAGTAGTAGGAATTCAGATAAAGAGAAAAAAATGTGTTGAGGATACAGTAGAGAGGGACAAGTTAGAGTTTCAGGAGGAAAGATTACTAAAATCATTGATAGTTGGGGTAGTAGGTGCAACGCCAGAAGATGTTGATGTGATATTGCAAACAGAACAGATGCGAGACAAGGAAGTAGTTAGGATTCGAAAAATGCTAGAGGATGGAATTGAAGTAGATTTTGAAATGATAGATGGTATTGTTTACAAGAGGAGTTGTGAAAACAAACTATGTTTCTATGTACCAATGTGTATGGAAGAGCAGTTGATAAGGCGGTCACACGAAAAACTAGGACATCTGGCCGCAGAGAAGTGCGTGAGTGACCTTTTGAGGACCTACTGGTTTCCGTCAATGAGAAGTAAAGTGGCAAGGTTCATCAGAAACTGTCTACCGTGTATACTACACTCGATGCCTAAAACAATCCATAACAGAACGCTCCATAGTATCCCAAAGTCGTGTGTTCCTTTTCATACCCTACATGTTGATCATTTGGGTCCGTTGCCGAGTATTAGATCTAAGCGAAAACACCTCCTTGTGGTAATAGATGCATTCACTAAGTTTGTCAAATTGTTCCCGGTTAATAGTACCAGCACGCGGGAAGCGAAGGATGCCTTAAGTAAATATTTTGATTTCTATAGTCGCCCTACTAGGATAATATCAGATCGTGGGACCTGTTTCACCTCGTTAGAGTTCTCTAGTTTTCTGCAGGAGAGAGGGATAGAGCACATTAAGGTAGCTACAGGTGCACCGCAGGCGAATGGCCAAGTAGAGCGGGTGAATCGTGTTCTTTCTCCTATGTTAGGAAAACTGTCAGAGCCCCTTGAGCAAGCCGATTGGTATAGGTTGATGAGCAAGGTAGAGCACGCCATTAATAACTCAGTTAACAGCAGTACGAAAAGACACCTAGCACATTGTTATTTGGAATACCCCAGAAAGGACCCGTTGTAGATGAATTAACCGAATACCTAGAGGAGAAGTTAGCGTCAGAACTTAGAGAGTTGGAAACTATAAGAGAAATAGCAAGTGAGAACATACGGTTGTCGCAGAAAAGAAATGAGAAGATGTATGCCCATAAACATAGAGCCCCATTAAAGTATGAACCTGGTGACTATGTAGCAGTCCGGCATGTGGACACAACACCGGGGATCAATAAGAAGTTCGCACCAAAGTATCGAGGACCGTACAGGATCAATAGAGTATTGGATAATGATCGTTATGAGGTTGTCGACATTGAGGACTGTCAGTTGACGCAAATGCCATTCCGAAGTATACTAGAACCAGCAAGGCTTAAACCCTGGGTAGAGTGTAAGGATAAAACCATAGTCTCATGTTGTTAATCGATGAAAAAGTATGTTAAGTAAGACAATACCGAATAAGAAATGTTTAACCAATTGTATGCCTTAGTGTGTAGATCGTGGGCGATCTGTAGTCAGGTTGCCCGAATGTAAGATATGAATATTAGTTTGTAAGATTTGAATATTAGTTTAAGATTTACTCATCGATAGTATTATAAGAAATATCAATGTACTCGATATATCGATACTTGTCCTCGACAAGTATCGATATGCCAACACACATTCATTCGAATACGACGATCAAGAAGGAAGAACATATAATAAAACCGTGCTATTAAAAGTTTACAAAAGCCAGGAAGGTTATGGTCGTTTGTGAGTACTTCTACTAACTTCAACCAAAGTTTAAAGTACAAGGACATATTTTATGGTTTTAGAAGCGGTTCGGGACATTTTGGGAGAAAGATGTACCAGAAAACAACGAGGCGTTTTTCAAAGAGAGTTTCCGAATGGAGAGGCCCTGCTTTGATATTTTAGTGAATCGGCTTGAAGTGCTGCGAAAGAAGGACACCAACTGCCGAGCTGCAATTCCTTTGGAAAAGCGCATCGCCATTGCGCTATACACTTTGGGCTCGTCCTCTGAGTACCGAACAGTTGGCAGGCTTTTTCGGTGTAGCTCCAAACAGTGTGTGTAATATCCTGCACGAGTTTTGCAGAGCACTTATCGACGAGTTTTCGAAGGAGTACATGTCGCCCAATTACCTAACTTCCGACAAAATTGATGAGTGCGTAAAGGGATTCGAGGCAATTGGGTTTCCTCAGTGCCTAGGTGCAATTGGTAGGAAATCAATATGAACTTCAGCAATATGTTTACATATAAATTGGTTTTAAACTTCATTTTATTCTAGATGGATGCCACATCGAAATAAAACCACCAGCAGCTGAGGCAGTAGACCACCATAACTATAAGGGCTGGTATTCCACAGTCTTGTTTGCCCTAGTGGATTATAGGTATGCAAATATCTTGCACAAAAATATGTATTTAGCAAGTTGGTTTAATGTCCTAAATTATTTAAATCCGATTCTTTTTAGATACAGATTTACATATGTAAATATCGGCTCTGCAGGAAGGTGCAATGACTCGATGATATACCAGAAGTCAAGCCTTGCAAAACATATCGAAGCATCGGCATTACTCCAAGAGAAAGCCAAGGAAATAAGCGGAGTAAACGTCCCTGTAATGCTTATCGGGG
The DNA here is from genome assembly GCA_008121275.1 of Drosophila lowei. Classification (NCBI taxonomy): domain Eukaryota; kingdom Metazoa; phylum Arthropoda; class Insecta; order Diptera; family Drosophilidae; genus Drosophila; species Drosophila lowei. The sequence continues at coordinate 31,732,840 of CM017777.1, read as the reverse complement.
ACTCGGCATTTAGGTTTTCTAAAAAGCTGATGAAACCTTACCCGTTTTCCACAGTCGCCTCTTTGGAACAGCGCACGTTTAACTACAACCTTTCCAAAGCTAGGCGAGTGGTGGAAAATGCATTTGGGCATTTAAAAGCCAGATTTCGAATAATCGGAAAAGGTCTTGATAGCCACCACAAAATAATAGCGCCATAATAATGAGCTGTTGTATTTTACACAATATATTAAATATGCACAACAGCGCGATTAATGAAAATTGGGAGCTTGCAACAAATGAGCAGCGCGAACAGCCCGATACCAGCAACAGTTCTGCTGACTTTAATCAGTCAGCAGAACAGATACGATCTGCAATCGCAAAATATTGTGTAGACCGTAATGAAAATTAAAAACTCATTTATTTTTATTTTTTAAAACTTCTAATAAGTCGTTCTGGAATTTTGTTTGGGCGCTGATCAAGTCCTGCACCATCTTCTCCTGCCTAACGTGGTGGTCCTTTTGTTGTTCGAGACGCTCCTGGGCGATCTCTGCCAGCAACGAAATGTCGGTCTTTTTCTTTTTCTTTGGCGGAGGCCCAGACAAGGTGCTGGAGCTACAAGATCCGTCCAGGTCCATCTCAATAATATCCGAAAAGTACTCATCAGGATCTGCAATGAACACCTTAAATGAAAAATATATTTTTAGCAATAAATTAATAAAACTTACTGTCGTTGTCCAATGTGCTCTGCTCCATGTTGTTTATCCGGTAGCACCCCAGAAATGAGTTTAATTTATCGTAATGTTGCCACCCAGATGGAGCACCCCCGCTCGGTCCAATTTTATTTTTTTCAATCCTGCAAAGTATAAAAAAATAGTAGGTTTCACAATCTTTTATTTGGCAGAGTCAATAATATTTACCTGTATTTTTTGGTCATGTTCTCGAGCTTTGTCCTTATCTCGCCCCATCCAAGCTCAAGCCCAGCCTCCTTCATGGACTCGGCCATCTCCATGTACACATGTGAATTTTTGCGTGGTCCGCGCAAATCTTCAATTTTCTCCTGCCATATGTCAATCAGCAGGCACTCAAGCGCGGCACTCCATTTCACCCTGCCGCCTGCTGTTGTTCTCTTGTTTGCTGCATTGTGTAATAATATTATATATTATAAACAATAAAAAACAAATATATCTATTCAACTTACCACTGGAGGAGTTTTCTGGCACTAAATCCATTTTATTAATAAATTTTTCGAAAATTTGGTCTGCTCTCCTTCCGAGCTGTTCTGTTGTTGTTTTTGTTTTTTGTTAATTTTGTCACAATCATTGTTTACGTTTTCGCAGTGAATACCATTTTTCCATTGTGAATGACAATTATTCAGAGTTGCATTTGAAAACCATCGGCTAACTATCGCATAGAAACGTGCGGTTTAGGAACATCCAAAATGGATGGTGGACTAACTGGGAAATTTTCGGAACGGCAAAACCTTACGGACCATCCCCGAAATGGATGGTGGATGGTGGATGGTCGTCAGTGTGAAGACCCTATAACATTTTGTATATATGTGCAAGACAGTCCATCACTAGGTGCAGGTGTCATCCCTAGCCTTCCACAGGCCAGACAGAGCAACGGCATCGGAAACCTACGCATGCACACGAATATACAAAGTAACGGTGAGCGCAGAACCAAAGCGAAGGAAGCCGAAAGCGGGCAGAGAGAGAGCGCCGACAGCGGAACAGATAGCAGCAGCAAATTCACCAAGCGGGCATAAGTCGATCTGCATGCGCCAGAGCGAGAGGGAAGAAAGACAGAGGCTCGGAGTCAGTGTTGCCGACTACGCTTTTTTTCCCGTCAGATCTGGCTTTTTTGGAAGACCAAATGCGGGAAAAATTTGTGAATTGCGGGAAGCGGGAATTCTGGATTTTTTATAAAAGTTGCCAACGGTTACATAAAAAGTAAGAAAATGTTGCCGGTTTATCATTATTTTTTAACGATATTTGCCAGCCCACCAGATAATTTAGAAATTCTAAAACAGGTTGACATTTTTCCGTCAACAAAATCTTTTGCGCTAAGAAAAATGAAATTAGCAAAATTTTGGATTACCTAAAAGTTGAAAATATTCAGAAATTGAATGCAAATATAGCGATATTAATTTAAAAAAGAGAGAAAATATCAGCGGCAGCACTAGGCTTTGGAGGCTTACTTCTATAAAGATTCTGTTGAAAACAGCTGATTTCTTGACCTGGCAGTTGTTGCACTGAAAATGCTATCATTGCGGGTATTAAGCCAGGTTAATCTGGTTAAGACAAAACTAAGGAATTCCATGAAACTAAGCAGGACCAATAGCATTCTGTGCATAAGGTGAAGTTTTATTGTTAGTGAAAGGATATTACTAGTATTTACTTAAATTTACAGGTATGGCTTGCGAAGACTTGGAAAATGCTGTTTTGACTACGAAGTGCCACATAATTACCTAAGCATGATTGGTACGACCATGTCGTACGAATGCGAATCAGAAGCTAGCCCCACAGAGCTGAATGAGTTAATGAAAATTATATAAAATACATATTAAATATCACTTTAATAAAAAATTGTTAACACCATTATTTACGCTTTTTTTTGGATTTTTGTTTTTTTTTGAAAATTTTCAGCTCTTTTTCGTTTTTCTTCAAGTTAGAAACAGCTTTTTTTTCTGATAAAAAGTTGGCAGCACTGCTTGTGGCCTAGAAACGTCGGCGTCGCTGCCGCTGCTGTCCTGTTGCTGCCTGCTGCGGCGCACTCAATTTTTCTCTCTCTGCCCGGAGACAGCCAATGAGGTGGCGGTGGTGGCTCTGCCCGCGTCAGCGTCGGCAGCGCTGTTGCTCTCTGAATTGGTTAACTTCGCTCGGAAGATCTCCGCGATCCACAATCCACACGGCGCTCATAGATCATAAGGCTTAGAGTTTTACGTTTTCACCGTTTTCAGACGGCCGATCTAATGCTCGACCTACCACGAAACACAACGGTTTTCATTTCTTTTTGACGGTTAACCGGGGACGGGGAACCAACCCCTTCCCTTCCCCTACAGGCCCTGGCCATACCCAAGCCAGGGCCTTCACCCGTCCCAAATAAGAAGTCATAAGTATTTATTTATAATATATTATATATTTATTATTGTTGTTTAAATTTAAACGTAAACAGAGTGGACTGGGCATGTGCCACAAGTGCAGTCTGGGGCAGCTGGTGCAGCTGGGGCAGCTGGTGCAGCTGGGGCATCCTGGTCGCGTGCCGGTGGGGGCGTGCCTACTATTTAACTACATATGTGTAGTAACAGACATGGTAGAAAAATGACAGTGTAACATTGGTTACAATAATGGTTGTTTGGAAATTTTGACAGTGTTGTATAAAGTAAAGGTAAAACTAATCTTAATATTAATTTGTGTTTTTGTGTAGATTATTTATATTGTTTTAAATTACATATGTATTTGTGTTTTGTGTAGATTGTTTTACATTGTTTTATTGTGTTGTATTGTCATTGTATTTGATGTGTTAGTGTTATTGTGGCTGATTTCCATATTGTGAGTTGAAAAATTTTCTTCGCCAGTTTTCACGTCTAGCCTGGAGTACTGTCATCTGGATGGCACTCAGACTTCTGTTGCTGCTTGGATTGTGTTGTTCAATCACCCAGAAATCATCAGGGCCATAGCATGGGTCGTGCTAAGCAGTGAAATGCTCACCACAGATGCCCCCGCATGTTGCAAACACCTTGGAGCAGTACGAAAAAGGCAGTTTGCCGCAATTGACGCTTCGGTGAGCGGTGGCGGCGAAATGGGCAAAACCATCGGCGAATGTGGGATCAGCAGAGACCAATTCTAGTCGGTCCTCCAGTGCCTGAATGTGCCCGAATATCAGGCTGATTATATCCACGGGAAGATCCAGAATATTCGGCATGACGAACACTTTTGAACACACAAATTATTTCGAACTAGAAGCGAGACTGCCAGTGACGTCACCCGATATATATGTCCTGAGGCATCTGAAAGTATACAAAAATAATAAAAACATTAATAATATATTATATAATATTTAATAAATAAATAAACTTACCTTGATCTTGTTTAACCCCGCTTCAGACGACCGATCTATACCACGAAACACAACGGTTTTCATTTCTTGCGACGGCAACTAGGCTAGTTCACTGGCTCAACAATTTCGTCGTTGGAGAATTGAGCTTCGATCCGCCCAACTACAAACAATAGGTTAATTAATCGGATATAATTATGTGGGCATGGCTAAATGTTCTATCTAGCCAGAAATATTCAGCGGAATATCAAAATCGAGGAATATGGTTACCAATCCCTGACGGAGAACGATTAACCTATTATAAGCCAAGGTGGTATTTCAATTTTCCACCGAAAATAATGGAAATTGAATAATTTTAGCGCAGTTCAGCTAAAAAATATCGGGGGGTTTTTTTAGTTCAGAGGAAAGATGGCATGGATCTACAAATAGAATCTACAATCAGTTATATTTTCCGCCATTTACCTCAAGTCGTTGAACTGTTTAAATAAAGGGGGCTTTAGTGGGCTAAGACGCGTCCACGGTTATTCTGTGCTTCCCACCTTATTCGCATTTACAGTAAAAGTCGAGCCACAGAGTCTGTTGCGATGCGAGGAAACCTCTATCCCCTGTCTCCCCTCTGACCATCAAGCTGTTTACCGTTAGGTACAGCCCGGTCAGCGTCGTTCTCTATTCCCATAGAGAACCCCTTCCCCTTCCCTTTCCCTACAGGCCCAGGCCATACCAAGCCAGGGCCCAATAACAACAATAATAATATATTTTTTTATAATGTATTTATTTATTATATTTTAATTATTTTTATTATTTTATTTAACCAAATTTCCGCAATGAGCGCAGCGCTGCGGGGCTGCCGGCGGCGGGGCATCTGCCGCTGGCGGGTCATCTGCCGCTGGCGGGGCATCAGCTGCCGGTGGGGCAGCTGCCGGTGGGGGTGGGGCAGCTGCCGTTGGGGGTGGGTCGACGCGGGCCGGGGGGGGATTTGGCCCAGCAAGGACCACCTCGCGCGCTATAGCAGCGATAGCGCGCCGCATCCGCCTGGGCACAACGTCGACGTCCCCTCCGGCTCCTCGGGCTCCACCGGCTCCTCCGGCTCCTCGGGCTCCTCGGGCTCGCGCTCAGCGTCTCCGCGGTTACCGGCTCCGCGGTAGCCGGCTCCTCGGTTGCCGGCTCCTCGGTTGCCGGCTCCGCGGTTGCCGGCTCCACGAGCGGCGCCACGTCCACCAAAGTAATTGTTAATAGTATAAGGCATCTGAAAAAATATAAATGTTAATATAATTGTAAGATTTGAATATTAGTTTAAGATTTACTCATCGATAGTATTATAAGAAATATCAATGTACTCGATATATCGATACTTGTCCTCGACAAGTATCGATATGCCGGCACACATTCATTTTCGAATACGACGATCAAGAAGGAAGAACATATAATAAAACCGTGCTATTAAAAGTTTACATATCAGGTGTGGGGTTTGCCCAAAAAAAAAAAAAATGCGATGAACTATGCAGACATAAGAGCGAAAACCAAAAGTGAACTTAGCGACATATTGCGTAGGCAAAACGTATATTTTGATCAAGATGCCAACATACACCAATTACGTACAGCAGTGAAAAATCATGGAAGACACGCATGAGCTGAAATACGGCGCCAAGCGCAGACGAGACTATGCAGGCAGACATTTTTGCAGTCCCGGTTGAGCGCGAGATAGAGAGAGACAACCGTAGTGCACAACACGCAGTAGAGGCGGCGCCAGAAGAATATGGTGAAAATGTGCAGAAGGCTCGAGAAGCATTCATGCCGCGACAAGACAACGCTTGTTCGAAATTGACCATGCGATCAGATGAATACGAAGAAGAATCGCGCCGTTTGCAGCAGTTGGAACAATTGTACGTTTCTCGCAAGCGCTTAGCTGATCTCAAATTAAGCATATTAAAACGGAGAAAGAGGCTATGGAGTTGGAAACGCCGAGAGATTGCATCGACTTGACACACATTGAGGCGTTGATGCGTCCATTTTCTGGAGATGACGACCAGGCTGTAAACAGTTGGATAAAGTAACTTTGAGGACATTATGAATTTCCATGGTGTATCCGAGTCCAAGTGCTGGATATTAGCGAAGCGGCTGCTAGGCGGATCGGCGAAGGCGTACATCGACCATGTGGCGCCACTGACTTGGCAATTGATGCGAGCAGAATTGCTCAACGTCTTTGAGCAGAAAGTGACAAACGTGGGACATTGGAAAGCGACTGGAGGCACGGAAAATTGCAAATAATGAAAGCGCATTGCAATATTTCGTCGCAATGTGCAGCATAGCGTCGCAAGCAGACATGGCCACGAGCGATGTGGTCAAATTCATCGTAGAGGGATTGCAGGACAAGACGGGCATGGCAGCATCCATGCTATATTGCAGCACACTCAACGAGTTGCGTGACAAGATGGTCACCTATGATAAATCAGAAGAGCTCCTGGCGTCGTAGAAATTCGTAGCGAAGGTATGACAAAGGGAAAACTAAAAAATGTGAGTATGGCAGTAGGGCAGCAGCAAGGTGGTGGCGCAATGCGTTGCTACAACTGTCGGCAATTTGGGCAAAAATGAAGGAATGCAGTCAGCCAAAGAGACCGGATGGGGCATGTTTTAACTGTTGGATTACCAGCCACCTATATTCGCAAAACCCGAAACGAAAGATGGCCACTAAGGTAGCTGCAGTTCAAGATGAGGAGCGACCAGGAAAAAAACAACGACGATTTAGCGGCTGTCCAGTTAATCACTTTATGACTTCCGTTTGGTGAACAAAGAGGCGTCAGTATTTTTTTAGTCTATTTGATACAGGTAGCCCTGTAAGTTTTATTCATAAGTCTTTGATACCGAAGTCGGCTATAGTTGAAGCCTATAATGAAGTTAGGAAATACTATGGACTAGGAGGACAACCAATTCCCATATGGGGAAAATTTAAGTGCCATATTGAATTTTGCACAAAGAAATATATCGTTTTATTAAACATCGTAGATGATAACATGCTGCCTTTGCCGGTATTGTTGGGACGCGATGCCCTTAAAGTTATTGAAGTAAAATTAGTTCATAAGAAAATATCAATGCGAAAAAACACACACCATTAAGTTCATTAAAGCAAAAAGATATTAGTTTAACCTGCGCGTCTTTATTCACCGAACGTAAAAATAATATTAACATAAGACTATATGATAAGTTAGATGGTAATCAATCAGAAAGAAGCGATCTAATCAAACGTTCTAATCCATTTAAAAATCAGACCCAAGAAAACTCAAGGAATGACAAAATGGCCATCGAGAATATGAATCAAGGCGACGAATTCAGTAACTTTTGTGCGTCGGTAGAGATTGATGAAGAGGAACATATTAACGTAGGTTTCGAATTTGGCCCCACTCTTGCAGAAAAGTGTAGGGAAGTTATTAAGACATACTATTTACACAAAGAATTTGACTTTAAAGCACCACCAAAGTTATCAGATGCAGATTCGTGTAACAGAAACAACACCATTTCATTGTACTCCGCGTCGTTTATCCTACCATGAGAGAGAGAAAGTAGCTGAAATAGTAGATGATCTGTTAGAAAAGAAAGTAATCCGTCATAGTGAGTCTCCTTATGCTTCCCCGTTGGTCCTAGTAAAAAAAAAGGTTCAGGAGAACTTCGAATGTGTGTCGATTACCGTGGTCTGAACAAACGAATTGTTAAAGATAATTTCCCATTGCCCCTTATTGAGGACTGTCTTGAGTTTTTAGAAAACAAGTGCTGTTTTTCCATTATAGATTTGAAAAGTGGGTATCATCAAATAGGCGTAGAAGAAAAATCAGTTCCGTATACATCGTTTGTGACACCGCAAGGACAGTATGAGTACTTGAGAATGCCCTTTCGGGTTAAAAAAAAATGGATCCGCTATTTTTCAGAGATTTATTTCGGAGCTCTTGAGAGACTTTATTAGGAACAAAAAGCATTGTAGTGTACATGGATGATATATTAGTAGCGACTAAAACAGTTGAAGAACACATGGATATATTAAAAAGACTATGCATTCGGTTTAGCGAGCAAAATTTAGAGATAAATCTAAAAAGTGTAGGTTTGTCAATCGAAACATCGATTTCCTGGGGTATAAAGTTAATCAAAACGGAATAGTTCCTAGTGATTCCCATATTGAGGCCTTGAAAAATACCCAGTCCCTCAAAATGTAAAAAGCACTGCACTCATGCTTGGGATTCTTTTCGTATTTTCGACGTTTCATGTTGTCATTTGCGACGACAGCTAAGCCCTTTATGCAGTTGTTAAAAGAAGGTGGTCCGTTTCCCATGAATAGAGAACAGGTGAAGACGTTTGAAACTCTTAAGAATGCGTTGGCAAATCCTCCGGTATTAGCCATATTTTAGCCCAAATAGAGAAACGGAATTACATACAGACGCAAGTTCATACGGTTATGGCGCAATACTGATGCAAAGACAAGATGATGGAAGATGCACCCTGTGTCCTATTATTCCGGCAAAACAACAGAAACAGAATCACGTTATCATAGTTTCGAACTAGAGACATTGGCTATAATTTATGCATTGAGGCGTTTTAGAGCATATTTGGAGCATAGGTCCTTCAAAATAATCACGGATTGTAATTCGTTAGTACAGACGTTAACCAGAAAGTCAATTAGTCCTAAGATAGCACGGTGGTCCCTAGAGTTAGAGAACTATGATTACTCCATTATGCACAGACCTGGGGCCAGTATGGCGCACGTTGATGCGCTGAGCAGACAAGATCAAGTGACGAATATGTTAGAGGATGGTTATAGAGTCAAATACGGTTTAGTAAAGTCTAATTTAGAAAAAGATGAGAGTACAAAGCAATATACAAGGAATAGTGTAAGTAGAGACAACCCTGGTAGTGAGCATAAAGGTACCGTAGAGAACCCTGCGATTGAGTGTGGAGAATCAAGTGCAGTAGGAAGTAGATTGGGAAATAGGTGGAAGTCTGATGATAGAGAGAACCTTGGTAGTGATTGTAGAGATAACATAGAGAATAGTGAATATAGGGAAGAGGATGGATCGAAGATTGAAATTAGAGATTTGAGCCAATGTAGAGGAAGCGTTAACGATGTGCTGGGGAGCGTACATTAGTAGTAGGAATTCAGATAAAGAGAAAAAATGTGTTGAGGATACAGTAGAGAGGGACAAGTTAGAGTTTCAGGAGGAAAGATTACTAAAATCATTGATAGTTGGGGTAGTAGGTGCAACGCCAGAAGATGTTGATTTGATATTGCAAACAGAACAGATGCGAGACAAAGGAAGTAGTTAGGATTCGAAAAATGCTAGAGGATGGAATTGAAGTAGATTTTGAAATGATAGATGGTATTGTTTACAAGAGGAGTTGTGAAAACAAACTATGTTTCTATGTACCAATGTGTATGGAAGAGCAGTTGATAAGGCGGTCACACGAAAACTAGGACATCTGGCCGCAGAGAAGTGCGTGAGTGACCTTTTGAGGACCTACTGGTTTCCGTCAATGAGAAGTAAAGTGGCAAGGTTCATCAGAAACTGTCTACCGTGTATACTACACTCGATGCCTAAAACAATCTATAACAGAACGCTCCATAGTATCCCAAAGTCGTTTAATCCTTTTCATACCCTACATGTTGATCATTTGGGTCCGTTGCCGAGTATTAGATCTAAGCGAAAACACCTCCTTGTGGTAATAGATGCATTCACTAAGTTTGTCAAATTGTTCCCGGTTAATAGTACCAGCACGCGGGAAGCGAAGGATGCCTTAAGTAAATATTTTGATTTCTATAGTCGCCCTACTAGGATAATATCAGATCGTGGGACCTGTTTCACCTCGTTAGAGTTCTCTAGTTTTCTGCAGGAGAGGGATAGAGCACATTAAGGTAGCTACAGGTGCACCGCAGGCGAATAGCCAAGTTCAGCGGGTGAATCGTGTTCTTACTCCTATGTTAGGAAAACTGTCAGAGCCCCTTGAGCAAGCCGATTGGTATAGGTTGATGAGCAAGGTAGAGCACGCCATTAATAACTCCGTTAACAGCAGTACGAAAAAGACACCTAGCACATTGTTATTTGGAATACCCCAGAAAGGACCCGTTGTAGATGAATTAACCGAATACCTAGAGGAGAAGATAGATCCAGAACTTAGAGAGAAACCAACTATAAGAGAAATAGCAAGTGAGAACATACGGTTGTCGCAGAAAAGAAATGAGAAGATGTATGCCCATAAACATAGAGCCCCATTAAAGTTATGAACCTGGTGACTATGTAGCAGTCCGGCATGTGGACACAACACCGGGGATCAATAAGAAGTTCCCACCAAAGTATCGAGGACCAATACAGGATCAATAGAGTATTGATAATGATCGTTATGAGGTTTTCGACATTGAGGACTGTCAGTTGACGCAAATGCCATTCCGAAGTATACTAGAACCAGCAAGGCTTAAACCCTGGGTAGAGTGTAAGGATAAAACCATAGTCTCATGTTGTTAATCGATGAAAAGTATGTTAAGTAAGACAATACCGAATAAGAAATGTTTAACCAATTGTATGCCTTAGTGTGTAGATCGTGGGCGATCTGTAGTCAGGTTGCCCGAATGTAAGATTTGAATATTAGTTTAAGATTTACTCATCGATAGTATTATAAGAAATATCAATGTACTCGATATATCGATACTTGTCCTCGACAAGCCGATATGCCAACACATTCATTTTCGAATACGACGATCAAGAAGGAAGAACATATAATAAAACCGTGCTATTAAAAGTTTACATAATATAAAATAAAAAAAAAATATATATATTTACTTACGTCTTTCTCGTTGCACGGTTGCAGTTGGTTTTGAATTCCAATCAGACAGCGGAATCCGATAGAACCCATAATATCGATATCCAAGTGCACGGTTGCATTTGCCAATATTCTGCAATTAAGTAAAAATATATTTAAATGGCTTGTAAACAAATCTGAAATGCAGGAAAATAAATTAAACAAAACGTTTGCTGTACTACAATAAAATAATTTGGTTGTTTTTTGCCAACATGTTTTTTTATTATCAAATTAGCAGCGCTATGATCATATGTGCGGGTGGATTCGATACCGGTATCGATAAACACCTTCACCACCAACAAAACAAGTGCGCAAAGCAAGTTTTATATTTTAAATATTGTTTAAATAACGTGAAAGTGTAAAAAAACAAGGTGACAATGCTTAACAGCTGGTAAGTTAAAGTTATTTTTTCAATTGGACGTAAGTTTTGCGCAAAATCCTATGTTTTTGTGTTAAATTTTCGGTTTTTCATTTTTGTGTGCATTTTTGGCGTGCATTTTTGCGTGCAATTTGCAATTTCCCTTAGGGTGAAATTTGTGCGTGAATTTTTAGGGTAAAATTTATGCTGTGCGTGAAATATGTGCGTGGAATATGTGCGTACCAGTGAAATTTGTGTGTGCAATGTGCAATTTCCTTTTTCCAATATTATTTGTATTGTATTTCCAATTGCATTTGTATTGTTGTATTATTTTAGCGGCCAACTTGGCAACGGACATGCAAGGATGAGACCAACAAAGATCCAAGAGAGTCCCTAGGTTCGAGGCCTGGGCTGACCGACTTCTGCTGTTTTTTCATTTTCTCAAAAAAGACCAGGCGAGGGTCCCTAGGCTCGAGGCCTGGGCTGACCGACTTCTGCTGTTTTTTCATTTTTTATCCCAATATTTATTTTTTTTATAATAATAATAATAATAATAATTTTATAATATTCCAGCAAAACCGACAGATGCTTAGTAACAGGCTGCAGTGGCGATGTAAAATCGTTCGCTATTCCGAGGATGGGTGAAATCCATGATAAATGGATTAAGAACCTTAATATATCTAAATACAACACACGCTCCCGAGTATGCGCGAAGCATTTCCAGAAGGAGTGTATTTTGAACGGGAGGCTTCGAACAGGATGTCTTCCAACCGAAAATTTGGGTAAGTTAGTAAAATAAGTTAGTTTCTAGTTAGTTTTAATAGTCTGTCCGTCTGTCGAACCTGCACAAATGTGTTTCACAAATGTTTAATGTAGCCATACTGACTAGTTATCGGGTATAAAGTAGAGTTGCGGCCGCAGCAGCAACTCACAACGTTCCACCTGCTATTATACTTAATTCAAACAAATTAAAATGATATTAATTACTTTTATTTTCACTTTTGTTAATTTAGGACATAAGCCATTGTTTGAGAACTCGCTCAGCAATAGGCAAAAAAAGGCATTGTTTCAATAAAAGATATTGAAAACAAAACTGCCGATCTAGCAATAGATAATATTGATATCAATTACAACGAAGATACATATTCTTCTCAAGAATCCGGCTATGAATTTCTGGAAAAGAAATGTAAAGCCCTAAATGAGGAAAATATTTCCCTAAAAGAGGAAATCAAAAATTTGCATGAAAAATTGCACACATTCACTGTCCAAAGTGAAGATAGCAAACCTTATTTACAGAAAATACATGATTTAGAGAAAGAAATTTCTCAACTTAAATCAATGAGCCCGAACAGCGCTCATGAAGAAAAACAATGTGTTTCGCCGCCGCTCCAAGTATTTGAGCCTGGCTTTCAAGGCGAACATATTGAAAAGTTGAAGAAACTTGTACAAAAGTTGGATGAGAGTCACAGAAATTGTGCACTAATTTTTGATGAAATGTTCATCCAACCAGAAATAAGTTATCTTGCCAATGTTGACCGAGCAATTGGTTACGTAGACCTGGGAGACGGAATTTCCGATAAGGAACAATATTCCTCCCAAGCCACTGGAATGTTGACATTCCTTGTTAGAGGGCTGGTCAGTGATTACAGCTATTTTGTTAACTCAATATTTGTTAACAAAAATGTAAATCACAAATACGCCCAAGCCATTGGTCAGGCGGTTAAGTGTTGCACTGCAGCCGGCTTAAATGTCCGCGCTATAGTCTGCGATCAGGCAGCAGTAAACACGGCGGCTCTTGACAAAATAGACCGTGAAAGATTGATCGATCCGCCAATTCCTCAATTCGTGTGCGATTACGTACATTTATTCAAGAGTGTTAGAAATAACTTCTTGACACACGACATAACTACACCAGTCGGAAAAGCGACATGGAAAGTTATCGAAAAGTTTTATGAAGTCGATTCATTAAACTCTTTTCGCTTGGCACCCAAGATTACGGAAAAGCACATCAATCCGCAAGGATTTGATAGAATGAATACCGAATTGGCTGTTCATGTTTTTTCGAATACGGTCAGCACAGGCATTAAAATGCTTGCTGATCGTGATACTTTTGAAGACAAGGATGCAGCCATTGCTACATCCATGTTTTTAAAAAGTATGAACGATGGTTTCGATGTATTGAACAATACATACTGCCATGCCAATATTACGTTCACCAATCGCTTGGATGAATTTGTAAGTTATTTGGGAAAGATTAAATTCGGCCCCCATAAAATAACCGAATCAGATTCCCAAGCCAGTTGCCTGAAAAGGCTGATTGAAACTTGCAAAAGAATCAATCATATTACAAAAGATCTTTTAGAAATAAAAGATATTCAAAAAATAAATACCAGGGGTTTCAACCAAGACTCCCTGGAAGAATATTTTAATAGTTTAAAGCGAGAAATTGGGTGGCAATATGATAGCCCAACAGCAGCTCAGTTGGTTCAGCACCTGCCTCTAGAAATACCTGAAAAGGTAAATTTGGAGGATGACGCTAATCAAAATTCAATTAAACAGCATGGATTAATTGTATATCAAACGGAAAGTTTGAATCGCGCAATTGGTAAAATTGCGGAATTCGCTGCTGTAAGAACCACATTAGGAATTGTTCTGTGCAAACTGAACATTGAATGTACTGTCTGTCAAAGAATAGTAATTCCTGATGGAAAGAGCCTTCGTGGAATTAAAAATCCAACACAAGCTCTTTTTGAACATTCTTTAAATCATATTCAAATATTTACAGAATGTTTCAAAACCACTCCATGCGATAGAAATATTGCAAGAAATATTGTTGAAAAATGCGTTAAGCATGATTTGGAGTGGTTTACGGTTTCTAGTCCATGCGCTTCTCATAGACGCGAAATCGTAGAGCACTTGATAAAAGTGTTTGTGTCTACGAACTATAAATGGTTCAATGATAAATTGAATACCAATAAATGTATAATAGCAGACAAAAAGCGTTTAGAAATAAACGAAAATAATAAAAGGAAATGGATGCACGAAGGGAAGTTATATTCTGAAAAGAATAGCCCATAAGCCCAAAAAAATAAAGGGAATAATAAAAGATGGCTTTTGTGAATAGAAAATATTTACAACATGCTGAAAAGCACGCATCGCCCTTTAATTTATAAGAATATGCCAATGGCTGCAGAAATGTAGGCTGTCCGATTTACCATCTTTTTCATTATTGAAAAAGAAAAGATCGCTGATGAGGAAGAGTGGTGTCTTCCGAAACAGTCTAAATAAATATATATGTTTTATACGATTTTAAATCTTTTCTTAAACTAAAAATACGGGTGTGATTGTCATTTTCCGCTCTTTCGCTCTTTACGCTCTTTACGGTTATCAAAAGAGATTTGGGGCGGCGCGAGCTGGTGCGCCGTGCGACACACATTCTGCGCCGCCGAGTCCTTGGGTCCCCGAAGCATTCGCAGCAGCAGCAGAAGCGGATTCGCATTCGGAACTCTGTTTCAGAGTGAATTTGCAACTCGAGAGTGACGGCACGACGGCGGCTAACGGAACAAGGCTCGGTAAATAGTCCAGGCGACATACACAGAGGCGGCGGCATCCACAACAGTGGCAGTGGCAGTGTCAGCAGCACCAACACACCAACACAGACAAGAGGATAGGCAAAGCAGAGCAGAGTGGAAGTGGAAATGGGAATGGTCATGCCTGCCGCTGTCGCTGTCGCCGTCTCTGCTTCTCCTACCATGTAATCCCCGCTGGTGTCTGTGTGTGTGTGTTGTGTGTGTGTGGTCAGTGTGTGTCATTTTCCCAGTGCGGTAGACCAGACTATGACGAAAAACTACGGCGGAAAATCGGAAAATCGTGTGTGCATTTGGAAAACCAAACCGTCTGCGTGTGCTTCTTTTGTTACTGATGGTGCTGTCGGTCCATATTCGTTAAGCCAGCGTCATCAGTGGCAACAGCCGCACCGCAACCCAACCCCCAGAAGAACGAGTATGGTATGGCATGCCCTGCCTCTGCCGCCGCCATACAGCCCCCAGCAGAAAAATCAATCCCCCGGTCGCACAGCGCAGACAGCGCCACACCAGACGTGGGAGAGTTTTTTTTTCTTTCGCAAAAAGAAAGACGAAAAACCGTCAACCTCCAAGCCGAATAGAAATTTTGCTTTTTATGCCATTGCAGACACAGTATTTGTTTCGAAATATTCCGCAGACAAAACCCCCACACAACACACGAGAAAGACTGACAGACAGAAAATGTTAAGAGAAAATCAAATGGCCGCTCCCAAAAAGTCCCGAACTTATCCACAACAGCCAGAGCAGGAAAGGGGCCCGTGGCAAGGGGAACGGGGAACGGGAATCGAGGGGGAGAGCAACCACAACAACAGGCAAAGAAATTACAAGAAAGAGTATTAGCATTGAGAAGAAACGAAATCGGCAAATAAAGATGCTTTAAAAAGCATTGAGTTTATGATATTCAATATATTGTATGAGCAGAGTTGGTGGGCGTGTCGGTAGTGGTAGTGGTAGTGCCCCGACCTACTTTGGTTTAGGTCTGAAGGTCTTTGTCATTAGCTGGGCTCTCTAAGAACTCTGGGCTAATTACCAGGAGACGAGATGACGGCAGACCCGGCTGTGCCCTGCTCTGGGGTAGAATTTTCACCAAATGTCTCAATTGAATAAGTGCGAAATTCGAGTAGAGCAAAGCTCCACACATGGATGGGGATAGTTAGTCCGAATGGGTGAGTGGGCGAATGGGTGTCCATTGTGCCGAGCCTAGTTAAAGTGTCCGAATCTTAATCTGTTTACTTGTCGGCTGTTGATTCAATCAACACGAACACACAGATGCACTCTCTCAATGCAAATTGGGTTTATTGTTCGGTCAATTGGATAAGATTTGCTTAGGTGATTGGCTCGGAAGATTATGAGCTCGAAAGATGATGTATGTGCTGTGATGGCTTGGACGTTGACGCTGACGTTGAGGATGAGGTGATTTGGCACTTGTCAGATCTAGTTTCAGTTGCTAAACAGCAACCAGTGCGTGCGGACGAGCCGTGTTCAAGCCCACAGACGATTACCCAAAAACAGACTCTGTTGAGCAGTGCTAATCCTTTCATCTATCCCTCTCTCTCTCTCTCCAAACCAAAAAGGATTTTCCGTGAAAGTGACTCGAGTGCGAAATGATATTTTAAGAAACAAAGCGAATCAGGCCAGAGCCAAAGTGCAAACAAAACGAAAAGTGTTCAGCAGCAAACATCGCCCCCACAATAGGATCGGGGCCCAAGGAGCCACAGACTGCACTCCAATGCAGTCCCCACTGTAGGTGCGTATAAGTCCCAAACACAGCACGCAACTATGAGGGGGGAAGGCTAAATGCTAGGACTATGACTAGGACTATGGCATATCACAGGTTTTTTGCCAAAAGGGCGTGTGTTTTATCCTCTCTCTGAAAGTCTTTGCGAGTGTGCGAGTGTGCTAATGTGTGTGTGTATGTGTGGATGAGTGGGTGAGTGGCGCTGCTTCCTCTCTGGTTACTCTTGTTGTTGGAATTTTTCATTGATGCTGATGGTTTCGTACATCAACTTGCTGCTCCTTTCTCCTTTCTCCACTCTCCAGTCGGTCGGTGTGTAATAAAATTGATGATAAAATAAAAATGGATAATGGGCGATTTTTGGCAGCCGCTCTTCGTGTCGGCCAAGAGTCTGGCAAAAGTTGTTTACCGTCTCTCATTTTTGTGGTAATTCACCAACACCACAATTCACACACACACACCCACATACACAAACGGCGACCACGAGCAGTGGTTGTTTTCTCTTTTGTCTCTTTCAACGCGGTTCGGTCTCTCTTCGGCCTTCCTTCTCTCTTATTGTTGGGGGAGGACTGCGGTGTGTGGGCGGGTGGGTGGTGAGGTGCTTCATGCATCCTGCCTCTGATAACAAAGCTGCACGGCCGTTAATGTTGCCGCTGATGGTGCGAGTCCTGACTTGCCTAAAAATTGCAGCATTTTAATCAGGATAATGCGGGAGACAGATACGAAATACAAACAGGAAGCACACGAACACAAACACCCACCACAGAGGGGGTGGCTTTGCCCCTCCCCTCGCACAGGACGACATTAAGGGAGTACACGTTCTGGCTTCTTCTTAGGGGCTGGCTTTCGTCTGGTTCTAGTTTTGGTTCTGGCCTGGCTTTGGTCTTGCTCTGGGTCTTGGTCTACTCTCGCCTGGCATAATTTGCCTGTCGTATCGTATTTAGCCGGGTTAATTACCGAATATCGTGTTGATAGCTTAAGCGTTTCATGAGGCGCCATAATGTGGCAGCGCCAAAGGAGCGCCAGCGGTGTGTCCTTGAGGCACTTTTTAAAATGTTTCTATTGTTGTGCGGTCTCCGGCAATGCCACATTGAGTCTTCCTGCAATGGCCAAAGCAATGGCTGCGATAAGGTTAAATATTTAATAGGGTTTCCAGCTCCTCCAGCTTTCTCTCTCTCTCTTTGTCTCTAGCGACAACTGTCTTTCTCTCTGTCTGCTGTCTATCTGTCTGTCTGTCTGTCAGTCAGTCGAGAGTTTTTGTCTGTTTGTCTCTGTCAATGCTGCGACAACACTTGGCTTCGGGAAAAGTTTTGACTTTTCTTTCCCATTGTTTTTGTCCCCCTTGACTATTGTTTTTTGTCCCTGGGTATGGCAGCATTTTAGAAATAAATTAAAATTTCATTTAAGTGCCTTTCAGCTAAAAACTTTCTTAATTACAAATGTGCGGGGCACATTCCGTCCCTGAGGCTGAGACTGCGGCTGTGGGTCTCCTGTTCTATCAATCGATGGGTGTCAAATGTGCTTTTGCATCGACAGTTCAGGGTTAATTTTGCACCCAATCACGATTTACTCCTTCGAAGGGTGTTCCAAGGTGTTTTTTCTTGGAGATAAACCAAATACAAGTATTCAGAAACCATTTTTCCTAAAACCGCACTCCTTACAAATTGCCTGAAAATGGCACAGACCCACATGGAGTCTCGTGCATATATAGACAAAAGGCCACGCTGACATCTCTTAGTCATGAGCAGAAGCCTGCTGCCAACAATGGTGGGCCCCAAGATGCGGCATTTATATTCGAGGTCCTCCACTCGCTCACAGTGGCATGCAAAAATAATCATGCAACAACAGAGAGACACACAAATATAGATGTACTCGTACTCGCAGAAAGAAAGAACTTTTTGGAGCGCTCTTGCCGTGCACTTAGAGGAAAACGACGGCAGCACAGCAGGACAGGAGCAGCATCCACAGATGGGGCAGCGACAGGGACAGGGGCAACTGCCACCGCATCAACAATGGGGACAACGCTGGCCACGCCCCACACATGCCCGCTTGTCTGGTTGCCACTGGCGATTCAGCATCCATTCACTCATCCATTCATGCGCTCCGCTCTGCTTGTGCAGCACTGGACGAGGACGACAACGACAACGTTGCCGGATATGGGTTGTGGGTGTGGGTGTGGGAGTGGGGAGGGGTGAAGGACTGGGGGGAAGGACTTGCATATTTGCCACATCGTTGTTGCTGCCCAACGTTATTGTTGTTGGGGGAACACACTTAAGTGGTCGTTCAGAGTGCGCCAAGTCCTGTTTATGAATAAGAAATAGTTTATTTGCAAAACGTTTACCCAGGCTCTACACATATGTACCTCCCATGCAGCGCCCATCGGGCGGTCAATTAGAGGAGCTCCGGAGGAGCGGGTTAAGACCCCGATTTCTGGCTAATGAAATGATGCATGGGAAGTACGTTTAGGGGCATTTTCATAATTGAAAAAGTTTTCAATCCGAATATGGGGCACACACCCGGAAGCGGTGACATCCAAGCGTGGGGGTCGTCTCTGTGTGTCCTGGCAATTTCAATTCGCAACCTCAGGCTGCAGTAAGCGCACCCGTGAGTGCCATAAGCATGCGTCCAAAGATAATTGTTACGTCATTAAGTGACTGCCAGTAAAAGGCATGGGCAAACAAAATAAATAAATAAAAGACAATCACACACGCACACCCACACACACACACACGGAACAGTCGCACTCACGCACACACACACACACACAAAACGGACAGATCCGCAAATGCTGAAGGAGGCTGAAATAATCGTTGCCTACTTTTGTGCGCATCTCACAATTAAATACATTGGCAGCGACATATGCGGCAAAGCGTAAACAAGCCCCCCGAATGGGGAATGGGAATGGTACATGGGACATGGGGAAAGCAAAAAAGGAAGAAAGGGAAAGGCAAAGGGAAAACCCAGGGAAAACCGAAGCAAAAACAAAGCAACCTTTTTCCTTTTGCCATTTGCCTCTGTCGCTGTCGCTGTCGCTGTCTGAGGCAAAATCAAAAGGGCGACGGCAGCAGAGGATGGCTGAATGGTGGATGGCTCTCTGCGTGTCTATCCATGTGACTCTTATTCGTTGGTGTAAGCTGGGCAGCGCAGGCGTGCTCTCTCTCTCTCTCACCCACACACACAGACACACACAGGCACACATACAAAAAGGCACAGAGAGACACAAAGGACGGTTCTCTGTGGATGGGCAATGTCAATGTAACTGTTATCCAGCTGCCGCTCCAGTGGGTTTGTTTCCTTTCCCCTCTGCTGTAGAGCCCGACCCGATCCGATCCGACCCGACCCTCTATGCGATGGTGCTCGTGTGTTTATGCTCTGATTTGACTGCCACTGATAAGGTGGCACTGCGCGCTCCTGCAAGCGGAGGGGGGTGGAGCGGGGGTGTGGAGCACTAGGGGAAGGTTGCCCTTTGCATTATAATTCGATCTGCCTTAGACACATTGTGCGTTGGTATAGTTGTAACTTTTTGCTGCCTTTGGGCGCGAAAGTTTACAATTGACTTTTAACGATATCACACACAGACACACAACACATACACAGACACACAGCACTCACTCACACTAACACAGAGAGAGAATGAAAGAGAAACAGTCTAACGGGACTAAACTTATGTGCGAATTTATGTGTTATCATTTATTGTGTGTCCTTTTGTGTGTGAAAACGTGCGCTTGGCAGACAGATATAGCCCAGCCACGCCCCAAAGTCAGCGGCAACGCACCGACACCGACACCGCCTGTCTGCTAGCGCCATTTTGTGATAATATGCTGCGCCTTTTGTTTTCACAGCAATAAAAATTGGTTGTAATTTAGTTGCCGCCTGCCTATTGCCTATCCCCTATCCCCCATCCACCATCCCCAGTCTCCCTCGCACACTCACACCCACACTCGTTGTGTCTCTGTGTGTGTGTATGCTTTGTTGTGATTGATACGGAGCTTGTGGCAGAGAGGCTTTGTTTGTTTGCCTTTTGGGTTCGTTTCGTTTCGTTTTCGTTTCCTCTCTAGATTTCCAATTAACTTTCGTTGATGCGTGTTTCATTTTAATGCCATTTGCGGCTGAACTATTTGTGTGGCATACTTTGCGGCTGCTATGGCAATTTGCATAGTCATGGCCAATTATGGACCAGGGAATACGTCCTTTATAAATATCTATGCACAATCTATGTACTACGTGAGTCGCATAATGTTCTATGGGGGATTACTGCATCGCATCGCCAGCTGCAGTGCGTGCTGGGCAAATGAAACGTAGAAACACAAAATATATCCACTCGGAAGTTGCTGTTGAAGGAGTGGCACTTTCCCCACATTTCTCGGTTATCTTTTACACACGAATAAGTAATTTAAATCCACTAGAAATAGCCAACGTAACACTTCCTGAAGGGAAAACAGTTTCTTTGTTTTACCATCTAGATTCCCTTGTATTTAAGACCCTTAAAATAATCTCGGAACCGTTGCCTTAACCCATTTACATATAGACCCTGATGATTTAGCGCAGTATCTGCATCAGAAGGCAGAGCATCTGGCCTGCCTCTGCCTTCTGCCTCCTGCCACGACAATCTCTCACTTTTCTCATTTTCTCTTTCCATTTCCATTGCAGCCCAGAGCAAAGAATTTCCTTTCTTCGCCCAAACTGAAGCAATTAACTGAAAATGTAGCAGTGGCAAGAACATGGCCCAACTGGAACACCAAATGCCATGCGATGCAACTAGCATAAATGTGAGTATATTGTAGAATGAAATGAAAGGGCCAAGGGGGGAGTGGAGTGTCGCTGCTAATTGCCTGCGAGTCTCAGGCTGCTGCTGAATGCGAAGCCAGAGCCAGAGCCTGAGTCGGTGCTTTTGTGAGTGCCGGAGCATTTCATTTGCTTTCAATTTGGCTGCTGCCATCTAATTGCTTGGCACTAATTTGGCGTCTCGCATTTCATTCGCCTTGTCGGGACAGGCCATTATTAAAATTTCTCCTTGGCTTCAGACCCACACCCAGGCCCAGCCCCAGCCCAAGCTCCAGCCCCATTGTGAGAGCTCTCGTTCTCCGTCCAACACTAATCAACTGATATGAAATGCAGCTCAGCTCGGGCTTGCCAAATAGCCAGAGGGCCTGGCCTGCCTGTCTCTGGCTGAAACTCCAGCTTATTGAATTGCCAGCACATTGATTCTTGGCACTAGAGAAGAATCCATGTTTGCCTGGCCCCAAAAATAGTAATTTGATTGTGGGGGGGCAGTGCATCGATCCAAGTGCCAGCAGGAGATTGATTTACAGAGGTCTTAGTCCTAGTCTCGCAATAACTGATTGAGAAACGGGCCCCAGCTATTTGAGCAACTTGTGTAAACCGCCTAATCATCAACGGAATGGAGTTTACTCTCAATCAGGGCAGATCAAAGCGAGTTTTCAGCCAGCTTCACTCAGCTTCAGCAATTTTGGCACTAGGTTAGATGATCCAGGTCAGGCTGAGGATAGTACAGGTGTTGTCCCGCCATCTCTTATCACGTTATACAGTTAAGCTGAAATTTGATTTGATTTTTAATATCGTCATGACAGGTCCCGGGTCCCGGGTCCTGTCCCGAATCTCTCCTAGTCCCTTTATCTGTGCGCCTGTGTGTCCTGGCTGGCTAAATCAGTTTTACAACTTTTATGTGAATCCTTCACCTGCTTTATTGTTGTCGTTGCCGTCGCTGTTGCTTTTGCTGTTGTCGGTGCTGTTTGCCGTTGCCGTTGCCATTGCCTCCAAGGAGTATAAAAAGCCGTGTAACATTACCGAGGACAACGGCAAAATGGCTCTGACAGCAACGACAGCAGTAGCAGCAGCAGTGGCAGCGGCAGTGGCAGCGGCAGTGGCAGGAGGAACACCAACAAGGTCCATAGTTAAACTCAAGCGGGGCTCCAAAGTACAAGATTGTTAGCATGGCGCAGGACACAGCTGGATCCAGGACGACGCCACCGAGCAGTGGCACAAAGGCAAACACAAATGCACAACATTCTTTCGAGGGCGGATGGAGATGGAGGGCGATGCCCGCTGGGCATCGTGTTGGCCAGAGGAGACATGCGGCATGGGGCATGGTGACTGTGGTTTGCTTTGCCTCCTGTGGATCCTTTCAGATCCATCTAGGTGGCCTGTTGGCTGGGGCTGGGGCTGCGGTTGTGGCTTCTGCATCTGAAATGCGGGGAAATGATGCATTAAATCGAAACGAGGTGTGGGGCGGCTAAGCGGCGGCAAACGAGGGGGCGGCCAACCTGGGCGTGGCCCAGGCGAAAGTTGACACAAAAGCAGGCGTTGGCTTGTCTTAAGCGGGTAACGAGTCCGGGAAAAGTGTGTGCATGTGTGCATGTGTGTGTGTGTGTGTTACCTTATTTGCATGTGACACACGCCCCCAACGTGCCAGGGATACCTGATATCCAGTAGAGGCAGCCGCCAAGGTGCATAGAACCAGTACTACACTGGGAAAACCAATCACTATGACAGAGTAATCAAAAGCAAATCGGAGAGTAACAAAAAGTTTTCGCCTTAAATGGAATGAAGATTGTCCGAACAAATACTCTCTTACAAATAATAAACTTCACGAGGTTTTCAGAAGGTATTCTCTAGAGATTTCATGAAAGGCAACTCTGAAAAAATCAGAAAATATTCTATGTAAATGTCCTGGACTCAACAGACGGAGAAACAAACATCCTGGGGACATTGAATAGGCCTCATGCAGTGTTCCTACAGTATTCTCCTCTAAAAACTTAAGAAAGGAATGCTAGGGAAGAGCAGAGCGTTAGGAATAGGAATCTGTCTATTATATAGAAAAGTTTTGGGTCGTCGTGGTCGGAGCAAGTGAGACGAACGAGCGGGCTTGCTCCCTAGCAAGTCAATATATAAGTTATATCCTAGTTGAGATGAGGCTTATGGAATATAATTTCTTGGTTCAATTCCTCTCCTACAAACACGTATAAGGTTTCTCTGATTGAAAAACGAAATCCCATTTATTCGCTCAGTGTAATTGCAACTTTGTATGTTCGGGGGATGCATCCAAAAGTCATCTCCTTTCTGAGAGTGCATCCTGGGCTAGTCGTAGCACGGGCTCCCTTTCATATCGTGTGGCACGTAGGTTCGTAATAAATTTGAAATTATGTGCACATTTCGTGCCGCAGGCTGAAGGCCAAGCAATTTGCAACTTGCACTTTGATAATTTATGTTGTATGCAGCCCGGCGCCGGTAGTCATAAACATATATCACATCTGCCGTGCCGTGCCGTGCCGTGCCATGCCGCCCATCCCCCTGGCTGCCATCCCGTGCTGTCATTGTCAGCCGCCGCCTGCAGAGTGAATTTTTTTTTCAATTTCCGCGAATGCGCAACACAAAGGACATGGTGTCAGGCGAATGGGGATTGATTATGCCGTCTGTCAAGGACACACCGACAGGCACTCGTCTTCTAGGGCCGCGGGCTTCCGTTTCCCCTTCAATGGCTTATCTCCTGTCACACGGTCCGACAGCTGACCAAGCAGGCTGGACAGGCGTTGCCATAAGTTCGATTGAAGGGTATCATCGACGCAGGGAACCACACAAATTGATGCTCAATGCAAGCGACGCAGCTTAATATCACTCATTAAGGATTCATTCATCATCGGCCAGTTGCCACATGCCGCATGCCATGTGCCGTGTGTCATGTGTCATGTGCCCACTTGGCATGGCAACCTGCCACTGACAGGTGCAATCGTACATGCATGCGTGTTAGCTTTTGAAATTTGATTTGCAATTTGCAGCCCAATCAAACCTTCCATATGCAGACAATTAAGTCAGCATTCAGCACAGCAACCATGGAAACCATTACGCAGCCATCAGATTTAATTTCGATTAATTAAAGTCCGCATTGAAAGGTTTTCGCTTTGTGCCAGCGCTGCACTTTGCCAAAGTTTTTCATCTGCATCGAATGCGATTTGTTAAATGTTGAACTTGTTAGATCCCCCGCAGGAAGCTGATTCAATTTGCCGACTTGGCAGTGGCTTTCATTAGCCCCGTCGAAGGGTGGTACTCGTATGTAGTTTCATAGCCCTTTGGGTAAATCGAGCTTAGATCGTGGATGGCCACTGCAGCATATGCATATTTCATGGACAGTCAACTCTATTCTATGATGACTATTCCATGGCAAATTCCGGTACCTCTTCCTGTGTGCCTGCTGCTGCTGCTCCATTGATTTTGGCAATCCAATGGATTTGCCTTTTTCCGTTTGCCCCTTTTCCTGTGCCGTGCCTCCTGCTGGTGTTTGTGTTGCTGCTTGTGTTTGCCCCAAAACAACAGGCAGTATCGTAAACAATTCGATTTTGACGCACACTCGGAGAGGGGCAGGGGCGGAGTGCATTCGTTCTAATCGGATTTTGTTGCAGCTGCGGCCAGAGCTGCCGGGCAACGAAAGCTGCTGCTGCCAGGAAATTGATATCAAAAGCAATTTGGCAACGCTGTCAATGCGGGTGGGGTGGGGGTTTGAGGTTGGGGTCTGGTCGAATGGCATTGAATTGGAGTCTCTTTCTCCTGCACCACGCTGCGTATGCGCAACGGCAAAGGGAATCATAATCTTTGACACTTCAATTTGATCGCCCGGCATTTGTAAGGCCTTCGACAGCACAGCTGAAATGCTGGCTCCAAGCCGTGCCTCCAGCTCCTGACGTTGATGAATATTGCTACAGCGATAAATTCAATTACAAGAGCCGGGGCTGAGTCGAGTCAAGCCAAGTCGAGCGCTATAACTCAACTGACAGCAGCGGCTGAGAACTCTTTGCCGCCCGCCTCCTCCTCCGCCTCCGCCTTCGTCTCCGTCTCCACCACTTTATCCACTCGACTGGGCCCTTAAAGTGTTGCCTGGGAATTGTTAGAGAGAGCCACCAGACACAGGCACAGGCACAGGCAGAGGCCCAGCAGTTAGGGACACGCACAATGCAAAGGCGGGGGAAAAGGCAAAAGAAAAACAGTTAAAAGTAAACAGTGGCAGCCCGGAAAAAAGAGGCACAACAACATAAAATAAATGTAATAAATTTTAAACATAGAGATGATAAATTGCTCTGGGACTCGGCTCAAGACGCTGCCAGTGGCAGTGGCAGTGCCAGAGCCAGTGCCAATGCTTCTCCCGCTTCCCTATTCTCTTGCAACATTTTTACAATTTGTTTGCGGCTTCCCCCCTGTCGTGTCGCTTGTGGCACGTGTGGCTGGCATTTTTATCTACGAGTATTTGGCAGCTTGCTTTGCTTGTCGTTGTTTAATTTAGTTTGGAAGCTCCGGAATTGATTCGCTCGGAAAGTTTCGTTCCCCCTTTTCTATTTATATTTCCATTTGAGATACCGTACTTTACAATCTTTTTGACACGCTCGCGCCTTGCCGAAAAGTTTTACAACTTGCCACGAAAGTCGCATTAATGTTGCAGTTGCGTTTTGTTCTGTTTTGTCCGTAACTTTTACTTAAGTGCTTCCAGCTGTTAGCTGGTTCTGTTCTGCCAGCTATGCAGATCCGTAACAAAAACAAAAACCAAAACAGAAACAAAAACCAAAGGCAATACAAAACTAAACTATAACAAGGTCTTTACACTTCTATATCGTTGCAGAAACTGAAAGGATTCCGTGATTAGGACGTGTTGTACCCTAACGCTCTAAATGCAGACGATATGGTGAGTGATTTGATTCCATCTAAAGTGCACATCAACAAGTTGAGCTTCCTGTTGGTTAATTTTAAATGCAACCTTCCCCGAGACTGCCAGCGACTGGCGGAGGAGACAGACATCATAGACATGCACATAAATCATGCATTACTCATACGCCGCATGTGCCCAGGACTATTAACAAGCGCATTGCATATTCATGAAAGTATTTTGATGTTTTGAAGTGCACATTGCACAACCAGAAGAGGGGATAGCTGCAGTCACAAAGAGAGAGTGAGAGGGAGAGGGAGACACAGGCCAAGTTTTCTAATTAAAAACTACAAATAATTGTGACTCATAATGAGCACACAAACACACACGTACACAACCAACAAACACACACACTTGAAGCTCTCGGTGCGTCAACAAAAGCCAAATTTAAATTGCAATTTGTCTCTGTGCTGCGGTGGCACACTCCGTTGCACAAGCCTGCCTTTTGGGCTAGGGCTGTCGCTAATTTCTATGGTGCTGCAGCTGCAGCTGCTGCAACACGATGATGATGAGGTTCTTTGGTTCTGGCATCGTTGCAGCCAGGCAAAGGCATTCCATAACGAGCTGTGCCCGTTGTTGGTACAACTAAAGAACTTTAATGACATAGTTTAAGCAGCATGTTAATCAGTCGGATGAAAGGCATTTGCTGCCACCACAGCAATAGCAAATGGCAGTGTTAAAGCGCACAACAGATGCAGATACAAATGCATCTGCAGATGGGGTAAGAGCCAGCCAGTCAGTTGTCTGCTCTGCAACTCGCGGCGTGGAAGTAAAGTGTGGAGTGCTCTATCTTTTTGTGCAACTGATGATGATGGCGGCGCCGCTGCGGATGGGATGCCAACCAGCCCCATTTGTTGCAGGCAACCATTTTCTGGGTTTTTCCTGGACCCTTTGCTGAGAGTTTAATAACTATTTTGGAGTGTTTGGCACGCTTAGAGAGTGGCAATGTGCAGAGACTGCATTAAACTACAATTTCGGTGCAACACCACGCGTATGTGACTCCTAGAGTGAACTCCTAGAGTGGTAGATGCTCTCCAAATACCAATAAAGCACATAATATCCTTTGAAGACCATCCATCAAGTCTGAAAGGGCATCGTGCAGCGGTTGCTAGAGCTGTTGCTGCCACTTTTTCCCCCACTTTGTGCTCGCTTTGACGTGGTTCCCCGGCTTTAGTGTCTTCTAATTGGCTCTGGCTGGCTTTTAAGTTTTTTCCCCGTCTTTATTATTTTCTCATTATCCGCGTTTGTCTGCCCCAACAGCCGCAGCAGCAGCAGCAGCAGCAGCAGCAGAAAGGGGCGAGCTATTCAAGTTGCACTCATTAAAATGCTGGGGCAAACGCACAGTTAGCTCGGGTCAAAGTGTTACCAACTGCAACAGCGAGGGGCAAAATAATTGCCACAGCCACAGCAGATGAAACGGCAAAACAGGTCAGCCGCAAGAACAACAATTGCAGGTGGTATCGTAAACAGCAGAAAGCACCGAAAAGAGCAAAAACATTTGAATAAACATTTGCCCAAAACAAATTGCAATTCATGGACCGCATTTCCCACTTCCATTTTCAGTCCCATTTTCCACATTTTGTTCTCTGTTTTCGCTGTCTGTTACTGCAGATGGAATTTCATAATTGCATGTGTGTGTGCGTGTCTCTGTGTGCAGGAGTGCAGCAAATATTTTCCAATTATGTGGCAGCCACATCAAAGGCGGGGCAAAACGGGACAGGAACGGGACAGGGACAGGACAGGACAGGACAGGACACGGCGAAGTTTTAGCTGCCTGGCAGCTTCTTTAATTATTCAGCAGGATACACACACATGAGCACACACATCCTTTCTGCCAGCTGCCCGGAATTAATGGATACAGTTGAAACGTAACAGAAAACACCACTCAGCACAACCCTAAGCCCCAGCTGCCTGCTCGACTGCCTTGAACCCACTCGACACTGGACACTCGCCATTCGCCATTCGCCTCCTCACCTACATAGTTACGCATACGCCCTGATGACATTAGTGCAGCATTGCAGACAATTCTCGTTTTGCCAAAAATGGGAAAGCCACAGGAGCACCAAGGCACCAGAGCAGCGGTGTCCGGCGCAGGACACTCGCACACCATCTGAGGAAGGAAGGACGAAGGGAGTCGTAGATGGGTGCGTGTGCGTCGCAGTTTCACGTTGATTACGAGGCTTTTATGGCCCTCTGCTACGTGTGGGCGTCGTTGCTTTCCCTGCCTTGCTGACTACCTTGGACATAATGTCTATGCGTTCATTGTTGCAATTTTTACTTTATTATCAACGTCTGTAATCACTATAGCCTGCCCTGTCCCCTACCCTTCACCAATGGCAGGAGGGGCAGCTTGCTGCGGCGTCTGTTATTGTTGCCAAAAACATTTCGAGTGGGGCCAGAAATTTGATAAATGTCCGGACTGACCCACTGGGCGTGGCATTCGGCGAGGGTTTATCTAGTGTTCTGGCAGATTATTTATGATTATTTTGCATATTTTAATGGCAGGCAAATGAGGAATGTCCTGTCCTGAGCAGGAGCGTAGTCAGGTGGATCTTTTGGGGGATCTCTACTGAAGATATCCTAGGGGTTTTATCATTTTCATTCAGAAATTTTGATAGAGTTCTTCACGTTTTCCATACATACGAGTATTTCCTTGTTACGAGAGTCGCACCTTCTGTGTGTACATGGGTCTACAAAAGCTCAATTTGGCTACTGTCAAATAACAGCTGAAGCTTTGCGCTTACAGTCCCACCCAAAAGCTTGTGTAATTTTACATTACTCCTACGTTACTTGGTTAAAGCTCTTAGGACATGCTTTCTACCAAAGCTTTGCACTGCTTTACAGCTTTTACACTGTGTAAGCGAAAGCTCTTGGGAAAAGTACCATAATTCAAGTGTTTTACCATACAACGTACACTTGATATTCACTAGAAAATAAATATATGTATTAAATAACTTTAAGTACAGCCATTGTATCGGCACGAGTAAAATCCCCTTTCCATAGGATATCGGCGCAGTAATTGGCGAGTGAAGTCGCAAATCACGTTTCTGAAATTTGTAAAAACGATTTTGGGGGTATATTGCAAATTCTAAGTGTAAGGCTGTGATCCACCAACTCATCTAGGCCTGCAACCTTATTTCTGTCTCGTGCAGAGTAAAATTGTCGCACAGTGTAAGGGAGTACTATCTAGCAACAAGTTTCGCATCTCGAACTTTGAATGAAATACATAGTACCGCTGGTCACTATTGATGATGATGATGATATTTCAATTTCGCATCACAGCGGTTTAAGCCCAGTTTAAATGCAAATAAAACTCGTAAAATGATGGCAAGCAGCCAAAGAAATAGGAAGTAAGGACCCTCATTCGAAAACCCTTTGGGCGGAATGGGGCTCGTGGAAGCAAAAGGATTGCCCGGCAGCGTTTGGTCGAATGGGGGGCGTGCCAGTGGAAATTGATTAAAAAGACAAGAACCCCAAACTCTTTGTTGTTGCTGCCATCCATCAGGCTATCTCTCTCTCTCTGCCACAGTGGCATGTAATCCTGGCCCGGGTGCACAAGGAATCGATAATCAAAGCGATTGGGATTATCAAAAGTGTACATCGGTCAACTCGCTTTTGTCCTTAGTCCTTTTCAGATGGCAGAACAGACACTTTTTTTAACATACGAACGAGCATCTCTAATGGTACATTCTTCTTCTTCAATACCGTTTCAGGGCACAACATGGCCTCAGCACAGATACGACATTTCTATAACACACCAACAACAATTTCTTCAACAACAACGACACGACAACTCTTACAACAAACACTGCAGCAGCAGCAGCAGCAGCACACGAACAACTGCAACAGGAACAAACGGAAGCAATTTCAAAGCGAAACCTTTTTATGCCACACAAAAACACAAAGAGAACCGGAGGCTGCAGCAACAGAAACAGCAACAACAGCAACATTATGCCAGCCAGCACAAGCAGGAAGAGGAGCAACAACAACAGCAGCAGCAGCAGCAGCAGCAGAGGCCGGGGGAGCTGCAACAGATGATGCAGGAACGTGGGAAAGTCATAAAGGTGCATCAGCCTGGCAATGGACCACACCTGAGATCGCTGCCACAAGCCACAATCACGGAATGCTGTCCGCAGCTGGCCGCCGGCAAGGACAGCCATATCCTCTGGCATTCGGCGCCAGGACACATAAGGACGCTGCTGCCACTCCTGCTACTGCTGCTACTGCAGCTGCTGCTAAACAGCAGCCATGCCTGGCTCTGGCTGCTGTGGCCGCCTGTACAGGGACTTCTAAGCAGGCTGGCCTCAGCAGCAACACGACCGGTCCTCGCCTATCACGCTTATCTTCCAATGCCAGTCAAGACTCTACGAAACCACAACGAAAGCTCCTCCATCAAGATGGGGCCTCGAACAGCACTAGCACTGGCGAGGAGGCGGACACTCACAGTCCTCCTGCCCCAGTCAGCATCTTCATGGATATGCAGAAGTTTGCACGCTCTATATTTCCGCTTGTTATCATCTTCAATCTGCTGCCCTTGTTCTATGCAGGTAAGTGCCACAATCCAAACCACTCTTTCCTTTAGTTGTGGCACCACTAATTGAGACAATGTCAGTGTCAAGCGTCCGCTCCGCCACGGCCCACTGTAGTGGCTGGCATGTAGCAACATTTGAAAATCTGGCCAAACAGGACAACCAGAGCTCATTATTTATGTACCGAACGGAATATGTATCGACTGCCAAGGGCCGAAGGCGGACAAAAAATTTAATGACCTACAAATGTGTGCGTTGCCAGCAGGAAGGAAAGGATCCATCCCCCTGGGGATGGGGATGGGGCTGGCTGGGCAGCAGAGTTTTTTCCTTTTAAATCTTTTTGTGTGACATTTTTTCATCGTTTGGTTTTTTGCTCATTTCTCAAAACCCGAACAACAGCAAAATTATTGCAAAGTTTGGGGTCAAGCGTTGAGGGTTTGCTTGGAAGACAATGTGGCAAGCGGCTCGGCCCTTCTTAATTGCTTGCCACAGCGCCGCAGACCCTTTTTGGGAGCAAAGTCGCTGCGGCTGGCTTTTGTTAATGCTACAAACTTATTAATTAAATGTGAACATAATTATTTAAGACAAGCTGCCAGTGCCAGAGCCAGTGCCAGAGCCAGTGCCAGAGCCAGTGTCAGAGCAGATGAAATTTTTGATCATTCCCCCGATAAAAATATTGATTCTGGGAGGCAGCTCAGCTGCCTAATGTGGCAGAAGGCAACGGCAAACAAAAGCGGCGCCATTTCAAAAGAAATCAATGACAATTCGTTAAATGTACCCTCCATCCCCACTCCTCTCGCCGTCGTTTGGCCCCATCATCATCGACATTTGAGCAGCGATTAAAGACAATTGAAGCAGCCGCTGCCGGGGCACAGATGCAGGCACCAGGAGGACATTGCTTCTGTCTTCCTTCTTATCAGTTTTAGCCAAAGAAACCAACCTGCTCTCTCGCCTTCGTTCTCTCTGAAAGCTCGCGTATGCGCAGTGGGGGGACTCCCATGTTATCATTTGGCTAAGAGGAAACAGCTCTCCTGCTCTTATCACTGCCCCGGAGATTGGGCAAATGTTTGCTGGGTTACACGGCCTTTTGTTTGGCTCAAATAAATCGCTGACTTGGCGGCCAGAACCACCAATAATGGCGCGGCGGGAGAAGAAAGAAAGAAAGTCAAAGGCCAGACCAGTTCCCGGCCCCAGGCACAGGTCAAGCCAGCAGC
The DNA here is from genome assembly GCA_008121275.1 of Drosophila lowei. Taxonomy (NCBI): domain Eukaryota; kingdom Metazoa; phylum Arthropoda; class Insecta; order Diptera; family Drosophilidae; genus Drosophila; species Drosophila lowei. The sequence continues at coordinate 31,700,842 of CM017777.1, read as the reverse complement.
AGCCCAGCCAAAGGAGAAAAAGACATTCACATTTATCTTACAGAGACAGAGTCGTCGATGTTGTCGTCGCTGTCTGCTTCGGTCTAATGAGATTTCGCCAAATTAAATCGGATCGAAAATTAAGCGACGCCACTTTGCAGCCAGTTTAAATTAGCCCAAAGAGGCAGCAGGGGCAGACAGAGACTAGAAGGCGCGCGGAGGCGACTCCTCGACTCAGCAATTATCCACACAAAGGAGCAAACAAATTCTCAGCAGCAAAGGCGGCATAATGAGCGGAAGCCAAAGTCAAACAAGATTCTCACCTGTCAGATTTCGGGCACCATCTGGCAGCTGCCACCTGCCACCTGCCAAGGGGTGTCAAGTGGAGGCTTTTTGGCGAGCGATTAAAGCGGCGTCCTGGCCACTCGAACAAATAAAATCAACGACTCATTGAGTCGCAGCACCTCAAACGAAATGAAATCTCGAGGCAAACAACTTTAAGCACCCTCTCCAGATCCACATCCAGATCCATATCCAGTCGCCCAGCTCCGTGACGAGGCGACGGAGGCTGCAGGATGTGGATGGGAATGTGGATGGGAATGTGGATGGAGGTGAGGATGTGGATGTGGGGCAGACCTAAGCAAGAAATGAAATCATAAATTCAATTTGATTTATTCAAGTTCTATTGGTTGGGGACTGACTGCTAGACCGCCCCGAGATTCAAATGTGGCCAAAGAAAAAGCTTTCTCTTTCCGACTGTGTGTCATCACTGGAGTCCTCGCTCTCGCGCGCTCCGTGGCTCTCGTTCGTCGAGTGCTTTTAAATGCCGTGCCAGCAGCCGAATCGGCTCAGTCGATTTCTGTCGGCCGTGCCACACACATTGTACACTGTTCGCTTCAGCCTACAGCCGACAGCCTACAGCTTCAGCCTCACAATCAGCAGCCGCTACAGGAGACCAGCCAGCAGCAGCCGACGACATTAATCGCATCGTGTGACAGGCCCCAGAGTCCGGTCGCGCGCGCACTTCAAACTTTTTTCCCACACTGATTGCAGTTCTCCGATTCGTTTCGTTTCGCGCTTTATCGCTTGGGCCGCTTTGGTGCTTTTTGGTTTGCGTATTGATGTTGATTTAACCAATCCAATCCAATCTAATCCGTTCCCGCCTAACAATCGGTTATCAACGTGAACTGCTGCTGCAGGAAACTAATTCCCAACGATAAGAACCCAAACATTTGAAAGACAAAAGTGAATTACAAATCAATTTGGAAAGCTTTTAGCTCGGAAACGTAAATATTCAAATGGAACTTGAGAATAATTTGGATACATATTTTTTTGAATTGCCTTGTCTGTGGTGCACACTTGTGATATGGGTCTGATCCAGGGCAATCGGAGGTTACGTGGGATCAGTTTTTAGTTGGAAGGTGGTATTTTACGCAATGACCTCATTAGAGAGTACTATATATTTCTAAAGGAATTAAGTGGAAATATATAATGGATTGACCATTACTGAAATACTCCTTCCCGGGCTAATCCCAGACTAAAAGCAGTTTACATTGAATCAATAATTGTCAGATAAATGTCCTTAAATCGAAGATTCCCTAAGCCATTGGCGGGGCTTTCAAGCTGATCATGGTGGGGGGTTAGATCAATAGTTGGCCAGGTGGGAGTCTGGGAGTCCCCACGTTATTATGGAAGTACTCAATGTACTCTCCAGTGGGCTAATCCCCGACTAAAAGCAGTCTCTGCTTTGCTCCAGAGTTACATTGAATAAATGAATGACTGTCAGATAAATGTGCTCCCTCCCACACATACACATACGCACATATACCGTCTATTCAAAGCACATACATATTTACAAATACACGCTTACACACAGTCACATACTTATTGTTAACCCTGGACTGAGAATCCTGATTTCCTTGGCGCGTCCTTTCACAGGACAACATATGATAGCATTCGTGCAATCAAAGGTTACAAAACGATTCCGATGAAGGCAATTGTTGGGGGATTTACAACTCTGCCATTGTTTGGACTGCTGCAATAAAAGATACACACACATATGCATACACACACGGACAATACATATGTTGAATGCTAAAATATAATGGAAAGCGAGAATTGTGATGGAAATGTGTCCTTAACAGAAGTTATGATGGGTCCTGGTCCAGCTGAGGACCCGGGCTGTCTAATTGGAGCCAATGTCTCTGGGAACATTCAATTTCCGTCCTTGGGGATGAAAGTAGATTGCAACGGCTGTCCCTGGCGACTGACAACTTTGAGAACGGTCGCCCTTTGGCCTCAAGGACCTCCCAGCTCCCAGCTCCCACTTCCATCGTTTCTTAGTAGTTCATGCTAAGACCCCAGCTCAAATCTAATCGAATGCGTGTGAGAGCTGAGAGCAAATAAAGCTTGAGCCTCAGAGGGCCACAAGGGAGCAAAAGATACTCAGACTCCTGCAATTTGCATGCAGTTAACGTGGCATGCGGCAAATCTCTGAAATATTGAAACGTGGCCCCGTTCTGGGCAAATAGTGGAGCAGCCAGCTTGTTTGAGTAGCCAACCACCAACCAACCAGGTGATAAGCAAACAGAACAGAACAGCTAGTGGAGGAATGCACGAGAACACACAGTCAGAGGGATCCCAACCCTTTCCTTTTTTCGGGGTGAATCTCTGACACTAAATCAAGCCCCACCACTGCCACTGCCACTGGCGTGGCCATCAGGTAATAGAGAGATAAAATTTGCTACGTGTGGAAAGTGTGCAAAAAAGAGAGGAGAAACCTTGCCACTCGTTTGTTTAGGACCTTTACGCATAAATTATTTATTCATTTGCCGTCGCCGGGTTTTTTATATGCATCATTAAAATTTCCATTTGGGGTTTCCTCAAAGCGACCAGGGCCGGCACCGGGACCCGCTCTCGAATCGAAAAATGAGGTTTTTTACTTGGGCTATTTTATAATGAGCTGCAGACTGACTTTATCTCGAGGCGACCTTCCCCGCTACTCACATGGTTTTCCCGTCGGCTTCGAGTGGATTTCCTTTTCAGACACAATGTCCCTCCCCCCCCCGCCATTCTGCTGTGTTTCCGTGAAAAATGTTTATTTATTTCTGACATGTGCACAAAGATTTCTTTTCGTTTTTCCTTTGTCGTTTTGCGTTGCTTTTTTACCCGATTTCGTCAAAATTTTTCAAATTTCCCATGAATAAAAGTGGATTGTTGCGTATGGGCAGAATTTGTTTGCGACCCCATAATCCCAATATTCTTGATCAGCATCAATAGCCGAGCCGATTGAGCACATGTCCTTGTCCGTTCCGTCCGTCCGTCCGTCCGTCCGTCTGTCCGTCTGTCCGTCCCTATGAGCGCCTATTGCTAAGAAAAAGAGCTTGAGCAACGACATTTTGTATATCAGACTTGACGGCTGCCATGAAAACTTTTACAAGTGCAGCAGCAAAAGCAGCATCAGCCCACTTCCCAGCCCCAGCAAAGGGGCGAAAATCAAGGGCAAGGGACAATTTTAAAGATACGAGGGGGCACCAAAAACGCAGAATCGTAGAGAATGGATGGCCCCTCTTTAATTTATAATTAATTAACGGCGGGATGCTTAATAGCCAGAATGCTGAAAAAAATTTCAAGAGTCTCGCCCCGTCACGCTCTTTGACACCACCTAGCATAAGTGGCTTTGCATAGCGCAAAACATTTATCAGGTCCTGGAAATTGTGGGCCTATAATTCTCAAATTTCAAATTTGGTATCCGACCCCAAGAAACTCAGTTCAGTCAATCGATTTGTTTCAAACTTTCTCGTTTCAATCAAACTTCCGGCCCCGGAAAGGGCGAAAATTTCCTTTTCTTCCACAGATTTTATGACTATTAAACCAAGACTGAAAACTATGCCGATTTCAAAAAAATCACTTTTTAATTTTTACGAAGCAGAACTCCATTTGATAGCCATTAGCCATGAATGATTACAAAATTTCGGGCCAGACCCTTAAACAAACCGCAAATAACCGTAAAATGCGATGGCAACCGATTCATTTTGAAGAAGGAGATAGGAGAACAAATTGCCAATCACAATTTATAAAGAAACCATATGAAACCAGGATTGCCGTCAGGCATTTCCGAATCCGAGTAAATGGGAAACAAAATTATTTGAATAAGTAACAAATTCAAAATTCATGCCACACGCAGCGCCCGTCGACACGTTTTGACTGAATTTCTGTTGCTTTCGCACGCACCTGATTGTTGTTTAATGTAGCCATACTGACTTTGTATCGGGAATTTAATGTAGAGTTGTCGCACGTCGGAGCAGCAACTTACAAAAAAGAAAAAAGCGTTGGTACTATTTTTCGTCGAAATTTTTTCAAATTTCCCATGAATAAACCCATTGTTGCGTATGGGCAACATTTGATTGTATTTGAATCCCAACTCGAAGCTAATTAGCAGCGCCCGGTCCACAGTCCTTGTTGTTTCGAAGGCTCTCCGCAGTGGCGCCGCGTGTCCGTGTCATGTGATATGAGAAATATTGCTAGAAAAATGCTACAACTTTTTCATTACATCAACTTGACGGCTGCCAAGTGAAAACTTTTCACCAAGCAGCAGCACCAGCAACATCAGCAGGACCAGCAGCAGCAGTAGGGGTAAAAACAAGGACAAGGGAGAAACGACACGAACTGGGGGGGCATAGGAAGGCAGGATGTAAGCTGCGGATGGCCCCTTCTTTAATTTATATTTAGTTAACGGCGGGATGCTGCTAATGAGTTTGCTGATTAAAAATAAAGAGTCCCGTCCCGTCACGCCCTTTGATGTGCCACCTGCACTAAGTGGCTTTAATATTAATTGTTTATCAGGTCCTGGAAATTGTGGGCCCGAGATTCTCAAATTTCACTCCCACTAAGACTCCAAGGAACTCAGTTCAGTCAATCAATTAGCTCTCAGACTTGAACTCGTTTCAATCAAACTACTAATCAATCGGGACTGGGCGAAAGTTTCCTTTTCCTCATTATAATTTTATGAGCCAAGAGGAAACCAAGCGAAAACTATGCCGATTTCAATAAAAATCACTAACGGAACTCTTAACGAAGCGGGGGCAGCGAAACCATTCCGAGCCATTAGCCATGAATGATATGCCATGATAATTAGGGCAGACAGATAAACAAACCGCAGAGATAACCGTAAAATGCGATGAGGTGGCGATTCATCCTAATGAACTTTTCGATCCAAGAACACATTGCCAATCGAATTTATAAATAAACAAGGATGAAACGGAGAGTCGTCAGTGGGCCACAGCCGCAGGCATTTCCAATGCAAATGGCAAACAAAACTCAATTTGAATATTCCACATAATTCCGGGAAATTTTTTTATTTACATGCTTTTTTTATGATTTTTGCTTAAATTTGACTTGCTTTCGCAGCTCCTGATTGAGTTGATGCCACAAGATTTCCAGGAAGACTTTAAGTCGGGAATTTAATTAATCTTTGTCGCAAAAAAAGTTCTCCACACCATTTTTTGGAAAAAGAAAAAGCTGTCTTTTGTAGAGGAAAAATGCTTTAAAAATCTCCTTCATAAAAGCGAATGTGAAACATGCAACAAGCTGGGGTCAGGAAGCAGCGGGCCATGACAAGGCTAAGGGACTACCGTCTCGAGGCTGACTCACACATAGATACGATACTCACACACTCAAACGCCTTCCATTCATGTGGGGCCACAATGTGAGCCCTGAGACCCTCGCTTGTCTAAAAAACTGAGACAAAAGATATACTACAAAAATCAAGTTTAAGTGTAGTTGAAGGCGGAAATGTGCTGGCCTCACATAGATGCACAGAAATAGCTGAACAAGAGGGGCATTACAGGGGAGGCATGTGTATTGGTGCGCGTTTATAAATCAGAACCGTTCGTTGCCTGCAAGTGCAATTATTTTAATGCACTTTTGACTTTTGACATTGCAAGACAAGACCTTAAAGCTCTGTTCAAGCATTTTAGTCATTGTTTTAACACACAAACACACACACACTTGCAACAGTCAACGGTACTTGGCGGAGAGGACTCCTTCAGTGGCGACTGCCAAGGTCATCCATTCCTGCAGTTGAACTTGACAAAAGGTTCGCCTTTGCTTTAATTTCGCATGCAATTTCATTTCGCAAACGGTTTTCGCTCTGTCCCCCCCCTGTCCCTGCCTGGCGTTCTGGGCAATGCAATTTTCCATAATTTTCACTTTGGCAAGGGTTAAGTTAACCCTTCAACGGTTCTTTGTGGGGGCGAAACAAATTGAATTTATGTTTCAACGCACACGAGACGAGAGAGAACAGGGCACAAAAATGTTGCCAACGTCACTGGCACTGGCACTGGGATGCCCACGCACCCTGGGGTGCCATTTGCCTAACCTCTAACCTATCGCATAGTCAGCCTCTACCCCGTTGCCATGTACGCCATCTGTACCCATCTGTATCCTGGAGGCCTCCACCACGCCTTGCTTTCCCTCTGCGTCATGGGCCATTTGTTCTATGATCTCTCCCACTCGGTATCCACGCATATCCCCGCCCAAGTCTTTATTCGACAGCATAAACAAATTTCGCAAATGTGCGCATAAAACTTACGAAATTGCAAAAATTTATTTTTATTTTATTCCACAGCAAAGGCAGACATACTCGTATTTGTACACCAATGGGCATTGTGTATAAGCCCATATCTTGCCAGTGACATGGTGTTTCCCTTGTGCTGGCATTTTTGGTGGGAGTTTTGTTGTGCTGTCATCTTGCCTTTGTCTCTATCTGTGGCTCGGCGCCTTCTGCCTCTTCTATGGGGGCGCTAATTTAATTAAGACTCGAAGACGCGAAGAACTCTGACGGCCACACAATATGTGTCAGTGCAATGTGTTGTAAATCTTTTCAAGTGTTCACCAGTTTCCTCCCCTCTGCCAGACAATAAACAAAAATAAAATATCTTTGCGGCCTTTTATCGCCCAGCCATAAAACACAAGCATTTGGCCACATTGCGCATACGACACGTTGTACGGTGTGGTGCGGTGCGGTGCGGCAGCTGCATTTTCATTTCATTTTCCGCCTCCTGCTCTGCAGGCATCATTTTATTGATTGATATGCCCGGGGGCTCACAAGTGTAAGCTTAAAAAACCCTGATAAATTGACATATTACAACTTAATTCGGTTAAGGAAGTCCCGACCCTAACGGAGGTGAATTTAAAATATTTTGTTTACGGTTTTTGTGTGGAAATTATGCACACCAACAGCGTACTCATATGTATGTACACATACATGGCAAAAAGCCAGACAGGAAGGCATAATGTATGCACTGTGGTGGTGATTGTGGTGGTGGTGGTGGGTTGGCGGAAGGAAGGCATTTCATTAATATTAATTGACCGATTCAATGGGACAGAGCGGCAGTACAAAGAAATGGTCAATTGGGGGCACGAAAGGTACGAAAGTCAGTTAGTGGCAGTGGCTTACTGGGCCAAAAAAGGCGACACTGACCAGACGACAAATGAGCTTAAATAAATAAGAATATATATATATTAAATAGCCCTCAGCCTTTAAAAGTCGAAACAGTCCCGGCACTGCGGCCGAAATCAAACGGACAAAGGGCCAAAACATTGAAGGGCCTGCAACTGACGAGTCCACGTAGCCGGAGAAGGCAAATTATTTTGCGTGAGCGGCATAATTAAAAGTCTGCCCAATAGACGGCCGAACCTCTGGACATCACACGCACCGCAAGTGGTCTCCGAGTACATAAATAATAAGCCCCCTAGCTTAGGGCGGGCCCTTCGCCTTAACTTCCTATTGAAGGTCTAGTCTGGGATTTTTCCCACTGAATTGAATTCGTGCCCCAGTAACAGTACAGTACGGGCTGCATTAGTTTTTACGAGTATATTCAATTCCGTTCACCTGCCATTTGCCATTGCGAAAACTTATCAAAAGTTGGTAGCAAAAGCTGTTAGTGTTGTTATTGCTTGTCTGGTTCCTGCGAAATGTCATCGCCCAGAGCCATTTTCGCTGTTGTGCTGAAAGAGAAATGAAAACAAAACATTACATTGATGGTTTTTGTACCCTTTGAAAGGGTATGTCCACTTGTGGATGTTTAAATCAGAAACGAAAGTGGTTCGAGCACCTATCAGTTTTCAAAGTGATCCATTTTGAAGGCTAACATATAATTCGACGAGTTTAAAGTGTATACATCGCTTCGACCTGGAAAAATCGCACCCTACTTTATTACTTTTCATTATTTTCATACTGTGTAGTTTTTTCAATTTGTTTTTACATTGAATCACATTGAGGGCCTGTCAAGTTTTGTTTCGATGTAATTGAATTTTTGCCCCTCCGGGCCCGGATCGTGCTCAGCTTACAATTAAGTATACGTTCTGTAGGCCAGGCTGCAGCCTTGTCATCCAGTCTAATGCATTGACATTATGGCTATTAGACAGGACACTAGCTATCGATACTGGATATTGCATTTGGCTGGCAGGAAGTGCAGCACGGGCCAACATTGATCATCTGTCAGTGGCACACAGGGCCCGAGATTAGAGACAAAAGAACCGAACCCCGAACTTGGGTCGGGCTTACGGGCTGTGATTTTTGTTGGGCGAATTCCCACTTGTGGTCCCCACCACTCACGCACAGAGGACAAAAAGGCGACAAGTTTTTGGCTGTCCACAGGCTGTCAGGGTCCTCTGGCCAGGCAGGCATTTCATGCCCAGTCAAGCGTCTGATAGGCCGCCCTCTCGATTTATGGCAGGCAATTTGTTTCTCCGGGTTTTTGTATGGGTGGTTGGATGGATGGGTATTTGTCAGTGCCAGGAGCCGGGCGGAAGGGCTAAAGGCGGGGGAGCAACTTATGACAAGTGATTGCCCAGTGGATGGTCCGATAATCTCAACTGTGCACAGACAAGGCAGTCCCCAGTCGCACTGTCAGTCCCTGGAAATATGCAAATGCCCCCCATATCTCTCTCTTTTCGATACAGCGCACAACTGCAGTGACAGAGAGATAGCCGAGTATCGTGCCATCGACTCGAATCAATCAGACATCATCGAGTGAGTGAGTTAGCTCGACTCGATTCCATTTCGAGAGTGAACCGGGTGTACTAAAGGGCTCCGGTATGAGTAACAGCGCGATGGTGGCCGTGGCCATCTGCTGCATCCTCGTCCTGCTGGCGGTGTTTATCGTGATTATCATTGTGGTCGGCCAGACCATCGAGGAGCCCAAATGAGACATGCTCCAGCTGGGACCTGGCAACTTCCCAGATGGATAACAGAGGCCCCCCAATTGTTAGTCACTCAGCATTCGCATTCGCATCCGCATCGCACCATCATTAACAGTATCATCATCGAAACCAGGAAAAAACCAAGAAGCGGAAATGGCAGCAGGAGGAGATCAGAAGGAGAAGAAAAGGAAAATGCGTCCCATCGTCAGTATCCATTGGCTGTGATGTGAAATTTTTAGAATTTGTGAAGCAAAAATCAATCGAGAAATCAACAACAAAATTTTTGGAACATACCGCATCGTAATAAATACTCGAACTAACCCGTACATCTTCATGTTATAGTAAATCTCTGTGTGTTTTGAGTGTTGATTAATATAAATAATGTATATACGAGCAAGCAGTTCTATCTATACACACACACACACAATATATAAAGATAAAGATAACTATACGATAAAATATATAAACATAAATACGTACATACTATATAGATATACATTTACATATACATATATATACAAAAATATATATAAACTTATGTGTAACCCAACCGTCGTAACGTTGCGTTCGTTTTTATAAAAGTGTTGTTAACAAAAACCGATTTTTATTGATGTTTTATTGCTGTTGATATACATATACCTACGTACACGGAAGTGAAATAAGTTTACATTAATGTCCAGCGATGTCAAAAATTGATGAAAATGTAGAGAGACCGCAGAGGAAGACAAAGAGATATGGAGAAATGGAGAGACAATAGAGAAAGCAACCAGAGAGCTCAATTGTTAAGCATTAGATCATATCAAATCGGAAAGATGTCAGCAATTGCACTTGTTAATGGCTCAGCAAATGGAAGGGAACTCAGACAGACACTGCGGACAGAGCATACATGTTAGAGATATGAATTATATAGAGAAGATATGCATTTTATATATCAAACAAACAACTTTTGGATAAGTTTTACGTGTATCTATATGTGTACCTAGAAGTAGCCAACCAACTCTTTGATGTTTACAACAAGAAGCAACAGAACAGATCTATGCATCTGCGATATTATCAACTATAACTAACTATGACTATACAATCGGATAACCCCTATTTATGGATCAGAAACATAATTGAGTGCATAATGTATGTAAATGTATACGCCGAAAGCCAATTAAATGGAAATCAATGCAGAAACGTACGCGCGCTGCAAACAATACGAATTTTCCTGGAATTACGTTTAATTTAATCCTCATTGAAAATGCCAAAATCAGCGAATGAACTGCATTAATTAACTTATCAATTAAACACGAATGTCAACACCATTTGCCAACTGTCAGTCCCCCGCCCCCGCGAGCATCTCTCAGTGAAAGGTAAGCCAAATATTTAAGTCTTTAAAATGCATCGAAACGGTGGGTTTTCCTTTGTGGTACAAGAAAATACTCCTACACCCATGAATGCTTGCGAAGAAAAAATCAAAAGTCAAGTTCAATTTGAATACTCAAGTATCTCTCGAGGCCGGAGAGCTTGAAGCAGGTACAAGTCCTTTGGCGCATGGCACTTTTCCACTTGCATCCCTCCATGGGGGTCCTAGAGACGGGCTTAAGCTGTGCTCCGAGCATCGACAGCTGCACATTTCCTCCTGCTAATAAAGTTTTATTGCTGCAGACGGCTGTCAATTTGATTAAAATGGATATGCCCGGCTACTTTGGTTGCAGTCAGAGGTCCAGGGGTCCAGAGGTACCAGAGACCCCTGGGGCTCCATGCTGGATGGCGGATTCTGGCAAAAGTCAACTTGATGAATATTTCCATCCGAGTTCGCATCAAGTAATCATAAAGTGATGGAAATTCAATTTACACAATATTAAGCATGGCAAAGCGGGCCAACGGGGAGGGTGGAAATGTGGCTAGTACACTCTTATGCACGAGTGGGAGTAGTAGGAGTAGGTGTTCCAGTTTTATGTTTGTGTGGTTTATTATTATGCAGATTAGGCCAAGTTGCTGGGGCTGGGGCTGTGGCTGGGGCTGGGGCTTTGGCTTTACTTTTACCTTTACCTACTTGATTCTCGGTATTCACATACATACATACATATATTCGTGTGTGTGTGTGTGTGTTTGAGTGTGCATAAAAGCCGCCCCAAGCACACATCCTCAATGTTTCCCCATCCAGACCGCAAAGCCATATGCAAATTACGCTTCATTTTGAGTTTTTGCTACCTTTTTGTGCCAGAGAAAAAGGTAGCTGGCACACACACGGCATCCGACACACGTATTTATGGCCAGTAGTCAATGCCTTGGCCAAATTGAAGTTGACGGCAAGTGTCACGTTCTATGACTGCATTTGCACATCAACGAATGCTGCATCCGTTGCTCGAGGGGTGTCCTTTATGGCCTTTTTCACCTCTTTTCAATTCCAATTCGCTTGTTTATGAATTGGTTATGGCGCATTAATTGACCAAGGAAGAGCAGCTTGTCGCGAGTATTAGTGGGCGCGACACTACTCCCCAAAGAGGAGATTGTCTGCCTCAAAGTGAATCGGAATCTGAATCCAAGTCCAAATCCGTCAGCGCGCAAAGCAATTAACCAAAGGAAATTGCTCAATTAGAGTGGAAATCGAAAAAAAAAAACCCACACAGATACGAAATGGCTAGAAATGGAGCAACGCTCAGAGCTCCATGGAAGGATATTCGTATATGTACGAGTATAAGTCTGCTTCTAATTCTCCTTCTCTCACTCTCTCTCTCTCGATGATGGCATAAGTAGAGCAGCACTTTTTTCTCATTCATTTTTTTATTTGCATGATGAACATTTCACAATGGCCAAGAGATATCGTCGAGAATTGCATTCAGCGATGTGTAAACTGTAGATAGTAGATGTCCAGCTCCAGGTCCAGGTCCATGTCCAGGCAATGTTGCCAATGGAAATAGATAGTACGAGAGGCCAGGAGGGAAAGTGCTGCCTAATGGCTCGAAATCTAATGCAGTTTTGTAAAATTGGCTGACCAAGGATTTATTACGGCACGTCATGTCCATTATTGACACACAATACTCGTATAACAATGTTGGCCGAAAAGGCGGAGGAGGATTGCCAGCCAGAGTGACCCTCGAAAACGATGACGAGTCAACTGTCAATTAATCAATTTGGACTGCCTTCCAGTCCATTCTGTCCTCTGGCTGGCACATCAGCTTAATGTCCGCCCGTTAAGAGCAGCACCTCGGGCCAGTTGGCATAGCAAATGCCGGCATTTTTAAAACCAAATTACATTGTGCTTGGCTGCTAAGCCGTGGAGAATGATTCGACAACAAACAGAGATTTGTTCCAGTCACCCACACACACCATCAGCGGGACATATTTTTATTATTTGTGGCATTTGTCTCGTAATACTGGGAATACTTAATGCTTAGTACTTATTATTTGTGGCATTTGTCCCGTAATACAACGAGTACTTGGACATTTGCAGAGGCTGCTTTGAACTTGGACCCACCCTCGAGAGTATATACATTATACCAACAATCTATTCCCCATAATCTCCATTCCATAAGAAGACAACTTTTACAAGAAGGAAATAATTCTAAGAAGCTACGCAAAGTGTAGTTCCATATCATTCTACATAGCTTAACCAATTTTCTGTAGCCATACCTTACTATCATCTATAGCATTGAAACAACAGATCTTCAAGGGTATCCAAAGACTCGACTCTTCCCCTCTTGTATTTCCTTTATTCCTGGCATTTGTCTGTTGCCTACTTTTCGGGTTTGGTTTGTTTTTGTCAAGCCTGTGCTGTGGCTGTGTCGTTGCGCATTTTAATGCCGCCAACGAGTCGGCTGCCCAGATTTATGGCCATTTATTGGGCATAAGTGTTGGCAATTTATGAACCAGCCGCTACCGCTACCGCTGCTGCTGCTCCTGCTGCTGCCCGCCCACTCTAAAATGGCATTTTAATAAGTGGCTAAGAGCGGAATGTCGTTATGCTCGAGTGTGTATCTGTGTGTCTGTGTGCGTTGAAATGAAGATTTATAAACCGCACCGCACCGCACCTCCTTAAGGCAGTCGAAATTGCTGCATGTCAAACTGGCTGATAGAGCGAGTTCAGCAAACCCATAAATCTCCCACAGAATCTTGCTTAGTTTATTGAATTATCAACGGGCGGATGTGCCCGTGTCCGTGTGTGTGTATTTTCTGACATAAAACTAAAAGAAATATCAAACACGTGCGCCTCCCCACACACAGGGGGAGGGCACTTATGTAAATAGGCTCCGCCTAGGCCTAGACCTATCAACCACAGCCTGTTCCAGGGTTCGGGGGCTCTCTTTATTTATAGTTTTATTTGTCTAAGGTTTTCTGGAGCGGCATTAAAATTTGCCTCGCTTCGACTTATCTACATCTCGCGTATTTCCCTCATTTCCCACCCACCCGCTCACACACGTTTCCACTTAATTTTCCCGAGTCATTTAAACAAATTTGTTTGGTTTCTGCGCTTTGAGAATGCCAAACACGTTTCTCTCCGTCACAACCAAAAGGAAATTAGAGAAAAATCACAGAAAATACATATTGTTCGGGGTCGCAAAAACATTCACATACAATTATGAGAAATATCTGCTAAATGCACACGCAGAAGCCCTGCGAAAACTTTCTCAAAAGTAATACAGACGAGAAGGAAACTGAAACTGTTGACAGGACCACAGGAACTTCAAGGCCACACACACTCACACAAGGAGAGGAGGGAAAACCATGAAATGCTGCATGGAAACAACAAATTATGGTACAACTTTAAGCTGTGAGGCGCCTCAAAAGAATAATTTCAATGTCGAAAAACTTAACATTGACGGCAGGATGCGGCAGTTGCTGCGGCAGCCACACAAGATGTGATAGAAGAGAGGAAAAAGGGGGCACTAGATCAGGGTTGTGGGCCACTTCAGAAAGAGATGGTGCAACCCGTTCTACTGGGTGCTACATGCCACATGCCTCTTTCCATCCGGCGATGTGCACTTGGCATCAATCAATAATTGCCCATTGAAGGCAGCTGCTGGAAGAGCCCTGTCCGCACTGCCCTCCCCTTCCCTGCCCTGCCCCGCTCTGCTCTGACATTGCATGCCATGATTGATTAGCAGCATGCAACACGAGGTGCTTCAGCTGAAACCCGACTAGACAGCATAATATGACGCTTATTGAATCGAGTCCTTTCCTTTCCTATCCTTTCCATGCCATGGCCACAGACACAGCCACAGCCAGGAGCAGTGTCTGCCCTTTAATGCAATGTTGCATTGTATCTTTGGAGTCGCCTCTGAATAAAGGGAAATTGAAGGCTGCATGAGTGGCAGTGCCTCCCCCCAATCTCTTTGATTACCTCCATATCCATTATGTCAATTTCTCTCTTCATTCCGTTTTAATTGCATCGCCTTATTGACCCCAGCAGTCCTCTTTGTGTGTTGCATTCCCCGTGCAACGGGCCAACAAGTCCTTTCATTAACTTTCAGTGAAATATATGTATAACATATTGACTTACGATTCTCGTTCATTCTCTCTCGTTTCAGGTACGTACGCAAGAGCCATTCAAAAGCGTGAGTAGTTTCCAGAGCCAATTTTATTATTATTATTTCCACTTATCGGCAAAAGTTTGCTTCAACGTAGTCAAAGTTCAGTTCAGGGAGCTGAAGTGCTCCCCAATTGCAGTTATCAAATTTTGATACCGAAATACAACATCCAGGGCCAGACCAATCATAAAGTTTAGGGTCGAGAGCTGACCAAATGTTAGACCGACCAAAATTTCTCTAGAGTGAAGAGAATGTGGAATCCCATGAGGCGTATGCGTGATATTCAATGACCTATTCGCCCAGTACACCCTCATCTGATATACGATCTTATATCGCTAAAGACATTGTTACTTACATAAGCCTCCCAGCCATTAGCTGAGTCCCAGCTTCGTGTTGCCCTAGAGACAAATCCACTTAAGAATGGCGAGTCACTCGAGCGTATGCGTGATTTTAATTAATAATTTAACCCATTCGCCAAGCCCCATTAAGGAGCCGAGCCATACCATAATCACTCGAACTTAATCATCCAACTAATTGGCAATAAATTAGACCCAATTTACCTGATAGCTAACACAAATATGCACTTAAGTCCCTGCAACATAATATGCATAATTATGCCCGCCTGCCACAGCCACCCCCCACCTCCACCGACCAAAACCCAAACCAAAGCCCTGACAGCAGCTGTGTCTAAGATGTTTATCCTAGTCGAGGCCCATCATCGTCATGGCAGAATGTTGCCTGTGCCTGTGCCTCTGCCTCTGTCTCTCACCTGCCCTCCTCGTCTGGCTTAATCAACGCATTTTATCGCCATGATTTTATTCCTGGGCCAAAATAAACTATTAGGAAAACTCATTTTCATGAAAATCCACTTTAATTGCTGTTGCCGTTGCCGCTGCCGCTGCCATCGTTCTATGGGGCTGTGGTAGAAGTAGCGAACATGAGATCTCTGGATGTACCTGAGCGGCACGCCATTGCAAATAAAACAACATAAGGTGCTGTGCCATCTCTGGTTCTGCTTCAGGTTCTGGTCCTGTTCGTGGCTCTGGTCTGGCATTTGGCGAATGGTGTACTTGTAAATTTAACGCAAATTGTCTGTAACATGAGCTCTTCGACTGAGGTGTCAGAGGGGGGTCGAGACCGAGGCTGGGAAATGAGAATGGCTGCGGTTTGGGCATGGGGGGGCTCAGCGGGCCACCATGTAAGTGCCAACAGCAGTGGCAGCCATTAAATTTTCAAGAAGTGTGTACTCGAGCAGGAGACCCAGGCAGACAGTTGCTGGGAATGGGAATGGGCCTAAGGAGGCTGCCGTAGACAGACAGACCCACTAAAGATTATATGTGCAGAAGGCGACAAAAGTGTCACCTCTGAATGCAAAGCAGAAACGAAACTGACAACAACAAAAAAGTGATTTGAGCCTGGCTGGAAAAACCCCCAGCAGCTGAAGCAGCTCCAGCCGAAACTGAAGGAAAATTGAAGTGTTTCTTCTGCAACAAAATTCAGAATGGAAAACTTTAAATCAGAGCAAGCTCTTGATTTTAGTTGGCTTAAAGCTATGTGCCAGGGCATTGTTTCATAAGTTTCAAAAGTGCAACGCAAAAGTTGATTTTCTCTGAAAAGAGTCAAAGTTTTGCTGGCCCGAAGGTTACTTGATATTACGAAGAAGTGAGAACAGAAATTGCCATTAATTATGGGACTCTAATTACGAAAATTCGCACAGCTACAGAGAAAGTTCATTCCATTCGCTTAAAAATTCTAGTTCCTAGAACTATCCTAGAGAATTATTATTTGGAATAACCTCTCTGGACTGTGATTCCCGAGAAATCTCTTCTCTATTCCTTTGTCGCCTGGCAACATCAGCATGTGGGAAAGTTTTCGTATGTGTGTCTGATATTAAGAGCTCCCTTGGAGACACGCGCCCACTCTGTCTCTCTGTCCCTGTTTCACGCTGTGTAACATCTTCGTCATGACCATCATGATGCCTGTGCGGCTTGGTTGCCGTCTCGGTCCCAGAACGTTTACTGGCACCCACCCACCCTTTGGGCGCAATTTGTGCTAAACACCAAAGTTGCGGCTAACCAAGCCTCGGCTCCATTCAGATCCCTCCATCCCCTGATTACGCCTGCTTAGTCTGGCGGTAAATACATTTAACAAACACAATTGAAACACGAAGTGCTGCCGCCGTTTGGCAGCTTCTCAGTTAGTTTTTCATTTTTACAATACGCAATTAAAAGCTGGTTGCATTTTGTATGCATTGTTCAAGCTGCTGGTGGCATTGAAACCGAGTCGGTGCCACACAAAAGGTGTACATTAACATAATGACAGGGGGAGGGGAGTGGCAGTGGAATGCTGTGGCAAGAAAACAAATGCCACACGGACAACATGGCAGAGCGCAGCGGAACACAACAAAAATATTTATGGCGATGCAAATGGCGTCTGCATAAAATTTATTGACACTTTACTGCGCATTGTCATTCGAGGGGGGCGGTAAGGGGGGGATTGGATTTGGCTCTGCCAGCTTCCGGTTACCGCCATTTTGTGCTGCGGTTGTCATTGTTACGCCCTGGCCCCGCCCCAGAGTGCTATTCAGGCCTTGGAACGCTGCACGCACCGTGTCCCCCCGTCCATGTGTGTTTGCGTATCTGTGTGTGTGTTTGTGTTTGCCACACAAATACGCTCTCATTTTAATGAGCAAACTTTTACATCGAGCGCCGTTTATTTTGCTGTTTTGCAAACTGCATTCCAGGCACAAATGTCCTTTTGCAAAATTAATTTAAAGAGTTACGGGCCGGGTGATAATCACCTAGATCGCTTGCCAAAAGGGCTTGCCATTTGGTTGCGTAAATAATTAGCTGGAAATGGTATCAGTGGCTTAGCGGGGGCTTTGGCTACAAACTACATGTTGACAGGGAATCACAAAATCAATAGACAGCGAACCGTTTATCCGGATACATTTATCGCTCTTCGCAACATTTTTACCCGAAAACTACAACTGTTAGAGAACCGCAACTGCAAGGCAGGGCACCAGAGGCAACAGAGGCACCAGCTGGTGGAAAAGCCACAAAAGCCAGAATAAATCCTCGCCCGCTCATTTATTATGTGCCCGAAACTGAATTTAATTGGAAGCGTGTGCCCGCAAAGCATTTGTTAATGTTCTACCAAAACTGTAGAACATTTCACGGCAATTTCATTTAATGTCAATCAAAAGATAGTCCATAAAGTACGCTGAAAGCGGATAGAGAATAAGGCTTTGGGGCTTTTATGTTAAAGTTGATGGAAGTTTGTTGCTGCTGCCGCAGCAGAACGAGTATCTGTGTGCAGAAAAGCTCTTCATAATTTCCGCTGGCTTAGGAGCACAAGCCCACACACTCTCTCCCATGAGCTGTTCGTTACGTGTGCGCCATACGCCGGTGGAGAGTACACGAATTTCCTTTTTAAGTTGCATTATCAGTTGATAATAACATGTTATCATGTTGCCCCAAACCCACACCCACACCCACACCCCAACCATCTATGATATTTAGACAAACAAACGAGCAGTAAGACAGCTTGTCATGACGTCGAGAAGCGCATTTCCTTGTTAAACATCAAGTGTTGACTTAACTAGAGCAGACCCTCCCCGGACCCCCACGCACAGTCCCAATCCCCCAGCTAAATAAATCATAATTCAGCGCAATTCTCATGCAAATCGAAATCATTAACACTGTGTATGTATATTTGTCTCCCACCTACCACCCTCTACCGCCCTCTACCACCCTCTACCACCCGCTCCCACCCAACTCCCTACAGGGGCAGGCATTGCTCACTTAGAGTCGTCTGGCGCTGATGGCGAGCCTTGGATGCAGCCCGTGGTGTCATATATGGAGGTGTCGTCGCGACCCACGAAATCGCCAAGTAGGTGGCGCCTTGTCTCACTCTCTCTCTCTCACTCTGTCTCTCTCACTCTCCTGCTCTCGATGTGTATCTTTGTGTGCGTGTACGTGTGTTGGGTTGCGTGTGCGCCTGTGTTTGTGTGCGTGCGAGTCGCGCCCGTAGTTAGCAGTTAAATTTTGGTGTCTGCCTACCCGTAGTTGAAAGTTATCTTTGTAGACGAACCCAACCGCTTGCTATAGTTGTAAATTGCAAATACAGATACAGATACAGACACACAGACACACACTCAACGTTACACTTGTTCTGCCGCTTCGTTCTGTATATGTATGTGTTTTGTATTGCTGTGTGTGAGTGTCTATGTCTAACCGACTTGCAACAGAACCTTGAACAATCTCAACTTATCAATGGCCGAAATGCCTGCAAACTTTCCCATTTGTTTCTCCCCTTTTCTCCCCCCTGCTGCAGAGTGTGATCAGACATTTGTGTCGCGGATTGGTGGGCCACAGAATGGCACCTTCTCGGCCCCGCTGCTGCACAACCATCGCAATCATTCGCGCCAATGCCTCTACACTTTCCTAGCAGGACCTGGCCAGCGCGTCGAAGTAGTTTTTAAATCGTTTAGTTTAAGAGGAAGTCCGCCAGAGTAAGTCCTAATGATTGATAAACATATAATCAAGCATTCTTTATATAAATTTCTTTAATTTATTTAGCGGTTCGGCCGTCGGTGAATTACCAAGGTAATCATTTAGAAATGTTCCATAAATAGAAACCAATCTAACAGATAGGTTTTTCTTCTTGTGTTCAGCTGTGTTCATGAGTACATGGATATTTACTCGGAGGTGCAATCGTCAGAGCCTGCGGAGCTTATCAATTCCCCATTCGGTGGTCGGTACTGTGGCGCCATACCGCCGCGTCGTCGCATTTCCATGTACCGCGCCGTTGCCATTTCGTTTTTTAGCAACAAGAACGTGTCCACCGATCTGTTCGAGGGCACGTTTAGGTTTATAAATGCATGTGAGTAGACCAGACTTTGCCAGAGCACACGATGAACAGAAATAACATGACTAAACCTCTTGTGAATCCCTCGAAAAGCGGAATATGAAATCGGCATACCCATTGCGGGATCGCCATGTTCCTACACGATAACGCCGAGCATGAGTGTGAATAAAACCGGTACGCTCATATCGCCAACCTATCCAGGTGCCTATCCGAAGGATATGTCGTGCACATATCAGTTTCTTGGTGAATCGAATCAGAGAGTTAGATTAGAGTTTCGTGATTTTGATCTATTTTTTGGTGGACCACAGTGAGTACCTCTAATGCTGCACAAATCCCACACAAACACACAAACACACACACACACACACGCACACACACCACCGCTTACAAGTCAAGATCGAAGCAAGTTCTTGGCCCAGGTCAGAGGTTGCTTTGATTGCAGCCCACATCCAAGACACACATCCCTCGAGACACTCTTAATCTGTGATCTATCCATAAATCCATAAACAAATTTACTCTCATTCGACTACAAGTATCTCTAAAAAACCATTCTTCTCTATCCAATTTGCTATCAAATCTCTGAAATATTTACAAAAAATCAACCTACAACAACATGAAAACAACAACAGCTGCCCATTTGACTATGTGAAAGTGTACGATGGTCCAGATAATTCGTCAGCATTAATCGGTACCTATTGCGGACAGCAAAGAAACTTAGTTTTGTATTCGAGCGAGTCGAGCCTTTTTGTTCATTTTTATACGTTACCGCGCACCGCAAATACCCAGAACCGTGGCTTTAAAGGATTTTATGAATTTAGCGAGGGTTTTGTTAAATTAGATTTTATACGTAAGTACCTATATCCACCATCTAACTGCAATTGTTTTATCAATCATTTCAGTTGTGCGCTCTCTGCCCCCCGACCCCCGACCCCCTCCCCTGGCAACCATTTTGTGCGGTCCGGCCCGAAAGTGTAGCATACATTTTTGGGCGGCGCCCAAAATGGTTGCCACAGCGTAAAGCATTTAACAGCTATTTGTATGTGCTTGGTACCAACCTTTCCACTGGCTTTGTTCATTTTTGCTGCATTTTTATTATTATTTTCCAACCGATTGAAACAACACTCTCATCAAATTTTTAACCTTCCCCAACAACTTTCTCTCTACTTCAAAACGAATCTCTCTCTCTCTACGCTATCTGATGTACTCTGCTCTGCTATAATCTGACCTGATCTGATCTGATCCGACTGCTCTTTCCAAAACCTGCTCTACTAACAAACTTACAAAAAAACCAAAAAATGCAACAACAAATTATTATGAATGACATACATCATACCATGTACATCAGGTGAAAATGATGGCATTCACATACGTGGCTCAGAATGTGATCAAAAGATTTTATCGAAGAAGGAGTCGACTGGCTTTGTGCTCTCCCCCAACTATCCCTATCCCTATATACCAAAAACTGTATGTAGGTGAGTAGTCCAGATCTACAGAATGTTTCGAACAGAGAAATTTCAATGGAACTATCATCCCTTAGATATTTCATCTATGGCATGCAGGATGCACAGCATCTGGAGCGTGTGCGCCTCGAGTTTACCAGTACTTTCAACATACCCCAAGTAATGCACAAGGACAAGAGCGAGTAAGCATTTAGTTTCACAGATCCCTACGAATTTCCCCATTCCAATTTCTCATTTTCTTCTAACAGATCCAACTGCACGGATGGCTATCTGAAGATCTATCTGAAGGGCCAGGAGACGGCCGACGCCTACGACAAGTTCGACTACGAGCTCTGTGGCAACGAGACGCAGCGGGTGATCAGCGAGGGGCCGCGTCTGGCCATGGTCTTCAGCTCTGGGGAGCTGCAGGGGCGTGGCTTCAAGGGCAAGTACACCTTCGAGACGGAGTACAAGATACCCGGCACTGCGGCCCCGGACGGCACCTGCAGCTTCACGTACGTGAGCAGCTCGAAGAAGCGCGGCGAGCTGAACAGTCCGCGCTATCCCTCGAACTATCCGTCGGACACGAACTGCTCGTACCTGTTCCTGGCCGAGGCCAACGAGCAGGTGACCATTGTATTCGATCACTTCAAGATCAAGGCGGACAACAACGCGAATGCCACGGCCGGTGCATATGGGTAAGCATCCTCAATGAGAAATCCTCGAGAAATATAATCTAACTGGGGGTCACTTTGGACTTGCAGGTCGGGCGCCTGCTTTGAGGATTGGCTGGAGATGTATGTCGTCTATCGGGACAACAACGATCGCCTGCTGGGCCGCTACTGTGGGCTGACAGCACCCGGACCCGTCGAGAGCCCCCGGGGTGCTGTGGGGCTGCGCATCACACTGCACACGGACCAGGAGAGCGTGGCCAGCGGCTTCAAGGCGCGCTATTTCTTCGAGTCGGCCAAGTCGGATGCCGGCGACTGCGGCGGCAACTTCAGCAACGAGGACTCGGGCATCATCACCTCCCCTAACTGGCCGGCGGGCTACAAGGCGCCCGGGCGCGGCCTGGCCTCCAATGCCTGCAACTGGGTGATGACCGCTCGACCAGGCTACAAGTTGTCCATTCACTTTGAGCAGTTCGGCCTCGAAGGGGATCCGGCAAGTGAGTATCTACACAATCCTGATCCGCACTCGTTTCTTATTCGATTTCGGCCTAGATCGCGGCTGTCCTGCGGCCGTGCTGAGGCTGTGGATGAATGTCGACTCCGACCAACCGCCCATGGAATTGTGCGGCGAGAAGCCGCCCATCGAATACTGGCACTACACCTCCACGGGCCAGACGGCACGCATCAGTTTCACAACCAGCGACAAGACCGTAGGTGCACAGGTGAGCCAAGGAGATACACTTTGAAAAATCAATGCGGTACTACGATCCCTCTCTCGTGTCTCGCTATAGGGCTTCCGCATTGTGTGGACTGAGATACAGGACTCGGGTCCGGGTCCGCCATCCGTGGGCCTGCACTGCGAGTCCACCTACCACTTCCAGTGCGGCGCTGGCTACTGCATCTCGGACAAGCTGCGCTGCGACGGCGTCAAGAACTGCGGTCCCGGCGACGATAGTGACGAATTGCACTGTGAGTCGTGAGTGAGTCGAACGGTTCAGTTCAATTTTTTATTTGCCTCCTTTGACTAGGTTTACGTTTACGTTTACGTTTCCGTTTCCGTAATGTATTGTATCCGTTACGTTATTATTCGTTATTCGTTATTCGTGTTTGTGTTTCCAGTGTGTCCACTTTGTGGGACCTTTATTGTATCTATCTCATTTCGTTTCGTTTCGTTTCGGTTTGATTACCAAGGACCGGATGGATCATGTCCTTGAGCAATCCTTATGTACCATATACTTTCATTACACTTTTTCGTTTTGATAAGCGAAGAAAACTTGAACCCGACGAAACACTTGCAAAACGTTATCCACTAAATATACCAAAGCTATGATAATCCATAATATACTAACCTAAAATACCAAATACCAACTAAAAATACATATATATTGAGGCCAAGTCCAACTTCTCTCTATCTCTCTGTCTCTCTATCTCTCTAACTCTCTCTAAGTATAAATATTTGCACCTAAGTACTCAATCTTTTTACTAGTTGTTTTTTGTTTTGTTCATTTCAATGGCCAGACTTTTGTACATACTTCCTGGATAGATTAGGGTGCTCCACGATCCCCTACCCCATCCATCAAGCCTCCCCGCCCCCCATGCATACATCTCTCACTCTCAATATCTCAATCTCTTCCACCTCGTAGCAGTACTCGAACACTCCTTCCACACTGAACACCACTCGTACGGCATCCAACACTTTCAGTCGCAGTGAAAGTCCCACACTAAAACTCTCACTTTCTCTCTTTTCTCTCTCTCCTACTTGTCTAATTCTACCTATATTTCTCTCTGTTCTTTCTTTTGTCTTCACTAACAAACAAAACCAATAAACTAAAACCAAAAAAACTCTACTTTAAAACAATATAAATCCCTCGAACCGAAACCCCCAAACCCCCTGGCACAGGTAACGCCAATTCCACGCATCTGCCCACATTTCGACAGACACTTGTTTTAGCAATTATGGCATTAGTGTTAAATACGTACAACTAAAGATTCAGAATCAAAACAAAAACAAACAGAAGAAACCCTGAGAATCAGTAAGAGAATCAAAATTTCCAAATCGGAATTGGAATTGCCACGAGAATCAAAAACAATGAACATTACTATGATAACAAAGAAAAAAAGCAAAAACCTAAACATAAACGAAACATTCTGCTAGCAAGAATTTTTACTCATTTTTCTAACAACAAACGAAGCGAACCAAAACCGAAACCAAAACCGAAACCAAAACCAAATATTAACTCTAATCTATACCTAAGTTAAAAGAAATACTCTCTCTGGTCACATTTAACACGTGAGTTCTGCATAAAGCTTGTCTACAATCAATCGTTAAACACGTCCACGTTCAAACCACGCCACGCCACGACACGCCCACAAAGCCCACACGCCAACGCTCATGACATGCACAATATTCTCGAAAATCCAAAGTAAAGTTTCACTTCACCCTAGAACTAGACGGAACTCCAACCCTGGCAGAGATCATCCGAGTTACTCTTTTGTTGCATCTTTCAGTTCCCATTTCGATCGCATTGTGAGAGATTTTATTCACGGCATGTAGTTTTCGTTCCCTGTTTCGTTCTGGCTTCTTTATGTTCTGCACCTTTCCGCTCAATACCGCACTGCATATCACAGCAGTATGTATGTATATGTATATGTATATCGTATCTTCCTGGTGCCTATGATAAACTGAACTGAGTAACCCTAAACCTAAAGGAATGTCTAAAGGAATCCACTGCACAGACACATCCACACAACACAACACAACACTGCAGAACAGAACAAGAACATCAAGTTCGGACTCTCACCCACCCACCCACATGAAACACACACAAAAACTCCTCCTCTAACTAGAAATCCACACACACACACACGTTCCCAATATTAATATTAAATCATTGAAGTATTCCGTATATCGATTAACAAACGATCTATTCTATGCTCTTGCTCTCCCCTCCCTCCCACCCTCAATACACGCGAACAGGTACCACGGAAGCGGCCGAGGCGGATCACGACGTTCTAATTATAATAACACTAATCGTCGTCTTGTCCCTAATCTGTCTCCTATGCACACTCTGTCACTCCAGAAGAAACCGTAGGAACCATGTGCGCCAATTGGGCCTACATCGGAATGCGCACTACGACTCACAGACCAGTGCAACGGGTAAGCTAAGGGATCCCTGGGATAATCCATATATATTTTTGATTTGTTCTGTGCTCTTCTAAGGTTTTCTTTGATTTTGGTTTTCTTTATAGTCTTTTTAGTTTCCAGGTAATTTATTTGATTTATAAACTCACCGTTCCTCACAGTTTCCATGGCTATAACAGTTCCCATTTGCTTTCCAGCGGGTCTCAGCTCCAGTCGGAGGCATTTGCAGAGTGGCGGGGCTAGTATAGCGGGCAGTTTGCATGGCATCAACAGCGGTAACCTGATCATACCACCAGCCCCATTGCCGCCGACGAGCGTGCCACCGCCGCCCCACATATGCATTGCCGGCGTGGACATGGGACACGGCCTGATGTCCAACGGAGAGGATGACGACGATGATGATCTGGACTTGGACGAGGACGATCTGGTCGCGGACATATTCATCAACGATGTGCATTTCGATGAGGACAACATCGATCATGTCAACCAAATGGCGAACGTTTAACGATGGTTTAGAGCATTTTTAGGCATTTTTATCGTGACTTTCAGTTTCGGTTTTAAGACGCATTTAGACTAAGGCTAACTAGGTAAATGGCGAACAGAGCAACTTTGCAGAGCAAGTGAAGTAGTTTTACATATAGTACACAGATACACTGGAGAACACAGATACACTCGGACACGTGGTCGAGGCAAGGAGACAAGATAAACGACAGATAAACTGGACAGAACAGAACAGAACAGAAACAGAAACAGTAATTCAAAAGTTAACAATACCTAAAAGACAAGAAATTATGCAAAAATGCGAATTGATTAAGACATATATTTAATGAGCGAGCGGAGGAGCTATAGAGGTAGTAGGTATTAGAGGATGAGGAAAACGATGACGCTAAATAAGTACAGTAGGGCGATCATATGGTAGTTGCGATTAACACGATTAGCGAGGCGCGCGTTTCAATAGCAGAAGAAATCGAAGGATGGAAAGGATGGGAAGGATGGGAAGCAACAAACAAATAATAGCTACATTTAAATATACTATATTATACACATAGCGAAATACGTATGGCGAAGAGAGCGCAGGGCGACAGACGGACAGATGTGTAAAAAGCGAAAAGTAGAAGAAGGGGAAGTGCCGGAAGTACGATCATTTTCATAGCCACAAGAGACCGCAGACAAGGGGAAAACCAAACAAAAACAAAAAAAATAAAGTTGTTGATTTTTATATTTGATACGAGTAATATTTAGGTGAAGCATAAATTGAATTAATTATACAAAAAGCGAGACGATGAGCGTTAGCGCCAATAAATGAATACACATTCTCGCGAACCAAAATCGATAGATAAAACCAATACAGAATAGAGGCAGCAGCAACACACTAAAGGGCATAAAACAATAATAATTAACTACCTAATCATATGCGCATGACATGACTCCTTATTTACACATTTTGTACGTACAATACAACAAATCTTCGACACTTGAAGCTACACACAAATCAAACATACAACAAACAAAGAAACAAAAAAAAACAAGAACCGCAGTGGCGAGAGGTGGAAAAATGCATAAATAAAAGAATTAGTGACTATCAAAACTGTATCTTCCAGCAAAGAGTAAAAGCGCAGAGTTAAATAATGCTAGATCGAGGAGTTTATAAGCGATGGAAATTAAATAAAGCATTCATTAGCGGCCCCAAAAACGGTAAATGGTAAATGGATTCGAGACACGGAAATGGGTTGGAGATAAAACGGGATAAATTCAAAGATTTTTGTCTATTTAAGCACATTTTTATAAACATTTAAGGCGAACAAAATATTTATAAAAATGTATACGCTAAAGGGAACGATAATAATAAAATAAATTATACAAGAAACTAAACAAAAATGAACTAAACACAAATACAAATACAAATACAAATCGAGGAATCAATTTCAATTTAGTTTCCTTTTCGCTAAACCAAGATTTGGCAATCGTTTACATCCAACTATTATTATATTATAGTGTTCATTTATTGTATTGTAATTATTTGTATATTTATGTGTATATTTTACGGTTTCGTTCAGTCAGTTTCCTCCGTTTTGGAGCTCTCAATCGATAGTAAATTCCCTAATGTTTCGTAAAGTAAAATGAATAAGTATTGGTTTCATAGCGCACGTACGTTTTGCAACAGGAAGCATTCGAAATTAAAGAAAATGGCTTAAATCAGCGAAGGAAACATAAAACCGTTTAACGTAAAAACCATTTATAATAAACGTATGTAGGTGTTACAAATGCTAAATTAATAAAACAAAAATAAAAACTAAATAAGTAATGAGTAAAACAGAAAGTAAATACAATTACCTTGAGGAAGTAAAACGTTGTTAAATTGTTGCATTAAAAGCGCATAATGATCAAGTAAATCCTAAGAAATAATTCATATAAAAAAAACTTTAGTTTAAGTGTACAAATTTTGTTGTTGTATTGCATAAAACCAAATATAAAAAAGGAGGAAGAAACCCAGAAACAAACAATTCAATTAGTTAATAAACAAAATCGGAATTTGTGTTTAAGCAATAAAAATTAAAAATAAATTAAAAGGAAATAGTACTAAAGCAGAAAACTAATGAAAAACGCAAATAAAATTTTCGAGAGAGCAAGCCCCAATGAAACCTACCCCCAAAAAGAGATGTTTTAAACTAAAAAGCGTTTACTAAAGTAACACAAAAAGTTAAATTAAAACACCCCAAAAAGAGCAAATGTTAAATTTACAATTAAACCTAAAAGTAAGCCAGAAGCCAGGCAGGCCAGGAGCACACAGATGAATCCAAAAAGAATTCAAATCCGAATCCGAGACCAGAAACAGAAGCAGCAGTCAGAAATCAAATTCAGAATCTCAGACGCATTCATTGGCACCAAAACGTTGCGTCGTGCCAAATAACAGAAAAAATAGTTGAAAAATAATAATAATACGCCAAAGAAACCAAAAATTTCAAATTAAAAGGAAACACCTACAAAAACAATTCCATGTTAACATTAAATATAAATAAAGGTAATTAAATAAATGAATAATAAAACCAATTGAATTTCAAAATGTTGAAACCACTTTTACAATCACTGGGATGGGTGACAAGTTAATAGGGTTTATCTTTCCTTCAAAAGGCACTGAATGCACTAAATTATTTGTATTAGAAAATGTTTATTTTGCAATAATTTATATTGTTACAGTCCTTGGCGGCCGGAACAGTGCAACGATTATATTAATTGAATACGAAAACGCATTTATATGTCTACTTATATGTGATTGTAGATGTATGGTAATCAGATATACTTCAGTTCTGGGAATTTATACGAAATTTCTCCAACATTTTGTTGATTGCCTCTTCATCGCCCTCGATTTTTGCCTTGTCCTGCTGTAAAATCTCCTGGAAAGTCTTCTGTTTGGTGCCAACCAGATAGAAATCCTCATCGGATATAGTAACCTGTCCATCGGCACTGGCTGCACTGCCCTCGTAGATGTTCAATGCTTTGAAATCAAAGACTACAGTGAGACGGTCATCGGTGGTCTGACCAATGGTCCAGCACTCACTCACCCATGCTCTTGATTAGCTTGCCGTCGGCATCGGTGAAGTTGAACTGAAACGTGTTGACCACAGTGCGGCGGCCAGGGTCCGATTCCTTTAGCTTGTTGCGTATTTTATCAATGATCTCGTCGCTCTTCATGCTGACTGGCACTGGGACTGGGGCTGTCAAGTGAACCCGTTGAGTGTGGTTGCTCGACTAATTTAAGCACTGAGCCAGCAATTGAGGCAAGCTCTGTGATCTGCGGATTAGGGCCCTGGGAGACGGCTGCGGTCGTTGTCGCTTTGCATAATGCTTAATTAAAGTCAATTTGTTTCATATGGAGACACGATTGAAGATATTGATGTGGGGGCAGGGCAGGGCAAGAGAAAATCCAAGAAAACACCTCGAAACTTAAAGTAAGCGTAACTGGGGGCAGTAGGTGTATTTCTGGAACTAAAACTAGGTACGAAAGTCAATTGGCAAACGCTTAGGTGATCTATGGCTTCCAAAGCTTCAGCAGTCCATCCTCGCTGTAGCTGGCCAGAAGATTCTGGTGCGGATGATGGGACAGGCCAATGACATCCTTTTCATGAACCTGTTAAACGAAAGTATTTACCAGAGACCAGCAACGAGTGTAATGTCACTAAAAACTCACGTTCAAAGTACGTTCCAGTTTACCCGAGGAGACGGAGAAACAGTAGAGCACCTGATCCTCGCCAGCACAGTAGATAAACTCGCCGCGCGGCGAAAGAGTAGCCGAGATAAAGGCTCCACCCTCGCGCTTACCCGACGAGAATGATCGCACAATCTGGCCCTGCATGTTCATGATTACCACAGTGTTCGATCTGTTGCAGACAATAAAGTGCTCGGGGTTCTTGGGCAGGATGAGGACAGTGTTGACCGCCAGCTCATTGCCGAGCGGTTTGTAGGTGGCCACGCACTCTGTGGTTTTGAGGGACCAAACCTTGACCGTGCCATCGGAGGAAGCGCTGAGTACGCTGTGGCCGTCGGGCGTGAATGTGGCCTCGTTGACAAAGGATGTGTGGCCCTTGAACTCCTTGAGCATCTTGCCAGACTTCAGGCCGTGCAGTCGTACCGTGAAGTCAAAGGAGGCACTCAGCACTTGGCTGTTATCGCGAGAGAACTGCAGGCAGGTAATGCCCTTAGTGTGGGCCTTCTCAAATTTTCTCAGGCATTGTCCGGTGATGATGCGCCACACTTTGATCTGGCCATCCTGGGCACCAGAGGCCACCATTTCAGAATCGCGCGAGAAATTCAGGGCTAGAACCGCCTGCTCCATCATCATGAACTGGTCCTGCGCCTGGTATTTCAAATCCTTTCGAACTTTGCCAGTCGTGAAGTTCCACACCTCCAGGAAACCGTCGACACTGCCGGTTATTAAGTACTGCCCATCTGGAGAGAACTGAGCGCACTCCACGTGCGACTTTTGTCCAAACTTGATCTGCCGGAACAGCTGTGTGGGATACATTTCCTCCTCCTGATCTTTCATGGCCGCCTTGCCGCGGAACAAATCGATCGTGGTACCAGGAGGAAGAAGTCCCTGATGCTGTTGCCATTTTAGGGCTTGACCCAGCAAGGCCAAGAGCCTGGACGAGGGCACCACATGCACCTCACCGCTCAGCTCTTGTGAGATAGCTGTGCGGCGCTTCTCCTTGCTGCTGCCTTCCGCATACGCTTCACGGGGATCGAAGTATGCACGCTGCAACATGTTTTCTGCAAAAGATCCGCACTTGAACGTTTATCCAAGGAGCCCAAATCCAATACTATACCTAAATGAATGTACCGCTCGGGCTCTTGCTGCTTCAACATGCTCATGGGATCCGTTTGCCGCAACAGGGAACGGGCAGCGCCCAGCTCCCGCAGTTCTATCAGCTCCAGCACGATTTGCTCATAGAGATTGAGCAGTTTCTTGTCGGGCAGCTTCAGCGATTGCGTCACCTTCAGCACCGTGTCCCAGTGGCCATTGGAGATGTCCTGGACGAAACCATCGACGCTGTCCACTGTGTTTAGGGAGACACCCGTTTCCTCCTGTGGTAGGGAAACTAGATTGCTTAAATTTGTCGGAGGAGGGCGGTTGGACTCACTTGCAGGGTCTGCAGCGTCTTCATAAGATTGGACTCCTTCAGGTACTGCTGGATAAGCCGAATCACGCTGTATGGGGGGTGGTTGGAAGGAAAATTACACATGCAGGACACGCTGGGCCACCTTTTATGTACTCACTCGGCTGATTCGATTTCTATAGACATGCTGTGGAAGTTTCAAACGAAAGTAGTCCGCTAAAAATCTGTTTCTCTGATTTATTTACAATTTTCTTAAAATATTGATAAAAATGCGTCTTGGAGATGACAATTGCGGTCGATAACTAAGCCGGCCAAACAGCTGTAAGTAATCGGAATTTGAACCAATAGTTCGAAGTACGTGTATCGATTAATCAGCTGTTTTTTTCAATAAAATCATCATGTGCAAATGCATTTATTGTGAAATTAAATCGTGTCCTTTCAAAAAAACAACAAGTTTTCTTCAAGCTGCTGGCATTTAAGTATCTGCATTATATAGATGCTTCTGTATCCAGTCATCGGATGTAGGAGATCATCTGTATATCATTGCCATTCCCTACTTATATCCCATTACACCAGATGAAAATTATCAAGTTTATTGGTAATTAAAACTAGCCTCTAAATCAATTCCTTAGGCTAAGATTTATTTTAGACCCCGACCTAGCCCTACCTACCCCTACCCCTGTTCCAATCCTTCAACCCACCAGCTGTTGATGGCAACGAAAACAAACAATCCAATGGTCGCTTTCCCGCCCTTTTGACTTTTCGGCGGCAAATGACGAGATCACCTCTGTTGGTGGTTAGTTTTACTCGACCAGCCGTACAGTACAGTGCTCTTTCCTGACGCTAGTCGGAACGCAAAGAAAACCATCACAATTCACAACATTCCCGATTGTTTTTCACGTCCAGATCGCTGTTTATCTGCCATGATGTCCGAAGCAGCAGCCAGCGCGAGGCAGGGAAAAAAGTTCGCCGAGGGCACGCAGCCTTTCACGGTGCTGATCGAGGGCAACATCGGCAGCGGCAAGACCACGTATCTGAACCACTTTGAGAAGTACAAGGACGAGATCTGCCTGCTCACTGAGCCCGTGGAGAAGTGGCGCAACGTGAACGGTGTGAATCTGCTGGAGCTGATGTACAAGGAACCCAAGAAGTGGGCAATGCCCTTTCAGTCTTATGTCACGCTAACCATGCTGCAGGCGCACACAGCGCCCACCGACAAGAAGCTAAAAATAATGGAGCGCTCCATTTTTAGCTCCCGGTAAGGCCTCACCCCTTCCTACTCTGTTCAGAATCCGGTTTTAACCTTCTTCAATTAGGTACTGCTTTGTGGAGAACATGTACCGCAATGGTTCGCTGGAGCCGGGCATGTACAACACGCTGCAAGAATGGTACAAGTTCATTGAACAGTCCATACACGTTCAGGCCGATCTCATTATCTACTTACGAACGTCCCCGGAAGTGGCGCATGAACGCATTCGACAACGTGCCCGCTCCGAAGAGAGCTGTGTGCCGCTCAAGTATCTCCAGGAGCTGCACGAACTGCACGAGGATTGGCTGATACATCACCGCCGGAATCAGGCCTGCAAGGTTAGTACTCGATCGTCTCCAGAGATGCACAGGAGTTCCTCAAATTAGCTGTATGTTTGATGTTTTAGGTGTTGGTGCTGGACGCCGACTTGACTCTGGAGAACATTGGCAGCGAGTACCAGCGTTCGGAGACGAGTATATTCGATGCTATCTCGGGCACGCATCAGCCGCCTCAAGTGCTGGTCTCGCCCAGTAAACGCCAAAGAATGTCCAGATAACCAATGATCTTATCTGATCGGATCCGTGCCGGCAACATTGTATCACCTAGTACCTAATTTTCTTTAGTAATGACGATGTTGAAGGGCAATGGAAAGGAAATACCTTATATAACTTAATAGAACACTTGAATCCTATGATAAACACCTACTCTAACAATTATAATCACATTATATTCTAATCTCTTACTATAGCACATAAGTCCAAAATTGTAATAAAAGCGTATATGTCTACTATGTTAAATTAATGTTTTATCATTTGGATCTGTGGCAAAATTGCACGGTTTATGTTTCGTATAAAAGTACATTTAAATATGTATTTATTTTGTATTTGCAATTGAGGTTACTTATGCTCTAGTTCTTAATTAATGCCGATGATCTTGATTGTTCTCTGGCAGGTCGCGTTTTTGTCACTTCGGTCCATTCATGATGGGCGGACGGACACCCGGGATGGTGCCCAGCGGCGGTGGCGGTCCCATCATGGCCATGGGATTCATAATAGGCGGCGGACGCATTCCAGTCATCATCGGGTTCATCATTGGCGGCATAAACGGCATGCCAGGCATACCAGGACGCGGCGGCGCACCCATGTTGGGCGGCGGTATGGACACGCCGGACGGCTTGGGCGGCGCCGATGAGGGTCCGCCAGCAAAAGGATTGTTCGTTATCTTGCCGGCCTTGAATGCCGCCGTGGTGGCATCAATCAGATGCTGGGCCTGCTCCTCCATCCACTTCTGGTAGTAGAACTTCACATTGTCTCGATGCTTGCGGCCCGTGCAGTGTGTTTTGCGCACCGAGGGCGAGTCGTGCGTCAGGTAGGTGTCACAATAGTCGCAGTAGTACTTCGGCATGCTGCTGCTTTGCTTTCAAACCAATTGTAACTTCGGTTTATTCTATTTTACAGCGAAAATGGAATATTTTCGGCTTTATTTATTTCTAATAATAAAAAGTGTGACCGTATATGACCAGGGTTGCTAAAAATAAGCTATCGATAGAAGGTGAAAATTAAATTCGTGTGGTTACACTGCCACAAAAATATCGGTTAATTCCTGATCAAATCATTTAGATCATCTTGACCGTTTTATTTTAAATTTATGTAATACAAAAAATATAATTAAATGTATAATACATGTGTGAACAGAAGAAAAACCTAACCTTAACTGCTCGACAGACAGCTCCAACGCGAGAACTCCCAGACGATCTTTCAGAGCCGAAGGCGATAGTAGCGATAGATTGTCTCACTAGGTGTTTTATATGTTTTTTGATTTGAAATGCGCCGAATTTTATGTGTTTGCTGTTTTGTTCATTCATGCCTCTTTGTTGATTGGGCAGTGCTTCTATCGATAGTGAATCACAATCGAAAAATGGTATGTTTTATAAATTTCATCAATCTATTAAATTTTATTTTCAAAGGTATATTTAAGAACATAGGGTATAGCAACTGCCATACGCAGGTTTTTGGAATTTTCGCTCTCAAATCGTACTTACGTGTATCATTTATTCCAATAGATTGCATTTAAATCCTTTTCGCTGATTCACTTTCAAACAATTTCTATTTGGCGCGCACCAATCACATCCAATCGATAGTATCGATGGCCGAACTGCTTTTTTCGAAACGTTTATTGGCTCTTTTTGCTCTCTTCAAACCGGTTAAGGCTCTCTTTTTCGCTCTCTTTGAATCGGGTATAAATCGGTAGCAACAGTGAGTCCCATTCCATACTTTTAAATTATGTACTTTAAATACTGTACTATGATCGACTTGTGATAATTGGAACTGCATTTCCCAACCATTGAAAATTTTAACCCAACGGGAAATGTACGTGATGTACATATTCATTAAGAATACTGCGAATATTGGACCTTGAATGGAATACCATTCAGGCTGAGCCATTTTAATAGCTGAAAACTGGAATATTAACAAGACAATCCGGGCTGTCGCTTTCTGCCATCATGGGTGAATTTAACGGACCGGACTGAACTGGTACAAAAACTTGGGGAATATTAATATAAGACATATCCACAGGTTTAAATATGCAGTCCGGAAACAGTTTGGCCGGTTTCTGCCAACAAAGGGTTTTCAAAACGTGTGCATTTAAAAACATGCCTGTTGGTTGACCATTTAACGGACCCAGGACTGAACTGGTACAAAAACTTGGTATTGATAAGTTACTATTAATATGTATTTGATGTATATCAGTCTCTATTTCAAAGGTATTTCAACGATATTTTGTGGGTAGTGGTCTTCTTACACAGACCAAGAATTGATATCGGGATCAGGATAGATATATAAGAAACTGATCCAATGAATGAATACGTCTAAAACATACCAATTTGAGAATACACCTACATAATTCTGTTTTTACACGGTAGATGGTTCCTGAAAAACCATGTGAAAAGAACAATTTTCGTTTTTAAAAATAGGTTATTGGTTTAACACGGTTCAAAATAAAACCAAATATTAAAATTACACACAGCTCAAAAAAAAGTTGAAAACGTTGGAAAAACAAATTTTAGAATATAAAAATGTTTCTTTACCAAAACACGTCTGATTGCATTGATAGTTCACAAAATGCTAACACATTTCTATTTCAAAAATTTGAATCCCCTTTAATTTCCACAAAAAGGGATTCCCCTAAATGTTTGCTATCTACAATTGCTCTGACCAGTAAATTTGCTTGTACATATGTATGTATAGATTTATGCGCAATAAAACCAAAAAGAAACAAATATGTACATATGTACATGTTCTACTTTACGTTTTTTCTTGTTTTTGTTTGATTTCTAGCTGTTTGTGAGCTGTGTGTGTTTTTTCTATTTGTCTTGTGTTATTTTGTAAGAAGTATCTTAATATTAAATTAACGAATATTAAATTAACGAAATAGGGTATACAAATTCCCATACTCTGGTTGACAGAAATGAGTCTGCAAATACCAGCAACATTGACGTCACAACATTGCAACTGTTTTTTTGTTGAACTTTTTTGTTTAAACCTTGTTTTAGTCAAAATCCAATGAAAAGCAAGTATTTAAAATAAACCAGTCAAGTAAAAAATAGGTTCATTAATTGGATAAAACTATGTGGACAGTGCTGAAGGTTTTAGTTAGCTAGTCATATTCGACGGAATATCAAAAACGAGGAATATGTATAGTAGAACTTGAATTCGTCAATATATTTACGGTATATTTTTTAAGTGAGACTGTATATCTTGGTATATTTCTGAGGGTCGATAGTGAACTACAATCGAAAAATGTCTATGAGTCGATAGTAATATCGAGGGTAGTGCAGCTCTAGCACCATCCTGGCTCATCGCTAATCGGCTGTTTTTTTTGACCGGCAAACGAGCAAGACGTGCGCGCGGATTGTTATCGTTCTTGATTTCGTCCACACCTTTTGAAAGCTGCGAATGAGCGGAGAACACGCGTACCGGCAAAAAAAGCGGCGGCAGCAAAACAGAGTAGAGCCATAAAAGCGTAATTATTACAAAATCGTGTTCGGCGTGTAAATTGGTTGGTGATGGTGTCGGGTTTTGTCGGTTCAGGCCACGTTAATGCATAATGCGGTGTAAAGTGCAGAGCATAAACCAGTTCACAGTGTCGCCCCAAACGCCGGTCCCGGCTTGCTTTCAATTAAACCAGTGCCAGGCAGCAGCAGCGTCGCCCCAAGCGACCAACTAGTTTGTGTGCGTGTGTGCAACCAGCAGCCACAGAAAACGGCCAAAAGCAAAGGAATTTATGCGGTGGCCGAGAGCCGAGAGCCGAAAACAGACAACAATAGGTAAAGGAGGAGACGGAATCTGAAGCTGCAGAGGATTCAAGCCCAGAAGTTGTTTGACCAGTTTCTCTGTCTGTGCCAGTGTGAGTTTGTGTCTCTCTCGCTCTTTGTTTTTTGGCTAAAAGGCAGACGCAGAGATAGTGTTCGTGTGGTATGAATCTAGTGCCCGATCCGTACGTGAGCAGTGCCCCAAGTCAATGAGGAGGAGGAGCAGCAGCTAGTGAAGCCAGCATCTAAGCAGCCAAGAGATGCCCTTTGTACAGCGCGTGGTGCAACCCGTAAATGTGGCCCAGGCGACGGCCGCCAGCCTTGGGCATGCCTCCACCCGCTTCCACTGTGCGCCCGGCAAGTGCAAAAACAACAACTGCATCAACAAGCAGTCGCCAGAGGCGGGAACGGATGTCGCTGACTGCCGGGCCACCTCCCCCACCTCGCCCACGCTGACCAGAGTCCTGGTGCACGTGAACGGGGATGGGGAGGACGGAGCCGGTCAGCCCCACCCACCAGCGGCCCTGCCCATGAAGAAGCTGAAGCAGCACGTCGAATTCCTCTCGACCTCGCCGACGCACGGCCCGGGTCGTGCCTCCCAGTCGCTGCCCAATTCGCGGCAACCCAGCCAGCAGCGTCCGCCGATGGCGCGGAACGCCAGCGCCCCCCATTCACCCACCGCCGGCTCCTCGAAGGTCGTCTCCGGCCACGAGTTCGACTCCATCAGCAACATCACCCTGAGCAATGCCCTGCGGCAGCTGGCCAGCCTGGTGCTCATCGCCAGCGACATCTTCGACGATCTGCAGCGGGACCTGCAGTCGGTGGGCGAGCGGGCCGGACGGGTCCAGCGCAAGATAGCGGCCGTGGAGCGGCGCGTGTGTGCCTACGATCCGAAAATGGTCACAGTTCGTAAGTATCTTTGAATGATCCAATGAACCTCTAAGTGAATCCTTTAATTAAACGAATACAATGTGTGAATATGAATATGAATACTATATCCACATTCCCATTCATTGCTTTGATGATTGAGCAGGGGAGGATCTGTGCTCGGGGGGAATGGCAAAGTCAAGTGCGTTATCAAAGGCGTGCTTATCTTTTGTCATCTCTCGCTCTCTGTCTCTCCCTCCTTTCTGTACGCGCTCTGTATGCGCGACGGTGCTGCTGTTTCTGTGTGTGGGTGGCGGACAGGCGGCGGCAGCATGAAACGTGCTGAAATCTTATCTGCTTTCGCAAAAACACAGTCGCGGGAATCGGGAATTCAATTTGCACACAGGCACAAAGAAGACGTGAGAAGAGAAGAGAAAACGAAAAGGAAAGATGAGACAAAGGCGAAGCTTTAAGTACCCTACATAATACCCCTAATAGAGGAGTACACGTGCATACATGTACCCGTATGTATGCATGGATGTATAAAGTGTAATTCTTAATTAAATATTAAATATTTATTGTTTTGTACGAGTATATATTTTCGTTGTTTCATACTCAGAGGAAAATAAAGTTTAGTTCAAACTCCTCTTCGGAATACCCTTCCACCTAAAGGGTACACCTAAAAGAGGCCTCTAGGGAACACAGATAAACCGTGGAAATTAACACCTTGTTTATTTTGTCGCCTCCTCCGCTTTGTTCCCCCATTTGTGGGTGCGGGTGCGGATAGAGATGGGGCTCGGCTCTGGTCTCCCTCCATGGTCTCTGTTCACACAATTAGTTCCTTCGACCAGCTCCGACTTCTACAATTACAGCGGAGCAGAGCAGAGCAGAGATAAGCGGAGTCTCGAGCCGTTTGGCTTATTGTTTTCGCGACCTTGTGTTAAATTGTGGCTAACACGAATGGCCGTTTATGTGGCAGGTGCTTACCCCACTCTCTGCCCATAGTGATTTGTGTGGCACAACAGCAACAGGTTATGCAGTGGCTGTCAAACTGTGCTATGAACCCGATTTCTGTTCTCCATTTTTCTGTGGGCACAGCACTTTATCGTTTTTCGCTGGCAAATCCAAAAAATGTATTTTTTCACTTGAAAATTTTCAATAATTTCATGAAAATCTCGACGCCCGACTGGCCCGACGCTGACTGCAGCAATTTTCCTTTTGTATTTTGTTGTTGTTGTTGCATGAGGAGTGGCAGTGGGATAGTACGTGGCGTGGCGTGGCGTGGTGTGCCGTTGGCCCATCCATTGTCAGCTGTCATTTTGCAAGAACTCACTTTGCTTACTTTACCCCCGCCCCTCTCCATAGCCCTCTGGGTGCTTGTCAGCTGCTCAAGACACAGGGACAGCTGCCTCTGGCTTTGGCTGTGACTCTGACTGACTGTGTGCCACAAAATGTCGCACTAATTGCTCAGGTATTGAAGCTCGATAAAGAACAAGAACACAGAGGGGCTGGCTATATCGGAGGTTGTTAATTTTGCAAACGGCAATGGCATTTCCATCCCCTCTCTCACCTGTGTGCTCTAGTCATTAATGTGCCCATATTAGAAATGCCATTACATCGCGCCATTTGTGGCAAATGTTAACTACCACTCCACCATGCAACTGCCGCTCCGAAAAAGGGGGCTGGCAGTGGTTGTGGCTGTTGCTGTGGCTGTGGCTGTGGCAGGAGAGCAGCCATGCGTGAGACACAGCCGGTCGGTCGCTGGCTCCTGCAATTCTTTCCGCAGAAAACGCTGGCTGTTCCCGTTGGCTGCCTCTCTACCTAACTAGCCATCAATCGATCTGCCATATTGCCCCGGCAACATGTTGCAGTGGCAGCTATCTGCTACTATATGCTACGTGACTGGACTGATCAAGCAACAGCGAATGCTTAGGCGCAGCGGGCGCTTTTGGCACAGCACTTTGAAAAGGGCCGCCGCCTCTCCTGTTGTACTTAGAATAATACTTCGATACAGTAGTACGCGTTTGTGTCTGCCACATGTGAGCGTGGGCATCATCATCCGAAAGATACAAACACACACACATGCTCAAAGGCTTTGCAGGAAACAAAAATTTGTAATTACAGCCACAGTGGGGCATAAATAACGCGCGCCGTACAAGAGAGAGAGAGAGAGAGGGATGGAGAGAGACCGAAAGACCAAAAGAGATATGGCCCGCATCCGAACACCAAACACCGAACACACAACAACGAAAAACCTGTTCCCACCTGCAACATTTAGCTGCCATTGCGTGTGTTCCTGTATGTGTGTGTGCTCGTGTGTGTGTGCTGCCACAAAACTAAACAAACAAGCCAACGAAAAATAAAACCAGCAATGAAAATGCCCGGCCAAAAAAAGAAAGATACATACATACATACCAGAAAAAAAACAGATACAAATACAGATACAGAGTGCGTTTTCTGTCTGCCGGTCCGTATCCGTATCTGTATCTAGATACAGCCTGACTCTATGTCTGTGCCTGTGTCTGTTCGTATCTCTTGGTCTCTGTTTTGTCTTAAACGCATTATTTTTCAAGTGCGCTGATGAGCATTTGATTGTTGCAGCCCAAAGTTTGCCCAGGGGCCCCCTTTTTTTTTTTTGTTTTTGTTTTGGGGCCAATCCACTTCAGTTCATCTCGGTTCGGTTCGGTTCGGATGGGATCGGTACGATGCTGCGGTGCGCTCATCCTCTGACTGGAATTCTTGCTGGCTTTTTGTTGTTGTTTTGTTTATTTTTCCAACATTTTTCTCTCACTTGAAGCGCAAAACCAAATTGTAAACCAACCAAGCAAAAGACCCGCCAGATACAGAGATGCAGATAAATAGACGCGTCTGTCATCGTCTGGGCGTAAACAACGAGGAGGAGAACGGATACCAGTCTGGTCCAGGCTTGGAATCTGAGACTTTATGCAGAGGAAGGGCTTAAAGGGGCTATATGTTCCTTATTTTAAGAGAAGGAAAACTTCTTACCTCTTCCAATAGGAAATTATTCGGGAAAACTCCTCGAATTATGCTTGATTTATTGTATACATTTCCTATAAGCAAACGGCTCCATTTCATTCGAATATCCACGAACAGAGAACCAATCGGTTCATTTGGGGGTTTCATTCGATTTAAAAGCGAATATCAAAGAGCTGTTGATGGAACGGCAAGATTAATTAATGATAGACAGTCTCTTAGTCTTAGTCTTAGGCTTAGAAGTTCTTATGGAAACTACTTGCCACATCCGCAGTTATTTTCAACTGGTTGCACAGCCAAACTTAAACTTGGCTCTTGCTTATACAATATTTACTCTGTAACTCTCTGTGTATCTCTGCCTTTTAGATAATACTTACTTTTGAGGCAGCTTGTTTTCCTCTACTGAGGCTGGTGTTTACCCAACTTGGTGCTACACTTGCAGCAGCAGCAGCAGCAGCCACTTAAGGCCACAAGTTCAACGGCAACAGAGCAGAAGGAGAGAGAGAGGAGAAGATTGCTTGTTGCGTGCCTCTCCTCGCGACTGGAATCTGCAGATTGATTGCCGATCGTGGTCGGGCTGCAGCTCAGGCCGCATTTTTGCACGTTTTCGCTAGCCGGGCGCAGAGAACCAAAACCAAATGGCCAATATAAATGGAGTCCAAGTCAAAGTGGCCCGCATCGCCGGGGCCTTGATGAATTTCTAGGCAACCGCAAGAGCAGCAGCAGCAGCAGCAGGAGAAGCAGCAACAGCAGCAACAAGAAGAACGACAACCGCAGTCAGAACAACGCACCTTTTCAGTCATTGAACTTTAAGCTATGCGTCCCCCGACTCCACTCCCCACTGCCACAGCCCCGCCCCGCCCCACTCTACCTCTCCACCATTCACAGAGAGCCAGCCCCATCGATAGGTTGGGAGATCGAAGACTGAACGATTCGATCGCGCTGCTGTTTCGTTCGGATTTCATGCGCTGCGCTTTTCAATTTTGTGAACCGAAGAATAAAGAATGAGAGAACTTTAAAATTGATGTGTCTGTCTGGCTGTCTATCTGTCTGTCTGTCTGTCTGTCTGTCTGTCTGTCGTTGGCTTTTGTCTGTTTACCTTTCAAGCTGCCCCTGCCTCACTGGTAAGGGGGGGAACCGTTTGATAGTGTCGCATGGGATCCGATTCGTGCTGCCTTGATTAATGGCACTTCCAGGCCATTGAGGGGTTCTCTAAGAACTGCCTAAGAGCCTGTCGTAAACACCTTTTGGAGACGCTGCACCCGCATTAACCATTTAAGAGCCTCTCCAAGCAGCCACGCAACCAAGCAGCCACTTGTGGCATCCCGCTGGACTTTCTAATCTGTTTCTACGCTTCTATTTGCATGAGAATGTGGCAGCGAGAAAGAGAATGTGCCGCCCCAGGGCCACCTTTCTCGTATCAGTGGAAATTTAATGGCATTTCAATTAAATGCTGAAGAAACGTGTTTTGTAAATAACCCAAAAGCTAGGAGCAGCAGGAGACACAGGACCACAGGACAACAGGCAGAGAGGAGGAAGATGCAGACGGTTCCAAAGGTAGACGACAACACGTGGGCGTTTAGGGAAAGCACTGCGAAAATTGTGCGTTGGAATTTCCATTGGTAAAACTATAATAAAACACAGACACAGCCTCGTATCTGTCTGGCCGGGGCAGCATGCGATTTCAGTTTATAGATTCGTTCCACAAACCTGTACCACACGTACAACACACAGCACAGAGCACACAGCATCATGCCGCAGGTAAACAGCGTCACTAATCAAGCAAGCTACGCGAACCCAGGGGCAGGGCGGAGCAGCAGCAGCAGCGGCAGCATCATCGAGGAAACAGCCTGGGAAGCCAGAGACCAGCAACCAGCGACCAGCGACCATTACCTTGCATTACCATTGGAATTTCTCACAGAATTTTCAGCCTCTCCTGCCTCGAGATCTCCGTCTCCTTCTCGGGTTCGAACTTGTTTCTGGGAATTCTCTGCTGCCCAGAGAGAACTTCAAGTGCTTTTTCTTCGTTTCGTTGTTGGTTCTTCGTTTTGGGGAAGCTTTAAGGCTTCAAGGGTCCCCAAGGGGGAGAGGCATTACATAAACGCATGGCACACATGAGGCACGGCACAGGAGAAAACCAAAATGGAAACACTTTGTCGCCCCATTGCGGCGTTTCATAATGCAGTCTTAATGTCCCTTCGTCTGACTGACTGTCTGTCTGTCTGACTGTCTCACCTGGAAGTCCTCTTCCTATGTACCTTCCTTCCTCCCTTTCTCTCTGTCTCTTTTACTGCCTGTCTGTGCTGATTTCCGGACGACTGATTGCAACAGCAGCACCGGCAACTTGTGTTTCATTTTTCACTCTCATTCATCAGGCAAACATCACGCAATGCCGGGCGACAGATGAGCCAAGAGACTCGCCTCGCCTCGCTCGCTCGCTCCTGACCCTGTCCCTTATCCCTAGTCCTGTTCCTGTGTTTGTTCCTGGCTCCGCTCCTGCCTCGTCTCCCAGGTAAAGTATTCGTTCCGGCCATTGTAAACCGCAGAGAGACAGACACTGTAAATGGTGCTGCCAAAATGTACGCCGCTCCATGTTGCATGCAACCCGTTCAACCCTTAGCGCGCTGCATTCATAATTTACCTCTGTCGAGGCGGGTCTCACCTGGATGGAGGACGCGTCAGTGCGAAAATTGCTTTGTTTGTGGCATAAAAACAAGTTTTCCCTTACCAAAATATGGTCCCCCCGCTGGTGTCACGAGGGGAGGCACTGAGGCACCGAGAGGCACAGCTGATGCGCTCTGATCATATCTCGTAGCTCATGTCATATGCAAATTAATCACAAAGGCCCCTGTACCCTGTACCCTGATCCTGGGGTGTGGCACAGGCCGTAATTGCATGGGAATTAATCCCCGAATTGATTCGAAGACAGGGAGCAGCAGCAGCAGCAGCTGCCTCTAGCGATAGGCGATAGACGGTAGGCGCAACCTTGCCAATGCCGTTCAGAAACTAGATTTGATGGTCTACTATTTATGATATAATGGTCTAGGCTTTCGTTTTTAGATATCTTATCAAGCGAGTACGTACTCGTATCACATGTTTACACCGTCCCGCCTTCTGATATGGATTCCAAGGTGTGTTTGTGGCCTGTGTGTGGTAATACTTGGTACTAGGAGGGGGTTCTAAACGAATTCGAAACGTAATACGATTTACAATAAATAGGGGGACTTAAAACAGGCACGCGTTTTGAATTTGGAAGTCTTTGAACAACAAAAAACACTTATATCAGCGACTCTCGAGTCGTGACGGATCGAGGATTTATTTATTTTTTATCATGCACACGACATGCATTTTGTTTTTGCATTCGCGGGACCGAGTCTCAGTCGCAGTCTCGAATTGAACAGCAATGCACACGACATGAATTTTGTTTTCTTACATTCTCGGGCATTCTCTTTTGCGCTTTTCGCTTGTGCATCGAAGAATAAATCTGGGAAAACAAGGAAGGAGGTATTTTTGTATCGGTATTATTTACTTTAATCCATTAAAACATTCCCATCCCTTAGGGGGTGACTCCTTGTACATGTGTTGTCACCTTCCCTCAATACATAAACCCTTCACCCCTTGCTGATTCCCATACCCCAATCAGCACCACCTGGCTTCAATCTATCGTATTCCTCTGTCTTCTATCCCTAACAGACGACGAAACGCACCCAACAATCGCGTGATCTCTTCGCGAGTAGTGCTCGTATCTTTTATTCATTGTTTGTCGTAATTATAACTGAAGTTGCGGCATTTACCCTGACTAAACGATGCAACAGAAGCAGCAGCGGCAGTTCCCGCCTCGCAATTCATTAGATACAAAACACGTTGCTCTGATTGCCCCTCGCCTCCCTCCCTGCCGTCTCTGTGCTCTTTTCAGATACTCTTTTTGTTCTGTTTTCCCTGGGCTTTTGCCTCTTCCTCAGTTTTTTTACATGATTCTGTGGAGCATGTTTTTTTTGGGGTGGAGGAGACAGAGGCAGAGGCAGCTTGAGTGACATCATTTTCGGATGTTTATCTCTTTATGTTGAACAACTGTAGCACATGCGGCACATGGGGCACGGAACAAACTAAATCCTTTGCCATAGGAATAATCTCTGGATTTCAGGTCAAGATTTAGGGTTTTTCCCAATTTAGTTTGCAGGAAAATAAACAAAAAGGGGAACATATATCCCTCTGCAGATTAGCCTGCACTTTGACCCATTTCTGGGATAGAATATTTGAGTTTTTGGACAACTTGTTGCCTGTAAAGCCTCGGAGGGCTCTGCCTGCTTTCACTTGATTTGCATATAGACAAAGCACTGCGCTGCAACGGTACAATATCATTTTCCATTATCCGAGAAAAACCTGAAAGACAACCAGAGAGAATCTCTCTCTTTCTCGCTCTCCCCCTGTCTCTGTCTCTGTATCTGTTTCTGGCGGTTGGAAGCCTGAAACTTGCGCAAGACAAGAGCCTCTTATGCAGCCGCAGCCGCAGCCACCGTCGCCTTCGCCTTCGCCTCGTAATGGCCAATTAAGCCGCGTCATGCCGTCAACCAGTCAGTCAACCCAGAGAGTCATTCAGTCATCCAGTCAGGCCATGCCATACCATCCCATCCAGTAGGAGTCCATAGATGTTGCATTTTGATCAGCTTACGCGGGGCATGGAGCCCGCCATATGGGTGGTGGCAGAGTGCGTGGGTAGCTCTCTCTCTGGGGCTGCCAAGTCATGGCTGCCCCCATTGGGAGCTGGATCGGGAGACAGGAGTGGGAGGCCACGCAGTGCGACTTAATGGTAAGCCTTCCCCAAAAAAAGGGCAGCCGAATAAAAAGTGGAAGAAAGAGTTGCCTGTGGAAACAGACGGCAGGTGAATGCGTAGCCGCGGGCCGCGGGCTGGGGCTGTGGGTGTGGGCACGGAAGCTGGTGGAACCCGCTCAGGCGTGGCATGCCCCCTCCCGTAGGTTTATTACGCACATGTGTGCGTTTGTGAGGCATGCCCCTGGCCCTGTGGGCTATCATTTACGCTAAACGC
Source organism: Drosophila lowei (assembly GCA_008121275.1). Taxonomy (NCBI): domain Eukaryota; kingdom Metazoa; phylum Arthropoda; class Insecta; order Diptera; family Drosophilidae; genus Drosophila; species Drosophila lowei. Next base: position 31,655,934 of record CM017777.1, on the reverse strand, counting down.
ACACTGAAAGCGGTAATTAGATTGTCTATGCCCCGAAAATCCAGTCGGCCACTTGAGATGGAATAGGAAACAGCAGTCGCAGCAGTCGCAGGAGCAGCAGCTGGAGGCTCACTTAGGGCTTAGGGGCGTGCGGTGCAGTACGGTCCGTCCATTAGGGGTAGAAACTGTATGTGTTTTTAGAGTCGCTTTAATACGCTTAAGCCGAAAACCAGATAGAGATACGGATATAAAAACAGGCCGAGCTGAGCTACGAAAAACACAGATACTTGCCCGAGTACCACGTACCACATACCACACGTGGCAGTAGGCCTGACAGATGTGCCCAGAGCGGGAGAGAATCGAGAGATGAGATCTCTTTTGATACAGTTTTTGTGTAATGGAGGGCATATGTTGTGGTTTCTGCCACAATTCCAGCTAATTCCAAGGTAAAGGTTCCGCAAAAGTTCAAGAGAACCCAATCCCAAAGCGATTAAAAACCCGAAAGCTCTGCCAGATTGAAATCTATAGACAAATGGCAAACCAAACGAGATCTGGCTCTGGTTTCTCGCTCTCTGCCGCTCTGCCGCTCTGTCTCTGACTCCACAACGATGATGGCGTCGGGCCACCAAAGATGCCGACTCTCAGATATTGGCTACATTGTGCGGCCCACAGATACACAGATACAATCCCATCACGCAGTTGAAAGCCACAGAAAAAAGCTCCAGCTCCAGCTCTAGAGTTGAAATCGTGTTTTTTTGATGCCACAGCTCTCTGCCTCTGCCGCTGTCTCTGCCTCTGCCTTGACTCTCGTCTGCGGTGTAGGACCAGAAGTTCAGCACGAAATGCAATTACAATGCCCTGACATTAGGGCAAATCGAAAAGGGGCAGGCAACAGAGGCAGGGGCCGGATAGAGTTCGACAGAGAGAGAGTCAGAGAGTCAGAGTCAGAGCCACAGCCAGAGCCAGATAGGAGTCGGTTAGCCGCATTTTTGTGACGCTTAGCCAAGCCCAGACTCCGCGCAGAATAGGGAATCGTAGCCGTACCCGGAGTCGGTGGGCGGAGGGGGAGCCATGATTACAATGCCGCCCAAGCGGAAGAGACGTAAATTATGTTATAATCCAAACCGGCGACGGATATGGCGCTGAGAGATAGTCTCTGAGGGGACGGGGACCTCAAGCGAGCAGTCGGAATGTGAAAGATTGTTTATGTAAAAGACTTTTGCTATGTTTCTTTTTTATGTTTGGAGTGTACAAGTTGTATATACAATAAGGAAGGATACTTTTTAGGAGATATTCGAATTTTATATACCCTAAAGGAAGGGATAGATAATTCTCCCTTTTCCCATTCAATTACACTCCTCGTCATTTACGCGACGTGTGTTTTGTTGCTACTCATTTCTACACATTATTTTCTACTATATTTTGAGACATTCATTTTAAAGAATCTAGATGTAAAAACATCAACCTGAACATCATGCTATAATCCTTATCATGCACAGGACATATATTACTAGTACATTTTGTGGCTTTATTGAAGAATAAAACTGTGACCATTGGGAGTAGGCCTTAGCCTTCCCTAAAAGAATTCACAGATTTATCTCTGCCGTGGTGCCTCATTCAAGTGAATACTTATATGGATTTCAAACCCTAAGCTGAACTTCGTTATGCCACGGCATGTAATTTGTTTTGGCATTCTTGGGCTCTGTTCGTTTCTTCCCTTATCTCTTCTCTTTTCGATAAACTTTCAGTCATTCTATTGAATCTTTTAGGTAAAAACCCTATGCTGAACATCAAGTAATGCTCCACAGAGCATCACAAAAGATCCTCTACGATGTCTGCACAGAATTTGAAGCTGTTGCTCTCTTTGTTTACCTCCAACCCGAAATCCCGCAACCCCGAAACCCCGAAACGGGAACCCAAACCGGAACCCCTTGGGCATGCCATCCATCAATTGGGTCAAACTCTGATTCCCCTTTTGTTAAATTTTTCTCGAGTAGTCAATGAGCCGTGACGCGGATGCGGACGCGAATGCGAATGCGGAAACAAATCGAAAAGCATTGCAATTGCTCTCCTTTCCCTGTTTTATTCGACGAGCACTGGGTCACGGGAACAGCTGTGGCTATGCCGCCTTTTGGGTGGTGGATGGCTGCAACCGGTACTTAAAGTGTCATCAAATGGATTCGCATCGGGAGGAAATGCCGCATAATTGTTTAACAATGCAACAAAACACAATAATCAACGTTATACAACCCTCGCTCGATGGCTCGAGGGCTCAAGTGCTTTTGGGCCCTAATTCTGTTGTTAGGCATCGAATATTGAATATTGTTTGGTGGCATTTCCCCCCGATTTCTTTTCGAACATCCGGCGAGTGACGGGTGACGAGTGGCGCTTGCAGCAGCCTTTGTGGCAACTGTCACACAACCGGAAATGCAACCTGGCGTTTGAATTCCAACTCGAATCGTGGACAATGCCATTTTAATGAGGCAGTTTAGCCTCCATTTAGGGGCTAGACAGAAAGAGAAAATGGGTACTTCAAAGGCGAGGCTGGGCGGGGCACACACATTGTGCGTGCGTTGCATTAATGAAATCATAAAACGTTCGGCAGGGGAGGGGCTAGGCAGAGCGCCAAAGATCAGCAAAAAAGTTCACGGCTTCGGCTTTAATGAGCACACTGACCCAATTCCTACGACAAATGGTGTGGTATGAGGGGAGGACAACTTCTGCATTGTTTTGCGATTGCCAGAGAGAGAGCAAAGTCCGACAGGGAGAGATCCAGATGGGGAGTTCAATAAACTTGCCGCGCATCTGAAATACTCCCCCTCCCCGTTCCAGGCAGCTGTCGTTGCGCCTCACAGAAGAGCAATCTGCGCTCCGCCTGCCCTGCTTGTTTGTCGCTTTGTTTTTTACACGAAATGCATTTCACATTCACAACAAATAAATAAATAAACTCCCCAACGCTCAAAACATTGTCAAAAAAACCAAAAAGAAAGGGAAAGATCTGGAGGCGGCGTTTGAAAGTGTAAATGAATTTGTTCTTAATTATTATGGGGACTTTTGTGGAGCAGCAGCAGCGGCAGCAGCAGCCGAGTATCTGCAAGATTCGTTGGCATTGATTTACAGTCGAAATTTTCGAAAAGGGGAGCCCCAAAGGCTTTTCGCTCTCTCTCTCTCTCTCCCCTCCTCTCATCTTGGAGCAGCATGATTTGCTTTTATGTGGCGGCAAAAATTGTGAAGAAAATGGAAGAGTGAGAGGAGTGGAAAAAACATGTTGGAAATTAGTTTCTTGAGTTATCTAACGCCCTGGGAAAATGTGTGTTGTGTGTTGTGTGCTGTGTTTGGCTTTGATGGTCCGTCCCGTCCGTCTGTCCGCACAATGGTGAGTGATGGATTTCGGTGGATTTCCACCAAGCAACGTGTGAACAAGACAAGAAATTTGAGACTTTTCTTATGATTGCTCGTTGAGGGAATTACTTGGGCAATTTCGACACTTTACGAATGGTCAGACTTAGTTTTTAAGCATATAATTGCCGGCAATTGACCCAAATAGTGGTTTACAGTGACCTCTGGAAGATATTTTTGGGATTTTCTGTATAGTCTGTGGTCTATTCCGGGATGGAATACGCTTAAAGTTGGTTTGTTTCATGGCAGAACTGTCTGAAGGTGCCTTTCAATGGGTTCTACTAGAAAAATATTGACTATATGAATAGAAAAACTTAGTTTCCATCAAAAAATTGATCTATAGGATGATTTTTATTGATAAATAAGATTTTCTGAATAAATTATGATCTATTACGGGTTGGAATGTGCTTAAAGGTGAAAAGAAAAAAAATAGGAATAGTTTAATTACTACCCATTGATTTTAGGATGAATATTGTTTTGGGGAAACTACTATTACGAATGTGAAATATTGATGAAGCTCTATGAATAGAAAAAGATAGTTGAATAGTTTAATTACTACCCATTGATCTTTAGGATGATTTTTATTGATATGGCGAATATATTTCAAGATTTTCGGAATAATTTATGGTCTATTACGGGGTGGAATGAGCTTAAAGTTGCTTAATTTAATAGTAAACCGTTTTAATATGAGAAAATCTCGACCGTCAATTGATCTTTATGGTGATTTACATTAACATCTAGATACAATATCTTCCGATGCCTTGGACATTTATTGGCTCCAAAGTCTGTTCCTTTTCGTTTCTCTCAATTATCGTTTCGTATTAATTTTCATTTTCTATTTCGGGTTTCCATCCCCACAATTTATGGTCCAGTCTGCTAATGTTTCTTTTATTGATTCCCCTTAATAGATTGTTAATTTTATCTGCCGCTTTTCATTGTGGTCTCTCCGCTCTGCTCTCCACTCTCCACTCTCCACTGGGGTTTCTCAATCTCGGCTGATTTATGCTCTGGAAAATTGATTTGGCATGGGCCGAAAAGCCATTAAGGGCCACACAGTCGGGAGTCTGGAGTATAGAGTATATAGTGTCTAGAGCATCCTTATCAGGCGAGTGGTCCAGACGCACTCTCACATTTCAATCCGCATCCTGTCCGTGTGTCTGAGAGAGTGTCGAATGAGAGAGGGAGTCCCATTGTAGAAGTCGTAAATTGTAAATCTGGAACATTTCGCTGATATGACAAGTGACTACGAAATGTTTTATGGACATGTGTTGCCTAATTTATGTTTCAATAAGTCGTACAACTCCTCCTCCTCTTCCTCCCCCTCTGTGTGGGGACATAAAAACGTCATAATATCCAATGAAAAGGCAATGCAACAAATAATTAATTGAAATGAACAACCCATAAGGGTGCGACACCGCACTATGGGGAAAAAATTAGATTTCTTTTAACATTTATTCGAATTTTATAGATGGCCACTTCAAACTTTCCACAAATATTTTTTTAATTAAAATTTTTAATTAAATTTTTATTTTTTAAGTAAGTTTTGCTTTGGTGTCAGGGAGATTGATTTGATTTCTTTAGGTCTGCATTCAACATTTATTTTTCAACTTCTAGGTATGAAAAATCCATGCTACATATTTAGAGAATTTTATATTAATATATTGGAAAAAGGAGTAAAGTTTTTACTATTTTTTTTTTTTGGTATATTTAAAAATATTTCAGGCTTTTTTTATTAGAAAATATTTACACTAAATTATTAGATTTTGACCGATAAAAAAGTATTAAGGCAAGTCCGTAAAAATTTTGTAAAATACTACTAACGCTCTCTATTGTATTTTAGAATTAAAAATAAATAAACCTAAAATTCTGAGCCATAAAAAATAATATTTGTGCCCAGAAAAGCGAATCTCTGCCCATGGTACTGGGGTGGCAGGGGAAATGCAACTGATTCTGTTCTTTTTATGGCAAAGAAAATTGAGGAAACATTCATTTACCTCCCCAAATAAGCATCCATGCTGGTAGACAATAAATCAAAATGAATTTATTTATTGAAAGAACATATCATTGGGGAATTTGTACACTCTGAAGCAGGAGAGTGGAGAGTCGAAGAGAGCTGTAACCAATTCTGAGTCTTGTATTTGCTTTGGAAATCTGCAATATATTTTCTAGATTACGAATATGTGACCTTTCTATAGACAGAATCTATGTGTGGTGATCTGATAACAGGTGATAATGAATTGTGGTACCCACTAACTGGTTTTCGGGTTCGTCTTGGGTGTTAAACGGGTATCGGGTTTTGGCTTTTTTACGATCCCCCGAAACATCTAATAATCGTCAAGACCGTGTCTAATGCAGTCATCAAATAAAAACTAGTCTTATCTTTTGATTTTTAGTATTTGAAAAGCCATTAAAATGTTTTCGGGTTAATTTCAAAAACTTTTCCAATATTCGTTTTGTTTTTTTTTATCAGTTTCTGGCTCTGGGCTCTTGTTGTTTGTTTCCTGTCCTCTCGAGTGCTCTGGGAAAAAGGAAAAATTGTCAAAGTGTTGACAGCCAAAGGGAAAAAACACTGAGAAATGCTCGTAAAATTGAAAATATATTTGTGGAAAAGCCAAAGATTACATACACTCATACACAAATGCAGAGAGATACAGCTACAGATACAGATACAGCCATAGCGAGAGACAGAGATACAGATACAATGTAATGGGGCGTACAAATATTTGCTTTTGGGCGCAGCAGCAGCGTCGAAAACGTTTACAATTTATTTACCATTTCATTATTAAGGTTTGTGCGCTGTTTGTTTGCTGTTTAATGTTTGCCTTCCCATTCGATGGGATGTTTGTCAAAGGCATTAACAACACCCCATCATTGTCGCATAATGAGGCAATAATTATGTTTGAGATAGCGCTCCGTGAAAGACAAAGCCGCAGAGCCGCAGCCAGCGACAGCCAGAGACTGCCAGAGACTGCCAGAGACTGTGTGTCTGTCTCTGCGTCTTGCATCTTCAGGCCAGAGAGTGTTGATGATGCTGTCTCAAGGACCCAACACTCGAGCTGCAGTCAGGCGTCGGGATAGAAGCAGAGATTAGCGCTAAACGGAGGGACTCCATCTCTTTCGCATCTCTCGCCTGTCAACGCACCTAAACAGACACCTCAAAATTGCAGATTTCTTAGCACTTGATAAGCTCTCCGCTCAGACGGAGCGTCTGCCGCAGAGCAGAGAGCCCAAGCCAAGACATTCGTTGAAGTTGTTGCCGCTTCCTGGCTGCAACAGCAACAGCAACTGCAACTCTTCCCCCTTCTGTCTGCTGTGTCTCTTGTCTGCTGATTATCTTAACATTTTCGTCTGCATTTAATGGCTAAAGATAGACACCATTTGCGGCATGGCCCCAGTCCGCGTCTGGCTTTGAATTCCATGCAAATCAAATGCCACATTCTGGACAAATTTTTGGGAAAGTTGACACAATTTGAACCCTGAAAAAAAGACAAAAAAACACAACATGCTGTTGGGGCTAAAACCGTGCAGCAGCATTTTTGCCTTTCACTCTGCCAGAGGCAGAGGCAGAGACCCCAGAGCCAGAGCAGCCAACACCTTGCCACATGCGGCAGCACGACTAATCGTCGCCTGGACATCGGCGGAGGAGTCTTGACATTATTCTAAACGGGAAAGCCTTTTCGCTGCAGATGTGGAAAAACAACTTTCGGAAATTCTTTTCCTGAAAAAAGAGACAAAATTGCCATTCCTCCTCCTCCCAAAAGAAGCGATGTTAAAAATTGGTTCCCATTATTCAACAGGCAGTCAAATAACGATTTAAACCAAAGATTAAAAGACGCGATTAAAGACCTGGGAAATGATGATACTCTTTAAGCAGTTTTAAAAAATAAACTAGGAATAAAAAGAGATTTATACCATAATTAAAAATGTTTTTTCTTTATGATCCGCATGGGATCTTCATTTTAAAATGGATTAGCTTTTGCACGGAAGATTGCAAAAAGACAAAAAAGCAAGACTTCTGCAGAAGAAACTGTGATCTTTGCAGCATTGACTGTCCTCTCGAAACCCCCGAGGATATCCAAGTTTTTTCAACCTTCAAAAACCAACTTTTTCTTATAGACTTGGGTGATCAAATTTTGTTGCATAAATTATAAGGGTGTTTTTTTTTTTTTATTTGTATAATAATTTTATATTTTTAAATGTTTTACTCCGAGGTAAGCTTGCGTTTTTATATATAATTTGAGTGTGCTAGACCTAGTTTTAAAGAACTTGGCAGTTCTGAAAAGCTTATGAATGCAGCTATCAGTCGGCCCTATAAACTTTTTTACTTACGCTTTACGTCTGGAAAATATTAAACTTTCAAATGAAAAATTTACACATTTTTGTTGTATTTTTAATCGAAATAAAGTAGATTCTTGTTGTGTTAAAATTAATTCTTACAGGCACATTTATTAGCCATCATTTAAGGCATCGTTCTGCCTCAGTGTAGTTCTAACTTTCCTCGGAATACGACTAGAAATGTTATATTTCCAACGTACAGTCCTTGATCCATAAACCGCAATGGAAACGACAGATTTGAAGAGGGTATCTTAAGCTTCGTTGCCCAAGAGCTAGTCTTTCATTTCCCGATTAAAGCCAACAGATAAAACTACCATCAAGAACCTATAAACCCAGATCAAAAGTTTTCTTCAACTTGAGCAACTTTTTCATATCCGATTGCAGCACAGCGCTTTGGTGTCCTTTCGGCTATGCCCCTCTTCTTTGGACGTGCAACTTTCCAACATACAAATTGTTGTCGATGTTGTCGCGCTTTGGTTTCATTTCATTTCGTTTCGTTTGATTGTCTCTGGCTTTAATTAACCGCAACAGCAACAGCGGCAGCAGCTGCAGGCGTCTCCCGGCCAACGAAAATAAAGTGGCACATTGCCGCACCCGGGGGAGGGGGCTCGAGGGGGTTCGAGGGGTAAATTGTAACTAGATCCTCTGCGGTTTCCCCGTTAGATGCTCCGACATGACCAACCTCATTCGCTTAGATTGGAGCTGCGTTTTAGCGCTTGCCAATTGTCACCTGAGTGGCCGCAAGATATCGGATATGGAGGGTATGGGTGGTATGGATGGTACGGATGCGGGGGGGACGGAATCATATCTAGCCTGGCCGCAGAGGAGTTCATAAGTTCAATGGATATGGAGATGGAGAAACGGAACCAGTTGGAGACTTTCTAAAAAGCAAAGCAAAGAGCAATCTTTGTCTTACCAATTAGCCATGTGGCCCATGTGGCAACAAGCAGTAGCCATGATTATCACCTACAGATACGGATACCCCTTTCTCTGGTATCTACGAGTGTGTGTATCTATGTGTCTGCCGGGGGGTAAGCAGTAGTAATGCAAATATTTATTCAATTCCATTCAAGGGTTGACATTGACGCAAGACTCTGTAAGGATGCGCCTCTCCTTCCGAGGGGCAAAATGTAATTCAATCGGTCCGCCGAAGGGCTTCTCTGCCGCTGCTGCTGCTGCTCCTTAAACGTAACGCAACGTAACGTCTTGAAGGAGGGGTCCTGTGCTGCGGCACAGGAAACCATAGAAATCGGCAGGCGATGAGTGAGTGGCAGAGAGCCAGAGGCCTCATACATGAGAAATGAATGATAAGTGCAAATGCCTTGAGTTTCATTCACAGGAATGCACGTTGCCGTTCCCGTTCCCAGGCAGGGAAGGGACTGCTTTAGGGGTAGCCAAAGGACTTCGTGCCGCTTCCTTGCCTGCCGTGGCCTGCCTGTTCCTGTTCCTCTCGTGTCCTCTCCTGCCCTCTCCTGCCCTCTCCTGCCCTCTCCTGGCCGCTCCTGTGTCTCGTGTACCTGCCTGGGAAATATTTCCCGTCTTTTGCCCGCTTTGTCTTTTAGGGGAATTCTTTCTTCTTCCTTCCCTGCTGCTGCTGTATCGCTCGGTTGTTTGTTTGTTTGTTTGCCCCTCAACAACCATCCATCCCTTACTGTTCTCCCCTCGAGAGAGGGATCTCTCTGTCCTGTTCATCAGGCAAAGTGTTGCCAAATGTTTCTGCAGCATTTCCGGCTGTCTACTCTGTCGTCTGCTTCACGGCAAAAGTTTTCTTCTCCTCTCTGAACTTTTAGCACGTGTCAAAGGCAAGAAAACCTGAACTTTTTCGGAACAAAATAAACTGCGAGAAAGAAGCCCCCGAGTAAATTTAATACCCATCCAGCGAGACCATCCAGCCCCTACTTAAACCTCCCCTACCCTCCCGGTCACAGTCGAGACTGACTGGCACCCTCCCATATGGCGAATGGGGGGGAATGGGGAGTGGAGTGGCGTGGAGTAAAGTGTCCCTGTAGGCCCTCGCGCGGCATTGTTTCCCGGCTGTCGCCTGGCTGGAAAATAAAAAAATGTTAATGCAAAATGCATTACGCCGCTGCTGCTTGAACCCGTGGAACCCAGGAGCCCCAGCCCCAGCCCCAGTCCCAGCCCCAGCCCAGACAAGCGGCAGACTCCTGGCCAAGTGCTCCTCCTGGTGCACTGCCAGACAATCGTGGAACACCGTGCCTCGGGACGGATGGCTAAGCATTTAATTAGTGTTTATAGAGGAGCTGCAGCCGGCATAACTCTAAATGCAAATTGGAATGCAAATGCAGATGCGAATGCAAATGCGAATTATGTTTCAATTGCAAGTCTAAGCCCTGTCCTGACTTTGATTTGATGGGTGACGGACAGGTCTCCTCCCCGTCCGGAGTGCCAATTAGCGACACTTGAGGCACTCTACGGGCGTGGGCTTTGCATCCAGGAAGCTGTGGTTCCCCTTGGCCATGGGTTTATGGATAATAAACATTATATGGAAGCCATGAAAGAGCTCAAGTACACGGCCTGAATGTCGGGGAAAAGTGTTAACAGCCTAACAGCACTTTTTTGTAGGCAAAACCACATTAACCAACACTGATTGGGTCATAATTTTGAAGAATATATGTCTGTATTTTCTCAGGCTTAGAAACACAAATCTCCAGAGCCATAGTTCAAGGTTGCCAGCCATTTACCATTTACCAGCCAATACTCGCATGTAAATGTCTCTCCCTTTCGGCTCGTTTTACAACGATGGAGTTCCAATGAATAGTAAATAAGAGACCAAGCCATCCATCTCTGAACCATCCATGTACTAGCTCTGATCGATGCGAACCCGAACCCACCAACAACATATGCCACAACGGGGGGCACTTATGGGGTAGGAGAGGCACTCAACTCTCGGCTTGAGAGTGTCTTCCACGAAATGGCAAAACCCGTTTTGGGTCTCAGAGCCAGTACTCCGTATTCCGTACTCCGTACTCGGTACAGAGCGTCTTTCAATTGTATTCAATGCCAACTCAATTGGTCGCTTTGGCCCAGGGCTAACCATTTCCATACCGTCCAACGAGGCAGGGCCAATTGAAGAGCCTCTTCTCATGGACTGGCTCTGTGTCTGTCTCTGGCTCTGGCTCTGGGGGGGAGGGCAATTTGTAGATCTCTGAGTGGCAGGCAGTGACTCCAAAAAGAGACGAGAGACAGCCAGAGACAAAAAGAAAACGACTTACTTAAGGTCTTTACGGTCGATGGTCCATGGTCCATGTTCCATGGGAATGGGATAGGTCCAGGATCCCCTGAGCCGGATATGGCACATATCTCTCTCTGCTTTCACTTCCTCTGGATCTCGGCATCTCTGCAGCTCACTCCACTGTCGTGTATTTTCCCCTGTCTTTTTTCCCAGTCTTTTCAAGTTCAAGTCAAACATTTGCCATAATCTCAACGCCTCAGCTGCCGCTGCCTCACTTTTTATGCGTCCATCCGTAATATTTGAATAAACCACAAAAGGCACAACTCCACACACCATGCCACACCACTCTGCACCACTCTGCGCCACTCAACTCTCCTCTACTCTGATCTGAAAACACACACAAAAGGTGCCAGGGGCAAATGAGCTGTTAAAAATAAAGGGAGCCTAATGCCGAAATAGCGGGTGGAAAGCCGGAAAATGTCGCCGAGAAACAAAGGAAGGGAAAGGGAATGGCCCTGTGAGTGGGGGGATCTACTAAAGTGGTTGCCCCCGACTGTTGCATGGAGTAAATCTTCTCCACACACACACACACACACACACACACATCTGGCAAAAGGGACGTGAAAAATTGTCGAACCTCGGAACAATTTTTCGGGGCATTCATTTAATTTTAGACACAAAATTCAATAAAATTGCTGTTGCTGCTGGCTGGAGTTATTTTTACGCCGCAGAGCAGTGAAAACACTTCCGCAGAGGGTGGAAAAGGAAACCCCTGGAAGTGAGGATGAGGATGTCGCTTTTAATGATATCAGTCTCGCGTGATCGTCGGGGTCCCGGGTCTCTCTCTCTTTCTCTCTCTGTAGAGCCCGTAGCTGCCTTGCTGGAATGTCTGAGAGCAAAGCTATCCCGCGGGTACTCGCTGAAAAACGCATGTCACTTAAATTTATTGGCCGCAACAGCAACAGTGGAGTGGAAAACCCAACTGCACGGAGGAAAACCCAACAGCCGAACAGCAGTTGCCGTTGCATGCCACAGGGCCTGCTGCTGCTGCTGCTTGCTGTTCTTGTGAGATGCATTTTTCATTCAATTTTCAGTTGATTTTATGTCCGTCTGGGGGCTGTAAAATCGATTGATAGAGGCGGGGCGGCGGCGGCTCATGATTGAAATTGAACGGAGAACGGAGAACGTAGAAAAAGAACCAAAGACAGAAGCACGACTGCGGGGGCGTCATCGCGAGGGACACTAAAATGTTTAGCAGCAAATTTTACTGTTTTCTTTTAATTAGCTTACATGGGCAGCACACGTAGAGTCATGAAAATGCCCTCCCTCTGCGAACGATCCAGTCATCCAGTCATCCATCCCATGATCCATGATCCATCCCATTAATCAGACATGGCGGAAGTCAAAGTCTTACTCAATCAACCAAAAGCCGAGCTCCACTCAATGTCCCATTAATTGGAGCGCAAAACACGAGCTGCAGATGGAGGAAAATACGACGCTAATTGCTATCACGACAACTGCCTGGGGGTCAATTAATTTAAATAAAAGCCAACTTGTCGTCGGGCCATCATTCGAGTAAGAGCCAAAGAAAATGAACTTCATTAAAATTGTGGGCGGTGTGACGGCTGTCATCGATGGGGTTTCCATGAAAAGTAAACGAAAAGTAAAGGCTGTGATGGCTTCTTTTCTATTCCGATGGATTACACTACCCTGTGTTCCCATGATCCGCTCGTTTGCGCATTCTTCTCTCTCAATTAGCACTCTTTCAATCAAACGAGTACAGCAATAGAATAGGCAAATGACATTTCCCTCTCACTCGCACTCAGGACTGCGTTCAACGACAGCTATTATCGCCTTGCTCATACGATCCTCTCTGAGCGAGTAAGCACTCTCTCTTCCACACGAATATAGCAATAGAATAGGCAAATGACGTTTTCCTCCCACTCGCACTCATATTATCACTCTCTGAGCGAGTCTCTCTCAGTAAGCACTCTCTCGCATCCACACGAGCACAGGAATACAGCAACAGAACAGGCAAATGACAAGAATAACGGCCAGCAAAGTAACGAAGATAAGAAAAATAAGAAAAAGAGTATGCACAGCCAGCAGAAGACCGTACACTGAGATAAATCTTATGATTCGACAAATAGTTGATATTTTATTCCTTGGGGAATTGTAAACAAACACAGAAACTGAATCATTCCTCTACTTTTAAGGCAAACTATTGTTTATTTTTTTGGTATTCGCATCGTATCGGGTGAAGATTGTAGTGGCTTTGACATGTGTTTTCTGTTGTTTTCTTGGAAATGGGTTTAGTAATGCATAGAAATGATTGATCAAATTCCTAAAGCTCTTACTCATGAGTAGATAAACGACAGAAAATAATAATGTAGTTTATCATTTCAATATTTTCTTTAAAATAAATGCTATAATGATTTTGATGTTCGAAGCTGATCCAAAATTCATCTGCTAGAGCTCTTGGAAATCTTATTTTTAGAAATGTTTTGTTAAATTCCACAGAAATAATAGTTTTTCCTTCTTCAGAGGATTTTTGTGGGGAATTTTCGGATTTTTGTTTAGTTTTTTTTCAACAAAGAAATTTTATAGAACATTATTTATAATAGTGGGATTTTTATTCAATTATTCATGGGATTAGTCAACGATTTCCCCCGAAGGAAATTGTAGCTGAAAGTAAAAGTATCTTTGGGGCAGGGCACACCCGTATGCATGCCTCAACTTAATTTCTGTTCACTATAATCCTCTTTTCAAATCAATGAATCGTGCATTATCTGTCATCGTGAGACCTAATGAAAAGAGTTCTCCCACCCAACCCCCCGGAAAACACATAATTCAGATCATTAGGTCCTGGCCAGGCCTGCTTACTCACTCTCTCCCTCCCTTCCTCCCTCTCTGCACCCCTGTATACCCCTGGTATCGTCAGCCACATTGACCTTTTATGGGCCTGTGGGCCTGTGGGCTTGGCAAATCAGAATCACTACCGACTATCACGTGACTTGCCCATTTATACGAGAATCGGCAATGCGTTTACCGCCAATGCCAATGCGTGGGTGTGTCTTCGATAGCAGGACCCCGGAGCAGAGCATAAATCAGTTTTAATAGTGCAGCTGGGAGGCAGCTGATTCGATTGTCTCCTGACGGACTGTGTGACTCCCGACTCCCGACTCCTGACTCCGGATGCAGGGGCTAGCGACGCATATGGGGACTTGTCTTTAATGAGATTTTTCGCCAGAAAGCGAGACCAATTTTATTTGCCATTTCTGTAGCTCTCTTCCCTGTTTTTTTTTGTTTTTCTGTTTTGGTAGCCGCTGTCAACATTTCTTTTGCGCTTTTGTTTTGGCCACATTTTTACTGTCGCATTACGTGCAACATTTGCTCGTTGATTGTTTGGGGTAGCGGCTGCTGCCACTGCTGCCCCACCCCTAAGTTCCCTCATGCCTCCCCATGGCATTGCATAAATTTGTCTAGCTATTGTTGTTGTTGTTGTTGTTGTTGTTGCTGTTGCCGTTGGCTTTACAATTTATGCGCTTGCGGCGCCCCAAATGTGGTGCGGCTCTTTTGTTGGCTTGGCGAAAATTTGCTAAAACAGCAACCCCCTCCAGACCAGACCCAAAGCCCAGCCAAAACGCAAAAACTTTTGGCCATAAAGCACATGTGACTACCACATCGCATTTCCATATATGTCGACACACACGGGTATATATGTACTTGTGTATGTATCTCATGTATTTGATTATATTTTGCAGTTTTTGTGCAACAACATTTGACACTTTAAGCTCACACCTCCCTCTCTCTCTCTCAGTGCCCCTGCGCCCCATAATCCCTGCCCATAAATCATCCGAGAGCTGAATGCAGACATTGTTCGGTGATAAGCGCCTGGTACATGGACAGGTTTTGGGCTCTCATCATTTATAACAAGTGTTTCTCTCATGGTAATCACAGCCATGCTACGAACACCCCAGAGCCATGTTAACTTGGCCAAGAAGTTTGTCAGTCTTAGGCGGCTCAAGCCGGAAGAGGAAGAGGTGCATAGTGGAGTTCGGGAGTGCCAAAAGATAAAGCCTAGATGGATGGTTGGCTCTGGTAAATGTTGGAGCTCTGAGATTTATTGCAGAAGCTTAGAATGAAGGAAGACACTTCTGAGATTTAATGGCAATTTTGTTGAAAGCTCAAACCAAACTAAAACTCCATCTTGTGATGAAGAGAAAACCATGGAGAAACTTGCAAATATTACCATAGAAAATATTGGTACTTGCAAAATTCTTTAAAAATACACTTGAGAGTATTTTAGCTTCGACTTTGACTCCAAATGTTTGCCGCCTTGCTTCTTGTGCACTTTTTTCTTCATAATTAATTTATCACTTGGCTTTCATTTTTATCGCATCGGATGTCACAGGACCTTCATTTCCCGTGGCGGATGCCAGAGGCAGAGCCAGAGGCAGACCCAAATGCGACCCGTAATTGCTTTAAATGCTATTACGACACTTACGCACAGCAGGCCCCGTACAGACACAGACACAGACACAGATACAGATAGATGGGGTAACCGGCGATGTCCACAGCAATCTGGAAGCCTGGCTGAGGGCCAAGGGCAGTAACTGTCTGTCTGCCTGTCTGTCTTCAGTCTTTAGCTTGTCTTTGCCTTCAATTGTTTTTCGCTTTAAATAATTAAATTAAAGTGGACATTCTACTGATTGAAGGGAGGCCTCCTCGTTGTCTGCCACTGCCACTCGTTGCAATTAGGTTTTTTGTGTGTGGTTGAGCTTTGCGGCCATTGAACCCTAACCTGGTGCAATCAGCGTAATTAAGGCAGCAACTGCCATCGCCATGGATTGCTTATAAATCATTTATTGCCAAGACATTATCGCCACGGAGCACGTAGCATGCTACGGCTACCTCCACTGCCTTCTACACCTTGGAACCCAGTGCCCCCAGTGGAAACTCGTTTCGTTTGCCTGCAAATTATGCTACAGAACGCGTTAGTCTATGACAGATTGTATCTGCTAGATACAGCATAGCACAGCCGATGCTGCTGCTGCTGCTGCTGATGTCGACGTGCCAGCGCAGCTTTCATGTTGCACGTACCTCTGGCTTCCCTTCCCTTCCCGTCGTAGTGCGGTGTCAATTTATGGCCCGAGTAAATTCTAAAAAGTGTCTGCATCGAGCTGGGGATTCGGTTGTTCGATTCGGTGTTTGAGCCGGTCCGCTCTGTTGGCCAACATCTTGTGCAAATCTCATTTATTTGCGGCTTTGCCAGACACCACACACTCGTACTCGTATTCGTATCTGCCACATACGTGTCAATGTGCCACCGAGTGCCGTGGCAAATGCACTTTTGATATATTGGCTCCGGGGCTATTGGTTTTCCATGGTCTTCCATCTGGCGTGGCATCATCCATTCTGGTATCTGTGTTTGCGATGCTCCCTTCTATAAATTTCATCGCCTCTGACATGACAATCGAGAAATGTCAACAGAAGCCAGGCGACATCTTCTGTACACCCCATCCCCACTGGCAATAGAATGCTTAATGCTCTCAAATGCAGATCGCTTTTTCCATTGGGGCATGTAAATTTGTTTAGGCAGATTGGGATGCTGGAAGAGTTCAGCTTTTAGCAGAGATTTTACGAGGAATACGAGTATACCCAAGCAAGGATATGGAGCTGTAATTTCTACACAAAATCAATAGCTGTCATTTGTATAGAGTCTGTACGCTTATGGGTAGTTTGTACAGCCAGTATTTCTTCCAGAAAGTGCTGGGAAATCCTTCGTCTTCTAAGGAAGCACTAGGCATGCTTTTTGAACGAGACTCGAATCGTGCAGCGATGACAAACCTTGCGTGTATTTTGTTTTTGCATTCGCTGTTCCGAGCTACGAGTTTGAATAAGACTTGCAAATGTTTTATTATCTTTTACTTCCTGTTAAGAGATAATAATGCAATAATGTCCACTAAAGCTTCTTTGGAATATTTTTTTAGGCCAAGCTTTAGCTTCATTTAATATTCTAAAAATTATATCAATTCTCGAGTTTTGGTTCCGAGCACTGCGTCTATTTTGTTGTCTATATTCCCTGTCCCCAGGCTCAGTCTCGCTCCCACGCAAGGTGTGTACTTAGTTTTTGCATTCTCGGTGCCGGTTTCCGAAGAACAAATCCAGGAGTAATGAGAGCCCTAGTCATAGCCCACAGCTGTCGTCTGGTAAAGATTATAGGGATGTGGTATCATTGAAATCGTTACAAGAAAGAGTATTGCATAGCATATCTTACAATCTATCTATCTATCTCTTTCCTTGCCTATAAATATGTTGCATATATAACTCCTTTATTGGTTTAACAATTGTCGTTGGATAACGGCTAAAAAGCCATAAAAGTGGATTACAGCCTTATTAGGCCTTACCCCTGATGTTGCCATGGATGTGGCTGTGGCTGTGCCTGTACGAGTATTTATGGATATTGTTATGGACATGGTGCCGCCTCTGTCTCTGTCTCTGCCTCTGCCTCCGACAATGTTGAAGCGCACTCGTAATCAAACGACAGAAAGACAGACACGATTTGTCGCAATCTCAGCGAATAATGCAGACCAAGAACGATTGCAATTTGCCTCTTTATTCGCTGTATATTTGAATATGTATTTCGCAGCGGCGGTTCTGTGTACATAGGAGTATTATATGTATATAAGAGACATTCTTGTGCGAGTCGTACATGAGTCATAAATTATGTGGCCATGGCCGTCACCCAGACGTGACGACGCCTCCTCTGTCCCTGCCCCCAGGCCCAGAGGCAGGGTCTTTCAACCTCCCCAGCCCCATAAAGTTTTAGGGAAAAATAATTTTTTGCCTCGATAATTTGCCATTTCCTGCTGGTCGGTCTGCTGTCTGCCAGCTTCCGCCTGCCTCGGAGCAGAGCAGCAGAGCAGCAGTAGCCTTGCACCTGAGAGCATGCCTAATTGAATTTCACATTTGGCCAAAAAAAGGAACGGCATGGAAATGTATTTTTGTATCTTGTATATGGGGGTCACTCCCGGTGCTGCCGGTGCCAATGTCTACGCACTTGAAATTGCTGGGGAAATGGGAAAGAATCTGGTGGCTGGTGGCTGCTGGCACAGACCCATGCATCTTCCAGTGGCGCAACTGAACGTCAAAATGTGGCCCGAGTGCCATAAAATTGCCTGAATTTAGCGCTAGGTTCGTTCAGTGCCTCCTGCCTCCTGCCACTCCTCATTGCGCTGGGAGCTTCTGTTGCAGTTGCAGTGCCTGGCAGCGGTCCAGCTCTGTCTCCGTCTCCATCTCTGGCTGCTGCTGCTGCTGTGTCAAGTGTCTTTGCTCTGGGCTTGTTAATCTACGAGTGGCTGCTTCTGCTCCATCTTGTTGTAGCTGTTGGGTGCTGCTTCCTGGTAGTTGCTGCCGCTACTCATCGGACTCCTCGGGCTTTGTTTTCATTACCGACCAAGTCCACATGGCGGCCTATTAAATGCAAAATGTGCAGACAGCCAGAAAGACAAACGGCGGCCATGGTCCGTAGTCCGAACTCCCCCTTTACTCCTCCACTCCATCCATCCATCCATCTATCCCTCCCTCCGAAGGGACGACCGACTGCCGGCCACGAGTCTGTTATGAGAATTAAATATGCAACTGCTGGAGGAGACTCCCGGTGGCATGTGGCAGGCAGGGTTATTAAAGTTAATTACAATTTTTCATGGCATTCGTTTATTTTGATTATTTTCTTCTTTGTTTTTTTTGTTGCCCGTGTCCTTGGTCTCTGGCGATTTTTCCACTCTATTAATTTTCGCATTGATTTATTTGCGGCCGGTCTGCCATTGTTTGCGGATCTCTCGAGAGGAGTGATCGATGGGAGCTGCCAATTAATGTGTGGCAGGAAACGGGGGCACGCAACACGCAGACACGCAGCTGGGCGGGACAGGGACAGGGACAGGCCGCTTTCAATTAGATTACACATAAAGCACGTTCGAGTATTTGCCCACGACGATAATGATATGATAGTGCTATATATAGATGGGGCAGTGCTAGGTTGTATCTATCTGATGGATGCCACTTTAGCTCTCTCTCTTTGTAGATCATTTCTTTGTGTATACAAATCTTTTGTGTTGGGGGAAAACCCCCTGGAATGTACTCTAGAACTCATTTCCACGAAAATATGCTCTAATGGCTCTTTTTTTTGTGTTCTTTTCCAGCTGAAAGCGACCTCCTCACCTTTGCACAGCGCAAGGAGCACTACGAGACGGACAAGTCATTCCAGCAGGAGCTCTTCACCGGCGACTCGCGGCCGCTTAGCGTTCGCCAGCTGTACACGGAGGCGGGCAAGGACCGGCCCGTAGGAGCGGCCACCGCAGGAGCCCTCGCGGCGCTGGCCCAGTCCAATGCCACGGCCACGGGCACCACTCCGCCGCGTTCCATTTCCTTCAACGGGGACGGAACGACGGGTGCCTACCACAATGGTCACGATGTCCTAACGAACGGAGGCGGAAACTCCGCGGAGGCGTCCGCGTCCGAGGACTATTTGATCTGCGTGTCCGACTTTGGCAATGCCAATCGCAAACTGCGCACGCGCATCGATGCCGAGATCGAGATACGTTTGGTGAGTTTCAAACGGGTTTTCCCGGGCTGCTCCGTTAGGCGATGGCCCGTTTTCATGTACGTACATGTACAGGTACAGGTACTCGCAAGAGTTAATGCCACATGCATAAATAATATGTTTAGTGGCCGGAGCACGCATAGAGTCCGGAGACCTGGACAGGCCAGACCAGGTCCCCAAACCAAAAGCAAACCAACACGAAACGAAGCGAACCCCATAACGACCTCATGTGTGTGGTCCCAGTGGCTGATGTTGTGGCTGTGGCTTCCTGCTATCTGCCAGCTGTGTCGCCTCTAAAAGCCATAGACCAGACTCTCCTCTCTCTCTCTCTCTCTCGTCCGTCCATGTGCTCCACATTGCCCCCACACACAGAAGAGCCTGCAACATTGAACGAAGAGGGACCACACATCTTGCAGCAGCTCCATCTGCAGCTCCGCCTAATGGCCAACATCTAACGAGGAGGAGCTGCAGCTCCATCAATCGGGGGGCGGGACAGGCTAAGGCTCCATCAAATCATTCGAGTTAGTTGACTCCGTTTTAATTGCTCAAGTGTCGTCCCACGCCATTATGGCTTTTCCAAGCTCGTGGGGCGGAAGAGTGGCCGGGGACAGGGATTTCCCTCCTTTTGGCTGTGGCTTAAGTCTTGTGATGGCTTATAAATTGATTGGACTGGATTTGAAGAGTTTTCTTATGGAATATTTTATACGAGAGCATTCCTTAGTCAACGAGATATTGTGGCTCTAGATGTGGCTCCAAGAAATATCTACCAGCAGCTGTGTATCCTCTAAAATTGTATTCTCTCAGAGATTATGACTCCAAAAGATGATTTCTCAAAGATGTGTTTCTTTAATAGACTGACTGTTTCAGTAAGAGATTGTATCCTTGAGGGGTGGTTTCTTCCAGAGAATATTTCTCCAAATAATTTTGTGTCCCAGATAGGATTCAGAAAGGAAATCCTCATAGGTAGCATTAACAGAACGCGCTTCCATAAATTACGACATTTTTTTTATATCTTTGAATCATTTTCCATGTCGAATATTAAACAGAAGTCAAAATTCTATTATTTTTTCTACATTTTAATTATTTCCCAGGAAATCGTAATATTTATTGATCCTATTTCAAATCTTTTGAAAATTCTTTTGGAATCTTCATTTATTTATTGAATTTTGACAGTTTCCATTTGTAGTCCCACTCCATCCCCATCTTAAGTATCTCCTGGAGAATCTCAGCCCAAATTGGGTTCCCAAAGTATTTTCTTTTATATAAAAAACATATATATTCCTAGAGAAGACATACATTTGTGTACTTTAGTTGCTTCCAAATTCCAAATTCCATTGTTCTTTGTTCATTCAACGTTCAAGTATCTTGCAAATTCTTTTGTTCATGGTTGAAGCTCATGCAATTTTTGAATTTATTGCCTCTATCTGAAGATTTTCCACTATAAAATATTATTTATATACAAAAGAACATCGAAAATCGCATCTTCAGCTGAGTTTTTCTTTCCAATTTATTCCGTCTTTGTTCGCTGTCGCAAATTCTTTGAGAACATATCAGAAAATTGCAGTTAATTTGAGCTAACGCGCATTTGCAGTTGGCCCACTTCGTTGTTGTTGTTGTCGTTGTCGTTGTCGTTGTCGTCGTCTTTGTGTCGTCTCCTGTTTATCTGCTGGCCAGGCCATTAGATAAGCTCCAAAAGACAAACAGCCAATGGCCAATAGACGATGCCATTGGCAAAGACTCAGCCACGACGACGACAAAGACGACGACGACGACGACAATTTGGATCGCTGTTCGATAGGTTGCCAAACTTGTTTTTGGCAAAAACAGCGCCGGTTGGGTTGTCAATCCCAGTCGCCTGTCGCCAGTCCCCAGTCCCCCAGCCCCCCATCTCTCCCTGTAGCTCCTCCGTTCTGTTTCTGCCGTCTGCTGCTTAATAAAATGACTTTTAATCCTTTTCGCATTGCGTTTGACGCTAGTTGGCCGCAACGTTCCGCTCGGCCTGGCACTGCGTGCTCCCCAGATAACCCAAAGAGAAAGAGAACCCGAACCCGAACCCGAACCCAAACCTGAAGCCCAGACTTTCCAGACGAGACCCATTAGCGCTCTGCGGTTTATTGGTTACGGCAGCAACTATCTTCAAGATGGCAACGAAAGGCATGGAGAGGCATGGAAAGGCATTCAAAGGCATACAGAATGGTACGGGGAGGTTGCTGTTATTGTTGTTTACTTGACGGCACTTAAATTGCATTATTATATACGGCACTCGACATTTATGTGCGAATATTTTATCGTTAAAACTTGCCCAGCCGCCTGGGTCGCCTGGGCCGCCCCATTCATCCATTGACAAGAAAGACGGATACCCCGAGACCCTCTCGCTAAAAGAGTTTTTGGCAGACTCCAAATGCGACTCAGACTCCGATGTGGGATACCCGTAGACGTAGACGTAGCCGTAGCCGTAGCCGTCTTTCTTTATGGTCAGAGAGAGCCGAGCCGCTGCTGACTTTGGCCATTTGGAAATCTAGCTCAAGTGCCTTTTTATGTAGATTTTTCTGGGGGTGAGGGTTTCCCCCGACTCCGCAGTCCCCACTCCTCACTCCGCACATGATTTTCAATTGTTACAATTGATTCCGAGAGCAGTCGAACCGAAAATCGAATGAAACGATTGCGTTTTTGTTTTCTTTAAGAGAGTAATTCACTTAGGAATCGAAAACAATTTCAATCTGGGGAATGTGTTCTGTTCTATACACCCAGAGAAAAGCGAGGGGGAATTTAAATTAAAAATATTTCATATTCAAATTCATTTTTAAATTAAATATTTTTTGCACTTAGTTTTTTTTTTTTATATTAAATATGGGCTTAATATATTATTTGATTAATTTATGCTCAAATCAAAGGATATTCTATTTAATTTCACTATGTTTATATTTAAAAACCGAATATTTAATATAAATATGGGGTGTTTCTTTTCACTGTGCCATTTTTCTCCGAGAGTAGCCACACTACATAGGGAAGAGGCGGAGAAATCTTTAAGGAACGAAGAAGCCATTTCGGTGGGGCTCCAAACTGTAGTCTGCCCTTGGAAGGGCATCCCTAGCCCACGTGTTCTTTCATTGTTTTTAATTAGACTGATTGAATTTCACTTTGAAAGCATAAAACGCGTGTTGCTGCTCTTCTTTTGGGATGGGGGCTTGGGGAGGGATTTGTAAATGGCGTGACTTGCCCCAATTTGCGGAAAGCATAAAGAATGTTTGCGCAAACACAAATGCCAGGAGGCAGACACATTTTTCAGGCCTTCTGCGTGACTCCTCCAGCGACTAATTAGGGAGCTGTCCGGCAGGACATAAAGCAACATACAATATTTTGCATGCCAAATGGCCAAAATGCTTCAACCCTAACCCTAACCCTTTCCTTTTCCATCTGTCTCGTTCTTTCAGCCCGCTGCCATCGAGGATCTGCGGAAGTGGACCTCCAGCGAGGCGCTGGGTGATGTCACCGTCACGCCCGATTGCATGCACCATGTGGACACCTCGATAAGCACCTCCATGGTCATCGGCGACAGTGGCGTCCACACGCCCGCCCTCTCTCCGTCCGTTCTGTCCGCCGATGCCGCCGACGCCCTGTACGCCCAGAACCTGAGCCAGGCGGCGGACAGCAGCTCCCATCATCATCACCATCCATCCCATCATCACAATCAGGCATTGCTGCCGAACGATATCAATAAAGATGTGCCTTTGAATCATCGACTGCCTTCACCCGAGGAGCAGACCAAACAGATTGCCTTAAAGTGAGTATCCAAGGGTCGAAAACTACCCGTTTTGATAGGGTTCCAATCACAAAATACTCAAAGATTAGCCTTCAAATGGAAGTCCTACCGAACAGTTTGTGAGTAACTGTGCTAAGCTAAAAGTTTGACATCTACCGTTTCCATATTACAGTTTCACATGTACTGTGTAATGTTAATTTGTTGAACTTTAAATACACAATTTTAATAGGTTTTTTATGCAAATTTCACGTGTTTGCTTTTGTTTTTCCAGCCACAAAAAACTGTTGTTTTTCTGTCCACATTTTCCACAAAAACTGTTGTTTTTCCGTCCACATTTTTTTTTCCATCCGTATTTCGATTGTTTCAGTCGAATGTTTGTTCAGAGAGCGCATCGCGCGTATCGCTCGGATAAAAAAGCTTAAATAAATTAATTGAATTACGTATCGTATGAATATTTACAGTGCGGTGACCGCACAATTATGCAAGTGTCGAACCCCCTCCCTTTGGGCCACGCCCCGTTCCGGCCATGGCTCATTTGTTAGGCTCCGAAATGGAGCAGCAGCCACAGACGCAGCCGCTGCCGCTGCCGCTGCCAGACGGAGCCGTGTTCATGCTCCACTGATTGGGGGCACAAAAGTGCTGTGGTTCGGTTAAACGAATTATAGTTTGGGTAACCACAAAAAGCGCACTTCAAACTGTGGCCCAACAGCAGGAGATCGATTTCCAAAGGAGAACTAACCATAGCCCCCTCTTCTCGCCTTTCCACAGATACCCCGCCGAAGTGATTTCGGTGAACATTTCTGGAAAGAACTTCCAGCGGATGTGTGCGGCCCGCAAATCCACGGCAGGATGCTTTGCCGGCGGCACCACCCCGGCGGCCTCCTCGAGCAGCGCCAGTCCCGAAAATGGACAGACGGAGGCCAACAACCTGGACGACAACGTGCAGACGGTTAGCCGGAGGTCGCGGTCCCGCAAGGTGCGCGGCAAGCGGAGGAACACGATAGCCGGCATCGACCAGAAGGAGATCCAAGACGCAGCCAATGGGTATGTATCTCTAGCTCTCTTATATATCTATCTATGGATATCCGTCTAGATGGATATCCATCTGTTACTTCTCTTTCAAACGCCGAGCAGTTCCTAGAACTCTCACACTGCCTATCAGACCTGTACATAAGTCCCATACTAAACATCGTATATGTGTACATATCTGAAGAATCATATCTCAGAAGAATCCCATCGTATCCCCCATTTATTCTCAACTGCATTTTCCTATGCGATTATTGTGAACAGCCAAATTTTTAGCTGAACAATTTGTTATGCTGTTTAGTTTTCTTTGTTTTTCTTGATTTTTCTTTCTTATGATTGTACAAAACAAAGCAGATTCCTGTGCCATTAACTACATATTATACCGAATACTATATATATT
Source organism: Drosophila lowei (assembly GCA_008121275.1). Classification (NCBI taxonomy): domain Eukaryota; kingdom Metazoa; phylum Arthropoda; class Insecta; order Diptera; family Drosophilidae; genus Drosophila; species Drosophila lowei. The sequence goes on along the minus strand of CM017777.1, from coordinate 31,631,234 downwards.
GTTTGCCGAATTAGCCGCACAAAATGCATGAAATTATTACGAATTACGAAAATTGCTTAACAAAATTTGAATGTTGTACAAAGAAATACAAATAAAATTGTAAATAAATTGTGTTTTTAGCTTAATGTACGTGTAATTAGATACTTGCTGTTGCATTCCAAATTTCAATTAAATTTCAGCCGCATTCCTTTTCCGAATTCGACAATGGAAACATTACGAAACAATGCAACTTTGGATACATTTTTGATTCAATGCAAAAAAAAAAAACAGCCTAACAAATTCAACGAAAAATCATGGATACAGATACAGAGTACCCACATGAATACGAACAGTCATATACATCCATACACGTACATATCATGATCCATACCACCATTCGCCCTTTTCCCGCCCCCGCCCCAGTCATGTGGGGCACCCATGCATTCTTAGCCAGGCCACGAGCCACGAGCCTCGAACACCCACACACGCACTCCACATTTGCACTCCTCTTTGGACCTATAGCTGGGATCTAGTCAGTCGTCAGTCGTCAGTCAGTCGACCCACTCTTTCAAGCTTCTCTCTCCTGCAACTGCGCTGCACCCCGCTGCACGCCGCTGTCCGCCGCATCATCAGCATAAATCATGCGAGAGGCAAACTCCTCTGTAGGATTTTGCACAAGTTTTTACTTCACTTCAGACTCTCAGCCTTTCCTGTGCTTTTCAAATGCCACGGCACACACGAAACGACACGACGCGACGCCTTTTGCTAAAAGTTTCATAAATCTTATTTTGTTTTGTTGGGCGTCTGCCCACAAAAGCCATGGACTTTTGGCTCCAAGTCCCAGCGACAGCCCAGAGACGGCGTCATTCCATTTGACTGCGTTCTATATGTGCAACATGAGAGACCCTACACACACACACACACACACACACACACACAGACAGGCAGACTACAAGTTTGTGTGCCACATTATGTCAATGCTGTTCAATATTGTATGCTGTGCGATCAGCAGTCGAAAAATGCCGAAGCCAGCGAAAAAGTTAACGCCCCAATGGCCAGTGCTTGCCAAACTGTAAGTGCATTCATTCCGTGATTCTTTGTTACCCTCACAAAAATGGGTATTCTTCATTTATCAGATATGTTTGCAATGCAAAGACTCAGGCATTTGGGTAGATCTAAGGAAATAAATTTGATCAAAGTTGGATGCCACCTTCGCCCCTCATTGATGCTCGACACGCACAAGCGAATGCGGCAAAAGAAAACATAAATGTCTTGTGCATTATGCGACACATTAAAGCTGCACTCGAGTTGCGCAGATAAGGGGGTTCTCTGTTATAGATTGATTTTCCTACAAAGGGTATCCAAAACTTCGACCACCCCAAAAGCTGGCATTTCTTTCGTATTTGATTTTGTTTGTGCTCATTCGAGTATACATACATTGAAATTCAATGAAAATCTTTTAGCAATGACTGCACTTTGGGGCCCTCCCCGCCAGCCTCCAACCCGATGAATCCCCTAATTCGAGCTGTTTCTGCCCCAGAATCGAAATGAGTCGAATTCTTATCGCCCTGCGCCTGCCCCCTCTCTCTCTGCCTCTCGCTAGCACTTTGCATGCCACATAGATGCCTCATAGAGTGGCGGGATGGATGATCTGCTCCACTCGAAACTAAAATGTAGATGTTGTAATCGTCTCTAATAATCAACAGATGAGGCGGCGCCGGGAACAACGAGAAAATGGGAAATGAAAAATGAGAAACGAAAAATACAAATGTATTCGGGAAAATTAACCTCTGAACTGTGCCATTAATTAATTTAGATTCTAGACTCAACAATGGATTCCCATCTATTCCCATGTCTGTTGTGTGTGTGTGCATCTGTGTCTCTAATAGAACGTTCGTCTAACAGCAAATCTTGACTGAAAAACTTCTCACAATAATCACATCACATAGGAATATCTCTGTCTCTGCTATACTCTCTGCTATACTCGTACCATCTCTCTCCTTCTCTCTGTGTGGCTCTATCCTACGAGGCTGTCTTCCACGCCCTTCCTTCCATCTTCCATCTTCCATATGACATCTTCCATCAATCATTACAAATATGCTAACCAAATACCAAACATATATTTTCTCTTTTATGTTCCCTCCTAACCCAACAAAAAATGTGTGTGTTCTGTTGCACAATTTATGCAAAACCCGAATTCCCACACACGTAAGCAGAAATGGAGAGTCCTCCTCGAAGCAGAATGCCTCATCGAGTGCCACATCGCCAGCACCGGCTGCGGCCAGTGCGGACACGCCGGAGGGCGCCAAGAAGTCGAAGAAGTTCGGACGCAGCAAGTCCAGCGACATCTTAAAAAAGGAATCTGTTGCCTTGCCCTACGACAAGGGCAAGAGCACCCTGACCCGCCTCAACTCCCTGAAGCAGTGGGGCCGCAACCGGTTCAAGTTCATGCACCGGGCGGGAGAGCTGAATGGCCTTGGGGAGAGCAGCCAGCTGGACACCAGCGGATGCAGCTCCCAGAACAGTTCCGCCGAGAAGCCGGACAGCAGCAGCCATGGATCGCCGCCGGGCCTCGCCTCCTCCAGCGTGGAGCGGGGTGGTGGCAAGTCCAAGGCCAGCGCGAAGCCCAAGCGCGACATTGATGAAGAGTGTGTGGTGCACGATCTGATCGCCCAGAAGAGTGAATCTCGGTTTTCGCACGAACGAAAACCCTCGTATTCCTCCTCGGAGAAGAGCATGAGCGTGTCGAGCAGCGGCCAGCTCAGGGGCAAGCTCCAGCTCTCCTCCACGCTGGCGGCGGCCAACGTGAAGATGCGTGAGACGGCCACGCTGAACAGACAGCGGCGGAACGGACTGCACGGCCTGGCCGGCAAGGATGAACAGCCGCACTCTTCCAGCGGCAACTGGAGCGCCAGCTCCGAGTCGGGACGCGCCTCCATCGGCAGTGAGATCACCATGCAGCCCAAGTCTAGCGCCTCCAACACCTCGCTGAATGTGTCCAGCTTCCAGCCGTGCAACAGCAGTGGACCGCCCTCCTCAATGATGAGCCGGCGGCGATTCCTGAACACCTCCGCCTCCAGCAGCGTGACCAGCGAGGGCACAGCGACGCCGGAACTGCAGACGGAGGCTGGTGCGTATCCCAACCATCTGGACGACGAGACCAGCTCCGCGTACAGCTGCGACACCGAGGGCTACTACACCTCTTTTCACATGGACAGCGGCCTGCGCACGCTCAAGGAGGAGGAGCCACCGATGACCCCGCTGCAGCAGAGCCTGCACACCAGCTCCTACTCCTTCGGCAGCCAGTCCAACCAGACGGTGCTCAATGCGGAGAACGAGTACGAGCTGTACGGCCGGGGTTCCACCTCGACCACGACCAGTTCGGCGGGCACTGTCTGCACCACGCTCCTGAACGGAGCCATCTCCGGGCCGGATGTGCCGGAGCGGACCAGCTCGCTGGGCAAGCACAGCTCTGGCCAGAGCCAGAGCCACAGTCAGAGCAACAGCAACAGTGCCAGCAGCAGCACCCTGGAGCGCAGCTACAGCAGCAGCACCATCGGCAGCACCCTGGAACGGACGGGCACCATCAAGAGGAACGTGAAGATGGCGCCCAATGCAGAGGATGCTGCCAAGCAGGAGGATCAGCAGCAGCAGCGCTCGGCCATGCCTCTACCGGGCGGGGCAACGGAGCTGGAGTTCTCGGAGAGCTCCGATCTGGAGGGAGTGGAGCGAATCGAGCGGATCAAGCAGAAGACGGCCATCACCTCGAAGCGGATACCCTCGATGTGCATCATCACGCCCACGACCAGCGACGATGACGAGCACCAGTCGCAGGCGGATCGAACCCTCACCAATCTCTCCGTGGACGTGGATGTGGACCAGGATGATACCGCAGAGCCGGAGCAGAGGACCCCAACAAATACGAATTCGGGGAGCAGCAAGGACCACAACCTAAATGAGCTTAAGCAGACGCCCACGAAAGCTTTGAGCGGAATGTTTGAGAAGCTCAAGGTGAAGCTTGTGCCGGGCAAAAGCTCTCCGGTTAAGCCAAAGCCCAAGCCCGCCTCCGCCAGTGCCGTCAATGACGATGAGCTTTACGACCTGGCGGGCGAGTACGTCACCATCGCAGACATCAGCAACAACAACAACAATCACAGGGCAAAGATTACGCCCTCGGGCGCTGGCTCCAGCCTCGGCATCTACTATTCCAATGACATAGTTCGTCGCGGAGCCTCGGCTACGGCTTCGGCCTCTGCTACGTCCGAGTACGTGTCGCTGAACGAGCTGCCTCAGCATTTGCGTCGGCATGCAACCCATGGCTCTCCCTCTGCCCTACCGCTGCCGCTGAGCGAGAGCGGGGCCTGCGCACAGCTGCTGCTGTCCGGTGAGACGGCAGCAGCTGGCAAGGCCACACCGCCACCCCATATGCAGCAGCAGCGGCAGAGGCAGCAACCCACCCGGAGCGAGGGTTGCGGGGTGCCGATGTATGCGGAAATCAGCGAACTGCGCGAGGAGAAATCGCTCGTCGCCGCTCAGCAGCAGCACCAGCAGCAGCGTCGGGTGCGCACGACGGCCGAGGGCAGAGTCATCTACGATTCCGACAGCTTGAAGCGGCGCAAGGGTGCACACACCACTTTTGCACCTGGGCCCTACGTAAAGGAAACCGAAAGTGCCCTGCTCAGTGCAACGCGAGACGCCGCTACGGGCGAAAGTGCAACATCAGCAGCAGCAGCAGCAGCAGGAGAACCCGGATCTATAGAAGCAGCATCCACAGCCACATCCCCTCTGACGGCGACAACAAAGAGCGCCAAGCTATTGTTATTGAGCAGCGGCGGTATCGCTGGCAACCACCGCAAGGTGGCCAATGTGCGTCCCATAGTAGCCAAGTCGCCGCTCAGCAAGATCCCTCAGAGCAGCAGCATGGCTGCGTATCAGTCAGCGACAGTCGGTGGAGGCACCTACCAGGAGCAGAAGCAGTTGCTGGCCAACCACACGAATCCCTTCTACGAAACAATTGCAGCCGCCGCCGCTGCCCCGGCAACGGGCAACATGATGCCCTCGCCCTCGGGCAAGTCCAACTCATCGACTGGCTCCACGGCCACCAATTCGTCCTCCTCTACGGCGTCGGCCCATTCCGGCGAAGAAGGTAAGCTAGTGCTCCAGCCGCCGGCAGACAGTTGCCATTTCGCTTGCCCACCCACACATACACCTACACCTACACTTAAGTCTAATCCCCAAACCGAATCCAAACCCTGTTCCTTCTCTGCTAATGTATATAACACGCTACTTTGCAACACTGCCACAACAGAAGCAGCAGCAGCAGTAGCAGCAGCAACAGCAACAGCAACAAACATTAACAAACACTACAATTTTGGAGTCAAAAGCAAGTCAAAATCCGCATCAATGGGCACGAGCATATCAAGCGTAGGGCAGCATCCACAGCAGCAGCAGCATCCAAAAGATTGCGAGTCGAAAGTGAGGGTTGCTGAAACGGAAACTAACCCCCGTGGGGCTGAAGATGGGGATGAAGGTGGGCAGGCGGTGGAGCAGCAGCTGCCACCCCTGCTGCCGCCGAGGGCGAAAGTAAATGACAATACGACTCCAGCCCCAACTCCAGCCCCTGCCTTATCGATTGACCCAATTGCAGTGCACTTCTCCCTACCGAATGTGAATCCGAATCCGAATGCGAATGCAAATGCAAATGCAAATCCCGGCAAGCCTCGTGCCGCTCTCAAGCGCAACAACAGCTACAGGCTGGCCAACGATGAGCTGAAGCTGGAAATGAATAAGGAGAACCAGGGACTTCAACTCTCGTTCGGTGCCGAGAGAGGCCCTCTCGCAGGCCCGAATTCGGGTACATTGCCCCCCATGCAGCATGCAACAAGTTCCCTTAGGCTGCGCAACCTCAGCAACCTGCCAGCCACACCTGCCAGCAGCGGCGGGGAGCGCAAGATAGCCAAATCCTTTGAGCGCCTCGTCGATGAGTTCTCCCTGTCCCTCACTTCCGGCAACGATTCCTCCTATTTGAAGAACAAATCGCTGGAAAACTTCGATGACTCACCCGCCCTTCTGGCCCTGGCCAATGAGTCCCAAGAAAGCGAACAAAAGCCAGACACAGACACTGCTGCACCCAACTCTGACTCCGACTCCGATTCGGAGGACGATGTGGAGGCGCTGACAACGCCCATGCCCGCCCCCAAATACCACAAGTCCTTTGTGGATAGCGTGCTGCTGCGGCCTTTCAAAATCATTCTGCCCCACGACGACAACGGGGTCCGTCGTCAGCGCATTTTGCAAAAGTTCGAGGTGACGGAGATCTGGTAAAAGCCTGTCCCTGGCTGTAGTTTGACCTTTTGTCAATGCCCAACCCTTTTCACACATGTCCCAGGCGCCTTCAAGGAGGGCGTCTTGAGCAAACACTGCAAAATAATTGAAAATCTCGGCACCACACAGCATCTTCACATGGTGGCGCTCATTAATGTTGCCTGCACTTTGCCAGCCACTAGGCTCGTGTGCGTGTTCAATTGCCTGGTGGAGTCTCGAGTCCTGTATCTTGGGGTTCAATGTCCCTGCCACTGCTGCTGCGCTCCTAGGCTTGATGTACTACTATCTCTTGCGGCAGTCTACAGGGGAACACCCTGATATTTTGTTTTGTAATTTATTTTCCCAATTTTGGGCTCGTTTAACCGTTTAAATAACCAACTTTTTGTTTGTGTGTGTTTTAACCCTAGCCATTAAGATTAATGTTATTTGTGTTCGTTTACCCCTAAAAAATACTATATGTTTGTAACTAATTGTAATTAACATAAACCAACATGTTGTTGTACCTGTGTGGAATAGTTTTAGCAATAGCCGGCTCGAAAGACGCTGGATTGGTTGTCCGTCACGCTTCCTTTTTTGTGTAATATATGTCGGGCTCTCATTCGAATTTTGAGCAAACTCCAAAACGAACCTACTCCAAGAGCATTGCAAAAGCATCCCTAATAGGCAATTACGTTCAACGAACAATCCCGTAGTGAGTTCTAGGACAGCAAACAGACCACAATACAATGAGAATAATACGATCCGACATATATTTTATTCACAAGTTTTAACATAAAAATCTTGGGTCATCTTCTTCTTTTGATCGTTCTATAGATCATACACAATCATCTATATCATTCAGTTATCAAAATGTAAAATAAAATATCAATTGAGAGATGATAAATAATAACTTTTCCAACACAACACATGTCTATTGTAAATTTTGTAAAGTTTTTTGCACCGTTCACGTTTTATAAGTAAGTTTTTTATGTTATACCACAACTATGATGCTAATTTTTGTAAAACTACTCGAATTATTTATGATTTGTTATCCAAAATTGATGTATTATCAAAAGCGTGCAAAAGACTTCTATTGCATCATTTATCCCAGCATGCCAGCATGTGTGTTTGTCTATGTTAATGTAGTAGTAGTAGTTTTTTGCACACTTTCCCGAACTAACGAACACATACTCTTGCTCCCATAAGGAGGAGGAGGTGCTCAAGTCTGTAGTACTCGTAGTTTGAAAAATTAGCACATGGCCATAACCTTAAGTTCTCGCCTAAGTCCAAACCACATTCCACACAAAAGAACATCTAACACCCCACCGATCGTAAGTAATGTTTTTGCAACAAAAATAAATCGAAACGAAAAGAAACGAAAATTTGGCATTGAATCATTGACATTATCATGGCCCCCATACCATACCCAAGGCTGATTGAGGTAAAGGATCTCCCATACTTATACCACCATATCATCCACCACCCCCACATGCACCCAAAGCATCCTCACATTATAGCACCCAAGCACCAGTAAACCAGATCCATGTATATACAATAATCGTGCATAAAGTTTGAGGGGAATACGTTCATTCGGGACTACCAGGTATGTATGGCGCCGCTTGCTTTGAATGCTTCTTCTTTAGTCGATTATCCTAACCATCCGCACTTGAAATTGCCTACTAAACCCATGATGAAATCTGCAGACGTTTGTATCCGGTGACTAATGCGCATCGAACTTATCTGTTCTCCTCAGGGTATCAACGTTTCTCTAACATCTATGAGCAAGTGCAGCCAGCACAGACCACCACACAGCCCACAGATGAATCAGCCACGCCATTCCAGCGAAGCGCACCCATCTACTGGACACTGCAGAGTCGCCGCAGCCAGCAGAAAGCACAGCCCAGTGGCAACATTACCTGCCGGGATGATCTGTACGCCACGCCCATACGGCGAGCCGATCGCCTGGCCCGAGCAGCGGCCGCCAATGGAGCTGCTGGCCCAGCAGCGGACAACCCAGATGGCAAGAGCAACATATCGCCAATTGTGCCAAGGACTCGCGGCGGAGCCTTCCTCACGTCCACGCCCACTCGCAGTGAGGTGGAGAAGGCAGGAGAGAATACCCAAGTACCGCCAATGAAGCAGCCCTCGCGAAACTGGAGCGATGATGCGCCGGAGCGACTGAACACCTGCGCCGATCGCATTGGTCAGAGCAAGACGACGCTGATGGACTTCAAGAAGCTGCTGCTGGCCAAGTCAGCCAAGACGAGTCCTGTACAGAGGAAAATGTCAGCCGTGGAACTGCTGAAGAAGTCATGCGGTCAACCATCTGGCCCAGCACCAACGACGAAGGCCAGTGGACCTGCTGCCAAAGTGGGAACTTCAGCGCCAGGTGCAGCCAAGGCCACGATTAACTCCAGTCTTAAGCTGCTCGATCTGAGCGGCTCGCCAAAGACGTTTGCCAACCGCAGGATGCTGCGCCAGGGCCAGTTTGGGTCGCCATCCAAGACCTTCGTGCCAAAGGCCCGTGGTCCTGTTAATGTGGTTGCCGCTGCATCTGCCGCACCACGAACAGACATTATGTCCACCACTATACCAGAGGCAAACAGCGAGGAGGATCACTCCAACACGAGCGGAGGATCACGTGCCAGCTCTGAGGCGGGAGAAACAGCAATCAGCCCCCCTGTTGTCACCTCCAGCTACGATCTGAAGCGCAATTTTTTCCTTCAAACCGAGCAGAACAACTTCATGCGCGGCGAGTTTAAGCACACCTTCGCGGGCAAAGGAGGCAGCTCTGCTGGATCCAGCGCAGAGAGCAACAAATGTGCGAACGCTCCACTAGTGGCCACTGCGTTACCGTCGTTTGAGACAGCGCTCTAAGAGACTTGGCGATGCAAGCGGGTCTAACCCGCCTTTGCATTCGCAGGAGGCACAGAAGTAGGACCCGAAACCGCTCACCCACATACTCGCACGGGTGGATTCGGATAGATACTTATTCCATAAGAAACAATCGCATAATCGAGAGACAAGCAATCCTAATCCTTAGGCTTCACCGACACTTACCCACTAGCCACGCTGAACCTGCATTTATTGACGGAATGGAACGAGTCAAAACCGATGCTACTTTATGCAAAACTTATACATATATCAATTACCTATATACACACAATACCTTTATACAATAAACTGTATTTTTAAAATTGTGCTGCTTGTATAAACGGATATTTTATATACGAATACGAATGCAAATACGAATCGTCTATACAATACATTATATTTATTTGTAATTTTACATTATTTATTGCAATTATGTATTACGCTACACGCATTGCTCTTTCTTTTGTACGTCTACGAGCTAAGGAGAATTGCTAATCAATAAATACATTGAATAACACACAGAGACCAGGCAGTAATATATGAATGTTTGAATGCGTCTATCACTGATTTACTACGATTATTGCATGTCTATATCCAACTGCGGCCCACGCTGCCGGATCTGCGCTTGGTCGACTTGTCGCCGACCGAGCTGGCGGCCTGATCCTTCCGTCCTAGAACTGGAGAGCTTCCAGATCCAATATTGCGTATAAGTAGCTTGAGCCCACGAGCCTGCGCATCACTGGCCTGGCCAACACTGTTCGCCTCGGAGGCAATGATGCAGAAGTCGTCGACTATGTGTCCCGGCGGACTAATGTCGAAGGGCAAGATATCGTTTAGGCTCTGCTGATGCCGATAAACGCTGCGCCGACGCGTGTTAGCGTCGCCGCTCAAGTTGTGCGAGCTACCGCTGACTGGCTGTTGCTGCGCCTGCTGTTGCAGCTCCTGCTGCGCTTGTAGGAGTCGAGAGCGTAGGCCAACATTGTCCTCACTGAGCCGTTGCATATGGGCCGCCTCCTGCTCGGCACGCACAAACGAGGGCTGTGGCAAGCACTGATAGACGGTCGTCAGGAAATTGCGCAGCGACAACAGCGACGTGTCCTGCCACTGCTTGGTAAAGTAAAGAGCAAAGCTGGGCGACTCTTCTGCGTTCTTGCAGAAGGGGAAATCTGCAAACAAATAAAACACCAATCAAAGAGTGACAAGGGGATTCCAAATCTCAACCCACAGAACCAATCCTTCCACTCGCTCTGCTGCTGCAGCTCGCCTGCCATCTTGTTGAAGAACTCTGATATCTTGTCCGACTTGTTGTTGCTGTAGGCCGTCACCAGATAGTACTTGAGCAGACTGTTCTCCAATTTCTTTACGGCTAAAGGCATGCAATGAATCACACAAAAATGTATGTAGATTGGGAGCAATTGGCGTGTTCGCAGGCTGCTTACCCACGGCGTAGGTATGGTCCAGCTTGGTGAACAGATTATTGTCCAGGTGAAGCCATAGGCTCCGGAGTCCGTGCAGGTCGTACGTTTGCACGGCATAGGTAAACTGCTCCAGGATGCGCTCGGCCCGAAAGTGCTGGTCCCTCTCGGTGCGCTGCTCCAAGTCCAGCGCTTTTAAAGTGCTGGAGAAGCCTCGAAACACGAGATATTCTCTCAGCAAGTTATCGAGGAATGCCACCTGTGCCATTTAACAGTAGAAGACCGTGGATATCAAATAAAAACAATTGCAAATTTTTATTGGGCCACCAGGGTGTCTTTTCGTGAATTAGAGTGACCAGTGTTCTAGTATTTTTTATAAAATTCCTAAACAGTGACCGATAACGTAATCACTGTTTTCAGTTCATCCGCGAGTTTGCTATCGATATCGAGACTACCGCAATTACAATGGCAGCTGAATTTTAAAATTGTGAAAATAGACAAAAGAGATTTGCTTTTATCTGCGGAGGAAAAACATTAAGCAACGCTTTTAAAGTATTATGACCCAAAGGATCAGTATGAGTGCGTTTGCGTTCTGCCTGAGTTTTGGGGAAATGCCTGATCAGCAGTTTGGGCAGCTAGCTGATCCGTGCTCAAGGGGCAGATCATGTTGCTGTCCAAAAGGAATGTGAAACATAAACAATAGTTTTTTATGTCACTGCGTTTATATACGCTCTTATATATGTATTTGTATATATAACAGAGTCTTACATATTTGCATGCATGGGTTCTTTACAAAAGTTCATGTATTTGGCGGAGATACCTGCAGCCACCTGAAGTATTTGTACCCTTTTTGTTTACCCTCCGTTTACTTTTCATTAATATGAAACAATTTCTGTCAAATTAAAATAGCCGCGACGTGGATCATTTTGGGATCCGACGCCATATTTAAGGAAGACTTTCGCTTGGAAAGGAGTGCATTTAATATTTTGGTTGATCGGCTAACAAATCTCCAAGAGAAAGGCACTCTACCTCTGTCAATCCCTTTGAAAAAAAAGCCATAGCCACTACGGAATATCCCACCATAGCTAGGCTCTTCGGTGTGTCCAAAAACACTGTGCGTCGCATTCTGTTTGAATTTTGCCGTGAGGTGAATTCCCAACTCGTTGAGGACTATCCAGCAGACTTTCTCACCCAGGAGAAGATCACGGAAACCGTCAAGGGATATGAAGACATTGGATTTCCATAATTTTTCGGAGTAATCAAATGATGCATAATATAGTAAATAATATTCCAAATAGATGGCTGCAGGATATTACCGGAATAGCAAGGGCTGATATTCTACCGTACTATTCGCCTTGATCGATTCTCGGAAAGAAGTTTATTTTAGTTTGAACACAATGGAATTTAAAAGTTTTTTATTCTTACACTTACAGATTCACTTATGTACATAAGGGTTGGGAGTGCCGATCGAAATCCTAAGTCCAGAATATAAAAAAAATCACCTTAAAAAAGAGAAAATACTCGACGGAAATTCTAAAATTTTAAATTATGGTGAAGTGCCCGTATTAATTTTAGGAGTTTCTGCATTTAGATTTTCTGAAAATGTAATGAAACCTTATATGTTTTCTGAGGAGACTACTCCGCAAAAAGACTGCTCCGCATCAGAAACACTTCCTTAATAATTGCCTGCTGCTGTATAACTGCTCAGTTTCTGAAAAATGGCAACGAGAAGCAGACAATCGACAGGAACAAGGACAATCTAAGGAGGAACCAACTTCGCTGGGAAATACTACTAAAATTCGAACCAATATTAAAGTTTTGAAACGACAATCTTTTAAAAACACACAGTTCATCCAGAAAATCCAGAAAAAGGGGATATAAACGTCCATACCACCGGTTGACAAGCAAAAAGTGTTCAAATGACGTACCACTTCACTTACGTTTCATTTCATGCCCACTTTCGTTTTATGAATTGACCTTATTTGTTTAAACCTTTTTTAAATACAATCCAATAAAAAGGAGTACTTGAAAGAAGCATCAATCGAATAAAACTAGCGTTGATGACTGAGGGCCCAAGCTAGCTAGTAATATTAAGCCTAATATCAAAATGCAGGAAAATGATTTCCGAACATGATAAATCTAGAATAATTTTAGCGTAGCTCAGGCGAAAGATATCATGGGGTTTTTTCTAAGTAAAGAGGAAGGATAAGGTGGAGTCTACAAAAATGAACTTGCAAACAGTATTCTTTTCCGCGGTTTGGCTCAAGTTGTTCACTTGTTTTGATAGAGGGGGGTTAAGTATATTTACGGTATATTTTTAAACTTAGATCCTATATTTCTGCCCGTATATTTTATTAATAAATCCGCGGTCACACTGATTTGCTTACCAGTTTAGACACCATGTCTAGCTCACACACCTTGCACATTTGTATACTTTTCATAGTACTTTCTAGAATTTTCCGGAATATTATAAGACTCACCCCGTTGTGCTAATCCAATAATGTAGAAATCGTGTAGAAATGCCATTTAACGCCATGTCCCAGACCACACCGAATACTAACTAATGATCAGCATCGAATTCCTGATCGTTTGCCATCAAAATCTAAATTCTTTTTTTTTTTAAATGCGGAAAAAAGGCATGTCAAAAGTGGATAACGGATGTTTTTAACTACATGCAAATGTAGTTAATATTTAGCCATTGTGTAGTTAGCGTGTAGTTACCTTGTTGAACAAATGTATTTTGTGGAAATTGTATTTGACCTTTTTTGTTAAGACCTTGTTTTATAAATAATCCAATCAAGATGAGAGCTTAAAATTAGCCAGTCTTGTAGGAAAGAGATTCGTCAATTGTCAATTCAACCGAATATCAAAATCAACGAATATGATGAAATTAGGAATACAACAAATTCGTCGGTATATTTACGGTATATTTCGAAACTGTGACGTATATTTCGGTATATTTCTGAGGGTATATATCGATAAATCGTAAATTTTTGCCACACAATATTAAATTAGCAATATTAACATTAATATTAATGCAACAAAACCAGCCTTGCCTTGAGCTCTGCTGGTACTATTGGTCATTGCAGATACATCGTCTGGCGAACACTCAATTTAATCCAAAAGTAATCAAATACAAAAAAAATTTTTCACTTTCTGCAACAAAGGCAGATTTCAACTAAAGTGAAATCAATGCACCAGCAAAAGAATCGCTTGAAATATGAGTCGAAAGGGAACGAAAGAACAAAATGAGGTATCGTTGATCATTGGGACGCTACCGAAGCGGTTGCAAAACAAAATTGCTGCTAGCTGTAGCCACGCAATAGCAACAGCAACAGCATTGGAAGAAGATGCTGAAAATTCGGAGCCCCCTATGGCGATGACAAAAACAACAAAGAAGAGTTGCCCAAGGCCAAGTATGTTTAAATACGTCACGGTTGTTTTTTTACCATCACATCATGTTTTTTCACTTTGACATATTCACAGTCACGATTTTGAGCAATTCATCAGCAAAGGAAAAATGTAATGAAAAAATTCCCGTTTTGGATACCAGCGGGTCGAGCAACAAGCAACTGAGGGACGTATGCATACCGGGCATACTGCGTGTCACGGCAACCGTGTCTGACGATGCTACTGCTAAGTCCTGTCATTATGGACGGCGACGTGGACGCACTCAGACTAAGAATAATAAGGCGCACACTCCCCATTCGCCGCAGGAACGGACTCGTCTGACCACCGAGCATCCCGAGTGGTTTGAGCCCATGCTGTCTATGGCCAATGCAAAGGAAATTGTACAGCTGTACGACCAACTATTGGTGTTGCAGCACAGGAACCTAATACTAGTCGTAAGTTGTGACTAATCCTGCTGGCTGCCCTGACTGCTTCACTAAAAATTGTGCATTACTCTTTGCAGAACTGGAAGAACTTTTGCTATATCCAAAGCAAGCTCCAGGACGCCTTCAAAACCCTGATGTTGGAGGAGCTGCGCTTTGTCTGCGAGCACAAAGTGGATGCCTTCTTCTGGAAACTGCTATTCTACAACGTGCGCGAGTATCTAAGGCGGCAGCAGACAGACCAGGCCCGTTCCCACACCTTGCTGCTGATTGAACAAGCACTCAAGTTTTACCATACTGTCTTTGACCAACTAATGGCAAAGTATATATCACGCTTCGAAAGCGCCGTCAAGGTGGTTGCACAACGCCTTTTAATCTGCCTGGGTGACCTGTCCCGCTATCGGGTTAATTATGTACAAGGCACGGACTACATGGAGGCTGCACGCTATTACCATCGTGCTCAGGAGCTAGTGCCCGGAAACGGTGCGCCCTACAACCAGCTGGCTATCGTTTCCATTTTTCATGTAAGTAAACTGCGCACTTTTCAGTGTTTTATTCGAGTAACTATTAAATATTGCATGTAATTTATGCAGCATAAGCGCTTCGATGCTGTATACTATTACGTGCGCAGCTTGTTGACTTCAAACTCAATTCAAACAGCCAAAGAGAGCTTGCTGGATCTGTTTGACGAGATTCGCCGGAAGTACGAGGAGACGGAAATGAAAAAATCCCCCTTCGATTGTGGGCCAATCACTAAGAACGAGAAGTCCAAGCACATGCGAAAGGAAGTTTGGATTTACCCGGATGGCCTCCGCTGCTTGCATCGTTCGGATCTAAAGAAAAAGGGTAAAAACAAAGTCACCCTGGCCGAGGTTAACCGCTACGACGAAATGTCACCAGTGGATCTGTTGCCACGCGTTGTGTCCCTTTACTTGTACTTGATCGGCAAACTCTACAATGGAACTGAGTGAGTTATATCTCATGGCTATATTTGTACATTAACTATAGATCTGTCCTCATGTGACTTTATCTTAGTGTGGACTCATTGTACCAGCTGCTTCGAAAGCTTCAGATTCAGTTGAGTGTCGCTCTAAAGCAGACCAACCTCTTGTCACGTTCCAAACTGCTGAAAATGGTGGCACTTAACTTGTTCGTCATGGAACACAACAAGCGCAAAGGTACGAGCATATTGTAGCAGATAAGCTCAATAACAATTGAAACTAATGCCCTGTATACTCATATATATTTTATAGTGGCACGTCGGGAGATGCGTTATCACAGCTTCAATTTTGCCAATTCATTGTTTGGCCTCATGCTAAAAATAACAAACGAAACGCTGGCTAACTTTGTAGAGGAATCTACGAGCGTTCAGTCTCTTTCTGATGACAAGTATGAAATGAAAAATGGGCCTTGGAATTCGGTTTCTTAATTTGCTTTTATCACGTTCTAGGTATACCACCATAAACACGTATCTGCAGTTTGTAAACGTCCACGTCCATTGGCTGAGCATCAATGTGGATTTGTGGGAGCCGGTGCGCTCGGAGGAGTATGTGCTACTGCATTCCATTTCATCAAGAAGACTACTTATCAGCCTTTTAATTTCCCACAGGCACTCCTTCATCGATTGCTGGGCTGAGTTGTCAACCCTTTTCATAAACATTGAATGGTTGCTCGGCAAGTACAATCTCGACCAGAAGGACGATGAAAAATTGTCCAAAATCATTTTGAATGAAGACATCGCCCTGAGCGGTTTCAGTCCGTTGGGTAAG
This sequence comes from Drosophila lowei, assembly GCA_008121275.1. NCBI lineage: Eukaryota > Metazoa > Arthropoda > Insecta > Diptera > Drosophilidae > Drosophila > Drosophila lowei. The sequence continues at coordinate 31,615,061 of CM017777.1, read as the reverse complement.
GACACGACGAGCAGAGTCAACGGACAGCGTGGATCTGAGCGCATACAGTTCCTTGTGCGCATGCGAAAGATAGCACAGTTTCAGGATTGCTTCTTGCTGCATCAGGATGCTCTGCAGCAGCCACAAAACTCCAGCTTCACCATTGAGGATCTCAATGACGATATGAAGGTTGCTCTGAATAGTTTTGATGCAGAAAGTTGTGGCCTCTCCTCGGATACGGCTTCCATGGGCAAGAGCGAGGAGCAGACCAAGTCGGAAAAGGAAAGAGCCGTCTGCCCTTCGACTGACTTTGATGTCTCGCAGCTGTGCAAGCTAAAGAAGGAGCTCGAGGAGAAGGCCAGGGTCAAGAAGTTCTGCAACAGCAAGTTGGAGGAAATTCTTAAATTGGTGGACACAAAAATATACATAGAGGTGCGTCCGCGCTACCTGTTGCCGGACACCAACTGCTTCATTGATTGCCTGGAGGACATTGAGAAATTGTCCATGGAATACAAGCGCTATACGCTAATAATACCTCTGACAGTCGTCAAAGAGCTGGACGGACTTTCCAAAGGCGTCAAGTTGGACTCGTATCGCAGCTCGCGGCAGACGAAGCGTATCCATCACTTTGACGAGGTGTCGACGCGCGCCAAAAAGTCCCTGGAGTTCATCAAGTCGGCTAAGAGCAACGTGAAGTAAGACATCCATTTGATTTATATTCTTTTCAAGAGTTTCTCTACCGTGATTGACTCCATTTCAGGTGTGCAACTACAAAGGGATCTTTTGTAAATGCCTCGGTGTTCGGATTGGTGGAGGAGGAGTATTTGTCCAACGACGACAAAATTCTGGCAACGGCCATAGCTGTTTCCAAGACTACCAAGTCGGAACAATGTCAAGGTAAGGTTGCACTAGAACCATCTTCAGGACAGTCCTAACCTATCCTAACATATCTTGGTACAGATGGCAAGTGCTTCATTCAAACGGAGCTGGTACTTATCACCACCGATCGTAACTTGCGCGTAAAGGCCCTGACTCGCAATCTAGCCGTTAGCGCGTTGGATGAGTTTTTGCAATGGGCTAAAGATTGTCGCGAATCAACCTGAACGTAGATTCGTAATGCGAATCGCTGGTCCCTGCTGACTATTGGACAGGCTCACCCAGCAGCTCCGCTCCTGCTGAAGCGCGGGCTTGTGCTGTTATATTTACTAAATTATTCGCATGTGACTACGAGTATGTGTGTCGTGGTCGGAAGTCCCTGCGCGCGAATACGTTCACGAGAGACGTAGGCTCCTGATGGCTGGACAAGAGTACAGTGCGTATGTAGGATACATAGGTGCTGGTATCTTCTGGGGGATGATTTCGTCGCATCGGATCATGTGATGTTCCACACATTAAAATTTTCTTTTCCCATTTCTTTCAATATACATTTTGTGACTTTCGATACAATTAAAAACAATTTGGATTGTTTTTCACTTATTTTTGTTTTATTGGTCCTGACAGCACACGGTGTTCACGTTCCATTGTGGGCATTCTTATAAAACATACCTTCTAGTGCATTAAATATCGAATGCTCCAAATAGGTGTGTGAAAACACATCCCCAACATACAATGCATAGGCGCTAGAATAAAGCAAGTCGCTTATCGACATACATATCGACTCTCAATACGCACTACTACTATCTACTACGTCTAACCACGCGACTACAGATCATCTGTACATGCTCATTGGACCACCAGTAAACCTGCCCACCACATCACTTGGCCTTTCGAGCCAGGTACATTATAGTTCCTGGAGGTAACTCAGGTAAGTAAAAATTGCTTATGTACATCCATTCCCCTACCCTTCTCCGACAATCCTCAGCCACATATTTACATACATAAATGTTAGTCACGGAATCCATAGTAATCCAATGTTCCCGCCAGCTAACGTACCCTGTTGCGTTCTCGAAGAAATTAGCTATTTGACTATTCCTTTTCCTCCTACATTCCTATCGTTCTTCCAAGCGCGTTCTACCTCTTTAAAAAAGTTATATATGTACAAACATACATACATATGTACATATGTATGTATGATGTGTGCATATGCTAAGCTTCCTTTTCCATTCTATTGTACAATGTACTCCATAAACGAATAAATAATATAAAAGAATACGGTCATAATCCAAAAGATTACAAATTCCTATATATTTATTCGCTTGTTTACTTTTACGTCTCGATTGCACACAAGATCGATTACCCATGTTAGGGGTACTCCGGCTTTTGGGCGGGATACTCGCGTTTTTGTTTTACACCGCAGTAAAGTTGATACATATTATAAATAATACTTTTAATAATTAAACAATCCTCTTACTTCTCATAGAACGTCACAGGCTGGCAAAACGAAAAGTCATTCCGCAGTGCAACTCGGGACAAACCTCTTGCAGCTCAACAACCCAGTCCGAGAAGTTCCCGATCCACTACTTTAATGTCGGCCCAGATTACAGTGGCGTCACAGGACGTTCCCAAAGAGCGTTTTAACAGACGATCGCTAGTCTTCAACCAGATCAGGACCATTTGGAGCTTGCCCAGCATAGATTCTGAATCTGCAACTGATTTAAGAAAACTCCTGAATACTGTCAATGGATGCGTCACGGCACTGGAGCAATGCGAATTATCCGCAGCCGAATTGCTGGATTGCTGGATGGTTTTCCTGACCTCCACAAAGTTGCCCAGAGAGATCTTGATGCTCTGGGAAGAGTCCTTAGCCGACCCTACCGAGATTCCGTCCTGGGAGGCGATGAGAGAATTCCTGTTTCGCCGATCTCTCACTCTCGAGATGCTAGAGTTTTATAATCCAAGCAGCTCTACGCAGGCCGACGCCAAGGTATCCAAAAGGTCACGGACCTGTGATCTTTGCTGTAAGAAGTATCATCCTGTGCGAAAGTGTCGTCGTTTCCTACAGATCACCGTAAATAAGAGGATTGACTATATCAAGCAGAAAATGCTCTGTTTGAACTGCTTCGCACGAGGACATGAACTTCGGGATTGCACAAGTCCCTACGACTGCTTTACTTGCCTAGGGCGACATCACACACTTCTTCATCAGGACAATACTTCACCACTTGTCTAGAAGCCAAACTTCCACTAAAGTCCACTCGTCCATTCGGCCACATGCAACCAAATCCACCAGTCATGACTTCGGCCATTTTACTAAGTTAAGTTACGTAAAAAGTTAAATGTTGCTACTGCAAATATTGAAAGAATTTATTATAATCACTTCCAAACCGTAAAAAAACCCGAAAATTTCTTTCAAAATCGTTCTGGAAAAGCCGTTTGCCTAAATACTGTACCGTAATACATTGCATAAGTGCGAATGCTATGAGAAAGTTGCCCAAAAGAAGCCTCTTTATGAGCCCTAAGATAAAAAAGATAGGAATGGGAATATTTTTGAAATACGGTCATTTAATGGTATATAATATGTAAGTCAATTTTTATTGAAAAAATGCATTAAATAAAACCTTCAAATGATAAAGTACCCCTATTTGGCATCCGATCTGGGCGTGGCATGTATTTGCATGATCGGGAGAGTCGTACCAATCGATTCGCATCATCCCGATTTTCGCAAAAATCATGATGGTTCTTTTCCAAAAATCTACCTCACGAGATTTTAATTCGGATCGAAAGTATGAATCGTCCCGATCCTGGAAAATCAGGCCCTAGATATAGCCCCCCGAAATACTCACCCCTTCTTGCTTGCCACATTGAAGAGCTGATAAAACTAAGATTTAAATTGAATGAAGATATCAAAATTTATTCGGACTTTTAAATTATATTTTTGTATTTTGCAATAAAAAATAAGCTCCTTAGAAAAATACAATTCTGAATACAAAATTAATTATAAATTAATAGTAAAAAGATTAAGTTCGAGTTTTACTCTCTCGTATTATATATGTCACAAGAAATATACCTACTACATACATACTCGTACATATAATTCGTAAAACATAACAATAATTATAGATTATAGAAAATATAATGTATCCGGCAGCTCAAGGAGCTGTTTGTTGTCAGCGCCCAAGTTGAAGAGAAAGAGTGTTTTTTTTTAATGATTTGAATCATTTTTATTTTATATTTATTTCTCAAATATTTTCAATAATAATTAATATTATAATAATTAATTAATTAATGCTTGTAACATAACAAATATTCATTTCATATCATTGCAATCTCAACGCTGCGCCCAGTTGAATGTCTCAATACCAGCGCCGCAGCCTGCAGATCTGCAGATCTCACACTTCCCTTAGTTACGTCCTGCCTCCTGCCTCCTGTCGCCAGTTTACTCATTAGTTCTAAGTATCTTCAGCTCGGCAAAATGCTCAATTCGCTCGTACATTTCGCTTTGTGCCGTCAAATTCAATCGCATTATGAAAATGTATCTTAAGTTTGTTTAAAAATTAATTAAGAGTCGCGTAGCTGCTGTTTGTTGGATGTTAATTCATTTTGTTTGACGTTTCATGCGCTGGTTATGTTTGTTGCAGTTGTTGCAGTTTCTTCCTTGCAATCGCAATACATTTAAATATATCAATACACATTAGTTTTTGTTTTTTTTCTTTTATATACAATACACATAAGAGATTTGTAGTAAAATTTGGTGAGAAAAATCTTGCATTACATAAACATCGCCGTTTTGTTTTGTTTTGTTTTGTTTCGATTCGTTTCGTTTTGTTTACTTTTTCGTTAAGAGCGTAAAATGATTATTCTTGTTGTATTACCTTTAAGTTGTACAATTAGAGAGCACAAAAGTTTCAAAGTGGTTTGCTTGGTGTATAATTAAAAATTTGATTCAATAGATGTTTTCAACTTTGATTGTTTCGCGTGTGTCTACTCGCAGTTGGGCTAGTTAAGCAGTTAAGAGTCGAGATCTAGGGCACATTTGCTAAGCTTTCTTTCTCAGTTACAACGATCGATATACAGATAGTTAGCCGATGGCTGTGTGGGTGTGGCTGTGGCTGTGGTGAGAGAGTGACAGGACTGACATTATTCTCCTCCATAAAAACTTCCTGAAGACTGGGTACCAAATAGAATAGAATAGAATAGAACCAATTAGACGGCTGGCCATTCGCCACTTCATTCACTTAATTCGAGTCATTCATCGTATCTCTTCGTTCCTTCCCTCCTTCTGAGCTGTATTTTTAATATTTAAAACTTGGACCCTATTTAAATTTTGCAATAATGCCTGACTAATGTTAAAGCCGCACCAGATATTCAGATATTCACAAGTGATAGACAGACCAAGGAAATCCAACTTCAATCAAAAAGCGAGTGTTAAAGGAAAGCGGCAATTGATTGGTAAGGCAATCGAATCAAAACTGGTCGTTATGTGTACATACTCGTATTAAATTCACTGCTGCAATTTTAATCGGTTTTTCTCGGTTAGTTATGCTTTAATCATTTATCAGTTTTACTAAAAGTAGGAACTTCTGCCTGTTGTCGACTGTTTGCTGTACTATGTTTGGTATGTGAGTCTGTTCGAGTGTATTTGTCTCGGAAACGCAATTCAAATGCAAAGAAAACAGTTCTGTATAAAACACATCCAGATTTCGCTAACTATAAACATATGTTTAGGTATATATTGTATATTAGTTGTATACGTTTGTCTAATTGTACAAAACAAATGAACAAAACCATAAACGTAACAACATTTTTGATTGGCGCCTCTCGTCTCCACTAAAAATCACACACAAAATTTCCGCTACTAAAGATACTGGATATTGGATACTGGATACTGGATACCGAGCACAAAACCCCACGAATCTCCGTTCCGAAAGACATTCAACATAAATTGATAACTGTACAAATTAGTATATGCATTTCCACTTGGTTTTGTCTTCTGCCAAAACTTCAAACATATTCCCTACGCCTTCATCTACGACTTCGGTCAGCTCCATCTCTATCTCCATCCATCCTTAATTATTACTTTTACTGACTTTTGCCAAACTAACGATTTGTAAATGTATTCATATACGTAGTCCCAGGAGCTTCGTACCTCCTGTACAGATGTCTGGTGTCGGTGTGGTGTCTGGTGTCTGGTGTGTGCGTGGAACATACTGAACTGGATTAAGCTGAACTGAAATATGGGTGCTGGTTTCGGGTGCTGTCTGAGGGTGTGACTGTAAAAAAGGTGATTGTTTAAAATTAACTACTCATATGTCAAACAATGCTGATATGTTTCTGTTCATGTTGTATATGTTGCGTGTGTGGTTTCGGTAAAACAAAAACGGTTCCTGTTTTCCCATCTCCTACTTTGATTTCCTTTTGGTTCGTGTATAGTTTCCGTCCTCTGACTGCATTCCGATTTGACTGATCGCTATGTTTCTAATAATTTGCTGCTCCTCCTGCTCCTCTTGCTCCTCTTGCTCCTCGATACATTTATATATAGTTATAGCTACAATTACATATAGTACATACACGTATAACGTTATATCTGGTTTCTCTAACTGTAAAAGTAGCACGTAAGTATGCATGCAGTATGTCGCACACGTCCACCGATGCACCGTCTCACAACATATGAACCTGTGCATATACTGGTACACATATATATATATATATATATATATATATATGTAATCCACGATTAGTCTTCAATTTTGTATGCTTCACTTTGCATTTTGGTAAAATCTCGTCTTGCAGCTCGTACTGTACAACTTAAAACTGTTGGCTTCTGTTTTCTGTTTCTGTTTTATGTTTTATGTTTTAGGTTTTAGTTTAGATCTTTTAGGCTAATGCAATTCCGGGACCCCTCCGCGGATCCCTTGATCGTCGCCAGCAATGTCAGTCGAACGAGATCACTTTGACTTTGACAAATGCAACAATTGTTTGGGATGTACGTTGATTATTTCCTTACTCCTTTCTTCTCCTTTCCCTAGCAGGCTCTCAGTTTTCGGCTCCTCAATTAAATTGTAAACTAATTCTTAGTTGTGATTTTCTCTACTTGGTAAAGTAATACTTTTTAGTGTACTGTTTTGTCAATTAGATGCACTCTGCATTGTCTGTACTGCACATATTAATCCCTCTGCGCTCACTTGTATTTAATTTTAATGTTGTATTCGTATTCGTATTCCCATCTTTAAACTGTATTCTGTAGATTCTGTATTAGTTCTATTAATTCGCATGCTGCTTTCTCGGTGTCGTGTTCAGTATCAACATTTACACGCTGAAGCGCAAATTGATTCTATATTATCGTTGGGCTAAATATTTGATTACGCTTTGAACGCTTTGAATGCATACCAAAGGACAGCCCCAGGATGCTGTTCATGCTCCCCTGCTCTCTGTGTTGTGTGTGTCTGTGTGTGCATTAGTTTTCCATAGTGTGTGGCTGTGTGTTGTTGCTTCTGGGGTATGAAGTTGTAGATTAAGTTCGTTAAATACTTGTATGAAATTTTTTGATTTGTCAAGAGTTCTCAGTTGAAATTCTAGCAGTCGTGGGTTTTGATATCAACGTATGTATGTATATATATCGCATATCATATCGCTTTACCTTGCATCGATGCATCGCTAACAAAACATGTATGTATATAGTGTGTACACGGTATATAAGTAGTAGACATAGACATAGAGCATATGTATGTAGTATGATAAATAGGTATAAGGTTAAAGTTAAGTGTTAGATAGTAAGTTGCATTATGTTGTATATGAAACGCTAGTGTTGGTGGCTCAAAACGTTCCTGCTGTACTATAAGCATTCTGTTGCGTGTTGCGTGGAAAATGTAGGTAGAGGCTTGTTCAACTATTTTCTCGTGAGCTGCCCCCACACTCCCCCCTGTTTTCTTTCCTTCTTTCTTTCTGTGCCACTTTCAACCACATTCTGCACCGCTTGCGACTTTTCTGTCTGACTGTAAACTGTAAATATAATATTTCAATACGATTTACATTTTACAATATTTTACTGTTGCTTTTCGTACACGTTTCATATATATACATATACATTCTATACATATATATATATATATAGTATATGTATATTTATTTATTCATTTAATTTTTACCATTTTTTTTCTTTAATTTGTATTGTGATTTGTATGCTTCTCCTGTGTTTCAGTTTCTGTTTCTGTCTCGGTTTATTTTTATTTTTATTTTTTTTTCTTTGTTAATTTTAAATTACGATCACTGCTACTCATTCTTACTAACTAAATCCATATCAATTAAGTTACAATTAGTTGATTTTTTAACCATTTTGTGTGTGTTTTTTTTCCATCTTTTTATTGGTTTTCTTTTTTTGTTTTTGTTTTGTTTTGTTTGTTCTTTTGCGCCAACGTATAAATAATTTCACTTTCTAAATATATATAAACTTTCATATATGAGTGTATCTGTCTGATTCTGTGTGTCTTGTATGTGTGTTGTGTGTGTGTGCGTGTGTGTGTGTTGTCCATGTTGTGGGGTCCTTGTAAAATTATCAAAAAATCATTCAGTTTTGTTTGCTAAAACACGTATATGTCTTTCTGTTACCAGTATGCCTATGATTAAATATAATTACCATTACATTCCTTTCCTTTCATTTCATTTCATTTGTTTTGTTTTGTTTTCTTTTTGAGATTATAATTTTTTTTTCGTTTTTTCGTAGCTTAAAATTTGTTTAATTTCCTGTTTCATGGTTTGTTGTAGTTCAATACATACTTATACGGATGTATATTGTATATATATTTGATCGATTTGTGTATAATTTGCGCTAGCTTAACAACATTTACATATACATACACACATAGGGTTTACGTACGCGTTGCGTTGATTTAACTGCCGTTTAAAATTATTATTCTCACGTAATCAGTAATCGGTAATCAGTAATCAGTAATCGGTAATCGGTAATCAGTAATGCTAAACAAACAGACGAGCTAAGTGCGCCTTCTTGGATATACTTGGATGTACATCTTCGAATTGTCCAAGTGGCCGATTTATTTCAACTTATTCAAATTTAATACATTTCTTTTTTGCTCTCAGTTTTCCATAAACTCTACTCTGTTCTTCCTTTCTGTTCGCTTCAATGCTTCAATGCCTAGGACTCGGTGTGCAATTCGGGACCGTCTCTCTCTCCGCTCTCTCTCTCTTTTCTCTAAGTCTAACAAAATGAAAAACATTTAAGAGCTACGTCTATGCGATTCTTGCAATTGATTTTTGCATATTTATAAAAAACTAAAGTTAAGTTGCATTCATTTAAAATATAATAACAGCATCATATACATAATAAAAAGTTTGCCTTAATTCATTTTTAACATAATTTCTCTTCTCTTCTCACTTTCGTTTCGTTTTGTTCTTTCCTTCCTTTCTTTGCTGACTTTCTGCCGTTTTTTAAAACCAAAACACAGTACAGTGCACTAAAAATATCTCTAATTAACGATCATCATCATCTCTCGTTCATTTAAATGTACTTTTCCTCTATTCTCGTTATACCTCTTTTTTCTTTTTTTTTGCTTTGTTTTGTTTTGTTTTATCCGTTTTGTTATGCAATGCAATTTACTTAAGGACTATAGTTTAAAGTTAAGCTTAAGATACGATGTTGCTGATTGTTTAGTGGGTTGTTTGTTTGTTGTTTGCTTTGTTTGCGTGCGCCGTAAGTTGAAATGCTATATCCTCATATATAATTTCAGTTTATACTTTATTTATTTAACGTTTAGCATTTTGTTTTCTTGTTTTCTGGTTTTCTTGCTTCTTTTTTTGATTTTGATTTCGTTAGAAATTTAGTTAAGATTACTCTTGGTTTTGTCCTGCTCCATTCCATTCGATTGTAACGATTGCGGAACACACAGTGGACAGATCCTAGTTAAGAGTATTGTATATGCTCATCTGTTTCCTGTTGGTATAGCTCATACATCGATTGTTGCCGTTGGTTGATCGGTTTTGTTGGGTTGGGTTGGACTCGATTGATTCTATTCGAATGGGTTCCGGGTTCGGGTTCGATTGGATTGGATTGGATTGGGTTCGGTGCTTAATCCTCAGTTGAAGTGGGCGTGCATCCTTCTTGTACTACGAATAATAGATTGTATCTGTTGCTGCCAATAGACTTGTAGCTGGTGGTGGTGGTGGTGGTGGTGGTGCACATAGCTGCTGCCGGCACCCAGTCAGGTTCAGTAAACCTGACCTCGAATCGGATTCTAGATGTTCGACTTGGAGAAGCTCACGCGCAAATGGTTGGACTCGGACAGCTGGTGGTTGTGCATTTTGATTAGTGCCAGGACGGCCTCCTCCACGGACGACAGCTGCAGCAGCGCCATTTTGCGGTCCTTGCTGTAGGTGCAGAGGGGAGAGGGGTTATTCTCGTGTCGCCAGAAGTCGATTCTAATTACAATTACAATTACAACTACTTACGGGAAAAACTTGAATGCTTTGACTTCGAAATTGTTTGAGGTGAAGGCTTCTTTGATGTCATCCTCGGAGCAGGATGAGCTGTGGGGAGCGGGAGTGATAGGTTAGATTCGGTTTAAAATTAACTGATATCGATTTATGTATGAGCCTTTTGCAGCACCCATGCATGGGCCTGCCTGCTGTGCGGCCCGTTCATTGATATCGTCTCGGCAGGCGTTCCCCCGTTGAAGCTGCCTCATAAATTCTGGCAGAAGAGAGAGCGGCCCTGTTCCCTTCCCCATCCCCGTCCCCATCCCAACCAGAGGCACACACAATGGCCTGGCCTGGCAGGGCGCTTTGTCATATTTGGCAGACAAGGCGTTGCGGGGCGCCAGCCCGAGCCCGAGCTCGAGCCCGGGCTGTTGCTCATAGCGGTAATTGTAATTGCCTTGTCGTGCCCGGGCCGGGTACGGGTCCGGGTTTGGGTTCGGGCGCACACCGTGCCTGTTATCCTATCAGGCAGTGTCGTGCGGCGCCATAGAGCGCCTGCCAACGCCTCATTGACGATGCCGTAGGACGGACACGAACAAAAAACGAACGGGCAGCACCTCCAGCTGTGGGGCATCTTTAAACGATTTGGGGCGATACTTACGGAATGTTACTTAAATGCAGTGTCGCCGATGGCGGATAGATGTTCTGGTAGTTCTTGCTGCCGGGCTTCTTGAAGCGGTGCAGCGGATTCTGCGAGTAGTCACGTGTCAGGCCCGCGTCCGGCTGCCCCTCCTTCGGCAGCTGCACGGCCTGGTGTTTGCTGGCCATGACACGTATCGGCTTGCCCCATAAACGTAATTTATCAAGGTGAGACATGGCTGTAACAAAAGGAACACACAAAGCAAACACGTTAAAATGAGTGCACACAAGTTTAGGGCTAAAGTTGTATTCTTTTTCTGTTGGCCATATGCTCGTCAAATTGTTGGGATTGTGTATCTGTATCTGCAACTGTGTGTCTGTGTCTGTGTCCGTGTCCGTGCCTGCAAATGCAATTTATATGCTGTGCCACAAGCCATAAAATTGTTTTCTGGCGCCTCCTCCCACCAACCACCATCTCCCCGGCGATACAGACGCCGAAGACTCGTCGAAGTTGAACAAAGTCAGCAATAAGTGCTGGCAAATATTTACATATTCGTACTCGGGTACTGGGTACTCGGTACTCGGTTCTGGGTTCTGGGTTCTGAAATGTAACTGCAACTTTATCAATGTCGTTGTCGTCTGCCTTTGGTGATTTATACAAGCAGAAATGTAATGTGCTTGTTTGGCCGTAAAAGTATTACCAAACAAAAAGTTCGCTTGAGCAGTGCCAGTGTGCCATCTTCCATCCGGCAACTCCAGCCACCAGCCACCCGCCACCCGGCACCAGCTCCCATTGGATGTTGGACCCGGGGACTGTTTTCTCATAACACCTGAGGCACCGAACAACTGCATGTGCAATGCTTTTCCCATTGCCAGAGCCAGAGGCCAGAGCCGTACTTAAATACAGTTCAATTTCCATCCCCATATCCATTTCCATTCCGTTTTCGATTTCGATTTCAATTTCGATTACTTTTTTTTATTTAATTTCTGTTCAGACCCTGCCCTGCCCCCACCCCCTACCCGTACCCTACCCCTACCCGTTCTCTTTCCCTTTTGTGCCGCATCACGCAAAGGCTTAGTCCACGCAAGTGTCCAAGGCGATCTCTTTTTCTTAATTTCATTTTCAGTGCATTATATTAATAAATTATATAGCATTTTATCATTGGAGGAGCAGTTGTCACGGGATGGGGAAATGGGGTTGGCAGTCCTCTGTTTTATTGTAAAGTAATATGCTTACTCAGCCGTTTATTGTTCGCCTAATGGATTAAATGATTTTACAAAAAAAAGGCCCAGAAATATAATAAATTGTAAAATGAGAGACGGAAGCAGCAGTGACAAAGGCCCAGCCCCGGTCCTCATATGCGACCTAAACACTCTTTTTTTTGTCCTTGTCGTTGTCGTTGTATGACAAACACTTGTAATAAAGATTAATGTGCAGGCGAGACACTTGCCCCAAGAAGGGGGGGCAAAGACGAGCCGCCGCAACTTTGCCTACGAGCCTCAAAGTGTTGCAGCTGCTGCTGCTGCTGCTGCTGCTGCTGGCTTTGGCTTTGGATGGGTCTGGTTCTGGGGGTTCCGGAACTGGGCCCAACTCAAAAAGTATCTTAAACTTTTAATTACGGGGCTGACCAGCAGCAACAGCAACAACAACAGCAACAACAAATCATTATTAACTTGCAAAAACAAAGGAGCAAAAGGAGTGCACACGCACAGCTGAGCACAGTGCCCGTGCCCGTGCCCCTCCCTTCCGAACACAATGGGCCCCAAAAAGTAAGTGAAATGACTCGTGAATGGAGTGAGAGAGAGCTCTGAGAGGGTCTCTACTCTGTTTTATGCATGAAGTTCTTGGTTTAAGACTTTTAAGCATCCATACACTTGGGACAACCCCGAGGAGTCGGCGACGGAGTTGCTCCGGAAGCAGGAGGCGAAGGCAAATGCGGCGGCTCAGGTGAGGCAGGATTTTACGGTTCGGGGAGTTGGGGAACTGGCTGTGTGCTGTGTGCTGTCGGCTGTCGGCTATCGGCTGCTTTGTGCCTGGCCTGGGAGACAACTCAATTGTAACTTTCATGATTTGAACGATTAATGTCCGGCAATGTCTTGACTATGATCTATAGCCCTGCACTTGCCAGACACTTTATTATCTCTGGCTCGTAAACTATGCAAAACATCCTCTCAGAGTCGTTTCCCCTCGCCGTAATTAATTGTGAGCACCGACCGACGGAGCCGAACGAGTGCCGGGCGCCAAGTCATTCAAACAGTCACTTAGCATTGTCAAACAGGCAGGGGGGCGCCACGCCACACAGAATTCAAGCCCCAGAGCCCAAAGCCCCGAGCCCAGGGCCCAGAGTTCTGCCAAAACTTTCACAAAACTCTACTCGTATTTCCAGGGCAGCAACCAGCCAGACGCAGACAGACAGACAGACACCCGAGATTCCACATGGCGTATGCGTAATGGACCATAATATATATGGCCATAGAATGTTGCCAACATATGTCTGCATGGGTGTGTGTGTGTGTGTGTGTGTGTGTGTGTATGCGCGTGTTTGTTTGCTTTTATTGTAAATGCCTTTATGCGTACGCTTATGCAAAATATTTGGTAGTAATTTGTACGGAATAACAGAAGCTGCAAATTTATTTACGCAAAATTCCCCAATACGAGAGTGGAAATGGAAATGGAAAGAGAAAGCGCCCATCCAGGCAGGAGGCGGTAGGCAGGAGGCACAGACAGGCATGGAATCATGGAATCACGCAGGCAGACACCAGACACCAGACGACAGCTGCTGGGAGTGTGCCAATAAATTTGTGGGCGACTGTGTCTATCGTACATACACTCGTATAGAACATAGTTTGTAATAAGTTGCGCAAAAACTTAATCCCGCCCAGCAGCCATTTCAGTGGGTCTTCCCTCCCTCCTCCCTTCCCTTACCAGCCTCCTTCCCTCTCTACTCTCATTTGAGGTCCGATTCCCAGTACACACCCACACACACCTCAGACTGGTCGAGGCTTAGGTTTCGGCGTTCCGGGGTGGAGATGAGGTCCTTGGTCCTTGGTGCCTTCCCATGCTTATTGTTTTTTCATTGTGTGTTTTAGTCTATTTTTGCCTGTGTCTTTGCCTTCTGATTGCTGTCGCACTTTGTTTCGGCCGAGTTGTGTCTCCGTGTCCATTCTATATCGTTCTCTCTCCCGTCCCACTCCTGCCTCCTTCTCCTCCCCCGTCGTCTCCCATTTTGCTGTTGACTTCACTTACAAAAAGTTTTTTGCGCCTTTACGCTGTAATTCGTATGCTGAGTGTGCAATTGTAGCCGTATTTTGTGGGGACTGGACTCCAACACCCCAGACTACGGCCAGGACAGGCCCCCTACCTCTCATGGCATAACGCACAGCACCTTACGAGACACTTTCCTATGCATGAGTGGGTGTGGGTGTGGGTGTGGGCGGGTGACCCTGGACAGCTGCTGTTCCCCGATTCCCATGATTCGAGCTCCCTGCTTCCCTCCTCCCGTTTCCTGGGCTGTCGGTAATCGTCTTTGTTTGTTGGAGTTGGCGAGAGTTTTGGGCAAAGTAACGAATGAATTTGTTAATATTTTATGAGTGCATAAGTGCGCACTCTCCATCCTCCATCCCCATCTCCATCCTCCATTCCCTTTCAGACTGCTACCTGGTGTCCAGGAGCCACAGCAGAGCCGAGCGGAGCGGAGCGGAAGTGTTTGCCATTTGGCAGACCTGGCGGCCACATTAGTAGTCTATATGCTGCCGCACTCCCATTAATATTTTCCCATGCCCTCGGGCTCACATTTCTCTACGTGTGTGTGTGTGTTCTAGCCCTGGGGGACGGGTGGACGGGGGGACGGGCGGACTAGGACCTCCTCCTAGTTTAGTACAATAATTTGCTTGTTTGGTCAAACAGTTGACTGGCTCTGGTTTTGGGTGCTATACATTTTTCTGGCATTGCAGGCATGTTCTGTCTGCTTCGGTGGCATTTTGTGGTTCTGCATTCCGTCAAATTTTGGCACAAATTTAATTAACATTATGCATACGCCGTGTAGCACAAAGGCAGAAATAGCCCACATTTTGCAATGCATTTTCAAGCGTCCTGCTGCTTATTAGCCCTCTCTCTATTCCTCTGAAAATTCGTGCACAAATAATTAAGAAAGAAACCCTGAAAGGGGGGAATGCGTTTGAGCTGGGAGCCAAGGAATGCGCCACAGGGGAGGCATGGGGACGGAACGGGAACGAGGGAAGGTGTGGGGGGACACAGAATATGCGGCGGATATGCATGTTTGCATAATGATAATTAAAAATTTAATTGAGTACAGCACAAAGCATATTTTTAACGCAACATTGCATATACATGTCACGCAGAGGAGGAGGAGGAGACGGGATGGGGGATGGGGGATGGGGGGTCGCACAGCCGTTGGCGACAAGCTGGCAAAAATAGTTTGCGGTTCTCGTGGGTCGAGGAATGCTGTGCCCTAAGGACCGCCGGTTCGCTGCCTGTGGCGGTGTCCGTGCTGCGGATGCTGGCTGGGATGCCTCGATTCGATCCCTTGACAGCCGTCCGCCCATTCACTTATTTTATTTCCATTTAAATCAATAAACAGTTGTTGGCATTCATTATGCAGTAGCTTACGTTTTTCTGGCCGTGCAATTTGCTGGCAATTTCCGCCGCTGCGATCGCGCATTGCATTTATTGAGAAGATTAAATTTATTTAAACTTTATTAACAGCAGGAGGCGGCAGGCAGCAGGCTGCAGGTAGCATACAGCAGGTTGCACGTGGCAGGCGGCAGCGACATCCGAGTCGTGACAGAAAATATCATTGATAAATTACATGTGTGCGAGCGATTAATGCCAGTGAGTGTACGCCGCGGTGCATTGGGAGTCCTGCAGTTGACATAGCATACTTTTGTGGGCCCAAAGCAGCTTATGGCTCTCTGTCTGTCTGTTTGAACCTGCTCCTGGCTCATAAGCCTTCATCGAGCATAAGCAGCTAATGCCGGCCGTCACTGGCCCTGTTTCACCTTATTATTACCTTAATTAGCGCACTTTAAGTGCTCAACAGCAGCCTGGGATAAAGTACATTGGTTGTCCTGGCCAACCGCCTCAGTTATTTTCAATTCAAAAGGCGAAGTGGGGGCCTCAGTGGGCACTTTGACGGCTTTTGAGTTATTTTTCCAATGAATAAATAAAACAAACGAACAAACGAAAGACAGAAGAACAATGAGTCGCAGGGAGAGAGACCGAGAGAGAGATGCGGCGTGTTAAATGGAATAAAACCAAATCGAAACTGAAAAGAAAGGTGTCGCTGTCAGCGCACTGTCATCGCCCGGCACTTTCAATCGCCTTGCCACGGCCACTGCCACTGCGACTGCCACTGCCACTGCCCCTAGGTGCTCCTGCTGCTCCTGCCGCTCCTGCTGCTTCTGTTTTTGTAATAAAGTGGAATTTGGCACGTCGGTTGGTTGCTCTTAACGCATCGCGATGCGAGAGGAGGAGGACTTTCATTTCGCTTAATGCGAATACAGAAATAGCCCTGGTGGGTGGCTCGCAGGCAGCCGCCGGCTGCCACTCGCCACTCGCCAGCCGCCTGACAATGGCAAAGTGCACACAAATAAATGCAATAAAATGATTGGCATGTTTCGCCGAGCAGCCCGAACACAGGCGAAGATCCTTTGTTGCCTTCGGGGTCTCGCCATGGGGTCGGGGTCCAGCTCCAGGGCTGGATGTGGATGTGGATGCGGACCAGGTGTTGCCTACCGTACAGGCGCACGCTGGTAATAAAGCGCTTATAAAATTTCATTTATGCGCCCGGCCAGCCATCGCTCTCGTCCTCCTCCGATGGTCGTGTGGCTCCAGAGGCAGCTCCAGCTCCAGCTCCGGCTCCAGCTCTGACTCTGGCTGCGGCTCTTTGTGGGCATCCTCTTGTGCCAGCTCTTTCGCTTTAACAATTTTTATTATTAATACATTTTGTTTGCTGCATTTCCAGGAAATGGCAGGAGCATCATCATCAGCACCAACGGTTACGGTTGCCAAAGGAATGCACCTCCGTTTGGAATTTCATGTTGCTGGAATTTTCATTTTAAACAAGCTGCAAATTGCAGTTGCTCTTTTCCCTGCAGCACCCACCCCCTACCCTCTTCAGCTGCTGGGTCGAGGATGGTTCGGATTCAGAATCAGAATCAGATTCAGATTTTTTTCATTACTTTCATTTCGTTCTTTTTAGAGGTGGTGTGTGTGTGTGTGTTTTGTGTGTGGACTTACCTAAGTATGCTTGCTGGGGCTCCGCCATCTGTATGAGTGCCGAGTCCTTTTTGTTGTACAAGATCTTTACACGTTGCACATCGCCGTATACACCTGCGGAAGAACATTTCAGGATGATTATTAGCTTGGCTGGGTACACAAGTATCTCGGATCTCGGATCTCGGATCTAATTTCATTGCATTGCCGCTAAAACTAAACGAGTGTCTTGCCAGTATTTGAATGTCAAGCCCCACTCAAGAGGTAGCTAGAGAGGGAGAGATTGTAGCTGCTGCTGCTGCTGGATGGGGACACAACTAATGACAAATTCTTTATGGTTGACATCATGATTCAAGTGTCCTTGCTGAGGGACCCCCGTACTCGCATAAACTTCCTCCAGCCTCCCAACAAAGGAGACGGCTCCTCCTGCTGTGGGGGAGTGGATTTTCGGACAGCTTGCGGCCGCGGCAAAAGTTTTACACGCCACCAAAAAGCCATAACATATCCAGGAAGATATCCGCTGGCACTATCCCTGGCCTGGCTCCCCTGCTTCCCCCTCCTTGCACCGCGTCTGTGGCTGGCAGACGGGCAGGAGCACTCGCATTATTGCCGTGGGCGAAGCCGTTAGTATCATGTACGAGGAAACTCATAACTAGCTCAATAAGTTTGCTCCGCTCTTTTTTACGAGCTTCAATACCGACTCCCAGCTCCCAGCTCCCAGCCAGAGAGCTGCAGTTTCAGCCACCGTCTCCGGCTTCATCTTCCACGGCCCGTGCCTGGCCCGGACCCGTGCCCGTGCCCGTATCCCTTATCCTGTGTCCCGTTTTAAGGCCGCAGCATGCCACAGATTTTACAGCGCTGTCAGGCAAAAGGTGTGCATGCAACAAGAAGGGGCAACTTTTCGGCGCAGTCCAACGCGTTATTGAATTGTATTTTACGACCTTACTTACGCCACAAAACTGTGCAATATGCGGGGACCTCGGAGAGAACGGGGAGCCCGGGGAGCCAGGAGCCCCGAGTCGGAGCTCCATTAAGAGTCGGACACGTACTTTAAGAATTTAAGTATTTGGGGATGCAGAGGCAGAGGCAGAGGCAGAGGTGGGTGTCCCTTGTTATTCCTGGGATTGGTCAATGGACTTTTGCTTTGACAGCTGCCCGAAGGTCGGTCCATTGGCCCTTGGGTGCTTGGGCGACTGCCTCCGGAACCCTCTGGAACCCTCTGGGGTCCCTTCAACCATGTGGAGCCAATCAGCGGCAAATTTGAAGCAGAGCGCAAATTGCCATCAAGCATAAAAAATAGTTGCCAGGGTTCGGCCAGGGGTCGCAAGGGCAACCCCAATGCAAACAATGTAAAGTGCAGGACCTGCCCCCGCCCCCGCTCCATCTGCCGCTGCTGCTGCTGCCCAAGACAACAAATCGAATAATGCGCAAAGTAAATTTTCAACTACTCGCAGTAGTCCGATCCACACGAAAGCACGAAAAAAGGAAGGAAGTTAAAACTTGGGAAGCAATGTGGCCATAAAAGTGAGGGCCAGCCAGCAGCCCGGCAGCCCGGCAGCCAGGCAGCCAGTCGAAGCGTAGCGAAGCGAGCGGTGCGCTAACAAGTTACAAAAGTAGCAATGGAAATGCAGGTAGTACTCGCACTCGTAAATAGTGTGCGCAGGAGGAGCCAGGAGCAGGAGCAGGAGCAGGACACACAGTTCAACAGTTGGCAGTAAATCCATTTTATACAGACGACTGGCTACCTGACTGACTGACTGGCTCTGGCTCCAGCTACAGCTACAGCTACAGCTACAGCTCTTGCCACAGCTCCTGTGGCATGGCATCCTCTGCAGCGTAAACTGCTAACTTGACTTATGCCAAACACCGAAAAATTTCGTTTTGCCAGAAAATTTCATAGCAACAATTGCTGGCACTAAGAAAGGCAGGCCAGACCTGGGACCAAGTACTATATGCAGGTATTGGCAGTGGAGCGTATTGAATGCCAGGTCTTCATTCTCCTTCTCCCCCTGCCTCTCCCTCTCTCTCTGTTGATGCTGCTGTTGCTGCTGCACCAGTCACCAGCATAACTTGACGTCCAACGGGGCGTATGAGAAGCTGCCGGTTGCCATGCAAAGTGCCTCGAACCGAAACCACCCGGCGGCAGGCAGAGCAGAGCCGGCAGGAGCGCCAGAAACGCCAGAAACGGCAGAAACGGCATCCGACAGACTTGATAATAATTTATTATCGGCTATATTTGCACTGGCATTGCGGCTGCCTCGAGGTTACTGCTTTTTTATTCTTTCTCGGGTGTTTTTTTTTGGCTGCGCGACACTAACGTATGCAGACAGCGACGCCGATTCCCAGATGGCCCATTAGTCGTGTGTTTGAGCATATTCTAGATGAAGAAATATGCGGCTGGTGCTGGCACATTAGCCCGAGAGTCTATAAAGTTTTGTGGCCGCCCAGAGATCGATGGGGATATGATTACTCTCTCCCACTTTATCCTTCGCATCTATCCCGTATCTATCTGTATCTATCTGTATTACCGAGAGCGCCATGTCAGCCCCATCTAATGGCTGAAATTAAATTTAAATTCCGTGCGGTTTCTTCCATTTAATCACGTGGGCTGTTTGTCACCTTTTTGCAACTAGAACGATTTCCCGGCTGATGGGAAAAGCATTGATATTCCGTTTGTTCCGGCGGGCACTCTATCAAATTGCATTTCTGCCGCAACATGTAGCGCATAAAATTTTATGAAATTATTTGGCGCACACACAGGAAATCACGCAGCAAGGACTCGCTCTCTAAACGCATACAAATTCAATTAAACACGTTTCCGCAATATTTTCGGCAATCATATAAATTTTTATCACGCCATTACAATTACGTAAGCGGATTACAGCAGCCAGAACACATGTCGATGGCTGTAGGGATTGCTTTGTTTCCCAGACTGATTAAGTTTTCTTTTATTGTTATGCAAAAGCGAGAGACTCCCCACCCAGCCCAATCCCGTCCTCCTCTCCATCCTCCCAGATCTCCAGATCGAATCGGAATGGGCGTGTGTTCGGGTGGTTCTTGAGTGAGGAAGGGACTTTATTGAATGCTTGACAGCCTAAGCGGCATGTGTCAAGTGTCTAAAGAGCATGCCCCAGAGAGCCCCTGGGTCCGGGGCCTTTCGATTGAGTCCTCCGTCCTCTCCTGCGTAGGCAACAAAGCGCTGTCAAAACTAATAAAATGTCTGTCTGCCGCCTGGGCACCGAAAGGGTTTTTCGGGCCAAACTTTTCCTGGGTTTTTGGCGTGTGCCATTTTTTGTTGTGTGCCTGTGTGTGTGCCACTGATGGCTAGATCAATCTAAACGCGCTGCCGTTTGAAGTGCCTTGTTTGTCTCGGGCGGTGCGTGGCACTCTTATTATTTGGCATGCAAACAGCTTTCAGGTGAGCAAGCAGCGAACCGCACAATGGCCGGGCCCTGCCTTCTGCCCCATGCCCCCCAGAATGCTTAGCGCCTTTGAGCTTGGGGCATGTTTGAAGTGCAAAATTTGCCACCTCCGCCTTGGCCGTGCCTCGGCCTCACATGTGGAAATTGTTGTTACGTGTCCCTCCTGCGTGTTGCCATTAACATAACAAAAGCAGCCGTTTGCCGTTTGCCATTTGCCGCTATGCCGCTTGCCGCTTGCCACTTGCCAGTTGCCAGTCGCTTGTTTGTCGTACAACCCGCCTCTTAAGTGTCTGTTCCACTGTCTGTCCCGTGTCTGCTTAGCTACTTGGAAATTCAAAGGTTATTACATAAAATTTTAGCTTGCCATTTGGCTGATTGCCCGACTCCTGCCCGACTCCTGGCCCACTCCTGGCCCACTCCTGGCTGGGGGTTGGGGGCAGGGGCAGATGCCGTCAATTACACGCTGGCTGGCGAACAAGTTTATCTAAATCTATTGGCACTTCGTTGGCTCTCGCCTTGGCTTGAAAGAAGGCCAATAATAATACGCTTAACGTTCAACTTATCGACATCTCTGCCATGCCCTCTATCGTTCTCGTTCTCGTTCTGGCTGTGCAACGGTGCGTATGATGTATCTAGCTTTTGCTTCTTCTTTTTCTGTTGCTGGAGCTGTTGCTGCTCCTCCTTTGGAGCGTTTAATCAGCAATCTAAGCTTTATTAGCAGTGCACTGGCAGCTGCCACAGGATGCTGGAGAGCTCCTGCTGGAGAGCCCCTGCTGTTGCACTCGACTAAGCAGTCTGCTGATCGGCTTTCCTGTGGCTCAGTTGCCCTAAGTCCCCCCAAGGACTGGCTGGCTGTATGCTCTGTCTGCGGCAGACCCCAATCCCCCGAATCGACAAACAACGGACACTTTTTAAGCAATTAATACGTTTGGCAAATTTTTGCTTACTCCGAGCGATAAGGCCGCCCTCCCCTCCCCTCCGCTCCCCTGCCAAACTGCTGACAGAATGCAATGCAATTTGTGCGTCGTAAATATAAATCAAAGGCAAACGAGGGCCAGGTTAAGGCAATCGGCTTAAACAAACGACCGATTACTGCACCCCAGTCCTGGACCAAGCCAGTGCATGGCTGAATCCCCCACTGACCCGTCCCCTGACCCTCCTGACCCGCCTGACCCTCCTGGCCTCCTGCGGTGTGGTTGCGTTTGTTTGGCAAAAGTTTATATTTGGGTATTTAAACTCAAATTAAATGCATTTGCATGCAAACAAAGGGTCCTCTCGAAGGATGAGAGCCGCATTCACATGTGTGTCCGTGTGTGTGTGTGTGTGTGTGTGTTGCCACAAACAAACCGTTTTGTGTCACCAGAGACAAAGGTAGTCACAGAGAGAGACAGAGGGAGAGGGAGAGACTTAACATTGTTGCTGCGTGTGAGAGTATCCCTCCTCCTCCTCCTCCTCCTCCTCTGGGAGTCCTGGCATTGTGCATACACACACACTCGAAAAATACACCAGAGAACTGTGGCATTGTGGGAGGGCTGGAGGTGGGTTCTTGTTTCTGTTGCGGCAACAAAATCCATTATGCTGCAATTATGCGCCACACTCGGCTGCAGAGAGCGATGGCCCCCAGATACGAACATTCAACAAAAACTTGCACAATCGATGTATTTTGGTAATTAAATCAAGTACATAACGGACGAATGCTGAGCCAGAGCCAGAGCTGGAGCTAGAGCCTGCCGCAAGTGAAAAGTCAAGTGGAAATCCTGTAAAATAATAAAACCAGCCACATCGCACACACCCACAAGAGAGAGGGAGGGACAGAGCAATTCAAACAGCAAACCCCATTAACTTTACAAAGTTAGTTAAATTCATTTGGCAAACAGACGACAGACAACAGACGAAGCAAAAACCAGCAAAGAGACAGAGGAGCTCCAGAATCCCAGAACTGGAGAACCCCGACTCGTAGCCATCCAAGGAAGCAGCCGAACCGACTACGAAAAGTCACAAGTAAATTTTATTTCAATTGTAAAAGCCAGCAAAAACTACAACACACTGCGATTGTGTGTGGAATAAAAGGAGGATATATATAGTAGAAGGTAGATGGAGGAGCAGGACAGACCACACACACACACTGAGACACAGAGACACACACAGAGCTACAATGGCGACAGCAACAAGCGCAATGATAACTAAATAAATGGACATTTTTATAGCTATGCACTTCCGCACTCAATCTTTTGTGCTGCCAGTGCGCCAGTGTGTGTGTGTGTGTGTGTGTGTGGAGGATGAGCACATGTTAAAGCATGTGTTTTGTGCATGCATTTTAGCCCACACTCTGGCCCCGGGGGCCCCTGGGCCGCAGCTCTACAATGGGGCGAGCGTAGAGCGGAGAGCCCAAGCCACGAGCACACACTTAATTCATGTAATTTTACACAGGCACAGGCACAGACACAGACACAGCCAGACACTCTCTTTCCAGGAGGATGGCGGAGGGGAGGAGGAGGAGGAAGAGCGTGTGTCGTAGAAGCAACAAGCGGATGCACAAGTGGTGCAGAAGGAGCCCGAGTGGGTGCCGCTCCTAGCCCCGAGTGCGGTTTCACTTGTTGCCTTTTGCCAGAAGGACGGGACCCTGTTCCGTTTTTAATATATGTATATGACGTTG
The DNA here is from genome assembly GCA_008121275.1 of Drosophila lowei. Lineage (NCBI taxonomy): Eukaryota > Metazoa > Arthropoda > Insecta > Diptera > Drosophilidae > Drosophila > Drosophila lowei. The sequence goes on along the minus strand of CM017777.1, from coordinate 31,591,825 downwards.
GAGTGGAATGGTATTTTCATTTTCATTGTTTTACAATATGTAAGCAGAACTTATGACTGGCTAAGCGGCAGAGGGACAGGGACAGGGACAGGGACCGCACACGACTTCCAACTGGACCCAGAACTATTTCAATTTCAAGCTGCTGGAGCCTGATGGAGTCTGATGGATTTGCTGGCCCCTGTTCTCGGACTGGGACTCTGTTCCTGCAGCTGGCAAAAAGCTATTAGAAAGCCATTTGTTGCTGGCTTTGGCCGGTCGCTTTCCATTTGGCAATACAATAAATACTGGCACAGTGCATGCACTTTTTATGTTACCTCCGCCCATCCCCCGAAACCCCACTTAAATGGGCTTTATGGCCTGATCGAGGAGCACAATCGTGCAACTCCTGGGGGAGATTATTGGCTTTCGGCTAACCCTATTCCTAGATTGTTTCGATCGCTCTCTGAGAGTTGGAGGAGTACTGCAGGAGCATTCGGGGTATACCTCCGCTGGCGGATGCATTTTATGTGCCACCGTTGCATGTACCGCTCGCTTTTTTAAGCGTTTTTTCAATATATGAAACCTTTTTTTGTGCCGCTCTTCGCTCTTTTTTTTGTCAGCTATTGCTTTGTTGCCCCTGTCCACCATCACACACCCTCCTCCTTCTCCTGCTCCTCCCATGCTCCCACACATATAAATAATTCATGGCACTTTTGCTGATTGCACGTAAATGGCGTAAATGCCAAACGGAAGCGGAAACAGAGAGAGCAGAGCAGGAGAGCAGCAGAGAGAGCAGCAGCTACTGTGGATTTTTTGTTGGTTTTTTTTTTGGCCTTTGGGCAGACATTTCACTCGACGCTCGGTACGTAGTACGTAGTACAGTGTAAATTCAATGAATAATCAAGTAAACTACTTATAAATTGTTCAAGGAGTGTAAATATATGTGGGACACGTTGTGTGTTGGCGCAGGCATATTGGCACGGCTAGAGATAGAGTCAGAGGTGGTAGAGGGATACAAAGGGAGAGAGAGAGATAGAGAGAGAGCTAAGAGATACTTTGGAACGAGTTCTACGAGTACATATGTAGGTATATCCATCTCTGCCCCCCTGCGCCCACAAGACAACGGAAACATAAAAATTAATAAAGTATTGCGTTGTTTTTTTTTGTTTTGTTTTTGTTTTATGTGCAGACGTACCAAAGAGGGTAAAGAGAGCATCAGGCGTGACCATCTACAGAGAAAAAAGAGAAAATAGAGAGTTTTGTCGTCAGTTAGCGAGAGATTCGTTTTAGGTGTATTACAAATAAAAATACAAAACAAAAGTAAACGATAAACAGGAGAAAAATCAATGACACAATTACAGATTACAGGATTACAGATTTCAGGATTAATGAAGATCAGACCAGGCCTTGGACCAGAGAGAGAGAGCGAAAATAAAGAGCCGAAAAAGAGTCTCTCTGGCCCAAAGCAGGATTGCATACATATTAATATATATTTCGTATTTATTTTATATTTAAAAGTTAATATTAAAATTTGTGTGAAATGCGAGAAATCAAATAAACGCACTCTGCCGCGCTCTATTGGTATTTGATTAACCGAGAAAAGATGTGGAAAAAATGTCAAAGGATTTTAAAATTAAAATGCAAATAAAATATGCGACAAATTTGGAAAAAATTCTAAAAAAAAAAAAAAGGAATGGTATTTACGCAAACATGAAAGGCAAACTAATTGAAAGACTTTACGCATAAATATCATATTTCAGTGTGAAAGAGTGTGGGGGGGAGGGAGCACCCAAAGGAGAGCCCTGGCATCGGTTCGGGACCACTTAAAGGTAGATTAGATCTATCCAAAAGAAGGCAGACTGTTGCGACTCACCTCCTCATTTAAATTCGAGACGAGCAATACATTCGAGTAGCCGCGCATGGCCGGTGCGGTGGTCTGCAGGGCCCCGCTGTTGGCCAGCGAGAAGGCGGCCAGATTGGGCAGGGCGTTGCTGTAGCCGCCGGTGAGCTGTGTGCCCAGGCCCAGGGCGAACGGTGGCAGGACACCAGGAGCACCCAATCCATTGACTGCAAGACAAAATAGAGATCGACATCGATGTCGGGTATTAGTAGGTGTCCAAGGCTGTGCTGTGCAATGTAGTTGCATGCCACTTAAGCTCTACAGTCTAGAGACGAATCGATAGCAAGTGTAAAGCCAGAAAAAAGACTGAAACAAAGCATAGATATCTGGTGTGTGTGTGTGTGTGTGTGTGAGATACATGTATACAGTGTTTCTGTGTGTGTTTGTGGGAAGCTCTTAGGAAAACATAAATGATAGAAAATCGGGAAAATGTTCCGTTCGTGTTACCTATTTTATCACCTGTTAGGGAGGGCCGCTGGCGGGCGGCGATCAATAGCAGATCGTTGGTGTTCATCAGGCCGCCAGCGGTGGGCATCAGGTCGACGCCCGGCTCGCCCGGCGGCAGCGCCGGATTCGTGAAGTCGCGCGACTTGTCGTTGTTGTACTTCACATTGAGGGCCGTCAGCTTGCTGTTGTCGATGCGGAGCGTGCAGCACCCGTTGTAGATGTTCTGTCCGTCCAGCAGGGACTTGGCGTGCTGGGCGGAGTTGGCGTCCGGATATTGGATGAGGGCCTAAGGGGGAACGACAGAGAGTGAGTGAATCCTGGCAAATCCTTTGGAGAAGGTCAGCGGGCTCAACACTCACCTGGAATGAATTGTTTTTGGTGAAGGTGACGATCTTCAGCACCTTGCCGTACCGCTGGAATATCTGATGCAATATGTCCAGCGAGACCGGATACATCAGCGACTCGACAATCACCCGGAGCACGGTGTTGGGTCCGCCGGCGGCATTGGCGGCATTGGTGTTGTTCCCGGCATTCACCGCACTGGTGTTGTTCTGCAAGATGCCCACGGCACTGCTGTTGCTGTCGCCGGAGTTGTTGGCATTGTTGCTGGTGGCATTGGCCGCGCACAGGGGCAGCGGAGAGCCGCCGGCCGGCGACTGGATGCGGTAGTCGCTCTGCCCCACCGAGTTCTGAAAGGCACAAGAGGAAGAAGGAACAAAGATGATAAAGATGTTGAGTCAATTTACTACCCGGAAAACTTTTATTAGTTAAAGGCGCCAAAACTTTTGCGCATTAATCAAAGGAGAGACAGAGAGAGAGCAGAAGTAGAAGGAGAACTTGCAATGCACAAAATTTATGCAGCAACCGACAAGTTTTTTTTTTTTTTTGAAGGCTTGTACTTGTAGAAGGGAAGAACAGAGCCAGGACACAGCCAGGACACAGCCAGGAATATGCTAAACGATGGCTTGAAGGAAGTGAGCGAAGCATACAGGAAGGAGGGAGATCTCTGCCGCCTCCTGCTCACCGACATAAATCTCAATCAAAATCAATAATATCAAGTATCGTAATAATAAAAGGAAGCTCTGGGGGGAGACGGAGATGGAGGTGGAGACAGGAGTCTGCCGCTGACGAGGACGATGTCGGGCAGAAGGAGATGCAGAGATGGGTGGCTGCCAGACGAGGCTCTTAGTGAGCAACAAAAAAGAAAACGAAAGGAAAGGAAAAGAGAAAAACTTCTTGCGTGGAAATATACACGTTCTATCGGAAAACAATTTAATGACATTCGGAAGTAAATTTATTCCTATTCGTGCTGAATTTTGATTCCGAAAATCATAACGTAAACACATTCGACCGCCCACCTGCCCACCAGCCCCACCCACCCCATCGAGCCTTATCGTTCGTCCTTTGCGACGCGTTTTTTTTTGTGCGTTTGTCAGCAGCAACAGGAGGAAAGCCCGGAAAGCGGAGAGCGGAAAGCGGAAAGCGAAGGAAAACCTCTCTAGTCGCCATTGCCATCGTCAATCCTCCCCAGGCGTGCTATTTGTTGCTGCTGCTGCTGCTTTCCTCCTAGATAAATTCCTCTGGCAAGCGAAACAAAGACAAGGACGACGTGAGCTCTGGCTCTGGCTCCTGCCTGTGTGGGCCTGCTTCTGGCTGTGGGCTATGGCCCTGCCAAAGTTTGTAAAAATAATAAAAATTGATTAGAATTGCCAGAGTGCTGTACGCTGTGCGCTGTGCCCTGTGCTGTGGCATGTTCTTTGCTCTGAGTGCGTGGCTAGACAAGCCGTATCGCTGTATCGCCGTATCGTGTCGTATGTGGAATGTATAGCCCTGCCCCTGTCCCTCCGCCATCTACACCATCTACGCCATCTATGAGGCAACGATGATGCGGCTTCTTCATCTTCGATTGCCTTTCCTGCTCCTCGAGATGCCTGTGGGAGACCAGTCAGTCTCGGGGTTGGCGTTGGAGTCTGCTGCTCCTGCCGCCGTTGCTGCTGTAATTTGATACTTCACTTTGCCTGATTATTATGATGACGATGACGTTGATTGTGTAAAAATTGTAATGTAATTGTTGAGAAGCGTTTTGCCCATCTATTTCTTGCTTTCCATCTCCCACTCCTACTCCTACTCCCACTTGTGTATGTGTGTGTGTGTGTGTGCGCTTTCCTTTTGGCCCTTGGTTTAAACTTGGTTAACATTAACTAGCTGTCAAGTGGGCAATTGCCAGGCGTTTAAGTACTCTGATAATTGTGCATAACCTTCCGCCATTGACGACGCATACAACATCCACCAAAGGACGGAGAATGGAACTGGAACTGGCACTGGCACTGGCACTGGGGCTGGCACCGGGACTGGGGCTGGGAGAATGGTCAAACTTCCAGACAGTTTGTAGCTATTTATGGCTTTATAATAACCGCCGTCCGAGCCAGGCGCATGCATACACTCAGAGAAAAATTGCCTCACAACCGTACATATATTCTAATTAAATATTCAGTTTTTAAATATTAGGAATTTAAATGGAATTCACTTTGATTTAGTTAGAAAATACGGCTTCAGATTTAATCGAAACATAAAACAATTTAAAATAATTTTTTTGGAAATATATTTAATCGAAATATATTTATTTTAATTTATTTTAAATATATTAAATCTAAATTTTAAATATTTCAACTTTTGGGCCCTTTTTTTCTCTGGGTGTACGAGTAGTGTTGGTCGAAGGTATTCTAATTATCTCACAGCATTTGGGGACTGGAGTCCAACACAGGCACAGGACTAGGACTAGGGCTGGGGGCCTGGGGGGGCTGGGACTGGGGGCAACCACAACCAGCAACATCATTAAACAAAGCAAATCGTTGCCTGTCTGTGTGTGTGTGTGTGTGTGTGAGGTATGATTATGTATCTGTGTGTTTGCATCGGTCTTTGCTTGTCGCGGTTTTGCCTGTTAATGAGTCAATTGTGTGTTTCCTCTTGGCATTGTCGACGTTCGTAGTGTGCGTGTGTGTGCGTGTGCGTGGAATGTGGCATTGATTAGATATGTATTCAAACACCAACTAATACCAATACCCATGCACCAGTAACCACACAGACACACACACACACACCACCACATTGTTATAATTCAATATGACCGAGAAGCCGCGCCGCCGCCGCCATCCTTCCGTGCGATAATGCGGCATTTGATAAACCGAAATGCTTTGATAAGCTGAAAGTATCAGGCAACTGATAAGCACATTTATCGATCGAATCGCACCCCGTTGCCGGTGGGAAAATCCCCACAAAGGAGACATATGTCTGCCCAAAAACTACAGAGGTACATCCTCCCCGCCGAGTGGCAGCTATTGGCAACCAAACCAAACCCGAAAAAATATAGAAATCTCCGCTGAGATTTCCAGCTTCGAAACTACTCGAAATATTCACACAGCAAAACTTTTCGCAGCAATTGTTCTACGATTCTGATGTGACACTTTGTCGTCGGTTCCTTTCCTTTTTTTGCATAAGAAATAAAGCCAGAGAACGGCTTGGCGGTGGAGAACAGGCGCCAAAGAATATCGAAGGTGCCTTTCGCCTGAAGTTTTGCATAAATATTTTTGTTTCGCGCAGCTCTTCCCGTTTCCCCCTATTCCTTCCCTTTTTTTGGGCGGAAAGTTTATTTTCATTGCAATGTCACACTGAGTGCCGCCTCAGCATCTCGGCCTCTCCTCGAGAGGAGGCAGAGTCGGCGGCGGCACACTTTAAACTGCATGAAGCACAGAGCCCTTTTGGGGGCGAGGGCACAAGTGTCGTCGTCGTCGTCGTCGTCGTCGCCTCTCAGTCAAGCGAGCACTTGGCCGGGCTTAAGTGCTGTGGGCCAAGTTAAGAAGTAAAGCAGCTACAGCTGCTTGGCCACAGCTTCCTGTTGCCACTGCCACTGGCACTGGCGCTGCAACCACTGCCACTGCATGCGTGGCAAGTTCGCCAAGGAGCTGCTGTCGCTGCTGCTGGCCTTTTCGTGGCCAGAACCACGAGCGTAAAGCTTCAAAAGTGTAAACTTTTTTTGGCAACTACTCCTCGCACTCGCACTCGTACTCGTACTCCTACAAGTTATGAGGTGGTTCTGTTCTGTAGTTAAGTTTTAAAGCTGAGCTCTGGATTATGTATTACTTTGCTGCGGTTGCCCACCAACGACAGAGCGAGTCGTTTATCTGCTTGCCCCACAAGTCCCCCTCCCCCCTCTTTCTGGCGTTCTGCTGGCCTCTCTTCTGCTGATGCTGCGTGGTTTTTATGGTCAAAAGCGGAGGAGATGAGAGGAGAGCAGGGGAGGATACCAAAGCCAGAAGGAAGCTTGACTGAAACTTGTGCAAAGTGCATGAAGCGGTTACAGTGAAAACAAAACAATATTTGTCTTATTTATGCAAAAGGCAAACGAAAATAGAAACCACGTAAAATGTGTTAAAAGCCTTTTTGGCTTGGAGAGGGACTCAGACCCAAAGCCAAGCCAAAGCCAGAGCCAGAGCCAGGACCAGGTCCATAAATAAATACGCAAAGCAGGAAAATCCGCTGCCTTGCCCAAAAACAAAGTAAATATTACTACACGGGGCATAGAAAAACAAAGAAGGGAAAAGGGAAACGGGAAACGGGAAAAGGCAAACATGCATTTTGGGCAAACCGTAATAGAAAACTAATCAATTCAATGAAAACATTGACATTCTAGCTGTAGGAAAAGTCAGTGCATGAAGCCTCACACAGAGCGAGAGATAGAGATGTCTGTTGTCTGTCAGCGGAGGAGCCGTTTCCCACACAGTTGTCCTGCCCTCCGCTCACGTACTCCGAGATACTCCAAGGTACTCCGAGGTACTCCACGGCACGACACGCCAGTGTGTGAAACAATGTAATTTAAATCCATTTTCAACACGTCACCAATCAAAATGGCAAAAAGCTTTCGCCGGCTACAAGCTACAAGTATAAGCAAATACAGCTCCAGTTGCCAGCCATCCTCCTGCATCCTCCGCATAACTCAAAGGATCAGCGGGGAGGCAGGCAGCCGCCACATACGCGGAATGCTGTTGCTCCTTCTGTTGTTGGGAAAACAATAAGATTAGCTTACTTCTCCTTCTGCTTCTCCTTTGAGGAAGGAGGCGCAAAAGTAAACGTGAAAATAAAATGGGAAAACAGCAAAGAAAAACACCAGCCACGCATAGAAAAATAAACAACGAGCGCACAGACACACAGATACACAGATTCAGAGATACACAGATACGAGCTGTGTTGGCATATGTGAAGTTATTTGCCCCGTCGAAATCCTTTAACTGCACACGCCTGAGAGTTAGACAAATAGCGTGCCAAAAGGAAAAGGCCTTATAAGCCGGCTTCAGCCTCAGCCTCAGCCTCAGTATCAGCTTCGGCTTTTCCTTCCAGCATCGACGACGACGACGACGAACGACGGGCTGTCAGGTCGACAGGCAGGCAGCAAATTAAATAACACATTGAGGTCTCTGTCTCCGTCTCTGTCTCCACTGAGCCCTGAGCCATCGGGGGAGCTCATATTATTAACACCAAATCAAATGGCGCCTGCAACTAAATATCCTATATTCCCATATACTCGTATAGACAGGACATTCGTTCTCCCTCTCTCGCTCTCTGTGGCTGCGGCTGTGATAAGCCTTTGCTAATCAGTTTGATCCCTTTTGTGGCTTAATCGCTTGACATTTGTATTAGTTTGGCCTCCAACTCCTCCCCCTTTTCCACCCACAAATGTCAATTGTGGTGAAAACTAATCCCACCTTCGTGTTCCATCCTAATTTTCCCCCTCGTACGGATCGGATATGCCATCCATTAATTGACAATTGCTGTCGCTCCCGAATGTCCGTCACTTTGTTCCCATGGATTTTTCTGCGCCTTTCATTTGTGATTTGCCATTCACCATTCGCCATTTGTTTATGTTATTTCTGTTCTGTTTGAACACTAGTATTTCACAGTAAAATGCTGCACTCTGTAGCCGGCAATTTAATTTAATTACAAGGCAGCCCAACCTAAAACCAAGGGGAAAACGAGCACCTGCCGCAGCCAGACGCACACAGCCAGGACTCGGGCCTGGACAGGACACACCTTTGGGGAAATGCACTTCTCTGGGAGACTGTGCGTTTGATGCGGCGGCTTGCAGGAGGATGATGGCTCCCGCCGGACTGACTGTTAGGGAGGGGGCTCTGGGCTGGCAGGGGGGCCGGACTGTGGCAAGTGCCAATTAGGATGATTACCTGCATTTACTGTTCGCACTTGAACGCGCGCTCCCAGCAACCCGGCTCTCGGCATTCGACGGCCATGCATTCTGAGGAGATTCCGGGAGACAGCCGAAGGACGATTAATCAGTTGTGGGCAAATCTAATGAATCCTTTTAGGCGCATGCCAAATGTTGCACAGGAGATTCGGGACTTTGTTTCTCCCAAATTATATATCAATCTAATTCTGTTTCTGGGTTTCCCCAAGTGCCTGTCAACCCTTTTTTCCCTCAAAGAGAGGCCAGAAGCTCAAAAATTAATTTATCAAAATTACCCAACAATCCCTGGGCCCCTCTCACGCATAGACCGAGGGCAAAAGCGGCAACAGATGTGGCACCATACCCAGGGCCCAGAGACAGCAACAGGGACAAAACAATCACATGTCAAATTTGAAACCCACTAAACAATACACACAGACAGTTACACAGACACACAGATACAGGAAACGCTGGGGCGGACCTTTGGGGTCGGTCGGGTTTGGAGGTTGTGGGGTCGGAGTAGCTCTTGGGTTTTTGCGGGCAGCTCGTTGCTCGTTGTGGTCGTAGCCGCGTGAACTTGCCACAGTGCATTTATCTTCATTTCGGGGCTGCCACACTGCCATGCTGCCATGCTCCTGCGAATCTTAGTCAAGGTTCGCCGCAGCAGCGAAGGGCGGGCTAAGATGCTACACACAGAAAAGATACATCAAGGAAAATAGAGACAGAGGAAAAGCCCGAGGTAGAAGTGGCGGGGCGGAGCACTGCCACTGCCACTGCCACTGCCACTGCCGCTGCCACTGCTGTCGTGGCAAAGGTGAAAGGACATCCCAAAGACATGACATATTAGAATCCTGTTACGCAGCAGCAACAGCAGCAGCAGAAGTGGCTGCCACAGTGGCAGGCAGCAGCAGCAGCAGCATTGCCGGTTGACTGCCAAATTGCCAACATAAATGTCAGAGTGTGTGTGCGTTTGTTTGTGTGTGTGGGAGGGGGGCAAGAAGCTGCAGGATTTTTCATTCCTGTTGCTTGGTTTTCCATTCCAATCCCGTCTTCGGTTCCCATTTGTTTTATTTTCTATACCGTGCAATCACTCAGCCGTTGAAATCTCACATGTGCTATGCTATGCTCTCTCTCTGTGTGTGTGTCTATGTTTATGTTTATGTGTGTGCGTGGGGCAAGGAAGGAGATGATTTGGAAATCCTGTATTGCTGATTTGCTGCTGCTGCTGCTGCTGTCGTCGAAGCTTTGCCTTCAGGTGCGTGTTTCGTGTCCCCCCTGTGCTCCGTGCTCCGTGCTCTTGTGCTGGGGTTAAAATCCCTTAAGGCCATGCATTGGATTTGTCTCTCTCTGTGTCCCTCTGTGTCTCCCTGTGTTTGAGGTACAACATTCCTACTGCTGCTGCTACATAAATTTAAAGCAGGCAAATCTTTGTGGCCAAGGGCGGTATCTAGGAAATTGACGGATTTTTTTTTTTTGGGGGTAATCTACAACTAACGAGCGAATTAAAAAGTGTTGCCTGGCAGGCCCAAGGCTCTTCTTCTATGATTTTCCATGCTGTTCGCTGTACTTTCCCGTACATTTTTCTTCAATTTTTCCAAGCATCTTATCTGAAGCCCTGCACACTGCAGCCTGAGACCCGCAGACAGACAGACGGACATACAGACACAACACCAAACGAATGACAAGCAGCGAAATATGACGCAAGCGGCAAAATAAAGGAACAGTCAAGAGTCGCCAAACAATCAGGCGAATGCTCCTGCCACCAGGTGGGGCACACGACGACAAGAACTAGAGGACAGGCGGTGCGCTGTGGCGCGCGGGGGAGCCAATGAAGACAGTTGTTAAGATGCGAGAGGGCCGAAAGCAAAAGAAGAATCTGTTACACCATCAGCACGGGAGGGAAAATAAAGGAAAAAAACAACACACACAAGACACAAGGCACAAGACATGTTCCACAATGGAAGGGGGGAGGGTGGAGTGGGGGGTTGGGAGGTTGGGAGGGGAAAACTGAATGAAATGAGAAATTGTATAAATATGTTGGCAGGCAGCGACAGCGACAGGCTCTTTCCACACAAGATTAAACCTCTGTGTGTCCCTGCTGCTCCCTGCTTACACTCTCATGCATTTTAAGAGATTTTCCACTAGAGCAGCAGCAGCAGCAACAACAACAACAACTATGGAAAGCGGCGTTGACTTTTCCACTCGTCTGACTTGTCTAGCTTTGTCTGAGGCAGAGGGGAGGGGGCTGCCCTGGGGTCGGGGTTGGGGTAACAAGGCCTTTTACTAGGATTAGTAGTTAACAAGAGAGAAATCTGCCCACGCACACACACAGACACACACACACACACACACACACACAGGGGGAGGGGCAGACCACAGCCGAAAGGTAATCAGTGAAATGTAACTGTATTGTGTTGGTCTAGCTGTTGTTTGAGGCCTGCCCCATTGTTGCTGCTGCTGCTGCTGCTGTGTCACCTACTCCTAAGGCTCTCCAGGGGCTCTCTGCCACTCTTGGGGCATGCCTTGCCACACTGCTGCAGCCTCTTAACCTTTTTTTTCGGCTGCTGCCACTGCTGTCGACTGACGATCTCTTTTTAAGTAGTTTGCTTTGGGGGCTCACCAACGAAACCATCAAGAGGAAGGGGGTGCCACCCGGTGCCACCCCCACTCCCCCCGAAAGGTGACAACGCCGCTTTGGGGTTTTCCTTTGGGCCCCCACTTTCATTTAAGTAATCAAAATATGCTTTTGACTTTGAGCTAAGCAGCTGGCTGGCATCTCCCGTCTGTCCGTGTACGTATGAGAGTCCTGTTTGAGTCTCCCATTCGTTTGTCTCTCTGCTGTGGTATGCGTGTGGTTTCCATTCGGTATCTATCCTGGATGTATGGGGGTTGCCCACAAAAACCCCAAAAACTATGCATTTTACTGCTTTTGTCAGGCACGTGTGTGTCTGTATCTGTGTCTGCGTCTGTGTCTGTATCTGTATCTGTGTGTGTGTGCGGCCATGTGTATTTATTTGAAAGCTTTTTAAACTTCAGTCAGTGACTTTGTGGCTTACGAAATTAAAATTAGAAATTGGTTTAGAATCCTCCCCCACAAACACAAACACAAACAAACAGTGGGTCACAGAGACACAGATACTCGTAGTTCTGTGGATCTCTGGGCATTTATGATGGGAATCCTCTCTGCTCGGCTCTCCTTTCTGGCTGAATGGGAATTAAGTTGCCCAGAAACTGTAATTAATCAGAGAGGTTCGGTCGACCGAACGCGTACGGGTATCGTCCCATATCACATTCGGTCCCGTCCCATTTCAGAATTTGCATATAAATCGCAGATTTCTTTAGACCCAAAACTTAATTGCCACATTAATAACACTTAAGACCGACAGAACTTATACCGAAATATACCAGAAATATATACAGATATATAGAAGGTGTGAGAGTGAAACAAAGTTACAACTTAGATGATATAGATATATCCTTTCTTTGATGCGCCATTTGGAATGATCGAGCGTCGATCTCCATGCTCTTCTCAGTGGCCGTATATTCGGTATTTCTCTAGTGTGGCCGTACACTTATGGATTATTAATATAAGCTAGGGATGCCGCATTGGCTGATAAAGGTTTCAATGGGGTTCCCGCACTGACTGATAGGGGTTATCCTACCACAAGGGTGTGTTGTTGTACTCACATTATGACTCTGATCCGTTTTGAGTTCGCGATGATTGGAGAACTGGACGTAGACCATGCGTCCACGCATCTGTGGCGGATTCACTGTGTAGCAGGACACCATCGATGTGGCGGCCATCTCGTCGGCCATCTCGATGAACGCCTGGTTCTTGCCCTTCAGCACGAGGACGTTTGTCACGCGACCGAACGGTACGCCCAGAGCGATCACATCCGATTCCCCGGACTCGTTTGGAATGTTCCGCAAGTGGATGACTTTCGAGGCCTTGGCTGCAACAGAAACAGAAAAGAAGACGAAAGGTGAGAATTGTTTAACCAAATTGCAATATTAAACAGTTGACAATCCCTGCCACAGACCAGAGACTCCACTCTCTTCCCAATTCCCTTTTCCCTTTTCCCTGCTGGCACTGTCTCTCTGGCTCTCTGGGTTCACTTAATGGCCATCGCTGTCTGCACTTCCGCTTCCGCGCTTCACTTAATTTGTTTATTTTTTTCGGGAGGGGTTTTGTTGCAACCAAATCGCAGTGGCAACAAAGAGACACAGCAGACGCAAATAAAAATGTTGATAACATGGCCAAACGTTGCCACATTTGTATGCATTTTGCACAGTTAAACCCCTCTGCAAAGGCGGCAGCGGAGTGGCAGGGGAGTGCAGAAGGAGAACCCATAAATTCATTCATTGCACACTTTCAACGGCTGTGAATAATCCAGCAGGCAACACGGCGACAATGTCCGGCAGCAGCAGCAGCACAGACAACGTTTGAGGCTTTTAGCCACTCGCCCCGCCATTTGGGCCCTTCTGTCGGCTGTCGCTCTGTCTCTCTCTCTCTCTGTCTCTCTGGTTGCTCCTCTCTTTTGCTTGTTTGTTATTTTTGCATAAATAAAGCACCACCAAGGCCCCCCGACTGGGGGCACAAATGGGATTTTAGGCTGCTGCCGCTGCTGCTGCTGCCTTTTGGCCCTGCAACATTTCTGGGATTTCCCTGCATCCTGCATCCTGCATCCCCGGCAGGCACCTGTCCAAAAGTGCCTTAAATTTTTATAAACAAAAGCAAACAAATTTTGGCACTCTTTATAAGCCACCAAAGCACCCTCCCTACCCCCCTGCCCCCCTCAGCCGCAGCCCTCAGGTTGCAACAGGAACAGGAAGCGGAACCGGACTGGAATCTGTCTGTCTTTCTGTCTCTCTGTCTGGCGGGGTCTCGTTTCGGGCGGCGCTTAGTCAACACCTGTTAATGTGTTTGGTTTCGTTTCGTTATTTCGCTTTTTATTTTGTGTGTTGTGGCACCTGCACCTGCACCGCCACATGCACCTGCAGCTGCTGCACACGAGACTCGTTTTTGGGGTGTTTATATGCAAATGAAATGCAGTCACCTCTGCTCTCCTTTCTCTCTGGGATATTTGCTAAACAAGCCAAAACACCAGCACATGGGGACGCAGAGATAGCAGTGAGTGCTGGTCCATCTGTCGTTTTAATTGCCCCGAAATTATTCCCCAATTTAAGGCACGACAATCGAGTGCTTGAATGCGACTCGTTTGCCCGCATAAGTATGCTAGGAATGCCGAAGATTGAGATAAATCGGGGGTCCCTTTCACTCGGATCGGAGCCCTCGGAGTCCTCGGAGTCCGGCCATAACTCATAATGTAAAAGGGTCATTATCCGGCCAATTCCCTTCCACTTTCAATCACAGACGCCGTGGCAGAGGCAGGGGCAGAGGCAGGGGCCAGGCCAGGTCAATGTTCCGATTTGTTATACAATGAAAGAAAAACCGGGCCACAGCAGAACCTGTTGGCCAATGAAAAGGACTCTCCCACTGCCATTTTGTGGCAGGCAGAAGGAAAAGTCGAGCCAACTTTTGAGAGGATCGACCCGACTGGAACTGCTGCTGCACTCTGGACAGGTCGGGTCGTCGGGTCACTCGTAGAACTCGCCTCCGCCTCTGAATACAACTAATCGGAAATTACACTTTTTGATTAGTTCGAAACGGAAATGAAGTTGAAACGAAATTATGCAACCATCCACCCCCAGCCCCCAACCGCCCCCCTCCGCAGACAGAGTCGTGCGGTCTCGTTTGAGTCCTTTCGGCAGCTCAAAAATTTATTAAAAATCAATAGGCAAAAACGGGCGATGAAAGCGCCTCCGCCATAAATAACGGACCCCTAAAAAACAGGCCAAAATCGAAAACTAAATAAACCTGTACAGTGTACACTCCTACAGGGGGATGCAGTGCGGTACAGTGGGGTACAGTGGGGGCATGGCAGGCGGCGGAAATGTTCTGCAGAAGACAAACAACAAATCAAGTGCCGTTGGGCAGTTTGCCGGAAAAACCATCGACAGCGAAAATATGTAAAAGTATCTATCATTCATGATGACGTTGTCGCCGGGAACGGAACGGAACAGAAATCCACGACTGAGTGACAAAAAAAGCAACAACTGACAGAATTTGTGGATTTTTTGACGTTGGCCCATCAACAACTCAATTTGCTTTTTGGCCAGTAGTTCGCTCTCCCTCTCTCTCTCTGGCAGTAGTTTTTCTTATATTTTTTATGATTTTCTGCCGCTGCTGCTGCTGGGGCATTGGTAGATTTGTTTCAAATCGCAACAAACGCTGCTTGATGGTGTGAAAACGACAAAAAATGTCTGTGCAATGAGCAACGAGTGCAAATCGACAACCGAACAGGGAACACAGAACACAGAACACAGAGAACGGGACTCGAACTGCGAACAAACTGCAGTGAACCCGGTGCTGAGCAGAAAGCGCAGCAGACGCCTTGGGGCACTGCCACAAAGGCAGACAGTGGCCGGGCGGCAGGGGCATAATTGGAAAGGAAGATGGCGACGAGTTGACGACGGCCGGAAACACAGCCAACAAGCCCTCGGAGCACACAGCTACTGCCTGCCACTGCCACTGCCACAGCCACTGGCACTGGCACTGGCACTCGTACAAGCTGCAGTCTAACAAACAAGCAGAAAAAAAGGCGAAAAAATTGCAATTTGAATCATTCTGTTTCTGGTTCTGTTTTGGTGGGTTCTGGGCTCTGTTTCGGCATGGGCCTGCGGCTGGATTTGTTACGCCAGTTATGGCCATTGCTGCTTTTTAATTAACATCGAGTTAAAAACACAAAAAAATAAAAAAAAGGCAGGGACAGAGGGGAAAACACAACCAACTATTGAAATATTATTTTGCAGCAAATATTTGCCCGGCAAACAGTGGAAATAACCAGCAGGAGGGAGAAGGGAGAAGGGAGAGAGTGTCAGCTGTCAAAGGAGGGTAAAGGTCAGGTGCTTCTTCGACAATGAATTAACATCAAAGTAATTATCAGACTCGTGCGAGTATGTTGCTAAACCAACAAGCAAAAAGATACATTAACTGCAGGATGCAACAGCAACAGCAACAAACAGAAAAAAATGCAGAGCGATACAAAAAATTTGCATGCGATAATGATGCTTGCTGTCCTGTCAATGTCCCTCCCCTGGCTATATCGTATGATCGGGCCATGAATAGCAATCATTCGCTCCGCTGCGCGCTGAAATGAGCTGCAAGGATGTGGGGGGCCAAAAGCTCAACAGTATTAATGAGCCTCACACCCACACACCCACACAGACAGACAGACAGACAGACAGAGAGAGACAGAGAGACAGGGGAGGAGAGTGAAAGGGTGAAAAGCGTTTGAGACAGCACTTTTCAATTAAACACACACACGTGCGCGAGGCGCCACTTCGTGTTGCATGAGTTGCAGGAAAAAAAACATATACATAAATAAACTATTTATAGCTAATTGAAAAGTTTGCAAACTGTAATTGAGTTCGCAGGACGATGCTTGGGCCCATAATGAATGGTCAGCACGCGGCTCCGCTCGGACCTCCATGACGTACGCGTATGTGCAATGATGCCGCCCTCCTTGCCCCCCATTCAGCCCCCATTCGATGCGCACAAAAGTTAATTAATGACAATTTAAATTCATAAAGCAAACAGAAACCCGAAACGTACAAATTTGTAAATGAAAATGAATGGAAAAGACACAGGGAGCGGTAGAGCGGGAGAGTTGAACAAAAGGCCAGGCCAAAAAGAAAAGTGGTTGGGGGTAAAGGCCACGCCTCCCGCCTTCCTGTGTGGGTGTGTGTGGTGGAGTCAAAATAAGTGCTGATTGTTAATAACAATTAAATTTATGCTTACATGGCGGCATTTAATGATTTAATGAGAGAGAAGGAGAGAGAGCGCGTGACGTGACGTCCCAGTGTTTGTCTCGTGGTCCGCCCCCCACGACAGATAAAACTTTTGCCTTTTGGGTGTGTCAACAGTCGAATATATAATTTGAATAAATACACACAAACACACAAACACACACACACACACACACATGCCCCTTGCGTCTTTAATTATGCGACAGTAAATTAGATTTTTACAGGCTCACACATCATAAATTTTAAATTGTTCCACAAACTTCTCTCTGTGGCCCCGCCTTCCTTCCCTGCTTATAGTCTCTCTCCCTCCCTCCTTCTGTCTCTGTCTCTGTCTGTGTATGCTTAAGGACTTAATGATATTTGCTTTTGGCAGGGGGGCGGGGGGCCGGGCCGTCTCCTTGTCTTTAATTTCAACATTTGCCGCCCACGCATAATCAATCATGGCACAAATTTTTGTATTTTTTGGCAGCAAATGAAACTCAATGCCAGCGGCTGTGTTTGCGTTTTGCATTTTACACATTTCTTTCTCTCTCTCTCTCTCTCTCTCTCTTCAGTTTTCTGCCAGACAGGTCCTGTAGCATAATTGAAAATAACGATTTTCCTTGGCCCAAGCCCGGCTCGAGCCTAACACCCGCAAGAAATGTAATTCATTAAAAAATGTTTGTGGGCTGAACGAAGGGGGCCGGGGCGGGGGAGACCTTGCCAAGAGTCAATGTACGCAGAGTGGGACGTTTACAAATTTTAATTGCATTTCAATTACGAATATAGGGGGAGTGGGGGGTGGTTCCTTTCCACAGGATTCTTCGGCACTCAGCAGGCAGCTGCATTGCCTTTTAGCGTGCGGCACACACAGAATGCAGTCTGCAGTCTGCAGCAGCAGTCTCCATGTCTTTCAGCCGCCAGCCATCAGACGAAGGAGACTGTGACTGTGACTGAGCCTGTAACTGGGGCAAGAGGAGGCGGAGAAGGAGTCTGTAACTAGAACTCACTTCGGAGGAACTGCAGTGGCAGTGGCAGTGGCAGTGGCTGGCTCTCCATGAAGTATATCAATTGTATAAATTATGAGCACACACAGAGCATGGCCCGACTCTGGCAAGTACTTAAGTTTTGTTAGCCTTTGCAGAACTTTTCCACTCCATTTGTGCATTATGATTACTCAGCAAAAGCGAGAGAGAGAGACAGAGAGCCGTCAACGGTGCGTATGCTTAATTAAATTGCACACAAATATCCACTGCATCCGGCATGGATCTGGGATCAGGTCGTCGAGTCAAGTCGAAAGTCAAGCCAGGGCCGTATCGCAGGGCAGGACGCTCTCGACTGTTCAACTAACCGCACACACGTACAGTGCCAGCCATAAATAGCTGCACACACACACGTCGAGCGGCCAGGCCACAATCCGGGGGCCGGCGGCAGGTCAGTCTGCCAAACCAGTTGACAATTGTTGTTTGCCTCCCGGTCTGGTTCGGATTTTTATCCTCCTTTCAATGCTGTCTCAATATTGAAACAGACCGCGTCGTTCCACGAACAGCAAAAAAAAAAAATTATGACAATATTATTTTATTGACTGGGAAAATATTTACACGCAACGCATAGCAGCAGCAGCAGCAGCAGCGGCAGCAGCAGCGGCAGCAGCAGACGTGCGAATGATATCCGAGACAAGGCGGCACGGCACCGCACGGCACGCAGGAGGACAGGAGGACACCGATTCGATGTCTGCCAAACTGTCGCCTTATTGGTTATGGCAATAAAAGCGTTTAAGTGTTTGACCAGTCCAAAGGGATTGGCCACCGATGACAGATGCCGGAGAGTCCCAGAGTCCCAGAGTCCCGGAGACCGGAGTCCTTGAGCTTTAAATTGATTGAAGATACCGGATTTAAGGGCTTAAGGGAGTAGTTCCGCAGCCGCACGGCAGCCGGATGGATGGCTGGTAAAGAGTAATTTTAAGTTATTTTTCCAGCATATTTTCCGACCCGTGTCTATCCGTTTGTCTGGCGGAGGAATTAGCAATGCTAAAATCAACCGAAAAAATACAGTACCATCCATACGCACGAACAGGCAACAGCTGCAGCAGTAGGACTCCTTTTTTGCCGCTCTGTTCCCACACACCTTTAACGGTGTGTGTGTGTGTTGACCCTTAAGCCCCCAAAATCGGTCAATAAACAAACAAATGTTGGTGGACTATACAAACAGTGGAAGAGGCAGCGGAGAATCGCCGCGGTGGTTCGGCACAGGTGATGTTTGAGTTTTGGAGCGGGCTCTGGCGCTGGGGAGGGGCAGGGGGAGGGGGAGGGCGATGCATGTGTGAGAGCTGTAACAATAAACAAGCAACTGAAACAGCAATAGCCACCACCACACACGCAGGGAGAGGCGACAACAAAGGAAAAACACACGACTCTGGCCACGCTTTCACCTACGACACGAAACGAAACGGCAGGACACGGAGCATACAGAAGGTATGGTATGTTCCCATCCAGACACGCGACCCGGCCATGCCATGGGTCCCAGGGTCGGTCTGGGGTCTAGGTCTAGACTTCGAAGGGCTTTGGGCGCCACAAATTAGCTGCCGCTGCCGCTGCCACTGCCGCTGCGGCTGCGACTCCCTGGGGCCTCGTAGAGCTTGCATAAAATATTCCAAATAATAAAAAATCAAATAAATCAAATGAAACTATTTATTAGCAGACCCCCGAAAATCCCACGGCACACACACAAATGGGCGCACTTTTGCATTTGCCCAAGTGGTGGTGGGGAGGGAGGGGTCCACTTACTACAAGTGTGCTTCAGCCCAGCCCCCACCCCAGAGGCACTCCTCTGCGTTTGAAGTGGGTGGTCGTGGCGCCTCTGCTCCAGTCTGTGTGCTTTGGCCCTGTATTGCACATGCCAAAGTGTTTTTATTACATTTACGTGAAAAATTTGTTGCATGTCCTGCTGCCGCTCTGTGGCATGTAGCGTGGAGTGTGGAGTGTTCGCGGTGTATCGATGTATTGGTTTTAGCGGCACACACACACACACAAGTACAATTGACAATGCCAAAGGAGACTGGGGCCAGTGAATAGGCAGGGACATGACAGTTTTGGGCCAATTCCTGTGCACGCCCCGTGCGTGTGTTTGTCCAAGGACCAGGCACAGGCACAGGCCTCCACAAGGAGAGAGAGAGAGAGACCGAGAGAAAGAAAGAACAATGCTCATTGTTGCTCTTTGGATTTTTGCTATTTACTTGTCTGGCTTTTGTTGTTATCCCTCTGGTCCTTTCCTTTGAATCTCCTTCCCCTCCTGCCACATGTATCGGCTCGCTTGCAGTGCAATAAAAGTGTCCTTATACATTTATTTAGCAATTCCTTTTGTTATTATTTTCGGCATCGAAGAAAAACGAAGCGACGAGAAAGGAGAGCGAGGGAGCAGGGCTTTAAGTGGTTTCCATACAGGCAGCGACCACATAAATGAATTCATTGGGATTTCAGCTCCCATTCCCCCACTCTGCACTGCCTTCATGCTTCATTCCCCGCCCCTGCCCTGCCCTTACCCCCACTTACACACTCTTTAAGCTGGCCGCGACTTTAATGGAGCAGGACGCAAACCGCTCTCGCTCTCTCGCTCTCTCCCTCTCGTCTGTGGGCGGGTGTGGGTGTGTGTTTGCACAAGAACTTTGCGTGGAAAATTAAAATGGCTGCAGGTGGCTGGTGTCAAGCGTGGGTGTGTGGGGGTGTGGGGGCTGAGGTGGGGTCGCCGGTCTGCGTATGCATGAACTGGCCACCAAAATGCCGTTGGGTCAGCGCCAGCCGCCTCGTCTGTGGACATTGAACAATGGACGAAGCGACAAGGGTGAAAGGTGAACCATATTCTCTTCTCTCCATTGCTGTGTGTGTGTGTGTGGGTGCGTGTGTGTGAGAGAGAGAGTGAAAGGATGAGGACTGTCTGCTTGTTGCTTTTTAATTAATAGAAAAGTCCTTTGTAAAGTAATAAATAAATATTATGCTTCTGCTTTCTGCGTTTATTTTTCATCCCGCCCGAGTGTCGATTGCCATTTTCACTCCTTTCCGTTCACTCATTGCCACTCTTTTGCCTGTCGGTGTGTGTGTGACCTTTGACTGTCTGGCGGGGGGTGGGGGAAGCCAGAAGCCATGCAGCTAATGGCTAATTCTCGGGCCCTTCTATGCCCTTTGACGACCGTTGTGTCGATCCGATCCCTTTGTGGTTCCGCACACATCGATAACTGGCTGGAGCGGGGCCGGTTGCGGGGCATGCCACACGTTAATTACAGCGAAATTTCAAAAGCTTTTTCAAAAATCCCCCTCCCAAAAAGGACCCTGCGCTGCGTTATGGCGTTAATTAAATTCGCCTGCAACAAACAACAACAGGAAAACAGAAAAAACAACAATGAACACAGACAACAATCGATAGGCGGGGGGGAGAGGCAGGGGTCGACGAGCAGTCGATTACTTTTGAATTTCAGCCGGAAATTGTTGCCCATTGATTTGTTTGCACTGGCAATCATTTTGTGGTTCAGCGGATTTTTCCATGCAACATCCCAAACATCCAAACGTCCAACCAACAAACCATTCAGCCAGTGAACCAGCGAGAACCATTCAGCCATCCAGCGAGCGATCCAGCGAGCGAGCGAGTGGGAACCTGTCAAATATTTGCCTAATGTGTGGTTCATTCTACTGGTTTTGCCTTCGCTTTGGCTCGCGTTGGGTTTCGGTTTTGGCCGGGTTTTGGTGTGCGGTTTTTGATTAGCTTTATTACTTTGCGGTATGGCAATATGCAGAGAGTGCTTCCAGGGGTTGCTACACCCCCAGACCCCAGTCCACAGACCCCAGCCCACAGCCCCAGTGTGTGCGGCTAATTAATGTGCCGACACACAACACAGTGCGTGGCGTGGTCAGTCATCGGTGTCCTGTAAACGCAACCATACACTTCCACTTTTTTCTTTTTTCTTCCCCCTTAATAATTTGCTGGCCAACAAAAGGGCCAACAGCATACGTTGGCTAGTTTTCCATGCTAATTAGTAGGTTAATTGGCCAAAGGCCACAAAGCGCCTCCAGTCCATGAAGCAGGCGACTTTGTGGCCAAGTTTAAGGCCGAGTCAAGCCTTGAAAAAAAACTATAGCTGCACTTAAGCAAAGACAGAGAGATAGAGAGAGAGAGCACACAGATACAGATGATAGATAGACAGATATGGAAAAAGGAAAAGCAGAGAAAAAAGAAAGAAAGATAGAGAGAGCGAAGACTTACCAATTCCGCCGGCCAGCACGGTGCTCGGTTCCAGCTTGGCCTTCTTTGTGGCCAGGTCCTGATTATTATTGTCGGAAGCGGGCGCCATGACTGCTGCTTGACTCAAAAGTTCGTCGCTTCCGCGCTGCGCGTTGCGTTTCGGTGAAGACAGTTAACAGAGTAGAGGATACAGATGCAGATGCAGATGCAGATGCAGATGCAAGAGCAAGGTGGCAGGTGGCAGAGGCACAGGCAGAGGCACAGATTTGAAGATTGATTACAGATGGTTTTATACAGCAGTAGTTTTCAGTTTTCAGTTTTCAGTAGGCAGTAGTTGTTTTTTTTTTTTTTTATTGGTAGTGGTTGTGTAGTTTTGTAGTTTGTAGTTTTGTAGTAGATGAAGGTATACATTATATACGTACATAAAAAGAGAAAAATAAGAGAGAGAGAACAATATAAATATTTGTATTAGGGGTATTTACGCAAGTTAAATAAATTACAGAGCGCATCCCCATCCCCCCTCAAGTGGGGAGCATTTGCATTGCTTTTGCTTTTTAGGGGCTTGTGGTTCCTGGGGCTTCAGTCGAGAGTCAAGAGTCAACAGTCAACAGACAGCAGCAGTAAATTATAGTTATCATAATCCCCCCATCATCGTCATTCCGAATCATTCCGCTTCGTGGTTTCCGGTTTGCTTAGCCATTTACTGACCATCCGTCCGTTCGGGATGCGCTCAAACTTAAATCTCCTTGTCCCCAATTCGAAACAACAAAAAAACAATGCAAATAATTGCACAGCTCCCCGGAATGTGGAGGGTTATATTCATTTTCATTGGAATTAGCTTCTGCGAAAAAGTTCCGCATCGGGGTCCTTCCTGCTCTCTTTTTTTGTTTTTTTTTTTGGCTGCGCTAAACTCTAATTACAAAGCACATGAGTGTATTGTAATTACATGTGACACTTAATTACGGCACTCACCGAAATAGCAGCAGGCAGCAGCAGCAGCCAGGAGCCAGGAGCAGCAGCTATAGAAATGTCTGGGAATCAGAGGCAGCCACAATCAGAGGCTGTGGCTGCGACACACAGAGGCAACATCGAGAGAGTAACCGAGTTAAGCCAAACATTAAACGTAATGCGTCCCATAAAAATAAAGCTGCTACACAGCAGTCCCTCCCCGTCCATCCATAGCTACTTCTGATGCTGATGCTGACTGTATTATCCTCTGGCAGGACTGAGCACAGGATGTGTCTGGGTGGGAGGGGACTGTACATATGTCTGTTTGTTCAGTTCCTGCTGCTCCTGCTGCTCCTCCTGCTCCTCCTGCTGCTATGCATTAGCGGCAATGACAAAAAGTCAATAAACGAGATCTGGCTAGGGGGAATGCTCTCCCTCCTACTCCCACTCCCACTCCCCCCTCTCTGCACACACAAATTGAAAAGGGTAATTTTGTGTGAAGTAGGCACCTTTATGCCGCACTCCCCCAGTTAGAGGCAGCTCCACTCCATCAGCTATCAATGCTGACTACGCTTGAATTCTTGCCACTTGGCTTATCATCCGTTGCGCGCTTTTGGCTTTTTCTGCTCTACACTGCTGCTGCTTTTTGTTGCTTTTTGCTTTTTGTTTTTTGCTTTTGTTATTTGTTGTTTTGTTGTTTGTTGTTTGGGTTTTATTTTTATGTGGCTGCACGTTTTATATGCTCCCCTGTACAAATACACAGACACTCAGCCACAGACACACACAGCCACAGCAACAGCCACAACCACAGACACACGCCACACGCCACACGGCGCATATCCATACACATAAAAGAATTAGCTTAAATACAAAAACAACAGCAGAATGTGGTAATAGGAATAATAAGAAAAGCCAAAACGCACACACACACAAATGCGAATGTATATAGAGAGAGAGAGGGAGAGTGATGGGTGTGCAATAGACAAAAGCAGCAATAGCAGCAGCAACAGCAGCAGCAACAGATATGAGAGCCACCAGGCATTATACTATAGGTGGCAGATACCCTTGCAGCGCGAGCGATCCTATGGCTTACACATTTCCAGAGCTCGCAAAGGCCGGAAATAATAATACAAATTATTCATTTACTGGACAGTATTAAAAAGTAGACAAAAAGAAAGCATTCGATTGTGTTATTGTGCTCCAAAGACGCTCTGCCGATCTATGAATGGACGCGTTCAACAGGACAACGTATCAGTGATGATCTAGCAGGTATCATGATCAGCAGATCAGTAGAGCAGATCATGTTCCGGTGGTTGTTGTTATGTGGTGGTTGTAATTACTCGATTTACTCTACTTATTCTGATCGATTTGTCAGCCAACAGCAATCGATCATGTATCACGATAAAGTATCGTACTTTTTTTACGCTCCTTTTCCACTGATCATGATGGATGAATTCATGCATCATAGCTAAGAGTCCTTTGCGTTCCCTAGAGCCTTTAAACTGCGAGGTCGTGACATCAACAGTGCTTGGTTATTTATTCCGTTTTTCAGTGATCAGTCAGTGATCAGTGATCATTGGATATACGTGTTGATGGCTATTTGCTAGGCTTCTATTATTACCCAAAGTTACTTTGTCTTACTTCGGTTTATCAGAAATAGGTAGAAGGATATGATACAGGATTCCATCAGCCAAATACCTTTAAAAAAGGTTCTCCTTTGAAAAGCATAATACCCCCTCAGAGAGAGAGAGAGAGAGAGAGAGAGAGTATGTTAACCGCAAGAGCACTTCACTTGATAATATCACAACAACAGCAACAGAAAAAAAAACTCGAAAGCCCAAAAGAGAGCACAAAAAAAAGACCGGAAGCCCTCCGAGTTCCGAGTGTGTGTGTGTGCTGCGTGAGGGTGTGTGTGTGCGTGTGTGTTTGGGGCGGCTGAGTAATGATATCAGTGGGAAGCTGCTGTTCATTGTTGTTCCGTGTGGCATTGTACAACAGCAGCAGCAGCGGCAGTAGCAGCAACATATGTTTTCCTCTTCAGAGCATAGCACATTTTTTCTGTGCCTTCTTCTGGACAGCATATTGGATTTCATTTGAGGGCAGAGGAGGAGGAGCAGAAGGCTGGCTGGCTGGTTGGTTGCTGGATTACTGTGGTGGGTAATTAAATTTTAAATACCCTACATCCAACCGCCACCCCCACCGCCACGTTGGAGCAACCCTTTCAGTGGAACTAACTAACTAACGGCGCTTACTTAGTACAAGTCTCTAATGCATTCGTTATGGCACATTAACGCTCCCCAAGTGCCGGCTGCTCCACATGCCACTGGGATTTCGTCTCTCTCTCTCTCTCTCGCTCATTCTCCAAAGGACATGTGGGTGTGAGAGTGTGCATTACACGGTTCATGGACTCCGGCTAATGCCCTCGCCTGCTGCCTCGGCGGATGGGACTTTGCGACGATTTGCCTTCCTTTTTGCCAAGCTGGCCGGAAATGTTATTTTAATATGCTTTCTAAAAAGTATGCTGAATATTTGATTACTAACTGGGTGTCCTTCCGCACCCATCCCTCTCCCTCTCTCCTTTCTCTCTTAGTGTGTGTGTGGCACATATGGCCTGGTCTGGCCTGGCCGATAAGCCACTGGGCCACTGGCTACTGTCCGCCCGGTGCGGACCCAAGTGGACCGTTTCATTGTTGTCTCGCCTCTGTGCCATTTTAATGAATTTTCCCACTGCTCTCCCTTTGCGTACCGCCCACCGGCCATCACCCACCCGCCGCCTACCTTCTCTGTACGCCCATTTTGGCTCCCTTCCCCCTTTCTTTCCTTTCTTTTTTTCATAAGCAACGTTCCATAGCCGAGGGCCTGGCCAGTGCCACAGAGGAAGAGAGAAGGAGGAGGAGGAGGAGGAGCAGGAGGAGAGCTGCTGGCCAGCACTCACTGATTTCTATGATGACATGTGCCTTTTCATACCCTGCTCTCCGCGCCTTGTCTCCTCTCGTCTCTCGCTTTCAGCACGTTTCCTTTTGCTTCCGCCTTTGTTGCCGGGTAACTGGGTCAGCGCGCAATTGTTGAAGGGCCCCGGTACCCCATACCCCATACCCCACACCCTCATACCCCATGCCCCCTGCCACTGCCTCTGCCTCTGCCACACTAAGGGTTGCTGCCTCTTACTCTTACTCTTCCACTGGCTGTTGTTGTTGTTGGCAGTGGAAAGATAATCACGCATATGCCTAACGGTTAAGTTTTTGAAGTGCGCCACGGCGACGGACCCCGGACACAGAGAGACCCGGAGCCCCGGCGACGGAGACGGAAGCAAAGGGTGTCAGGCGTCATCAGAGCCAGAAGAGAACCAGAAGAGAACCTCTGTTTGGTTCTGGTTCTGGTTCTGGTTCGGTTCTGGCCCTTCATCTACTTCTACTTCTAGTTCTACTTCCACTTGATTGTTGTTGCTGTTGTAATGAGCAATGCGTAGTCGGTTGTCGTCTCTGTGTTCCACGTTTGTCTGCTGCTGCCCGTCCATCCATCCCTGGGCAAATGTCCCACTCTTGTGGCTGCTTCTGGCCTTCTCTTTGGGGTTGTTTGTTGTTTAATTCCCCGCATGTGGCACATGCGATTTTCTCCTCGAAGACGCTTTAAAAGGCATCCCAGAGACCCAGAGACCGAGAGACCGAGAGACCGAGAGATATGTGCGTAATTGAGAGCGCAGGGCAGGGCATAGCCATGGCAAATGATATGCACACCCATGTGATTATCAAGTCAAAAAGGGCTTTGGGTATTATTAGAAAAAAGAGGCTTAGTCGAGACAGAGCGAGAGCTCAGAGAGTTGCCTGGACACAAGGCCACAATACGTTCCATTCTTAGGGAAAAAAGGACAACTTGCCGGGAAAACAGACAAAAAACCCAAATTATATGTCCCTCAAGTAACGAGTGGATCGTGATTTGTGCGTGTGAGTCATAATTTCCAGCGAACCATCCTCCAGCTTTAATTCACCCACGAACTGGGCTGATAATAGCTCTCCCGATGGGGGCAGGGGGCGAGCAGGAGGTGGATGGTCCTATCAATGCCCTCATATATTGCACGGCTCTCTGTTCTGCCCTGTTCTGCTCTGCTCGGTTCTGTTTCTGTTCTGCTCGCTTTGCCTTTGCCGTTGTCATGAAATTTATGACGACGGCATATGAATATTAAAATCGAATATGTTGCTGTCGATTAAAGGCTTTTCGTTTTGTCTGTCTGCGTAGCTGTGTCTCTGTGTGTGGATTCCCAGTGCCGAGTGTGTGTGTGTACAGCTCGCGACACAGATACGACTCAATATTTCCGCTGGTGCACCGGATCGGATCGGTTCATTGATGTCGACGACGACTATCGACTGTCGATGAGTCCTCTCTCGTTCCACTTGCACTGCACCACTCCACTCCTGCACCACTCCGCCGCTTGCCAGCATTGATGATGATGCGATGCTCCTGCCTGCCTGCCTGCCTGCCTGCTGCTGCTGCTGCTGCTGCTGACGATGGGGGCCTTCTGTGTGGCATGATGGCATCATCCTTGGTGCAAAAAATTGCATATGTAGGTAAAAATAACAACAGCGGAAAACTGCAGCCATAACAAAGCGGCAATCTCCGGTTGCCCCCTCCCTCCCCACACAGCCGCACCCCCTTTTGAAATAACAATTATTTCAGCAGCTGCTGCTGGATATTTCCACCAATGAAGGCTTTAAGTCTGCCACGGAGAGGTCTTTAAGGCATTTGGAGTCCTAGAAAATCCAATAAATTCTAATTAGAAGGCTCAAATTAGAGGCCCCACTCCAGTACCCTCCTATTTGTTAGCTAGTTGTCAGTTGATAAACGCAACTTGTAGCTGCGGCCGCGTTACCAGCCATAGACATAGGCCCCAACCCCTACCCCCAGCCCACTGGAACCCTACTCAAGCGGCAGCCAACCCACCTGCTGGCTGCTGGCTGAAGGCTGAAGGCAATAAATTATATGAAAATGCCGCCAAAGTGTAACAGCTGCGGTTCCTGCCACAATCAAGGAACCCCAGAGAAACCACAGCAACAAGAAAGAGTCAACCAGCAGCTCAAGTTTAATATGAAATGTATCTAAAGGTACACATAGAGATACGCTATAAGTATCTCGAGTGGGCGGGGGTAGAGGTTATTTCATATACCACTAAATATTTACGCTCTGGCTTTTATTGCTTCCCAGAAGAGACAGAGAGGGAGAGAGAGGGGGAGAGAGTGGGGGAGTGGGAGAGGGGAACTCTTTTTATTTCAATTTGTTTGCATAAATATTTGAAGCGAGTCTAAATTAGAATGTCGAAAGGCGAGAAAAAATGGCTTCCTCTTTGCAGCACGTGTGTGTGTTTGTGTGTGCCTGTCTGTGTGTCTGTGTGTGGGTCTTGGTGGAAGGGGAAGACAAACTTGCGCAAGTTTGGCCAAAACGATTTGTAGTCTTCGCTATTAGTAATCTGCTCAGACGGCAAACGGCACTCAGTGCAAAAGCGAAATCGAAAGGCAAAGGCGAAAAGAGGCGCAAAACTTTTCCTGCTTATGCATTTATCACCTTTTTTTCTGCCTTCTTCGTTCTTTCCCACTGGCCACACACACACACACTCTCCCCCTGTGTTTGTATCTGTGAGAGTGCGAGTGCAAAAAACTTTGCCTGGCCTAGTGGCAGGAGTGGGTGGGGGCGTGGAGCGCCATGGAGCAGCAGTAGAACTCCTGGCGGGCACATTTCGCTCGACCGCCCGCCCGCCCGCATAAATTATTCAAAACATGTGTTCGCCCGAGTATCCGTATCCGTATCTGTATCTGTGTGTCTGTCTCTGACTGCGACTGCTCTCCCCCCTTGCCACGTTCTTGAGCAGCAAATGCAGTAGAAAAAGTGCCACAAGCTCAAAGGTAGGCAAACGTTTTCACATAAGCCCACCCTTCAAGAGGGTATAGTAGACATAGAACAGAGGTTTGACTACGAAAAGTAGTAGGAATTTCCAATGCCATAAAATGTATGAAGTCTTGGAGAAGCAGCCACAGCGGGAAGGATCCTAAAGCATCCTCAAGCAGCGAGAAATTGGGAGCAGTCCCAAAACAACGAGAACCTTATAATAGCGCACACGACATGCATGTTGTTTTGGGAATCTCGGGGATTCTCTTGTGCAACGTACTGGCTGGCAATGATTGTCGAAGAATAAATCTTGGATGAATGGGAACAGTTTGAAGCAAGGACGTCCTAAAGTCTTTTTATCATATTTCCGCCATAGGAACGATCTGTCTAAGGACCCTCTTTGCCAAGGGTATCCAAGGGTATTCGGAAACCATCATCTTCCTGCCTGGCCTTCCCTGTGAGGAGTGTCTGCCACCTCTCTGTTGGTTCTTTCTACGTTCTTTATCTCGAGGCATTTACTTGTGTATGACAATTTCATTGATATTCTTTCTACTTCCCCCTCAAAGCCCCCTCCCCAATCCCCATTCATGTGTCTCACTTTCCGCACGGCCGAAAGTTTTGGCAATTTTTTATTTGCTGCCTGTGTGCCACGCGACTCTGCGGCGTAACAGGAGTCGTAGCCGTTGTCGGAGTCAGAGTCGGAGGCAGAGTCTCTCTATTAAGATATTCACTCGCCTGTAATGCGACATCATATATACATACTCGCATAGAGAGTTGGGGCCCCTGCCAGGCCCCACTCTACTCTATCCCTGGCTGGCTGAGAGTGGAGGAGTCTGTATATGCAAATGACAGGCATTTGCCGTTTGGCATTTCTAATGAGCCAAGTCAGATTCTGGTCCTGACCTTAGCAACGATTACCGGGCGGCATAAATCTTGCCGGTATATTGATTCTGAGAGCGCACAGGGACTGGGACTGGGGCTGGAACTGGATTGGAGGGTGTTGAGGGGATCTTTTAAAATAAATTATACCTTTTTAAAGCACCAACAACACAGCACGTAGTAGGAGGACCATATAGATCTTTCTCCCAGCTTGACCTGGCGTCCGAGATCTGGTGTGTGGGGTCTGGGGGTGTGCTCCTGGTCTTGGGCTCATACAAAATTCAATAGCATTGAAATTTATGGCGGCTGGACACCCAGGCAATAGCAAAAATATGCTACGCTCGCGCTTTGCCAGGTTACAGCCGGGGTGGGGTCCCTGCTGCCGGAGGATACGTTTGCTGGTGTTAATATGACCAGCCCCAGCCCCAGCCCCATCCTGTAACCCCCACCTATTTGCTACATGTTGTGTGCCTTATTTATTTTTATGGCCTTCTCTATTTGCTTGTCGTTTTGTGCGCGGCAGTCCAATAAAAAATGCATTAAAAGCGTCTGAAAGGCGGCGGAAGCAAACATTTTCGGTTTTTATTTTTTGTTTTTTTTTCGGTGTTTGTCTGCCGCCATTGGACTTTAAAAAAGAAAAGGGGGGAAGGAATGAATGCTTTCAGTTCCATTTCGTTTTGACTTTCCCCAAGACACGCGTCTCAAATTTGCATGGCAGGTGGCAGGCAGGCGGGGCAGCATTGTTGCTGCTACTCCTGTTGCTGTTGCTTGTGGGGTTGCAAGTCAATGAGCGGAGAGCAGCAGCAGCATTTGCTATGCCAATTCTCAAATGTCTAATATTCAGCAGCTATTTTCTTATACACACACATAATTTGTTGCTTCTGCCACACGGCCACGTGGCTGCTTGTTCTATTTGAAGGGAGGGTGGCGGGGGGACTGTCTATTGCCGTGTCTGACACGCCGTCACTCCACCTTGGAGCCCACCCCTCTGGCCACCCCTCTGGCGGAGTGTGTGCCCCTCCCTTTAGCCATTTGCCGGTCGCTTTGCTTTCCTCCTGCCCGCCAGCAAACAGCAAAAAATCTCTTAATGCCCCGCCATTTTTTATAGCGCTACACTTGAATGCGCTTAAATATTTTATGTAATTTTTCGCAATTTATTTAGCGCATTATTTGCGTTGGCCCCTGGCCCAGGACCTCCTCCTGCATCCCTCTCCCTCTTTCTGTGGGCCCCTGGGTCAGGCATTTATATCAATTCATGGCCCAAAATATTTTCCCGTTGACAAATTTGCTGCCGTGAAAGCCGCCGCCGCTGGGCGGAGGTGGAGGGGGCGGGTTTTTCCAGGGGATTTTCTCTGGGATTCTCCCAAAATCGCGTCAATTTTAATATTCTTGCTTTTGCTTTGGCTTTTGTTGTTGTTTTGTTTTTTGCTGGTTCTAATTTCTGGCGCAAAGCTCAATTAATATTCGCGTCGGGGATAATTCGATTTTGGTTGTTAAATTTGTGCCGCAGCCATATCGATGCGATATGCGACATGGGGCTTAAAGATATTTAATTCGATTAAGGGAAGGGCTGTGGCTTTGTGGGTGACAGAAGGGTGATGGAAGGGCGGGGGATGGATGTAGGACAAGGGCGCAATCCCATAACGAAGTTAGTTGTGGAATCTGGAATCTCGGCACTCGGATTTAATCAAATTGCAAAACAATTTGAATAACTTTAATGGACCTGCCTGCCTGCCTGCCTGCCTGCCGCGCACACACACACACACACACACATGGATGGATGGACGGAGTGGCCTCCTTCATGGCCATAAATCCATGGCATGCCTCCTCCATTCATCGTGGTGCGCGCGTCATGTTTGGTAAGTAATTGATTTATATATAAAAACATGTTGCATGCCACCACGCAGCGATTGCAGCTTGTTGCTGGCTCTCGCCCTCTCTCTGTCTCTCTTTTTTGGTCTGTTGTCGTGTTTGCTTCTAAATTTATACACACAGAACCGCCTCCGCCGCCCCTGCCGCCCCTCTTTGCTGTCACCGCTCGTGCCGCCACTTCTTTTTCCATTCAACATTCATTGGGGCAGCGAGGCAGCGCGGCAGCGAGTGGGGGAAACGCAAACTCGCATGTTTACATATCGATTACTGCGCCGCCTGCTGCAACATACCCCCTCTCTCCCCCCTCACTCTCTCTTTGTGGCAATAAAAACAGCATTCGGGGGCGTTGCAGATGGGAGGCGAAACATGTTGCATTTTATGCCATGTTCAAGCACACACACACACACGCACACAGCAAACGCCGAACATATTTTTTGTTAAGGAGAGAGCACTCTTTTTTTTAATACCCATCGGGGGTCCCCCCCCCATAGAGGGTGCTCAAGGGTATGCCGTGTTCGTGGAAAACATATTTCCCTTTTGCGGGTATCTTTAATATTTCTACTCTTTTTCTATAGCTTCAAAAGCACTTTAAAAATTTCTAATTAAAAAAAGAGCAGCGCGAGAGACAGGGAGAGAGAGAGAGAGAGACAGAGAGAGAGCAAAGCAATACCCAAACGATTTGTCTACGACAGCAAATAAAAGGCTTTAACAACCGCTTCGGTGGCGCTGTCTCTTCCTTCAGAAACGATGACCATCGTTCCGCTGGTTCTGTGCCCCGTGCCGCATGCCCTTGCAACAGTCGTGACGCTGGCTCGTTACATTCTCGCTTTTACGACGCTGCTGCTCCATAAACCTAGGCATAGAAATGGTAAATGAATGGGAATGGACACTGGGCCCGGGCCCGGGCCCAGGCCCCCCCAAATGCCCAAATGGAGGAAAAGCATAAAAAATTATCTACATTTAATGACGAGCCTTAAAAATTAGCCAGAAATGCTCAAATTAAACACAAAAACCCCCCGCCCAGCAGTGGAAGCGAGACGGAGAGAGGCTCCTCAACAAAGTAGCCAAAAAGAGAGAGAGAGGGAGAGAGAGAGAGAGGTCTTTGGGTCTTTGGGAGACATGCGTCTGGCGGAAACATCAAAATGACATCCATTAACACACCTATTAATCACACAAAAAATATATAGAGAAAGCCGAGCCAAACCGAGCGTAAACGACAGAACCCCCCGGCCCCCTCCACCCCCCAACCGAATGCCAAGTCCAAAGTCTAGTCCGTGTCCGTGTCCCAGTGTCCCAGAGCGGTCATAAACGATGAGACGGCGCTAAAAAGTAGGCAATGCCACAAATATTATACGGAAGGGGGGCAGGACTGGGGGGGACAGGTGGCGGCTGGCCAGGTGACAGCCGAAACAAAACAGAGAGAGAAAAAAAAGACTCGTAATAGAAAATAGAAGAAGCAACAACAACCACAACACGAAGCCAA
Source organism: Drosophila lowei (assembly GCA_008121275.1). Classification (NCBI taxonomy): domain Eukaryota; kingdom Metazoa; phylum Arthropoda; class Insecta; order Diptera; family Drosophilidae; genus Drosophila; species Drosophila lowei. The sequence continues at coordinate 31,559,128 of CM017777.1, read as the reverse complement.
AACCAACTAAAAAGCAACAACGAAAAAAGTATAGAATAAAAATGTCAAAAAAATGTGACAGCCAACGCGCGTCGACAGGACGGACCACCAAGGGGACCGGGCCAACAGGCAAAAGTTGTTCTTGTGCTTTCGGTCTCGAGTTCGGGTTCGGATCACCGTCGCCGTCGCCATCGCCATCGCCATCGCCATAAAAACCCGCAAAGTGGGTGGTGATGGCCAATTAAGTTAACGACGGACGGAGCGGAGCGCTAACTTTGCGGTCGAGAACCCCCCAGACCCCAGACCCCCGCTCCCTCCATCGACGGGCTAATGTGAGGTCCCCGATCCACCCTGGGCCCTGGGCTCGGGGCCTGGGGCCTGGGGCCTGGCCTATTGTAATCTAAAACGTTCATTGAGCAAGCGGCTACGGCATTTTTTGTTGGAGTGCCCAGGTGACACGAGACGGGGCACGGCCCGGCACGGCACGGGGCACGGCCTGGCTTCCTTCCTGCCCGTCAACCGGCCATCCGTCCGTCCGGTTCTGATGGCGCTCTGAATGGTGGTTTGCCGGTGGTGCTGCTCCTTCCTTCGGCTACGGTTCGGCTCGGTTCGGCCTGTGTTCGGTGCGGTGCGGTTCGGTGGTGATGGTGTGACTCCATGGGTCGTGCACGCTTGACTGGCAGATCAAGAGACAGGTGACTGAACCAATTAACAAAGAGCGAGAGCTCCCTAGCACTCTCTCTCTGTCTCGCTCTCCCTCTAGCTGCCAAAAACTTTGCAGCTCCACCAAAAACAAAACACAGCAGAAAAAAAAACAAGAAGTAAAGTGAAAATTGCTGCAGGTGACGGGTGACTAGAAATTAGCCCAGTTTTTCTTTTTAGAGAGGAATAGCAGCAGAGTGGCAGCAGCAGAGTGGCAGCAGCAGAGTGGCAGTAGCAGTGGCAGGGGCAGGGGCAGGGGCAGTGGCAGCTGTGGCCGCCTAAAACATAACCTCCAAGCGGCGGTGGCGTATACGTAATATATACAACGTAAATAGACGCCAGAGCCGAATGTCTCGCAAGTTGCAAATTAATTTCTCACAGGAATATCTCCGCAGAGTCCTGCTGTAGCGCCTGCTGGGCAGATGGTTTGGGAGGGGGGGAGAGGGAGTGGTGGGGAACACTTTGTAGTGGGCGCTCGTAATCGCCATCATCATGATGATGATGATGATGCTGCTAAGACTCTCTCTCTCTGTCTCTCTCTGCTACTCTTCGTCAGCGTCAGAATCATCATCTTTTCCTCCTGCTGCTCCCCCTTCTGCTCCTCCTCCTCCTCCTCCTGCTGCTCCTTGCCGCTCCTTCTCGTGGTTTGTCGCAGCATATTCCATTAGCAATTATGAATATGGAATATGGCAAACGGCACAGGCACAGGCAGACCGTGACTAGAGTCCTTCTCTCAGTGCCTCCACTAATCCGCTCTCTCTCTCTCTCTCTGCTACCTCATTTTTCTCTCTCTTTCGCTCTGACTAGGACTAGGACTACGACTACGACTACTTAAGCCGTCGAAACGATGCCGTTAAGTGCTGTATTCCCATTGATGCCACTGCTTTTGGCAGCCGCTTCTGGTTTCTGGCCACATTTGGGCCTTGTTTTGGGATGTTCTTGTTGTGGCGGTGTGGCAGTGTGGCAGCAACAAAGCTGCACTTGGCCTAAGAGGTTTTTGAAAGCGCGAAATCACCAGAAAACACGGAGAAAGAGAGCGGCAGAGGAAGACCATGTGCGGCACAGCTTAAAAACGGGAGTTTTGTGGCGGTCATAACTGTAAACAGCAAAGATCCAGCCATCCTTGCCCCCCATTCGCCTTGAACCTATCAATAGGTTCGAGGGAGGCAGCAAGTGCTTTCTTTGACACACTCTCGTGCCGCCCCAAAGGTTGCCACACAAAGAGACAGGACAGTCGTACCGTTATGGAAAAGCAAGCGGAAAATGGGTTTTCTAGCAAATTATCTGGAAGAGCCAGAGTCAGAGTCAGAGACAGCGCCAAAGACCAGGCAGCAGGCAGCAGGCCAGAAACAGCAACAGCATCCAGCACTAAACAGTTTCAATTTCAGTTTTTGCCACAGCATGAGGCAGGAGGCAGGAGGCATGGGGCAGGAGCCACAACGAGCTCGGTGCTGCACATATGACAAATATGCATAGACATTGTCTATTGCCACACGCTTGCGGGCAGCCTTTGTCCCTGTCCTGCCTCCCTGCCGGACAGGCAGCCTCTCTGCCTGCCGTCTGCGTGGCAGGATGGCAGGATGCATGAGGATGAGTGAATGGAATGGTTGGACGCTTCTTTTTGGTGCCTGTGCCAGTGCCAGTGCCAGTCGACAGTCGACTGTGGGGATAGTGCCAAATTATGGTGCTTGTGGTTTCCAGAGGGGCCCTCCCACGTTATGGTACGCGGATTTTCCGTCATGACAGACGGTGCTCCCTGCTTAACCAGAAATGTCTCCGTGTCGTGTAATCCTGGCAGCGACCACTATGTGGCTCTCTGTGTGTGTCTGAATGTGTGTGTTATTTGATACGGTAATCATGTGACAAATATGCTCCAGCCTCTGTGCAAGTCCACCTCCATCCTCCATCCTCCATCTGCATCCTGCTGCACTGCCGCTTTGATTATGCGCATTAATGAGCCACAGAAGGACAGAGAGACAGACAGACAGAGACAGAGAGAGAAAGAGATGCTGCCGGAGAGGAGCGAGCCATTTGCATTTGCTCTTCATTAGCCTGGATGAAACACTTTGATTGTGTTTGTCCTGCTGCTCCTCATCGCCAGGATCCTCTGTGCGTGCGTGTGTGCGTGCGTGTGTGTTTGTGTGATGGAAAGCTGCTTTCAATTTGGGCGGGGGGAAAATGCATTTAACAAGAAATCCGCTTTAAAGGTGCCTCGCCAGCATAAGTCCCATAATTAGCGTTATTTGTGTGTGCCCATCAGTGCATCCTGTGCCCCCCTGCTGCCTTTGCGGTGGCTCCTGTCATATGCATTTATAAATGCAGCGGCTAGTCCATGCCATAGGCCCCACCGAAAAGCAGCAGCGACAGCCCCCCCTTCCCTTCTGACGAGCGACAACAGGGCGCATAATGGTCGACAGAAACAAAAACGGAAATGACCAGGCCAAAAAGTCGGAAAGAAAAAACGAGAGAACCAAACTGCAAACCAGGCAGACAGACAGACAGACAGACAGACAGGGAGCAGACATGGGCCCATAAAAACGGGTGCGGGGGAATGCAAGAGAGCTCTGAAATTGTGAACGCAATTCGCTGTAATGACCGCAGCACACGCACACATATAAAGGAAGAGAGAGGGGGCAGGGGGGCGTACGAACTGTGCCATTTGTAACTGCATTTATATTGAAGCGACCGCATCTGTTGCGGTTATGTTGTATGCAAAAATGCATTTTCGCGCACAGATAAACACACAGAGAACTGTGGATGATGGGGACTCCCCGACGGACGGGACTCCGGACTCCCCGACAACCTGGTAGCCTGGCAGCAGGAGCAGCAGGATCCACCACAGCAACAGAGGACGGACGATGTGTGGATGTTTTTTTTTTCCTTTTTTTTTTGCCCCATTTCCGCTTTTGAGCTCGTGCTGTGCTGCTCTTCCGGTTTATTAATGTTTTTAAGCCGCGCCCCGCAAAAACCAAACCAAAATAAAGAGAGCGCGAAAAAGTCTGCTTTTTGAAAGGAAATGGTGGAAGTGGCAGTGGCAGTGGCAGTGGAAGGCTTCTTTCGTCACATATCACATATCATTTGGCTAGAAAAACACATCGTTCTCTCGCACTGTTTAATATTTATAATGGCCATTAAAAATCCGAGGTAATGCGGCAGCGGCAGCGGCAGCACTGCCATTGATGGTTGATGGCTGCTGACGGGGCTACTGAAAGGCTGAACGGCTGAACGGCTGAAAGACGGGTCATGAATAATTCCCAGAGCCTGGATTCGATGATGAAATTTATGAAAAACTTAAATTGATATTAAATCGAGAACGATAATCGCTTAACTAGAGCGATGGATGGAGCCGTGGATGGCCCGTGAATGGAGAGTGGAGAAACTTTCATCCCTGCCTGTCTGGGGAGTGAACCGGAAGTGCTGCTTGCCCCCTGCCCCTCCGGACACTAACGAGTGGACGCTGTACTATACGGTGTACGGTGTACGGTGAAAAAGTGACGGATGACACAAGCGGAGGATCTGGCGTGGCACATAAAAGAACCAGTCGGAAAACCAAAAATATTGAACACCGAGGAGGAAAAGGTACAACGAAATGATTCATTGATAGATGGACGGACAGTGGAGTGACAGTCATCGCGTGTCCCCCCTTCCCGTTTCCCGTTTCTTCGTCCTTTCATATTTTCCCTTCACTTTTATCGGAAAAGCTTACAAATATTTGTTAGAAATCAACAAATCAAGGCACCAAAAGGGCGAAACGGGCGGAAGGGGGGGTGGACTTTTGGCCATGTGCAAAGTGAAGTGGAAATTTATGCATAAATCAAAGTTAAAAGTGTTAACCAGAGGAAAGATCCAGCACAAGAGAGAGAGAGAGAGAGGCGAAAGGGGTCGAAAATTGAATTTTACAATTTATCCAGTGCCTGGGATTTTCACATTTTCCTCGCAGTTTTTCCCCGCTTCGTCGTTGTTGTTTTTTCTATCTTTCGTTCTTTTATTCGTATTTACTTGTTTGGCTTTTGCCTTTGGGGCGAATTTTTGGCTGTTTGTTGGTTTTCAAATTTGCGGTAAATCGGAAACGCGCCGTAAGTTAAATGAACCCACAGCCAGACCCGGAGACCCCGTCCTATCCGGCGTGGCATTGTAGAAGAGACCCCCCCTTCCGCCCCCCTCGCCATTTCCTAGTTGTCTTTCCGTATCTTTGCACTTATTTACATGACGCTCCCCCCCGTGCCCCTCGTGCCCCTTGTGCTGTTATTGTTCTTGATTTTCATTTTTATTTATGTTTTTTCTTTTGCTTTGCAATTTGTTTTCATAGGATTCCTCTGGTGCCTGGCTCCTGGCTCCTGGCCACCGGGTTCTTAATCAGTGACCAAAAAGGAAGCTTTGATTTTTTTCGGGCTAGACAAATTTGCTTAATTGCGTATAATTTGTGGCCAGAAAGGTCGGACAGGAAGAACCCCTTCAGCAGACAAAAAATAGCCAAGGAAATGAATATAAAGAATAAATAAACCCAACGGAAGAAAACCCTTCTCTGTTCGTTTCACAGGGAAATCCTTGAAAAGCAATCGAGGTGCAGCTTAAATAAAATCACACACGCATTGCCAGCCATGAATTATATCAGTGGACGGGATTAGAGCCAGGCAAGGCAACCGCCTCCTCCTGCATTCATTGAAAGGGAAAATTATGAAAAAGAAATCTGCTCGGAATCGAATTTGAGCGACAACAAGGTGGAGCAGCCCAGGGCCCAGGGCCCAGGGCCAAGCCAGGGGCCAAAGGCTCTGAAAATTGCGGATAAATTTATTGAAAATGATTGTGAAGGCGACAGACGGACGGACAGACAGACAGACGGAAGGCGAGAGCAGAGCAGAGCAAACATTGTCCGCCCCAAACCCCATTCTATCCACAGTTGGGGCTGTTTGTATATCATCTCTCATTCTGGCTCCACCTGCTTCTGCTCCTGGGAGATGCATGCATTTTCGATGGCAAAAAAACGTGAAAAAAATGTATTGATGATTTGGCAAAATGTGTATTGAATAGGTAAAAGCTATTGAATTGCCAGTGCAGCAGCTGGAGATGGATCTATAGCTGGTACTCCTAGTGCTTTGCATGTCAGCTCATGAATAAGCCGAATATATGGGGAATCCAGACACGAACCAGTGCCTGGATGGCCCCAAGGCGAATCCTAACCCATCTGAATCCTGCCTGCTTCTGCTGCTGCTGCGGCCGTGCTGCTGCTGCTGCTGCTGCTAGGAGCAACAATGGGTACACGAAAAACGTATTAGTAACCGGAGGAGCAATTGTTGCACGACAGAGAGAGAGTGAAGCATATTTCCCAGATTTTTATATGGATCGTTTTAAATTGCAGCAGTTTTTGGATTACGATCTGCCACATTAAGCGAAAACAAAACCAGAAACAGGAGCAGTGGCAGTGGCAGCAGGCAGGATTATTAGTGGCAGTGGCAGCAGGAAACAGTAAGTAAAAGGCGAAAAAAAATATATAAAATAAAAGCGAAACGCTGCGGTGGAAATTAATCTAAAAAGTTTTTAATGCGCTTTTAAATGATGAAGCTGGGGGGTCGCCAGCCATGTTTTTCCAAACAGCAGCAGCAGCATCACCTCCTCCGATGGCCATTCATAACTGAAGTTCTGGCTGGTGGGGGGAGGGTTGAGGGGCCTGGAGAAACTATCATTGCCGTTGTCGTTCCACTGTGCGGGAAATTACAAGACCCGGGAACCCTCTGGCAGACGTGGCATCCAGCCAAGCTGCATTCCAATCTCCCACTCGCCTCTCCTCTCCTGCCCCGCCAAATGAGATTGTGTGGCAACCTGTTGCGAGCGAACGACAGAGAGAGAGAGAGAGGAGGGTTCCTGCCACGCGCTGCTTGCTTTAATTTTTGCAAATTTAAACGCAGCAAGAGGCGGGCAGAGCTGGAGGAGTCAGAGGTGCCTGCTTGATAAAAGGCAGAGGGGCAGACGGGCAGAGAGGGCAGACTGCCAGCCGGCAGGAAGCACACAATTAAGTTTTAAGTTGGTGAAATTAAATGAAAACAGTGGGAATATTGAAATTGATGCAAACTTGATTCAAACTCGCGGCGGGAGGAGGAGAGACGCTCTCCTGGCTCCTCTCTCCTGGTGGCTGGCAAACAAAAGCATCGCTTGATTAAAGTTTCCACACCACGCCCCGCCGCTATCTGTCGGTCCGTCTGTCAGGACTTCTATTATGCTGCCTGTCAGAGAGGGTTTTGCGGAGCGGAGCGGCGGCTGGCTATTTACCTTTGAATTTTCATGGCATAAATCTAGGCAAGCGAACAGTCAGTTACAGCAATTCATTAGCATCCTCCAAGAGATCCCCAGGATGCCAGGATGCCGGGATGCCGGGATCCAGCATTAACAGCAGCCGAATTTTGTTGGCCAACAAAAGTTTTTGTGGGCACAATTTTTGGCGGAGCATCCATTGAAATGTTTGAGAGCAACTTTCTGGTTTTCCTCTGCTAATTGTGTAACTTGTCAGGCAGGCAGGCAGGCAGGAGTCAGCAGCCATCAGCCGCCACATCCTTTTGACGCCTAGAAAGGGCTGCGGAGCGGGGCGGGGTGTGGCTTGACACCTAGCAAAAGGTCGAGGCAGACATTTAATTAGTTCGGCTCTCCTTTTGGAACAAACGACAGAGGAATCATCGGAAAGGCAAAGGAATCCTCAGTGTTCTTTTAAGGCTTAGGCAACAGATTTGTCGACGGCTGGCTGCTCCTGGCTGCTCCTGGCTGCTCCTGGCTGCTCCTGGCAGCACCTGCCAGCTGTCCCGATGATAATTTCAAGCACTTAGCAAAAATAGCAACTATTAAATATGCATAAACGGTGGGGTCTCCGAGCTCCAGCTCCAGCTCCAGCTCGAGAGCAGGTCGCGGGCCATTAAATTGCCAACACACACACACACACACCCAGCCATGTGTGTGCGTGTATATATACACATGTCTGACACTTTAAACAAAGCTTTGCATACATTTTGGTGGGCGCCAGAAGGGACAAGGGGGGAGGAGGAGGGGGAGCTGCAGCGTCAGCTAGAAAACAAAAGCCACCGGAAATTCCTTTGGGCGAGAGAGACAGAGACAGAGAGAGGGAAAAGGGAGAGACAGAGAGAGCCTTAAGCCAGAGGCAGTGCCAGAGCCGAAGCCAGTGTGAGCGCGTGCTTGCCGCAATGTCACATAAATTTGCATATGTATATGAAGGGTCTATCTATGCTCTTGCTCGCTTGCTCTTTCTTCGCAGCCATCTCTCTCTCTCTCTCTCTTTGCCTTTGCCTTCTTGCCTCTTTGCCTCGTTGCCTCCTTGCCTCTTTGTGCTTGTGCGGCTAAGTAAACGCGTTCGTGTAACAAAAAGCTTTTAAAATATGCCGACGCGACACCTACAGTAAATTGTATCTGCTTGCAGCTTAAATATTTACACACACACACAGACACACAAAGAAGAGGCAGGCACACACACACAGATACTAAAGATGTGGAAACATTAAAAGCCAACGGGCATATGATAATAAAATCTTTATTTAATTGTAAAAATTGTAGGAAAAATACCCCAGCCCCCCCACCTGCTTAGGCACCCCCTCTACCCCCCTCTCCGCTCTGATGCGTAATAAAAATGAAGTTAATTTTAATTAAAATGCACGAAATGTGCGTACAAATAAACCAAAAACGAAAAAAGCTGCTGAATCATAAAGTATCTACACATACTCGTACGATACGTGCGTGTGTGCGTGTGTGTGTGCCACACATTTTAATTTAAATTGTTAACCCTTTGGCCGATGTGCTGCCTGCGATGTCCTTGCGATGGGTGTCAAAATTATAGGCCATAATTGTCAATATTTGCGCCGCTCTTTATGGCCGCAAGAGGCGGGGGCACCGCCAAGAGACACTGCTGCGGTGCGGTGGCCCTGCATAAAATCTAATAATTACCAGGAGCCCAGGACTCAATCCACGCCCCCCCGCTCTCCTCCTCCTGCTGCTGCTGCTTCATTTTTATATCGCGTGTTGCATGTTCTCGCTGGCTCTTGCTTTTTGTTGTTATCTAAAAAATTTATGACAGATGCTGCGGCTGCTGCTGCTGTTGCTGCCACGTCAGAGCTTAATGCGTGAGAGCAGCTGCCGTGGCACGCGTTTCTGCCACCGAAAAAAACCAAAGGGATTGCCAAAATGGCTGGGGGGCTGGAGGGCTGGAGGGACTGGGGGGGGCAATGGACAAAATCCTTTTAAAAAACAATTTATGTGGGATGCTGCTACCTTTTTCGTCAGGGTGTTTAACAAAGTGCTAATTTAAAAAGTTCCAGCAGGCAGCGGCAGAAGCGGCAGCAACAATGGATGGATGGATGGATGGGAGGGTGGCTGTGTTGTGGGTGTGTGGCACACGGCAACAAAGTAGCAAAATAGCAAAAATTGCTAATTAAAAATGTATATGAAGTTGGCAGTAATAGCATTTTTAATTATAGCCAACTCATGCGCGGACAGAGGCAGCGGCAGCGGCAAGCCAGCAGCAAACCAGCGGCAACATCAGGCAGCGGAAGTGTGGCATAAACACATTTTTGAGGTCATGCGGCAGGCCCTTTTGTTGTTCCTGCAACTTCGATTTGGGCTGCAGACCAGCAAAAGGTGGGCCCCCAAAGGCCTCCAAAGGTTTTTTGTGGCCAGAAGATTGTTAATTAAATTCGTAATCTTCGAGACCATCGGAATAGGAATTTTTCCAGCAGGAATGCGTTCAGAAAGAGGCCTGAAATTCAAGCAAAATATACTCCTACGTGTTTCGTGTTTTATGTTTTGTGTGTGCTGCAGTTGACGTTTCTGCAGTTTCAAAGGCAGGCCAATCCTCTGCAGAGAGCAGCACTTAATGAAAAGTTCATTTGCTGAAATATTCATAAAGCTGCTGCACAAAACAAATGCCAGACACACACGCCACACGCCACATGCCACATGCCACAGAAGCCCAGGAAGGAATGTTTCAACCAAGAACCCAAAAAGAAACCCTAGAATTCGAATCAAAAATACTCGAATCCAAATAACAATTAATTTATGAATTGCCTTTTGTTTGTTGCCTCTTCTCTGCTTTGCATTCAGATATTTAAAGGCGGCTTTGCTTAAAGCCTGGTCTTCTTTCTGTGCAGAAAAATAGCTCTCAAGTTCAGTTGAAAACTTTTGTCAAATTAATTAATTAAACTACACTACACAGCAGCGGCAGCGGCAGAGGCAGAGGCAGCGGCAGTGGCAGAGTGGCATTAATAATTGAAAGGCGTCCGGTTGGAGTCGTCGTCGTCACACACAGGACATGGGCTCCAGAAAGTTGGGTGCCACCGACCAGCAAACAAACAACAACTGAAACAACGGCGGCGACGCGGCGGCCAAGAAGTATCGCAAAAGTTGTAAAGTTCAACGTGCAACTTTGTAGGCCGAAGGATGTTGCCACACACACAGCACTCAGCGCCGTATCGCCTGCCGCCGCCCCTTTAAGATGTGTCTTTAAAAGCGTTTAGTGTTTCTCTGGCTCTTCCGTTTCAATTTCGCGGCAGCGGCGGGGCACATAAAAATCAACGCCACAGCGTAATTAGTGCTGGGTTGTTTGCCTTGCCCCATTCCCCCATCCCCCATTTAGGGGTGGCTCCAGCAAATAGTTGAAAAGTTGTGAACTTTTCCGTTTGGCTATCATTTTCGCATTGAGTGGAGTTTTTCGGGTTATGAATGCGAGGCGCGGTTTCTGATAGAGAGGTGGAAAACTTTTACAGGGGCCCCCCCCACTGCCCACTGGCACCACCCACTGGATGATAAGCGCATTTACATGTTTATCAGCGGCAGGAGGAGTCCTGTAGTCCCGTAGTCCCGTCGTCCTGTGGGCAGCAGCACTTCAAGTCATTAGGCGAGTAACTAACCTTTTGTTTATGGCTGCCTGAATTTCTATAATAACAATTATGAAAATTAGCCAAGGAGCCCCAGACCAGGCCCCAGACTTCAAACCAGACCCCAGACCAGGCTGGGCCATTGTTTTCGCGGCTAATTAAGTTTTGTGCCAAATAGGCAGAAAAGACACGCGGAGGCAGTGCAGAAATATGCCTTGGAAATTAAATTAGTGTGGCATACTTAAGGGCCCACAGGACACACACAGAGAAGAGCCGATGAAGAGCCTGTGCAGCTGTGGAGTGGAATGTGAAGTGCGTTTCGGGCTGCTTTCTACTTACTAATTGAAGCGGCATTCGGCCATCATCTACATCTACAACATCATCATCTTGCGGATAACTCACCTGTAAATAAATCGGAAAACGAAAGACAATTTGATTAGCAGGTCGTTTGTGGATTTTGGATTTTGGGATTGTGGAATTTCGAATTTGGAATTTGTCCGCTCTATTGGAATTTGTGTTTTTGTCTCTCAATCTTTTGAGCAATCAAATCTAATTAAGCCAAGCCCTAATCACTTTCTGTGGTCAATAGGCAGAGTGTTGCAAGGGGATGGGCAGTTGCAGGGGCAGGGGCAGGGGCAGTTGCAGGAGGCAATGTCTCAATTGATTGTCAATATATTCCGTGTTGTATCGGGTATTTGATGGACACAAAACCGCATTAAATGCCATTAATTATGGAACTTAATTAGCAAAAGCGATAAAAAGCAAAGTGCTTGCGATTTGTACGACTCTTTGTCTCTCTCTCTCTCTCTATCCCTCTCTCTTTCCCGTGTGTGCGTTTTGTGTAATGGTCAAATAAATCCCTTTTAATTAAGAGATAAACAGAAGCAATTAAATTATTAATTATGACCTCACACACACTAACATACACTGGCAGCGAATTTGCATAGAAATATTGCCTACTTTATGGCGCAAATATTGAAACAAAGCGGGGAAAAAGGAAAACATTCACTAATCCATATGCATATGGAAATCAATAAAAACACGTATGCCATAAGCTGCTAATTGTTGCTAAATAAAAACACAATCATTAAGTATTTATCAGAAAACAGAGAGAGAACGGGAGAGAGATGCTCGGTCAAGCGTTAACTTATAAATAAATAATTTCCTGGGCCGCAGGCCGTAGGCTCTCCGCTAATTTATCGATCATCATCCGTCAAGGCTTTTAGCGCCCTGCCAAATATGTTGCCCACTAATTGATTTCCTCTTACTGTCCGGTCTGTCGGTCTCCCAGTCTCCCCTGTCTCCCCTGTCTGTCTGTCTGTCTCTCCTGTCATCAGTTTCTGTTTGCTGGGGGGTTGGCTGGGGCTGTGGCAAATCACGTTGTGACAATTGCATTTGCCAACAATTTTCTGGCAAATACAATTTTTGGCACTGGTCAACCGCAAGCAGAACGACATTACGCATACGCCGCGTGGGGATCGGATCAGTGCAATCAGAAATATGCATGATAGATTCCTAATGAGACTGAAAACAGTTTTAGAGAGAGAGATATGTGATGATGTTCTCCCAGAAAACCAGGCTCTAACCGACACGAAATGTCATTAAAAGGTTTGGCATCCGACAACCGTGCACATTGTTTGTTTCTGTCTGTTTCGACCTCTGACCCCTTTTGCATAATGAAAGTAACGGCAGTTGCGGCAGCCATTTTGTGGTTTGACAAATGTTGTGTCAAATTCGGCAACACAGCCGCAACACACACACACACACACACCACACACACACAGACACAGACAGAGCGGAAATGAGGCAAGGAGTGGGGCAACCACTGGACAACTTTGTCAAATGCTAATGGACTCTCTCCAGTCGACCCACACAGACACACACAAAGCGAAAAATTAGCCATGGTCTTTGCAGAGGTGCAACGGACACCCACTTCCACCCACTCCTGCCTGCTGGCTCCCGCCTGCTGGCTGGTGGCTCCTGTCTCCTGTTTTGACTTGACGACAGGGCGGACATCGGTGAAGAGTGAGAGCAAGAGAGCCTGACCAAAGTAACCGCTGCTGTCGACAGCAACAATATCATCAGCGTCAACAGCAGCAGCAACAGCAGGAGCCACAGGAGCAGCAGCAGCTGCTGGAGTAGCCCCTGGAGGAGGTAGCAGCAGCAGCAGCAGCAGCAGCAACAGCCGCATTCTGGATGAGCTTGCAACATGAGCAACATTAAAAAACATTAAACCAGAAATCACTTTGCAGCCAACCGCCTCGTTTGTTGCAGGTTGCAGGTAGCAGGCAGGCAGGCAAGCGAGCGGACGTGCTGTGCTGCATGCCGCACTAGACTGGCGCTCCATGCGCGTTCGCTTGTGTTAGTGTTGAGGTTTGCCCTGGCCTGGACCGGGCCGTGCAACATCTGAATCCACAAAATGCGGCTTAGGCACAGACTGGACTGAATGATGATGATGTTGTTGTTCGGTCGGTCGGTCGCTCGGTGGCTCTGCTGGCCCCGGATGATGGCCAGCTGCCTGGCTCGTTGTTGCCTCGCTGTTGCATGGCTGGTGGCGGCTCCTCCTGCTTGTCCTGGCAATGATTTGTTGGCATTTTCGCGGCTAACAGACTGAAAGGACACCCACCAGGAGTGCAGCCAGGAGAGGCACCATCGTCGTATTACCAAAAGCTAGATCTAGAGCTCTGACCAGAGCCCGCCCCCCTCCTCTGCGATGCTGTGTAAATGTAATCCTGATGTTTGGCCAGGACCCAGGACCCAGCCACTTGCCAGTCACACACTCCATTTATTCTTCACTCCTCCTCGACTGGAGAGGTGGAGAGGGGATGGGCAAACAAATGTTTCACGCAAGGCTCAAGCCCAGGCCCAGGCCCAGGTCCTCAAAATGCACTCTCTGCCGCCGCAGCAGAAGCCGCAACCAGAGCCCGAAGAGGAGTCCCTGCCAGGCAGCCAGGGCCATGCACTTTTTAGGCTAATGCTTTTGTTGTCGGCCTTGTTTGTTGGGGGCTGGTGGGAGGGGGAGGCACTTTACAGGGCCATGGGCAGGCGGCAGGAGGCAGGGTTGCAAGGGGCAAGTTTTGCGGAGATCTCAACTCATTTGCATATTTGAGCAGCGGCGGCAGCGGCGGCGGCGGCGGCTCCTCCTTTCGGCTCCTCTCTAATGCAAAAGTTTTTGTTTTATAGACATTGAAAATTTGTCTACAACTTTTGCCCCGCACCCCCCATGCCCCCTACGGCCCCCCGCTAAAATTAGTAAATATTTGAAGGCGCATTAGGGGCATGCCTCCGTCTGGGGCCGGGCCGCTTAAATGGCCACAGAAATCTGCTCTGCTTGCAGGAAGGAAACCAACAAAAAATTGTAAAATATAATTTTTGGCGAGTTGTGGCTATGAATTCCGCTCTGAATCGGAGAAAAGTCAACTCAAGTTTTGTGGCCAATAAATTTGCATAAATTAAAATTGATTTGTTGTTTGCCCCACACAGCTACCCCTGCCGCCTGTGGCACCCTGAATATTGTTTATATTGTTTAACAAATAAACAAAAATTCATAGTCAAACAATGCGGAAAATGCGAGCAAAACCGGACAAAGCACACACATAATATGCCAGAAATGTTTTCCCTCTCACAAAAGCCAAAAGCGAATTATTTAAATCAACAATCGCTGTGTGTGTGTGTGGCATGCAACTCGAATAAAATGTGGCAAAAGGCAAACACCATGTCTGCCATGGAATGGAGGATTTGTGTGGGGCATGGCATCCATCATGATGGCATGGCATGGCATTCATCTCGAGAGTTGAAGCTGCAGCAACTTTTCGTCCCCATATGTAAATTTTTGATTTGTGCCGAAAAATGCATAAATAACTGTTAATATTTAATATTGTTAACTTGTAAATTTTAAATGAAATATACATATACGGGAGGACAGAGTCCGAGTCCGAGTCAGAGTCAGAGCCATCGCTCTTCTGTGGCTTTGGCTTTGGCTCTGGCTCTGGCTTTGGCTTTGGTTATGATTGTCGCCCGTTCCGTGCCGTGCCGTTCCGCTCCTTCCTTCCAGAGGAGAAGAAAGCCATTCTGCAAATGAATTATGCAGTTTTTAACAAAAATCCCGCAACAGCAGCCAGGCAGCCAGGCAGGATTTACATGGCTGACTGCCTTTGGTCAGGACATGGCCTGACCCTTCCCTTTTCCATGTGTGTGTTTGTGTGTTTTTGTGTGTGTTAAAAGTTAAATTGTTTTTTGGTTCTATTTTATTATGCTCGTCATAAATTTTGCATGTTGCATGCTTGCATATGATTTCGTCTCTGCTTTGCCTCCAAACTTGTTCAAATTTCAGCAGCGACATTTGTCAGCAGCGCAGGACCAAAGGGATGGGAGGATCCTCCATCAGAGGATCAGCGCATAATCGGAATGGAGCGATGCTGCTGCTGCGGATGTTGCGGATGTTTTTGAGGGGATTTCATATGCAAATCTGTTGGAATTTGTTTTTGTACAAATCTCACTACCGTTTGATGTTCTAGTAATTAAAAATGTTTTACAGAGCAGATTGAGAGCGAGACAGAGAGTCCCTAAGTCCTTAAGTGCATTTCAATTAAAATGTGTTACTGCCGCCGCCGCCGCCGATGCCGATGCCGATGTTGCACTGCATCAGCCATCAGCCACTGCATAAATCATTCTTCCACATGGCATAAAAAAGCCAGGCAAAAAATATACCAGGAAAACCCATATACAAATAGTAGAATGAAAAGCGAGAAAAGCCGTTCAATTTAAAACGTGTTGCGCCACAACAGCGGCAGCAACAGAAAACTAACCGAAAAGCCGCTGAAAAAAACAGAAAAAACCGCGCAGAGGTTTCGGCCAGAGGCCGGGGGCTCTCTATTTACTTCTATTTGGCTCTGGATCTCCGTAGCCCCCACCCCGTTGTGCCTTTGCTAGAATTTAAAACTTATAAGCACGCCATGGCCTCCACTCTCCAGCTCCGTTCCGCCTCCGTTCTGGCCCCCACCATCAATCTGTATGCAATTCCCAACCACCAAACACCACGCTCAATGCTCAATGCTGAGACGCACGCATGCCCCATGCCCCCTGCCACACAGCACAGCTCTCCTGCCTGCTGCCTGCCTGCCTCGTTCTCGTTCTGGTGCTGGCCAAAAGCCATCAAGTTTTTATTTATTTGCATTTGCTCACGTGTGCATGTTTAATTAAATTTGAAGCGCCTGAGAAGCGGAGCCATCGAGGCTTTTTTGGTCATTTTTTTTCTTTTTGTTTTTGCGGCAGGAGGGGCGAGAGAGGCAAGAGGCCGCCCACCATCGAAAAAGTTATGTCTAACAGCAAATGGAAGAGGCGGCTGGCGGCTGGTTCCCATTTGCCGGTTCCTGCTTCAAATCCTGGCATATGGATGCAGTTTTCGTAACGAAAATTGAGTTGGACATGACCAAATTGCGGTTAGGCAGGTGCAGGCGGGGGCATGCCGCACCATTTTCTAGTTTCTGTTTTCCTTTGGCCTGGTTCCCATCTGCGGGACGAGGAGGGGGCAGGGGCATGCAAATTGGAGCGTGACTTGTATTTCGACAGTGCACCTTTGATGCGCGATAGATCGCTTCTGTAGGTTGCTGCTTCCTGGAGGAATCCCAGGATTTTCCTACTCTTTTTCCAGTGCCTCCCCCCCCAAGATCTATCTCTGCTGCCACTTATGGGGGGTCTACTCCCCTGTTTTTCCAGGTTAAAGTCTGCCGCAGCTTTCGTTTGATGTGCCACAGATCTCTGCTTTGGGATTCTAGCTTTAAATAGCCAAGTCCTTGGTTTTTTGTCCTGCGGTAGAGCTTTAGCTTCATCGTCGGGTGTGTGTGAGTGTTGACAAATGACATACAGACGACAGACGACATTGACGAGGCATACGAGGCACTAGGACGGCACAAGAGGCAGCTAAAATGCGTTAATTAAATTGTCTCTAACTGCTTGCCCCACCCCTCCCCCTAGGGAGTATGTGTGTATCTGCTGACATCTTGTTTTTAGCTGTGGAGCTCATAAAATTTGCAACATTTGTTTCTGGAGAATAGGGAGAGATTTTTGTGTGTAGAATTTATGCGCCTCATTAGTTGCCACAGAGAGGGGCACACACACACACACGCGCACACACACGTATCATCATTAGTCAGAAATGTTGTGTGCGCCTAAAAATATGCCAAGCATTTGGCATTTGGCACAAAGGCCGGGCGACGCGACGATCCGCGTGGCGGCAGTCAAATTAAATGGTTTCGCCGATGTTTGACATATTTCAACACTTTAACAAACGACGGGGCACACACACACACACACACACGTGCGTACAGGTGCCTCTGCTATAAACAGAGGCAAAGATTTTTCATATTTGAAGCCGCATATATCATCATTCCAGAGTGGGGCAGCAGGAGAGGCGCCAGTTGCAACCGCCAGTCGCTGAAAGGGTTGAAGTGTGCGCTCGCCCTCTCTCCTGCCCCCCAAGAGTGTGGGGGAGGGGGCAAGAAAAGTAAAAGTGCGCCCAGAGAGAAAAACTCTGCTGGCTCTCGCATTGATTTTGTTTTTTCCTCAAGCCCAGGCTTTTCCGCCGACTATTTGTTGCTGCTGTAGCCCTGCCCCTGCCCCCACCCACCACCCCCCACCCCCATTCATTTCATTTCACATCTCTGGGTCCTGCGTTTTTATTTTATTTTTATTATGACTGTGTGACGGTGCGGCTGTCTGTGTGCCTGCTTTTGGCCCTGTTTTTCTTGGGGCCCGTCTCTCGGCGTTTGCCTACTTTTTATGTGTTTTTATTTATTTGCGCCGCTTTGCAATTTCAAAAAGTGTTCCAGCCAGGGCCCCACGCCCCATGCCCCAACGAGAGCAAAGGCTTAGCGGAGAAGGAGGAGCAGCAGCAGGGGCAGGAGCAGGGGCAGGAGCTGGAGCTGGAGTGTCCTTCCCCGTGCTCCGGGGAAGTCGTCTCCGGGTTGAATGCCTCCTCGGCGCCTTGGACTATTTTCTTCCGTGCCGTGAGAGATGAGAGAGGCTTGCGTGCTCGTCCGCCTTATATTGCAAAAGCGAGCATAATAAATATTTGACGCTTCATAAATCTTTAAAGAGTTGCCAAAAGCAGGGACGGGGCGGGCTCATGGGCTCATCCTGGAGTCCTGAATCCTTGGCCCCAAAACCGAGGGAAGAGTCTCCTCGGGTGCTTAATGGATTTGCTACTTTTCGCCGGCTTCGGGCTTCACGTTTATGCTAATGATTTGGCTGCCGCTTCTCTCGACTGCAATAGGAAGCGGCTGCTCTGCAAATTTGACAACAAACAGAGGCAGAGAGAGAGAGAGAGAGAGAGAGGGAGAGAGGGGTGAGAAAAGGATGGCCACTTGGGAAACCCTTGCAAATTGCACGGCCAGCAGCAGGCAGCAGGCAGCAGCTGGAAGGTTGCTTTTTGCCTATGAAAAATCTTTGCCTGAATTTTCACTTGCACTTTGGGAGGAGGGAGGGGGCTGGGGGTGCCGCCATTTTTGATTTCCCCAATGATTCGTATTAACATTTTTAGCAGCACTACGCATCCAAGCGTTGATCGTTCCACACCTACAGACAGCCTCCCCTCTCTCTCGCATCTTGCCACACACAGACTTCATCCGACCACAGACAACGATGGTCAATCGATGGTGCCATGCCCCTGCTCCCGTAAGCACATTATGCGGGTGTGGCACACACAAATGAACTATTGTTTCTATAACGGGATATTGGGGCAGACAGAGAGAAGTTCCCTCTGGGGGCATTCGGTGTATTTCTTGCCTCACTTTCGGGGGATATTATGTAATTAAGATCCATGCAAATTCTCGAAGCTTCAGCCTACAGCAGCCACCATTCGAAATGGGAGTGCGGGGAGTGCAGAGAGGAGAGAGGAGAGGGGCGGCAGTGGAGTCCTTGGCGGTGGCGTCGACCCAGTTCATTTAAATTTGGCATAGTGCCAGGGCAGGCCAGGCAGTCAGCCCAGGCAGGCAGGTCTTTCCCCAGCCAAAGCCAGTCGTCGGGCCAAGCAATGAGCATTAAAGTTATGCCTCAGCCTCGCATGCTCCATGCCCCATGCCTCCATGCCCCATGCCTCGCATGCCTCGCTCGTGTCTGGGGCGTGTGTCCGTTCAGGCGTTGCTTGTAGCTTTGTTTGTTGTTAAGTGTGTTAACAGGGTTTATGCTGCACACTCACACCCACAGACCCCCACCCATACACAGATACACAGCAGCAGCAGCAGGCTGTCTGCCTCTTGCCTCTGCTCTCTCTCCCTCTCCCTCTCTCTCTCTGTGTGTGTCTTATTAGCGTTCACTTGCCACTCATGCAGCATATGCTTCACGTGGCGCTTTAAAGTGGCTTCGGAATACACATGTATTCTGTCTGTGTGTGTGTGGCTTTAAGATGGCCGCACAATGGCTTGTAGCACACTTTAGTGCGCGCCCTGGATCCCTCTGGCTGACAACTTCCGACAGCCTGTCCATCCACCAAGGCGGCAGTGGCATCCATCCATCCATCCCTTAGCCATGCCCCCAAGCCACCCCCAAAGGTGCAGCTATTATTATTTTTGTGAAATAAAAACCGCAATTACCTGAGAGTAAAATATATATATGTGTGGCAGTCGGACGGAGCAAATAAACCAGAGTGTGCCGTCCCGCAGTACACGAGCATTGCTGTGTGACATAAAGCAAACAATATGGCGACACGCAACACCAAACATGCCGCAGAGGCGGCAGGCGGCAGGCGGCAGGCGGCAGGCAGCAGACGGCAGTCAGTCAGCAGGCGGCAAAATGGGGCACAGACTTTTGCTTTTGCTGCTTCTTAAAGTGTTGCCAGCAACAATGTTGCCCCAGCAGCAGCAGCAGCAGCAGCAGACGCAGCCGCAGCCAAAAGTAGCAAAAACTGTCAACGAGCTAGAAACTGCCCCGCACGAGCGCGTCAAACATTAGTTTCATTTGGTACCCAGCAAATGTGGGGGTTAACGGGGGTATACTGTTTTAATGAAGAAGTAGATATATTGATTCTTGATTTCAACATGGGGATATAGGAGATTGAAAGGAGCAGCAACACACACTGAGAGAAATGCCATAGGAAAAGGGAAACTCAACAAGTATTTCAATTAAATATGCGGTTTTCAAATACAAAAAATACTGAATTTATATAGAATTTATTTTGATTAAAAAATAAATAAAATTCTCAATATATAATAAAATAAATAAATAAGATCACCAATAAAACTATATAAAAATAAAATTTAATTTTTAATCGAAATATAAAACACTTCAAAAAAAATAGGATATATTTAATTTGTGGAAAATATGTGTATTCAATTTAAATAAATAAATAAAATAAATAAATTAAATTTAATTGAAATATATTTAATTAAAATATGAAATATAAATTAAATATATTTCAGATTTAAATTAAAAATTCAATTAAATTGATAAATTATTAAAAATGTTTAATAATAAATAAAATTAAAATATATATGAAATATGTATATTCATTTTAAAATGAAATATAATTATTTTTAATATTTAATATATTTAAATTAAATATTTTGGAATATTTGTGTTAAAATTTAAGTGAGAAAACTTGCTCTTAACAATGATACATTTTCAAATCTAAATTTAAATATTACAAATTCAGGAATGTTTCTCTGGGCTGTAGGTTCCCGTTCTTCTTTCTAACCTTCTTTTCTCCCATTGAAAGGGTAGTTTTCATAGATACCTCCCTAGTAGAGGGTACCTTTTAGTCGTGGCATATGCTTTTCCTTAATGTTTTAGTTGCAAACTAATGGCAGGGGGAGGGGAAAGTGTAAAATGAAATTATGGCAAGGCGTCAATGTGTGAGAGGAGTGCCACAAAGGAAAGCAGGGTATAGCAGAGCAGCACCAGAAAGAGCTTCGTATGGCAGAGGACCTCCACAGAAAGAGAAAGAGCTTTGCCAGTGAATCAAAGAGGAGTGAGGGGATGGGATCCTGGCTCCTCCGGATTGATGGAGGGACGGGGGCACTCCCTGGCTTTTCCCAGTTGCATTGTTCTCCAACTGTTTTTCCGCTACTCTTTCGTCGTTAAGCACCAAAATTGAGTAACTGCACGTGAATGAAAATGAAAACAAAGCCAAGCGCTGCGCTCCGCTGCGTTGCAACATTGAGAGGGGCAGAACAAGCAGGGGACAGGACACGAGGGAGGGGCGTTGCACCGAGACTGGCGAACTTTCACGCTAAAAACTTTTGCATTTCTTAACTAGTTTTTGTTATTGTTTTCCCTTACCCTTACGCTTGCTGCCCCGGCACAAAATGCGGCAAATGAAATTGCCCCCGCGTGTCTCTGTCCGAGACTCTGCCCCCAAAAAAAACACGGGGCCAAGGAAGGGGGCCAAGGAAGGGGGCATGGGGCAGGCACACAGCCAAACAATAATTGAAATAAACACTTAAAAACTTTGACTGCAGCACTTTCTCCTCTCTTCTCTTCTCTTCATTTCTTTCGTTTTCTTTTCTTTTCGGTTTGGGCTTTGGTCTTTGCCTTTTTTCCCTTTTGTTTCGGTGTTTGGGTAGTTTTCCCTTTTGGCTTATAAACGTGCCGCGTGCAGCAGTTAAATAATATTCCTCTTCCCCCCACCGCCCCTCCACCCAGCGCTCTGGAAACAAAGCGTATAAATGTGTTGCATACTTTTGTGCGCTGTGGCACAATCTAATTACGAGAATATCTGCCACAGCCAGTGGACAGCAGGACAACCGACTGCTGTTGTTGTATTGTGATTTAGAGACAATTACGCAGAATATAATTAAGTCGTTGAAGCGTTTAAGCAAAAGTCAAGCAGAAACAAGCAGCAGCAGCGGCAGCGGCAGCAGCGGCAGAGAAAGGGCCACAAGCAAGGACAAAAGTCTGACCAGAGTCCTGGCCACAAATGAAGTTTGTTTTGTGCGGCACAACATGTCCTCGGGGCCAATAAGAGACAGCCAGCGCTATGCCCTTTGTTTCGCAGAGGGTATTGTGCATTTGATGAGTGTTTTGGCAACGATTTCCCTCGTTCGGGTCTTTGAACACCTGGCTTTAAGCATTCATCCTGCACAGAAAGGGTATCCCCAGCTACGGCTTGCCGCTTTCTGTGGCAGAGACTCAACATTTATTGTATTTTGCATTTCTCACTCATTATGGCTTCATCGAGGACTAAACAGCAGGGCTAAAACAGGGCCCATATATCCCCAAATCTAGCCCCGAAAGACTTTATCAATGTCAGATTGATAAATGGCATCTCTCTGGCCTCTTTTCTCTCGCAGACACACATGGAATGGCATAGCCTGCTTAATTATTGCATATAATTATGTGGCTGAGATTGGTACAAATGAAAAGGGGGGAAAGGCAAAACGATAAATCGAATTGCAGTTACCCTTCTCAGTCTTCTTAGCCCACAAAAACCACTCTCATTCTTGGCCCTAACAAATTGCTCTCCAATTGGTCATGGCCCATTTAGTTTTGGCCCATTGGCCGGCTCCTTCCTGCCGTCTTCCGTTCCTTTTTAGACCCTTGTTTGCCTGTCGCTTTAAGCTGTCCGAAAATAGGTTTTTCATTTATCCAAATTGTTCGCTCCACAGCCATTGTTTTGCCTGTGCCCCGCCACAAAAGCTTCACTAATTAATTTGATATTTTTTCTCCTCTCCGCTCCGCTCCGCTCCTCTTCCCTGCTCTGCTCTCTGCTTCTTACGCTCCTGCTAAATAGCAAAAATTAATGCCAAGGCAACACATTGCGGCCCCCCCGAATTCCGCGCGGTGGGGTTGGGGCTCGAGGTTTCTGCTGCGGTTTCTGGGCCGGGGAGGGGCCTATCACCGATAAGAAGGCGCTCAAATGGCTCATAACATTTTGTGCCTCCTTTTGTTCTAGGTACATTTTTTTATGGACATTCCATGGCACGGACAAAAAACAACAAAAAAACAGGAGAAGCGGAAAAATTAATATCAATTTTCGAGCTTTGTCTATGGCTAACAACCCTCGTTGTTGTTGGTTGTTGGTTGTTGCTTGTTGCTGTCGGTTGTTGCTGCTGTTGACGTAGATTATAATCAAATGTATTCTGTTCCGTTCCGTGAATAATTTTCCTTGTTTTTTTCTAGTATTTCTGGTATACCTGCTAGTGCCCAAGTACAAGGGTATTATGCCTCTAATGAAATGTATTCTTAAAGGTATAAATGATCTATGATCTATCTGTGCAACGAAATCGTCTTTATCTTACAACCAGAACCAAGTTTTTGCCTAGAACTTGTTGCTTTCAGAAAACCGATCGAGTTTGGATCATTTTTAGAGCCAGAATGCACAGAACAAAATTCGGCTCATTGAACACCTGGCCTTGGCACACGATTAATGGTAGAGCAATGCGCTTTTCATAGCATACTTTCAGGATTCAAATAAATTTACGATCTTATAAAAATCAGAGTGTATTTTTTTCTATTTTTTCAAGACGTATCCTGAAACAGGATAAATCTTTTTTACCAAATATTTTTTTTTTTTTTTTAAAAAATTATTAAAAAATTAAAAATAAAATAAAAAAAAAATTAATTCCTTTTAGAAATAAGGCAATCCTTACGATCCTTGATCGAAACTGTGTACAGGGTATCTGGCTTAGAGATTTTTCCCTTTAGATAATTTCCCTAGGAATGAGGTTTTTTTTGTTGTCGAATTTTCCATTTTCCCCGTTTTTTTTTTTTTTTTTTTTTTTTTGTTTTTTCTGTTTATATTTTCGTTGCGTGCCTTTGGGCGCTATGAATATGTCGTCCTCTGGCTAGCGGTCCCTGGGTCTCCCTGGCTCCCTGGCTCTCCCTGGCTTTATTATATTAATAGCAATTACTCATAATTACTCGCTCTCTGTTTTTTTACGCGCCTCCCTCCCTCCCCTCCCTCCTCTGTCTCCTTTCCCTGCAATTAACTTGATTACAACAACAGTGACAGCATTCTCTGTGTCTCTGTGTCTCCGCGTCTCTGTGTCTATGTGTTTGTGCCTCTGCACTGCACTGACCCATGAAAAGGGGTCGTCTGGCCACGCCTGACCACGCTGAAGGGGTGTGGCCGTGTGGCAGTGTGGCAGTGAAAGGTTAGCCCGAGAGCACATGCTTATAAATCACAGAAGCTCCTTAAGCTGCTCCTACTGGTGTGGCCCTGGCTCTGGCACAGAGTTTTTCCTTTCGTTTTTCACTCAAATTCAGTTAACTGCCTTGAGGGGCTCTCTCGCTATCTCCATCTCGAGTACGCTCCCCTGCAAGTGAGGATATTATTTTTCGCTTTTCAGGGGCTCTTCTGCCACTGATAATAGAACATTTGGCCGCAAGACAAATTGTGTGCCCCCACACACCCAGTCGTGGGTAATGTGAGAGGAGAGTGCTCTCTCCTCCCCCCTCCCCCCCCCTCTTTCTCTTTGGTTCGGTGGTGGGTGGTGGCTGGTGGGGTTACCTCCCGGCGACAATCATCATCAGTGTCAGCAACAGGAGGCGGATTCCTGGCTGTTCCTGGGCTGCCTTTTGATTCCGCTTTATCCCAGAGCCGCACCGAACCCCATCGCATCTTCAATGTTTGGCTGTGGGGCGTTTTTTTCCCTCTTCTTTTTTGCTGTAATTGAAAAGCGCCGAAAAGCCAGCTACAAGTGGCGTGGCGTATGGCAGAGGCCGGGGCTGGGGCTGAGGATAGATGAGGGAGGCCAAGGCTGTTACACTCTTACACTCGCTCGCTGGCTGCTCTACGCTGATTGACAACATATTCAAAAGCCAAATCATCGACTAATGCTAGTGCTAACGAGAGGGAGACACACACAGATAGAGTCGCAGGAGAGGAGACATCCTTGCTGCTGGCAAATGGGTGGCAGACAGCAGCCGGGCGGCGGCATGTGCGAAAATTAATTAACAAAATTGCGTTTTAAAAATAAGACGGCGGCAAGAAAAAGTACAGGGGAAAAAAACGAGCGAACGAACGAAAGAAAAAGAAAGAAAGAAAGAAAAGGTTGCAATTACCGTTAATGAGTTTAATGCCAAAGGCGGGCGCCAAACGCATCTCCCGCCAGCTATCCTTTACGGCCCAAGCCAGGACATCCCCACGCCCCCTCCCGCTAATGAGGTGGCATCCCAGAACTTTCTCTGGTGCTCTCTCTGGGATACCCTTTTGCAGGGCGGCTACTATGATTCTCACTCTACTATGATTTGCCACCCCAAAGGATACGTAGATAGATGGGGGCAGGGAGGGGGGCCTTTTTTTCTAGACTTTTTCGTCAGTTTTTATAAAGAAAATATTTTACTTTCCTTTGCACTTGACTTCACTTTGACTATAGGGCGGGGGTGGAGTGGGGAGGGGGGCTAAAGTGGGCCAAAAGAAAGGGTCAAGAAGGCACGCAACAAGTCAGGGCAGGACCTTTGACGTGGCCTCAGAAATTACCCTTTTTACGTGGCACATTAATTTCGAGCTGGTTCACTGGGCTTCGAGAGCAGCAGTCCTTGCTCCTGCTGCTGCTGTCAGGACCTTTTCCACATTTGACCAGTTCATTGAAGCGATTTCGATGCAAGGAGCAACTGAACTATTGCCATGGCTGCCCCTGAATGTGCCACAAATGGCTCTAATGACTCTTTGACTCCTATCCTATCGATTCGTAATAGTATCTGTCGGATTGCTTCACTGATATTCTCACTTTTTCACTCTCTCCGGCAGTCTGGTGTGTGCTTTTTTGTTTTATTTGATTCGGTTGGTAATTGGAAGCCAATTAGTGGCCAAGTGTTAAATTAATTACCTAATGGCTGTCAGGGTTTGCTTATTGAACTCTTAAATAAAATGCATATGCATCTGGCACTGGCTCTCTCTTTCTCCCTTTCTCTTTCTATAGAAGATAGAAAGATACTCGTCGATAGATAGCTAGAAAGATGTGTGTTTGTGTGTTGACTTAATTATATTTGCTCGAGAGAGAGAGAGAGAGAGAAGGAAAAGTGGAATTGCCGGTAATCAGAGCCCTGGAGTAGGTTCCCAGAGTCAAGTGCTGGACAAATACCACAGTTCGAGCCCCAGGTGCGAGGTCCGAGGTCTCTGACAATGGCAAAGCAAATATTAAACTGGCCAGACATGTAAGGACTGCCAGGACTATGTGTGGTGTGTGTGTGCGGTCACAGCTCTGGTCAAATCCAGTTATAAAAAAGCCAGACTCCAGGATCATCTTAGGAGGAGCCTCCGTTCGGTGTGCAAGAAATGTAAACTTAAATATTTTATGGCAGCAGAGCGGCAGAACGGCAGAGCAGCAGAGCAGCAGTCAGCCAGGTAAGTGCCGGTCGCACTGAAATAAAATTGCATACTTTACGGCGCCGGATGCGGCAAACACTACCTACACGACACGACCCGAGACGACACAAGAGGGGCAGGAGCCACCCAAGAAAGAGTCCTGTCTGGCGCTGTCTGGCTGTCGTTGAAGCTTCAATTCGATGAAATTTATTTACAGTTAAAAAACGTAGACAAGTGGCAAAGGAAAAGGATACCCAGACACGACTCCGCCATCGACTACGTGTGCGTGCCACTCGCTCCTCCCCGCTCCCTCCTCTGTGGCAGGTTTATTTAAAATTCAATTATGGCACACAATTGTTGCTGCCTCCCACCATCCGCCGCAAATGCCAAATGAAGTGAGATTTTTTATGAACCCAGGGACCCACTCCACTCCGCTCCACTCCATAAAGAGGGTCCTGCGAGATGGGTTTTCTTTCTCGTGACAAATTGGAATTGAATTGGAATTTGTGTGTGCTATAAAACGCTTACCAAATAGTTCAGCTTATATATAAATTGTTCATCGATCCTTACCTGCAAATAAAATAGAAACGGGAGAAATCGGTTAGTCATTTTATTGCGGGTTTCATTGCCACGGACGGGGCTTAGATCTCTAGACATTTGGACAATAGACAATAGACAATGGAATTACGATTACAAGTACAACAATCTCTGGGGATTATCTAGAGAGGCACACACATATCAAATCTCATACGACAATTACTAGTTAGAGAGAGAGACAGAGAGAGAGAGAGGGATACAAAAAAATATAAAAATAAATCTAGACGAAATATTTATAATCGTAATAAAAATCATTTAATGAGCAATATAATTATTCTATGATATAGATTTCCATTTTAAAATCTTTTAATGATGGCCGGAAATTGCCTACATCCCTCCCCTCCCCACCCCTCTGGTGGGTGGGTGGCATATCACTTTTCAAGGTCTTGGGACTCCACTTTGCAATCTAATTATAAATTGATGTCGCTAGAAATGGTAGAAAATTGCAGACTACGCGTCGCCATGATTATAATTTTTAATAATTCCCCAGTGCCCCAGTATCGCAGTATCGCAGTATCGCAGTATCCTGTATCAGAAAGGACCAGGACCAGGACCAGGAGCAGCAACAGGAGCCCTCCTTCTTCATCATTATTGTCTGTCATTGTGACACCCGAAATCTTGTCAAAGAAATCTCAATTATCAGCTTTATTGATTTGCATAGCAAGCGGAAAACCAGAGAGAAGACCAGAGAAAAGCAGACAGAAAAGCAGGGAAAACAACAACAACAACAACAACAACAACAGAAAATGGTAAACAAGCCTCGGCACAGCTCGAATGCTATTTACGCTCCATTTTTCTCCCCGGCTTTTCCACGTTTTCCACGCTTTCCTTCGCTCGGGCAGACAGAGAGAAAAATGTTCATGAAAAACAATTACGATAAAAATGTGGGTCTCCGTTTCTGTTCGGTTCTGTAGGTGGGATGACCCCTCCCCCCTCTTGGGTTAGGTAACGGCAACCTGCCCAAGCGACAAGCTTCGAGGACGGATAAAAGCAAATTATGATAACAATAAAGATTTAACTAGAGAGAGAGAGGAGAGTGGAGAGAGGAGAGTGGAGTCTGGGGCATGGATAGACCGTCAAGTGGCATTGCCATTGACATCCCATCCCCCGTGCCGATACAAAGGACACGGGACACGGGACACGGGTATCTGCCGCCGAAGCATGGGACAATTTAAATAGACATTTATCTTGTGGAAACGACACAGGGCAGGTTGTGGCACACACATACACGTGCCGGTGGTGCCTATAACAAAATTACAGGAGACTGCGGGCCTGATCCATGACGATGATGACGCTGACGACCGACCCCCGACCCCCGACCCCCACGCAGCATTTCGCTGACATTGATGATGTGTATCAGGAGAGAAAGGGAGAGGGAGAGAGGGAGAGCGAGTGGGTTTGTTCTTGCTTCATCTCTCTGTAGCTTTTTGTTTCTTTTTTTTTGTTTTGTTTGATTTTATTTATGCAATAACAACACAACCGCAAGATTTCCACCCGATGCCGATGCCGGAGACGATGTTTCTTTGCCTATTTTCTACTTTCTTTTTTTTGTTTTCCTGTCCTCCCTCCCTGCCTGCCCCTCCCCCTCTCCGCCGGGCTTTTCTTCGTTCATTATTTTCTTTATAATTTTTGGCTTGGCAAATGTTTTTCAAAGCATAAAAATACTTTTACATTAACTTGTTCTAACAACACACACACACACACCCACCCACAGGCATAAGCGCACTGTGCCGCAAAAAGTTGCACAACATTTTCGGGGTTTGCTTTTAACGCTCAACGACTTTGCGCTGCCTACTTTTTAGGGGGGTGGGCAGTGGGTGGGAGGGGGTGGGTGGAAAGAAAAACAACAAGTTATGGAAAAGTGTCTGCGAGTGTGTGTGTGTGTGTGTGTGTACTTTTCTTTGGGTTTTTGACAAGAAAGAAAGTTCCTTGCACTCCCTACACCCAAACACTCCCTCTCTCTCTCTCTCTAGCTTTGGTGGGTCCTTGGCTATATCAACATAATTTGCGTTAAGTGGTGTTCGAGCAGGCAATGCGCCGAAAAAAATAGAAGAAAGTTGGAACATTTACGATTTGCTTAATGCGTTTGCCTATCTATCACCACCCACCACCCACCATCCCCTTCCCCCACTGTCTAAGAGCTCTCCTTCTGCCTGCCACCCCGCCAGCCAGCTGCCTATTAAACTGCAATAAAGGCCATGTCTGGCTGGTTGGCTGCCTGCCAAGAAGGAGCCAAGTGGCAGCAACAGTTAACCAGTTTTCCCGCCACAGATACGCGGAGGGCAGGGGGACGGGGACGGGGGTCCACCGATTTTGGTATTGGCCTAATTGGCTGCCTGTTGTTGGCTGTGGTCTGGCCCTGCGGCGGCATACTCCACCGAAAAAAGCTGTTGCATACTTACAGGCGGGTCGGTCCCCTTAATAACATTTTTGCTGATAAGTCTATATGTTCTTTCGTTTGTGTGTGTGTGTGTGTGCGCCCTACGTGCCTTGGATTCTTGGTTCCCTTTTGTCTAGGACTCCTGCTCCTGCCCCTCCTCCTGCTCCTTGGCTTTAGATTTTGGCCATATCGATAGCAAAAGCAAAAAGCGTATACGTATTGCATATTTGCTTTTGGGTTTTTGTACATTTTTATGGCTGCTGGGCAAAATTTATGATTTCCCTTTATTTTCTTTTGTTCAGAAAAAGGATTTCGCTTTGTGTGTGTTACCTAGAAGGGGCCAGGACCTGCTATTGTGTGTGTGTGTTTGTGTGTGTGCTTTAAGCGCCTTTAAAATATACATGAATATCAAATCAGAAGGCGGCAGCAGCAGCAGCAGCAGTTTATGGCAATTAAACCAAATTAACCGAGCGACAGGCAACGCAACAACAAAAGGCGTTTTAGAAAATCTCTCCCTCTCTCTCTCTCGCTCGTTCCTGCAGAGGGCGAGTATCAAAGTTCAAAAGCCTCTGCGCCTGGGCCTAAACATAAAGTTAACTAAACAGCATCCTCCCATGGCTGAATGGCTGAATGGATGGATGGATGGATGGCTGCTGCTGTTGATGAGTCGCCTAATGAACTTGTGTTTCCCATAGAGAGAGCGAGACGAGCACAAGGCAAATACAAGGCACAGACAAAGTGGAAGAGAATTGATTTGCATAGCAACCAGCAACCAGCACTCCCCCACAGACCCCCCATGTCTCAAGCTGCCTCGCTAAGCAGTTAAACTATTTAAGGCATACAAAAGCAACCATTGGAGGAGGGGGTGGCATCTATGGCAACTACAATTTTGGGGCACACCCCGCAGGCTGAAGTGTCAAAGACATCGGCCAGCCTGCGGACCCTGTTCCAGAGCCAACGCAAATGTTGACAAGCTAATGAAATGTGAGGAGGCTGTGTCTTCCTTGGTTCTGGGGCGATGGTTGGGAGTCCAAAATTGATACACTCCGGAGACGGAGCAGAGTAGTCCCCAGCGACCATTGGGTCCATTGGGAGGGGACATTCGGCTATGCAAATCGAAATTATAATGAAATCAACCATAAGAGAGAGCCAGAACAAGCAGAGAGCCCCCTCTTCTGGGGGCATGCTAAATTGATTGATGGCACAGTTTCTGGTTCTCGTTCTGTCACGTCTGAAGGTTTCAATATTCAACATTCAACATTTATGGCCTTGATCGAGAGCCCAGAGATCGTATATTCACAACTGAATTCCAAAAACAATTTGCCAGTTAATTTGTGGCACAGGATGCCCCCAAAAAGATACACTACTCGCACATGGACTCGTACTCGCATTCGTCGTATGAGTGCTAAATCACATCAATATGTAACTCACTCGGAAAACAGCAAGGAACCCCAGGAACAGAGCAAAACAAAAAACAAAACAAAAACCGAAAAAAAAACCAGATGGCAAAGATGTTTATCTACGAGTCGCCCCCCATCCTGGGGGCAACGATTTGCTATGCAATTTTACACACTTGACCATTAAACGTGGCCATTGGGAGCAGTTTGCATAGCAATGAAGCCAAAAGGCGCACAGCACAAGGAGCAGAGCCAGAAAAGCTGTATACCGAATGCTGAATGCTGAATGCTGGTGAATGGCGAATGGTGAATGGTGAATGCTGAATGGAGGAGCATAGAACCATAGTCCGGGGTTCAACTTGATGAAGTATGAATGATTGCAGAGACAGAGACAGAGACAGACAGAGAGGGAGAGAAAGATGATGATGGCCTAACCTAACCGCATTGAGGAGGTGTGTCTAGTTGACTGTAAAAACTTCAATGAATAAATTTTTCGAAGCTCTCCTTCTTTCTGCTTCTTTCTCTGTCTGTAAAAGGCATAAATACAAGTCCAGTTCGGTCCAGTCCAGTCACATATCTGATGGATGGAATGGGAAGATGCGTGCAGGCAGTAGGCAGCCAGTAAATTGATCGAAATGAAAATTCTCATAAATTTGCATAGCCACAAAAAGTAGGGAATTTATGGCCCAGGCTGATCAGAACTGAAACAATTCCAGAATAGAAAAAATGTAAATAAATAAAAGGTGCACGTCATAAATTGAGAGTCAGGGGTATGCCATTTAACCCATTAAAGTCCTGAGAAATTAAATAAAGAAAGACCCCTGGCTTTTGGCTGTCCTGCCCTGCCCCTGTCCTGCCCCCCTGCTGACACTTGACGATTTGTCATGTTGACACAATAAAACGTCGGAGAACGTCGACTGCAAAGTCGAAGGAAAAGGCAGGAGGAGGAGGAGGACCAGGAGCAGGAAGCTTGGTAGGAGATTCCCTGGAATTATGACAAACTGTCTCGAAAATGCTGCTGGAAAATACTGTTAACGTTTTTGAGGCAGGAGAACCTGGACAAAGGACACAGAGAGCGTGGAGCCAGGAGTGGAAGAAAAAATATATGAACTCGGGCCAAAGGTTTTTTCGTTGAGTGACGAAACGAATGAATAAAGGAGCGAACGGAACGTGCCACGAACGTATGAGGCAAATGTCTGTTGATGAAAATGATGAAACAGCAAGAAAATATGCCAGGAGGGGCCGGGGGCAGGGGGCAGGTCCATGCAAATACAATGAACTTGACTTGAAAGTGGTGCCTGGGTCCTGGGCGTCCTGAGGTCCTTCTCTCTGGCCTGATGTCTGCATTTATGAGCATAAAAAATTGGCACCGCATTTACACAGACAATCAAGAGCAGTCCTTCGCTTTTCCGCTCTCTCCGCAGAGAGTCAGGGGGAGGGGAAAATCGCTTAAAAGGCAAAAAGGCGACAATGGCTTTTGGCATTTTTTGCTTTTCTATTTTCCTGCTGGAAATTGCACAACTCATCAAAAGTCTGGGTCTCTCCGGCATTTGCATTTAGCGGAAAATTCCATGTTGATTCCCTGACAAAAAGGTGACAATTGTTCGGGCCTGCATTTAATCAAGAGTCGGTGCTGCCTGCCTCATCAGCGAGCTGCCACAAATTAGTGATTAGCATGTGTTTATGCTGGCCATAAAATATTCTATGCCTCTCTATGCCACAGGGGAACGTGCAGAAGAGGAGTGCATAAAACTTTCTGCATAATTCAGGCACCGCGACACACATTCTGTCTTCAGTCGTCAGCCTCTTATAATAATAATTAGACAAGAGAGCGAGGGACAGACAGACGGGCGTCTCTCTGTGTCTGCCTCTGTCTGTGCAGATATTAATCAGCCTTCAAGGCAGAAGAAGGACTCCCATCGTCATCCTTCATCATCCTTCGCCCAGCCAACGCATGAAAGATGGAAAGTTTTCACCCGCCACAAACTTATTTTCAACAAATTAATTTTACCACTCGCCCAAAAAGTGATGCCTCCTGCTCCCTATTTGCCCAAACTCTAGTTAATGAAATCACCTGCACTCCACTCCATCTCCACTCCACTCCCGTCCGCACAGATTGCTTTCCACAGTGCGCGCGAGTGCGAGTGCCAGTGGCAGTGGCAGTGCACTCAGGGAAAAATGAGGCACGTCCAAATTTAAATTAAAATCAAAAATAGTGAAATTAAATGGCATTCACTTTGATTTAAACATAAATGTATTAAAAACGATTTAATGTAAATATAAAACAGTTTAAAATAAATATAAAATATTCAATTTGTAAGAAATATATTTATATAAAATTATTTATATTTATATGTAAATAATATTTACTTACAATAATAAATACATTCATTTTAAATAAGAAAATATTTCGTTCAAGCATAGAATATATTTAATGTAAATATAAAAAATATTCATTTTAATAATAAAATATTTAATTATTGAAAAATGAAATATAATTAATTTAGATATGAAATATATTTATTTTAAAGAAGAAATATATTTAAATGAAATATTTGATTTAAATTTAAAAATATTTATTTAAAATAATGAATATATTCATTTTAAATATAAAATATATTCAATTTATATATGAAAATATTTAATATAAAAAGAAAATTTTCATTTAAATATAGCAAATATTTCATTGAATTATAAATGAATATTAGATTATTTAAATATGAAATATATTTTTTCAAAAATAATGAAAAATAATTCAAACAAATCTAAGTGAAAAAACTTTTCTTTTCACGATTTCCCCTCTCGCAGCAAAAGCCCTAAATGCCTTAAATCCAGTCGAAATATTAAAATTGCAGTGCTTTTCCTCCCAAAGTGCGGGGATGGGGAGTGTGTGCGTTTTTGGTTAACTTCAAAACTCGCGCCCACATTACGTCTGGCATCGATGCCAGGCACTGGCTCTGGCACTGGTTCTGGCACTGGTTCTGGCTCTGACTCTCCTTTGCTCCTGCGGCTCACTGATGCACACCTTTTAAACATTTATTTATATCCTTCTTTTTTTGGTGGGTGCATTTGTTCAGTGCAATTTCCAGCTGCCAGACGCAGAATTTTCCTCCGCCACATACATCAAGCTGCGGGCAACCGAAACGCTGCACGAGAGGACCTGACGCATATGGAAATGATGTCCGCGCGCCAATGTTTGTGGCAGAGGGGAGGGGGGACAGGCAGTGGAGGGTGGAGAAGGGAATGGAGATGGTAATGCAAAACGTAGCAAATTGAGTTCATTTCGTGGCAGGCAGCAGGCAAAAAACTTATCATTAGTATCGCTTTTCAGCGCACTCGTGCCGCATGCCGAATGAAGCACAGGTCCAGTCACACACACTGCCACACACAGGACGCGGTATGGGGCACGGGGCACGGGGATAGGTATACGGCGGACCCTGGCGCACGTAAACATGTAATAATTACTTGGTTTCTAGGTGTTTTTCAACTCACTTTTACTCCGCCAAAAGTTGTGGCACAACTTTTTTGTTACGGGGTAGAGGGTAGAGTGTGGCAGTGGCAGTGGCAGAGTGGATTGTGTGGCACAACTAGACTCGACTCGACTCGACTCGCCTGGTGGCCTTCTGCTAAGCGAGTATTAGTGGAAATTTAATATTGCAATTAATACAGCAACAAAGTGTGCATTGCATATTAATAAGTTAGTTTTCCGTCGTTTCTAGTTTGAGTTTGAGTGAGTGCCCGCCCAAGTTGGTCTGGGACGCAGGACTCGCCTGCTGCTCCTCCTCGTCCTCGTCCTCGTCCTCGTGTGGTCCTGCTCCTGTGCTCATGCTGGATTAGTGCACTGGAGGGCAAACATTTTGTGTGCTCGTAAAAGCCAAAGTTACAACCCCATAAGTTGGCTTAGGGTTGAAAGAGGCAGGGAGGGGTGTACCATAGCCGCACAGCGTGTCGGGTTTTAATGGCTTGCCAGTCAGTCAGTCAGTCAGTCAGTCAGGCAGTCCTTCCTTCCGTCAGTCACACATTCAATATTCATATTCATATTCATATTCCCGAGCTCTGGCTCTCGGTGGGCCTCTCTGTGGGTCTCTCACTCTCGTTTAAGCTTTTAATGATTTCCAAAGTTCTGTCCGCGAAAAAAAAAGGAGGAACTTTCGGATTTAATGCGCTTAGCCCCGGACGTTTAACTGCAAAAACTTACGAGTACTCCGTACATTTCTTTTCCTTCTTTTGCTGTGATTTAGTTTTGGAAAATCTTCTTCTATTTTTTTTGTTCACGCGCCGCCTGCTATTCAAAAAGGAAAATCGTCCTGCTATTTTTTATGGCAGCGGGCGGGCGGGCAGGCGACAAAAAACTATTTGTGCAAACAACAAAGAAAACTTGCGCGCAAAAAGGAAAATCATCATCAGCGGCAGCTACAGGAGGAGCAGGACCAGCAGGAGTGGGAGATGGAGATGGAAAGCCTCTGAAGGAACATCGCAAGTGCAGCCAACTACAAAAGCGCAACAAAAGCAATTTAAATTTAGCCAGCGGCATTTTCTCGAGCACAGAACAGAACAGAAAGCAGAGCGGAGCGGAAAAGCGCCGAAGAAGAGCCGCCGTGCCGTGGCCCGGTCCACGGCTGTCCACGAGCGGAGGGTGCGCGTACAGCATTTCATTTCATTTGCCGGGCAGCGGGCGAGAAACGTTTTTAGTCATAACTTTTTAATTTGTTTGTCAGCGACAGGCAACCACCGCGGGGGGCAGTCCCCACATCCAAATCGAAACCCAAGCCAGGGATTCTGCTCCTCCGATTCTGCAGCAGAGTAGCAGGATGCCAAAAAAAGGTACCGAATCGGCGATCCAAGTCCGAGAGTGGGTTCCTGTCTGATTAGCGCAATTGTGAGAGCCCCAGACCAGCCAAGGGACAGACTTTGGTTGCCCCAAAAAGTATGCTATGGAAATCGATTCGAGAAGAATGAACGAAATTCATAATCAACAAGACAAGACCCTAGGGCCTGTAGAAGGCGAAGCATTAGATACACTAGCAGGTCCATCAGCTGCTTGGATTGCTCCTGGATTTATTCTGTATTTTTATTCCGGAGAGAAGGCCTGCGAATCCAGCAACAAAATACACAACGAGACATATTTCTAAACATCTCTACAAATCCCAAATACCCTCCACAGCAGAGTAAGAGCAACAGCATCACAATGCTTTGTCCCTCTCCGGTTTGTCCCCCCAAAAGCAGCATTTGATCAATGCAAAAATGTGTGCTCGGTGTACATGTCTCTAGGGTTGATTTATCTATTTACTCGACAGCCTCGTCATCGGGTGGAAGGCAGGCTCCTTTTGGGAGCTGTCAATATTTAAAACGTTGTCCTTGCTGTGTCCTGCTAGCCCACCCTCTTGTCTGTCCACCTCCCCTGCTGTCGCTGCTGCCACTGCTGCCGCTGCTGCTCCGTGCTTAACAAGAGTTTATTGAATTTTATTTTCTCATCTCAGTTTGATGGCAGCTCTTCTCCGCTCCCCGCTGCCACGCTCCTCTTCTCCATTTTTTTGGGGGGCAACATATTGCTTGTCCTATTTCTTGACATACTTTTTCCTTCTGGCAGGACTCTGGCCTGCATTTAAATTTCAAATTGTTTTATTGCCGGACCCCGAAAATAATTGAAAATTCTCTAGATGGAAAACACTTTCTTTTTCTGTTTTTTGTGCCCCGCTTGTAAATCGCTTAATATACACAAAAAAACACCAAAATTTGTTATAAATTTCCAGGACGCGAAGGGGCAAAACTTTTCCGCCGTGTTTGCTCCCCATGTCCGGCCCGTATCCGTGTTCAAGTTTTTCGATTACGGATTAATGTAATATTTTTTATATTATTATTTTGTTGATTTTTTTCCGCTGACCCCTGACCCTCTGTTTCTAGTGGCGCCTGTTTGTTTGACTTGGACGCTGGCTTGAAAGTTTGATGAATTTTTTCAAATTTAAAAAGTTTATTTATTTGTGCGTTTGTAAGTTGGCCGAGAGCCGGGCCAAGAGCAGAGCGGAGAATCCCGGCTTATTAGAAGTCCCACTCGCTGCCCCACGCAGACGACACTTCAAAGGCGTCCCCCCCCCAATGCCCCACCGCCCGCTAATATGTTTATTTGAATTGCTTTTCCTCGACGCAGATTTTCCTAATTTGAAAACATTTTCTATTTACCCTCCGCTCCGCACTCCGCACTCCGCGCTCCGCGTAGCATCTTTTATGTCTCTCCTCTGTGCCACTGTCAATATCCTTATTTATCTGCGGTTTTGCGGGGGCTTTATTAGCACCTTTGGCGGTTGTTTGCATCCCCCCAAGGATCCACGGGAGTGTGGGAGGCTCTATTTCATCCGGTATTTGCTTAGGCAGTTGCCTGTTGACAAAAATACCCGTACCCGTACCCATACCCGTACCCGTACTCGTACTCGTGTATTTGCCAGCAGCACATGTTCCGGAAAGGGAGCCCCTGCCGTTGTTTTAGTGCTAAATATTTATTAATAAATTTAAATATGATTTTTCACGGCGGATTACAATTGCAATTGCAATTTGTGTGTGTCTGTGTGCGGTATTTTGTTGAAGCAAATAAGGAAATACCTCAATAACAATTATGATTACACACAGAAATGTGGGAATATTTCCATGTCCGAATGCATTTAATGGATGCCAGAAATATTCCACAAAAATAATGCAAAAATCAACATTTCACTGTGGCAAATCGGGCTAATGGATGTGTACTCCATGGCTGTCCAGGGCTGTGGGAGGGGTGCCAAATGGAGGCGGGGCGGGGCGTATGTTAAACAAAATCAATTACAGATAATTTAACGTCAATGGATGGTAAGGGGGAAAGGGTCGCGGGGAGCACGGCCATAATAGAGTCATTTAAGTACAGTTTAAACATTAATACGGGGGGTAATTGCAGCGTCTAACACTCCTGCAGCTGGCTGGGGCAGCGGATAAATCGATACTAAATGTGGCAGACTGGCAGACTGGCCGGCTGTCCGATTGCGTTCCACAAACAAAGCAGAAACCAACACACACCCACACAGACACACACGCAGGACACATAAAACACAGGATATACGTGGGGGCTCAATACATCACACGTGGAGGACACAGAGGAGGCCGCCGCCGCTGCCGCCGCCGCGTTTGTTTGACTCGCGACCACACAACTGGGGAAATACAACTAAAAACTAGTCCGAGTCCGACTACGACTCCGAGTCCTGGCAAACAGGGGGCAGAAACAGCAAAAAAAACACAGCGTAAAGCAACGCAGGAGCTGCCACACTTTTTGCTCGCCTTCTGGCGCCTGCAGTTTTCCCTCTCTGTCTGTCTCTGTCTCTCTGGTCTCTGGTCGACGGCCAACAAATTGCAGTGACATTTTCAACGCCAACTAATCAATATGGTCCGACACATGTGGCCAGGAGCAGCAGTAGGGAGGAGGACTAGGAGGAATAGGAGGAGTCCTCGGGCAGGACAAAGCGTAAGTGCTAGCCAAACAATTGCGGTTAATGCTCGCCCCCTGGAACGCGCGATAGTTATGACTGATAAAATGCAGAATAATAAACCCCCAGTCCGTTTTTGGTGCAACAAAGTCCAGCTTTTAGACCCTTACATTCCCTGAGAATATGTACAGGCCGATACAAAGAAGAGGCAGAGGCAGAGGCAGAGGCTCATTGGTATGCCAGTGGCATGGTTTTGCGGAGGTTGCACAATATTTTATTACGAGCCATTGAACCCGAAGGACGTGGGACGTGGGACGCGGAGCCCCATAAAAAGGCCAGAAAGAAGGAATCAACTTGCAGAAGGATCCACGGTATTCGAATATTCATATATAATTTCATTTAATTTGCGTTTAATCGACTCCTCCTTCGAGGAAGTGTCTGCACAAACAGACACACAGACAGACGGACAGACGGACGGATAGGATGGTTAACTCCTGTATGTCCTGCTTGTGGCAATTATTATGTGATGAATAAATAGATAATTATAAAATCGACTTTTAAGTGGCATATCTTAGACACTAGCTTAAAGGAATCCGGACCTAAGTATAGGTCTCGAATATCAGTAATTAACACAAAGAGGCGGGGGGGTGGCAGGGTGGTAGAACTACGAGAGAAACGTACAACAAATTACAACAACAACAACAACAGCGTATGAAGAAATGTATCTACGGATGGAGTGATGGAAGAGTTGTTCTACAAGAAACGTCTCTACAGAATTTACAACAAATATGGATGGCAGGCAAAAGCTCAAGTTCCAGACAGAAAGATACAAGATATAGAAAGAAATAGTTATAGATATAGATATAGATACAGATACAGAGTGAGAGAGGGAAAGAGAGACAGAGAGAGAGAGAGTAATTCTACTTTTTTTTTTGATACGAAAATGACTGGCGGGAAAAAAAAGACTCCCAAAGAGAGAGAGTGAGATCATTTTCATATCATTTTCTTTTCTTAGTTTTCGTTTTTTTGTTTTGTTTTAGTGAACACACAAACCTTTTTAGGAGAAGATAAGTGTAGTGAAGTTGGCGATGGCATAGAACAATCAGAAGATGCAGAACTGCAGCCGCTGCTGGCGCTGCTGCATCCCGTGGCGGCACGGCCCCCAGCCCCGCCCGCTGATGGCGACGGCGGCGATGGCGATGGCTGCAGTGGTCCCGGCCCCAGCAGCGAGAGCAGGGGCACGGGCGCACCGCCGCCGCAGCCGCCATAGCCGGGGCCAAGGCCAAGGCCGGCGCCCAAGATGCCAGCAGCCGCAGGTGCAGGCGGCTGCTTAGTAGTAGTGGTAGTAGTTCTAGTTACGGCTGATAGATTAACTGTATTATTTACATTGTTGGTCGGTGTGGTTGCTGCGGACGTGGGCGTGGCGGCCGTGGCAAACATCGCCGAGGCGGCCACTGCCGCCGCCCCAGCCGGTATGATCGTGAGCGGCGTGCTCGGCGCCGCAAAGAACTGTGGCGCTGCCGCTGCCGCCCCCACAGCCTGGGTCCCGGCCTGGTACTTGGTCGGCGTGGCCGGTGCAGCGGCCACGCTCACATTGTTCACCTGCAGTTGCATGTACGTCTGCAGCATGGCCTGGGCCTGTGCCTGGGCCTGAGCCTGCGCTTGGGCCTGTGCCTGGTAGTGGTACTGCTGCTGGAGCTGCTGTTGATGCTGCGCCTGGGCTTGGGCTTGGGCTTGGGCTTGGGCCTGGGCCTGGGCTACCGCCACTTGCTGATGGAAGACGGCCGCCTGCTGCTGCTGTTGTTGTTGGTGGTGCTGCTGGTGCTGCTGCTGCTGCTGATGCTGCTGCTGTTGGTGCTGGTGGACGGCAACGATGCTGGTCTGCATGGCCGGCGTGGGGTAGGCCTGATAGGTGGCTGCTGCAGTCGCGGCTGCCGCCGGATGCTGCAGATGCGGATGTGGATGCGGATGCGTGGACGGCGGTGCGTGCAACAATTGCATTTGCTGTGCGTGGTGTGAAGGGTTTTTGCTCTATTCAGATTATTTGTGGTATTTTTTGTTTGGTATTTTTGTTTGGTATTTTTGTGGTATTTTTCTGGTTTTCAGTTTTTTATTTTTGAATTGGCAAAAACACAAAAATTCATGGACTCAAAGCAAACAAAATTTCATTTCTACAAAACACAAAAATGAACTGAAAATATTTCTTCCTCGTTTCAGTCAGTATTTTTTTTAGTATTTTCTGTGGTTTGGTGGCGCGAACGAGGTCGGAGGTTACCTAAGATTTCTGTTAAAATTATAAATTGTTGTTGTGGGGAGGGGTAACAAGAGAGAGAGAAGAGAGAGAGAGAGAGACTACAGGAAGTGATTCGAGTTTTGGCACTGGTGGAAGGAGAGCAGTGGATAGCGAGTTTAGCGAGCGCTACGAGTGGATAGATAAATCTACAACTGGAACAGTAGAACAGTAGTGAGCGATAGACATAAAGAGAGAGAGGGAGACAGAGTGAGAGTAAGAATTCTTGAGAAGAAGTCGAGAAAGTTTCAGCTTTCAGCATCGTTTTATTTTGAGATTTGAATGTCAATGGCTTTTGGGCTAGCAAGAGAACATAAAAGTAAAAACTATTTACAGAAGAAAGGCACGAAAGAGAGATCATTAAAACAAAACTAGTTCTCGAACCCAAAACCGACAAAAAACCAATCAAAAGCAAGTATTTTACAATATTCAAAACTTAAAATTAAGATCCCAAAACCATTGACACCATCTTTCGAAGAGAGATAGAGAGAGATTATAGTAAAGATATCAGCAGAGTGAGAGAGAGAGAGAGAGATGTAACCAACCAAAAAAAAAGAGAAAAACATGGTTAAGAGTAGAGGAATATAGCAAGTAGTGGGCTTTTTGCATAAACTGTACAATTCGGTATTATTGATTTTGCAGTATTTTGCAGTGGTATCTTTATATATGGATGGATGGATGGTTATATATAGTATATTTAGTTATTCATAAACTGAACAATTCCATGTGGTACATGGGGCATGGCATGGTATGGCTTTAAGGACAAACTCAAAACGTCTTGCGTCTCTCAGAGATTTTCACTTTCAATTCAATCGATTCTCTATATATATCTTTTCACATATAGTATTCTTTTTTTTTTGTATTAATTTTGCGGTATTCTTTTGGTATTCTTTCGGATTTGTTTTTGGATTTTTGATTTTGATTTGGATTTGATTTGGGCGGCGCTTACCATGATTAAATCTTGTATAGGGGAGGACTCGGACTCGGCTGCTGAATCGGATGTGGCGATTTCGCTCTTTACCGTTAGCGGCGACACTGCTGCTGCTGCTGCTGCTGCTGCTGCTGCTGGTGTGGTGGCAGAGACTCCAACTGCTGCTGCTGCTGCTGCTGGAGACGCTGACGCAGACGCTGATGGAGGTGCCACCGGCGGTGCGTTCGCTATGGGCGTGGTCGTGGAGGCGTTAACGGCTAGCGATGCTTGAGAGCTGCTGCTGATACTTAGCGCTGCAATCGCTGCTGACGCCGTGGTTTCTGTTAACGCGGCAATGATGACAGATTTTATTGGCAACAAATCTTGATTAAAAAATATCTCAGCTGATTCTGTTTTTGGTTTTTTGTTTGTTGTTTGTTGAAGGTTTTTTGTGCACTTTTTTGTTTTTGTGGTTTGTTTAATTAATTTTCTTGGCCCGTTTCGATTAGTTGTTTGATGATTTGTTGTTGTGTTTTTTTGGTAATTTCTTGAGGCTTTTGGGACAGGACTCTTAGCACAGGATGTGTGTGGTTGGTGTGTAGGGATTGGATATGAGCTCTGGTGTTTCTTTTTTGTTTCTGTTTAGATATGATTAGATATACACATATATATATATTGTATAATGTATATTTGATATATATTTTGTTTTTGTTTTAATGCCAATTGGTTTCCTAAAGCCTTACGCAAATTGTTGCTACGATTCGAGTAAGAGGATCCCCGTGCAGGACAACAGGACACACCAGAAAAATAAACGCTAACAACTTTTGCTATGCATCTACTGTTTCGATTGGATTTTGAGCGTATCTTAAGCGTATGTATCTTCTAGTATTAATTGTGTGTGTGTGTGTGTGTGTGTGTGTGTGTGGTGTGTGTTCCTATATCGTATATCACTACTGGAGGAGGTTTCGATTATTTGTTTGTGTGGGTTTTAGAGATCTATAAAGTTTTGAAAACCGTTCTTCGAAGATTGTTAAGATTGATTGTTAGATTGATTGTTTGAGGGAAAGAGATTGTCGTAGTATATAGTAAAAGGTTTCGCACGAGGTTGGATCGTTAGATCGTTAGATTGGATTCGATTAGATTAGATTGTGCTAAAGCTAGCATAAAAGTTCTTTATAAATATAGTATCCTACAGATACAGTTGTAGAAGATGTATATAGATATAGATATATATATAGATCATATATATAGGGTATATATCTGATCCGATGTGTATATATGAAATACGCTAATTTCGTGTGATTGTCAAAACGCGTACTCTTGTCGATCGAGGCATTTGATTTGACCCGGCGATCCCTTTAAAACTTACCCCTCTTAACCTTTAACCCTTAACCCTTAAATATGCTAGGAATTCTAGGATAAAAATCTTCTTGTGATTTGATTTGATTGTTTGATTGATTGATTGGTTGGTACTCTCTCTCTGGTACTGTACTGTGAGAGTTCTCTGATTGACGCTGCTTGCTTATGGTTTACAAATTGACTGTCTTGTATCCTTTATCCTTTATCCTTTCTATCCCCTAGACACTTATGTTCTACAGGGGGGATTGGGGTTTTCTGGGGGTGCTATTTCTGTAATATCAATATTTATTTAGCTATTTCTTTTGATTTCTACTTCTTCTGTTTGATTCTCCTCATCTTTTGCTTGCCGATTGCTTTTCCTTTCGTTTTCCTTTCGTTTTCCTTTGGTTTTCCTTTCTTTGATGCTGATATGTCGCTATTTCGCTTCTTGTAAATACATCTATACTTAATTTTCAATTCAACAACCTTTCCTTGGGGGGAGCGGGTGGCTTCTCCTTCTGTCTCTCTGTTCTGTTTACCCTTTGACCTGCTTATCACCTTTTCCTAATTGATTTTCCCCCCGTCACCTCTTTTAAATTACGCTCAAAATTAACAACCAAACACACACGTAAATATATATATTTATATATGGATATATAAATTTATATAAAATTCACAATTATTTTTTTGTTTGTCTCAACAGGATCTTTTGATTTATTCTTTTTTTTGTAAATATCTTTTGCAAATCTTCAATTTTTAATATATTTTATTCTTTTTTAAATACTGCTCTCTCTGGTTTTTATGGGAAATTCTTCTGATTCTAGCAACAATTTGCCACTTTTTTCTCTTGCGTTTTTTTTCTTATTTTGTGCCGTTTTTTAATATATTTTTTTCTTTCGTTTTGTTCTGTAATGCTTTGATGGTGGGGTAGCGATGGGTCGGGGGTTCGGGAAGGGGTACTTTGGGTTTTTTTAGAAAAATACCAAGAGATTCTTTTCGCTTTTCGGCCTTTTACTTTTCTTCTTTTTTTTAAGCTGGTTTATTTCATTTGGCTGTTTGTCAGTTTTCTGTTTTCTATTTCTGCTTCTGGCCAAAGAAACGACAGAAATTTTTGAAGTGTGATTAAATTTA
Organism: Drosophila lowei; assembly: GCA_008121275.1. NCBI lineage: Eukaryota > Metazoa > Arthropoda > Insecta > Diptera > Drosophilidae > Drosophila > Drosophila lowei. The sequence continues at coordinate 31,515,849 of CM017777.1, read as the reverse complement.
ATGCGAGGAAATACGTTAAAAATATAAATTAAATAAACTCCATTTCGAAATGAAAAGCTGTCCAAATCAATTTTGATCCAAATACCGAGAGCATTTATGCCCCGAATTTTCGAGTGTTTTTCCTTTTATTTTTGCCAATTCAAAAAACGAACAAAAAAAATGGGCAACAATTAAATAACGAACAATTAAAATATTGCACAAAATAAGAAACAAAACACAAAACGGGGGAGACACAATGGGCATGAATATTTAATAATAATTTGCTCTTATTACCAATCGAGTGTCGAGTCAGAGAGTCGTTCAAGTAGGAGATGAAGTGATGGTTTGTTTAATTTTTTTCAGTTTTCAGTTTTTAGTTTTCGAGTTTTTGTTGCGGTTTTTTTTTATTTTGATTTGCTTGGCGATTTTTTGTATAATATTTTTTATATATCGTTTATCTGTTATTGGAGATTGTTATGCAGTTTATTGTTGTTGTTTTGTTGTTGTTGTTGTTGTGGCGGATCTTGTAATTATGGCTCTGGAACAAAAGCAAAACAAAAAGGTTGGAATATTTCGCGTTTTGGAATATTTTGTGCTCTCGCTTTTGTGTGTTTTTCGTGTGTGTGTGTGTGTTTTTTTTATGTGTGAGCTTCAAGTGTTTTTGGGTGATTTTTTTTTTTATTTGGGGAATAAAACACGTTTTTTTTTTTGTGGAAGAATTGAATGACCGACAGAGCAGAGCACAGCGTTCTCTTTCTCTCCTCTTTCTCTTTCTCTTTGATTAACACACGCACAAAAATTTCTTTACCTTTACCGGTTTCTATATTATTTTTTGTATTTTTGTTGCTGTTGTATTTGAGTCACACTTTTGGCTGGCGCAAAAAAAATTAAACAACAAAAAAAGAAGCAACTCCGATGGCAGACAGCGTTGCCAAGCGGCCAGAAAGAAGAGTTTCGCCGTGCGAGAAATGCCGCGTGGGCTGAAATTCTTGGGCTCCTTCCCCCGCGCGCGCCCCAGCGGAGCGACCCGTGGAGAGACGTGTAATTACAACAATAAAAATAAACTACGGGAATTATTCGGAAGCGTACTTAGAGCAAAGCCAAAAGAGCCAGCGACAAGTGGCCAAGAGAGTCAGTGGCTTTGGCTGTGGCTCTGGCTCTGGCTCTGGCTCTGACTGAATGTGCGGCCTATTGGAACGTTGGCCCATAAGGTTTTATGGCATCGAGTTCTGGCCTCTGGGCTCTGGGCTCTGAAGGAAGAGCCCCCGACGACGCGCTACGTCTGCTCTTTTTTTTTGCCTGCTTTTTGTGTATTTTCGTTTCTTTTTTGTGGTTTTGTTTCGTTTTCGTGTTTTGCTTCACGTTCTTTTCGTTCACCAAAAACGTGTTTCTTTGTTGGCCCTGGCTCTGGCGCTGGCACTGGGCCCTGTGTGTTTTGCCGGCTATATGCTCATTCGGGCCTATTGCCCGAGCCACAGAGAAACAGAGAGAGAGAGAAAGAGAGAGGAGTGAGCACTGAGTGGCATATAAGAAATGATGAGAATATCATTAATGGGGATCGGACTCAAAGAGAGAGGGGGAGAGAGAGACAGTCTCGAGTCTCGAGCAACGAACTTTTGCTTGGCAATTCTTTGGCTTTGACTTTGGCTTTTTATTCTTTCTGGTTTCTTTTATTATTATTTTAAACATTTCTTCTGTTTGAGTGTGTGTGCTTGTGTCTGTGTGAGCACAAAATATTCTTTTCTTTTTAATAATTTTTGTTTTTTCTTTACTCATTTTTTTTGCTTACATTTGTTGTTGTTGTTGTTGTAGTTGTAGTGTAGTGTAGTAGAGCGAGGTGCGAGAATATACACTGAAGATTCAGATTTCAGATACGAAGAGTTTTTTTTTTTAATTTTGGTTTAAAGTTTTCGATTGGGGGGTTTTAAGTCACACGCGCAAAAAAGTGAAAACTACTCCACAGAACGGGAGAGAGGGCGAGCGAGCGAAAGACTGAAGACCGGCAAGAACTGTTTTAATAATTGTTTAAATTGTTTAAACTGATGGATTCTTATTCGTGTGATTGTTGTAGCGTTTTAGCGTTTAGCGTTTAGCGTTTAGTTGAGCGTCTTGTTCGAGTTCGAGAGTTACGCGTTTCGTTTCCGGGGGTTAACTTGGATGACTATTTCGTTGGGGATGCTACTACTGACTGATCCGGATATCATCGACTGGGAGCTGCTCTTAGACTTGGACTTGGACTTGGAGGTTTTTGGGTTTGGCGTGTCGGCGTATCGGCGTATCGGCGGCGTTCGTTATTTTCTTTTTATCATTATCCGCGTGCTGTGTGCGATGTACGTTGTTGCTGGTGTTGCGGCTGTTTTCGATTTGAACTCGACTTTGATTTGGATATTGAAATTTTCGTGAGTGAGTGGAGAGGAGAGACTCCCGTGCGCCCGATTGTGTGCGTGCGAGTGTGTGTGTGTGAGTGGGTGCTGCTGCTGCTACTGCTGCTTCTGCTGCTCCTGCTGTTACTGTTGTTCTTGTTCTTGTCGTCGGCGGCGGCAGCGGTGGTGGTGGTAGAAGTAGAGATGATGATGGTGGCAGCGGCGGCAACGTCAACGGCAACGGTAGCGGAGGTGGTGGTTGGTTTGTGATGTTATGAATGTGAATGTAGTAGTGGATGCGCTGGCTGCGACGACGACTGCGACTGCGACGGCAACAGAGGAGATACGGCTACGGCTACGGCTACTTCGACTCCCGGCTGCTGCTGCTGCTGATGATGATAATGATGATGATGATGGTGTGGTGTGGTGTGGTGGTGGTGGTGGAACACAGACGAAGAAGCGACCGCTGCTGCTGCTGTTCTACTGTAGTATATGGTGTGTGACTTCCTATGGAGCGCACAACGGGGCCTGCTGCTAGCGAGAGCGTACGAACGAACGGCGGACAGAGTTGGAACGGGTTAAAGCAAAGACTGTACGAAGACTGAAGTAAGAACGACTGGCATTCTAAGGTAATATACCTTTTTGTTTCGGAGTCGTCAGCAGCAGCAGCAGCAGCGGCAGCGGCAGCAGCGTAGCGTCGCTGCCTCCGTCAGATTGAATCTGTTGCGTCGACGCCAGCCGAGGCAGCAGCAGCGGCAGCGACGCGTGTTAACCAAAATAAAGCAACAGTGGAAAGGCCCAGAGAACCGGACGCCCGACCGACACCGACACCGACCGACCGACCGAAGAACCGACCAAACCGAGTCGTCGTCCGCCCCGAACCCACCCGGGGATGCTCTCGGCCTCGTGGCGTCGGCTTCGACTTCGGCATCGGCATCGACATCGACATCGGCAGCATTTCTCCTGCGGGCAGCGACTCCGAAAAGCGGAGGAATGCTTTCGGAGCAGCACGTAGCACACTGTGCCCCTGCCTTTAGCTCTCACTCCCTCTCTCTCACTGGCTCTCGCTCTCAGCTGTTGTTTGGTTACCTGCCGGTTTCTGATTTCTGTGTTGCCTCTTCTTTGATTCTTCTTCTCTGCTGTTTCGCTTTGGACACATTCTTTGCTGGTTTTAGGCCTGGCTTGATCTTGATCTTGGTCTCTCTCTCTCCTTCTCTCTCTTTCCCTCTTTCCTCTTCCTCAGGTGCGCGCAATTATCAATTGCCTTTCGGTCATTATTCTCAGAATGTTCATGGATGATTCGTATTTAACGTGTTTCCTATAGCACTGTTATACCATGCCACACACTCGTATGAGTATAAGTACAGGTATAAGAGTATAAGACTTTCGAGGATCGCGGCCTGAGTGGGGGGCGGAATGGATGCTTATGCTTTCACCTTCGTGCCAAATCACACGAGAGGACACACAACCTGTGCTGCTGCTGCTTCTGCTGCTGTTGTAATGGCTATTGTTGCAGTAACATTACTGGCACACACACACACACCCACAAATACACTCGGACACACACATAGGTGGGCTCCCCCATGTGAGATAGCAAATGCATGCGCCATGCGTGCGCGCCCCCTCCTCCAGGAGGTGCGAGCGAGTCCGCTGCCCGCTAAGGGTGCACAAGAGCAAGAGATTGAGGGAGAGAGAGAGAAAGAGCGAAAGCGCTGGGGGGAAGTAGTAAGGGGCCACAAAAAGTGGGGGCGCAGGGGTTGGAAAAGCGAAAAAAGGCAAAACGACGACGACGACGACGTCAGGCGGGCAGCGATGGCAAAATCAACGAGAAAATAATAATTGTTACACCTGCTTCGGAAATGCGCGCCAGGGGGGTGGAAATGGGGTGGCACACACCAACACACAGACGCACACACAAATAGAGACAGAGACGAAACACACGACAAGGAACGAGAGCTTCGTCGGCTGCTTTCAGGTGAGCATCATCGTTGCCACCACCCCCAATCCCCAATAGAGGCGGTCGCAGCAGCAACGGCGGCAGAGGCAGCAGCACGCTGCCCAAATGCCGAAGCACGGAAAACGCACGAGCCACGAGCCACCAGCCACGAGCACGAGGGCGCCCTGCTGCCGAACGTCACTGGGCCGAGGGCCGATGGTCGACGAAACACGAGACTCCGAATGCGGGCAGCGCGCATGACGCCAAGGTGCAAATTTGTGCGTAGGTATGCGAATGGCCATTGTCTATGAGTGTGTGCGTGTGTGTGCGAGTGGGTGGCCCACCCACCCCCTCAGGGAGGGGTGTATACAACAGCTGTAGCAGAACTTTGTTGTTGTAAGGGGTAGTAGGCATGTAGCTCTCTCTCTCCGTATGCTAAGAGGGGTAGTGCTCGTACAGTGGCTGTTAAGCGAAAGCTCCTTCGGCTAGAGCTTTCTGTTAAGCCTCAAAGGACGCGTGGAAGGAGCAACAGTTAAGACATTATCAACTTGTTGTTCCGCTAGGACTTGATGAGCCCCATCATCAACTCCAGAACTCCCTCCTAGAAGCCAGAACACGGAGCCCAGAGCCCAGAACTTGTGTCGTCAAAGTTCGCTCGAAGCTTTAATTGAACTAATCAAATGGGAATAAACATGTTAATGAAACTTTGACGGTCGCTTGCGGCTGGAGTCAAGACCGGGAATATTTGTCGGTTCGGTTGGGTGGATTTTGATGGCAATAAAGCTAAGGGCACTGCATGGGAACCATTTACGATTTATGATTTTACTCGCTTTTTGGGAAAAAAACAGACTTGTTTATGAAGGAATGTTTTCTAGACCATTTCTACTGATATATTAAAGGACAGTTACCAAAAACCAGAGATTTTTCTGCTGAAAAACCAGTTTTTAATAAAAAGATTCCCAATTTTGATTGTTAATAGTGGTATTAACGGATTTATAAGAAAATCTGTTTACTATTTTTGTGTAAATACGCTTTCATTTTATTTCTAAAGAGTCCTACAAAAGACTTAAAAAAAAAAGGTAAAGAAGGATACCGAATCCCCAGTTAAGAATAGTTTAAGAACAATATATTAATTCTTTTTCAGCTCACATAACGGTATACACCTTTAAAAGAAATTATGAAATTAAAAAAGAATATATGTCCGTTAAAGAAAATTTTGAAAAATACGAAAACTTTTTTTTTTTTAAATTTATATTATCTTTCTCAAAACAAAAACTTGGTCTTTCCAGAAAACAATATCCACAGCTAATATTTTTCACATAAGAGAAACAAAAAAAAACGAACCGACATAAAGGTTTTTCAATGATAAAATTTGCTCCAAAACCTAAATATTAGGTTTATTTCCTTTCGCATTACTGTATATCCACTAAATATTCAAATCTATGGGAACGCTAGGTTCTACATTAAACTACGTGCTAAATAACATACATATATGTACAACTACAGTATTAGTATTGTATCCCAAATACTCCTATAATACCCGTAGACTTTCAATTTTCCAGTAAATTAAATCAAAAAATGGAAATAGGAGATACATAAATAAAATAAAAAAATTAAATTAAATAAAAATTTGTTGCCTGATATCCTGATATGGAAAACATTCCGACTGGTTTGTATTGTTTATGGTTTAAAGTTTAACAATGTTCAGTTAAACTGTAAGGGGAAAATGACGTGATAAATAAGTACTCGAACTGACTAAGGCAATTACTCTGACAGATTATTGTCTCAAATAGCCGCTATGGTCCCACCCACAGAGAAGAGCCAATAGCCTAAAAATGTAATATTGAAGCACAAGTGTCAAAGGAAAACAAATGGAAAAATGTATAGTAAATGTATAGTTAGAAAGACAGAGTTGAAGATGAAGAGGAACAAGTAAACCCTAGGCGGGCGGGACGGAAGAGCAATACTAATAAGACTGAGAGACCAGAGAGAAGTTTGAGGAGAAAAAGGGGCTTTCCTTGGCAAATCCTACGGCTTTTAAGAGAGGGAATCTTCATGAGATGCAGCCTGGTCTCTTAGGAAGAAAACCCAATGTCTTGAAGGGTCCCAATTAAGTCCTCGGAGGGCAAAGATAAGGCAAAGATTGTTTTTGAAGAGACCCGAGCATATCTTGATATTTTTGGTAATGAGGAGACCAGACGCAGGAACCATATTCTAAGATAAGCCGGGCAGTAGTAGTATTTACTAAAGATAAAATGCTAAAATCACTCTTTATAGGCTTAAACGTATCTTGTTTCATCTACCATTTAGTTGATAAAATATTCAATGATAAAAGTGCAGTTTTTTGGGGGATATCCTCCACTTGAAATTAAAGCTCACAATCAGGATTGACATAAAACACACTCACTCACGTGGAAAAAATCCCCTAAATGCACTTCACCATGCAAATCGGTTAGAGAGCAGGGGGCCACGACAGGCTATGAGTTTTCCACTAATAAAAATAAATTTCATTTAGCGGCAATTTCTGTTTATCCTGTTTTTGTTGTTGTTGTGTTTTTAAGAACCTTTATCCTTGAGTTTAGTCCGTAAACCGTGAGGTACGGCACGGTACGGTATGGTTTTAGCCTTGTCAGCCTCCCCCACCCCCATCCACGCTTTTTAGTAGCATTAAAACAGGCGCGAGCGAGCGAGAGAGAGAGACAGAACGAGTCTGTGCATAAAAATCGCTTTGTTATTGTTGCATCAACATGAGAGCTCCAAAGCTATGGCATCGTCATCGATGACGCCGACGAGCTGTTGTAGTTGTAAACGGTTTATGGGATTTACGCGCAATTTGTTGGCAACTTTCCAGGGGGCACGGGGCATGGGGCACGGAGCATGGGGCAACCAAGAGCTGTACAGTACTGTCAGGGTTCGAGGTTCGATATATAAAACAATATGCGCCTCCGTCCCAATCTAAGCCTGGCTCGTTAAATGATTTTCCGTTTGTTCTCTGCCCCCCGTCTCTTTGGCTTTGTTTTTGTTGTTGGTAGTTGAGACAACAACAACAACATCAACATAAAAGAATTGTAAAACGCAGCTTACCTGCAAAGAGCATAAAAAAACAAATACTCGGAGCAGGAGGCCTAAATATTGATTAAGCTGTAAAAGAAAAAATGTTGGCCAAAAATGGCCAATGTGCATATAAAACTCGGTTCAATTGGCTGTACAATCTGATAATTCTCATCCCCGGAATGGAGGGGCATGGGATGCGTTCCAAAATACTGGATGGCAACAATGTTGCAAGCAACAAGTTGACCAAGTACAGCCACACACAAGCAAGCAACAGAATGCAGTTTTCATGCCACTCCAGACACAGACGGAGAAGTACCTATATATATGTCTGTTTGTCTTTATGTCTGTATCTATAAGCACATATATCTGTATATAAGTTTTGTATCTTTATGTGCATGTGCGCATAATTTTGCTAGCCAACGTGAGAGGCAGAGTTGTGGGGCAGCAACAGCGGCAGTTAGTCGAACGGCTCAGGCATGCAACAGGCAATGAATCTCAATCTCGGCTACGTTGTCGCTGGCTCTGGCTCTGGCTCTGGACCTGGACCCAACAGCAGCGAGACAGTGGATCCACAGAGCCAGTGCCTGCTCCCTGCTGCCTATCCCTCTCTCCTCGTCCCCATCTCTCAGTGCCGTTGACTTTGGCAATTCAAGTGCAACAAGCAACTAGCAACAACCCCGCCATGGTGCCGCAGACGACATTCAACTTCAACTTGCAATGTTTTTTAGGAGAGAAATATGCGGTAACAGCATTTACTAGTCGCAGTCGCAGTCGCGACTCCAAGTCCAAGTCCAGAGCCAAGCCAAGCGAATCTGGCGACCCACCAACGAATGAACGAAAGAACGAGCCAGGAGGGAACGGAGGCAACGGCAGCAGGTAGAGGGCGAGGGCGAAGGCGAGGAAGAGGAAGAGGGAGCCAACGAAGCAACAACACAAAGCACGAAACAGTCAACTTGCCACATTTTAATTCACTCGAATATTTCTTCGGCAACAGCAACAGCAGCAGCAGCAGCAGAGGCAGCAGCAGCAAGTAAAGGGTATTCTCATTTTAAGGAGGAGTCTGCCACCTTTTACAGATGGAAGGCACTTAAGGGATAGGGGATGGATATATGTATAATCCAAGATACGTAATATATTGAATGGATATAAATGCAACAAATAAAGCTGGAGACCGTGGTCTACCTTTCGTCAAAAAATGAGCAATAATCACATACAAATTATTCATAATTCTTATGACACACAGAATAATCAAAAAACAAGGGTTCTTTCTTTCTTTAATTTTTTTTGTTTTTTTTTTTTTTTTTTAAAATGTTTAATTATTTATTTTTAATTTTAATTTTATTTTATCTCTTTGCTTTTATAACTTTTACTTCTAAGTTTAATGTTAACTATGTATTTTTACTACCAAATTTAATAAATAAATTAAGACAACTATTTTTAAATTATTTTTTGTTTTTTTTTCTTATATATTTTTTTTTTTTTTTTTTCTTATATTTTTTTATTTTTTTTTTTTAATTTTTTTTTTAATTGCTTCATAAATTTTTTAAAATTTAATTGAAAAAAATTTTTTTTTTTGATCTCTTAATTTTTTAAATTTTTTTTGTATTTTTTAATAATTTTAACTATTCTAAAATATTTTTTTTGTTATTCATTTTTTAATATTTTGTTGTATACTTTTTGTTGTCTTCCAATTTTATTTTTTTTTTTTACTTTTTCTTTGTATTTCCATTTAACTGCTTTACTGCTAAGCCACACTGGGACAGAGAGAGAGAGAAAACAGAGCACAAGAGAGCGAGAGGATCCAAACACTTTTCCAGGGTATCTTTTAGTCTGATGATTTTGAGACTCGAACCTTCTTCTTGGTTGAAGTTTTTGCCTTATTTTCTAGCTATTTTTATCTGCCTCTCTTGGACGTTGGTTCCCGCCGTCGCTTGTTCTTATTGCAAATGGCATAAACGGCAAAATTGCATGCAACTCCGCACACACACACACACACAGGCACACACACACACACACAAAGATAGATGCAAGTTGCAAGACTCTGACCAGGGTCTGTGCTGGTGCCTTCTACCATCTTCAGGTCTTCTACGGGCCATGACTTTGTCTTGAGCTTAACTTGGCTGACTGGCTCCCCCTCCCCGCTCCTCGTGGCATTCCATTCGCCTGCTGCTGTGGCTGCCGCTTTTGGCCATAAGTCGCCGCTGGAATGTGTCGCCTTGGCCCCCAGTCCCAATCCCAAGCCCCACAAGACACATGGCAATAGAATTATAGTGAGTCCCGGGGCCTGTCTTTCGGTTTATTTTAACTGGAATTTATTGCCCCACCGAGTGGGGCTGAGGGGGAGGCAAATGCAATGCAAATGCACTTTTCCCTTGAGAACACATCATTCATGCAACGATCTTCCCGACGATCTGCATAGATTCTACCCCGATCGTGTCATGGCATCTTCAACAAGATAATTGCACAGTCGGCTACGGGTTTTCTGCAGCGGCTCTAATCTTGTGCTACAGTTCACTGGAGCATGCAACATGAAGATGCAACGCCATGCATTCAGTTGACCATGAACCCCCCGGTGTCTGAACGTTATTCTTTAGTGGAGGACCCCCTCCCCACACCGTTTTGGTATCCCCTTGACATTTTTGTGTTGGCTGCCTCATTGATGCCTCATTTGGCTGCTTGCCACCGAGACCACCACCCTTGACCCAGTGCATTGCATTTCAGGTGCTCAGATTTCGATTTCGATTTCCGTTTCCTCCAAACCGATTCCCACCGAAGCCAAGCCCAAAAGCCCAGACCCAAATGCAATCCACTCTCATGAAACATTTTCAATAACGAAATTCCAGCCAAAAAGGGCAGCCAACATCCAAGCGGAAAAGGGACAGAAAGGGAGCAGGGGAGAGCAAGGACGGGGGCTGGAAGAAAAAATAAAACGTGAATCGGAGTCTCGACGCCGTCGCAATTATATTTGGACCGCAAATCAAACAAGTTTGGCAACTTTGCCCAGCGACAGGCATTTTGTGGCACCGCAAGAGGGAGAGGAGAAGCCTGCCAGAGCAGAAGCAGAAGCAGCAACAGGAGCAGGAGCAGGAGCAGGAGATGAGGCACTGCAGCGACCACAACAGCTTCATCATCAGCAGCAGTCTGAGCCACAGCCTGCCACTGCCACTGCCACTGCCACACTGCCACTGGCACTGCCAGAGGATGCAGAATTTCAAGAGTCTGAGGTCTGCATTTTTGAGATTCCGCCGTCGATTCGGTGCTGCCATTGCCACCAAGAGAACCGAATGCAAGTGTCTGTGTGTGTGTGTGTTGCGGGTGCGGCCATATGCAGCAGAATAAAAGAAAAACCAAGGGTGGGGGGGTGTGCGGCACTGGGTAGGGAAATATATTCCACAATTGCATCAATCGAAGCATCAGGCAATGGCAGTCGACTGGCAGGCAGGCAGGGCACGTCGTCCATTAGGTGGAAGTGCTTTTGCTATTATCGCCGGCAAGCGCGACGCTAATGGGGCGCATAAAGCTCGTTATGATTGCCACCAGTCCGAGACGGGGATCGAGAGTCAAGGAGTCGAGGAGCCGAGGAGTCAAGGAGTAGTCACAGGAGACGTCCCTGGACGTTGTCGCGTAATGAAGCATAATCTCGTTGTAACCACTTACAACCAATAAGGAGAGCAGCAACAACGGCAACGGCAACGGCAACAGCAACAGCCATGCCCAGAAATGCTCGCTAAGCGGATTGGGTCACAGCACGCAATCCTGAAAAGGACTCCGGGCAGGCGACAACTACTTGGCATATCCTGGCACACTGACTGACTGACTGACTGACTGACTGACTGAAATGGGTCCCTGACTGACCATCCCACCCGCCCAGCCAACCCTCTTATCGAGTGGCACTTTTTAAGTTTATTTACCTCGCCACTCGCCTGCTACGAGGACACTCGCCTGCTTCCCGGAACCTGTCCTGCGCCTGTCCTGACCCACCTATTGATGTCGCCCTGAGCTTTTCATTAGCGTGATTTGGCCAGAAAGCATTATGTTTGCCACTTGACAGAAGTATTCCATGCCATTCCATTCTTTTGGGCTCCCGTTCGTTCACTCGCTCGTTCGTTCCACTTCTTAGGGATTTTTTTTTTTGGCAGGGGAAGTCCTTCTTCAAGAGGCCTGGCCATCAAAAGGAAACTTGTTATATGCCTAATTTGAGCCAGAAGAGAGAGGAGAGAGAAAGAGAGGAGAGAGGGGGAGAGCCAGTGCAGCTTGAATGGAGTCGAATGCCTAAGCACAGCACATTTCGTTTAGGAGGATTAACCTTTGAAGAGATGTCCTTCAAGCAGATGCCACTGATACGGGGATACCGGGATATGGGGCTACATGTGCCATTAAACGTCCCCAAAAACGTACGTTCCATTCTTTTGTGGTTTTGGGGGAATCCTCTAAGAATTCGGTTCCTTCGAGGAACACTACACTCGGAGAAAAAAGGCATGGTACAAATAAAAACACCCATCTTAAAATTAAATATTCGGTTTTTAAATAAAAAAAAGAATTAATTTGATTTAAAAATTTAAAAAAATTAATTATATATATGTGTAATAAATAAAATAAATATAGTAGAATAAAAATAATTAAATATAAAAATAAAAAAACATTTCATCTAAATTATAAAAATCCTTCAAATTAATTTTTTAGAATGGTTTTTTAAATCTTTTTTTAAGACCGAACGATACTTCTTAAGTACGTGTTTCTATTGAAAAAATTTAAATTTGAATTATTTTTTGTATTTAATTTTTAGAGATTAGATTTTCTTACGAAAACGAGAAACATTTTATTTCTAAATTTAATTAAATGTGTAACTTAATTTGTTATTTTAAATATAAAATATATTTATTAAAAATACAAAAAAAAAATTGGTATTAATATTTTTATATTAATCTAAAAATTTTTGTGCAAAAAACTTTTGTTGTACAAAATTTCACTCTCGGAGCAAATCGATGCATTTACATAAAATCATATAATTTAAAAATGTTTATATATTTTTTATATCTAATTCGAAATATTTTTTCTCTGGGTGTATTCTTTGATATCCTTGCAGCGCCCTCGATTACCAGTTATAATCAAAGCAAATGGAGTGGCGCCTGGCCCCAAAGGCAGCAACACAACAACACAATTGTGGCAAATGCAAAGTGCAACTTCCTGGGGGATTTAGCTGCCTAGAACAAAGGCTACAATCCTTGGGGCCAAAAAGGGTTTTAACAGATTTTAATTTCAATTTAGAGGAAAGCAACATCCCAGCCCTGCCACAAGGCACCCGCCCAGCCAGAAAAGAAACCCAAAAATGTACTCCCAGCCCAAAGTCGTTGTGGAATATGATTTGGTAACTGCAAACACGAGCGGGCGGGCGGCAGGGGCATGCAACAAAGGCAAGCGCGGCAACAATGGACGAAGATAATAAGACGCTCTGCGCTGTAGCCGTGGTTTACCTTTGGTGACCTTCGGCGTAGCTGCTCCTCGACTGCTGCTGGCTGATTGGAAGGAATTATATGGCCCAGACGGAGGACGACGGACGGGGACGGAGCACGGATGCTGGCTGCCTCCTTGCGGCTTGCAACTGCTTAAATTGTGATTTATAGGGCTTGCAACAAGCCCCGCCACAAATTGAGTTTTACAGCGGCGGTGTACGTTTGCTTTTTGTTTGGCTTAAAACGAAACTAACGGCTAATGAGCTGGCAATGTTTCGAGGGCCGAAACTTTCTGAATTTGAATGAAATCAAAAGCGAGAGAGGCTAGAAGAGGCAGCAGAAGTGGCAGCGGCAGCAGCAGCAGCAGCAACAGCAGCAGAGTGCAAAAGCCAGACACAGACAATGAAAGCGAAGGCCAGGCCAAGATTTTTGGTTTCATGCCAGAAACGGAGTGCAGATAATGAGGAGCCACCGAAGAAGAGCCAGGCCAAAAGCCTGTTCTGGCAACTGGCGACTGCAATAATTCTCCTTTGCTTTTTTTCGTCGATGATAGCGCGCCATTTAAGGGCCTCAAGGCCAAGGTTTAACGAGCCAAGCAACAGTCAGAAGAGCCAGAGACCAGCGTCAGAGCCACAGCCCAGAGACCAGAGCCAGGGACAAAAACAGAAACAGAAACTGATCGCAATCGAAGCCAGAAAGAGACCACAGACGAGACTTGGCACACACCAAACAAACAACAACAAGAGACAGAGCGAGAGAGGGCGAGACCCAAAGAAGCAACAGGAAGAAGGAGCCGAGGCAACATAGGCAGTGGCAGTGGCTGTGGCTGTGGCAGTGGTGGCATGCCACAGAGCAGCGGTTCCTCCTTCATGCATAATAAATGCGCAACTGGTGTGTGCGAGAAGAAACCGGTTTTAGGAAACACGCTGCCACCGACGCTGCCGAGAGACAAACTGCCACAAACTGTTATACAAGGCGGGGGAAAAAGCTCCCGCCACAACAGTCTTCGAAAAAAGGATGCGTGCCCCTACCGAAGGGGCAGGCGGCACTGTTAGCGCTGTGAAGCTTTCTCTCGGCTGTTAGCCAACAGCCCAGTAGGAGAGTGGAGGAGGCGTAGAAGAGTGGCATCTGGCATCCAGTGGATGGGGCATAGCGGCGGAGGTGCCACAGCAAATGGCACGAACTTCCGGCGGCAAATCAGCGCAGCAGCCAAGAAGCCAGCAACTGATGCGCAGACTTGCTGGCTGCTGGCTTTGAGCTGCCACAGCATTTGAATGGCCTCACAGGAATGCAGATTCTAACGCACTCTGGGAGCCACCAGTGTCTCCGCGCGAGTGTCTGCTGCCCAAGAGCCAAGCCAAGAGAAGAGACTCTTCCTCGCCAGACAAGTCAAACCAGACTCGCGCGAAGAGTACGAGTACATTGACCATTTTGGCCACTGTCTGCCGCTGATGACTGATCCGTTTTTGCCGGGGCATGGCGTGGCATGAGAAAAAATTACAACACTTGTCGTTCCACGTCCGCTGCTTCGTTGTCTTTGCCGTCGCGTAACAATTCCCATGAATTGCAACTAAATTTGTAACAAAAATCAGACAATGTCTGACAAAAAGCAGGGTAGACACACAGACCAGCAGTGGAGGACTGGTTAGACGGGCGTCTCCACCATCGACGGCGTCAGATGTGTCTTGTCTGATGGGAGCTTCTCTTGGGGGGGAGGGGCAGTGACTGGGGGGAAAAATCATAGAATTTTCCAGGTTTTAAAAGCCGCAAATGCCATGGGTTTTCACTTATTGATTTCGGGCGTGAAGTAAGCCGCAAAAATGTTCTCTAATCTAGCAGGAAGTGGCTCAAAAATGGCTCGGAAGTAGAAATGGGGTTTCCATTTCTTTATATTTACAGCAAAATACATTCTGGAGTGTTTAACAGCACGTATCAATGAAGAAAAGATTGAATACTATCCATAATATTGTGTGATATTAATGGTAAAAAACATAATGGGAAAAAAATAAAATAAAACATAAATAAATAAAAAATCTAAATAGAAAACAATAAAAAATATACTCCATGAGCGAGACTCGAGTCGAGCATCAATCTGCTAGATCATGCACACGACATGTTTGTTGTTTTCTGCAATTCTGGGGGATTCTCTTTTGAACCCTTCGCTTGTGCGTCTCGAGTCGAGCATTAATGGGATGGGAGCGAGTTGGGAAGAAATATTTTGAGTAGTTTTCGCTGTCAGATGCTTCTCCACAGAAGATCGAGGCAGAGAAGGGCAATAATAGCAAGCAAAAACCTCATAAAGTCCCCTATAAGTGCAGAACTGATGAAAATAAAGTCTCTGGAGCAAAGATCCACCAATGTAAAATTATTCTAGACTTAAAACAGAGAGACTTTCGCACACTTCCCATTGAAATGTGGCACAAATGTACTCGGAATTAATGAAGCAAAAAACATGAAGCATCTTTCAAACCCTCTTTAATTTTCAATTAATATTTCATGTCGAGAGACCAGGCCCATAAAACAAGGTCCCAACTTAATTTGATTCTCGCACATGAAACTTTTCATCATCGTAAATAAATTCTCGTTTGCAGTCGCTGAGTCGTTGAGTCGTTGAGTCGTTGGCTGGGGCATGCAGCACACAACTGCCATTGTGCGGAAATCAACGTCACGATCATGGCCACACAACAGTCATAGACACAGACAAACAGACATAGATATATATACTATATATATGTATATATATCTTATAGACAGCGCTGCTGCTGCTGCTGCTGCAGCTGCATTTGCAGTTGGTTTATTGACCCTAATGAAGTCGACAGCAGCAGCATTCTCCCAGGGCTGGCTGGCTGGCTGGCTGGCTGTGTGGCTAAACAGTCGACGGTCACTGTGTTCCGGCGGGCCGCATTCAAATTTCAAAGTCAAACAATGAGCAAAAACAAGCGCTGCGCCGACGCAACACGTTGGCTGCTTTTGGCCAAGTTCAGACCCGAGACTCGGGCAGAAACAAGTCAGCAAAAAGAGAGGGGGATGAGGATGAGGAGGAGGCCTGGCCTGGCCTGGTCTGGTCTGTCTTTGCCATTCGGAAAGGTATGCTGCTGCTGCTGCCCCCTGCCACAAGCTGCTGCTGCTGCTGCTGTTGCGGTTGCAATATAAACCAGTTTGGGGACTGCATTTTTGAGTTCTTGCCTCTTGACTCCTCTTGGGGGTAGCCACAAAAGCATTTAACCAATAGTCCTCCCGTGTCTGTGTCTCGGACTTGGACTCCGGTTCTGTTTGTTCGTTTGTTCTGTGGTCGATATGAAATTTGTGTCGTCCTCCGTTCTGCAGCTTTTGCCATTTTGCCATTTTGGGAATTTTAATTGAAATGCTTCTTAGTCGAAAGAGAAAAGAGCTGAAAGCTGAAGGAGCGACCGAACGACCGAACGACCGAACGACTGAGAGAAAGAATTTTTCCCAAAGTATTCAAATTTAATCGCATATCGGGAATGGGGGCCCGCCAGCCTTTGGTTCTGTTGTCTTCTGACATGCTAATAATAAAGTTGCACGAAATACTCCTCCGAAAAAGTTTCGCAGGAGGAGAAGGCCGGTGGAAAATCAGGGAAAGTTTTTAGCATAATAAATAAACAAAAGGGAAGTGAAATTTTTCGGCCAGAACGCCAGGCGTTCAGCGGCGCCTAATGAAAATAGATTTCTTATTTCAATATTTTTCACTCTCCGTTTCGCTGCTTTCATAATCATAAATAATAATTTATCATAATTTTCACTTCTGATTTATACTCAAAAAATACTCCATCTATATCTATATCTACTATATATATATGCAGATATATGTATCTATATTGTACTTACAAATATCTGGGACACATGAATAAATATCCGAAAGCAGAACTCACCTGAAAAATCAAATGGAAAAACAAACAAAATTTAATCACCGTCTTTAAATAAAAGATCAAAATGTTATTTAAATGTAATTTTCGCATATATATGTATATGTATTTGTTGCATTAACAGTGGAGAAGGGGGGCACAAGTGGCAAGTGGCAGAGCAACGGCCATGGCAAACAGCCAAGTGGCAGCACCCCAAAGCTCTTCAATTATTAATGCGTTTTTGTTCATTGCATACTTTCGGGCTGGCAGCGAGAAATCATCTCTCCAACACACACAAACACACAGACGCACGAAAGCACACGCACAAACAGAAAGATTGAAAGACAGAAAGAGAGAGAGGATGGAACTGTGATTTGCAGTCGGACACAGTCATGGGCATTTGTTTAGCAACAACCTTTGAGGGAAAACTTTAAAGGAAAATCATATTTATCATTTCGAATTCCGCAAAAACTGTTCAGAAAATATACACATATTTATGTCCCATTGACTTTATTAATAGGTGATAATAATTACTAATAATTTCTTATCTCATGGTAATACACCTCTATATTATTTAGGTCTTAGATGTGCAATGACTGCACCATCGAATGGCCCAAACGACAGCAAGCCCTGGTTTGTTACGCGCATACCAGGCCAAAACCCCAAACCATGTACCTAGCAACCGACCGAGGGGCGCAGCTGCATGACACACGATATTTAAACATATGAATTACAAATATTAATACTAATTACAGACTAAGTAAGTCGGTTAGCATAGGTTTTTTTTAGAAAAGAAAGAGAGTTAACACTGGATACAATGTGGTACAGGGAGTTGTAGTCCATTCTAACCTCAAACGCTTCATTCGCAAAATAATTAGATTACAATGCAGAAGGAAAAACGGTGTAGAGCAGCTGGGTACTCATTTTCTCCCAATTGCTTCCGCAACCGAGTCTCGGGGCCGAGAATGCAAAAACAAAATACACGCAGTGTGTAAACACAGCTTTGCGCGACCGAGACTCGAGAGAGTCGGGTATGAGGTTCATCCGAGGAATAATTAGATCCCAGCTGCGTAAGAACAGCTGTGTAAAGTTTATAGTACTTTCGTACACATTTTTCTAAGGAAAAATTGATAGCCTAAGACTCTCTGTCATGGGACTTCGAATCCCTGTAACACATTCTATCCACAGCCCATTTTCAATAGAGATCCTCGAAGAAGGCTTGTCTCGGCTCAAACTAACTCTAACTTCGGACCATCCCAGATCAAACAGAGCCTCCTTCATGGACTCGGCCATCTCCAAATACACATGGGAATTCTTTCGAGCTCTCCCCCACTGTTAAATGATATATAAAGATCTCAAACTTGTCAAAGCATTCGTTAGATCATTTTTAAAACAGGGACTGCTTCCGGGTGTCTGAATTTAAAGAGGCTCTTCTCTCCATCGTGCCTATCCACCTGCCCCCACATTGTATTTGAGCATTATTTTCAATTTATTTTCTTTTTTCCTTTGGTATGCCACTACGCCACGGTCTCTATTTATAACTGCCACACTTAGTTGATTCGTCGTTGTCTCTTGCCGCCACTTGCCACTTGCCACTTGGCACTTGGCATGAGTTTCACATTTCAATTTGGGGTTTTCACTCCCCCTCCATCGCCCCTCCTCCCGGCACAGCACTTCCTCCTACCCCCCGCCAAACAACCCCTGCAGCAGCCTAATGTCTTGGGTGTTTTAGCAAACAAATTACTTTTAATTTTCAGTGACTTTGATTTTTGGCAATGTTGCTGCTGCTGCCCCCTCAGGGCATCAGTCTGTATCTCTCTTTCTCTTTCTCTCTCCTTGTCTCTGTCTCTGTCTCTGTCTCTGACTAGGCATCTTCATTATCATTGGGGTTTTAGTGATATACCTTCTTGTGGCTCTGACTTTTTCATTTTACTTCTGCACTTGTCATTTTTTGGGCTTTGATTTTTTGTGCTGTTTGTTTTTTTCTTTTGTTTGTCTCAGGACACATGGACACGTGTGCGTGTGTGTGGCAGAGTGGGGGAAAGTGACTTTTGAGTGACAAATTGTTTTCAAATTTCGAAATGGGAGTGGGAGTGGCATTGGCTGGGGCTGCTTATTTGTGTTAATGGCATAAATTTGCATAAAAGCATTAACTGTTTATTTGCTTTACCGCTTGTCAGGCACTCTCTCTCTCTCTCTCTTTCTGGCATTTACCACCCCTTTGTGCAAATTTGCAAATTGGCCAAAAATCAAGAGAAAAGAAAAAGCCTCGAAGGAAGAAGACCAAGAAATGCACGAAGAGAAGGCAAAAATTCAAATCACATTTTTTCGACTTTCATTCCTTTTGTGTCCTTCCTTTTCCACATACTCGTATGAGCATCCTTGAATCCTTGAGAGGCTGAGGGTGAGCAGGTCGGCTGGGAAAGGTGAGAGTTGGTTTATTGAGTGGATTTCGCCTGCCCCTCGGGGGATCCCAAATGTAATTTTGTGCTTGTATTTATTTATTAAAGAACCCCCCCTCCCCTCGCCGCTCTCACCCACTCGAAGGAAAAACAGGGGAAAAACAGCCCACTGATTGAATCGTGACAAACTTCTCATTCCCCTCCGCCCCGTCACTTTTTTCCTTCCAGAGAATGCAAATTAAAATGAAGAAGCACAAAAGGAGGGTAGAACAAAGCACACACACACACACACAAGCACACACACATGCATAAAGAATTACCACTAATAGCCCTGAAGGCTGAAGGCTCCACTCCTCACTCATTTGTCCATGAAAATTGGAAAATCTCATGAGAAAATGCCATACAAATTGAAGGAAAATCGCACTTAAACTGGATAGAGGGAGAGCGGGAGAGCGGGGGTAGGGGAAGAGATTTTTGAGCATAAATTATTGAAAAACAATTGAAATGGTCAAAAGGAGGCGGAGGCGGAGTCTGACTGAGGCTTAGGCCCAAGGACACAGAAAGGAGTGAGGCTTAAAAGGCTTACACGCAATGCATCCTGACTGCTGCGGCAGCTAAGAGCCAATGATGGGTATTAAAACAGCTTAAAGGCCCCCTCCCCCCCGTAATATGTTGTGGCCTGAAATTACAACAGACTTTTCCTGTGAGCGAGCAAAAAAAAAAAGAAAAAGAGAGCTCAAACAAAATTGGCAGGCAGGCAACAACTTTTACACTGGGTTCTTAATTATATGCAAAGGAAATGTTGAACGAGAGGCCGTGAAAAGGCTTACAACGGAACACGAGGCGGCAGGCCTACGTCTCAGCCAGGCCCGGGACCGGGCCGGGCCTAAGCCCCCAGTAGCGTCAGGCCTTTGTTGGCTTTTATCATTAAAGAGACTTGAGTCAAAAAAAATTAACACCAGAGCAAGCCAGGACCCAGAGCCCGGGAGTAGGAGGTGGCCAAAGGATACCAAAGGATACGACGGAGCATTACCAAAGGGAACTGGGGAATTTTCACACTTTTCGTTGCAGCCAGCCAGCAACTTTCCTCCACATTTCCAGGGATAAAGTTTTTCTTTTGACTCGATCCGACAGCGTCATCATCGCTCGCTCTCTCTCGCTCACTCTCTCATGAGAAATGCATGAATATCAAATTAGGTCGAGAAGTGTTAATTTCATGACACTGCCCCCCGCCCTGCCCTGCCCTGCCCCCACTGTGCCACACTTTGCCCGCTCTGAATTTAAAGCGAATTTCGTTTAAACAAATTACAGACTGACACCTGCTGTTGCATGCAACAACCAATAGGTTTTTATGTGGCAAAACACACACACCAACACATTTTGCAATTGCATTAGCCACACACACACACATAATCATCATAGATCCCGCGCTTCGGATGTCATCCAAAATTATCGCCCTGCCAACGAGAAATACTTTGAGTAATTGACAGCTCAATAGCATTTGACTAGACGTCGTTTTGTGCATTGATTGGCCAATTAACACGGTTAAAGCCGGAATAGGCGGATAAATCAAACTAAAGCGTGGGCTGGCATTCAAATTAAACAAACGAACATTAATCAATAATCTGACTGAGCTGATTGAGAGATGCTTCAATCAAAAAACCTGCAAATTTGATACGAAAGCATTTCCGATTCCTTTGAACCATTTCGAATCATTCCGATAACCTAACCAAATCTATTTTCATCTGACTTTAAATATATTATCATTAATCACTACCCTGGAGAGCTGATTGAAGAGGTGTTTGAATTCAAAAACAGGGACCATTTGATTATAAGTTATTTAATAAAACCTTCGGAATCATTTCGAATTATTGTTCATCCTTCGAATCATTTTGATTTTTCGACTCATTTCGAACTTTTGAATTATTTTTGATCAAAAAAAACTCAAAAAATCATTGAAATTATTTTTATCTTTTTTAAAATAAAACCTCACGAATCATTTCGATTCATTCGAATTATTTTTTTTTCTGTGGTCCATTTAATTCAAATTATTTTAATTTTTTTTTTCTCCTTAAATCATTTTTATATTTTAAGCGAATTATTTTCATAGAAATCTTCGATTCATTCAAGAATTATTTTAAGTCTAAGTTTTTCATTACTTCGAATCTTTTTGAAGAAAAACGTAAAAAATTTCGAATTTTCGGAATCATGGCGGCAATGCAGAGATTGTTCAAATCATTGAAAGATTGTGGTGTAAATGATTTTTTTCTAGGTCCATTAAAAGTTCGATTCATTCAAAAAATTTTGATTATTTACGGTCCCTTTCAAAAACCTTTTTTATTTTTTATTTATATTTTGCGAATCTTCTCATTTTGTAATTAACGTTCAAGTTCGGCAAATCTTTCGATCATTTCGAATATTTTAATTTTTTGGATTCATTACAAATCATTATTTTCGAATCTTTTTAATCCCTAATCATTTATATTCATTCGGGTTATTTTTATTCTTCGAATTAGTCGTATATGAATTTTGTTTTCTCCTTTAAAGACAACCCTCAATCTATTAGGATGGGCCAGAAGTTTTTTCATCCTTCGATCCATTTTGCTTTCAATTTTCGGAATAATTTTGGATACTTCAAATCATTGAAATCCTTCCATTTTTTTGTCTTTACGAATATTTTGATTCCGTATGAACCACGGTTTTAAGCGCAGTTCGAATTTTTTATCTTCGATTTTTTGGACCTCATTTTTTATTTACAAATCATTTTTGATTTTTCGAATCATTACGATCTTTGCAACATTTTGAATCATTTTTGAACAGTTCAATAACTTTGTATTCTTTGAAGGATTCCAACCATTCGAATAATTTTGTATGTGTTAAATCATTTCGAGTCATTCGGATCGCATCACACAAGTGTAAATATTTTTAAAATGTTGATTTATATATGTGATTTTATTGTCAAA
Source organism: Drosophila lowei (assembly GCA_008121275.1). NCBI lineage: Eukaryota > Metazoa > Arthropoda > Insecta > Diptera > Drosophilidae > Drosophila > Drosophila lowei. The sequence continues at coordinate 31,493,833 of CM017777.1, read as the reverse complement.
AATCAGTCGAATTGCATGTGGTTAATGGCCCTTTGTTCGTGGCATTCGAAACAAACGTGTCCATTCTGTTATGGGAAAATTTATGCAGCTAATCAACTAAATTCGCATCATTCGACGAATGCGCCTTTGGTCTTTCTATCAAAAAGTTCTTTCTTGATTCTATTCAATATCTTCGAAGCATTTCTTGGCCAGAATTTCAATCAAAATTTCGTGAATCTCAACAAAGTCCCTCTCCCAGAGAGCTTAGCATGCTCAATTACTCGTGTGCATCAGAGATTAGATCAAATACAGTGCCAGGTCTTCCAACAACCTCTCCATCTGGCACAGCTACGAGAGGGCTGAATGGTGTGCGTGACTGCCATCCAGCCAGCCAGCCAGCAGCACATTTACAGTCGGTGTACAGTCAGTCCCCTAACGGCACGAAGGTTAAATGTGCCATATAATTTGTTACTTTTTTGCATATGTTGATGGCATTAGAAGGAGACAAGCCACAGCAGCAGCAGCAGCGGCGGCAGCAACAGGAGCTGCTAATGCAAATCCCACGTGGCTGGCTGGCTGGCTGTCGTGTATTTATTTTGAAGATTTTTGTAAACTTGTCGACCCCACTATGTGGCATACCTCCGTCTCCTTCTCCCGAACGTTATCCGATCCCACTTCAGGCACTTGTGCGTGCGTCTTTTTGCTGCAGTGTCTGCTTCTGCTTCTGTGGCTGCCGCTTCTGTTGCTGCCGCTTCTGCTGCTGTTGTTGTCACGTGTGAAGTGCCATCGAGTGACACAAATGAAGTGGCTGCTATTAGCTTTAAAGCGCACAGACAACGTTGTTGCCACACACACACACCCACACATTCCCTGCCACATACCCTTGAAAAGTAAGGGAAAACTTTGTGGATGTTTGTGGAAAACTATCTCATTTCTGCTTAAAGTTGACAGCATCTGCGCTTCGCCCTACTTCATCCCGTTTGCCGTTTGCCTTTTATGCGAGCAAATTAACTTATCTGATCCATCAAGGATGCTGCCGCCACTGCCACTGCCACTGCCACGATGTTGATACTTCTGCCACGCTGCTGCATAATTTAGCAACATTTTTTCTGCCACTTTCATTCAATTTGCACCAAACAAATCTTTTGGCTCTCTCATTCGAGGTATCTCTCGTCTCTGTTTCCACTTGGTTTTTGGCCTTTATCTTTCCTTTGGTTCTGGCTTCTGGCTTCTGGCTTCCGACTTCACTGTCTGTGGCTCAGAGAAAAAGGGCTAACACTTCTGCTTTCGACACCATGAAAAATTCACTTAAATTGTAATTTACTTGCATTTGCTCCCAGCAACCTTTTCCCTGCCTCTCCTGCCTTTCAACTTGAGTTTTCGCTTCTGCTTCTTTGCCACTGCCGCTGCCCTTGCCACTGCCGCTGCCTCTCTATCTGTATCTCTCTGTTTTTGTTGTCCCCCTCCAGACAAATCTGTTCTGTTGTCTGCCACATTGTGCTATGGCTCTGGCTCTGGCACTGGCACTGGCTCTGGCTTTGGTTCTCTCCTTGCTCAAAAATTCCTTTTGAGAAATTGAATCCCTGGCATGCTGGACCAACACGAGTCCCGCCATTCCTCCTCTCATGTTTGTTTATCTACGCGAGTGTGTGTGTGTGTGTCCGTCCGTCTGTGTGCGTGTGCGTTCGTGCATTTGTCTCCTTCCCTGTGTGGATGGTGCTGTAGTCACCAATGGGATTTCTGCTGCTGCTTATCTCATTTTAAGCATATTTTATCAAAAAAAAAACTCGTTTTCGTCCTCGCATATATTTTACGCTCTGTGGGCGGGAAAACTCGTCGCATTCCTTCACTAATTTCGGGCCCTTGCCTTTGACGGCTTGATAGACTGGAAATGGAGCTCCTGGTGGCTCCTTTGGGGCGACAGGACATCAATAGGATGATTATTTGGAGCTTTAACTTTAACGTAAAATATATAACGATATAAACAAAAAATTGTAATCCTTTTTACCGGAAAAAAGTGCTGCATACTTTGAGGAGCTGCTCTTTCGGGTGCTGCTGTCATAACATCTCGAAAATCCGCTTAAAACTAGTTTGTTTGACTCGTCAAAAGTCAACTTTGGCCCCCACCCCATGCACACATACACACACCCATAAGGAGCTGCAGCTTGTGTGTGTGTGTGTGTGTGTAAGTCACTTAAGCGCACAATATGTCAGCCATTTGACCAATTAAAAGTTTTAGCCCTAATACGCTTCATTTGATAAAGTTACGCACACACACACACGCACAGAGAGAGAGAGAGAGAGAGAAAGAGAGAAAAATAGAGAGAGAGAGAGGATAGAGAGTGAAATGGGGACTAAGACCTGAGTGCATCAATAGAGGAATTAAAAGGAGAAAGAACAACTTTGTGGAACATAAAAATAAAAAAAGAGGAAAAAACCGATGAAAGCTTTCGACAGCCGAAGACTTGGCTGCACTGCAAGAAAAATTCACCAAAAATATGATAAAACATATGAAAGATGTACACTTGAAAGATCCATTGGTTCTATGGGGCCTTCTGTTGAAACCATGATTGAAACGCGATGCGCTGCCATTAAAAGTGTGCGAAAGCCAGGTGTTCAAAGAGCCAAACGACAAGTGTTTTCTTCTGGCATTCTGGCCATAATAATCAACCGATCGAAACCAGATTCTGGCATCCTATAGATATAATCATTCTTTGTGTTTCTGCATTTTCGTTTTTCTCGTATCTACAAAATGTGAATGCAATTTGTGGCGTCAAAAAGGGGCGTGATACAAATTTAAAATAAAATACTCGTGGTACTCGTACAGTGGAGGAGTCTAGACACAGAAACCTCCTTCTTTAGCTTCTTTCAAGGAAGGAATACCTTTTCTCTCTGCCTAGCGCTTGCACCTGTGAAAATCCCAAAACCTCTCCTCTGGAAAGGGTATACAAATATCAAGACAAAGACCAGAGGAGCAGGGCGGAGAACCAAAAGAAGGAGAATTTCTCCTGGAAAATAAAAAGTTTTCAAAGCCAAAGCCAAAGGCAGGAACGGTACAACTTTTGTTGCTTATTGAAATTTATTGAGATTTATACATAATCTGTTCCCAGAGCAAAGTAAACTTTTGTGCCAGCTGTCAATCACAGTGCAGCAAACCCCCACCAAAGCCCCATCTATGGCTTCTCGACCGGGGGTCGGGGCAGAGCCTTTCATCCTCCAGTGACCAATAAAAGCGACAGGCGCAACAGAAAACAGAGGGAAAAAAGACAGAAAAAAACATTTGACGAAACGTCGTCGAGGTCGTCATCTGTCCAGGAAATAAGCGCCAATTATGCCACCAGCAAATGCGTTCGTCCGGGACACACTCCACCGTCCACCCCGTTCCGCCGCCAGGAGAACAGGACGCACAGGTTCGTTTCAGTTCGGTTCCAGCCCCAGCAGGAAGCCATCAGCTGGATGGCCAGTTAGCGCCACCAGAATTCATTTCGTTTCGCTTCTTCCAATTTCAATTTCAATTTGCCCGCTGCACGGCCGAATCGGTCCATGTCCTTGGAGCATCGACGAAGGGAGCGACGAGAGGACGGGGGACACCCGTCTTAGCCTTAACTATAGCTTTAGCCTTGGCCTGGCCTGGCCTGGCCTTCTTTGGCTGTTGTCTTAAAAGCGTTTGAGGCGGAGATTTCGATGCCGTGGAATATCTGCTTGACCAAGCGCACACAGAGACAGGACCAGCGATGAGAGCAGGACATCTCCCCATGCCAGAAACGGCCCACCTCACACCTCCTCAGGTCTGCAAGGAGTCTCTGGGGGTGGGACGGAGGACGTTGGGTGGTTCGTTGTAACATTTTGTACGCACTTCCGTTCGGGGATCGTAAAGGGATTTTCCTGTATCTTGCATCCGGCCTGCTGCTGCTGATGCTCCTGCTGCCCCTTGGCTTACTCTTGCCGACTGCCGCCTGTCATCTTGCGCCAATGGGTCATCCATCTCCCATTTCATCCTCGATGCTTGGTTCTCGGTCCGCAGGCCGCAAATGTTTTATTTATATGTGGACAACAACGACGACGACGACGACGACGACTACGTTGGCGGCAAACTTTTACTTAAATATGCGTGGGGGTAGAGGAGGCAGAGGGGGCAGGAGCTGCCTCCGCGGGCAGGCATCTCTGGCATCTGCTCAGGTGTGTCCTTTGCCCCCACTCCAGCCACTCCTCCCACTCCGGCCATGTGTGATTTCAGGCCGTGTCTCAGCCTTTGATTGAGTGGTGCGGCTCTGGCCCAAATCCGCAAAATAGATTTCCCAATTGACACATTTTTATCTTATACTTTTTTTCCGTACTTTGGATTTGTATCTGTATCTTTCTCTTCTGCTGCAGATACGTGGAGGGCCTGGTTAATAAGGTTTTAATATTTATGTGGCTGTACACTAGGAGAAAATAGGCATAGCAAATAGAACACACAACCATATTTAAATTAAATTCTGGGACTAAGAAATTAAACTAAGAAATTTAAATATATGTAAATGTAATTTTAAACTCATATTTAATCGATATAAAAAACACTTTAAAATAAATATAATATTTTAAATTTTTAGGGAATAAATTTAATGTAAACATGAAATATATTTTAGCAAAATAAGAAAACTATTTAAATACAACAAATAATAATAATTTAAATAATTAATTTAAATATGAAATATATTTAATCAAAATATGGAACTACTTAAATAAAAAATAAAATATTTAATTTAAATATAAAATATGTATATTTAATCAAAATATTAAAAATAATTTTAAAAAATATGAAATATATTTGTTTTAAAATGAAAATAATTAATTTAAATATGAAATTAAATAATTTAAATATTTAATATATTTATTTTAAATAGGAAGAATTTACATATGAAAATATTTAATTTGAATTAAAATTTTTTTTTTTTAAATGCGTTTTTTTTTTTGAAATATGAAATATATTTAAGTAGACTTTGCAAATTAATATAAATTTTCCATAGTATAACATCAGAATTTCATTGCTTTTTTTTCTCTGGTTGTGGGGCTATGGAAATCTGTGTACTTCTTTGGGTGAGTGGATTCGATGTTGCTTGTCATAAATAAATTTAATTAAATTTAACTTGAAAACGCCTTTATTAATTCTCACAGAAGTGAGGACACTCCGGGATAATAGGGTGGCCGTGGCCTGCCTCTGCGACGCCTTCTACTTATTTTACTTTATTTGTTTTGTTGATTGTCAACATCAATTATTTAACTTTTGGTCGAGGCCTAAACACGAACTCCTTGGCGCCCCCTCCCCGCCCGATCCTCCAGCTTGGGTCCTGTCGCGTCCTGGGTCTATTTAAAAACAGTCAAATAAGCGCACATAAAACTTATCACGCCTGAATTTGTCAGCACAAAAGCCAACGGAGGAGGAAAAGCCCGAAAAAGCAACCCTTTTTCCCCTTTTTTTTTCTGTCCTTCGTTTTTCCTTTCTATGTTTTTTTGGTCCCCAGTTAGTTGGAAAATTTGTCGCGGCTTCGGCTTCGGCTTGGGCCGCTTCGCACTTCATTTTGTGTGTTGTCTCTTGTTGAATGCTAAATGCAAATGCTTTGCATACTTTATGGCATTTGCCTACGCTTTTTTCACACTTTTCTTGAGGCCCACGCAACGCGAGCCCCGAGGGTGCCCCCGAGAGCCGAGAGCCGGGGGTGGTTTCGGTGGTTTTTCAATGGCGATGTTTGCCGGGTGCCGGTTGGCGGGTACCGGGTGGCGGGTGGCTGGTGGCGGCCACTTAAGACAAATTGCAAACGGGAGCCCGCAACAAAGAGTTGGAAAATAGGCAAAAAGTGGGTCGTGGCCCGTGCAGATACTCGTAATATCCTTGCGAACCCTTGCCTCCGCCTCCGCCTCTGCCTCCGCCTCCTGCCTCCTGCCTCACTCATTTCCTATTGCCATTCAACAAAGTTCATATACAATAAGCAATAAGAATGATGCCAGAGATTTTCCATTTTTCCCCTTTCGCGAGTCTCCTTCTGCCGTGAAAAGTTTCCGGAGAAAACTCCAATTTTTCTTCTTTTTTCCGCGCTTGCCCTCTTGAGGGCCCGTCAAGTATTTCACGCCGATTTCTGGCACTGATTTTTCACAAAAAAAAAACGAAAAACGAAAACGAAAAAATGAATAAATAAACAAGGAAAACCCTATCCCCATTCCGATTTCTGCCAGAGACAGCGAGAGAGAAAGTCGCTCGAGGGAAAAGTTATTTTCTTTTGAATATTATGGTTAATTTTCTGCGGCTGCAAGCACTCGAGTGGCGGCTGGGCCCTGGCACAACTTTTTACAAGCGTTTTGAGTAATTAAGCAATTATATAATCGTTGCGCCACATCAAGTATACGCCATGTGTGCCGCTGTGGCTGGCTGGCTGGGCTGGAAGGCCGTAAATATTTGCCAATTCTATGGGGTCTATCGATGGGTTCTACGGAGAGCCGCCAGAACCATGCATAATGCCACTTTATGGCCAAATAGGAAAACTCTCAATGCTGCAATAATCCTCTCTCTCTCCCTCTCCCTGTCTCTCTCTCTGCCACATGTGTGTGTGTGTGTGCAAATGGCTGTCATGCGGTTTTATTAGAAATTGTTATCGCAGCAGCGCCTGTTGCTGCCACGGCCACTCCTGCTGCTGCTGCTGCCTTTGCTGCACTCTCTGTGCGGCTGCTGCATCGATCCATGGCGCTTAAGTTTTGATTTTTATCTGCCCCTGGGGGTGGCGCCTCTTTGTGCTTAGAGGCTCTGTGCTCTGCTGGCTTATTGCTCCATTTGCTATCCGCTGCTATCTCGATGGCGTGGGCGTGGGCCTGGGCGAAGGCGAGGTCGAGGGCGTAGGCGGCTTTAGGCCACAAGTGCTTTGTTATCTGTGGAATTAAAAAACGTCGCCCATATTGCTGCCAGAACGAGATGCTGCCTGCCTCTTGCCTCCTGCCGTTGCTGCTACTTTGAGTGCACTTTTAGTGTCATAAATCAGAAATTGTGCCGCGCTGTTGCAAGTAGCCATGGGGGCGGGGTGGGCTTTGAGTTCCTACCATTTTACGAGTATTATTGCAATGTAAATACAAATTTATATTGGCATCGTAAAGGTACAAAAATCCTTTGCGCGCCAGCCGCCAACTTCCTTAAGTGCACACACACACACACACAAGCCCACAAACACACACATTTACGGCATTACGAGAAGCCCTTCTACAACCACATGGGGCACCTACCCCTACCCCTGCCCTTGCCCCCACCACCACCCCAGCAGCAGCTCAAAGGCCAACCAATCGCATATCCAATGTCAATATTTGTATTTGCTTTCTATGCGAATGCGAATGCGAATCCTGGAGTCCTGGATAGGGCCAGGCTCTTATTGTCGTTGCTTTTGCTTTTGGCTTTAGAGCATTTCCGTTTTTTATGATTTTGAGTTTTATGCTTCGTATTACCGCGGATTGTAAGCCCCAAATGGGAGTGGGGGTAGGGGTAGGGTAGAGGGTAGGGGTACAGTGGGATGAAAAGCCTAAAAAGGAGTTCCAAGGATTGGGCTCGATTTCGAGGGGGGTTTCTTATCGGAATGCTGATATTTTGTATACCGAAAAAATAGCAAATAATGTAACGAATGAGATGTTCTTTTGGGTTCCACGGATAATGATTACTCATATGGCTGTCGATTTGAATCATCTTCCTCCTCTCTCTCACACGGAGTAGCTTAGCAATAAAAGGTGAGTTTTCATGCCTGGCCAAAGAGAGCGCACTTCCTCTCCCCCTCTCTCCCCCCCTCTCTCTCTATTTGTCTCTCTTGTCCATTAGCTCATGGGACTCTATCCTAGTGAGACTTTTCTCATAGAGATCATCCACATACAGGAACTGCGAACCGGCTACGAGTATCTTAGTGTCGAGGCACGTGTGCTTCGACTCCTAGGTTTCCGAAACAGATGAAGAACTGACTGAAAAGCGCATGTAAGATATTTCTCACATTTGAAAATATTTTGTTCCATTATCAAGACCTCCCAGTTACTTGGAATACGAGCCAGAGTATTTCGAATATGATCCACATCTAATTGATTGGAATCCAAAGAATTGGGAATATGATACACATCAGCTGGTACGGGATATACAGAACTTGGAACGGAACACACTGCAAGATTCACATTAATTGGAACTGCATCCACAGAATCTGCATACAGGATCTACATAATTTTGAATGGAATCCACATACTTTAAAATTTTGGCCACATAATTTGAAATGAAATCCATGAAATTCAGAATAGGATCCACATCATTCCCAATGGAATCCACAAATGTTAGAATGCGATCCACTAAATTTGGCACGGAATCAAATGCTTTTAAGCATAATTCCTCCCTAAAAAGTATTTATATACTTTTCGAATTTCTCAGTCCACCCATTAACATCCACTGTGCCACACACACCTGGTTGCACCATGCTCCACTGCATTATGACTTTCGCTATTCATTTTATTGGGGTGGCTACACTTTGATGTCATTTACCCATCAACCAGTTCCAGTCCCAGTGCCACTCCCAGCCACTCCTCCGTTGGCGACCTTTAAGCCTTTATTCGCCACGAGATTAGATTTGCGGCCTGGCTTACTCCAGCGGCAGGGGACACTCGTAAGGATAACTAGTCCAATCAGCGCTTGGGAATGGCCATAACCACAGAGACAGTGAGAGAGAGAGAGCGAGAGAGAGTCCTGGAGACATGAGAAGCGCATTAACTATTCGTCGCGCCATAAAAATTATGATTCCTTGGCCTACTCCTGAGGCCTGTGCCGGTGCCACTCCACCAGAGGGATATCCTCCCACGGCACGTATCTCGAGTAAACATTTTATGTCGGAGCGGCCGGGGAGGGAGAGACACCTTCGATGCGTAATAAAGAGAATTCTAAAGACGACGCTCCACACACACAGAAAAGCATAAACCAAAATAATAATTACCCAAAGCTTTGTGCCGGGTCCCTGACAGGAAGAGCCCCAGTCCCTGCCTCCAGTCTCCCCATCCCCAAAAAAGAGCAGAGCAACACATGGAAATTTATTGATGTGGCCTCTCCTCGGCGCGTATGCCTAGGAAGGGGCTCTATCTCCGCACACACACACCACTTGAAGGCGAGCGCTCGTGTCGAGCCTTAGAGGCCATAAAAAGTTCACATAATAATGTCAAATGAGTTACAACAAAAGCCAGCCGAAGACAGGACTGGGTACGCGGAGGACCAGGGTCGATTTTGGCGGCGTGGCACCCCTTTCTCGCGCTGATGACTGTATTAGGGATGGCTGCCACAGCCACAGCCACAGCCGCAGCCACAGACAGCCCTTGCGGTCGTTTGCAGTTTTTATTACAAATTTATAGGCACACATGCAAATAAATCGCAGAGCCCGAAAGCCTGAGCGCACCAGTCGGCTTTTTGTCTCAAGGTGCGACACACCTTCGTGGAGGCAGGGCTGGGAGGTGCATCCTTCCCTCTTCCGCCCCCAAAAAACTTTCCCACTCAACGCTCTGGCTGGGTTTTCCCGTCACTTCCTTTAGTTTCGCTTTCAATTGGAAAGTTTTTGCAAATTTCATAATGCTTATTTGGGCAGTCGGGCGGACACGACAGACGAACAGACGGACAATGTGTTTGTCCTGGCCCAACACTTTTGCTTGCCAAAAGTTTCAGTCCTCCCTCTCCCTCTGCCCCCTCCTGTGCCTCCTCCCTGTGCCACTCCCTGTGTGTTTGTCTTTCTGTCCGTCTGTCTGTCTGTCTGTTTGTCTGTGTGTTTATCTTCCAGTTTGGTCAACAAGTTTTCCTTCGTTTTTTGGCGTGGCGCGCACACACCTGACGACAAGGACCAAACTCTCGCATCGACAACAAAGGCACAAGCGGCACACACAGACAGACAGACAGACAGAAAGTGGCAGATATTTGGAGAGTATGGAAGGATCCCCATCCCCATCACCATTCCCATCCGATTCCCATTCCCCCACTGACAACATTTAAGTCCGACTAATGCATGTGTCCGTTTGTGTTTGCTCTGTCCACATGCGACAAACGATGGGGCTCTCCTTTCCTCTCGTTTCTTCTTCTTCTTGTTCGTTGCCAGGGTTGCCAGGGTTGCCACCGGAGCAGAGAAAGCAATCTTCCTGCCGCACACGGCGTGAAAATCGCGAGTATAAATATTGAACTGTAAAGTCAAAGTCAACAACAAAATGTTGTGTTGCCCCAAAGGATGTGTGTGGCCGTTGTCTTGGTCGCTACCTTCGGGGCCCTGTTGTTAGGGTTAAAGCCGATTTGCTCTTCTGTGCCCGCAGCTGTGACGCTCCTCCTCCTCCTTTTCCCCTCACTTTTACTCCAACTTTCTTTACCTTTTAAGACCACAATAATTGGCTTGTTTGCACTGAAGCTTAAAGTTTTCTTTTAGCAATACAGAATTCACGATAATAATCGCTAGATATTGCATCTTCCAAGGGATTTAATCAAGGCCGGCATTTTCACTGCCGTTCAATGACGTGCATGATCGTTAGATAGTTAGTTATTCCATTTTTCGAATTTATATTCATTTATTTATTTCTGTATTTAAATTTTTGTTTGTTGTTATAATTGAAAAACAAATTTTGTAAGTTTATTTTTCGATATACATATTTTTATAAATTTATTTTGTTTGCTTAATTTTTAAAACTTATTTTCTTTTATTTTTATACATATATCCATTATTTTTGTTATTTATATTTTAAATTTTTTTTTTAATTTGTATATATTTTTTAATTTTTTATATACATTTTTTTTTTATAAATTTTGTTATTTTTATATATTTATTATTTTTATATACATATTTTTTATTATTTTTATATACATATTTTATATTTTTATATATTTTCTATTTTTGTATTTTTGTTATTTTTATATATTTTTTATTTTTATATATTTATTATTTTTGTAATTTATTTATTTATTTTTTTATTCAAGTTTATATTTTTTTTTTATATGTTTATCGTTTTTGTTTTTTATTCATCGTTTTTTTATTTTGTAACTTATTTTATTTATTTATTTTTTAGTTTTATTATTATTTTTTTTTAAGTTTATTTTGGAGACAAAATTACTCCAATCCCGCCTGACGTTGCCTCCATTGGCAGGTAGCATCTCACGTCAGCACTGTGAAAGGGGGCATACAACGTCCTAAAAGGTCCGATGCTTCGGAGATACGACAGCCAGATATGGGGCACTGCATCCCGAACTACCCGCAATGGGAACCAGTTGAATGGTGGAAATACTTTAATCTAAATTGTAATTTTTAAAGTAAAGCAAGTTCCCAACTAATCAGCGAAAAGTTTTCCACTTTCCCTTAGTTTTACTTCTTTTTTTTTTTGTGAGAATTCTGTGCTGTGAAAAATTGTCATACACAATAAAAGTTTTCCTAAGTTCTGCAAACTTGAAAACTATCTAATTGGAAAGGCAATTTAAGGGATTGCGAGCCGGAAGGAATTTCCAGCGTTTCAGATGTTCCTCGAAGAATTTTCTAGAAGAAACGGACGCTAAAGGTTTCGAAAATATTAATGAAAGACTCTATTCCTCTCATAAGCAATGCTCGCGGCTTTTCCAAGTAGTTTTCACCCCCGTAGTGGGGGTTCTGCTTGTTGTTGCTCACAAATCAGTTTCCTCATGGGTTTCGTTTCGTTTTTCTTTCATCTTGTGAAATGTTCCATCTTGTGAAATTTTAACGAGACACCTGGGAATTGCATCATTTCGTGTAATTTCTTGCGTTTCTGCGACACACGACACACGGAGAGAGAGCAACAGTCCATTGTGTTATATCCTTGTTGTCCTTTTGTGCCCAACTATAATAAATAATGGTCGCTGCCGCTCCGCCTGCCTCTCTCTTTCTCTGTGTCTCAAACACACATATCGGACGTCCCACGTCCAAGACGAAAATAGTAAAGCAAATGTAAAGCATTCAAGGAACAAGGAACAAGCAACAAGAAACAAGCGACAAGGACGCTGGAGGACAACAAATACTAAGAGATAGTCCTTCAAGAAGCGTTGGGGCGTTCCACAATGCCTTAATTGAAATTAATGTGTATCCCTTTTCGATTTCTACACAGGACACAGGACTGTTCCGCTGTCCGTCTGTCTGTTGCGGATAGTTTTCCTCGTTGTCCTTGCCCCTTGCCGTGTTCCCTGCTGCCACCACCACCAGAATTGACTTATGCCAAGAAGCAACAAGCAGCTTGTTAACTGTTTGTATTTGGCCCACTCTTGGCCAGCTTTTCTTCTTCAGTTTTCTTTCTTTTTGTACCCCATTGAAGAGGGGATACTTTGAATGAGAGATAATGTTGGGCAATGTCGAGAATGAAAGTATTCAGTAGCTTTTGTGAGGAAACTCTTTCTTTTTAATGCCAGAATATTTAAAAATAGTTTGATTTTTGATTTAACTATTTTTCATATTTAATTTGAATATCTTTCATATTAAAATCAAATATATTTCATATTAAAATAAAATATATTAATATTATTAAATAATATTAATCATTTAATATTTCCTACAACTTTAATACATTATATTATATTTTAAAGTGTTTTATATTTAGATTAAATATGAGCCGTATTTATTTTATTATTTGTATTACTATTCATTTATTTTATTTATTATTTATTTATGTCTATTATTATTTTATTTTTTTTTTAATCAAAGAGACTTATATTTAATTTCTCCGTTTTGTTATTTAAAAGCCGAATATTTATTTAAAAATATTTCTTATATGTTTATTTTTTCTATAGCATTTTTCTCCAAGTGTATATAAGTCATTCCATTCGATTATAATTCGTATAAATAATAGGGTATCTGTTGCATAGGTTTCCCGCAAAAAAGCCAGCCTTTTCTTCTCTCTTTTGGGTTGCGTGCCCCAGTAGTTTGGACACGCACAAAAGCATGCTATGTTGTATGCCACATAGTACATACTCGTATAATATTTCTCGTTTAACGATTGTTTTGTGTTCGCCGGCGGCCGTAAACGGGGGAATAATTAGCCTCCGTTGGCCTGGTCCTTTGTTGTTTCTGTTTCTGTTGCTTTTGCCTTCTAATGGCTCGACGCAATTTTGATTTTAAAAGAAGAGATGCGTGTGCCTAATGTGTGTGGCAAAAGTCCTTTGGTACACACACACACGCACACACAATCCCACTTAACAACTATAATTTTTAACGCTTGTTAGGGAGCCAGCCCGAACAAGGCCAGGAATCAAATCAGTCGAGGGGACACAACAAAAGGCACTGAATCTGAATGTCCTTGCTGTGGGGCTTCGGTGCGTGGTACGTGGTGCTCTGGTGTGTGCTTAATGTGCATTGCGGCGGCACGGATATTCGGTCATGGATCCGATCCGGGCTGGCTTGCTTATGCTTTTCTTTTAATTCCTTGAAAAGGTTTCTCTCTCTCCCTCCCACTCTCTTGGCCCTTGCACAAAGGCAAACATTGAGTGGAATGAGACGAACACGAGACGAGAAGAACTACTTGGTTCTCTTTCTCGCTTGTTTTTCCTCTTTTAATATGAATTACAATAATAAAGAATGGAGGAAAAGCGAAAGAACGAACGCATATCAAAAGTCGAGGTAAAGCAACGGCGACGGCGACGGCAACGAAATAAAATCATAAAAATTACAAAAGGTGGAAATACCCCGAGATCCTTTCGCAGCACGAAATGCGTTCAAGAAAAATCACCGTAATAAGGCCAAGACGTCTGGGGGTGTCTGTATCTGTGTGTGTGTGCGTTGCAAATAAAACAATTTGAGTGGAAATAAAAAGTAAAAAAAAACAACCTGTGGGGGAAATAAGCGCTTAACACAACGCCCGAAAAACGCCCGAATGTAACTGAAGCGCAATCCTTTGTGAGAAGAGGATACAGCATCCTCAGACAGACAAACATTTCTGGGCAAACAATGCGTTGTGTTGTGTTGTGCTGTGTTGTCCTCTGTCTCTTGGCCCGGAGTGAAGCACAACTTAAATTATTAATAAGTAGCATGAGAAAAACAAATGCGAATGTATGCGCAGGAGCTTCAGCTTCAGCTCCAGGAAAATGTCTGAGGAGAAGGAGGAAGCAGATAAAGGTATTCCAAGAAGAGGTCTGAGGAGAAGCAGCTCTCAAGCAGATAAAGGTAGTCCAGCAGGCTAAAGGACAGTCCAAGGCAAAGAATCATCCTCTGAGATGGCTGAAACGGAAGCATCTCTCTCTATCTCTCCCCCTGTCCCTGACCACAGACTGAGGGGTGCAATGCACGGTACAGTGCTGCTCCTGCTGTTGCTTCTGTTGCCATGGGGATTGGTGTGGTGGTGACCTCATCATCACCCTTCCCGTCCGGCAAAGAGAATAGTAGAGCACACGCTGAGTGGCCTGCTGGACAGGCGGATGGCGGGATGGTGGATGGCGGAAGTCCTTAAGCTCAAAGGCCTTTGAACCGACTCCATGTCCCGTCAAGCGTTGTTTTTCCCGCTGTAAAACTACAAGCAAATCCTTGGAATGAAACGGATTACCATGGAATCTAAATCTAATTCTTATTTGTCGGTGACGGAACTGTAAATAAAGAGGATTTGGATGCATAGGTGCAAGTAGGTAAAGCAGATTGAAAGCAGATTGAAGAGGTTGAAAATTATTGACAGAAACCTTCAAACACACATTGATGACTGTGTTATGATCAAATGAAGAGAGCAGGGGAACACGCACGGACATGATTAAAGCGCTTGGGTTCTATGTGTGTGCATTGCATTAAAAGAACAAATCATGAATACAGATTGCATATCTGTAAGTCGTTAGGTCAGAATATAGAGCACTTAGATTAGAATTTCAAAACAAAGACAGAAACTACGCAGCAGAGTAGAGTCCCGTTGCTTTATTCCTTGGTTCGTATTTGCTTTGAGCTGGGCCTGAGGCCTGAGGGCGAGAGTCGTCCGTCTCAGGCAGTGATTTTTGTTGCCGAGAGAGCCACAGCTGGACGGAGTATGTACAAGTATGCAATTCGTGCGAGTAGGCTCGTGCGAGAGGTTCGTGAATTGAAATGACGATCGGGGGACAGAAAACAACAAAAAATGCACCTCGCCTGCGCTAGGTGAGAGCCATAGGTGCATGGAATTGTAAATGCACGAGTATGCAATGCGTGCGAGCAGCAACCGAGGCTCGTGAAATGACGATCGGGGGACAGAAAACAACAACAACCAAAAGTTAATCTCGCCTGCGCTCGCAATATTGCTGTTATTCCTGCTGAGAGGAGCAATGGCTGTGAGAGCAATAGAATGAAGCAATTGGAAGAGCATTTATTGCGTAAGAGAAGCAAAGCTAGTTGATGGGACTGCACTGCTCTCAAAGCGAAATACAAAACAAAAACGCAAGAAAAGGAGCATCAAGTGTGCATAATTCTTGCTAAATATTTTTCTAGTACATTTTTGTGTGTTTTTTTTTTGTTCTGAAGGTAAAACACCTGTAAAACATTTATCGACGAATTGTGGCTGTCTAAACAAAACTAAATTCTTAAAAATTCCATCACCCAACCCAACCGCCCACCCACCACCTTCCGACGACTGGCTACCCCCATAAAATGTCGATTTTTTTCATTGTCTTCTATATTTCTTTTGTTATTAAATATTATTCTGCCGGCTCACCTTAGCCCGGTCAATTTTTAAGCGCCGCTTTTTTTATGGCCTAAGACACTGTCCCGGCGGATGGACACGCCCAACCCCCCTCCCGCTATGCCATCCGTGCCACTGCCCCATGATTTATGCCGCGCGGTCAAGTGTAAGGGGTTCTACCTTTCGGGGGCAGGAAATTGGGTTTAACAGCAGTCAGGGGGGCTGGGGAGTCCTTCCTGGCAGCTCGTTTAATTTCAGCCCATTTTTTGTTGTCTTCCGTTTTTATTATTAAATATACTTTTCCCTGCAGCTCTCTGCCTCTGCCCCTCTTCTTGTTTCTCCGTTTTTTGTTGCTTTTTTATGAACTGGTTATCACTTTCCATGGCAGCAGCAGGACTCCGGTCCGAGGACTACTTTGCGTGCTGTGATTTGCGTTAATTAGTCGCGTCGGCAGATCACGGATATACCCCCGGACCGATTGGGGTTGGATTCATAATTGAGAGAGGGAGGGAGGGGCGGAGGGAGGCAGAGAGAGGCGTCTGCCTGTCAGCGCTTAAGCTCTGCCAGTGGCAGTGGCAGTGTCATTTTTTGTCGCCCGACATAAATCACAATTTATTGGCCGCTCATTAACCCTTCAACTGGATGGATAATAAAATTTGCGAAAAAAAATCATTTTAATTGCAGTTCGATGGGGCGGAATTAATTGTTTGTTGAATTGTTTGTCTCGCTTTTGCGGCCACATTCCGACCTTAATTATTTGTACATTTTTTTTGCATTCTTCATTGAAATGTTGCAACATCATTTCTGCGGGGGGCTGGAGGGGGAAAATGCAGTCCACAAAAAGTTCTTTCACAGTGAGTGCAATAAGTTAACGTCTGTCAGGCCACCCACAAAGCAGAAATTTCAACTCCGATTTCTGTGAAGGGAACAGAAATTTAATTATCCCTGAAAGGAACAGGAGGAACATCCTTGGCACAAAGCGAGAGCCAAAGGGCTGCGGGATATCATTTATTAAAACGCCAAAGTGACACAAAGGAGCAGCAGGAGGCGGCAGGAGGACAAACAGTCAGGACAAACAGTCAGGGACATTCCGTATGCCCCATATTAAAAGCGCATTTATATTGGTTAAGCCTTCTCTTCGTCCCTTGTCTGTTTTCAAGGGTGTTCTACGAGTATTTCTTTATTCAATTGCAAAAATTTCCCCCCTTCTCGGTGTTGGAGCAACAGCTACCCTCTCAGGATGCACACACACACACACACACACACACCACACCCTCCCGCTAACGAGCGTCCATTATGCAAACAATAAGCACAGTTTCCTTCACAGATAACAAAACAACAGGACACAACACACCACAACAGAACAGAACACTCCCAAAAATATCCCTTGGAAAATATTGCGCATACGCCATGCCACACGCATCCTGCGAGCGAGTGGCTTTCATTCAAAAATAGATTTATGTCCTGGCATTTAAACAGGAGTCCCAACAAAAAAAAAAAAAAAACAAGACGAGGGAAAATCATGAAATATACGAGTATGCTGTAGAATTTATCAAAAAAACGTGACACAATCCGTAGAAATGTTTGTGCGTCCGTTGTTCCCTTTTCTTTTTTTTTTTTTTTCTGTTGAACCCACGACCATCTTGACATCATTATTCCTTCAAGAGTGCATTTTGGTATCATTAAAATGTGATCACTTCGCATTAAAGTTGTAGTCAAATGAGGGAGTGTCGAAGGGGGGACGAAGGGGGGACAATTTGATTTAGTGGCACACATTATTTTACGTAAATATCTGCTGGCTTGTGCTGTGTTGCCTGTGGGGGGAAAGGAGTCCATGGGTCCATGGGTCTATGTGTATATGTTTTGCAATAATGTCAACAATGGACGGATGTGGCGAAAACCCCCTTTTCTCAACAGCATCCAGCGTGTGTGTGTGTTTGTGCCCCAGTTTGTTGCTGGCAACATTTACATTTAGCATTTGTGCCCCATCGCCCACGCCCCCACTTGTTGACTTTTTGCCATTTGCATGATTTTCGCATTTGTTTTCGCTTAATTTACTATTTAATAATCGAGCGAGCAAACAGAAAAAGAGTTCGGATAAAGGATCACAGGATGATAGATTTTAGAGATAGAGTTAGGAAAGGGAAGAGAAGGCAAGGGGGGGTGGCATGATAGAGACTTACCTTAACTCCAATATGAACCGATGCAAATTCTGTTTTGTGTAGTGAAGGAATCGGTATCGGTAATTGCATAGGAAGGGGGCAGGACATCATGGTCGCTACCTGTGTGAATAGATAAACAGAGAGAATGCAGACAGAGGTTAGTGTTTTTTTTCTTTCGATACGGATTTTGTAGAGTAGTGTATGTACATAGAATGTGTGTGTGTGTGTGTGTAGAGAAATATGATAGGTTAGTTTAAAAAGAGTGAATAATGGTAATAGATAAAGAGTATAGGAGGAGAAGAGCAAAAGATTAAGAAGCAAAGATAGCCAAGGAGCAGAAGATAACCCATCAAGTAACGGAATATAACAGACAGGCAGACAGAACAGCCACACCTTAACATTCGATTTACATCACACCGCAGGGTTTAACAGAGAATTAACATTGGCAAAGGCTTAACAGAATCAGGCTTAACAGCTCGGGTCGCTCACTGTAAAAACACGGAAAAAACGAACACAGCCGATCTCTCAATGAGCCGAACTTTTTGTTTCTCTTTGGGTGTGTTCTCATTGTTTTCGGTTGAGCCGCGATTGCAACACAAATAAAACTGTATGCAGATGAGAAAGATAGAGAGACAAGAAGCCGATCTCTTTACAGAGTCACATCTCTCGGGCACGAACACGAATACATACGCAAAACAAATAAGGAGACCAAAAACAGGTCACTGCTTGAGAAAAAACAAAATCGAATGTGTCTTTTTCGTCCACTCTGAAATGTATTCATAAAAGACACCCCAAAGAGGGTCATGAGATTTGTTTTCTAGCTCTGATCTGAATAGATAAACCATCATGGAGTATAGAATAATATAAATAGAATACAAATCGATCAAGAAATACAGAAAACCATAGAAAAAACTTAATCAAGAGAGAACCCTTCAAGTCGCCTACTTTAATGCTCTCTTTATCGGACATTTTCGCTTTAATCGGACACAAATCCCTGAACAATGTATGTCCGCTCAAGCAAGCACACATTCACACTTCCACTTTCCACTCTCCTCTCCCCTCCCTCGTTGTGGCAACATTCTTTTCTGACTTGCAACAATAAGATGGCGCCCTGGCTGATAACCAAATCAATGCAACAGCTGCTCCTGCTGCTGCTGATGATATCCCTCCGCCTTTCTCCCCCTCCCTTCTCCGTTTCACACCATTTGCCTTGCAACCTGCACTGACATTTGGCCCACATTTGCCCCCTCTGCTCTCACTCTCCCCTTTCACCCGTTTTACTGTTGGCATTGCAATTTTTCGCCTTTTCAATTTCACGCGTTTTAATGGCAGCCAACACAGGAATCGTTTGCCTGCACATCCTCTCCGTGCACCCGGACCCGGACCCGGACACGGACACGGACCCAGACCCAGACGCGGACCCTCTCCATACAAATCACGACCGCATTGCATTTCATTGAAGCAAAATGCCCTGCTCGTCCTGCTCGAGGGGACTGGGGGAAGGCGGGGAAGGGAAGGAGTGGTGGTTGGGCATGGAGCCCAGGCGTGGCAAGGCCATCGTTTCATTTGGCGCCCATCATCATTGTCATTTCCGCTTTTGCGTAACGATGTCAACGTTTTTGATGGCTTCATTTCGTTGCGCGCTGCATTTCGTTTCGTTTCGTTTTGGGGCGCCAAATAAATCATAGCCTAGCCTTTCCCTTAGCCGCCCACCCCCCCCCCCACACTCTTCCGCTGTCTACCACTTCACTATGCCACTCTCTTCCGCACAGTCCACTCACTGCACATCCTCTCTCACTCTTTCCCTCTCTCTCTCACTACTATTTCTCTCTGCATTCGCGCTTTTCCCAAGCAATAAAAACTTTTCGACTTTGTCATAATACGAGCACACAAAAAAAACACCAGAGGGAATGCTACGGTCCCCTAGTCCCGACTGCAAGATACCCTATTAAAAATTTATCTTTGAAGCGGAAATAAATTTGCTTTCCTTCGGGGATTTTCCTTTTTAGCGTGGATGTGTCGATGACAACAACAAAAACCCGCACTTTGAAAATAGTTTTTTAATTTATTTAAATTTAAGTGCATATTTTTAGATATTTTGTTTACTATTAAATTTGAAAAAAAAATGTTTATTTAATTTTTAGTTTTTGTTGCCAATAAATCAATTTCAACCCATACCAAATTTTGTATTTCATATTCATATAATAAAACAACAGATAATATAATAATAAAACAATAATAATACAAATATTTTGTATGTGTCACTTTTTCACCTTTTTTTTTTAAATAAAACCTTTTTTTTTTTTAACAACATCTAAATTTTGTTTATTTTTTGTAAGGATTAGTTAGAAAATAAAAATTAGTTTCTGATTTTATTATTAAAACCTTATTTTAATTTTCATATTAAAAAAAATATAAGCATATAACAAAATTAAAATAAAACCAAATAATAAATATAAATATAAATAAATACAAATTGAAATTGTTTTATCCCCAAAAAGTTAACTTATTTTCTATAAGCTAAACCCAAATAAAAACCTAATTTAATTCGGAATATATTTTTCAAATTTAAATTTAAAATTAATTTTTATTTTGTAATCACATCATGTAATCATGCCAAAGCGGAGCTCTTGAAATGGATCTCCATTTTGGTTGTATTATCTGTATCCGATAGTGATGATTTTTTTGGTTTAAAGATGAATAATTTTTCGAGTTTAAATCCTGGCAAAGTGGAGATCTATAGCTCTTAAAATTTGGAAACCACAACAGTAGAAATCCCTGTGTATGTGGCACGAATGCCATATACCCTTTCGTTCCACCAAATACCGAATAGAGATATAAACAGAATAAAAGCAACAACAAATACAAAGTAGAATCCGAAAAATCAGCAAAGAGAGACATATAGAAAGATGGGGTAAGAAAAAGAAAGCGATAAAAAGGGAGACAGAGCGGAAAACGTTGAAAATTAAAATGGCATGACAAAGTGGCAAATGTTGTCAAAACTTTTGCATTTGCAACCAAAGAACTACACGCAACATTGTGTCATTGAAGGAGAGCAAGAGAGAGACGAGGGCATGTCATAAAAGTAGTTGCATGCCACACAAACACAAACACACTCGTACATAATAATATTTCAATTTCCGGCCTTGATTTCCTCCACTAAGAGAAGCCCCATCCTCCCTGCTTTCCTTCATTCTCTGCCATTTGTTTAAAACAAACACACCGTGCTACCCATCTACCCCTCTCTCAGTGGGTCTCACTGGGTGGTCTGTGGCACCTATTTTCCACCCGTGCGACAATCACCTGTCAATGGGGCATCGATTACCAGCAGCGAAGCATCCGTCCAGCACCTCTTAAAGAATTCATAACTAAACTATTTATATTTATGTCCGTTCTCGTTCGGTTTCAGTCCCTGTCCCTCACTCTGTCGACCCCTTCCTTCCATCTTCTCCCCCGCTTCAGCCTCTCTTCGGCCTGTCAGATATCTATCTGTCAGTTTGTTTACGCATTTCACAGCAAATTGCTTTAAGTGCTACAAAAGTGTCATTTACATGGTGCCCAAGCCCAAGCCCAAGCACTGGCCAAACTAATTAATAGAATACACCATTTCAGAATTATGTTCACTCTCCGTTCTCAAGTTGTTGCATGTTGCATGTTGTCTGTTGCATTTGGTATTTGCTGCTCATGTTCTAGACGTTGTCGTGTCTGTCGTACGCTACCAGAGGGTATTATAATTGTTTTGTAAATAAATACAAAAGAAACTCCATTGTGCGACAATTCTGACTAGATTTATTGTTCTTAATTTCGGAGTAGATATTTCTGCTTCTAAATTAGGGAGTAGATTTGATATTTTACATTTCTTCTTCTTCAATTCTTTTTCAAAAACTGTTCGCCAACAATTCGTTGCCTATATTTATTCTTCAACATTTCTGCAATCTTTTTCTACAATTCTTCTTTTCTACAACTCTTCTTCAACAATTCTTCCTCTACAATGTTTCTTCCACAATTATTCTACTTCATTTCGACAACATCAATTCTTGTACAACATTTCTTCTCATCCAATTATTCCCTACATTTCTTTTTTTTTCACGTCTCTTCTTTTAAATTCCGTCCACCAAAAATCTTCTATGATTCTTCGACTAAAATTACTGCTTTACAATTCGTCTTATAGATTCCTTTTCAACAATTCTTCTCAATTTCTTTAATCACATTTCTTTCCCTACAATTCCTCCATTTCATTTTTTTTTCTCCTACAATTCTTTTTCCACAACTATCCTACTCCATTTCAACAACAGCATTTATTTTTCTAAAATTATGCCCTACATTTCTTCTTTTAGATTTCTTTAGCCAGAAAATTTCTACTATTATTCTTTGACTAGGATCACTACTCTGCAATTCTTCTCAGAGATTTTTTCTCTTTAACGATTCTTTTTATATAATTCTTCTCCAATTTTTTAACCACTTTCACCACCCCACAACTCTACCATTACAATTCTTCTTATATAATTCTTCTCCTAAATATATTCTTTAGACCAGGAGCAACTGAAAGATCCCTAAGCTACATATAAAGGCGAGAAGAATCTGTTCTAGACATTTGTCTGAAGAAGTACCACACTTTTTACAATGGAAATATTTCCGACTTAGCCGAGTAAGGTACATGGTATTGATCAGGCTTTATATTTGTAGAACAGATGTGGGCACGTCCTTGTTTCCAACAGGTTCGACTCGACACAAGCAAGCGAATCCTTTAAAAGAAAAAAACTCAAGAATAGCACAAAAACAATATACATGTCGTGTGCATGATCGCAGCATATGCTCGAATAGCTCTTCGTCGATGAGGTGTTTTGTTGTTGTTGTTGTTGTTGGACTGTACATATGTAGATCATAGTATAAATTTGATCAAATCTTATACAATCCTTTCAAGGGTATATAAACCATAAGCCTCGTTTCCTTAGTCGTTTCTTGCAATGCTGCTCTCGTTGTGGCAACCAGTTGTCACCGTCACCGTCGCCATCGTCGTCTTCGTCTTCGTCTTGGCCGTCATTATCACAAAAGTAGCGGCAAAGTGCAACGGAGCGTGCGTTGGGGCTTGCGTTTTAATGACGACAACAAACGGAAATTGACGTTGCCCCTGACGTTTCAAGCATGCAACATTCAACAATGTTGCCGCCTTTTTAATGCTGACACGCGACTCACAGCCAAAAAGGAATGGGCGATTGGAAATGGAGAAAAGAATGGAGCGAATGGCGGAATGCAGAAGAGCCACACACACGTGCCACACACATGTGGCAGCCACATGAACATTGGCAACTACACTTGTAATAAATGTCCGAACTCTCAGAATATACTCTCTCTACCTCTACCTCTACCTCTCCCTTTTTCTCTCTCTCTTTTCCTCTTTCACTTGCCACATTGATGCATGACCTCGTCTCGCTTGAGGTACCCCGTCCCTGTCCCCCGCCCACGCGTTAATTTGTCCAGCTTTGTGGCATGCAGCACACAGCATTCGAGAAGGATAATAAATGTAATATGGCCAGCGAATGAGAGCGAGACTGTTGCTGCCACAACTGCTGCTGTACTGCCGCTGCGCTGCTGTTGCATGCATAATTAGGCCTCAGGGGGAAGCCCACCCCCGCCCACAGAAACAATGATTAATGAGGCTGTTGCAACAGCCATCGTGCACCATTCGCAGCCGCAACTGCAACAAGTTCATGGCATTTGTCGCCGCCGTCGCCGCTTTTTCCACTTCACTGGGCATGCGTGGCATCTGCACACCTGCAGGCACTGCCACTGCCACTGCCACTGCCACTGCAACTGCCACTGGCACTGCAACTGCAACAGCTGTGACGGCAATCGTGAAGCAAATCAAGCGAACACTTATCCCCTGATGCGCCCCTGGCACTGATATCACATATATGTGCATCACAGATACAGATACAGGTAGAGATACAGATACAGCACAGACTCCCAGATACAATGAGGTGGCAAGTTAATGAGCAGGTGGCTGCCGCTGCCGCTGAGTCACTCACTTGCATTCGGCTGGGGGGCAGAGCATTGAACCTCTGGTCATGAGTGCAATTATCATTCAATCAATCAATCAATTTGCATAATCGATGGCATCTTTCAAAACAATAAATCAGTCATTCACTCATTCAATCTTTTGTAAATCAATGATTAATTAAGCAAACTTTTGTTTTATTTGGGAATGGAAAACATTTGCATGTCCCTGAGAGACTGGACTGTGAGATGGGATGACCAGATGTATTGTCGGCTGCTCATTCCATATATCCACAGCATGTTATAGTATTTAATATTTAAAAACAAGTTCCTAAACAAATACAAGACTATTCGAAGTGTTTTGAATCGCGGCTCACATATTGCGACAGTCTTATACCTGGTGGCAGTCCACCCATCCCCCACCCATCCATCAACAACCCCATCCCCAATTACCGACACTTTCCCCATATTTATTTTATTATGTTATACCCGACATAAGTTTCTAACAGCCCTGCTCCGGTTATCGCAAAACGCAAAAGGTTGCGAATTGACTGTCAAATCGCAAAAGTGGGTGCTCCGGTTTTAGCAATTCGTAAGATTCTTACGATTTAGAACCAGTTGCTTAGGAGCTTCCGATATCCTAAATGAATTGCACATAGCACATAAATACGAATTTTTATGAGCAGAAGAAAAATTATAAACATTTTTCCGAATGTTTTAATTTTATTTTCATATAAAATTGAAGGTACTGTCGTACTATATTGAATAAAATTATTTCTAATCACACCTCAAATTTTACTTCACCCAAAAAAAACAAAACAACAAAAAATTGCGTATTCCCGTTGACAGATAAAATATCGATATCAATAGTTGGCAATAGGTAGATAGGCAGATAGGTCGCTTGTTCCTTAATTCACGAATTTTTCGGTTTTTTTTTTGCACTCAGATATGGAGATTGACTAAACGAAGGCATATTTAACTAAAACATTTTCAAATGAAAAACTGCTTTTTTTATTAAGGTAAATATCGGAAAACAGTTTGGGAATGAAACGCAATCGATGGTTCACAGTTCCGAAAACCGGAGCATGGCTGTATGTATCGAAACTTGATCTGCTTATGCATCCAAAAAGTATCCAATCAAAAGTGCGTTGCTCTAGCATTAATATTGTTCGAAGGCCAGGTGTTCAAATAGCCAAACGGCAGGTGTTTTGCTCATTCTGGCTATAATAATGAGCCAATATGGATAAGATTTGACAATCATGTGGAAGCAGGAAGATCCCAGAAGTCTGTCCACAAAATCCGGTTGATCTAGCTGTTAAAGTCTGTGAGATCTGGGATGTGTTTCCTTCTGTCTGTTACAGGCATTCCCTTAGGCGTATCCGCCACCAGTAAAACTCTTGGCCAAATATTTGGCCAATAAGAAATTCAAGTTTGCTCAAATGCAGATATGGAATGGCCCTAATTTTTAAGCACAGTCAACAGATTTGCCACAGCCCCATCAATCGATTTGCCACAGACAAACTACACATATATCCAGCAGCCATTTCCTTCTTTCTCTTTTTTATCAAGTATTTGTATGGACTCCAAGGACTCCAGGGAGGACGAAGACTGCAGTATACGCAGACACAAATCGCATTAAAAAGCTCAAATCGTTTAGATTTGCGACACCAAGAAGAGGCACGGCCAGAGGCCAGAGGCCAGAGACCAGAGGGGCACTGCAGCCACAGCGGATGTCTGTGGCAACAATAACGAAATCCAGCCAAGAAATTGTGCAGATTTGTGCATGACAAGTGAAAGTAAATAGAGAGTGGGGGAAGGGGCAGGGGCCGGGGCAGGATCTGCCTCGTACTTTATTCAAAGAATGACGCCCCATATTTCAATCACAAAAAAAAAAGAACTCTGGCTGGCGGATGGCTCTTAATGCGCTGGGAAAACACGCCAAGAAGTTGCAGGCAGAACTTGTTGCAACACACAGAAGACACGGCCCTGTGGGAGGTGTCGACAGAAACGGCGATTGTTAGACGAGCGAAATTGAAAAGCGAAATGCTCGGCATTTGCATAAATTTGTGTTGACGGTGGCAAACGTTCGGCAGGGATCTATTGAACGGATGAATGATAAGAATGATAAGAACAGACCCCCGCCCCGAGCCGGAGAACAGGTGGCACTCAGAGGGGTTTGGGGATAATAGCTTGCTCTTCCGTGCGTCTGGGGCAGGGGCAGGGGCTGGGGCACAAGTTTGGCGTGTGTGCGGCTTACTTACTGCCACGTTGCACGTTGCACGATGCACGTTGCCTGGTGCCTGTTGTCTGCTTGCACCGCCTAAAACTATGCAACACGCCGCACAGTGCCGAGTAAGTGTGTGGAAAATCCTTTTCTGTTAAGGATTTGCCCCACGAGGATGTGGTAGCGGCTTTGTTGAGAGTGTTGCATGTGTGCATGCGTGTGGTTTTGTGCCGCATCAAATTGCATTAGTGTTGAAAGCAGCACAAAAGCAGAAAAGCCGCCCCAAAAGCCCTCCCCATTCCCGCCCAAAGGACGAATCCGAAGATGCTCTTGCGGCACACGGACATGAGGCATGCTTCTCTGAATCCGGGTACCCTTCCGTGTGGGTAGGGTAGGCAAAAGATGAACCCGTGCATGGAGAAAAGCCTCTCTCTCTGTGTCTGGCTCTGTGTGTGCCTTTCTCTATCTCAGTTTCTATCTCTCTCTCTCTCTCTGTCTCTCTTTCTCGACGGTTTTTGCCTTTTTGCATTCTGATCCAAGCGCATCCCTTTATTTGGCCAGAAGGGGGAGTGTAATGCTGCTACTTTTGCCCAGCTTTGGGGCAAAGCCTCCTCCAGCAACGGCAAAAGGAGGCGCCGCTTGGCGCTTGGTGCATGCTGCATGCTGCATTCTGCATACGAAATTCAATGCAGACAGCCAGTCACCAAAGCCAAAGCCAGGCAGCAGCGGCACCATCCATTCATCATTTAGCGACAGAGTGGCAGCTGCTTTGGAGGCGCCCCCCAAAAACACGGGGCTGTTGTAATTAAAAATGTCAACGCGCAACAGATTTTCCAATCAGGTTGCATGCAGCACAAAGATCCAATGACTGCCACACACACACACACACGCCCACAATAGAAGGCGCCTTGGATGTTGCACCTTCCATTGGAACAAATGCAACGATAAGATTGGTTTTCCAGCTGGAAAAGACTCTTAATTTGGCTTATGATAATACTGGGAGCGGGAGAGCGGAAGAAACAACTGAGGGGAAAAACTATCCTTCGTTTTGATGTGATTTTACCTTTTCCACAGCAGCTGCCGCAGCTGCTTCCTTCTGTAGTCTGGGCAGCACTTTCAATCACTTTTATCTGCCACATGTGGCACAACAAAAAAACCTCTGGCTGCTGGCTGCTGGGTGCTGGGTGCAGCCCCAGCCATTCGTATCAACGACTGACGGACGGCAGACAAACATTTTTCGCAAATTAAATGAAAACACCTGATGATATTTGGAGTAATAACTTCCTCCGACTCTTCTTTCAACAAGGCCCTCTCTGGCTGGCTGCCTGATGGATTCCTTCCACCTTTTCTTTCTGTTTTTTGCGAGAAATACCCCTGCAAATACATATATTCGATGGAGGGAAGAACATGGCATGCTTTTATGGTTGCTTTTATGGAATACCCTCGCTGTAAAGGGTACACGAATAAATATTGTGCCACTCTAAACAAAAAACAAAAAAAAACCCGAACAGATGGCAAACAAAAGCAAAAATGGGAGCTAAACAAATGGCCACCACACACGTTCTCTCCATTCAGATGAAACTTTTTCTGTTTTTTGCTCACTTTTGCTGATGACTCGTGTTCCTCCTGCTGCTCCCGCCATCCCTTACCATTGCTCTTCCAGAGAAGACCCCTCCCTCTCTTTACATGCAAAAAAGACTGTGCGGGGCGGCCTTGAACTGCGGCTACGACTGCGCACCAGACCAAAGCAATTGAGCTGTCAACCCAAAAGGCAAAAGAAACCAACAAATACAATGAGAGACAAAGAAAAAAAGGCAAAGGAAAAAAATTAAGACGAAGCCGTAGCCGAAGCCGAAGATTGAAGCTGTCTGTCAACCCAAAAGGCAAAAGCAAAAGCAAAAAACAAAGACTTCGAAGCCGAAGCGAAGCCGCAGCCCAAAGCCGAAGCCCAAAGCCAAAGCCGAAGTGAAGCCGCAGTCGCAGTCGAAGACGAAGACGTCGGAGGAGTCCCATTAAAAAAACAAAAACAAAAGGCAGCCCAAGAGGCGCGTTCGCGCACCATCGAGAATCGCAAACAAAGCCCAAGAATTGAACTGAAGACTTTTTGTTGGTTTTGTTGTTCTTTTTGCTCTCTCTCCCTCTGTTATTTCATGCCTTGACTGTCAATAAATGAGCTTCATTTTGGTGTGAAATTGAATGCGCAGCCACTAACAATAACAGCCGTCGGAAAAAGAACCTCAGCAGCAAATTGGAGGGAATGGAACGATCGGATCAAGTGCTCTTCAAACTCTGCCAAATTGGGATTTCATCCAGCAGCGAATTGTTCTAGAAATTAATAACGAAAACTGTTTAAGGCATTGGGACACACATAAATCGTTCGCCGTGGGGTACGCAACTAAGGTGCGTGACAAAACTATAAGACTATCGGATCTAAGAGCTTGAAATTTGCCAATAAGCGATTAATATTCCTCTAAAAAATTAAATTATATTTACTGAATTTATTTTTGCTATATTTTTGGAGTATTGCGATGGTAATCCGTAAATGTATGCAATATATATGTACATAGATCCTAACTATCGTTGGCTTACGGCTTACGGCTATCGTTAGTTGTGTATTTTCGGCAATAAAATAATAAATATAAACTATTTTTGGTAATATATATTTGCGAATTGGTATATAATATATCAATATGTCTAAGCAGATTTCCATATCTGAAGAATTGTGGATACAAAAGAGCTTTCTAGATACAATTTTTTTTTTTCAATTTTTATAGACGAATTTGTATAGAAACCCTTTGAATCCCTGGTGGAAAATGGTCTCTGTTTGTGTGATTCGAAACGACTACATATGTATATCCGTTCGCTTATGGGAAATTTTTCTAACTACATTCGAACGTTCATATAGCGAATCTTAAAGGGAATTCGAAGTATTCATTTTCGAATATTCGTTTTTGCAGAATATAGAACTGCAGTGTTCTGGAAATAAATTGTTCATATAGAAAACTTCGTTGTATGGAGGTTCGTAACAGAGAAGTTCGACTGTACAACTCTAGAACGTACTGTACTTGCGGGACATCTTAAAGATACACCATTTTTGGAGGGGGATTTGAGAAATCCTTTTACGTAGTAGACAAGCGAGCAACAAACTCGGTTATTAATAAATTTGCTAAGCCCGGGTAATGAGGGTCTCTCGGCCCCCAGCATTTGCCTCTGTTTTTGGTTCTCTTGTTTAATTTTTTGTGGTTTTTTTGGTCATGCCGGGCAGCGTGTGTTAATGACATCTGTGCCAGGGAGGGAGAGAGAGAAGAACGAGTTTTGGTCTTGTCTTTGGGTCTGCTGTTTTGGCTCTGTCTGTCAGGCGTTGAAAAATGTTTGTGCATGAGAAATTGCCTTGGCCCAGGCCTGCAGTAGACACATAAATTCTCATTTAGCATCGTCAAATTAATGACTTCAAAAACGTCTCTCATTGGGCAGTGGGACTCACTGACTGAGTACTGGACTGGTTCCCCTTTAGCCCCTCATCCCACCCATAAGACGAAACCGAAACGTGTGTCTCCCGCCATAAAACTGTTTTGTAGAGATTCCAGTGTTCCAGTGGAGACCCCAAGCAAGCGGCACACAGCTGATCGGAGGGCTTACAGATGGTAATGATGAGCTCATGCCTGAAATGGCGAGTGGAAAAACTTGTCAGACAACTTAACCGGCTGTCGACTGTCGGCTGTCGGCTATCGACTGCCGGCCGGCAAACCGGCAACACACACACACACACACACACTTGCGTGCAACTTGCTTCAAACTGCTGCCACTACAACTGCCACTACGGGGCCACTAAGACTGAATGAAATTATATAATATAGGTTGTTTCTTTTTTTATTCATGTGAATTTTGTTCATCTAAAACATGTGCAAATTAATGGGCTTCTGCTTTTTGTGGAGGAAACGAAACTTGTACTTTTTTATGATTCTCGTTTCTCAAAGGGGAAACCATGTCCCTCCTGGCACTGGGATCATGGGAACTGGCAGACTTTTAGTAAGGGTCAAAACATGTCTGCCACATCCGTAAAACACCCCAAAACAAAGACCAGTCTCGGCGGTTTCTTCAAAGAAACATTACATTTTAACGGTAGTCAACCTTTTCTTGAAGAAGAAAGATCTAATTCTTAATTTTATCACAGAAAATAGTGTAAGTAAAGTTAACCTTCAAAATATTAATGAATATGAGCCCAATACCTTCAAAGAAATGGATTATTATTTTACTTTTAAACCAACCAAATAAAACCAAATAACCAATTTCTTGGTGACTTCCAAGCTCCTCTGCAGCCTTCTTCCTTGGGAAATTTGTTTACACAACGCTATTCATGGGCGGACATTTCCCTCTCAATCGCCCTCGACCTCGTCGTTCGACGACAGCTTTCGTTTATGATCCTCTCTGAACGTAAGCTTCCTATGTCAGTTAGGACTTTCTGATCAATCAGACACGAGCAGGATGAATTTAATAATAAGGTGACGTCGTCCGATGTGGTGAGGGTCCATCCACTCGGCTCTCAGAGAGACAAGCGCTAGAAAAAGATGGCCAACGTTTTACGTTCTGCCCGTTTGCAGGCATACTGACAGTTGGATGGTCCTCAAAAGAGAGCAGATGTGGTGACGACGTGTCGCCACCTTATTACTAAATTCACGTTGAACAAGACACACACACCTTTGCCTCCTCTCTGAGCATAAGCATAAGCAAATGACGAGGATGGACCCACAATGCCCTCTCTCTGGCACTCAAGAGAGCAACATCAAGAATCATGTTCGACGAACAGCTTTTATCGCCTAGTTCCTACGAATTTGATCCATTCTGAAATTAGTTTCGTGGTTAAACTACAATCTTACACACAATCTGACAAATCTTATTCTCGCTGTTACCCAAAAGAAACGATTAAATGCATTTCGTTGGTTAAAGTTCGAAGTTCTTGAGTTTTATTAAATTCAATTTCATTTTTAGAATTTGATAACTTTCATTTTTGCTTCCAAGGTCGTTTAATACTGATGTGATGCCTTTTTCTATCGTTCTCTCGGGGTTTTTCCCATAATTAATCAAAGCTAATGCTTAAGCTCTGATCAAACAGACAGCGAGAGTGGTAGAACAGCGTTGAGGCTTGATTCATCGTCGACGATAGTAAATCTCTTTCTTTAGAAGATGTAAGCAAATAAGGAAATTATACATTTAGCTGGCGTCAAATGCAAATTTGTTGGGTATTGGGACTGGGATTGGAGAATCATGTTTAATGTCTGATTAGCATGCGGCTATTAATAGGAGCCGAAGAGCCGGAGACAGCTCTAAGTGAATTTCGAGGCACGTAGGGTTCGGTCTGTCCCATCAGGGCCATGGGGCTAGATGGATGATGACACTTTTCGGTCGGTCGACCAGGCCACACACACACCGACACCACACACACACACACACACAAAATAATTAGCAATGAAATCACGTGCAAGTAGCCGGCGGAGCTTCCACCTGGGTCTCGGGTCTTGCGGGTTTTAGCAGCTGCCAATTTCAATTACGGGGCCAAGAAGCGAAAACTCTCTTTGGGCAAAGCCCAGAGGTGAGGCTGCTGCTGCGGCTGGGCTTTTAAATGAGAGCCGTGACTAATTACAAATTAAATTGACAGAAAACGTGTTTAACGTGCTGCATTTTCAGGTGCTACATAAATTATGAGCAAGCTTTAAGCAGCCCAGCCGCCCAGCAGTCCGTTCTTCTTTTTTTGTTTGTGTCATCCGCTTAGACATAAGGTCTCTCTCATAAGCCACAAGTCAAATGGTCAAATGCAGGTGTGTCCCGCCTGCCGTCTGCTCGTAACAGTTGCATCCCACAGAGACAGGCAGACGAGATTAGCTGCTGCTCTGCTCTGCTGCTCTCTGGTCTGATGTTCTCTCTCCGTGCAACAAGTTAAGCCGCTGCTGACATGTTGAATGGTCAATGTTTTAGCTGTTGCACCTTTGACATGCATGCATCTGTATCTGTATCCGTGTATGTGTACTTGTATGTGTATGCGTGTGGTGGTGTAAGGTGTAAGCGTCTGTCTGGCTGTGACCCGAAAAGCCAACCAGCTAAGTCCCTACATCCACACAGATCTCACAGATATCACTCGTACCCGCACTCGCACTCCACTCGACTCGTATCATGGCCACTCGGTACTTGGGATGCCTGCAATTAGCTGAATCGCTGGCCATATATGTTTTTATACCCTGTAATTCTATGCGGGAACAGGGTGTATATACCCCTTCCACTTCCACATTCGTCTGTACAAATTTCCCATAAGCGAACGGCCAAGAACGAATCGAGGGATCTGTTACTATGAAAACGCAAAAAAGTTCCGAAATGATGGCCGATCTAATGGATGAAATTTTCAAAAATTGTTCATCTGGAAAACCATTTACTATCCACAATTTTCTAGACATAAAACCCAGCTTTGGGCTATGGATAGATAAGGATATTCTCTACCAACTCAAAGAAATTCATTGTAATCGAATGAAAATCAGAAAGAAATACAGTTTTAAGGTCTATGGACATTAAGGCACTTTTCTATTTTTTCTAGATATAGGAAGAGAATTTTCTATATTGCAGGAAACAAAAGTACAACCTGTGGAATAAAAATGACTCGCAGGCGCTCTCTCTCTCATTCTTGCTCTTTATTTCTCACAGAGTAGCTTAGCACTGAAGGATCTACAGTGCAGATGCAATGCCATCATTTTTCAAAGTAAAACTATTTGAAAACAGCAAAATCCAGTATGTTCCCGTATTCCCACTGTTACATTTCGCATAAGCGAATGTTCTGCTAATGGAACAGTGGTATTATTATGTGTGTCCCAGTAGTGGGTATCCTTTAGACGACTCTGCTGTCCGTTACTCTTTTCTTTCTTTATTTTTATGTTTTTAAGCTGAAATCTAATCCGGTTCATTTGCAGTTGAAAACGCTTTCGCTTGTCTGGTTTCTGGGTTCTGGGCTGCATGGGAAATATGGGAAATATGAGAATATCCATGAAATGAATAAAGCCAGCTTTTCGGCATTAAAAGGTGTGGATGCGGGTGCGGGTGCGGATGCGGGTGTGGGTGGTGGTGGTGCTGCCCTCCACAGAATCCGAATGTGTGGGGATTCAGTTAGCTGGAAATTAGTGTATGGCAACAGCGAGCGAATTGATTGCGAAATCCAATTTCGTTGAATCAGAACCGCGTGTTTTTTTTTTCGTTTTTCAATATATAAATCAACATTTTCGAGAGAGCGAAAGGCACTTGCCTAATGCAGTAAATGAACTGCTATTAGCCTGGTCGACAGCAGCAGCAGGTAAGTGGATACTGCAATTCCTGACTGGCTGCTGCCATGGCCATCATCCTGCCTCTCAACTCACGCACTCTCGCTTGTACACGTACACACACACACAATAATGGAGAAAATCAGGACACGGGCCACAAACACAAACAATCTCTTGCTTGGTGCAACGTCTGACACGCCTCCGACATCAGCAGGAGCAGCAGCAGCAGCAGCTCATCCTCTCTTTCATCCCACGAGTATATGGTGTGGCATGGTGTGGCATGGTGTGGCATGGTGTGTGGTGCAGACGAGACGTCGCGTCGTGTAGTTTTAATTAATTTAATTTCACGCTCATAAAATGCCAAACAATGTGAAAAACTCACGACACACACACACACACACACACACACAGACATACGAGTAGGAGCCCCACGCAGGAAAAGTTCTGAAAGTTGGGGCTAGAGATCCCGCATCTGGGGAGCACAGGTTGAACGCTTTAAACTTGTCCTGTCCGCCTGCATACGACACGGAACGTAATTAACACACACCCAAACACCCGCCCGGACGGACGGGGGGCTACACAAATTTCTCATAATTCAATTCCGGCGAAGGAAGGGCAAATCCAGCGAAAACTCTGCTGTCGGACGGATGGTGACGGCAAATAAATTGAGATCATTCACTCGACCGACGATCGACAGCAATTGGAGGCACTTAGAGCGTATCCGTGTCACTTTTGAGTGACTGCCTTTGTGGTTTAGTGCGACACAGCACACACACACACACTGAACTTGCGGCACTAGTGGCTTGCAACACGCGATCGACGCCGAGGGAAAGGCATCTAAGAAGGCCGCAAAATTGAGGCAAAAAAAAAGAATAATCAATGTCATTTAGGAAAGGCAATCGGAGACGTTTCATTTTGAGTGTTTCACTTCCACTGTCCCACCCACGAGCATGATCAGTGTAATTTTGGCAAAATATTGTCTTTCAGTGTTCCAGTTCCAACATTCCACTCTTGTGTTTTCATTTCCACTGTTCCTTTAATCGGTTATCTGTTTCAATTACACATACTATAATCACACATCCACACATTGGATCCATTTGCACTGTTCTTCCGTTCATTTCCACTGTTCCCAAGTCCTTGATTGATTCAACCGTTGAAATGCTGTGGAAATTACCCATAATAGAACGGACACATTCGTTTCGAATGGCACAAACAGTTTTGATGAAAGCATGAAGGGATCGCCATGTCTGCCCTTTCTTTTTCTCTCTCACACAGTGGCTTAGCATTGTTAGAATTAAAGAATGCTATAAGAATGAAGCGCTAACTGATTAAAGAAGGGACCACTGCCCCTCACTCCTTCTTTTTCAATCTCTCTCACAGAGTAGCTTAGCTTAGGGAGTCTCCTAGACGAACCTTCCCTAAAGAGGGATTCAAGAGTGTCTCCTGATCGCTAAGATCTTTGATTAGATCATATTTCGATACAGATTTAACAGTTTCCCCAATCGAGAGCATACACAATCTTCTTCTTAGAATTTTCCTTCTGTATTTTGCTCTTCCACCGAAAAGTGAGTAATTTCTATGAAATAAATGGCAAAAACAGATGTTTATTCCCACAGCCAGTGAAAATAGTCCCCACCGTAGTATTACTTTTTCTTTGATTCGATCGAATTGCTATTTTGATTGGGTGGCATCCATGTATCCAGTCCACTAGTACTATTTCTGTGCTCTGTTTCGATGATGATGTTGTGCTGCTCGCGTTCAGATTTGTTAATGATTTGGTCTACTGATTCGCATAATGAACACACACGGAACACAGCAACGGAACGGAATGGAAAGAGGGCAAGAGAGAGAAAGCCCCAAAAAAAACTGAATCTCAATCTCAATTCGGTTTCCCCAAAGAACACAACAGAACAACATTCAAAGGTTACCAAAACAACAGTAGAATATCTAATACACAATCCGAAAGATCTGAGCAAGTTCTAAGGAATCTGAATATCGGATGATCGGATGATCTTCCAGTGGTTGGTGGGTTGATCTTTTGCTCCGCCCCGCTCCGCGCATAAATATTTAGCTGATGTTTGCATTCTGGAGAGGACCCCTTACCATATCGCCATCGCGTGAGATCTCTGGATGGATGCCTGCCTGCCTGCCTGCCTGATGGATTTCCGTCCACGTCTGGCTTTTGTTTATTTGCTTAGAGACTTTCGCAAAAAAACAGAAAAACGATGTTTCGTTCTGTTGATTTTCTGGGCAAATGGTGGGAGGAGAAGCATCGTAAAAAAAACATCTACAGAGTGTGGATTTCTATAGAGAGGCGGCTCTGGCACTGCCCCAACCGAGGAGTGACTAATAAGTGCCGCAAAAGGCGTTGTCGGAACGCACACAGCCCTCGCCAGAGTCTCGCCTCAGAATCTCGTAGCTCATTAAAGCAATTTTCTTATTAGCAACGCGGCGGCGGCGGTGAGTTCTTTTGCTGCTGCCTCTGCCATAATTTATAGTTTCTATTTGCGGTCAATTAAACATCCATCTTGGCTCGCTCTGATAACCGAAAAAGGCAGCAGCGATGACGTTGCAGGCATTTTGGCAGGCGTCCAAGCAGGCGGCCCAGCATGCGGCATCCACAAACTAAGTAGCTATGTGGCCACCATGCAACCTGTTGTTGCCACCACCGCCCGGAATTATCATCATCACCATTCGTCAGGCAGTCAGGCAGTCCATCTTCCCTTCATCCGAGGCAGAATGTCTCTTCTCTCTCTGTTTTCTCTGTTTTGCATGGAAAATGCTACACATTTCGGGCTGGCAAATCACGCAAATGAAATGCACAAAATATGCGCCATTTATAACATGCCTCAAGAGTCCCCCGACCCCCGACCCCCGACCCCCGACCACTAGGCATGCCCTGTCTCATACTTTGTAGTACGTGTGGCAGGCAGGCAGGCATGCTGCCTAGAAATGTGGCAGAAATTATGAGGCAACAGGCAACAGGCCACAGGCTGGCAGACCACAAAGAAGACGTTGCCGTTGCACACGTTTCAACCCGAGAAGAGTCGAGGCTGCACCACTACCTATGTACACCCCACCCTGCCCCACCCTCCTCTCTCTCTCTGTGAAAGCACCCTGTCAACCCTGGCCGCACTCAATTGCGCGCTAATTTAGCGCAGCTCGCACTTAATAATTTCTTTTCATAATTGAGTGGAAGACGGAGAAGAGATGAGCAGCAGCGGAATCGGAGAGCGTAAGAAAGTGACAGGGAAAAGCGACGAGGAGATTGCAATGGATAGCGGGCAAAAAGAGGGTTGCGGGCGGGGTGGGGTGGTGACCGCTCAAGAGGGTTGCCAGGTAAGTCGCCCAAAAAATAGAAAGAAAAGAAAAAAATGGTACTTGAAAATGCAAATTTATCTATTTACATTTTTCAACAAATTTGTAGTTTTTGTATGTTTCATTCCACTGTTCCACAGAAAAGGACTCCATTCATTGACCCCATTCAATGTTACGATACCGTTGTTTAACTAAATATGTTCCATATCCACTGTTCCATTAATACTGATCCATTCTCACTGTTCCACTAACACTAGTATATTTTATCTGCTCCACAATAGATTTTCCATTGTTTCTGTTCAACTATTGCTGTTCCAATTCCACATTGATCCGAATAATAGAAATATTGACTCGCTGCAGAAATTTTACCATTATTGAACAAATTAAACAGTGGAAATGGAACATTCGCAATTGTAGTGCAACATTGAAGGGGGTCCATTAATACCGATCTATTATCACGGAGTCACTAAAACTGGTACATTATATATGGTCCATAATATGTCTGTTCCATTACCAATGGTCCGTTTTCACTGTTCTGCATATTCTTAGAATGATTAAAATATTGTCTCGCTGCAGACATTTTTCTATTATTGAAAACAGTGTAAAATGGAACATTCCCAATTGTACTGTAACATAGAAGGGGGTCCATTAATACTGATCCATTATCACGGATCCATTAACACACTTATCTATTTTCCATAATATGTCTGTTCCATTACCAATGTTCTGGTTCCCCTGTTCCGCAATCCTTAGAATGAAAATATTGACTCGCTGCAGACATTTCTCGATTTTTTCAAAAATTCCAAGAAGAAGAAAAGTAGATTGTTCTGTGCTGCCACAAGTTCCCATAACTGAATTTCCCATAATTGAATGGCCCACATTTCTTTCGAATTTCCAGTGGATATACCACATGTTGCACATGCAAAAACTCCTCCATCCACCCTCTCGAATGTCATTTAAATTATCAACAATCATACGTATACTCGTACTCGTATATGTGCATAGAGTGTGTCTCCTGCTATGATCATTGCCACGCCGTGACGCGTTGATTGAGCACAACACCCAGCCTCTGCCTCTGCCTCTGCTCCTGCCTCTGCCCCGGGCCTCTGCCTTTGTCGCTGTCGCTGCCAAAAGAGGGAGAGAGAGAGAGATTTATGACAGGCATACACTCTGCTTAAATCACAATGGAAATCGCTTTGAAGTTGTCCCCAAAAAGAATGGCAACAATTAGTGGCAGCTAATTAGGAGGATACCGGTATGCACCCCCTTAAGGAGTGGGAAGACATCCAATAGGCCATCGATCCTCTTCGTTTATCTCCTTTGTGGCAGAGAAAGAGGCGGTCTTGAAATTTGTGTGGCAATTAATTTGCAATTTGCAATTTGTGTGGCCTATTGATGACACTTTGAGCAACGACCTAATTGGGCATCGGTTACCCTCTCAACCGCACAAAAACAACGCCACAAAAGGACGCACGCACACACACACGCACACGGAGACACTCGCATGAACAAAGAGCACCAGCAGGAGGAGGAGGAGCTCTGTTGAGGAAAAGACATTAGGAAACATAATGGCGTTTGTCGATTAATCAACTGTCTAAATAGTTGGTCTGCAGAGAGAGGAGAGTGGAGAGAGGAGAGAGGAGAGCGGAGAGAGGAGAGCGGAGAGAGGAGAGCGGAGAGAGGGCTCTTGTGCTTAACTAATTTATAAGATTCCTATCAGGACCTCCCCCTCCCCGCTCTTCGCTCATGAGTGGGCTTTGGGGCGTGGTCATGTGATAATTGCACTCGCATAAAAATGCGCAACTGGGGCTAAAATAAATTAGCAATTTCTCTCGGGCGGCTCTCTTGCTCTCTCGTAAATAAATCTCAATTTATACGAAAATCGATTACGTATCGAATTTATTAATTATTTAAAAGGTTTCCCCCACCAAGGATATGGGGCAGGAAGCCCCACTGCCCCTCAGCCCCCACTCGAGAGGTAATTAATAAATAAATTATGGGACTTACGTTTTCTTTTTCGTCGTAGTGGAAACTTACCTGCAAAAAGATACAAAAGACAGAAAGAGACGCAGATAAGAAAAAAAGGTTAAAGGTTAAAGGTTAAACTATGTTTTATTTTTTTGTCGTACATAAATTATAAAAAATATGAATAGCGGTTTTCGAAATTGAAAATCCATCAACGAAAACATTCAAGAAATTGTGGAAATAAATCATGGCCCAAAGAATGCGAACAAAATTAATTTTCATGGGTTTTTTTTCGCTTTCTTTCTTCTGTTGTTGTCCTGCGGCTTCAATTTATTAGTGTCAAAAGGCCAACAAAAGGACCCAGGCAGAAAGAGAGAGAGCATTTATCACAGGAGAATGCTCCACCAGCCCCTCCTCCACCCCTTAACCCATGTGCAACAATTGATAACGTGTGTCCTGGCGGCCATTGTGGCAGTGTCTATTGTGTGGGCGTCTCATAAGTCATTTTCTGTTTCTGGCCAACTCAAATAATTCATAATCGATTCTCAAAGGCGCTCAACGTCCCCAACACAGTCCCCAGACTGTCGCTCATTCGTTGGATTCCCCCGACGCGCGCTCTCCCTCTTTTCGGCCTCTCTCTGTCTAAGAATCTCAGAGTTTGCTCTGGAGACAAGTTGGTTAGGTCTAAGGACTAGGCAAAGCGGCACAGAGTCCAACGTTTACTTATGAAAATCAAAGTGAGTCCTGGGAATGGAAGAAGCCACCACTCAGGGGGGAGGGGGCATGGGGCATGTGGCACAGGCCACAGGTAATGGCTGGAACAAGACAAACACCGCACGCTCGCTGAATTTCTATTAAGCCAAATAACTCAAAAGTAATTGCCCGGGCGTTTGTCGAATTGCACTCAGCTTTCGCCTTTCACCTCAAAGGGAGGAGGGAGTCTGCTCCATCCCCATCCCCATCCCCCTCCCCATAGCCCCATCGGCCCATCGTCTGTGGGGGATCATCAATATGTGCTCCTTAATGGATGCTTAAATAAATTATAACTTCAAATTGCGATTGCTGGCTGTGGCTGTGGCTCTGGCTGTGTGGCAGGGGCTGGCTCTGGGGGCGAGGGCGAAAACTAACTCGACTTGTGGCAGTTGTGGCACGTACCAGCAGCTAAATACATTACACGCTCCAACTGCAGTTGTGCGAAAATATTTACACGCGATTCCCTTGCCCCCGAAACTTGGTTATTCTTGTGGCAGGAGGAAAGAGGAGAGCGGAGAGAGAGGGGAGCGGAGCGGAGTGGAGCTAATAGCATTACATTTTTATTTTTGCAACTCTTTCAGGCGAGTGGAGTGCGGAGAGTGGCACTTGCAACGCGAGAGAGCTTTTTGATTAAAAATGCATTGATGTGGAAATGAGGTTTTGGCGTAGCATACATTCGAGGGCTAATTGTGGCTGCCGCAAACACAATTAGCAGCAGAACTAGGACACCCTCAGGACACCCAAAGACAGATCTCTCTTCCTCTCTCGCTCCTTAAACAGATTGCACTCGAGAGCAGCAATCGTTTAGCCAGCAAGACTGCAACGTGCCGCAGTAAAAGGAGGCAGGCACACAAGTCTTGCATACAAATTGCCACACACACAGACACACAGACACACACCGGGGGAGCATCGAGTGCGGAGGCTTTCAGCAATTCTCTCCCACTGCAGTGGGTCAAGCGTGAGCCTTTCAAATGCTAAATGGACATGGCTTAATTGTATTCTCCATGGCCAGGGAGGGCGAGAGAGGGAGAGGTGCCTTAGCCATCATAATAGCTCATTATGCTGCTGCTGCTGCTGCTGCCACACCAAAGTTCATTAGCTAAAAGGCCACAGAAGAGTCTTCCGCCTGTCAGAGATATTTCGAAATATTTGCCGCTCAAAATATTGGCTAATTGATGGCCCAGACATGCATCCGAATACACGGTTCCACGCCATTTAATACATCATCAAAATTTAACGTAAATTAATTAAGCTCTTTCCTCTGCTCGTCCGAGATACAATATCTCTAGCCTATGCTCGACTCTCGATTCTCTATTCTCAGTTTTTGTTTTGTTTTGTTTCCATTTTTACGGCCCAAGATTTATTTTTGGTTTTTCGGCGTCAAGAAGTGCATAACTTGGCCACGCTCCAACCGAAGCGAACAGAGGAACAGAACCGCTGGCTCGCTCGTTCCCCGCCCCAACACTCAACCCACGCAAGAAAAGAACAAAAAGAACAGAACAGAATGCTGCTGCTTGCCTGCCCCAAGACGGGGCAAGGGGGCAGGGGCAAGCGGCACACAACCGAAATGTTTAGATTTCCGTGAGAGCTATTTAAAAGGCATTTTTTATGAGCAACAAGTGTGAGGGAGATCAAGTGGACAAATAACATGCGACTAAAATATTAAATATTAAATATATTTTATTATATCTATAGCTGTAGCTCTATCTGTATCTGTATCTTTACAGTGCGTTTCTAAAATATGCATGTATATACGGATGAAGAGATAGTTTCCTTGGCAACGGACTGGATTTGTATTTTATATTTGACCAGGATGCGATTCTTTATCGTATTATGTCACTTTATTCGGTAAAAAGATGAAAAACCGATCAGTGAAACCGGACTCTGTAGTGTATTCGTTGTAGCTAACTCGTTGCAGGGGAATCGCTGTACCTTACTCGCTATAGTTTACTCGACGGCTGTAACCTACGCGCTGTAGCTCACTCGTTGCAGTTATCGTTGTAATTGCTATAATTTCCTTGCTGTCGGTTAAGTTTAGACGCTTTCGCTTACTCGCTCTAGGGTAAACGCTGTATTATTTATTTACTCGTTGTAGTTGAGTACATAACACAGTTAAAACCCGCGTCCGTCCGAAAAACCGTGTAAAAAAACGTAAAACCCGTTTAAAAAAAACCGTGTAAAAAGTTGATCGAATATGAAAAACTCAAATATGTAGATATTATCTTTATGCTCTTTCTAGTTTTCGCCTGGTTTCTAGTTGTTTGTGTTGTTATTTTGAACCGTGTTAAATGAAATAAAATCGTGTAAGAAATTAAAAAATGTTGATTTTCAAACCGTGTTATTTCAAAACCGTGTAAAAACAGAATTAGGTGTACTCTTTTTAGCTTACTCGCTGTATATTACTCGTTACTTCATTGCTTTATCTTAATTTCTCTGGATCAATCGCTGTAGATTACTCGCTGTAGCTGTGGCTATTTTTCCGTGCAATCCTTGTATCTGTATCATACTCGCTGTATGTTACTCGCTGTAGCTTACACTGTTATTATCTCTAGCTGTATCGCCGTAAATTACTCACTTTCATCTTCATTTAGTTCTTATAAAGAGAATATATCGAATAAGACCCAATTTGGAGAATACATTTGCCATATATACCTTTTAAATATTTACGATCCTCTCTGTCTTCTCGCTATAAACCGCACTGTACCATCTTCATGCTAATTTCCAACTTCGCATAAAACATATGGCATATTATTTTTATTTCAAGCGGCGCCTCTTTGATTTGTTAAATGGGTTCAAAAAAAAGCCATCCCCAGCCAGACATTAGCCACTTTGTGTTAGCCACATTAATCTTGCCATCCCGTTCAGATTAGCCAAAATATTATGGTTTTCCATTCCCCCCAGCAAAGTATGGTATATGTGTGTATGGTTGTATGGCTGTCGGCTCTTGGCCATAAATCTGGGCCATAATTATGCCACTAAAAATATACAAGTTGTTGCATTGTTTATTCACACCACACAAAACCACCGACACCCAACAGCTACATGCTACAAGCTACAAGAAGAGCCATAAATTCCGCTGCCGTTTCCGGTGATTTGCAAAAATAAAAACATATTCAAATCGAAATCAAAATCTTAATTCAGGCACCTTTCGGGCACCCCAAATTCATCTTCGGGTTCATTTAAGTAGGTGGGAAATATTTTTGATTAAGAGACAAATTTATAATGGCCCCAAAATGACATTTATTACGTGCGGGATCTTAGATCTTAGCGGGAAACATTTATCTTCATCAAAAACTCGTAACATGAGCAAAATTCATTTTTATTTCCGCTTCTTTGAGCAGATTTGTGTATTTTCTATGCAAAAAATTCCACTAAATGGAGTCTCATATTCTCTAATTTTCATTCAATTTTCATAAAAGTTTAATTACTGTTCGAATTGATATTCATATTTATATGGGTATTTATTTATTTATTATTTATTTTTTGTACCTTTTAATTATTTTTGATGTTGTTTATTTTATTTTATTTGTGTATGTAATTTTTTATAGTTTCTTAATTTGATTTGCTTAAATTTATTTTTTTATTTGTGTTTTTTTAAATTGTTTGAATAATATTTGTTTAATGTATTTATTTATAATCATTTTTTAAATTGTATTATTTTTATAATTTTTTTTTTTTTTTTTTTTTTATTTATTATTTTATTTTTTTAAATTTTTATTTTTTTTTTTTTAATTTTATTTATTAAATTTTTTTTGTTTGTAATTTTTATTTTTTTTTTAATTTTTTTATTTTTTAATTTTTTAATTTTTTTATTTTTTTTTAATTTGTTATTATTGTTTTTTACTTTTATTTTTTTAACTTTGTTTATATTTATATGTATATATTTTTATTGTTTAAACTCTAGGATCAAATAAGAACAAATTAAATTGAGATAGAAAATATTTTAAATTTATTTTTCTGGATGTGGATTTTCACTAAAAATTTCCCCTAAGCGAAAGGCGAATGTTTTGCTAGTGGAACGGTGGTATCATTCACGAGTGAATGATTCTGTCTTTTCAATGGAAATGCATTCTTCAAAGACTCTTTGCTTCATACTTGATTAAGAACATATGAAGTGAAGAAGATGGGAAATAGAAACACAGACAGAAACAGAGGCAGAGACAGCATGACGCGTGCCACAAGATTGATGTCACGATATCGTGCCATAAAGTGGCATCATTCATAGAATGATTCACATTTTGAGAAACTTGAAAGAAAGAATTCCTTCCTTTCTTTATTTTGTGATAAATCTATGTGGAATTGCGGGACCCTCTTCTCTAAATTCAATTAATAAAACATTACCGGACAGACCAGCGACCATAAAAGTTGTTTGTACATTAAAATGGGAGGGAAGTCATAAAACGTGCAAATGCAACATCATTTGAAGCCAATTATTCGGAGGAGGCATAGGGACATACCGGACAAGTCGTAAACCCCACA
Source organism: Drosophila lowei (assembly GCA_008121275.1). Lineage (NCBI taxonomy): Eukaryota > Metazoa > Arthropoda > Insecta > Diptera > Drosophilidae > Drosophila > Drosophila lowei. Next base: position 31,450,040 of record CM017777.1, on the reverse strand, counting down.
TGAATTATATATATTTTGATTTAATTTGTAAGGAGACCGGGCGGGAGGGGGAGCAAGCAGCATCTACAGCATTCATAATTTTTCATTAGCGCTGAAAATGTACTTACACGGCGACCAAGGAGCCCCATTAAAACGTCGCCAACTATTGACTTATGACCGACAGGGGGGCTTGCAGAGAGTGGGGCTGGCTGCAGGGGCACCCTAAAAATGTTGTCCCAAGAGCAACATGAAAATGAAATCAAATCGTAAATATGTAGTATTTTTAGCCAAAAGAACTTTCCAAGTCAAAGATTCCAAGGAAGATTCGTTAGTTTCTTTAGTTTTTGGGGAATGCACAAAAGATATAGCCAGAAAATACAAGGAATTCTTTTGGGTTTTGGGATGATGGTTCATCTAATGAACACACAATCTGCTGGTGTGTGTGTGTGTGTGTGCTGGTGTGCGCTGGTGTGTAAGAAATTGAAACTTTATTTACTGTTAATAAAATACAATCGAAAATTCATTTATTTATCTATGGCACGCTGAGAAATTGTAGCGCAAATATTTGCAATTCAATTGCAGCAGGCAGCCAGGCAGCAGGCAGCAGGCAGCAGCGGAGGCAGCAACAACAGCAGCAGCATCAGGGAAAGCAAAATCAAATCGAAATAAAATACAAATATCTCTAGCATATCTCTCTCTCTCTCTCTCTCTCTCAGCAGCAAAATTTGACGAGACTTTTGCCATGAAAATCATTCGGACATTTTTGGGGAAAAGCGAACAGACGGCGACCCAGACGGAACCAATAACATTTATATACCCATTTTTTTGTTGTCTTATTTTGTCTGCCAAACAAATGTTTAAAACTATTTACACATTTTTGTGCATTTGTAAAATTGTTTGCATTGACACTCGAGTTGCACTGAAAGGCCGAATGGGACGGCTCTTAAATCTACACGGGAGTAGCACTTAGGTATTGGGACTAAAATGCTATGCGCCTATCAATATTCACTACACGGAAAATCTGCATTCGTTTGACGCTTTAGAACACGGCGGCATGCTCATGCTGTCTGTTTCACTCTTTTCCAGTATCTTCCCCTCTCTTTTCGCATAATTCTAAAGAGCAATGGCATCGGTAGGCAAAAAGTGGCTCCTGTTCTTCCTCCCGCGCAGTGCAGTCGCAAAGGTCTTATCTCTTGATCTTCGTTTCATCAACGAGCATTGCTCCTCTCACGCACTAAATGCTGTCGCAATGGCTTCATTGCTTTGCTCTCTCCGCAATTTCTTGCATCGCTCTCCCAGCAACAACAACAACAACCATGCGAGCGCAGGGGAGTTTCACTTTGTTCTTGTTGTTTTCTGTCCCCCGATCGTCATTTCACGAGCTTCGGCTGCTGCTCGCACGCATTTGCTTGCTCTTTCAATCTGCCATTAAATCGCTTCCTCAGCAACAAAAACAACTACCTAAAAACGACGCTCGCTCTCAAGCTTCGCTCTCAGCAGTAAACGGACCAAGGAAGAACGGAACGCAACGGGACTCTGCTTTGATGCGTGGTTTTTGGCTTTATTTTGATCTGCTCTTCGAAGTGCTAAAAATGTTGAATTAGCGACTTAGAGATAGACTTTATTCTACACATCATAGACATATTTTTCGAGCGTTTCAGCGTCAAACGAAAATATACATATGTATGTATGTATGCACATATTTTTCATCTGTTGTTAGTTTTATAGGCTTTTCTTGTTCTACAATAGTTACAATAATAAATATGAGAATTTTGTATGCACTTACAGCTTGACTCATATTCATGCTAACAAGTGTGTCTGGGGTGGGGAGCCCTAGACCAACCTCGAAACAAGAACAAAATTTACCTAAAACGAAAAATAATAAGAGCAAAGGAGAACAATGTTTTTGATGGTTTTTTTTTTTTTTGATACTGGCACAGATAAAGGATATCCTTAAACTATTTTATAAAACTATGTACTTTATGGGTTGAGGAAAGAGAAGAAGAAGAAAGGGGCAGAAATAGAGCGGTGCAGAGGCAGAGGCAGACAGAACCCGAGAGAGATCAGAGATACTTCCGCTTCCAGCAGCAGCAGCGGCAGCGGCATCAGCAATTGGCAAACTTTTTGTACATTTTCTGACCTTATTTACACAGTACTGTTTATTTTCCTTTGTTCATTCGGTCTTGTACTCGATTCTCTCTCTCTCTCTCTCTCTCTCGTTATTCGAAACGTGTAAATATACAAAAGGTTGGAGGCTGGAAGATTCTTTTTTAAGCGAAAGCAAACACAACACAACACAAATTAATGTGATAAAAGAGAAACTGATGAAACAAAATGCAGGCTAAATAAATTAAAGCGAGAATGTAAATAAATAAGAAAAAGCAGACGCGCCAATCGATTGATTGGATAAAAGGATACGTGCATTTTGAAGTACTTTTTGGGAGATTAAAAATAAAAATCATTTGGGAATATTTTAGGTGTTTTGACTACAGGTGTTTTACGTTCAAACTCTATTTGAGTTACATTTAAATATTCCAAAAATTTTAGAATTCAATTTCAAGCGAATCCAATCCAATTCAAAGTCAAAGATCTATGATAAAAATATAATTTTAAAAAAAAATCAAAGTCGAAAAAAGTTACCTAGTCTTATGGAAAAATACAGCTTAATTATTATCAATTATCAAGAGATATTATTATCAAGAGGTATCCCGGAAGAGTTTAGGCCAATTATAAAATCAATTTTTTTTATATATTTTTATAAAAAAAAAATTTTTAATTTTGAAAATACAATAAAATTTCATTTTTTATTATAAAAATTATTATGATATAAAAATAAGAATTACTTCTGATTTTGAAAGTAAAAATCATAAATAAAATTTGTGTTTCATATTTTTTTTGTTATAAAAATTACAAATTACAGTCAATACAGTCCCGTCCCTGATCATTAAAATGTTCTAAAATAAGTGCAGGATAGATTTTTAGGCCCAAACCCATCTAAAAATTTTAAATTTTATGTATTCGTGACGCGACACGTTGGCCGCAAATTTAACACAATGCTAGAATAAATATTTATTTAAATCACACAAAAAATCCAAGAAAATTCATGTGGTTCTATTTTATAGTGGCATATAATTATAAATTAATTATAATAATTATAATTGGTAATAGACGCCCATTCCGTTCCCATTATAATCTCTTTTTTTTTTATTTCTTCCCCAAGTATTTTCCATGCAGTATCTATGGCCAAAAATAGATTCACATTCACATTGCCTCCAACCCATTCATGGCTCCTCCGATAAGATGATTCACGAAAGCATAATCAAACGAGCAAAAGCAACAAATTTATTCACACGACTCTTTACAGTAAATTACAAAACTCTCGACAAACAGAAATCTCTGTCGGCAAAAGGTAATTTGCATAGCACACACAGATACACAAATGTATCTGCTAGTTCTGTAATCGTGTGTCTGTGTCTCGTATCTCGTATTTCTCTCTGGCTAATAAATCGCTTATCTAATTTGTTGTTATTTACCTTAGCCCCGCTTGTTGTGGGCCAAACAGCAAACAAAAAGACCATGCAACACACACACCCACACACACACACAAGTGCATACATAGTATAACCATCTTTATCTAAAACATTCGCTCTATCTTTTCCACTCTCTTTCACTTCAATCTTTCACTGCTAAATGGCACACTTAAAATCTGTGTGTCTGATGTTTTATTGATTTTTACGACCTAATGAGCGGGCCACTGGGGCACACTTCCACATTTCCACAAAAAGTTGCCTGGAATCATATTTTTTATGAAATTGATAAAAATCTGTACTACGATTACGAGTACGAGAACGGGTATGACAGGGAAAGCCACTAGCTGGAGAGGGAGAGGGACAGAGAGTGAGAGGCAGCATATGCTACGTGGGTGACCGGCGGACAGTTGATGTCATCACCATTCTGATGCCGTCTTAGCGCAGGTTCATTGTCTGCTTAAGTGCAGAAAGAGAGATAAAGATAGAAAACTTCAACCCACAACTAAAAAAGTATCGGCAAAAAAAAGTCTGATATGGTTCCAAGAATCTAGGTAGTTTTTAAGCGAATAATCTATACACTAACACTCGTACTTTATTTATTTAACACAAAGCATAGGCTACTTTCCGCAGGCGGTGGATCGAAAACAACAGAGAAGGAAAGCGAAAAAGAGAGGGAGAAAGACTTCGATTTCAAGATCAGGATTGAGAGTACTAAATAAAATAGAAGCCACAAACAACCTATCGGCCAAGGTAGCTTTTATACTGCTCCATAGTCTACAAGGAAGCAAATTCCCATTTTTAAGAATTTCCAACTTCTCGTCCAAACAACATTCCCTCCTCTGCAAGGGTATCCAAAGACACAACCAAACCGAAGCCGCTTTCAACAGTAGTCTGCCTTCTGTCGTCTGTTTGTGTGTAAATATTTATCATACTACGAATTATGCTGTTTATTTGAACAAATTATGAACATATTTGATTTCCTAGTTACCTCCCAGTGGACACATCTCTCACTTCGTTATGGAAGAGACCGCACTCGAAACAATAGTAGACTCCAAGGAGACAGCAGGGAAGGAGTGTCGTGTCTTCCTTCTGAAGAAAGTGGCCCTGCGCCTGGCTGCTGCTGGCTGGCATGATGCCCAATTTTGGATGACATCCGAGAGGATGAGCAGAATGCCAAATACTCAAAAGATACTTGGGGATTGGGGCTTGGGGATTGGTGCTTGGGGCGCATACAATGCCAACAATCTCAATTATTTAGCTAAAACATGTGTTAGCTGTGCCATCGCCTGCATGCTAGGCAATCCGTCAGATACGAGAGCCAGAGATACGCCCGATACACCGCGCGTGCTGCTGTGCTGCTGCTGTTCTGGTAGGGAAATGCGACGACAGACGACGAGAGGACAGGGAACGGACGGAGGGGGGACGGGACTGGTTTCCATCGTGTTAGGCGACAGGCGGCCATAAGTCAAATTGAAATCTTGTCAGCAGACCAAGAAATGATCTCTCTGAAAAAAAAACTACACAAGAAATGCCGGCCCGTCGCTAGAAATTTCATTTATTTAAAATAAAAAAAAAATAAAATAAAATAAATTTAATTAAAAGTAAAAAATCAAATAAAATACCAAATAAATGCCAGAAAATGCAAGATGCAACAAAATGTAAAATGAATGAGAGAAAAAATATCAGAATTCGAGGAAAATTGCCTTATAGCCAGTGCTTAAAGAACGGAAAACTATTCCACAATTTAACCGAAACCGAAAGGATTTTGGAATAAACATCTCAGAAATATTTGGTATGGGATCACACACCGAAGCTATTTCTGGCATTTTCCGGCAACACTTTCCCCCCACATGCAACACACACAGAGGCACAGACTCCTTGACCGAAAGGCAGTGCATTATGCAAAAAAAGAGAAGAAATAAGAGCTTAAACTTCATTTAAAAGTGCCACTGAGTAGAGTAGAGTCCTGCCTGCCACACAGGAAAGACAGGCAGACGGCAGACAGCAGCCACATGAGCAACAGCAACAGAGCAGTAGATGAGGCAGCAACAAGAGCAGTAGATGAGGCAGCAACAAGAGCAGTGGATGAGGCAACATGAGCATCAGTATATGGCACATAGAAAAAGGAGCAACCACAGAAGAGATATATTCAAACTAGGGCCAGAAAGGAGCTCCACAAGCAACAACAGCCGTAATATACCTCTTCAAGGAGTTGCAACAGTACACAAGCGACTCCAAGATGCAGCAACCACAACAACAACAACAACAGCAGCAGCATGCAACACATCCCATGAAGAAGCAGCTAAAACAGCACAAAGATTGAATGCAATGCATAAAAGAGCCAAATTCCATGCCACAACAATAACAAGAAGGAAAATTGTACAAGGAAATGCTCAACACACACACACACACAGCTGTAAAAAAGAAAAGCGAAGAAAAGCGGGGCACAAGCAGAGACGGAGACCAGACGGAGGCAGGCAGATGGAGGCAGGCGGATGGATGCCAATCCTCGACAAAAATGCAAACCAAAGACAAATGTGGGTCGAAAGCGCAAAGTGCAACAACTCGCACGCAGCACAAGGAGGCACCCAGACACAGACCCGAGACACGAGACACAGAGAGAGAGGGGGATAGAGGGGCAACGCCGCACGCGCCTCTGACGGAGAATGCTTGGTGGGGGGGCAGGGGGGCAGGGGTGCAGGCAGGGGGAAAAGCGAAACAAACACGAAAACCAAACCACTTTTTTGGCACTTGCTCGACGCTCTATCTGGAGATTTTGCAACTTGGACCTTGCCTCGTTGCCCTTTCCCTGTGCTGCCACAGCCTCCGCCCTCTACCGCTCCCCACCGCAGCCCCAACTGCTGCTGAAGCTCCTTGTCGTCGCGCTGGTGTCGTTGTCTGTGGAGTTTTTCGGGCCCGGGCCCTCCTTGAGGAACGGCTTAAGTGAAATTTAATGATATCCTTACAGGGCAAGTGTTGGACCAAGGAGACGCCTTGGCGACGAGCCACCCAACAGGTGGCTGTGGCCGCACTCTTTGGAGCTGGCTGTAATTTTTGCAACTGGAACGGACGGAGGGACGCCGGCTGTTCCGCTAATTTGTTGAATAAAAGTTTACTGATTTTATTGCCGATAGTTTTTGGGTGCAGCAGCTGCCAAGTGGCGGAGTGGCATTAGCACTTGCATAAGTACACAGTGGTGCCACATTTGGTGGAACCAACCAACCAAGTGGCCTAGAACCTTTGTTTATTTTATTTTATACAAAAATGCAGATTCGAATGATGCGTTAATTGACATAATTATCGAAAATTCATCGATTTATAATCGAATTTGTCAAAACTTATCGAAGGTATCGATAAGTATCGAACAAATTGTATACAAAATTACGCTTTTTGTTCATAGTTAATCCATGTTATCGAAATTTTCGATAATTTATGATATGTACATCGATACAATTTTGTTTAAATTCGTTTAATTTTGCAGGACTACGATTATAGCTGCAATCGATAATTCATCGATTTATATCTAAATTTGCAATCGATAATTTATCGTTTCAATTGTTTTCAAATTTGCTTAAACTTATTTTTATCAAGTAATTAATAATTCATCGATGTTATAGATATTTTTCGATAAACGGTTACAGCTGTTATCGATAATTAATCGATTTTTATCAAAGTTTGTAGCTTTTTATCGATAATTTATCATTTAAATTGTTTTCAAACTCGCTTAGACCTATTTTGATCAAGAGCCTCAACAATTAATCAATAATTTATCGATTTGATCGATTTTTATCAAGAAATTATCGATTTATAATCTTTAAGAATTTTGAAACCTGCGTTTCATTTCTAGAAGAAAATATATGGAAAATATTTGAATATACGAATAAATACGCTTGAAAAAATTAAATCAGCTATATTCTTTAGTCGTATCCCAAAGGAAGTCGCGAATCATCTGCGAATGTAAACGAAACTGTGGCACTAGTAGTTTACCACCGCATTCTTCCATCCCCTAGATCGTAAATCAATGTAATATTTTGTGCTTAGGAGGCTTTAAGTGTTTCCTTATTATTATTATTATTCCCTATGTAAATGTTTTACTCGTTGCATGTCTTTGCCTCTGCCACACTCTTGTGATCCTCACATTGTGCCATACTCGTGCGTATATTAATGTTTCATATTCATATAAACTCTTGGGGCAAATTGCCCCAATGCTTTCTTCGGTGGTTGCTGGCTTGATGCGTGCGTGGGCGGGCCGGCAACCACCGCATTTCTAATGACTTGTTCTAAGGTGATGATGTCGTCTCGTTTTCGTTGTCGTCGTCGTCGTCGCTGTCACCCACAACGTGTGGAGCTGCGGAGCAGTCCAACAGTTTATTTCGTTTAAGAGCAATTGAAATAAATTTTAAGGCAAATTGCCTAGGAAAAGGCAGAGCAAAAGCCAGCCTGACAGAGCGACAGTCCGACAGAGAGTGAGATTTTTGTCTCGTTTTGGGGGCTAATGTCCAAATGCACTTAGAACCGCTGACAAACCCGCACTGGCCGCAGGGGCCTTTAGATACTTGACAAAATATCCCCCTCTGCTACGCCCCTTCCCCTTCTTCCACACAACATTAGTGTGTCACATTTCCATAGTTCTAGTGCCCCAAAACTCCTTCTCCACCCCTCGACTCCACACTTGTGTGTGTGCCACATTTCCATATCTGTAGTTCCAGTCCCTGCCTCACTCGGGAGGGCTGTTCGGGGAATTTCAAGTAGTGCCATCGAAATGGGAAATGGGAGCCGCGTGGGAGCACAGATCCGATCCATGAAACCGCCTCCGAGATGCTGCTGTTGCAGCAAATCTCGCCAAAATTAATTCGCCTAAAGTTTTTCTGTTTATTTCTTGCTGCTGCTCCAGAAAAATATATACATATAAATATCGAGTCAGATTTTTAGCCAGAAAAGCAGCAAAAACCACAAACAAAAAGCCACAGTAGCAAAAAAAAAAAACCAAAAAAAAAAAAAAACTTTGTTGACAGAGCGACAAAATTCTTGTGGTTTCTGTTGTTGTTTTTTTCGGGTTGCGCCTCGGTTTTTTTTTGCAAGTGCATTTGAAGCGTTTGTCGTCGCAATATGATAAAAAAAAACAAAACACAAAATATAAATAAATAAATACATACAAATGGTATCAAGCTACAAGATACATGAGCATATAGATACATATACATATAGATCTAGTATATAGAAGTTCGTTCTTTATGGGGGAACTGTTTTGCAGCTGAAATTTCCACTGAAATGTAATTTGAAACGTTTGCTGCATCTGGAAGTGGATGGATGATTGTATGGCATTTATGATTATATCAGAGAATTATGCATTATGAATTTTTGTTTAATTTCAAGCTAAACAATAAACTGGATATTTATTCTTATGAAGCAGTTGGAGTTCTGGAGTTTTCAGAGCTAAAAAGATTCCAAGAATCATAGAAATTTCACATTTGCTGAAATTAATGTAAAACTTGACTTGACTTTAATCGATCCAAGAGTATGTTTCAATCAGCTCTGAACAGCTACTAGAATTCCATAAATAATTCCTCAGAAAAGAAACAAAGTTGACAATTACCATTTCCCTGGAATAATCAAGGACACCAAGGTTAGGTTATGGCGGTAGCTGGGGAGAGGGGATGAACCTCCCCTCAGCTTTCTTGGACCTGTTAAAGGTCCATTGTGATGCCGCATGGGCGTGTGCCCCTTCTCACGGCCTAGACCGTGGAGAGCAAACTATTGCAGATTAAGGGCAGTCCCATCCGGAGGCTTGGATGAATTTGGACAAGATCCCTGGTTTGTCCGTGAGGAAAGGGGCCCCTCGACGACTTCCCAGGGCCCCAGGGCAATGGCAGAAGAAGTGGGGGACCGATTCCTCCTCTTCCCCGTCACGACAGCTCCTGCAGAAGTCATTGTGAGGGTTACAGACTAGAGGCGTGAGTGCCAATCTGCCAGTGTCCCGTGGTGGCCTATAGAACACTATCAAACAGATCATATAGTTTATAGTAACTGAAGAAGACCTCTCTTAGGAGTAAAAAATTTCCATTGTTAAGTTTCCGTTTACTTGAGATCCATTTTCTCTATTTTTCTCTCTTTTTTCAACCGATTCCATATTCAAAACTCACCCAAGTTTAGATTTCCTGGGTCATCTTACAACTCTTCATCTTTAATCTTGAGAATGCCCCCCATTTTTAAGGAAACGAATCTACATTTACTTGTACTCCATTCGTTGCAACATTGCGTTGCCTCCCCACAAAGTCAATTACAAACACATTTTGACAGGGAGCTCACGCAACCACCGAAATGCAATTGAAATTGCAATTGTAAGACAAACTTCAAGTGCAGCCAGCAAGCAGTAGCAGCAGCAGCAGCTGTTGCCCCATTCCATGGCCATAGACAAGGGACAAGGACAGGGCCAGAGAGAGAGAAAGGGAGAGACTTTGAGAGTGGTAATAACGATGTGCGTGTCGCTAAGCAAGCAGCTTGAACCGAACGACCTCTTTAAATTCCAGAAGCAGGCAGCAGCGAGAAGCCACGGACAACCTCTGCTTAGCATGCAAAGGAGGTCGAACTGTCTGACGGTCTGTCGTCTGTGTATAAATGATATGCAGTACAGGAATCAAATGAAAAAAGATGGAACAAAATACGAGCATATAAAGAGTCGAGTAGAGGAAGCCAAGTGAACGTCAACGCACTTTTGCATGGCCAACGAAGGCGAAACTTTTGAATTCTAAGCTGCGTTTCATAGCTATAAGAGTAGATGAATATCTGCTAGAGTCAGTGTTCATTCAGATCTAGTCCATTATTCACTTAAGACAAAAAATACAGACAGAATGGGAATAATACAAACAAAATAAAATGATATCACAAAATTGTTCGATAAAGCAAAATATGTATTAAAAATATACAAAAAAAAAAAAAAAAAATTGTATTAAAAATTTCAAATAAACATAATTTAACTAAACTAAAAGTTTAAATTTCATAAGTAAAATTTGAAAAAATAATTAAACTATAAATAAAACAAATTTAGGAATAATACGAAGAAATAACATTAAAAACACAAAATGTCAGAAAAACAAAATTAGGAAATTGTTTTAAAAAAGTTTCTAAAATTAATTTATAAAAATTTATAAAACAATTCAAAATTTTATTTAAAAAAATTAAAAGAAATAAAAATTTTATTTAAAACAAATTTAAAAAAATAAAAAATTTTATTTAGAAAAATTAAATGGTACAAATTTTAATTATGAAAAAAAATAACAAACCAAAAATTCTAAATTTGGTTTTTAGTTTAAAATAAGTTGAAAAATTTAATTTAAATAAATTTTTTTTAAATATAACAAAATTTAGTTTGGAACATATTAAAAAAATTAGATAATAAAAAGTAAAAAATAGTAATAATATATTTCCATCTCAAAACGAAAGACTACAAAAAAAGAATCGATGTAATCTGCACTGATTTTCGGAGTATCTTCAAAATTAGTTTGCCTTTAAACTGCATTAAACCCCTTTTCCGGTTTTAATTGAAATATTTATGCATCTTTATTTACGTTTTCTACGCTCAACTGCATTACAATTCCGACCGGCACTGTACACGCTGTGCAAACAAGAAATATTTTTTAATAACTGCCACAAAGCAATGGCTGAAAGGAAGCTCTAGGAAATGCATGGATGAATTTATGAGACGATTTATGCCCCCATCACCCACTCGCACTGGGACGGACGCCAGTGTCTGTGTGTGTCTTAAAATAAAAGGGAAAATCAGATATAACCGTGTATACGAGTGTGTATTGTATAGCATTTTATATGATAAGACTTTTGCCAGAGATGATTTACTCACCCAATTTAGAGGAGCCCACGCATGTGGGGCCGCTTTCAGCGCTGGCGCTGCCGCTTGGCGCCTTTAACGAGAGCGGCGCGATAAACGATAGTTGCTGCTCGATAACAACTTAAGATATCGGGATAAACGATAAACGATTACTCTACTACCGGAAAATCGAAGCACAAGAGCACGGGCACGGACACACAAATGGAAATTAGGAAACAACTTAAAATAGAAAACACTCTGGTCCGAATGGGTTTATTTATAGATGTATTCTGGATTTCCGTTTTCCTTTCGATTCGGGTGTTATTTATGGGAAATTTATAGCCTACAAAGATATTAATTTCGTCGGTCAAAGAGAGCGGAAGAGTTGGGGCGAGATTGCACTCTAATAAATTTGCATTTGACTTTCGCCCAAAGGCTCGGGGATTAAGATTTCTCTCGGGTGTCACTTTCGGTGTCAACAAATAAGACTTTATATCTTTTTGATTATTTCTCAAATACAAATACTACACATACACTACGGATACGTATACGTATATATATCTTCTGTATATCTTAGGCGCTGTTGAAGAGGCTACTAAATAGAGAGAGACTTTCTTTCGCACTGCACACGACCCACGTACGCGGCGGTGGCGGTGGTGGTGGTGCTGTGGTTGCGGGGGTGGTGCCTGCAAGAGTCGAGAAAGAGAACAGAAAAACAATTCCGATATGAGACAACAGGTTATTGTTTATATCAATATATCTTCTGGATAGATCGGGGTTATATATACACACATACTCGTACTATATATATAGTATATATTGATAATGCCAGGCATGATCATGGCAAAGCTAGCAAGAGACAGAAGATAGAGATAGAAACAGGGAGATAGATAGAGAGAGAGAGAGAAACAGGGGATTGATAGATAGACAGAAAACAGGAAAAGACTTTGACTTTTTATGGAAAAGTTTTTGTTTAGGAAAACTGCGTGTGTGTGTGTGTGTGTGGGGGGGAAAAACTTTACGCCACGCGACACCATGCCGCCGCCACAGGAAAATTAGGTGAAAAATGCACTTTAATGGGGAAAATGGAAAAATGGAAAGTGGGAAAAGTATCCATAAAATAAAAGTTTATCCAAGCAGCAGCGACGCAGATATTTATAGAGTCTCCGTGTGTGCTTTAGTGCATATATTTATAGAAAATATTTTTGATTGTGAAAAATGGCATTAAAAATTATTGTATAAATGTTTAGAAAACATTTCGAAATAGCGCACAGACTGCCAGGCAGGATGGCAGACGGCCCAGAGACAGGGTGCAAAAACAAACAACAGACAGAGGAGGACAGAGACAGACATATGCAGTAGATAGAGACAGCAACAGTAGTGGGGTAGTGGGATAGAGAGGGCAATAAGAGTCAAAAGTAGTACGAAACGAATACATATGTACGATATATAGTGGGAGGAAAATAAATAAATGAAATAATAAACGAACCAAAAAAAGGAATAAAAAAGAATGTAGAACATTTTGTTCACACACAGTCACAACAACAGCAAGCGCATAAAATAGAATAAATATTCTATATACTAGATATATATATATGTACTTTTATATGTATTATTTTTATGTACAGAAGGGGGATATCGTGTTTGAGTAGGAGAATGCATTTTAGTGTTTATTATTATTATTAGTGTTTATTTATCGAATGATTTCCATTTGTTTATCCAAAGTTGTTTTGTTTTTGTTTTGTTTGATTATTATACTGATGGATGTGTGATGTGTGTTGCTTGTGTGCACAAAAGAGTTGATTAGAGGCGGGGCGGGGGGGGCTCTGAGTGTAATCAAATTGATTGCCCGATAGAGCTCTCTGCATATATTTTCAGATTAAAGTGCTTAAAGATATCCATGTACTTTCGCTTCAATTTAATGATTATTTTTTTGATGGCATTCAAATAAATTTAAGGTAATTCCCACAATCCACGTAGTGTCGAAGATTTGTGGAATAAAGGGTAATATCGAAGGGAATATCCAAATAAAGACAGAAACTATGCAGCAAAGCAGAGTCCCGTTGCGTTCCGTTCTTTCTTGGTCCGTTTTCTGCTGAGAGCGAAGCTTAGGAGCGAGTATGGTTTCAGGCAGTTGTTTTTGTTGCTGAGAGAGCGATTGAATGGCTGATTGAGAGAGCATGCAAGTTATGTGCGAGCAGCAGCCGAAGCTCGTGCGACGACGATCGGGGGACAGAAAACAACAACAAACTGCAACTCTCCTGCGCTCGCATTGTTGTTGTTGTTGCTGAGAGAGCTATACAAGAAATTGCTGAGAGAGCAAAACAATGAAGCCATTGCGAGAGCATTTAGTGCGAGGGAAGAACAATATGCTCGTTGATGAAATGAAGATCAAGAGATAAGACAATTGCAATAAACAAAAATGCAAGAACAGGAGCCGCCAGAGTCTCCTGTCCCTTTCTGACACGTATATATGAATATTTTCTTTATGTTCTGTATACAGACATATCTGCATATGTGTTCAATGTCTAATACCATAGTTCCATTCACATTCGCGTTAAAATCGCAGTACAATTGTGATTTTTTCATGGTATTCCTCCCAAAAACTCGTATAAATGCTTGTTCTTTTTACCTATAAAAATTTAACTTTCCCATTTATAGTAATTTAAAGCCCAAAAATTGATATATTTTTGGGATTTCATTTAAAAACAATCTTGTATCGTCCTTTTCTTTAACCGATGTATCCGTTTGCTTAGGGAAAATTTTAACAAAGAATTAAAATTGGACGAATGTAAATCTGATGCAAATGCCACAAAAAACCAAATCCCGCCAGACAGTTTTCAGTTTTTATTGTGCGGATTCCACGATGCGTTTGAATGCATGAAGGATCCGTATTTCCCAAAGGTCCTCCATATCCCACACGGCCCCTTGACACTTCTCCTACCCCTGGCATTCGCCCCTTGACATTGACACCCGTCCCAGGGCCCGGTTAAACCGGCAAATGCAACCCTAATTGCGTACAAAACACACACACACACACAAACACACGTTCAACCCTTCCTCACGGCTCGTTTGGCCACCAAAGAAAACGAAGTTGAAGCATTCCCGTGCGGCAGCAGCCGTGTCCCCGGAACAGCTGTCACTGCCTCACTTTCTTATCAATCAAACGGCAAACACAGACATGTACACACAACGTATTGTATCTTTGTATCTATGCATCTGTGTGTCTCGTGTGGTATTTAAGTTGTCAAAGCTTATGTTTGACATATACGTGCAGTCTGATAAAAAGTAATAAATACAATTTAAAGAGCGAATCCCGCCATGGAAGAAGGAAGGGGGATATGGGGGTGGGTGGTCTCTGGAGTGGGTGACACAACGATCGCCTCGTAGCGCCTCAATTGATGTGTCCATCATTTTTTGGGCCATTTGAGCGGTCTATTATGCGGCAAATCTTCTCTATGGCATGTGGGGGCATGCCACACACATAATGCCTCATAATGTGACAGGCCCCAATCATCATCAGCAGCATCAGCATCATCCTCGTGTGGCAGCAGTTCATTTGCATGCACCCATCAACACCTTAACAAATTGCCTCAATTTTACACTCTCCCACAAAAGCGAGCGCACACTAAACCCAAACAAAACCTGATCGATCATGTCCGAATATCAATAAATATTGGGGAATGTGCCCCTCACCACTCCACCAAATGAGGCAGATAATGATGATGATGATGCTACACTCTCTCTCCCTCTCTCTCTCTCTCCCTTGTCTGGGTATTTTCCTACATGATTTTTATTCCATTTTTAGCAGTGCGGGCGCACATTGATTAGCTTTCATGTTTTACGATTTTCGGCAGCGAAAAAATCAATAAAAATTGTTTTCCTCAAAATAATGGAAATTTGTTATTGGAAAAGTTTCTGCTGTGAAATTGAGTTAGAATATATAGTAGGTCGAAATTGATTGGAAAACATTTATAAACATTATGAGAGAGTGTGGAATCTTTGGATGGGGCATCATTCTAAAATTCAAATAATATTTAGATTTTTTTCTCGCAAAATTCTTTTTTTTTTTTAACCATTAACACCAATTTTTCACCCTATTTATATTCGACTATTAGCTGCTCGATAACCGATTCAAACAAAATATTTAAAAAATAAAAGTAATAAAAAAGTGTACAAAATTATCTTTAGAAAAAACTATTTTTTAATTTTTTAACGATAAATATCAATTTTGTACCCGATTGAAACCCGCTTCAAAATTAATATTAAAAAAAAAAAAAATGCTAATACAAAAATATTTTAAAAAATTTTTTTTAACAAATATTTATTTTTTTAACGGTTCTTCTTTAGGGAGATATGTGTATGATATACAGTGCCGGACTTAAGTGTTGGCACAGCAGTAACTTTTCAGTTTACTGCTGTTTCAAGAGCTTTTCCCGCGATTTTCAAAAGAAAAATAATTTTATCCGATAAATTAATCAATCTTCTTTAAGATGGGCTAATTTTGAAAAGCGTGACTTTACATTCATTACATTCTTACAATACATATATGTAGTACTGATATAGCGATCCAAACTAACAACTTTGTGTGAAAAGATATCTACAGTATTTCGAGTATAGAATTATCTAAGAAATTATAATATTAATTTCTCGTCTTCTCTTCTTGAAAGAGGATTGCATAACTTGTTTTCCCAGAGTGTTTCCCACACGCTACAGATACAGATACAGATGTAGTTTGGTTGGAGGTACATGTACCATCAATCCTAATCAACTTGACCTTCCCTTTCCCAGCATTTTTTGTGGGTTTTTTGACTCGAGGCTGGCTTATTTTTCCTTCATTTATTTTGGATTGCCAAATTCAAGGGCCCGAACCGGTTTCATTTACCAAACACGCACTTTTCGTTAGAGCCAAGTTCAAAGAGTAAAGCCATAATGGAGCGGGGGGAGCAGGGGCATCATCATTAATTATTATGGAAGCGGACAATCTCCGCCAGCCGCACAGCGCCAAATTGTTGTCTGTCGTTGGGTTACGCATGTGCGTTAGTTAATTTGTATGGCTGCGTTAATTAACCAAAGCGAAGAGGCTTTGCGCACTTTTCCCTAAAGGTTTTGTTTTTGTTTTTTGGATGCCAAGTCCCCTCCGCTGGCATTGGCCATGAGAGAAACAGAGTGCAAAGAGAGCGAGGGAGATCGAGATAGTTGCCATGCCTCAAAGCGCAGAGAGTGGAAGGAAAACG
The DNA here is from genome assembly GCA_008121275.1 of Drosophila lowei. NCBI lineage: Eukaryota > Metazoa > Arthropoda > Insecta > Diptera > Drosophilidae > Drosophila > Drosophila lowei. Next base: position 31,433,469 of record CM017777.1, on the reverse strand, counting down.
AAGAAACCAGAAGAGAACAAAACGAAGCTCAAAGCAATCAAACATCAGACAAGTACAGTGAAGCCTTGTATGGGATGAAATGAAGTAATTTCCAGATTGAATTGAGTGGAGGAGGAATTAGAACAGGCATAACTCTAAAATAGATATGTAGATAGATCTATCGGAAATGTATGAAAGTATAATCGTTCTTTAGACATTAAAATTCTTTCTGTAGCGTGTTCTCTTAGTTTTCTTATAATATATGTATACTAGGGCAATTTTCTTTCTTTATGGCTTCCCTATCGTATAGATCTCGCTTTGGTGGCGTGTTTTTCCACTTCTGGCTTCCTAAAAAGTTGAACATTTAAAATGAAGTGTGAAATGTGGTATTTAAAATTCTCCGAATTTGTTAAGCGACAAATGGTAGTCGCAATTAGCGAAGTTCGACTGTATGTGTGCGTATGTACATATCTGTAGATACACACCACAAAAGCAAAAGCAAAAGCACCGAAAATTGTGTGCTCAAGGTCAGGCGGCCCCGGTTGAAATTTCGAAACTGGGCATTCAACTTGATAATTTATGAAACGCGTTTCGCGGGTATAACTAGGGAAGGGTACACACAAACAACACACAGGCCAATCCGCAAGCGTGGCTCCAGATCATTCGGCATAAGAAAGAGCGAAAGAGAGAGAGCGAGAGAGAGAACAGAGGGCTTATCCAAATATGGAGCAAGATATGGGTCTCTCTCCCTCTCCATCTGTCTATCTCTCTGTCTCTCTGTTCTGCCTGCGTGTGCGTGTTTTTTCTGCTACTCCAAAAGATCCATTGATCGCGATAACTCCGCAGCAGCAGCAGCGGCAGCGGCAGCAGCAGTCAAGCTTTACTTTCAGAACAGTTTGCAAGGGGTTTTCGTGTGTGGTTTTTGTGTGTGTGCGACGACCGTCATAAATTTGCTTTTAATGATTTGATTGCCGGGCCTCGTTTGCATTCGGCGGGTAACCATTTTGTACTCGCATCATCATCATCCCCAACAACTGGAACCGCCGCAGAGACCGATCCGACGACATCGACGACGACGAAGTTCTTTCAACCCAGTGACTCAGTTTTTGGTTTTATTTTCAGGTAAAACGTGTTTCAAATTTCAGTTTATTGCACACAGCCTTGACAGTGAAACAAATGGAATGATATGCGGCATGTAAATTCAGTTATCAAGAGCAGCAGCAACAACGCAAACCAGTTGAAGCGTTTGCGTTTGAATATCTCTACTTGAAGATACCCTGTAATCGGTTCAAATACAATCATATGAAAATAAACCTACAGTTGCAGTCAGAACTGTCTGTAAAGATCAGAGACCCTAAGGATTCATATGATTTTTATAATAAAAATTATGATACACAATTTAATTTCAGACTAATATCAGAAAAAATATTTATTTTTTAATTTTATCAGAAACAACTCTTATTTTTTATTTATATAATAAAAGTTTTAAATTTTTATTATACAAATTAAAAATTAAAGCTATAAAACAATTTATTTCCAAAAGTGATAACAAGAGCTTTTCCTGTTACAGGATCATACCTCTTATTTCTGATCTCTGGTGAAAATCATCTAATCTCGACCATTTTCAAGAGATCTTTAGAATTATGTATACCCTATGGTTTTTGAATTGCGGATTTATGTACAATGTAAATTTCGTTAGATCATAAATCTATTGATCTGCCCCCCCTGATTAAATACAGAATATACCCACCACTACTCCCCTCACTTACAGGATATGAAAGTTTTGCTCGCAGACCAGAAACAATTTCACTTAATGGTTGATAAGCGAAACTAACGGGTACGGGAACGAGAACCGCAGAGCAGGGCGCACTGATAACTACGATGTGAACGCGACTTTTATCAGAATCTCATTGATGGATGGGTGGCAGCGAGAGGGCTTGGAGGGGGGGCACGGCCAGACAGAGGACACTAACAACTGTTAATCAACAAATTGATGACTGAATCGGAACACACATGCGGGTGCCACATTTCATTTACTTTCGATTTTGCACAATAACGGGAAGGGGGAGGAGCAGTGGGCGGGCCTACTGGGAGGCTGTAGGGGGACGGGGACGGCGGCTGGGAGCAACCGGCGGCGTCAACGACAATTGGAGACTTCAACTAAATCCGTATACGGAGAGGCCCCTGAAGCCAGACGCTAATTTGATATTTTAATGGCTTTTTGTTTGCAAATTACGTCTGGCCCCGACGATGCGTCGCCCTGCAAAATGCCACCTCATCCACAGCACTGCTTTCCCTCGTCTCTCTCTCTCTCTCTCTCTTTCTCTTTCACTCCCTCTAAATGAGTCGTTTTGTGTCTAAAGTAACGGCGCTAGTTGTACGACACGTGATACAACCACACACACACACACATGTGCATAAATCTAGTTACTTTTATTATAAAGAAAAAGTGAACACGAGGATTGAAGTACCTCCCAAATGAGTGCCATTTGTGTGCATGTGCAGGGGCGGAGCTTCCTGGAAGCGGGGGCTCGGTAATAAAAATAAGTGAGAAAGAAAGGCTAGCAACCGTTGAGACTCGTAGGGTGGGGGCTGCAGCACAAAGAAAGGGTTCATTTATTGAAGGGAAATTACAAACTAAATAAATTCCCTTAAAGAGAGAGCCAATAAATCTTTCAGTATGCCTCCACTTGCCACACTTCCACTCCTCATTTCCCTAATTGAACTACACACACACGCGCACACAAACACAGTGCACTCATTAGCAGCCACCAACTCAATATTAAACAGAATTCTCTAGGCTTGCTCGGGGTGGGTCGGCCTCCGTGTTCCCAGCTCCCAGTTGACCCTGAAAAGGCCTGAGCAGGTGCCGTGCTGCTGTGCTGTGGTGCCGAGAGCCCCGAGAGCCGGGTCCAAAGCCACAGGCAAAATGTCAACAAAATGAAAAACCTACACAGAAAAGCACAGCCACAAAAAGTCAGAGTCAGGTGTGTGTGGTGTGGTGTGGCCTGCACGTGTGTGAATGCGTGTGTGGTCGAAACCACAAAACCAAAGCAAAGCAGTTCATAGAGTGAGTGAGAGAACGAGGGAGAGAGGAGATCGCGCAGTAACCGAAAAAATATGAAAATTACACTGAGCATGCCAATGAGTCAGCGAAATTATGCAAAAAGGAAGCGACGGCAATAAAAGTGGAACAAATGAAAACGAAAAAAACACAGCGGAAAAGAGGGAAGAGCAGTAAGAGTAAGAGAGGATTCAGGGCCCGCAACACGGTGTATTTTTATATAAGGTGAAGCCTTCTTAAATCGCACTCTCCCAATAGGTACAATATTCACGTGCATTGTCATGCCAGAGGTTTGATAATGAGAGCGGCGACTCGAGTGAGCGGAAATATCTCACCCTATACAAATACGCCTTCGGTTCAAGATGATGATCGGAGGGCTAAGGTAAATCCAAGGTGGAATTGCACAATAAGAAAAAAACAACATAAAGTAAATACCATGAGTGTGTGGGTGCATGTGTGTGTACAGGGCAGACGAAAACGAAAACAAAATAAATGTTAAAACAACAACACAAAGGGCTATTCATGAAATAACCGTTCGACAATGAGAGCAGGAGCTGCAGAGCTCAGAAAGACAGAGATGAAGAGAGACAGATACAGAAACAGAGCGGGGAGAGCGTAAGATGATGTGTGTGTGCCAGAGGGGGAAGGGAATAAAAATAGGAGCACAGGCAACAGGTAAACGAGCAAAAACCAAAAAGGGAAGCAGGCAAAAGAGCAGTAATGATAAATATAAATGAGTATTCCGAAATAAAAAGCAATTTAAAATTAAAAGATGAATATAAAACTTACAAATTGATTGCTGTTGTGGCTTTTGGGAGTGGGTTATATCCGTGCACTCCGCCGTTCAGTTGTAAAGCTCCGAATTGTTGCTTTATTGGTTTCAACTTTTTCTTGTTTTCTTTTGATATTTTTATATTTCATTCACTTTCGATATTTGGGGACACGTTCATAAAAAGACGCTTCACAATGGGGGACTGAAAGAGGGGCAACAAATGATATTTTGGCTATAACACACTTTAACACAAACACGCGCGGACTTTGGGATACCCTGCCATTCAGATTTTTTTATTTCTCTATGAATGAATGGCACAAAAGGCATTGCAGTTCGTGTGGCTTATTGGTAGATCTTTCACCACAGGTTTTTCTCAAGTTGCGGCAGCAATAGGAAGCGTGGTAAGGGATGTAAAACCAAAATGATCTATGTGATGGGCATGATTCTGATGTGCGAACCATGTATGCAGGGTATCAAGGAGCACACATTCACTCTAAAACGAGTACAATTAGAAATACAAAAAAAGGAACGCCACACATTGACAGTCTCTTCCATTTTCCTTGGACAATGCGATGGAGAGCGCGTGTTCCACTAAAAGGCGGACTTCCTGACCAGGTGACCAGCACAACACCCCACTGCTCTCCGCACCGCAGCGTGAAACTTTTCACCAGAGAAAATAAGAGAGACAATACGCCGCGAAAAATACCAGAGGACACACAGAAAAAAACATACCGAAAAGCGACCGAAAAGGGCTGTTTACCAAAATGACATAAATTGCACAGGGGCGTTGTGCATTGTGCAGGGGGACACGACACTCTCTGCACTGACGTAAAACTCAAATTGAACTGTTATTAAATTATAATTGAGTTTTTTTATGACTTCCAAAAGCGCCCGGCCTGCACTTGGCGGTAAAAAGTTTTTGTGTTCTCTGTTTTTGTCGCTTTTTTATTGCATTCTTTCACATTCTTTGAGATCACTTCTTGCCTTTGAACACATTTTTGTGTCCTACGCACTTTTTGTTTTACACTTATTCCATTTGCATTCTTTTCCTTTACTGCTCTCTTTCGGCTCTCTTGGTACCCTTCCCACACACTGACTTGCTTTGCACTGCTTTAAACTTATACTTCTTCTTCTAACACTGCTTTCTTATCGATCGCAGCTTTGTTCTCCCTTGTTCCTTATGTGGCGTTCATTCTAATTTCCTTTTTTTACACCCTGTCACGCTATGGCTTCCTTTCGCCCTGTTCCCGTCTCAGACCAACCCTTAGACCAAAATTCACCGAGCACGCTTCCTATCGCACTCTTCCTTTCCTTCCCTCTGTCGTATTCTTTGCGAACCTTGCTTCTTTCGCTCCTCACACGATCACTTCTTCCTTTCACACTTCTTTCCTTTGCACACGATTTCACACACAGCTTTATTTAATTTGTTGCTGTTGCCCTTTTTTATAACTGCCTTCTTTCATATGTATTTCAATTTCAATTTCAGAGTTGAACACGCACGAGGAACGATTGCCCAGCGGCTTTTGTTGCTTGTGTGTTTGTTTAAACAATTTAAGCACTCACACAAATATGATAAAATGACGTCGTTTTGTTGGCGGCGGCGGGGCAGAGTGGCGGCGACGACGACGACGCGACCCTTGTAGTTTAACTGTAATTGTTGACGCGCTTTTGCGTTTCGCGATCTATCAAATATTAAGTAATTTTTGCCCTTTCGGCTGATCTTTCACGGCTGCCGCGGATTTAGCGGGCACATGCGTTTACGGGGATTTTCAAATGAAAATGAAATCAATTTCAATCCAATTGAACACTTTTCGCGGCTGTTTTGCTGTTGTTTTCCACCGAAACACGCACACACACCAGAAACTCAACCGTCAAAAACGCCGCTCGTTGTTGTTGTGGGGATATATCGATAGCGGGGCCGATGTTTCATTCGCGATCACTTTGTTTGTTTTTGTGGGGTATATCAACGCACTTTTCTTAATTCAGAATAACATTCGACAGTATTTTGTTGTCTCATTGCTCGCGGCCGTTGTTTCATTCACGATCACGATTTTCGGGGCGGGCGGCAAGGCCGTTGAAATGTTGCTGGAGCTTCAAAATGTTGAAAACGTTCTCTCCTCATATTTACGTGTCAATTGTGAGTTTTGATCATTGCCTTTTTCGCTCAATTGCTCTCTTTGAGTGAAAACTTTGAATTTACTGGTTGCACGGTATTGAGTATGGAAGTTTCTATACCCTATTTGCTTATCCTAAAGCCTACATTGAAAGATAGCGGAGAGCGTCACCGAGCGAGAGCTAAATATTCTTTAATATCGATGTTTTTGTTGGAAAAATATCAAATTTTATGTATTTAAAATAAACAATATAATTAATTTATATTTTTGTTGTTATGAAAAATGCCGTTCGCCTAGGCTGAGATTTTTTGAGTGTGATTCTCATTTTTTGAGTGGGCGCTCAGTTTTGCGTGTCGTTGGATGAGTTTTGCGAAAGAGATGGGCGCCGAGAGAGAGAAATATGCTCTCTCACGCTACATCACGCTCTCGTGATCATCTGTTGCGCGAGTGCTGTAGCAGTGATCTTGTGTCAGTGAAGAATGTGCTTGGCGGTTTGTTTTGAATTTGAATTTTCTTCATTATCAAAAAAAATCTTCAAAAAGCGGCATTTTGTGAAAAGTTTACCATATTTTAAGGTTAAGCAAGCACATAGCGCCAACATAAGACAGCAATTTGCGATAAAAAGAAACCGTTTAAGCCCAAAGCAAACATTACTATCTTGCTTTTGTAGGGCCTCACGCGTGACGCGCCTCACGATGGCGACTCGACTCGAATTGATTCGCTGGCAATTACGGGTGGTAGAACTGAATCCATTCGCACACTCACATTCGCCCGAAACGCGCAAACACAAACAGAACGAACGATCGCGAGCAGCGCGCCAGCCAGAGGCAAAGTAAAACTAAATTAAAAATCGTTATTAATAGAAAATAAAATACAACAAAACAGTGTAATAAACCTCTACATTGTATAGAAATAACAGAGTGTACGTACAACGTGGTGCTGCAAATAGTGGAAGGAAAGGTTCGGTTTGTTCTGTGAATCTATGATTCTGATTCTGATTCTGAATCTGAATCTGTTAACTATGGCAAACAAGTGAATCTGAATCTGATTCTGAATCTGAATCCAATTTATTTATAACTTAATCAACAATGTTGTCGGAGTACGTCTGTGTGTGTGTGTGTGTGTGTGTGAGAGTGTGGACACTGCCGAAATTTATTTTCTGATTTAAAACGAAACCAAGAAACAGAATATCTAAATCTCAATGGCATTGTGTCCGAGTGCGTGGTGTTTGTCGATTTGTTTTTAATAAATTTCGTACAAAATGCTCAACAATATAATACATATGTATGTAAGAGCCCTCAAAGATCGTTGGGGATCTGCCCCGCCCCTCCCACCCCTTTTGGCCAAAAGAAAGACTCTTCGAGGGGGGGAAGGGGTTTGGGGGCTGAGAGTAATTTGCAAAATGTGAACTAAAATGCAAACAAAACTATTCGAATGTGCAAATATTTGCACAATGGGCCCGAAAAGAATGGGCCTTTTACTCATAAAAACCCACACACACACACGCACAGACACACGCACACAACCAAGGACACAACCCATTGAATTGATTGTTTTTCCTACAGGGTATTCAACAGGTGTTAGGGGTGTGCTGTATTCGTCATTGACACAGGAAAAGCTACAGATCGAAGTCTGTTAGTCAACCTCTGTGCGGTTTTCCATTACAAAGAACAGATCTGGGGAATTTTCGTATGGCTATATATAGTATGACTCGAGATATTCGATTAAAATTTTATACAGTCATAAGTATACCCCTTGTCCATGTGTCTAGCAAATTTCATTTAGATTAGAAAAGAGTGACAGAAGATTGTCATCATTTATTTATAAAAATTAGCAACAATTACACAAGGAAATAAATGTAACTTTTGGATTGCAGTTTGCACGACACAAAATATCAGATTGTAGATCACATTCCCCATACTTTGTATCTGAAACCTAAGCCCAAAAATCTTTTAAAAAATTCAAAAACCGCCTTGTGGTTTCTCATAATTTTCACCCGGCATCTGCTGCATCGATGTCCACAAAAGTTCATGATTTTCAAAGAGAAATGTATGGCCTTTCATATGATTTTTAATTTGTGACCATACAATGCCTATAACTGGAGATATATCAAGATAAAGTTGAAGTTTTACACCAATTTGAACGTTTCTTCATATATTTTTTAAATATTTTTCTATAAGATAAAGTCTTATTTTAAAACTTTATTTCTTTAATGGCTTTAATTCCCAACAAAACAAGCTGCTTATTACCCAAACTATCCAATGAATGATAAAGTTAGCACCCATTTTATATTAAATTTGAGGTTTAAGAGTTTTCAGTTCCTTAATTTCTCATTTCATATAGATTTTGGCTTCCATTGAGAGGGTATTTCCAAGTCCAGACAATCCGCAAAGTCTTCAACTTTCATACACTCCTCAATGTACATTTATTGTCTATCTATTAAACAATTTCCATCGAGATAAGATAAAAAGTACATCGGAACTAAAGCAAAAGCGATTATGTCTTTTGCTGGCGAAAGAAAGCGATAAAGTGCGTTGGCAACATTCTATGCCTGGAAATGAGAGGTCTGTCAGTTGTATCTTTATCTTTTTTTGTTCGAGCTTCATTCAGAACATACATACAATCCGTTTACAGATCATTCTGCTAGTCGGTAGTCGCTAGTCGCTAAATTCTGTCACTATTTTCGTTAAAGGTGGACAAATGCACCACCCACTCGCCTCCTTTTGGGGCGCCTCTGTCGATTGGCAGTCGTCCACACGTTGCCAACTATTAGAACAATTGAAAAAGAGTGGGTGAGTGGGTGGTGGGTGGGTGGGGGGTGTGTGCACTCTCGCATGTGCCACGGCACTGAAACTGAACTGAAAAGTATCTTGTTAGCCGCACAGATACAATTGTAAATGCCGAGATTTGAATGCAGATTCCTCTCTCTCTCGCTCGCTCTCTCCCTCTCTTGTTTTGTTTATTTTTCTGTATTTTTTTGTTGCGCATTATCGAGAAAATTTACACACGGCTATAACTGAGAGCGACTGGAAGAGGAACCGACCAGAGCCCCAGACAGGACCCAAAGCCAAAGCCAAAGCCAGAGTCAGATTCAGAGCCCAGGACCTGCTGGGGATTCGGAGCAAACAGAACCAAAAATTTCTAGAAATAACAAACCCAAAAACATATCTAAAAAAAATAACAAACAAGAGAATTTTCATGGCAGCAATATCCGGATGAAGGGCTCCCTGTGTCTGTTTTTGTGTCCGTGTGTGGCTCTGTTTGTCCAGACAAAGTGCAACAGCAACAGAGGCAACAGAGGCAGCATCGAAAATCTCCTCTCAGTTCTGCAGTGGAATTTTTGTGCCACAAATTCTGCACAGGAAAATATGCGAGATGCAGTGCCCAAATACGGACGGATGCCTCTTCCATCATCAATCTGATTAGGGCATGTTGTCGGACCGTCAGTCCCTATTCTCAGGCCCCTTCGGATGACCTCAACTCTTGCCTAAAACTGAACCCACAAATGTTCATTTAATCGTTCCCATTTGGCCAGCCTTCGACAATTTTCCGCTCCAGCACACTCGCTGCCATGCTCTCGCATAGAACATAGAATTGTTTAGATCAACAAAAAATTGTGGCAGCTTTTTCCATAAACAAACCATTTTTGCCGCTGGAGATCCAGGGTTTATTATTGCATTGGAATGTGGCACTGTTCTTGATAAAAGCTGTCCACTTCAGCAGTTTTTAAATGGAGAAATATTCATACTTTTCCACAAGAACTGCTGACTTCGGAATCTTAAGTGATCGGCATTCGCGATTTGTATGAACTTTGTATGGGTCATGACTTCAATAAAGAGAACTTCAATTGATTTGTTGATCGAAAGCGAAGTTTCTGCTGGAGAATGGTGCCCTTTTTGCGGTTTAAACTCAAGATTGAATCTTTTTCTGATAGATATGATAGTTTAAATGGAATTCAAATGAGCGAAAACCTCAAAGAGACAGTTTTAATCTTTCAAATCCATATAAAAGAAGCTTCAAAACAAATGGTTTCAAAAGAACGATGATGAGTATTTCTAAAGGAATATTCTCTCTCAGAAGGGAGCACCAAATCTCATAGTGCAAACCAAAAGATTTCCATGGGAATTTCCATGATGTTGCATGATTGCCAATCGGACACATTTAAAGTGAAAAATATGGTTAAATAAAGCGGATTTTTATTCCTAAAATAGACTTAAGGTCCTATTTATCCTAATTTTAATCCTAGATAATTTTCTACTATTTTATTCCCAAGGGATAAAAATAATTGGTTTTCCCGGCAAACCGAAAAATCTGAGGCTATATTTGAATGTGATTAATTTTTGAATGTTGTGCATTGATATCTCCTAAAAATTTTTTGATTTGAACCAAATAATGTTGATACTTTTTTTAATTTAATGTTAAAAATTAGGCAAATTTTCTTGGGTTAATAAAAGCTACAAAATATACCATTAGCCGATTTTGGCTAATTTTTCTGGGTTTATTTTGAGAGAGTTGAACATGTAAGAGAGACTTTGTGGAAGAACTTGTATATTGAATCAACTTTTCCTATAATAGATAATAATGAATGAAAACATGACCATAAAATACCAATATTATATTTTTGGTGAATTTTTCTGATTTTAAACCTCAAGAAACCTCAAGTTTGGATCTTTCAAATCCGTTTAAAAATAGCTCAAAATTTGATTCAACAAAAGAGAGTTTTTCTATGGAAAATTCGTTCTCAAAAGCTCAATATCGTGACGAAAGTACATGGATATCGCTTTTTATTGACTTTTAATTTTGCTATTCCCATATATGATACTCCCAGCTATCTTTATGGGCCATAAAAATGATCATATTCCCACAAATAATTGCCGTTTAATCCCAACTACAAATAAGCCACCAAATCTCATAGATTTGTACCTTTCCAGCTTCCAAAGGGCTAGCCAAATGCCAAAGAACTGCCAACAGAATCAGAATCAGACTCACATTTAAATCAGGAACTGCCATGGAGGAGGATCTCGAAAAGGGTGAGTGAGAGAGAGAGTCCAGTGAATGTCCCCTTATTAATCGCTCATCCTGTGGACAGTGCCACGCCTTGGACTGCGGCATCTGCAGGCCGCGCTGCTCTTCATTGGACTGGCGGCCAACACAATCCTTCAGCTGAATGTGGGCGTCACCGTGGTGGCCATGACCAATGCCACATCGATCAATGAGGACACGCCCGTGGGTAAGCGAAGCAGCCACCGTATGCAGCCTCCTCACAGTCCGATCTCCCTCTTGCAGCACTACAACTGGACGGAGTCCGAGAAGTCCTACATCCTGTCCAGCTTCTACTGGGGCTCCACGCTGGCCCAGTTCCCCGCCGGCTACCTGTGCAAGCGCTTCGGCTCGAAGGCCGTGCTCTTCTGGGGCACCCTGGGCTCGGCGCTGCTCAGTGCCGCCACGCCGCACAGCATCTATGCGGCGGGCTGGCAGGCCTTCTGCCTGATCCGGCTGCTCCAGGGGCTGTGCCAGGTGACGTGGCCCTGCATCCACCAGCATCTGGCCAACTGGGCGCCGGAGGCGGAGCGGACGCGGCTGGGGGCCTTCGCCTACACGGGCTTCGACTGCGGCAATGTCCTGGCCATGTACGCGGCCGGGACGATAGCCAGCTCGCCGCTGGGCTGGCCGGGCATCAGCTATGCCTCCTCGGGTCTGGCCCTCTGCTGGTGCCTGCTGTGGCTGCTGCTGGGCGCCAACCGGGCCAGCGAGACCCGCTTCATTGGCCAGGCCGAGAAGGAGTACATCATGGGTGATCTGCAGATGCAGATGAGCTCCAAGAAGCGAGAGCGAAGGCGAGCCATTCCCTGGCGGGGCATCTTCACCTCGGCGCCGTTCTACGCGCTCCTGTGTGCCCGCTGCGCCGACACCTGGGGCCTGGCCACCATGCAGGCCGAGCTGCCGGCGTATCTGAGCGGGTCCTGCGCCTGGAGATGCACAGCAATGCGGTGTTCTCGGCCCTGCCCTTCCTGCTGATGTGGGCCATGTGCTACGTGTACCTGATCGTGGCGGACACCCTGCTGCAGTACAAGTGCCTCAGCCTGACGGCCCTGCGAAAGACGTACAACAGCATCGCCCTGTGGGCGCCCGCCTCCATAATGCTGGCCGTGGGATTCGTGGGCGTGGAGCAGAAGTCGCTGGCCCTGCTCCTCGTCACGCTGAGCGTGGGCGTCAGCAGCGCGGCGACCATCGGCAGCGAGCTGAACACGATTGACCTCTCGCCCAACCATGCCGGCATCCTCGCCGGCATCCTGAGCACCTTCACCAACCTGGTGGCCCTGTGCACGCCCCTCGTCGTGGGCGTACTGGTCACCGACGCCACGCAGCGCAGCGAGTGGCAGCTGGTCTTCAGCCTGGCGGCCGGCGTCCTCTTCGCTGGCAACGTGATCTATTTGATTTGGGGCACAGCCGTGACCCAGCCATGGAACGAGCCGCAGGAGCAGCAGCTGCAGCTGCAGGACGAGGAGCAGAAGCCCTTCAAGAATGCCCGACTGGAGATACCAGGAGCAGGAGGCGGAGCAGAAGCAGGCGGGGGCGGAGGCGGAGGCGTAGGATTAGGATTGCATTGTAAAGACCCATGAGAAGATTTATTTTACTTTTGAGCTTTATTTATTGGATTTTATCAATGGGCGGAGCGGCAGAAGCTGCAAAAGTATCTGCAGACCAGCACACACGCACATGTGTATCTGTGCGATGTAAGTTTGTGGTGTATCTGTCGGATGCAGTGAAGTCTTGCAAAAATATCTACGAAAATGGAAGATGGAGATGCAGACTGCAGGATTTAAGGGTGTATCTGCCGAATGCCAAGATATCTTGCAAGCCAAACTGTGACTAGGGAAGTAGGAGATTGCCACTATAAGAGTATCTGTAAGATACAAGGAAACAAGAAAAAAAATGTCTAAAATATGTAAAGATATTGTTCAGCCATCGATGGTATACAAAATTATTCAGGCGAAGAAATGTATCTGCAAGATACGAATACGAATGTATTGTCTCGATGTAAAAGTATCTACAATCCACAGTTCTGCAGGTATACTATTTGAATGTATCTTTGGGGCTAATAATAACAAAAAAAAAGTATCTTGAAGATACAATCATATTTGAGATGCAAAAGGTTCAGCATTGAACGACATTTTCTGCAGAGAAAAGCATATTTCTGTACAAAAATACTTTTGAGATACAAAAGTATCTGAAAGAAGCCTAAAATTAAATCATAGATGAGCACCAGTGTAATGAGCAGAGAAAACATATTTCAATATTTAAAAGGTTTCTGTACAAAATAATCTGCGCGAAGCACACGTACATGTGTGTATCTTTGAGATGCAATTGCAAAATGTCAATTTGCTAAGCCTTCTGCCAATTTCCTAATCATAATTTACGACTCCAGAGCCTGGCCCGTGCACGGGAGTATCCTTGGATGCATCTAGCAGATATAAATTCTTCTTAGATCGGCTTAGGCATCTTTCTATCTTTTCTATCCCATACTCGTACTCGTGTAAACTCCTTCCACGAACGCTCTGGCCACACACACCTGTCCTGTGTAGCAGTGGTGGAGTGAGGGGAAGCCTTCCCCTGCATAAGGAAGACATTAAAAGTGTAACTACTACGGCAAGAAATCGCATAAATAAATTCCAACAGCTGCTCGCTTTCCCTGTAACGAGACAGGCGTTTTGTGTGTGCCGTGCTGCATATTTATAGGCGCATAAAATATTGTCGTTTATTTTTAATTTAATGACAAGAAATTCTCCGCTCCCCGTTCCCCGTTCCCCGCCGCTCTCCGCCAGCATTCGGTAATGGCCTGTGGCAATTGCAATCTATCTTCCTGTTCCTCTGTTGTCCGAGTGCGAGTATCTAACGCGCTGGTCCGTCCTTCCCTCTCCCAAAACAATTACAACAACAAATATCACATGAACGAGAAGCGATAATCAGCAGCAGGGAGAGAGACAAAGGCCTCTGATAGAGGGGGGGATGCTACCGCAAGCCTCCACTCTGGTCAGCGCAACCATCTGTCAGATGGACAGCTCTGCTCTGGATCCAGGATGCTCCTGGGGGGGTGAGTCCGGCCTCCCACATTCCGGCGGGGTACTGTGTTTAGTGCGCTCCGGCACGTTGATAAAACATTTCGCTTCGTTTCGTTACATTTTATTTTATTTACAATACGCACGCAGTTTACTTTTTTGTACAGGGTATCCGCAGGGGCCCAAAAGGGTGTGTTGTGTTTGTGGAAAGGTATGGGACAGGCCTTAAAAAATAAGAATAATCTGGAATTTAGATAGAGCCTAGCAACGAAAAATAATCACAATTTTAAAGATGTAGAACTCCAGACTACACTCAGAGAAACACAACCATATTTAAGCAAAATATTGGGTTTTAAAATACAAACAAAGTGAAATTAAATTTATTTAAAAATTCTTTTTTTATATGGTCCATATTTATTTAAATAAAATATATTAATATTTATATTAAATATAAATATTATTTTTTAAATATGAAAATATTTACTTGAAATATAAAATATATTTCCTGCTTAAATAAATATATTTTTTTTAAATATAATATGCTAGGCGGCAAGCCCTCTGCACATTCGCTTCGCTGATGCGCCAACCCCTGGCTCACTCGCTTCGCTTGCTCACGCCGATATGAGTATAATATCGACCCAAGACTTTCGTATACAATAGAGAGATATTTAGATCAAATACCAGCATATTAATGTCAAAATGTAAGTGAAACCATAGCCTTTTTACAAATCTTTAAATCTTAGTGTAACCTCTTCGAATCTCAGACCTTTTTTCTCTGAGAGTACAAAGCCGAAAAAAAACCCCTTTAGGTAATCACAATTTTAGGGATATAAAACTCCATTCTAGGTACTTTTATCTTCTTATAGGCCAAGAATAATAGCGCTCAGATCATTATTAAAAGGAGAACAAAGAGGACCCTTATTGTGGGAGGATTTTTAGAATATATTTTGGAATATCTGATCTACAGATTGCACCAGAACTACTAAACCCATTCAGGGGCATCTGCTAGTCGTCAGGAGTGCCCTGCCATAGAGTCCTGCGCCTCTCTCCGCCCCTCTTCGAGCGTTATGTATACGCCGCGTGGGTCATCAGGCAGGAGCATCATTTGGGGTCATTATTTGGTTACGTGCGCTAAATGAGACGCAACGACGGCCAGACACGCCCATCCGCCACATTTGAATTACGTGCGTGAAGATTACGTTATTTATAACAGGGCAGCCCCCCCTCCCACTCCCCACGAGTGGGAGCCGCCCCTGTGTGTGCATATGTTTTATTTCTGCGCTTTTAGCGAAAATTAAATGTTACGTTTAAAAGTTAACACCTTGTCGGCAGTCAGGCAGCGACTGCTAATGATGCTGGCTGATACAGAGTGCAGTTCCTGCCACTGCCACTGCCACTGCCACTGCCACTGCTCCTGAGACTCGTACTTCTCGCAGGACTTGAGTGCATGGCGCATGACGGCGGCCCTAATTAAAAGCAACCTCTCGCAGGCCATTCCACAACAACAAAAAGTGCACGGATATGTAGCTACACATATATCGTATATATCGTAGGTTGCAGCATGTAGCATAAGTAGGTATATATAGAAAAATCAACTTCAACTTCAAGTCAAACTCAAACGCAACACAAACCGAGAAAGTTTTGCTCTTTCCACGAAGCATGTTGCACGTTGGGCAACTTTTTAGGCACCTGGACGCGTGTCTGCCGAGCGTGGCAGCTTCTAATTAATGTGCTTCATCCCCGAAAAACTAACTTTTCTCAGCAGCGGCAGCGGCAGTGGCAGCATCGGCAGTGGCAGTAGCACTCCTCTCTTTGCTGCAACTCAAATTACAAAACGGAACAAAAAATGAGGAGAAATATGGCTGGCCAAAAAGGCAATTCATTCACCGAATCGTTTTCTATATTAAGTTAAAAATTTCATTTGCTGCATGCCCCATGCTTTAATTGCCCCATCTGCCACACACAGCACCCCCCCCCCCCGGCCAGTCAGCCAAGTGTTGCAAACTTTTAAATTAAATCCTTGTAATGCTTTTTTGGCCAAATGGTCTTAACCCGAATCGACCCTGCCTGCATGGTCTGGGTCCTGGTCCTGGACATGAACCAGTTCTGGCCCGGCTCCTTGGCCCGGGCTCAAATTGTCACTCCGGCCGGAGAACGGAGAGGCGCCAGGAAGTGTGCAGCTTGAAGAACTTCCAAATTGAATCTTAATTGTTTTAGCATTCTGCTCATTGGCCAATTGGCTTGATTATCACCCGAGCAAAACTTGGGCCCAGCCAACGACTTGATGTAATTCCATTTGCAGGCGAAAGATTTCGCTTCGTGCTGGCAAAGTTTGGGTTTTCAATGGATATGTGGAGAAATGCTCATGGGATAAGTACTCTATGCAATGGAATTGGGTGGGGCTATAAATCGGAGACTAGGAGGATTAGGAGAAGTCAATTTGATATATTCTTCAGAATCACAGGATTCAGAATACACAGATAAAACGGTTTTAGAGAATCATTTCATTTTAGACCTCTCTGTGGGAAGGTACACAAGTATCCAAAATTATACGACAAAACAACAATGCAAAATATAGACGACAATGAAAAAGATTATAGAATCCAAGCTAAAAGGCATCGGAATGAGAGCGTCGTGGAATTTCAATCAAGTTTCAATCAATCGGTTTACGGTTTGTATATGTGGTCTTTAATCTTTGGTTATGCTCTCTAAAAAATTCCAAAATACAATGGGGCTAACAGTATAAATTGTAATGGAAATCGTCCCCAGGAAAATGCTTATACGAGATTGTAGATAAATTATACATCTGGCAAAGTTCTTTTTTAATGCAGGAATCCCAGACTTTTTATTGGGTTTATTAAATTAAAAACCTATTAAAAATCTATTTTTTCGAATGGAAAACACTTGCTTTTCTTCGTTCCTTTACTATTTTTGTATTATTAATTTCCCGATCATTTGAAAAGGAACGTATATATTTTCTAGCAATTTTTAAACTATATTTCCCTGAGTTTTTCACAAATTCTTGACTAGATAAAGAACAAAAAGTGCCAGAAATAACAAGAGTCCTCCATAACAATACAAATAATGATCCGCCACTAATTTAAGACCCAATTTCTATAGAGCCCAATTATGAGAGCGATTCCATATATTTTGGTAATATTTTCCAGGTTTTACCAGGGCTCTGGCGCCACCCCTGCCTGATTGTGCATTCTGTTTGTATTTTCATTTAATTCTACTCAGTGCAGTAAGCATCCCAAATTCCCGGGGGAACCCCAACACCCAGCCACACCCACCCAGCCACCCACCGACTTACTCCGACAATAGTTACTTGCATTTGCAGCCAATTTATTTGCATGCCAAATTGAGGCCAGAAGTAGAAGAGGCAACATTTTGCGTGGGAGAGTACATCAGTCTGACGAGAGAAAAATAATATTCCAGAGGGCAGGAGAGTACTCGTATTTTGTAGTCCTTTGTTGCCATAACTGAATATTTTATGGCCGCTGCCTTGGCATGTGGCATGTGGCATGTGGCGGCTGCCAATTGCCAGCATTGTCAGCGTCACTCAAAAGCGTCAAAAAAAATAGCAGTGGAGCAGGGGAGAAAATGTTGTAAAAATAAATAACTAAAGGGGACAATGACAACTCTTTGCCAGCCCCCAGTCGCAGCCTTCCAGCCACACACCCACATATGACAGCGGTTTTTGTTTGACATGAAAGGCCCTCCCCCCATCAACCCCTTTTCCAAGGCTCCAAGGGGTACAGCCAGAGGTACTGCCGGATTAAACGCACGCAAGCATCAACAATGAATGTAATTCAATATGCAAATTGGCTGCAACAATTTTCTACTTTATCTACTCTGTGCCTCTGCAAAAGGGTATATCTTCTGGCTGCAGACTCCAGTGCCAGGGCGACGAACGATCTGCCAGAG
Source organism: Drosophila lowei (assembly GCA_008121275.1). Lineage (NCBI taxonomy): Eukaryota > Metazoa > Arthropoda > Insecta > Diptera > Drosophilidae > Drosophila > Drosophila lowei. Next base: position 31,415,553 of record CM017777.1, on the reverse strand, counting down.
AGTATCCAGGCTTTCGGTACGCCTTTCCCCATTTTGTTGCACTGAAATTGATTGGGAAGAGGCATGCATCACGGCTGTGATGGCAGGGTATGCATTTCCTTTTCAACAGCTGCCAGCCCGGGGAGCAGTCCCCCCAGCAGTCCCCAGCAGCAGCCCCCTTGATTATAATCGCAGCCAACGACATGTACAATACACATAAAATACAATGGCAAATATTTAGCCGCTAGTCAAAATACAAAATTTGATCCGCTCTCCATTTTAGGGGGCCCTTCGGATACTATTTCGCTATTAGCTGGGGTGGGGGCGACTGAGAGAAACCAATGCCGGACATGGACATGGCCGAATAATGCTGCTGCTGCTGCTGCTGTTAGGGTCCATTGAAATCAGTCACAGGATACAAGGATAGACAGATGGATGACAGGCTGCGGTCTGGCCCGACAGATCCCTTCCCTCTTTCTCTCTCTCTCCCAATGTATCCGTATCTGTGACTGTATCTGACTCGTGTAGTAATTAATTAGACTCGCAGGCATTTTATATGGACAAAGTGCAGTGCCGTTGCACTAATTGAACATGAACATGGCCAGAGCTTCGTTGATGGCCAAAAGCAGCAGCCTCTCTCTCCACCGACCGGCCCCCATTCATCAGGCATCAATGATGACGTCTAAGGGTAGGCCTGACATCACTCGAAAACTGCACAACGCACTCGGGGATGGATATGGTTGGAGGGGGCTTTGACTATGGCTACGGTTACGGCTTGCCTCTGGCCTCCGGCCTGTCCTCTACTGGCAATCTTATGCCAATCAATGGAGGAGTATCCACATGTATCCATCCACCTATGTGTGGGTGGGGCTGCGGTTTTGGGGCCTCTGCTCTCGTCTGCCTTTGGCAAATGCGTGCGTGCGGCCCCCGAAAATGCTCAAATTAAATAAGAACAAATCAAATATTTTGCAATTTCTGTCACAGGCAAAGGAAATGGTTCGAAATCCGTAGAGAGCTGGGTGCCAGTCCCTAGAAATTCTGGCCAGCAGCCCGCCCTCAGACATTGATTTATGTGGTTTCGGTTCTACGGTTGTACGACGTACGGTTGTACGGTTGTACGGCTGTTCGGTTGCAGCAGTTGATGATGTGAATGTGGAAGCAAGTTGCTCTCGACTTCAGTGCTGCTCGTTCCGTTTCTGCTGAGAGTTGCTCTGCGGCGTCTCTGTTTGGTGTTGGAGCTGTCGGTGTTTTGGGTTTATTGGCTGAAAAATTAAGTGGTTTTCGCTCTGTGTTGAGTTTATCATCGAGATTATGGTTTGTGTCGTCGGTTTGGGATGTGATGATTAAACAAGAGACTGCTGACGCCGACGTTCATCATCAATCAGCAACAGCTTATGCCCCCTCCTTCGGAGCGCATTCACTCGATTGAAACCCAAGTAAGTAAACAAAATCCCCCTCTATTATGTTTCTGAGGAAACGCAATTGTTTTTTAAACTATTCGCAGGAATTATATTCCACTTGCAGTATCGACAGTCCACGACTACGAGTCGGGGGCTCAGTTGTTCGTCAAGACTTGACCGCTGTGCCATGGAGAACGCCGAGGCTGGTGAGTGTTTAATAGCTCTGTTTTGTGGGTGGTCTGGCCTAGCTAATTAGTCGGTAGTCTATGGTAAAATTATGACAAATTAAAAGCGGCGTCGAGGCTGCGCGGGCACCTGTCCCCCGCCGCGCATACATTGGTAATTACCCCGAACACTGCAATAACAAAAGGCAGCCAAATGGTGCCAGGAGGGCCAATGTCTGGACCAGGACCAGCGCAGAGTCGGAGACAGGACTACGAACAGGGCCAGCGACAGAGCCAGAGCCAGAGCCAGGACCCGGGCAAAAAGGGTGACGAGACAAAAGCCCTGGCTATCATCATCATCATCGTCCTCATCCTCATCGTCCTCGTCGCTCAGTCCTGGCCCGTTCCGTCACGGTCGTTTGTGGCTCATTGGTTTGCGTCCAGCTCGGGTTATTTTTCATGCCTACCCTTGGCAGGCAGGGCAGTCCGGTCCGACCCCTGGCCCACCCTCTGGCCACATAAATTAACCGAAACGTATTAATTCTTTTTTACTTCCTTCTGCTTCCCGGGCTGCTTTTTTATATGCGTGCAAAAATTTATGCTTGAATTAAATATGATGACCAAAAAAGCAGTCGCCAGTGCCACAAGGACACCCAGTAGTCAGAGCAGGGCAGGAGAAGGGAGAAGGGAAGCAGCCGTGTGGCAGTCAGCAAGGAACAGCAGTGGCATTGCGGTTGTTCTCTTGTCCCTTATTTACACATGTACAACGCCGCGTATACGCATTGTAATGTACGACAGCCGGCTACAATTAATCTTGCCACGTGTTTTATGTGCCGTGCCTCCTTGAGTGGGGCGGGAGGCGGTCTAGGGGCGCACTGCCAAGTGGCGGGTGGCGAGTGGTGAGTGGCAAGTGGGGAAAGATGTTGCGAATTAAGGAGACGACCATCATCGTGCGGCTGGGGTTATAATTGAATTTTCATAACCATTAACCGACGCCCGACTTGGTCATTATTTAAATGTAACGACGCTTTATTATTACCCCGGCAATCGAAAGTAAATGATTGCAACTTTATAAATATAAATCAAATTAGAAGAGGGACAGGAAGATGCCACAAGTAGCCGGCGCCGCCGACGCCACCACATGTTGCATGGCCATTTGTCCAATGTGTGTGCCCCATTATGGTGGCCAGAAGCTAGGACAGGACCACCACATTAAAACGCCGGCATTTATAGCCCAAACAAAGAGTCCACTAAAAAGACATTTCCCCTCCCGCCCAGCACTTCCCTCCGAACGGGGGATAATGACATTTAAAATTTTCCATAAAAGTACAGATTTATGGGGGACTTCTGTGGTGATCATCTTGCGGCAAACCGTGTACTTAAGGCCATAAAAAACTTGAAACGCTATTCAAATGAGTTGCGAGACTTACCAAATCAGCATTCAAGGAAGTTGTCTTTAAGCTGAAATAAAATTAAAATTTATTATTGGATTAAAAGAGGGAAGAAGGAAATTGGGGAAAAATCAGCGTTAATATCAGAAATCCCACTTCAGACCCACTTTTTCCGATAGATTTGGGGTTCCCACATTTTTTAATGAATTATGTATTTTTGTTCGAAGAAAAATATGTATTTTTTGAATGATTTTTTCAGAGGTAAGCTTGCGTTTTCCATATAAGTTGAGGTCTTAAAAATGATAGGTTTGAAGTAATCAACAGCCTAGGAGATATTTTTTCTAATGAAAATTTAGAATTGATTCTTTAAAAATTTCTTTTTTTTTTTTATTGGAATTTAGACATTAAAAACTCTGAAAAATTCGTATATCTAGGTGCAATAATTGGGCGTCATTCAGGGTGTAGTTTATAAAAATCTATGGATAATTCTAGTGTTTAGCGTTTTAATGCTAGGACTCTTCAGCTCTCAGATTGCCGCTGGCGTTTGCGTCACGCCACTTGCCGCTTCCAGGCACACACTGATTGAAGGTGTATGTGTGCATTTTGCAGCTTGTTGAATGCAGATTCCACGGACTGTTTGTATCTTCAGATGATTCGCATCCCCCATGCCGTAACCATGGCAACCAAAAACAAATAAAAAGAACAACAAACATATTTCTATATGTCTCATTTAACGCATGCTCCACACACACACACACACACACACACACACACACCCACATAAGCGAAAAGGCTTACGCAGAATGTATTTGCATGTGCATGAAGTTGACATTCGTAATTGGCATTCCTTTAGACATTAGCTTCGACTCCCTCTAACCAGTTCGGGCTTGCACTAGGCTTCTATAGCTGTGCTCTTTTGCTGGAGGAATAGCTACAATGGCAGCTCCGTTCATTAGTCACTAGTGATGTGCCTTTGCGTCGATATTTGTTATATCGGTATTTATTGAAATATCGTTCGGTAACCTCCCAAATACCGTTTTATCGTTAAATACAGTTACAAATACACAATTTCGGTATTTTTTGTAAAAAAAGGGAACGTATTCCGAGGAGATTAAAACCAACACTGGTCCAGAGGTACCGAACGGTGCCTACAATAAATATAAAGTGCGATTTTAGGATTTTTGGTCAAACGGCTATCGTTAGATTTTTATAAAATATGAAAACGTAAGAAATCTTTTTTTTTCGATTTTTCCTGAGTTTTGAAAAAAAGCCTTGCCCAGAAAAAAAAAAAAAAAAAAATCCTAATTCATTAAACATTTGTAAAGCTCTAAAACGATTAGAAAAATCGGTTTGGTTCATCGAGAAAATAGTGTTGCAAAATCAAGAAAAAAAAGAAGGGAACATTGACGTTTGCTTATGTTCTTAGTGCTTTTTTCCGATTTTAAGAATTAATTTTTCTTTATCCTATTTGTGTTTATTGAAATAATCAAGCAAACCGTTCATAAACTAAAACTCTAGAGGTTAAACATCGTTTACTTTTGAGGTATGTAACATCACTAGACAGGCACTGTTTTCATCTTTTTCTAATGAATACCTTCCGCACCAGCCACCCAATCAGCCACCCACGGTCCTTGATTTATTTTCTGCTAATAGTCAAGTGCAGTTTGTACCATTTTGGTGGCATTCATTCGTTCGGCTGGCACTTACAAAGATGGATTTCGCTCTCTTGGCAGATAAATTCAAGGTGGACGATATTGTGTTCGCGGAGTATCGCGGATACATGCCATGGCCGGGCAGGCTCATTGAAAAGAACGAGAAAAGTGGAACCATCACGTTTGTTTGCACCAACGATTGCAAGAAAATTAGCTATCGCAAGATGTGGCCCTACGACGATCAACAAAAGAAAAAGTTTGTCACCAAGGAGACCCTGGACTACGAGGATTTTCGCCTAGCGATATTAATGACCGAGCGCCTCGTGGGCGGCAACGACACTGACATTATCGACTATGTGTGGCAGGTGATGCATCCAGGCGCCGAAAAGACGTCGCAGGCGGTGGCCCCGGCTCCCGCTCCTTCCACCAGCGCCGTCGCCGTTGTCGGCCCCGTCCCCGTCCCAGCGCTCACTCAGAGGGAAATCGAACTGGCCTACGCGCGGAAGGTGCACCAGGAGAGCAGCTCCCTGCGGGTGGAGAGGCAGTTTGTGGGCGAAATCAACACGCTGCGCAGATGCCTGACCATCAGCTACAAGAACTACGATGACGCGCTTGCGGCCTTCGACCAGCTGCTCAAGATGCCCGTCAGCCAGCTCCTGTTGCTGCGCAACTTCGAGGCCGTGAACTCCATTCGCCTGCTGTGCCGCTTCACAGAGGCGGAGTCCCAGACTGTCAACCGGGATGCCGCCATCAAGGTCAAGAGCCAGGCCAACAAGCTAATGACTGGCTTCATCTCCTGCTTCGAGCTGCCGTACTCCAGGCCCGACTTCTGGTCCGAGTTCATCCACCTCTCCGACGTCTACATGCGCTACACCATGGAGTTTTTGCCCAGCCAAACTGGCGCTGCCGGCAACAAAGGAACTCAAAGCGGCCTATAATCTAATCGACTCGAATTTATGCACAGCTCAATAAACATTGAACATAGTACATACTCTCCTATGTGGCGTACAATATAATCGCATTGAAACGTAGCTAAATAAATAAATAATCATGAAACGTGAGACAGCCGTGTTTTGTTCCACGGCGTTCCACGGGGAAGTCATTTGGGTCCCTTGCTCAATGTCATAAATGTTCACATATTCTTTGTGGGCTGTGTTTATTGCCAATTGCAATCCCTAGAGAAAGCAAAAACGATCGGAGTGAATTCCCAACCATGAAAGGAGATCGCAAAGCAAAAACGAGCGAGGGCAAAACAAATCGGCCGAGAAGAGTATCAGAGTATCATATCAGTATTTATTTTGGAGCCCTGAACACGAATCCAAAGTCAGATTTAACCTCAAAAAACCAATGTAATCGAGATATGGTGGAAAATTATTTTTGAAAAATTCATTGGTGATTCATTTGATTATGGCTTTGCTGTAAGTTTAATCTGTGTAATCGATGTCAAGATCGTTACAATCAATTCTTTGGTTTTTGTGAAAACAACGATTCCATTTCTTGGTAATCGATGTTTTATTATGGCTAACTTTAAGATTGCATATCTGCTTTCTTTTCCTGTATGAAGGCAAATATTGCCAACAATGTTTTGATGTGTTCCTGCCTGTTCCTCCACGGAGTCCGAGTGTATTTTTAATTTTTAAAAAGCTAAACTAGCAGTAAAATAAATGCATCTCAAAATGAAAAATTATGTGTTTTCTTTCGATTTAATCGATTCAATCGATTTTTTTTGTTCGAAAAAATCTATTCAGAGAAAGAAAACACGCAAAATTGAGAACCAGAAATATATTGATATTGATATCAAAAAATAAAGAAGAAATCATATCGTATTAAATAATTAATAAATAAAAATTTGTCTCTCCTACTGCGATTGATAATTATCAATTATAATCGCTCATAAATACGCCTTCAAATCGACTTAAGTGAGTTTAAGTGTTTGATCAGTGTTAAATCTTCTTTTTTTACCATTTTAAACGTAAATTTATGACTTTCTACAGCCTTGCCTTACATTTGGCCTCTAATGGATGGAATTTTGAGATCGAATGACTTTGGAGCCCTTTCCTTGTTTCAACAGCCACATGGCTGCAACCGTGAAAAAAGCTAAGAGTTTTTTACCATTCATCCAAAGAGTTTGCCACCACTAGAACACCGTATTGTAAGTCTGGGAATATTGTTCTTGTGTGAAGAGCCCTTAGACTGCGAACAACAAATTATTATTGAATCTATTCAAAAAAAATTTTTGATCTTTGCCATTCATAATCTTAACAGCATACAGATCTAGGCTAAAACTTATAGGCCACCCTTATTGCAAATATAAGCTCTTTCCCGGGAAAGTGGACTCCCAAAATCCTTTGTGAGAGAATCGACTTTGCGGTTCCTTTCAGACCTACACGTAGATTCCGTAGATTAATTATAGTTCCCTCTGCCATGCCATATCCCCGAAATATCCCTTAAAATTATAGCATTTAATATTCAAATAGAATTATTTAATTTTTTCAATTTTTAAAACTGTTTTATTTCTTTCCCCTCCCTTTCTTGGTCCATAATAAGCAGATAATTGTAATTAATTAAATAAATAAATAGTGCATACTCCTTTCTGATAGAATATGCCGTCTTTTGAGACTATAACATCCGTCCCAGGTGCAAGGGCCTATGGGAATATGTACACATACGACATTCGTGCGTGTCGAGTTTTTCTCGATTTTCAGATTTCTTGAGAAGCAAACAAGTCCCCAACGAGGCACAATAGAAGTATGACAAATATGTGTGCGGTCAGCCGATTGTTGGGACTCCAGGACTCCTCCCCAGGGCCCGGGTGGCGAGATAAACAATCGATCAAAAAAGTGAGACAAATCGTTGCTGCGTCGTGTGGCAGGCGGCAAACAATGGCTAAATGTGTTCACACCTTGACAGCCGGCCACACCCTCGTGCGCTGCCTGCCCCTTTTGGAGGTGGTGGAGGCAAACAACAATTCTCCTTTTTTGCCGACTCCTGGCGCAGCCAAAAAGGCAGCAGCAAAAGGCAAATTCAATTTGAGCTGTCAAAAATCTGACCAATATTGCCTTTGAGTGTCTGCTGCCGAGTCCTGGGTATGTGTGTGTATGTGTGGCGTGTTTGTGTGTATGGGGCGTGTTCCCGGCCGGACTGTGGTCGGGCACAATAAATCGATTGAAAACGTAAATGAAATTGACAGTCAGCATTCCAGGTGACCAGCAGCCTGTATGACGACTGTCTCTGTCTCTGGATGTGAGCCACGTTTCCTTCTCCGACTTCGTGTTAAATAGCTTGACACTTTGTGCCTTTTGAAGTTACACTTTCCCCCTCGTGTGCCGTGAATTGTGTCCGGCACCTGTCTGCATGCTCCATGCAGGATGGAGATGGTGATGGAGATGGAGATGGAGATAGAGGAGTAGGTGTTGGGCCTTAAGTAAGGCATCAAATTAATTTGACATTTGCTTTGTCACTGTCAGCTCAACGCCCCGGATTTACAGACGGGGTCTGGGGTTAACAGCATTCTGGGGGCGAAAGGGCATCAAAGTCAACGACCAAGACCACCAGCCAGCCTCCCAAGCCTCTCGACTACAATTGATGATGATATATGGCCGGACTCTGATTGGAAATATTCAGACACATGGACACGCTAATGCAGATCAAACAGGGCCAAGTGTTTGGCTTATTGAAACGAAACCGCCCTTCCCTCCTTTGAAGTTCTGTGGTCTTGGAGCTCTTAAGTGGTCTTTGCTTTTAGGAAAATTAGCGATTCTAAATTATTTTCAATTCACAAGAATCGTTTAAGGTTATTATTCTTGTTTCGGCAAAGTAAACAGCCGCTGCCACTGCCACATCCGCCCTCCCCCGAGAAGCGTGCTATCAAAATAATAATAATGTTATTTTTTAATTTACCTAAAATGTTCCAAATCACACACAGAAGCACATACTATACATTAATACGGCTAAAAGGAAAAACAACACGAGGAAGCAGGCGCACAGGTGAGGTGAATGATGACACGGCCCGGCATTGACTTGAAACGTGTCGTGATGGGCACAGTGGTGGGCAGACCATCCAACCATCACCATCCATATTGAGGGATAGATTCCGCAGTGGAATCTAGTCTAAGAATGTCATTAGACCGTATCCTATTCCCCTGGGATTAATTTAAGGAAAGAAATCTACAGGAATAACAAATCAATTAAAAATAAAAATTAGACTATCGGAAATTGTATCTATTCTATCTGTAGCATCGTCTGAGCATTATTCCCACTAAAGTGAGAAACAATTAAAGAAACATATGTTAAAATATAATTCAAAGCGACTTAGTTCCTCCTCTGCACTGACTGCCAATTAAAACAAACCATCAAAATACTATTATTTATTGGCTTTAGTTGTTTTTTTGCAGTTTTTTTCCCCCTATCGACCACCTGGCCAATTAGCAAACAAATTAATATTCAGATGTAAATCATATGTTGATTGTAGAATATATATAATTTTCCCTTGCCAATTTACAGTTCCGTTTTTTGTCAGTAAAAAGTTTATTTTTTCCAAAGCAAAAGTTGTTTATAGAACGACAAATGTTGCCATTCAAGGAAAAAGTTTCGCTTTTGAACCACTGTTTGGGAGAAAGCTATTATGTCATAAGTACCCGCTACTTAGTGGCGGATTTTGTTTTCATAGTCGCCTTGGCCCCGAACCGACCTCTGCCGAGCACTGTTTGAAGTTCTTTGAGCGTCCTGGAGTGTCCTGGTAATGGTCTACTTAGCGATGGCTTGTCAACACCGACTCTCCGGCGGGCCAGAGCCACCACTCGCTAATTTCATTGAGTTTCGCATCATTTAATGAATTGATATCCGCATCAGGGACGTCTCGAGCATCAAATAGATGCAGATTGCCGGCTCTCCTTTGTAGAGTGATTTATGTTCCGGCGCCTGATGCCTATCGAGATGGCGCGTACCCGGCACCCACGGACCTGACCATGCCTATCACGATGTTCCGTGTTTCACCTTTTTTTTGATAAGCCCAACAACATCAACCTTGCTGCCTTGATTTATTTCCCTTTTCTTTTTTAAAGCCCACTTTAAAGGGCCGCGAGCCATAACGAGAATTTCGCTGACTCTCACGGGCGGTCATTAAATGTGAAACAGAAACATGTGAGAGCATTAAGGTCAACAATGGGACCAGAAGATACCCCGCACTGCAGAACTATCCCAATAATCCTCCTAAAGTGAGTCGGAAATATATGGTAATACTTTGCTTTTATTTTATTTATTTATTTTTGATGTTATGCCGATGCCAGCACCTGAACGTGTCCAATATACCCCTGACATCTACGGAGCCTGCAAAGGACTTTACGGGATGGGACAGGACAGGACACGAGTTTTGCCCCATGTTTGAACATTGGACTTTTTATTTTTTAGTACTAATTAAAATTTGTATATATATCAAAGTTAGAGAGAGAGAAAGAGAGCTGCACACACCGCAAAGCAATTTGCAGGAACAACCAAATAACTAAAAACACATGTGGCACACCCACACACCCACACACCCACACACGAATTTGCGTGCAGCAGTACGGGTATTTGTGCGGGCGCAAAAGATTTTTGTTGACAGAAGTTTACAATAAAACGAAAGTTTAATGCACAAGTTCTGGGCCGCCTCCACATCCCCCTGCTATGGTTTCCGCTCCTCGAAAGTCCGTCCGTATGGCCCATAGCCATTTTTGGGGCTTTCTCTTCGCTCTCTCTGTGGGTGCGGTCCCAGAGCCAGGCCGAGGTGAGCCGGCGGTCTGTTTGCGCAACTTACAGCCAAAGTAAACTCATTACCAATGCAAACAAACAGTGGCGGTTCGAGCGGTCGGGCGGTCGGGCGGTCGGGCTCCAAAACTTAACAGCAAAAAAAAAAAATAAATGTATAAAAAGAGAATACTCATATACACGTACATTTTGCACCCGACCCGCAAACTATTTGTCTGGCCACGGTAACGGAAAATGAAAAATCATTAAAAAGTGTGTTAAAAAATAATGAAGTGCCTTGGCAGTCCCGGGCATGTGTACAGCACACCGAACATACGTACGATATGTTGCCCGTAGGAGCATTCCCCATTCCATTTCCCTCTCAAAATGTTGCCTTTGCATAATTCTGGACGCCCCCGCACACTCACAGATGGAATGCTTGGAATGCTTGCCATGCATTAGCCTTAGCGCATTCGACATTCCATTGAGGAGAGCCAGAACAGGCGAGAGCAGAGTCCTTGACCACAGGATACAAATATGTATTTGCCCATTGTTGTGCTGTGTGTGGCATTGCGGTGTCTTTATTGATCAAATTGCTTTATTGGTGTATAAATTTTAATTAGTTTCCATGTCGTTGTTGTCTCTGTTCTCCCGTCACTATTAATTAACATGCAGTTCACATAACACCTCCGTTCCCTGGCCCTGCCCTGCCCTGCCCTGCCCTGACCCCAGCCCTTTCAAATGTCCAACATCGAGTTACATTAATTATTTAATTTATTGTAATTTCTTTTTGGCGTATATTTGCTTAACATCAGTTGTTGCTGGCCAGCCCCAGAGTGGCAGTAAAAGTTAAAAACATATTTAAATAGTATTATACCCTCGGGCATTGCGGCCTAGGTTTGATCTAGCCTCTGGCCGGCTTGGTCATTGGTTTAATGTTTATTTTTTGCAAAATGCGGCCAAAGGTTTGAATTGCTTAAATTTTAATGTTTCCCCGTTTGAGGTTTCGCTTTAATGGGATACTCTATGGGGCCTAATCGGTTTCTACCTTCGACTCTTGTGGAAAGATTTCCTCACTTTCCAAGTTTCATACCTTTTAGAAAAGGGTTATTTGATTAAATACTTAAGAGGCCCTTACAAGACTCTCCATTGGTATTCCAGCACTCCATTTTGTTGCAGGGTATCTCCCATTCGTTTTCCCATTTTCCCACTTTTCACAGGTTTTGCATCTGTTTAATTTGTTTTAGTTGTTGTTGTTTTTTTGTTTGTTTACAGTTGATGTTATCACATTTGTAAAACCGCAGAGAACAAAACGTTAGTTCGTTACAACTTTTTGGGGCAGGCAGGCGGCGTGCACACATTAATGAGTAATTAAAATGTGGCAGGCAACATTATGGCAGCATGGCCGCACATCCGCTTCTACACCAATACTCTCGCACACATTGACCGCATACAAATAATTAATTGAGATATAACAAGCGAACCGTTGCAGGGGCCATTGAGGCAAGATGGAGCCAGGAGCCAGGAGCCAGCAACCAGGAGCCTCCTCACTGCATGTTACTCGTTGAGCAGTGGACCCCGAACAGGCAACGTCTGTTAATTTATTAATACAATTGATTTATGCACTGATGATGATTAAGGGGTTGCCCACCCCGTGCTCCTTCTTTGGGCTTGTGGCCAGTCCCGGACAGACCTCAAAACCGCTGAGAGGCGCTCGGCTAGGTCTTCCAGCCAGTCAGCCAGTCAGCCAGCGCATCCTAATCTCATTAACTTTGCCACCTAACAGATGAACACAACTGACTGAATGCCAATGGTAGGGCAATGGTGGGGCAATGGTGGGGCAGGCTGAGGGATGCACTACTCTCCAAAGTGCTAAACTTCAACTAAAGTTTAATGACCACAAAATCCCATCAGGGCCCCTCCTCGACCAGGACTCACTCCTTTCTGACCAATTACGAACGCATTTCAGTTCAACCGCTAATCGGCTTCCTTTCCTCCCCTCCCCACTTCTGCTGCATTTCAGGTTGAGTGCATTTCATTTAAATGAATTACCAGCGAAATATGAGTCCCTTCCGCTGCTGCTGCTGCTACTGCTGCTGGCCCCAACTGTTGCCGCTCATTAAGCAGCTCGAACGCCAAATGTTAATCACTTTTTTTCTATTCCACTGCCAGCTCTGAGAGCAGAACGGACTCCAGACCCCAGACCCCAGAGCGCAAATCGCAAAACACAACAAAGCACAAAAATTGGTAATTAATGCCTTGGCCAGAACGAGAGAGCGGGTTAGTCCCTTCATGCCATTCCCCTTGTTAATTTGAATGAATTTAATTAATTAGCATTAAAACAAAGCTGACGTCAATTGCGCCAAAAACAGGGGGGGAACGACTACCGACGACCAGCCTCCGTTGCCGGGGCAGCTGATGACTGACTGCCATCATGGGGCACTAATCAGCAGACATGGCCAGCTGTTGTGGCAGCGTCCTCTCTCGACCAATTTGCGGCCCCATGGCTTAAGCAGCTCGATATTCGAACTCATTATGACGTACATTATTGGGCATCATCATCATCTTGGGGTAGAGGCTGCTAATGACGTTCGTCTGTACATAGAAACAGCTAAGCGGATATCCATAACTAATACGGAGGCACATACAAACCGCAATTAGCAAGAGGAGATTTTCTGGCTGTTTAGTTTTTAATTAAAAATTGATGTGTAGCATTTGCATTTGTAATAACAAATTCAATTCGACTCTAGAGTTGATCGGCTCAAGAGGGGCATGCGTTTTGGATTAATTACGGCTGGGAAAGATGAGAGCCTGTCTTCAGGCCTTGTAACAAGACAATAAAACAGTTGTAGATATACATTTAATTCTGTAATTTACTGCATGTCAAATATCTCAAAGGACTGCCAGCTTCTGGGATGTGGTAAGGCTTCCTCATGGTTTAAGCCACATTTAATCTAGAATGACTCTTTTTAAATATTCTCACTTTATGGAAAACGCAACTGTTGTCACAAGAGCAAATGCGAATGAAAAATGATTGCTTTTGTGCATTTGCTTTCTGGCTTCCCGCAATGCAATGCAATGCCTCAAAGACATGAGAATTATTTGCTTAACAGCAATAAATGACAAGTTAATTATTTTAATAAATGCAGACCTATATATTTTACAAGCAGATCGGTTTAAAAAATGACTCTTTTTTGCTGCACAACAGAGACCAGCAGTGACATTTTTGATAATTGGCCCATATCGAATTTGGCTTAAGGCTTTTCAATACCAATTAAATACAATGGCAAAATATTGACACATCCGAGGAGAGAACACTCAGTGGAGGAGCGCCCTCCCCCCAACGAGCACAAAAGAGCAATCAAAATGTTCGGGTTACACTCAAATGCACACAGAATATCCCGATTTCGATGGGGAATGCAAACACAAAACGCTGCCTGCATGGCAAGTGAAGTTGTTGCAACATTCTGTTGCCGCTTTGCCTCTATTGTTACTGTCTGTGTGGCTTTTTCTGTCTGACAAGTAAAACAATAAAGCTAAAAAATCGATGGCAAATATTATGCATTGGCAAAGCGATGCAGTAGCGTGCAGAAATATACCATATGGCCAGGCAGTGCGTGACAAAACTGTAAGTTGAGTAGAAGCGGTTGTCGTTGAATCTCGTAGATTAATGCATCATGCCATTTGGCTGTCGATAGAAGCATGCAAACAGTAGAGCAGTAAAAACAGACGAACGAATCCAACAAGATAACGAAAATGTGCGTGTGAGCTTGTCATAGATACAAATCAAAACTCAGAATTGTAAGGAAGAGCTGGCACGTGTATTTCGATTAATATTTTGATCCACACTGTATTGATTCCAGATACATTTATCTAAATATAAACACAACAAAAGCAATGACACACATTGCGGCGGCCATCCGACTCCCGGCTCCCGACTCCCGACTAGTGCAGCTGCAACTGTGGCAAAAACTAAACTAAACTATTCAGGACTATACGAGTACAGAGTACATATGTCTGTGTCTGTGTCTGTGTCAGTGTACCTGTGGATAGAGCTGTCCAAACAGTGTCTGCCATGAAAATAGCTAAACGAATAATGGCGCTAAGCCCCGAATGTAATCGCCAAATTATCAGTGGCATGCAGCATTAGGCAAGCAAACAAAATGCAATAAATCGCTTCATTTAATTAACAATCAAGGGCAGCAAATATCGGAGTTTGGGCGGAGAGAGAAGCCAGGCATATAATTGATTCAGCCGTGACACAGTCACAGACACAGTCTGGGACAATCCCCAGGACGGTACACGGCGAAGAGACAGCATCAATGTCGTCAGTCAGCAGCCCCCACGACAGGCCCCACTGACTGGCAGGCAGAAAATTGATTTTCCAATAAGCAGCAAGAGAGGGAGAGACAGAGCAGTAGTAAGAATCAGCAGGAGCTCCCATCAGCGCACGTTAGATTGTGTTAATTTTACGCTAAATCTGGTTTGGTCTCAGCCCAGCCGCAGCCTCTTTGATCAACTTTGACATTGATGAGTTAATGATGATGAGGCGATGCCGCCAACGTGGCACAAACAACAGCAACAGCGGCAGAAAAAATCCAAACAGATTGTCACCAGCAACGTGAGGCAGACAAGCAGACAGACAGCCAGGGCGGCTCAATGTCTGTTTTATGGCCAAAGTTTTTGGCAACGGCTCAGCCATTTGTCATGAGCACACACTCGCACGCACATGCACCCAGCCCCAGACGAGAGGCTGCCAAAAATGAAGTCAAGTAGAGTAAAGTTTTTCAATAACTTTTCTCTTTTGGCCTATTAACTGTCTGAGAGATGAGCCCACTAAGTCGTGCACTCATTAACTTGGCTATGATGCGCCCTGTTAATCAGCCGGCGCACATGAAGTGAAAGTGAAAGGCGAGTGAAAGGGTTTTTGGAGTGGCCAAGAAAAGATTTGCTCATAATTAAGATAAATGTGGCAGATCAGATATTAACACAGCGTACAGTCGAGGGCAAAAAATATTAGCTCTGTCCAAAGAGTAGCCCCTAAACGGATTGACAAGTCGGCAGTCAGGCGTGGAACCTCTTTCATTCAAGCATGAATGTGGCTAATAGAAACAGGCTATTATGACCATCTCGTACCCATTTCTTTATGCTTTTCATATCTCATGGTCTCATCCTTGAGTGACTTTCACTTCTTCCCTGCTCCTCGCTCTGCCGCCATCTATGATTTCAATTGGCCTGCTGTTTATCAGAACGCCACTGTCCGTCCGTACAATTCCCGATGAACTCACAGAAAAGTAATCTAGCTGGGGGCTACCTCTCTAAACAAAAACTTGAATCAAGCGAAAACCGAGAGACCAAATAACAAAAGCGTTTCGCCTGCTAACCAAAAATACAATTTCCGTTTCGCAAAACTCATTTCGCATTTTGGTTGTTTTAAATCAACAGCAGCAGGAGCAGCGGCAGGAGCAGCAGCAAAACAGGAGCTCGAAAATGGGAAATTGGGAAGGGGACAGGTTCGGGCCAACAACTGCCAAACAATTGCGTAAAAACAATAAACAATGAATACAAGGACGAAGCCATAATAGCAACCATATCAACGGGAGGAACAACAACAAACAACAACACCAAAACAACAACAACAACAACAACACCAATGTTGCTCATGTGCATGCCCACAATTAATTTACAATAAAACAATCAATTGATTACCATTACATCCGGCCGCGCAACGGAAATTGTTCGCAATATCCTATTGTTAAGCGAAATGACCCCCGACGTGGAGCCAGGGGGAAACGCGGGGCGGGTGGAAAGGGGGGGGCGGAAAGAGTGTGGGCCAAACGGGGAGAAACTTTTCGAAATCCATGCCTGGGGCGGCCGAAACAAGTAAAATTTCCGAAAAACCAAATTGACAAGCCAGCGGTTAGATTGTTTTGACAGGCGTCTGGGCCAGGCCAGGCCAGGCCAGGTCGGGACTGGGGACCGGGGACCGGGGACCGAGGTCATGACCACCGCACGCACTGCAACTGATTAGCGATGAAAAGCCGTTGCGTGAGTCCCCAGTCTTTGAGTTGTTTGCTTGTTTGTTTGCAGTGCCTCGGGGTACTTGACGAGTCCATTACACAAAAGTCCCATAACAAGAACAATGCCCCGCGCAAGTGGATCGTAGAGTTCCTGATGATTGATCCAAGTGACACGCAGTCCCCGGCACCCAGTGGAAAACTTACCTCGAGAGCCAAATTGTTATGCAAAACATAAGTTCAACTTTCGACAATGATGACAGGAGAAGCGAAGCCCTCGGAAGCGTTTAAAAAGTTAACACTAGCAAAAAGTTAACCAAATTTGTTGCATACTTTGCAGCATCGGTTCACAAAACACACTGAGCCGGGAAGCTAGAGCCGGGGAGCTCCAAACTGGCAACTGGGGAAAATGCCACTCTCCACTCTCCCCCTCTCTGTCTCTCTAAGGGGGCAACCGAGACGAAGGCGAAGCTGCAGCATGCCGCCGTATAATGAGCTGCGAAGGCTGTTGCTGGCTGATACGGCTGGCGTCGTCGTTGCCCCACTGGGACGCCGCTGAATGGGAAGCTGGGCAACAAAAAGTTGCGCCAAAATGCTAAAACGCAGCGGGCGCCTTATCATTGGCAGCAGGGGGTTTAGGGGGTCTAGGGGAAACACTGGAGGATAGAAGGGTATCCGTGAGGAGCGCATTATGAGACCCCGCACAATGGAGCGAGCCACAAAAGGAATGGCATAAAAATGTAAATTTCGCTTCTTTTCGAGCAGCGCAGTTTATTTATTCAGTCTTTATGAACTAGTGGCGGCCTAAGATAGTCGAAAGATGACGAGCAAGTTGATTAAGGCACTGAGCAATCAATATGTAGGGGATATCTTTTAGTTCTAGTGTCGCTAATCGGTCAAAAAAGTGCAAAATACCACAAAAATGTGACACCCAAAGCAATTAGACTACCTTTTTGTAAATAGCTTCCTTTTTATCGATATAGGCGCGCACTTAGCAACGATCTTTGAGAACTCGACCCAAAATAAGGAAAAAGTCTATATTCTTATATTTATTGAATAAAATTTTGACTGTTTTAGATGAACAAATAGCAAGTAAATTAAGATAATAAAGCACTGAAGGTTTACTTTCATTCAAGAACTAGAAAATTCCCAGATGAGCACCGCTTTACGGTTGCAAACAGTTCTGTAACCCCATATATTGTATATTATTAATTAAAATAATTTCCTGCTGCATTTCTTGTATGGGATAACAGAACGGATTGTTGAAAGGCTGTATATTTTTACCCCATCAAAGATGCATGTGTCCCATTGTGAGGCTGTCAATGGCCCCCCATTGGCAGGTAATGTCGCACAGCAAATGGTTCTTTTTGCACATATACATATAGGATAGTATGTGCTTGTGTGTTCCATTTATCAACACTTTCGCCCACATTCAATGCGAGTTAATTAACAGTGTGCAATGACGTCAGCAACGGGGTCTAGTTACGGCTCTCCTGCAAACGATTCCTATTGATACGAGTACGAGTATTTGCAGAGCGAATCGCTGCCATCGAGTCCCATGCCCAGCTGTCAGGCAATTTTGAGCGACAGCCTGGGCTGTCAGCCTAGACTCAAGTGCCGCCAACACCCAAAAAAAAAAGAGTCGAAATAATAATATGACCCACTTACAGGGAGTCAGAGTCAGGCCGCAACGGCAACAACTCAAATATGAGGCTCAGACCATTTGCCCGCCCCACATTGCATGTGGCCTGGCACTTAACTCAATTTGCAACAAGAAAGAACGGCTAGATTTTGGAGATCGAAGCTGAATATACTCTTAATTACTCTTCCTATACATGCTTCAGGAAAAGGAAGAATCTGTGCCATGTTCTGGCCAGATAGTTTTCATGATAAAAGACTTATTTCCGATCAAGGAGTATGGAATCAAAAGTGCTTTCCTATCTATGTTGCGAACATCTTTTCGCAATCATTATACCTTTTGCCAGGGTGTGGTTAAGCCATCGTCAATGTCGGCGCCGTTGTTGCCACCAAGTGCAGTCCGGGAAAATTGCTGCCATATTACCAACGACACCAGCATATTGTTATTACTTTTCTTCTTGTTGTTGTTTGTGGTTGTTGCTGGTGTCGTTGCTGGTTCTGGTTCTGCCTCTGGGCGGGGGTGGTACTATCACTATTGTGGCAACGATGACAACGTCTTGGCTGTGTGTGTGTGTGTGTGTGCCCATCAAAATCGAATTGATATGAAACCGCAATTGAAATGTCGGGGTCGGTTGGGCAAACGCAGCGAAACTTTTTCGGTCTATGGCAGATGGGAGAAGGAAGAAGGTGACCCACATAAAATTCAATTCGAACCGACACTGAACTCCTGCTGAAGGCAGAGTGTCAGAGGGAGAGGAACAATCGCTTGAATCGCTTGTTGCATTGAACTGCCAGCAGTCTGGATGGAGGCACCCAAACGGATACTGGGAACATCGCGCAACAGGAGGCGCCACACACACACCCACACCCACACACACAAGCAGAGAGGCAGGCGGGTGGATACAGCCAGAGACAATACAGATACCAGGCGCCTGACAATATTTGTAAGCCTTTTGTAGGCGCAAAAAGGCGGCTGGCTGACTGGCTGACTGGCGACAGACAACGACAGAGTCGGCGCCCGCCCGCACACGTTCCTATCGCCACTGGCACGAATGCATTCATTCGATACGTCCGCCCACTGCGCCCTTCCCGTTGGCCCTGTCGTCACGTCAATTGTTGAGCTCCTCCATGCCAGGGGGCATACATTTCGAGTCGCTCTCCCGAGATGACGATGATGAAAATTTATGCATAAAACTGTCATTGGAATTGTTTGCAAATGAGCTGCTCTGCCAGCAAAAAAGTAAGAGCATGCAAATTGAATTCCAGTCACGTGCACCGAATGACACACTAATCACACTGTTCGAGTGCAAAAAGGACCAGGACTTGACTCGACGCGACTCGACTCGAAAGGGATCGGGACCGGATCGGCGAGTTGAAGGGTGTCGCCCGGGAAGGACATTAGCCGGGTCAGCAGCTGCATGTCACATTATCAAGTTGCAAACAGAGCGAAGTGCTTAAGCAAGAAATCAGAATTCAATTTAGCATGCATGCACCACACAGGACGGGATGAGTCGAGCCGGAGCTTCAGCTGTGAACTGTGGTGAGTTTCCTAAAGGGCCCACTCACACAGATACACCCACACACGCAAACACACACAAGCCCACAGACACTAGGACACGGACACGGATACGGATACGGACACGGTGGGAAAGTAAAAGGCAAATGTTGAGCGTGGAGACGAGAGAGAGCGAATCCACATCAAAACAAAGAAAACCATGAGTCGGCTGAGCTTGGAAAAACTCGTTGAAAAATACCAACCAAAAACAAAAATGCACGGGGGAAAAAAACAGACCAAATACACGGGCACTCGACAAAAAATAGACAAGGAAAACCCAAATGAGATTCCGACTAAACGATACCCAAAACTTGACGTGAAAGCTGCAGCCCAAATCGCTTAGAAGTGGATCTCTTATTGGATCTGAGATCCATCTAATTATTCTGGCAGATGCCTTTACCTTTTCATCGTTTAAATCACAGTTTCAGGATGTGCACAAAAACCATATACCCTTGAAAGTCTACGAATGCCCTGGGTATAGAAACGAATGCCCTGAATGACTAAGGCAAAGTTCGCGAAGATTCAACAAATGACAAAAGCCACGACAAGCAACAGAACCTCGACAGCAGGAGGAAGGGGGTGGACAGACAGCATGGTGGGATGTGGCAAGCGAGGTTAGAAGCTGCTTCAGGGACAGCTTCAAATGCTGAGGAGGGGCCCAGGACCAGGCCCAGGCCCAGTCAAGCAAGAAGCGTAAGCGTTTTCTGTCTCTGTGGCTGATTCTGTGTTTGACGCGCATACATATGTGTTTACTAGTGTGTCTGTGTTTGTGTGAGGGGGGAAGTAGATGTGTATGTGTTTGGGTATGAGCGAAAATTACAGACTAACAAGTGGTCGTTGAATGGCAAACCAGCGAGGCAGACAGCCCCAGCCACGACAGTTGATTTGATTTGACAGCAAGACATGACATTTCGGGTTGGCAGGGGCAGAGGCACAGAGAGTGGTGTGGTGTGGTGTGGTGTGGCCCGAGAGCCTGAGAACCCAACAAGACGCAGCAGCTCGAGTGAAGTGAAGCTGAAGAAATGCCACGAGTGCTGGATCCCAGCAGCCAGCAGCCAGCAGCCGGCAGTCAGGGATCCACAACGGATGCCCCAACTGATGACGCAGATGTCTCAGCTCATCTCATCTCAACTCGACAGAGTCTCGTTCTGCTGCCGTTGGCAAGTGCAGGCAACCGCAAGCATCCATCCTTGGAGCAGTTGAGGGGGGAACAAAAAAACGGAGAAAAACTGCGCCCGCGCCCGCTCATATAATGAAGATGGATCTTGACTGGGACAGGGACACGGACAGGGACTAGTGGCTGTTGCTTTTGCTGGTGCTCGGCCTGGGCCTGGGCCTGGGCGTGGGCGACGACTAGCATAACAATGGGAAGCGGACGTAGCACTCGGAAACGGAAATGAATAGCAGGACACCCACAACCCAAAAGCCACAGCCATCCCACGCGGACCACCGCATGGCTCTGGGGAGGTCTGTTCCCATGTTCCCATTCCCACGGTCCCCGTCCCCGTCCCATTGCTGGTTGGCCATAAAATATGCCATCGTGCATATGACTCTGTCATATATTTGGTATTTTAAAGCGTGCAATTCTGGTCTGTCCGGTGTCTCTGTCGGGTAAACACAGTGGGACCATAAAAACCGTGACCAGGCCAGGCGAAGTGCAAGTAGATTTCTGTTGTTTGTCGAGAGGTTTGTCTGGAAAGGCATATGTGGGCTTAATATATTTGCCAACTGACATTATTTTATAATTTTCCACATATTATTTGATGATTTCAAAACGATTACATCAACTTCAAGACTCTTGGCTATCATAAGAACTTCTAGGATGGATTTCTGGATGGATACTTTTATGTAAGAATGAGTATCGAATATCGGCTATCCTGTCTGTATTATTATGCTATTAATTCTCAGTCCCACTGTATGTTAGATACACAAGTCTCTAGAGACTTTCCAGCCAAACCGTATCCCCCCTTACGATTTATATTGATATGCTAGCTGTGTGAACAGCTGACTGTCTGTCGACTCACCTCTTTGTTTGTCCCGCTATCCGCTCCTGCTCCTGCTAATGCTACTGCTCCTGCTCCTGCTTCTGCTGCTGCTGTGGGCACAGATACTCGTACTATTGTAGCGCGTTGGGGCCCGCACGTGTGCAGGTGCCAGTTAGCGGTTAGGTCAGGTGGGTGCTCGTTCGTTTGGTTTGGTGGTTGGGTGGGCGGTGGCTCTGCTTGAGGATTGTGTGCTTTGTAGGTGATGAGTGGGTGGCTAGGTGGGTTGTGGGTGGTGGATGGCCAGGTGGGGTTGGGCAGGACTGCCAATGTCGTTGGCCGTGTTAGGATATCGCAGTCAGTCGTAGTTACAGTCTTCTTTGCCAACGCTTCAGTAGTCAGCTTGATGTGCTGAAAAGTCACTTTCGAGTGTTTTCACTTTCCACGTGGCGTTGCACGTGCGCGCTGCCAGCCAAGTGCCACTTGCCTCGATTGTTAGCATGAATTCTCTTCACACAGTGTAATGGGGGGGTCTGGCAGAGAGAGATAACCTGCTGGTCGCGACGCGTTTACAGTTACAGCCTTGAAACAATGAAACAAGACAGCGGCGGGAAGGACGACGATGACGACGACCCATTGAGGCACTCGAGCAGTTTCTAGCGAAAGTGCGCGCCTTGCTCTGGCTTCAGATTGTTGTTGTTCTTGTTCTTGTTGTTGTTGTTGGTACTGGTTTGGCCACGTTTACACGAAATTAAGTTAAGTAATTAAGTTGGCCTTCTTGCTGGCTGTGGCTGGGTCTGGGGCTGGCGCTGGGTGGCGTGGGCATATTTCATAGCCTGCTTCTGGGCGTCCCACTAAAACGTCGCTTAAATTATGCATGCACCAGGCATGTCACGTGGATAGTGCCACTAAACGAACGTTAGTCAACGTCGACGACGGCGTCGACGCCACATGCTAACATTTTGACAGCTGCGCGGCCGCGGCGGTTGAGTCCGAGTCCGAATTTGAGTTCGAGTGTCAGTTCGAGTGCGAGCGAGTACTTTTTAGACAATTTTGTATTCAACGGCCTTCTACTGGTTAATTTCTGCTCGATTTTTATTCGATTTGCGATGATTTCTTTGGTTTTGCGGTTATAGAAATTGAATTTATTGGGCTACGCGCCACACGAGCACGTTGCACCCACACAAAAATCTCGCTCACACAACTCTCCTCCACGCGCTACGCTCTCACTCAAAACTCACACACACAGACACACACACAGGCACACACAGCGACACAGACACACAGATGTTCGTTCATGTGCACACACACACCTAGGCAAAGCGTAACGTAGGACGCGATTTTTGGCGTATGTCCTGATGCCGTAATTTTCTATGCACAAACACGCGGAACACGCGGTATTCTCAAGGACTCTCGACTTTTGTTCGATTCCCTTGATTGGGCTACAGTCTCGGGCTGTTGTTTGGCCAGATTTCACACATTTAAGGCGCGATTTGGTAATTTTTTGCGATTTATTTTGATGCCACACAGCGTGGAGTGTGCAAACCGTGTTGATTTGTTCGCACCTTGGCCATTCGCTACTGAACCCAACACACACACGGTGAGAGTTCACCACAGCTGCCTGGCTGTCACCGGAGAGCGGCAGAGTCCTGGCCCACACAGCCAGCACAATCACTCGTTGCTTTCGCTCTCTCTATGGCTCTCTCTCTGTCTCAGTCTCTGGAGCGCTGTGTGTGGTGTGTTTGCGTTTTTTTTGGGTAGAGCTTGCGCACAGCTGTTCGGGGAATGGCGGCATTTCAAATAGTCAACGGTGAACGGTCTGGAAAAAGCTGAAAAACTTAGACTAAAAGCTATGTGACTGATATGAATTATTAGGCAATTCCAAGAGCTAATTTATGTCTCATAATGTTATTTGGGTGAAATATCTTTTCCTCAGTAGGCACTGCCTCTAACTCACTCAAGACCGAAACTTGCGCAAGCTCTCGCTCAAATGTCTCATTCTTACTGCCACTACCACTCACTCTCTCTTTCGCTCAGCTGTCATCTGTGGTGTGTGTGTGTGTGTGTGTGTGTGGTAGTAGTGGGCGCCTGTCCCTTTGCATGGAAATCTGTTGCATGAGCGCAATTTGTTATCCTCTTTATCTCAGCTGAGTGTCGTCCAAGTGTCAGTAGTGCTTCTCGCTACATAAATTACTCCATGGCTTCTTGAGCAATACCGTTACAGCAACAACAATAAAAATTGAGCATATAAAAACAATAAAATGCAGAAGCCGGAGCTGGCAGCGCCCATCAGGCAAATCCCCAAAAAGTAAAAGTACGAGTACCCACAATAATAACAATCTAGCTGGAAAATAAAGGAGGTGTAGGACTAGGAGCAAGCCAAACACAATGAAAGATGAGGACAGGAGTACGACAGATTGAACTAGAGTGAGTGAGAGAGAGATAGAGGAGGCCACAGAGAGAGAGAGAGAGACGGATAGCGGTTTAGTGGATTTACTTGACAAGACTGTTGCTCTCGTAGTCATCGGCGTCGGAGTTGTGTTCTGCCTCTTGTTCTTTATCCCTTTCTTAAGTCAATGTTTGGGCTTTGATTTTGAAGAACTTTCGCTACTAATACATATGTAAACATGGTCGGTTCCGTGCCTCAAGCATTGGGTACTGTGGCAAAATCTTCAGGAAATTATAATTTTGAGGACCGTAACTGTTATAAGTTTTAAAACAATTATTTGCAGTCTTTATTAAAATTATTTAAAAATTTTTCTATTAAAAAATCAAAAATAAAACTTAGTATTAATTTTTATTAAAAAATGCTAAATAACAAAACAAAACTTTGTTCTGATTTTTAAAAAAAAAGGATATATTGAATAAATAATTTTTGATTTTTATTTTAAAAGATAATCAAAAAGATTTAATCATAGATCCAGAATAATTTGATTTTAAAAGTAAAAACAAAAAAATAAATTGAATATTTTTGTTTTTTATACCCGAACCAAAATGGTGTAAGATCCTTAAGATTCGTCCTTGAAGGACATGCGATGAATCATATGAAAGGTATTTAATCATAGATCCAGAATAATTTGATATGAATGGTAACGACATTTTGTATCCAGCCTTCTTGATATGTCATGTTTAATTTTCAAAATTTCATTTTTGAACCATAAACAATAAAAGTTACGGTTTAAAACGCACAATCATAGAGAATGGCCGACCATGTCTAAAAATTGGATCTTGATTATAGCACATGGTCAAATCAATTGGCAGTGGCTACGCAGTACGGTGTTTTCTGTGGTATGTCAAATGAACCCATTTATTATCGGGTATAAATGTATTATTATTTTTTTTTTAATAATTTTTGTTTGAATACAAAATATTATTACAGATACAATTGCTGTTGTTTGCTGTTACTGTTAGAGAAACTTATAGAATTTTGAGGGGGATATTATTTGGTTCAATTATCTGTCCAGGTTTCTAGGGTAGAGGTCCTCTTAGATCATCTTGTTGGGCAGGTCGACTGGGTGTATTCTGGTCAGCCTACGCCGGTATCTGGTTCTCGCAAGACGCCTCGCCAGTATATTAGGGTGGCTTCTGAGCTTACAAATATGGCTCTTCGCTTGATTGTTGATAACATCACCAACAAGTGGTACGTTAAGGTCCTTGGCGATGTCCCGGTTACGGATATACCACTCAGCTCCGGAGATCCTGCGCAGAAATTTACTCTGGAACGTCATGATCCTGGCAAGGTTAGTTTTGGCGGCAATCCCATGCACCTGAACGCCGTACTTCTAGGCAGGGGCTAGTATGGCTTTGTAGATCATGACTTTATTTTTTAAACTGCTTGTTGGTTTATATAAAAAAAACAATAAAAGATTTCAGGTCTGTTAACGCAGCATCGTTAACAGTCGCCTTTAACAGACGCTTTGTTTAAGCAGCCAGAACATTTTCTGAGCCTTACCCACCAACTTGCTCCTCACGCTACGGATATGACTGTCGAAAGTTAAACGTGCATCCAGTGTAACTCCGAGGTATGCGTGGCCAAGTTTTCAAACAGCTTGAGGTATTGCTGTAGATTGTCTGTGGCATCATAGACACAGCTAGCCCTCGAAAGTACTGCTGACCTTGAGGGTCTGCCCTGGTACGGAGAGTGCCGACGAAGACGCTCCAGCTAAGGAAGTGGTCAGCGAGGCCTCCACTACCTGGCAGGCTCTGAGTCCCGAAGAGAAGTTGTTGTTCGAGGAAGGAGCATTTGCTCAGGGTTAGAAGATATTGGGGAAGGCCAAGTCTAAGTCTAAGCTGAGACACCCGAGAAAAACCGATCCCAATTCCAAAGCAGCCAAGCAACGAGCACAAGCGAGTCCGATGAAACGTCAACAGACTACTTGGCGATTAAATATGAAGCCCCCTAAAACCAAATGATCCTGGTTCTGGTTGATCTTTGTATCACTGTTTTGTTTGTGTTTGTGTTGAGACACAGGGACACATATTTTTTGCATTGGTCTGTAAATTTTTTGCTACATTAGACGTTGTTATGGAATGAGTTCACCATCAATTGGCCCATGCAACAACAAGCCGAAGCCTGTTATGCGCGGATCCCAGGCAGAAACGCAGCCCTCCCATCGCACAACCGACCGAGGGGCGCTGCCGCATTACGATCGACGCGTACAGCCGAACCGGTCGCGTACTGATTGAAAACAGATTAAAAGAGCTAAGAATGCATTCAAAATTATAAATATTTTTACTAATTACGGGAAATGTATGTGAGAATTATTAATTTAAGAAAAGGGCATAAAACCCTAAACGATTCCTGCAAGGAATATTGTTCCGTATAAATTTGTTTTTCTGCTGATTTTCCTGAGTATCAAGCAAATAAATTCCACAAAGAATGGCAGGTGGGGGAGATACAGCGGGGGGCACGTACGTCATAGCCATGACCATTGAAGCGCACAACTAATTGAATTTCTCAAGCTGTTTCATTGACCGAATCGATTGAATCGAAACCAATTTGGCCATATGCAGTAACTGCGCCCCTTTCGTTGCCCACCCCCACTTGGCCTACATCATCGCCATCGAACCGAACCCCGCAGACACCACAGGATGGTGCTGCCTTTCTACAAAGTTGACTCCATTTTAACCGTCGACACCTGCAGGCAGTCCCCCGGCTGAAGCTTCATTAGAATGCATATTTCATATATTTTCTGGGAAAATTCCTTCGACTACTGAGGCTGATGCCTGGCATACCTTAGGAAAACTGCAATCAATTGCGTTTTGTACATTTTTCTTTGCTTCCCATCGAAAGCAGAAATGGCGCCCTCGATAGGTAGGAGCTCAAAGCATATTCGAGGCAAGGGAGGACCAAGGTTTTTAATAAACTTTCATTACCAGCCAATCAGTGGGATTCCCGGAATATTTAGCAACAAATATTAGAGAAATTATATCCAACAATCACCCAAGCCTCTGCCGGATTATACGTTTTGTTTGCAATAAAATCAAATCGATTTGGTATTAAAATTTCCCTTTTGGTACCATTTTGCCCAATAAAAACCACTTGAAAGTTATCTTTCCACCCTCCACCAAAACGAATAGTTTTCCTTTTGCCTTCCGCTTATTGACTGCCCAAAAAGGGGAGCCCCAAATGCAGTCAAAGTCAAAATTACAGTCAGAATAAAAGTGAACATGCTGGAAAAAAGTACATACATATTTGCCAATTAGGGGGCGATAAGGAAGGAGTGCAGGCAATTTGCTTGCTCAAACGGGACGTCAAGTGTTACGCGAAGGTTGGTACGGGGATTGGGATTGCAACAATCGAATTAATTGGCAGCTGCCCTTAACCGTATCGAACAATCGACGGCAAATGTAATTTCCAATATCAT
The DNA here is from genome assembly GCA_008121275.1 of Drosophila lowei. Lineage (NCBI taxonomy): Eukaryota > Metazoa > Arthropoda > Insecta > Diptera > Drosophilidae > Drosophila > Drosophila lowei. Next base: position 31,388,184 of record CM017777.1, on the reverse strand, counting down.
TAGGCTCTGGGCCCAACCTGCAATTTGCGCTGCGGCGGCTCGGCAGGGGGAAGGTTCTCCCCTGTTTTTTGTTGTTTTTTGTCGTAATCGCTTTGTCATATAAATGAACCGAGTTTTGCTCTCCAGCCAGCTACAGTGGGCTGTATTTTCTACAACTTTGTCAACGTTTTTGCCTCGGGGCCAAAGTAAACTCAATTAACTTTTTGCCATTGCTGCTGCCGCTGCTGCTGCTGTTGCAACAATAAACAATTTTTTTCCACCTTTCGCCTGGGCTCGGGCGAGAATCGCAATTAAGGAAGATAACAGTCAAGTGCAGCAGCACCCAATCCCACTCCCACTCCCACTCTCACATCCCTATCCGTACGGTAAGGTACGTAGTATAAATTGCTTAGAAAATGTAAAGTGTAAAGCAAAATGGTTTGTGTATTTGTCATGGCGGTCTGTGGCCTTAGCCTCAGCCTCAGCTTCAGCTTCAGCCTCCGTCTCAGCCTCAGTCTCGGCTCCAGTCCAGGACACGAGCTGGCCGACATTAACCAAGATTTGTTGGCGCTTTAGCGAGGCGTTTGTCAGGGGCTCTTGCTGCTGCTACTGCTGCTGCTTCTTTTAATTAAAAAAGTTCTAGCTGGATGCAATTAGCGGGGGCAACGGAACGGGTGCTGTCGCACGGAGCGACTCCTCCTGAGTTATGAGAATAGTGTAAGGTTTAAGTAAATGCTTATAGAAATTTAATAGATTCCACTGGGGGGACATTTTTAATTATGACAATATTTTGCAACCACATAACGCAAAATTGATAAACCTTTTCTCCAATTACAATTATTCGCAGAGACAGTAGACATTTATTAAAATCTTTGCATTAGCTGCCTCCGTTTGCCGATGGAAGTAGGCCGTTTATCAATGCCATTCGAACCGTTCTGTTAGTTGGAACACAACCTACACAACAAAAGGCAAAATTAATTTACAAATAAGCAGATTTGTATACATAGATAGTTTTAGATTCGTTTATTTCGATCACTTCGACACCTCCGCATTCGAATAGGGCTCTGGCAGCACCATGTTCGTTACCCGTTGCAGCCATTTGAACTTTCTGAGAGAGTACCGGAGTGCCTGCGCCGACAAAGACGTCCCAGCTTGGGAATTGGTCAACGAGGCCTCCAATGCCTGGCAGGCTCTCAGCCCCGAGGAGAAGTCGCTGTTCGAGGAGGTTTGTTAAGAGCTGCCTTTTGGTGGGGCCAACCTTCGTCTAAGTATCGTCCCCACAGGATAAGTATGTGCCGGCTCGCCTCACTGGAGGGGGGCCATCGTCCTTGGCTTTTGCCACCGGTATGTTGACAGCTCAGCTGAGAGATAGTCTTATGGAAATAGATGGATCCACTGTCAAACCGATGACCAAGGCCAAGCCGAAGTCCAAGGCCAAACCGAAATCCAAGGCCAAGCCGAAGTCCAAGGCAGCCAAGCAGCGTCTGCGGAAGAACCAGAAGAGTGCCAGACCACACGGCGTTCAAAAAAAGAGCCCCTTCCCATCTAAGGAAAATATTTCTGATGCGGTTGATCTTCTCTCTGAGAGGGAGTGTCATCTTGGTCCACCTTAGGCTTTCTTGTCCTGAAATAAAGGCTTAGTATTTTAGATTTCATGCAGGGGCAATACTGGTACTTCAGAATTGTATATTTTATGGCATCCGTAGAAGGTGAACAATTGAAGACATGAGAAACCGAAAAGGGATACAAAATACTTAAATGGCTCAAACTCTGAGGGTCCCCTTTGTTTTAGTATGTAAAAAAGGGATAAATGACATCAAGGATAATACGCACTAACACACCCACTCAGACAGGTGAGAGCCCACGCCCACCCACTCAGCGATACAGTGTTGTCCCTTAAAATATGCAAAGCAAAGGAGAGCACCCATAAGACAGTGCAGGAGTAAAGCATCTGAGAGTATCTGAGCCGAGCTAAGATACATCCAACATCCAACAGCCAGCAGTCGAGAGCCCAGCACAGCACCTATGCATAAATAATGAAAGCACACAGATACACACACACACACACACACAGATGCAGATGGGAGTGTACGGGACTGCAATGTTTGCTGCTGACGGCTCACATGGTAAAAGCGTCAGTATAATAGCCAAAGTAATGGCAAAAGTGCAATTGTGAGTTCAAGTAAATAAAAACTATTCAAATATGCAAAACACAATGCAAAATGAAGAGCAGCACACATAGCAGCATAGCCCCCGGGGGCCCAGGGCCCGCCCGTCCGCTCGTGTATCTCAAGTGCATAAATTTGCTTGTTAAATCCTGATTGATACGCCAGCCTGGGATGGTCGTCGTCGTCGTCGTCCTCGTTCCGCTGAGTGTTCCTTTCAACAGCAATAGATGGAAATGGATATGGAGATGGCGAGTGCAAAGGGGAAAAAAAAGAACTATCCACATATTGCCATCATATTTTACACAAAGCGGAAGTCGAGTGCCGCCCTGCACGGAACTTGTTGTCCTTTGGGGCTGTTGCAGCGCCAGCAGCAGCAGCGATTTGCCGCAGGACCCGGCGGGGGCGGGTGCGGCACACTTTTCGAAATTCGCTTATCAAGTTTTTAGTTGGAAATTCTCGCTAAGAGAGATGTGCAGTTTATTTGTTGCTTCAACTGATCGGTAATCGCTTGGGTAAATGTTTGGTCGCTTTTTTTTGTGGCTACAAAAATCTCAGAAAAATTCTATTAGGCTTAGAATTCGATTAATCCAACTATTGGTAATCCCCTTTATGGCTTCTCTAACTAAAATGTCGCCTTCAAAGCTGTCAATGAGGGAGATGCGGTCAATGCCGTCATTAAAACGCTGTCCACCACAGGACAGTCAGGTGGATATGGAGAAAAACAAGCTAACAAAGACGTGTCCAGGTGGAAATTGATTAATTTTTCCAGCGCTTTTGAAGTTTCTGACAAAGCAACGAGGAAATTGAAACAGAACTGAGGCTGGGGCACTGTTGTTGAAGCATTGGAAAATGTTGTCACAACGGCATGGTGGAAATTCTGGCCATGTTTTAGCCGCTCAAGGCTCAAAGCAGCTTATTGGCCCGAACAGCAACGCCTACAAGCATCAAAGACCACGCTGACAGCCCTGGCAAGGATGACGCAGTGCAGCCAAGGAGAGATTATTGCAAAAAATAAAAGAAAAACTCTTGCACACACTAGAGAAATGGAAAACCATGAAAGTGGGAAGTGCGAATGGGCCACTAACGATGCTGCTCTCTTGTTGTTGCCATTGTCGGTGGTTCCTGGTGGTGTGTGTGGCACGATGGAATGATTATAAAGCAACATCGATGGAGGCAAAAAACTTGGTACATCATCATCTATGCATGCATCCATGTGTGTGCGTGTGTGTGTTTGTGGGTTGGCAGTTGTAGGCACTTTGCGGATGCTCGTGAATTGAACGTTTATTGACACACAAAAGCTGGAAAATTGAAAAATTCTGCAGAACCAACGATTCCCCCACCTGCCCGTGTTTACGACCAGCAGGCCCAGCCTCATCTCATCTCTTTTCATTGCGTATTCCCCATACCTTTGTATACCCTAGATGGTGGGTGCTATGAATTTTCCTATATTGGTGGTGGAAGGTGGAATACCTTAATTCCCTAATCTGAAAGACGAAAAATAGGACTTGAAAATGGAACAATTACTAGTCCTAGAAGTCCTAATCCTCTCCATTATCCGCTGCTATTAGAAATCCTGTTTATAAAGGGTATAATCTTCATCAAAGAGTATTCAAAGTTTCGTTGTGCCCAGGCAGCCATACCTCCTTCCTTGTTGCTTTTAATGGACGCCACACCTTTCAGGATTGTCATTGTTGGTGTTCCTCCATTCTGGCAATTTCCCCAGCGGCGGCATCCTGACAACGCCGCTCATCGAGCACCACCTCAAAGGAGCGCTTTGTGCGGCGCCGTGCGACCGTGTATTAGTGCTTCCATTCAATAGTTTGGTTTGCCAGGACAGGACTCGCTGTACTCGTACATTCGGTTTTTATGTGTTATTGCATATTTCTGCGTTATAATGCAGACACTGCCTGAGGCACGACCCCCCCGTCGACTGGCGATGCCGCCGCTTATTATTGCCCGCTGAACCATAATGGGTTAATGGCAAATTGAAACCCGATTGAAAGGGGCCCGAGACGCGTTCCTTCTTCCTTCTTTCGCACACTGTCGATCCATATGAAATTCGTAATTGAATTAAATTTAATGGCATATTTCGAATGCCTTCTGCGGTGGGCGTGGCACACATGTGTGAAACATTTCCAACGCCTTCTCTTCTTCTGGCTTTTCCTTTTTTTTTTTTTGTATGTCTGGTTTTGTTAATTTGCTCGAAGTGCGTGCAGGTCGTCGCAAGTGCCGTAAAGTGTGCACAAATTCAATTTTATTTTAGATTCGCATATTTTCCTTTGTGCAACATTGGCTTCCATCAGTTCCGACGGGGAAGGATCAGTCGGACAATGAAGCAAAAGTCTTAGAGAAGCCAGTTCAGGGGTTATAGGTTAAGGCTGTAATCTTTTAAACTATGGAAGATGGAGAACGGCGACGGCAGTAGACGCAAGGAAGCCAAAGAACTGCAGAAACAGATTCAAATATTTCTGGCTAGAACAAGGCAATTATTTGGTTCCTTTACAGCTTCACAAATTCTTTGATAAGTTTTTATACGGCCTGGCCTGTGTGGCTAACACAAGGCAGTAGACTTTGCCTTTAAATCAGTGAAACTCACATCCTTAAGGCCTGTTTAAACGAACAATCAGCAACAGAACAATTTGTATCAGCGTCTATTAGTGCATTCCCATCCCGTTGCCCTATTCGAAAAGCCGTTGGAGTTCTTCCTCACACCATGAAAACCATCGGTGTTCTCCTAATTTGTTTAAAGTATTTGTTTCGGGAGTATATATAAAATTTTTACGCGCCAAAATTTTAATTTTGATCTTCTATTTATTGTTATTATTAGAGGTGATAAGTGAGCTGATACGCAGAAAAGTGCAAATATTAACGAATAGACGCACTTGCGTCTCCGGCATAACGCAATGACGCATGACACTGCCCCAGTGTCAGCCGGCTATTATATTTGTACACATATTTATCGGGAAAGCATTTAAAAAAAGTATATTCGAGTTTTCTGACAACACACTTGAATTTTTAACGAAGAAATAAATAGATGAAGACAGTACATTTAAAACATGAAGTACTATCGTTGACGACAAATACATAAACAATTATGTAATATATTTATGTAATAATTGCAACCTGTATTTCATAAATAATTTGTATATAATTTCCCTAATATTCAGCTGAAATTTGTCAACAAAATAGTGTAATTTTAATTAATTGGCATTCAAGTTTCTTTTTTCAGTGCGATATTTCGCATTCGATAGCTCATGTTGATGCACTTCACAACACTGGTTGATCGGCGTTACTTGACAAAAAAAAGTTAAAGCAATTCGGGCAGAATCTCGCTATAATTTCAATTGAGACATCTTAAAGCCGACTAAAATCTATTATTAGTTGGTTATTAGTGGTTCTTATTACTGAACATAGCAACACCGTGTGAAATCTGAAGCAAAATGGGTAAATATACATTTCTGAGTGCAAGAGAATACGTGATAAGTGCAGCTAATAATTCTTGCAATTCCCGAATCAGAGGGAACTGATTGGGAACTTGGCTGTCCGCCAAGCATGACGTCGTCCAATCCAATACAATCGGAGCCCAATTATCAGCCGACGCTTGACCCGCAACGCCAGAGTGCCCCGAAGACCAGGATTACCTCTATGACGAATAACTTTGGCAAGGAGATACCACTGTCCGTAATCACTGGAGCAGATGGGCTGATAAAAGAGTTCACAATTCTCCCACCGAGAAAAAGTACAGCCACAGTGGGTGGGGTTACCGGCGGACCAAAGGAGAGGGAGAGCTTCACGTTTGAGGAAATCAGAGCTGTAATGGAAGAAGAAAAGCCCTATTATCTAATGCACATAGTCCATTCGGAACCTCAAGTCGGAGATGCTCTGGCGCCGGACCAGGCCCTACAGGAGGAGGAGGTCGACTATGAGGAGAATCGGGTGGCCGAGTCTTTCGTTATGTACGAGCCCAGCAAGCTCCAGCTTTGCGAGCCACATTCGGCAATGGCACTGGTTGAGAAGACCATTCTTTCATCGGTTGCACTGCCCGACATCAGCTACGATCTGAAACTGCCCGGATCCTCCCCGGGCTGCCTGAGTACCCAGCAACTGGAGGCGGTGGTCCATGCCTGCCAGACCCATGAGCGAGTTTTACCCTGTGGGGAGCGGGCTGGCTTCCTGCTGGGCGATGGACCTGGCGTCGGAAAGGGCCGGACCATAGCTGGGATCATTTATAACAATTTCTTGAAGGGCCGCCAGCGTGCTCTTTGGGTCTCCGTCTCGAATGTTCTCAAGTGCGATGTGGAGCGCGATCTGAAAGACATTCGCGGGAGCAAGCGCGAGAGCGAGGAGATCAAAGTGGTGGTCTTGGACACATTGAATTTCTGGCGTATAAGCTCCGAGGAGAACGACAAGTTCAAAACAGGCATCGTCTTCTGCACGTACACCTCTCTGTTGGCGATGTCGGAGAAGCTCGATGGAAAGTACGATAACCGTTTTCAACAGGTGTCCAGCTGGCTGGGCAAGGGCTTTGACGGGGTCATCGTCTTCGACGAGTGCGACAACGCCAGAAACCTCACTCGAGATAATGTCAGCGTGTTGCTGAAGCTGCAGAAGCAACTCCCCAATGCTCGGATGGTCTACGTCTTGGCCACGGAGCCCAGCGATCCCAAAAAAATGACCTTTATGACACGTCTGGGCCTGTGGGGCCCCGGCACTGCCTATCCGAAATTCGATAACTTTGCGAATGAGATGCAAAATCGAAACCCAGTCAGCATGAAGATGTTGTGCATGGACATGAAGCTGCGAGGCACCTACATAGCTCGTCAGCTGAGCTTCAAGAACGTCGGCGTCCGCATCGAAGAGGTAGTCATGACGAGGGAGTTCCGCAATACGTACGATCATGCAGCCAAGCTCTGGGCCGAGATCAATATGAAGTGGCAAGCAGCCTGCCGCCTCTTACGCGTCGAGCCCTACACGCAGCAGAAGATTTGGGACGAGTTCTGGTCCTCGCACCAACAGTTCTTCCGATACTTGTGCCTCGCCGGCAAGGTGGAAAATGCCCTGAATCTGGCTCGTGACGCCCTTGACCAAGGCAAGGCGGTGGTCATTAGCCTTCAATGCACAGAAGAATCTTGGACTATCGAATACTTGAAGGGCCACAAAGGCCAGCTTAAAGAGCCTGTATCCACTTTGAAGGTGATTATGAGATTGTTTGTAGAGAAATACTTTCCGGCGCCCAAACTCAAGGATTTTAATCGTCTGATCAACATGGCGGTCATAAACACAGCGCAACAACAGAGACACAGGCTGAACTCCGATGAGAATGCCGAACACGTTGAATCCGATGAGAGCGACATGGAAAAGGCCGACAAAGGTAAGAGGGTGTTTGTTGGATCTTCGATAATACTTGTATCTATCCCCTCATATAGATAAACACATGCAGGAGCGCATCCTGATTCACTTGCACGACTATCTGCGGTCCAAGCAAACCAAAGAAAAGGACACTTCCGAAGACATCACCGATTACGATGTGGCATGTTGTATCTACATGCGATACCAGATGCTGTGCAAGATTGATTTCTTGGGTCGCCGTCTGCCTGCCAATACGATGGACAAGCTTAAAGCAAGACTAGGCGGCCACAAAGCGGTGGCCGAGATAACCACAAGACGGGGAGGAATCGTTTGCATTAAGCAGGTCTACCAGTATATGCCGCGCTGTAGGAGCGTGGCCCATCGGGACCAGGTCAACTTCATGGAGCGGCAAAGTTTTATGTCGGACAGCAAGAAGGTGGCCATCATTTCGGACACCACCGCCATGGGAATCTCTCTGCACAGCGACAAGACTGTGGCCAATCAGCGCCAGCGTGTGCACATCATCTTGCAGCTTCCGTCGAATTTGGACCTGGCTATTCAACAATTGGGCCGCACGCATCGCTCCAATGAGGTCAGCACCCCGGAATATGTGTTTGTTGTCGCGGACCTGGTAGGCGAACGACGCATGGCCACCACCGTGGCTGCACGATTGAAGGCCTTGGGTGCTTTGATCAAGGACAATACCCTGTCCCCCAATGACTCAGATCTTGATCAGATCAATATTAACAACATCCAGGGACCCAGCAGCCTCTACCATGTGATCCAACAGATGGCAGGCCAGAGAAGCATCGATCCTTCTGAGATACCAGACACATACAAGGGGGACTTTCTGGCCGACTGCGAAGTGGCCCTGGGCGATGTGGGCGTGATCAATGTGGAGACAGGAGAGAACGGCGTCGAGATTTATAGCGTCGCTAAGGACTCCTCGAATGTTGACAGGTTCATCAACAGATTGCGCGGGTGTTGCGTGGAGATTCAGAATGTCATATTCAAGTTCTTTATCGACAACATGTACGGGGGTATTGCGCAAATGAAGCGATCGAGTCGCTTCAACATTGGAATCCTCGACCTGACGGCCCACGAAGTTAGCGTGAAGTCCGTTAGGCAGATACAATTTACAAAGATATTCACCAATGGCTCGGAAACCACACAGCTGCACACGTTGCAGGTGGAACGTGGCATGACATTTGAGACGGCTATGACCATGTAAGTTTTGTCTTTTACTTTGCCTCAGTCGCTAAACAGGTAACACGTTTGCTTCGTAGGTATCGCGACAGAGCCCATAAGCGCTTCGAAGGCTTCTATCAATTGAAAGAGAAGAAACGGGACAAAAGGGTAGCTGTCTTATGCCTGGAAGCCAAGTCGAGTTCCCAGTATGCCACAGACCCCAAAGACATCCACTTGGAGATCTACCGACCCCATATCGGACTTCAAGTGCGCATCGAAAGCCTCGAGTCCGTTGCCTCGCGCTATGTAAGGGCCAAGTCAAAAACGGCCCAGAAATATTGGCAGGAACAGTATGATGTGTGTCTGAACACCTGTTCCCATATCTTTTGGAATCGCACGTGTCACTTTCCCGAAGACTGTATGGAAGGCAAGCGTCTACGCACCTATCATGTTCTCTCGGGTCGTGTGCTGCCCTTTTGGAACCGCATTACGAACATCCTTGAGAAGAACAGGTACAGGATCCAGATGATTAGTGCAAAAACTGATGTAGGTCAGAATATTGTGGGTATTGCGGTGCCGAATTCCGTCTTCAAGATAATCTACATTGATTTGTCTTCAGATGTTGGTAAAGTTGAAGTATTCGAAGCCATGAAAGAGTGATTGATGTACGTCAACAATCTGGTCTTAAAACAATAATCCAATACTAGCTGACCCGGCAGACGTTGCACTATGGTCCCTACGACCACTTTTGTTGGCCAAAATTAATAATAATATTTAGTTTTTTGTATTGGATATATATAACCAATAAGAAGTGGACTTACAAAAAAAATGGGGTGGCACCGCCTTTTTTTAATAATGCATATTTAAATTATTAGCTATAGTGAAAAACAAGTATTGAGCATATTTTTAACATTTTTATTCAAAAATAAGGGCGTTGCACGCCTAAAATGTTGATTTAAATAGAAAAAAATTGTTTAAAGATTGCCGTAAATTATTGCACAATACTGGTCTTTGCTGAGATCCTTGTCGAGAAGCAGGGCTAACGCCTCGTTAGGTGAGATAGGTGCCGGCTTTCCGACTGGGTCCTGAACAGCCTTACGAACTAATTTAGCCTTCTCTGGGCATAAAGATACAAGTTTTGAAACAAATGCGCGGTCGTATTTGCCCCGTTTTCGTGCGGCCATGCTTGCCGCTTGAATCAATAAATTGATGTTTTCTCCCTCTGATACAAGAAGATCTGCAGCCTGCCTTCTTCGTGCTCTGCGACCTTTTTTGGAATATAACAGTACAGGGCGTCCCACTGACTTTAAGGCTTTTGGCCAATCCACATATTTTCGTTCAAGCATCTTTGACTTTGACCTGCTTTTGTTCCGTTCTGTTGCCAAACGATAACAAATTTTCTTGCTGGTATCTTCAAAAGCTTTATTAATTTCATCTGATATGTCGCCATTAAGTGCCGTTTTCAAATAATTGAGTACCGCATTTTTCTTTCATGTTTTACTCTTCTCTGACTGACTAAAATTCACCACAATAATTGAATCAGGTCTTGGCGTTTTCAATTTTTGAGAGATTTAAAATTGTTATTAATATGGCACTTTTTGAACAGCTGATTTGGCGAATGTGACTCCATCTATGGACAATTCTGGTACGCAGCTTTGATGATCACGCTTTTTCTAATGCAGAGCGATATAAACCAGGTTTTAGTTTCGACTTTTAAAAATTCGGTTTTGGCCAACAAAAGTGGTCTTTGGGACCATAGTGCGTTTTTCTGCCTTGCAACAAAAAAATGTTCTTAATTAAATGTGGCTAATTTATAGCGAACAATTTTTAGATGGTTTTATCATGTTTATTTTAGTATTTTAACGATTCTTTAATAGGTTTTTTTTCCTTTTTTTTTGGTTTTTTTCTTTAGTCAAGCACCTTGTGATACACAACACTTTTTGTTTTTTATCAGGCGCAAAAACAAACAACGCAAATGGTCTTCCGACCCGTGAGCATGCCACATATAATTGGCCTTGTGAAAAACATTAATTTTCCAGATTTAGACCACATACTTTTGAAGATTAACCTTGTGATTTGTTAATAGTCATGGCAAATGCAAGACGTATCGGAAATTGAAGTCTTTTAAACTCAAACGGCATATCTGTTGGGATCTCCGGAATCCTGGGAATGAGAACTTCCTCACCTTCGAATTCTCCTTTGAGTATCGTCGCGTAAATTAAATTGTTCATCAAGTTTCTTGCACAGTTGCACAGTTTTGGTTGGTTTATGTTTCGAAGCATGATTACTACGGAGCCAACCTCTAGGCGCAAATTGTGCGGTGGTAAGCCTGGGACATCCAAGGAGTTTACAAATTCAGTTGGATAGTTGGTGGCTTCATCATCGTTTGTAACACAGTCAATAGATTTGAATGAATGCATTGTTCCAATGATCTCTCTCTGAATTATGTAGTTAAGGTCATCTATCTCAACCATTTATTATTTTTGTAGTTGGAAATGATGTTTGGGAATACTTTGTTGATGAGCTCGAATCAATCCGCTCGATTCGTCGACAGGTACTCGACCATTACCGATAGTCAGCAATTGATCTGAGACATCTTCAGCAGATGTATCATTTTTCAATGCTCTCATGTTTGTTGTCAGCTGAAGTTTCTTCACATAGCGCAATAGATTCAATGATTTTAGGCAGGCGTTTATTTCGTCGGTAGGCGTTGGCCTTGTGGCTGCAATGTGGCTGCTATTCCAGAAGAAGCAACTGCAAGCGCAATATTGGATCTCGCACGAACAGTGGCTAAAACCATTGACATGAGGAATATCTTATCAGTTCCACCAGGGGCATCCAGGAAATATAAGCCACCATTTCCATCATCAATTGCCTTCATTAATGTATCATAAACTTTCTTTTGTTAACACACAACACTTTTTTAATTTTATAGAAATTTGTGGCTTTTAGATTTAGTAGTAAAGAGAAATTCTCTTTGCTGTAAGAATTTAGAAAAGTGTTGTATGTGATTTATCATCTTGATTGAGAAATCATATACATCTTCACCATGCCAAAATATAATGGGATATCGCAGTGTATAGAAGTGTTGTTTTTTTACTTTTTCAGGCAATTTTTTGAATTTTTCTCTCCGTAAGAACCATCCACGTACAGAGGAATATTATAAAAAAAGAATTAGCGAAATCGGTTCAGCTGCTCTCTAGATTTGCGCTTAGCAACACATTCATCGATTTATATATTATATATTATATATATATATATTATATATATTTATATTATAGATAAAAGTCTCGTTTGTGTTTGAACTCCTCCTTTAGTAGGTTACGTGTTTTGTAACTGGGAATGCTTTGCACTGTGAGCAATGCCATTGGGCCGTCGAATAAACAAAGCAAGAAACATTCGACTTGGTAGAGCACAAAGAAGAGGCGAACGAATTTCACAAAATAACGAAAATGTGAGTGTGAGCATGTCGCAATTGAGTGAATTTTATTCACAAGAGGCACGAAATGAACGAAATCAACAAAGACAATTGGAACGGAGACAAGCGCGCTGGTACGTAATTCACACTCACTGAGAAAATGGCAACATTAAGCATTTACATCCGCTTCGTCTCGCATTCGAGTACGAGTATGTTACGCTCATCCAAAAGTGCTGATTGCTGCTATGGATAAAGAATGTCCTACTGTCAGGCGCTCAAATTCAAAATTGAGTCATATGGTATGTGTTGCGCATCAAACAGTGGAACTACCAGAAATTGAGACAGCACCACGGACAGCACCACGGACTGACGGCACGGATCCAGATTCAAACCTGTTCTTGAAGTCCATTCGCACATTTAATTAATGCTTCCAAATTGCATCGATCGTAGCAACAGAAATAGTTCACAATACGAGAGATTATATCTTATATATTACCTATACTATATTAAAATACAAAAAGGAAATATATATTCTCTCAGTACGCGCTCTTTCTCCCATTGCTACTACTCTCGTTGCCGCTTGCTCAGTGCACAATTGACCGCAGCTCGACCAAAATGCACAAACTTACGCTGCAGTCAGTCCACCATGTGGACCACCACGAGTATTCTTGGAAAAATCAACTCCACACAGAGCTGGCTCGCATGGCACAGATGAAACCACATTTGGAGAGGAGGCGAGAGGCCAGGAGAAAGGAGTTAACTCTGGTCTGGTTTTGGTCTTTTTCGAGACTCTTCATATGCAAGGCGGTTCGGACGGAAAGGAAGCCCGAAAGTTGTTGCCATTATTTTCTTTGTGCATAATTAGAATAATATTTGATTAAAAACATTTTATTTCAATTACACAAATGGCAGAGCAGAGAGAAGCGAAACTAAACACGCAGTGTACATTTGCCCAGGGCTCATTGTCCAACCGGAGCAGAAACTGGGGACCCGAATCCGAACCCGAACCAGAACCAGAAGCAGAAGCAGCTGCTTGGGTTCGCTGGAGCTGAAGATGGATATGGAGATGGGGCGGAGCTGCCCCCAGAAGCAGTTTAAAAATTAAAGAAGGAGACACTGGAAAAACAATAAGACAGAAGAAGGACAATTAGCGTGGCTGAACAAAGTTAAGCATTTGATGAAGCGCAGACAAGCGTGAAATGATGAAATAATATCACAAATACTGAAGAGCAAAAAAACGAACTAAATTAAATGAGCGGACTCATCAAGGCCCTACCTAGCCTCTACCTGCTGCTGTGCTAGGGAATAACTTGGAGTGGGCTACTTGGTAAATTGCCCCAATCATTTACCACAATTTCAAAAGGGAATCTTGAGCGGATGGAGCGATAAAAGTTTCAAGCACACTCCAATGCCAATATAATTGTCTGTGTTAATTGAAAAAGTTGCTGCTGCCGTTGCAGCAGCTGCTGTTTCTCCTTCTTAATTTGCATTAGTTTTTGAAGTTGAGCTGTGATTGGGTTCTCCAAGTGTCCTGCCCGTCCTGCCCGTACTGTCCATACAAAGACACACACAAACCAACAGTAGACAGACATCTGAGACAGCTTTTGTAAATTGAAACACATTTGCCAGAGTCCACTTCAAGCATATCTAATCCTTGCCCTGCCCTTCAGAACTAACCTCGATTGACAGGACAGCATAGGACTCTGGCCTTTGTGTTTGCCCATTGTTGTGTTGATTATTGGTTTTGGCGTATTAGTAACCATTATGCATGTCCATAATATGCAATTAATTAATGTTCGATGCAAATTACAATCTGCAGTAGTCGTAGTCGGAGTCGGAGTCGGACAAGGGTCCACATCAGCATCTACATCAATCAGCACGAGGACCGGACCCGAACGAGATAACAAATAGAAAATCTTTGAGCTTAAGCAGCTGTTCGATTCAGCTCGGAGTTCTGCATAAATTGTAATTAAATTAGGAGGCGAAATTGAATCGATTCGATGCGATGCCAGGAGAGCCACTCGTTGTCCTGCTCCATTGATTTGCAAATCACTTTTTCCAGGGGGTTGAGTCCAAAATGAAATTAATCTATGCATATTGCAGTCGGAATATGCAAAAGGCTCTAAGCTGATTGTCGACCCATCCACGACCACCAAATCGATTTGCTGCTCGACTGGCCTCAACAACATCGACATCTTCATCTTCGATTGGAATTCGTGTTTCTTAAGGTAACAATTATGAAATACTTAATTAATTGAAACTAGCGTTGCTTATCCCCGAACTGTAGTCACACCTGGGCGCCTAATTAGTGCTTAGCTCTTGGCTCTTGGCTTTGGCTTTGGCTTTGTCTTTTTCATTTAGCATTTCATTAAATTAACCACTGTCGAAAAGGCTTCGTCCCAACACAAAACATTTATATATATAATGGCCAGAACACACAAAAGTTTTTCATTTAAATGGAATGCAGCCATGTGCATTAGAACGAAGCATCTCGGACCTACTTAAGGCCATAAGCTATTCATAAACTTTGCCTTCAAATCGAATTATAAGTCTTGGCCAGAGCAGAACAGAACAGAACAGAACAGAACAGACCAGAAAAGAAAAGAAAACAAAGGCAACAGAGATAGAGATAGAGATAGAGATAGAGAAAAGCAGCAACTATTTTGCCAAAGTGAACAAAAGTTGATGGCCAAGTTAACTTGAGTCTGAGATTTAAGTAGAATATAATATAAAATATTTTGCTGGAAACAATACGCCGCACATAATTTGATGCATGCCACATACACAGCAAGCCCTGGGGCGGCCTCCAGACAAGACACAAGGAGCAGCCGCCACATGTGAGGCAGCTGCATATGCATATGCAACGTGTGCGTGTCCTGGCTAGATAAGCAACAAGCCCTCATCCCTGGCTCTTCATCCATCCTTATTATTAAGTATGCTTTAGTTAATTTCGCTGCATTTCAGCTCAAGTACAAAAGAAATGTCGGAAAAACAAGGCAACAAAAAAATACTGGAAAGAAATCCGAGCTTTGAAGTCGAAACTGTAGATACCCTTATAGATCCATCCTTAAAATTTGATGGAGATTATCTTGCATTAAATCCAATTGAACCGCATTCTCCTTTGATTATCTTCAGAAGGAATCAGGGGTTTTCTACAAATAATGACTGATTGTTTAGCTCCTATATGTCCTAACCAGCCGATTCTGAATTAAAGAGACCTATTAAATAGAGAGCTCTTTATGCAGTGTTGTACTCGTAGACCGATGGCTTTAGACCTGATTCAAGAATATACATAATTTTTAGTTACGGAACAGACAGACGGAAATACAGGCAGCTTTGATTAAGATTAAGATCCTTTAAGAGGTCGGAAATTCTTCATAATACCCTCCTCTTCAAGTGCTTTAAAAACAACAACTCGCGACCTTTCTCCCACACATCAGGCATGCAAAACTTTAGCCAGCTCCTCCCCCCCTTTTGGCGCCCCTCCACAGCACTAGCTTGTTTTAAGTTTTGCGTATAACTTTTTTGTACCCCGCCCTTGGCCATACTCTACCCCCGCGATCCACTCTTGTTTTGGGCAAACAACAAAATTATATAAACGACGTCGACTCGAATTGAACGCCTTCGGTTATTTACGCGAAGTTTAATGGAATTTTCAACAGTTTTTGCAACAGTGATTTGCCAGCCGCAGAGACCCCGAACGCAGATCTCTTCACGCAGTGCGGGTGCGGCTGTTCCTCGATGCTTTTCCTCTGTTTATTTGCCAGCGAGTTTTCCGCTTTTCTTCCGTGGCATATACAGAAATTAAGTTTTAAAACTTTATTTGTGCGGCCGCCAGTTTTGTAATTGACATATGCAATTTGTTTGGCAGTTCTGGGGAATGCCTCGCCTCCCAGAACCTTGTCTCTCTGCCTGCCTGTCTGCCTGTCTGTCTGTCAGTTATATGGAGGAGCAGCTATTTCATACCATACTTGTTAATACTTTCAATTGGCACTCCGCCTGCATTTGGTATTCATGGAGATTTTTGTGCAACAGCAGAAGGCAATGACCCTAAAGATTTAAAGGAATGTCTCCAAGAATACAATTTATTTGTATCCAATCCGGTAAACAGATCAACAATTATTTCTCGATTTCCCCTATCTCTCCAGCTAGCCAAAAAATTTGAATACTATCCATAAGTTCGTAAGGAAGTCATTCAATTATTATCCACATTTTTATGTACTCATTCTCTATCAAAATATACATATATTTGCATAGCTATTGGTTAATAGAGACAGCTGGATTCGAATTATTATCAGCAAAGCCCTGCAAATTTCAATAGGTTTTAAAAAAAAAAACTCTACTTTAAGATAAAAGAAGCTAAACAGCATAGACAATGTCTACCATTCTATCCTCTTTAAGTGTCTTCTTCAGTTTTAAATTATTTCTACTCATTCCGGTAACGGGTATCACAAGGTCGAGACCCGTCTTAAGACTCATCTCAAGTATTCATAGCTTTTTTCATAGCCTGAAATGAATTAAAATGTCAAAATGGAAATATTTGTTGTCAGCTCTTGAAAGGCAAAGACTCAAAGACTGAGCACAAATGCATGTCCCATTTTTGTGTATTTTAATGAACAGAATTAGCATAAAATGCGAATGACAGGTACTCTGCATCATTCCCATCCGCATCCCCACCCTCACCCATTACCATTTGCTCCATTTAATTTGTCAAAAATAATGACAAGGTTTCAGCAGGCACTTTTGGGATTTACAAAAGCAAAAAAAGCAAAAAAAAAAAGGCAGCAGCAAGAACTACCTATTTACTTTGAAGTTTCAGATGCTGTATCTTTTAGCCCCTACTAGGCCGGCCATCTGTATATAACACCGTATTTGGGGCATTTTTAATTCGAACTGATGGACGGAGGGGGAGGGCGGGACTGAGGGAGACAGAAAGAGAGAGATAACTTAAAAGTCATGATGGGTATTAACCGTCCGTCCAACCCTTCCCATATGAGAGCCAGAGCCAGAGTCAGAGCCGGCGGCAAAATATGTTCGCAGTCGGTTGGGTTGGGTCGGCAAACCCTTATCAAAATATTTATATGACTTCGCATATGTTAAACGCAGAAATTGTTTGAAAAGAGCACCCAGAACCCATCAGGCTTGACCACTCCACCAACCACCACCCACCACCCCACCGCTCTTTTCCACTCGCACTCGCACACGTACTCTTATGTATGAAAAAAAATGCTTAATGGCCTGTAATCTGCTTAAAACTTGGACATGAGTTCAATTTGCCAAATGGCAGCCACGAATTGAACGGAACGGAGAGTCGGGGTAGAACGGAGACACACGGGATGGGGAAAGGAGTGGGGGGCGGGACTTTAAGCTGATTCTGCTACATTGTGTGGAATGCCGGTTACTTTTTGGGTATCTCTTTTATATAATTTATGATCTCTGTATGATGGAAAAAGCCTGGGATCTTATACAATTTTTGTATTTTAATTAATGCTCACACACACATCCATCTCAGTGGGGGAGCACGAGGAGTACGAGGAGTTTTTCAAGAAACACGCCCCTCAGCTGCACTTTGTTCATTCGGACGGAACAGAAACAGTAACGAAAAAAAGCTTGAGGAGAGGCAAACAAAAAAAAACGCAGCAAAAAGGGTTCACATCCTGTGGTCCGGTCCGACCCAAAATTCAATTTGCGTTCCTTTTGCAGCTTTGTTCCTTTTTTCCTTTTCTCTGGATTCGGATGTGTGTGTGTGTATAAAATGATTTTTCTTTTGGAAATTGAAAATTTCACATGTTAGCCCAGGAGTGGGAATTGTTCCGAAGGTAGAACCGAGAATTAATTACGTCCATTTCTATGATGGAAATTAATTGAGGCATAAACTTGTTTCTCACACTTGAGGGAGTATGTGTTTTTTTTTTTAGATGTATGTTTTGCCATTAATTTAAATAAATTAATTAATTTTTAATTGCGATTAAACGAAGCTGGTGGGTTGTTGGTTGGAATACATGTAACTATAAATATAATCAATGAAAAATCATATAATTAGAGAATGATCCGCTCAACCCTTTAACAATAAGTTATGGCCTAACCCGAGGCGTAACACACACACACACACACACACACACAGACAGGATAATCGACTTAAATACTTTTGTGCAACTGAAAAATTAAACGCATCAATCAGTTTAAGTTTCAGATGTAATCAAAAGCAAATCAACAACACCCTCCATCCGGATTAATTAGAGCTCAACATCCGCTGTGGAAATACTCGTATTATGCCAGATAGCTAGCAAGAGGATGGGTTGGGTATTTATCCATTAGAAGGAGGGAAGGGAAGAGGATCCGAAACCACAATACACACATAATGACATCAATGGGAAGCTGCTCAGACTGATGGCAAATGTTGAGGGCCGCAGTGCATATTCATTACATGGCCACAACCGCTGCCACACGAGCTGCCAATATCGAGAAGACGTCGCTGGGAGACAAACAGAAGTCTGTGTGGCAGCCAGGTATTGGCAGAATATATAGGTATTGCATAATATCATCATCTAGATGCCTTTGCTGCGGTTGCCATTGTTGCACAAGTATGGCGTTGGCGGGGGGTTCGGACCCCAAATGGGATAATATCTGGCAAGAGAAAACAATTTGCTAATTTGTGTGGAGAAGCTTCGAACGAAATTGGTATTTCGAGGAAAGTCGGGCACTGCAATTTCCCAGAAGATGGATGCCGTTCATCTTCCATCCTCCAAGGAAAAGTTAGTCCTGATACTACACGACCCTGGGGGAAGCTTCAATAGAACTCTATCCTTCTCTCCACTTCCATGGCATTTTCAAGATAATATACCACCCATTAAAAGTCTTAAATTACTAACTAATGACAAGTCTAATGCCAAATTCAGACTTCTAATTGGGCACAAATTTAATGAAATAATAACCAGCAAATTGCAATCCATGAAGCTTAAACAGAACAGGGAAAACTTTTTTTGTTCAGCTGTGAGGCGGGGCTTCCGTGTCAAGGACTTGGCCTGCAGCGACATAAAAAGTTAACGACGCCAACTAAATTAAAATATAATTTCGAAACTGAAACAGTCGCAGCAAGCCAGGACCCCCTTCCGCCCCTTCCACCCCTGCCAAGCCCTCTCCCCAATGTGGTGGAACCAAAGGAAATCTGAAAAATATTAAACAAACATAAAGAGCATTTTTTCTTGTTTGGTGCCATGCAAATCAGAAAAACGAACACCCAAACACATAAAGAACATGCGTATTAATAAAGCCAAGAATTGAAAAGCAAGAGAGGGAGGAGGAGGTGGAGGAGGAGGTGGAGGAGGAGCAGTTGAGAGGAGTAGGCGGAGCAGATGGAAAAGCAAAGAAAAGCCAGCAGAATGCTGGTAGCAATATTTCTAATCTAATTTCAAAGTTGAGGGGGAAATACAAAAAATTAAAAGAAAATACTCAGAACCAGAGAGCCAGCCAAATGCAAAGAGAAAATGAGAAAAGAAAAAACTACCCTCTGGAGCCGATGCTTTAAATACCCTTTCAGATCCATGTTTCCTACGGCAGATATTTGTATATCAGAAGGTGACTTAAATGTGGATTATTTTTAGAACCAAAGGAGTTTTTTTCAGAACATTTTTTTAATTATTGTAATTGCAGATCGGTAGAAAGTTTTTATTGTATAGCCACAATATATATTCGGGCCGACATAAGTTAAATTTCGGGACCACGACAACGACCCAAGACATGTACTTTATGAAATGACTCCTTCTCTATATTGCAACCATTTTCTTATAATCACAAAACCCTCTGGAAGGGTATAAAGATGGGGCAAAAGAAATGTTAATACATAAGCAAAAGAATGAAGAAAGCACAACAATGCAGGCCGACGCCGAGGCCCGAGCCACGAGCCACGAGCCCAAAGACTCGCCAAAGAAATGTTTATCAAAGTTTCCAGGGGAGTACGACAAGGTGGGTGAGGTAAGGTGGGATGTCGAATGTCGCTAAATGAAATTAGAAACGCATAAAAGAATAATACACGATGCCAAAGGGGGTTGGCTGTCATACAGGGACCATGCGGGACCAGGGGGAACGGCACGGCACAGAGTGCCACAGCTAAGGGAGGCAACTGCTGACAAGAGGCATTTGCATGCCCCCAAGGCTTTGAATTGAAGGAATTGCCCAAGCACGAACCTGAACCAGATCCAGACCCTGGCAAAAGGTGTATTAAGGAAAATTCCTTAGCAAAAAATAAAGAACAATAATAATAATAAAATAATAAATATAATTTCCCTGCCCTTTTGTCGTTCTCGCTCGTCGCCGTCGTCGCATTTTAATATTAACAAGAAAATGCGTTGAATTTCATTAAAAGTTATGTTTCGCCTCGGCATTGTTTGCCCTGCTGCACGCACAATCAAAGTTTTTACCGTCTGCAGAATGCTTTCAGGCGACAGCAACTGAAATTAGCAACGGAAACCTGGCCAAAGGAGAAAGCCAGCCACCGGGAGAGGAGTGGGGGGAGTCGTAAGCCATTTAGCTGCACTGACATTTGCCGCAGGTGTCGGGACGCGTGCGCCGAGGGCAGAGGCAACCAAAGGCAGATGCAAAGGTAAATCAAACCGAAGTTAACCATGGCAACCAGCGGCTAACAAAGCCAACTAAACTAAATGCTAATCCTGTTGGCCTCTCTGCTTGCCCCGGCTTCCCTTGGCCCTTCTACACACATCCAATGGCCTCTGCCACAGCACAGCGCTCTCTACTTGTGTCTCCCCCTGCTCCTGTGTTGTTGCCCCAATGAAAGCCTTTGAGGCTTCAGATGGCCACAAAGCAGAGCAAAATGTTTGACAAGTGACAGCAGAAGAGCACAACGGGAGGCTGCCTTGCTCCGGACAGATGCTGTGGGCGTGGCATGGGCGAGTGGGTGGGCGTGTGTGGCATGGGGCGAGTCCAATGATATCCGGAGTATCTGTTGTCGATATCTCCATTGCAGCCATAGACAAATGGAAATGAATGTCTACAGTGACACAATCATTTGAACCTCACGAGAAAAAAGCACCTCTATCGAAGGGAAATAATTGCCAGAGACACAATTTTTAATCCAAAAAAGCTTCGCCTGGGAGCTGCTCATAATCGATTTCATTACCTAAATAGAACCCAAACCTACAGAGAGCTAGGTCTGTTCATACATATTCCAGGGATATTATTGCCACAGCCACAGCCACATTTTTCAATCAACAACAGCTCCGTCAGTTGCGCCCTATCCCCGCTATACCCCCCATCCCCGCTATACCGCATTCTACCTCTCTTTTTTTCGCCCTGAAAAATTGCAAATTAAAATTTAAAATTCAATAAATCCTCCTGCTCCACTCCATCCACTACCCACTGACCCGCTACGACTATATATACTGGTCAGTCCTTCACCCACACATACCCACACGGCACGCACCTGGAATATTCAACGGGACGAACACATTAAAATGCAACAATTTGTTTTACTTGTTGGCATCCAACTGGGAGATGGGGGTATGGTGGAGCTGGAGGTCGAACTGGAGCAGTACCACCCAGGAGAAGCAGGAGTAGGGTCAGAAGCAGAAGCAGGAGCAGGATCAGAAGCTGGAGGAGAAGCAGGCACAGCAGCAAGAGTTGGAGCTGAAGCAGAAGCTACTGCAGAACGATTCAAAAAGCATTTTACGAGCGCATTTCAACTGTAACAAATGTCCCAGGGCCATCCAGTTCACTCCGCAGTGAGAGAAGGTAGCGGGAGGTAGACAGAGCAGAGGCAAATGCATTGAGTAGCTGGGAGGTTGGGACGCCAGTTCGTTGGTGGGAGACCATAGCCTGAGACCAAGCACACAAAAGCTGACCTCATGCACAAAATCCGAAGCCAACGACAATCGAAAGCAAAGACCACGACGGGTAATGCACTGGCAATGGCTGTGGGTGCCTGGTGTTCTGGTGTTTCCATGGCTATGGCGCGGATAGAGGTCCTGCAGCGGGTTTATTGATGAATCCAAGGTTCTGCTGCTAGGGGTCTGTGGGGGATACATCTATGATGGGGATTCAGTACCAGGAACTGGCTGTCGCACATGGTGTTGTTTGGGTGGTATTCGGGGGTGCCAGATTGCCAGGGAATGCAGTGCACACATCATGCGGCCCGTTGGGCTCTACTTCCATACACACAGACATGCGACCGACCAATGCGGCCAGGATGAGTATTACCTGTGGGTGTTCCTCCAAGTGTGTGTGAGTGTTCCTCTGGGTGTTCGTTCGAGTGCATTTGTGTGTATCTGTGTATTTAGTATGGCTCTGGGTGCAATTACCAATGAATGTAACAGGTGATCAATTGTTATAAAACTCCCAGGGTGCTTTTGCTTTTGCTTTTGCTTTTCATTATTTTCATTGCACTGTCGCACAGGCATATGTACATATGTGCATATGTGTGCACCTCTACCCCCGGCATTGAGTGTGTGTATGTGTGGGGGCTACCTTCACGCCTCTGAGCCCCAGCCAAGGGGCACGCCCTGCAATTTTAGTGTCCCTGCCGAAGCATAGAATTATGTGCACGACGCGTATACTTGATGTCGCTTTTTCTGCCCCTTTTCCTGCCACTGCTACTGTTGTCCATCTAGCAGGCGATTAAGCGTGACCAATGGCTCTGCTACTTACCCTCCATGGCGAATGGGAATGCACACCCCTTTGCAGTAAACAGTAAGCGCCAACATTTAATCACATCGAAGCGTTCAAAAAGAACACCCACAAAAATATAGTGCGGAGGCGAGAAGTAACTCAAGGCAAGTCCCCGGTTGGCTTTTGTTAGCCATCGCTGACAGCTGCATAAATTGCAGACCATTCCGGTCCAGGTTCCAGGGTCCACGGTCCAGGGTCTGGGGCTCTGTGCTGGAGCATTGCCATTGTAAATCCCTTACCTGGGGGAACAACAACAAGCAACTCTAATCGCAGCTGTTAGTCACGGTAGATTGATTCCTGAAAAGGGGGACACTAGCTGGAATGGACCTGCCAGCGATTTATGGTCAGGCAAATACTGTTCGTTACCTTTCCCCTCGGATATCCATACGCTGAAGCGTTCACTTCACTTTCTCTCATCCAGTGGCAGGCTAATGAATGGTTCGACTCTCCATTAACTGGGCTTATTTCTTAAATGAGAGCCTTTTAAATTACTCAGTAAGACCAACACTTCATGGCACTCCACTAAACGCATTATACCATCAGCCACCACATACACAGACATACACATACACACACACACACACTGACACACTAGACAAACCGCTAATTGAATTAAAGCCACTTCAAAGTTGGCAAAGTTCGGTTCTGTACTCGTATATGATTTCTTTTTGTGGTCTGTACAGCTGCCGCCTGGCATTCCACTTAACATGCAGCCAGCAGAGGCAGCACCAGAACGAGAGCCAGCAGCGAGGCAGCAACAATAATTACGCTTTAAAATGCTAATACATCAGCGTGAGCGTAATTACTTCAAGCACCTTACCGCATGTCAGGTGTTTGGGAGTTGGTACCACCATCATCATCAGGGCCAGCACACGGTCGCCTAATCCCTGCAGCTTGGGCCCAGCAGTCCTTCAACTCATTAGCAGTACCAGCACCAGCACCAGCGGCAGCAGTGGAGGGAGCTCCCCAAAAAACAGACACGCAGACACACACAAAAATCAGGCGACAGAGCAAAGTCAGACCAGAAGCCAAAGCCCAACTCATTTCTATGTATTGTAGGTGGTATGGTACACTCGAGGAAAATGGGTATTGTTAGCATTCTCATTATTTCTGGGCCTTAGTGTCATTAAGTTATAGAGAGTACTCTCCGCCTTCAACTTTAAATTTTCAACTTTTTAAAGAATAAGTGGAGTAGAAAATATCTATGGCTCTGGATTCCAATCACTCTGGTTTATCTTCCATTATGGAATATATCTTCCATTATTTTTCTTGCTATTTTTCTGGGCAATCCATAATAAGTAAATGAGGAAACCAGAATTTTTTTGTTCTCAGTGTAAGTGAGTGTCTGTTTGCTGTCTGTGTGTGTGTGTGTGTGTGTGGGTGCGTGTGGAAAGAGAGTGAGAAAGAGTGAGGGCTGCACTAATGTGTCATGTTAAATTAACACTTTAATTTATTCCGCGTTTTCAGAGCTGCAAAGTGCATATTTAATCAGTTTGTATTTGCGCTTCCTTCGTCCGTCGTCGCCCCAGTGAGTTTTTTGGACTGCGGCTGGGAATGGAGATTGGGACGTGGAATGGGACTAGGTCTGGGGCTGTAGCTGGCTCTGGCGCTGACGCTGACGCTGGCGATGGTGTCTGCCTAACGCTTTGTATTTGTATTTACAGCAGAGACCTTGCCCCCAACACCCACCCTTCAACGACCTCTGTTGCTTTTGCGAGAGGGCTTTTTTATAAGCCCGTTTAATTCATGCTTGTATTTTTAATTGCTGCGTTTAACACACAAACGGAATTTCTAAATATGCAAACACATTGCCAAACAATAGAAAGTAATAACAGAACAGAACCCAACATATAAAATTGTGTATGCATATATATATATAGATATATAGAGACATATGTATGCATGCATTGCAATTTCAGCGAATTTCAGCAAACCGTAAATTCGAGAAATAGGATGGAAATAAATATCAAATAATATGGAATTTCGAATATGGATGGAAAATGGAATAATGGAATAATAATGCTGATATACATATTTAATTTATTTAATTCAAAGTGTAATTCGGATTGGTTCCGAAAGCAAAACTATAATGTAATAGAAGTGGAGCGTCCACCATACCATATCATAATCCCATAAGAAGATAAAAACCCAATACGTACTTTCTGTAATATTAAAAAGTATTAAAAATTTAAAATTTTAAGTAAATGAGAGTACACGTGTTTATGTAAATCGATATACTTCCGATATGGAAACCATATCTGGACAAATATTTTTCAAACTTTCGGCATTGTCGTGCTTTAAATTTCACCCCAGAATAGTACTTTTCAAAGCCAATTAAATACCTATTTTACAATCATTTCTATGTAGTTTATGATTCAATGTTCTAAAGAGAACCTTAAAGCAAAATCATTTGCGGGCAAACTGTTGTTAATTAAAATGCATCCCTGCTGTAGTTAAGAGCTCAATTGTTGCCAGAATCCTCGAACCGCGTTGTCAGTGTGCGGTCGGGACTTTATTTTCTACAATCATTTTTTTTTTTTTTGTTGCTGTGTCCGCACCACTTCTCTGTGTGTGCAACATGTGGGTCCATTCAAGTGGACAATGCAGTCGATTCAAAGCACGCTCTGGTCAAAAGGCCAACCCAGTGGGGGGTCGAAAAGGGCCAACATGTCAACGTCATTATGATCAAAGGCCAAAAGTGCAATGGCAGTAGTATACCAGGCAGCCCCTGCAGCCTCGGCAGCGCAGGCAATGCGCAGCTGCTGTCACCAGCACCCGGCCACCAGCCACCAGCCACCTAATGCTATAAATAAAATAACCTTTTGGTCCGCCTTAAAGCCAAATCAGCTTGCAACACATGTTGGCTGTCTGCACTTATGTAAGCCTTCACTTAATCCACCGCCAGGACGTGGTCCCGGAGTAGAATCAGGACCAGGACCATGGCCAGCAGATGAAGCAGCACAGAGAAAAGTAGAAGTTAATTGGATGAAGCTGCCGGAGGTCGAGGTCGGCAGAGGTTGGCGGCCTGATTGAGCTTTTTTGTTAGCAATGTCCCGGATTACTCTATCAAATTGTTCGCTTTCCACACTACTTCCATACTACTACAAGTGCTGATAATTTGATGTTAAATATTGGATTTTCTATCTTAATTTGTGTATGTAAGTTTTAATGTCAAAACAGAAGTTATCCGTATGAAAAGTTAGTGTGTGAACCTTCCCCGACAAGCCTCCAAACTTAAGATTCAACTGTTGATGCGGTACTCCGCGTATGTTTTAATCCGGACTTGATTTATTTCATAATCTTCGGTTAATTTGCCTTTGGTACCGAAAAATACAAAGGCCATATTCGCAGTGCGAAGAAGAAATCATCTTCAAACAGCATATAGCCATTTATACCAGTTACAGTTACAGAATTAGCATGGAAATTATTTTTCATCCCGTTTCAATTGTAGCAAACATTCAATTCTTTGGGATGACTTTCGTTCAGTCCCTCAGCTGTAGCGTTTTCACACTTTTTCAGTCCACCAGGTGGCAGGTGGCTCTCTGTCTTTCATTTCGTTTTCTACTCAAAACACCCACGGCTCAGTGGCAGCAATTCGGTTGTAAAAACACAGCTGCACCAGGACCCAAAATGGAGTAAAAACCACCAGCATAGACCCGGCACGGGCACAGGGAAGGGGGAGTACATTTCACTTTTCTTCCATCGCCGCCGCAAATCAACCGCCAGGCACTTTGGGCTATCAGGTTGGACCGTTCCCGATTCGTTTGTGGGTGATATGAGGATGAGGACTCACACAGGGCTGTGGGGTCGAGCCTATGCTGCCAACTTTCAATTAAGTTGGTCCAGGCCTGCAAAGGAACGGAAGGCGAGGCGAGCCGACTCGGCAATCACCTGAGGTGGCTGTGGAAGTAATTTACGCACTTGAATTAATTTTCTCCACGAAAAGAGTTGCGGTGCGGCCCGTTCCCCGTTCCCCGTTTTTGGGGTCTGGGGAAAAGCGAAACTTCCTGTTGAACCCGGGCATACATATCAATCACAAATATCACAGGAGAAACCTTTGCCCGGTTGCTGGCCCTTCACCCCTTAATTAGAAAGTAAATTGTGGCCATTAATTAAACGCTCAAATAAAAGTTTTCCATTTCTTTTTTGGCACTTTACGGTTCTTAATCAAAGCCTGTTGCAGCTGAGATTTTTGGGCGGGCGGGCAGGCTGTCTGGTTGGATGGAATCATTTACACGCAATCAGCACGCCTCAACGCCTGTCAAATTAAAGCCCTGTCATAACTCAATTTGATGTGCAATTTCATGCACCTGCGATGGCACGTAACAGCCACTCGGCTCGCCTTCACTTAGCGCCATTGTATCGTCACCTGCATAGCCAAGTAGCCAGCCATGGCCACAATTTTCTAATCACTGAACTGTCCGCCGCTTACTCAGAAAAATACAGAAACGGCAGGGTGGAAGTGGAAGTGTGAGAGTCCGCTGCCATCAAAGGGTTCGTACCCCCTCATACGAGTATAAGTGTGTGGGGTAATTGGGGTACGTGCACTCACTCATGTGCATAAAATGAGCAATTTTAAAACAACAAAAGACGCAAAGAGTCAATAGCCAATAGCCAACAATTTGCACACAAAGGACCCGACAAAAATCCACCAGCAATCTGGCTTCAAGCGGATGTAACAAATAAAGGATACCCACTAGTTATGATTGTGAAAAATAAACCCAGGAAACTGGGTAGATGCAATTCAAAATTACTTCGAATTGGTCGAGACTATCTGTATAACATTAATAACATAATAACATATATGACATATTGAATTGTAATAATAATATTAATGGAAGTAGTCCAAGTATCTGCCGTGACGTTACACAATTAATACCGTTAGAAGAGATTGTGAAATTTTTCTAGAATTTTTTAAAGTAGTTGAATATTTAAGAGATATTTTGTGAAAGAACTTTTATCATTATTTTCATTCATTTATCATTAAAAAAAAAAGACCGAAAAATTATTTGCTGCTGATTTTCGCCTCAAAGCTTATGAAATTTTATGTATTGGTTAAATTAAGTTTTAATATCGGGGCAAAGAATTATATGGCAATGTGTTTCTATCGACTTTTAATTTGTTGGTCTTGGTCACATTCCAGTGGAAATCCCCATACATGTATGGTTTGCTCCTACAAATTCAGTATTAATTTCTCCTAATTTCTATATTATTACAGAGAATTATAGTAGAGAATGTGGAAAACCAATGGAAAGTACATACCAAGCCAGCATACCCGTTCACTTCACGACTAAAAAGTACAAATAAAAAAGGGAGACAGGAAAAGACGGACATAATATGTGAAGTTTGGAGGCGTGCCAAGAAACAAAAATATTCAACAGCACCAGTGATGGTGATGAAAGGTCATTTAGTCTGGCCACCAGTGCGGATTAAAAGAAGATGACAAATGAGATGAGATGAAATGAAAAGCGATGATCATGCAATGCCGACTCAACCCAATCGGAACCATAAGAAAACGAAAAATTATATGCTTGAACAATCTTAAAGTAGAAATGTGGACCTCATTATGGCCTCTTGTAAAGCGCCGAGGCACCCCGAGAAGCGTTCCCACAGGCCGCATCTGCCTGACAGCCACGACTGGCGTCAAAGAGGTGGAAGAAATGGCACCTTGTTCGCTGGAAATGCAATATGTCCATGGATACCATTTTTTTTCCGCCATCACAACCTAAAGGCACAGCGGGACAGAGCAGAACTGAAGGACAGGTGGAGGCCGAGCAGTGAGCACTCGCTGCAGGGCCGAGTCAGTCGGGCGTGCAATTGCAAATTGCTCGGTTCGATGGGGGAGGGCAAGTTAATCATCAGCCATTGTACGAGCATATGGTGAGTAAGTAACTAGCGGACAGATAATAACTTCGTTTAGCTACGTTTGTGGGTCCTGCATGGGTCCTGTCTCTCGTGAATAACTTACTAGTAAAAGGTTCATCGGGTCATTTTCCTGTATGACCATTAAAATTCCATTCCACTGGAGCATATGACATGGGTCTCTCTCTAATTTCCGGCCTCCACATCCACATATCCCACAAATTCGTTGGCTGGACGTATGTACATATGTACATGTGTATGTATAGTACTGTTGTTGTACAGTACAACATAAAACGGAAGTTATTAATTCTTACGCACGATTTCGCTCGATTTGATTTTTATATGAATTGCTATTGATATTGATATTGAAGTGGTTTGCTCTTTTTTTTCGTCGTTTTTGTTGGTTTATTTTCGCCCCAGTGTGCCAGGTAATTGAAATGGATATATACAATTGTGATCTCTGTGGGGGCTTCACTCGAGCGTACACCTTTTGTGGGTTATGAATTTTTATGATGGAACAACGAAACTCCATAATGGAATATTTTATGCGGCCAAAAACACACACACACACAACCGGAATGTACGGGTATCTCGCATGGCAAATTAGAGTTACTTCCTCTCACCCTCTATCGTGCTAAACCAAATATTTGTGGAAAGACCTACACGAGAACTACTCTAGTCAAGGAATAATGCGATTAATATTTAATCTATTTTGTTTGTAATTTGCACATAATTAAGCGCGCTCAAATATTACATTAAACTATGCACGAGCGCCCGCAAAACTATTCCGGCCCCCCAGCTGCGGGCTTCAAGTCCGCTCCAACAGCCGAAAAATGCACCCATATGTGGTGTTGCTCGTACCTCGCGAAACTTATAATTAAATCATGCGCAAAATATTATGAAGCCATGCCTCATGCCACCTCCCCCTCCCAACCAACGAAAACACAAAAAACGATATCTGATATCTGCACATAATTATGCACATGCTTTCTGGGGATGTAATATTGCATTTCCACAAAATTCAACAAATTAGCTTCGTTAGAGGTGGGCCCTCGCTGGTCAGCATTGGTCCCCTCCCAAACCAGGAGAGGCAGGTTTTAATAAAACAGAAAGGCCTCTCTGCTAAGCCAGAAACGAGTAACTGAAACCTTTTGACAGCAAAACCAGGTCTGGTGTAATGCAAGGCTTTTTCAAACATTATTGGACTTTATTCTCTGCCATTACGTATGAAAATTATTAAACTGCCGGGTGCGCCAAGGAGTCGGGGCTGGAGAGCACGTACGATAATTAATATAATTGAGGCAATCAAGACTGCACGCATTTGTTGGCAATTTATCGGCTCTCGGCCATTTACACAATTGGTGTTAAAAATAATGCATTTAACCCGCTGCAATACCAGGAATAGCAGGGTGTGGGGCGAGAAGTGGAGATGAAGTGGCACAACAAATGAGTGGGTGTGTGAAAAATTGGCATACTTAAATGGGAACGGTATTTTGCCAGGGACCCTTCATACTTAAATGCTAAAGGGATTACCAGGGATGCGTCAGGCTATACTCAAATGGTAACGGTATGCGCAGGAACCGGACTATGGCTATTGCTATGGCTATGGCTATGGCTATGAGGACAATTGTGGGCACACAAATGGAGGCCAATTGCAGTCGGACATGTGCCAGGAGGCAAATGGCCGGCATTAAAATTTAGAAAATCCCCCGCCAGCGTCTGTCCGTCCATGTGAATGGCCACCACGTCCTCGTCCA
Source organism: Drosophila lowei (assembly GCA_008121275.1). Classification (NCBI taxonomy): domain Eukaryota; kingdom Metazoa; phylum Arthropoda; class Insecta; order Diptera; family Drosophilidae; genus Drosophila; species Drosophila lowei. The sequence continues at coordinate 31,357,783 of CM017777.1, read as the reverse complement.
CGTCCTCGTCCACGTCCAGCAACGGACCGACCACAACGTAACAGGTTAAACACTGCGCCACGTTAATTGCGTCGCTTAATTGCGCCACAGTTGCAACTGTTGCATGTGTGTGTGCGTCCCCTGATGGTGCGATTGGGCTGGGCCATTTTTATGCAATAACAATAAGGCTGCATAACAATGAAGGGAACCCATTTTGGTCCTTCTTTTTTCTTTTTTGAAAAATTACTCAACACAGTGAGAACAGCAAAGAGCCATTTGCACTGGCTGCCACAAAATGTGGCCAAATGAACAGCACACACACAGTCACGGGACTGCTCTCTAATAGTTTGCCCCGGCCATATGCCTCTTCCACCAGTAACTTCATATTCTGATGCACTTGAAGAAAAAAAATGATGCAAATCAAGGAAAAAACTGAAATGAAAGAAAAGAGCAACGAGGTAACAGTCTGAGAGGATTATTTTACCCAATCCTCACATCATAAGCCCTATTCGTAGAGGATCCACATTGCAAGCCAAGATTTGTAAGCGGCTAAGCCGTAGATCCTTTTTCTCAGTGATCCATTCCAGCACACACACAATAGCTACTCTAATTGCCATACATTTTCGGTTTTTCAATGGTTTAGGCCAGGGACAAAACGTACCCGACCCGGACCCATCTCCGCCCAAATTGAGCCTTGTTTTGTGGCCACTGCTGGTCAGCAGAGGTCGAGGAGAACAAGAAGAAGAAGGAGGAGGAGAACCATCACCAATGGCACTCTCTTAATACCCACTCCTCGGCATTGTCCTAGTGTGTACCCGAGCCGAGTGTGTGTGCTCAATTGTGCATGCAAAAAACGAACATTTAAGTTAATTTTTGGCTACGCAAATTGCACAACTTTGTCAAGTGATTAATTTCATAGACAATTTCTGTGGCTGGCAGACTGGACGCACTGGTCCCACTGGACCCACTGGACGTACTGGACCCACTGGAGTCTGTGCAGCAATTTCCTGGCAATGACCAAGTATTTATCTTTGGGTTTCTATTGCTGTAGAATCGTTTTGCGGTCAGTTCAGTTCAGTCCAGTGGCTGGACTGGATCAAATTGACTCGGATAGGGTTCTACTCGTAGTTACAGTAGAATACAATAGACGGAAAACCAATGGGAATTACGTTACTTGGTTTTCAATTAGCATGCATGCAAATAGTCGTAAATACTCTCAAATACTTGAAGAAGTTTTTTTGTAAACGGTTGATTGGATTCATTAAAAGATTCAGTTGTATGATTTTGGTTTTGTGTTGTTCATCTCTATGACTTTTCTTTAAAGGTATTGCTTGTCTGCAGATATTCGATTTACTCTAGATCTTCTGGAACATATTAGTCAGCTCTTTTATGGTATAATTATGCTATTCATTAGCCATGTTGTACAATTAGGTCTATTATTCATGCTCTAATTTGTAATGCCCCTATTCTGCTGTTTATCTGCACACTCCATCTATCCTGATCTATTAAAACTCATTAATTCAATGCAATTGCCTCAGGTAAAACATTAGCATATTACAAACCATGTTGGGGGATTTTGTTTTCGATAAAAGAATAGCTTCCCCAGAAGCATTTTCGCAGCACCCGCATCAAAATAATTTCATTTTCTATTCAAATTTGTGTACATTATTGGAGCCTTTGTTACCGCCAAAGAATACATACTACGATAAAAGAACACACAAAAATACACCGCTGACAGCCGCAGGGAGCAGCTACCAAGGACCTGGGCACCTGGGCAAATGATAAAGTCAATTTGCAATTAGCTAATGCACGGCAGGGGCGGCGCTGCATCAAACATTTTTGGCATGTAAATTCATTTAGCCGCCTCTAATTAATTTGTGAAAACATTTTAGTCAATTATGTTTACGGTGGCGAGTGGCACGACGGCTTTTCAGGCCCCAGTCTCTTTCCAAACTCAATTTCACTGATAATGTAATTTGGTGTAACACGCGGAAAGAGAGGACTGAGAGGCATTGGTAAAGGGAAAACTCCATCAAGTTTTCCTCACAACGGTTCGCATGCCCTTCACAGTTTTTCAAGTCATTAAAAGGTCCAAATTAAGCGATACTATATAATTTGTTTGTTTGTTTATTTAAATATATATATATATTATTTATATATAAATAAATAGTTGTGCCTTATAGTTAGTGCATTAGTCACCACATTTATATATTGAGTATTTCTTATGGCTAATTTTAAATATATTGCTGAATTCTACAAATTTTTATTTTATTTAAAATTTCTTCTAAACATGATAGTTAAATCGAAAATAATTTATATGATTTAAATTTCGATTTTTATTAAGGTTTTTAAGATGTAGCATTAGTTTAGTCTTAAATTTAAATGCGTCTGAGTCTGAATTTTTTGGTTATTTCAGCACTTGGTTTTGAACCGTTTTTATCTAAACTTGGAAAAGATATGATAAGATATGAAACAAGGCTAGAGTATGTATTTTTTATAAGGGAGCTGACATATTTTCTATCTTATCCATTGAATGGAATCTTGGTATGTCCGATTTTCCCCACTGAAAAATATTGGATATTTTATCTAAAAATCAAAAGAGACTCGTCCAAGCTTTTGGTGGCACAGTTCTTAAGTTGCGATAATAGTATGTTATTAAATGTCTGTTTCAGATATGCCAATTTAAGACTGACGGACAGATGAGCACAACTATAGCTATATCGACTGGAGTGATCTGAAATGGTGGTCGGATCAATGGAATGGCTCCTTGGTCCCTTGGAAAGGGCAGAGTCCTAAAGAGTTCGATTTGACAGCCACCCGAAATTGGCTAGCAAAAACAATGCAACGCTATCTGTCAGTTTGCAGCCCAGTCTCAATTCCATTCCGTTTGTCGGCGGGCCTGGGGCCGAAATCCTGCTCTGCGCCCTTTTTTCTGCCATGGTTTCATTTTTGGCTTTTGGTTTGCATTATGTTTTTGTGAAATACTGCTCTTGGCAGCTGGACAAATTGCCTGTCCATGTAACGAAAATAATCAGCTTTGTGTTATTTTTTGAAATTTTATAATCGAAATCGTTGACGCTGACGCTGACGCTGACTGGCCGCCGACCGACATGTTGCAAATTGTTCGGGGGCTAATGCATAATGCATGTGATTTGGAATCAATATTCTGTTATCTTTTGCTGGGGTTTTCATGCCGGGATTTTTTAATAATGCCGGGAACCCACACCCACTTCACGATCCTTTCGGCTACTTAGATTTAATAATGCGCACTCAGGCGTGCAGACATATGTGTGTGTGTGTGGGGGACTGTGTGTCCTCCCTGCCACCCTATTACTTGTGCTTCACTGACCCACAGGCCAAATCAAAGGCCCTGGGGTCGCTCTTTTTTCATAATGTTGCCCCACACACACACACACACACACAGAGAGTGGGGCGAAGCTTAAAAATTAATAATTCAAAGGTTTATAGTCCAAGGGCTGAGGCTGACCGGGGCTGCTTGCCCCGTGGGGTTTTTGTCCTTTAAACTGGAAATCAAATTTCATTGATTTCCTTGCTTGACTTGAATTTCGAAATTGCTGACTATATCTGGGAAATGAATTTAATTAGTTTGTTGCATTCAATTAAATTCAATTTGTACAAAGGTATCCACACATCCACATCCACACCCATGGAGGCATCTGCCTAACAGCCATGAAAACTTTGACGTTTTGTCGAAACTTACGACAAAGTCATTATTCATAAGTGTCAGAGAAGTGTGGGCTGGGGGCTGGGGGCTGGGGTCTGGTGGCTGCTTCTGATTCGGGGGCGTGTCTGTGTCTATCATCAACAAGCCCGAAACATGTTAACTGCAATCATTACAAGGTAATTAGAAGTTTTCGACAGAAACTAACAAAAGCCGAGCCAGAGCCCGGATTCCGATATGGAGCCTGCCTCTCGTGTATTTAGACGGAGCTTTAATTTATTTATGCAACCGAGGCACATCAATCTTGTGGAGGCTTGGAAGGAGTATCTACTCTCTCTTTCGTTTTTTGGGATTATCTGTGTGTGTGTGTGTGTGTGCCGCCAGGCATTGGTGGGCCTGTGTATGCGTGTGCTGCCGTAACATACGCTGCCATGGTTTGTTGAATTTGAGTTTAATGACGTGTAAAAATGTTTTCACGGCTTTTGATTATATTTTACCTTAAGCGCCGCTAAAGTTTGGGGCACCCCACGACCACGCCCCACCCCCCACACACACACACACCAATGTATGAATATCCCTTCCGTTTGCCATTTGCAATGAATAATGTCAACGTCGCGCAACGTCTCTGTTTTGCATATGAATACCTTGTGGCATCATCGCTGATTAGCAACGGCGACTGACAATGGATGCTGGATGCTGTTTTTTGGGAGGCAGCGGAAACATTTTAATGACAATCATTGGCTCACACCCACCGCCTCGCAATAACATTCATTACCCTTCCCCTTTTAACTGTCAGTTATCGTTTCAGTCTACATATATGTATTGTATTTTTTTGTTTTTGGGGAGGCCACGCAAGGTTTAGCAGACATAATGTCTGTGTATGACTTAATTAAAGTTTGGAGATTCGCGTTTTACATTAATTTTGATTGCTGCACATTGCAAAAGTTATGCTGATGACAAACCAAACTTATTAAAGTTTTGCCAAGCGTAACGAAAGGGTTCGCTTCCGAAACCCATCTCCAGAAGTCCCCAAATATACAGGAATACTTCTGCAACGCTCCTTCTGGCACACCATCAGGTGAGGAATACTTCAGGAACCATCTTTTCTTCCATTTAGCATTGGTTTTATATGAAATACTCCAATGAATTTAACTCTATAAATAGAGAAAATCGAAATGTTCAATTTAAAGAATCTCCACTGTTGATACTTTGCAACGTCCCATAGATCTGTGTACATTTCGTATATACTCTTTTCAATTGCCATATCTTTTCCCCGCTCGAGTGGCACTGGCTAGGCGCCTCATCTAACGGGAATGGAAAGCACACAATGCTGGTTGTTGCGCCGAAATACCCTCCGCCATTCACATTGCTCAGCTGGCTAAGAAAATTATTTGTAATGCTTGTTGGCAATGCCAAAGTTAAGCACAAAAGTTTCCGTGTTGTAAACAAAACAATGCGCTCTGTTGACAATTGTTCCCAGGCAGCGAGCCATCCAGCAAGCCATCCAGCAGCAGGCCAGCAGCTGCTCATGCTCCTGGCCCCCCATTCGCTCCTTCCCCGCATTTGTGTGAGTGTTTTGACTTATTTAATGCTCGAGTAAACCTCTAAAAGAATACAAATCAAAAAGAAAAGCCGAAGCTGTTGATACACTTGCAGATACCCATCATATCCAAGTCAGTTGACCAGCCTAAATCCAGCCGACAGATCGTTCCTATTAGTCCTTATAGTGGTCCAGGCGGTGATCCGAGTATGCACATAAAACATAACTATAGCATAGAAACAGGCTTAGCTTCCTGCCCAAAATCCTAACACCCTCTGGAAGGGTGTGGAAAAAACGCAAGCTACTGGAAAAAAATAAAAAATAAATAAAAACAATGGCACAAAGTCATAGAAAATACTTAGTAGATGGTAAATACGTGCAGCTTTGTACTTGTTGCATTACCCTTGCTACTTGCCACTTGGCGCCTGGCGCCTGGCGCCCGGCAGCTCCTGTAACCTCTTTCTTCCCCCGCAACAGACGCCGCATTGTTTCTGATGCTAAATGCAGTTTAGTGTTGTTGTGGGTTGTGGACAGGCGCAGGTGATATTATTGACCAAAGTTTAACAATTGCAAACAGTTACAAGTCACAAAACAATTGCTGCGACACTTTTTAGTTTCCAACTCGCAGGCACTGGGGCCTGCCTGGTTGGGGCTTCTTGTTCTGCGTGTTTCTGGTTCCGTTTCTGTGTGTTTCTGTGGTGCTGTTTGCTGTGTCTGTGCGGCGTGTTCTTGTAATACCTTATCAAATATAAATAAAGACACTTAGTGCGGGCTTAGGGCTTACCTTTTTGGGGTTTTCCCTGTTGCTTATTCGGTTGCAAAAAGTTAATCAAACAAAGTTTATACCGGGGAAGCAAGTGCTCAGCAGACCATTGTGCACTTCTAATGCAGATGTGCACTGAAAATATATGTACATGTTTTGAATTGTTTTCAAATGTCTATTTAATAATATACTGCAATATAATTCTCTCTCTGTCTCTTTGCTTGCAGTTCGGAGGTAAAAGGTAAAGCAAGCCCCATCTCCACTCCGTTTTTATTATGCATTGCAACAGTTGGTGCAATGTTCGTTACCGAATATCTTTCTTGTGGATTCCATTCCCCCACTCAGTCATACACAGACAATGGCAAATTCCAAAACGTATTTGATGCACACAGAGAATGCAGTAGACAATGGAAGGCAGCTTAGGTGTGTTGGTTCATTAATTTCCACAAATGAAGCAACTGCAAATCCATTCGCCAGCTTCGGTAATAATCAACAAGCCATTCAACAGATAAAGGTAGCTTAAAATTTCCAATTTCCAGTTGCCATTCAGTACAGAAACACACAACACTCAGAGCCATGGGCGAGTGGACAGAACAGAACAACCTCATGGCCATGTGGGAGTGGATAGTCGTCTATACATGCTCGTAGTCTCATAGGTAATGGACGGTCGGTCCTTTTTTGCCGCTCCAACTGTGACCAACAACAACTTATTGCGGTTACGAATTGTGGCAAAAGCTATCAATGATATTATCAACAGACAGACAGACAGACAGACAGACAGACAAACAGACTGGCAGAGCAGGAAAGAGTAGAGCAGAAACCTAAGCGGAACGGAGCCCAAACCAAATCGAAACGAACGTATGCAAGCCCAATTACATCCGGTTGCAGTTTCAATTTCAATTTGCCGTGGCCGACGAACAATGGCCAATGGGTTGGTTGTTGGTTCTGCTGTCCTGTCTGGCGGCCCCAAAAAGGGCCAAAGGATATAAAGGCCGAAATGCCTCTGGCATGCACTGCCGCAATTTGCTGCTGCTTGGCATAATATTAATTTAAATTAGACAAAATACCATAGGCCCCAGGTATGCCATGCCCTCTGATGTGGTGAGGTGCGCATTGCAATAGCAGTGCGTGGTGCCTTCTGGCGTGGCGTGGCGTGGCGTGGCGTGGGTGTGGGTGTGGTGTGTGTAGTCTCCAAATGCAATTTTGGCATTTTAGCTGAGTGGCTTGGGCTAATAACGATGTGCTCTGTACTCTATGTGACCTGTGGGAGCATCAAATTACCATTTATGGGTACTTTTACTTTGTATTAACGTAAAAAGTATTTGCTACTTTCCATGGCATTCATTCATTAAAGGGAGGCATGGAATGGTTAATAACAATGCAGTATTTCAGAGAATGGGTAATATTGTAGTCGATTCAAGAACGTTTCGGCCACGAACAACTATTTGGCGTTTTGCCTGGTGTAGCGTGAAATTTCTAATTTGCCAATGCGATTCGAAACTTTGAATAAGGGCAACAACGCAACCGGAAATTCCGATTGCGACTGACCTGCCTAATTATCCAGAAAATGCAGTTAATACTTTTCGACCGACAGGAAAATGAAACGCTGGGGACGGAGGGGAGTTGCGAGGAGAAAACTGCTGTTTGCGCATTTGTTTATTTGAAAATTTTGGATGCATCACTTAATTGCATTAATATACATCGATCTGGCATATGCAAATATATTTTTGGGAATTGTCACAGCTGCCCCACCCCTCCACTGATACCATTGTTTGAATATTTTCGTGTGCTCTTCTATATTTGTCTGGATTTCAACGGTTTTTTCCGGCCGCCATGAAAATTAGCAAGGCAAATTGCTGCCATTGACGGGTCAGCATATTTTTCTTCTAATAATAGAGTTGTTGCCAATTAACACGCGCTGGCACGGCACACACACACTCATACACTATCGGGCAAGTAGGGGGGTACACCCGTGCACCGTGGGTCCACGCATGCAGAAGACCGAAACAGATTTCCGCTTCCGTTTTGCATTAGTCGCTTCATGGAACTACATACATATTCGTACATATTCGGGGTGACGCTGCTGCTGCCGCACATAATTTATGGAAAATTGTTTGCATTTAATTGCATGGTTTAGCTTTAGCCCCATGTTGTTCTTGTTGCCCACATTGTTATGCATAATTCATTTGGGTGTACAGACGGTCGTGTGAGGAGTGGGGACTGGGGAGTGGGGTGTGGGTGTGGGTGTTGCAAGTGAGTGATGAATTCGCTCTAATTAACTGCAACTCATCAGCTCATTTATCCATTGGCCTGTCTGGTCGTCCAACGAGATATATGCATATGCATATATCTGTACCGTTAACGTCGCTGTCTCAGTCCCCAGCTAAATGCTTGGCTAGTGTGCACAGACTTTGGTTTGGTAAATAATGCAGTATTTGACAGACGGCTATATTAAGATTGATATGCGAATGCATTTTTCAATGCGAGTTTGTTCAAAGAAAACTCAAAAACTACATATGTACATACCATAACAATATTAATTACTAATAGCCTGATGACATTGGACTTTGCCAACTGACTAGCTGCAAGAACAGAGACAGCCTTGTATGAGAACAATGCAGTGAGAGTGAGAGAGTTATATGCGTCAGCTGCGGCAGAAATATTCGATTGTCACACTTTTCAGATCCAATTTTTGTCTCTCATACTATCTCTCTCTCTCTGTTCGCAACAAACTTAAAGTCTAGTGTCATAAGGCTATATTTAATTCCGGAATTTCGATCACTTTAGTGTATTAATTAATATTCTTTTTATAACAATGTCACCCTCTGGTGTTTGGATTTGAATTACACATTCATTACGTTTTCCAACACTAAGAGTGACTAAAGCAGTGCAATTTGATGTGGCTATAGAATCTGTTTATTCTCATTGTTTAAGTCTGAGGCCAGGCTCCAATTTCTGTCTGGGCTAAACACAACTTTTGCTTGAAACGGTGCAAGATTTCTCGGCTTATAACCCAAACAAAGTCGTCGCAAAATTGCATTGCACCACAGAAAAAGCTGACAGAAGGCCGACTTTTATATTGACAGAAAGCAATTACCATTCTGCCACCGAAGAGACAGGTGAAAGCCGCAGGGAAAATTAAAAGGAAAATTAAACAATTAAAGCAAACACGATGAGCGATTCAGAAGTTAATGTGGGCGAATTGGCCGACGCCGAGCGCATCTGTGGATGGATTTTGGACCTGTGCAACAAGGAGGACCGTCCCTTGGCCATGCTGGAGCTTTGCGAGCGTCGCAGAAATATCGGAAATCTCGGTCCCATGCTGTGGGAGTCGTTTGGCGCTGTGGCCGGGCTATTGCAGGAGGTGATTGACGTCTATCCGGCGGTGTCGGCCAACAGTTTGGATGAACAGCAGTCGCAGCGTGTTTTCGCGGCCCTCAGCCTCTTCTTGTCCATGGCCAAGCATCCGGACACTGGAGTGATGCTGATGCGCACCCAGTTGTTCTACTATCTGATGCCACTGCTGAGGCTGACCCAGAAAACGCGTCCAATCGAGCACGTGCGCCTCTCGGTCCTGATCATCATCTGTGGACTGCTGAAAAAGAACACAACGGAGATCATCTGCTACACAATGGCCGCCGAGCTGATTCCTCAGCTCCTGCGCCAGCTGGAGCACGGCTCGAGCATAAGCAAAACACTCTCTTCGTTTATTCTCTACCGCATCCTGGACAATGCGGTGGGCCTGAAGTTCGCCACCCGTCGTCTGTCCCGTCGTACCCATCTGATCCACACTCTGGGCCGCGTCATTCATCAGCAGACGCTGGAGCCAGATCCTCGTATCCTGCAACATGTCTTGCACATCTACACGCGTCTGGCGGACAATCCCCAATCCCTCGAGATGATCCAGCTACACTTGCCGATGCAGCTGCGCAATGGATTCTTTGGCATGGATAATGTGCTCAGTTATGACACCGTCAAGTCCGACCTGCGGACACTCAACGAGAAGGTGGCCCTTAAGCCCATTAAGAGTAAGTATTAGATGGGACTGCCTCCGGATTTCAAACAGTTCATTCTTTATCAATTGCAGCGCACACGGGAGAAGCCGTTTGTTCAATTAATTGACGCACACGGGCAGTTTACACCTCGACAAGTTTCCTTTTTCTTTTAACCCTTATGTAATTTGTCTTGAGAATATATATGTACTTATACTCCCTTGCACCCACTCGGGGGAGCCCTGGCATCAGCATGTAAATTGCGTTACCTTTTCTCATTTTTAGTTCGGGCTGGGGATCGAATTGGTTTGCCTGGAGGGGGCATCAAGTTTGCGTAATGCAATAAACAGCTCGTAAATATTTTGATACCAATTTTCCAGCGTAATTGACTCAACGGTACTTTGAATGTCAAACAATAAATTCAATTACCAATCCATAGCCCCAAATGTAGACCCCACTCTGCACCACACACACACACACTCCAGACATGTCAGGGATGGAATGGGAATGGGAAGGGGTAGCAGCAACGCTTAACCCTACCATGCACGTGCTACGGCTCCGTTCTGACACGGATATGCCGAAAAATCCTCGAAGGATGAAAATGGGACCGGGACTGGGACTGGGGCTGCTGTAAAGCCAAAGCAAGCGGAAAATCAACGCACAAGTCGATAAACATTTGTATGAACAGCCAAAGAAAGCAGAGAGCAAACAGCCCGGCAAAAAGGAAACCAAAGAATCAGTTTTGTAGTTGTAATCAGAGAGCGGGGCAGACGCAGGGTTGATCGCTGCCACAGCGTAAAACAATTTCATATAAAAACAAATGATTCTTGGGTCGCACATAAACAAAGCGCATCACAATGCTGGGGTGAGTCAAGCCATATAGAAGAGGGCGGAGTACAATTCGAGGCAGATCAAAGCTCTGGGGAAACGTCTGGCAAGACCTGAAAGGAAAAATAATATGTTAATCCTTCCATGGAATGGTGGGCCATGAATATCTTTACCTAGGATCTCCGTAAGGCTCTGAGAATATCAGAAAAGCTTAAGCCATTTGGATAATTGACGTGTCCAAGGCCTGAGAAGAAAAAGAACAATACATTTCAATCGAAATCTATGAAGGTGACACGGTATTCATATATGTATGTAGCTTTACCTTGAATTTGTAGATCCGCTATCCATGGCTGTTTGTAGAGTGTCTGCAGACAAGGCCTCACGAAGTTGTTTGAAACGACACGTAAAACTCCCAGTTCAAGAAAGTCTCTCTGCTTAGTAAAAAAAACTCTGTTTTATATTCTCAACCCGGAAAATACGAACAGAGAGTATTTTTAACAGGCAGAGAGACTTTATTGAACTGGGGATTTTACATGTTGTTCCAAACAAGTCCGGCCAAGACCGACTATTTCCAAAATAATCCGACATGACAACAATAGTCAGCCTACTTAATCTCCATTCGTTTATTTAGGCTGCGTCTTTTACCGATAATCGTACCTTCTCGTATGGTGATATCTCTTAGTATGAAAGATCATCCCAAAAGGCAACAGTCCTGTCCAGCTAGCCCGCCAGCAAAGAGAATCAGGTAAGGGAATCCCGAAACCAATTCGGTGTAACGTTTATGATGCACAAATTGAAATTTATAATAATTTTCCACCCATGTAGAACCAGAGCTTCGCTTTTATCGAGGACAACCATATACAAAAAACAACAAAAAACAGAAAAACAACAGCCAACAGTCAACAGCCCGGCGATGAGGGCAACAACAATGACAGTCAAACAATGCAAAATCAATTTAAATTTTCATCTCTCACACACACACTCTGGCTGGCAGGCGGGCAGGCGGGCACCAGGAAGAGGGAGGAAACGAACGGTCGGGTAAAATGGGGCGAAAGCGCACACAAAATGGGTGAGAAAATCAGTAAAGCAACCGCAATCTCTTACCAAATTGTTTCGAGGGTGGCGTGCCCTCGATGTTTCCTCTTCTGCCGCCACGCAACTCAATCATAAGTAAATATCTCAGGCACACACACGCACGTGGAAATAAATAAAAAAAAGAAAGGGAAAAAGAAAAGCAGAGGGGCAGAGAGGTTTTCCTCTTCGAAAAAGTGGCAGGCAGAGGCAAGCTTATTATGCCCTCGGGTGAAATATAAGCGGGAAAATGGAGCAGCGGCTGGGCGAATGGGTAACGAAGTATCGGGTTGGCAGGCAAGACACGTTCTAATAGATTTTTCCAGCCTCTCGCCTTTTGACGCCGCCAGGCCATACAAGTTACACATGTTGCTTTTGTTTGGCTTCCTGTCACACACACACACACGCAGAGATCCTTGGTGGAGGCTCAACACGCACACTTTGAGACACTGGCATTTGACGTGGCAAGTCGGCGGCTGTACCTCCAATTTAAGGCCCTAAATCCTTTATTCAATTTTTAGCCCGACGAGCATGCAGCGCGATAAGCGCGTCACTGGCAAAGCCAAACGGATTTCGAACATAAATAGGCATTGATTAGGGACCGGCATAAGCCATATCTAAAAGTAGAGTGGGAGGATTACATATAAATCACATATACCTACGTACTTACATACATGCATGCATATCAAACTATGCAAATTGTTGGCAATTGACTGGCAAGCAAATATGAAAATTATGCCATTGGCGTCCAACCGGCAACAATGACGGGCGGGGCGGGGCGGGGCGGTGCGTCGCCTGGCCTCCAACTGGCAATCGACTTGGCTCGACTCCGAATGGAAGCTGCTGCAATTGACAGGCTCAGACCGGGCGAAGATGAGCTGGATGTGCACAGGAAGAGCTGGAGCCGGAAGCTGGCACACAACTAATTGGACATCCGTTTTCCTTTGCGATTATCGACTCGGAATAAGGGCAAGGGCAAGGTAAAGGTAACTCAAGTATTCTTTCCATCTGCACTTCCCTTGTAAATTTTGTGCCACGTTATTAACGCCAGATTGAGTGAATGGCCAGGACGGGGGGCGGCAGGAAGCGCTGCTAAAAGGTCGCCATGACTCCAACTCCAACTCCAGCTCCGACATTGACTGGATTCTATTTAGCTGCAAGCTCCTTGTCCGTGCCCATGGGGAGCACAAAAGCGAACGTTCAAATTGCCGGTGTCGTTTGGCTTGATTTAATTGAAGCCGATTACACAGCTGGATATGGCAGACCCGGCCAATCCCAGACACTGCCGCCAGCTGGCAGCCTCATTAGATCGATCCCTGTCCGTGTTCATGTCCATGTCAGCGTCCATCTCTGAGTCTAGTTAATAAACGCAGTCCCGCTGTGATGACAACCTAGCAGTTGATGTTATTTCTCTTAGCGCTTAAATCGCATGTGCTAAACTTTTAAGTTCCACGAGCACAGAGTGCCCTAAGCCTCTTAGTCGCTTAGTCGACTTACCAGAGTCCACAACAAAGACATGACAAGATCAATGGCCACAACGTCCCCGACCAGGTCGGAGTCTCCTCTTTCAAGTCAAAAGTTTTCTCAATGGCAACCACTTCAAAAGCCGCCTTTCAAGTGCTGCAGTCACTGATTGTTTGTCACCTGTTCCTGAACTCGGGCGGTATTCATTAGCTGCCCGCATGCCACGTCCCGCCGCCTGCCCTGTCCCCTTTACGTTGAGCACTCTTAAGCTAAATTAAGTTTTGATAATTCCTAATAATCTATTCAAGTAAGTTTTCAGAAATGTTTGTTCACTTTGCCGTCGCATCGCATCGAGTGGTGTGGTTGCGGAAATGGCTGCTGATGATGAGAAGGGCCAAAACCGAGGGAGTTTCTAGATGAGGTGGGCTTTTGTTGTTCACTCCCCCATCAACACAGCGACACAGCAACACAGCACCACAGTGCAAATTGAATTTTGAAATTTTCTTAGATTTGAATTGTTAGATAGCTGGCGACTTATTAGAATGGAATACACAAAACCACACGCAAAAGTTTTGCGGTGTGTCCGCCTAGGCTGCACTGAACAAAATGACTTATAGCCAAGATTATTCAAAGGCAAACGCTGTGTTGAGAATGCTGGCAGTAACTCATTTGACGGGCCAATGCTTTTCATATGACTCATTTCACAATGCCTACAAAAAAAGAAACAATTATGATTGGAAGTTCATCACAAACATTTACTTACATGCATACATAGGTAGTGTGTACCTGATATCTTAAGTTCAGCAATCATTGAAGGCAATAATTGATTACAGAATTCTCCCTCCTATATATTCTGAAAGTAATGTACAAACATACATATATGTTAAGAACTTCGTGATATACTGAAAGTAAATCCAATACTCAAGTATTCCTCGCGGAACGGCAACTCCAGAAATTCACTCAACCACGCGGGGCCGCCATCTCGGGGCAGTGACGCGTTGGAAGTACCTCGATCGCTTTCGCCAAGACGGCCGTGCTTTGGCACCCGTGGACGCACGAATAACATAATCAGCTACGTGCCTTATTGGCAGGAGTGTACTTCACTTTCACTGATACTTTTCTCTTAAAAGTTATCCGCATATTACGCCCAATATCATAAACAATTGCAAAGTAGGATATCGATAAGCACAATCTGCCAGCTGACAATAATCGAATATCATTAAAGGCTCCAGGGCTGCCAACTCGTTTGTTAACGAGCATTTTACAGCATAATAAATTTTATTGTTTTGCATTATTTGGTTGATCCCGCGTGGGATTTCTCTCCGTGTAATGGCTTTGAAAAACTTTGCAGCAACTATTGTTGAAAAGTTTTCAATTGAGAATATTAATTTAGTCAATACATGTGGGTGCAGGGGAATCCGGGCCCTGGCGGAGGCCAAACCAAAACAAACGGTAAAAGTTTTGTGGTTTCACAATGCCCAAAAGAGAGGCCAATGCGAAGGCAAAGGCAGCTGAGCTCCGGTTCAGGCTGAAGCTCAGGGGTCGGATCGGCCCACCTGAGGTAGGAATAAGAAGAACTTGAGGGCGACAACGCGCCGGCATAATGTGGTTTTTGTGGCGCAATTCCTATTAAGCAAGCGGAAGTATAATCAAGAACACTCTTACTCCATCCACCCAAAACACAGGCATGGCACACTCTCGTACACCACCATCACCCAAGGTACACCGTCAGCTAGCAGCAGGAGGAGGAATAGTAGTAGGCGGAGGATGGGATGGCACACGCACTTTGGTCCAATTAGCCGTGTGTCCAACCAGATTGGCTGTGGGCCATGCTTTGTTGTGGCCGACAGCGTTGGGCCGCCGCCGTTGTGTGGCAAAAATGAAGTGGAGCCCCATCATCGGCTGAGTTTTCGGCGGATATTCTGCATACCTACAGCCGTAATGCGGTCAGTTGTCACTTTGATCTGCTCGAAACAGGAAAATAATGTAAACCAATCTTGTGTATATATAACAGAAATGGAATACAGATCTTGTTCAGCCGCCGGGCACGGTCCGTCTCCGGCTCGACCTGGCTATCCGCACATGTGCACCTGGAGGGAATTAGCATACAACCAGCCCATCCACCCAGACACGGTGGGAGGCGGGGCAGGTTATGAACATTGCGCTCATCATCAATGGCTGCAGGGCAAACTGAAGCAGCGGCAAGCGGCAGACGGCAGCTGTTCGGCCAGGTCGCCCCATCCCCATCCACAGCGCAGGCCAAACATGGCCATCGGTGGATCTGTGTCCAAAAAATGTTTTCACCGGCATTTGCATGGTAAAACGGCAACATGGACGTGGTCATCGTCAGCTCCGAGTGTTGTACTACACTCCAAGTCCATTCAATCACACACACATACTCCGCACCTCCGTCGCGGGGTGGGAGAATCAAAGGATGGAAGCAAAGCCGGAGTAGCAGAACCTAAAACCCAGTCCCTGGCCCCGGCCCTGGCCCTGGCCCTGGGTCGCTGCGGACATCTTTGCCCAGCGGTAACAAATGTCCAATGCAGAGGCTACTCAGCTCACATTTGCTTTGTTTCACTATCCATCCCGTTTGTCCAGGCGCAGCCAGGGAGCATACATATGTACGAGTGTGTATGTCTGTGCGTGTCTCTGTCCATGTTGGATAGGTGGACAGGAGTGGACCGAGCGTAGCTTGTTTCCGGTACGGCACGCAGTGCAACACAACACGAGAAAAGAAAGCAAACTGGCGCCTGCAGTAAATTGAACTTTTGCATTTCAAGTGAATCGCTCCAACAAAGCTTCAATGGTCCCAGTCATCATCCCAAACAGCTAGCGCCAGAGCCAGAGCCATTTCCATCTCCCTGCGCGCTGGACCCTGCCAAACCAAATCAAAATGTTGAAACAAAGGCATCCCAATGTAATACGCACGAAAAACAGAAGTTGGAACAGAAATCCGACTACCCAAATACCAAGGGAATGAACAAAAATGGAATCTTTTTTAAATTGAAGGTTCATTTGTTTGCCATAGCTGGGGTAAAATATCTCCGAAAAGAGGTTCTTTGTGTGCACTTTGCCATCTGAAATGATAGCTCAGAGAACTCAAATGTTCCCCATATTTCGGGTGTACCTTGAATATTAAGTCACTTTTTGCTCGATATGAAAATGTTGTCATAATAATACATACAATTCAAAATTGTAGTCCAACAAATATGATTAGATGAAACAGGCCTCATAGATCCGCTCCTCTTCCGGATTGCCGAGCTGCCATCAATCCGAGCGAATCCTCAGCAAGTAACCCCAACATCAAGATGTATCCTCAGGGGCCAAGAAATCCCACTTTAAAAGCCTATCGTGAGGGTCCCAGCAGCAGTCGATTTAACGGCAATTCTGAAAGAGCCAACAACAGCGATTCCTCAGTGTGTACATCTATTGCACCACAAAATAGTCCGCGCTTTATGCCTTTGTCTGAGGATAACGTGAACAAAATCCGCAACGATATAACTAGGCTCCAGACGATCATCGTGAGCCAAGAGATCCGCATTTGCGACTTGGAGAAGAAGTACAATGCAATTAGTGATGGGAATGACACCGTACTTGGACGTGGCTCCGCGGCTGTACCTGCTCCTACTAGCAATACGAAATTTAGGACCGATGATTCTACGTCTAGTTCTCGTGGAGAAAAACATCGTCAAAGTGATGGGAATGACACCGTACTTGGACGTGGCTCCCTGGCTGTAGCAGATCCTACTAGCAATACGAGATTTAGGACCAATGTTTCTCCGGCTAGTTCTCGTGCAGCAAAGCATCGCCAAAGTGATGAGAATGACACCGTACTTGTACGTGGCCCCTCGGCTGTAGCTGATCCCACCAGCAATACGAGATTTAGGACCAATGATTCTACGTCTAGTTCTCGTGGAGAAAAACATCGCCAAGGTAATGAGAATGACACCGTGCTTGGACGTGGCTCCCAGGCTGTAGCTGATCCTGCTAGCAATACGAGATTTAGGACCAATGAATCTCCGTCTAGTTCTCGTGCAGCAAAACATCGCCAAAGTGATGGGAATGACACCGTACTTGGACGTGGCTCCTCGGCTGTAGCTGATCCTACTAGCTATACGAGATTGAGGACCAATGATTCTCCGTCTATTTCTCGTGTAGCAAAACATCGCCCAAGCCGACATATCTAGTAACGCAAAACGAAAAGAAAGAAAGTGGGGAAAAATGTCTAAACTAATGTAAGTTTAGAAAAGCTAAAGCATAAAGCGTACCAATCTAAAGTAAACCCAAACCTAAAAGGGACGTATCCATATTATTACTTTACCTCATATCGAAATGAAGATTATGCCTTGGCTAATTCACCAATTTAGATCAATATTGTCTTAAATTATTTGAATTCATTACAAAACCCAGCCCAAACAAAAAACTAATGTTTAATTCCACAGACTCGATTCCTATCCTATTCACCATCTAAAGACAGTCGTATGTCGGCTGTTAAAACTTCGCCGGGCTGGTAATATACCAATAAGTCGGAAGGTTGAAGGCTTGTTAATGTCCTGCTGATTCGATCGATAGACACTCCATAGACGCGCTTGATGGCACGAGAGGGAAGGAAAATTTGCTAAAAACTAAAATGTAGCATCCAAATAGAGTCAGCACCCACTAATATTTCACACAGAAAGAGCAGCAGGAGCTGGAAGAGGAGGGAAACCATAGCCAGATTAAGTCTATGGCCACGCAGCCACCGTCAATAGTGCAGGTAATGTTTTCCAACGACCATGAAGCGGTTCAAAAAGCACTCACAGCCGCCAAAATTAAAGCCTAATGGTTCCGTAAGACCAGCAGCAAATACCAATGTAATTCCGAGAAATGCTAAAATTTCGCGCACTGAAAAGAGGATTTATTTTGTGGCATCCTGATGTTCCCTTAATTTAGAAAACTAGAACTAAAATAGAGATTTCTACCGAATTGAGTATTCAAAAGATTTTAAATGTTCAATAAACATGCTAATTGGCTGCTCGTGTTTTCAGATAAGGCCATGGGAACCAGTCGCCTCGCCTCATCAGTAAGAATATCTATTCCTGGAATTCATTCCGATATTGGAACCAAATTTACGCGGCTATTGGCATTATGCAGCCACTAAGCAGACGATCGATCGTTTGGAGAAAACGCGTGCCCAGCTGTCAGGAAAACCCCCAAAATAGGCAAACAGTCAGTCTTGTGGAAAATGAAAATGAATGCGGCTTAGTGGCGATAAGGCTACTCAGTAAGCGATTCCATCGATATGCAATCAGTCATAAGACTTGGAAGCTCCCAGCGAAAATATAACCAAGCGATAAAAAATCAAGCTATAAAAGACAACCGGCGCGATCATAAACCATTCACAATTCATTCACCAACCGAGGCAGCAATCGAAATGGCTTCCCAACTCTTCCTTGTGGCCCTCCTGGGCATTGCCCTGGTCAGCGCTACACCAGTCCCCCAGCAGGCTGGCAGTGCTAACTTCACTTCGGCCACGACCCGGTACTTGCAAGCCTTCAAGAGCATCATGCCCTGCGGCTATGCTCCCGACATTCCCGTGCTTGCTCCCATTGTCAACCCCTTCTACGCCTTCAACTACTCCAGCAACGACTACAGTCTGAAGGGCAATGTGAGCAACATCCGGATCGAGGGCCTCAACAACTTCCAGATACTGAGCGCCAGCGATTATGGCACCACTGGCGAGGCAGCTTACGACGTTATCTTCCCCAAGATCCAGATTCTGGGCTCTTCCGAGGTCGAGGGTTTCATCAACATTGGCGGGTTCGAAGTGCCCATTCGTCAGCGCGATGTGATAAATGAGGCCCTTGTGGATCTGCGCTTTGTGGGAAGCTACTCCTTTTCCAACAGCCTGACCAACTCCTCGGGTCTGCGCATCGTCGACTTCAAACTGGCCATCTACTTGGCCGACATTCAGCTGGACAACTGGAACACTCTGTGGAACATCTCCACCAACAACCTATCGAACAGCTGGGGTAAGAAGCTCCTGTACCTCGGCCTGCAGGAGATCCAGCCAAAGATCACCGACTCCTTGTACCAGAACCTGCTCGTCCCGAAAATCAATGAGATGCTCGAAAATGTCAGTATGGAGGAATTGGTCAACTACTACCAGTCGAAGGCCCAGCTCTGGGAGAATGCCCACTGCCAGGCCTAGTGCCAGATGCCTCTCCCCGTTTCAATCATACAAATATAAATAATAGCAAAGCAGCAATCCAACTGTGTTTCAGCTTTTAACACCAGTCCAACTACTACTGATATTCATATCCGTCATTTTGCGATAATTACACTAATGGGGCGACTGCTGGCCATGTTTGGGGTTGGCTAACAATGCTCAGGTGGACAGGCCAGTGCAGATGCAGTGGTCATAAATCTCAATTAATCGTCAACACATTTGGTATAAGAAATCAGAAGTAGGTCACCCGACCAACTATCTTCCTATTCACAAAAGAAGACTTTATAAACCATTTTCTCGAATTTACTATCTGGACGTTGATATGCAATGACTGCATCTATCAAGTTGCAATGCAATTACTGCACCGTCAAGTGGCCCGTGTGACACCAGCAGAAGGCTGTTACGCGCGGATCCCACCAAAAACACAGCCCTCCTCCCGCCCAACCGAGGGGCGCTGCCGCATGATGCGCGGCGCGTTAACCGAACGCAGGAAAGATAGCTGTTAGACTAGTATTCGAGGAAAATTAGAACTAAACTTGCTAAAAGAACTAAGCCTGCATTCCAAATATAAATATTAATACTAACTACGAGAGAGGTATGCTAATATTATTGATTTAACAAGAGGAAGGGAATTAGTAGTAGATATTATACGGTAGAGGGAATTATAATCCTAGCATAAGACCCTAAATGGTTCTTGCAGGGAATAATTCGATCTACAAAATGGTCAACGGTATATAGATTCTAGTGAATCTAATAGGAATCGTGAATTTGATGCGGCCCAACAAATCAGGGCTATCTACATCACCCTTGCTCAAGTTGTGCATAAGAATCAAACCAAGCATCTTTCTACGATTAACTAAAAATGGAAGCTTTATTAATAACAATCTATTATGTTAAAATGGCAATCTGACACTTGCATCCCAGTTAAGGCCCCGCAGAGCAAGAAGTATAAAGTTTTTTAGAATGATTCTAAGGTCCTACTTTCTACTGGGGGCACCGAACACAATCGCCGTATTCTAAAATAGGACGAACTAGCGAGAATTCCTTTGAAGTTCCTTTGACCACCTCTTAATAAAGCCAAGCACGCCCATGGTTTTATTTATCATGGTAGAATATAGGGATGATATGTCATTACATTACATTTTGAGGCAATAGGGTGTATCAAATTCACACAGCACCATGACTGAAAGTCAGGGAGATCGGATTGCAAGCGAGATTGAAGTGAAATGTCCTTATACTGGACACAGAGCTTAACATCATCCGGATCATCGAGAGTATGCTTATACCGAAGGTGAGGGAGATTTTGAAGAGGACTCTTTGAGACCTGGAACAAAGGTAGCTAGAAATCCATCGTGTTTATGTGCTAAAAGGGAGTGGTTTACAGAGTCGAATGCTTTTTTAAAGTCGGTGTAAATAACATCCGTATGTAAGTTTCCTTGAAAGCCTTTATTGATGAAAGAGGCAAACTCTTACAAATTCGTGGTGGTTGATAGCGCGCTTTATAAGTCCATGCTGAGTTGGAGATATAAGTGACTTGCAGAGATGTTACAGGTGCGGAGTTAAAATGTTCTCAAACATTTTAAGAATAGCGGATAACTTAGATATACCTCTATAATTTATTGCGAATTATAAACGATTCCTTCCAGATCGAGGGGAAGCAAAAAGAATCAATAGACAGGGTGAATAGTTTAAGCAAGTCACAGACACAGAGCCTAGGGGCAGTACCTGAGTACACAGCCTGGAGCCCCGTCTGGACCTGGTGAAAACACCGGCTTAACTAGTCGAAGATTATAAAGTAGAAAGCGTTCATTTAACAAATTAAAAGAAACAGAGCCAGGGATCAGGCTGTAGTAAGAGCTACAGAATTGGGGTCTGCTTCTTCACAATAACATTGCATTATTTGCATCGGCAGTTTGAATATATTCGCACGGATTATTTTGAGTTTAAAGTTTAAAGTGGAAAGTATTTTTTTATTCTTATCACTCCCGCATTTCATCCAGAGTTTCTCATTATTTTCACATAACAGATTATACGAGTAAGTTAATGTGTTTACTCCGAAATCGTTGATAAGAAGGAACAGCTTTAGTATACTTCTCTTACGGAGGAAAAACAAGATTTCTTTCCCTTTCTCGAGCGGTGGTTGAACATCTCGAAGCACTTCAAGATGTGGATTTTTTTTATTCTATTGCTTTTGGTACAACATTCAACAGCCAATAAGGAGTGCCATAAAGCCAATAAAGAATTGCAAGACAAGAACACTCAAAAAACTTTTGAATATGTGATAGAATTAGAAAACCTGCTCAACTATTATAGTAGCTCGATAAGGGAAAGCTTATAGGAGTCCGCCATCAGGGAGAAGGAATTCCAGAAAACCACGATATGTGCAACTCGAGGAGGAGAAGGTCAGGAATCAAAGGCATACATTTGAAGCGGAATTCTTAGCAATTAAAGATATATCTATTTTTTTCAAAATAAAGCAGAAAAAATGTACATATAAAAGAAAACACGATCTATTAATTTGAAAAGCAAATTGGGAATCTTAACTATCTGGTGGCACTGAAGGTGCGCTAGATTGAAGATAAACCCTTTCAGTTAAAAGTAAAGATGAAATCAATAGTCGATTGATACGATTTTATCGATCTGAAAAGTTTTGATGGCAAACATATATTTATACCAGATGCTACCCCTGGAAAGTGGGAAGCGCAGAAGAAGCTTTCAATCTTAAGTCGAAATTCTGGAAATGCCGGGTCCGAATAGACAGAGTACTATACGCGAACAATTATACGATGGTACGTGGGGGTATCCAGAGTACGGAATTGTTACCATTTACATTCTGCTTGCAGTTCTATAAATCTGAAAATATTTCAAAGGTTTAACACCTTAACACCTGTATATGTTGGGAACATGAATGTTTTTCTGATGTTCTGTTCAGCTCATCTAACATCTCAACCAGTAGAAAATTCAGTTGAACTAAATTAAAACGAGGGGGAACGTTGTGAGTTGCTGCTGCGACCGCAACTCTACATTTATACCCGATACATAGTCAGTATGGGTTCATTTAACGACAAAGAGTGCGTGCGAGAGAGACAGAAAATCAGTCAAAACGTGTCGACGGGCGCTGCGTAGCCACTGCAAATTGATTTGTTACTTTTGGCTATAACAATAATCCGATCTGATTCGGATTAGGCAAGATTCGGCAATCTGGTAGATATGGCCATTCTCTATGATTGTGCGTTTTTGATTTTCTCCTATCTCCTATCTTCAAAATTGTGGTTGCCACAGATTTTCGTTGTTTATGGCCGGCTATGATACGTGTGTGTTAGAGAGAGACAGGGCGAGAAAAAATGAAATTGTTTTCTTCATTCTGGCTATAATAATGATACGATCTGATTCAGATTCAGCAGTCTAAAGTCTAAAGATAAATTCATTCTCTACGATTCTGCGTTTTTGGTTTTCTCGTATCTTTAAAATTGTGGATGCCACAGATTTTCGTCCTTTGTGGGGGCGGAAGTGGGCGGGGCGAAGTTTTGAAATACACTTGTAACAGTGACATATTACAGAAGTCTGGATACAAAATTTATTTGCTCTAGCTCTTATAGTCTTTGAGCACTAGGCGCTAATAGGGACGGACGGACGGACGGACAGACAGACATGGCTCAATCGACTCGGCTATTGATGCTGATCAAGAATATATATACTTTATGGGGTCGGAAACGCTTCCTTCTGGACGTTACACACATCCATTTTTACCACAAATCTAATATACCCCAATACTCATTTTGAGTATCGGGTATAAAAATGTTTAATACAGCTGCTAGTTGGTTGCTTGTGGTCCCGGCACAGGCCACTCTAACTAGGGGTCTCATCAATAAGAATATTCCGATATCGAAAGCATATGTACACGGCTCTCTGTATTTGGCAGACACTAAGTAGTCGATGAATCGTTTGAAATCGTGTGAAACCCCTAGACAGGCGCACGAGCCAGTGAGTCATGTGGGAGCTGTAGATATGTAATGCGCCCTAGTGGCGATATGGGCACCCAATAAGCGATTCCATCGATATTCAATCCATCATAAGACTTGAAAGCTCCCATTTAACATTCACTGAATAGATAAGAATCCCAACTATAAAAGACACACGGCACTATCATAAACCATTCACAGTTCATTCACCAACCGAGGCAGCAATCGAAATGGCTTCCCAACTTTTCCTTGTGGCCCTCCTGGGCATCGCCCTGGTCAGCGCTACACCAGTCCCCCAGCAGGCTGGCAGTGCTAACTTCACCTCGGCCATGACCCGGTACTTGCAAGCCTTCAAGAGCATCATGCCCTGCGGCTATGCCCCCGACATTCCCGTGCTTGCTCCCATTGTCAATCCCTTCTACGCCTTCGACTACTCCAGCAACGACTACAGTCTGAAGGGCAATGTGAGCAACATCCGGATCGAGGGCCTCAACAACTTCCAGATACTGAGCGCCAGCGATTATGGCACCACTGGCGAGGCAGCTTACGACGTTATCTTCCCCAAGATCCAGATTCTGGGCTCTTCCGAGGTCGAGGGTTTCATCAACATTGCCGGGTTCGATGTGCCCATTCGTCAGCGCGATGTGATAAATGAGGCCCTTGTGGATCTGCGCTTTGTGGGAAGCTACTCTTTTGCCAACAGCCTGACCAACTCCTCGGGTCTGCGCATCGTCGACTTCAAACTGGCCATCTACTTGGCCGACATTCAGCTGGACAACTGGAACACTCTGTGGAACATCTCCACCAACAACCTATCGAACAGCTGGGGTAAGAAGCTCCTGTACCTCGGCCTGCAGGAGATCCAGCCAAAGATCACCGACTCCTTGTACCAGAACCTGCTCGTCCCGAAAATCAATGAGATGCTCGAAAATGTCAGTATGGAGGAATTGGTCAACTACTACCAGTCGCAGGCCCAGCTCTGGGAGAATGCCCACTGCCAGGCGTAGATGCCTTTAATAACTCAAAAATAAACAGTAGCAAAGCAGCATCCAACAATCCAACTGTGTTTCAGCTTTTAATGAAGTAGAGTTTCACATAGGCCGAGTCCATCTACGTACAACTGAAATTCTATATCCGTCATTTTGGCATAATTACGATAATGGGTTTGCCTAACAATGCATGGGTGGGTGGGGTAGGAAGGGCCAGTGGAGGTGCAGTGGCCATAAATCTCAATTAATATTCAACATATTTGGTAAATCAAAACAGGAACAGGACTGGAATCGGTCTTGTCGTCTACTTCATCATTTGCAGCAAGCCCCTGCTCCAACTGACTTCGTCATTCGCTGTTGCTCTTGTAATCCGCTTAAGTAACTCGAACAGCAGCGGAAACCGGAAATGAAAACCATACAGTACAAAGCGCGAGTGGGGGGCAAGGCAGGACAAGGTAAGGAACACGTAGAAGACTGAAGGCGACCCCGGAACGAGTTTTGGTTTGAGTGGTCCGGGTCTGTGTCTGGGTCTGGGTCAGGCAAGCAACTTCCGCTGCCATAGCCGTTGCCGTTGCTCGCTTTTTCCACAGCGCACAAAAAGAAAGGCTTTCCTCACACACACACACACAGAGAGAGAGGGGAACCAGGAAGGAAGGACTCGGGAAGGAATCATGGCTCTTAAGCTGCACCGGAAATGAAGAATTGCTGCTCGACTCCCAGCGACAGATTCGGTGGTCGTCACAGGTTGACTGACACATACCCAAGACACAACCGCACTGAATGGCCGTCCCCCGAAATGTTTTAACATTCTGCTCTAGGACCTGACTCTCTTCTGTTCCTGGTCTGTTTTAAGTGCGCTAGTAATGTTGGGTGTGTCTGTGTGAGTGGAAATTTAGGACGGGGAAGGCCAAACAGCAAATGGCTTTTTCACATTGCGGTTTTCCGCTCATTGCTCGGGTTCGTTGGCCATCAGCCAGCGCCAGCTGTCATCCGTTCCACAGCACAGCCTCTAAACCGCAGCGGCGCTACCAAGTCCATTGTGCCATTATCAATTATTCAGTTTGTGCAAAATGTATAAATTATAATCCCAAGAAGTTCTGATGATCCCACAAGCAGGCTAATACCCGCTCGCTGTCCATGCAGCTCCTGATTGTGGGTCAGCACTGTATTTCAGCAGCTTAATGTGAACGGATTATAATGCTCCGGACGAAGATTATACCCCTTTAATGTAATACAATTCTGGCTAATTGTTGCAGAATAAAAGAACCTTCGACAAACGTATGACAACAGTTTCCACTTGTGTATTTTAATTACCCTCTGATTTTGATTATTCATATGGTACATTCATACTCGTTTTATTCCACTGAGTTCCATAGAGTTTCTATCGATTTATTGCATAATTATTCAGGAGTTTACATTATTAAACTGTTCAGGCAAACACAAAGCAAATATATTTCCCATTTTTTGCTGTTCAATCATCGCTGGACATCAAAAATATATCATAATTCATTAATTAATTATTCTCTAAATGGTGCAACAATAATGACAGCTTAAATCAAATATCAAAAAAATTTCGTTTACATTTAAAAATCTGTTGTTTTTTTGCCCTTCCAGTTCAGTATTTGATAGATTGTTTTATTTATGTTTCGTTTTGTTTTTTGCGTCGAGTAGATAGAACATTAATTATTTGATGGACACGTTGGATGACATGGAGAGGCATAGCAAGGGGAATGGGGAATGGGATTCGGTATCGATATAACAAACTCAAATAAATGGTATATTTTTATAATGCTCTCTCTATATATTTGTATATATTTGTTTAAAGCTTTTCGGACATTGTCTTTCACAGACACACACACACACACTTTCATTCATCCACACAGACACACACACACACACAACTCCAACGTGCCCCTCCCACTCTTCCAATAATTATGCTTTCCTTTATCGGTTCGGTACTCTATAACATTTAAACAAACAACATTCAATCTTTCCGTTATCCGTTTTAGGTTTTAGGTTTTCTTGTTTTTGGGTTCGATTAGTCATACGAGTACGAGTAGTAGGTAGGTTGTCTTGGATTTCGTATTCCATTCGAATCGCTTTGCGCGTGGGCTAGGGTGGTTAGATTATCAATCAATGTTCGATTTCGATTTCACATATTCTACATATCATATACATATATGTACACATATACTCGTATATATATATTTATATCGGTGTATAGTATATACTATGAGACTATGATACTATGTTAGTTCTGGTAGGTACTTGTAATACATACATTTCATATCTTATAGCATTTCAACTATCGTGGGTTCCTTCTCTGTGCGTGGGCTAGGCAAACAGCACATAATGCTCGGTATTTATTATACATATGTATATATATAAATAACTATATATCCTATACCTATACCTATATCTGTATAATTAATTATTACACATTAAACATTTATCAAATTGAATGCATTTTGGTACTAGATAAAAAATGTACTTTAAAAAATAAAATTAATTCAATTTTCTCATCTGTTTTTGTTTTTGTGCAGGCTACAAAAGGGTTCTCCTCCGACTTACATATATGTGTATGTATGAAATATATAAAAAGGTA
The DNA here is from genome assembly GCA_008121275.1 of Drosophila lowei. Classification (NCBI taxonomy): domain Eukaryota; kingdom Metazoa; phylum Arthropoda; class Insecta; order Diptera; family Drosophilidae; genus Drosophila; species Drosophila lowei. The sequence goes on along the minus strand of CM017777.1, from coordinate 31,330,697 downwards.
TTATAAAAACTTTACAAATAATGTTGAAAATTTGATTTATATTCGTCCGAGACTAATTTCTTAAGCAGATCTGCAGGATATTCATATTCATATTCATATTCGTGGGCACATGCTGAGGCTATGGCTTAAATGCTTTACACTCGGCTCTGTTCGGTTCTGTTTTGTTCGGTTCTGATGTATATTTACTATATTCACATATAAATATTTATTTTAATATTCCTTCTACATATGTATACATTTAAATTGCTCTATATATTTTTCTGTTAAATTACTTGTTGTCATACGAGTATTGTATCCATTTTAACCAGTTTTGTAACCTCATTCGTGTTTTTGTTTTGCTCCAGTTTCCATCATTCCCGTCGCATTCTAAAAACATTCTAACAAACCCATACGATCGTATATACGCGTTATAAAAATGCACTTTAAAATATGTTCATATGATATCTACATAGTATATCATGGTTTGTTTTGCTTCTGCTGTTTCTTTCGGTCACGGCTGGCTGTGGGGCACTAAAACAAATTCGAGCTAATGTTCGCATTTAAAAGCCTTAAATTAGGTTATTTTCATATTTGTTGATCAATTTTGTTTGTCCTAAGCGTATCTAGAATTTTAAGTATTTTTGAATATCATATAATTCATTCGTAGCAGGCGCCGCCCATAAATGAAAGGAACCAAATTCATACATTTCTCGCTTTCACAGCTTCTAAACTTATGCGTTTTTTTACTTTTCATTGAAAAGGTTGTCATAAAAATATATATAGTGGAACCAATTCCAATTTGTGTGTGTTTCTAAAGTAATTTGCGTTACGTTTTCGTTTCCTCAATTTCGATTCCGGACATAGCCAATTAGGAGCAGAACTCGTGCCATAGGATTCAATGTATACGATCCGTGTGAACGCTATAAAAATGCGTATTAAAATATTTCTGATGATGGATCTCATGTGAGTTATTTTGAATTAATTTTTAGCTACCAAGTTCCAAATTCGATTCGCAAATTTCGAAAATCATACATAACCTTTTGCTATTTTTAACAAAGTATTTTAACAAGTTTCCTTGCATTTTATTCCTTTTGTAATTACATTAAATTATTCTTTACACTTAGGCATTGATTGTAAGTATAATGCTCTGGCGTTTCATTCTGCTGCCGCTGCTACTGCTGCTGCATTCAACTTAAAATTGTTCTTTTTAAGGAAAAACATAGTTCGAATTAGCTGCATTTAAAGCTTTTAAAATATTGCCGTGCTCCGATGGGGCCACAATTACGACAAGTCCAACAACGTGTGGGGTCATGCATGGGTTTGTGTGCGCGTATTTCAACCGTCAATCGTTAGGCATAAGTGAACAGATTTCGTGGTTCGAAGATAAATAAATATAATTTTTGTGCATTCTTTCAACTGTTGCAGGCGTGGGTGTTGGGTTGTAAATTACATGGCGTATCTGGTTTGCGTGTGTGGTTTGCTGTGTTGCGTTGCGTTGTGTGGGTGTGTTTGTGTATGGTTTGTGTATTTGTTAAACAATTTCACATTTTAAAATTCGTACACTGTCAGCTTAACTCTATAGATACTAGAACGTATGGCCTACACATATCAAATACTTTAGCTTACACCAAACTATTTACCGTGGCTATTGGCTACTGTATAAAACTTTACATTTAGGCGGCTGCGCGAATTTCTTATATATGATACAAAATGCCGAAAGGTGACCGTATTCATTAAGTTGGACAATCGAAGTTGTTGTTGTGCGTGCACACTGTCATAACATATATCATCATATATCTAAAGACCGATCAAGACCGATCAAGAACTGCAAGAGCTCTGGGCTCGACAACAATGCGACCGAAAATCTAGGGGGACGGGAGGCCAGCCATCAGCGACTTAGGCCTCCGTTTCGGCGCCCTTCAGACGCAGGCGGGCAAAGTCCTCGAAGATGATGTCATCGTCCTGCGCCTCTTCATCGTCCAGCTGGATCAGATTGGTGGTGGTGGGCACATCCTGTTGTCCCTGGTCGCCACCTGACCCCGATGCCCCGTCCTCATTCGCGTCGCCCAAGCTGAGCAGCGGCGCCGCCAAGCTGGCCCGCGGCGATCTCTCGCCCAGCAGCGGGGGCTCCTCCTCCTCGGGCTTGGGGTGCATTAGCGTGAACGGCAATTCGGCAACCAAGTCGCCGTTCAGCAGCGGCGAGCTGATTAGCAGCTTAACCTTGACCTTGTAGTGGACCATTATGCCGAGACTCTCGCGCTGGGCGGGATTGGTGATCAGCGTACTGGACGCCAAATTTGTGTCCTCGTGCTTCAGCTGTCCGTCCAGGGCCAGTCCCCATTTGTCCTTGTTGTTGGCCAGCATAGGGCACAGCTCAAAGACCTTGGACAGGGTGAAGCCCGGTGCCACCTGGCAACCATCCTCCGACTCGATCTCGGCCACAACGGACTTGTACTGGGCCGTCGAGAAGAGGCAAATGTCCGCGAATTGCCGCACACAGACCTTGATTTTCTTGACCGTTCGATTGGAATTGTTGGCCACATGCACATTGATCGATATCTTCTCGCCATGATGGTACAGCTCCTTGTCCAGGCTGGCCTCCAGATGGATCTTGTTCGGCTTCATCATGAACTCCTTGCTCACCTCAATCGATGGCTGCTCCCCGGCCTTGGACGGGGCATACATGACCTTCCGTATGGTTAGCCGCACCGAGTTCCGTTTGTGTGGCTTGTCCTCGACGTGCTCACCTAATGTAGGATACACATAATTAGTAAAGGCCAGGCTATCCACTTGACTGGAATAATATCATGTGACGTTTGCATATTTGGCTTAGAGGTGTGTCATATCTATCCCTAATGCGTGTGTGCTTCTCTGTGTGTGACTGGATGAATGAACGCTTAGTTATGTGCGTCATAGATGGTAGGCGGGCATCGGCATTTTAACCAGATGAATCAGTTATCCCCTCCCCAGCTATTGTACGTAGATCCCACCAATTCCGGGATTCCGGGAATCCACATACAAGGGCATGGCGACCAGAGATGGTTTAGAGCCAGATACAGACAGCTCAATGCCAAGATTTTCTTGGTTGGTTTTCTGTGTTGCCCCAATTGAACGAAATGCTTTCCAAATTGAAGATCGTAAATCGTGCCGCGTCAAGAGGGGCTGAGTTAATTGTTTATGCCAAAAACATGGAGGCAAAGCACATTAAATAAACAAATCAACATACGCCAAGTAAATAACAAGAAAGAAAGTCTATCGTTCAGAGGCCGAAGCGTTTAATACCCTAGCAGATAGATTGGACACCAATGCAATCTTTTGTGGTCTAAATTAGATGAAATAATCAGATGAAAGTGATTTTTCTAAAGGATAGTTTAACAATTAAGTATTGGCATCGCAGAGTGATTTTGGGAACATAACTGATCCAATTTGTGTACTCGTATGTAGGTGCTCATGTTGCTGGCAGCGAAGATAAGGGTATGTACGAAGTCTCAGCTTGGAGACCAGCTTTAATGACGATCAGCAATATTAGAGTAGGAAATACTCGGACATCATTGATAATCATAACACCCTCTGCTCGGGTATAGGAAGCTGCCAGAGATCCAGAGTGGGTGTGACGTGCTATGGAACGCTTCTGTGAATAATTATTTCGAAATCTCACATTTTATTTAGGTATCATCTAGTGCATTGCAACAGTAGCCTGTCTATCTGTCTATCTATATGTACATACGTTTGTACATATGGCAAGGCCCACCCAAATGCCAATTGGGATCGCTGCCGCCGCCCCGCTCTTTCATTAATCTCTTTATGGCCGCACACAAATTGGCAGAGCCTCCGCAACCAGATAAGAATGAGCGCCAGAAGGCAGGCCAGCCAAAATTACCGGACAAAAGGCAAGAGCGCGCCGCACACAAAACAGATAGCAATGTGTGCCAAGTGCAAGCGAGATGGCCTGCCGCACCGTCCCGTCCCGTTCCAGGATGGGGCTTGGGAGCGAGGAGCGTAGAAGGTGTGCGATTGCCAGTGCGCGTGCGAAACGCAAATATGCGCGCGTAACTTCCATAAATCGCAGCTAATTTTTTCGCTGAACAAGCGGCGATCGTATATTGTTGTTAACCTATTATTATTACAAATAAGGAAAGGGGAGAACCGTTCTACGCTTTAAGCTTTTGCAAGCAGAAAACAAAACCCCCGCCCCCCACCACTCTTCCAAGAATCAATTGAGTGTTTTTTGGGAGGAGCTGTGTGGAAAACGTCAGCAAAGTCAACGGGAGCGGCAGCGGCAGTGGCAGTGGCAGTGGCAGTGGCAGCAGCGCCTAATTAAAGCCAACAACAATACATATCTCGACTGTGATACAACCACAGCCGAGAGTAGCGTCGGATTCCAATTAGAAGCGTCGAATTCCAATTAGGTGGGACGCTGCGTCATCAAACCTCCAATGACATTTTTGCGCAGTCCCCGCTGTCGCTCCATGTAGACGTAGCTGGATTAATTAACCCCGCGTGTCCGCGTGACACATGCGCCACATTATACACATCTATACTCCACTCCACATATATGTATGTACATGGGTACGAACTGCGGAATGTGGAAATGTACATATTTATGCATGTATTGACAATGCCTGACTGCCACTGTTGCAGTCGCTGCTCATCAATGATTTTGACTTTGCCTGACCGGAGCAGAACTCTCATACACACTCACACACACCCACAGATGTAGACACATACATTAATAATGGACAACGAGGCAGGCAAGCCCTCGGCTGCCAGCCTGCCAGCCATATGCCAAAGACTCACCCACAAATGCTTTCAGCTCGTAATCCACACCACAAGACTTGCCCACATCTCCGGGGGCCGGCTGCAAGGACACCGAGGCGGGGCAGTAGGGTGGCACTTCAAAGTAGAACGGATGTGCATTGGGGCCCAGCTTTTTAATCAGCCGCTCCTGAAGACGGGTCATCGGGCGTTCCAGTTGCATGGGTGGGAAGATTTGCTCATGCGCTAAATACAGGTCCTTGCGGAATGTCAGACCCAGTACGTCCAGGTCCTCGCGACCATAGCGAAAGGCGGCCAGCACCTGGCCAAACACCTTGCGATCCTTGACATACTCGGGATCGATGAAGACCACCCCATCTATGGGATCTACGTGCGTCACATGGTCAACAAAGTCCCGTTTGCCCAGATACACGGTGATTTTGCCATTGGACGAACTCTTCTTGAAAACACGAGTCGCCTGCCGCCGTGAGCTGGCATCGCCGCCAGCCTCGTCGAGGCCACCGCCCCCGCCGCCATCGACGGCAGTGCCGGCCGCTGTGACATTTGTGCTGGAGCCGCTGCCATTCCGTTGCCGTTGCCGTTGCCGCTGCCTGTCGTGGATATGGCCGTTGTGGAGCCACCGCTGGCTGCTCCGTTTGTGCTGGGGCTCAGTGTGTTCATTGTGTAGTCGTCGACGTTGTTCTAGCTGCTGCTGCTGCTGCTCAGTTCCTTGCCCTGTGCTGCTGCTGCTGCGACTCCCTTGTTGCTACGGCCCGTGGCTGGCTCTGGTTCCGGTCTGTCTGTATCTGCTCCAAAATGTTTAGTCGCACACACGCTCGTTGCTTCGCTCTTTGTTTTTGGCACTCCTCGCACTTCGAACAATAAATATGTGCGTTGGTGCTGGTGCTGCAATTTAATTTTTTATGTGTATACTTTATCGCTTATCGATAAGCATTCTACGAAATTTCTAGGGATGAGCGATACATCCGTGTCTGTTACTGGTCACGACTATTCTCAGAAACAACAATTCGCAATTGGTAATCCTATGGTGATAAACGCTCACCGCCCGTTTTTATGTTTCAGTGACCTTTCGAACTAATAAATAATAGCTGGAGTTAATGACCCTCGTCCTTCAATCTTATCGCTCAATGATGAAATCATCGCCACAGAATATCGATATGGCGCCATCTATGGTTAGCAGTGCTGTAAGTGGCTGAAACTAATTTCACGACGTTGCCATATCATGTTGGGCAGCCGTTTGCAGGACGTCGGCCAGAGGGGGTGCCGGTGTGCCGGGGTGCCGAGGGGGCGGTGCTGGTGCAGCCGAACAGCTGTTTTCGTCGACACGTGGCGGAAAAAAGGAAAATTCCTGTGCAGAGTGGACAACGCCGAGGGCGCGCATCCTGGAAGGGGTGGAGTGGACAGCCGGACAGAGGTCGCCCCCCTCCCCTCGGACTCCATACGCCGGATCCGAGCTATAATCATGGCCGGGAGCTCAGATTCGATTGGAGACGACGACTGGCGACTGGATTCTGGCGTCTGGTGCGATGGAAAGACCGTGGAGAACGTGCGAGAGCCGTGGGGAATGGGGCCTGCTCCACCTCTGCCTGTACCGGCCCGCGACCCCTCTGCGTCGTGCCTGCCGTTTTCCTGCTGTTCTCGCGTCGGTCCGATGCGGAGGCTCGTCTCATCGAGATCACCTGCTTGGATGGCAGCAGCCGGCGCGTGCTCTTGTGGAAGGGGGTGGAGAAGCCGCGTTCCCTGGTCCTCGAGCCACGTCGCGGGTACACATATACTGGAAAGCGTCGCCCTCGGACTTCATACCGCCGTGCCACAATGGACGGATCCGAGCTGCAAACCATCGTAGAGGGAGGCCAATTATGCGGCCGGACTCACATTCGACCAATAGACGAGACGCCTCTACTGGGCCACCCAGTCGCGGCCAGCAAAGATAGAGAGCGCCGACTGGGATGGTAAGAAGCACCCGATACTGGTTTGCAGCGACACCGATGAGCCGTACGCGGTTTCCCCGTATCAGGACTACGTGTACTGGAGCGACTGGAGGGACATTGAGCGGGTGCACAAGACGACGGGCGAGAACCGCAGCCTCGTCCATTCGGGCATGACATCACTTCGCTGCTTGTGTGCAACGACAAGCGATAGGTGGGGGCTAATACGTGCAAGATCAACAACGGGAGCTGCTCCCACCTGTGCCTGGCCCAGCCCGCAGACGGGGCATGACCTGTGCCTGCCCCACCCACTACCAGCTGGCCAAGGACGGGGTCTCCTGGAAGAACTACATCATCTTCAGCCAGAGGAACAGCTTCGGCCGACTGCTGCCGAACACGACAGACTGCTCGAATGTGCCGCTGCCAGTGGGCGGCAAGAATATCCGCGCCGTGGACTATGATCCGATCTCGCATTACATTTACTGGGTAAGGAGGATTAGCAGAAGCTAAGCGCGGTGTCCCTAATATCCCTAATCCTTCTTTTTCTTTTTCAAGATCGAAGGCAGGAGTCACAGCATCAAGCGTTCTCTGGCAAATGGCACAAAGGTGAGCCTCTTGGCCAACTCCGGACAGCCGTTCGACATTGCAATCGACATCATTGGGCGGCTGCTCTTCTGGACCTGCTCCTACTCCAACAGCATTAACGTGACAAGGTGAATCTCTTTCTCTCCGATTCATCCGCACAATTGTGTTCCTAAAGCGTTGCCTCTTTTAGCTTCCTGGGTGAATCCGTAGGCGTCAACGATACCGGGGACTCGCAGAAGCCTCGCAACATTACCGTGCATGCCATGAAGGCGAGGCGTCTGCTCATCTCGACAGATGTCGGCAGCCATCAGGCCACCATTCGGGCCCGAGTCGATGGCAATGAGTCCGATAAGATCTACTATGCCCATGGCAAGCGAATCGATGGAAAGAACAAGTAAGCAACGAATATGGGGATCCTCTGGACAAGTGTAATCTCCTGTTCCCTCTCTACAGAAAAAAACGCTTGCTTCCATGCATATCCCGCAGGTGAACAACATTGCCGCCTAGGGGGATTTGTGTACTGGCTGGACGACAAGACCGGACTGGAGAGGATCACTGTCAACGGAGAGCGTCGTTCCGTAGAGCTGCAGCGTCTGTCGCAGTTCACCGACATCCGGGCCGTGTGGACACCGGATGCGAAAGTGCTGCACAGTCGCACAAAGTGTGTCCACATCTGCATAGCCAGTGGGGTGTGACACGCAGCACGCGCGACGTCTGCTCGTGCTCCCTGCATCTGATGCTGCTGGAGGACAAGGAGAACTACAGCGTGTATCCGGCCAGATAATTTTAAGTGGCGGGAGTAGTGACATGAACAACGACTGTATATCCGCATCCTGGCGCTGTGACAAAAGGACTGCCCGGCGGATCAGTTCAGCTGACAGTCAGCCGAGGGCAGCGACAAAACTCTGATCTGCGATGGTACCACTTGTGACAACTGTGACAATGTTCACGATGAGGCCGACTGCTGCAAGCGGCCAGGAGAGTTTCAGTGTCCCATCAACAAGGTGAGTGGAAAGATACGATATCTGCCCAAATTCCTAAACTAACAATATCCTACTCCACCTTCCCACAGCTTTGCATCGGCCGCCCTGCTCTGTGATGGCCCTGCCTCGGATATTTTCGCGCACCGAGCCAAAGAATCGAGCACTAATGGCTCCATCGAAGAAATTAAGTAAGCAGTAAGCATAGCCAAAAATAATTGAAAATCACTGCATACTGATATTCTCCTCGCAGGGAAGCACGCCGTCAAGTACTCCCTTTTAAAGACTTTAAAAGTACAATAGAGAACCTGCCGGATATTGCATCTGAGGTCCAACGCGACCAAGCTGCGGATGAAGATGCAGCGAAAAGACTCTGGACGAGTGCGCCAGGTTACCACTACCACAATGCCTTCTACAAAGACCCCAGGTCCGAAGGCGACACCAGTTTAAGGTGCGCGCTTGTCCCCAACGAACGAAGGACAAGTTGCTCAGTATGCCAAAAGCGGAAGAGGATGATTCGCCCGAAGAGTTTCAGCATGAGTAGGCCAAGTAAGTATAAGTACCACCATATGTATGACACATTATTGGCTAATTCTCGACCATTGACAGATTGGGAAAGTTCTTTTCTCCGGTAACCTTCTACGCCTTTGCAAAATACGCGGATAAGGAAACAAAACCGAAACAAATAAACACGGAAGAAGTCAAGCCCGATGGCAACTAAAAAGGCATTCTACATGGCTATGGAAAAGCGAAAGTCCACCAATATCTCTGAGGCAACTCCTGCTCTTATTGCGAAGTTGCTAGCATCTGGCTATCCCGTTAATGAAACAGCAGTCAAGTTTTTAGCGGAGTATAGTCCGGTCAAACAGTCCAAGAGCTCGAGAGGCATCGGGAACCGTGTACGTCGGACCAGACAGCTGGCCTATTTGCATACCCAGCCACGAGGAAAGGATCTGAGTTAATAAAAGTAACTTGTACCAAGATATAAAATGACTATATTATATAAATTAACAAGGAAAGGCGAAATTAAATTCGAAATGTTAGCTGCCAGCTGTTGTGTCCCCACCTAAGCTTCAGATTCCTGCCGTTGGAGCTCCTATCTTAGCTCCTGCTGATCAGCCAAGGGAAGCTGCTGCCAATAGGACACAACCACGTCCAATTATAAGCAGTCAACGGAATCCCCATGAACGTGACTTGTTTGCTGCCCTTCGGCAATCACCGTCAAGCGATGATCCGCCTTCTACTTCATCCTCGCCCAGATCCTCGCCTGCCATTGGCCACAGGAATACATCTGCTCGCTTGCCAATTGCATCGGAGGCCTCTCTGAGCTCCAGCAACAGCAGCACCGTCCATCACCCACCGCCAAGGCTATTCGACGAAGCTGTTCCCCCACAAATTCACAGGAAAACCGAGGCTAATCCCAGCCCAATTAAGCGCAAGCCTGTAAATCTCTTTAATGATGATGAATTCAATTCTTTAATGTCTGAAATCGTGGACAAGGTGCAGACCAAGGCGGGAAACAACTCAACATCCGCATCAACGGAACAAGTTGTCCGAAGAAAAGAAGCCAGTGGTTTAAGCACCCAAACAGGACGCGCCCAAGCAGATCAATGAGATTGAATCCACTCAGCCCAAGCCCAAAACTGATGACAGTCCACCTTGGACTTGAGTCCCATTCCAACGCAGACTTTAAACAGTGTCTTCATATTTTCAAAGGTATATTTAAGAACAAGGGGTATAGAAACTTCCATACGAAGGTTTTTTTAATTTTCGCTATCTCAAATCGTACTTCCGTGCATTATTTATTCCAATGGATTGCTTTTAAATCCTTTTCGCTCATTCACTTTAAAATAATGTATATTTGGCGCTCAAGTTTGGTGGGACCTTGCTCTCTTTTTTTGGGATTTGGGATTCTAGCAGCACTGTGCCTCAAAACATTTTGCATACCCTGGGGAAAAGGATATTATAGAATTAAGAATATGTTTGTCATCCCTGGCTCCAATTGATGCAAAAACAATTTAATCTCTGTTTTAAACCTATTTCAACGATATTTTAAAGCTTATTGTCTTCTTACAGAGACCAAGAATAGGTATCAGGATCGAGATATATATACAAGATACTAATAATATACATGAATATGTCTAAAACATATCAATTTGAGAAAAGGTCTTTATTAGTTACGTCTTATCTTCATATCATGTATATACTTTCATATAAAATTAACAAAATAGGGTATACAAAAGCCTATACTAGGGCTTACACGCAATATAGCGACTGTTTTTTTTGTTGAACTATTTTGTTTAAGCCTTGTTTTAGTCAAAATACAATAAAAGCAAGGACTAAAACTATCCAATCTTAAAAACAATTTATTCATCAACAGCGTAAAATTATTTGGGCAGAACTAAGAATTTTAGTTAGCCGGAATTATTCAACGGAATCTCTAAATTGAGCAATATGAACGACTATCCTCTTTCGTTTTTTTTCGCTTTTGACCTATTTCGCTAAAACCTTGTTTTGTTTGACCTATTTCACTAAAACCTTTTTTTAGACAAGATCCAATTAAAGCCAGTATTTAAAATAAGCCAGTTAAATAAAAAAGTAATTCATAAATCGTATAAAACTATGTGGGCATGGCAAAATGTTCTATCTAGCTAAATAATATTTGACGGAATATCAAAATTGAACAATAGGAACGACTATCCTCTTTCGATTTTTTACCACTTACGTTTGACCATTTTTGTCGCTAAAACCTTTAAACTTTTTTACGCAAAATGCAACAAAAATAGTGTTTAAAATAAGCCAGTCAAGTTTAAAATAGGTTATTTAATCGGATATAATTATGGCAGGCATGGCTAAAATTATTATCAAAATTGAGCAATAGTAACGATTTTTCTATTTTATTTGTTTGACCTGGGAATATTCGACGGCATAATCGGATAAAAATTGAGGCTGAATATGTATAATAGAGCTTGAATTTTTATTACGTTTATTTGTTTGACCTTTTCGCTAAAACCTTTTTTTAGACTAAATCCATTATATTTTTAAAATAAGCCAGTATAAAAATTTTCATAAATCGTAAAAATGAGACGGTATAAAATTTTTGGACGGTATATTTCTGAGGGTCGGACGGTAAATTTCTATTTGGCGCTTAAGTTTGGTGGGACTTTTTTGGGACTTTTTTTCCCCGCCACAATTTCCTTTTCAGCTCAACAATGTCCCTTACATTCCATACTCACTTACCACTTACGTTGCCACTGTTTTTTTGTTGACCTTTTTTGTTTAAACCTTGTTTTAGACGCAATAAAATAAAAAATAGTTCTTAAAAGTAGCTAATATTGTAGAAAATTTATTCATTAATGGCCTAAAATTATATGGGCAGAGCTAAAGGTTTTAGTTAGTCAGAATTATTCAACGAAATATCAAAATTGAGCAATAGTAACGATTTTTCTCTTACGTTTTATTTGTTTGACCTTTTTCGCAAAAAACCTTTTTTTAGGCAAAATCAAGTAAAAGCAAGTATTTAAATTAGGCCAGTAAAGTAGAAAATTGATTAATTAATCGGATAAAATTATGTGAGCAGGGCTGAGAGTCTTAGTTACTCAGCATTATTCAACGGAATATCAAAATTGAGCAATTGGAACGATTTTTTCTCTTACGTTTTATTTGTTTGACCTTTTCGCTAAAACCTTTTTTTAGACTAAATCCATTAAAAGCAAGTATTTAGAATAAGCCAGTTAAGTAAAAAATTGATTCATAAATCGTATAAAATTATGTGGGCATGGCAAAATGTTCTATCTAGCTAGTAATATTCGACGGAATATCAAAATTGAGGAATATGTATAATAGAGCTTGAATTCGTCAGTATATTTACGGTATATTTTTAAAATAAGACGGTATATTTTGGTATATTTCCTCGATAAATCTGTTTCTCATCCCTATTACCACGTGCGTTTTATTCCGCTTAAACCACGCGTTGTTCACATTTCGCCGAAAAAATTTGCCCAAAAGTAATCTATTTTAATTAGCTTGACTGACTGAAAACATTTTAACTAGCAAAATGGCACAAAAGAAACGCGCTGTAGTCCCTGCAAAGAAGTCCGAGAATGGTGTTAAGAAGCCAGTCGGCAACAAGCGCGGGCCAAAGCCAAAGGCGGCACAGATCGACGAGGAGGTTGTGGCCACCCAAACGCGGACAAGGCAGTCAAAAAAAAAGCTAGAGCAACAAGTGCAGCAAAGCGAGGATGAGTCCGATTCCGAGGAGGAGCAGAGTGGCGTCAAATCTGAGGATGGCAGCGATTCCGAGGTAAGTTTCACAGACAGCACGCTTCACGAAGAGCCGTAAGAAAAACCGCGTGTTTTGTGTTTTTTGTATTTGTAGGAAGAAAAAGGTTCAGATTTAATTGATGATGAAGCTGTTGAAGACGATGACGATGAGGAGGATGATGATGATGATGACGAGGAAGATGATGACGATGAAGAATCTGAGGAAGAACCTGGCCAGCTTTCAAAAGCAGGAAAACAACTGTCCGATTCCGAAGACGATGCACCTGTTGAGGCTCCCATAGCCAAGAAAGGCAAGGAAGCTGCCCCAGCAGCAGCAGCAGCAGCTGCGGCGTCACCCAAAAAGGGCGGCATTCCAAAAATCACTGTTGGCAAGATTCCAGCGGATGTTCCCAAGGATCAGGTTATTCACGTCTCCAACATACCAAATGGTACGTTACTTAACACCTTTTTCTTTCAAGTTAGATGATTTCTGGTGGTCGTTTTGCATTTGAGCTCACATTTAGATTTGCTTTAAACATTTTTTTCAGAATACAAACATCTTGATTTGGTTGCTCAGTTCACCAAATTCGGGCCCCTCGTTGCAGTGAATCGTATTAAGGGAAAGAATGACGGCAACACTGTTTTCATTGCCTTCGAGACATCTGCAGCGGCTGAGGCCGCTCTGGAAGCCAAGGAGAAGGCCTTGACTTTCTACGGCAATGTTTTGGTCGTGGGTCGGCCATTCAACAAGGATGATCTGAATAATCGCACTGTTGCCGTGGGACTAATTGGCCCCAATACCACCAAAGAGCAGTTGTCGACATTCTTCTCGAAGGTCGGTGATGTGGAGGCGGTCAACCTATCCAACAACCGCAACAACCCTACGGCTTTCGTGCGCTTCAAGTCTCTCGATTCCTTGCCCAAGGCTCTCAAGCTGCACGGCACCGAGTTGAACTCTCGCTTCATTACCGTTCGCGAGCCCTCGTACAAGCTCAACTCGAAAAAGTCGCCCGAGCGTACGCTGATCGTCGAGAATGGTGCCAAGCACGAGTCCTTCAAGTCCGATGTTATTGAGAAGATCTTCAAAAAGTACGGCGAGATTGTGGACATTGATGTTGTGTGCACCAACTATGTCCTAGCCTTTGTCACATTCAAGGAGCCAGAGCAGGCCGCCAAGGCGCTGCAGCAGCTCAATGGCAAGACTGTCAGCGACTTGGAGCTCAAGTTGGAGCAGTACACTTTCAACACATCGCCACGAACCGTTCTGGTGACAAATCTTGCCGCAGGTGGGTTTATATTAATTTTTTTCCATTCCCAGCACCATTTCCATACCAATATTTGTTTTCTTTTACTATTTGTAGATGTGACTGAGAGCGACCTACAGGATTTGCTAGGAGAGAGCGGCAAGATCGATTCCGTCACACTGCTGTCACACAAGGCCCTGGTCAAATTCGCCACCAACGACGGCTTCTGCAAGTCCTTCCTGTGCAATGAGCGCGTGGTGAAGAACCAGCCCATATTCCTAGAGCCCAACTCGATGCTGAAGCACAAGCTGCTCAAAAAGAAGTCGACTTTGCATCGCAACGGCGGCGGCAACCGCAAGCCAGCTCCAGGTGCCGCCGGCCCACCAAAGTTCAACAAATTCGGCAAGAAGCCTTTTAACAAACGGCCAGCCCAGGACAACGGTGCAAATCATGCTTGGAAGAAGGTCAAGCAGGAGGTCTAAACAGATTTTAGACTGGCTTAGTCTTAAGTTAATCCATAATCCATAAACGAAAAACGCCCCTCCCTGTAACCCAATGCGAAATAGTGCGTTGAATTTAGTCATTAAGTCTAGCGACGTCGTCGTTGTCGGTGTCGTCGCTTTTCCTCCTCCCCCATAAAAGATTTGTATATTACCCGATGTAAGGGCTGCTCTGCTGCCATTCACACCACCGAGCCGAAAGCTAAATAAAAAGAGTCGAGTAAATGCAAACAAACGTCTTTTGTCGTCTTGTCTGCCTATAAAGGCTGTGGGCCAATTTCATAAAAAAATGGTAAAAGTTGGTGCGAGAACAAATTGCAAATTACCAGCACGTACACACATTCTCCGCGTATGGGTGTACCGTATGGGTCTACGGGGGTACACTCCTCTCTGCCCCCGAGACAAATGATTCATTACACTTTGCACACGATGTCGCCGGTCGAGTGATTCATGCAAGCCAGCCAGCCAGTCAGCCAGCCTGCACTCCACACGCAAACTTTTTGATGGCCCTGCTCTGCAGTGGCGCTCCCATTGGCCGGCAGACCACTCGTAAGTTTCGTCTTTGTTCATGTCTTCTTGGCCACAATGCAAATGAGCAGAGGCGGCCAGCAGGCGGGGGGCCCATGCCCAGGTCAGTTGCATTACTGAAGTGAGGGCTTGGCTAGGTCACTGGCCATAATGAGCCCGATTCACGACGCCCCTTGGAGGACTGAATGGGGGTGTGTGTGACTCAAGGACTCTGACTGATTGGGGAGCTCCTTGATGGGATCTCCCCTCAGCAACAGTTGGTAAAGTAAGTAATTGCTCAACGGTGGGGGTGTTTCTTTTTTGTATATTTAACATTTATTAGTAATAAATTTTCTGTATTTGTCTGTAATATTTGTTAATTTCATTTTTGTCACTACACAAATATGTTTGTTCTTGTTGACTGATATATACTCGTATGTATGTATGTATATGGTTTAGATAGATGTATATCGGCATATAGTGTATCTTGTATATTTTCCATTTGTTGTATATGTATATTTGATAAATTATGTGTAGGTATTAGTTAGTTTTTGTTGTTCTCATTTAGTTGTTGCTTAGTTTTAGTATCTTTTGCCTTTCTCTTTAAATATATATTTTTGTTTAATTATTTGTTTAAAGTTCGTCCATGCATGCATGTATAATATATGTGTATAAAAAAGGAAATATTCCCAGGTCCGAGAGCCAAGGCCTAAATGCAACGGAAAATAAATTTCCAGCCATCCAGCCAGATGAGAGCAGCAGCAGGCCCCTGAATCCGTACCGTTCCGAGCCCCTCGGGCAGTATTGGTTATGAATCACTTAATCAGTCTCTCTTCGAACTAGACGATAATGGTTGTTGGGTTGGGGTTGGGTTTAGGGGGGACTGGGGCTGAGTCCGTCTGGCTAATTCAAGCACAACTAATTGGAGCCGTGAAGGTCTTTGACTGGGCTGGATATCAGGGTTGGAAGGGGCAAAGTCTCGTGTGTCTCAATGCTGCTTTCGACTCTTAAACTCTTTCAATAGATGTAATATAATAATTATCATAATTTAGCTTATGCTTTAGTTAGCAAATTACTAGTAATAAGGCAAATGAAAGTGAAGGGCACTGGGGGCGGGGCTGGGCAAACCGAATAACGCAAATCAACCAACCAACTCTCTAAAAACAACTACGAATACGATAGATGGATAGGATCGATCGATCGCATAGGTTTATCTATGTAATACATACTTATGTATTGTATTACTGCATGCATTGTATATTTGATTTATGTATGTAAATAGAGGCAAAACTTTCAACTCTAGCAACTTAATATCTAGAAACTGATCCACATTTCCACTCGATAGGGCAGGGGAGGTGTTTACTTTCACAAAAGCAGGCAAAATTGGTTTTCTCAATACAATAAATTCGAGTCGTTGACGCTTTGGTATCTCTCATTCCATATATATATTGAATCGGGATCTATATATACTATAACCGAAGGGATAAATTAAAAAATAATTACAAATAAAATAAAACAAATCAAAAGTTGTAATTTTTCCTTTTTAAGTATTTTTTTGTTCGTTTTTGTTTAATTTTTAAATGGTAATATCGTTTTAAACATACAGTATATGTATAGAGAGTGTGTGTTCCGGGGAAGGTGCTGTAGAGTTACATTAAATGTTCGTTCTGCTGATTGTTTGCTGATGTTTGTCTTTAACAAATTAAAAAATAATAATACAATTCAACCACTTTCTTGGTACCATAAAAAACTGCTTTTAAAATATGTTAAAACAGAAAACTTTTGAAGATTTTTTTTTTTTCGCTTTTGGGTTGTTTTTTTTTTGCTGAAATTAAAATGATACACTGGGTTAAGATTTTGATTGCTCTTCGGTTTTGAAGCAAATTCAATTTTTGTAACTCTTCTTTTAAGTAAACTTGGAGGAACGTATACAAAACATTTTTAAATCAATAAAATATATGCGTGTGTGCTTGGAGGACAGTTAAAACATATCGATTCTTGCTTGAATCCTTTAGTAATATTATAAGTTCTTTCTTTTTGTTTTCGTTTTTAATGGTTAGCAGTCTAACATTTCAGCTGCGCAAATTTTGTTTGCTTTTCTTTCTTGTTCGATTAGTTTTGATTTTTTTATGGTTTTTTTTTCTTCCTATTAACTTGTTAGAACGCCGACTAATAGCTACAGTTATACTTTTTCTTGTTCATCCTACACGATATTTTTTCATAGTTTTATTTGATTTTTGTTGTTTTTTTTGCATTTTCCCTTTTTGACAATGTTTTTTGTGTTTTTATTTGGGGGACTTGTTTCTTTCGCAAATCGGTTTTCTTTTCCTTTAAAAATGTTGCAAAAATGACAATTATTTTGTGGTTTTTAGCGATGCGCTTGGGTGCCGTCGTGCCGTTCGGAGCAATACAAAAATTTCGCTTAGCACATGGGCGAAAGAAATAACAGAGCGTGTGAGGAACAATTACTAAAAAAAACTTAAATAAATGAGCGAGAAAAAACAGAGCACACCATATATAATCATTTGCCACAGCGGTACAAAAAACCTTCACAAAATAGCACAAAACGTTGCTTTCGCTCTGGGGCTTCGTTTTAATAACATACATTTAATATATATATAAATATCTATAAAGAAATCGAAATCGTAGTCGATGTATAAATAGATCGGTTCGGTTCGATTGCATTGGAGCATCGGTATCGGGGCCCACAATTCACAATTCGGGTTCGATTTTCTGTCTTAAAGTTTTCCGTTTCTTTCCCCATCTTATTTTCCTTTCTGCTTATCCGCGCGCGCACAAAATACTTTCGCTTAATATGTTTATAATATTAGTAAAGTAGTTCTCGTGGTTTTCCCCTAGAAATCCAGCAGGGACACCTCAGCGGGTGGAGCTGGAGCTGCAGCTGGTGCCTGTTCCTGATCCTGGGACACTGGGAACTCCTCTGCGACGACCTCTGCCTCGTGTGATCCGTTGCCGTTCTGGGTAATGGGTGGCTGCTGCTCCTCCTCGCCATTGGTGGCCGGAGGAGCCGGCTCAGCCGGCACTGGTTTCCTAATGGGGGCTCCAGGAGCTGCACCCTTCATCGGGGTGGGCACCTTGCGCGCCTTTATAGCGGCCGGCGAGGCTTTGGAAGCGGCTGCGGTTTCTTTGGCTTTCGGTTTCAGCGGTGTGGTGGAGGCGCTTCCGGTTGACTTCAGTGGCGACGCCCTGAGCGTGTTGTTGCTGGGCTTCAGGGGCGAGGACTTGCGCTGGGCCGTAGTCGTGGTCGAGCTCGAGGCCAGCAGGGAGCGTCGCGTGGTGGTGGTGCTGCTGGTGCTGGTTGTTCCGCTGGCCGTCGAGTGCGTGAACTTGGGTGCCGGGCGTGCTGTGAAAGTCTTTGTAGTCGATGTGGTAGTAGATCCAGTGCCTGTGCCATTGGCCGTTGTGGCTGACTTGACGCGAGTAGTGGTGGTGGTAGTAGTGCTGCTGCCTGCGGTGCTCTTGCCCAGTCCATTGGTCGTTGGCTTTGTGGGGCTACGAGCGCTCTGCGAGGATGCACTCGCTGTGGAAGCAGTAGTCGCCGTCTTGCGGACTGTGCTGGCGCCAGTAGGGGCGGCGCTGCGCGGCGACGGCACCTTCGGCTTGGGTGCAGCAGTGCTGGTAGTAGTCGCCGAACGTGGCTTGGCCAGGCTGCTGGCGCTGCTGGCACCAGTTCCATTGGCCGAGGCCGAAGTGAGCGGCTTGCGTGCCGCCAGGCTGGCAGAAGCAGCGCTGCGAGCGGCTGTCGTTGTGCTGGTCGTCGTCTTGGTCAAAGTGCTGCCCAGGGGCTTGCTGGCCAACGGCTTGCTGGCGGGAGCCGTACGGCTGGCCGGAGCTGTCGCTGGCCGTGCACTGGCTGTAGTGGTCCTGGGTGCCGGCTTGGCAGCAGCGGCTCCCACCGAGCTGGTCAGCGGCTTGCGGGCAGTGGTCGCCGGCTTGCCAGCTGTCGACGACGATGCAGGCGTGGGCCTGGGAGCCACTGGTGCCGTCCGAGGGCGTGGGGCAGCCGCCTTCGGTGCTGCTGTTGTTGTTGTTGTTGTGGAGCCTGTTGCGGGCTTCTTTGCCGCAGAAGGAGCTGCTGGCTTGGGCTTGGCAGCAGCCGTAGTGGTTGCAGGCTTGGCAGCCGGCTTCTTGGCATCAGTGGGAGTTGATTTTCCCTTGGCCTTGGCTGCGGCAACGGCTGTGCCGGCAACAGCGGCTGCAGCTGCAGCCACCACAGCAGCAGCGGCGACCACGGGGGGCTCCTCGGCAACGGGTTCGCTGGCGGCCACAGGGATTGGCTCTTCTTCAGCCACTGGAGTGTCGTCCAGGTCAAATGCATAAGAAACGGGTTTTACTGCTTCGGAAGTTACTTCAGAGCTCACAGACAGCTCGGGCTCGTGAAGAGCCGGAGCTGGTGCCTCCACAGCTGGCTCAGAGTAGAGCAGCACCGATGGCTCCCTAATCTCCTCCTGCTGGAGGACCGGCTCTGGGGTGGCATTGCTCTCGAAGCCATTGAAAAAGGGTGCAGCAGCCTCAGCTGGAGCTGGAGACGCAGCAGCAGCAAAGTCGGGGAACACGCTGACGGGTGCGGGGGCGGCGGCTTCAGGCTCAGGGCTAATCTTGTACTCCTCCTCGATGAGTTCCTCTTGCAATTGCAGCTGGTTGAAGTTTTCCTGTATTTCCGGTTGCAGCTCTTGGGCCACGATGACTTCCTCGGCCAAGTGTGCGGGCGTGAATGGCGCAGCAAATGGATTGATTCCCGGTGACGGGGCGAACTGCTCCTCCTCCTGCACCTCCACCTCCGCCTCCGCCTCGACGGAGCGTTGAGCCTCATAGCCGGAAGCTGCATTGAAGGCAGCGTACTCCTCCACCTGCGGAAAAGGAAAGGAAACAAGTGGGTAGAAAAGATTATTAAGTGACGTGGAAAAGATTCGGGGATTCGGGGGAATTGGAAATGCTAGGCACCACACCCCGAAGATGACTAAACCAAAATACAATTATCAACAACATCATCATCATCATCGCCGAAAGACAACAAAAAGAAGCATTTGGTAAGTGTCTGGCTCTCCATTGTCGCTGTCTTCCAGTCTCCCGTTTGTCTGGAAATCCCCCTTCTTGAACTTTTCAGTGCTGTTAAATCGATAAATGCAATAAGCCCCCGTCCATTGAAAGACATCTCCGTTTGTCTGGGGGCAACACACACAGCAAAATGGTGGCACAACAGTTTTCCCTCTGCGCGTTACTTATGGCATTATTGCTCATGGCTCGTAAAAATATCTGACAGATGCAGCACCCAAAGTATTTTGTGCTCCTACGAAAATAAATCACACCATGAAGACAGACAGACAAATTTCCAGCTAAATAAATACGGAGGGAAAACAGGAATGAATATCATCTGGGCTGGGCTGTGTGCATGCCCCACATGCTCCACATACTCGTATATAAAAGCAAGTGGATGGAATATTTTTATATCGGAACATATAACCGCAAGAACCTAAAGCGACCGCGCCCCAAAGCAGGCAATATTTATATATATTTTCAGGAAGGATTTTTGACGAAAAGAAATCAACTAAAGTGCTTTTAAATGGTGCATGTTTTATTGGACAATCTTGCGTGGCACGAATAAACACCATCCCCCGCAGCAACCCACATCCCATATCCCACATCCATAGGTAACACTGTAAAAGTAATCCCAAAATGTGGTACAAAGTTGGCAGCCCTTTCAGGACGATGCACTCACCCCCCGGCCCGGCCCGGCCCGAGAGTAACGTAACTGTAAATTTCGGAGTAAACTAAGGGGAGTGTTGTCTGCGCATTTGCCAGGGAGGGTCCAGGGTTGACACGCAGACACATTACTAATGCATACAAATTATGATAATGATGACATCAGCCCAGAGAAGAGCCCAGAGAACTTGTGAAAGTGAGAAAGCAAGCAGCAGCAGCAGCAACAGGAACAGCCCCCCGACAATGTCATGACAGTTGCTGGACAGTATTCCAGCCCCATGTCCCACTGTATTACCAACAACCAGACCGCAGGCACAGAGCCAAACCAGCGATGACATGGCCAGGGCATACATACTCGTACATACACAACAACAACAACTAAAGATAGAGAAAGAAAGAAGGAAAAAAGTCAGATGACAGGAAACGTGTCAGTGACTTAGTAGTGTGACTCGGCGTTAGTTTTGGCGCAGGGGAAAATGTAACGTTAACATTTTTTCCGGCACTTTTCTTCTATGGCACGCAAAGACCAGGCCACACCGCACCACCGCATCGACCCACACCGCAGCACATCGGAGCACATCGCACCACAGAGAGCGATCTGAAACTCTAAAATGTCATTGACCAGTAAATGCCACCAGCCGGGGCCCCGTTCGTTGCCAGGTCCCGGGTTGCCAGGTTTCCCAGCTCCCAGTTCGGTTGCCCACTTTTAGCCCACTCGCCTCGCGCAATTGCTGGCTGGGCTGGTCGGACTTTCTTTTGCTTTACTCTCCTCTCTCCACTGCTTTACTCTGCTTGGACTGTTGCTCAAGCGTAATGGGGTTAAAAGTGAGCTGAAGCGAATAAGTCAAAAAAAAAAAACAAAAAGAAAGAAAGAAGCATGGAAGACAAACCCCAGCTTAGTCAGAGCTCTCGCGAGACTTAGTTCCTTGCCCCATGACTCATCGTCGCTGCTATTTGCTAATCAATCATGACTAGAAGTGATGTAATACGCGTTTTCAAATAACTCTGCAAGCCATTCCATTCCATTGCCCCTCTCCCTCCCTTTCAACTGTCTTTCGCTGCTGTGTGCATTTTAATCGCCGCGATAATTGCTCGGTATTTTATCAGTGTGGAAGTTGATAGCCGCACAAGTTGGCAGCGCTCTCTGCGGCCGCGATTGCCGGCCGGCCGGCAGGCCCGGCCCGTCCGCCCGGTGTGTTAATTGAGTGTTTTGCTTTTTATTTTTGCACAAATAATCTATTTGGCCAACCAATACTCGTACTTTTGCACACACAAATGTGTACAGTGGGCACACACAATGTATAACAATTTGCACATTCAATTTGTGGTCCACTAAATCGGATTATGAAAGAGATTTCACTGTGTGCTAGAGTACTGCAAACCTACGTGTGCGTTCCTCTCTCCCTCTCTCTGTCTATTTACAAATCATTTTGGCATTCGAAGAAGCCGGCAGCAAATATATACATACACAGAAAAAGAAATAGGAGCAAAGCTTTTGATACCCTGGCTGCTATGTCCATATACTCGTATGAAATTTCATATCTGATTTAAACCCAAATTGGTTAAGCTTTACATATACACATAGGTTTACGGCTGATGCTTATCAGAAATACATAAATAAATATATAAACTTTACGGGTTCCTTCTTTGCACGTAGTAAATACTTGAGTAAAATCATAATACTCTCTCTGAAAGAGTACAACAATGGGTCTCCGTCTCTCACACACTCATTGATTTGCTCAACGAGGCGTCAACGGTCGCCGTCACCGGCTCTGCCGCTGTTGGTGGGTGGTTTTGTTGGTGTTGGTGTGTGTCTGTCCGTGCTTTTTGCCGCTTGCCAAAAGGCAAACAAAGAACGCAACGATGACATCAACAATTTCTAGTTGCGGCTGGGCTGGCTCTCATGTGAATTTTTGGCTTTGGATAATTGCAAAAAAGTGCGCAGCAAATGAAGAAATTGCACGAAAGTTGACGTCAACTTGTGCGATTCAGAGAAAGAGAGGGAGCGAGAGAGAGAAATGTACAATCAGTTAAGTGAGAGTGCGACTGGGGGGCAGGTAAAAGAGAGCAAAAGAAAAAGAATTAAACACAAAAATCAAGTTCAACAGATGGCGTTGTATGTGGATTTGCATGAGCAGAAGGAGGAGGAGGAGAATGATCGCATGAGCAGGAGCGGAGCTGACTGTACGGTTGTTTTAGTATGAACAAATAGCCGGCTATAATTTTATACAGAAAATCCGCACACAAGCGTACAAGACAATTTATAGAGTCGCAAATTTGTGCGCAAATACAACAAATCACTGGTATTGAGTCGTCCATGTCTTTGCCGGGCCTTCCTCCACCTCCCCACGCTCCCCCTACTGCTGCTGCCGCTGCTGCTATGCGACATTCGACATTCAATGTTCGACGTTCGATGTACGCGACGTCCGACCGACCCAACGGTTGCCGTTTGCTGCCACACATGGCTCGTTAGACAGCCAAAACTGGGCACCGCGGAGCTGGGCAGAGGCACACAGTGGAAATGAGACACACTCTCTAAGGAGGAAAGAGGAGAGGCGCAACAGACCGACCACAGTGGCCATTAGGTTTGTACAAAAATGGAATGCAATTGACAGTCGCTGCGCAGGGTCTCTATCGGTCCAAACTGTCAACCGTTTTTGGCCATGCACACGCATATACACACTCATTCACTAACCATAAAAGTATGTACATGTATGCACAAAATGATTATAATAATCAACCACAATAAAATAGCTTAATGTTCCACTGTCTTGGGCCGTTCCCTTTTCATACGCACAATTCGCATTCGCCGCCGGCTGTCTGATGATCCATGATGTTCTATGGCGACGCTCTTGATGATCTGATCATAGCATGGGGGAGGGGGAGGGTCAGTGGAAGAGGGGCACACGCACTCTCATCAAAGGAGAAAAAGAGATAGAGAGGGGGCATAAACTTTCCAAATACAATGCCAAATAAAGCGAAAAAGTTTGCTCTTTGCAATTTTTATTTGACTTTTGCATGTATTCCCTCCCTTATGCGAGTGTGTGTGTGCGTGCGTAATGAAGTGTGGCTGCTGCTGCTGTTTTTGCTTTTGCTTCTATTGGGGCTGTGCGGCTATGTAATTTCTATTTTTAAATATGCGAAACAAAAAATTGTTGACAAATCAAAAGGAAAAGAAGGAGAAATTCAAGAGTGCGGGCAGTAGCGACCCAACCGATGCCCTGTAAACTGTGAATCATCCAGAAATTGCCAAATCCTCTCATCTCTATTTCTTTTTTGTTTGCCAGAGAGAGAGAGAGAGGGAGACACTAATATGCCCGGCAGCGCTGTTTGTATGCAAACTGCGCTCACTCTGAATTCTCTTCCTCTACCTCTACCTCTCTCTCTTTCGTATTCTCTGTTTATCCTGCTTGGTTAACTGTGCCGCGGCAATTATGATGAGCAATAAATGTTGAAACCGTGTGGCAAGCCAGCAAGCAGGCAGCCAGGCAACATGCAGTATGCCACATGCAACTGGAGAGGAACACGCAACATGCAGCCAGCGCTGAGCGCATGAGCATATATTCTATTGTTTCCACCTTATTATTTTTTTTTGGTAGATGCAGACGCGGCTCATGTGCTGCTGCTGCTGCACATCATTAATCTCCCAATGGTGATTAATGGAAAATGTTATATGTATTTTCATCATTCTTACACACAAAGTTACTGCCGCTGCTGCTGCTGCGACTGCGCTGCAGTTGCACTGAGGCATGAAGCAAATCCACCTTTTGTGCATTTTAATTAAGTTTTTTTTTGTATTTGTGTACCCTTGGAGGAGGGTATTGCAATTCTGATCAGAAGATCTGCTGAACTATAGGCAAAGACAGGGCAACGACAAACCCAGACAAACCCAAAATCCAGGCTGAAAAAATCGTGTACCATTGAAATGTATGGGCGTTGGTCATTCTATTCTTTATATTTATATTATCTTTTCTAGGAGCCCGTCAGAGTTATGATTGATCTGAAAGGGTCTATCGTTCTACTCTAGCTTTTTGCTTGCCCCTTCTTCTCTCTCTCTCTGCTTTCTCTGCTTTCATATCAATGCGGAAATGACTTAGGTCAAGAAAATGCACTGAGACATTTTCTCTTTATGTGCTCTTATGTATTTTCTTCTCTAAGTTTGTTTTTGGTATGACTCTTTTCGGTTCTGTTTTGTTGCGTTTTCAGTTCACGGCTCATTATGGCCCCGTAATCAAATCGGTCTTGCGCTTAGTCAGCCACTCGCTCGAAAAATGTCAATGAGTCGGCGGCCTTGTGGGGCGTGGTCGCCCCCCGGGGAGAGTGCTTCTGTCCATCATTCTCTAAATATAATTTCGGACAATTAGCGATACACAGACTCAACGCCAACTCATCCAAGCCTCGGGGCTCAGCCCCGGCTCGGACTCAATGAATTATGGCGGCGCTCTGGCATAAATAATACAAAAAATTAATAAACTACAATAAAAAAAAATGCAAAAAACAAAAAAAGAACTAGATACAGCGCAAATTGTGTAGGAAAACCGGCAAACGGCCATGGCAACATTTTCGCAAGCCAGACGAAAAAAAAAAACAAAAAAAGCACCAAAGATCTCAAGAAAAGAAATAAAGCAGGGCACAAACTGGCAAGAGTTGGACACAGACACAGACACAGATACGGATACGGATACGTGGAGGGGGAGGAGAGGAGAGGGATAGAGTCAAGACAACAACCAACAAAAATTTGCGAAACCATGTTGCCACATGATAATCATAATGATGATGATAATGATGATGATGATGAGGTCGGTCTAGCTGGATGGAGCGCTGTCTGAAGTGTTTTGTGGCAACAGAGGCATGATGGGGCGCACAAGCGAAAAAGAAACAAAAACGAATCATATCCAAAAGAATAGAAAGTTAATTATGTTTTATAATTTTTGCTTTTTGCTTTTGTACTTTGGAGAGTTCCCAAGTTCCAAAAGAAAAGCCCAACGCGATGCCGCCAAGAGGATGGGATGGTGATGATGATGTTGGGGCATGTTCTCCTCTGCGGTTGCTCTGTTGCCGATGGCATTTTCGCTCGGTTTTGACAGAAAGGAAAGGAAAATTTTGTATGAGGCTTGTCCAAAATAAATATGAGAAAATCTGCCAATTTTTTCCCCCCATTTTGTTTGTAATTTGTTTAGGAAACCACAAAAATGAAAATAAAAAATGTTCATGCAGAAAATTTATTAGATGGAACTTTTCTTTTTTCTTTCTTTGGATTTATGCAGAAAGTTTCGAGACTAGACATTGGATTAGAAGGGAAAATGCGGAAGAAAAATGTACACAGACCCCGAACCAGACCCAGACACAGGGCACAAGATAAAATGAAACTTTGAAGATGCAAAAGTTTCATTTAACTAGAAACAGGACATAAAGAAATGTAGAGATTACTATCTGGTTGCTTTTTAAATCCACAGTGGATCGAAAACCCAGGCTCTCATATGGGAAACATTTCTACACTTTTTGTAATCCCAATTTGCTGTATCTTTCGGATCCATCAAAAAAAAATACCAAGTGCATTTTATTATTTCAATTAATTTTCTGTGAAGTTCGATGATAAATCAGTTCTCCCTCCAAATGGGATTGGGAATGGGAAATGAGAATGGGAATGGTAATGGGTTCTTGGCCAAGTGAAAGGCCAGATTGGTTTGCCCCAAAGACAGAGCCAGAGCCAGTGCACACTCCCCTCTCCATAAATCCATTTGGTAATGTGATAAAGATGCACAGCAAAAGATACAGCTACATTTGCCAGTACGAAACAAAAAGGAAAAACAACAAAACCGACAAGAAAATGCAATGTGGAAGGCGACGGACATGAAACAGATTTAACTGCGGCTATTTCTCGGCTTGTTTTTGTTTTTTTTGTGTGTTGTTTTTGGTTCTTTTGTGAAAGTATTCAACGGATACAGAATGTACCGAAAAGATACAATTACAAAAAGAAAGAAAAGAAATAAAGAAACGAAACGAAACCACATTGCAGTCATCCGATAGATACATTAGAATGGAGCACCGCCGCAGCAGCAGCAGCCGCAGCCGCAGCCATGAAATTGACTGGCTTTGTTGGCCAACAGTTGGACTCTCGGCCTGGCCATAAACCGAAAACGCTCCAAAGGAGGGTCCCCCTCCACCAATCAAAACGGCCTGCAGAGAGAGAGGAGGCAGGGAGGGAGGGAAGAGAGGGTATCTAGCAAATTCATAATAGTGCAAAATATGAGATACAAAAAGAGCATGAAACAGCGGCCAAAAGAAATTGTTAATAGCACAAATGGTAATAAAACACCTGGCCAAGTTTGTTGGCCAGCACGAACATTGGTTTGGCAATTGGCAGCAGCAGCAGCAACAGCTAAGAGCCAACAGCTCTTCTGTGGCTCTTCTGCCATAGATACTCGTCGTACTTCTGCCACTTTTTATTTTATGAGTTCTTTAGCATTGGGGGCCCCGAAGCTCTAGACAAAGGCAAGGCGAGGCAAGGCAAAAAGCCTTGTGGCTAATGGCCAATGCCTTGGCGTTGGCTTTGGCTTTGGCTTCACACTCTCTTCGGCGAAGATGTGGCTGTGGCAGGGGAAGTGCAATCATCTCTGGACAATTTGAAAGTTGGAGCTCCACTAAACTATCCATAGAAGCAGGCCGAGGAGACTCCCCTCCCATTCCATCCAGACCATTCCAGACCGTTCCGTTCTGTTCTGTCAATTTCTATAGATAGATGTTGGCGAGGGCCCCCCAAAGCAAATGGAAGTCTCTTCTGTTATTAAATTTGACGGTTTGTTGGTGTCTTTGCTTCTTGCTTCTTGTTTTTTGTTGTTTCTCTATCTGTATCTGTTTTTATGATTAATTAAAGTAAATTGACCCGCAGGTTGAGCCGCAGACCGGTCTAAACATTTTCCTCTATTCTCGGAATTTATTTTGCACAATTTTCTTTTATGACAAACATGATCCATGACTCCAGGGCTCCAACCAGGCTAGAACTCCACATTTACTTTTATTTATGATCCATTTATCCACCCATATTCCTGCTCTCGCTCTGCCTCTCTCTTTCTCTGCACGACTTGTGTGGCATTAGAAATGGAATCCAGGCAGAGATAACTCGAACTATAAATAGAGGTTTGCCTTTCCTTCCAGAAGAAGTTACTATCAGGGAATGTTTATGGGATTTGGAGTGTGATTAATTGCGGGGCAAGTGTTCTGCGATAACTGCGATAAGCGAAGTGCATGGCAGCGGCTAAAAGCAAAGGAACCAAAGCGATATCTAAACATTTCTAGCAGATGACCAAATATTTTATTATAAAAATTAAGGAGAACCTCTCTAAAAGAAAAGGTGATACCTTGTCACTTCTCACGAATCAGACACCCTGTACTGCTAAGCTACTCTGTGAGAGAGAGAGAGAGCGAAGGGGGTTAATATAAGTGTTTAACAGTGATCGTACGAATTATAAATTTTTGAATAAAAATTAAATTATGAATTGTATTGTCAAATAATTATTAAATATTTAAAACAGAAATTTAATTAAAATGTATATGTTTATTCTATGCCGGGATATAAAGACTAAGACTAAGACTAAATCTCAGTCATCGGCTACATCGGCCGAGCTGGAATAGCTTTTGAGCGAAGCTCGGAGCCCCACTTTCAAAATCCACGCTAAAAATATCGTCTACGATAGAAATGTATGGGCGTCACGCATCTTAATATTACAGTCGAACTTCTCTATTACGAACTTCCGTACAACCAAGTTTTCTACATAACGAATTTAATTCCAGAACACTGCAATTTCCTTATAGTGAATATTTCTTTACTACGAATTTTTTCTATGCCCATAACTCGAATGCTCATGTGCTTTCGATATCCCTATAACGAATTTTTTTCAATTATTTTGATTGCGATTTCCTTCCAAAACAAGAGTAAAAATGTGTTTGGGGAAGTCCGGGACTATTAATGTGGGTAGAGGTAGGGGTAGAGGTTGATAGTAAGCAAAATGTCGAAGCGTATGGGAGAGAAGGCAAAAGAATTCGCTGTAGCATTGGGATACTTAGAGTTTGAGGCAAGTGTAGGATGGTTGGATAAATTAGACAAATGTATTTGCTTCCCTTAACAGCCTTGAAGTTTTTGTTGACGCAACAAAAATAAAAAAAAAATTAAAAATTATTTTCAAGCAAAATAACCTTAAAAAAAATTTCTTTTTACGGATTCTATATGACGAACATTCCGTATAACGAATTTTTTTGGTCCCCTTGAGATTCGCTATATGGAAGTTCGACTGTATATTGTCTCCGGTTCGACTCACGTCACGCCGATAAGGGTTTTTGTTTTGCTTTTAGAATGCTTAGATGACCAAATATTAGAGTACCGATCAATAAATGCGTCTATTTTCAAACAAATTAGATAGCAATAGTGATTAGTCATAGTAGGAATATCATTTTTAATATTGGATCCCCTATAGACAGATCTTTTCATAAAAACAAAATTCTATAAACCACATCTAAAGAAAGCAAATGAATGCTTTTATAAACAACATCTGATCTTTCAGATCTTTATGTGAGTTTCCTTTCCATGTTTTCAGGTTTTTTTATAGCACTAAATGTGACAAAATTATTTTAATTTCCAACTAAATTTAACCAGTTTAATGGCTCTACCAAGACACGGGGCCACAACACAGCAGACTTGGTTCTCAGGTTTTACTATCCCAATCCTCTCTCTCCCTCTGTCGCTCTCTCTATTCCAACAAGATGTTATTGTCGCCGAAAGAAACTGTTATGTCTTGTTAGACATGCATTAAATCTCCATTCGAGAGCGGATGGGCAGCACTTAGAAGACAAATAGGTTCAGTTTAAGGCGGGTACCCAGCTCTGGCATGAAAACATCAATCTTGCGGATAGTTTTCCTCGCCGAAAACATACAGCAGGGGCTGGGGCTGGGGCCGGAGTTGGGGCGGAAGACAGATGACTGCAGTGAGTGGATCGTCGTTGGGATGGCCTCTTTCTGGAATGTCTTTCAATTAACAGCACACACACAACACTCTTTCTTTTTCGCAACTGGATGGATGACACACCCCACTGGATACCAGCCCACTGCTTCAGCCTCGAAGCGATTAAATTCTATTTTTGTGCCGAGGGGAGACCTCTCTGGAGTTGGGGCTGCCAGCTTGCCATCCTTGCCAGCATCGCAGCATCCCAGCCAACCAGCCAACCAACCATCCATCCATCCATCCAATCCATCGCTGCAGGGGCCAAAAAACCAGGAACAGAACTGAACAGAAACATGCACCCAGCGACATTTTGTCTCCCGTTTTGAATAATGATTTTTTCGTGTAAGTATTCCTCTTACCCAGCTCCCTCCCTCCCGCCTTCCTGTCTCTCTCGTTCTTTGGGGTGTATGAAAAGCTATTGAACTTGGCACTTGGCAGAGGATTTTGCATTTTTATAAATACACTGACCAAAAAGAGGCAGGGGCAGCAGCAGAAGCAGCAGCAGGAAGCACTGGCACTGAGATCTATCTCAAAAGATGCAGCCAGCGAAAGTGCAGGGCGCTCATAAGTGTCGCCTCTCTCCACGAAACGGGCAAAAGTACAGATATATCAAATATATATATGCATGGTACATGGGGAAAATGTAAATTTAGATAACACATACAAATGCAGCGGCAAAAAGGCCGCACGAGATACTGTATCTGCCAGATACAAGCAAAGACTCTGGCTCTGATGATGCTGCCCCTGCTGCCTCTGCCGCTGCTGCTGCAAGCATTTTCTTTTGAACTCGAAATGTAAAATGCTGCAATTAATCGTCAAGTCGTCTCCGTCTGCCTGAGTTGGCCTGGGCCTCCTGGCCTGGAGGATTGGCAGCGTCGTCAAGTGCTCCTCCAGCCGTGTGTGCCTGCTTTTTGGCAATCAACTCCACAGTCAACCCACACAGCAGTCGCAGTGGCAGCAGTCGCAGTGGCAGTGGTAGCAGCAGCAATCATATTGCAGCAAGAGATTTCTTGTCTTGTCTTGCAATTGTTCTGCTTTTTGGCTTTTTGGGGCCTTCTCTGCAAAAAAAAAACCGAAACGAGTTTCGCACAGATACATACAGACATCCCCAGACATGTGGAGTTTTGAGATACATATACATATATGTACACACATCGGTATGTATATTATTTACTCCTCTCTCTCTCTCTTTCTCTCGTTCTGGCTGTCACTTAAGCGGTGTATACTTTTTGTCGTTTTCCTTTGGGCGTCTGTCGATAGGTGGGCAGCAGCAGTGGAGTCTGAGTCTGAGTCTGGGTCTATCTATCTATCTGTATCTCTAAGCACTTGTCCTGTGTGGGCAGACAAGGTTGGGTTCCATTGCGCCTTCTTCGCGTAGGTTTCAAAAGTACGAGAGAGCGAACAAAAATCAGACCAGACCAGACCAACCATTGCTTGCCCCACCACCAGCACCAGCACCACCGTCAAGCGTCAGGCGTCACTCAATTGCAATCGCATTCCCATAGTCATGGAGTGGCGCCTCGGCAAAAGCCACGTTGCATGAGTATCTGTTTGTGTGTGTGTGTGTGTGTGTGAACTAAATTACTATAGACAGAAAGAGAGTGAAGAAGCGAACTGCAATTTTAATTGAGCTAATAATCTTAATGGATTTTTCGATTTAATTATAGGCAAAGCTCTGAGGCTCCGGGGGCTGTTATGCCGAAAAGCATTTTGTAAGTCTGGGCCATAAATTGCTCCTAGGCCTCCCCCAAAACCCCCCTTAACCAGCCACGTGCTGGTGCTGCTGCTGCTGGGGTCAGGCCTTGGACTGCACAAATAAAAAGTTGCAGCCATCAAAAATGTGTTAATGGTATTCCAGCATGTGCCTGCGATTGAATATGCAGCTGTTTACTTGGAAACGGATCTATGCAAATTTGTAAGTGATTTTCTCTTTTTAAAGACTAGCACTCAGATCAGCAAAATGCCATATATTTTGCACCAGAGGTGCATGCTCTACCGTTACACTGTTATGTGATTTTTTACAAATAAAAACAGCCAAAAATTCAAATTTTTTGTATGCAAGAAAGCAATACTCCATTATTTGTGGGCACTGTGGTGCTGGAAGACGATAATGCATGGATATAATCCATATAATCGGCGTTCTTTCGACTGTCTTAATTAGATCAAGTTTGTGTCTTCATTATTGCATTTTCTAACCGACTGGCACCTTCTCGCTTGTTTCCCTCCATTTTTGTTGTCCCTGGCTTGACAGGTTTAAAACAATAAGGACACTAATTTTTATGTTTCAGCAACAGCTCTCTATAAAATGACTATTATTAGTAATTTTGAAGTGATCTTTACTTTCTTTGGTACATCCTACTTCGATAGACTTCCTGATTATTTTCGTTTTTTGAAAAAGGTTTATTATTCGATTTTAATTGAACCGAAGATTCGTCCAGATTGATTCGATTCGAGAAACGCTTCTGTGTAGTTTACAACCCAAAAGCAGATCGAGGAATACCCCAAATCTAAGCAGCCCTCCCCTTGCTCAATTGTTGGAATGTACCTACATTTGTATTGCTATATAAATTTACTTTTGGAGGGTCACACACAACGAGCCCATAAACACAATATATTGTACATATATATTTGTTTTGCTCTGTTTTAAATTACGAGTGCGCTCAATTACAGTCGGAAAAAAAAATAATAATAATAATACTGTGTGGTGGCCTGACCAGACCAGACCCGACCAGTTGTCATTCAAAGATTCAGTCTAAAACACAATGATAATGCAGCAAATGGAAATGCAAATGCAAATGTATGTAAATTGTATAAATTTTAATTGAACCAAAAACCGAAAAAAACAACGAAAAAATGGTTCCAGAGCAAATGTCATGCGAATTGTGTGAACTACAGCGACGAAGCGAAGCTCTAGGGAAAGTTTCTCTTCAAACAATACAAATTGTATTTTGTATTTTGTAATTGTAATTCTATGTGGTTTGCAATTGTAATTGTTTTTCTCCCATTGTGGGAATCGTAGACACAGACACCGGCGATAGGCGGTAGACCTTTTTCAAGCTGAGTCATAAGCCAGACGCGTGAACAATTTTGCGCATTTATCAGTTCGTTGTTTGTCTATTTTTTAAGTGCATTCTCTCTCTCTCTCTCTCTCTCTATCTATCTATCTTTCTGTATGTATATGTATGTGTTTTCTCATCTGATTATAGGCTGGCGCCTTTCTTAAGCTTTGATTTTATAAATAGATTTGCGTGATTAGAGCAGCAGGAGAGCAAAGTGCAATGAATGTTGTTTTGTATGTGCCTCAGATATTCGGTGCTCCAGAAACCGCTAGCAATCGTTACTTAAGGCAGCTGCCACTGTTATCGTATCGATTATTCTTAAAGTATTAGATTAGGTTAGCCCGGACGGCCCTCAGTGGGGTCACGCATAGGCCAGTATGAACCGTCGCGGCAGTGTTTAGGGGATTTTAAAGTCCTCGAGAATCGAGGTATTTTTAGCAAAGGCAAGTAGTTCCCTGGCGTCCTCTTAGAGGCATCTTCTAGTGATGCCAGGACCGGGGCGCCCGTGAGAGAGCCGGGCAGTTGCAGATGAGATGTTTCAGGGTTTCGATGACTCCAGGTTCATCGCATTTCCTACAGTCGCCTCGGTTGGAGATGCCTAGCTTTGTTGCAAGCGCCGCAGCCAGACAGTGACCTGCAAGTATTCCCACTAACAGTCTGCAGTCCTTCCGTGGTAAGTGTAGCAGGTAGTGACTGAGTTCTTCATAGAGTTTTTCTTAAAGTATTACATATTTTATTAAAGCTATGCAGTGGAATAGAATGCTGAAAACTTTTAATTACAATAAAAGAATATTTAAAATATTGAAAAACAAAATCTCAAAGATTTCCCATTTAATGTTAGATTCACACGATTGCCCCTGGCTGTTGGCCACAGAGAGCACCTCCTGCTGCCAATTAACAGACAATCATCATGTTATCTGGCCACAAATCAATCAAAGAACCCATTCACGAAACAACTTAATGACCAATGGGCCACACACACACACACGTCGAAAACCACTTGAAAATTGTGTAGGGTCTCATTTTTCGTTGATAAAAATGCCCGCGCCCGGCGGCTAAATGGCTGCTGGTTTTTGTTTTGTTTTGTTTACAAGATCGGTGACAAACTGTCTGTTACGCTAATGTTGTTGTTATATGTGATTGCCGATAAATAAACAGTAATAATTGGCATGCGACACGGAACGGAATCATTTCAAAGCAAAGCAAAGCAGAAGGAAGGAAGAAGGGAAGGAAGAAGGGAAGGAAAGGGAAGACGTGGCGTGTGCCAAAGCAGAGTAATAATAAACAACAAAAAGAAAGGCTACAAAGGGTCCGAAATTGTGGATACCCTTGCAGAAATGTCTCCTCGCTGCGTGGCAAACATCTGGTCAAAAACATCATAGCCCCTGCGCAAGGGTACAAAATAATAGGAAGAAATGGGCGACAGGGAAAGGAGAAGAGTTGGCATAGCAGAATGGCAATAAATAACAAAAGAGACAAACGACACAAATCATTTTGATAAATATAGTAATATGCAAACAATGAAATGCATGCAGAAGGAGGAGAATAAGAAGTAGAAGTAAAAGAGAGGGCAAAAGACAAGCGGAGGCCGCTTTCTTCAATCGTTTTGTTTGCAGGCGTAAGCTACACCCAAAGCAGAACTCCCACAGGAAGTGGCCGATGCCGATAGCAGCAACAGCAACAACAACAATGCCCAAAGCAAGACAAAGAAGAAAACACACATAAAACAAATATAAAGAGAATCATAAAAATCGTATACACATGCAAGCGAAAACCGTATATGACCCAATTAAGTGAACCCAAAAGCTCCTCTCTCTCTCACTCCCGTTCTTTTCCCCTCGCTCTCTCTCCCCTACTCGTTGTCTAGCTATCTCTGTCCGTTTGTCTGTGTGCAGCTGTTTTTAGTGTTGTTGTAATTATGAAAGCGTGCATATGCATCAGTGCATGTGTGTGTGTGTGTGTGTGCATTGGAGCTGGAATTTGCAACGAAGCGAAAAGGTTGCCAGCTCTTGCAGAAGTTGGCAACGCCATTTACTGTTACGCTTTTTGTTGTTGCTGGCCATGCAGATTGCAGCCAGCCAGCCAGGCTGAGAGCAGAGAGCAAACAGAGCAACGAAAGAGAGAGAGAGAGCCAAAAGGTTCAGTGGAGTACATACAAGAATGCATTTGACCAAAATATTCCAATTGGAACGGAAATCCAATCGGAGACACCCAACAAAAACAACAACACAAAGAGACAAAAAGGTAGAAGCCCCAAAAAATGGTGACAACAATATTTAAGTGCTTATTCGAGCCGGGTCAACAGCTTTAAGTGCTACACACACACACAACAAAGGCAGGCAATAAAGAGAGGATGATGGCCAAAAGGCAAATGGCCAACAACCCCCTTGGGGCCTCCCTTAATTATTTCAAATCGGAATTTAAAGTATTAAAACACACACACACATGCGCGCACTCAGAGACAAAGGGAAAACCCCACCCAAGAGCATGGCTCTAACCTTAACACCACCAAATATGTACTCGCTCCGCTCTCTGGCAGGGGGCAGGGGGAAGGGCGAAAGAAACACTTGCGTGTCCTGTTGAGTGTAAAAATTGAGTGGCAGTCGAGACCCGACCCGAGCCGGCGGCACGACTGCTGCAACCACTACTGGAGAGTGCAGAGCAATAGAAGGAGAGCGCGTTAAGGAGAATGAGAACCAGAACGAGGGCGAGGACATGACCGAGGCAGCGGAAACATCGCAAGTGAGAGAGAGAGAAGGAGACGGAGACGTTGTTCGACGCGTGAGCGAGTTAACGGTACACACCCCAGGCCCTGCTCAGGCTCATAGAAGTGCAATAACCACAGTAAACGCTCAATAAATGCAACTATTTTCTGTTATTGTGGGGGTGAAAAATTTAATTTTAAACAAATATTTGACAGAAACCACATTTCTATCACTCACTTTCCCCACCCCACCACCCATCCGACAGCAATCTGCAACTGTTTCACTGTGCAACCAGACAAAGGACAGATGGAGGGGTCACGGCACATGCACTGCCAGGAGCTGTATAGAGAGGACAAAGGAGTATACCAACAAATTTAATGATTTCTCTTTTAGGCGGACCAGGTGAGGCGTAAAGGACAAGAGAAACGGGCAGGCCAGGGCAGGAACGGAAGCAAGACAGGAACAATTAACACACATACTGGTACTGATACACACACACACACACAAACACTATATACATATTTAAAAACAGGGTTGAGAAAACAAATGAAATGACGAACGAGTGCATAATAATGACCTTTTGGCACTTTTAATGAGTCATCTTCTTCTGTAAAGCCAGGTGCGGTCGGCTTACCTGTGGGGGAGCTCCGGCTTCGACAACTGGCTCAAACAATAGAGTCTCCTGCTCGAATGTCTCCTTGGTGTCCTCGACGAGATGCTTCTCCTCGGTGGAGGAGAGCGGCGACGGCGTAATGTCCACAATATCGGCTTGCTGCGGCTCCAGCTCCAGCTTGGCCACGGGTGCATTTTCCTCAGGACTGAACTGTGGGGCACTGGCGTCCAGTTTGGACACGGGTGCAATTTCCTCGGGGCTGAACAGTGGGGCACTGGTGTCCAGGAGCAGACTTTGGTCATTGACGTTCTGGGCGAAGGGATCGGAAGAGTCACCGGGCAGCTGCTCAAGATCTTCTTCTTGGTGCTGCTGCTCCTGCTGCTGCTGATGGGCCTCGCTGGAAGTGTGCTCCAGATAGAATGAGGCCTGCATTGGGTCCTCGGGGGCAGAGCCAAACAATTGCTGCTGATGCTGGATCTGCTGAATCTGGTCTTGGTCGTCGTTGGCCTGGTACTGCAGCTCTTCCGTGGAGGGGGACTGCGAGACATGTTCCTTTTCCTCCACATTGAGCAGCTCCTTCTCGGCAGCTCCGAAATCCTCGCTCGACTGAGTCGGCAGCGGCTGCACCGAGTTTAGTATGTCCTCGATGGAGGCATTGTGCTCGCCGTAGAACGACTGCTTCATGATGTCGTTGCTGGCGGTGATTTGGTCCACGGGCAGGTCCAAGTCAACGCTGGTCTCTGGGCCGTGGTCCAGGACATCCTCGAGGACCGGGGCAGCGCCCAGGACAATGCCAGAGCCTGCTCCATTCAAGAGCTGTTGCTCCAGGTTTCCATCGGCAAAGACATCGTTTTCCTGCTCCAGCTCATGGGGTCGCTTGTCCGCCTCAATGTCAAACTCCCTCTCGTCGGGAACGGCAATGGCGTCCATGTTGTCCCTGGCCGAGCCCTTGCGCGGACTCTCCGCCACCATATCATCGAGAGGACCACCAATTAGCTGGCGGGGATTCAGGCCCAGGACAGGCTCACCCTCCATGGGCAATGGGGATGACGGCTGGGAGCCAAAACTGGGCACAAATGCGACGGCATTGGGATTGAGTTGCGAGTGAGATTCTTCGGGGTCGACAACAGGATCGTTGTTCTCCTTGTTGTCAAAGGCTTCGAGCAGGTCCTGTGCCTGTTCCTGTTCCCCCTGCTGGCCACCCACCACCTCCTGATCCAGCGGCGTGGGATTGTTCTCGCTCAGGCTGCTGGTGCCATATGTCGTGGCCACCGAGCTGGCTTCATCCTCGTCCTCCTGCTGATGGAGCAGCTCCTGCTGCTGCTGCAGCAGATCTCGTTGTGGCTCCAGCAGCAGCTGCTGCTGATCGTGCCGCTCCAGGCCGGCCACCTCGCCGGTCGACGTTGTGGTGTTCGAGTTTGTCGAGAAGTCACCATCGTTCTTGATCACTTCAACGTCTTCATCCTCGTAGACCAGACTAAAGCCAGCGGCTGCTCCGCCGCCATTGCCCAGCCCATTGCCGATCAGCAGCTCTGCCTCGTGGTGGCCAAAGCCATTGCCGGTGCCGTTGCCATTTCCTGCCACGTTAGCGCCGAAATCCTCCTCGCCGAAGCCGCCAAGATGCTGCTGCTGTTGCTGCTGCTGCTGCTTTTCGCTCTGCTGCACTTCATGTCTGTACTTCCATTCCTCGTCGTCTTCGTGCTCGCCCGACTTGACGGAGGCGGCGCCGATGTTGGGCACCAGTTCGCCGGCAGCATCGGCAGCATTGCCGGCACCGCCAGCTATTTGCTGAATATTCTCCGCGAAGCGGTTCAAATAATTATCGAACTGAGCGTTGTCCTCGTGCTCCATTTTGCTGTATCTCTCTCTCTCTGGGGGATATCGGTGCTCTTTTAGCAATAAACAATTTCTTTTGGCTCTTGGGCTTGCCAAAAAAAATTATAATAATGATTCAGCTTGCTCGTGATTCACACGCCACTGCGTTTTATTTCTCTTCTCGCTTCTTTTTCTGGCGTTTCTTTCTTGCTTCTTGCAAATTCTCCTTTTGCCCTCTCACATACACGCCGCACCACAGCACCACACAAACACACACACAGAGAGAGCGGCGAGCGGGAGGGAGAAGCGAACAGCACAGCGCCGAGTCACGAACAAATTTTTCGCTTCTGTCGTTTTCGCTGCTTCTTCACTCGGTCCTTCTTCCCTTCCTTTCGCACTTTTGAGAAAATGTCAAAACGGATTAATAACGCACACGCTAGCACATTCGACTTTTAACAAACACCTCAACGTTTTGGTTTCGCCTTCTATGCCTCTATGCAACTCGCAAATAAGATTTTCTTGGGCTTTTCAGTTACTTTTGAATTGTTCGCCTTCAAGCCGACCGACGCGCGCTGCAACCGCTCAGTTGAAATGAAAGTTTTGATATGAACAGTGTGACCGCGGACTTATCGTTAAAATATACCGTCCGACGCTCAGAAATATACCAAAATATACCGTCTCATTTTAAAAATATACCGTAAATATACTGACGAATTCAAGTTCTCTTTTACATATTCCGATTTTGATCTTCCGTCGAATATTACTAGCTATGTAAAACATTTAGCCATGCCCACATAATTTTATACGATTAATTAACCTATTTTCAACTTGACTGGCTTATTTTAAACACTTGTTTTTGTTGTATTTTGACTAAAACAAGGCTTAAACAAAATGGTTCAAACAAAAAACCGTCGTCAATGTTGCTGGCATTTAAAGACTCATTTCTTGTCAACCATATAGGGCATTTGTATACCCTATTTCGTTAATTTATTATGAAGATCCTGTTTTCCAAACTGCTTTCAAACGTAATTAATAAAGACCTTGTCTTAGATTGCATTTTTAACGCATATTCATGTATTCGATTAGGTTCTTGTATATAAATCCTGATCCCTATACCAATTCTTGGTCTCTGTAGAAAGACGATGAGCTGCAAAATATCGTTTAAAACGGAGACTATCTAGTTTCTGCACTAATTAAAGCCTGGGATGACAAATATTTTCTCAGTTCTATAACATCCATTTCCCCAGGGTATGTGTGCATGGAATTACCAACATGTTTGTGTATGGAATTCATACTCATTGTTGCAATGGCGAAACTGCGGCGAATCGGCGAACCGCGGCGAACTCAAGCTATAGATGCCCAATTCTTAGCTTTATCCATAATAAATGATTTTCTACAATATTGCTTCTTTTAATAATATGTTTTGTTTATTTTTTTTAAAATTTTTGGTTTTCAAGTAAATTCTGTTTTTTTTTTTCTCAACAGTGTGCATGGAATGTTCAACATTTGTATGGAACGAGACTCATTGTTTGCTACTGCTAGATTTGAAATTTGAACTTGAACTTGTTTGATTCAAAAATTTGACCAATTCTTTGTTCCAAAATGAATAATTATCTATATAGAACAGTTAAATATGCCCACATAAAGCTGTTATTTGTTTGATGAATCAATTTTTACTTGACTGGCTTATTTTAAATATTACAATTTTATTATAATGATTTACATTTATTTCCGTTGAAAATAGATTGATTAAATTATAAAAAAGTCGAAAAGTTTTGATATGAACAGTGTGACCGCGGACTTATCGTTAAAATATACCGTCCGACGCTCAGAAATATACCAAAATATACCGTCTCATTTTAAAAAATATACCGTAAATATACTGAAATCAATTCAAATCGTTCTCTTTTACATATTCCGTTTTATCTTCCGTCGAATATTACTAGCTATATAAAATTATTTAGCCATGCCCACATAATTTTATACGATTAATTAATCAATTTTCAACTTGACTGGCTTATTTTAAAATTACTGTTGTTTTATTGTATTTTGGCGTTCTTTGGTTTTAAAATAATGGTCAAACAAAAAACCAGAGAAAATTCGATAGTCAGTCGTTCCGTGATTGTTCAATTTTAAGATATTCCGTGGAATATTTAGCTAGATCAAGCCCACATAATTTTATACTTATTATTTCCAATATGCTTTCAAACGTAATTAATAAAGTCCTTTCTTAAAATGTTTCATTTTTGGCCTATTCATGCATTTAATTATTTCTGGTATATAAATCCTGATCCCTTTACCAATTCTTGGTCTCTGTAAAGAATTGACCACTAATTTGCAAAATATCGTTTAAACCAAAGACTGACTAGTTTCTGCATATTTATTTTGCATGCGAAGATATCGATTTTCGAGACCCTATATTTATAAATCATTTTTTTAACAGATAATAAACATAAAAATTTAAGGGGAAAGGTTTACATAATTCTTATAATTTACCTGGTCCTGGAAATGAAAGTTCCGCATTATCTGATTATATTATTGAGAATATTTCCGATTTCATCCCATAACGGAGTCAATCCAACGCATCAAACAAATAAAAGCTTTTATTTTATTTCCCGCCAGCAGTGTACCACTGCCCATTTGAATTTATTTCAAGCGGTAGGTCAGTTCATCAAAAGGCCCAAAACATGGGGATCAAGTTCAAATTTCAGCCGGGGCCAGCATTAAACAGAACGAAGAATGGTTCAGAAAAAAAAACCCTGCAACGGAACAGAACAAGACTTGAGATGCGCGCCGGACAAAGCATACATTTAGTGATTTTTTGCTCTGAAATAAAAGTGTGTCCAAATCAGGGAAAAGACCAGGAACCAGGACCAGGATGACGCATAAGTAGGAATAGGTCACAGCTCCGCCATCCTGGCTTGTTTTTCTGCTGGTCTCGAAGGAACAGTACCTTATATACCACCCTCGCCCATGTAATAGAACTGAAAAAATTTGTCATCCCAGGCTATTTACTCTCATTAATTATTTTTGTTTTAAACTCCATTTATAAATTATGTCTTTTAAGTCCGTCCATATTTATTATATATGTATATGTTTATATACCAGAAACTATTTATATTTATTATATTATTTAAATCCTATTAATCTAATTTTTTAATTAACCGCCAGTAGTAAACATTCAAATGTTGGGGCAATTAATTTCTATTTAGCTATGATATCGTGTGAAAATAGGAAACTGACTATCCTCTTCTGTTATTTTTTGTTTGAAGAAAACCTCTTGTTACGCGTTTCGTAAAAGGGAAGTGTTTAAAATAAGCCAGTCAAGTTCAAAATTGGTTCATTAATCGTATAAAATCGGAACGCATGGCAAAATGTTTTATCTAGCTAGTAATATTCCACGGAATATCAAAATCGAGGAATATGGTTTCCAATCCGTGACGAGAAAGATTAACCCATTGTAAGCCAAGGGGGTATTTTAAAATTCCACCAAATTCCACCAACAATTCCAATAATTTTAACACAGTTAAGTTAAAAGATATCGTGTTTTTTTTAAGTGCAGGGGAAAGAAGCATG
The DNA here is from genome assembly GCA_008121275.1 of Drosophila lowei. Classification (NCBI taxonomy): domain Eukaryota; kingdom Metazoa; phylum Arthropoda; class Insecta; order Diptera; family Drosophilidae; genus Drosophila; species Drosophila lowei. The sequence goes on along the minus strand of CM017777.1, from coordinate 31,289,444 downwards.
AATCTACAAGAAGAATTTAAAGACAGTATTATTTTCCACGTTTAACTCAAGTCGTTCAACTGTTTAAATAGAGGGGGGTTAAATGGGTTAAGTTCGTTTTTCATCGGTATATTTAAAGTATATGCAGTGCTGCCAGCTTCTTATCAGAAAAAAAAGCTGTTTCTAACTTGAAGAAAACGAAACAAAAGCTGAACATTTTCAAACAAAATCCAAAAAAAAGCGTTAATAATGGTGTTAACAATTTTATATTAAAGTGATATTGATATGTATTTTTTAATAATTTTATTAGCTCTGTGGGGCTAGCTTCTGATTCGCATTCGTACGACATGGTCGTACCAATCATGCTTAGGTAATTATGTGGCACTTCGTAGTCAGAACAGTATTTTCCAAGTCTTCGCTAGCCATACCTGTAAATTTAAATAAAAACTAGTAATATCCTTTCACTGAAAATAAAACTTTACCTTATGCACAGAATGCTAGTGGTCCTACTTAGTTTTATGGAATTCCTTAGTTTTGTCTTAACCAGATTAACCTGGCTTAATACCCGCTCAATTTCCGCGTTTGACCACGGCAATGATAGAATTTGCCGTGCAACAGCTGCCAGGACAAGAAATCAGCCGTTTTCACCCGAACCTTTATGGAAGTAAGCCTCACTCCAAAACCTAGTGCTGTCGCTGATATTTTCTCTCTATATTATATTAACATCGCTATATTTGCATTCAATTTCTGAATATTTTCAACTTTTAGGTAATCCAAAATGTTGTAATTCCATTTTTCTTAGCGCACAAGATTTTGTTGACGGAAAAAAGTCAACCTGTTTTAGAATTTCTAAATTATCTGGTAGACTAGTGGCGGTATTGGCAAATATCGTTGAAAAATAATGATGAACCGGCCACATTTTCTTACTTTTTATGTAACCGGTAGCAACATCAAAAAAAACTGAAAAAAAGCCAAACACATTTTAAAAAATACCAGAATTCCCGCTTCCCGCTATTCACAAATTTTAACCGCATTTGGTCTTCAAAATAAGCCAGATCTGACGGGAAAAAAGCGTAATCGGCAGCACTGAACTGGAGTAAAGCCGCGAACAAGAATACTGTTTGTAAATTATTCTTGTAGATTTTACCTATCCTATCCTTCCTATTCTCTTTTCAATTAAAAATAAAATTACCACAATATGCCCTGAGGACTAGGACATTTTTTAACCCTCATAGCATATGATTTCGCAAAGGGGGGCCGGATTTTTTCCGTACTTAATTTTTACGCGTAAGATGATAGTTTTATATGAATTTGGAAGGATTGATTCGGAAAATCATATCTAATGAATTAAGCAAACCCATTTTTTTTATAAATACAGTTCCTCACCCTGGGTACGCCATTGCCTCATACCATGTTTTAATGATGAAATGTTTGCCATCTAGTCTCCAATGACTGCTATGACCGATTTTAAGAATTTTTTTATTTTCAGTAGGTATGCAAAAAGAAATTTGTTCAACTAAACTGTTACAAGTCAATTTTAAAGCTATTTCAACAAAAATTTTCATTTTTGGGTATTCCTACAGACATTGAGAACATGTATCGGGATCGAGATATATATACAGGAATATAATTAAATGCATGAATAGGTGAAAAACATGTCAGCTCGGAAAACAGAATTTTAAAAAGAATTTAAGGATTATAGGGCATACAAATGTCCGTACTCCATAAATATGTTATTGACATGTAGCAAATGTGTAGTTAACATGTAAAAACTGGCACAGTTTTGTTGATCTGTTTTGTTTAAACCTTATTTTATAAACATACAATAAAGATGAGTTCTTAAAATAAACCATTCTAGTGTAAAATTGATTAGATTGTCGGATAAAACTGTATGATCAAGGTTGAGGGTCCAAGCTGACTAGGAATATCAAAATCGAGGAATATGATGGAGTATGCAGACAAATATTTTGTCGGTATATTTTAAAAATGAGACGGGATCGGACGGTATATTTCGTAGATTAATCCACGGTCACACTGTCACAACACTACGCTAAAATAAACTTTAAACCATTAAAATCAATGAAATAGTCGAACGATCAATGTACGTACCATCTAAATAGTTAATTTGTTGTTGCATTTGACGCCGCCCATTGCAAACTTCCACTAACATGGCCTACTTAACCGAATTTTCCACTAAACATGACGCATCTGCGGCTCCTATGGCTACGCCTTTCATTTGTGCCGGACACATACACAACCTCAACCTCGACCTCACCTCAACATGCCGCACCACACGCAGAGACCGAGCTAAACCAGAGGAAAATCTTCAGCGCAGGTTTGTTTGCTATCTGGACGGATAGAATACACCAGCCATGGCACACCTATTGGAAAATCAATTGTTCAATGCGGCCAAGACGATCGAGCAGCAGCTGGACCAGCAGCTCGACCGCCTGGACAACCTGGACTCTGACGACCTGAAGGTATTGCGCGAGCAGCGCCTACGCGAAATGAAAGAGCTGAACAACAAGAAGCAAGAGTGGCTCAGAAATGTGAGTAATGCCCCCGTCGCTGGCGCACCGCTTCCGCCAAGAGCTGACCGATTTCTCGCCTCTTTCCACCAGGGCCACGGCACTTACACGGAGCTGGCTGATGAGAAAGAGTTTTTCGAAGTGTCGAAAAAGTCACCCAACATCGTGTGCCACTTCTACAGAGACAGCGCCGAGCGGTGCCGCATCGTGGACATGCACCTGAAGACCCTGGCCGCTAAGCATGTGGAGGCCAAATTCTGCAAGGTGAACGCCGAGAAGTCCCCATTCCTGACGCAGCGCCTGCGTATCAAGGTGATACCCACGATTGCACTGGTGAAGGACAGCAAGACGAAGGACTTCATTGTAGGCTTCACCGACCTGGGCAATTGCGATGATTTCTCCACGGAGATTCTCGAGTGGCGCATCGCCCACTCGGGGGTGATTGAGTACAAGGGCGATCTGATGCAGCCGCCAGATGTGAAGCGCAAGCCGTACATGAACCGGCCGCAAAAGACAATACGTGGCGGCTACGATTCCGATGACTCTGACATCGAACTGGATGACTAACAACAGCCACCCATTCCGTAACCTTAAGCCCAAAAGTCCCAGCCACACACAAAACACACACAAAAACCCACACACTCAAAGCTTGGCCTGAAACAAATCGGAAAAACAAACAAACAAACACACACAAATCAAAAGCTAGCACATGGATATAAACCAATTAGGCATACTTTTTAGAGTTATTTATTTAATATTACGTTTTCGAACGTATTCCTGCTGCTGTCACCCTCCTCTCCCCCCTTCCCACTCCGCACATTCAGTTCGTATAGCATTAGTATTCGGTTGCCTTTTACCCCCGTTTAACCACTCTAGCGAGCTTAAAAGTACCCTAATCTTAATTATATCTCCTATGAAACGATGTTTATAAAGCCTCAACTATTATGCACGATTATGTAAACTCTTTAATACTGTTTTTTACAATCATTTTTAATATTTTTACCCATGTGTTATCCACTTGCTAGTAGTTTGCTCCCATCTTCGAGTCTGCCTTTGCGGAACAATCCGCACGTACTCAAGCTCGCTCTTAAATGGTGAATGTAAAAGAATGCACACAACAAACAAAAAAGACAAACAAAATATCATCTGGCATATATATATTTTCTAACAATTTGACAGAGATGTAATGCATTTCCTAATGTAGTGGTAACTAACACATATGTACAAGTTTTTTATATTTATTTTTGTAATTCTATAAAGCATCAGAAAGAAAACTATTAAATTGCATATTCTCAAAGAAAAAACAGTGATTCGATTCAATTATTTGAAAAGTGCGCGCTGCAGCAGGGCTGCATGCGATTAAGTTGGCAGCAGGTTTGACGAATAACGGAAGCATCCGTCAAAAGCAAAAGGGACGCCTGCTCGCAGCAATTTACCTGACGCCAATTTAGCTTGTTCGCTATAAAACCTCGCATTCTGCCCGGGATTATAAATCTCTTGTCCAAATCCTATCCATCAAAGACAGACAACAAGCTCTTCAAGAATGGTTCTCGTACCTGCGGCGCGCGGCATAGTGCAGGCTCTGATTCGCTCCAACACCTTCGAGGAAATAGCCCAGATAATGGAGTGCGATGTCGAGAGTGTGGTCAGCTGCATCAAGGAGTGCCAGCTCGTCGAGGGAAACACCGCCACATTAAAACTCCCGACGAAGCCCGCGGCAGTGATCAAGACAGTGCGCCGCCCGCACAAAATGGCGGATAATGTGGTGGAGCAGATTCAAGATCATCCGTCATACACATCGATCAATGTGCAGCGGGAGCAGGTGTCGTCCCAGCACGACATCGAGAGGAACCGTCGCACCCTGCAGAGTCGCGTCGTCGATATCAAGTCAAAGCATATCCAAGTGAGGAACGTGGGGCTGAGTATGGCCGTCAAGAAACGCCGCATGGCCTGGGCCACTGCACACCAGGACTGGACAGTGCGCGACTGGCGAAATGTCTTCAACATGGACGATCTCAAGTTTGTAGATGGCACGCCGCCAAAGGAGATATTCGTGGATACCCTGGTGGGTCCAGAGGAGACCAATCGCAGTGACCTGAGTCTCCTCGAACAGCTGATGGCTATCATCCAGCCCAAGATCCAGGCGCAGGCTCCGAAAAATGTCCAAGAGTTCCGGGCCGTGATGTATGACGCATGGCACAGCGACCAGGAGATGGTGGACAAGATCGAACAACTGTACGAATCGATGCCGGGGCGTGTGCAGCTAGTTTTGCTCAGCGGCGGCGACGAAACCAACTTCTGACAGATCCCCGATCCCACACCCCCGCACTTGTGTATATACTCGTATCTTAATTCTCTTCCAAAGAGTGACGTAACGTAATAAAAAATCTGTTAAAATTAAATTCAAAATGTTTTGCCAGTGCAGCCCTGGCTGAGCTGTGTTGCGACCCTGCCCGAGCAGGGTTGCAGACAACGAGTGCATCAGCTGCTTGTAAGTCGTCCCCAAAAACAGTAAAAAGCTTGTTTAACTTTTACAACGGGACGCTTTTGCACTTCCAGCGTCTTTGCCGCGTCATAAAATAATACCAGCCGTATGTTCAACGATGGGAGCAGGGGGGTTCGCGTCTGCCCATGCCTGGGCGGTGAGGTGATGTGGTGCGGCGGCATGGAATGGAATGGCAGCGGTGGATGAGCTCATACGAAAACGAAAAGAAACAAGTTTAGCTTTTTGGAATGATGATGGCTGGCTGGACGGTGGGGCAGCTTCATTCGAACGTGAATCGCGAACGACGCCGGATGAACAACAGCGGACGCCCACGAACGACAACGGCCCAACGATACAGATACGAAAAGCGTGTGACAAAGCCCGCATAAGTGTGTCCATTTCTCTCTCTGTGTGTGTGTGTGTGTGTGTGTGTGCGTGCGTAGAATTTTACTAGCAGCAGCAGCAGCAGCGTTTTTCTTTGCCATTGCTACTAATTGGTGGGTTTTAATGTTACGTGGCCATAACGCGGCATTAATCTGGATTAATTAGCAATCGACAACAGCTGAGCTGGAGAAAACGTAGGCATCTCTCTCGCACACACTTTTAGTTTTTCGTTGGTTTTTTTGGCAATGCTGCTTGTAAGCAATCGATAGAAGAATCTAAATTCAAAACAAAACAGAACAAATTCAAAGTGCAAAAAAGAAGGGAAACTCTCACGCGGCAACAACAAAAATCAATAATTGGCCCCGTGCCCGTGTGTTTGTGTGTCAGCGTGTGTGTGTGTCCCTCTCTCTGTGAGTTGAGTGTGTATTGTGGCTGCCTGGACAACTGGAGCAATGCCTTGCTGATTGATCAGCCCCCTGGAACAGAACATTAAGTGCAATCGAAAGAAAGTGTATCCAAATCGAGAGTAACCATGCAGTCGCTCCAGCCAGCGCAACCAAGCGGCAGCGGCAGTCATACGCCCGTCAATCCCACGTCCAGCCTCTCCTCCGTAACAGGCACAGCAGCTGCCAGCACCAGTACGCCCATCAGGATCAACAGCGCGAAGCACTCTGGCGGCGGCGACTCCTTGCTGCCATCGCTTGGCCTTGCTGGCGGCAGTGGGACGGGTGCATCCACCTCCCACTCGATGCCTGGCACCCCGCAGCAGTCCAGTAGTGTCCCAACGGGCAGCCATCTGCAGCTGCAGACTCCGAGCGCCACTGGCGGCGCCGTGACGCCATCCGGCCTCTCGATGGGGGCCTCGAATCAATCGCTGGGCGTGAGCGTCGGTGCGGCCAGCAGTGTCGGTGGCATCAGCATTACGCCACCGAACAGTGCTGGTCTCCGTCAGTCGACAGGTGAGTACAACTGCCCCTCACCCTCACCCCCTCCCCGTACCTGCTAGATGGCCTGGCCCCAATGGCTTTTTGATGTCGTTTTGCGTTTTTCTTTTCATTTTGTATTCTCTTTCTCCTCTGCCTCTTACGTCTTGTTTTCCTTTTTAATTCAATTCAATGTCAGCAGACCACATACTCCACCGCAACACTCTCTCTGTCTCTGTGTTCTCCATTTCGTTTCGTTTCGTTCCGTTATGTGTTCTTTCGATTCGATCATTCACAATCGAAACTAATCAAAATGATTAACATTGTAGGGGGGCACACAGGAACACACACAAGCACACACACAGTTTTTGATATCAGTTTCAGTTTTGATTTGCTGTGGCTTCTCGCATTTCAAAAATTCATCTAAAGTCCATCCGTTCATTCACTCATTCATCCGTTTAATGTCGGAATCAAAACCATCTCCCCGCCACTGGCTCTCCCTGTGGCCACGTTATCGCTTAACACTTTGCTTTGTTCGGCATTTAGCACACTTCCGCTCTGTCGGAACCATTCATCCAAGTCCCATGTCTGTCGTTCTCTTTTGATTGTCTTTTGATTGTTGTAGCTGTAGTTGTAGTTGTAGTTGTCGCTGTAGTTGTAGCTGTCGCTGGTGTTAATTGATTTACATACTAAGTAGTCGGGGCTGTCTGACTGGTTGCTGTGCTCTTGGCTCTCCACAAATTTCCTAAGGTTTGATTGTCATATCGAAACATTTTGACATTGTCTGGGGCGGGGCGGGGGGCGCACGGTGTGTTTACTGTGTTGCCATGGCATCAGTGACGCTAGGGATACGAGTCGAGTGTTCAAGGCAGATTTCTTATGGAGATTTCCTCAGTAATTAATTGACTTATCCCCCTATCATGCGATTACACTAAGCGGAAGAGATCTACTGGCTAAGTGGATTAGCTAAAGCAGTACAGCTTATGGAAAAACATCGTAGATTAGGGGGAAATGATTAATTTCATACCAGAATATTCATCGCTAAGATCCTAGCCAAGATCCCTCAGAAGCCCCTCCCCATATAACATTTGAAGGATGCTGTTTTTGATAATATACGATAAATACATAGATGAACAACGTCCATACATTTCTATGTATCTCGCCACAAAAGCCTTCGAATGTACCAATTCCTGAAGCTTAATTGCACAGAAACGTCGTATCCAATATCTGTTCGTAAATCATGTGTCATTTTCGTTCTGTTTTCCCACAATTGTTTAGTACTTTTGACTTGCAATAACGTATCACTTAACACCCGATAACGTATCTCGTTTTCACCTGCCGCTTAAGTTTTAGGTTCTTCATTTCCATGGGTGTACGAGACACATGCATTCCCCCAGCTAACATTCTATATATTCCACTGCAACACTGCAACATGGTTTCGCTTTTGTTTCTGTTTCTTGATTGTTTTTGCATTTCGTTTTCCCCTTTTGTGCTGTTTATCGATTTGCATATGACTTTTGCTTTCTGCTTGTCGGCTGTCGGCTGTCTGCTGTCTGCCCACCATTATGGGGCCCGGGACAGGTGGGTAACCAGGACAACAACACCAATCAATGCTCGGGGAAGGGAATAAAAATAAAAAAGGAATTTTGCACGCGCACCATTTGACCCCAAGTCCACAGAAATTTTTGTATATTTTGCTGTTGCTCTTGTTGCTGTTGTTCTTGATTATTGTTTGCTTTATTGTGTGCTATTGTCGTTAAATTTTTTATTTCGCATGTTGTATTCTTTTATTGTTCAGATAGACATATACATCCATACATGTATGTATGTACGTGTATATGTGTAGTATGTGTACGTAATTAGCTGACACAGCACTCATACTCCAGGGCAAATGCGACTTTATAATTGCCATTGTGCGCCGCCTCGTCTTTGCTGTAGTTTGCTGTTTTTTTTTTGGCTTTTTGGCTGCCCCTGGGCACAGTGGGCGTGAATAGAGCTCGCCCCGGTCCTGCATGAATGTGTGCAAATTGTGGAAACTGCAAGTCAGAAACGGTTGGAAAATTGTACACCTGTCAAAGAGGTACCCCCACTACCCTCAACGGACACACTCGTAAATTTGCAAAAAGGGAAAATGCTTGAAAAATAAATACGAAAAAAATCGATGGATTGCGGCAGAGCCTCCTGATGGAAGCATTTAGGGTTGCTGGTAAATTATCTGCATGTTTATTCAAAGCAGAGTCGATTTGAATGAAAGCTCTTGGAAAACTGAAATAAATTTGGGCTGCAATCCATAAATACTTCTAAATCATGTCCTTGAGAGACTTGAAAAAACAGCATACATGTCGTGTAAGCGTTTCGCTAAAGTTTTAAACTATCTTCCAAGGAAAGAGCATACGTGTGTCGGCTATGCCTGCACTCTTTTTTCGCGGACTGTTTTCAGCGAACCTCGCGAACATTTTAAGTGGAGCTTGTCGCGAATTAAGGCAGGCAGGAGAAGGGACAGCAGGCGGGGCAGAGGAGGGAGAGGAGAGTGGGTCAACTGGTCACAGAATGCAGACTATAGACTTTGGGCCGGACCTCTTTTAAACCTCCTCTCGTGCTGATGAGCTCTATTTTTGTGTGTGTTTCGGCTAAAAGATGCCTCCACGAAAAGGTCAACAGTGAGAGGGTGAGAGGGAGGCACTGGGGGCGGGGCGTTGGGTTTGCTTTTGTTCGAGTCTCTGGGCTAAGGCCGATTTGCATCTGCATTTGCATACTGAACGAGTTTCATCCTGCCCTGTCCTCTCTCTTTGTGTGTGTGTGTGTTTGTGCGTGTGTCCCGATGAATATTTTATAGCATGCTTTTGGGAAAATTACCGGAAAATAAATAAAACATGGATAGATTGGGGTGGGGGGGTTACAGTTATCGAAACACCACCTGGCGTTCGTCCCCACGCCACATGTCACTCTTCATTGACCCCCAAACTGAAATTGTAATTGGATTACATCAAAAAAGAAGCACCAGTGGGGGGGGGGGGGGGGTCATTTAGAGTGGCGCCATGTGACGTCACTACGGAGGGGTGGTGTGGGCTGGTGTGAAAGTGCAGAGTGCATTTTCGAGTCTCTTGCATCATTTGAGGGTCTGGGGAATTGCCAAAAGGAGAGTGTGTGTGGCCCCACAGCCCATAATTCTCGCTGCATGAGCGCATGCATGAACTTTGAACTATTCCAGTGTTTCAGTAGAATCTTTGGGGCTGGTGAGGCGTGTTCTAATTGCGTAAATTGATTGCCGGCAAGGCAGGCGGGCGCTCCGGCACTCGGGCGCTCGGGCTCTTTATTTAAAATCAATCAAGGCATTGTATTCTGTCTTCTGGTAAGAGTCCTATCCCTATCGCCTATCTTAATTACCGCCAGCCAGCCAGGCTGCCAGCCAGGCAGGCAGGCGCCTCCTTGGCGCCCAACGAGACCATCTTAAGCGGGGGCGGGTGGGGGCTTGCACTGGGACTGCGTGCTGAGCTCCCATGTCTGATACGGAGACAATTGATGAGCTCACATAATTAAGCCCGTAATGGTAATGGATGGTCTAGGATGGTGCTGCCTTATGGCCTGATTGGATCAAGCTCCTCCTCCTCCTTCTCCTCCTACTCTAAACTGTAGATAACTGTACTAGTTGTGTGTGTGTGTGTGTGCGTGTGTGCCCATCCTTTTGTTCCTTCTGTGTGTAGTATGTGCTTTATTTTGTACTTAAAACGTGTCGATGTCGTCTATGTGTCGTGTGTGTACTATCTGTAACTAAAACTGTCTGTACCAGTGAACCTTTCTATATACCTATATATATATATCTATATCTATATACATATTGCTCGCTTTCTCTCTTTCTCCCTCCGCCCGTATACGTGTGTGCTGCTCTCCTCAGTATTCGATTTCAAATTCAAACGGCGACCTTCGCTGAAAGTGCTCTTAACGAAACTGCCATCCACCGACAGTTTGAGCAACAGTCCGGCGCCATCATCGCCAGGTGAAGTTCCTCCTAAAAAAACCACAAAAAAAACAACAAAACAAAATAAAATTCCAGCACTCTTTCGACTCAATCAATCAATCACCCAAAACATCACGTTCGATTACATTTATTATCGATTAGCGATCACTGATCATTTCTGAAATTTCTTTGGTTGCTTTGACTCGAAGGATCATCCATTATGGATCATAGTCTATAGAGAGAGAAGCTCACTCGTAGTTGTTAGAACTTATGTTTTGTTTCCATCCATCACGATCATAATCAACTGATCAGCTGATCACCTGATCATCTGATCACCTGACTTTGCTGACCAAAAACTACTTGGTGTCGCATTTGTATGCATCTCCCATCCGCCAGCGAATACTTATGTATGTATGCATATGCCCCACCCAACCTTAACCCAATCCCCCAACCGAAACGCCCCCTCCTCCTCCCCCTTTCCCCCTCCACCCCAAAAGTCAGCCAAGCATTCCATTTTTCTGTGACGCATTTCGACTGCCATTTTTGTGCCATTTCTGTGTAGAATTTCTGTGGAGCTTTCGGATCGACTGCGGCCGCTTTATCATCAAAAGATTTTGCGATTGTGTGGTGTGGTGTGTGGAGTGGAGAGTCGGGAATTATTATTAAATACTCGAGTGCTGTTCGGACTTTTTCGCTTGGCAGAAAGAAACCTGGATAAATGCATGTCCCTGGGGTCTTGTCTAACGATATCTTATCGTTATCGTTATCGCTTTGGCTATGCGGTTATGGTTTGATTTCAGTTTTACAACCTTAAAATGTTGCGAATCTGCGATAAGAAACCAATTAGGTGACAAATCTCCATGAAATATATGGAGCGAAAGACTTTTACGATTGGCTGCCTAAGTTTTAGCCTAGGATTTCCCCAAAAGGGGGTCCATTGAAACGGTGAATCATCCATTGACGAAACGACAACAGCATTTTGCTTATCTCTGGTACTGATAAAGGCTCGTGTTCTGATTTCTGTGATGAGTAATCCCCCGAAGCACACCTGTGCTTCGACAGGTGTCTGCAAGCCCCCTCTTTCAGCCGTGACACACATAAAATGCTCAGGTGGTCTTCGATCGGGATTTTATCTTTTGGCAGACAATTATGCTACATTTCACAGGTGTTCCTTACCCATTTATCATGGACATTGGACTTTGGGACACATTAATTGGAAGAACAAATAGGTATTTTATGATTAAATAAGTTTACCAAGAAAGAAGCGGAAACTAACTTGGTTTCCAAAGAGATTCTAGCCAATAAACCCATTGCTCCAATCTTTAACTTGGAGCAGGCCTAAGTCTACAGTCTCTTGTTCTCTCCATGGATGAAATTACGATTATTGCTATCTTTACAATGGCTTTGATTTCGATCTTTATTATGACACAAACAAATCCACGCCAAGTACAACCCAACGTGTACTGTAGTACACAGATAACGATCCTCCCCGTCTCTAATCTTCAACTTGGGATAGGTTCGGGCTAAGGAGATCCCACCTGAGTCACAATCCACGAAAGCAATAATTTCCCCCATGGAATGGGCGTTGCGGGGTGTTGTGTTGTACAATATATAATTTCAGCACACACGCTGTTCTGCTGTTCGGTCAGAGATATGGACGCTCCTCTGCTGGGCCCCCGCTAATACCCCATCGATAACGCCTCCCAAAAGGTTTGCGGCAGAGCCGCCCCAGTCTGTGCGCGAGAAAGGGAGAGCGCCGCAGCAGCAGCAGCGAGGTCAGCATTGTTATCGTTATCTGAGCACCCCACACACATGTTGTCTATGTATTCACGCGTTTGAACTGTCTGCTGGCTGTGGCACTGGCGTCCGCAGAGGCAGAGGCAGAGGCAGAACCCGCGGCGATCTTCTCTACTAGAAATATTGCCAAACTACTCGTATACGAAATATACACTCTCCCACTCGTGGCGACTCGTGACCATGTGTCTGTTCGTGACATTCGAAACGTATGTGCCCGTTCGCTTATGGGAAATTTTTGCAGGGGACTCAAATGATCCGTCGAATGATTCGAATGACATCATTTGACGATTGTGATTGTGAATGTGTGCTCTAGGCTAACAGGATTGTTAGGAGTAGTGCATTTCCCTACCTTTTAATTGTTTTAAACTTGAAACTAGGTTCTGTCTGTGATAGAATCGATGTAGCTTTAGTTTAGATCCTTGCTCCAAACTGCTGCCATCGCTCCCCCATCACGGGGCACATTGGCGCTCCGACTCGAGACGCACAAGCAAATGCGGTCCGAGTACAGTACAAAGAACAAAATACATGTCGTGTGCATGACGCAGCCCTGATCGCGTACCTAAATTAAGGGCAAAATGGACCTATTCTTGTTGATAATTTTCCAACTAAAACTCAACCAAAATTGATCAAAATAAAACTATTATAGACAAGATCTGTCTGTAGAAAGTAGCAGGAGACTCAGTTTTTCGTTCTATTGCTTGTCATCCAAGCAGAAGTTTGAAAATTGCAGTTTAAAATGTATTCAATATTGGACACTGGAATGATCGGCTTTTAATAGTATTAACACCTTCGGTTCTTGGTTATTTCCTCTTTCAAAAATAATGACGAGCGTGCTCCGAGTGCATAAACAGAACGAGCCAGCGGCCAGCGGCCAGAGCAGAGCAGACAATTGTTGTGGCTGTGGGACGACCGACGTTGTCGTCATCGTCGCTGGGCCCCAGCTCTCAGCGCGCTGACTGGTCTCTGCTCTGCTGCTGTTGCTGCTGCTGCCACCGCCGCCGCCGCTTGTGCTTTGGGCGAGCGTTTCGTTTCGGGCCCGGCGGCATATATCTCAATCAGTCGGCGAGAGAGGCCGGCGGAACGGCGGAACGGCAGAAAGCCAGAAAAAGAAGAAGAAGGCAGAAATCAGAAATCAGAAAGAAGTCGAAAGCAAAAAAAACACACATTCAGCACGCAGTCGTCGGCGTCTTCGAAACGGTTCTCTCTCGCATAACGCATACGCCATGTAGTATCGTGCCGTGCCGTGTGCCGCCTTGTAAAACGTGTGAATGAGCAAAATAATAATGAAAATAAATATGCAAAGAAACTGCTGCCTGTAAATATTGTACATACATCTGTATGTAGATGTACTCTTCGGAACGGAACCCAGTTGAGAGCGCTCTTCAATAGCCGGAGAACCGGAGTTATGTCCGATTGGTCATGAATCTTCTACAAAGCAAGTGGCAATTATTAATCCACCAACAAAAAATCAACAAGAAATTATAATCTATTCTCTGTGTGTGTGTGTGTGTGTGTGTCTTGATGAACATTACGATTATATACTCTTTTTGGGTATTTATTTTTAGACAAGCAATAAACCAAATTAATAATAATGTGGAATAAGCGCGAGGGCCGGACAGCAGTGCCGTAAAGTGCAAGTACGAGACACTTGACAATGCCACCCCACAAGCGCCCCGCCCCCGCGCCCTACGCCCCAACGCCCCAAACGAGACACCGACCGACCGACCGACCTCCCATAAGACTCTCGCTCTCTCGGTGTATGGACCCGCGCGAGATGTAGTCGATGTTTGTTTGTGTATCTTGCGAAATAAATTAAAGCATATTCGTAAAATAAATAAAACGACTGCCCCGGCTGCCCATCCACGACCCATGGCCCTGCCCCCCATCTCCTCGGCCTGCGCTCACCTTTAGATATTGTTGATTTTTATGCCCACCCAACCTGGTCCTGGCCTCTGGGCCTTTTCTTAGTTTTTTGAGTTTTTTTTCGATCGTAAAACGTCGACGGAAAAGTTTTCCCATATGTGATATATTTTTTGTTAATTTTTCGGATCGATTAAAACCATCAACAAAATCACACACCACACACAAATCTCCCATCAAAGCTTCTGATTAAAAAAAAACAATCATTACGCAGAACATATTTTCCGTTTTACAGGAATCGCCAATTGGGCCTCAGATAATCGCGACGGCAATGTGGCAGATAAGGTAAGTATTCCCGAACCGAATACGTACATAATTATTGTATAATTTTTAGTTTGAGTTTATCAAAAGTTAGTTACCAACAAACAGAAATGGGGTCATTATCTATATCTATACAGAGGCGGGGGGCAGGCAAGAAGTTGCGATAAGAGTGGGGTCTGGTCTGATATTTATTGTAATCGATGGACTTGGAACATGCCACGTGCAACATGGAGTGGATATGACACATTGTTTTTTCTACTTTCATTGGAATTATAAATGTTAATTAGATTAACACTTGAGTTTCGGGCTTCCTTCCTTCCAAAAAGAACATTTGACAGCTCTGCCTTGAGTAATATTCCATAGACTCTTGACGTAAGAGCAACAAGCGCCTAGAATCCGCCTAAATCCATGAAAATATCACAGTATTTGAATGTTTTCCATTGCTGTTTTAGGAGAAAGGTTTTTTTAGTCTCACGAATTTCAGATGCCTGCAAATGGTCTTACTTATTTGATCTCTGACATTCTTATAGTCCGCTGCTGATGCCGCCAAACTCAATCGAAAGGAGTCCTACAAGGCCCAGAGGAAGAACTACCGAAGAGAGAAGAAACGTGTGGCCAGCGAGCTGATGAATTCCCTGCAGGATCCAGCCGTGATTGTGCTGGCCGACTGGCTGAAGGTGAGCGAGACACTCCGGCCCAAGGAAGACTCCATCGAAATTTCAATCATTTTAGGTCCGTGGCACACTCAAGTCCTGGACGAAGCTGTGGTGCGTGCTCAAGCCGGGACTGCTGTTGATCTACAAGAGCCAGAAGACCAAGAGCAGTCACTGGGTGGGCACCGTGATGCTGACTGCGTGCCAGGTGATCGAGCGGCCCAGCAAGAAGGATGGCTTCTGCTTCAAGCTCTTTCATCCCATGGAGCAGTCCATTTGGGCGCCACGCGGACCCGACAAGGAGACAATCGGTGAGTGGTAGACAAACTCAAAACAACATATGCCTGATACGACCTCTAAAAATATGTTCTTGCAGGTGCCGTTGTCCAGCCATTACCAACCGCCTACCTGATCTTTCGAGCGCCCAGCCAGGCGGCTGGTAAATGCTGGATGGATGCCCTGGAACTGTCACTGCGCTGCTCGGCTCTGTTGCTGCGCACCAACAGCAGCACAGCGCCGTCCAACACTTCCTATGTGGGGGAACCGCTGCTGCCCGTCTCCCACGAGACACAGTGGTCGGAGGCGGACTACGAGAAGCACTTCAACGACCATGGTAAGTGGGGTCAGTTCCTGGCGCTGCCGCCCGACATGGAGTCTTCGCGCTCCGACACCAGCCTGCCTTCGCGGGCCC
This sequence comes from Drosophila lowei, assembly GCA_008121275.1. Lineage (NCBI taxonomy): Eukaryota > Metazoa > Arthropoda > Insecta > Diptera > Drosophilidae > Drosophila > Drosophila lowei. Next base: position 31,273,865 of record CM017777.1, on the reverse strand, counting down.
AGACTCCACTGCTGCAGCAGCTTTACAGCAGCGCCGTCAGCAATTGGGAGCGCACCAAGCGGCTGCCGCACTTTCGGCATCATTCGGAGCAGCGAAAGAGCTCCTACAGCGATGCCTCCAGCTGCGACTACGCTCTGGGTACCCAGCGCAAGCGTCGCCTCCTGAGCCCCATCAGCAAGTCCCTGTCCCTGGGCGGAACAGGGGCCCTGGGCGGCAGCAGCTCCAGCGACGAGAACGAGGATGACTATGGTGACACGAGCGCTGCCAGCCAGGCACCGGCCCCGGTCCCTGATCCGCGGCCTGTGAGCGCTCCGCCCGAATGCCTGCTGCAGCCTCGGTTCCGCCTCAACGTGAAGGGTGATGCCGAACAAGTCGTTATACCTTTATATAGTGCTGTCGTTGTCGTTGTCATTGTAGTTGTAGCTGGCTAGGATCAGGATCAGCGTAGACTTGGAAATTATTGTTCGAAATTATAGAGTATGTGCCGGGAAGGGGCACACTCTCTGACACCGTCAGAGCCCCCTCTTAATCATTAGTCTTTGCTGCTGTAAAACAAGAGAGCCTGCATCTGCCTTGTATTTCGCTAATGTGGCTGACAGCAGTCGAGAGCTTTGTTCTTAAGAGGCTGCTACAGCTAGAGAAACGTCTGTGGCAAATGCTAAACGTGTGTCTCATTTCAATGAATCGTAATCGTTTCAGATCTGGACGCGGACAGTCAGAATGAAGCGCCCAACGCCGCCATGTCGGGCCTGGAGTCAGAATCGGAGTCGGATGCGGGCGAGGCAGTGCAAGATGATACCCTAGAACCAGCCGCCTGCGTGGAGACCACCTATGTACCCTTCACCGAAGAGGAATTTGGGGAGGTAACTAAATAAAAGTCATCTCCCTCCCACAACATTTCACACGTTTCTACTTCAGCAAGGGGAGCAGGTGGAGGAGTTGGCCGATGAGAACAAGAGCCTCATCTGGTGCATTGTGAAGCAGGTGCGTCCTGGCATGGATCTGAGCAAGGTGGTGCTGCCCACGTTCATCCTGGAGCCACGCTCGTTTCTGGACAAGCTCTCGGACTCCTATTACCATGCAGATTTGCTCTCCAAGTAGGTCATCTCTTCCCCTAACTTGTGCTTCATTTCCAACTGAGACTGTGACTCTCTTTTCTCTGTGGCATCGCAGGGCCGTGCAGGAGGATGACGCATTCACGCGCATGAAGATCATCGTGCAATGGTACATGTCTAGCTTCTACAAGAAACCCAAGGGCCTGAAGAAGCCCTACAATCCCATATTGGGCGAGACGTTCCGTTGCTATTGGCAGCACCCCGGCGGCAGTCGGACATTCTATATTGCCGAGCAGGTCTCGCATCATCCGCCCGTGTCGGCCTTCTATGTGACGAACCGCGAGGATGGCTTTAGCATCACCTGCTCCATCTTGGCGAAATCGAAGTTCTACGGCAATAGCACCTCCGCCGTCCTTGAGGGGGCGGCCACGATGACGCTATTGCCGCGCGGTGAATGCTACATAGCGACCACGCCCTACGCCCACTGCAAAGGCATTCTGATGGGTACGCTGTCCATGGAGCTGGGCGGCAAGATAAACATCGAGTGCGAGAACACCGGTTACAGGACGGAGCTAGAGTTCAAGCTGAAGCCATTCCTCGGCGGCTCAGAGTCCACCAATGTAGTTGTGGGCAAAATCAAGCTGGGCAAGGAGACACTGGCCACCATCAATGGACACTGGGACAGGGAGTGCCGCATCAAGGACGCCAAGACGGGCGAAGAAACTCTTCTGTTCAAGGTGGATGCTGATCTGCGCGCTAAGCGGCTCCCTCGATACCTGGTCCCTATCGAGGCGCAGGAGCCGCACGAGTCGCAGCGCCTATGGGAGCGTGTCTCTGAGTCCATTGCACGCGAGGATCAGGTGGCTGCCACCGAAGAGAAGACCGTACTGGAGGAGAAGCAGCGGGCCGACGCCAAGGAGCGTGCGAGCATCGAGGCCCCATATGTGCCCAATCTCTTCGAGCTGGATAGCTACGGCCAGTGGATATACAAGTACGCCGACCTTCGGCCCTGGGACGTCCGGAATGATGTGCGGCAGTACGAGTGCCAGTACAAGGTGCTGACACAGACGCGTCACAAGTCGGTGCCCATCGTCCACGGGGCCGAACTAATGCATCCCCTGCGGAGCTCCCTCGAACCGGTGGCCCGCTCGCACAGACAATCGGGGGCTGCCTCCTCGAAGGCGCCCAAGGCCAAGAACAAGAGCCTGGTTCTGGCGCCACGAGACACCAACTCGGACTCCAGCCAGTCGCCCCAGGGCGTGGTCAAGCGTAGCTCCTCCAGCTCCATTAGGCAGTAAGTGAAAGGGCATTGCCTCTCTCCTCATGGAAAGTACTACAGTATCGATATTTCTACCTTTCAGAATTAACACGGCCCTCGATCAGGTTAACCGGGTGCTGGAGGAGCACTCGAAGCAGCTGAACGACATAAGTCGGCGACTAGAGCGTATGCAGTATGCCCCCCCGCCGCACCTGAGACACGGCGCACAGAATATGCTTGGCGGTGGTGTGGCCCTGTCGACTGTGATCAAGTCGCTGATCTATGCTCTTATTGGGCTGACCTTTAGCCTGATCCTGCGCTGGCTGTTCAAGTAGCGACGGGCAGGGCAGTTGCGGGCGCAACTTGTTTAGATTTAAGAATACATTTTGGTCAACCTTTAACTTATAACTTATAATACACCCTATAAAACAGATTCAGACTGTACGCCTACTATTGTATTGTATAATGTATTGCCTTTGCCCGCTGCCAGAGATGTGCAGCTAGAAACTTTATTTGCGCGAGAATCCAATCACGAACTAAGTCATAAGTGTTTGCCGTATGTACTCGTAAGTCCCCTTACCTCCACACTCTCCCACTATCCCGCAGATAACGGCCAAGTGCAAGTCTCCTTCTTAACTCTGAAACACTTTTTGGGTAGGCTAGGATAGCGGATAGATGAATATATACACACATACATGCATATAGTATAGTTGCACCTGATTTCGTAAAAATTCCAATATCTTCGATACTACTATTTGGCTAGTTCGCTTTTTCGTTTTGTTGTTGCCTCTCCCTTCTTTAAGTAATTATACGGATACGTACTCTACCTTTTACCCGATTACCTTTTAGAGCGATTAACGAACGAACAATGCTCGAGAGGCTGTCTGCTCGACACCACCCGCACCCTAGAGATTTAATGCGAAAGTGCTTATAATATGTATCTAATTTTAGTACTACCTATATCTTATACACATGACCTCCTGTTTTCCCCTGTATTCCCCAAAGACCTGCAAGCATTTCACTTGAAGTGCACATTTAATAAACTATCTTTTTTTCAAATCAAATAAAGTGTCGTATTTTTGTCTTTTTAAAAAGACCAATCTTTCAATGGCATGTACTGGGAATGGGATTGGGGAGTGGTCAGTCTCACAGGGATAAGGTATACATACAGCTGATGTTAGTAATACTTGTGCGACGTACGTGGATGATACTTCAAATAGTATGGAAATTCCTCTGGTTATCGTCTTCAATATTCAATGCTTTCGAATTGTTAAGTGTTCGTTCTTAAAGTTGCAGGGAATCCAAGAAAACTCAATGTTGTTTATATCCGCTGGCGGAAAACTTATCTCCGATGGCGAACACACTGCTGGCCACATTTGGGTATTCCTCTAGTCAGTGGATATTCTATCAGTGGATATTCCTGTAAATGTCACCTGGTTTCATCCCATGGTTTCGATTGCAAGTCTATACTTCTTTGAGATTGGATTATATCTAGCCCTTTTTTCAACAAGCGAAATTTATTTCAAAATTAATTTTTTGATGTAAAATTTTTCTACTTTTCAGAATTTAATATGCTTTATGCATCATCCACTAAAATATTATTGCAGCTTTCCTTTTTGCAGCTTGATCGTAAGATCATTTCGCAGAAAGAGATTGACATGACAATAGCACCTTCAGTTAATAGGAATCTTCCTGTTTGAATTGGGAAAAAAACCTAAAAACTACCTACTACAGGGTGGATATTTACAATCGAATGCTATTGGATTGAAATCAAATAACTCAATAAGGCTAATCTCAAATGAGCTCTATAATAGCTTGGGCAATCGTTCGGCAAATCTAACGAAATCGTTAAATGATTGGAAAATGTGATAGAAAAACACATTCTATTAGATTCGAATGAGACAACATCTCTGGGACTGGTGTTGATAAGGTGTGAATGCACGATTAGTAGGGTACGTTAAATATGGGTAATATTTCTTGTTTTCCATGTTTTATTGTTGTTGTTTTTAGCTATTCGCTTCGCTTACATTTACAAGTAGTTTATTTATATGTATATTTTGTATATATACTATATATTTTCTACAACATTTACGGTCATACTCTGTGTGTCTATGCAGTAAAAGCTGGTTTTACTTGTTTCTCGCTTAATATAGGGACTCTCGCGTCTCGTCTCTCCGTTTTCTAAGTTTTTTTGTTCTAGTATAAGCAACCCGGTTTGTTTTTTTACTTTTCTTTCATGAATAGTGTTATTATTTGATTATTTATGCGTTCGCGCCGTCGTTCCGCTTGTAGTCATTTGAGTAAAAGATGCTGCTAAATATCCGCTAAGAGTACACTTATATAAATAGTTGCGTTTTTGTTTTGCGATGACAACTTATGTATGTATATGTTTAGAGCGGGCGGGGGGTTACACACAGTATAGCAATAACTAGTTTTACCATTATTTGTTTACTTTACTTTACTTTGCTTTCGGGGCTTAACATTTAACACGACGAGAAAAGCTGGAGAGAAGCTAGACTTAACTCGGGGGGAAACGGGAGAGATGGGAGAGGCTGGGTCTGGGGCTGGGGCTGGGATTGGGTGACAACAGTTATGAGGCTAATAGTAGTAGTATTAGTAGTAGTGGGGGGATAGTATAGAGTTTTAGGCTTAAACACCCTGTATTATATGTGTACGTGTGTGCACGTCAGATGTACGACAGTACGATGTACGATGTACGGCTAGCCTTAATTTACAATTGGACATGCATGTGGATCAGCTCTCCTACTATATAGTTACATACAATTGCGCTCTGCACAGCAGGTAAATAACACTTTTGAGTATATCATTCAAATATAGTATTCATGTAATCATATTCTGTATACATATGCAACTCTATAACTGTATGCGGTTTATGTATGTGGCATGCATATTGCACTATTCCTCAATGGCTGGTTGACTGGCTCGCTGGCTGGGCTGGGCTGGCTGCGGACTGGTGGCTGGTGGCTGGAGTTTGGAGTGTTGCTTCTCGCCTAGCATGTGTGCACCCTTAGATGATTCTGCAGGGTGCTCTTCTGCCGGAACTGCTTGGGACAGTAGGAACAGTTGTAGGGCTTTTCGCCAGTATGGATCTTCATGTGATTGTTGAGCGTGGCCACCTGTCGGAAGTTAACCTCACAGATCTTGCACTTGTAAGGCTTCTCACCCGTATGCGTCTTGATGTGATTGACCAGGGTGCTCTGCTGGGAGAAGAACCGCTGGCAGACGCTGCACCCAAACGGACGATCCGGATTCTCGCCCTTCAGCATGTTTATGTTGCCCACCATGGTTATGCGACCGGGCGGCGAGGCGGCCTGGAAGTGTTCAGACTTGGTGTTGGTCTGGAAGTGCTCAGACTTGGCTGCAACAGCAGCCACATTACTGGCTACCACGGAACTGACCGTGGTGCCGCTGTCCAGAAAATGCAGTAACGGATGATGCTCCAGCTGGATGATGTTGTGCGTTGCCCCGTGCAGATTGTTGGGCAGCAGTCCGCTCGTCAGTTGCTGCGTTCCCGGCGCAAGGGGCACTGGCATCGAGTGATCCACTGCAATTCGGGTTGCGGATTGGTTCGGTTGAAATTGGAGTAGGGTTGATCGGTAGATGGTTTGGTGGTCGGATCGTAACGAATCGGTGTTTGCATGCGTACAAAATTTAAATAAAAGCTTCGTTAGGGAAGAGCGTTAATGGTCAATGCACACAGTGATAACAGAAAGCGGCTCAGTTGTAAGGCGAACACACAAGCGGCTCACCTGTGGCTGTGACTGTGCCTCCTGGCTGCTGCTGTTGTTGCTGCTGCTGGGATGCCAGATGCGTGTGCGTCTTCATGTGGTTGGTGAGGGTGCTCTGCTGTCGGAACTGCATGTGGCAGTAGGAACACGTGTATGGTTTATCTCCCGTATGGATCTTTTTGTGATTGGCCAGCGTGGCCAGCTGGCTGAAGGACTTGTCGCACGTCTCACACTTGTACGGCTTGGGATCGATGTGCGTCCGCTCGTGATTGTGCAGCGTGCTCAGCTGCGGGAATCGCCGCTTGCACACGCTGCACTGGTACGGTTTCACCAGCTCTTCGGCCGCCGGCGAGCTGTAGCTGCCGGAGTATAGAGTCTTTGAGATTTGTACGCGCGGCATATGCTGCTGCTGCTGCTGCTGGTAGGCGTTGTGCATCTGATTCGCCTGCGATTTCCTCATCTTCCCAGACGACTGCGGCTGGGGCTGATAGTTGAGTAGTGACGTTGGCGTGCTCGACTCTGCCGCTATGTGGGGAGAGAGTGCGGAATGGCAAATAGATGTTGGGATGTTCAGGGTCTGGCCGAAGGTGATTCCTCAGTCAAAGGCTCTCACTTACCCTTATGTGTCTTGATGTGATTGATCAGTGTGCTCTGCTGCCGGAAGTCCTTGGCGCAAATGTTGCAGGTGAACGGCTTCTCGCCAGTGTGGATCTTCACGTGGTTGGTCAGTGTCGAGATCTGGCGGAATGCCTTGTCGCAGTGCTTGCACTTGTAGGGCCGTTCATCGGTGTGTATTTTCATGTGGTTGCGTAACGTCGTCAGCTGCCGGAATTTGTTCTTACACACGTGGCACTGCTTCTTTTTGCGCGGATCGTCCACCACCGACTCCTCCTCTTTGATGAAAGTCTGCACAATCTCCTGCTTCATGGGCGGTATGGGCGTGTGATTGCCCCCGCTATTCGTTGTGGTCGTCGATATATCTAGCAGGTGGACCAGTGGATGTTGCGGATGGAGCATGGTCTGGTGGGTAGGATGCTGGATGGCCTGCACAGCAGTCAGTTGGTGCAACGCGAACTGACTCTGCTGCAGGCTGGCCAGGGTGGTCGACTGCTGCAAGGCGTTTCCAGCGCCACCGCCTCCTCCACCCCCGCCCCCACCACCACCGCCGCCACCACCGTGCGTGGCCAGCTGGGCGGGCGCATAGTGCTGGTAGTTGGCCATGGCAGCTGTCGCAGCAGTTGCATGATTCAGATGCATAGTTATGGGGTTTGCCTCACCGATCTGAGGTATTCGAAAAATCTTCAGCTCCAGCTAGTGACTTTTGGGTCGCTTATTGTCTGCACATGAAGGATGCGAGTGGGCGCGTTATACAATTTAATTGAAACCCCGCAGCCATTTGCCACCAGAGCCCCACCACACTCCGACGTCGGTTTGTTATTTTAGCTGTCTGCTGCTGCTGCTACCGCGACCTGCCCTGGCACCTGGCACGTCGCTTCCACGTATGCGTTATCGCAAGCAATTTGGCAAACACTTTGTCCTGCACAACATGCCACACAGTTTGCACAGTTTTCGCGAATCTTAATGTTGCTTTTTATATGCTTTATGCAAAATTTTCAGGCCACGCTCTTTTTGTATCCGTATCCTTATCAAAACAAAAATGACTGGCGTGGTTTTCCAGGGCCTCGGCACGGGCAGAGCTGCATCGGTAGTGGTCGCTCGCCCACCGATAGTGCATATCGAATAGTCGTACCAGGGCTGCGCACCAAAAATGTGCCGAATTGCGCACTGCGCATATCGCGAATACTTCCGATAGCAACTATCGGCTAGAAAATATCGAAAAGTCAAAAATTACGAACATAGCGTGTTTTGATATTGGTTTATTTAAAACACAACAACAAACGGCAGGTATTCTCCGGAAAATTCGAAACCTTCGATATATCTACTATCAAAGGCTGAAAAGCTGCTTCACCATGAGCCACAACGATCAGAATGAAACCGCTGCAGTGGAGATCGCCCCGAAGGAAGAGGATTCCCCGAAAGTGATAATAGCGAAGGTCTGTTCGGAATGACAATAAACCATTGCCACGACTGTCATTTAGTAATGTTTTGTGATAATTCCAGGTAGTCTCACAGTAGATGGTATAAGTCGGTTGCTCGCAAGCACTTTGAATATTGCTCCCTCATCGACTAAGGAGAAGGAGAAGGTATGGTGGCCCACTCACTGGTTGAATACATGTTGATGCATTATTGATTTATTTCAGGTCATAGCGGACTTGACATTTAAGGGTCTTGCTGACCACTGGCGTGAAAATGGATTCAAGAAGATTATCACCATGGTTGGAGCCGGAATATCCACATGTAAGTCAACTGAGTGTACGGCTGGCCGCGCCTTTTACATTTGTTGTCGCTTGTTTAGCCGCTGGCATACCGGACTTTCGATCCCCCGGCTCGGGACTGTACGACAACCTGGCTAAATACAAGCTACCGTACCCCACGGCCATATTTGAGTTGGGGTATTTTAAGAAGAAACCAGCTCCCTTCTTTGCCCTGGCCAAGGAGCTGTACCCCGGCTCGTTTGAACCAACTACGGCACACTATTTTATTCGGCTGCTGCATGAGAAGGGTCTGCTGCTGAGGCACTACACGCAGAATATTGACACGCTGGATCGCCTGGCAGGCATACCTGATGAAAAGTTAATCGAGGCACACGGCAGCTTCCATACAAACCATTGTATTAACTGCAAGAAGGAGTACGACATGGCCTGGATGAAGAAGGAGATCTTCGCCGATCGGCTGCCTACCTGCACAAAGTGCAAGAAAATTGTGAAGCCGGATATTGTCTTCTTTGGCGAAAATCTACCCGAAAAGTTCCACAACAGTTTAGATGGAGACTTCAAAGAGTGTGACCTTCTGATCATCATGGGCACCACGCTGGAAGTGCATCCGTTTGCATCGCTGGCGCAGCTCCCTGGACCGCGCTGTATGCGACTGCTGATTAATCGCGACGCTGTGGGACGTCCCAAATACACCACCTGGATGGATGGACACAATGACGATTTCCTGCTCTACAACAGGCCCAACAACACGCGGGATGTGGCCTTCCTTGGTGACTGTGACGAGGGTGTGCTGGAACTGGCAAAAAATCTGGGCTGGGAGGACGAGCTGCAGGAGCTCATCTCCACTGAACGAAAACTGTTGACCGAGCAGGAATTGGTTGCAAAACAGAAGCCGCACGATGAGGAGGCTGCCTCTACCAGTAGCCCCCAGGAAACTGCACCGCAGTAAAGAACGGAGTAGGATAGTTAAATTAATAGTTAAGTTTGGTTTAGAGTGCAATTTGTATACATGGCAGATGTATAAATGGACAAAGAAATGCGCAGCATTGCTTGTAAATCCAGAGCGTTTCATTTCATTTCGTTTCGGCTAGTTTACGGCTTTAGATTTGTTTGGCCTGTGTTCTCTCGAAGCCATGCAAAGGTCGTGAACGAGGTCAGGATATCAGCTATCGAGTTGTCGACTTTCGCGACCATAGACTATAGATCAAAGAAAATATATAGGCTTAAAAGCTGCTTTGTTATGAGCCAGAAAGAGAAGATTGGTTATACTGAAGTGCAGATCACTCCGAAGCATCAGATCGGGGAGATCAAGTATGCCAAGCATTAGGTTAACATACCTTATCTATTACGAATGTGGAATTAGTTCGTTTTGACTCGGAGTTTATTCAGAACAGACCGTAAATTCTTTCAAAAATAAAATAATCTATAATTCCTCAGTCCGGAATTACGTAACGATATAACATTATTTTAACTATCATTTAGCTCCAGACTGACTAATATTGGGTGACAATTCCATATTTCTTATCTTTAAAGAAGAAGGTCTGATGGATTGAATGCCTATGCGCTACCTGAGCGGACAATCCGCACACTCAACCTCACCAATCCGGAGCACTTCGACGTGGTGACGGCCTTCAAACAACAAGTCTGCTGTCGCTGGTCATCGGATTACGTCGACGAACTACGTGCACGAAACAAGTGGACAGCGACATCATCAAATGTCGCCGTCGGCACCACCACCACTACCAGGCTAGTGGCTCGAGGCTCTCAATGTAGGTCTCGGACTGCTGGTTCTCGCACTGAGATGGCTGAAATGCATTTGGGACATCAAGGCCTACTGTTGCGCCTCCTCCCACGCGTGCTTCAGATAGAGGAGGCAGGCGAAGAAGACTTCCTCCTTGCCATTTACGCATATCGTTTTCCAATGGTTTAAATAGGTATACCATCTCTTGGGCATCTAGCTCGACGAACTCCCGCGAGGCAGGATGCACTTTTGGACACGGGACAGCATCAATGGCTGCGGGCCGACAGATAGGTGTGGAGGTCTGGCAGTGCTCCCAGACGCCGCCGCAAGGTTACTAGATACGGTCCAGTACTGGTCGTCGACTAGCTCATCAATGCCCAGACCTTGGGCTGCCTGGAAGAAGGGTATTGGTGCCCCATTGGCTTTGGCCAGAGCACATCAAGCAGCGTACTGTGCCCCAGAATCAGATCAAGGCTCTGGTTCAGGCATGTGGCTGCAAGCCGAACACACCGTTGTCGATACAATCAAAGAAAAGCCTTCAGGACCCTGGTCCAATGTACATGGAGCCGGAAGTCCCCTTTAGCGAAGCATATCGCAATTTCTACGGCATTTTCCATGCAGCGCCCCAGCACAGACTCATAAGCTCTGGACTCTGCAGTTTTAAATAATAGGCATTCAGGCTTCGACAAACAATATTTCTGTTGTATTGGCTGTTGACTTCACTGTCCACGTGTCCACATCCAAGGTCGAAAAAGGTCGAGCAAAGGCATTAGAAATTTATCTCGTGCGTTGGAGTTGGATTTGCAATGAATACTGTAGAGTATTCAATAAATTCAGAACACGAACCTGTCGAGACTGCATTGGCAGGAGCATGTGCACCATGCCCCCATAAGAAAATCATGATATTAGCACCATGCACAGAATTTCCACTACTAGAGATTGGTTACCTGTTGGGGATGGGCGGACAATCTGCAGGAGCTCATCGCCACTGAGCGGAAACTGTTGTGGACTCGCATGCAGAGGAGGCCAGCAGCTTCCGGAAGAGGGCTAGGCGGTATGGTGGGGTATGGTAGGGACTGGAAGGGTTCGGTTTAGGGTGCAAATTGTATAGATGGGACATGTTTGAACGGACAAAGGAATGTGCATCATGGCTGGTAAATCCCGTGCGTTTCATTTCATTTGGCTCTTGCTCGTTTCCGGCTTTCAATTATTCAAGTGCCATTTGTGAGCCATTAGCGTTAGCCAGTGTCCGTCCAGCCGAAGTCGGGAGGCAGGGTTGCCGTGGCCGAGGTCCCTTTTAGCCGTGCCACCGAAAACCGCAAAAACTGATTGAGTTGCTCTGCAGTTTCCGGCGCACAAAAAGCAGAAACCGCCAACAAAGGTTAACTCTCGACATGGTTCTGGTTCTGTTTCTGTTTCTGTTCCTGTGGCAGCATTTGCTGGCTCTGATCCTGATTCTGTTTCTGATTCCGTTACAGCTGCCCACTGCCCCATTGCCGCGCCCCCAACGTCATCAACCGCCGTTGTGGGCGTTGTATGTGGCGTCCTAACAGAATGTTTGTGTGGCATGCAGCTGCATCCTGATGCTTGCTGCACCAACTTAATGACTCACAATCTGTCCCACAGATAAACACACACGGAAAGAGATGGACAGAGAGAGAGAGAGAGAGAGAGAGAGAGAGAGTGGGATTTCCTTCATACTCGTACGGTTTCCTGGTAATGAAGCTTCTGCGGTGAATTGGCCAATAGAAAATACGTACGGGCTGCACTAATTAAAACCCAGCCCGAACCAGGACAGCGGGTAACCTCCTGTCCAAGGGGATGGGGGAGCAGAAACAGATATTGTTAATCGCTGGCAGGGAGGATGTGGATGCGGATGCTGGAGGTGCACACTAGGAAATCAGATGCAGCAACGGAAATATTGATGGCCTCGCAATTTGTTGCAGTTGCCCCACAACTTGGGCAATTAAAGCTAATGGCCCCAAGAACTTGTCTATTTGCAATTTTCCAGAGTGTTTGGCTGTCTGTACTCTGTACTCTGTAGTCTGTAGTCTGTACTCTGTGTGTGTATCCTGTGTCTCACTCACTCAAAATTGACTCAAGTTGCCCCCAATATTAACTTGACTTGACTTGGGCGGAAGCCCTCTGCTCTCCGCTCCGCTCCTCCAATGTGGAAGGAACGCCATTAAGTGCACTCCATACACACGTACTTGGTGATGCCGGAGGGAGGGGCCAAAGGGCGGGACCATATTTATGTGAACATGTTTCATATTTGTAATCAAAATGATGCCACCCCCGGCCCCCGAGTTCATCTAATCCCCACTCTGAGCCTGTTCATCAATGGCATTGAAACAAAAGACGAGTATTCCTCGTAGGGACATTCCTCGATGTCATCACCGACAGCTGTGCTCGCGCTCTGATATTGAATTCTTGACATGATTGTGCGGAGGAGCAGCACACAGCTTGCTATCGAATTGATTGCGGAGCCACACCCCCCACCACACACCCACACCCACATGGAGAGAGTTTAAAAGCATTTGAAATCCCATAGCCCATACCCATACCCTCACCCATACCCACACTCAAAACCACAAATAGCTCAAGCGGTCTCTAATAAAGCAAATCGAAGAGATCTTCATTGATTGTTTGGGCCCCAAAGAAGAAAAAAGGACATCTTTGATGGGCGTTTATTCTAAAATATGCATTGTTATCGTAGCATAAACGGAATCTTTATGAATATTTTATTATGGCTTTAATAAAAAGAAAACCAGAAGGAGCCGCAGCACTCTGGCGACGGCTGCCAAATGCTGTTCTGAAAAAGCAATTTGTGTCAATAAATGTGCGAGAGTGTGTGTTTCTGGGTGGGGGAATTGCATATGTGTGTGGGTGGGTGGCCAATGTTCTTTTTCGCATAATATCCCATCCCTCCCAGCAGTCGAAGGAGCTGTTCCAGCTCCAGCTCCCAGCATAATCGTCATAATCATTTTATGTGCATGTTGTATAGCTACTTTTGGGCGCATAAATTTTTATTTACGTCTTTGTCAACACAATGCTCCAAAAACGATTGAGTGTGCCGTGCCACTCCCGCATGCCACACTCTCTCCCACAAAATTAAAGTGCGATTTGAAATGATGCCCTGCCTGCCTGCCGCACAGAGCCAAATTGGCGGTTTTCGTGGCTCCAAATGAGCTGCGGTGGTATGTATAAAATATAGTACATTTCCGCTGTGGCTTTACCCATACACAGAGCAAAAAACCAGAGCAAAATCATCACGACAGGTCAAGAATGCGTTTATAACATATTTAATAGATTGTTTTCTCTATGACTCGTATGCTCTTTAAAATCAGAAAATATATACACTTTTTCCCAGTGCACATAATATTGATGCTCATAAATATGATGGCCACCAACCAGAACATAACCAATTCGAATGGTGGCCAAATGAAATTATTCACAAGATCGGACATATCAAATATTTCTTATAATCAGAATAAAATCAATAAACAACAAACAAAATTAAGGGATTGTCACTAGAGAAGTGTAACGGATTGAAAAACCAAATAATTCGCATTGATTTGGCTGGTTTCCTCCCCCTCGAAAGCTGAAACCTGTCCACTGGCAGTGGGGTGGCCCCGACCGCATGTTGCATTGATTTGGACCAGGAAAAACCTCGTCAATGCCTGGGGTGCACGGTGCATGGTCAATTGATTGGGCCAAAGCCAATCTTCAATGAATAAATGAACGTCGGAGATGGGCATGGTCTGTGGGTATGGTGTGCTGTGCTGTGCTGTGCTGCGTCCTGGGGTCCGTCAGGTGCATCATCGAGTGCATTTAATTGTGGCACAGGACGACCCGCGCACTCCAACAATCGGATTTTCGCTTTGTCCCCGGCTGCTGTCACTGCAGCAAAAACTCCTCAAAAATATAGAGAGAGAGGGACGCTCGTATGCGTGTAGTCGTCGTAGAGGGAGATGGGAAAATGATTTAGCCAAAATGGTTTGGCAGTGGACAACCTTTTTTTTGGTTTTTGTTTCGTTTTCGTTTTGTTGTGTCCGGTTTTTGTGGTTAATTGAAATTTTTCATTTGGCTCGTTTGCCTGCGTCGGCTTTAAATTCATTTTGAATGGTTGGCTCTAAGCCCCTGGGCCATGGCCAATTCCCGCCGGAATTCAGAATGCAATAAATTTCGGAAAAAAACAAAAGCAACATTACTCTGCGGCTCGACAACAAAGTGGATTATGTAATTGCATAGATAGATAGATATATTTGTGTAGATAAATTCATATAAAGTTATGGGGCGCGGCGCTGAGGCAGCTGCCTGTGGAATCGATGTGGAAAAACAATTATCAATATTTAATTCGCTGGCGGTTTCCGTGGTCGCCAAATGCTAATGAAATGTGGAAATCTGTTTAGATAAATAGTTAAGTGCCTGGACAAACCAAACAATATTCTCCAGCAGCAAGCACTACGCTATCGGGGGATAGGTCAAGTCCTTGGAGAATTGCCCGAAATTAAATTCGTTTAATTAAAGTTATAATTTAGCAGAGAGAAACAGAGAGAAAGCGCAAAAGGAAAACCCATTTAGAGCGTGAAAGAAACTGCATTTTGCGATACATTTCCTCAGCCTGTTTCCTTCGCTCAGGATGTGCCCGGGGCACCTTACCAGTTGGTACCTTTCCTACCTCCTTATCGCCCTGGCCCTGTCCGACATTGGTAATTTAGAGAAAATGTTGGCCAAAAGAGGTGGAAACGGAGGGGTATAAGTATTTTGTACTCGTTACTTGTATTGCCTTTTCGATTTGCACTTTACACGCTTTCATTACACTTCGTTTCCGTAGCCGAAGGGAGGGAGGGAGGTATGCCAAAATAGTGAGCAGGGGAGATGTTGCAAAAGAGAGACAGGGGAAGAAATGGAAATACTTGACCCGAAACCGTTGCATTGTTAGCATTTAAACTGTTTCTTTGCCGTTGCGCTTCGCTCGGAGATTGCACACTCGAGACATAGATACAGAGAGTGAGAGATGGGACGAGAAAAACAGTAGTAGTGTACCATACCGGAGAATCTCACTCAGAAAAAGATACGCTATAAATGCCACATCGAAAACCATCTGTTTTTACTACTATTTACTCTATAGGTACTCATGGGGCGGAACGTAAGACAGGGATTAAGACAGAATTGGGATTAAAAACAGTTCGAATTCTTTATCAATATTCCAAGAATGGTGATCATTTATTCCTTCCGGCATTGCCAAGCACTAAAAAGGGACTGTCAAGGGTTCCAAGCGACACCAATCGGTGTCTTTTCGCGAATCTTTAGGGTATTTGGTATACCGTAGTTTCTCTGAGTGTAGGATTCTATCTAAATGCCCAACAGAAACATTTCGTTGCAGCTGGATCTGGATCTGCAGCAGCCTCATAATCATCGACAGCCGGAATCAACGGAACGAGCACTCATCTTAACGTCACTGAAAATGATTGCTATCCCCCCTCCCCCCTCCTCCCTCCCCCTTCACACTATCCACTCCCCAATCCCCAACCCCCTGGTATGGCTCCATCTTGGGGCTGGCAGCCATGCAACATGCTGCCTTGACACTTTAAGCTGCAATTTCGTTAAAATATTTCCAATCGATTTCGTTGGTTTATCGCCAAGTTTATTTCCACTTTCTTGTTGTTTGCCCGTTGTTCTTCCCCCATCCTAAAATCCCCACCCCCTCCCTCCACACCATATAGTAGTGTACTGCACATTTTCCGTTTCCACTCTGGCAGATCTTACGGAAATGAAATGTGTTTCTATTTTAGTTTCGCCATCTTCTTTTCTTTTTTGTGTGTGTGTGCATTTACACGCTCGAGTGTTTGCCTCAGACTTGAATGAAAAGAACCCACAAGGAGCAAAAAAAAAGAGAATGAAACCGAGGAAGATATGCTAAGGGGTCGAAGTTTAGATGCTCTTTCGATGGCAGTTGTGCGATGCAATTATAACTGCAAATTCGTTGGATTATCTTCAAAATGAAAAAGATTTTATTGCAAAAACTTTTCAATACAAATCGTTCTACAAAGAGCAGGATTTGTGCATGGGTTTGCACAGAAAGAGCCAAAAATCACGAAAAATCGAAAATGCTTTCTTTTCTGCGTTGATAAGATTTTTTTTTAAAAGAAAGGGTATTAAAATCACCAACTTCAACTCAAGTTTGTTTACAAGCCATATGCAAAAATTGCAATACAGCCAGAAAAAAAAAATGGCAAGAACAAATATCAGGAAAATACCAGAAGTCCGAGCAGGCCTCGACCAAATGGCAAATATTTACTGCAATACTCGAAGCCCTCTGCAGACCCACCACCCCCAGACCACCCCCAGACCACCACTCAGCAATGCCAATCTGCATAATTGTGCAGCAACAAAATGTTCTGGGGAAATATGTATTTTCCACCTCACGCACTTGGCTGGCAAATGAGAATTCCAAGGACAGCGCCAATGACAGGAGACTGCCTCATGGATACACAGTGGCATGGATGTCGCAGCTAATTACCATGCAAATATTTACACATTCTATCCCAGAATTGATAGAAGAATCTCCCAGAGCCCCACTCAAACACATGCCATGCCGCCTGTCGGAGCCTGTCAGCATTCAGTTGTCACAGCAGCCCATCATCAAGTGCGGGTGGGCGAGGAAATCTGTTGAGCTGTGCGTAATTGTTTCTGGCTTCTGCAATGAGTTCAATCATTCAAACAGACACAGATATAGATGGGGTGACCAATTCAGGTCACATAATTCGATTAACAATGCCACACTTGGCGAATAAAATACTAGGAAAATCAAGAGAAAGCCCGAGATCCACTTAAATTTGTAGACTTGGGATATCTGGATATTCTGGATCATTCTGGTATCGTCTTTGGTTTTGAAGATTTGAAGCCTGTTAAATCTGATGTACCCTTGAGCTCTGAATTGGAATATGGCGATGTTCATTTTAGTTAGTATTCCGTATTGATTAGCCTGATTGTCAACCGCGTCTCGCTGAAAATGTGCTGGTGAAAGTGAGGAAAAGGGAAAACTCATTTCCATGGTTCGTGTTGCCTCTGCAGGGTTCTGGCACATATTATGAAGTGGCATGATTTACGCTGAGTCCTTCATATTGTTGTATGCCATTGTTTAGCCTTAGTTGGCAAGGACTTTCAAGGACTTCTGTTTTGTTTAGTATTCATTAATGCAGCTCAGAGCGTTGATTGCCGGGCTGCACTTGCTGTCGTGGCCGTGATTATTTACATATAAATAGGGGGGAAAATGAGTATTACAATTTGCCTTTAAGCTTGTGGCAATTTAAAATCCTTTAAGGCTCTTAATTTCTTTTGCGGCAACTACTTTCCATTAGCAATTCAAGTGCAATTCCGGCTAGCAAATTGCCCACACCCCGCACCATGCACCATGCACCAGGCAACAGGCAGCAGGCAGCAGATGAAAGCACAACAGAAACACGGGAAAGAATTTGAAAAAACTTTAGCTAAAAATGCGCCACGCACTCTTTTGCCCACACACAGAAACACTCTCTCTTTTGGCCATACATATGTTGCTGTTCTGGCCACTGGTGCTTGTTGGCCACAGTGCGGTCGGCTTGTTGGCCAGCCAGCCTGCGGTGGTGCGGCGCCACGCCCGGCTCCTGGCTGCTGGCTCCTGGCTCCTGGCTCCGGGAATGCTGCCCGATAGTTGCGTGTGCGAGGTGAGTAAATTCCATTTCTGCGGACAGACATGGAACCAGAAAAAGACCAAATAAAACACTCACTCACTGGTTTGCCATGTGTATCTTGATTAGTGCTGGTTGACTCAAGGCGCTGGGCATAGTTCTGAGATCTTTTTTGGCACATTCGCCTAACAGATATCCTGGACCCTGATTTTATGCGACAATTTCTCAGCTTGATTCCATTTCGCTATTAACTTAGTAAACGCTTCATCTTGCTCTTTATCTTTGATTGCTATCCAATGAATCATTTCAGAGAAGATAAACCGTTTCATGGATTTTTAATGCCATTACTTTCGAATAACCCCGAATAGGGGGGATCGCAACCCAACTCTCACGCCTCCACAAAACACCGCTTGAGTGTTTAATTGCCCTTGGGGGCCCCCGAGTGGATGTTGCCGTAGTTACAGCCATGTGTGGGTGTGCTGGCATTTTTTGTTGTTGTTTTTTGGGGGGCAGGTCCTAGCAGGTTGTCGGGGCAATAAAATCGTCGCCTGCTGGGCACTCGAATGACCAGAGCCGGAGTCAGACCCCCGTCATTCCCCGCTCGTCGTGCCTGCTGGCTCGCTTTCTGTGTCTCCAGCTGGTTCCGGTCTGCCTTGCCAGGAGAGTAAATCCTTTAATCCGTCTTTCAATTTCAAATAACCCACTGGTTAAGCACTCCCAACACTCACACATTCCCGCAGAGAGAGAGAGAGAAAAGCAGACGTTTGGCTCTGTCCGTTTATGTTCTCACATTGGCCACGACTGCGTTGTTCCATTGACTCCTGGCTTCCCCCATTCCTGGCCAGACCAATTGAATTGTTTCAATTGACACTTGGCCTGGTCTGGCTCAGTTCTGTGTCTACTATCCGCCGGCTGCAGTGGTGGTTCGGCTGGGGGCTTTGTTCGCATTCATAATGAAAGTCAGTCTTTTGGCAGCATTGTTGTCGCTAATTTGTGGCCTCGCTAATTGGCCCACAGCCAGAGGGAAGTCCGTTCAGGGTTGATTAAGGGATCGAATGCTGCAGTCACCTCACTTCGAAGGGTTTCGCTTGAGTGGCAGTGGAGTTGTTCCACTTGACAAACTCCCATCCACCTCTGTTCGATTTTCCCCCGAGCTGCAGAGGATTGTTTAGTGAATTATGCAAATATTATAATGTCTTGTGTGCGTTTCATTAGGATAATGTCTGGGCAAACAATGCCCATTGGAAGTTTGTAATGATAGCCAGACCAGACCCAGACCAGAGCAGAGGGTTTTCAATTACAGTTCGAGCTCAATCGATGCAGGGTCATTAAGTCGCAGTCCCTCCTATAAAGGCTGATTTCCCCAGCATTTGAGACCAATAGAGCGACAAGATGTTGTTCCAGCCACTCGTGATGCAGCTGAGCCCATTGCTTCGGATTATAAGTAAGAATGCAGTTTTTATACCTCTCATATTACACCATAATCTCTTCTTTCCCTCAGTTGGACAATATTTCGCTTCCTTTTCGTCCATTCTGATCGTTCACAACAATACCAGGACCACAACTCTCCTGCAACTGGAGTACCTGAGATCTCTGGAGCTTGTGCTTAAAGGCTTAAGTCAATCCATACTCCTGCAATGGATCAATGTTGGACAATTGAGTGACTTGGCGGATCTTGAGTGGCAGGTCATGAGTGCCGTCAACAGCAGCTCCACAGAGGTAGGTCTAGAAAAGAGAATCGAGGGTGCTACCATGTTACCATACCTCCTCTTCTTAAGGGATTCATCACAATCCTGTCGCAGACGAATCTTTTTCTCCATGCCCGATACTATGCCACACGTAATGCCAATGTGCGCCTCAAGGACAAGCGATATCTGTTCTTGTGCGAGGATGAACATCCCCAGGAGTTGTTGGCCATGGACATACTGCAGTGTAAGTGAAGTGGCGTTCAATGATCTCACATTTCAATTGAGTTCCCCTGGAACTCCATCGCTTCCCATTCCCCCAACATCAATTTATTAGCTTAAGCGGTGACTTCTTGCCAGCCCCCTCTGGGGCATGTCTAAACAAGTCCAACTGGAAAAGTTTTCCATGCTCTGACACTGTGCAACACAAATAGGAGCGGGCAACCACCGCAGGACATTCGTGGCCAGTTGATCAAACTTTAGCACTTGCCAATAATTTCAACGCTCGACGGCGTCTTGTTCAATTGTAAACTTTGGCTTTTTTCTGCTTGGGCTTTCTTTTCCGTTCCGTTCCGTTCCGTCTTTTTCTTTATTTGTTGGCTTTGTTTTCACTGTTTTGCTTGTCACGACTTAATTTTGTTTCTTTTTTTATTTTCTTTTCACATACCCTGTATTTATTGAGGATAGAGGGTGACTTGACAATGTGTGAGTGTATGCCGGAAGGTAGTAAAAAGGGTGAGGGCAGACGGAATGGTATGGAGAAGATGACTCTGACGCTTGTAGATATTACAAAAAAACACATATATGTTTATGCTATATTCTTTTCCTGCATTTGACATAGATTACGATTTTCTTTGGTTTCTTTTTTCTTAACTGTAATTGAGCGATTTATTGGACGATTGGAGGTATTCTGGGATTGAATATTGGACAGGTCCACAGGAACCCTTGTCCAAAAAGAGTGACCATATGGGCAATTCCATGAACATACTCCACAAAAAAAAGTGCTAAGTGATAACTGTGCCAATACTTTAGTTCGCAAATTTTATACTTTAAAAAATGTTCGTTTACAAAATATTACAAAATAATGCAATGAAATTGCGCTTTGAATAATTAGCCAATCTTATATAAAATTGATTCATTTATCGGATACAATTAATTGTCTTTTTGCAAATCGCGATAAAACAGCTCTTAAAACAGGAGTTGGCTGAAAAGTTAACACTTAACACTGTGCTGTGACATACGTATATATATGTATGTTTTTATACAATATATTAAATTTTCAAACAAGATTTTTTCTTAAGAAATTTCATTAGGTCTGATTGGATTGAAAATAATGCTTGGGTTATCTCTTTATTTTTTTAAAATACGTTCCACTTTCCAAATCAGTTCTTAGCCCTTTAAACAAAATATTATTTATTTTTCTAAAATGTTATTTCTGTATCATTTAAGCATTATAAATCACAAGAAGATCTCGTAATACAGGATAACCTGTAGTCGATCTGCGCAAAACTAATGCCAGCTTTCTCCGCCCATTTTTTTTGTTTTTCGTATGTCCCCTGCTTGTTTGTTGTTTCTGCTTGTCCAACAACGGGAAATCGTTGTAATGCGCTTTAGTCTACCCACACCATCTGATGGTGCGACCAGGAACAAGAGCCGTAACAGGACCAGAAAGAGGACCAGTAACAGTACCAGTACCAGCCCCCAGGCATAAAGAGGGCACATCGGTAAACACGGAAAGCACGAGGGATGGGAGACGACCCAGAGATGTGGATGTGGATGTGGATGGGGTTCTGCGAGATGGAGATGGAGGAGCCGGAGCCACTTTGCCGTACCGCGACATCAATTTCGAGCTGTGGACACAAAAGTTTGTCGGAGCCTTTGGTAATTTGGATGCCGTGCGCCTGGACGCATTCTTGCCGAACGAAACTTTTGCCGGGAACAGCCGGGTCGAACTTTATCCCAACAAGCTACTCGATCTGCAGCAGCGCACCCTGCGCCTGGGCTCCATTACTTATGTCCCATATACAATTACTAATTATGTGGTAAGTAATTGCCGGTTAAGTTTATATTTATCGTTTGTTGTTGTTGCTCCCCTCCCCTGTGGCCTGCTCCCTGTGGCATGTCCCCGGGAGCAGACTGGGCCACAAATGCCAGAGATTTGCACGCCAACATTAAGCAAAGCCAATTGGTTGTCCTCGCACTCGCACTCCTCCTCGTCCTCTTCCTTATCCTCTCTGGCCCCTGGTCCGTTCTGGTCCGTTCTGGCCCTCATCTTCATCTGGCCCCCATTCACATCGTTGTCTTTGCATTAGTCGGGGCTCAGTGTGTGGACTCATCATGAATAAATGTCCAGTGGTTGCCTCATTCTGTGGGTGGGTGGGCTCGGTTGTGTGTGCGTGTGTGGGTGAGAGGTGCTTAGTTATATGCCTTTGTTGTCGTTGTGGGCAACGATTTTGGGAACTAAAATGTAAGCACATGTTGTCCTGTGGTCCTGTGTCTATGGATGCGGAGGAGGTTGCAGAGGCCAGGGCAGTTGTCAGGAGCCGTCTATATGATTTGTCTGGTTACACCACGCCACATAGTTTTGGACTTGGGGATAATAAAAAAAACAGACTTTTTTTTTGCAGCCACATAGAAAAATATCCCACTTCAATAATTATTCTCCCCAAAATATCAGACATGTTTCTATATTGTTCTGGTAATGCTCCTATAGTATTTATATAGGTATATTATCTCTCTATTAAATAGAAAAAGTATTGAGTAGTCGCCCTATATTTCACACACATCGGAGCGAGCGAACTTGGCGAGTGAGCCGGGGGTTGGCGCACGAGCGAAGCGATTTCTTTGGGGTCTTGCCCCCTAGTTTATATTTATTTATAAAAGAATTATTTGATCAACCTTTTTTTTCGGTTTTCGTCGCCATGCTACAGATTTCTTCTTCTTGAAGTGTTAGGGACACTTGCTGTCAAAAGCTGTCAATTTTATATTAAAGATATCGTACAACATTCATTTTTTATGAGCATCGAAGTTACATATGTAAAAGTTTAACCGAAATGAATTGACAAATTTTCTTTCACAGTGTTCTGAGACCCAGTCCAGGCACAGTGTCTCTTATCAATCAGATAACAAAAGGCATCAAAGATGTGTATGAAAAATCCACTAGTATTTACCCTAACTCTCTAAAATAAACTTCTTAAATTTTTCGAGTATTTTTGTACATTTTAGCCCCACTGTGCCAGTCAAAATGGTTGCAAAAAATAAAGTTCTTTTGTTGTCATTTGGCAAAAGTTTTGTTCGCACTCAATTGTTTGCCTTAAGGACATTTGCACATTTGTAAGCACACACAGACACACACACGGTCACGCCCACACAAACACTAACACAAATAGTACCTCCCATTCATAAACACACACACACACACACGCGCTGAAAGAGACAGAGAGCGAATACAGCCACAAGCATGTGCATGTGGTTTTGTTTGGGGCTTAGCTTTGGCTCCGGCTCCAACATTGATTTAAATTACGTGTTTCCATTTAATTGCCACCCGGCGAGGCAAGTGTCGATGTCCATTTGAATGCCCCCAACTTGCCCCAACACTGAGTGTGTTTGTGTGTGTGGGGGGGGAGGGAGGGCGTGGCCATAACAAGGCCATTAACGAAATTAGCCCAGACCCTTGATTGGCCAGCAATAGTTTACCATTAAGCAGTTCCCCCTTGATCATCTTACACGTACGGTACTACAGCCAGCTGGCGAGGGCAATGAAGATCCCATTCACCCGCATGGGGCTGACCGTTCGATTGCCTACTATGGTGCCGAGGCCAATTTGATGAAGACCTTCTGTCAGGTGCACCATTGTCATTTGCGTGTGGAGGCGTGTAAGTTGTGCCAGGAGTATGGTCTGACTGGAGCCAAATCTTAAGGCGTTCTCCCTGTTCCAGACGGGGCCGACAACTGGGGCAGCATCTATGAGAATGAGTCGAGCGACGGCATGCTGGGGGACATTTACGAACAGCGAGTGGAGCTGGCCATTGGCTGCATCTACAACTGGTACGACGGCATCACGGAGACCTCGTATCACATTGCCCGCTCCTCGGTGACAATACTGGGACCAGCACCAGCGTAATGGAATACCCCTAACCTCAAGTTTTCCTTTACCAATTGAACTTTTAATCTTTATAGACCCTTACCCAGTTGGCGCACCAATATTCTACCCTTCAATGGCCCCACGTGGCTGCTGCTCATCACTACAATGGTGATCTGCGGCATCTTTCTATATGTGATGAAGTTTGCAAGCTTTCGGCTGGGTTATGGCAGATATGAGCCAGAATTCCATCATGTGAGGAAGCTCGAGCAGTCCCTGCTGGACACCTTTGCTCTGTTCATCCAGCAGCCATCGGCTCCACTCAGGTGTGTTCGAGTGGGCATCGTGCATGGGTTTTAAACTCTATGTTTCCTCTCTAGCTTTGATCGGTTTACCACTCGCTTCTTTCTGGCTACGCTCTTGTGTGCCACCATCACGCTGGAGAACATCTACAGCGGACAGCTCAAGTCGCTGCTGACAGTCCCCTTCTACAGTGCTCCCGTGGACACCATCGAGAAGTGGGCACAAGCTGGCTGGAAATGGGCAGCCCCCTCCATTGTCTGGGTCCATACCGTGGAGAGCTCCGATCTGGTCATCGAGCAGATATTGGCCAGGAACTTTGAGGTGCGCGACCACAGCTTCTTGTCCAATGCCAGCTTCAGCCCCAATTATGGACTGGGCATCGAGCGTCTGGTCTCGGGCTCTCTTTCGGTTGGAAATTATGTGCCCGCGGAAGCATTGGAGAACCGCATTGTTAGGGGGAAATTTCTCACTTCTCATGGGCTTGGTTTATATCGAATATGTCGTCTTAGGTTCTGCACGATGATCTGTACTTTGATTGGACCCGGGCTGTGTCTATACGTGGCTGGACTTTGATGCCGGAGCTGGACAAGCATATTCTCACCTGTCAGGAGACGGGTCTCTATGTTCACTGGGAGCTGGAGGTAGTCATCGTATTTGTATTTAACTCAGACTAATTAATTTATTAATTTACAGTTTGTGGTCAAGTATATGGACAAGAAGGTGCAGGAAATTCTGCTGGATATGGTCAACGGGCACAAGGCCAAGGGTGCACCGAAGCCCCTAAATGTCCGCAACATCTCTGGGGCTCTATTTGTCCTGGCCTTTGGCTACACCTTCGCTTTCAGTGCCCTATTGGTGGAGACTGCCATCTGTGGGCTAAAGAAAATCAAATAATTTACCCATTTTCGTGCATCGTTCCTGCAATTCAGATTAGTTTCCCGCCCCCATTTCATCCTGGACGACGGCGACCATGAGCACGTGTCACAGCAAACATCAAAATCACACGCAAAAGCCACAAAACCCCGGCTTAGTCGAAGGAGGGGCGTAGCGTGAGGTGCCAGTTTCCCACGGCACAAAATATGACAGCAGCTTGCCAGCAGGGAATCGACATCGACCGGCGGCATTGTTGCCCGGCATTGGTTAAGCGTCACGGCCGAATGGCCAAGTGAAAAGTGAGCTCATCTCCGTGAGCACTCGGTCTCGTTTTCCGGCTCTATCGGCTGCACTTGCCACGGACATGTGGCAAGAACTGGCTGGCGTTTTGGGGCTGCTTTTTGGGGAGGACTTACTGGTAGGACTGTGGATATGCAAGCGGAAAATGGCTTTTTCCCTGTGTGTCGTGGTAATTGGAAAAGCGTTTTAGTCCCAGACGAACTCAATTTCATCCCCGGCAACATTTTTAATGATGCCTTTAATTATCGCTGTGGGAAATTATTCATTATCACTAATTTGCCGCAACTTTGGACGGGGCCCACGCCCACACATCCACTCACATGGTGCGGGCCACTCTTAGTGTAATTTGGAAAGTCTCTAGCGGAGTCTACTACCACGTCATCCTTCTTCTTAGTCCGCCGCTCTCCTGCTTCTGCTGCTGCTACTCAAATCCCTCCAGTCTGCTGCTCCTCCTGGAATCTCTCCTGCTTCTGATGCTCCACCGTAGCCTCTGTAAATCTCACCTGCATATGCCGTCTACTCCGCTCGTTAACACCTCGTTTCAAAGCGACAAACAAACAAACCAAGAAACAAACAGCAACTTCAGCTGCAGTCGGAGACAACGACAACAACAAGTTCACCAACATGGCGGCTGTGTCATTTCCGTTGTCGTTGCTCTCGTTCTCTCTCCTTGGATTGCCGTGCAGAGGGTATCGTGATTTTCTCAAGATGTACGCAACTTGCGGGAGGAGGAATATTTATAACCATGAAGTGAATGCATAATAGTGTTGTCAAATAGCCCTATCCGGCTATGTGTTTCTTTTGCACAGCTCATTTTTCTCGTAGCCTAGCAGTTGGTATTGCATTGTGTGGCTATGAGTCTTTATACCACGACTAGATATTAGTAATTAATTTTACATAAAATATTATAAAAACCTTAATATAATACGAGTATAATACTATTATATCCGCATAAAGGTTGTGTTGCTTTGCTTATAACTATTTATTGTAATGTAGGATTCATCTTAGTCTACAATTTTATAAATCAACTATTGTTCCGATCGTTTGTCATTTGGAAGCATTAATTAAATGTGCGAATGGAATGTTCAGGAACAGATTTGAATCTGGATCCGTGCCGATGAGCATGCCGTTCAATGGTTGTGGTAGTGTCTCAATTTCTTGTAGTTTTACTTTTCCTGATGACTCAAGTTTGAATTTGAGTGCATGACTATGGGGACATTCTTTATCTATAGTATTTGCTAATTCAAAAAAACGCAACTGGGACATGCTCACACTCACATTTTCGTTATCTTGTTGGATTCGTTCGCTTGGTTTTTTCCGCTCTGCTATTTCGCATGTTTCTTGCTTTATTCATTCGACGGCACATACATATTGTTCTTTCAAAAATACTAAGGTCCTGTATAAAAATTGTGGGTAGTGGTGGAAAGGAAAATAGTTTACGACCAATTCGCATACCTACAAAATATACACTACAAATTTTATACAAATCGGCTTACGGTGATACGAGATTTTTGTATATTAGATAAATAAATAAATAAAATTATATCAACCATCCACACGACTTAGTTGTTTTTCATTTTTCATACACCCAATATTGAATCAATGGCTATGGAAGAGCATTCCATCTTCGGCATTCAAAAATTCTTTCTTTGCTGGTTTTTTGTTTGTTTGTTGTTTGGTCCATTCCACCAGATTTTGCATATTTCCGTTCTGTGTTTGGAATTTTTAAGTGAGTGCGCTCAACTTTGTCTGTTGCTGCTGTTGCTGCTGCTGCTGTGATTGTTGCTGATTTGTGGCTGCTAATGCAGCTGTTTGTTTCCGTTTGTTAGCCTTCACGGGCTGATGTTGTTCCTGTTGGAAAAGTTGTACACGACTATTGCCCCTCCGGGACAGCTCTGACAGCTATACGACAATTTTTTCGGGGTCGGCAAAGGTTTTAGCAGGGGATTTGCCCCCGAACAAAGCTCTTATCTCAGTCAAAGGGTTCAATAAACTTGCTCGAAAATCCCCGACATAAAAAAGGCGACCCCAAAACCCTCACTTCCTTCCACTACTTTTCTGGAGTTCATAACTTATGCATTTGCACTTAATTAAATGACTGGGAAAATGGAATATTTTTCACATGCAATCAACGCAACCTGCAACGTCTCAGATTTTAACTTAATTTATGGCCCACAGCCAACAGGCGATAATTGAAATTATATAAAAGGCGGCGGCAGTGGCAGTGGCAGTGGCAGCACCGGGGAAACGAGTTTGCTGTAAATAAAATAAATCTGTGCGAGGCGTTGTCGTCCCCTCTGAAAATTTACGCGCTCTGATAAAAGTCCTGGCCGACAGAGAGGGGGACAGGGGAGACAGTAGGAGCTTTCGGGTAGATTGGCACGTGCAACTGCAGCCAGACGACAGGACCGATAAAATATGAGCTCGAAGAGGGGTCCAGGCATGCAAGTGGATTTGCCCGCTCCATCTGGGTTCGAAAGGCTGGGCCCAGAGGTTGAGGCCTTTAAATTGAATTAGCATCTGCAAAGCGAGGAGTCTTATGAATTTTTAATGGTCGCATCCTTTGGAAATCGCTTGGGCATGAGGAGCCGTGGAATTCGAATCGATCCAATTAGGAATTCGGCATATTTTTTGCTCTGCATAATTGCCTGTGTTTTGTCGCTGTCTGGCGGTAAGGTTGCCTCAACAACGGCGGCGTCTAAGGTTCGGCCTCATTATCAACGCAGGCATCGTAGCCTGCTTCTTCTGCTTTTCTCTCCTACCACTACCTCTGATCCTTCACCAGCTCCATCTCCCTACCCCTCCAGCTTTTGCGACAATTTTTCCAAGACGCCGGCAAATTTATAGCTCATAATTATTTCATTTTACAGTCTGCTGAAGTTCTCAGGCAAACGACCTGGCCGAGCCGCCCGTTCACGGCGTGTCTTTGACGTCCTTTTAAATTTGCGCCATTTGTTTGTTCTTGTTCTCGTTTTTGCTTTTGTTGGAGCCCGCATCCGCCGCATATCGAGGGGCTCTTTCATATTTTATGAGGTGTTTGATATTGGCTTCTCCATCAAAGTTTTGGCTTAGTCTAATGCTGCTTAAAAGGCATTACACAAATGCACACTCTCCCTCCTCGACGCTGGCACAGTTTTCACATGTTGCAAGCCCTTATTGTTCTACAACCCCAGCCCCCTCTAAGCTGGGACTCCTCCTCCTGTGCGTGTGTGTGAATGCGGGTGTGTGTTTGTGAGAAGGAAGAGCGAAGAGGGGAGGGCGCCAATCAACACACTTGACTACGCGGCAGGTGGCGGGGGGTTGCCGGTACCCCAGCGCCGTGCTGCATTAGCATAATAAAACAACCGAGGGGAAAGTTTCAGTCAAAATTTGCACTCTTTTCTTTCAATAATGGGCATACCCTGTAGCACAGAGAAACCCAATTCTAGGGATAAGAGCCGAGAGTGCAGTAAATTGTGCCAATATCTTAAGGAACATTTTTACGATGTAATTTTATTAAAAAGTTAAGACAGTGACGCGTTTTCTTTCTACAAGGGATATACAAATATACGAATGTATACTGGGATCGTGGGGTCATTCACATAATCCTACTAGACGGTTCAAAATATCTATAAATGGTCGTGCAACAAGGCCTCAGTAGCTATAGCTCCAAACCATGCTAATTGTTAGCTTTAATTATTTACTAGAATTAAATAATAGGTAATAATAATATACATGAAACATAATACTAATAATAATAATAATAATAATAAGCTCTTTGAACACATCTAGTGCTGATATCCTTTATTCATGAATAAATATTGTTAAAGTATACAAATGTCAAACATATAAAATATTAGGAATATAAAGGGATAGCGAACATAAATGCAATATACATATACCAATCATTTCATATGAAAATGTCCGGGTAAGTAATCCTATTATCTATCTATTAATTTTAAGGCATATCTTAATTAATTTTTTTACCCCTAAGTCCAACTTATTTGCTGCCCGAATATAGGGGGACTCGTAACCCAATATGCCCCACCATCCTACTGGGTATTTCATAGAGAAAAAGCGAGACCCGCAAAAGTGCAGAGCTGCTTTGGCAGGCTTTACGTTGCACGGGGAAAGTACATTGCAGCAGCAGCAGCAACAACAAAGAGGTTTCGTGCGGCGGGGGAGTCGCCTCAAAGAGGCAATAGTCGGGGGAACAATTAAGCAAACATGTATGAACAATATACATACATACATACATATGCATGTTTTTGTGTGGTTTAGTGCGTGCGAGTGTGTGTGTGTGTGTTGGCTGTGTGCGAATTTGGGTAAATTGTTTTGCACTTAGCTAAAAAGTTGGCTACCAAATAAATACAGTTGCGAATCGGCTTAAACTGTTATCTCCCGTGTTGTTTCACTTAGATGCGTTTCTAGGTTGGCAAAACATCGAATCGGGGGCGGAGATCCATTAATCACCAGCTGGAAGCCGGGCGCCGGCTTACGGATGCGCTTGAAAACGTCGACAGTTGGAACAGTAGATTGAGAGGGGGAGGGGAGGGGTGGGGAGGAATCATAGGCCAGCAGCTATAGACACTTGTGTAATTGAGGAATTACACTTTGAATGGCAGGTTCTGTCTCTGGCTTAGGCCTGGCATCCACAGAAGGGTCTAAGTCGGACGAGTGACAACAGCCGCAGACAAAGTCAAAACATGCAGAAGAAGGAATGAAAGGAATGTGTCCACAGATCCCCAATCTGGATGGAACTGAGACGGGTGGTATCTGGGGCTCAGACTGGAGGAGTAATAACAGAAATGTAAGTGGGCTCAGGCTCAGGCTCAGGCCATTGACTATCGGATTCATCTGCCTGGTACACAAGATAAATTGCACTTTGCCGGGGATCTATGGCTTCCAAATGAAACAGGGGCTACTCCTGCCCCACAATAGTCGCACCAAAAAAAGAGTTCGTGGAAGGTGGAATCGAAGAGAGAAGAAAATTTGAAAGAGAACCGAGCCAGAGACGAGCATAAAGGCAAGCCGTGTCGAGATGCTGCTGACGTTTCACATTCAAATGTTGCAGGAATAGAAAAAAATATGAAGGTAAATGCAAGTCGACTTTTTGTTTACTCTAAAAAAAACATTGTCATTTTACGGTAATTAATTATTCCATTTTTGTTTATTAGTGCTTTAAATTTATCTACAAATACTGTATGCTTGTTTAAATGTGGTTTAAATTTGAGTAAATATACTCAAATTGTAATTCGTTTCGTTTTACTAGCTTTTCGTTGTGGCAATACAAGGTGCTTCATTACCAAAAGTTGAACTAAGTTGAATGTCAAAGATCGTACAAAATCATGACATGGAAATGTTTCGCCAGAGATGAATTCTGAGCATGATAGTAAATGGAAGTGGCGATTTTGACTGGACTTAACAGAGTTAACAGGCAGCCTACGTATTATTGCCAGCTCATTGATTCGTAATTTTTTCCACCACTTACCCATCGGTCACTTACCGCGATCAACCGGCTCTTGGATATTATTTGTGGCTCAAAATGTATGGACCAGCAGGGAGGAACTCTACACTCGATTAAGTTTAATTGAATAATCAATTTTTATTGGTTTAACAAGAGTGTTAAGCCAGTGTTCGCTCTGTTATTATTGCTTTTAATACATATTAATTAATATCGATAATGGTTTTAGTGGGTATTTTGTTGGTTGTTCGATATGGGTTTTCCTCAATTGGTCAATTAGCATGCCAATCGCTGGAGAATGGCATGCTCTCACTCAACTTCCATTAACCGTCTAGTGTACTCTTTGGGAAGTGAACGAAAAACGGAATATGGATTGTAAAGACAAGCAGGCGCAATGTGGCAAGAATGAGGAAGCAAGCAGGCAGGCACGGCACAGGATCTGCAGGGACAGGCGGAACAGGGGCTCGGCGAGTCAGTGAGATGGCATATAAATTTTGCGGTCTCTGGCAATAAATCAGCGTTTGGCTGTCACCCATTTTGCCAGTGTAAATCGCAGGCCGACAAAGTCCCAGTGCTCAGCTCTTCTTCTGTCCAAAGGTTGCTCTCTTTAACTGGTCATTAATTACAAATTATATGCTGCTACTGTTTCAGCTACACCTCCGGCTTCATCTCCCTCTCCCTCTGCCTCTGCTCCTCCATCTCCCATCTTCAGCTTTGGTTTTCCTTCCGAGAGCTGTCAGCTGTCTTGCGAGTGTCGCCTGAACACAAATTAATGTTGACACCGTCGTCGCTCCTGGAGACTGCTGCTCGAGTGCGGCTTCGTTAGGCGTTGATGCTGAGATGCTGATGATGATGATGGCGGTGGTGGAGCCTAGCCAAGTGGCCGACGCGTTGCACTTCAAAGACGCATTAATAATTAATAAGATTGTAGGTGAAAAAAGTTGCTCAGTGAAGGGCCTCGGGGTCAAATTACTTGCCACTTGGCAGTTGCAAAGGTTTGCCCTCGACCGCTTTAATGGCTCGACTCCGTCTTTGTGCCCCCTCCCCCTTGCCATTCCCTGCACTCTGGCTCCCCGTCTGCGTATGCAAATATTTGGCCTCCTCCTCCCCGGGATACTTCGCACTCTGCCGCAACGCACTCACGAATTCCGTTTCAAATTCAGAAAAGTCATTAAATAATTTTCCACACTTGCACTTAACGCTAGGAGGAGGGGTAGGAGGAGGGCCTGCCTGCTTCTGGGGCTATCACACACACATAAACAGATACTCATGTGGGGGCAGGGTAATGAGTCGGAAGGCAATTTTATGTACAAACAAAATTCTGTGTGAGTTTTTCCCTCATTTCTCTTTTGCATACACAGTTTCACAGCCGCAGACTGGAAACTAAATATGAAATGAATGTACAATATATGTGTGACTAAATGTACACTCAAGTCTGGAATCCACTCTGCCGGCTAAGTGGCCCAAAAAGGCTTACCGAGAGGCAGTCTTCAAGTTGGGCTTACGATCAACGACTACGGTGGGTACTCTGTGGCTCTTTCAATCCATTCGAAGCCATTTTAATTGATTCGTATCTGATGTGTTTGCCATTTGCCAATTTGCCAGAGTCATGTTGGTGCGGGGGACAACAACAAAGGGCGTCAATAGTCTGGCAATGAAGCTAATGTAAAGTCACAAACTGCCAAACGAGAAGTGGCAGGCATTGCTTCGGGGGCGGCGAGCGACTGCGGGCAAGGACACGACTCAGCCGACATTTCCGGCTCGATTGCGGCTTATTTGATTTTCATTAGGCATAACTCAATTTGAAGCAAATAAAATGCGCTCAGCCGCAGATGAGCTGCTTATACAATAACAGCAGCAACAGCAACAGCAACAGCCATGGAGCACGCTCCGGACCCGGACAAACCAATGCCGAGCTGAATAAAGCGAACGGAAACGGAGATGAGTTGAGAGATGGTAGGCAACTTGGCCCAAGGGGAGAGTGGCAGGGAGGCCCAAGACAAGTCTGAGGCAGAGGCAGAGGCAGAGGCATAGGGAAACAGAGGGAAGCTAAGGAACTTCCCCGACCGCCCAGTGAAGATGATAAAGTTAAACTACAAGCCACACGAACAATGGAGGCTGGCCAAGAGGGTTCTTCGAGCTGCCTCTGAATTGAGAAAATCAAGTAAAAGCCAACCTTTTGATTTCACTTCCTGTTAATATTGTCCGGAATGAAGCAGCGCCGGAGGAGGACGATCTGGGGTAAGAGCTGGCGTTGTAGATGGGGGGCAGCATCCACAAGCAGCAGGCAGCTGGCAGCAAGCAATGGCAAGCATAAGTAACTGTGGCACCCGATTAAGGTGAGATGCCGAGCAATGCTGCAGGAATCTCAATTCAGGACCTAATCAGCTCTGTCTGCGTGTAGGTTTGTTGGTGGCTGGGTCTCTGGAAGTGTGTGTGCGTGTGTGCGTGTGTGTGTGCTGCCCGACACCCTGGGGAGATCATTATATCGTCAGTTTAGCCTCAGTGAAAACTTTTCTTACCTTTAGACTTCTTAGTCCTCTGCGCCTGATGAAGTATTTATGAGCCCACACATGGTGGCTCTGTTGCCCCCCTTAAGTGTGCAGGCGACAAAAGGTAAGCGATTGAATTGGATAATGAAATTGAGAAAATACAGTGATTCAAAGAAATCGCAGTTGTATATTCTGTTTTTAATGATCTGGCTGCAAAGATAACAAATGCGGCTGTAGATCGAAGAGAAACTTAAGATATAAATTTAACAAGTATCGACTGGGAATACCACTTCTTATATACATCCATTATGTGGAAAAACACTGAGAGAAAATGGCACAGTAATAAGAAACACAACAATATTTCAATTAAATATTTGGTTTTTATACACAATGATTTAAAAAAATGTATTAAAATTTATTTTTACTACAGCCCGTATTTAATTTAAATAAAAAACAAATTGAAATAAATATAAGTTATTAATTTGGGTACGAAATATAAATAATCTTAATATGAAATATATTTATATTAATGTCAAAATATAATTAAAAGCACTTCCAGTTTATGTATCTCCACTTTTGGTGCAAATTAAATTGCATAAATATGTAAAAAATAAGTGAAACTATTCGGTTCCCAGGTTTTTTTTTCCTGGGTTTAGGTAGATATAAAGAGCACATATTTTTCAGTGTTTTGAGTAACTAGTTTAGTAACCAATGTACAAAATCTGAGCCCAATCCGTAGGTAATTAAATCAAAAACGGTGTTTAAAAAAACTAATGTTGATAAAATTTGGGAGTATGTACATATCTGTAAAAGTTGCGACTTGTTATTCTTCGAATTGTTGTTCGAGATAGGAACAGATTTCCACTTTGGTCGCCTGATCCGAGAAATCTACTACCGCCACACACTCAAATATACACACGTACACGTGTACATATACAGATACATCCATATGCATTCGTATTAGTTACTTTGAAAAGTCCTTATAGACTCTGCACTCGTTGCGTTGGATTCGTTCAAATCCTACGGGTTCGTGCCGCTTGTGAGTCCACAACTATTTCACTTGCACGCAGTTTTCCTCCAATCCCTGCCTCTCTGAACACTCTCGTGGGGCCTTGGCAATCCCAATCCCAAGACCAAGACCAGACCACTTTTGCTTGCCTTTTATTTCAGTTCTACCTTCACCTATTCATCCACGTTCGGCATAAGCTCAGTTTTCAATTTCAT
Source organism: Drosophila lowei (assembly GCA_008121275.1). NCBI lineage: Eukaryota > Metazoa > Arthropoda > Insecta > Diptera > Drosophilidae > Drosophila > Drosophila lowei. The sequence goes on along the minus strand of CM017777.1, from coordinate 31,239,649 downwards.
TATTTTTGCCCATGCTGGTTCTGCTCCTTGTTGGTCTTGTTGTTCTCGCTGCCTTTGTTTGCGGTAAACAGTTATGTATTATTATTTTGTGATATTATCAGTAAATATTTTCCCATTTTATTCAACTTGAACGGGAGTGGGAGCGGGAGCGGGTGGAGGTAGATGGGCCACCGAAATCGTAAGCCAAATGCCAAAAGTGGTTGGGAAAAGTTGTTGCCGTCTGAAGGCTGATGGCTAATACTCGTAATGCTTTGTTTTGCATCTGCTTAAATTTGAAATACACTTTCTAAGGACTCAGTCATACATAGGTGCCTCGGGAGGGATGGATATGCAAGGGTATCGCATGCTTCGGCTCCAGAAGATAAGCTTCCTTTTTGGTTTTATTTGGTTTGACTTTGCATTGTTGGGTTTTTTGTTTGGTTGTGCGTGCCATTAATTAAATATGGAAAAGAAGCAAAAGTATCTTGAAGATAAATCTGTTAAGTGGGCGAGCAATTAAATCAAAACTAAATGCCGCCTTTCAACATGCCAAAGCCATTTATAAAAACCAACAGACAAAGAAGACACACAGCCCCAGTCTCCGCCCAGAGTGCTCCCCCCCCCCACCAGCCAACCACCATGCTACACCACTCAACCCACAGGCACTGGCACCCACAAAACCATAAAACAAAAGCCCGAACAAAAGCTAATTAAGTTTATGTCACCGGAAATTTGTTTCACCTCAAAAACCTCGAATTGTGTTGAGCCCAGGGGCCCACCAGGAGCAGCAGGAGAAGCAGGAGCAGCAGATAAAATGTACGTGGCCCCCACTTTGGATGCCACTCGGAGCGAAACGGAGACGCAATGGAGCAGAGACAGATGGAAGAGGAAGGCGGCTAAGAGGAACAGTTCTGAAAAACTTTCATCTCGAACTTGTACACACTCATTGGCAATTAATCTGGTAGCCAGCGAAAGACAAATGTAATGTGGAGCGAACATTTGTTCCTTCTGTGACTGCCATTGCAATTCTGGTCGTGCATTTCGAAGGATACTTTAGGCTGGAACTGGGAACTGGGAGTAGAACAGGAGCCTGGGACTGTGGCACACTGGCCACCGCACTAATGAATTGATTATCTTAATTTGCACCAGCTCTCCAGCTCAAGTTCATTGTGCATAACTTAGATGGTGTCAACAAGAATTATTAGCTGTGTGCCCCGATACGGACGGGGGATGTTGCTGTCCGGGTGGCTGTCAGTTCCGGAGTGGGCCTGCTGCGTGTTAAGTTGATTTACGAGCAGTTTGTGGCAAGCCAGCTTGACGCTTTATGGTCGATTTTTATGGCCTCTCCTCTGCAACTTTGCAAGTGCAAGTGCAGCGCCGCCTGAAACTTATGCGCCATATAACCCAAAAGCGAACGATTGCACTTTGAACTTTTGCCCTCTTGGCATAGCTCCGCTCGTACTCTTTTTGCTGCCCCCAGCTTCAGCTGGTGGTAACTTTTTGCACCTTGTGCACATTGTCATTTGGCCAATTACATGGTGGCTTCTCGTTGGCTTCGTTCTGATGTTCCCTTCCTTTGGTTTCCTTTTGCGGATGAGCCCTAAATGGGCGTGGACAAGCGCACACTTGACGCCGTATTGACGATGCTGCCAAGAGCTTCCTCTCAAGTGTGTACTTATGATTCCGCCTCCTAGTATTTTTAGGGATTTTTAGTTTGTGTTTCTTTGGCAAGTTCTGGCGCTGGGGTCGCCTTTTTCACACCTCGATGACTGTTGGCGGCTGTCGATGCTGTCGATGCTGTCGATGTCAACCGTGTGGCGCCGCCCCGCTCGCTGTCAACAACTCAAAATGCTTCCGTGCAATCGCTTTTTACAGCTTCCGAACAATTTGATTTGATTCCATTAAAAAAGTTGCTCTAGTGATTTCCGTCAAGTTCTCACCTCTCATCGCCTCTCCGGCATGGGGGAAGTTGGCAGCAGTTGCAACGGATACGACATCTTTTTTGGGCTCCCCACCCCATCATCGCCTTCCTGCTGTTGGAGGGCTTTGCTTTGCTTTAATGGTATGGGGATGGGGATGGGGATGGGTTCTCTAAATAATTGTGACATTGGCACGTCAGCATCGTGCATGGCGGCGCCAAGTGTTGCATGCTCTTAAGCGCCCCACTCATCGTCGGCGTCGATGCATGTCATTTGCTGGCAGATTGACAAACTTTTGTGCGTTCATCAGTATGGCTGCACTGGAAACAAATACTAGCAAGAACAATTTATAGTTCAAAAGATGATGGTTGAATGGGATTAAGCATCAGCCAATACCCATGTCTGACTGAGACTTCTTATATTTTAGAAACTACTATTTCGTCCTGTTTACCAGAACATATTGCATTTTTTCTCAGTGTGTGTGTGTGTGCGAGAACGGAAGTGTGATGTATATTGAGAACGTCAGCGCGTAATGAGAACTTCAGCTGATGCCAAGCAATTTCAATCGAGGACACGAACGATGGCAATTGCCAGCTTTAAAGGCACGTAAGGATAAGACCTACATAATGATAAAGCATTAGAGCTTCTGGAATTGTCATAAAAACGCTCTGGCATCGTGGCAGTCGTAAACCCCGAAGAACCCTGTGCCATCCCGTCTTCGGTAATGAATGCAAGTGATGCTCGTAGTTATAATTGCAGAGTGGAAGTTGTTAAACTTCAAGTCGATAAAAAATGACAGGCCACAAAAGATAACGCAGAGATGGTTGGGTAAACGGATGGTTGACAGCTTAGGGAACTACTCGTATCTGGCATTTATGCAAATTCGAATTCGGGCTAACCCTTGCAAAAGGGTAAGTATGAAATTTACTAGCCAAGCTGTTACCGATTGTCATCTGTCGGCAATGGAATTTAAGCTCCACAAATATGCATTTAACACACTTCCACACTTTCTGACAGCGGGGACAGGGGCCGGGTGGGCGTGTCGAGATGTTGCAACAGTCTGCTGGGTATGTGTATGTACATACATCTCAACGTATGTATAAATAAAAATCGCCAGCAGCTGTTGGACGGGATGGATGGTTGGATGGATGGATGGATGGTTGGATGGATGCCTGGGACTGTGGGACTGTGGGACAGACCGTTGCGGCATTTTGAGGAGCATATGAAAAGTTTGGCTCCCATGTTGTCGCATGGAATTTATGATGAATTTTCCAACTCGACGCATATTGCAGAACATTTTTGGGTCTGTTCGGCCGGCCTATGCCTGATCCATGCCTCCCCCTCTGTGGGGCTCTGGCTGCCATGAACTGCAACCACAGCAGCCGCAACGTAGGCAGATCCCGAACCAGAACCAGAACCAGAACCAGAACCAGGACAGCATTTGGTCCGATGCTTGTTGCAGGCTCCTTTTTTCCCCCGTCTCTTTCGTTTGGTGCGTCGAGTGCCATGTCGTTCCTGTCGCTGTTCCTCTGCCCGTTGCTCGGTTGTTCGGCCACATGTTCAGTCCTCGTAGTTCCCAGTCCCAGTCCCAGTCCCAGCTGAAGTCCAGTCCAGCCGGCTGGCCCAAGTCCTCTCCCTTCATGGGCTCGTATTCTGGAATTGTTTTAATGCTGCGAATGCGATTTGAAGCGCAGCATTGGCTGCGGAAAGGCCAAGGGCGTGGATAATACTAACAAATTCTGTTAGAATGCATACCGCAGTTAGCTTTGAGTTGATTATGGGATCAGACATTTTTGACTTTGGCCTATTAACAACTCTGTTTACAGCATTTAGATGCGTGGAACGTCCTTTCTATGGGAATTTGAATGCAATGCATAAATGTACTCTACTGCTTCCTCTCGAGTTTAGCAAACAGACTATCAGCCCTTAGTTCTACTTTATAAAGAATAGCGATTAAGTAGGTTTGCAAATTCCCCTTGCGATAACCAGGCCTATTTTAAAACCCCAAAAATAAAATATGATTCAAATTAGCATAATCCATGGAATAATGAACTTTTCATCTGCTTATAATGATGCTGGTTTCTTGCTTCTACGACTTTAAGAGGCCATTGTAAAAGGTTGGTTTGCCTTTGAAGTCCCTGCTGTTGCTCAGTATGACACCTCCCATCCCCATATTCGACTTGTCTGCTTTTGGTGTCATCCATTGTGTATGGATTATGCTAATTGAGGCGCTCTTTGAGGTGCAGTTCTGCTGACTGATAAAAAAGGGTGACAAGGAGTTGCTGAGGGATTGATGGCATGTGTTTGGCTTTCGTTCCTATGAACGATTGCCCCTATACCAGTTCAAAGTGACTTGCCAGGATGGTCATGTCAAGCTGATGGCCTAAATAAATTTACATATGCCAGGGACCATCTGAGTCCTTCTTCGTTTGCTTAAATTTAAATTGCTTCGGAGGGTCTCAGGGTACAGACAATAATGGGCTTTAAAACTAGGTGCCCAGTCAACTAGGTTATTGGAAATAATATACGCATACATAATACAATTTAAATTGCTTTTTTAAAGGTGAGAAATGATATTAAAGCCTTGCCATAATCAAATCATTTAATTATTCACATTTTCCTCATATTTTCGGCATAATCCGCTTGATTATGCTGCTGCTCCGTCCTCGAACTCCGCAGATTATTATGCCATTTTGCAGGCCATAATCATAATCATAGCATTTATCTAATATGCCAGCGAAAATATTTGCTCGTTTAATAAGGAAGCGCAGCGCGCTGCCGACGGCTATTGACGGCGAACAAATCGAACCCAACCGCACAGGATCGACCCGAATGGAGCGGATCTGAAACGATGCCCGGCGCAAACAAGTCGCAAATTGAATTGATTGGCGGGTAAACAGAGCGCCAGCCCGGATCCCTATCTGTCCAGCCGCTCCCAAAAACCATAGCCAGACCAACACGACCAGCAACCAGCAGCCACAGACCTTAATTGAGCGTGAACATAGAGAGCATAATGCCGGGTATCAGGCCGGGTCCTGGCCGCCCAGCCCAATGCTCACTTCAATTTTGATAAGAAGCTGAAAAGCACTGGGGCGGGGAAAATTTACAATTAGCCCCAACACAAAATGGCCAGGAAAATTGTCAAAGAGCAGCCAAAATTGTTTACAAACCAATTACAAGCATCAAGTTCCAGACAATGGCAACAGATTTCCAGCTTGCTGACCTTTGAACCCCATCTCCAGCTCCCAGCTCCCAGCTCCCTTCTAACCGGAGGCAAAACCACGGTGGCAGCTGCTTGCAAGAAAGTAAAATTAAGCAGAGCGCCAAGAATTGCGTTATCTTAATGAGTTTAAACGTTAATCAGGCAAAGAAAAGCCACCAAAGCTGGTCCGAGGAGGGAGATTCAAGAATGAGAGTAAAGCTCTGTATACGGACTATAGAATACCCGCTTCGCAGACCTATTTTGAGAGGGGAAATACCCCAAAAAAACTCTTAAAAAAAAATAATACTAGCAGAGATACATGGCAATTGTTTTTTTTGGCTTTTAATTTTGAATGTAATATTAATATTTATCCAATTGGAATGATTTCCAGCATATCGGGAGATAATGGCTTATATTATCAGAACCAAGTCCTAAAAGTTGGTGGTTTGAGTATTAAGAAAAATAATATCAATATTGAATACTGTATTTTATCGTTTCTTTAATCTGCTCAATCCTTTGTTCATAATTAATGAAATAGAATGGTTATGCTGAACAAGAATATACTCACATGCGTTCATTCTGCCTATAACATCCAAATGCAATATACCCTCGAACTCAACGACTACTGGGTAAAAACAGTGAGTGGGAGCAGCGGAAATGGTGGCCATTTTGTGGCCATCCCGTGTCATAGGTCTTGAGTGGGCCAGTGGGCATCCAAACAGAATGTATAACCCACAAAATTGGTTGGTCGTGGGGCAAGTTGACGCTGCGGCAAACGGAAGTCCAAAAAGTCCGAGTCGGCACGGATGCATATTAAATTAATAATTTGACCTCATCCTGAAAATGCTGCGAGGCAGTAGCAGTAGCAGTAAAGGCAGGAGCAGGAGCAGGCGGACAGAAAAGCCTTGAGAGAGAGTGGGCTAATTTTTGCATCCGCTTGGAAAGATTTTTGTGTGCTGATTGCGACAAGGACAACATCGCAGTGGCGTGGCCATGTTGCGCTAATGTTTCGCCCGAGACCGAGATAAACAATTAAAAACTTTTGCAATTTGCGGTAATTCCACTCTGACCCCTTTAACTAGCCCCAATTGCGCATAGTAAGTAGACAGTAACGTTTATCGGGGGCTTTGTAAGACTAACTGGGAGACAGCAATCTAAGGGGATTCGATCCCCTATCCCCTATCTTATCATTGCTTTGATAGCTTCACTGACTGATAAGTAGGGTTCCCCAACTCGTTTTCTGTTGACTGCTGACTGCAGTCGAGTATGTTCTGTTGATTTTGCACACGTTTTTCTTTATCAAACGAGCAGAGTGCAAAATATTTACACGCGGCCCTCAGCTGGTGGTCGAGCCTATAAATACTCAGGCGCAAATCCACACTGACCAACAACAAGTTGCAAAGTACAACCGCTTCAATCTTCATAATGGTTTGCAAGGGCTGTGGATCTAGTGAGTCGAAGGGGAAACCATTGTCTAGTCACTCATTTGTTAAACAAATTCTATTTTTCAGACTGCAAGTGCACGGCGACCAAGTGCGGCGATAATTGCGCCTGCGATCAGGACTGCAAGTGCGTCTGCAAGTCTGGTCCAAAGGATAAGTGCTGCACCACCAAGGCCAAGTGACCCGCCAGGGTATCCTTTCCCAGGCAGAATGAGCAATAAAAGAAAGTAAACTTTAAGCTATTACATCGTTTATTACGTCGACTGTCGCTTACTGTCGCAAATGATATTCGCTTAATTAGAATTTCGTTTGCCGCTGCTGAATTCCAGCAAAACACATGTCGAGGACAAATATTTGCCCCTCGCTGGCGTCATAGCACAGATGACGGGGCCATTCCAGTTTTTGCCTCTCGGGTCCGTTAAATCCTCTTTTGGCCTAGTGTCACATTTGGCCAGGGTCACATGGCCAAAACGCGTAGTTATTGCATTTGCGGCGCGTGGCGCGTGGCGCGTGGCAGGCAGGCAGTCAGGCAAGCAGGCTGCAAAATTTATGCGGTCTCATTTGGACCAGCGAGGACACTACTCGAAATTGTGACACTTGTAAGTGAGCGTGAAATAATTTCTCGCATTAAGTATACGCAACGGGGACCCCACAACAATGCGCGGTTGCTGTTAGAGTGCAATTGTTTAAGCAATTAATTAGCGCTGCTCCAGGACATCCATTGCCACCCAGTCCCACCACCGTGAAGATGTGACAAAGGGAAATCAAGTAAAACAAACTCAAAAATGCAAGAAAGCCAACTTCAGAGCCGAAGATATGATACTCTCGACCAGCCGGTAAATATTTCCTAGTCCCAATACGATACAGAAAAAAATCTGTATACAATCTGCTTTTCAAAAGATGACGCTGGAGTTCTGTAGAGTAATCTTTTAGTTTTTCAAAAATTAGTTTCAAAAATATCCTCAAAAATCGAATGATAAAAGATTTGTTGTTAGTTTGTGTTTGTCATACTGTTTCTCGATTCGGCTATCTATTATACTTATTCTACCTTCAAAAGAAAGAAGACTAGGTACCAGGTATTGCCTTGCATATGAGTATAGTTTTTAATATTATGCAGTAATCCTGGCCAAGAATAATCAAGTTTATTGAGTCGGAGAGGACTGCTTCTGAGCGTTGCAATCGTATGACCAAAATGATAATACCCTCTTAAATATGAATTGGCGGCCACTTAGGGACCTCGCACAAGGCAGCTCCTCTCAGATTGCTCTGCAAAAGCCTCTTGAAAGTGAGTCTGAGCCTCATGTTAAGTCTAACAATGAACCTCCTTGGGCTGGCGATGGGGCGTTGCGGCTGGTACTGGGGACTGGGGACTGGCACAGAAATGTTAAAAATCCCAACCGCAAATTGTGGAAATGCCTGTCTGGGCTGCTGTCCTGTCTGCCTGTCTAATTGTCTGTACATAATTTAGGCAAACATTTTTAATTAAGTGCACTGCTCAACTCATACACAGGCAGCCACATTACATGGCTTGGCTTGGTTTTTAATTCCATCATTAATCTTGCAGAGCCATGGGCGAGGTGTGCTCGAACAGTTGATTGCAATTAACAATCGGGGCAAGTCATAAGCAACTTTTAGACTTTGGTGTTTGCCTCCTTGGCTCTCTGGGTCTGGGCCACAACAAGGCAAACAAAACCATCCGCAAACACAGTTGCCACACCAAATCCCAACACTTTTTGTTGGAGGCGACCAACGCACAACTTTATTTACTTGGCTGCGGTTTCTTGTTGTTTGCGGCTTGCCCGGCATACCCTTTTGCTAATGGTTCTATTAACTTAATTATAGAGTTTGCCCAGTGCCGTCAGATGTCAGACATCTGGTTACTGCTGGGGTATTGTCTTTTTAGCGTTTAAAACTTGAGATTCCTTTCCATATGCACAATATAACATACGAGAATGCACAGAAACCATAGTCTGTTAATTATGAAAATACTCGTATCTCTGGCCAAGAGCTTGTTGAATTACTTTGGCAAGAGGATGAAAACTTCCACACTTTGGGAAATGTTTTCTTTCACATCGCATCGTTTTAGTTGTTATACCCGGTAATCGCAGAGTACAAAGGAGTATTTTATTTGTGATACATGCAGCAGACAGCTCTTCCGACAGCTTTTTAATCAACCACAATAGGTTATCGTAATGTCGTCGCTCTGTGAAATGAGACGCACTTTTCGCCTCTATTTAATTCTCTTTATTAAATGCTATTTCAGGTACTTGGTTCTTGAGTAGTGGGTATCTTTTAGTCGGATTATTGTCGTTAGCCTTCGGTCTTGTGTTGTGCTTGTCTTGCTTGTTCAGCCGCTGTCTGTGGCACTCGTAACTTGGCCGCAAAATTGCTTGTTTCCGCTTCCGCCCACTCAACCCTCGACAGCCCTTACTCGGCCCTCGTCGCCCACTGATAGATGCCATTATGACCTACACTTGGGCATAAGTTTCCCCCCTTCTTGGGCGACTTCGGGCGCTGACGACGGTGTCGGGGATGCTGGAAGCAATTAAAGCCAATTATTCTGAAATAATTGTTTTAAGCAGATTTCTTGTGAGCCTCCGCATCTTGGCCAGTTTATTGTGGTTTCCTTTGTTGTATTTTTTTGGTTGAGGATGTTGTCTGTTAGCTGCTTGGGGCTTTATGCGGCTTTGGGCCTAACGTTTGAGTTTTCTTTATAACGATTTTTATTTTCAATTTGCATTGCGAAAAGCTCGTTAAAATAATTTGTCACAGTTTGCTGTTTAATTAAAAAGTTTCAAATGAATGTGCCATGCCATTAAATGATTCTCTCTCGGGCTCTCTACCTTCCTCCTCCCTCTATACTGTATTGTATGTTCCTCTTTCCCTCTGTGTTTTTGCATGCCTAAAAAACAATTAACCCGAATGCAATGCATTGCAATGGGATGCATATCCCCATCCATTCGTACGAGTACGTTCATTTGTATACTCGTAGTATAGTGGAATTTAACATAGTGACGAAATATGCCCTGTGAAAATGTACATCAGGGGTACTTTGGGTCTTGAATTTGGATATTCAGTCAACATTTGCTATGTTCAAATTATTAACCAAACTTTGTTCCCTCAGTCGATTTAATTAGCAGGAATTAAGGACATGTTGCCTATGTTAGAACTAATCCGTCTTTGACTAGAAAGAAGTGAGTTGATGTTGAGTATAATAAATGAACAAAGGAAATGCTCTTGGCCTTGCTAAGCAGTTGAAAAGGAGCCTAAACATCACTGAATATACCTTAGACAGAATTGGATATTAATAAGAAATCCTCGAATATATTGTTCCAGGGCATCCTGTTAGAGCTTCTGCTTTCTTTACAGATCGGTTGGTTATCTGATGTACATATATATTTCTGCGTGTGTCGGAGTGGCTGTCTCTATGCATGTGCATTTCTCTACAATTTCATTTGCCAACCAAATAACAGCAGTACGAAAAAAGAGCGCCATACGAAATTCGCAACGAGAATTTTGTGTATGCACAATAAAATTTATTGTTGTACTAGCAATTGTTGTAAGCTTTTGTATTTGCCTGTGTGTGTGTGTGTGTGTGTCTGTGCGTCGCCCACAATGTCCGTCAGGGGCTTCATTGTTCAGCCACATAATTAATTGTCGTAGTTTTTGGGTGTTAAATAATTAGAAAACAAGTTTTTCAGCTATTAATCACACGGAGTGTGGCGCACGATAGGAGGGCGAACAAAGTAAGAGAACTTTTTATACAAAAACTAACAAAAATGTGTTGTTAAATTTAATGGCCAGAGAGCACCCATCACACCACATAAAAACTCGAATTAACCTCAACACCTTATCAATGGGAAGTGGTTCCTAATATGCTCCCTAAGCTCCAATTGTAACCCATTCTAAATCACAACATAATCCCATAATTTACATAAAATTGAGCCAAATCGCCGCCACAAGCATACCAAGAAGCACCCACAAAAGAAACGCTCCTCAGATTCCTTCCCATCCTCGGGGCTAACACAATTTGCCCCACTCAAATATCATTATGTCATAAATTGAAGTGGAATCCTGGTTCATTTATGAAATTTTCCCATTCCCATTGAGGGTCCGGTGCGTGTGTGTGTGTGTGTGTATAGAACTTCACAAATTCGATTTTCGTACAAGTTCAATGGGGGAAAAGTGAAAAGGAAGAGTAAGTGTGTGCACGAGTTTAAGTTTTTATGAGTGCCATCATGGGCATCATCGCATCACCATCACCATCCTCATCATCATCATCATAAGATTGACCTTTCTAATTGCCAAGACAACAACTTTAAAGTGTGTGTTTGAGGATGGAAGTAGGGAAGCATCAAGTAAGGTGGACATTTGCATGGTAAATGTTCTTTAAACAGAGGCAGAGATGCTGCTAATGAAACGTCAATTATGTGCGACCGTTTACAGGGCGGATACCAGCCAGGAAAAAAATAATAGAAACGACTAAAGAATACCGTATGCTCAGATTGTGCTGTCAAATGGAATGGAAGATGATATTCAATAAATAATTAGATTTATGTCATACTCCAACAAAAATACAATCTCTATTTATTTTTCTAGATACGTGGATGGATATTCGCACTATGAAACTGCTCTGAATTTTAGTTTGGAGTACAAGAGAAATGTCGTGATCGACTGAAGCTCGCCTTTTCCTTTCGTATAATATACCCTTGTGCCCTACTGGTAGCGGGTATAAAAATGAGCACGTGACCAACTTTGTCAACGCTTCAAGCATATCCAATTTAACCCTCAAATTGCTGTCATTATGACAGCCACCAGAGCAGAGAACAGAGGCAGCAGCATCAGCATCCGGAGTAGCATCGGTGGAGTCGCTGAGTTATTAGCGAAGCGTGATTGGCATAAATCAATGCAGAAACAGCGCGACATCAGAGGTGAGGTCAACGGAGGTGGAGACAACGACGACGACGACGACAACTGGAGACAACAGAGAAATGCACCTGCCCGAGACTGGCCGGCTCTTTGCCCTAATGGGATTCAAGCCAGTGAAAAATTTATGACTGCCATTCCTTACCTCCCACTCATCCGCTCACTTGTCGATGACATTGTTCCGCTGTGGGTTCCGCGTGTAATCCCTCTTATATCAAGACGGATGTCGCTGATGCGCCATTTATGCTGAAATCGAAAGCATATTGATTCGTCGATCGCATTAACATAAAAATATAGCTGCAACGGATTTGTGGGCTCCTTTGGCTTCCTTGGCGCATTGCAGATGGGGATACTTTGGATGGGATGCTTTGATTTGCATAGAGCGCGGGATTGTTAAGGAATGTAAATGCTATCTTGAATAACTTTTACCAAGCGGTCTGTTTATACGCTCTCCCACTATCCCACTATCCCAGTTCGTTCCTCCATTTCATATACGAGTAATCCTATTTTTTTTTGACTTGCTTCTTTGTTTGACAAAATGTTGGACAAAGGATTTAATTAGTTTTTCTTTCATTTGCCATGGGAGCAGAGCAGCTCTCTAGTAATTGCATTTGAACAGATATCACGACACGCGAGAACGTTTCGTGCACGGAACGGGTGTAAAAGCCAAATTGAAAACAAGGAACGGATGGCTAGTTTCGGGGTCGAAACATTAGATACCTTTTCGAATCCATTGTGCATTAAAGAGGTATATTAGAATACTCGTTTTTGTCCGATCGGTCCTTGGGGATTTCTATGATCTTGGCTTTGAAGTGAGTTTCAGTCAGAGGTTCTATGAGCTTCAGTGAGAGAGTTCCCTTTCCCGCACTGCAAACATTTACTAGAATTGATAAAACCCCAATTGAAAGGGTAACAAATTAGGGGAAACACTACTGACGAGTGGCCGCCTGGCAGTTGGGGCTGGGAGGATGCCGCCCGCCTTCCTTTCTCTCTAATGAAATACTTGTGTCGTGCGCCTGTCGACATTATTAACAGCTTCCGAACTTTTGAATGTACGAATTGCAAACTGCAAAGGGAGCGAAAATGGGAGCGAAAACTGCAATCGCCAGCGTACACACAGAGCCATCGCCATCACAGAGCCATCACAGAGCCATCACGGTATCAACAGCAAAGGGAAAATGTGAAAAGTGTGCTAATTTCCATTAAGAGTGCAGGAGCAGCAAAGGCAACATCCACAGCAACATCATCCAGAGCAACACCAGCAGCACAAAGGCAGCGCCAGAAAAGTGTTTAATTCAAATTGTGGCTCAAAAGCAGCCACTGTGGTGCCATTCTGCCATGACCGTGGCCGGAAAAGCAGCTCCTCTTTGGTTGAGTCAAGTGCAGTGGCAGTCAGTTTATTTATTCCTCCAGCAAGAGTTGGGATTAGGTTTGGGCTTGGGTTCGGGTTGCAGTTCCAGCTCCAGTTCCGGGGTCGCATCGAATAAGTCGCTGCTGCCTTGGCGACAGAAAGCCAATTTATGTGCTTTGTGCATTTTTTGTTTGAGTTTGCTATATTTTTTATTGGCAGCACAATTTATTCACAAATATGGTTGCACTTCTCCCTGTGCTCTGTATGCCTGTGAGCGATGTTTATTGTACAAAGGATATATGGTATGGCCAGAGCAACAAAGAGTGGTATTTTAGTATATATGGTATATTCTCCGCCCCCCGCTCATCTTAGACGCGACTAGTTTGTTTGGCCAGATTTGATAAATGTGGGAACCATTTTGAGGAAACCAAAGTTCACTTTTGCACATTGAAATAATATAATAAAAATGGTATAAATATTTAAAGTGACTTTCACAGAAAGTAATGGCTAGGCAATGTGAGGATATTACAAATATTGTTCGATTTGGATTTCAATTTCATTGAATATTTTCCTAATTTGTCCAATTTCACGAATCCTTCGCTGTTTATTCCGCTATATTTCATCGAGTCCTTTTCGCATATGATAATTTTTATGTGGGACATCCATCCTTCAAGTATTTCATTTGACTCGTATTAAATTCAACTCTTGAATAAAGAGTAACAATAGTGTTTTCAAATTTGTCTTTTCCCCAAGAATATTTTTCAACGCGCCATGTGAGCAATTTCCGATTGTACTATACAGGCAACAAAAGGCCATGAAGCGGCTGCATAAATCCGATATGCCGTATTAAAGAAGACCCAGGCAGGGACAGCCCAACAGGAGAATATTGTACGTATACCTTTGGCATTTTCTGAAGTCAGCGTTCAATATTTGTCGTTACTCGGTGAACCGATGGTGGTTGGCGGCTGGCCGTCGCTCTGCCTTTTGGCTTTGTTGTGGGCGAAGCTTTTAAAAGTTAATAAATCCTTTTAACTTATTCCATATTTCAATGCTGCTGCTTTTTGCCGTTACTGCTGCTGTTGCTCTTGCTTTTGCTGCTGGTGTGGCGGGATTCGTTTAAATCGGGAAAAATGCCAACCAACAATGTGAATTTCCTTGTGTGATGCTGCCGTGCCCGTGCCCGTGCCCGTGCCCTGGTATGTCCTGGCATGCCCTGGCGTGCTCTTGTGGACAGAATCAATGGGAAAACTGGCTGAATGAAAGCAATTCACTTTATTGAACAGCATTATTCAAATGGAGTTGCTCTGCTCTGGCAAAACGGTCTCTAGATTATGAAGCTGTATTGTGTGTACGATTTGTACAGCTCATCGGCAGACATCATTCATATCAGTTTGAGCAGAGAACGGAACTCATCATTAAAGTTTTCATCTATTTCAATTTCTATTTCTGTTTTCATTTCAATTTCAATCTGTAGGCCTCTGTGTCCCGTTCCGTCCGGAGACAGCGAGATTGAGTGACTGGCTCATCATATATCATGGCCTTTGTCATCCATTGTCTTCCATTTCCGACATACATCTCTTGAATATTGCGTTATTTTTCCGTTTCTTGCCATTGCGTTACACGTTGTTTTTTTGCTTTTTGATTTGTTGTGGCAACCAACATTTATATTCCTTTATAAGTATTCGAATACATATATATATGTATACAGTAGGTCTGTATGTCTGTCTTCCGTTGTGCGGCCTTTTAACGATTCATTTTTTATAAGAGAAAGCCCGCGCCGGCGAAGACTTACTATAAGCTCAGTTTCCATTCAGGACTGGCTCCGGTTTCCGTGCTGCCTTCGCCTCAATCGCCCTGTATTTTTATTATTTATTATCCGTTTTAAATCCCAGCTAAAGATCATTATACACATCAGTGCGTCCGATTGTGAGAATCGCAGCTACTTCTGATTTTCTGATTTCTTGTTTTCGACGTTTTCCCCCAGTCTCCAGTCTCCTGCTCCAGCTCCAGCACAAGCTGGAGCTGTTGGAGTCCCCCAACATTTGGCCTCCTCTCTGTCCCCCACACAGCTCTCAAGTTCCTTGCAGAGTCCCTGTGTTGGGGGGAAGGACGCACAAGCGCCAAACGAAGGCAAGGAAAACGATTTAACTGAAAATTGAGGTTGAACTTAATCATAAATCAATGCTAATGATGCTAAAATGCTAGAAAATTTCTTACACAGCCCAGCCCGGGACGCGCCATTTCGAGTGGATATCACTTCCACGAAGGATGGAAATCTGTGGGAAGGAAATCCAGATTCAGGCAAGGATTTGCAGAGCTGGCATTTGCCAAGGAACCATTCACAACCCACACCCACACCCCCAATGCCGACGCCCACGCCAACGCCCACGCCCACGCCAACGCCCACGTCCTTGCCCATTTGGCAGATGTCTGACTGTCATTTATTACAATTGCTTTGACTTTTGTTAGTTTGTTGTCGCTGGCATTTTGTATTATGCATCTCATTGTGGATATCCCTGAACTCAGTTGGCCCTGAGATTTATAATCTGCTTTTCCGATATTGTCACTTGCCCAATAGGCATTGTAGGAACAGTTTCATTACAAGCAAAAATAGTTTTCGGAGCGTACGGAAAGGATTTTTATTTTAAAAGTTTTTTAGTAAAATTTCTCAACATTTGTCGTACGTTTCTTGGGAATATTTTCAAACTTTTCCAAACGATTTTTGAACGCCTTTTTTTGAACGGTTTTTTGCAGATTGCTGAACTTTCGTGGAACGCCGCTACGAAGATGAGCTCGACTAATTTGGATTACGAGACTATGTCTCAGCGTCACGAGAAGCTGCCACAGGACGTGTGCCGTCTGATTATGCAGGGACGCCAGGCCAAGGGGCTAAGCCAGAAGGATCTTGCCAGCAAGATTTGCCAGAAGCCGCAAGTCATTGGTGACTACGAGGCCGGACGCGGTATACCCAAGGATCAAATTCTGGCCAAGATCGAGCGCATCATCGGCATCAAGCTGCGCGGCAAAAACCGCGGTATGCCACTTGAGACCATGGGGAAAAAGAAGTAAAAAACCACCAGAATAAACCAACAGTATCTGTTTGACCTCGTTATTGATTAAAGGCTTGCTTGGATTACCTGAAATGCTCTGCTTTTCCCTTCTGCCCTGATCATTGTCTAGTCAATGACCGCCGGCCAATAGCCTCCTTCAAATTCCTTTTTTGCCAAACACTGCTCGGGAGTGATAGCTCGTTAAAGTGACGCCATAAAAGTGGAGCATAATGTGACGCCCGAGAATTGCAAAATTCATGAAGGCAATGCCAAGGAAATTTAGGTGCGATATATACGTTCCCTGTCCCCTCAAAGTTTGTATACTCTTTCGGGGAAATTTTTAATTTTTGATATTAGACGTTTGGTGGAAGAATTTATTTGACATTTGTATCTGAAATATTTTTTAGTGTGTAGCCTGTAAAGGAAATTGCTTTGTTTTCTTAGCAGATCAAACATAATTTTCTATTAGATATCTTTGGAACTCATTTTAGTCATCAAAGGAAGATTCTCTAAGGTATCTATGGGCTTTGTTATAGTAGCCCGCTTTTAAGAATTATTATAATACTAGGGGGCAAGCCCCCGGCTCACTCGCTTAGCTCGCTGACGCCGATATGAGTAAAATATCGGCCGACGACCCAAAAGCTCTACAGCAACCAAACTTGGTGTTTCAATTAACATTGTATTTAGAAACATAGAAAACAATCCAATATCTTCATCTGTTTCAGCAGCCAGTCAAACTATCCCCAGTACAGGGCATAGCATTCACATTATATATTCAAAGCACTTTAAGTCATTTATATTTCGATAAAAGTGTTTATGCAAATCTTGTAAAACGTAATCGTAAAGCGGACGAAGAACCGCCAACGATACCGAAGCCAATGCCGATGCCTGAAAGCGCATTACCAGAGCTGAAGGCAGTTCCGGGGGAAGGAGACAGAGCGAGCGAGAGAGAGAGAGAGATGGCATCCGAGTTGTAAAAATTGAAATAAATGTATGCTGGGACACGGAGACCTCCACACACAGACATATTGTATGCAAAACATGTGTGTGAGAGCGAATATACGGGTGTGCGTGAGTGTCTGTGGCATAAGTTATGCCTCGCTGGTGCCCAAATGGACAGAGGGTGGCACCTGACTGCTGCTCAACATACATACTCTCATGCACCCACCCAGCACCAGCACCAGCACCAGCACCAGGCCCAAGCCACCTCCAGTTGTTCTGACCTCAGACGCAGACCCAACCACAATGGAACAAACATTTTTGCAAATAGAAAATTGAGTTAGCGTCTCCCGCTCCCTGAAATCATGTGAAAGTCCTTTAGTTGAGTCGAATTTATGTGACCCTGTATACGACTCAGTGTTCTTTCTAAAGTGTAAAGCATTTTATTTTTAGTTGGCAAGGAAAGAAGTATTGCAATGTCTGAAAAGTGCATGGCTATTGATACTTGTAGATTAGATTTGGGTAGCCAAATGCGTTTAGAATAGAGTCTGGTCTACCAGATCTTAGTGCTAATGTACAATGCATATTAGACAAAAACGAGGCTGGCTGTATACGATTTGGAAGTGTGCTGTTGAATTAGTCTGAAAACAGATTTATATATTATATTTGCATGTTCTCCAAGAACATAATACACCCTTGAGATCCCACAATTACAGGGTACCAAACAAAAAACAAATGCGTGAGAGCTGGGCCAGAGGTGGCTGAGGTGCGTTGAATTTGTGGAAATTGCCTTTTTACGAGCGTATTAGCATGCGTGTGTGGGTATTTGCATTCGAGCTGGGCCGCGTGTGTGGGGCCCGCGGCTAATGTGTCCCCAGTGAATGAGTGCGGACCCTCTCCCTCCAGCTCCGGGCCACCGACTTGACTCCCCTTCTTGGGCCGCAGATAAATCAATTTACTCTCATTTTATTTGTATGCATAAATTTGTGCGTAATAAACAGTGCGTTGCCTCGCAGGAACCAGCGTTTTTTGAAATGATTTTCTAAAGCAGCTTCTCCCCTCCATATTCAATTTACGCACGCTTGCAGTCAGGAGCCGCTTCTTAGTTTTTTTGTGAATCTTTTTGATTATTCTCGTTCTTAGAACTCAAAAGAGAAACCATTCCTTTTGTTTAGTTTAACATTTTAGCTGGTTTGGATTTGAACAGTTACGAATTCTTTTCTGAATATATCGTATATTCAGTTGCAAACTCTATCGGCCACCTAAGGAATGTTGTCCTGTGCAAGAATACAGACACAGATAGATATTGATATTGCCGATGATCTTTTTTTGAATTGATGAAGGTAATAAAATAGCAACCAATTTTTTAAGCACTCGTATGTGAATATAATTATTTAATTTGAAATTTGTGCCCTTAAGTAGGTAACGCTTTTTGAATAGGCGATGATGTCCTTGCAAAGGCACCTGCTGGTGTGTGTACGTGTGAGTAATGGGAGCAGCAAACATAACATTTTCCAATTCATTGAGTTTTACAGATGCCATCCATTGGCGTCATCAGTGATTTAGAATTGTTGTATGGTACCCTCCCCAAATTGAGAGGGATATCGATGGGGATATGGACGAGTTGTTATCCCCTTTGTCACGTTCCTGCGCGTGTATGTGTGTGTTTGTGTGTGACGTCAACAAATGTCAACATGCGATTTGTCAAATTGTTGAAAAATCTATATATGTACAAGTATGGCAAACACACTGTGAGTCAGAGCCTAAACTCTGGCGGCTTTCTATGGATGGATCTGGTCGAGCGTTAAAATGAAATTAGATTGACGTTTGACACATTTCCTTTTTTTTGGGTATGCCTAGAAGATGATTTTGCCTACAGACTACAGTCTACAGCTCCCTGGCATTTGCTTTTCCGAAGCCCCACCTGCCAGACAGCCAGACAGCCAGCCATCGCCATCCAGCCGGGCTGTCACTTTAAATCCGTGGTAGTCTGTCAGCAGAGAGAGCCCCACCTGGGGGAATTCTCGTGGCACACTTACAGGCGTATCAATATTCGGGAATTCGGGAAGTGCTCGACATGTTTTCGATTTCTGGGATAAACAAAGAGCACAACAAATCACTAAAGTGAAAAGTGTTCAACGAGAGGAAAAAAGAAAAGCGAGAAAAACATGAAAAACAATTTACAATTGACATGTAAATAAGCGTCGAAGGAAAGGAGCCTTGGAAGGGCTCTAGAAAGACCTGCGAACCACCGGGTGGGGTGTTGCCTGGTAACACAGCTGCCAACAGAGTTTAGGTCTTTAGTTTTTCCTAGTACTTCGCCCACTGCAGTGGGCTAATTGAACGCTAAAAGCTGTCCCTCAGCAGCTGAGCCTAATGAGCCTATCCTGGAGACTGCAACACGTTTTGCCACTCACATATTTATGCCCGTCTTTGAAGGCAGGGTCGTAAAATATTTAAACACATCATCGTCCCGAACTTTGTGAACACTTTCACCGCGCATAAATTTGACCTTTACACCAGTTTTTGGGCTGGCTTCTCGCTTTGACGCCATCAATCCGAGTCTGGAGGCAACCTCCCTGGAAATCCATCAGCAAAGTGCACACAGCCACACCACATTGGCAGCCTCCGGCCCCGGCCTGGCAGTTTGACAGTTTCTTGCCTGGAGCCTGTGCGGCAACGCTGCGCGCTTCATTTTTCTTCATTTAGCTGCAAAACAGCTTGAGGGCAGGCGCCTCTGATTTATCTGCCAGCTAGCTTATAAATATTTCAAGTGCTTGCATTTTAGTGCACGTGTGCTGCATTATCATCAGTGGCCAGAGGCTCTTTCCGGGAGCGCTTTTAATATGCAACGAAATTTCACGGAGCTTGTTGAGATTTTACGCCATCTCCGAAGCTAAAATACTTGCCAGCCATTAAAGAACGAGGTTGATAAAGGCAGGGCAGCCAAATGCTGCACCTTATGCACCAGGGAGTAGCTTTGGTCAGAGTCAAACTGATGGAAAGATCGATGGTTTTTGATTGGTTAATTATTTACAATTATTCACAAACTCACATAAAGATAAATACCGAATAAGAAATAAAACTCAATATCATTAATTATATAGAAACCAATAGACAAACGAAGATTAAAATATGAAATTAAGTGTTTGTGGTATCTGAAAAGATTTTATGGCCAAAAATGTGAGTGTAAATAAAATTACTAAGCCTTACCATTTTAGGGCCTGTGGGTATTTTGATAGTTTGCTGATTGACCTTTTAGTTGCCTCTATCGCTTTTATTTTAAAGGTGATTTAAGCTAATTACAATATTTTACAAAACCGAAAGACAACATCTTTAAAATGCCATCAACAACATATTGCCGGGGCTAAACGTGTTTCCATCTCCATGTGTGTGCGTATGGGTTTGCAAGTTTACTTTATGGTTGAGGTAATTTAAAGCCACATATAGACACAGACACAGGCACAGACACACCAACGTGTGTAATATTAACTAACGCACACACGTACAAACTAAATGAAATTCATGGCATATGTGCGTGCGTTCCATGCGTGTGTCCGTGTGTCTGTGTATCTGTGTATCTGTGTGCGGTGCTTTCCGTGCTGGTGTATGCGTGCATCTGTGCTGGTGTGAAGCGACATGCATGGCATGGCGATAGTATCTGGCTAGCTGGCGCTGCCTCTAACAGCCACACTTGTGTCTTACAGTAACCGAGCCAGCGTCCCAGAAAGTGGTCTTCTTTGAGTACCCTTGGAGGGGGTATTACAATTTTGACCAGAATTCTGAAACGGAGTAATTGGAGCAGTTCGAGCTATATAGATAACGTGTATAGACCCACATAGAACTATTAGTTGAGTCAATGTCCGTTAGCTATGTCCATAGCAAACGTATATGATACTAAAGATTATTTACCAAACAGTTGGTTGACTCCATCATATATGCAAGTATCAGCTTGGAAGTGTATCTACGCCTCGGTCTTCGTGTTGCGTTTCGATATTTTTTGGTTTTTACTTTTTTTACATTAAACATTTTTTAGAAATTCCTCTGCCGCTGCAGGCCAAATGAGATTTAAAGAGGGGATATGGTGGCAAGGGGCGAGAGAGAGAGAGAGAGAGACACACAATTATGGCACTTTCTGCAGTAAGTTCTGGCCACACACTTGCCCCTGTTTCATCTTTTTCTCTCTTTTTTTTGGTGGCTGGGCTGACTTTTTAGCATATTTTTCCTTAGCATATTTTTATTTGTAGCATTTATAAGTGAATAAATGCGCGCATTTAAATGCCACTTCCTGGTCGCCGTACCTCCCCCGTCCGTTCGGCTGTGGGCTTGGCCTGGTGTGGTCTGGGACGGTCCTGGCCTGGTCTGGTCTGGTCTGGGAATCGTATTCGCTCTGAGGCTCATTATGTATGCAGTGGAACAGTTTTTTCTGCTGCTGCTCAGCATTTTATGCACGTCTTGCCAATTTATAAATCATTTTTGTTTGTCTGTTTGCATTTAGCTTGTTTGCTGCCGGATCTCTGGCTGTAACTGGGAGAGAGGAGAGTGTGTGTTTGAGCCTGGACGTGGCCGGCTACGTGGCGTATACGTAATGTCTGCACTTGCATATGTTCGCTTAGCTTCTCTTCTTTATCTCTCCTCTTCCTTTGGATCTCTCTCTTTCTATACATTATGATTTATTTTAATCATTATGCTAAATGATTTTTTCGGAGCCTCATCTTTCACTTTTACGACCTCGACTTCAAGCTCTGACAAAATTATTTTCTTGTAACTGTCCGGGTTTGTAATATCAATAAAACTGAGGCGCTGATAAATCATAATTCTTACCTATATGGCAGAAAGTTCCCAACTTCATTAGAAACAAAGAAACTTGCAGACACTCACATTCGTAGATAAACAGCTTGTGGAAGGAAGCAGGAGCTTGGAGGATTTTTCATCGTTGCCCGGTTTATATTTTGACGAATTTTGGCCAGGCTAAAAGCATTTCCGTGTCTCAGTATTAGATTTTCGTATTACTTTATTGAATTTTTTTTCGTTTCTTTTGTACACCAGAGCCAGAGCCTGGCAGCAAATTGCTGCAAAGAGATACATATCTTTGGCAACGAAAATCTCTCAAATATGATGTCGTCGCACAGCAAATGACCCGCATATGTCTCCGTGGACCTGGTCATCAGGTCGGAGAGGCAGATGGACAGAGAGCCCGAACGATACGGGGCAGTCTTGAAGGACATTGAATAACACGCAACACTTGAGCGGAGCGAACACATCTGACTAGATTTCAATCTTGTGTGAATATGGATGCGTTGGGCACAATCCAGGAACAGCTGTCAGAGATGGTAAGGGAGAATGGTGCTGCCTTGGTTTGGTGTGGAGCGTAGCAGTGTGGCAGGGTGGTGGGGGTGGTGCCACAAGTGCGCTTGTTGTCCGCTTGTTGCGCACTGAATTATTTATTAGGCATGTGTTCTCCTGTTTTGCACTAAGTGTCATTTTGTTGGCCAACAGAATTTGCCTTGTACCGTTTTTGGGTTTTGTCTGCCCCTCAACCAAAGTCCGAACCACTCTCTACTCTGTACATTCGCCAGATCAGACAACCAAAGTGTGTCAAAGTGTCTGAATATTTTATGGGGATGCTCAAATGAAGCGCACAAATAAAATAAAAAACAGAGAACCGAATAGAAGAGAGCGGAAGGCAGAGGAGAAAATTGATTTAAACTTGAGCTGTGCTTTTCCTAATTAAACTTGAGATTTGCATAATTTGGTTTTCGCTGAAGTGGGAAGTGGAAAGTGGGAGTGGGAGCTGCAGCTCAAAGTGGGTCGAGGAATGTAATAAACTTGCACTTGGGATATGTACGAGTATGTATGTGGGGGGCCTTTGACTTTTGTTTTGGCAATTGGAAGAAACATTCCCAAAGTTGCCAGAAAAAATGTGCAAAATTTGCACTCCTCGAAGATTTCATATTTGAGCTCTTCTCCTCGACCTTCTCCTGGCTTCTGGCTCGGCACAGGAATGCAATCAATTTGCAAATTTTCGCTACTTTGCCGCGTTTGCAAATGCTCGAGTATTTGGCTGCTTAGCAGTTTTTTTCCCCCATAGTATATACATATATTTTTTGTATTTTTTTAGTTTTCTTTTGCCTCTTGCATTGCCATCTATTTTGTGTTATTTCTGCACTTGGCTGCTTGTCTGGAGCGCATCGAACGCTGAGACTATGCCGGAGCCGGAGCCGGAGCCGGAGCCTGAGCCGTCTATCTGTCTTCGATATTCTCTTGAATTCCACTCCTCTTCGGCTTTGTTCTTCTCTGGGAAGCAGCGAGTTATGCAAATGCAGCTCCTGAGGGCCCTGGCCATGTTTTGTTGAGCCAAAGGTGGTCGGGCCTGGGCCTGGGACTGGGCCTGGCCTGTGTTGGCCTGCCTTTTTGGCAAATGGCGTAAAAATAGTTTGCGACTGCAAGCCATCAAAAAATGTTCACTGATCATTGGCCACCGTAGCGCTCTAATGAAAGCTAGAATCGGGACTTTGCACTTGCCTGGAATACCTACATACCATACCTATACTTTATGCATAGATGACTTCCTCCTTCTTTTACATTTCTACATTTTCCTATGTGCCATGTGTAAAATCGACAAATAATGGATGCCTCTTTCTCTGTGTGTGTGTGTGCTGGCAGTGCGCATTTGAATATCAATTCAATTGAATTCTTTGTGCTGCTGTGGCGCCTCCTGCTGAGGATGCTGTGGCGGTGGCTATGGCCACGGCTTCTTACTCAGGCATCCGGCACTCAGCCTGACTGCCTGGCAATATACATTCCCCACAGCGTTATGCAAAGGAATTCGTAATGTGTAAATGCGCCAGCCAAGTAGGGACTCTTCTGTACGAGTGTACGAGTATTTGCAATAAATTGCAGCGGAAAATGTTGCATCTTTGCAGGGCCATGTCGACAGGAATTTCAGCTCGACTTTAACTGCGTTTTTTCCCTGTCGAAGTCGGTTGGCAATTAATACAGTTTTCCACCTAGAAGCTGCTATTAAACGTGATAAAGAGCAAGTCCTATTAAATGTAAGAAGATGTACATAGATTACAAAAAATATTCTGTGTGAATACAGAAAGATGGAGCATCATAAAACAATTGCGAGACGATAAACCGATTAAAATACTTGGATCTGGCCATTAATTACCTCAACTCAAATCAACTGACAGCCAGCACACTTGCCTTTTCGCATTAGTCCAGGCTCTATACATACATGTATATGGTTTTATTTATGTTCGAAATAAATTATTCTGCTCACTCATCAGCATTATGCGCTGTTATAAACACGTTTTTAATTAAAATTGCAAAAACAGGCAAAACATAGAAGCGGCAATAAAAGCAAACAACACGAGGATATGTGGGCTGTGCTTGTGGGGGAGGTGGAGAGAATAAAAATATATATGTATCTATGATGGCAGCAACTTCAATTAGCGCAAAATAAAAGGCAATTCCAAGTAGAACAAAGCCAGCAGCCACAGAAACAGCAACAGCAACAGAGTCACAAACATACAGAGAGACAGAGACAGAGACCCACTTACCCCAGCAGCTCAGCAGCGGTGCGGGGAGGGGATGGACGGAGAGTTGTAGGCGCAACAGTTTTAGCCATAAAATGGCAAACACGTAATCATCGCAGCCTGATAAATGTGCGTGCAACAACAGCACGACGGCCACGCACTCTCCGGAACACTAGATACGAGTACGAGTATCAGCGAGTATGGGAGAATTAGAGATGGGCGAAGACTGTTTCACACACGAAAAACGATATACATAGATTTCGTATGCGCACATAATAATTATGAATTTAAATGTTTTCTTTTCGTTCCATTCGGGTTGGTAAGACTTGCAGGAGTGAAGAGAAAAAAACACGGCCCAGGTGCCCATCTCTAGTGCGTCCATCCTTGCGCTGTATCTGTATACTATAGTTTTGCTATTCAGCCATCGTTCTGCCCATGTGAATGATATTAAATGTGAAAAAATATGTGTATCTATGTGAAGCTAATTATGTATGTATGTGTATAGATACAGTATGAAAACTTTGCCACTTAGCCGCGGCAGGTACGAGTATAACAAATTGAATACAAGAGAACAAAGAGAACACAAACAATTGTTTACAATCTTCCTTTCCTTGCTGTCAAATCAAACCAAATACCTTTCGAAATCATGTAACATATATGAGTTCACCCGAAACTCACACACTCATACTCGTATGTGATTGTTTTCCTCTCTTTCCTTTTGTGTGTGTGTGTTCCCTCTCTTCCCTCCCACTCCCACTCTCAGGCGTTGTGTGATTGTGTGGAAATTCGTAACATTTTAACCCCTCACGTGCCAGAAATGAATTGGCTCCCAGTCAAAGTATGTGGCCCCCAGGCCAAGACATCGAAATTGTCCTCACGTCTAGACATAATTTCTTCAATCATTTATTA
Organism: Drosophila lowei; assembly: GCA_008121275.1. NCBI lineage: Eukaryota > Metazoa > Arthropoda > Insecta > Diptera > Drosophilidae > Drosophila > Drosophila lowei. The sequence goes on along the minus strand of CM017777.1, from coordinate 31,214,391 downwards.
CCTAATTAAGTGGAAGTATAAATGCCGAACTCAGCCACCCGGTATGCCCATAATGGGCGAGGCAGGTCAGGGGGCACAGAGGCAGAGCAGGAACTCTTGCCTCGTGCTATTTTCATTCTCTTCTGGGCCAGCGCCTTTTGTATGCGAATTAACTGGCAAAATTCCAATGATTGACCTTACTCTTTGTTGCTCTCTGGCTCTCTGGCTCTCTGGATGGGTGTGTTTGTGTCGTCGAGTGCGGCGCAGTGGAGTGGTTCCTGGGAACTTGAGTTTAAGCCATGAAACGGCGTGGCGTTGCCTTGAGCAAGTGTCTTTGTCTTCTGCTCATCTTTTGTTCCTTGCAAAAATACAAAAGCATTGTGTGGCTTTTTCTTTTTCTTTTTCTTTATATTTTTTTTTCATTTTCTTTATTCTTCTCTTGTTATACCCTGGCCGAGGGTATTCGAATTTTACCCAGTATTTCCGACTCTATTCGATGTACATATCCTTGATCAGAATCAAACAATTAAGCTACATATGTCTTTCGGTTGCTGAGTAGCTAGTCTTTTAATTTCCATTGCCCTAAAATATGTATAGGTTCACATAGCAAAGTCGATTTGTATCTGAATCAAATGTCCTATATCATATAGTTGTCAGAGTAACGATGGATCTGTAAGGGTATGCAAAGCTTCGGTCCCCAAACATGTCCTTCCTTTCTGGTTCGTTTTGCTGTAGCCTTGTTTATGGATATGTTTGCTCCTGAAGCAGGTCTTTTTACAGCTGTCTTTGTTGCATACGTATCCTCTGCCTTGTACGTATATTTTCCATTGTAGTCCTGGCTTTGTTCGACTCAATAGTGTCACATACTTAGTTGCCGATCGCTGTGGGGCTTTTGGGGGTCAATAATGAAGTGCACATCGAGAGTCGCACGTGGCCCACAAAAGTGAACTGTTTTACTTACCAGAAAACAGTTTTCATTAGCTTTAACGTCTAGAACAGAACAGAACAGAACCGAACCCCAGCCCAGAACCCAGAACCCAGAACCCAGAAAACTTTGATAGTCGATTGTTTAATTTTACTTTCTATATTTTGTTGTTCATGTTTTTTCACTTACAATGTTTTATTACAAATATCGCTTGGTTTCTCATTTATGTTTAGCTTTATTTCATAATTTATATTTAACTTTATCCATGTACTTCAGTTGGTTGTATACGCTAACATAAAGCCCACAAATGTATTCCTAACATATCGTATAGATCCTATTTACTGTTTACTGTTTACTGTTTAGGTTTCCACTTAAGGTTTTCCTCATGCAAGTATGCCCGATGCACAATTGCCAGAGTTAGCTCTGCTTTAAGTTCATGCTACTTTTTATGCATCCATGCTAGGGATTCGTATTGGTGTGCTAGTTTTTATTTCTTTAATTTTCTTTGCTTTTTACATTAATGCGTCTATTTTGTAGTTTCCTTTCGTTTTCCTTTCGTTCTCATTTCTATTTTTATTATTTATTTTCTTCAACGGTACTTTACATTGTAGCTACGCTTTGTCTTGTGCCGCACTCCGAGTGACGGGGTTGAAACAATACACTCGAGTGGACTCCGATATACCCCCAACTGATAACGATATAGTAGCCATTAAAACGATATGCAGTTGCCCAGCAAATGAACAACAGCTCCACTTATTATTCCCATAATCCTAGAGATACAGTTTCCCCTCCCTTCTTCTTCTTTGTCACGCCTCTGACTGCGGCTGTTATTGGGGCTGGCCTGGTTGGTTAGATTTAAATTCGTCTAATATTTAGCTATAATATAGTATGCCTTAAGCAGGTTCTCAATAGACTTTACACACTTTTTGCTAGATGTATTTCTTTATTTTATGGTTAAAGCGCTGCTTTTTCTCTAGAGACTATTAAAGTAGTTGCCAATGCTCTCTAACGTTTATAACTTTACTCGTACTGTATGTATATTTGGTATATATTAATATGTATAATTAGTTAGGGGTATATTTGCTTAGATATGCTGGGATTAGTTCATAGTTTTATGTCAACAGTGGTATAATTTGCAAGGATATTTGATAATGATATGGTTTAGCCCCTTGCTATATATGCACTATATAATCGTATATTACATTATCATTTTTCTAACTGAAGCGCAGGCTATGGTCTTGCCAGAAATTGTATATTGTATAGGTATATATATATATATTTATATGTATATAAACATAATACATATCGCCATGTATATGCATTAAGGAAGACATTTTTTCATGATTGTGACCATTTTCATTATGCGCACATTTTCCACATTGCTCTCCGCCACAAAGTATGTGACAAAAAGATACTCGTACTGCTGTCTCTTTTGTCAAATGGTCAAGCTTAGGCTTAGAGTGTGTTTGTGTTTGTGTTAGTGTGAGTGTGTTTGAGTGTGTGTCTGTGTGTCGAACACTCAATTAATATTCATTGAATTTTCATTCACCCAGGTGTTGTTTTTCTCCTTACACTTCTGCTACTTTCCCCCCATACTATTTACAATAGTTTTATTCTTTACATATTTCATTTAAGGCTCAACTGAAGTTTCAATCGATATACAGTTCAATTTATCTGATGGTTTCATATCCATAACTGTTGTATATTTATCGTATGTTATATTATATCGTTGTATATTGTTATAAAGAACTATATACAAAAGATTCGAGCAGGGGCATTGTAAGAACTTGGTTTTGTGTGTAAACTTTGTTTAGGTGTTCATATTGATATGTACTGTTAGTATTTAATTACGTTAATTGAGTTTTTTAAGTTGTCGGTTGTACGATATATACAGAAAAACGGAAATGCTAATCGGGATTCTGGGATAGCAATGAAACCTGTTGAAACGAGGCGAGAATATGGCTGCTGGCCGGAGATCTTCCTGCGGCTCTATGAGAGAACTGTGTTTGTGTGTGTGTGGAAACAATTGAAATGCAGAACGCATAATGGATAATGAAACCGTAATTGTTTTCGCGCCTCCAAACGAAACGGAAAACGGTGAAATAAATTAACAATAATATTTCGCTTGGGAGTGTTAAATGAGTTCATTCGTTTGGCCGTTGGTGTTGTCTGTGCAAAAGGCCTGCGCTGACCGACCGGTTCCGACCGTTCGCACACATTAAAATGTAATTAAAAATCAAAAGAGAGGAAAGGAGTATGCATGAGAAATAAACATTGTTAAGGCGGTTAATAATTCTTTTTAATGGAGGCGGCCAAGAACTTTATAGAGCTTAAATAGTAACAAAAAATAGCAATGGAATATTGCCTGCAGAGGGTATGATAATGATGAATGACTGACAGACTGACAGAGTGTATATATATATTGTTTACCGTATAAAACACTAGCTACGGGTAGTACCATATTTTAACCCATTCTATGTACAGGCCACATCAAATCCAACTATCGAGTGTCTGTTTTGTTATTAGCTAAGAATATTATTATGTAGACAGCAGTTTTACTTTTCACGTTAAAGTATAGATAAATCTAGGTTGAGTTCTATATTGTATATACTCGTATGTACTGTATCGTAATGCTTCACATACGTATCAAAACAGACATCGGCAACATCGTCAGGGTTCAACAACAAAGCATTACAAAAATCGCAGCTAAACACAGAACTAGCCCCTAAATGTATACAACATATATTCATATCATACGCTACGCTATTTAAGATACGGTATACCACTCGACGCCCCGATCCCCGATGCCTGTCATGGCATATATTTAGTTATAGCTATCATTACACACGATCCGTATATCGTATATAGTTGCACCACTCCCGCCCTTACAAATATCTACTACGTACAGTTATCCAATTGCAATCCTGAGCCCTTAGCTGTGCGGCTGTCATGTCGCTAGCCCTAGCCGGCCCTGTCTGCTCGCATCGCTCATACGCAGCGTGGTCGTGGAGAGATAGGCCAGCGAGAGGAGCAGCGCGAGGTGGAGCAGCCGGTGGCAGCCACTCGCCTGCCCATGCCCACTCTGGGCAGCACTCGTGCTCTCCGGCCAGATGACCTCGACTTCGGACATTTTGAAAATGCTCAGCAGTCGGTGGGATTGTAGCTCATTGTGCTCGGTATTGATTTGATGACTGATGGTCTTCAGAATCGCGGTGCACTCGTCCTGCAAGCAGCCAGATAAGCCATAAATGTTGGGTTATTGGGTAAATGGATTATTAGGGAAAAGGTAATAGATTTGCTGGAGTCTGTCTCTGTGTGGCCTGCGGCATGTTGACCCACCTTCTCTTTCCGCAGCAGCTCAATATCTTTGAGTTTTCCATCGTGCGGCAGGCGTGCAGCAATGATGATGTTCTCCTCGGTCATATTGAAGAGCGTCAGCGTGCACTGGGTCTGCGCCAGGTCGAAGTGGAGTGGAAAGTGGCGTGGAGTGGAGTGGAAAGCATCAGCGGAATGCAATTAATATACGTACATTGTTGGCCATAGTTCTTTCGCTGGCTTACCTGATTATCGATGTATGTGGTTACGTACTGCTGCAGGGCACGAACGGCGTCCTGCACCCCCAGATTGGTGTGTGGTCGGAGCAGTGCCTCATCTGCAGCACTGTAGCCCAGCAGCAAGAAGACGCCACCTGGTAAAAGAAAGAAATAAATAGGGGGGGAATGCAACATCAATTGCAGCAAACGTAATTTACTGGCGGCCATCGCACGGAGAAAAACGCACGAAAGTGGCATGTGGCAAGCATGGACAAGAACCACGCCACATTTAACCCTGCACCTTGCACCTACAATGGGTTTTCGTGTCAAATGTGGCCTGAAGTGCTCTACAGAGTGAAGAAGATGAAGCCCCCGACAAAGGTTTTTCAACTAGAATAGAGATGCGTTGGTGCCGCGAAAAGGGAGTAGGAGGAGCCGCAAAAATGCTGCGTACTTGACAGCCCTGCATCGTCATCGCCTGTCGCCGGCGATAATCGTTAAGTGGTGCTCAACCCGTGGCGGACCCCCGACACGTTCTATAATGGGCCAGTGACGTAGCCAAAGTCGCGACTCACCTGGCAGGATGTACTCCCCGAGCGGCGGCTTCATGCAGATGAAGCGACCCGAGTAGCAGAGGCAGCGACCGCGGAACGCTTGGTAGGCGGGCGAGGCGTGGCTGTAGAACGCCAGGGCCGTGCGGCAGGGGGCGAATGGCACGCAGAGGGCGTGGCAGGTCAGGGTGAGGGACTCCCCGCAGCTGCACAGCTCGCTGCACTCGGCGTCGTCCAAAGAGTAGATCTGAAAGTAAATCCCCCCAGAATACAAGAAAGGAAACGTTGAATAAGGGCTCCGATTAAGGCTAATATTACGCGGACGTCATGAGTAATAATAATTTAAGTCCCTCATAGTCGAAAGTGAAATTAATTTCTTATTATCATTTCATGCCCCCATTCTATTTATATTTTTGTTTTATTTCCTGCTTTACCACGTGCTGACACGTATGTAAGCTGTTAATGCCGGGAGATGCAGCATTTCCACATAAACATTTTCCACTTTCCGCTGCCATTCCGTTTGGCTTTTCACGTTTCGTTGCTGTTTGCCGTTGGCTTAACTTTTAGTTATGTAAATGCGCCAAAAAAGCACTTTCTCAACTCCACCAGAAAAAGCTCCAACGAATATGTAATCCGAAGCGACACACAAAATTAAATATATAAATTTTGCACTGACTTGCAAATGCCATTCAAATTAAATAAAACTCTAATTGCTGTTAATTGATCTCGACTGCCCAATTATTTTGGGTGGAAAGGGGTTGTAGAATATGATGCATCCAAAATTATTAATTTACTCACCCGTTTGCTGCTGCCTTCTCGAATCAGCTGATCCGATTGGTAAGGACGTTGAACCACACAGTTTCCTAAAGGAGGCAAAAAGATTTGTAAGTGTATTGTACATAAAGCTGCTTTTTCTCTATTCTATATTTTCACGATACAGCTTATTTTTTGTTTAAGAAAAACTAACTCAAATCATTCATTTCGAAATATAATTTAATTTTCACTACTTTGCTACATTTAACATTCAATTAAATGCAATTTTCACTTCTAACTAAGCTTGTGGTGTGGCCATGGTCTTGCCTTGCGTAGCTGCAGCCATGGCAAACACAAACACAAACACAAACGAAACCAAGCATGCACACACCCCCATACACACGGACACTCGAGTCCCTTATATTTTTTTGGTTGGTGGCAGGCAACGTACACAATGCGACCCTGCCACTCATTCTCAAATAACGGATGTCCGCCACTCATGTGGAGTATTCATCATGTCATCAACGCCATTACGAGTTTTTCCAGGCTGAAGTTTATGGTTGGAGAGGGTGCAAATGTGTGTTTATGTAACACACATTTTCACATTCGAGACTTGAGTTGGAGCGGAGACCTTTCCACTTCCTTCCACTTAATTACGGGCAATGGGCCGGGCTTTGCAATCTTAAATTCTGACTAACTGTCAGTTTAACTGGCACCCTGGGCTTTCACTAATCAAATCCATTTTGCCAAAAACTTTACCAATAAAGCCGCTGCGAAATGTGCATAAATAATTGAGCTTTACAATAGTTAAATATAGTTTTAAAATTTCCGCCTCACTGCCAACGAAAATCAATTATAGATGAGACACAAACAGGCTCTATCTGCCGCCGGGGCACAGCAACATTTCATGCAAAATTCAAAGCCAAATGTCCCAAGTGTCTAAATAATTACAACAGGCGAGTTGACCACACAGACTGACAGACTGTCTGTCAGCCCAACTGGGGGTCTGACACACGTTTTGGGCTCTCGGACACACCGTTGGATGGGCGGACTGATGGACTGGATGGCAAACAAACAAACTCATTTACATTTTTAATGATGTTGGCAAACACGTTTTGACCTCACCCACTTTCTCTCCATCCTTTGGCTGGATCTCTGTTGGAGTTTGTTTGATAAATGAATGGACAATAAATGATGTCCTCTGTCGGAGGTTTTAACTACGGAAGTATTATCACAATGCAGTCGAGTGATATGTTTTGATGGGTATCCCCACTCTACGTGTGTGCGTTGTACTCGTGTATACTCGCATAATCGGATTTGGAATGTACCTAGGATCGCAAGACACATTCTGGCCGAACTTTTCACTAGAGAGAAGGCCGCACATAATTGCCACATCATCCGAAAGCAAACTCATTTCCGGCCGCAGACACAAACACAGACACAAGTACACACGAATAGTCGTACAAATATGCAAGCGGATATGGGGGTTACCAATGTGGATACTGAATTTTAAATGATTTTTGCACAAAATATTAAAATAATAATGATGGTCGGGCGCTGAGTTATGCTTTCAATTAGCCAAACAACCGCAGCCACCGCATCAATTATGTGGAGAACTTTCAAAACGGAAACGAATCCCAACTGCGAGGATGACTGATTGGTGGGAAGACCCTACCTCCCTATCAAAGGTGTGTAAGGAGTGCCCCATAATTGGTATTAAGCTGGTCAAAACTTTAAATTAGGCATGAGAGAGTCGTGCCATGTTTGTTTAAAATACAAACTTTTCTTTTATAAGCGAACACGTGTGCATACATCAAGGAAGAGGAGGTCCCAACTGGACTCCAGCGACTCTGTCACCCAGTTCCAATTTATAACCCACTTGCATTTACTTACTTGGCGGCTGCGTTGTTGTTGTGGTTGCCATTGTTGTGGTTGTGGTCACCGGCTCTGTGATGCTGATGGCCACAAACTCTGTTGTTTCCCTTGGGTCAACGAAAATTACTGGATCATCGAAATCTACACTGCCGGCACTGCCACGTCCCTTTCCGCCATTTTTACGTCGGCTGCCATTGCCATTGCCGCTACCGTTGCTGTTGCTGTTGCCATTGCCGTGGCCATTGCCATTGCCATTTCCATTTCCGTGTCCATTGGCATTGCCGTTGTGATAATCGTCATTTCCGCCATTTCCGCCGCTCTCGACGTTTACGCTGGGTAACGGTATCGAATCGGGCGGATCGAGATAATTGTGTTCTACCGATGCTGGCTCTGATTTCTCTTTTGGCTGCTGTTTCCATCCGTTCGTCCGCGTTTTCCCCACAGGTTTTTTTTTTTGTTGTTTTTTGTTTGGTTTTGCGTTTCGTGGTTTTTCAATTTTGTTGTGCAGTGTACGTTGGTTTTTTTTGTTTTTGTTTTCGTACATTTTTATTTATTTATTTGCATTTTTTGTGGTTTTCGTTGCGGTTCATTGTTGCAATTGTTCGCAGTTATTGTTATAGTTGTTGTTGTTGTTGTTATTGTTGTTGTTGCCACATGAAAGGGAAGGACGAAAAGATGTTAAAGAGTTTGAATGCGAATATTTTGTGTATGGGGCTTAATCTTTTTGCTGCTGTTGCTGCTTCTGGTGCAGCTGCAGGTCAGGAATTGATTGCTTTGTCGGTTTGCCAACCGGAGGAACTGGGCCAAAAGCAGAACCAGAACCAGAACCAGCAACAGACCCTGGCTCTGGCCCTGGATCTGCACCAGAATCGAATCGAGGCGAAGCGGAGTGGAGCTGGATGTCGACTTTGGTCTGGCTGGTATGTTGTGGCATATTGTACCCGCCGCCGCCGCCTCCCCTGTAGAGCCACTGATTGAGTGCTGATTGGAAAACAGAAACCGGACCGACAAACTATATGGATTGATAGTCCCAGTCCCAGAAAAGGGGAATGGGGAGCGAGAGGGAGAATTGGACAGGTAACTGTTGTTGATGCTTGTTAAAATCGGGTAGCGCTGAATGGACGGCCACTAGTTGACCGCAGTGGGGCAATTAGGATTCAAACATGCCCCGCCTGGACCTGGACCTGGACCCTGGACCCTGGACCCTACTTACCGCATTGAAGTCCTTGAAGATGTGCGTGGCCGGCTTCCGGGCCGTTTGCTTCGGCTGCAGGCTCGTCGTCGTCGTCGTCGTTGTTGTGCTGGTCGGTGGTGGCGGTGGGGGTGGTGGTGCCCGGGTTGTTGTCGTTGTTGTTGTCGTCGTGGTCGTCGTCGTTGTTGTGGTGGTGGTAAGGAAACCCAGCTCAGCCAATCGCTTCATATGGAAATCCTTTTGAGCCTCAACTGTCAAAGAGCGGAAAATTGTCGGTTAGGAGGCAGGAAATGTCTACAGTAAGCTGTCACTAAGATAAAGGAACATATAAAGTAAAGTTAACTTCCAGTAGGAAGATTCTGCACTGAATTGATGTTTATATTTTAAAGAAAAAGTATTAAAAGTATCGAGGAATGACTCCAGGAGCTACAGTGGATAGGGATCACTTACCCACACACGGATTCATCCACAACAGACGCCGCCAGCCCACACACTGGTACAGATGCTGGGGATCGGTGCCCTGGCAGGCACAGGTGGTGCGTAGCATAGTGCCCAGGATGCCAATCATTGCCGTTCGACAGCCGCTGGGTCGCCCGGCACACTTCTTGGTGACGCTATCCACAGCGCAGGCCTGCTCGTAGTACTCCAGCTTGAGCCTGCCACAAGAAGAGAGAGACTTCAGATAATGCTAAACAGAACAAAAAAACCCGAGTAAGCTGCTCAAAGGCCATGCCCATGCAGGAAATGTCTCTGTTTATGTCTTCAGGTTTGCTGTCATGCGCTAGTTAGCTCCAGTTGCACGCCTCGTCCCTGCTACATGTGATGTCTGTGAATGAGTGCCAGTTACCGTTACCTGCACTGCAGTCGTCGGTGGCACATTCTCTCAGCACCCTGGCCTGAGATTGATGTCGTCCAATTTATGCTGAAATTACTCTCGGCTTTCTACTGCATTTCATAGTCTTGGGCAAATGCTTCTTCCACTACAAAATTTACGAGGCCCCTGGTTTCTGGAATCTGGGTGAGATTTTTGTCAAGTGCCATGCGGCGTATGCGTAATATTTCACTTGCGGATTATCGCCTGAGGCTCATGGCTGAGTCGTTAGCATTCCAATCAGATTGGTTGCAGCCTAATTAGAGTTCAATGCATCGGATGCATCGCTGTAAAGCAGATTGCATTTCCCCGAAGCTTAAGTCTCCAGGGGCATCGTTTCAAAAAGGAAAAAAAGTAGAAATATTTCCATGGGAAAATACTCATAATTGCTTTGAGGCATTTTCTATGGCGAAGCTGCCTTGAATACTCTTTCTGAGCCCACCTTTTTTTTATGCAATCTTCGCAACTTTTTCCCCCATTAGTCTCGCTGAAACTTTGCCCACTTACAAGATGAATATTTCTCCGAGTCAGCGTCAGCGTCAGCCCAATCAACCGCTGACGCAATCGTTGGGAGATTGAAAGCCCGGACTGGCAGTACACTGCGTGCAGTCGCTTGTGCAACGAAAAGTTGCAGCACGCAGCCGGCCAAGTGCAGTTTAAGACATCGGAGCAGCTTCAATGAAACGGCAGCCAAACAAATGGGCATTCAGTTGGAACACAGCTCCCTCTCCTGGGTTCTCGGCAGGCGCAGACACGTGTTGGCGCACAACCCGTCGTATACGTAATAAGTCAACATAAGCACTCGACACAGAGAGAGCGTGAGCGTGAGGTGAGGGGGGCACACGTTGCATAGAAGTTCTCAAGCATGGGGCAGACACCCACCACCTCCACCTTCTCCTCTCCTCCTCCCCCACTGCCTGTCCCTGTCTCTCCTGCAGCATACAAAATGAGCGTCATTAGTCCAATTTAGTTGTTTGCCAAAGCAAGTGCGATTCACTTAAAAGGCAATTAATTTCCAGAGCCACAGCTACGACCACGTACTTTGCGGTCGTTCAGCCGTAACATGGCAACAAACAAACACCCAAACACTCTTGTGCCCCCAGAGCTATGCAAACACACACTCGCACTCGCACACATACACACACATCACTCTCCCTCTCTCCCCCTGGAGATGGTGTTGTTGTTGCATGTGGGTGTTGCATCCTATTTATAACTTAACTTTGTGTTTGACACATTCGCGCGGTCTGGCCCAGCCTAGCTGGAGAGGTTCTTAGTTTGGCTGTCAACTCTCTGCCGCAGCCTGCAACTTGGCCTGCTTAAATGGCAGCCTGGTTTAATGAAGAGCATGGTATGGCGAGCGGAGTCTGACAGTCTCCCTGCCAACAGCTAACAGCCAACTGGTAATTTTATGCCCCGCTTGCTTGCTACTGCTAAATTTGAGAGCAAATCCAGTCGGAGCACCTCTTCTGGCCACTCCTGTCGCTTGTCGGCTGTGGGTCCTGTTCCTGTTCCTGTTGCCGTTGTCAATTTAACGAGTTTAGCAAAGTGCCATCAAAGTTGCGGCTTTCGCCGACTTTGCCGTGGCTAAACGCTTCTAATTCAATATGAACGCGAGCGTGTGACTAAGTCTATTAAATGCAATTTCGCTTAATTGAATTGAAAACGAAAAGGGAACCAGAAACTGCACTAGTAAGAAAGTTTAGGCCGACTATCGGATTCCCGTTGCTCAAAATCATTTGATATGTTATTATGTGAAATTCTGATAGCCCTTTCTTAATGGGAGATTGAAGAATGGCAATACTTCAAGAGATAATTTTAATTTTCCTTCATATCATTTATTTTTCATCAACTGATGCTATTAGTTATCCGAGAAGAATGATGTATTTTTATTGAGTAAATAACAGATAAAAAACCGCGCAAAACCAAAATGGGACGGAAAAATGGGGAAGAAGAGAAAGCACATCTATTTATCGTTTAATGGAGGGATCAGGCTGAAAATCCGAGGGCGCTGCCTATCGCAAACGTCTTCAAGGATTCGATATACCCTTCCACTCTCTCGTTACGTGGTATTAAAAAAGATAACCGCCATGTACTTGTGTATCGTTTTCATGGCGAGAAATTTACATTGCGCTGCGCATATTTCCGTTTCCGCTTAACGGTAAATTTGTGATATATGGCCTTTGTACCCACCTGCACTCGCGATCCTCCTTGCAGCTTTCGGCCACTACATGACAGGCGGGCGGTGGATGGTAGTAAATGCCATTGGAGCTGGCCGGATTACTGTTATCGGGCGGCCGCTGTGCACAGACGGGATGCAGTTTTTCCTGTGCAATCATGCACATGTCGTGCCGATTGCTGTTCTGCTGCATGCTGCTGGTTTTTCTGCGACGAACAATGAGAGAATTGTTGGCGATTGTTGGTGGTACGCAGTGGTGCTGCTGGTGGTTTTTGGGGAATTGCTGCTGGACTGTCCAGCCACTTACTTGCATAGACAAAAGGCAATGTCTAGATTGAGGTCCTCGTGCGGCCCCTTGTAGAAGGCCTGCAGCGATGTCATGCATGCGTTGCGATTGCACCGATGCAGTTCACAATGCATCAGCATTGGCTGCAGGGACGACGAGCAGGACGGATCTTCCCGGCAGGTGTCCAATGCTGTGTGACAGGTACTCTAAGGAGGGTTGTTTTGGGAGTGGGATTTGAACAGAGAAAAGGAAAAAGTATTAAGCGTTCAAAATTGTGTACTGCTGCAGCAGCCCTTGGAATTGTGCTGCGTGCCTCGATTTGGGCTTTTCTTTGCGGCACTCACCTGAAAGTGTTGCTTGATTATTTCCGTTGAGAGGTCAACTTCCACATCCTGACCACCTGCATCGGCAAACGGACCGAAACGTGCCCAAGTGCGGCAGTGGCAATGGGATTTGCATTTCCATTTCCATTTGCATTTGCATCGAGCAAATGTTACCCAGGAGAGTCGGAGTCGAATCGTTGGACAGAGACAGAGAGTTTAGTGACCACAGCGGGGCAGGGCAGGCGTGGAGAAAATGTTTGAAATAGTTCATTAGTTTTCAATTTACCCAACCGTTCTCAACATATTCGATTCGGGTTCGGATTTTTTGACTTATCCGCTGTACCCACACCCACACCCACACCCGCATCTGCATCTGCACCCGAACCCGAACCCATTCACACACCCTTCCATATGTCGATCCCAACCTGGTGAAACTGCATTAGCCGGGCAAATGATTTGGTTTGGCTCTGGTTCTGGTTAAAGCCCTCTCCAATCCACATCCAATTGGACGTGAAATCCTTGATTACGCCAATTGAGAGAACTCTGGGACTAATTAAAATGTTAAATAAATGCGAGCTCTGGCTCTGCCTTTGTTTGTGCATATTTGCCGCTCTATGCTCTTAATTAATTTCATTTATTTGTTTTAATTTCGCTCTCAATTGGCTTATTTATTTATTCCATTCACATATAATTTACACATGGAACTGTATTTAATGTTTAACTGTTATGATTATAGGCGCTTAGGGCCTAACACACAACTCAATTACGTTTTGGGGGGGATGGGGAACAATGCCTATTTATATTTCCATAACCAAATCAAATCGCATGTTCGTATGAGCATATCAATCACAGTGGCCGCCAGCAAAGCAGATAGCCACCAGGTTGGCGCGGGTGACAGCTATCGAATCCTTTTTAATTAACCAACGTTTTGTTCGCTCTTCCCCTCGCCGCAGCACAACACAAAAAAATGATCAAAATTATTGAATAAAAACCAACAAAAATGTACATAAATAACGTAAATTAAATGCAAATATTCCAAAAATTTTGTTTATTGCCTATGACTGTATTCCAGGGGGGGGAGAATCGAGATTCGGAGAGTAGAAAGTGAGAGTCAATAAGGGGATTTATGGGGAATTACTTGGTGGTCTGAGGGGGGGCGTAATCGTAGGGTCGCAGGGCTGGCAAAACACAACTAGGTTCTAGAGATATATTTATTTATTATTAAATATAAAGGTATTTATTTAAGTTATTTGATCGACTTTAAAAACTACCAAAACCTACTGATAAAAAGATTCTTTTTAAGGGGGATCGGCAACGATATGTTCTAACTCCTGTGTGTGTTTGTTTGTGTGTGTGTGTGGGTGGGTGGGTGTATGTTTGTGTGGGTGAATGGCTGTCTGTATGGGTACACTTCAAAAGTAGGCATCACTTTGTGCCCGGCTCAGGCATCCATAGCTCTCATGATTCTATGCAAATTTTATTCCGATTGAACGAGTGTTTCTTTGGCACACTTTATTGGTTTTCTGAACGAATACTCTTTGTGTGTGTGTGTATGTGTGTTCATTGAAACGAACATAACAACTCGTTGCAGACTCGGCAGAAATGAAATGAATACGTATTAAAAAAAAAAAAAACCAACAAATGTACACGCAAATAATTAAATTTTAAAAGGAAAACGGAATAAGCCAAACACAAATTCAAGTAGCAGCAGCAAAGCCAACAAAAAATGTCTTAACACAATCAATTTGTATTCGTATACTCGTTTTTTCTCTTTGAGGGGATTTCTTTATTGCTTTCTGTTCTGTTTTTTTTTTATAAAATTTAACCTCAGGTCAAGTAGTTTTTGTCTGATTGGAAAGTTCCTAGGCGCTGTCTTTGAAGTACAAAGAAATCAGATGCTTTTGTGGTTTTGTTGTATGAAACAATGAATTTGATGGCTAGTGTAGTACTTCCATGTAGATTGTTGCATGACACAAATGGTACAAATATATTTTTGCATTTGGAGGGTATGGTACGAGTAGAATGACTTGGAGCCCAAAAAATGAAACGCTTTGTCATTGGGTTATTTGTTGTTTGGTTTGGTTTGGTTTGGATTCAAAAAACTGTTAGTGCGTTGGAAAAAATTTGAAAAAAGTGTGCTTGAATTGAGTTGTAACAAAATTGGTTTTTGGTTCTTTGGGTTTTGTATTGGTCTTTCTTTTTGGTTTTAGTTTGAATATTTATTTTAGGAAAGAAATTAAATGAATTCTGTTTTAGTTTGGGTTTTGTTTAAGATTTTCATTTTGCTCAATTAACGCTAAACGAAAGAAAGAAGTTTTTATCGAAAATATTACAATTTTTTGTACAATTTTGAGTTTTTTTGTTACTTTTGAGTTAGTTAAACAAAATGACAAACAAAATTCATAGTAGAAAATATTGTTGTAACGCATTTGAAGCAAATTGTTTGGTTTTTAGTATATTCTTGTAGGAACATTTTCAAAAACTCTCAAATCAAATGGCAAGCTACGTAAAAATGATGGAACACAAAAGAGAGTTAAAGTTGTATAAATATTTATATATTTATAAATAAGCTGTAATGTATATTTGGTTTTTTTTTGAGCTGTAACTGTACTTTCACTGGTTTGATTTTTTTTAATATTTAAAAGTTGATCAAATGCCAAAAATTATGCACAAAGCCACGAACCGCGCTC
The DNA here is from genome assembly GCA_008121275.1 of Drosophila lowei. Taxonomy (NCBI): domain Eukaryota; kingdom Metazoa; phylum Arthropoda; class Insecta; order Diptera; family Drosophilidae; genus Drosophila; species Drosophila lowei. The sequence continues at coordinate 31,199,237 of CM017777.1, read as the reverse complement.
GGTGCACGCCATTTTGTGGTTCTGGATATATTCTGTATATATTCACTTTCAACGCAAAAACGAAAACTGGAATGATTTGGATTTGGTTTTCCAACAAAATGTACCTGCAACATGGAAGGGGGAGGGGGGTGTTCTTAGTTACAGGGGGGCGGGGGGGACAGCACAAATGGAAATCATAAAAAATTCACAAAAATCTATCTAAAATGGTGAACGAACGAACGAACGAACGAACGAATGAACAAACGAACTTTCTTTTTTTTTGTTGCCTGTTAATTAGTTCTAGGAGTTTGCACACACAAATACATGTATATGTATGTATATCTGGATATTTCATTTGGTATATACTTTTTGCAGCTTTTTTTTATTTTTGTTTTTGTTTTCCTATGCAGTAGTAGTACGTGGATTCTGTTATTTATGGATTACGTTCATGCTATTACGTGTACACATACTTTGATAGTAAACACCGGAATTTCCGTTTCCGTTTCCGCCATAGCCGAGGCCCGTATCAATGATATCGAATGGCTCATTTTCGACGGCCGCCGCTGCCATGTGCCGCTGATGGAAGCCGCTTATATTGAACGGATAGCTGGGCACGCCGTGCATCGAGCCCGGATAGTTATAGTTATAGCCGCCCGAGAACCCAAACCCGGATCCGGAGCTAGAGCCGGAGCCGGAGCCAGAGCCGAAGCCAGAGCCAGAGCCGGAACCGATGACGGTGCCAGAGCCGGAGCCCGGGCCGCCCATGGCAATCAAGGGCGTATCAATTACGGCCAAATTATCATTGAAGATTCTCTGATGCAGTCTCTCGTCCATGCCCAATATTCTTACTGCAATTTGGAATTAGCAAGAAGAGAGAGGGGTAGAATGGTTGTAGTTGTAGTTGTAGTTGTGGTTGTTGTTCTTGTTCAGTGCCTTCTATATAAGATTTGTTGTTTTAGTCTTAGTTGTTATTTTGTTTTTTGTTGTTATTGTTATTGTTGTTGTTATTTGTGGTTGTTGCAGCTACGCAGCATTTGAGTTTTCCAATCAAATTCGCATTAATTTCTGTATCGATTTTTTGCTTGGTCATTGGCTTTCTTACAATCGATTTTTGATTAATTATTTGGTATTAAAATAAAATGATATATATGCCAGATATATTTGGCACATCATTTTTGCTACAAAAGAGTTTATAAAAACAAGAAAAAGTGAACCAAAACACAAGTCATAGTGTTAACCAAAGTGAAGAGAAAAGTTGATTAAACATACGAGTACAGAGGAGAAAAGAATGTGCTCTGTATTATTATGGGTGTCATCCACAATTAGTGCTGGGAACAGAGACCAGTAAAACGTTTTGCATTGAATCGGCTTAGCTGGGGAACCAAGAAGGGCTAAACCGATTTCCATTTCAGTCTGGCCACGCTTCGATGGACATTTTCGGGGTTTTGGCCCCGTTGCTATCAATGGCCACACATAAACAGAATGTCAGTCAAATGTCATGCGCTGATAGAGCGCGCAAATGGCAAACGGTTCGACGACAGCCAACTCCAGGTCTGAGGACAGACTCCCTGCTGCAGCCAGCCATTGCCATTGCTTATCTCGGCAAAAGCACGCCAAAGTGCGCTTCATTGGAGGTGCCTGGCTCAAAGTTCAAAAGGATGCCAACGAACGTCCCGCCCAGAAGCCTCCCCTCCCACGGAATGTGCTGGGAGCTGGGAGCGAGCAGACATATCGCTGGAGGGTCAACTGCTGGCGCTAAATGGCTTAGGATTTGTCGGGAGACGTCTGTCTCTACGAGTACGACTATACTATACATACATATATGTATGTATGCGTTGATTCGTATTTATGTTTGTCGCTCACATTCCCTGGCAAATATTTGCCAAACAAGCACACTGAAGGGGGAGCTCAGGATGTCTTCTGGGGGAGCTTGAATGGGATTAGCTCCGTTTGTTAACTGCTATCGCGCTTGTAAACTGTTTGTCGTGGAGTGGATCAGGGCCATGTTATCTAATTGTTGCGTATACGCAATGTGGTCCCTGCTTGATTGTTTCAATACAAAACGAATTTACTGCATTTCGGTCATTTTGCTTGCCGTTTTACCACACACAAAAGCAAACAGAACAGTTCATGCAATGTTAACTGTGTAGAAAAGAGCATTAAAGGCGATTTACACAGATGCTCGCACATGAATCGCCACACACAGAAACATAAACGTGCACATAAACATTGAGATACAGATACAGATACGGAAATACGGGGATACGGAAAAGCAGAAATAGGAGCGTGAACTAGAACGAAAATAGAAACAGAAACATGAACAGTCAGAGTGCGCGAATTTTAAACAAACTCATAAACAACGCATATAAATTTCAGAATGTGCAATAATTCCAAAATTACGTTGCGTGTGTCTGCGTGTGTCTGCGTGTGTCTGCGAGTGTGTGTGTGTTCGAGGGTGTGAATAGAAATTGGAGCAGGGTGCATCTGGCTGGGAATCGGGTTACGGCTGCCATATCAAATAGCCGAACGGCCATCCGTGGTTTTCATGCCCTAATTGGGCGCAGGAGCAGGATCAGGAGCAGCCCTGCAAGCAGCTGCAACAAGCTCTCACATTCATGCATGACAGACATGCACAATACAAGCATGCCGCCAGAGGTGTTGGGAATGGTGCACTGAAATGGCGAGGGTGTGTGTTTTGGTATCAACCCAGTGGCCCTCTGCTCTGCGCTGCTACTTCTAAGTGGATTGTACAATATTATGAAAATATTTATTACACGCAAACATCCACATCCTAACCTATATTTGTGTGTATATGTGTCTGTGAGAGAGTGTGTGCATGAGTGGATTGGAGGTGGTACTGCTGGAGGTGCAGGCGGTGAAGTTGGGTAGGGGTTTGGTCAGTCGTGGAGTGCATGTTTGACTTGTTTTGTTTTTGGTGCAATGCTGACAAATCGCTTTATTTGCTTTTTAGTTGTGCTTAATTAAATTTTCGAATTGAAAGCTCGGCTTGATTTTTATACACCAAATACCCCTCACCTAAAGGGCTACATAGGAACTCTATCAAACAGAAATGATTCATAACATTCAACTCTGATTACTGACGGACAAAAAAGGAATAATTTTCATAAATATAGTTTAAAAACAAGCTATTGTCTACCATTTTATGAAATGTCTTAACAATCATTTGGAATAGACAAAGCTGTGATGTTCAAGACAAATTGTTTTCATCAAATAAAAGCACGTTGAAATATAAATCATGGGCCTTGTCTTGCAATACATTCCGTATGATTTTATTTTAAGAACCATCTTTTAACTTTGCACCTTTTCATGAACTAAGAAAACTATAATAATCTATATAACTATATAAAAACTTATATTTTTTATTGGAAATTCCGCAGAATAATTTCTGGATGGGCTGTTTTAGTCCGATCATTTTTGATTTGCTGAGCATCAAGTGAGTCCAAAGGCTTTTACAAGCCCCCGTCATATTTATTTATTTTCACGAGCTATTGTTGCATTGTATTGCCGGATATTGTTGATGCTATTACGGCAGATTTGAAGCCCTCCAGGCCTTGAGAAAATCCAATCAGCAACAATAGCAATTCAATTTAAATTTTGTACTAAAATATAAAAAAATATAGGAACTGCCTCGATACTATTATTTATGGCTATCTATTGGTATTTCTGGCATGGAATGCCCCTAAACTGATTACCGCTGCTAGCTGTTGTTAATTTACTGGTCGCCATGAACGTAAATAAGGCAATACATATTGTATGTGGATCGCTGGGTCTGTGTGTGTGTGTGTTTGACGTGCATAAATAGTTTGCTAATACGAGTATCTACAACAACGGGCAGCCGCAGTCCCCCGGCTGGGAGGCTGCTGCTGCTGCTGCTGCAACAATGGACAATGCAGAGGCAGATTGTGAATTGACAGCTTTGTCGAGCAGATGGCACAGTGAGGGCTGAAGCAAAACAACAACGTTGCAAACAAAACACCATCGAGAGGATGATGGACGGCCAGCGTCAAATGCGAGTGAAGTTTGTGGCAATAAACAAAAATAGAAATGCACAACGAACAATTGAGGGCTATATATTGTACGAGTACCAGAGTAACAGAGTACCAGAGTAAAAGAGTACCAAAGGGGATGCATTGATTAGGCCATTAACAAATGCTGGAAAGATGATTGGAGTCTGGGTGAATGGCTGGCTGGCTGCATGTAAAAGTGGGGACAACAAAAAGATAACTATTCTATATAATATAGGGACTAAGAGTATAATAGAAGTACCAGTATACAAAGAGTCGCAGTGGAGTGCAGAGTAATTCGATGCTTCGATTTTGATAGAGAACAAAATGCTTATTTATGGCACCTGTGCGCCTTCCACAAGTGTGGATGGGGATGTGTCTGTGCGTTTATTTAACTGCTGGTGATTGCACTGGCAGATATGTAGCTAATGCCAAGAAGCAGGAGCTACAAGCAACAAAGGATGGCAGGCCCTATCCTTTAGCTCCTTTGTCTAATAAGCTTGGAATGGCAGAGAAAGAGGGGTTGTGCAGTGTGTGCAAGTGAAAGGTGCTGAGCAAGTGAGAAAGAGAGAGAGAGAGAGAGACAGGTGCTGAGAGATAAAGGATATTACTGCAGTGCTTCAGTGCTCAAATTCATCTAACCAGGTTCTTGGGGATACTTACTTACACGCAAATTGTCTAATGTATGGTTTGACCTGCCCTTTCGCTCACTACTAATTTACAGTGCATAAATAACCGAATAGAATTATTCGTATTGTGAGACGTATTATGAGGTCTAACATTCGATACCTTCCAATGGAACCCCAAAATAAGAAAAGAAAACAACAACAACAAAATTATACCACTTCTCGGAAGTTTAGTGTAGATTTCCGAATTAATTGATCTTTATTGGAAACTAGAAAGCTTTAGGAGACCGAATATGATTTAGATTTTCTTGCAAAAGAATTTATATAATTTAGCTGTTTCAGTATAGGATCATTTTTACTGATAAAAGATCTTTAAGAATCCATAAAATTATAACTCAATTTTGAGCTCTCTTCGAAGGTGAAGATATAGAGCCGTTTAAACTTTTGATAAGTTTATGAACATGTTAGCAAAATTACATAAATCTGTCAATTTGGCCTTGGATGTACATATCTCTAAACCTTGTCCTTCCGAATAAAAAATTATTGAGTTTCTATCCCCAGATGTTATTCCCACGCCTTTGGAGGAACCAAGTGCAATTAGTTAAAGGTCTTACTTACCTCGCTCGTCCATGGAGGGGCCCGTGTAGGTGCGGTGGGTTATATCGCTGCCGGCGACTAAATCACCGAGAAGTGCTGTTTTGTGCAGTTTTGTGCCAGTGCTAAATAGATTGCAGAGTTATACAGATAATTAAGTGCAAATTACAAACAGGCCTAGTGAGATACAGGAAGTACAGTGAAATGTTGTGCTGTGAACGTGTGAGTCATGTGCATTGTGCTTGGTTTATTTGCATTGTTGCATAAGTACTTGTATTTGGCAAATTACATAACTTTTGTTTGTTTGTTTCGGTAAGAAAATGGCTTAGAGTCAGAGTCGGGCATTAATCGGCTTAAAGCATTACTGATATTCCTGGAATAACAAGGAGGGGTGATGGTGATACAATGGCCAATTACCACTATGAGGGGCGGAACAGAAGCAGGTTGGCTATCGGACCGGCAGACTGACTCTCTTGACTTCCGCTACAGGCATTACAAATTAATTGTACATGCCAGCCAGGGACCCCGCCTTCTCTTTGCCTGTCTGTGCTCGTTGCAGCTTAGAGGAACTGCTGTCCAAGTGCATGACTCATTTGAATATTTATTAAGATGAAATGCATTAAAATCAGATTATATAAGTGGTCTACAAGTGCCCAGGGATCGGAAAGCTAAGAGCACACAAATCGCCTGTTTATTTGTAGTCTGGCTAGCAGTTGTTGGACTTATTCATTAGTTGGCTTTTTAACCGGAAATTGTGGCATACCCAAGTGAGTCAATTATTTTAAAAGCTTTCTGCATAAAGTTTTCAGCTGCCTCGGTGGTTAAGAGTCGAGTTAATGAAAGGCTTTATATGGGGCGTTGTGGGAGGGTCTGCTGTAGAAGGTTCGGATAGAGGCGCAATCACACATGTGCATGTGTATTGTAAAGTTTCGTGAAAAGTTTCCCCCCTTCTCTTGATCCAAGACGCCACCAGCGTAAGCCCCAAGTAGGGGAAGTTTTCAGCTCGGCCAGGCCGAACCCGAACCCGAACCCAAGCCGCTTTTCAACCCCACACATACTTTGGTGGGCTGGGAATCGTTGGCGCTGGCCCTGCCGATCCAATGGTCGAAGTGCCTGACTGCTCCCCGTGCGTATAGTAGGTGTGCGGATGCGGATGGGAATGCGAGTGCGGTCCGGCATCGACTACCACCACAACGTTATCCACTGAGCTGCGTTCCAAGTCATCCATATGGGAGTGGGTGGGGGGCTTCTTGTGGTGGTTCGTTGTGGCCACCTCTACGACGACATCGTCATCGTCCAGGGTGTGCGGACTGTGGGAGGCCAGCACCAGCGGATTGTTGATCCCCCACGACGGTGGATGCAGATAGTGTGGATAATTTGAATAAATTTCAGCCCGTATGCGGTCATCATAATCATCGTCGTCGGAGTCCTCCTCATCGCCGTCGACGTCGGCATCGCCATTAGCATCCCCGTTGTCGTCATCCGTCTCGTTCTCCTCCTGGTTCCCATCCTCGGGATCCTCTCGTGCCTCATTGTTGGGCTCGTCGTGGTACTCTATGTTGTTGGACATGAGCTCGGTGGTGCCATTGAGGCTGTGCGGAGGATGTTTCTGCTTCGGTTTGGGCCTCGGTCTCGGCTTCGGTTTCGGTTTTGCTTTCGGTTTCGGTTGCTTCATTTTGGGCAGACCGTTGGGGAAAAATATTATTCTATCTGCAAAGAGCCCGCAAAAGGGGGTGCGGATTGGTGGTGATGTAAGGAAGGGCATGCGTGCGGTGCAGGGAACAGAAGAGACAAAAAGAGAGAGAGAATCGTTTAGTGCCGCAGAGGTGCAAATTGTTGTAGCTGCTTCTCCATTAAAATAACAGTGTGCAACAGTGTGGGGTGTGGGTTTATTCGAAGTGTGCGAGTATTTAATTAGTGCAATTAGTGCGCGCTCTTATAATGTAATACAATATAATATTATCTGGCGGATCGCTCTACTCGTGGGTGCTCTTTATCCATTAGTGAGTGCAGTGCTCTAGAAGTGGGGACATGGTTGAAAATGAAATTATGTTTCGGCGTGATAAAATCAAAGCATTTAACTGACTGATAGGAGGATAGGAGGACAGTAGGATATAGAGGATATAGAGGAAGGGGAAGGGGAGTCCTGTATGGAACTGTATGAAGCCCTGTGGTTCTTGAGAAAGTGGAGACTGTCTCTCTGTGGGTGTGGGTGTGGGTGATATAGTAGTAGTGTTAGTAGTAGTAGAGCTTTAGCTAGAGTTTGAGAGCGGTTAGATAGTTCTAGAAGTGTTCGAGTGCAATCAATCTAAAGCACAGACTCGGTTTGGTTTCGGTGGCAGTTTACTTAGCATGTGACTAAATATAGTTTATGGGCTGGCTTAGTGAGATCTTTTTTAAGACTTACTGCTACTACATACTTTGATGGTGACAGATACAGAAGGAGAGAGAGAGATATATAGAGAGAGAGAGATAGTTTACGGTGGCTTCAAACACGGCAGCTTGGATTTACATTGATATATAGTAGGTATATATGGCATATTGATATACATTCGTATACGTGATATTAACGATTACTGAGCATAGCTAATATTCATATTGTATATGGGGATATATAGGCGTATCGATTACTGTTTACTGATCGCAGAACATGGGTTTCTTTTGGTTGGGTTTTCTCTAGTTTGGTTTTATTTTTTGTTGTTGATGCAGAAGCGTGCGATAGTTTTAGTTTCTGGTATTTGTTTAGGTTACTTAAATGTTTAGGCTAGTTTCGGGTTTTGAGCGTTTCACAAAGGTACATAAAACCGAAAGGAAAATTCCGAAAAAAAAGGAAACGAAATGAAATGAAAATAAGTTGTTTGGTACATAATAGCTTACGAGTACCATACGTATAAGAAAGGAACTCAAGAACTGTGTACCAGAAGTTGACAGATAGAAAATAGATAGAGAGATATAGAGAGAGACACACACATAAGAACAGAGGATAATGAAAAGAAAAACCATATTGTTTTCCACGATTTTCGAGACAATTTTTCACTCTCTCTTTGCTGTTGACGCGTTGTGGGGTTTGTGTTGTTATTGCTTGTTGTTGTTGTTATCGTAATTGTAGTTGTTGTTGTTGTTGTTGTTATAGTTGTGGTTGCAGTCGGTCAACAGTGGAGCATCGGCAGACGAAACTTACCCACGCACGGATTGTGATTAACAATATTAAAGATACGATCACAGCGCTTTTTCATATGGTTGTTCGGACAGATGCACCCGAACATGGGCGAGAGACGGAGATTAGTCCAGGAATCGTGGCAGGCATCCCTGTAATGAATCAAGTTGGAAATAGTTTAACCATTTTCTCGTTTACCCTCGACTAACCGCAACCCCTACTCCCACCCACCGCCACCGCCGCCGCCCCACAGCTAATTGAATTCATTTGGATTCCCCAAGCACCCCAAGCACCCCAAGCACCCCGAAAACCACCAGAAACCAACACCGAAGCGACTTCCGCTTGGCGCAAGCAAAGTTTAAAATTGGCAATTACATCAAAAATGCATATACACACGGCACTGCAATTAATATTTTATCGCATAAGGTGGATCTCCGGCACCCGGGAGCCCCGACCCCGGAGAACCCCAGGTCCCGGAGCCAGACTGCTCGGCATGCGTGTTGAAAGTTTTAGGCGGCGCCGGGAGAGAGAACTTTAAGCCCAAGTTTCACAACTCCCAACAGGAGTCCTCCCTCGTGCTCTCAACAGCAGCCGCAAAAAGTCATTTCGAGTTATTAAAACATTCAGAACGTTTGCATTCAAGTGTATCGAAGTCGGGCCAGGCCAGACCCGGACCCGGACCCGGACCTGAGACCCGGCACCGACCCGGCCCGGCCAGGAGGAAGTCGCGTCAGTAAGGATATGTGATGGCTAAAGGAAGCAGCAAGATGCCGGCAAGCAGGAAGTTTCATTTCGCCTTCTGTTCGCTCAACTTGACTTCTGTATGCGCTGCTGTCTGCGTGCTCTCCTTTCTCTCTCTGTGTGTGTGTGTGTGTCTGCAGTGTTTTTTGCCAATAAAATCGAATATCGAAATTGAATGTTCAAAGAAGAAGGAGGACTCTGCTCCCGTTGGAAGGCAGGTGGTACGAATACGAGTTCAGCACCCCCTCGACTCCATTTTTGCTGGCTGCCACTGCCAATGCAATTTGCATTTACCGTTAACCATTAAGCGTTATGGCCAAGTCACGCCGTGGCTGTGCGGCAAGAGGCAAATCAATTTTCTTATTAAGCCAAACATTCTTTAATTGAATATTCATTATTTCAATTGGGTTTATGAAGGGGTCTTAGCTGGCGTTTCTATATTTTATAATTTTTACGTACTTACTATTTTTGTCTTCTTTTAATACAGAATATCAATGTTCATAATTGCTCGGAAGAACTTTTTATGAATAACTATACAAGAATTTGTATAGACGACTCTTTCGAACATTTTAAAATATCAAGAATATGAACAAGTTCTAATCATTTTGTATTCATTCAGCAGGACAATTACCTGTTTTCCATTTTGCACTTATTGTCGCGCACTTTGCAATGGGTTTTGAAGTCCTCGAAGAGCTTCAGGCATTTGCGCTCCTGCTGGCACACGGACAGGGCATGGTTGCACGTGGGCAAGGCATCAATTGGATAGGGATCCTTTTCGGCTGTTTCGGGATGAACCAATTGGTACTCAAAAAAGACTTAGTCACGGGAGACAACTCACCTTTCTTGAGGACAAATCCGCATGGATGATCGAAGAGAAAGTCCCGAAAGTGATTACAGTCGGGATCCATGCCGGGCTCCTTGCACAGGCAAGTGGGTCGAAAGAACTGAAAGGCCTGGAGGGTGCGCAGTGCGGCCTGGCACTTGGTAACAGTCACCGTGCTGCAGGACACTGCAAAAGAGAGAGCGAGAGGATGAGAGGTGTGCCAAGTGAGTGACAGTGGAAACATTGGGTGTGGGGGGGATGGGAGCGGGTATGTGCTTAATGATCTATAAATGGCAGCCATGCTTAAACTTTGACATGCTCTTTCTTGTAGTTCATTTCGTTTCGCTTCGCTTCGAATCGAATCGTTTGCTGGCTGCCAGTTTGGCTGGGGAGCTGCACATCGATTACCAAGTGGTGGCCCATGACAGTTGTTATAAATGGCAGCCCAGCCAGACAACTACCAACCAGATCCAGACACATGTCATAATAAGAGCTACAACGGCAACAACAACAACAACAGCAACAGTATGAATAATTGAGTCTCCAAACAAAACGGTCGATTTAAGCGACCAATGAAGCGAGCCATGGACGTGGTCCGGATAATATTTTATAACATAATAAATTATGTTGCATATCACACAAACACAAGAACGACATACGTATGCGCAGGCACATGAGCATGTGACAGCTTATTGGAGCATATGACAACTACTACCAAACAAAAGGCAAACATCTGTTGGCCATCTATTGTCCTTTTGGCCATAAAACATAAGCCCTACTAATAAACTCGGCTACGCCAACACTTCACAAACATGACCAAGCACAGACACACCCTCCACCTATCCATACAGAGAGGGGAACAGACAGAAGGAGACCCGGACTCTCGTTTGGCTCGTCATAAGCCGTAAAATCGCCAAAAAGCAAAACAAGCAAACTGCCGGACAATGGGATCCGAGCATAATGGGAAGAGAAGAGTGGCCACGCCATGTGGTTCACGTCACTCATCCGACCCGTGCGCAACGCACACACACACACATACCCCATACCCCATACCCCATACCAAGCCTCAACCTCAACTCTTGTGATTGCCCCACGACCCCACGACCATGGGGTCCAGTTCACTTCGGTCCAGTCCAGTCCGGACATGATTATTTGCTAGTTGAACATAAAGTTGCTTCCGCCATGGGGGCCACATCGGAACATTGACATCGACTACGCAACAAGTGACATTTTTCACAGGCATCCATCATTTCTATGCCCCTGCCCTGATCCAACACTTTTTTGGGTGGTCTTTCGGGCTTTAGGTTTTCCACTGAGGGATAAATAATATGTACATAGAATTATGATTCAAGGTCGTTTTAGGAAATAATATTATTTATTCTGTAGTGGCCAGTTGTGACTCTAAAACTCCAGCGAACAGCTTGGGAAGTATTGCCCTCGCGTTCAACATTAACTCTTCTTTTTTAAAACAAGATAAGAGATTGATTATAAGAGAGAAGAGTTAAAGCTTTCACTAAAGAGCTTAAAATCTAATTGAGAGAAGCAGCGTGGTTCTGTGGGAGTTATGTTTTAAAGCTTCACTAGAAATCATACGATTACTCCGTTAGTCGTGGAAGCTATGTGTAAGCTTTGCTTAGTATCGTATGATTTCCCCGTTGGTTGTGGAAGGTAAAGTTCCGATCGCAAGGGCTAATGCTAGTGATAGAACTTCTAGATGGATCATTGCTTTAGTGAAGCTGTACGAACTCGGAGGTATTTTTCTATACAAATATATATATATATATCCAGTGAAGTTAAAAACGTTGTGCAATCAAACACGTGCCAATTAAATTGAAGTTCTGGTGGATTGTATTATTCGGTTTGGTTTAAAGAAAACAAGAGGTATTTGGATCTTACAATAGTGAAACAGTTTTAACAGTCTCGTGTCCTAGGACTGGAAATCTTACTACGTTCGACATCGGAAAAAGAAGAACCAATTGACCCCTCCAATAACGAGGTCGTCAAAGTCCATCGATTTCTTAGTAGATCTGGGAAAGACCTCGGATTTCCCAGGGATCAGTATCTACATAAACCAACGATAACTACAACCAAATAAACCAGCAAAAGCCGTCCGAAGATATACTAGAGTGAAACCCGAAGTTATGTGGATGCATAATTAAACTGAAGTACATCTTGGAGGAAGACGACAAGAATGGTTTTCTTGCAAATTCGGAGAAACTAATATGCCGCCCTCGTCACCCTTCCCGCTTATGAGTTAAGCGCGCGGCTAAAGCTTCCGCATGTAGTTTCTTCGTTGTGTGTGTGGAGTGGTTTTCGCACTGTGAAAATAAAACATTATTCTGCTGCGATCCACACTGCCGTTTAACAGTCGCCGTATGAGAATGTACCAAAGTATCAATTTTGAGTCTCTTTATGAGATTTTCCATTTTCTTTTTTTTATTAAAGATTAAATTCCGTACTAGCTATTCATCTTAGTTCTGTATTGTATAGATGTAAAGAGAAAAAAAAACAAACAATGTATATTTTTTAATTATAATTACCCATAATTAAGTGAAATTAGCGCAAGTGAAAGCAACATATTTTTAAGATCAGCCGTTAAGTGGCAAATCGTCGTCGAACTGGTATGGAAATGATAAAATCGGTGTTTCATCCGAATTAGAAGTGAAGACATGTATATTCATAATTTTTCTCCTTCCCTCAGAATATGTTTCCACGTCGCCCCTTGAGCTCAACGGACACGCCGGATAATTCGTATAAAGTATGAGTGAGTTACGAGCTTCCTTAAACGGAGATCTCGAGTATTTTCAAAGTATATATACGTCTTGTAAAACTTCTATTGCGGTATGTTAAACCACCATATACATACGTGCCATAATTAAAGCAGATCGGCTAGTAATTTTTCTTTCACGTTTGCCTTCTTGCTATACTTTTATCATATTTTTCTATTCTTTCCAATTTAATTTCTTTTTCGCCATATTCTCTACACATAAGTCCTATATACATACATATATACAACTAGATATAAATTGCTATTATTTCCTCTTTCTTTACTTAATTATTTTGTACTAAGTTTATACATATCCCGAAAATCATGAAGTCCAAACCCGTAAATTTTGAATTATTAAATAATAATTAGTAGATAATAATGGAACATTAAACCTTTTTGTGTTTGTCCTGAGTAGAGCCTGAGGAAGTCCGATGATCAAATAGAGATACGCTTGATTAGGGTTATGCTGTCGATTAAACGGCATACTAAAGGTAGGGAGGGTAGAGAAGGGGTCAAGGTCATCTGAGTTCCCCAAGAGCGACGGAATATAGCCTGACTATTTGTCGGTAGTCGGTTCACCAGTTAGTTAAAATTCCCATTCTTTTCTTTTTTTGATTTCTTTTAAAGAGTTCCTTTTGAACATTAAATCAAGTGTACCTAAAACATCTTTGCGAATGTGTTCGTATGGCAGATAGGAGAGTAGGAAAGATCCCACGACATTCCGGCGAGCTAGTTAGAGCATAGCTAGAGGTACACGTTCCGAAATCCTGCTATACTATTGGTGTCTGACCGTCAAGAAAAATGTATTTACAACCTCCATCCGTACATACAATCCCACACCTCTAAGGATATGAATTTCTGGCACATTACATAGATTGGCGCCCAACGTGGGGCCAGAGTACTAGTTACTACTGGTTAAAACCCCAAAAACTTTGCTCGTTGCAATTTTAAATTCCACATTAAAATTAATAATTCCAGTCCAACTACTGTAACGGAGGATATTGATGGAATTTTGGGTTTAAGATTCTGAGTTTCGGAATACCTAACCAAATAGAATCCGCCAGGTAGCAAGGGATGGAAACTGATATTTTTTTTAAGGTTACCAGAATTAATTTGCGAATATACGACCGCTATTCACAAAGGCGGATAGGTCGGCCAAATTATAATAGGATAACCCCAAAAGAGTTTATGAAGGAAGAGTATCGATGGCTTTCGGAAGTCTAATTTTCTAGATATAGATTTGGAAATTAGCCATTGCCAAAGTTACTGACCACATAAACATACCATAGACCAATTTAGATTTCATTGAGGTTATATTCCGGCGACAAGAGAAAGTGTATATCGGACGGAGTCAAGCTCGAAAAGGACAAATATTGGGTATTTAGGAAAATTTTGTAGAATTTATTGAAGCTTTGGTCCTATAATTAGGGATTTCCACATTTAGTGATCAGAACTCGTATTACTGGGTTACTTTTATCATGTCACCAGTCCAACGTACCCCAGGGGACAAGGCGTCGGGTGACGGGGACGCCCAGATCTGTGGTATATGTCAAGAAGCCGTAAGAAGAAATCAACTAATATGTACTGCGTCTTGTGGTCACCGGTATCATGATACTTGCATGAAAGAATTCGTGAAAAGTAACAGAAATTGCCCCGTATGTAGGGCGGAGTTTAATCCGGTGGAACTTTCGTTTGATGAGAATACTCTAGCAGCAGAATTACCACCCGACATGGGTTCGGGTATAGTGCCGTTAGAAGGAGGATCCAATCCAGAGTCAAACGCTTCAGAGAGAGGACCTCAAAAGTCAAGAGGGGCTAGGCCTAAACAGGGACGGGGAACTACATCGCGCAGAGGGATGCATACTAGGTTGCAGTCTCAACAATTTCGGGATAATTCTTTGGGCAGTATCAGCCATAGGTCGGCCGAAGGAGATATGCCGGAAAGAACCATTGAGGTAATACAAGCCTTGATAAAAGGTCAGCAGAAAGACATGATGGTGGAGCTAGGTTCATTCGTGAAGACTTTGATCGAAGAAAATCTACGCGAACAATTAGGTAGGATGACAATAGCTTCAGATAGCACGCCTGTGCAAGCGACAAGGCAAAATCATGAGCCTAATATATCAGGAACTCGTTGTCTTCAGAAAACGGAAGGGAAAGGGATTACCGCATCCAAATGTCTCTAACAGGGCGATAGCTCCTGGGAAGGCCGCTAATATCTTAGCCAGCTGGCGACTAAAGTTTGACGGATCCAAAGACGCTATGCACGTCGACGAATTCCTGTACAGGGTTCGTTCACTTACATCCTCCACTTTAAATAACGATTACGAATTACTCTGTGACAATATGCATCTGCTTTTCTCGTCTAAGGCCAGCGATTGGTTTTGGAACTTCCATAGGAAGAACCCACAGTTTTCTTGGCAAGCTTTTTCTGCCTCGTTTAGACAACGATTCGATGATGCTAAAGATGATTTCGACTTGTGGGAGTTGATTAGAAAACGCCAACAGAGAGAGGGTGAATCGTTTGACGATTACCAGACGGCCGTCGAAGAATTAGTGTCCAGGCTCTCACACGAGGTTAGTAGACATTTTAAAACGTAACGCAAAAACGGCCCTCAGATATGAACTCTTGCATCTCAAAATCAGCGATCGAACTGGTCTGAGAGAAGAAGTTCGCAAGCATGAAAACTTCTGTAAAGACAACCATAACCCTTTTCCACGAGGTAAATTCGGCAAACCGAATGTAGCAGAAATACTTACGGACAATGAAGATATAGAGGAAGACGTTTCGCAGATTTATCGTAAGAAACTAGTATGCTGGAACTGCGACCAGGAAGGGCATCGTTTTGATGATTGTTTAGGAGAAAGGCGAATTTTCTGCTATGGTTGTGGTGCTAAGGATATTTATAAGCCTCGATGCGTCAAATGTAACTCAGCGAAAAACTTGAAACGGGATGTACCGACCGGAGCCCAGTCAGTACATCCGACCAAGAACAGCAACTAAACGAAAGTAAACCAACTACCTTAAGAGGCCTTTCCAAAGGGGTAGTTGACGTAAAACCGGATATGATACTACGCGATATTTGTACGGGTATAGATGTAGCGACTCAAACGATGGAGAGCAAAGAGCTAGATTCAAAAAATGTGAATGCGTTATTTAAATTGATAGTTAAGCCCAAACGATCGACGGTCCGGAGACGAGCGTTCTGGAAAAAGGTCCAATCTGTTCGAAAACGTTTAGTCTCAGCAGTTATTCTGAGTTCAGATAACCGATTGTACACGGAGATAATGATCGAAGGGCAAACCTATAAGGCTTTGCTAGATTCAGGAGCAAACATTAGTTGTTTGGGTGGGAGAGCAGCAACCTCCTTAGCACATCACCCAAAATCTCAGAAGTGTTTGGGAACCGTACGCACTGCCAGCAACGAAGCTTTTACCGTAGTGTCCAAATTGGTGGTTCCGATTGAATTCCGTAAAATAGTTAAGGAAGTAGAGTTCTTTATCATCCCAGATTTAAAACAAGATGTTTATTTAGGAGTTGGCTCATCCTATTATCAACTGAAGAACGAACAGGGTAAAAACTTAGGAATATTTCACCTCAAAGACATACAAGTTCAACCCTAGGCAACTGTCCTTCTTCTGTTTAGGCCTCGCCAGTTAAAACTAGCGCTTCCTCAACTGTGGTGTAGTGGCCAGTTGTGACTCTAAAACTCCAGCGAACAGCTTGGGAAGTATTGCCCTCGCGTTCAACATTAACTCTTCTTTTTTAAAACAAGATAAGAGATTGATTATAAGAGAGAAGAGTTAAAGCTTTCACTAAAGAGCTTAAAATCTAATTGAGAGAAGCAGCGTGGTTCTGTGGGAGTTATGTTTTAAAGCTTCACTAGAAATCATACGATTACTCCGTTAGTCGTGGAAGCTATGTGTAAGCTTTGCTTAGTATCGTATGATTTCCCGTTGGTTGTGGAAGGTAAAGTTCCGATCGCAAGGGCTAATGCTAGTGATAGAACTTCTAGATGGATCATTGCTTTAGTGAAGCTGTACGAACTCGGAGGTATTTTTCTATACAAATATATATATATATATCCAGTGAAGTTAAAAACGTTGTGCAATCAAACACGTGCCAATTAAATTGAAGTTCTGGTGGATTGTATTATTCGGTTTGGTTTAAAGAAAACAAGAGGTATTTGGATCTTACAATGAGTGAAACAGTTTTAACAGTCTCGTGTCCTAGGACTGGAAATCTTACTACGTTCGACATCGGAAAAGAAGAACCAATTGACCCCTCAATAACGAGGTCGTCAAAGTCCATCGATTTCTTAGTAGATCTGGGAAAGACCTCGGATTTCCCAGGGATCAGTATCTACATAAACCAACGATAACTACAACCAAATAAACCAGCAAAAGCCGTCCGAAGATATACTAGAGTGAAACCCGAAGTTATGTGGATGCATAATTAAACTGAAGTACATCTTGGAGGAAGACGACAAGAATGGTTTTCTTGCAAATTCGGAGAAACTAATATGCCGCCCTCGTCACCCTTCCCGCTTATGAGTTAAGCGCGGCTAAAGCTTCCGCATGTAGTTTCTTCGTTGTGTGTGTGGAGTGGTTTTTCGCACTGTGAAAATAAAACATTATTCTGCTGCGATCCACACTGCCGTTTAACAGTCGCCGTATGAGAATGTACCAAAGTATCAATTTTGAGTCTCTTTATGAGATTTTCCATTTTCTTTTTTATTAAAGATTAAATTCCGTACTAGCTATTCATCTTAGTTCTGTATTGTATAGATGTAAAGAGAAAAAACAAACAATGTATATTTTTAATTATAATTACCCATAATTAGGTGAAATTAGCGCAAGTGAAAGCAACATATTTTTAAGATCAGCCGTTAAGTGGCAAATCGTCGTCGAACTGGTATGGAAATGATAAAATCGGTGTTTCATCCGAATTAGAAGTGAAGACATGTATATTCATAATTTTCTCCTTCCCTCAGAATATGTTTCCACGTCGCCCCTTAGGCTCAACGGACACGCCGGATAATTCATTATAAAGTATGAGTGAGTTACGAGCTTCCTTAAACGGAGATCTCGAGTATTTTCAAAGTATATATACGTCTTGTAAAACTTCTATTGCGGTATGTTAAACCACCATATACATACGTGCCATAATTAAAGCAGATCGGCTAGTAATTTTTTCTTTCACGTTTGCCTTCTTGCTATACTTTTATCATATTTTTCTATTCTTTTCCAATTTAATTTCTTTTTCGCCATATTCTCTACACATAAAGTCCTATATACATACATATATACAACTAGATATAAATTGCTATTATTTCCTCTTTCTTTACTTAATTATTTTGTACTAAGTTTATACATATCCCGAAAATCATGAAGTCCAAACCCGTAAATTTTGAATTATTAAATAATAATTAGTAGATAATAATGGAACATTAAACCTTTTGTGTTTGTCCTGAGTAGAGCCTGAGGAAGTCCGATGATCAAATAGAGATACGCTTGATTAGGGTTATGCTGTCGATTAAACGGCATACTAAAAAGGTAGGGAGGGTAGAAAAGGGGTCAAGGTCATCTGAGTTCCCCAAAGAGCGACGGAATATAGCCTGACTATTTGTCGGTAGTCGGTTCACCAGTTAGTTAAAATTCCCATTCTTTTCTTTTTTTGATTTCTTTTTAAAAAGAGTTCTCCTGGTAATTCCTTTAAAGGTGAGAAAATTGTAAACATATTTGCTTTACGAAACTCTTGAAAGAATGTTTGAAATCGTTCCTTATTATGTCTTATTCGTGTAGTTTTCATAAAAACCTTATTTTAGTTAAATAACGAATTCGAATTTTTCGTTCGAAAAATAATCTTGTAGGTTTCGTTTGAAAACTGTTACAAGGTTGAAAGATTAATCCATTTTAAAAAGCATTGCCATATTGAGTGAAAAATAGATTTTATAATGCCAAGAAATTATTTCAAGTGATGGCACTATTATATATATTAATAAATACCATTCAATCTGGCCAAACCGTTTAAAAGTAACACACTTCATTTCCTAATTTAAGATTATTCTATACCCAAATGTTTTTTTCAGTGTGTTCAGTTTTTGACTCTCAGTGGCCTCAATTAATACTCATTGGCTCTCCAAAAGCAGTAGCGTTTGGTTTGCCACAGAGCTCGTTCTCCTCAGAATTCCCACTCCCGACTTAAGTTCTTAGTGCATTTGATGGCTGGCTGGCTAACTAGTTCCAGCCAGCTCTTGACTACTGGGGCTCTGCGGCGGCTAGTGGCACCTTTGGCTTTGGTTTCGTTTAGTTTCGTCATTGCATGCTGGCCAGTCATAAAAAAATAAAGGCAAGGCGAGTGGTTTTTATGCTTCGTCGCCATCAACTGACGCCATTTGCTGTTTGTTGTTGCTGCTACTGCTACTGGTGTTTTTTTCTCTTTTTTGTATGTTTTTGTATTTTTTTCATTGCCGTCGCCGTCGCCGTCGCAGTCGCAGCCGCAGTAGCCGCCGCCATTGCCATTGCCCTTGCCTTTTACTGTTATTGTTAAGTCCTCAATTCGTTTTTATTCGAAACGCGTTTCCGGTTGTTGAGTTGGTCGCTGAATTGGTTCAATGATTTCTTTGTTTGTTTGTAGTTGTGTTGGGCTTTTGTGAGTGTGAGTGTGAGTGTGAGAGCGCGAGTGTGACGTTGAGAGAGTGTATGTGCATGGGAGAGTGAGCGAATGGGTGAGTGTATGTGAGTGTATTTGATTTTTTTCCCCTCTGCTTTATTTGATTTTAGTTTGTTATTTGTTTTCCTTTTCGGTATTTTCTATTGCTTTTCCTGGTTTTGGCTTTTTATTGCCCGGCTCTAGATGAAATTTATGAGTCATTTATTAAGTTTGGGGCATTCAAAGTCACATAAATTATTATTATCGAGCATATTAATTACGCTGAACCAAGTAAGGCAAATTGTGGACAGTGTGGCGTCCACCATCGATCCCTATTGGGGCTGTCAACGCCTGTTGTGGGTCTTTTGTGTTTGAGATATTTGTTAGTGCCCAGCCTTCCTGGGCATCCCGACAGCCCGGCAGCCGGTGGCATTTCCTGAAGTCCTGGACTCCAAAATATGACGGCGCTGGGAACACATGTCCTTTGTGTCCATATTAACCAGGCGCAGCATGCACAATGTGCAGTGCACGAGCTGCAGCATGTGCTGATTTTATTGAACCTTCGACAAGTACCCCCCATGGCTCAAAGTGAGTACTGGGCTCTGGCAGTGGCAGTGGAATGCCGAAAAATATGCCATGCAAAGGCACGACTGCTGCAGCTTCCGGCGAAGAGGAGAAACTACCAAAATATATACGGATACATGTATGCTCCTATTTATCGCCCAGCTGGGGCATTGAAGCTGCTTTTAAAGGCTTTTGACGGTCGTGCCGTCGCATATGAACAGCCAGATCCGACGAGAGGAAAAACAGAAAAAAGGCAAAGAAAAAGAAAAAGAAAAACCTGCATGAAATGCAATTATCATAAATATTCAGACAGTGTTCTCGCGTGCTTTCGGCTGCTTTAAGTCTGGTCCTATCCTATTGCTCTTGTTTTATCCCTGTCTCATATCCATATTTGGGGGACATTTAAAGGACAACGCGCCAGCCATTAACCTGAAGCGCCAACAGCCAACAGCCAACAACAAAAAGTAATTTCACTTTTAAATGAAAAAGTTCAAAGTGCGTTTTGTTTATGCTACACACACAGACACACACATGAGAGAGTGAGAGACCCTGGACATAAAAACAAATGCCAAATGATTTCTCCGGTTTTCCATTTGGTTTTTTGTGGAATCCTCCCTGCTCTTTTCTGATCAAAATTAGACGCTGGCCAGCAATTGTAATCGTAACTTTTTATTGCGGACATGATGCGTTTGCATTTGCATTTGCAATTGAAATTGAACGGATGGGGAAGGAGAGCTGCTGCTCCTATTCGATGATGCCGAGGACACGGGCCTTGCTGAGGTAGTCCGTGCGCTGCACATATGCCCCGGACATCGTGCGACGTCCCGTGTAGGCCTGGCGACCGTGCAACACCCGCCAGTTGTCAAAGAGTACGATGGTTCCCGGCAGCAGCTTAAGGCTCCACTGCTGCTGCTCCTCGCGGACAATTTGCAAGAGCTGGCGGAGACTGTCATAGAAATCGGCCATCTCTGACTGAGGGACAGTATCAAATACGCCACGATCGTAGACATTGAGACGTAACTGAACGAAATCCCCATTAAGCGGATCCACGCGGATAATGGGAGCCGTGAAACAATGGTGTTCTCCCTCTTCAATATACTCTCCAGGCACCTGGACGCGACACAGCACTTCATAGGCGGGGGGAAAGCGACGGCGGAGCTCGTGGACCACATGCAGACCATCCACAAAGAAGTTCTCCCCACCTGTCCCGCCGGAATGTTCAATGCAGTGGAGGGCCTGCAGGCCAGCGGCATCGCAGAAGTACGTGTTGTCCGTGTGGGAGCCCAGATAGAGCTTTGTATAAGCCGTGTCGGCGTGATCTTGCTTATCGCTGAAGGTCCACACCTCGCCGAAGAAAGTCTTCATCAGGGGAAAGACGCAACGCAGAGCCAGCTCCGTCATTGTTGGTGTGGGCGCCACGTCATCGATGAACACAATGCCATATCGAACCAAGGAGGCCACAAGAGACTTGACCACCTCGCCAGCTGCCACCAGCTGGGGCAGTGAGAAGCGCAGATGGCGCTCATTTTGCAAGACTATGCTGCGATTCCAGGGCGTCAGCGAAGTGGACTTTGATCGACGGCTTATCACCCGCTCCAGCTGCGAATCGAAGATGAAGTCCAAGTCATAGCTGGACTGGTGGCCGTCGCTCCCTAAGAATCACGAATGTATTTCATCTTGATCTCGACAGAACGACAGATCTTCTCTCACTTACACTGAACAAAGAACTTTTCCAATATATATTTGCTCTCCAGAGCCCGCACATCGACAGGTAGCTCCAGTAGATCATAGCGCCGCTGATTTGTCTCCAAATTGAGACACTCCCCACAACGACAGTGATCCCGCAGCCAGAACTCGTTGATCTCTAGGCTTTCACCGGTCTTCGGGTGCTTCAATAGCAACATCTTGACATCAAGACAACATCCGACTGGTTCAGAGAGCACCAGCATACTAAAGTGAGCTGATTAGAGCTGACTTGAGTGCCGATCTAACAGAAGCTTATCAGTGGAAGATTTGCCGCGTTTCTGCCATGCCGGAGATAACCAAACAATTGCTGGGAAATCTGCCTGATTACACTACAAAACAATGTTTTCTATCAATGATTATATTTAGAATGTATTATTAAACAAATTAAACATTATATGACCAACGTCATGTGCGCATACCATGTGCTGAAAGTATCATTTCCAATGTTTGAGAGTTCATTCTGAAGCTATAATGAATATCAGATGCGCCTTAAAAATGTTTACTAATTTGATAGAAATGAAGAACACATATACGAAGCTATAATATAGATCTATCGTTGTTTTCCCTCTAAAAATATATATTCTGTCTTTGCTTTACAGTCAATTATGGTCATATCAAAAGTTTACTCGGAGCATATGCAAAACAAGTAACTCTTATACAAATTGGCAGTAATAATGATGTTAAAATATTTCCTACAACTTAGCGATAAATCAGTTTTAAGTGTTAGTCGGCAAATGTGTGAGAGTATATGTAAATAACTGTGAGGATAGTACGAGGTTTGTGTTATCAGATCTTTATTCTTTCTCCTCAGGATGCGCCATTTAGAATAATCGAGCGTCGATCGCCATAATTTTTAAGTGACCGTATATTCCGTATAATTCTCATGTGAGGTTCTACAGAAGGGTTGCCGTATTGGCTGATACGGGTTATCCAAATGTAAGGGGGTTTGCTTTCTGCAATTAAATCATTCACAAAGTGTTATACTTCCAGCGTTTCAAATGCAGAAAAATGTATTCTTAAATTAAATGTTTGTTTCATCTTGACAGCAGCAGCAAGGGAACACTTTCACTTTGATATGACTTATCGCAGTAGGCCTAAAGACAAAACTCGAATATCCAGGACTAACTTTCCATTCAATCATTTGGAATTATCGAGCAATTCAGCAATACATTGAGTTTCAAAAGTGAAAAATTAGCTAAAGAAAACATTTTTATTTGTTCAAAATTCGTAGCACTCGTTTTCCGTTCAATCATTCGAATTGTTACAGCTTTCAAGGAATCTGATTTGAAATTTGTAGGAAAGGAAAATTCAATTTATTTTTATAGAAATAAAAATGAAACCAATGAAGACTTCCTGGGCCGATGAGGTGGAGGCGGACTACGTGGATGGCCTGCCACCTTCAAAGGAGTACACTCAGGGCAACTTGAAATTTGTGGCCGAGTACAAGTACAACGTGGACGGCAAGAAGGTGAAGGTGGTCCGCACCTATAAAATCCAGAAGCAGACCGTGCCCAAGGTCGTGGCGCGCCGTCGCAACTGGTTGAAGTTCGGGGACTCGCTTCTGGACAAGCCGGGTCCCTGCTCGCAGACCACAATGGTCGCCGAAGAGGTTCACATGGTCTTCCAAAGTTCCAAGGAGATCGAGCAGGCCCAGGCCCAAGAACCTCAGATGGAGCCGGGCAAGAACATCGCAAGGTGCCGCATCTGCAATGGCGAGCACTGGTCCGTTAACTGCCCCTACAAGGGCACATCCATGGACAGTAAGACTTTGATGGAGAGCAAGGCCACAGCGGCGGCTGCCGCTGCCGTCAGCGATGCCTCAAAAACGGGAAAGTATGTGTCGCCTTTCCTGAAGGAGGGCGGATGCGTGATCGGTGGCGGTATTGGGGCCAAGCCCTGGGTCCGCGAGCGCTCGGCTGTGCGCATCTCCAACCTGTCCGAGTCGATGACCGAGGCCGATCTGGAGGAGCTGGTGAAGAAGATCGGACCCCACACCAAGTTGTACCTGGCACGCGAGAAGAACACTGGCCTTTGCAAGGGATTCGCCTACGTGCACTTCAAGTTCCGCCAGGATGCCGCTGCCGCCATCGAGATTCTCAACGGCCATGGCTACGATCACTTGATTCTCTGCGTGGAGTGGTCCAAGCCACAGCTCTAAAGGGAGTCGCCATTAACTTTAATTTAATTTTTATACATTCCTTCTCTCCGTTGAGTCGAGCTGAGGCCACACCGCAAAAGAAATCGAAATAAAATATATGTACGGACCAGAGAGCTCTTTCGTGCATGGGCCCAGACTAAAGCCGTTAATACTTCGTTTTAAATGCGATTTTTTTTCGCTGTATTTCTCACAACCGCACAAAGGTGAAAGCCACTTAAATGGAAGCCAAGGTAGTGGGGGCTGCGACAGGGATTGGGGCAAGGAAAAGCTGAGAAATGCCGCAAGACGTTGGCTGGACTGAATGAACATTAATAATTAAATATAAGAGCAGACTTATGCTCACGAAACTACAGGGCCATGACGATGGGGAGGGGGGGGAGGGGAGGGGAGGCATACTCGTACTCGTAGATGGGAATAGTTCGCGGAAAGTCTGTCTTAGATACACATTTTGAATGAGGGGCGGATCAAAGCGAGGCACAAAAGAAATTTATTCCTGCCTTTGCATTGTTGTTGCTGTTGCTTTTGCTGTTGTTTATCCTATGGTATGGAGGTGGAACCCGGCTAAAGCAAAGTCTAAAACAAATTACTGAATAATTTATAAATTAAGTTTTTCTTTGGACCGAGCTCATTCGTTCGTCCTTGTTCGTCGCTGGCCATTGTTGGCCACGAATCGAGTGGATGGCCAGCGGGGTAGTTGCTGGAGCAGGAGCAGGAGCACGGGGCAAGCCGCCAGCTACGCGTCTTTCTTTTCGTTTTATTTTGCACCTTTGGGTCATATGCGAGGAACACACAATAATGCTCTAGTGAAATGCCGACTATAGGATACCACCTGCTACTCAGATTTACGTATATATGCTCCTTAAATGTTGGAAAAACTGAAGAACAGCATTTTGCAATGGCACAAAAAATCGAAGCAATATGAGGACAGTCAAATTAGGATAAGTTTTGATAGTTCAGGATATATAGTTATTGCTATATGGTGGATATTTTCAAACAGGAGACACATATTGCTAGAACTGTGGATAACACAGGTGCTTTTCCATTCGCGAAGTATACTAGCTGACCCGGCAAACCATTTGCCGCAGTATTGTGAACTACGTATTTCTGTTAGTTCGAACGAGGACTACAGGATCAGGTTAAAATATGGATCCGTGCCAATGAGCAAGTCGTGCACTTTTCGTGATGCGCAACACATACCATCTGGCTCATGTTTAAATTGAAGCACAGGAAAATGGTGACGTTCCTTGTCTATACCATTAATCAGAACTTTCGGATGAGCGGAATATTCAATGATTGGCTCCTACTCGAATGCGAGACGAAGAAACGAAGTGAGTGTTCTCAATGTACTTGATGATGAAATCCCGATCTGAAATTGGTGGGTGGTTGTAGGAAGGTGAGAAATACTTTACGACCTATTCCCATACGATGCGTTTTAGGAGTTCAACCACAAACACCGTGACACGAGATTTGTATATATTATATATGGGATCATGGGATCGGGAGCTCTACATTCTTCAAGAATACAATATACCCTTGTACTCTATGAGCACGGGATATAAAAACAGGCCATCGACTCGAAGGGCGGCGTCGTTCTCTCTCTCTAGGGCATTTGAATATTCAAATGATTTTTCTTGACTTCTCCCTCTCCTCTCACTTTGTTCCTGTCTCGCTGACTTGTTCTTCTTGTGCCTCGTCTCTTGCGCTTTAAGTATATACCGTTATTTACTGTTTTACGGCACGCGCGCGCCTGCTCACGGAACACACAAAAATTGTTGAAATAATTATACAGTTGTCGGAACAACCTCTCACACCACAAACCCACAAACCCACACACACACACACATACACGTTTTCCAGGTAAACAGCAACAAAAAAAGAGGAAGAAAAAGTAAATAAAATTAATTCTCAAATGACCAAAAGCCTGGCACATAATCAGCGTTGATGGTGCCACAAAATGCTCGAGAGCTCTGCCAACACTTGCCACGCAAAACTTTTGGATTTGTGTGTAAACATATCATCAGAGGGCGAATAAAATATATATCGATTTGACTTGAATTGCGTTTTACCTGGGATGGGCCCGCAGACACGGGGTATAATTTCCAGAATGGCCGAACATGAGGGATCTTCGAAGCACAGTTGACGTGCCAGAATGCAGTTCAGAATGGCCACAACACCTTTGATGGTAGAACCTGAAAGAAATTACAAAATAATTGAAATCAATAGTTCATTTTATTTTATTTTATTTTATTTTTTAATTTAAAGTCTATTTTATCGGTTTGACAATTGAATTTGAAAGAAACTCGACACGAATGGAGCTGGATCCGGATTTAATAGAGCAATTTTCAAATCTGATGGTCTCCACGCGCCCCATTAGTGCCGAGGAGTTGGCCAGCTTCGACGAGAAGGCACCGCTGCGTCAACGCAATGAGATCGAGCACCCCTCATACAAGACGATACCGAAGTTCTTTGAAGCGCCGCTGCCCCCGGAGGACACCATCCGACAGAACCTGCGCAAAGAGGCGCATTCGTTGTATCTGCAGCAAAAGTCGCAGGAGCTGCTGGACAGCAACGAGCTGGACGAGCTGTGGAGCGTGCTGGAGAAGCATGTCACCCAGATGACGGCAACGGATCAGCAGCTGATCGACTTCGATGCCTACCTTCAGCTGCAGGGCGCGGTAAGTGCCAAGATCCGAAAGTATCTGACGGCCCGACTCTTTGGCACTCTGCTCGTCCTTTCAACACACCCTAGTGGAATGGTGGACATTGTGTCCGTGTTTAACTACATCATGCGCAAGGTGTGGCTGAAGCAGGCAAGGATTGGTCTCTCTTTCTACGACGAGATCGGTCAGGGCTATCTGCGAGAGACCGACATGGAGAGCTACATAATCGACCTCATACCCAATCTGGCACAGATTCGCGACTGCATGCAGCCCTCGTTCCAGAGCTTCTACGTCTGTACCGTGATCAAGAGGTTCTTCTTCTTTCTGGACGCACAGCACAGAGGACGCATTCGCATCCGGGATATGCTGGAATCGGGAATGCTCACAGATCTGCTGGATCTGCGCGACGAGGGCGATCCAGAGGATCCGCAGGACGAAAACTGTTTCTCAATGCCGGCTGTCCTCGCGGTGTATAGGAACTATCTGAGCCTGGACAAGGACCACAATGGCATGCTCAGCCAGAAGGAACTGGCAGACTATGGCTCTGGCACCCTTACCGCCATCTTTCTGGACCGCGTGTTCGAGGAGTGTCGCACCTACGAGGGGGAAATGGACTACAAGACCTACCTCGACTTTGTTCTGGCTATGGATAATCGTAGAGTAAGGAGGCTACACAATCCATATTTAATTGATTTCTAATAAAAGAGTACCCCAAGTCGCCTCAAGCACTGCAATATCTATTCCGCATCTTGGACGTGGACCACAAGGGCTACTTAACAGTCCAAACATTGCACTTCTTCTTCAAGGGCATCCAGGAGGCGTTCAAATCACATAATGAGGTTCCCGTCAATTTTGAGGACATCAATAATGAGATATTCGACATGGTCCATCCAAAGGATCCCTGCAAGATAACCCTGCAGGACCTGATCAAGAGGTGTGATAAGCACAGAATCACAATTCCACATTCTCGTACGACTAACATTGCTTCCTTCTCGCCGCAGCGGACAGGCCGAGACTGTGGTGTCCATACTAATTGAATTTCATAAATTCTGGGCATACGAGAACCGTGAGGAGAATCCGCAGAATGTTTAATAACAGCATTCCACCCGGCAAGGCGCAGCACGAGTGCGGTAATAGTATTAAGCGAAATTTAATTAAATCCCCCGACTGGCCAGCCAGCCCGAGTCCTCGGGTAATGCACTGCCATCCTGCTGGTATTCTAGGATTTAACCATGTTGTTCGTTTTTTTCCGTGTCATACTTATATGCAAATTCGTTGTGAAAAGATTCTCAAATATTTCTGGCTCATTTGTATTTGCGAGTGTTTTATTTTAATTGCAAATTGCTCATAAATATTTATTCGAGTACTTTAATTATGTCAATTGAGCGTGCCTAATATGTAAGGGTTTAAGGAATTTACAATAATTTTTATTGAAAATCAGGTACGAAAAACATGAGGGCTCTTGGTTTTTATCATAATTTTATGTTCGACAAATGCAGAAAGAGGGATCACAGAGCAGGAGCTAGGGAGAGACAGGCGCTGGCGGTTTATAAAACATTCATTTCAATTTCATTTCATTACGTAAAATAAACCAAGTCATCCGGACGGACAGCAATGCTACAACTGCAGAGGGAGAGTCATCCAGGACCCGCCACTGCTGCTGCTGTCTATCTAAGCAGTCAAGTTTATACTCGACTCGTGGCAGAGGCAGTGCCTACCCGGTCATGGGCCATGATTCACTCTGGCACTGGCACTGCATCTGCCCCACTCTTTCTACCACTCCTTCTGCCACTCTACTCATCCGCCGGATGCCCAGTAAAAGTTGTAGTCTTCCACTGCTTCCACTGCTTTCACTCCTCCTTCCCTCCTGCTGCTCATTAACGAAATGACCGTTTGCATATTGCAAGCAAGGTCGGTAGCTGGAGTGGGACTGGATCCGGACTCGGAATAACAAAAGAAGTGCCTTCAAAAATTCACGAATTGCATGCGGACGCAGCTGGAGTTGCTCCGCTCCGCCGCAACTGCAGGAACTGCAGGAAGTGGCCTACTGGCCGGGCCAGTAGCAAGTACGGGTAACAGCAGTGGCCGTAACAGTAACAGCCGGTCGGGCCGTAAAAGTTTCGTGGCACCGCCACTCGAATTGTTTGCGGAAATAAAAATAAACAAAAGTCAGGAGAGAAAATTCCACCGACACGAAACACCAACCAAGTGACGATTGAGAGCCGGACTCGGTTCTCGGTTCTCGGTTCGTTTCGGTTGGACCTTAAAGTGTTTTATGGTTATTGGGTGCTTAGAATTGCATTGAGATATGCAGCGCGCGTCTGCCCCGATGACAGTCGAAGAAATTATCAGCGTCAGCTGGCCCCAAACACAAATTGCCAGGCAGTAGTCGGCCAGGAGGGGTTTCCACTGGGTCTCCCTCCATTTAGCCGGGTGCGAGTTCAAGCCGGCCCCCTGCGACCCATTTGGAATCACTTAAAACACACAAATCAAGCAAAAGTTGAAAACACAATAACAATTGTTTTGGGACACACCATAAATTTGCATGCCAAGAAGAGTAATGCTCTCCGCCTCCGCCAGCCCCCGCCAGCCCCCGCCAGCCCCCGCCACAAGGAAAAAACGCGAAATAGGCACATAAATATGCGACCGACCGCTGCCGAGGCGCCACCTTCAGTTCCACACCCATCTCCTGCCCACCAGCTACTGGGACGCCGACGACAACCAGAACAATTCGTTTGTGTCACAATCAGATTCGGCACAGGCACAGCGCACAGGCACAAAAATGTTCGCTTTTCGCTTTTCGCGTTTCGCGTTGTTCGCCATGTTTCATGAATTATTTTTCTCAAACCCCAAAAAGTTTTCCCCCAAAAACTTTGACTGCAAAAAGTATGCCAGCCAAAAAAAGCATTGAGAGCGGGGATGTGGCAAGAAATTGACTGGGAACTGGCCAGTGTTGCAGCCAGCTCATCCTGGGGAGCAGCTCCAGCACCAGCACCAGCACCAGCCACGGCTTGTTTGCGTTGATTCGTGCGGCGAACATTTCGATTACCATTTTGCCTGGTTCACCATCCGCCCCAGCCGCACCAGCCGATCCCCAGGGGAAGAGGGGATCCCTCCAGTGTTTCGCATTTTCTGCAACTTCCTTTCTGCTCGCTGCCCTTTGCTCTCGTGGCTCTCTCCCTGTACTGGTTCTGCAGCAGGTTCTCTTGGTGCTCCTGTTCCTACTCCAACTCCTGCTGGTTCTGCTTAAATTTCAATTGTGTGCCAGGGGCACTGGCCCGACTCTGGAGCACTCTGGTGCAGGCTTTAATAAATTATGGCCAACGTTGGGGGTGGCTGTTGCTGTTGCTGTTGCTGTTGCTGCTGCTGCTGCTGCTGCTGCTGCCGGCCCTGCATGCCACTTGGAAAAAGTTAATACAACAAATGCGCTACCCAACGGCAACAACAATTGCAATAACAATGACCGCATTACGAGGCCGCGAATCGTTGTTGTTGCTGTTGCCTCGAAAGCCAAGTCTTCAACGATGGCGGCGGCACTGGCAACATCAACAACATGGCCGAGAAATGGCAGCTTTACAACTTCCGGCAAGCAAGGACTACAGGCGGAGGTCTCTTCCTCGTCCTCGTAACTGTGAAATGTTCGTTGTGGTTGGTTTTCCTTTTTTGCTGTGGGTTTTCCTGTGCTCTTGCTATTGCTGTTGCTCCTACTGCTGGTGGCCATCCTTATGTCATTCGGGATTATTTTGTGGGTTAAAAACTAATTTTCGGTCATGAAGTGGATTTGGCTGTGCATGTTGCCGACATTCGGCGGCCCATAAATATGCAGCCAGCAGTGGCAGCCAAACTGGAAACTAACGGGCAGCAAACGGCACAGAGCCACACGGTTTTGGCTGGTTCATTTGCATGGAAAGCAAATGGAGCTGGCTAAACCAGAAGCCCTACACATTAAAGAGTGTTATACGCATTGATGGCTTGGATCAAAGGGAGGACCCGACTTAGCTCGAAAAGGAGGAAGGTTCATGGAGTAAAACAACATGGAGTAAGAAATCATTAGTGAACACTTAGACAGGAAGATTAACTTCTGCCTGATTTAATTGCTGGTTGGTCTCTAGCTTGAAATGGAGGATCGTAAATGGCAAGTTTTAAGGAAATACAAAATATATATAGGACCATTAACCGGATCAATGGCAAAACGTTGCAGCTCGAAGAGAATGTTGTTCATGGAGCAGAAAAGGCCTATCCTTACTCGGATATGCCCAGCAAATGTCAACAGTAGAAAGAGCGTGACCGAAATTATTTCATTTCATTTTATTTAATTTATGGTCCAGGCCCGCGCAGAGGTCCTTGGCTGCTGTGGCGGCTGGCATTTAAATTTAACTACAGACAGACAATGCGAACAGGGCTCAGTGGAACAACAGCCACAGCAACCAGCAACGACTCTGCCCCACGAGCTCGAGCACGAGCAGCAGCAGCAGTGGCAGTGGCAACAGCAACAACCACTCTGCCCCATCAAAAGCAGCAACAACAAGGCAAGGGGCGACAACAACGGCAACATAAAATGTCGCCTGCGGCCATTTTCATGGGCAACCAACCGAATTGGGTGTTGAAGCAACAACAGCAGCAATAATAGCGGAAAGGAAAAAAATCTGTTATTCGTGGGGCGGTGGAGGGAGACCGGGATGGGGATGCTTCTGGGGATTATGGTCAATTATGTGTAAATACAATTATTGTTATTGTTGTCGCTGTTGTTGCTGTTGGCCATGATGCTGCTGTTGCCCCTGGGTGTTGGCCATGTTGCTGGTTGTTTTTATACCCTCACAGAGGGTATTTCGATTGAAACGCAAAGAAGGAATCATTTTGGACCATATTTCAGAGATATCTGGCTGAAACTTGACACAAATATTAATCTTAACCTTAATCTTCACTCTTAATTTGTTTTTTTGAATTAGTCGCATGGGTTTCTTGTTATCTATTATCAATTGTAGTCACTTCGCACTACCATAATAACGATCCACCTGCAAAGGGTATCCACAGTTTCCACATCCGAGGACAGCCCTCGCTTTTTGTTGCTGAATGATGTTTCGGTTATTGTTGTTGTTTTTGCACTTGTAGTTGTTATTGCCATTGTCATTTATGTTTTTCCATAATTGTAGTTACTGTTGCTGTCGTTGTTGCGGCCGATGTTGCAGTTGTCCATATTCGAACCGATACATTCCGATACATAAATATTGTTGTTTTTTATAGCACGCCAGGCTGATCTTCCAGAGCTTTAAAAGCAAAAATGCCACCAGCAGGAGACCTTTCCCCACTCCATTGGGGACGTCCTCCTGTTGCTGGCTGGCTGTTTCGTTGCTTTGCACGTTTTCCCGTGATTTAAGTACATTCCCAGTCCGTCGCCAAGTCAGCAGAAAATATAAATAAAATGTAAGTAAAGGTAAGGAAACATTTGCAGAGACGCTGCAGTAAATGCCTTGCCAGCTCTGGCTGCTCTTTCCAATAGCGACTTAGTCACGTCACCAATGCTGCACTTGGCTGGGGTCGAGATTGAAGGGGTTACAGGGATTTTCTACGCTCAAATATTTGTATTTTATTTTTATTTAAGTTTATGTTTCTATCGAACGTTGAGAAGGCTGCAAGACGTGGAAGTAATTTCAGAATGGAATTGAGTACAATTGGAAATTAAAAACGCAAAGTCCACTTTCCATAAGCCATTCTTAGTACGCTACCACATTTAGATACGGGGCTTATGTCGGAAAGTACAGATTTCTAGGGTTATCCCATTGGGTTTGTCGTAAAGGCTTATTTAATAGAGTCACATGTTTTTATTTGCACAGATATTAAGATCCTATGTAATCCCCCAAGGATCCCTATCAGCAATCATTATTAGCTTGTTAACTTCAACACTCGATAGGAGTCAAAGCATTCCCCCAAATGTATTCAATTCCACTTTCTAAATGTTATTCGCCGTCTGGCCTGCCCTGCCAAGAGCTGGCATTGCCGGCGGAAAACCAAAACAAAATAAACACATCAATAAACAGAGTTGACAAAGATTTGATTGCATTATTATAAAACAATTTGCATTCGATAAAAGTCAAAAGCAGGCAGCCAGAGTCATAAAAGTCGCGCAATGAAAATTGAGGGGGCTGCCAGAATGGGACCGTGGAAAGCTGCTGAATCAGAATCAGAAGCGGAGCGGAGGCAAAGTCACTTTTGTTGGCTTTGAAATGAAGAGGAAAAGAAATATGCAAAATGCGCATAAATCTAAAGGCTCGACGCAGACGGAAATCACGACGGAGGCAGGACCCGGATGAGTCCTCTTCCACTACGGCTTCCATTTCCATTTCCCTCCTCTGTGCGAAATCGAATCCCCCTGCTGGCACGGGCCATGGCTCCCAGGCTCCCAGGCTCCCGATGCGTCCACGTTCGCGCATGCAGAATAAATGATTTTCTATTTGTTAAGTCAAAGTGAAATTGTCTATGGGCGGGCGTCTGTGCGTGAGCTCTGTACGGGCCTGCCTCTCTGGGTGTATGTGTGTGTGTGTGTTGACATTTCTTTGAGCCGCCATCACTCACTGGCTTTGAGAGAAAACCGTGAGTCAGAGAACGGTGGAGTACACTGGGAGAAGAATATAATTTTATAATTTAAAATTAAAAGTCCTGTAAAATGATTTAAATATGCCATACATGTTTGAGACAATAGTGTTATTATTTTAATAAGATAATAATTGAATTAAAGACACTTGGAGCAAAAAATGTTACGGGTTTTCTGCAGGCTAGAAAGTTGTAGTGCAGGATATTTTTCTTTAGCGAACATATACATTTCCAATAGTTGCAATAGCTGGACTTTTCACCTTTCACTTCCCTATTTTTTCCAGTTCGATATTTTTCAGCTAAGAGCTTTCTTTTCTTTTTCTCAGCGTAGGCTCCGCGTTTGTGAGTGTGTGTGAGGTAGGGACCATATTCTGAGCATTTACATTTAATTTTTTGTCGTTCGTCAAATGTTTTGGCCGCCTTGTCGTCTCATTTACAAGATGCCCTCCGCCACTCCACATGGCTCTCATCAAGAGAAAGAGGTCAAAGGGCGGCACATACATACATACATATGTCAAGTGTTGCGCTCGGGTCGAAAGCAGCACAGAAGAAGAAAGCGACAGTGGGCGTTGGAAAGAGACACAAGAAGAGAAAGAGAGCTATGCAGCATTTTCTGTGTGTCTTTGGGCCAGCATCTCTGGGCCATGCTAAAAAAAATGTATATATATGTATGTATATATACTCGTACATTTTTATTCTTATCTTCCTGTTCGTTTTTGCACCGTTTTTTTACTTTTCCGCTCTCACTTTTGTCCTGTGCGGGAGCTTTTTTGCGAGCCTGGCTCTGTCTGCTGCATTATCCTTTTCCCTTTTTACGTGTGTTCCATTGTTTTAAATTATTTATGCCTGTGTAAAATATTCAAAGCTTTGCCAAATGCAGAAAGGCATGGGCGGTGGCAGTGGCAGAGATCCAGCACTGACGTAAAATTCGAACGCACCATAACAAAACAACAACGAATTTGTAGCTTTGCGGACTGAGGCTACAGATACCCTCGCAGTTCCATATCTTTGCCACCTCGCCTGTATCCACCCTATGTAAGATATTTGTTTACGATTGAAACTGTGAATAGCTTCATTTAAATGATGTAGTTATCCGATCTTGGACCCTGACGATATTTTGCAGGCTTTAACATTCGAAAGTCCCTCCTGAGTCCCGAGTCCGTTGCAAACATCAGTTCGAAAGCATAGTACCCTCTGCCAGGGTATAACACGAACTAAAGGAGCAGCCATAGAGACGGCAAGTGG
Organism: Drosophila lowei; assembly: GCA_008121275.1. Taxonomy (NCBI): domain Eukaryota; kingdom Metazoa; phylum Arthropoda; class Insecta; order Diptera; family Drosophilidae; genus Drosophila; species Drosophila lowei. The sequence goes on along the minus strand of CM017777.1, from coordinate 31,164,906 downwards.
AGGCGAGATGAGGCGTCAGTCAGTCAGGCCGGTCGGTCCAAGTTATTATTCATAACACAGCAGCATCAAAGTGTAAAGGAGTCTGCGACAATTCCCACTGCCATTTGGAAGCCCCCTACTTTCCTCCGCATTGCAAACCTTCAAGTTTACATAAATTATTTACGACCTTCAGAGGCAAAAATTTAAATAAAAACAAAAAAAAAAACAAGCGAAGCGAAGCGAAAGCGAGAGAAAATGGCATTTCGACAATAATTCCAGGGAACCATCTAATTTCGTGCTTTGTTTGCCATTTCGATTTCGCCTCCCCCCCCCCTGCCTCCCGCTTTGCCTTTCGCCTGGCTCTCTACCACGATTTTCCTTTTGCCCAAAAAAAGGATTCACCCGCGCACTGATTTCCCACTGCTTTTTCCCCGCTGTATTTACTTTTTGCCAAGTCCCGAAATGATATTTTAATTAATTTAAGTGCTTTTCCTGGCTTATTTTCACTTGGCTATTCGAAATTGCGTCAGCGAATTTATTGAATTTAAGTTTCGAGTCCTTATCGGGCTGTCAGACCTGACCTTGTGTTCGGCCTTAAAGTGCTCAAAAGTCTTAAGCATCTTAATTGGAAGGAGAAAGGGAAGGGTTGGGGCACGAGCTCCTCTTTCGCTCTAATGCCGCCCATAATACCAGTCGAAGCAGGTCATTAGAGCAACAAACTGAAACTGAAACTGAAACTAAGACGGAACTAAAGCAATTGAAAAATCCAACACCAAAGGAGCGAGTGCAGGATCAAAAGTTGGGAAGTCGATGCCAGAGTCAAGACGTAGCATTAAGTTAAGGTTTTGACATCTCACACCTAGCAACTGCAAGTGCAACGTGCAACTGCGGCTGTAGCTGTGGCAGGAACGGCGGCCGAGCTCAAGTGTGGCCAGCCCTTTGGCTGGTCTTAAGAAGCACTTGGTTTTAGGTTATCAGCCAAGCGAAGCCTCCAAAAGCAGGACCAGTTTTGCACTGAGCCAAAAGGTTAACTCAGAAAACCACAACGAATTTTGAAGGAAGAATGTTGAGATCGAAAAAGAGAAAACAAAGAAATTGAGTTCGCATATTAACGCAGATAATATGGATAGAACTCTTTATATATTATCTGACGAATATTAACTATACATAGCTAAAATTTGTATAGTCCCTGAACATTTTCAATCTATGATCGTTGATGATGGAGAGTGTTTTTCTGGTAGATATTCTCTTTATGATAAGTAGTGTTATATTTCGCCTTGGCTTTATGATGTGTTGTTGGAACATAAACATGATTCCACACTTTCTCACAGTACATTCTTCAACCACTTAGTTTTGGCACAGTGTAGCCGCCAGCTAGTGTTCCTTGTGAAATGTTCTCGTTTTGTTTTACAGCCAAAAAGTGGACCACCTCCTGACCCACGACATCCTCTTTGCCACATCTCAGTTGAAGGTGTGTTGCAACTTCAACTGGAAGAGCATGCGGATTGAGGGTGGCTGGGATTGGCCGCACACAAAAATATTGTCGCGCATTTGTTCGCAGCTTACGGAAACATTTTTCTTAACACGCTCGGCAATTTTTTGCACGCTCCTTGCCACAACTTTTGTTTTGCTTTGTTTGGCTCCGTTTCGCCAAGTTTTGTTTCCGTTCCATGGCCCGCCATCAGTTTTTCCAGCTCAACTTCAATTTGGAGCAGAGAAAAGCAGAGTTTTTTTCAGCTCAACTTCAATTCGGAGCGGAGCCGAGTACAGAGCAGAGCAGAGCAGAGCAGAGCAGAGAAGAAGCAGAAGCAGAGGGCACAATTTAAAGCGTTTACGAGCGCAATTTGTCTGCTGCCTGCTCAGGGCCAAAGTGGCAGAAGACCGCAGTCAAGTTGCAGTTGGATTCCTTACTACCCGATGTTTTTTTTTAGATTTTTTAGGAGACAGGTGCGGGCAGGTTGGCTGCCCGCAGATGCTGGGTTCTGACATTTTTCATGGCGTAAATCTGGAAGCAACTTTGGTGCAGCTTTTTGCAGCTCATTGAATTCCGTGCGCTTTTGTCTGCCACTGCCAATGCCATAAAAATGGATGCACTTTTGTCCCTCGTTCCGCTCGGAGCGTCCTTCCTTTGCCAGGCCTCAAGCAAGTTCGCAACAAACTAAACCTATTTGAAAGCATCATCGCAGTGTGCGGGCTTTATCTCCGGGGAATGTGAAGTAAAAGTACAACTACTATAAGAGTACGAGTAGGAGTACGAGTAGGAGTATGTGCATATGCACTCTCAACTTGGCAGTTTCCCCTCTAGCTGTACCCATACCCCCATACCACCATCCAGCTGCAACTCCTCTGCATATTCCATATTGGAAAGAAACTCTTCTGTCGTCGTTTATTGTCAATACGAAAGTTTTATGCATTTGCGGAAACTTTTTTTCCAGCGTTAAATTGTGTAAACGGATTTTTACAGCAGATCCAAGCCTGACTGCGACTGCGGCTGCGGCATAGGATGCGGGATCGCTGGGAGAATGGCTTTGGAGAGACTTTCAAGTTGTTCACCGCACACACACACAGATACGCACTCAGCCACCAGGCACGGCACTTGTGAACAAGTTAACAAAACGTTTTCGCTGTTGGCAAACTTTTATTGTGTGAATCCCAGGCAGACAGACACTGGCAATGGCTTTAATGCTCTGCCCTGCTCACAGAAAGCCATGTTTTATTCATGAGGCAACACTCAGGCCATAAGTCTGACCCTGCTTCCGTTTCCGTTTTGTGTATGCAGCGATAATCGTAGGTCAATTTCATAAGCAAATAGCGGGACAGCTATCTGTGAGCCCATCAGGAGTGCGATTGAGCCCACTGCATGATAACCATAATGAAGCCATTCCGTACCGTACAGGCAGCAGACACACTCGTATGTGTACGAGTACTACATTCAGGGCTTATCTTAATTATAGATCGATACAGCCCACAACATTCAGCACATGTCTGGTAGGTGTCGGCCATTGTCTGCGTGTCGGAGGCTAATTCATGCCTCTCGCACTCTCAGGCCTGCCCCACAGTTGACACCATAATTTATAACGATTTGTACGCCCGTGCAATCCAACGACACGCTGCAAAAATATGTACCTCCGCAATTAATTGTGGGGATTCTGTTCAGTTAATTGCTGCAGGATCTGCAAGTGGAATGCAGCTCAAATTAAATTTGGACCCATGAAGCGAGAGGTTGCTGACGACATCGACAAGGGTCGGGTCTTGGCTGCATTTATCCATTTTATTGACGCTCTAATTAAAGTGTTGGCATCATCAATATGCCGAGGGTGAAGCCGCCTTGCCATGTCTATGTGGCAAGGACAGCAGTGGTGTGTCTCTGGTTGGGGATTTGGAAGTTTTGTTGCAACGAACGACACGGCACGACACGACACGACACTACACCGATACAAGGTGAGGCCCTGGCTCCAACTAAGCTCGAACCGAACACGAACCGGCGGCAGCAGTAACTGTGGCTGTAGCCGTAACAGTAACTGTAACTGTAACAGTTTTATCGCCAGCGACAACGCAAAGGTAGAAGCCAAAGTCGTAATAACAACGGCCAGAGTAAGTGACTGAAATTGCCTAGAAACAAAGACCTGCCTCACCTGCCTCACCTGCCTCACCTGACTCACCTGCTCTCTCCGGTGTGTGTGGACTTTTGGAATTCATGACTAGGTGGAAACCGCAGGGAAACAACATTGCGGTGCAACGCAAAAGAACAAAAGGCCAGAAAAAAAAAGGAGAAGCCAAAAGGGAAAGGAAAGGCTCCGGCTCTGGCTCAGGCCCCCACAATGGAGGCAACAAAGTTGATGACGTACCGTGACGACTACGTAACTCGTACGCAGCGTATGCCTTGATGAGTTTTTAGCCAGGTTAGCAAGGCACGAGTCCTGGCACTCTCTTAAGCCCTCTTGACGTATTTCCGATGAGCTTCTCAACCGCTTTTTGTTCAGCTTTCAACTCTCCCTCTCTCTCTCTCTTTCTCCCTCTCTCTACAATTCTGACAGGGTTTTTGTGCAGTAAGCTGTGGATATGCAGCTGCAGATATCTCAAACGGAATGGCTGATAAATCAATATTGTCCCCATTCTCCGTCATGGCCATCAGCATTCATAATTCCCTAATAGCCGTACGAGAAATGCGATATCTGGCATTCAATCACCGCAGTGCCGCTAAGGTCAATTGCCACCGAGTAAACAATTAAACGAGGGCCCAGGCACAAACCGCAGGACAGTCGACAACCGTCGAGGCCCTCAAGCAGGCAATGAATTTTTGTCGTACTCAATAACGGAGCGAGACAGCTAAAATGGCAATAAAAACAGCAATTGATAAGCAGCAAGAGCCACGCCAAATAGGCAAACAAACCAACAGACCAACCAACCAGGCTGGCAAGGAGGCCCAAAGGAGGCTAAAATGAAGGGCAAGGCGAGCAAACAATCAAACGATAAACGGATGCCAAAAAGAGGAGAGAGGAAGCGACGGCAGGCCACAGGCGGAGGCGGAGGCAGTGGCAGCGGCAGTGGCAGAGCTTTTCAACCTCAATTTGGCAAATTCTATTACGATAATAAGAGTGCGGCAGGGGGTCCCAGAAAATAGCCGGAAAATGCTTTATGTGGAGGCAGCAACAACAACAGCAGCAGGCAGTTAAAAGCAAAACAAAGCCAAAACGAAAAAGGAGGCTGGGATGGGATGGGATGGGATGGGATGGGATGGGAAGTGTATTGAGAGAATGAGCCAGATCCAATTTCAGTTCGATTCTTATCCAATTGCCGAGCAAATAAGTGAAAATGTTTTCATTTTCATGCCTTTGAGCAATGGATTTTCCACCCCATACACAAACACTCCCTTCTGTCTGGATGTGTATGCGTGGAGCGTGTCAATAATTTGTCTCGAGCTTCTTGACCTGGCCCAAAGTGTGAATAAGAGCCAAGTGGAAATGGAATTAGAAATGAGCAAGTATCGACAGGGCAAATAAGTGAAAGATTTTCTAGCAAAAGGGTTCTGTTCGGTTCGGTTCGGTTCGATTCGGAATTTAAGCGGCTTTACAGCCCCAACCACAAAGTTCTACCCTGTTCTGTCATCAACAATTGATGTGCAACCCAATGTGGACAAAAGTTCTTTTAAATTATTTGATTCCTTGTTTTCCCAATGCCGAAAATCTTTGATTTTAAGCCCGATTAGAAGCATTAAAGCTGAGCTTATCCGAGCATAAGAGGAAGTGTTTCTGGGGGAAGCAGCGGAAACATAAAATGCAAATCTGAGATTTGGTTTGTTGAACATTTGCTTAACCACAAAAATGAAAGAGAAAAGCCAACCCGAAAGCGAGTCAAGCCGAAGTGTCGCAACGGGGGAAAATGATGAGAAAGTAAAAGGAAAGACAAGGCGGAAGGACTCGAAATAAAGTCGAAGACGTAGACGGAGACGGAGACGGAGACAACAACAGCGTCACCACGTGGCACGAGTCGAGATGCCAAATATGCCACATTATGAGGCAAGGAGACGGCAACATATGCTCAGCCCCAAAACCGTGGCAGGAACAATGCGGCAAATATGCGTGGCGAAATGAGCTGGCTGGCCAAGAGCTGAAGAAGGAGGGGGAGAACGAAGAGATCACGAGAGCAGACAAAGCAAATAAGGGGAAATTACGTTAAATAGAAAAGAAAAACTTTTCCACTTTTTAACTTTGGGCGGGGAGTGGCGTGGGCGTGCACAGCGCTGTGCGGTTGTTGAACATTTTACAAACAATTTAAGAGCCGCATTAAATTATTGTTACGCTCGCAGCTTAAACTTTAAGACAGCTCCGACGGGCACGGCACGGCACAACGCGGCACGGCTCGACTTGAGTCCAACTGTTTTTCATTTGCCTGCCACCGTTTTGGCCTTATTTTTATGGGCAACACCAACCACCCACCCACCGCGTGCTGTTAGTCCTCTCCATCCCTCTAGAGGGGCGATAAGAGTGAAAAATGGTAAATTAAGCAAAGGCGGCAGCGGAATCTTCCCAGAGGGTAGGAGAAAACAAGTTAAGGGGCCTGTAGTCAATGACTACGACTATAATATACCCAGCACTATCGAAAATGATGTGACTTGCCGTTTATTGGCTGAGAGAAAGATAATCCAAGCTAGGGGCATAAATATGAAGGATACCTGGTGGCAATATCCGCAAGAGCGTAATGAATAATTAAGACTTTAGTCGAGGATTCGATATTCTTCCAATAAACCTGCTAACGCTGCTAACGGAAGAAGGTATTTTTCACGTTCTTCTAGCTGTAAATTAATTCCGACTATCAGATTTTCATAGATCTTTGCATTGCAAAATGTTCCTTTCTCCTGTTTCATTCACCACTTGATACTTGATGCATATAAAACTCGTACACCCTTGTGCTTTTCGCGTACAGGGTATAGAAATAAGGAAAAGAAAGCCTCGATTGCCGCTTGTTATGAGTGTTGTTCTCGTTTTGGCCAACGCGCGTCAGACTAAATTAGAGCAAAAACTTAATTTGCCTTTTTTTTGGGTTGAGCCAGAAAGTCGGCAAGGAAATGTGGCCAGAAAGGAAAATCAAAAGAGGAAAAGGCGCAAAATAACAATTATGTTTTAAGGCAATTGTTTTGGTTGTTCTTTTCGTTTTCGTCTGCCTTCTGCTTTCCTTCTCTTTCTCTTTCTACTTCTACTTTTACTTCTGTTCCTGATTTTCCTTTTTCCTCTTACAATTAGTGTTGTTTTTTCTACTGTTCGTTCTTGTGCTTGTAATTGAGAATGAAATAAGGTTAATTAGTGTAACGGCCACTTTGCCGCTTTGGCTCAGTCGCTCCGCTCCGACTGTGGCAAAGATGTTACCATTCCGGTCAAGGCTGATTGACACTGTGTCGGTCCGGGCGGGATACGCATGCAAAGTGACCGGATCGTTTCCTGCGATGGCACCACGAGTAAATTTAAGTAGTTAATTTATTTATGACTCAACCTCAACCCTCAACCATTCAAGGCTAGGCCAGTTTTAGTGGGCCCAACTGTGATAGTAAACTTGCCGACAACTAAACCAACACGTGCTCCAACTCCGGCCATTTCCAATACTCGTACCTCGTACCTCATACCTCATACCTCGTACTCGACTCGTACTTCCCTCGAAAATCTCGCACCACGGCCCAGGCACACCACGTAGTTTGGCGAAAACACTTTTGAAATATTAAACACTTGAACCCATTTACTTTATTTGGTACCCCCAGAACCTGTCAGAGCCAGAAGAGGCGAAGTGCTTCCCTGACAGCGGACAGCGGGCAGCGGCCATAGACCTGTCCTCTGTCAGGGTCCCTGTCCCGCCTCCTCTGGTATGTGTGTGTGTGTGTGTGTATGGACTTGATACGGGGGTAGATGTTAAATGACTTTTAATTGGTGTTAGCTCACGTTGTCTTCTCGACCGCTCATGTTGTTGTTCGTGTCATGCGATAGTCCTATACCATGAAAATTCTACCAAAACTTTGCGCACATAAGTTTTACTCAATTTCTTCTTTTTTTTGGTACGAATACGTTTTACATATGTAGCTACAAGGAGAAATAGAGAGCTAGACAGACTGTTCGACCATGCCGCAAAAGTTTCCATACAATAATAATCACTTTGTAAAAGTTCTGCCTTGGCCAAAAACCATTGCAGTTAACGAATTTGCTGGCGACGCTACTCGCACACACGCACACACACACATATAGAGATAGGGCCAACCGTTCAAATCTGGTAAAAGCCAAACTGAGGGCCAAAAACTTGTCCCTTCTTCGTTCGGTTATCTCATGCTACACAAATTGAGAGTTACAGAGTTGGTCAGGGTGGGTTGTGGGGGGGAGAGAGTGTGTGTAAATGGTGCCACTAGCCTGGCCAATTAATATGTCGACGTGATATGCACATACGCAAGGAAAATGCTGTCAAATGATGACATTTATTATGTCATAGAGAGCGATATCCTGACGGGCTCTCTGGCATCTCGTGCCACATAAATGGTCATATGAATGATTAAATCGCGCATTCTGTTGTGCGAGTATATTTTTCGCAAATGCTTAATAAATTACATTTTTTACTACGCCACACAACTTCCTTTATTTTTTTTGCTGTTGCTGTTGCTGTTCTGGCTCTGACTCAGTCGCTTTAAAAATTTATGCATGAATTTGATGTGCAAATTCAAATTAAATTTTTGCTGGTGTTGTTGCGTGTCCTCGCACACACAAATACATATTTTTTACAGCATGACTTTGCGACACACAGACATGTGCAAAAGAAAGTCAGCTATATATTTCATGCCAGACGGAAATTCACAAAAACAGGCAACAAAAAACCGAGTCAAAAAGGGTTGCCAGAGCACAGGAGTCACAAAAACAAGGACAAAAAGAAAAAGATATCTTCAGAGTCGAAGCTTTAGATACCTTGCAGGTTCTTTTCTCTATGATAGGTGGTGTTTTTGTGCACAATTTAGCCATTTATTGCCATGTACATGAAACAAAATCGCTTTCTCCAATGATTTTTCCAGCGTTTAACCCATTCTGGGATGAAAAGACCATCTGTTTCGACCCTCACTTGGACAGGCTACAAATGTCCGCCAGATAGGGACTATGTTTTTCAAAGAAGCGTAATGATATACATAAGTCCAACCGTCGCTTGATTCTATTCAAGAATGAAAACCCTTTGCAAAACCCGTTGCAAAATCCTTTGTAAAAATCGAATAACCCTCCACAAGGGTATTACGACACGTTGATGATGATGTGTAGGCCTATACAGGCCTGTACAGAAATCCTACACGCAATTTTTTGTTGTTCTTGACGTTTCATTTTGAACATTTTGCGTTTTTTGACCTTTTTTTGACACACATACAGGCTGGCATGCTCATTACCCATACACACGCACTCACTCACTCACACACACACACACACTCAAAGTGCACTCAATCATAAATGAATGCACACACTCACGAAAACGAACGGGCCATGCGAGTGCGAGTGTGAGTGGCATATGAGCGGAACGGAACGGGTTAGCATTTGTACTCGTACGAAAGGAAGTTGTTACTTTGGCTTCCGGTTTAGCTGAATTGTTATTATTTATAAGCGCTCACGTACCAGTCATTCAAAGCTACATTCAATATCCATCAAAATCCTTTTTACCTCCCTCTTTGGCTCTGACTCTGACCCTCTCTCTCTCTTTGACTTGGGTCAACGGGGTAAAGGTCAACAGCAGAGGATTGCAAACTGCCTACTCATCATAATGGGATGGGGGCTCGGACGAGGAGATCATTAATCAATTAGGCCAGCTTCACTGAGTTGCAAATAATCGGTGGAGCTGTGTGCTCTGCCCCAGCATGCGCGCCAGTGGCCGACCTGCATTTCTAACTCTACCCAATGGCCAACAACTTGATCTGGTCCAGGTCCTGGTCCAGGTCCAGGACTCGACCGACCTTCCTTTGGCTGACTGCCCAAATGCAATTGGCTTCATGCAAAATGCAGGAGCTTAATTTGTTTGTCCTTGCCGGCCATTTGTTGGCTTTGCATTTCGTTCGGGATTTCCCGGAGTGAAGTTCGAGTTTCAGTTGCATTTTCAGTTGCAGTTGCCGGTGCTGCTCCTGCTGCTCCTGATGCTGCTGCTGCTGACATTTATTAGCTTGTAAACATAATGCGGAAGCTTTTATGAAGCTTACCAGAAGATTTGGCCGACTTTGCAGCTGCATAATTGTCGAAACAGCAACAGAAAGTGCTTCAATTATTTATACGAGTATATACTATTTACTCGTATTTATATTTCAATTTGGCCAATTGACAGTGGGACGGACAGACGTACAGACGTACCGACGGACAGACTTGATGCTTAAATTGTTTTACTTGCATGACCATTAATTTATGCATATATATAATGTGGCCGCTTTTGATTCCCAGCCCTGACTGCCCTGCCTGACTGTCTGCACTTTTTATGCCTTTTTAATTAAATCACATAAATGTCAATAAATTCAGGCAGCACTCAAAAGTACGCTTCAATTAACAGCGCGCTCGAAAGTGACCGCAGAAATTATGAATTATGCATATTATATCCAAAATTGTTATTACAAACGCTCCTGGCATTCAGAGTGTCATGCATCCATGCAAGTGGATTTAATTGTGTGTGCGCAAAGACACAACCCATAGATGAGCCCATATACCATGGGGGGACAGTGGACTAGTTAGGCCGTACACGTACACAAACTGGCATACACTCGTACATGACATGTCTGTCAGGTCGGTTAAGGCGGTAATTGGGGCAATTTCGAGAGCGGAGCCCAACTATAAGGAACCAGCCATTGGAATGGAATTGAGTGGCATATTGTTTGAATTGTCATTAGTTAAGAGGGTGGATTCAGAAACGATTAGCGCTGGAAGCATTTCTCGGTGCGTATTTATATTTAAATCAGTATCATTGGGAAAATACGTATACGCCAGGCAAAAGCAAATCTGCTGATATATTTCATAGATTAAACTACTCCTTTTTCTCTTCTTTGAATATGCATATCTCAAAGTGCAATCAGAAGCTCAATCCGCCTTCTCTAGGGCATTTCATACCGAGCATATAAACAATCGCCTAAAATTTCATTTATAACTAGCTCAAAGCCAGCAGCAGCAACAACCAGAGACAGATATTCACGTAGTAAAACCATTTATATGTTCCCGCGAATAGATACAGAGACAAGGATCCTGCATGGAATATAAATAAATGCACGGCGGCGGCGGCAGCCCCACCTAGATTATTTTCGGCCTGTCAACAAAATGCATACAAAATGTGAAAATGCCAGGAGAATAGCAGGAAAAAGTACACAACAGACACAAAAAAAAAATCACGGCAAAATGTTTTTCAATCTACAAAGACACGCGACAGTCGTCGCAGGTCGCCAAGAGAGCGACAGGGGTTGCCACACCGTACCAGAGGGGTTGGAACAGGGAAAAACATTTGAAAAATGCAAAGCAGCTGCGGTGATTGTGCAGCAGCTAAGCCAAGCCAAACGGAAGGCAGCAGGCGAACAAGATGTCGACGAAAATCATCGACTGGCAGCGCGGAAATGGAGTCAGAAACGGGGCAAAATGAAGCAATCGCAGGGGTAAGAGGAGTAACACGGATAAGGGGATCCTGGAGAAGAAAAATTCAGAGAATATGAACTCGTAAAAAGGCTCCGCGAAGGGTAACTCTGGGATTGGGAGCTCCGAGAAGAGTGATTTTGAGAATGGCAACACGGAGAAGGGTAACTCCGAGTCGGAGAAGGTGATTTAACATTACCCAACCATCCAGCGAAGTGTTTAGTGAAAGTGTTTGCCTAGCCGCGAGGTGCGCACTGAAGAGGGGGAGGCATATTCCTGGCCAAAGACTGTCGACGGTTCGTTAGAGTCTACGTCTACCTCTACGGGTTTGAGCAACAACAAGAGCAACACTAACAAGAAAAGCTACAATAGCAGCCCCTACAATGGAAAAGCGCGTAAGTGTTGGCTCCTTAAACGCATTGTGCTCGTCTGGGGTGTTGTTGTTGGGGCTGCTTTTGTCATTATACTCCATGCAGTGTCTGCATACACGAGGTGCAGGGTGCAGTGGCAGGGACTATACGAAACCCCCACAGAGACAGATCACACATGGATACACATACACACACTCGTACTCAGGCATATCGCCGTTGCTTATATAAAGTTGGCGCGCACGAAACACTTCCGCAGGCGAAAAGCTTTCCGCTTCCGGTGCGCTGCTGTTGCTCCTGTTGTTGCTGCTGCTTCCCCTTGCCACTGCTGCAACTTTAAATATTAACAGTTAAGTAGCGTGTGCCTCGAGTGTGTGGGTGTGTGCTGTGTGTGCTGCCTCGATTTTTCTTCCTCTTATCGCTGCCGCCATCGACTGCGTGCAACTTGAACCGAACTCGGCTCGACCCCACTCCTGACCCTGCCTATCCAGGTAACCGCACCCCAAGCTCTCTGGCTCCCTGGCTCCCTGGCCCGGCCTGGCCCGCTCCAGTCAAAGTGTCATTTAGATCGTAATGGTTTGATACGGAGCCCGCGCTCAAACACATTACAAGCGGCATGGGGCAACATCGTGCGGCAACATCGATATTCGGCCTCGTGTAAGCCACTTACGGGCTGATTGCCCGCCATTTGTTGTTGCCTTGTTTCGGATCGGCATCGACTCTTTTCCAATTTCCAATTTATTTATGAGCTCTTTCTCTAACTGCAACCAGCTCAAATGCCTGGCAATTAATTGAAATCAATAAAGTTACATTTCGGCATATGACGCATACGCCGCGGCTTCCATAATGAATCAGCCATTATAAACATACCTGAAACGAAGCAGAAGAACGGAAACCAAGAACAAATTAGTAAAATTGCATTGGCTCAGACCATAATTTGGTTATGATTAGGCATTCCTATATTAACATTCATAAAATTCACATGAGGAACGAAAAATTGCCAAGGAAAGGCACATTTTTTGTGGGTTTTTAATTTTATGCCCCACGACTTTCGACCTGTGGGAACTGTGGGAACGGGATGAACAGCGCCTGAAACGCCATCAAAAGTGACTTTCTAATTAGTTTGGTTTGTCAAGCGAGGCGGGAAAGACATCTTCTGCTCCAGGTCTCACTTCTTCGTCCGGTCTCCGGCTTCTCCCTCAGATGCCTGTCCCACCATCGACATCAGGCGTCGCACTTGACTCAATTTGTGGCAAAGAGGAGGGGAGCAGGAATCGGCCTACAAAGGGAAGCTGCAACCACTTCGACGGCATCAAAACTCATATCTGCTTTGGAATTCCGAGAATGTTTCGGAGACCCACTGAGCAGACGAGTATCCGACACGACACGACACGAAAACGTATGAAAGCAGAAAAATGTAAGGCCATAAAATATGTTACAATGCTTGGTTGCCTTATGAAAGAAATTATAAAGGCAACGCGAGCTCAAGAATCTTTCGTGGGGATATGTTTTTGGGGAGTGGGATGTGGGGGCGAAGCCACAATTTCCGCAATTAAATAAAAACGCAAACTTAAGCCGCTGGCAGTGGGTGAGTGTCGCTTTGGTTTGCCTGATATATTTGCATATACTCATACTCGGCCCCAGCCCTGCCTTCTAGCCAACATGCTGATGAAGTGGCCTACCCACTCATCATCCGAGAGATGGGGGCACAGTCTGAGGCACGCAACGCGTTAATGTATTTTGATTTCACCTAACATCCAAAGCTGATGGCGGTTCTGCCACTGATGGTGGATGGTTATGGTGTTGCTGTCGTTGGCACTGGCACTGGCACTGGCACTGGCACTGGCACTGATGGCGGTTGTGTGAGTTCATTTTTAATTTCACAGACATGCAAAGACTGGCAAAGACACACGCGTGTTAATATTTCCACCATTTGCCTGATTTTCCTGCTGTATGTATGACTTTTCTTTGTGTGCTTTCATTTGAACTTAACTTTCTGCCGTTTGTTTTGGGGCTAAAAGAAGAAGGCAGGAAGAACGAAGAGGAAACAGCCAGAAGGCTGGCTCTTTTCGTTTTGTGTCTCGTGCAAATCAAATAAAAGTAAAACTTTGCTCATTTGTAGGCCGATGAATTTTGCGGTGCGTATGTATATAAATGTCCCCCTTCTTCTTCCACTCACTTTCTCTCTCTCTCTCTATCTCTCTCCCTCTCTCTCTGTGTTTATCTGAGTATCTTTGAAGTTGTCGAGTTGGAAGAGTTACAAATTACGAGTATTTGCCATAAAAATATCAACACATGACTCGCGACAGCACACAGTTGAGCGAGCGCCTAAAAATATGCTTTTAATTTTATATGCATAACAAATTTATGCAAAGTACACGGTCGCTTCGCCAGGTGTCCCCTGTACCTGTACCTGTACCTGTATCTCAGTGTATGTATGCGTGTGTGTGGGTGTTTCGTCTGCCGACAGACTCATGAAATTGTATAAAGATGCTTACTAGGTCGTTGATATGCCTTCAACTCAGGGCTCGTCATAGCCTCGGAACCCGCCCCCGCCCCCGCCGTTATATTAAAATTGAGTCTACGTGCGGGTTAAATGTGTGGCATTCAGACGCAGAGACAGAGACATCCAGGCAGAAGAGGAGTCTATATGAAAAGTGAATTTTGATAGATGATGAGTGTAGGGGCGCTTGCCTGTGATATATGTATCCTCGGGGTTCTATTTCAAAATGGGGGAAAAATGTGATTTATTTTTTCAGCTGTGTCGGTGGATTTTGTAGCACATTAAAGTGTCATTAATGAAATGCCAAAAAGTTGGAAGAAGAATGCCCGTGTCTATTTATGAATATGAATGTTGCAAATGGCCCAATTAAATGAGTTCCACTGGGCTGTGGGGCAATACCACAATACTAGTTCATTCTTTGGTAAGACTCCCCCGCTTTCAGCTAAAGGGTAATCCCTCAAAAATTGATGTTAAGCTCTGAGGCTTAGATCATGATCCAGATCCCACACTCAGACAACGACACCGAGAGGAACTCTTAATGGATGAGGCAGAGGCGCAGAAGGAATCACGAGAGCAAATCCCCGCTTGAGCCCGAGCTGTAACTGGAACTGAAGCTGACAGAGTCTTATACATGCTGTATGTGCTTAACCCCAAAAAAAACACTTAATTAGCAGCCTTGACTTTCAACTTTCACCCCAAACCTATGTTTAGAGATGGCTTTAAAAGGCAGTAGACACCATCAGTAACCCAACGGAGGACTGAGCACTGTGGGTCTGGAGTATCCTGAACAAACTGCAGAGGCAGCATATTTTGCTCTTTGCTTTGCTGGAATTCTGTGTAAATAAACACACAATTTTAATTTACTTTTTGCTGGCTTTCCACCATCCTCTGCTGCCCTTGTAGCAGCGGGGGGCATTTTTTCTCATTTGAAGTGAAATCGAGACAGGTCGAGACCAGGGCCAGAACAACCTTTGCCATCGCTCTGAGGTCGTCGTCGTCGTCGCCTCTGCTGCTTCTACTACTGCTACTTTTTGTCTTGTGCTGAATTTTTAATTTGCCTGGCAAACAGTGCGCTGAAGAAAGCTGGCGAAAGAGAGTGAGTGAGTGCTGCTACTGCTACCTTTCGTTGATTTGATGAAGGTCGTATTCATGCAGCACCAGCAGCCGCCAGAATACCACCATCACCATCAGCATCAACATCAGTATCTCAAGTCGAGTCTGTACTCGTACCAGGAAGGAAGGTTAAGTGCAGAAAGCTGCTTCTTGGGGTTTCTTTTTTTTCGGTCGAGTGTGCTACAAATTGAAATATTTGCATGCTGTCCCTGTTGTCATACCGTGTAATCGTATGCAAGGATATATTTCATTTGTGCAGATTAGTCTAAAAGGTGAAAGAATCACCTCAGCTAGGGATCAAATGCAGATCTACCCAGATGAAGCCCAGAAATAATCAAAAATATGCTGCGGTACCTAGAATTTGTAAGATATTTGTCTCCTATTTGCTAAAGGTTTAAAGTTAAACCAGGATACCGATCCAAATTTATATTTTACTTATTGTTCATTAATTTTCTTTGTATGTCGCAGCCTATCATAGTCAGTCATATCCTATAAAAACATAAAATACACATTTAAACATCATGACAATATAAAACGAATATAAGACCCTTGGAGTAGCGGGCATTCCTTAGTCCAAACACTCGAAAATTCCGCTCTTGCTTGGCTGTTGCTGTTGTTTCCTCTCCTTCTGTTGCATTTTATTGTGGCATGCCCTCTGTGGCAGCTGGCTGACACGCATACATAATAATTTGCATTACTTGTGTGAGAGTGTGTGTTGAATTTAATTACAATTTTAACTGCTGTAAATGTACAGTACAATGAATGCATGGCACAATGCACGAGGCAGAGACTATTGATAATGCCGTCTGCTCATGGCCAACGGCACGTATACGCAATAACATTAAATTGGCATTGGCGGCATTCTAAAAATATGGCCACACTCAATGCAACAGCACCAATAGCAGCAGCAGCAGCAGCAGCAGCTGAGAATGAAGCACAGACGAGAAACTGAAACAGAAGCGGAGTGGAGGGCAGTGGAGGGCAGTGGAGCCGGGCCATGGTAGCCGTTGCAGCGGGAAAAGAAGAACTGCTGGCTGACCCAGTTTGACTTTGGCTTCATAACTAATTCACGCACACACATACGGTGCTCGCTACCCCTCTCCCTCTCCCTCTCCCTCCCGCGCCCCGTCCCGTGCAGCATGGCCAGTACATAAAACATTGTGTTACATGGACCTTCAGGCACCTGGGCGCGTTGTGTGCACGCCGCACGCCGTACGGCTTCGAATTGGGTCGGAATGAGTCGAGCATCGCATCGCATCGCATCGCATTGGGTCGGTTCGAGTCGACTCGGGGTGTTGCAATATAATTAAGGTGGAATAACTTACGAGTGTTTGTGTGTGGAGTGAAGTGTCTGCTGTGTTTAAAATTGAAGCGTAAGCGTGTTAGCCAGGAAAATGTGGCTGCAACACAATTTGAGATCTACTTTAAGGCTTTAAGGTGAAAGGCTCGGACTTTAGCAAGCGCTCCCAGCCAAATATTAAATATGAAATTCCATTTTACAACTGACCAATTTCTTCTTTTTTTCATACATATGTCAAGGATAAGGACAGCAAGCAATCGAAGGAATAACGAAAATTTTATGCTGATTAAAATCTTATGTCATGGCTCAGCCCAACGACAGGAGAGACAGACACACAGACAGACAGACAGATCCACATTTCAAGGAGGCACATCCGTCGTAGAGAAGGACATCGTCATCCTCGATGGCCACTAAAGGAAATTTCCCATTCAAATGCGAATTCGAATTCGAACAACTTGTGTACATTCGTGCAAACTCAATCTAAAAGCTATATACATAAACTGCAAGATGTTCTCAGCGTTCTCCACACGTTTGTCTGTGTCCGTGTCCGTGTCCGTGTCTAGGTCTGCGTCCGGGTGCTCGTGTCGCAGGACGAAAGGACTATAGACTGGGCCAAGCATATGTATATGTAACATTGTTAGGAGAATGGAAAAAAGGGGCAAGCAGCTTACATAGAACGGAAATTTTTATGTCCCTCAACGTCAAACTCATTGCAGCAAGGACTATGTCCTTTTTGCAGTTCGTCTCTGCCTTTTTTCTCCGTACCCTTACACCGTTCGTCTTTCGCTTTCTTAACGTCCAATCGATTCTGTAGTGTTCTCTCGACCTGCGTTTCGTTTCACTCAAAGCGTCTGGCATATTGAGAGCATCGTTTAATGACTAATTTGCCCTGTCTGTCCCGGGCCCAGTCAGCCCGTCAATCACGCTTGTTGCATAATCCACTTCTCTTTTTGAGCATTTTGCATTTTGCATTTGTGATGCACAATTTCCCATTATTATACGAGTACCCCTCCCTCCCCACCACCAGTGCCCAGCTCCATTGAAGTCGAGTGCCAGGTGGGGCGGAACGAGTCGAACCCAATCGATATTGGTGATTATTTAATAAACTCAATTACGAGGCATGGCCCACGGGCTACTCCGCTACCTTAACCAGCCAGTGCGTATATTGATTCGATTCGTCCTGCCTCATTTTAGTGCAGTTGTGGGGTTAGTGCACTCTGCTTTTTCTTTGAACCAATTGAATGTCCGTCATAGTTATTTTATTCAGTGGAGGGGAGGGAGGAGAAGTGGAGAGGTTGCATCGAGGCGGACCATTCAACTTTTTTCCACTGACATTCGTAATTTGTTGCTAACTTGACATTTACGGATAAATACAACCAGAATTTTAAACCAGAATTTGGCTGCCCAAAAAACTTTTCCGCACTCCTGGCGTGGACAAACTTTTTAGAGCTACAGTCCTGTCAGCAGAGCCAGCGGCTGTGCGCCGTGAAAAATTGCAATTAAATGGTCTGCATTGGTTTCGGCCAAAAGCCAAGGGCCTAAGGGCATTGGGGAGTTATTTGTAGATCCTATTTTTATGCATTTCAATAAAATATCAATTTCATTCTGCATTTGACAGTGATTTTCCTAGACAGTTCTTGGAATTCCGTCGATTGGAAGTGCGTCAAGTGCACAGGAACATCTTTTGCCTATAGCACTCGTGTCCCAAGGCGCCAGACAACAAACCATATTTTATAAATATTGTATATTCAAATTGCAAAATCCCAATCGAAAGAATAATTTACTTGTTGCACTTTTTCAGACGGTACAATATTTTTTGACCAGAATCACGACACCATTCTATGAAGACTCCATTTTCTATTTAACTACCCCCCAACTATCGTATAAATGCAAAATAATCAATCGAAAACTGCACTTTTTAAGGGTAAGTAGAACTTCGGCTTGGATTTCTTTTCTTTTGCTGGTTCTTTCTGCTTGCTGCTGCTGTTTAAAGCACGTAACAATGCTCAGTAAACATTTAATAAGAGGGTTGCCACCAGAAACTGAGACGTACACACATAAAGTACATACCCCTTTCGCTCCGCATCTCTTTCTGTCCGTCTGTGGCACAGTGTTTCCCCCTACCGATGTCGCACAATAAAATGTGAAACAAAACCTCAATCCAAAGTGAAAATAAATTGTTTTACAGCTGACGTTTGCTTTGAATTTCAAATTTTTTCCACACGTCGCCAGACGCCCGCTGGTTAGAGGCGCTTCAACCGCAACCTCAACCCCATCCAGTGCATTTGGCACTGTTGCGGATGCCTCACCGGCATCGATGATGCCTCAAAAGGTCATTGTGTTAATTGGAGCGTAAGTTCCGATGCCTTTCACTATCTGTCTATTAACAGTCCTTTGGAGTTGTTCCTTTCTTGTCGTGCCCACTGAGGCGTTAAATATCGTTTGGCAATTAGACATCGGCCACTTGAGGCAGCCATTTTTAGTGGCACTATGAATAGTAATGCGGTCTCCCCCCGTCACCATCACACTTGTGGCACTATGAATAGTGCCTGTCTCCGTTGTGACACTTACCCGATCGTCCGATGGCCAGATCCGATTCCAAGGCCGTTGTGGCCGATGACAGGGATTTGTCGGTGGGCATCGCTGCCGGCGGCATGGGCAGCGGCCCCACTGTGGACGTGGTGGTTAGGTCGCAGCACTCCCGCTCGGGGAACTCGCTGCAGCGGGCCAGGTGCAGGGCGCCTCCAAAGAGCGTCACCCACACGCTGAGCCAGCAGCAGGAGAGGATTTTCAGGTTCTTGATACGAAAGCGGGTCATGTTGTGGCTGTTGGGTCCACCTCCTTCTCCTCCTTCTCAGCTTGCTGATGATTCTGGTGGATTTTGCTTGGCTGATTATTATTGATTTTGTTGCCAATTTTAAACGGTGTCGCTGGCTTGATTTAAGGTTTAAACACTTTGTTTTTGTTGCCGTTTTTGGTTACAGTTTTTCGAGATGCATGCATTTTAAGCAGCGTCGCCATTACTGCCACTGCTATTTCCGGTTTGCTCCGACATTTCCGCTCTGTATTTACAGTTCTCTTTTGCCATGGCTTGTATTTGTTTATTTTATTTTAAGCTCACTAAAATAAATTCAGGAATTTAAAACCAGACACACTTTTTCCTTTTCCTGGTTGACTTTAAATATAAGTATCTGTGTTTGCCTTGGAAAAACGGAGGAAAACGGGGCAGCTGGAAACTGTTGAAGTGAGTGCAAGGGCAAATATTGACAACCACAGAGCCACAAAAGAGCGGGGAAGGGAGTCAGAGGAGTCAGAGGAGTCACAGGATTCAGAGGAGTTTGGGGGAGAGCGCCCAAGGAGAGTCGACAGTCAAACTATGAACAGCATTTACAATTACTTTCGACAAAAATGTACGAGTATATAGACAACAATAGACATAATGCAGCAATAACGACAGATACAGGCAACAGAAACACCAACAGCAACCGCCAAACGGAAAGAACGAGACAGGCAGCAACAGAGAAAAAGAGACAGGGGCGACTCTCCTTGGTTGCAGCAGCGGCGGATCCGCCCACTGCAAACACTGAATAACATAAAAACTTTTTCATTTACAATTTGCTCAGTGGGTCTATGGCCAAAAAGGAAGGGGACCACCAACAAAAACCCACAACAACAACAGCAACAACAGCAGCAGCAACAACAACAGCAGCAGCAACAGCAGCAACAACCGAGTAACAAGAAAATGTGCAAAAGTTTTGGGTAAATGCGAAAAGTTGTTGCTGCTGCTTCTGTCGCAAGTGCTGCGGTTTTTGGGCCGCTGTGCCTGTGCCGCTATCTAAATCCGGCTTGTCGCTGGCGTATGCGCAGTATGCTAAATGCAAGCTGCAAAGTGCAAGTCTCTCTCTTTCTCGCTGGCTGGCTGGCTGGCTGGCTGCTCAAATTAATTCACTTTGCTACTTTAGCCAAGCTTTTATCGAGCAAATCGCGCTGAAATGTTTGCCGAATCAATAAAAATATAATTTGCTGCGATTTGGCTCAAAGGAAAAGGCAAACAGCACTCGAGTGTTCTGGCAGAGGCAAAGAGTGGAAAAAGGAGGACTGGGACTGGGACTGGGACTGGCAAACACTCCTGTGCACAATCATGTAAACATACTGGAGGCGACAGACGACACTCGACAGGCAAATGCAACACGCATCTTTCGGGCGGAGGCAAGAGACGCCCGGGGCCAGCGAATAAACTCGGGGAAAATTATTACCAAACAGCGGCAGGAAGCAGACATGTTGCACTGCACAGTCAATCACTGGAGGAGCGAAGGGAATGGCTGCAAAGCGGAGTGGAAGCAGTGGCAAGGACGAAGGCCGAGGCGACGAAAGTTGCCAGTCAACGGAGCGAATGCAGGCAAACACAGACGACAAACGATGGAGAAAGCGGGGACTGGCGCCAAGGCGTTCTCTGCATTTCCCTTGTTGTTTCTGCTTGAAAAGATTTTTTCACCATGCCCACAGTTGCCCCAACCCCAGCCCGTGCCCCTGCCCCCGCCCATTTCCCCTATTTTTGCCCTAGTGGAATATAACGAGAAGATGCAATGCATTTTTTTTTACATTTTTTCCACGCTTCTCGGCCGCCGCCGCCGTTTGAGATGTGTTCGCATCGCCATCGCCATCGCCATTGCCGTCGCTATAGCCGTCGCCATGGCTGTCGTTTGCTTTTGAGCCAAAGTGTTGCCATAACGAGCGTAAAATGGCGGCAAAAAGACGACGCGCAGAGACAACATGAGGCTCGGAAGCAACGGCTTCCAATCTAAAAACAAACAGCAGGCAGGCACTGCCAGCATTTCCTCTTTTGTGAGCGAGTGTGTAAAAAAATAACGAAGCGAAAATTGAAACTAAAATAAAGCCATGTTTACCTCACAAATTGTTACCTGTGCCCCGACCCCCGACCCCGACCCCGGACACTGGCTCCACCCCCCCACTGCCCAGTCTCCGACTCAAAGTTTATTTATTTAAAGTTTCAACTTTTTGCATAAGTTATCGTTACGGTTGAGGTCCTTGGCAAGTCCTGGCAGGCGGCGGCAGCTGGTAACCGTTTGGGCCATGTGTAGCATCCAGCAATTTGGATGGTAATGTGTAATAAATAAAGCAAATTAAAGAACATAGACTCGACCACACACAGGGGTCCATTTCGAAGCCAGACCAGAACCAGAACCAGAATCCCTCCTGAGCGGTCTCAGTCCAGCAGCTGTGCAAATATGTGTGTCAATGGCCCTGGCTTTGAGGCAGTCACCGTCAGCCAGCTTAACATTTAAATATCATTTTAGCCTTTGCTAGTACTCGTACTCCTGCCTCACTCTGCTCTGTCTGACCAAACAAGCCAATAAATGTACCACAAATTTGTATGTCAACCAGTGAGGCACTGCATTGACACACTTGGCCGGCTTGGCTCCGGTTTGGAAAATAGAGAAATGCCACATGCCTTTCACATGCCAAGCCGAAAATTCGATTTAAATTGGAATTCTTTGGGTCTTAAGTCCATCTTTTGGACACTGAGTCTGACTGAGACTGAGACTGAGAGAGACATTCCTTTGCGAGGAATAGGAATGCCAAGTATGCAGGGGCCAGGGCCAGACCAAGTGCATTGAATAGGGCGATAGAATCTAATTAGCCGCCTGTCAGTGTCACCATCATCAGCATCTGCATGAGGATCTCATAAAAGTTACTTCTGACTGAGTGACTGAGTGACTGACTGGCAGTCAACAAAATTGCCGGGGAAACTTTTGCGGGCCTGATGTAATTATGTGCCCCATTACAAGCTGATACTGCCGCTCCTCTGGGTACTCTGGTGTAAGAACACTATGCGGTTGCACCTTGACGTCAGTGTCGAGTGACAGTTGTTGTCTTCATCGTGCTGTCTGTGCATGACAAATGCAATTTGAGCGGCCCAAGCCAGACCCAAACCTAGAGCTGGCAAAGGGAATTGCACGCAGACATAAATATCATCCTAACAAAACCAGAAAATAGAAACAAAAACCAGATCCGAATTTTTAGGTACCCTTGCAAAATGGTAGTTACCATAGCAAACGAGTGGATAAAGGTTGGCCTGCCCGCACAAAATAAGGAACGATCGTTTTATGGTAAATAAAAGAGAAAAATGTTATTTCCCCCAAAAAATATGAACATAGAAAGCAGAAATCTTTCCTTATGTGTGTTGAAAACATTTGGGACACAATACAGGGGAAAATTCATCGCAATTTGTGACTGGGTCTCATGGACTTTGAATTTTGGGAAATCAGCTAATTTTTTATGTGACTTTTATTCGAGTTTGATTTGAATCTCTTTCTCTGTCTCGTTTATAGGAAAAGTTGTCGGCATTCGGGATTGCTGTTCCTGCTGCGGTTGCATCTGGTCAACTGCTGGACCACACTGTCCACGACTCCACTCATAATTACATTCCAGGGCAGATCTGTAATGAATTTTTAATAGTCTCGCTGGGCTATGTGGCAGACAATGTACTTGGTAATGAGTCCGAAAATGTTTGCCCCTTCAAATGCAAAACTTATTTTCCCCTTTTGTTCCGGAAATCATTCACGAATTCGGCGAACTTATTTTGCGGCCTGTCTGTCTGTCTGTCTGTCAAGCGTTTGCAACACGGTCTCATGTATTATGTAAGGCGATTTTTATTGTTTGTGAAAGTTTAAATGGGGCCTGCAGGTCGCTGATGCGGATGCTGCTGCTGTCTACCCGACTTGCCTGACCTTTTATTCCCAAAATGCCCTTCGGATTCCCTCTAATTCAATGTGAAATACATCTGATAATTATATAGAAGACCTGGGCAGGTTGTGGTTGAGTCTAAATTTGGTCAACTTTGATTTGTGTCGGGAGCTGAATATCCTTGGATTGGCTTTTAACTTTGTCCTTTCTGGTACTTGCTTTTGGGAAAGTTCAGCCATAAAATGTCATCCAATAATCGAGGTTTTCGATTGATTTTTCCACGTGCAGACAGGCAGCACTTGAAAATTCGTGTCTGGCCTCTTTTTGCCGGGCTATTTATATTTATGCTTGCCATTTTATGACTTTAATTTATGAGTATTGATTTCAGAGCTCCTTCCCCACCACCAACGCCCTGTCGTGTGTGACTGTCTGAGAATCGAAGCAGGTGCAGGGCATCGGAGACACACGAATGTGCTGAGCGTACATGGGGGTACATGGCCGGGAATGGGTTAGAAAATTGAATCAAACATTTAAATTATACGTCTGACTGGGGTATTGGTATTGGGTGTACTCGTGTTGGGTATTGGGGAGTGTGTAAGTGTAAGCCCACTAATTGCCCTCATTTGAAGTGACGCACACGAACGTAGCCAAAGACAGCTTTGACCTTTTCGATTTTACAATTTTTGAACTATCGATCGAGTATGTCGGTCTGTCCGACTGTCTCTTTGTGGGATTGTTGAAAGGGCACAGAGACATGGCCAATTAATACGATTACGTTCAAATCGTTTTTTTCCCCAGCTCTCACACCACCGCGGAAGTAGGCAAAAATAAAATTTCAGTCGCATCATTAATAAAAGTCGCTGCAAAACTCGAGCGTACGCGTACGAGTGTACGCAGGTTAAAGGCATAATCCAATCTACCGGTAAAGCATATGTATGTGTGGCACACACACACACACATACACACACACAGGGTCGGTCAGACCCGGGGGACTTGGGCATGGACCTGGCATTAGGATAATGGATGATTACTGGGAAACGTGTGGCCTGGCCTGGCCTGGCCTGGCTTTCCTTGGCGTGCGGCATGGTGCCATTTACATGCGGCAGCTACGTTAGTCAAAGTCATGTTTCGGTCTAAGGTTTCACTGAACGCACACAGGGAGACGAGACCTCTATGGGAGTATGCATATATGTGTATGGCCCCTACATAAAGTCAATTTCGTGTACAATTTTATTTGCATACAAGAAGTGCAAGGCAGAAGGTACCGACCTGGAGCTGGAGGGACCAGCTAGACAAGCCAGAGACACACTTAGACACACATTTGGCTCGTCCTCGTCTTATTGCATGTCTTGCAATTTATTTGTCTGCCCTTTCAGGAACCCCCCTTCCAGAAAACCCGAGCCCTAGCCCGAGACTGCAATGCCCTCACTCATGGAAGAAAAATAGCTGCAAAAGTCATTGAATGAATTTTATGCATTGACATTCGTCCCCATTCCGTCCGCCTCGCCTCTTCTTCTGCCGTTGCCAAATATTGCAGGACGAAAGAGATAGATATAGTGTGGAGGAAAGAGATGGACAGAGAGAGGCAACCCGTCAGGGTTTGCTGCGACAACGACATGTCAAACTGACCCAGTTATGCATTGTTTTCCATAGTCTGCTCTTGTGCTCGTTTTTTTGCGGTATGTTTGCCTGAAAATTTGGTCAATAATTTTAAGGCCCCGCTGCCAAGGGTGTCCTCCCATTCCTCCCACCATCGAAAATTCAGTCCTGCCCATCACATCATTCATATTTGCTGCCATTGTGTTTTGTCATTGTCGTGTTGCTGTTTAATGTTAGCACTCGCATTGATTTTCCGTTTGTCCGTTTTCATTGTGCATTTTCTAGTATTTGAATTCACACAAAAAAAAACTCTATAGAGGTATTTGAATTTGTTTGCTTTGGCACCCCACATTCGAATTAATTTGTGGATAGGATTTTTTTAGACTTAAATTGCATATACAGCAAGCCAAATAGGTCCCGGTCCCGTTGATATAGCCCACATAAACCATGTGCCAGGGCCTGTCTCTGTCCCGACATTAATTATTCAAATTGTGCATAGATATAGGCAGTGGATTGTCTTGGGCCAGGTGCTTAACCTTTGACAGTTAATTGGGTCAGTCAGCAAACTGCAGCCAAATCACTTGAGTCGACAGTCTATAATTTAAACATGAGTGCAGTGCTCCCATACAGAGAGAGAGGAACACACCACACATGAGAGGACTGCCCGGAACACAGGCAATTAGTTCTGGCAGGCAGGCAGTCAGGCAGTCAGGCGGACACTTGAGCCCTCAGACAAGGCTCTTAAAAATATTAAAAACCAAAATACCAACAAGCCACGTCTGGCCAAAGTGACCGCATCAAAGCGTACGACGATGCGTATGAGCAATGTGTGAGAGAGCACTGCCAGGATACGAACCAGAGCCGCTGGAGAGCGGTGTTCTGGTGTGGCATGCTGTGTGGAAGCACTTCACCAAATGCCGAATATATGTAGTTCCTTTTTTGTTTTATTCGAAATGTTTTCTTTTCCCGCATGATATAGGAAACTTTGTCGTTAGTTTTTTTTTTTGGTGCTGCATGTGGCAGCAGTAGCCACGTGCACACACCAGAATGGACAGTATAGACAGACAGACATTCATACATACAAACATGTAGCTGCCATAAAGTAATTCAGTGTTGTTCCAATAAAGTGCTTCATAAATATTTATTGGATTATCGAACGCATCGGACATACAGACATACAGACATACAGACAGCCACAGGAGCAAGAGCGGCAGCAGCAGCAGGAGCGGCTCTTGTCTGAAGAGCAGAACGCACATTGCTCCCATTGCCATAATGAATATGAAGCAATGAGCATTGCAATAAGCGCACGTATGAATAAATGAGAGCACACCAGAGAGGCAGTGTATGGAGAAAGAGAAAAAGCAGAGGCAAAGAAGGGAGAGAGAGAGCAGAGAAAGCATCGGAGAGAAAGAGTAATGGAGCCTTGCCATCTCTGAATGGGAATGAATGGATGGAATGCTTACGGCAAATAAACTAATAGTGCAAGTACTTTCAAGTGCAGGTTTTTGTTCTCATAATTTAATCAACGTCTCCCGCTCTCTCTTTCTTTGTTTTGCTCTTTTCCCTGGATTGGTTAGCACTTATATATATAGTATATATATATATATAGCCATCTACCTATTGATTGATAAATAAATGACATAAATATATTCATCGACGCTTAATTAACTAACTTTCCGGGACGATCATCGTTGGCGTTAATTGCATAATCAATTAACACATTTTATGCTTTAATTATAATCAACTGAAGGCATTGGCCCTGTCGGTAATTAAACGTGGATTAAATCCATAATCAATTACATTAAAGGCTCGTTAAAGTCTGCCTATTTAAGGCATGGAATATAAGTCTGGCGGCGCCTGAAAATTGCTATTTATTATTTATTTTGACATTTACATCAACAATCGGGAAATCAGGCGAGCAAACAACCTAAAAGCCGAACAAGAGCGGGAAACAAGAGCCAAAACAGAACACAGCCCAAAGACAGGAGCCACCAGCACCTCTGGGTCTGGCTCTGCTGGTATTTAGGGTGCTTGCATATTTCATGGCCTGTCATTGTTTATATTGTTCAAATCTTTGGCCTTTGAGGAGTGCCTCACACATGTGTGCATGCACGGGTATGTATGTCATTCTGTCCGTCTGCCTGGGAATCTCTTATTGTGACTTCATTTGCACATTTTACAAAACATTGAGGCGTGTAATTCAAAAAAGGGGAAAGGCTGCACTCCTGCGGCCCCACCACAGACGAAAAAGTCAACTGAAAAACTGTTGAAAGTGCTGGGGGTTCGAGTTCGAGTATCGTAATGTATTCATAGAAAATGACAACTGACAAGAGAATCAGACAAATGGAAAATCTGACTTGCCATGTTCGTATCTCAGAGGGTTACAGACACTACAGGCACTACAGACACTACAGAAACTGAGGCACTGAGACAGTTAGACAGGATGGGAGTACGGGTGTACGGCAGGATTAGAGGAGGAGATGGAATGAGGGCCAACAGTAATCACACATAAATCAAAAAATTGACAGAAAGTGTAAGAACAACAGCAGCTGGTGGTGATCTTGCTGTCAGACATATGGCATAAGGCAAACTGCCGACATGATACACGAAATCAAAACGAATTGAATCGAATGGAAATCGAATGGAAATGTGAGGGAAAATGGTAGAAAAGCGGATTGCATGGCACGGAGGAATATGGCTATAGACATATGGTATAGGGAAAATCTCAGCCATGAGGCAGCTGCTGGCGGCATGCAGCTCATGTAATATTAATTACAAATTACAAGCAAGTACATTAAACATGCATTGTCATCTCCCCCGGGCCATGGCAAACACGGTCGGCCCCCTTCAATTATGTGCCCCGACGCTGCCCCATTGTGAGCGATGCATGGGGGCGATAAAAAACATGGAAAAAGCCAGCCAGCGCCAGCCCTATCGAGTGCTTCTAACAGACTGCCATTGTAATATCGATTACAAAGCCCTCGCAAGCCATATTAGCCTACGCTTGCTGGCTACACTGCGTATACGTTATACGTATTAATAAATCTATGTGTGTGCCTTGTGCCGTATGCCGTGCGCCGTATCCCGGGGCATGGGTGGGCGTCGGCCCGACCTGGCATAATTGCTGTCATGAAACTCGTTATAATACACCTTTTTCGGGTGGTGGTGGTGGTTCATTTTGTCAGCTTATTCAGGCACCTCCCCTCACCTTACACACTTGCTCTACTCCACTTCACTCAATTTCACTCCCATCTCCCCCGCAGCATGGCCACAACGCATTGATTGATTCTTTTCACTGGCCATTGAGTAATTGTTGTTGATTTAATAATTTATTGCGGTGGCAATTATTTAAACTGCCCGGAGATGGACAAGCCATGACATCAGCCCGCCTCAAATAGGAACTGTAAACATTTTGATCAAATACGAAATGGGAATGGAGTGGAGTGGACAAAATGTAGTCAAGCTCGAGGACGAGTACGAGTACGAGTACGAGGACGAGAATGAATGGGGCAAATGGTAAATCCATGGCAGAGCGACACATTTGCATAAGCAAATCTGATGCTACTTGCAAAAAGTAGAAAGTAGAAAGTAGAAGCTAGAAAGAAGCACTCACACTAGCAGAGTATGTCAAAGCGAATGAGTTGAAAAGCTGCATTAAACAACACTTAGAAGTACCCGGAATGGAGTGGAGAGTGGAGAGCGGAGTACGGAGTACGGAGAGTGGGTGCAGCAGAAATGATTCATGATTTGTATGCGGACAGCGACGAGTGCAAAGTGAAAGGAGGAACAAAAGGAATGGATCGCTGAGCTCAAGCTGGAGCTGTAGCTAGAGGTCGGATTGTATGTGGAGGAGTGTGGTAGAAAAACAAATATTGTTAAAACTGTTGTACATGGAGGTGTGTGGGAAGCGGTGCCGCCAGCTGCTATTGAGGTGCCTGCTGCGGCAGGTAACAAGCCAAACAAAGAGCACACTAGAAAAGCTGCACTAGAAAAACTGCATAAAATGTCAAGGTAAACTAACGAACTGGCTTAGACCTGGTACTGGTACACTGGTTCAGCGGAAACGGAAATGCCAGCGAACGTTTAAAGCGCCCCCAACTTTATACAGGGGTTGCATTTAAAGGACCCTTCCCCGGCACTACTGATAAACAGCTAGAAAAGGATAACACAACAGGAGACCCTGAATGGGCCGCGTAATTAGAGTGTAAACGAGCGACAGGACAGGCAGGCGCAAAGTTCAAATCGCTGCTCAAAAGTAATTAAAAAGTTGCAAATAAAAAGCAAAGAATAAGGCCAAATTACGCGATTGCGAAAAAAGTTTGCGACAGGCTCGAGACCTTCCCATTCCTGTGCCTCTCCTCTTCCTCCCTATTTATCTATCTCTCTCGGAAGACCCCGCACTAAACTCTTTAAAATCCGGTTTAACTGTGGAATGAATGCACCCACTCTCACTGCCTGGGACTGCGAACAATTGCAGCAGCAATTCCAACTCCAACTCATTGAACAGCACTTGAAAAGTACGCCAGCAATTTTACGCCTCGGCCTAAGCCAGGAATTTCCCTCACCGAGACTACCAGACCAGTTCCCAAAACGAGGCTCGCAAATTCAGTTGAATGCATTGCAACTATTTTAGGGGCACTCATTTTTCAGTTGAGCGGTTGGATGGTTGGGGCCTGCCTTTGGCTTCTGGCTCCGGTTAGATTTGGGTTGTGTTGGGTTTGGGATGGATGTATTTAGGTGTAGTTTATGCCCAAGTCCCTGCCAGCAAGCCAGCAACCAAAACATTTTAGCTGGAAAATTGAGAAGGAAAGGCAACGACAAGGACATGTGCATGGATCTGCCTCCCAGTGTGCCTGGGTATGTGCCTGTTCCTGTGCCTGTTCCTCTGGCTGTGCCTCTGTTGGTGTGTCAGGTAATCACGTCATTATCACGTGAAATTTCGGCATTAACGTGAATTTACGATTTGCACATGAGCACGAGCCAAGAAAAACGAGTCGAGCCGCACTAAAAGAGGCAACAAAAACAAAAACAAAAACAAAAAATAACTACCAAATAGTTGGTGCGCCCAGGCAGAGGCAGGGGCAGGGGCAGGGACACATGCAGAGGGGCAGAGGGTCCGTGGCAGTCAAGGTAGCGACGCACATAAACCCACATTAAATGCGATTGCCAATTTATTTACTAAGTGAACGCCACTGAGGCGCAGCAACTAGGAGCAGGTCCTCTTCCACGGAGCACGGTACGAGGGTACGAGCGAGCACAGCTGGCAAAGGCAACGGCACTGGCAACTTGGCTCAAATTTTAGAGCGGAAATAGTGTGGCAGGCAGGGCCATGGGGCTGGCTGGGACTGGCTGGGGCTGTAATTGAACCAGCCACCCAAAAGTTGTTGTAACATAAGGCCACAACAGCGAAAAACCTGAGCCAAAAACACACACACCATACACGCAGACCGAGAACGGAGAATGTTGGCAACTTTTTTGCATACAATTAACGAAAGTGGCGCACCTAGGTAAATAACATGAAATATATGTATTTTCTGAGAGGAGATGGTTACGGAGCGGATCGGGAAGCGAGTGCTCAGCCGCATTAACCCATTACGAGCATAAGCAGTAAGCAGTAAGCCGTAGAGGGGCTCTCGCAACAATCACTGGAGCACGACCAGAAGTAGAACCAGAAGCAGAAGCAGAACCAGAACCAGGAGCAGAAGCAGCTGCTCCACTGATTCTCTACGAGTTGTTCACTTGCTTTCCCACTTGCCATACAATTTTCCAACACATTTGCCAAATTAAATTATATGCCAAATCTGTGGTACTCATTCGCCTGATGATTTCCGTTTCGTTCTGGTTCCGATTATACGCAAAAAACGCACACTCGAGTGGCTTTCTGGTTTGCTGACACTTTATGATTTACGGATTTACTGGCAGGCAAGCCAGGCTTTGTTTTGATTTCACTTGGCCACGTTCGATGCTTGAGGATCGCTGGCACGGCACGGCACGCACACATGTCAGTCCTTTGCCAATCAGTTTTCGTGGGACTGGGACTGCACTCACACATGCGATGGCGATGATGATGGAGCCCGGCGACTACACTCGTAATTCTGGTCGAGCACTCGCCATCGAGTGACTGAATGCAATTTGAATGGATCTCAGGCTTGTTGTTCGCGCTGCCTGTCTGCCATTGGCCACGCGTCCGTTCATCACGAGTCTCAGTCGCAAACTGTTTCGCCTTGTGCACGCCAAAGGATGGCAAGGACTTCGTGTCCTGCCACGCACGAAGTCGCACTCGGCTGTAAGCGTTACTCGGCTGGCAATCGTCTATCCTTCCCAGTCGTGTGCCAGAGAGTGGGAGTACCCGAGAGAATACGAGAGCGCTGGTTTCTGTAGAGACATTTGGCGCCAATTTTGTGTAGAGTGTGACTCTCAAACTGTACGCCGCAAGTGGCCCCACGAAATGTCTTGCCAATTAAATGCTTTGTATTTAATCATCATCCCTGCCACCGAATCACCGTGAACTGTTCATTCGATTCCCGCCTTTAATTTAATTTCAATTTGACCGACTTTTGGAATTTTTGCGATCCGGCGGAATGAGCATTAATTGCGGTAATTACATTATGGCCAACTCAATTGAGATGATGGCTGCTTTGAATGTGTGTCAAGTAGAAACAAATGCAGCAGCATTTCCCACACTCAACCACATACACACACAGTCACCCACAGAGACACAAAGACAGGTGGCCGGAGTGGAGACATTGCAGAACCACCAGCTGGCGGAGAATGAGCGCCAGAGACACACACACAGAGAGAGAGACATAGATAGTGGGGATGGAGAGAGTGCGGCATTTCAGGTGGCCATGCAATTATCGGTTTTTGTTTTGGTAGCTCATTCGCCGAGCCAAAGCTCTCTACCGTGTGTTGGCCTAGGACTTTTGTTGACTGCTCTGCTGCGTACGAGCAAAAGCTCACGATTTGACACACAAACGGCGGCGAGACGAAGGCAATGGACGCCGACGAGGACGAGGACGACGAGGACGACGACGACAGACGATGTATGACGACGCGTGGAAGTGTCCAATAAAAATTACGTATACGCAGCGAGTGCCCGAAGCGGCATTTCTGTCCTCACGAAGCTTGCGGTAATTGGCAACAAAAAAAAGAGCTCGTCGAGTGGTGTCGCAGTTCATACCCCTTCAAACCGTGCAGTCTCTCCCCCGCAGACATATTTTTGCCCAGCGCGACCCATAAAACAAGGAGCACGAAAACAAACGGCTAGAGGATTGGCCGTGCCTCAAGAAATTGGCCCCACAATCGACTCGGCCCCTGGCGCAGCATGTCAACATGTCGCCGACGCCATAAATCCGTAAAGGCTGGCAGGAACGCTGAACGCTCCAGCGAATTGGATAGGCCAGCGTGCCGGGCCGGCTTCCCTTTTCCCTTTTCTGCATAGCTGCACGAAACCACCGGAGTATACGTATTTCTATGGAGGGCACGTTGTAATTATCGCTTGAAATCAAAGCGCCGGCCCCTCTGAAACAATGGGGCCAAAGCCAGTGGCAGTGGCATGGCAACCCAGTCCCAGGCCCAGTCGAGGCTGCTCTGCTCCTTTGTGAAGTCCGACTTTTATGTTTGCCCACAGCCAAGTTAAGCTGATTATTTCATTTCCATTGTACTCGCCCCGGCATAACTTAATTTTTATGGCACTTATGATATTTTAATCTAATGAAAATATAATTACATTGCCATTGCTAATTTATACTCACTGCGAAAGCGAATGAGAATGCGCGAGTGGGATCCCGAGCCCCTGACTTACCTGCAAGTGAAATAAAGCAAAAGAAATATTCATATAGTATTATTATTTCTGCGGTTGGTGGTATGCCTGGCGGGAAGTGCCAGAAACGGCTTCCGTGTTGCGAGGCCAACATCAAAGACAAGTGCTCCCACATTTAGTAAAATAAGCAAACTTCAATCGATTGCAGGCAGGGGAATAAAGCAAACTGTTGTAGAAGAAAAATATGACCATTTCGACTTTAAGATACCCGCTACTCAGATTACAAATAAAAATCATAATTCAGTCTCATAATCAGTCTCGAAAACTTTTTACTTTTGCATATGTTTATATATATGTATGTATAAATGGACATATTGTCGTGTCAAAGTGGTCTGCTGTATTTTCTGTATACCAGATCTTGAACATACGCTACTTTTCACTGTTATATAGATTTCTATGACTCAATATACCCTACGAATACCGTGTATAAAAACGAAAACAATGTGGAAAAGAAACAATACTGAACGCGAAAGAAAAGAGGAGACACACAGTTCTGTGAAGGCTTCTGAGGTGTGCTGTAGAAGCACAGGATCTGGCTTTGGTGGAGATGACACACACTTACTGTTGCAAATTGACTTGCTTTTGAAGTACAAAGCGTTTGCTGTGGCTGCCACCTGCCGCCCGTTGGCTAAACAACAGCAAGACACGAGCTGGAATTGAATTCACAGCAAAAAAAAAACACCACAGGCCAACGCCACAGACACACAGCCACACAGAGCCACAGAGCCGCACAGCCAGAGCCACATCTACATCCACGCGAGGCAGCCACAAGGACAAAGACGTGAGAATTGCTTATTTTGTGAAAATTAGAAAATATCACAAAACGCACCAAACAAACATACGTACATTCATACATTCATACAGGCACACACAGAGAAAATGTTGGGGGCACCGGCAGGAGAAATCTCAACTTGTGTGACAGTTGCCAGCTACTTCAGCGGCTCTTTGGCTCGTGTCTCCATCTCCAGATCTCCACATCTAACTCTGGCTATGTGTCAACATCAGCTTGGATTGTTGCCCCGCAGTCTATGCATAATTAGTAGCAGAAATACTAACAGTAACAGCCAGCGCTAGCCAGGCACTTGAGAGCCGCAGCAGGAGCAGGAGCAGGAGCATGAGCGGCAGAAGGAGCAACACGGAAGCAGTCCAACAATCCTTATCCATGTCAGCCAGGACAATTGCAGCCCTGTCACTCTAAAAGTTGAGTGGAGAGGAGTGGACTGAAAGTTAAAGTTGTGCCATCCCGTATAGACCTTCTCCAACCAATTGTCGCCTTTTTCTGGGTGTAACCTTTTCTCAGCCTGCCAATGCATCAAAATCCCATTGACAAAATGTTAATCTTTAGACCCAAAGAAGAAGGTAACTTTCTGAAAGCAAATTGTGTACATTAGCCATCCGTGAGAGGTGTGGGGAGAGCAGTAAGGATCCTTCCAAATTGAGCCATTTTCAATAAAGGCCAACACAAGGCAGCCAGGCCGAAAGGTAACATGGGCCAAAGCCCCTTTGAAAACTATACACATACGGGTATTAGCTTCGGTTACGGTCAAAGAACACATATAATAGATTGCCAGTTAGTTGGCTCCGAAAGGGAACAAATAAACCTGAACATTGGCCGGAAGGTGACGAAAAATTAGTTCCTAGAAAATTTAAATAGCCTATTAAACCCGGGGAAAAATGAGCTGCTTATTGAGAGTTTTCGTGTTTCCTTTTCTCAGGCTTCATTCAAGTGTTAGCAGGCGTTTTCAATTAGCCAAAAGCTGCCGCTCTCTTTAGGAAATACGCGTTATAGTGCCGCCTTAAAGTGAGTGAGTGAGTGAGTAGTATTCAAAGAGACAACCCCATATGGAAATGGGGAACCGCTCTTGGGGTAGATTACTTGACAGAGCGAATGAATTCCAAAACGTTGCCCACCAGCAAATGGCTCCACTTGCAGGCCAGACCAGAACCAACACCCACCCATCCAGGCATTCACATTCTGACGCGTTGTTAGGAAGGTGTCTGGCTGTCTGTCTGTCTGTCTGTCTGTCTGTCTGTCTGTCTGTCTGTCTGTCTGTCTGTCTATCTGGTCGCATTGTCTTGGCAAGTGTGACGAAGTGCTGTCTGTGACTGTGTGGGTGTATCATCGTGTATCCGTGTGCTGTGTCTTGACTTCCGCTCATAACTCGACTCGACTTTAGCCACCTCAAGAGCCGACTTGACGGACGTGGCTTATTGTTTCATTTTGCTGCTGCCGCGTTTTGCTTATGAGTGAAACAGCATATAAAAGCAATTTATCAGGACCTAATTGTATGTATGAACATTGGTGTGTGTGTCAGGGCAGCCAGGATCTAGTTTGTTGTTCTCTCAAGTTGTCTCTGTGCAACCCCTGGCCGGCCCATTTACTTGTGGCTGACAATTGATGAACTTGAATGCGGGTTATGCACCCACAACGTGGGATGGAACAGGGCACAAGAAGTTAACCCCAAAAGAGAGAAAAAACTCGGATTGACACTTTCCATATTCCTTCCGAGCTGAACTCTGCTCTGCTCTGTTTTATTCCACATTTCGGAGGCATATTTCATGCACGAGAATAAAAAGCTATTAGGACCCCCACACAGAGGAGAGACTGGGGAGAAAAAAGACAGAGCAGGGCAAACGACAGCTGTCTTCAGCTGCAGCCCAAGTGCATAAATCTTGCGCTGAAATGTCAGCCAGGACGACAGGACGGAGGACCGGGCAAAAACGCGCCCAGCCCTGTGATAAAATGGCGCGGCGTGCAGCTTTTATGTGGCACTGTTACTGGAGCTACTTGCTCCATTCCGCTGCACTCCGCTACAGTCTGGGGTTTCTTAAGCTCGCAGATTAACTCAATGGCAGAGGGTTCTCCTCCTGCTTCTGGTAGCTGTCGACAGGCAACAGAACTGCGCGGTTTTTGGCCTCCCTTTAGGACCCACTTCCCACATCAGTCGCAGAGCCAGAGCCAGAGCCAAGTCAAATTGCAAATTGCATATTCAAATGCGGCGGCTTTTTCCAGTCTGCGGCTGTCGCTTGTACAAATACTAAAGATTTGCTCATGCAGCGCAAAAATAACTGGCTCTGGCTATGGATAGTATCCGCGAATATACTATAGTTCCCATTTGACTGGCAGACAGCGTGAAATGAAAGGCGCAATATTTTGGCCCCAGATTGAAAATTAAATTCGTCCCTAGGACACAGCCCAACGAAAGAGTTGCACAATCACATGCCTCATATCTGACCTGACCTGAAACGTAGAGCCCGCCCAGGCATGCTGAATGTCTCTCAAGAAAAGAAATGTCCCCAAAAAGATGCAGCCCCAGGCAGACAGGCGACATCAGACGCTAATGCTGATATGGCTTCATTCTCGAAAAAGGCAAAGTGCATCCAGCGGCGGCTGCAGCCCCGGGGGGTGCATGCAGCGATTGCGCAATATGTGTGGATGTGAATGTGGCTGTGGCTGTGGGTGTAAGGATGAATAAGGATGCCACTACCTCTCCCTGTATCCCTGCATCCCTGGCTCTCTACGCTAATGATTCAACTCATTTTGTTGGTCTTACTCAATTTGATATTCCTCCATGCCCCATGCACCATGCCCCGAGCCACAACAACAATGGGAAGCAATGGCAATGGCGAAAGGAACCGCGACGCAGACAGGATAAGATGCCACCAAGTCAGAGCAGAGCAAGAGGCAGTCAGCCTGCCAAGATAGTTGGCCCAATCGCCGTCCCAGTCGACTAGACTCGACGCGACTCGACTGCTCCTCGACTCGACTGCTCCTGGACTGCTGCTCCTGGCTCCTGGCCTGCCAGTTTCCATCCACTGATGACAACTTAAGAATGTCATTAAATTCTCATACAGCGCACAAAAGCTGCATGTGCTTCATGGCGAAAGAATTGCCACGAGGATTTTAGGGACAATTTAAGTAGCACGGATTTAGTGAACAACAGCAGTAGCAGTAGGACCAGTGCCAGTGCTGCAGCAGCAGCAGCAGCACGAGCAGGGGCAGGAGCTGGGGCAGGGGCAGATGCTGCCATGCTGACAACATGAGGAAACATGAAGATGGGCCCACAAACATCGCAACAACAAATACAGCGGTTGCATGTGGAATAGCAAGCAGTCGTTGTCCTTTCCTTTCCCCCCGAAGCTTCAAGAAGAGAGGGCACAAAAAAAAACGTTCTGAAAAGTAAAAGAAAAGTGAGAAAAACCAGAAAGATAGAATAGATGTGAAGGCCGAAGATTCAGATACTCCTACAGATCCATGGATCCAGCTTTTTGGATGAATTATAAAAACATAAATGATTTGCCACTGATAGCTCCTATGATCGAGAATATGAATATTTGATAGCATTAAATTGAGCAATGAAGAGAAGCCATTACAAACCTCCAGCCAGTACGACGTTACTTCCAAGCAAAGGGTATAATAAAAACCTGGCCGTATTGCTGTGGGATTTCGTCTTCATTCCTTCTTTCTTATTTCCTTTCTCCTGCTACTTTCTTTCCTTTCCTTTCTTTTTTTGCTTGGTTTTTCTTCCTATTTCTAAGCGCCTCCCATCTGACATGTGCAACGCATTCGCATTCGCATTCGCATTCAAAAAGTCTATTTCCCGTGCAATTGCAACAATGAATGTGTGCGTGTGGCTGTGGGTGTTTTGTGTGAATGCATGTGTGTTAGTGTTTTGGTATGTGGTCTATGTAATTGCATGTGCATGTGTGGCTGTGTGTTACAGTCTGTGTGCATAAGTGTGTGTTTGTGGGTGTCTTCTTGTGCCCTGCCTTTGGGCCCCCAAAAGAAAACAAATGAGTAGCGGCTGACGACTGCAAATGTAAAATGCATGAGGCCATAGAGGAGGAGAAGGTGGAGCTGTGGCACGGAAGAGAGAGAGGAGCAAGTGCCACAGCAGAAGTTGGGGCGGTGGCCAGATGGAGATGCGGATAGTGGCAGCCAGCGGCTCATTTAGTATGCAAGTTTGTAGGCGACATCAACTAACCAAAATTGCACACACATGAGCGTAAAAATTTAAATTCTTCCAACAATTTAATGTATCAGCCATTGCTAGGGCATGGCATTCAGGACTTCCATCTCTCTCTGGCTCCGATCTGGCAATTTAAATATAGCTCCTGGGAAAGCTGCTTACAGAACAAACATTGAAATGATGGGATTTGGTCAAGTCATCTGGCTGCAATATCTATTTGCTTATGCGGCAGGCATCAGCCCAGACAGGGCTTCTTCATCGAAGGACCAATACCAGAGCAGCGGGCATTTATATTAAACATTAACATAACACACGGCGAAACGGAGGGAAACGGAGGGAAATTGAGGAAATGTGGAAATGCGAAGACAAGGCATTTGGTATGCTCAACATGTTTGCCAGAGGGCTCTGATGGCTCTGATGGTTCTGGCTTTGCTGTCATTGTTGATTGCTTGTAAAAATATTTATAAAATGCAGATTGCATAAATACAATATGCAGCTGCCATCGTCCCATCATCCTCTCTAATACGATAATCTGTGGACGCCCTGATGAGACAGATGACGACAATCTATTTGTGCATTTCTGTTTGTAAACGTTTATTTATTCACATTGATTCGTTGTTATTTTTTTTCGTTTCCATTCCGGTTAGAAGTTTGCCTTTAGGCCATGGCTGTAACCACAACAATTGCCATTGTAATTGAAAACACACACGTATATAAAGACAAATGCCTGAAGGCTCCTGGGACTGGAACTGGGACGGGGAGTACCCGAACACTTTGCTGATGTGTTTTCTCAGTGTTTTTCCTGTTCGCAGCGCGATTTTCATTTTATTTCGCACATTTTTTCCCATTTCACACATGATTTCTGATTGCCAAGCCTAATGCGCTGTGCTCTGCTGTGCTTCGTGCCTGAAAACGTTGAACAGACCCAGATAAACGAAAGTGAAGACGGCGCAAAAAATTGCATGTAATGAATAAATTTCGAGCCAAGGGGCAGAGGCAGCGGGAGAGGCAGAGGGCCGAAACGCGGTGAAAATGAGCCTGGAAAACGTAATGGAATTGCTGTTGCGTTAAATTTTTCAATTTCATTCAATTTACACGAGGCCCACCGCAGACGCACGCAGGAAATATTTTGAAAGTACTCGAAGGAGCAGGGTCTGAAGCAGAGCAGAGCAGAGAACCTTCCTCTAACGCCTTGAAGTTTGGCGGAAATGTAGCAATTTGTATGCTGCGCCTAAACGAATTTTAACGATATGTGAAATGATATTCGAGGCTGATCAAAAATGCCAAGCCACGCCTTTTTCCGTGGCAGAGTAAGTGGAGGGGTGTCTTCTTCACCTTTCGGCAAATTACCGTGTTCATTAAAAAGTCAACGCCTGGTCGTAAAGTTGTATGTGGCATGGGTATGGCATAGAAATAGGAGACAGACCCTCAAAGAGGGCCGCCACACACTCACGCAATATGCATACTTGAAAAGTAGGAAAACACACACAGACAACACGTGAACCGAATCGCATCACGCAGTCTGGCAACGCTATCGAAGGACGAAGCAGACTGGCAGCTCCCCAAAGGCGGAGGCAGAAGCAGGACGGGACGAATCCTGTGGCGGCATGCGGCATGTTGGCCATGGCCACAAGCAACTTTTGCCTCTCCGCTTTGAGCCGATGTGAGTTGAGTTGTTGCCACAAACTGCAAAAGTGTCAACAACTTGTAATCACCAAGGCAGCCCTGCAGCCCAGCAGGGCAGAGCAGGGAGTAGGCGTGCCAAAAGCCAGCCAGCACTTGGTCACATTTTAACACCTGCTCGTTATCAACTTTTGCTGGCAACACAGAAAAATGGGACGAGGAGCGAGGAGCGAGAAGCTAGGAGCGAGAATATTGCAGCGCCGACCGACACCCACAAACTTTCATATTTTTTGGCCAGCCTGGCAGCCCTGCCCTGAATTATGTCAAAGTTGTGGGCAAAAAAACACAAAAAACAGAAAATATTTCCGAGCTAAGGAAGGTGAAAACTGCATAGAACAAATGCCATAAAGTTGCTTGGGCAAAGTCAAGGGAGAGCTGTAGAGGAGGTGGAGGTGGAGGCGCCGCCCATTGCTCGTTCATTAGTGTTGTCAGCTTTGGTGTCACAGCCTGCGGCAGGACCCGCCGCTTGCTGTTGACACTTTTTCATGCAAAACAAGTTGGCCAAAATACCCATACCCCCGCCACCAGCATGATGGCCCACTCTCTGCATCAAACGGATCTTAAATTTATGGCGCAAGCAATTGTAAATTCAAGCATGAAATAATTACCACCAAAGAATGCCTGGCCCACAGATAAATTTAAAAATACCCAATACACACATAACGGAAATAAAAAAAAAGGGGACCGAATTTATCTGCTTAACATATTCGAGAGGGCGGAACGACGGCTGAGGGCGGCCCAGGCGAAGGAACGCAGAAAACAATTTAGATCGAATGGAAGGGATACTCGCATTCAAAGGGATCCACGGCTATAAATGGGTACATTTTCCCCAGCTACTACTGATACTACTGATTAAATGCCATTGAAGGAATAAATTCCGTTTGGAATGTGTGTGCTTTGACCTTAATTTGAATAGAAATTAAGCGGCACTTTCGCTGGTCTTCCCCACAGGAAGCACCCCCCGAATCAAATGCCAACGCATTTCCATGGCGATTTCCCCCGTCTGAAACTTTCGCGTTATGCCACTAATTACTTGGCAAACACAGAGGAAAAACTAAAACAAAACTAAACAAAAAAATTAAACATACGCCGCCGCGTGTGTGGTGGTTCGGTGTGCTGCTCTGCCATCGACACGAAATGTCTTCATAATAATAGAAAATGCAAACGACTGTTCGCCGAAACAAAACAAACCACGCCCATCCAGATCCAAAAGTCGCCCTCCTCCACAATGGGCCACATCTCTTGTCCGACTTGATTAATGGACGCCCACTTCAGGTCCAAGAGTTGATTCTCTTTGGCTCTACTTCTGAGCTCCTGTCTGCAATCGGGCGAAAGTGTCGAAAAGTGAGCAATCACTGCAAAATGTGACGAGCTCTGGGAACAATCACGCAATCTACTTATTACCCATTAAGGCTGTTACCCACTGTGGGGCGGCTGCCGCTGCCTCTTTGTTGGGCTGTGGCTATGGGAGGGAAGCCATCGTGTTTGGTAATCGATCAAGGCACCGGCCATGAGGTGAAACCACAAAAGCCGACATGCCATGTACGCTGTAGGTTGACTCCCTCTCTCACAGACACTCATCTGTCGGGCCATTTTCCCTGCCCTGCCTTCTCTTGCCTGGGAAGTCCCGTGAAGTGACAAATCATATTGCTGACAATAAAGTCAACAATGGAGGAGCCAAGGACACGGCGAGTGCAGAGATCGAAAGCAACGCCTACACATGTCACTTGTCACCCCCTGACTATGGTGGAGCCTTCTAACATCCTTTTAAATGGCTTTAAACAGAGAGGTAGACCTCAGGATTTCGTTCGGCTAGGAATTGGTCATGCACACGCAAATATAATTAAGCATTGCTCGGAGTCCGAGTGTTCCCGAGGCGCACGCACGAAAAATGAAAACTCAACACGCCAATCCGCCTGCTCTTTCCGTGCCACTTCTGCCCGCTGGCGGCGACTTCCGGCCACAGCGACGACAACTCCCAAAACGACAACGACTGGACGGCAGCTAAGCCTGGCTGCGGTGCTTGGCTGCTGGGGTGCTGTTGTGGGTGCTCGCTTGAGTTTGTGCGTGGCCTGTTTGTGATTCTCATGTGGGGTTTAAGTGGTTTCTCGAATACTTTACCGCTGCCAATTGAGGCCCAGACTTGGCCGACAGTTGCGTGCCGGCTGCGAGCCATCGAAGCTCAATTAAAAATTTTGCAGAGCCTGCTGATATGAGAGCTAGCACTGGGACTCATGTTTTAAGTCCGAGTCACCGGCAATAAAATCCTTTTGGCATGACATCCAGCCGACTATGGCCAGTCAGCCTCGATGAAATGTCCAAACAAAGCGACACTGTGTCCACACACTCACGGGATATTGGAAAAGCTACTCCAGAAAGAATGTGCAAAGGAACTGATGGTCGGGTGCATTGAACTTTTCCGCGTCCACGGGGATGGCAGTTAAAAGGAATTAAGAATTATATACACTTTAAAGGAAGGAAAATCTTGCTTTTCATTATATTTTATGAAATATCCCGACACGCCAAGTGTTGCGAAGAGGGGAATAAGAGCAAACCCCCAACGCACTGTATGCTTTAAGGGCCCAGAACAGATACACGGCTATGGAAAAAAGCCACAAAGTTGAAGTTCCTATAGACCCGAACATCCCCCTGAAGGAGGGCTCACGAGTTTAAGCAAATTGCCATAATGAACCCTTTTTTTCTTGCCTGTTTGACGCCTTGCCAATTTCATGTAGTCGTGTCTGCCAAGGGAAAGCCAGCCAAAAGTCAGAAGTAGCACAATCCGGGAGGCAGAGCGGGAGCAGGAGCAGGCCTGCCATCGGTTAAGTTTCCATGCGTTTGCCTTTTTCGGTGTTAAAATGAAATCTATAAAAATAAGTGTGGCATGTTCTGTGCCATTCTGTTTTTTTTTCTCTTTTTTTTGTGGGTTCCTTTTTTCTCTTGCCTACCATTTCTGTGTTGTCTGTGTGCGTACATGTTGGGGTCTGTGCCTGTGTGCATGAAGAGGGAGTATTGTGGGGTACGGAGCCCGCATCGCTCGGCATTTAACCAGCTCACTTTTGGGTTATTAAATGATGAAGCAGTTTGCCGTTAATGACTGCCAAAATGGCGACGCTTGCCGTCAGTCGTGGGGGGATACTCGCAGGGCCCGCGCTGAGACAAACTCAGTTGAGTCGGGCAGTCCTTTGACTTTATTGAGCTCTCTAAAACGTTAGCAGGCATCGTCCTGACGGGCCCGGCGCCGGGACCGAGTTACGTCCCTCGGCTGGGGCTGCCAGCAGGCGCCTGTTCTGGCCTGGTCTGGTCTGTCCTGGTCTGGCCTGGTCCCGGCATGTCAGTTTGTTTAATGAGGGTAAAATTAGCGCTGTCTCAAGCTTATTAGCCCCACTTGGGAGTTTGGTTAATGCCAGTCACTTTATGGCCTCAACTTCGACTCAGTCAATTTAAAGCGACTTAATTATTTTGATTTATCGGCTCCATTGAATGCGCCCACTGCGGACACTAGAACTATCGACAAGCAGCCCTAAAAGAGAAATTGATTTTCGCCCGACTTTTGATTAGCATAAATAAGTCGGGGCTAGCTGAACAAAAGCTAAAGTTGATTGCAAACTAAGCACTTGACTTCCACTTGGAGTTGGAAATTTGCATGGCTTATGTAATCCACTGAAAGAATGGGCGGGGCTAGGACTGGGACTGGGACTGCGACTGGTGGGACAAGTCCCGCCCCGCCACGGGAGCGCAGCAACAAATCAAGGTAATGACGTGCATTTTTATTTTGCGTGTGTCGTCCGATCCGTCTTTGGCTACAAACTTCAGGCTTTTATTTAGCAATGCGCATACGCCGGGTGGGCCCAGTGACCAGAACAGCCGAACAGCCCCACGGCACGCAAATGAAAATGACCAATGTGCTTAATTTCTTAGCATACTTTTCGGCGCTGCAAGGCGCAAGAAATCAAGAACAAAAGGCTGTGCTGTGGAAGCAGCAATTGTTATGGCTGCCCCATGTCGCA
Source organism: Drosophila lowei (assembly GCA_008121275.1). NCBI lineage: Eukaryota > Metazoa > Arthropoda > Insecta > Diptera > Drosophilidae > Drosophila > Drosophila lowei. The sequence continues at coordinate 31,121,752 of CM017777.1, read as the reverse complement.
TTAGAGACGCGTGCTGCTCCACCTTCTCCGCTCTCACATTGTTCATCATACGTTTTATATGCAAATAAAGCTGAGGACGAGTAGGAGTAGGAGTAGGAGTAGGAGTAGGAGTAGGAGGACAGAGGAGTAGAAGGCGAACAAAGGCGCCACTTGGTGGTGACCACTCGGGCACTTTCTGGCTTTCTGGTCGTTTGGACGAGTCGTGCTGTGATTGCTCACGCGACCACAGGAGGTGGAGTGGGTGGAGAGACGTCAAGAGGACTGGAGGCCGAGCCGCCTGCATGTAATAATAATTCCTTAGGGGGTTCGCTGGAGCCCCGCCGCCAACCATAAACATGGCAAATTGTTGCTGACTTTGTTGCCGGTTAATAAGAAACTTACGTCACGCAATATAATTAAGATAAACATAATTATAGTTTGCTGTTATGTGTTGGTTTTCTCCCTTGCCTTTGTGGCCTTCTGATGGCTAGGGACGGTGGAGAAGCGTCTGCCGATTGAAGTTTGATTAAAGTTAATATTCTAAAAGGTTTTCAATACTAAAGGCAGTTAATAGGGAATTTTCTATTCCCAAGCATTCTAATTGTAGCCAAAAGATGGCGACTTGAGCACTTTAAGACGGCTCCACACGTAACTTACAGAAATTGTATTTCATGGGTCAAATTCTTCACTAAATATGAGTATTTTTAGATCTATGTTCAAAAGCTCAAAAGTGTATATGCGCTTTTAAAAAAGTTCTAAGAGTCACTTTTTTAGTCCTCAAGCTTCTAACTTTTTAGTACTAAAAGTTCAACTTTGAAGCTTTTGAATGATGAAAGCTATCCTTTCGTTATAAAATAAACAAGCTTTAAAGCTTTGCAGCTTTCTATACTGCTTTCTACAATTTTACAGTCACCGATGTCAAAGCAAGCAGTCCAAATAAATAGCAGAGATAAGCACTCGTACATACAGTTTTACGGAAACTGATAAATATCACAGAACGCATCTGAAACTACATACAGTACAGTCACGTTCATGGGAGTGTGGGTGGGGTGTGTAAAAGCTTCCTGCTCGTACTGCAGTTCGAGTTGTTCCACTCACTTAAAATCACTCAATGGAGAAAGTCATTTTTGTCCGTGAGCATCAAAAAATTAATTATCATCAAAAATGCATTTGCAAATAGTAGGTAATCCAATCAGATCGAATCGACTAGAGTCGACTCTAACGGAACAGAATGAAATTGAATCTCGACTTAATGAGCAAAAACATTTTGAACACAAATCGTTTACCGGCGAAATGTGATTAATTAACGCTCGTCCGCTCGCATATTTCGCATGTCGAGATTCAATTCAACGATTGTAATTAATAATACACACGGTCCGGTTGATCCGGATAGGAAACTCGTGGGTAAAAGCGACTCACCTAAATAAAAAATTCCAATAATCACGGCCAACGGTTTCAGCATGTTGTCATCGGTTTAAGCACAAATGAAATCCAGATACAAGAGGATGTCGACTGTTTAACTGCAACAGAGAGAGAAAGAAAATGAGAGAAAGAGAGAGAGCAAGGGAAATTTGTTCAATTAATTATTGAAATTGAAGCGAACAGCTTTATAATTGCCAAAGGAAAATAATGTAAACTCTGACACGAGAACTATATTTACCATTTCCGATGGTCAAACGACTGGCATGAGTACGGGCCCGAAATCAAATAATAAATACGAAATGTAAGCTGCACATTTATGGACCAGTTAGCTGCCACTATCCGCATTACGGCGGACAAGTGCCTCGCTCCATCTTGACAAATGTAAATGTAAATGCAAATAGCAAAATACAAATTATGCACATTTTGATTTGGCAAACTCAGCAGGAAACACTTAAAATTCATTTGTCAAACAACTCTAGCATAAATAAAATTATGATACTGATTTAAAAAAACAAAATGTGAAAAACAAATGCGGATACCCTTTGAAAATAAATTCGGTAACTACAAATTTGTATTACTGATAGAACAGAAAACAAATAGTCAAAAATTTAAAATATTAAGATTGAGCTTAGTATCGAAAGAGGTTTTGACAAAGGTAAGATACAAAAAAGTTGAAAATCTTATAAAATAAATGAATTTAATATTGTTTAGATTATTTGTATTAATCCAGTAGCAAAGGCCGCGGTTTTTTTAATCGATAATTTTTTTTACTGCACTCCAAAATGTACATTAAAATTGGACAGAAGTTTGTAACGGACAGAAGGATCAGAATTCCCTTTGATAGATATATAAATGCATTAATTTAATTATAAAAAACTTGATAATTTTGTAGGAAATATATTTAATTTAAATATGAAATATATTTAGATCAAATATTTGCATGCTAATGTCAAAATGTAAGCGAAAATTTTAATGGTTTCAATCTCGGGGAAAATATAATGGTAATATTTAAATATTTAAATCTAAGTGAAACTATTCGGCGCTCAAGGCATTTATCTCTGTGTGAAAGTCTAAATTGGAAATTACTGAAATGTTCACAGTCTTCCTTCGCTACAAAGCATTTAATTTGCCGGAAATGACTGAACTGGGTGATATTACATAGGACTATATTACATAGCTGTCAAAACTTTTACAGATGTATGTGGATGTACATAAATATACTCTCACCATATCATTGAAGATGAAAGAAAATTCGTCAATCTAAGATCGTTAAAGGATATACATCAACATACATATGTAAGGTGTCTTACCACTCCAGCTTATTCAGGTAATTATAAATTTATTTCTGGGTACAAGCCAACAGATAATTCTAGCCCCGGGCCTATACGAATGTTAATCGACTGGTCCCTGCAATTTTAATCTGCATAACGTCCGACTGCCACTTCGATTTCACACATTAATTATTCGCAGATTTGAATATAACCCAGGGGATTTATTAATGTCGCGTGATTGCATTGTTGTTGTTGTTCCTGTATGATGTTTTCTGTTCCTGTAATAATTAATGTGGCACTTTATTGATTTTACAACTTAAATTTCTATTATCAGTGCGAATGCTAATGAGCCAAACGGAGAGCAAAACCAGCCCAGAGCCCAGTGACAATTGTTCCATAAAAGTGCAGAATAGAAACTGCAAAAAAAGGCACGGCAGAAGCATAAAATATAATTATGATTAATGGATTCCCAGAATTAGCATGCCATAAATAATTAATATACATTTGTAGCGCCCCGGAGCAAAAGGTGAATTTAATGAAGGAATTTTTCCGGGAATTTTCTGCGTCTTTAAGATTGGCCTCATTCAACCGACCCAGCTCTTGGCCCAGTTAGGCCCCTATTTGAGTGAACAGAAAATGAAGTTGGCAATAATAATAGTCGGCAATTCATCTTGCTTCTTAGCACATTTACAGCATGTTCCAGCAGGTCCGCCCACTTTTTATTTAGTTTTGACCAAGCTCTTTGCACCGACAGCCGTTTTCGAGTCCGGCATTAAAAGGGGCATTTAAGTTAATGAGAAGGGAGAGGAGAGCATTCCAGTGATTAAAGTTTCACAGCAGCTGTCGTAATATTGGCCAGCAACCACTAAGTCAACAATTGGCCAAGGGGTTCCAGTAGAGATTTCTGTGGCTTTTGCTAGGGACAACAACAAATATATACGTTTTGCATAAATCTTGTTGCCCGGACAACAGCCAGGGCCAGATCCAGAGCCAGAGAAGTGGCAACAGCAACAGTCGCATGCCACACAACTAAGAGCCAAGGCAAAGTCAAGTGGCGGCACAAAAACAAAGCAGGCAAAGGACAATTATCGTCCCGCCTTCTGCGGTTTGTCCTTCCCTGGGATAGTGTGCGCAGCCAGGCGACTGAGCTCAAGCTCTTTGAGGCAGGTGAAAGCCTTAGGCAGCCAACTATTCATCCCCATTTCTGATCGGAGCAGATCCAAAAAGGATTCATAGTGCCGGCTGACAGCATCGCGTGTGAATTGTGAATGCCGACGGACGCGTTCGACCCCAGTGCATTAACACGCTCCGTTGGACTTTTTCCGCCACTTAGTTTCTGCTCAAATTGAAGTGAGTGGCAATTGATTTCAAATTGGCCCCAACAAATGTTCCCCCCTGCGGCACATGTTTGGGGTTTTATGTGCATTCATTCGTCACATCATTTAAGCGTTCAAATCGAATGGAATGGAAATCTAATTAGACTCGAATGCATAAAATGTTTTCGATGGCTGAAATTTGGGCCAGCAAGCAGTTGCAGTGGCAGTCGCATGGGGCATCTGGCCCCACAATGCAGGCAATCGAAACCATTTTTCTTGAATATGTCTCTAGTTGGCAATTGGCAGGCGGGACAGCTTCCGCCTTCGCTCTAGCCTGGTTCAATTTGCGGTTCCATTACCAGCAGCATATTGGCACATGCTCAGCGTCCACACCCACACCCACACCCACACTCACACCCCCCTGGCCTCTGGCTTCTGGACGCCCCCCTCTTAGTTGTCAAAGGGAGATACATTGGCACAGTTGATCCCGGAGCTGGCCACAGCTAGGCGGCCCCACGCTCACGTCTCGTCATCTGTGTGCTTCGCCGGTATGGCAATTTTGGGGCTCGGCTCGGGCGATAAACTCGAACATGACGCATTACGTATATATGTATGTACTTATATGCTCGTAGGAGGCCACTCAGCTGCTATCTACGTGCTAGGTAGAGTAGAGTACGGTACAGTACAGTGTATATGCCTGCTGCTACTCCCACACAGGCACACACACATACAAACCCGAGAGCTGTTGGGGAAAACTATCTACGTCGCAGAAAAAGTTTCCTTTTTGCACCACGTTCCCGTTCCCATGAGTAACTTGTACACGTTGCGGTTGTGGCATCCAGCTCAAATGTGAATCATCCTGCAGAATGGCCAGGAATCGGGCTGAACTAATGCTGCTCCTGATCCTAGTGCTTGTCAGTATATGGCATATCGTCTCAAGCATTTAAATTCGACATTAATTGGATTATGTCTGTAGTTTGTTTACTCGGGTGTGCCACTCATCTCACTCATGTGCAAATGATGCCATGACGACGACGACTCCAATGGTTGAGGTAGCGCACAGAAGTTGCATCCGCATCATCGTAGTCAAATAATTTTTAATTTATTTACTTTGCATAATTGCAGCCATGCTTATTAAATCACAAATTAAATCGCCCAGCGCAGACATCAGCCTTTATGAATGGCGTTCATCATCAGCTTCTGGTTGACATTTGTTTACGAGACAGTCAGGAGAAATAATTGAAACCCAGAGCCAGGCGGGATGGAATTCAATGGCTTTTCAATTAAAATTCAATGTGAGATGTATCAATTCGACTAATGGCATTCTGTCCCCCTATTCCCTTGCTACCCGATTCGATCGGAGATTGTCTGCACATCCGCAGAGATGTGCGCATCCTGTTTAAGCTCTGCTTTTGGTAGACTTCCAGTTTTATTTAGCCAACTTCTCTTCTGTCCTAATAACAATATCGAGTCATATGTGCATGTATAGGACGAAGGAATCAAATCATAGTCGGACCGGCCAATCGAATGGATATCATTTTCATTTACTCATTGGGTTTGGACGCCCAGGGAGCCGAAAATCATTTCATTTTGCAACGGATGCCTGCCAAATAGAACCTGACTGCTGAAAATGGGGAAAACAAGCAAACAACTTTTATATTGTTGCGTAAATTAGCTTGTTAGAATGGAAATAGGGAAGCAGCACCAGCTTCCCCATGTGTATGTGTACGAACCACCCGAAACCACAACCACATGAACTCTCAATCCAACTGCCAACAAGTTTATAACTTTTCTTTTTTTTCGGCACGCTCTGCCTCCGGATTGATTCGATTAAAACGTCAACCAGCAGGAGCGACAACAACAAGCCAAGGAAAAACAATTCACCAACTTATGAGCTTGTGTTAGTGCATGCATGTGCCACACATGAGTGTGTGCCTGCGTGCCTGCGTGCCTGTGTCCATGTGCCCATGTGTCCATGTGGGGGTGAGTGCGTGAGATGCCATTTCCGTTGGCCTTGTCATATCCATCTCGATCTGGCTGCCTGCAGAATTGTCACACCAAATTTTGGCTTTACTTTTATTTTGTCATCTTTGTCCCTCTGTTTGTTGTTTTACACTGACTAAGGGTATCATGATTTCGACTGGATTTTTGGTATCAAAAACAGCCAGGGGATATATTCATGTCCACTTCTCTGCTTGCTTCTGTACAAAGTAGTCCCATAGTCGTAAGGTTACTGCCAAACACTTTGCCAAATCCAAATCGAAGATAATCCAAACAAACTTTAAAAATTACAGATTTAGGGTATCTAAAGCATCGGTACCACGCTTTTCTTGTTTTCTTCTTGTTTTTGCCATCATGTAGCACATTTAGGACTCAGCCTTCGACCCACTCAAACGGCAGCCCTTTTGACATTTTGCTCCAGCCGCAGGCCGTGGCAGCGATGGCAGTAGGGGTCTTAGCCTGTCATGTCGTTTGATCTTTTATTGTGTTTGTTTTACGAGGCGCCGTAAATCCCTTTCAAATTGCAAATTCTTTATGTTCGAATTTTTGGGGCTCTCGCGTAAACACCCCTCTACCACCCATATGAATAATATACATATACGAGTATATATACATATGTGTATGCTTCGATTTGTATTTATTTGTGAATTCCATTCGCAATTTTATGATTATTATTTTTCGCCTCTGTTTCCGCATCTTTATGCGTACATATACATTTTTTGGGGATTTTTCCCAGTCACGCAGGATAAGTGAAAGTGAGTGTGCCCTGCCATGTGATGTCGCCAGCGGCATTGTCACTCCTATATTTTACACCTCATGGAACCACGCCCACTGGAACCACTGGCCATGTCACTTTTCACTTTGACGGGGCTCGGGCCGCGGGACGAGGGCGGGCGCGCTACCCTGGTGAGTGATAAAAATTTATTGAATCGAAAACAATAAATATTTGATTTGATTCATTTCGTCGAGCATCGCTCGAGTGTGTCTGTGCCAGTTGGCGCAGTTTGCAGCTCATCATTCACTTGCGATTGATTTCGTGACGTGTCCACTTGGTTAATTGAAATAGAACATTTTTTATAGGCTCCAAATTGCTGGGATGGGACGACACCGAATGGATGATGGCCCATTAACAAAAATGAAAAGAAAGTTGCCTTACATTTTTGGGTCAAAGTGTAATTAACTTTTGGGGCACGCCCTCATTTGCAGCCCATCAAGAAGATGAAGGAACGAATTAGGAGAAATCCCCACAACATGGAGAAAAATACCAGCAAGGACACGGCGGAATAAAAGGCCAAAATCCCAACCATTTCAACGCCTATTACAACTGCAAATGAACCCATAAACCCATTTAAGCAATGCCCGGAACACGGAACACGAAAACTTTTGCAAGACGACGACTGGCATGGGGCCCCCGTCCAGTCCAGCCTTTCTGATTATTGCTCAACACTTGAAAAGTTTTTTGTGCGGGGCCGGCTTACGACCGACCTGGGCTTACTGGCACCCACATGCGCCAAGGTACGAGTGTATCGCATCCGAGACAGCGGCAAGGCCGGCACTTTGAATAGAAGATAAAAATGTTACGTGCCCGTGTCGGGCGCTGAATGAAGAAATATTTCTGTTATCGCAGTGAAAAGATGTTTCGTGCTCTTCGTGTTTACCTTGGCCATTGTTGGTCCTACTCCTGATTCGCCATGTCCATGCCCATGCCCATGCCCATGGGAACAAAGTCACAGCCTTACCAATTTCTTCCGCTTTAGCATTTAAATGAGCAAACTGCTCAAAGGCAAGTCGAAAAATGCTCCTTTGTGTTGGAAACGATAGGGACAGCGCAGCTCCAGCGCTAAGCATATGCAATAGAAATACCGGAGATTGAAAACTGAGCCAGAATAGACAACAGATGCCCAGACGAGGTCGAGGACGAGTTGTGGTGGCACAAGCGTCCACCAGCGTCACTCAAGTTACAACAAAAGGAATCCAGGGTGAGCGTGTCCCTTCCCGGATTTCTATTCGCATACATTTTTTCTTCGTTCTCCCGTTCTTGTTGGCCTTCTCCTTCTCTCAGCCTTTGTGCAACATCATCAACAAATCGTCAATAACACTTGACACTCGTTCTGGATCCTCGACCCTTTTGGCCCGAACCAGGCCAACCAGTTGTGAACTTTTTTAAGAAATTACTTTTTCGGCTCTCCGATAAACGGTGACCCTAAAGGAGGAGATGCCTGCGCCTAGATCTCCCCCATCGTCCCTGTCTGTTGGTGGCTGCTAAGAATTTGCCACACATTGAGGCAGCCATCGAGTCATTGGAGCCGTTGTCAAAGGCAGCCAGGCGAGGCAGACGAGCCAACAAACAAAAAAGAAAAGTTTCGGTATCCCGGAACCTAAACTTACCGCCGAAACCATGGCAATGGGGGCACAAGAAGAGTACCTTCAACGTTTTGACCTTGATGAATTTTCCACGGCCTGACTGATAAGTACTTCTGCCCTTGCCTGACCCGGCCGCCAAATCAACGTGAAATGAATAAGAACCAAACTCAAATAGTTCAATCAGACGAATCTTAAATACTCTAAGATTGCGTGTTTTTTGTTACCACATATAAATATTAAAACATCAGCTTTTTCTTAATTTTATTCATGTGAATGTTAATAAACTTTCGGTAAAGGTGATTTTTCTAAGATTATGTGAAAACATTTTAATATCTGGTTTTGATGAATGACAACAATACTCGTAAGCATAAAACAATAACTTGCTAAACTGATCCTCTGTTCAACCAAACTATCCCATCCAATAAACATATGTACATACAAAATGAATGTTCCTCCAGGAAGGGTACCAAAAAATGTGCATAAATAAAGTAAGAGAAGTGATGGAGGAAACTTTTTACTTTAATTATTTGTCTCCTTTTGTTGTGTTTGAATTTTTTGTGCTGCGCTCTTGTCCTTCCTTTTCTGTTTGCCTTGCTGATTCCAGTAGATGTTTGGTTTCCTGTCGCTGGCAGCATTTCCATTCCATTCCGTGCCGTACTCGTACGCCTCATGCTTAGTTTCTACTGATTGCGAGAGAGGGGGGTAGCCGTGACGGCGGATATGCAACATGTTTGAAATTCTACGAGCGTTGCTCACGTCCTTTTTCACTTTTATTAGTGTATATCTGTTGGGGCCCCCTGTACAGAGTGTGGGTGTATGTGTGTGCTTCGTAGGGGAGCTAAATTGAATGTCTTCCCTGGTTCTCTGGTTCCCTGTATCGAAGGTCTATCTAAGGCGCTGTCTCTTTCTCTGCCATTTGACAATGGTTCTCTATTTCAACCAGCACGTTAATGTCTCGCCCCGGCCTTTGCCCTCGTCTTCTGATAGTGACGCTCATATCCGTGAAATGCAAATGTATGCGTGCCTCTTGAACATTATGAATAATTCCGGTTAAGATTCCTTTTCTGCCATTTTCCGTACCGTTTTTGCCCATTCTCATTCTCATTCTCATTCGCTTTCGCATTCGCATTGTGCTCTCTTTGCCGTGGTGCTCCACCTGAGCATAAGTAGTTGTTGCTTGTTAAGCGACTTGTTTTGTTCTTGCTGCTCATTCTCATTCTGGTTCCCACTGCCATTGTAGTTCATTCTCGTTCGTTCGTTGTCGTGAGCTGTGACATTTATTATGCAAAGCGGAAAGCAAAGTAGCAGACAAGCAGACAGGCAGACAGGCAGCCCGGGCAATCGGCAGCCGCCTAGGAAGCGAAGCTCTGGAAAAACGTTGTGGTTTGACACCCGGCCCGGGAGCGATGATTAAACCAACTGCCCCCCAGCCCGGATCCGATAAACGAGGCGACAGGCAGCAGCAGGCGGCAGCCGGAATGAATCCTATCCGATCCGATCCGGTTGCCCATGCATTTCTCATTATTTCCGCTACATTTACCGACTTTTGAATTTTGATTAACGAAAGGTGATAAAAAGGTCTTTCGAGCTGTGGAGCTCCAATTTAATTTGGGTGAAAGGCCTCCGCCTCTGCCATCTGACACGTTTTCAATTCGAAACGAAGATGGGCCGCCCGAAGTGAATGTGGGCTCTGCGTTTCTGGCTCCGTCCCTTGTGGCCTGTTGTGGCCTAATTCGAAGGCGTCAAATTGATGGCCTGCCATTAAATCACACATTCTCACACACACAGGGCAGGAGGGGAAAACCGCAGTCTTGTCACCCACTGCGGTTTCCGCTGGGTCAGGGTTAATCAGTGGCGGTGTGGAGACGGAGACGCAGACAGAGGAATGAATTATGCCAGCGGCTGAAAAACTATGACAACTCTCGAGTTGGTGGTATTGGTATTTGTCTTTGTGATTAATATATTCACATCATTACGATCATCAAAAATAATTTACTTTCGTCCATTGTAAAGCAACGGGGATTGTGAATTACTTTCCATCAAATTCCGCTCAATTATACTAAGTGACACCAGAGGGGCGACACCAACAATGGTGGCTCTACTATTAATAATAATAGAGTACGCCCTGGCACTCTCCCTCTCAGTGCCCCACCCAATTAGCTCAAGTATAATGGAGTGTATGTGTGTGTGTGTGTGTGTGTGTGTGTGTGAGTGTATCTGGGTGTGTGTTTGCGGCAAATGTCGCCGGGATAATTGAAAATTAATTATGTTGACATATTTGGAAAGTGATTGTTGAGATGGCGACTCGTTGATGTTGATGCCCGCGCCATATAATTTCCCAGCCGGCCAGGAGCGCAGACAACCGGCCAGGAGCGACTGACTACTGGCCACAGGCCTTGTGGCAAATTAGCCATCCCCAGCGGGATGGGTATGGCATACTGCTGTCCTGGCCCTAATAGAAGCCTGTCAGGTGGCCATTCATTTGGTGATGGCGCGCCGAAGCTTTGTCCCTCGATTCGGGGCCACGTGATGACTGGGACTGACTCGATGGGCGGTTAACTTTTTATACCCGGCACATTGTTTTTTTGTTTATTGAGCTTATAGATTTATCAGCATGGACAACGGGGTTGAAGTGGCCATATATTTCTGTATGTTTGTGCTTAATAATGATAACTAACAGAGTTTTGTTTTCTCCCAATCGAATGTACAGTTCCATAAAACCGCTCTAAGTGGGGGCACACCATAGTCTGTATACGGATTAAACTATTCTACAGTGTTCGTTTGTTATTTCTCCTTTACACGACACAAAGCATTTGGCTTTAATTGATGAAAGCAGGTAACGGCTTTAACCATGGCTTTGACATTTCAGCTTATTATGACTTTAAGCGTTGCACAGCGCGCGGCTCTCTGCGGTTCGGGACAAAGGATGCAGCATGCGAGGGAAGCATGAATGGCAGGGCAGAAGACGAGTCGGAAGGAACCAAGGCAACTGCTCCTCCGACCGTTCATTATGCGTCTGGGCTTCCGTGTGCCGCTTGTGTGTGCTCTGTGTATGTGTGCGTGCTGCCTTGTCAATGTCTGCGTGTTTATCAGTGTGTGTGAGCAAACATAAAGACGGAAATGCAAACCAACTGGCAACAGCAAGAGAAACAACGAGCGAACAACGGCCACGGGAAAAAGGCAAATGTGAAAAGAGCGAAATAATAATTTCTAAAGAGCAGAAGTTAGGTTTGCATAAATAACGACAGTTTTGTTCCCATTTTGTTTGCATACTAAATGCAGTTGCTGCTTTCAAGACAAACACCACACCACTCCCCACTCCCCCGCACCACTCACATTAAAGCTAACCACTGGACCGGGACCGGGTGCGGAAACAGCCCTAAGGTTTTGCCCCAGGGACTAAGAGATTAAAGAGCTGCCCTTATTTCAGCGCCAAGTGGTCAGTTCTCTTCAGAGAAGACTGAAACACGTAGTCAGCACTCCCGCTATAGAATTCCCTTAACTCAACAGGCGAAAGGAAAATCAAAGTACTTGTATATTCAAAATTGTGGATCCAATGGGTTGTTTCCATGTCCATTAAACACCGAGGAAGACTGCACCCATATTTAAATTAAGTATTTGGATTTTAGGTAGTATTAGTAAAATTAAATAGAATTTACTTTGTTCAGGCCAGCAGCAAATAATTGCCGCGCACTGTGCCCACTCCGTGCTCTCCGGTCCCAACTCGCTTGCGCGCTCGGAGGGGCGCTCGGAAGATCTCCACGATCCACAATCCACGATCCACACGGCGCTCACGGCAGCTAAAGCATAGATCATAAGACTTAGAGTTTTAGTGACGTTTTCACCCCCGCTTCAAACGGCCGATCTACCGCGCGACCCCCCCAAACAAATACACACATTGATATGTTATATTTACCACGCAACAAAAATAATTTTATCCCGATTCGAGTATTGGGGTATATTAGCAATGTGGTGAAAATGGATGTTCTAACGTCCAGAAGGAAGCGTTTTAAAGTATATATATTCTTGATCAGCATCAATAGCCGAGTCGATTGAGCCATGTCTGTCTGTCCGTCCGTCCGTCTGTCCGTCTGTCCGTCTGTCCGTCCCTATTAGCGCCTAGTGCTCAAAGACTATAAGAGCTAGAGCAACGACATTTTGTATCAGACTTCTGTGATATGTCAACAAGTGTATTTCAAAACTTCGCCCAGCCCAGTTCTGCCCCCAAAAATTACGAAAATCTTTGTATCCACAATTTTAAAGATACGAGAAAATTAAAAACGCAGAATCGTAGAAAATGAATTTATCTTCCAGACTGCAGAATCTGAATTGGCATCGTATCATTATTATAGCCAGGATGAAGAAAAACAATTTCATTTTTTTCTCGCCCTGTCTCTCTCAACACACCGTATCATAGCCGGCTTTGCATAGCGCAAAACATTAGCGCCTAGATCTCAGAGACTATAAGAGCTAGAGCAACCAAATTTTTATCCACACTGCTGAAATATCGGACCTTGACGAGTTTGTTTCAAAATTTCGCCACACCCCTTCCGGCCCCGCAAAGGACGAAAATTGGAGCATCCACAGATCTCAGAGACTATTAGACCTGACTGTCGAGCTCTCACTGCTACAAAACTATTTGTAATTTTTCACTGCAGAACTCACTGTTACAAGTGTATTTCTTTTTTTAATTTTCTCGTTGCTACAAATGTGTTTCAAAATTTCGGCCCACCCCTTCCGCAGCCTTAAACAACGGCGGATCTGTGGCAACCACAATTTTGAAGATAGGAAAAATTAAAACGCACAATTATAGAGAATGGCCATATCTACCAAATTGCCGTTTGCCGAATCTAAGATCGGATTATTATTATAGCCAAAAGTAACAAATCAATTTGCAGTGGTTACGCACGCCCGTCGACACGTTCTGACTGATTTTCTCAATCTCTCTCGCACGCATTGATTTGTCGTTTAATGTATAATATACTATTATCGGGTATAAATGTAGAGTTGGACGGTCGGACATCCACTCACAACGTTCCCCCCCGTTATTTCTTTTGCGACGGCTACTAAAACACCACTGGCTAAACAAATTTCGTCGTTGGAGAAATGAAAATTAAATCCGCCCCACTACAAACACTTAACAAAGAAGTATTCTTAATACGGCCCATATTTAATCTAAATATGAAAATATTTAATTTAAATATGAAATACACGTATTTTTAATATAAATTATATTTTAATTAAATATTTTCATACTCTCAAGTCGAATTTATGTTATTTCTAAGTGTGAATATTTTTAATCTTGGGTTTTTTTCTATGGGTGGTACGGTGTAATATTGATTTTCGTCTCAGATTCTGCGGAAGAATGGATTCTGTCTTCTTCCTGTTATTTTCTGTCAGATTTTTACCATTCGTATTTCTGAATTGAGTAATAGATAATAGGGTATTTTTCAGTTGTTTGAGACTTTATTTAAAAGGACTTTGGGTGTTGTTCTGAACAACTCTGAGCCAAGATTAACTAATCCCAGTTGATCCAGATAAACATCCCAAATACAATACATTTGAATAAATACTTGAGCGCAAAGAATCTCGTTTCAAACGAATTGGTAGGCAAGAGCTGACTAGCTACTCCACATAGATCTAAGTAAGTACATTAAAAAATTAAATTAAATTTGTATATATTATACAAATTGCTCTGCAAAGATAGCCCACATTTTCAGCTGGTCTATTAATACGCGGGCATATTACAATGTTGGCATGTGCCCCACTCCATCTTTTAGATGGAAAACAGACAAACAACTAATAAACCTTTGCAAAAAGACAAAAAAAACTACCCAAAACGGTCTGAATGTGGCATTTCCTTGCTGTCCCCGGCCATCAAAACAAACGCATTTCGAGACTAACGCGCAAATGTCACGCAAGCCCTGTTTTATTTGAGCATTGCACTGTGCCTGCTCTGTCCTGGAATGCGAGCCACACGTACCCCATACCTCCTGAGGGCACATTGCCACACGTACCAACAGTCCACCCCCTTTACCCACTCGATACGGATCCGGAACCATGACGCTATCAGGCGGAAGTGGCACATGCAGCCGACCGCGCACTGTTCACCACTCAATCGCAAATCGCGAAATACCAAAAATAGGACGAAAAGAATTTGAGTCCAGCGATGCGTTGCTCGGCAATTATGGGTCTGAATAGGCGCCAGTACAGGGTTGGCAAAATATCGAAGCAATTAGTAGTCGCGATTATAAGACAGCAGGAGGTTTTATATTTAACAATACCAATGTTACAGTGCCAGTACCCCAAACATTCGCTGCAATTATCGACTCGAACTTTACACATTATTTCCCAGGCCCTACGTCCGCTTTAACCTTTCAGTACAGTAATTATTATGTGGGTTAAACGCTTCTACAACCCTACACCCAACACCCTACACCCAGAGCCACACAGCAACCCATTGGCAGAGGCGTGATGTGTGCGCTTCGAGAGGTGGACAGACAACGACACACATTCAGCCAGTGTGGCAGTGTCTTTTTATACCCGGTACTCATAGAGCAAAGGGGTATGTTGTGCCACGTCTAATGTATGCAATAGGTCGATGGAAGCACTTCCGATCCTATAAGGTATGTATACTCGTATACCTCCTCACCTTTCCTAAGGCCATTACTGTCGGTAGCCATATGTTTGTTGTTCAAACTTCTGTGATTTTCGCTTCTATGGCGTGATATGGAACACAGCTTCACGTAGGTATAGATGTAAAGGATATCTCATAGTCGGAATACTGACTATAGCGATGGTTCATGTTTTTAAAGAATTATTTCAATGGAGGGACCGCTTCTGCCTCTTGGGCAGGCACTGAGCCAAACCGTAGCCTCCGCATGGCCTGTCAGTGAACCAGTCACTCGTTCAGTCAGTCAGGCAGTCAGTCAGTCAGTCAGTCAGGGAGTCAGGCAGTCAGCCAGTCCGTCAGTTTGTCAGTTTATCAGTCAGTCAGGCAACCGCTCGGCGATGTGCCTCGGCAGTGCCGACAATCTGACGTCATCTGCAGATTGCGTGGCCGATTCAATAAAAGGGTTAAGTGTCTTTTGCTTTTTATGTTCACTTTTCATTAGTAAATAAAAATCGATATGTGAGCGAGTGGGCCCCGTCTTTGTCTTACTGGAAGCCGAGGCGCCTTCGAACCATCGTTTCTCACGGTCGCTCCTGGCCTTGTGCAAAAGCGAGAGATCCTCATGTCATCTTTAGCTCGGGCCTCGTCCTGAGCCTCAGGCACACACAAAAGTGTGTATTTTTTTGCCAGGCTTTATGATTGTCGGTTCTTATGCTGCGAATGCTGCTGGCAAATTATTATGAGACGCCTCGAGCAAATAAACTTGACAAACATTTCAATCAAAGGGAGACCCAAAGTTCCTCCTGTCAGCGGCAGACATAAATTTAAAGCCACGCGGCGTATGCGCAATGTCAACGCACAAAGGCAAACATTAATATTTACTTAGCCGCACCGTCAGCGGCAGACAGCGGCGGCAGGTGCACAATTAAACAACATTTTCACTCACAAAAACATTAATTAATTATGGTTTTTTTGGTTGGCTAAAGCAAAGAGGCGCAAAACAACGAAACAGCAAAACACCGGAAAACCCAAGGCAAACATTTGAAGTGACTCCGGCTTCATCAAAGACGTGACGGGGGCATGGGCATGGGGATTGCTGGGAATACGAGTAGAATGCAACCGAATAGCCATGTCCAACCATGGCCACGCCCACGACTGGCGCTGGCGCTGGGGCAAACATTTGCGCATTTCTTTCGCGGCTGCGTTTTCCCTTTTTCTGGTCGGGACTGAAAGGGACTTGAGGGAATTTCATCGCGCATAATGTGCCGCATTGCGGTTTTTCCTTAGCCGTGGCAAGAGTTGCTGCTTGCTCAACGCCGCAGGACAACACACACACACACACAGACAAACAGAGTCTGGTGGAAGCCAAGTTACTTACTAAACTGTCTGTGAGTGTGAGTGTGAGAGTCGCGATGTGTGAGGAGAGTTGAGCTGAATTTTGAGCATAAACGGCATAAAATATGTGAGCAATAAAACAGACGATTGAAATGCTCAAGTCGGAAACTTTTGCGAAAATGCCTTTAAGCGCCATCGGCTGCAGCATTGGAAGGCTGCTCCCGCACGAGTCTATATCTGTGCGAGAGTGGCCTCCATGGGCTTGATTTATGCCACATCCACACACAGACATACATATGCCGATGTCGATGTCGATGCCACACATTTCCCGTGTGTCTGTGTGTATGTGTATGTGTGTGTTTAAGCCGGTGAATGGGCGCCATTGAAGCCAAGCTGGCAGCCCGACTGCCTATGAATTGCCTGTTTTAGGCTGAGCTCCTGGCTCTTGGCTCCTGCTTCTTGGTAGACACATCACTCGAGCTTGGGCTTGGGCTTGGGCTTCCATTCACATTTATTTCACCGACTTTTCAAAGGCCGCCTGCCAACAAACAACTACGAATTTATGCATGTGTGTGCTAGTCTATGGCTTTGGCAAAAGTGTTTGAATTCAGGGAATTAGATGACTTGCCGAAGCTGTCTTGCCAAGATTTTGCTTTCAACTATTTCATCTATTTGTTTGGCTGTCCAATTTTCGGCAAACAAAATGCCAGGCAAACTCTCCTCTCCTCACAATTCTATGAAGAACAGACCTTGCGGCTGCCTCTACACTTCACTTCATTTTGTCTTCTCTGCCCTTGTGCATGCATCAGAAATTATTTTCGATGTTGTATTTTTAGTACACAAGCTGCCATAACAATAATAGCAGTAGCAGTAGCAGTAGCAGCAATAGCTAAACCCACAAGAGCAACAAAACTCCGTCCGCCTTTCAGCGTGTCGGTCTATCTCTTTATAATTTCGTTCGCATTTTTGATGAGCGATGAAAAGTATGCTCCCATTTTGGACGCTACCCCACAGGCAAATGTCTGTAATCTAATTTTAAAACGAAATTACATGAATAAAATGTGGAAAATTTTGCCAAAAATTGTTTGATTGCCGGTTGCAAGAGCATAAAGGATAAGAATTTAAAATAGGTTTAATGAAGGGTTTTGAATACAACAAATTTGAATGAATTGTTCACATAATTTGCCAAAATTGTGGCAAAGAGCTATTTTACAGAGCCTAAGCCATAGTCTGTTATGCTTCTATCCAGAAGAGAAAAAATCCTTAGAGAAATCAAAAACATAATAAATAAATTGGAAACAACTAATATATTTGTATCCATTATCTACATTAATGTATGCTATTAAACACCAGAATATTTTCAGATTTAATAGAATCGGCAAGTGCACTTCAAGCTTCTACCATTTCCATCTTTTTTTCTCCTCGACTACTTATTGCCCAAACGCCTCTAGCCACTCTTCAAAGCTTGTTTCGTTTTAAAACTGTGATGATTACGAGAAATTAACGCGTTGGTTGGCTCCCCACCGATCTAGAGCGACAGACTGGCACACGACTGACTCGCTCGTAAAGCGTCAAAGTGGTATCGTTAAAAAAGAAGCGTAAAACAGCAGAGCTCATCAACTTACTTGGAATTAATCAGCGACATTGGACGCAGCAGAGCTGCATGCATTTTTCATGGGTTCGCTTATGCTCGTAAATGTCTCTATCTGTATCTCTATGTGGGTCGTCCAGGACGCGTTGCCGGTCGCCGTATCTGAGGCTCTGTTTGTCTCTGGCTGTGGGGCTTGAGAGAGCGCGTGCATCGTTAACAGCTTAATTGCTGGCCCATTCACACACAGTTGACGTCATCCCAAGCGTCGAGGCGGGATGGATGTGATGGGGTCTAAATCCCAGCTTCCTGCTGGGCTTCGCTATGCCTTTGTTCCCCTACTTTGTTTCCTTCTATTTGTGTTTCTATATGTTTGGAGGAGCGCTTTTTACGTTGTGCAGCTAATCCGTTGTCGTGTGGGGCGCGATGGAATTCTTAGGCCCCGACTTGGTGGTACTCCTGGGGTTCCCTTCACCTTATTGCGAGGTAGGGCATAGCCACGCGTGCTTTCACTTATGCATACAAAATCCACAACAGAGCAGACCGAGCCGAGCAGCTGCTTTCGCTTATCGCTTAAGCACTTGATCCGCCGAGAGGCATAAAGACATTACATGACAAAGCGATTTGACGCGATTCGCACGGAACTCCGCAACTCTCGGGCACACTTTTCTCCATAGGTAAACGAAAATGTATATATGCGTTCTTTTGTAAGAGGAAAACTCGCGTGATTCGTTATTTCCGTTCAATTACAATGCCTACCGACTAGACACACTCAATTTAATAAACGAAACACTTCTTGATGGAATTTTATTTAAAAATATTTCTGTTTTTTTTGTTAAATCGTATAATAATTTCACTTGAAGATACTTTCGTTTGCTTGATAAATTTAGCACTTGAAATACTTTGATATGAATATTTAGATTGTGATTCTAAGAATACATTTATTTATTTCTTATATTAGTAAAATAAATTCAGACTAGATTTGATATGTATCGTTAGAGTTATGACTTTAATTAAATTTTTCCTTTAAATTAAACGCATTGTTCTTGTCTTTTTATTTAATTCATCCTTTTTTTATTGGAATTGTTGGATTTAATTTTCCTGAAAAGAGAAGAAGAAATACAGAGATTACAAAAATATTCAATACATTTATCCATTAAATAATTATTTAGAAAATAATTTGTGGCTAACTAGCATAATTCCATACAATTGACAGCCTAATTAGTCACATGGAATGCCATTCAACCCAACCGTATTGGCCATTGCCATTCCATTAGCCCATTATCTGGCGGCGTCTGCACAGTTCCACATGTCTCGTACGTAACTGAAACAACTAGGATTAGGACCCTTATGGGGCAGGAGCTTCCAAGCTTTTTACACGTGGGGTTGTAATTACATCAGAGCCGAGATTTTTCTTTGCACCTCAAGAACAGCAACCCGACAAAAAAAACACAACCATATGGGGTATAATTAGAGCATAATTACAGCTCGACTAATACTCGAGTATCAGACAGAAGGCAGCAGGAGAAAAGAAAAATTAGCAGTCTGAGAAAAAGAGAGCGAGAGCGAGAGCTCCTACAGTCGGTCATCTATTAAGTATAATCAACGCCACGGCAAGCGGAAATAGACAGATTTCCGGCTATTAAACGCCCAACAGAGCGGCAAAGACGCTCACGGCCGGCTCTCAGCTGACTGCACTGAGAAAAACCACTTTTAGGTAATTCTCCGAAAGCAAATTGAAGGTTTATTTACACATCATGATTTTTTTGTGGCACAAATTAAATTCAATCATGCTTACATCTCCTTTAAAACTTAAAGCATATATAGTTTCAAATTTCAATTAATTTTGTTTCACTCTAGTATCAGCAGTACATACATACATATATACAGTGCCGCTCAACTGAATAGGTTCAACAATTTTCAAAAGTCAAACCGCTATATCTTTTCTCTTACCGATTTATATGAAATAAAAAATTTTTGCATAGATTGATTCATTATTAATATAGCAAGAAATTTGTGGTTTCCAGGACACGTTTTAAAGGCTATTTATTAATTTTTTTTGCAAAAACATTACAAAAAATGCCTATTTATTTTAGCTCAACTGAATAGGTTCCATTATTGCATTTTAACGTCTATATCTTAGTTAACGAAAAAACCGTGTAAAAAAAACCGTGTAAAAAAAGACATTGATCGTATACGCAAAAAACGAAAGAGAAACAAATATGTACATATTCCCTTTATGCTTTTCTTGTTTCCGTTTGTTTTCTAGCTGTTTGTGAGCTGTGTGTGTTTTTATATATTTCTGTTGTTATTTTGAACCGTGTTAAATGGAATAAAACCGTGTGAAAAAATTAAATTGTTTGATTTTCAAACCGTGTTATTTCAAAACCGTGTAAAAAAAGACCGTGTAAAAACAGAATTAGGTGTAATTGGTTTTTGTTGAACTATAAAATTTTGCTACAAAAAAAAAGAGTTTTGTTCAGTGTAATGTTAAAGAAATTTCAGTTTTATTTGTATAGCAAGAAATGCGTTGAAAAATGTACTCGTAAATAACAATTAAAGTCTGGAAAACATTTAAAGTATCAGTTGGTTTCGTTCAGTGCAAGAGTTTTGGAAATTCAAAAATTAATATATTTTATAATTAGCTAATGCAAAAACTGAACATCAGTAGTTTTCCGCTAAGTGTAGTCCTAGAGAAACCCTACGAAATATGTGTGGAATAAATTGAAAAAAAAAGAAATGTTAATTAGCTGTAATTTGCTGGCAGCACGACCAGGAGGGCAAGTAGAGAAGGTGGCATTGAGCCAAAATGCGTAGGTGCCTCTTGACATTGACACACACTACTGTAACACCGACTCCCGACACACTCACACACACACCAACACAGCAGGTGTTGCCTTAATGATGTAATGCTCCCCCCTTTGGGGAGCCCTGCCAGCCAGTCCCATGCCCATATCCATCCACATCCGCCTTGTACCTCACATTACTGAGTGGCCTGGCCTGGCCCTGCTCCTCCGGTACGACTATACCCATAAACCGGTGAGCTCATTTATTAACATAAACAGTTCATTTGTATTAAACTGACAGTCGCAACATGAGAACATGGGAGCAAAATCAGGGGAGTGGGAGTGGGACTGGGATCGGTAGTTGATAGGCGATAGCCGGATACAATAGTTGAGAGCGGGCGTGGCCTTGCCTAGATACTAGCTGGAGAGCTTGGGGGCATATTCAAACTGTCTTTGGCTTATTCGTACATGAATGCAAAACATAAACTTCGATTAGCAGGGAACAACAGCAAGCAGCCAACAACAAACAACATACAACAAACAACAAATAGCTAATGGCGACCATCAAAGTGGCAGTGCCAGAAAATGAAAGGAAAATACTAGCATGAGCATATCATTCTGAAACTAAATATGCCCTTTGTGTGTGTCACTATCGAGTTCCTTGTTGTCCAAACAGTTCACACACTTGGAATGCTCATTGGGGGCGCTCTCCGGTTGGCAACATGAAACGTGAATTCGTTGTTCAACTCGCAGCAATTTCATTTTCGTTACATTCGTTTGCTGAATATTTTTTATTATTTATTTTTTTGCCATGTTTCGCCTGAACACGCGATATGGCAATTGATAAAACACCGGGTATTCGATATTTTCCCCCACTCCCAACGACAGGCTGGCTCAGTCATCGTTAAGGTATTCATTCCCTATAAACCGGATTCGCATTTGCCTTGTTTCATATTTTATTATTATGTGCAATAAATATGTTTGTGTGTGTGCCAGCGTTTGTTTCTTTTATTTGAACTAAATCATTAATAATGTCATGTTATTTGCATTTTACTAATTTTGAGCAACGAGAGAACACTGATTTATTACGATTTGTGGTAGAAGCCAAATAATGACCTATATTTATGGCCCGTACACGTTAAGCCTGAAAAAAGGCCGTCAATTGAAACATGTACACTTTCTGAACAGTGTATAAATATTTAAAACAAATCTAAAACTCTTGGATATGGTTGCATCTGGTCGATGGTTTTTATTTTTTTTATCATCTTTTTACTGCAATAGGATTTGTTTTTTAGGAAAGCAAAGTTGCGGCCAAAAAGTTAAATGTAACAGTCTATCATCTTGGCTGTTTGTGGATAAGTCAGTCAAGTAAAGATATTTAGGCTTATCTGAAAATGACTAGTATTTGGATATTGCTTTAAACATATATCCGAATAAAGAGAGGGACATTTTCGAACATTTGCACTTCAGAAGAAGTGAAATGTTCCGCATCATTTTGCGGTATTCAAAAACTCTGTCAATAGATCAATAACATTACCTATCTGTAAACACACCCATTGTGGATTCCTTTAAAATATGATGATGCATAGCCCTTACATACAATAAATCATGTTCCTTTCGGTACGTCCTAATGGAGTTCGACTTTAGTTTTTCCGAATTTTTCAACACAAAAAAGGGACACATTGACGGACCGAAAAAACATAAATGGCCCGCGGCCGCGTCTCGATCTCGACATGGTTTTGTTTTCATTGAACACGTGAAACCCAGGAGTAGCGATGAGTACAATGGGACGACACGGTGTGTAAAAGGAGTAGGACGAAGAGTTATGGCTGTATGACGGCAGTGGCAGCAGCAACTGCGGTGTAGTGTGGCAACTGCTGCTGCTGTTTCTGCTGCAAGTGTGTCGTAAATTTTGATAAAATTGTCTGAAATTTAATTACGGCCTGGCCTATCTCGAGGCTGCAGTTGATGCAGCTGCATTTCAATTCAAAAACATGGCAGAAGCCTCAGACCCGAGGCATTCTATCAGGTAATTTATTGTGGTAGTACGTCAAGAGCAGGAGTGCTGATGCAGTAGCAAAAGCAGACCGCAATTCAGTTCTAAAAATCTAACCCATATAGCATTACACAGATATCACTTACATGGCCAGCGATGGCGATGGCGTCGGGGAGAAGCAGCTGCATTTTGTTGGTTAGCGACACGTCCCGCGGATACACCGACACGGCCAGAATGCGGAATACACCCCCGGATATGTGTATGGAGATAATAGGGCAGCTAAACCGACATTTTTGGCTGCCAGCTCAACGAACCGCGACGCGAACACGGATACGGGATCGGGTACGGCTACGGGTAAGGATACGGCTACGGGAACGGACACCGGGCGGACGAATACGAATGGTGGTGGTGGGGGGATGGATGTAGCGACAGCGTAGGTGTCAGTGTTTTAGTTGCGGCAGGGGCACGTTGCAAGTGGCACGTTGTGAATTTGCAACTAGCCGTTGGATTTGCGGCTTTAGCACAAACTCAATCTGCGTGGACCGAGTCCGAGGTGGTGCCACAATGGCGGAAGTAATGCCAGCCAGCGGTTGCACTCGCTCTGGTCATGTTGATGCCACACACAAACACACATACACTAGGGCACACACAAGGACACACAGTGGCACCCACTTTAAAACTCTATCTCGGAGCGGGTGTCAGGCGTATATTGTAAAACTGTAAATGAATTCCGTGTGTACGTATAGCCTGTGGCTGTGAGGAAGGATCTCAAAGAGGTTCACTTCTGGCCACGATATCGTTATCCTTTCGGGCTAGTATTCTCTCGGGGCTGAGGCAACCGCGCGATGCGTGTTCATTGCTTGACTGCGGCAAACTGACAGGCGAGAAAGCGCGCCGTTTGCCTTGCCGTTGCCGTGCCGTTACCGTTGCCTAGGTCGTGTTTCGGGGGCCCGAGCACGGACTCCGAGCCGGATAAAAGCGAATGAAGAGAAAGTTACGGCTAAGAGAGCCGTGGTCCTCTCTTTGTTGGTGCTTTCAGCTTGGGCCAGACCGAAACGCCGCTTAAAGTCAATGTTGGCACTGCGATTAGGGCCTTTCGGCCTGGCCCTATTTTAGGTTCTGCTACGGTTTGCGCTTCAAATTCAATTTGGCCACTCTCACGATGGCTGCTGCAATTTTCGGGCAGCACTCAAAGACCGGCACGGCACCCACTCGGACTCCCACTCCCCCACCTCTACAGCAGCGCCCACACAAACACCTCGGCACATGCAAAGTATGGCCTAACAATTGGGTCAATTGGTCATGGCTGTCAAGGTCTTAAACTTTCGTATTTATGGCATGCCAGGCATTGTAATTTTTACTTTAATTTGTTGAAAAAAAATGGGGAAGGGAAAACCTCTCATTTCAGCCCGGAATGCTGCTGATGGCATCTCGATGACGCTGGGGCTGCTAGGGTGAGAGGTGGAATCAGTGGGTGGCAGAGTGCCAAGTGGCTGGCTGCGTGCGTTGCATGTGCTGCAATTTCCGCCATAGTCGCGTGCTTCCGCTTACAAGCCTGACCTCGGCACGCCGCAACGTGGGCCAATGGCAGGAATGTGGCAGGAGACCCGCCTGGACAGCACTTAAGTATCTGTTGCCAACAAAGTGACACCCTCCAGATAATATCCGCAACTTGCGGTCGCCATTCGAGACACACACATATTTAGCTTCCCCCAAGGGGTGCGTGGATGGCCGGTGGCAGGCAGCTAAATAACGGTATTGATAATAACTAGTTGCTCGGGCTGACAGTAGGGGACATAACGTAAGCCAAGAAGCAGCAGCAGCAACTGCGAGTAGATGGTGAGCAAGGGAGTGGGCCTGAATCTATACATTTAAGCGATATCCATACCGATAAAAATATATCAAAAATAGTATAGCATGGGTTTGACATTATAATATAGATTATAAAAAGTATTTTCATACCATCACCTGCTTTAATTTGTTGGACTAAATGGATTCCTCATATAGCTCGTATGGAGACATATGTACATAGAACGAATACCCCAGACAAACTCGTAAATGTTATATATAAAAGTTAATAATAAATCCTTTAGGGATCTGCAGCCGCTTGTCGAATCGATAATTAGGATTTGTCGCTTACTTTTTTTGTATGCTGTTTTTATGGGAGTAGCCACCGCTGTAGCCGTTGATGGTGCTAAATGTTATTTATTAGAAAACTTTTGGGGCTGCAACTTTTTTGCCGGCTACAAGTTATGTCTGTCAATAAGGCGACTAACAACTCGTCTGACTCTTCTTCGCCTGTTGTTGTGGATGCTGCTGCTGCTGTCGGTGTCGGTGTTGGTGTCGGCGATGGTTGTTGGGGAACATAAATGGCCGACAGTAAATTAATTTACGTACATCACAAGTGTGCTTAATGGCGTGGTGCATGGGGCGTGGTCGGGTCTTTCGCTCAACACTCCAGTTAGTCGCCTGCCAGTTTACGAATCCAGCTGCTATGCGGTCCAGTATCCAGACCTAGAGTCCAGAGTCCTTTTTGGAATGGCAAATGCGTGTTTGGAGTGTCCCGAGGGTAGAACAGTGCCCCGGACCCCCATTTGGAGCTCTTTGGCATCGCATGTTAGCCAGCAATTTTTCCCTGCAGCCGGCTGCAGCCCCCACGTCTGCAGCGCTGACATTTTAATTGCATTCGGACAAGGCTGCAACTGCAACTGCGACGATGCTGACATGGACACAGAACAGGGCGTAGTTTGGAACGGGTACGAACCGTGTTCAGATACGGTATCCACTGCTGTCGATGTCGCTGGCTCAACCGAGAGTCTGATGCTGCTGGGGCCACTGACTTTTTGATTTGCTTAATCCAGGACCGTTCGAAAGAGGGCCAACAGACGGGCCGTGCCGGACTGGACAGGGCTGGAAAAGAAATCCTTTTAAATATTTCAATAGGCGAAAGGAGACTCGGCAAATGCGCTCCGCTTCTGCACCCAATGGCAGTTCCATTTGGCCCGGCAATGACCATTAAGCGTACAATTTCCTTTTTGACGTTGCGCTTTTGCCTCATATCTTTTGTCTGCAGACCAACCCCCTGCCTAAGCAGCAGTTTCCTCCAGAGACCGCTCCTCCGGTATCTCCGTCGGATCCTACACACTCTCCTCTGCCAGCCAGAGCCAGACAATGTAGCTAAATGTTTAATGAGCGCAAGTGCAGCGTGGTAGCAGGGGCCAGGAAGGAGCATCGGTTTAGGCAGGCAAACAAGGAAGCGGCTGCCGGCTAGAAAATGAGAACAACAGAATCGAAAGACAACATTTGGCCGTATAAATAAATAAAACCCGGCTAAGACTACGAAAACGAATTGAAAAAAGAAATGGGGCCAAGTGTCTGCCCCATCTGCCACCTGCCACATAGAAACAGATACATATGTATTTATGGTTCACTGAACTGTTTGCCACTAGCTGCTCAAGCCGCTCCTCATGCCTTGTGTTGTGTTGTGATGTGCAATGAAACAAAAACCAAACAGCATTCCTTAGAATTTTATCAGTATTTTTATTTGTATTCTCAGGTGGCCTTGCTTAGAGCATCATCCATATTCTTGCACTTCACTCAAAATTCTGCTCAATATTCCCGCCATAACTAGAACCAGATCTTTAAATAAATATAAAAGATATTAAATATTTACAAGAATCCCTTTTGCAGCATGGTTTATTGTAGTCATTTTCGCTAGAGTCTGACCATATCAATATCTAAATGGAGACTCCCCAAGGGATCTGAATCTTCCTGTGATCTGGGAGTTCATTGAACCCTCTGAAAGTCCAGGGATTATGTGCTACATGGAACGGCAAAGTTACTGCACCTGCTGTTGTTTCATACGAGACTCATATGAAATTGTGTCACGTAGTTTATTTCGTCAGATGTGCGCCATAGGGGAGGCATTCGGAGAGTTCTGACGCTGCCGTCAAAGTTTTCTGCTACCAACTACAGTCGAAGTTTCTAATTTAATTGTAAACTCGAAGTGTGCAGGGCAGAAAATAAATCCCACGTATATGTAATTTGATTTCCCACCTAGACGGTCGGGCGAATGGCTTCCAGTCCAGTGCTTGACCTATGACAAGCTCAACCTTTAGGATTCGCTGGACCCAAATGATGGAGTCCCTTGACCAGTCAACGGATGACTGACCTGGCCACAAGGATATCGTTGGATGGTTGGTTATTTTTAGGTCGTTAGCGATTTTAATGAAATTAAGCTGAGTCAGTGAGCCATGAAAACGGGATCCGACTAGCTCGGTTGCTGGCACATTAGTTACTATTTTTACCGCTGAATGGCGTTGCACTTAAAAGCGGAATTTAATTATCCCCGTGGATAGTCCAGGCAAAATGGGTTGTGGCAGGTGCCACATTACCGCATAGACTTAACCCTTCAAGCTGTTGGTTATTTGTCAAGGGCCTACAACACACACACACACACACACACACACACACACACATTATGCCCCACTACTTGACCCCATTCCGGCCGTGTCGCTCCACTCTCATGTGACTTCCTTTTGGCGGCCTGCAATTTAACCCAATCCCATTGTTGTTTGGGGTCGGACACAACTGCCAAAAGCGAAAGTTCATAATGGATATCGTTTGGCTGGAAAGGCGTGGGTACTCGGCTCGAATGCAACTTTGACGGCGTCCAACACACTTGGAAGGGTCTCGCCGAAATTAGTTGACAATGGAGTCTGGATGCTAGTTGGGAGCTGGGAACTGGGGAGTTTGCAGCTGGCAGCTGGCAGTTCCCCAAAGTAGGAGAACTGAAATTGGAATGTTTTCCTTTAGCCTGTGACTGTGCCGGCTCCTGTACCGTACTCGATTCCGGACACAGCCTGTGTGCCACGCTGTTTGCTATTTCCGTTGTCAGCGCTGGCTCTGGCTTGGGTTGGGGCTGGGGCTGCCTGGATGTAGCCTTCCACCTAGTCATCGCCTGAGGGCGTTTCAATTGACATTTTAATTGCTACTCGGCAGCGTTGCGTTGCCGTCACCCCAGGAGCCTGCAGCTCCTGACACTCCTTCGCTAGCGCCGACTGCTGTTGCTCTTGTGCCTGCTCCTATTCCGACTATTCCTGTTTCCCTGCCATCTGGCTGTTGGCTGTAGTCTATCTAAGAACCACTTGAATTGTACGGGTTGCGGGGTCCCTCAGTGCATAATTTAATGTGGCTTAATGTTGGTTTATCTGCGCCAATTATTTACCATCAACAGACAACGCTCTGGGTCTGGTCCCAGCGAGCGGGTCATTGACTTGACTGATGGCAGAGACAAAAGGGTAATTGGTAAGCCAGATAGTTCCGATAGGTGGGTGCGACACCCATTTGGGGATAGGTTGCCGCATGGACCAATTAATTTTCCAGCAACGCAGCTACCGCTCCGTTAATGACAAGTTCAAGTCAAGGCCCAGATCATTGCGCTGCATAATTGCCTCTCGATTATGCCTGACAATGCTCGTGAAAGGCGGGAAAGTGTGCTGTCAGGTTGTCTGAATGTCACATCTTGGGAAGCTTTAAAAGGTGCCCCCAGCGAAGCCCCTGCTGTGCCCTTAGCCATCTTAGCCAAAGCTTATTCGCGTCTTATGCCGCCCAGGCGTTCCACATGGCGTATGCGGAATGTCATCAGCGAGCCACATCAATAGCAAATTAAACATCTGCTGTATCCAGGTTTTGTAAACTTTCATTCAATTGCCAGTCGAAACTTGAAGAGCCGCTCCAGAAATTTGCCTCCTGCAGGGATTTGTTGGGATGAGAAACAGTTACTCATATCATGCATGGAAGACACTTGAAGCGCTGCGAAATCAGAAATCTGACTGACTGTCTCCCTTTTGGGGTTTTGCTATTCAAATAGTTCCCTTTCGAATCTGGCCGGGAATCCAGGTTGCCAAGGGTCTAACTGAATATGAAATGTGCCGGCTCGTCTGATGGCCGTCGGCGGATGTTGGTGCTGCGATTTCGAGTAAGTGAAATGCGCGTAAAAACTTTAATTAAAATGGAAACCTTACAATTGCATTGTGGCCACAGGGACAGCAGGCAGTGGGCCGTCTACCGTCAACCGTCTACATTCGCCGTCGCTATCGCTGGTCCCCAGCCACGTTTTAATTAAATTAAAAAATTCCCAGTTGTCGTTCTGGGCGGTCTCAAGATTCGCCAGACGGCTGGGGCCAGCTTAAAGCCTGCCGAACATTTCAATTGAGTTGGTCAGGAGACGTGGGCCGTAATTAAATCAGCGCAACATGGGTTCCATGAAGCCGAGACCGATACCAAGACCGGCCCATTGAGAAGCGATTTCAAAAGAAATCAAATACACAATAATCGTACCCTTTGGGAGAGGGAGAAAGTGAGGCCAACAAAAACCAGCTGAAACTGTCGCTCGAAGACGAAGAACCATGTAATCGAAGACGGGAAAAGACACTAATGAAAATCAATAATTCAGGCAAACAAAGGCCAACTATAGTTGGTCTGTGGAGCGGGCTTTAAAAGCCACTTTCATGCCGGCTCCGCTCCCAACAATAAGAGCATAAATACGAGCACAGCCAGAGTACGTTGTGGCATGGGGCAATGAGGCACCTTGTGTTGCTTAAGCTGTGCAGCTGTCGGCTTTTATTCTTTGTTTTTCTTGTTTTTGTTGCTGCTGTTGTTCTCGTTACTGTTTCTTTGTGGCTGCCCACGACAGGGATAGGGACAGGGACAGGGACAGGGATTGAGGCAGCCGATGGGTAAATGGGGCAGAAAGTTGGCCCAGGCAAAGCAGCTGCAATCGATGGCGTGTCTATGACAGACAACAAGCGGTTCAAAGGCTATATAGCCAGCATTATAATTGCTCCGCTGCCTCCCAAAGCACTGACTCTTACTTAAAGCCATTCGAGCAGGAAAAATTTAGCTCTGTAGCTGAAACCAAAGCTGAACCTGAAGCTCTATCCAAAACTGGCTCTGATACTGTAATTCGTCTTGTGTATTAAATAATTGAGCATATGAAAATGTAGCTGAGTGAATTCCTTGGTGCATTAGCCCGTAACACATACTGGTACGCACCCGCCCACACACACACCCATTTTTCTGACACGGACATGTTTGCATAGCATCGGAATCCGTAGCACACTTTCCAGCATGAAGCAGAAACTTTTCAGCATGTTATAAACTACATTACATTCTGGGGATAAGCAAAACAAATCTGCCCCGAAAAAGTAGCGAAACCCCCAGCCGGGACCCAACAGTAGCAATAGTGTAAGAGTGGAAGCAATGCCCAGAGTACTGCATTCTAATAGGAAACAAGCAAATGGGGAAGAGCACTGGCAGTCGTCAGTCCTGAGAGTGCAAATAATTTTCTATTTTTGAGCTTTTTCCCGACAGACTGACTCATTGTTTCACACCTTGTGGCCTACAAAAAATTGAACCAAAAAATAATAACAATAATAAGGAAACCCAGGTTCCCAATGAAGTGCGGCTTGAATGACATGCAAACTTTTGAGCCATCGCAGCCCTTTTCCTACGCTGAGAACATGCATACCTCTTGGAGCTCTTGTTAGAGTCTTTTATATATATTCAATATATACATATGACGAGTAACCAATAAAATGTCTTTAAATGGAGTAAATTGACTTTGGCATGACAAACAGTTCCCAGAATACAGAACCTGTATGTAGGGTTCAGGCATGAAAATATTTTGTCCGCATGACTCGGCTATCTATTATGAAAGAAAGTTAACAGAAGGATGTATGTGGGACATGTGTGTCTGTCTTCAAGTTAGTTACTTTGTGGGGAGTTTATGGGCTCATATTAGGTTCCTTTTGACGGTAAAGTTCTTCGAAAGAGTTCGTTAAGCTCATCACTTCGTGTGCTTCCATTTATTACATACCCAATAAATGATGTGGTTTAATAGACATTTAAATGTTTATAGAGTATAGAATATTCGGTTGACTAGTTATTCATGAAAATAGCTTTTCTATTTTCCCTTTCTGTGCTTTACTTTTTAATGGGCAAATAAAACGCTTCTCAGAGCCATAATATATATTAGCTTTTCCAGAGCTAATGAATTTTTTGACGTTTAAGCGATTCACTCGGTAATGAAAATGATTCGGCAGTCTTGAGGATATAGGCAATAAATTAGTAATTGATCTGGCCACATATGTATATCCATGCCATCCTGCACGCAGCTTGTTTAAACAGTCTCAAGCCGAACAAATATTATTGTATGCAACTATAATTGTTTACTCGAAGTACATTCCGAACAACACCCATCTCAATCGGTACTTGATTTTGATATATATAGACTGGTATATGTATATACTATTTATGTGTACATACATGTGTCCGTGTTGTGTCTGTGATTAATGGTTGGCCATATTTTTACACTGCCAGCAATTAGTGCAAACGAAATCAAATCTGAGAAGCCTGGCAATAAAACCAAAAAGAATTTTGGGTAATTCACTGGGAAATGAATACGGCAGGAGCAGGGACCAAGTCCTAGTCCAACCAGCAGCAGGCGGTCCTCAAATAAAACTCGCTAGGCATATATCTTTACATATATATTTACTTAATAATGGTGTTTAAGTGGCTAAGTAGGAAAGTGTTCCCACAGCCAGGCCGTCGCTCGTGGCTCGCGGCTCGTGGCTCGTGGCTCGCGGCTCGTGGCTGGCTCGCTGCATAGTTGCCATTTTATTTATGACACTTGCCGGCAACGCCTACCAGCAAAAGATAATAACGATGCGATACACATACTCAGACGCCCAGGAAACCCGAAATTACTCTCTCTCTCTTTCTCTCGACCAACTAGTCTCCAGGGCACAACTCGCCAACAGCCAACACCAAACAGCACAGCAACAGCGGCAGTCAAGGGGGCATAAAGTGGCGAAACATGGAAGTGAAAGTGAGAGTGTACTCGTAAGTGGAAATGGAATTGGCCGACTGGCCAAATAATTATCTCAGTGCATAATCTTGGCAGGAACCAGCAGCCAGGCCAGGCCAGGCCAGACCACGATCTTGGCTCAAATCAGTGCCAGGCCTCTCCAAGTCAAGTGTCTATGTGTCTGTGGACCTCTGCCTTTGTTTTGTATCAGCATAAGAATTATGCTGATTATGAGGCTGCTCCATCAGGGGCCAAGAGGGCGGGTCGGTGTAAAGACACGCCTTGCTCTGAGGCCAGCACATGTCGCAGCTTTAGTGCTCCTTAGAGATCCATTGCGACTCCCAGGGAAAGTGTCAAGGTCGCTGGAAAAGCGAACGACTGCTCGACTGCTGCCATTAGCAGGCGTAATTTGCTTAATTAACTGATGGAAAGCGTGCTTCAGTTGCTCGCAGCTGGGTGATTCTTCAGGCAGGCTCCAGGCTCCAAGCTCCTGGCTCCTGGCAGCACTCTCCAAATGCACTCGACTGAAGCGCCACTCCAGGGGGGCGCTAAATTGGCACACACGCATTAAAAGCAGTTTCAGCACATTGCTCATACGCCACGTCAGCCAAGCGCAAACATACCCAAGCCGAAAAAGGCTTAAAGAGCCATCCATATCAATTTCTTTTCAGTTCACATTCACAGATAAAACGATATACAACACCAAAATAGTAGGCGCAATAAATCCTAAACGTAAACTACATAAATTAGAAATTTTTTTATTTATGTGAACGCTGTTGGGGGACCATTGGAAATGCGAGTCACGTAGCCGACTTTATAACCGCAACTAGGAGAAACCTTTTGCTGATTAGGACGTGACCAGACGGGATATATAAGTCTTTGAAAGTGTGTGTGTGTGTGTTGTTTCTGCTCATAAAATTATTTTAAATTATTTTTGATAATTGAATGAAGCACAGGAAAAGGGAAAATGATTTAATGCTGGGTCTTATGGATTCTCTTTCCGGTTTATCCGCGCATGCGCCAAAACCACATCTCACTGAGAGGACCTGAGAGGACTGACAGAGCACGGAGGAGCTAGCGGAGATACCGCATCGGACACGTGCACTTTGTTTACACAAAGTAATGAAATTTCAAGAACAAGCAGCTACGAAATTGGCATGTTTGCTATGTCGACAATGCCGACTATGTGTGGCTATGTGTACGACCTATGACCCAGGGAGTGCCGGGGCCACAACCGAAATTGCGCATAAATGCGGCTAATTGCATTAGGCAACAATGTAGCCAATAAGCATTAGACAGACATCAAAGCATCTGCCAAGTTCTATCATTGTAACTTAATGCATATTGATGAGCTGCGATAAGCGGGCCAATCTGAATGCTAAAAGGGATAGTTGCCCCGGAAATGGCACAGAAATCGCTCCTTTTTATGGCCCGACAGATGACCTCGGTTTCGGTTCAGCATTGGTATCTTTATGCATTTCATTCATCTAAATCCCAGCGTCCTTGGCTGTTCAACTCAACGGTACCGTACCTCGTGCCATTTTATGGAATATAAGCTGGGAGTTGGTTTGCTTCGTGGCAGCATAAATTATACCGCATGCATTTATTTCGGATGAATTTTCGTACATTTTTTTCTGTTCTGTGAAATGTGCAACCTTGAGTGCGGAAAATGTAAAATACACCATGTCGAAACAAAAAGCAGCTACAGCTTCAACCAGAAGGAAAATGGAAAAAGAGCAAGCTCAAAGATGCAGCAGCAAAGCTGCAAGGTCACTTTGGCAGAGAACTTAACTTTAAGAGAACTTTAAGTAGTCGAAATGTGCGTGTTGAATTCGAATTAAATATAAATTTGCAGGGAAGCAAAACCTGTCCCAGTCACATGGCCAAAAACTTTCAAGGATGTGTTGTCCTAACAAAATACCAACAAAATACTTGTAACCCCAATTTACATAAATATTTATGCTGATGGCGCTTAAATTCCTCGCCTCCCCACACCATTTGTGTTAATGCGTCTTAATCTTTAATGAGCCAAGTTTCACGATTCGCGCGGTTCGGTTTCTAGCCTTAGGTCCCCGGGTCTGGGTTCGGCTATGGGTTCAGTCTTTCGCCGGTGTCGGTGACGAGTACGTGTAGCCAGCCAGCATGACCCCATGGCAATCGCAATGGAAATGGCAATGACTGCTGCCATTGTAAACTACTTTGGAAAAACAACTGAGTGCGAGCTGCCAGATACAGATACTGTCGATGAGATCTAATTATAAAGATAAACTGTCATGCTTTCTGCTGGGCCTGGCTATGCGTGTGCAGCATTCAAATATGCCAAGGAATCCAAGGCAGACAGATGCTTAGGTGCTTTCAATGTCTGTGGAATTCAAAATCGAAGTAGAAGAAAGTCTTGTTTTGTGGGCCGAAGTTTTAAATGACCTAACAAACGCATCGTTCCATGGTATCTTTTTGATGAAGTGTTTCCAATTCTTATATAAATATATGGTGTAGTAATTTCAAGACTCTGACATATGTTATATGAAGCTAAAAGACGCAAAGATACGCACAGCCAGAAGCAAGTCGGAAACATTTCATTTTCTTTGCAAAAATCCGATCAAAATATTGTCCTTTGTACAATATATAATGAGGTTTTGCGTTGAAATATTGAAAAACTAATTACCTTAAAATAGCAGCCGAAATTCTCTTTTCTATTTCTAAATTCTAGCATGGCTATGTGAGTTATCTGGGCTTCATAATCCCATGTATTTAAGCCACCTCTGCCTGAACCTCTCACTTCATTAAACACTTTGCCACGCTGCGTACTTTGCTGACAGCAAAATCCACACAAAAGATAGCAGAACCTGCCCCCAACCAACCCAAAGGCAACTCCTTCTCCCCAGAGCTACTTCGCTCTACTTCTTTTAATTGCTCAACATTTTTCAGAAACTTTTTATACATAGCCTCCCCCCACATACTCGTGTAAGGACTACATAGGAGCAAACGAGTATATATCGAGTGCTTTTAGAGGCATTCGCAGATCGCAGTTTAATCGACTGATTTAGAAGTTTATTGCAGTCCGGCATCTTCTACTATATAGGGGGAAATGGAGCCGGACACGAAGGTATTTAATAGTTCTGCGTGCTCAGTCCAACTCCATTGTGGCTCCAGTGTGCTATTTTATTTGTGTGTCTCCGCCGGACACCGCACTCCGGACTCTGAAACGACGGCAATATAAATGGACTTCCGTGCATAAAGCGGATAATGCTAGGCTGGGTCGTGTCAGGGGTCGGAGTAGGAGTCGGAGTCGGAGTCGGCGGGTCTCTGGCAAAATGAGCGCCCCAAGACAAAGCGCCACTTCAAAAGTGTGCTTGAATTTATTGGCCTGCATTTAAATGGCCGGCAATTGCGAATGCCTTATGCTGTCTCGCTGCGGACTCAATTCTGTCATAAATATGGGAGTTATTTCAACACAACCTCCGACGCAAAATGTGGCCCGCAAATGTGCGGCAACTGGTAGCTGTCGTTGTCCTGCTGCTGTTGCTCCTGCTCGTGCTGGGGCTGTGGCCACATCGTCCTTGACCATCGCATGAATAATTATGCAGGGGCAGGACTGGACGATGTCCTTGCGACAATGCGTATAATTAAGCAAAACCGCAAAAATCGCACAATTTATGCAGCAGGCGCAGCATATTAATGGCTGCTTATTGAGACGGCAGCACGGAATGTAAGGAAATTTGCATTAAAACTGATTTATGTATTTGTCGTTGTGGTCTTTATTCCTGCTGATGTTTATGTACTGGTTTTTGGCCTTGTTTTCAGCATGTTGTTTGCTGCTAATGCCGTGCTCTACTGCTCGTTGATGCTGCCTGATGCTGCGGCGGCACATGAGAAATTTGCATAAATTTTGCGCAACCAAATGGCAGTTTTATCATGTACTTGAGCCTCGGCATCACATCAAAGCATTGTCATAAAGTTTTCCACTCAACTGACGGAAGCACTCGCATTTTCAACAGCATAAAGTGGAAATTGTTGAAGTGGATTAATGTGGGGAAGTATCTGATTCTTGCATAAGACAAAAGTAATTAACAAACCAAGGACTTCATCGGAATGAGCAGAGACTCTGAATAGAATCAGCTGTTGTACAATTTCGGAATCAGTTGTTTGGCTATTATGAAAGCTATTTTAATAGTTCTATCGAGTTGAATTCACTATTCAATTCGCAAGAAATCTTGGGATAGTATGTGCAAAAGAAAGCACTTTGATTAGCCATGAAATCGTCACTAAACTTGGATATACCAGAATATCCATTCTCCAATTTTTTTACAGTTTGTCCGCCTTAAATTATTGAATGCCAAGGTCAACTGAAATATTTATTTCCTCCAAAATAGGACTTCTTACAGCCATGAATATCACCACTATCGGCTTACAGGTCCACAATCTTATTTACTCCATCGCCAAATTAAGTCAGCTCTTTCCATCAGCTTTATTGGATACGCTCTTTGTGTTCATTGCTCGGAGAAATAAAATTCTTTTTCATAATTATTTATTATAATTAACATGGGCGACTCAGATGAATAAGTCGATTCTGAGAACATTTTGGGTTTCATTAATCTTTAATGCACATTAAATGTAATTAACTCCGGAGCACAAATGGCCACGGCCAAATGGATAAAAGGAGTTTCAGGAGTAAGACCACCTCTGCTTTTTTTTTTTTTGTTGAGCTTAAACGCGGTTTAGGACATTGGAAACCCATTGGCCGGTATCAATATTGCATGGGCAGCTAAACAGTGGAATGGCAGCTCACAATGGCATCGATAAAAGGCAATGACATGGGGATAAGATGGGAACTCAAGGAGAAAACTACCCACATCATTCCATAACAAGCTGACCGTGTGTCGCCATTCCCATCTAGGCCAACATACGGGGCGTATGATTGTTTTTTCATGTCAACGGAACTTGGCTCTCTATATGTTGTCCGTTGCTCTTTGGCTTACACATCCTCTTTACTCCTCCTGCTTCCCCTTGCCTGTCACCGAGTCTGTTAATGGCTTTAATGCGATTACACGACATCAGCCATACGACTGCCAGGTGCTGAGTGCTCGCATTATGAGTTCTTGGGTAAAATGAGAGCTGCCATAGCCACATCACACAGATTCATTAGGTTTAAAGCACATTAAAACATTCATCTGGGTAATGGCCGCCACCTCATAAAGCATTCATGGAATATGGCAGGCCAAATAAAATGGTAAGCCGCCTGCTGACTGGGGTAAAATCGAAATGGAAAGAAAAAGAACGAAACGGAACGGAAAAGTTCCACCAAAGAAAATGCAAATTGCAAATTCGAAATGTAATTTCATTTACAAACAGGCAAACACACTGAAAATTTGATTCGTATTTGCACAATACACACACAATCACGGCAAAATTTCGATCATTAAATTACAGGATTAGTTTTCAATTTTACTTGGCCGGCGGTGTGGTAGACGGTTTTGGTTCGGGCAGATAGCCAAAATTAATGCGCAGGAACTCGAGCGTCAAAAAGAGCAGCACCGTGTGCGGCATGAGGCGGGCAAAGGCCGGTGTGTAGCCCTTGAAGAAGGCCATCGGACCCTCCAACATTGTCTTCACGAAGATGTCCGCCAGACCGGAGTACTCCCCGGGCCGGGCGTTCATGCGACGCGTCTTCACCACATCGATGGGCTGGGTGAGAGTTGTGGCAGCTGCTGCCGATATGAGAGAGGCCGTGATGTACGTGGTTGTGCTCTGCGGCATTCCCAGACCCACCAGCACATCCTTGCTCTGTTCATAGAAGGCGATTTGGCCCACGGTCATGAGCATGCCACGCAGGGCCGTCATGCTGGCGCCATTGAACATGCTGCGCCATCCTTCCTCCCGAGTGATGCGGATCAGACCGTCAATGGCCTGTTTGTAGCTGCAATGGCAGGGGGTAGGTGTCGGTGTAAAGCCCTTGGGATCGGTAATACACTCGTCTTACTTGCGTCTCTGTTCTGGCGGCAGCTTCACGTCGTTTTGGAGTCGAACGTTGACCAGATCCGCAGGGGCTCCCACGAAGCCTCCTATACCACCGGCGACGGCTGCCAGGAAAGTCTTTCGCGCCATCGTGCTCGTGTCCATCATTCCGCTGCCCATTTGGTAGATACCGAAGCGAGACAGGGTGTAGGTGTACTGGCGCAACAGCGAGGCAGAGATGCCATTGTACAGGGCCAGCACGCCCTGCTCGCGCACTATCTTCTTGAAGGTGGACCCCACGGACAGCTTCTCCGCCTGCGTCTGCATCAGAACCTTCATCAGGTCGAGCGGATGCGTGACCATGGCGGCCATCGAGCTGGCCACGCCTCCGAAGTACCAACGTGCCACATTACGCTTATCGTAGGACAACAAAACAGTACGTCTGGCCGACATCGTGAGATTAATATACGACTATGACTAATCAAATTTCGATTTATCGTGAAACAATAATACTAACACGCTTAAACAATTTTGGTTTTTGAAAACAAAACTAAAATAAACACTAAGACACGGGAAAAAAATGAAACTACTGTACGAGATTCAAGTTGGGGTTCAAATATGGTTCTGTATTTTTTAAGTGTAGCGTTTTGGAATGACAGAAAATTGTGCGGCATCCTGAGTTGACGTCAGTTGAGAAATATGTTCTGTACGGTAATAGCAGTTCGAGTAGTAGGTTCTTGCACTTATCAATTATGAATTTGGCATGCCGTGTGCGAGGACTTGCGTGACACTGCCACTTAATGCAATACAATTCATGTTGCCGCTCAAAAGAAAGCTATAATTAAATTAGTTGTGACCCAGGGTGAGGGAGAGTGCCCCCATAGCGGTAGAAGGGAACGGTTTATAGAGTTGATTGTGTTAAAGGAACGTGCCACGGAATCGGCATCGGCCTAAATATAATAGAAATTGGGATTGTCCTTGGACAGGTCCTGTTGAACAAAGCCCATGTCAGTGGTGACGCAGATATATATTGGCCGGAATTCTCTACTTACGCCCATCTGATACAGAACCACGAAGAGAGCGATGGCTCCGACACAGTAGACCCCATTCAACACTTTCTGCTGGTCTTTTCAGAGTTGCTCTGGGTATACAAATAGAAGCCAATGATGGCCGCCATCAGGGTCAGATTGAACAGAATCAGTATGAACACGCTCATCACTATGCGGTGGGCGGAAACTCTTGGCGGAGGTACCTCCTCGTCATCTGAAAAGGAACAGCTGAAGGAATATACATACATACACCTTTGATGGCATATCCACACTCACCTGGGACAAGTTTGCCCCCCGCCACGAAAGCTTCCAAATCTTGGACAGACGCCATGCTGTGTTTCCGTTACGATTTCTTTGGACTAAGGACTAAATTTTTAAGGTGACTTCGTACGTCTGACGTCCAGGTCGAAGCACAGTATGATGTGACTAAGCGTTTAAGTGTCACATTATTCACACCTGATTAGGCAAAAAACTGCGACTAACTTCCTGCTCAGCACCATCATCCATGGCAAAGCAAAACGAAACAAAATGAATCTGGCACGCAACGAGAAGAGAAGCAAAAGAGAAACGCCTCGATCACGCACATTTGATTATGCTAATGACTCCGTCCTTTGTTGTTGCATAAATATTTTGACAGCCCGAGCACCGGAAGCGGAAGGCGCAAAATTGCCCGGCAGAGAGCCACAAGTGCTTCTATTTTAATTGGTCATTTCGTTCTGAAACCCGATATCACAGGCAAACTCTACTCCGCTTTCTAAACAGATTTCTGCGAAAATATCCAGGGAGTGGGACACACGACAGTGACAGAAGGGGGCATGGGGCACGCTGTCAAATAAATAAATGCGAATAGGAAAATTATTATTTCACTAGAGTAAAACACACATAAATTCCGATGGCAAGTCATAAAATAAAAGCTAACGATGGAGATATTCGTTCTCCGCTTGATTGTACAAGTATGTTTTGCGAAAAGCAACAAAATAGTCAAATTTTGTTCGTTCATCTATGGCTTTGAGAATTTGCTGCGAATAGCAGAAAATATACATTTTATGGCCTGAACAAGATGAGTTATTTGGCTAACAATAACATGCATTTGGCATATACATTGAAACTGATTCCGGCCCGAGATTAAAGCCAGAAACATTATTGTATAATGTTTCGGCTCATAGACCAGAGAGAGAGTGAATTTTATTTGGATTTATTTGCAGTTCAAGCAACACTTGAACAAAGCTTCGATGTGAATATTCATTTCGAATTCGATACAAATTGGCTGGAAAATTGTAATTGATGGATGGATTTTCAGGTGTGCTGTGCACAAATATTTGCAGTTTCAGCCAAATTGTCGCAATGCGTTTGACGTGTGTTTGTTTTGCCTGTAATTCTATTTTGCGGTTTGTTTACCCGAAATTACAGGCCACGAATATTATTTTGGCATAATTCCATTTTCGTTGACCGGCAGCGGGTGAAAATTATCTGCCAGCTGCAAATGCCAATGAAACAAAGTTAAATACCAAAACTTTTAAATGCACAAAATTGTTATAAACTTTATTATTTACAACTTGGAAGGAGTTAAGCTCCAGTTACAATTGATTCATTTGTTGCTGCAGCATTGGTTCTTGGGTCCAGTCTTGCAGACACAGTTGCAGTCCTTGTTGCAGGCACAGTTGTCTCCGCATCTCTGGGCCGAGCACTGGCAGTCTAATTAATTTATTATTTTATTAATTATTAATTTATTATTTTTATTAATTAAATATTTGTTCTATATCACATACTGTTTCCGCATCCTTGGCACACCATTTTGAGGATATCTTTGATTTTGACTTGGTTTAAGCAAACACAACTTGACTTTTTCTGGTTAGTTTTTCAACTGATGACCTATCTCCCACGATCCAATACTATTTATACCGATTCACACAGCTAAACTGAGTGCAAAATTGCAGAGAACCCACACGCAATTGCTTTTCCGACCCGTCTTATCAGTTCGTGTGCAGCAGGCCTACAGCACACGGTTCTCCGTATATCCAGCGATGGGCCAACTAATTTTTTGCGCACGCATTCGCTCTTTATTGTCTTATCAGCTTATCAGCTGATATGTCGTATACGACGTAGATGATGCGTCAGCTCAAAAGCACACATCGAAAAAAGGTGCTATTAAATATGTATGTGATCAGAGAATTCTAGAAGAATAGAAAATTAGCTCCTTATATACCGATGCTTTTCTATGGGAAAGTAGTATTTTCTTAAAATAATATATGGGATATTTACATGCGTACGAATGGCTCTTTGCAAGAGATCTAATTAAATATTAACGGCCGAATACAAGGCCAGTCTGTCAACCTACAACAAAGAACTTAGAAAAGCCAAACGCGCCTCCTGGCGTAAGTTCTGCAGCGAAATCGAGAGTAACTCAGAAGCCTCGCGCTTGCGCAGAGTTCTCTCGAAGACAACACCCACCCTGGGCTACTTGAAGAACACCGACCAGTCGTGGACTACGTCCAGCGATGAGTCGCTAAATCTTCTCCTAAATACCCACTTCCCTGGCTGCGATGAAAACAGACCCAACTACCTCGCGCCTCCTTCTGTCGCCTCAAGTGCCATCCTGAGCCTGCTAAGCCAGGAAAACATATCCTGGGCGATCCGAAGCTTTAAGCCCTACAAGTCCGCGGGGCCAGACGGCATTTTCCCTGCCCAACTGATTCACGCGGGACATAAGGCCATTAACTGGCTCAAAATAATTTACGAGGGAATCTTTTCCCACGGGTGCATTCCTGGCACCTGGCTTCAGACCAAAGTCGTATTCATACCCAAGGCAGGCAAGCCCTCGCACACTGCCCCAAAAGACTTCAGACCCATTAGTCTATCGTCCTTTCTTCTAAAGGCGATGGAGCGGCTCCTGGGGCTGCATCTCACGGCGTGCATTCCGCCCAGTCTGATCTCAGACTCCCAGCATGCCTACCGGAAGGGAAGATCCACCGAGACGGCCCTACACTCGATCACATCGATCATCGAAGCGTCCCTTAACTTTAAAGGAGTACACCCTAGTAGCCTTCCTCGACATAGAAGGCGCCTTTAACAACATCCTTCCGACCGCCATCACGGGCGCACTGACGGATCTGGGCGTTGACTCCAGGACGGTGAGCCTGATCGATCAGATGCTACAATGCAGGACGGTTGAGGCATCA
This sequence comes from Drosophila lowei, assembly GCA_008121275.1. Taxonomy (NCBI): domain Eukaryota; kingdom Metazoa; phylum Arthropoda; class Insecta; order Diptera; family Drosophilidae; genus Drosophila; species Drosophila lowei. Next base: position 31,080,029 of record CM017777.1, on the reverse strand, counting down.
CTGGGGACGTCAACGTGTACCAGATTTGTCAGCAGAGGTACACCGCAGGGCGGAGTCCTCTCGCCCCTCCTATGGAACGTTGCAGTGAACACACTGCTGCGGGAGATAGAGGGGGGTGGCTGCCGCGTGGTGGCGTATGCGGACGATGTTGCCATAGCATTCTCCGGAAAATTTCCGCAGACGTTGTGTGAGTGCATGACAAGTACTCTCACGAAAATGTCGAAATGGGCAGACAAATGCGGGTTAGGCGTCAACCCGTCCAAAACGGAACTGGTGCTTTTCACTAGGAAGTACAAAGTTCCGGTACTGATTCCCCCAAGACTATGTGGGGAAACGCTAGTCTTCAGCAACAACGCCAAGTATCTTGGCCTAACCCTCGATAGAAAGCTCGATTGGAAACTGAGCATAGAGGATAGAGTAAAGAAGGCCACAGTGGCCCTCTATACTTGCAGGAAAGCCATCGGACTAAAGTGGGGAATGACCCCCTACATAGTTCGGTGGCTCTACACCGCCATCATACGACCAATCATGCTCTATGGAGTGGTGGTATGGTGGCCAGCCCTAGACAGAAGGACATGCCTCAACAAACTCAGCAGAGTTCAACGCATGGCAGAGCTATGCATAACTGGCGGGCTTCGCACTACTCCAGGGGAAGCCCTGGATACTGTGCTGGACCTCCTCCTGTGGATCTCATGGGAAAGAAGGTGGCAACACTTTCCGCCCTCAGAATGAGAGAAGCCAGACTGTGGAAAGCATCCGCGGTTGGGCACTCGGGAATCCTGATGAGACTCCCGCAATTACCAGAGAGGACAGACTACTGTATTCCTAGTGATCACCTCTCGACGCCCTTCCAGGTATCAATCCCACCTAGGGAGGACTGGGAGATGGGCGAACCAGGACCTGCAAATGCGGTCCACTTTTACACTGATGGCTCAAAGCTAGACGGCCGCGTGGGAGGCGGGGTCTACTGCAGCGAGCTGAACATCAGTCATTGCTTCAGGCTCCCGGATCACTGTAGTGTGTTCCAAGCGGAGGTTGAAGCCATCAAGGAGGCCATTTCGATCGTCTCCAAACTACTTCTAGATACGCACCTAGTGTGCGTCTTCTCGGACAGCCAAGCAGCTATCAAAGCTCTAGGCTCAATATCGTCGAACTCAGCGACTGTAAATGACTGCCGCAGGTCTCTGCACGAGATCGCAGAGCAGTTAGATCTTTCCTTATATGGGTCCCCGGCCACAGGGACATCGAGGGGAACGACGCCGCCGACGAGCTAGCCAGGCAGGGTACTACGATTCCTCTCCTATCGGAGAGGGAGCAAGTAGCGATGCCCTTGGCTACGTGCAGGCTCCTAACGCACGAATTGTTCGAGCAAAAGGCCAATAGGAGATGGCAGCAAACCGTCTCCTGTAAAGTCTCAAGATTGATATGGCCATATCGATCGAAGAAGCGCTCAGCAGAGCTGTATAAACTCAGCAGAGCACAGTGCTCTGCAGTTACTAGAGCCATTACGGGACACTGGCAGATCGGCACTCATGCCTCTAGACTGTCAATCCCTCATAACGACTTCTGCAGGAGTTGTCGCGACGAGGAGGAGGAGGAATCGGTCCCCACTTCTTCTGCCACTGCCCAGCCCTTGGAAATCGTCGTCTTCGCATTCTCGGGGCCGCTTTCCTCACGGACATTTCGGACCTGTCCGAAATCAAACCAGGGACCTTGTCCAAATACATCCAAGCCACCGGATGGGACTGCCCTTAACCTGCAGTAGTATGCTCTCACGGTTCGGGTAACGCGAAGGGGCACATGCCCATGCGGCAACACAACGGACCTTTTTATAGGTCCAAGTGAGCTTGGGGGCGGGAGGCTCTTACCCCCCCCCTCCAGGCTACCGCCTTAACCTAACCTAACCTACATGCGTACGAATGGCTCTTTGCAAGAGATCTAATTAAATATTAACGGAATATTTGAGTCATCAAGGAACTGTGGTTCATACGTAACAATGTTAAAATATCCCGAAAAAAATGTAAAGTTGTATTTTGTTTTCTATTAAAAGTGAAACTATGAAACTACAAATTGTTGTCAAATATTTTGATAAATCATTCAAAGAGTATCATACAATTTCTCGTATCCGTAAAGTTTTCAATGGAAAGAAGAAACATTTCGAGGAATACATTATTATGAATTAGCATGAACAGCCGTATGTGTATGCTCTTATCCCCTCTATATATAGAAATTGCATATCATAACATATATCCGTTTGAAACATGTTCTTGCTGCAATGTGTATAAAGTTATATCTGAACTTATTTAAACCAAACTTTAAAAGTTTATGTTGATGTTCATGAACATGAACAGAACCCAAATGCAGGTCACTTCACACGCCATACAATCCCCTTGAAGGAGGCCAGTGGGGTTAAACGATTCAAATCAATTACCACATGTGGTATGCAGGCATTAGGTGTGAATAACAGGGATGATCGACCAAGTGCCGCACATCTGTACTTTCCTTAGCGTTGGTCTTTGGTTTAATTCCGATATAGTTTCCTATATGTTTTAAAAATAAAATAGCTGGAATTTAGAGCTCAACGCATCAACATCAACATATGTATATTAATTTTATGGATACCAAGCTTTTGGCACCTGTAGATGGCATTTCCTTCTTGTTTTTTCTTATACTTCTATATTGGAGAATGCATTAAGCAAGTTGAGCATAACCAAAAGCCACTCTGACACATTAAATGAATAAATGAAGAGCGTAACCAAAGTGCCACTCAAAGACCCTGAAGGCTTAACACGTAATGTTAAATGTTACGAGTACAATTTAATTGTTGGCATACTTCTGGGCTGGCAAGGGAAACACATCTAACATGGTTTCTATATAGCCTACTCCGGGGCGGAACAGAGTTCGCGGAAAACGCTTGTAATAAAATGCTTCGTTTATTCGCAGACACTTTCACAGACACAGCGAGTGCTCTGAAACACTAAATGGATTAACATACATAAATATAGACACAATGGTGCGCACATTGCTAGCATCACACAAACGTAACAAAGAACAAATACTTGGGCACCAAAATGTTTCATGTGGTGCTCTCTAAATGCGTAGGATATAGATGCCACACTGAAAGCATTCACTCAGTGGAAGACTTGGAGCCGGTCGGACTAGTCCTTCAGCTCGGCTGCCGCGTTGACAAACCCTCCTCCGGTTTGCGTTAACTGCAGCTGCGCCTTCTCCTCGGCCTCCTGGGCCTTCTGCTCGGGCGTCTTGGCCCACTCCTGCAGCTCGCCGGAGCAGTAGAACCAGTAGATGACACAGCCGATCAGATATATGCCAGCCGAAATAAAGAAGATTATACGCCACTCATCGCTGGTCTGTTCGACAACCACGTAGCCCGTTAGCAGCGGACTGACAATTCCCGGAATAGTTGCGAACGTGTTGCCAATGCCCATCAGGACGCTGGCATGCTGCGGAGCAATGTCCAAGTGATTGACCCTTGAATAGAACAATAAAATTAGCAACACTTCTCAGGGAAATTCTCGTTGAAATACTTACGCAAAGCCGGACCAAGCAAAGGCACCCAGTCCCACGGCAATGGTGAGACTCACCACCGACCAGGTGGGATCCAGGAGATATGCTGTGAGCATCATGAAAACGGTCTGAGCCAGAAAGGCGCCACAATTGAAGTTGCGGCGCACCTGAGTTGTCGTCCAAATGCCTTTCACCTGCAGCCAATCGGCCAGATAGCCGGAAACGGCAAGGAGAATCCCCATGGCCAGGTATGGGACAGCCGAGAGAAGGCCCGTCTTGCCCAGGTCAAAGTTGAGCGTGTCTAAAAGGATATCGTATCATTAGCAGCCAATTGATGGGATTATTTTGAAATCGTACCCTTTAGGAAGCTGGGCAATTGGGTGAGCAGCGTGTAGAAGCCCCAGTTCTCCGAGAAGTGCGAAGCCATGATGGCATAGAACGCCATCGACGTGAAGATCGACTTCCATGGATGCTTGATGTTCCTGCTGCCTGTATAGCCAATAGTCTTCTGGATATAGTCGCACTCCTCCTTCGAGCAGAAACGATCCAGCTCCGGTCCAGCGCGCACGAAAATCAGCCAGACAATGTACCAGATAAGGCCGATAGTGCCGAACACATAGAACACACTCTCCCAGCCGTAATGAGTGGCCAGTATCCCTGAACAGGGCATCGCGACCACAGTGCCCGCATAGTTACCCGCAAAAGCAATGGAGGCCATGCGCGAACGCTCCAGGGGCGGCGACCAGCGGGCCCACACGGCATGAATGCCCGGGAAGGTGACGCCCTCGAAAAAGCCCTCGATTATGCGCACGGCCAGGAACATCTCTAAACTGTGCTTGGCAGCCAGCGGCGTGAGCAGTGTCAGGATCGCAGTACTGCCAATGCCAGTACCAAAGACCTGGCAAGGCCAAGCATAATCATAAGCTTAGAATTATGGTAGGGAAATTGATAAGTACTTACAATGTTGCCACCAATCTTGGTGCCAATGTAGCCGCCCAAGAACTGCGTCAGAATGTAGCCGTAGAAGAACGAACTGAGAATCAGGCCCTTCTGTTTCGAGTCCCAGGAAAGTCCTGCTCATATGACACGTTCCCATCGCCGTCTACAACCGTGCGGTTCTCGGTCATGGCCACAATGGCCACCGAGAGATTCACCCGAAGCGAGTACACATTGAAGAAGCCAAAGAAAGCCAACAGCACCACAATGTAGCGTTGCTTGCGCCAGAACCGCCATGTGAGGGGCTCGCTCTCCGTGATATCATTGCTGGAAAGTACGGAAAAAGAATATACAATTTAGCTGAAATCGTTGTGGATTCTTGGATATCTCTCTAGCTGCCCGACTGTCTGTGATCCATGCAAATGAGTAGCCAGCGGCATTACTTTCCCTTTCGAATAGTGAATTATTGCTGCTGGGGAGTCTTGGTCGATTTTGTTTGTGGCTAGCCCGCAGTGAAACCAGTTTTCAAGCTTCTGCTGTGATACCGACTGGTTTGCTCTCAGCTCATTCGGTCGCAGGGCCTTTGTACTTTACCTGTTTTACTGGACATACGCTTGGCTTACATTTACTTTGGGCTCCTTTGTGCAATGCGGAAGAACTTAGCATTCGTAATATCTAGGTAGTATACGTACTTGTTGTGGTGCACCAGACCATGGTGTTTTCCGTTTTTTGTAGACTCCAAATCAGTCATTGTGCCTTTCGATTAACCAAAACCTGCAATCAAATTATTATTTGTTTATACAATACTAGTATCACAATTGTACTGGCAACTCGTATGCGTGCTGGCGATTCATTAAACCCGTATTTAAGCGGAGTGTGGACCCAACAGCAGTCCCATCCTAACTCTCTCTCCACTTGAGTGGGATCATACAAAAAAAAAGCGTGTTATAATTAAGTGATTTGTTGGCGCCCAGCCACGAATATACAAATATTCTGTAGCGTTTCGGTCGCGTAATTGCAATCGCCCCTGTGGACAAAGAGCAAACATTTTCGTAAGCAATTTGTGGGTTTCTAATGCGGAAACATAATACTCGTACGCTATATGGATGATTTGAGCGTAACATTTTGAGAGAAAGATTGAGCTGAGCATCCGCCACGGGAACGCATCTTAACTCAATTATCTATTTAACTTATTAAGCAAATGGTTCGCAAATTGTGGCATCTGCTGAGGCACGCAAAATCTAATACAGAACAGAACACACACACAGATACTGGATGGATGTCATAATCAAATAATTGTGAGGCAGACCTGGCTGGCTTGATTCGCTTTGATTTGCAAATTGCACGAATTTTTGGCAGTCCCGAGTGCCGCTTTTTGATTGTCATTTCAAATTGAAGCAATTTCACAGCACGCACGTGTTAGATATTCTCTCTCTCACACAATCAGTGAAAGTACATACATATACATGTGTACTATATGTACCGACTGGTGCGGGGTATCTAAAAATACAGCCACTGGAGTGCTGCTTATCGCTGAGGGTTTATGACAACTACCGCACAATTGATTGCACTCGGCTGTCATAAACCGAATAAACCAAAGAAAAGCGCTGCCCCCCGAAAGTTTTCCATGCTATCTACTATTGCCATTGCTTGCTGTTAGCCATCAACGAGCCCCATAAAACATTTCAGTTGCTCGCAATGTGAGTATTTATGTGAGTATTTATGTGGCCACAGCTAATTATTATTTAATGGATTCGGATCGATTCATTCTTTTATAACTGGATCCTTTGTTTAGACTTCCAGCTCAAGAACGTACTTGTAGAGTGATACATATAAATTAAACTTGTGCTTTTATTACCATATGTCGCTTATCTGGGGTTTGTTTTTGGAACAGCATTAAAACCACCTGAGATTTTTGTTTTATGAAGTGCCATTTGAGATATAATAAATTCCATTTGTTTTCGACAGCTCTCTGATAAAACCGCTTGCCTTCGATAAGTGGCTGTACAAAGAGAAAAGTATTTCTCATTTTCTCGAGTGGAAGATGCAAAGTGCTTAAAAAATGGTTGCACAACATTTGAGTAAATATTATTAAAAGGCAAGTCTCAGGAAAAGATTTATGAAAAGAGTACGAACAAAGCCAATATTAAGAGTTGTTCAACTTCCTTTACAATGTTTACGTAAAACTCCAAAATGTAAAAAATACGTATAAATTTCCAAAGAACTTCGTCTGAAATATGTATCTGTTGTGCACTCGAATCTATACTCGAATTTCAATAAACTTGCAAACCTAATTGGCTACAAATATATGGATTTCAAGCAGTTGACAGCCCTTGTTGTCATAACACCCAAATGAAGTCATGCAATCCAGAAAACACTTGTGAAAGTGCGTCGATACACAGCTTCAGGTACAGCTGCATTTCAAACGGCAGCCGCCAAAAAGCAAAGTCTTTAATTACAACTTCTTTGAAGACAGTTGGACAAACAGTACGTTCAATAAGCACCTCACACACACACATATGCGTACACAGAATTCAAAATAGTTAACTTATGCACAAACTTTGTGATGTTTCACGCACCAAAGAAAGTTAGTAAGCGCGTCTTTAAACTTATCAACTGCTTGCTCTCGACTTCTGATAAAGCCGTTCAATTGCACTGCTTGCCACTGGGCAGGTGTGTGGTCGCCGGTTGTTCACAGCGGACTGAACATGCCAGTCTCTCTAAGCCAGCAGCTTAACTAAACAGCAGTACCAGCAGCAGTCCCAAGCAAATGCCGAGGCATGCTAATGCCCGATCGGCTCAGCGGCTCTGGGATTGGGTGGATCGGTGGAGCGCGTGTGTAGAAATGCTGCCACATTTAGGTTAACTTCAATTGAGGCACACAATAAAGCCACAGCGTTACCCAGAGTCCGAGGAAAAGCAAGAGCCAGAGCAAAAGCAAGAAGAACCTTGACTGTGATTAGAACTGATATGGATCGGCATAAAGCTTATCGTTTGATTAGGCGGAATATGTGGCGCTTGTAAAGATAAATTTAGGCATTCAGCAGATACAAAAATAGTCGTATGTTTCGGTTACTAAATTGAATTTGCGAGATTTGTGGTCAAAAATTAACAGTTAGCCGAAAACACGACAGTTCTGAGGCCGTGGTGCAGTAAAATATGTATTCGGTTCGCATTATAAGGTGCAAATTGCTTGTGAAATGTGTGAATAGTATTGTACAAATAAACAAATTGCATAAATATCCAGTTCAAAGTGGATTTTTACTTTATTTTAAGCAATTTTTTGATCTAATTTTCATGCGTTTATTAATTCATCCAACCGAGCGTGTGAGTATTTTTATCTTCGCAGGCTGGCATGCGGCTGCTGTTAACTGCTTGAGCTTAACAGTAGCAAGCAGTTCGGCTTCACAGAGGCAAGCCATGGAACTAAGCAGTGTTGTGCATGCTTGCGTTAAGTATACGCCTCGTCAGCCTAGAGTTATTAGGCTTTTAGGAACTTATCGCATCGATCAAAGCCCAGAAAAGTAACTCTCTTCTTCCTCAGAAACCAATATGATGAAAATTGGAAAGCCGTTTTCACTTCAGGGCAGCTATTCAGATCATTCCGTTGCAGCCCTGTTTCCATCATTTGTCCACCTCGTTGGCCCACGATAATTGCCGCCATTTGTTAAAAATAATTAAGCAGATATTTCCTTTTTTAAAAAACACTATTTACATATGCACAAAAAATAAATATTAAATATCGAACAATCAATTCCAGTGGCAATATTAAAAAAAAATATATATATATCCACTGCTTTTATGCTTTTTTTTGGGGTCTCGGCTATATCATAAACAATTGTCGCAGTCACACGTGCTGAAAAACAAACAAACAAAGTGTTGCAACTCAATTTACATTCTCCAACAGCTGGAGCTGGAAGCATTGGCAGCAGCTGCAGCACGTGACAAAAACATTGGAACATCCCGGTTCGAGAATTGGCCAAAAACAAAGAGAAACCAACGGTGGAAGCATGCTGAATTAAACAAAAAAGAACAAAATTGATTGGGTAAAATGGCAAGTGCTGCTGTTGTCGGCAGCTCTTGGGCCCCCGCGGAAAAAATTTGTTTGCAATTAATTGATTTTTGGGTCAGAAGGGGCCACGCCAGTGTGACGATTAAGCACTCCGGGCCGGCATTTCTGTCCTCATTGCCAAACATCAGAAGCAGCAGCAGTGAATTCGTCAACTCGGCAATTGTAGGCCATTATCCTGCTGATGATGTTTGTCATAAAGGGAAGCAGTTATGCGGTCGCTTTGGAAATTATACACAAGAGACGAAACCGAGGAGAACTGCGAGGAGCTTTTCAGTTGCATTCCAAATCCCCATTAAATGCGCCATTTGTTCGGGGCACTCAACGGGATTTCCAGGCGAATTATTTGTTCATGCCCATTGGACCAGGTGTCGAAATTCCTCCTGAGAAGAGGGTTTTGCATTTGGCTTAGCTTCGGGGTTCATTGTTTGTGCCTTTGTGCCCCCATCTCCTCTTCCAAATTGCATTTTAATTGTGCGCTCAAAGCAAACGCAGCTAAGTGCAAACAATTTCGACTGAATGCACGACAAACAAAGCCGTTAAATGGAAAATCTTAAAAAAATTGAGAACTGAATAACTGCGAATTGCACGGTGTGCTTAAAGGGAATTTTCATGCGGATGCTTTGCACCTTTAAGTCGAAAAAGTAGAACGGACCAAAGCGAAAATGGGAAAAAGAAGAAATGTACCAATGCAAATTTGTCTTTTGACTTTGACTACGTGAGCCTTTAATGGTTTTCTGCTAGTAACTTTAGCAGAAACTCGAAACTTTTCAGTTTCCTGGGCCGTCCCCTTTGATTTCAAGTTGACAAAAGTTCCAGCGACTGGAGCGCATATTACAAAAGCCCCCTGCTCCGCTTGCCGGACAAGAAGGAGTCGTAGAGTCATGGAGTCTGGGGAGAGGCTTTTGCGCTTTTACCAGTCTGCCTTCTCATCCTTACCTACTTGAAATGCAGCAGCAGCAGCAGCATCGGCAGCAGTAACAGAAGTCTTAAACATTTCGATCCCCAGTCGCCTTTTCCGTTCCATTTGGACACACGTAAGTCCCCGAAGGTTAACGCAACGCAACTTGGACGAAGCTGTTTTAGCTCGAATGCAAATACAGCTAACTTTTCCTAATTGCCGGGTAGATAGCGCCGGAAAGTGCACCCGGATGCGACCGGAAAAGAGGTCAGAAGTCAAATCTTTCTCCCCGCCAATCTGCAGCTGCTTCAATCATCTAACCAGCCCGCGTCGCACTCACTCGTATTTGCAGCCGCTTAAGGCCAGAGGTCAAACTAATTTGGATCCGTGCATTTGCACACATGTTTTAATTTCATTTGATATGTCCTCGAGCTGAAAGCTTTTTAATGACCATAATTTAGCTACTGTTGCCGTTGCCACTGTCACTGTCGCTGCCGCTGCACACAGCACGCATCCTGGGTCAAGGATGCACACGAGGCATCGAGTGCGAGTACGAGTACGAGTGCGAGCACGAGTATGTGCCAGCTCTTGGTGTGATGTGGCATGGCTGGAGCAAAGACAGGCTAACCTTGCACATAATTAAGCTCCGAGCACGAAGCAACCGCAGGAGCAGCAGCAGCAGGACCAGTAGCAACAGCTGCAGCGGCATCTGCATGGTTAATCGTACTCCACGTTGGCTTTGAAGACTTTGAAAAATGTATTCAGCAGGAGAGAAGCCCAAAAAGCCTTTCAGCACTAACAAAGACAAATATTGTGACAATAGCAAAACGAAAACAAGAGCTGGAGACGAGGCACGACCGGCGCTTGTGTAAATATAAAATTTTATAATAACAAAGCACGTCGCAGGTGCAATTAGTGTGCAAATAAGCGTTTATTTGCCGTAGCAGACGAGGCAGGACACGGCAGGACAGAGTTAGAGCCAGAGAGGGAAGGGAATAACTGACCTCGTTAGCCCCCCCCCCTTTTAGTTTAATTGTACTCCAGTTGCCGTCTTGTAAAATTAGAATTCAATTCGGTTCGGCCCAGAAGTCACTGGGGTGCCATATTCAAGATAATTGCCCAAGATTATGTCAAGTGAAATTTCCTTGGCTTGGTCATAAATCAACTCAAACTCCTACTCTGCTTCAGCATCGAAGCCAAATCACATGGCTGCAAAGCAACATTACTCAAGGCACACACTTGCAACTTGCAACTTGCAACTTGCAACACAAGCTATGCGCAGCCCAAGGATATGGCGAACAAGAAAACTAACCCCATGACCAGTTGGGGACTTTCTATCTGCTCACATCACATGTAAAGTGCAGTGACACCAGCACACAGCTCCACAGCTACACAGCTTCTGGCAGCTCCGCAGACCCAACTGAATGCGAGCTGGCAGCAGCATTTCTCAGCTTTCCACCTCTGGTATTTTCACAGAGAGATCGCCAGGGGGCACAACCTGTTCCGTGTCCCGCCCACGCCCACCTGTGTGACAGTTGGCAGCTGCCTAAAAATTTGCCGAGAAAATTCCAGCGCCCTGGGATTTGATGGCAATCGCTGCAATTTGGCCAGCCTGGTATTCTGGCCAAATGGAAATTAAAATGTTTTTAACTTGTCTGTGTGTGAAATTGATTGCGGAGCCTGGCCAAGCGCCCACTGACCAGCCCTCCAGCTCAATTCTGTATGCTGATTTGTATGCTCTCTGGCTCTGGCTTGCCCTGCCCTTTTGTGCGGTTGATCATATTTGCATGCACGGGCAAAAAGTTCTCGGCAAACTGTGCTAAAATGTTATTAGCGCTTAATTAGTGTGCAACTTTTACCAACGCCACTTGCACCACACTCGCACTCAACCACAAAGGCAAGGTGCGCGCTAGCTAGCTGAACTTCTGCTCAGCTTTGTGGTGGAAAAGTTGTTATAATGTTCAACTAAAATGAATTAATGCGTCTTACTACCAGACTGACGGATGGCTGAAAGCGGAAGGCTAACGGCAATGCGAGTCGTAGCCAAGAGCAGCGATGAGCCGGCTAAGAAAAGATGAGAGTGGCTTATAAAAAGCACAAACAGCAAAGAAATATCCCACGTTTATACAAAAGTAAATGTACAAATGTGCCATAGGCCAACTCGAAACAAATGCATTAAATATTCACTTCGTTCTGGGACAGAAGGGACAAAGGGAGTATGCAATTGTCAGGCCCTGCGAAAAGGGTCAACAAACCGAACTGACAGTTAGACAGAACGGTTTTGACGGAAGCTTATGCATTTCTCATTCGACTCTTGACTGTTGAAGAGCTTCGAAGGAGCCAATGAACGCCTTTCTTTAACGTTGTGGCCACTAAAATAGGTCTCATATAATCTCAAAAAAGAAATAAATAAGGAGCGTATGCCATATTAATAAGTACTTTTAACGCTCTCAAGAAAGAAATGACAGCATTTGCTCATTTAATTAAAAAATATCAACGTCTGGCATACGCTTGCAAGTTAATTGAACGGCCTCGAAATGTGCTTTGCTGTCATACGCGCATATACAAATTGGCGGCTCCTTCATCAAGTTATCGCCTGTGCAGATGGGGCTATCAAGCAAAATTTAATAGACTGCCTGCCACCCGGGCAACATATTGTATGACAGGCCTTTACGAGCGCATTACATGGGTTTATTACAAAGGGAGGCACCGCGTGGCATGGCAGTGCAGCGGGAAACAAATACATCAAATGTCAGCCACAACTGGAGCAACACAATGACAGCTATTGATGAGAACAACTCACTTTGCCTCCTGCTCGGAGTGAAGTGCAACATTCAGCGCAGCATTAGTCACTTAATTGAAATAGAAATTGAGTTTGATAAGTGAATGGATTCGAATTCAATGTTCAGTGGCCCAAAATTTATGCACATACGATGGGAATGGGGTTTATTTACAGCACAACCCCGACCACTCCCGATTGCCACACACCTACGGTTACCATACATCTAATTTATGGCCAGATTCGGCCTAAACTAGCTGTGAGCCCCCCAACCAGCCACAGAAGGGGCCAGAAAAGCCGAGCTATAAATGGAAGCAAGCCAGACATCGGAGACCAGCATCCTGTTTGGATGCAAACACACAAACATACTCGCAAATAAACACACACAGAGCCACCCCCCCTCCTATGGGGTCCTGTGTGCTATTTAAAATGGATATATATTGCATCTGCCTTTACGCCTCGATAAGTTTTCAATGAACACTTTGTAACTATTTTTACAGCGTTTAACGTTAACACTTGTGGTGATCAATGTGGGCCCGTACTTAAGCCATTGACAACCGCGATTGATAGCTGTCAGGTTATTCAAAGCCATGTAAACACGATGCCCAAATGATGGCATCAATATTTTCGCTTCTAAATGGTAGGCCCACATGGGGCGTAAGTCGCCAGAAATCTTTCAAATGTACCCTAATCAAGAAGCATAAACATTGCGTATACGCCGCAGTGTCCTTCCGGCTCTCTTTATCCGCTTGAGGTTTGACTCTCTTCGAAGGCGAATATTTACTCCATTATCCGTTCATGCGCATTTGAGGCACACACTCTCCTCTGCGGATAACTTTGTGGCACGTGTTTTTGTTTACCTTCTGCATTGTTGTTCTGTCCAGAGCTTCCGCATGAGCGTCACCAAAGCCGTTCTCCCGGTAGTAACCCACTTTTTGGTGCGTATGCCGAGATGCTGATGCTGATGCAGCTTCTGCAACTGCAACGACTACCGCTGCTCAGGATGGGGCATAAGAATGGTAGTGTGGATTCAAGTGGCTCGTTCTGTTTGTCGTTTTGCTTTATTTCGGATGCTTGCGGTGCGCGTGAAGAGAACTCATGCCAACCCATGATTGTGCAGTTCGTTTTGACATTTTTGGTAAGAACCCTCAAGCTGTTCCAACTCTTGGGCGGGGAGAGACTCAATCTCTCATACGCTGACACTGGCACTCTGTATGGGGCAGCTGCAGCTCCCAAGCGAGTGGAGCTTGGGGTAAGTAATGCATGTGTATCGCACGGGGATCCACAAGAAGAATGGATTTACATAACTCGTTTTTGATTTGTTCACTGACCAAACTGCTGACAAATGCAGCAGGGTCCTTCCTAAGTTTAAGAAACTGAATTTAGAGAAACTTCTGTGTTCTCCATAGCTCTAGGCCTATTCCAAGAACATTCTCCTACATTATTCTCTTGCATCGATTAAAAGTCTGCTAAAAATATAAGCAACTTTTCATCAGTCAGGCCAATATCTAACAAACCGACAGCTATTCATGCCAAAGGATGGAAGGATGGAAATAGCCAATTCCGAATAAGATTTTACACATTTACAGTGGCATAAATATAGAACAGGCTATTCGGCTCTTGAAAACTTAATTATCTACGAACGACCACAAATGTTTTTACTGCCTGCTGCTCTCCTCCTCCTCCTCCTCCTCCTCCTCCTTTGGCGCTTCTGCACAGAAAACATAAAATTTATTGGTTGTGAAATTTCGAAAGAAGACCAAAAAAAATATAAAGAAAACGATTTCGGCAAGGAAAAATTATTGCAAGTTTGCATGCATTATGGCCTCTCGAGGGTTTCGCCTGCTGCAGTCCTTGTCTGTGGCTGTCCTGTAGTCCTGGTATTCTGGCATCCTGCTGGGACGGCCAGTGGGTTTATGTTTATGCATAATCCGCACCTGCTACTGGGGCTCCTTCAGCACTGCCGCTTCGTGTTGCAAATACATATTCATTCCATGCAATTTGGCCACATGTTTTCCCAGTTCCCCGTTGAGGAAAAGTTTCGTTCTAGTTCTGTTGACACAATTCTATTTCTGCACTCCGGCTCTATAATTACCGAAGCGGTCAGCAAATTCTGCCGCAAGTCTATTCATTTTATTCCACATTCAGGGAAAAAAAAGTAAAGCCAAAACCAGAAATCAACGCTTCTGACCAAAAATATCCTAAACTTGGCAAATTGAACAGAATTTACGGCGGCAAGAGGACAGGGCCTTCTGTTGTTCCGATTTGCATTTAACTTTTGCTATGGAAAATTTAATGAATGAACCTGCTTAATTATTCCATTTCAGGCGAGTTTATTTTCTACACGCGCGTTTTTACGCGGCAATTGAAATTTTTAATAGGAAAATGCGTGGGCGCGTCCACAATCCGCACTCGACTGTGCCGCGCGAGATGAGCTCTCCTGGGGCACGGAACGGGTCCCGGACCACGAGCCCCGTCTCGCCGATGTGCGATGTGCGATGTGCGACTCGTCGTCAACTGGCGGGCGTCGGTTTGTGGCATTTTAATTACAAGCTTCAGCCGGGGCAGGGCGGCACAACAGAGTGGAGTGGAAGCTAATGAAATTAAAAAAGTCCCACAAATAGAATTATAATAAAATAGAGTTCTGCAGAGAGAGCTGAGCAGCCCCCCAGGACGGGTGCCATAGGAACCACAGCGCTGGATGGGTCCCTGGATGGATGACCTCAGCGTTAGCAACCATCAAACATCGGGCAGTCATTGGGCAGCCATTGGGCAACCACCGGGCAGCCATCGAAAACCCATTGATGTTTTCGCCTAATTAATTGCCATTTGCGGTCGGCTTTGAATGCAATTAGTTAGCTTTAATTGTAATTAGTTTGCTTTCACTATTTAGATTATTTAGCTGCGGTAACCGCAATGATTTACTAATTAACAATTATTTGTTGCTTTAATTAAGTATGCCAAGAACATAATCAATGTACATACGTTTTCCCTTTCTCATACATCAAATGATAAGAGCGAAGGTCACATGAGTTGGGTACGACCGACACATGGCTGCCATGCCCCAATTTAATGAGTCCCATTTCTGTCAATCCAGTAAAAGTCAATTAATCCTGCTAATCGAGTTGAAGGGCATTTCAATTTGGGGCAGAAATCAATTCCCATGCAAAACGCAACATTTCACATTTCAACATTTCACATTTTTGTAATTAAATAAAACCCTTGCCCGGAATGTCACAGAATTTCGAATGTGATCTGCAAACAGACGAAATTTAATTTCAATTTGTCAAAGCCACATGACCAAACATACACGCGCACTCGTGTACCTATGTGTGACCCCACCGTCAGGGCATTAGAATTTATCGCATGAAATATAATTCGTTCAAGTAAAATGCTTCTACATTTCATCCTGAATGGGCAAACGGGCGTACGGGGGTACGGGGGCAGGCCATTCTCACGGGATCGTTGAGAGTGTTATGTGGCCGAGGACCATTTATAAAATATGCATGAGGCATGGGGCATAGATTTGTATTGTATGCGACGATTATAATGCAAATGCAAAACATTTTTGACAGCACTCCAAAATGTTTTCCAGCCACCCCCAAAGCAGTTCCCGAACAAAAAACCGCACAGAAATGAAATATTTATGTGTTAAATCCTTTTGCGCCGCCCTGCCATGCCCATCCTCTGTGGACCGACGCAGAACAATAAATAATAAAATCACTAACAGGTTGCCCTATGAGTGTGTCTGGAGCGGTCGGCGTCCAAGTCGCATCAGCATCAACCTTCCATGTACCATATTCCACCATCCATACATCGACATCGGTGTCGTCTCCCAGGACGCTTACCTAAATCATAGTCGAGCGAAAAGCTTTTGCCATAAACCCCAACCCCAAGCATATTGACAGACTCCCGCACTCGCTTTGATAACTCCACGGGAGACGGGAGAGAGTAGAGGGTGGGGGCGGCGGCGGCGGCGGGCTAGGAGTGAAGGTGGTGCTGCTTGGGGAAATCAGCGCCGGCGACAAAGTGAATGGGGCACACGCAGCACAGCACAGCGCAGCGCAGAACACACATATCAATATACCCATAGATACAAGTACGTATAACAGGCTGTGAACCGGAACGTGACTATTGGTTCCATGATATTTTCCCAATATTTTCCTGCACTCGAAGAAACTTAAACGTACTTCAAGTATATTAAGCAGAGACAACTTTTATACTCTATTTTCAATTGTCAAAATGTCAGGATCTTAATGGGACTTAATAGGACTTAATGTATGATATTTATTTTCAAATAAATGAAATATTGAATGGTAATTTTCCAAGTTATTCAATGTAAAAACCTTGCATGTTTTTTTGTATTAAATCTTTTGCGGGTAACAGTATTAAATCTGACGTTACTGGCACTACGTTACGAAAATACCGGATAATAAAAGTTACGAAATATTTGGGAAAATGTTTAGTGTTTTTTTTTAGACAGTTCGATATGTTGAGAGACTTTTTGGAAGAACTTTTGCCGAGAATCATCTACCTTATAGAAGATAATAGTTTGCTGTACTTGTTGGTTGCTAGAATATTAAATTTACTTATCCTTAGATAGGTCTGCGATTGCAAAACTTTCAAAATTTTCTCACCGTGTGACCAGTAATCACAAAAAAAATTGACCGCCAAAATGCAAACTCCTACCATGTCAAACAATGCAAAAATTTAATTAAATTTCCGAACCACTACGAATCAGTTCTACAACGACAACGACAAAGTTTTATTCACCTGCAGGGCTCTAGCTCGTACATTTATTACGCATACGCCGCTTGGCGCTTCAGTGTCGACAGATTTTTGCTGGGGCCAGGCCTTCCGCGACTGCCATGGCTGCCATGGCTGCCCTAGCTGCCAGGATCGCCCCGCGGGGTAACTATTAATAATTCACGGGAGAGAGAGAAAGAGAGAGAGAGAGAGCGGCAGAAATAAAACTCGCCTAAGCAAAGCCAACACATAAAACGTCATTTATTTGCGCTCTAATTGCGAAGTTCTTTATTTTTTTGGGGCCAACATCTTGGGGGGCCGCTTTGAGGTAGTGGTGCAGCGCAGCGGGGCAGTGGAGCAAACGGCGGTGCAGTAAAGCTGCCACGGGACGAATGGAAAACAAATTGAAAAGTGCCCGTTTTGCAATTAAAGTCGTTGCCATTTGCGCAATCCCATGGATACACCTACATATAGTATAGTTCTATTAAAGTTTTTTGCCTTCGCTTGGCTTTCGGTTGAGCTGAGAATTTTCTGCTGAAGCAGAGCAACGCGCGCCAAAACTTTTGATAATAGTAGCACAGCAGCTGAGCGGTAGTCGATTGCCCATGTGAGTGTGTATCAGTGTGGGAGTGTGGGAGTGTGGGAGTGTATCTAAGCAATCTGTGTATCTGTATCTGTATCTGTATCTGTATTTGTGTGGGTGTATATCTAAGCAATGTGTAGCAGTGTTACAGTAAGGGGGAATCAAGTCAATGAAGCCAAAACAAATATAGGGAAAAGTTTTCCAATTTTCGATTGCCAATTGTGGAGAATTTTTTTTTCTCGTTCGTTCGTGCAACTTGCTGGGGGAATACGAGAAAGTTTCTGTGCCATTTCGATACGAGTATGTATGTATGTATGCGTGGGTTCACATTTCACCCCCGGCCATGGCTCTGGCACTCTTTAGTTCTGTGTATCGCTCAGAGCCAGCGTTTACCTGGTCCACCAGTCCAGGTGTCACCTGTCCAGTAAATGCAAAATTTGAGTAATTTGCAAATCATTTTCTTAATTTTCCTAAGTGAACCTGTTCAGTTGGGGACCCCAACGACATGTCTGCTCAAGTAAATGCCGGAAATTATTTCATTTCGATATATATTGAAGTTGTTTTGCTCCAGCAGCTGCAGTGCCCAGGCTTTAACTTTCGCTTTGACGGCAAACTTTTGCTTTTTATACGAGGTGGCACTACAACTAGCGTCGAAAGTTTGTTCCTAACGCAATGCAGCAAAGTTTTTCCACTTCAAGTGCAAGCGACCCGGGATGCAACTGGGCTCTAACAGTGCTTTCCCGCCCACCTTCCTTCCTTCGCCGCTTTTCACTGACAATACAAAACTTGTTCAAGTTTTCACTTGCCACACACAGAACGGAAGAGAGGTACAGATACATGGAGACTAGTCGACTAAGTTGGTGTCTTGATGTCCATTTTATTTGCCAGCAACTGTGCAATTATTTATGTGGCAGTCAGATGCTTATGGCTCGAATAGTACGGTTATAGTGTGCCTTATAGTGGCATGCATACGTATATTTCTTCGTGCAGGAGTATGCTTCCTGCCACATTGCAGCAACATTTCTCATGCAACGACAGCGGCGACGGCACTTTAAACTTGCCATAAGTGTTTGTAATGCGCTCGTTACATTTATTATTGAGTGGCTTTGTCGCCTCGCAGACAGTCGAACAATGCACTCAGTGGCAGGCAAGCTCTCTTGCCCCCCCATCATTCCTCTCCCCCTCACTATCCGAACTGTTACCCTGACTGTGACTCCATTTGAATGCAAGGGCGCATGTTGGTGGAGCATTTTTGGCGCGATTCCCCATCACGTGGCCCGTGGCATACTTATCTGGGCAAAGGCAGCATCCCCTGGCTCTGAACAGTGGGGGGTGTTGTAAATGCATATTTTATATTTTCATTTCATTGAAACCAGCACGTAGCCCGTCTAAAAATTGTATAAATTTGAATTGAACCCCCAGCCACACCCCAGGAGCAAATAATTGATATGTCTTTTAATTAAGTTTCTATTTCTGAGTGCTGCCTAGCGTTAGACTCCTTGAATCTGAATCACTTCCACTCTCGGCTGAAGCCCAAAAACTTTTGGAAGAGCATTTCCATGTTTAACCCCTCCGTACCAACACACACACACACACACACACACACACTTGTACAGAGCAATAAATGTACGAACACCTGGCTTCCTAGCGCCACTTAAGTCGGCACTCATATGGATACATTTTTCATCAGTCAGAAACCACAGAGCGGCATTTTCAGCGGTCTGCCAGAAGGAGCATGAAGACAAAAAAATATCAGCTGCATTATTTAGCAGCATGCAAATGAATGAACAGCATTTTCCTTCACTAATAAACTTCAAATGACGGCCTATCAAACCTGCAAGGACTTTGCCATGGATTTGGAAATGAACAGCCATCGAGGGGATGGTCGCCAAATAAAAGGCTGAGAGTCTGCAGCATAAGTTTACATTTACGCTTGGCTTATCGCGGGTATATTGCACTTTATAAATCATCTGGGGAAAGGCCCCAGACTTAGCCCCGAACCCAGGCACGTAAAAGTAGACAAAAAATGTGCCCCCAAGAGCCGAACAGGGAGCGCCTGGGCCGAAACAAATATCCTCATAAAAACAGAGAGCTCTCTAAATAATGCCGCTTGCAGCTTCAATGGAATCTCTCAGTTTAAAAACATACTCGTTCGAGTTCCTTTTCAGAGTGGTTCCAAGTGAAGAATCATCTAATCAACCAAGAGGGTACACCATGAAGTCATCCAATTCTTTTGCCGCTTCCTGCTGCTTATGGGCATTGTGTTTGTGCCAGTGTTTGGGTTTCGTCGCAAAAGTGCCTCGAATCGGGTCTGATTTCTATTTGGTTGATCTACTTTTGCCACCCGCTGCTCCTTTTGCTATTCTGTGGCTCTGTGGCTCTGTAGCTCTTTGGCTGATTCGCTTTTTACTGACATTCGGGGACTATTTGGTTTGGTTGGGTTTTTGGCCGCTTCCATTACCATTGTTGTGGATACAGGCCAAATTGCAACGATTTCGGCTTTGGCTTTCAATGCTCACTGCATCCTGTGTATGGTCCTGCTCTTGAGCGAACGGAACGTGATGCACGGAACTATGCTATGCTCCTGGCCCCTGATTAGAGTGAAGAGTCCGGGAGTAAAAAGAGTTCAATTTGCCAGCGTCGAGCGTCGAGCGTCGAGCAGAGCAATCGAGTCCCACAAATGAGCCCACCTTTCATTGCATGCAAATGGACTTCGTGGCCGGGATTTGTATGCGCGACAGAGGACACTGCCACAGCAGCTCCTCCTTTTGTGTTCCGTGGTCTCTGTCTGTTGACACAGCGACCCGTTTGTTTGGCTGGCAATTAAATAAATCCACACTCACTCACTCGCACAAAAACCGTGTCACAAGTGGCTGCTGAATCTGCTTCTTATTTCCTTGGGCCTCGACTGCTTTACTATTTACCCAGGCTTTGGGTTTGGGCGTGGGCTGGACTTGATTAATTTATGACATTATTATCTGGCATTGGGCAGGCAAGTCACGTGATTGTTTCCAACCACATTAGTATAGTTCTCAGTGATTTAATTTCCGCTTTGGCTGTCCTCAAGAGTCACTTACAATTACAGCCAGGATTACGTGCAAACGGGTACTCAATTCCTGAGAGAGAGAGAGAGAGAGAGATTAAGTGTCATTCAATAGGCCTGAATCAGGCAGGAAATAGTTCGAGAGTCAGTGCTGAAAAAAATCAAAAAGTTCAACCCTAATTGGCCTTTAATTAGGGAGGGAAAAGTCAAAAGTTTCGGGACTCCAAAAAGTTTGCATTGAATTTCCACCGAAAAGCCAGATGATGATGGAGGAGTAGGAGTCTCTAAGCCTTGCCAAGACACTTGCCACATTTGCGCTGCATTAAAAATGCATTTTCATCTACGTCCTCAGCACTTCCTCCTCAAGTGTGTTTAATAGTCTATGCAACAATGTGTGTGTGCTGGGCGAGGGTGTGGGTGTTAGGTGTGTGGGTAATGCTGATGGCAGCCATATAATTTGAGCTTCATGAAGTGCACTTATCAGAGCGGTTGCCAGAGCACTGCCATAGGATAAGCATCAGCTGAGTGTGTGCCAGAGAGGTTCAGGGAAAAAACTGCATTACACTCTACTAACCGAAGATGCAGCCATCCTGGAAGCAAAGCATTCCATATTCCATTCTCATGGCATCCTCCTGCATTGCTTATTAAAACATTCCCCTCAAATCCCTGTGGTTAGAGCTGCAGCTCCTAGTACATTTGATTTTGATTGCCATTTGGACAACGCGTCGTATGATTGTTTTTGGCATTGCAAGGGGAAGAAGTCCAGGACGTGGAGTCCCAAATTGATTTGTGGACGTGCCCAGTTAGCTAATGAGGACTGGAGTTAGAGAGTGGCCAATGCTCCGGAGGTTGGCCCTGGCATACTCAACGAAATTTACAATTGTCGCTGACATTTTGCATTTTTTCCCCTTCCCCGCCCTGTTTGTTGCAACTGACAGGAATGGGGATGGGGGACATGCAGCTGGGCGACAGGATACATGCCGGACAGCTGCCAGGTCATCTGTGCTGGCCATGTTCACTTAATTAACAGCATTACAGCATTAACACACACACACACCCTAGAGGACAGTCGAATGGCAGGAGGGGACTGAGACTGGGACTGAGACTGAGACTGAGACTAGAAGTGGAACTGGGGTGGGGTGGCGGTTGTAGATGGGCATCCGCTCTGGAACTGCATTAAAGTTTTATAATAAATCTAATGGCCAACCAGGACAAAACTGTAATTTTGTTTGCTTGCTCGAAGGAGTGACAGGCGGACAAGAAGCCTGAATGCCGTGATACGAGGGCGTTGGTGTAGGTTCTTCCTTGCCTTTGTCTTTGCTATGTGTGACATCGTCTAATGGTGCATTCGTGCATATGAAATGGCTGTCAACAAAGGGATGGTCCAAGAGCGGATAGTCCAGGGTCCGAGCAGGAAGCACTTCCGCCTCGCCACAATCGCAGGATGTGCTGCCCTAATGTGTTTGTCAGCCATGGCCCAAAGCGAAAGCCATTCCTGGGCCATAGTTATGGCCATCACGTTGTGACACATTCACCCGCACGTCGGGGGCGTAGGGGGCTTTAAAGTGCTTGGGGAAATCAGCGGCAAATCGAAAACTGAAAACGAAACGAAAGCAAAATGAGTTTCGTGTTAAATGTGTGTCGCCAAAGCGATTGATAAACACCCAGACAGACCACCAGAGTCACCCAGCTGCCCCCCCCTCTCTGTGGGCGTGTCTGATTACGCACCTGGGACTACTCGATGTGTGCCACAAATCGAAATCAATGTCGCAGTTGACAGTTTTAATTTTCCTGCGTGCGACACGTTTTAAGAACAAATTGCGCAAAATTCCGTATATTTTCTTATAGGTCGATTACAGTGATTTCTTCGATTTCCTGGGAAATGTCCATACTTGTAATTTGGGCTTCAATAAGTCAGAAAGTAATCACTTAAAACTGATTGAACTCTGACCGGGCTATGAATCCTGGACAGCCACAAGAATTCAAACCAGTACTTTTCTGTCTGTCAAGTGCATTGCAAACAAAACAGATTAAAACTGAATATTTTATGCGGAATGTGTGAAACTTTACAAGTCACGTTTGCTGCTGGCAAAACGCCACTCCCCATAGATTTAACAGCCCACAGGATCCCCAGGATGCTGCTCCAAAATGGCTAAAGATTTATAGTGGCTAAAAGCGTTGGGCCCTGGTCGACAGACCACAGTGCGTGCTGGTTAAAAACTTTGTCGATGGCCACATTCCCAGAAATTAACGAAGCTTCAGAGCAGCTGTAACCCCTGTGTATCGTCGTCGTCGTCGTCGTCGTCGTCGTCGCTCTCTTAGGTTGTTTTTCTTTTGCTCCTGTTTTGGCACCTGCTGAAAGTTGGTTTTTGGGCTTTTTTGTAGTGTGCCACACGGCGCGACGGCAGCCGACTAATCTGTTAATTTATGTTGAAAAGTTCAGCAAGTTCTGAAGCGCTTAGCAAACAAATTGCAATAAATTATTAAGAATATTTGCGGCACAACACAGGCCTTGGGATCGGAACGGGGAGCAGAGTGACTCTTCCTGGCAATACATTCGCAGTTTTTGTGCATTCATTAATTTATGTTGCGTTCTTTGCCAAAAGTTCTTCCGATCTATGTGTGCCTGTGTGTGTGAGAAGCATTGTGGGGATAATTTGATTTCTCCGCAGAAAAACTTTACATTGCCAGGAGGCGAAATTCACACGCAAAAGATAAACACGAGAGGCATCCTTGAACGTTGCCCCCATCCCCCAATGCCACGTCCATTCAAAAGTGGCTAACGAAAAGTTAAAATGTTCTTATGCATAAGTGATGCCGCTGTTGTCCCACTCTGTTGCACGGAGCATAGCCCTGGTGCCTGGTTCCTGGCGCCTGGCCTGGCGACAAAGTCCTCACGAAGTGTCCGCATTGCAGTTGTTTCCGTTCTGCTTCGTCGCACTTCGTTCCGCTTCTGTGACATGAAAACTTAATGACATAATTAACTGTTTGCGTTTGCGCTTTGAGGCGACAGCAGCTCAGCTGGCAGCTTGCAGTCGCGTATACGCCGTGATGTCTTGAGCCGAGATTTAAGAGCATCGCGTGACCCATTTGGACATCCTGTAGTCGGACATATTCAAGTGCAACCTTCGGCTGGGAACGTGTGTCACTTTATCAGCATGATTCTTACAAAAAGCCGTGACACAACAACAAACTCAAATATAGCCAACGGCAGGCAATGGAACGGCTCTGATTGGCATTGCGATTGGGTTTAGTGTCGGTGTCGGGGGCTGTCTGGCATTTTGACTGCCTCCCTCAACAGGAAATGGCTGTAAAAACATTTGAGCTCCCAACTTCCCTACAAATTAAGTTTGATGACTTGGCGCAAAAAGGCAGTTAGCAGGCGCGATTCCATTTCCGCCGCTTAACGTCATTAAAAGCGCTGAAATTGAAATTTCGGCCAAGTGCTAAGCTACAAGGCTACAAACTAGAAGCAATCACAGATATCCCCCCATTCTCACTCCCAAGCCCTCACCGACTGCCACAACAACAGCACAACAGGAACCAGAACAGGAACAGGAGAGAAATACTCAATTGGCTGCGTATGAAATGAAATGTCAACTGCAATTAGCGCGCTTAATGCATCTTTCGGATGCGAATTGACAGACTGACGGCCTCGGCTGCCAATCTGTTTGGCTCTTGGCCCGCCAGTCTGCTTGTCAGACCCGCTCAGGGCACGCATCCTGAAGGACTCTGGCAAGGACAGACAGAAAGAGAGACGCCTTGCCACACGGCACTCAGACATGCATGCGTTGCTCACTCGCCTCTCCAAGTTGCACATTTAAAGACTGCGGCGACTCGAGTGCCCTTCTGACTACTGATGGCCCTTCACCTAACCCCTCACACACACACCCAGACACCAACACACTTGAGAAAATGTTGTTTTGCCTGGGTGTAAATTAAAAAAGCCCCAAAGATTAAAAACTTATGGCAAAAGTGGACCTGGAATTAAATTCTTTACAACGAATGTCATACAAATATGTGAGCAATGCTTCAGATTCTTCTACTCAAATTAAAATTATTCATTATAATAATTCTCTTACTATTATTCAAAATTCATAAATTACCAGAAAGATTTACTACCCATTCAGGCTGCTTACGAAACGATTAAGATTTTCCAAAACCAAATCTTCCAATATGATTCGAAACGTGTATGACTTTTAATTTTCTAATAAGGTACGAGTACTTACTAAATATAGAAGATACATTAAAAGCCTAAACAGACCAATACATATATGGTCGAAGTGCACCAAGGCCTTGAAATACTATGCATGCTGTATGTTATACAGTATTGATCCAATTCTACGGTGGTTCTAACGAACAGACGGGGCCAGAAACGCTTCCCTCTGGCTGTTACATACATTTACAAAATTTTAATCTGTCCCTATATTCTTTGAGTACCGTATATAAATATAGCGTTAGCCGAGGGTGGGACATTTAGAGGGTATTTCTATTCCAGCTGGCGGTGAAAGAACTACATATATATATCTTCATGATGTGAAGTTTACAATATTTTTGTATAAGGTGTGCTCTAAAGCGCAATTTCTAATTATTAAGAATAATTCATAGTATTTAATTGAACTATAACATAATGTTTGTTTTATTTAGCTTCAGGTTTGCATTAGGATCAGTCGGAGATTTGGGAACTAATTAAGTACTATTCATATTACAATAAGTGGCCGCACAATCACTTGGCCTTGCAGCACTTGGCTCCTGTTTTGGCGGCGCATTGGCACTGGGTGTTACCGGCACAGGTACTTCCGCACTGGCCCGATGTGCACTGGCAGTCTGTAAGTGAAGAATTAGAATTATTAGAATTAAGTTTTAATAGTGTAGAATGTTTTACTCACTGTTTCCGCATCCTTTGCAAGGCATCTTGTTGGTTTATTTCAATTTGACTGTTGACCGCTACGACTGGTTGAACCGTTGGAACTGTTTGATTCCGTTTGTCTGAAGAATGCTTCCTTTTATACCAATCTGGAGCTATGGGAATTGTATGTTTCTATGGTTTTACTGCTGATTAGATAAGGAAGTCGTGTGCAGTTGCGCTCGTTCAGCAAAAAATTTACGCGTTTCTTTGCCCACAGAGAGATAAAGTCGCTTTGCGCACGCCCCCTGATAAGCCCACATAGGCGGAACACATCGACTGGAGTTCCCTTCTGGTGGTGTGCAAAGTCAAACACACTCATGCAGTGCTATAAAACGGCAGGGTCTCTCCTCTGGATGCATCAGAAAGCGTTTGCTAGCAGCAAAGTCAATAAATTCCGTTTCTAAATCTTACAAAAACTAATTCCAAAAACAAAAATGGGTTGCAAGGCTTGTGGAACAAGTAAGTTTTTATACATAAAAACGGGGAGTGAATATCTAAATAGTAAACCATTGATCTGATCCACAGACTGCCAGTGCTCGGCCACCAAGTGCGGCGACAACTGCGCCTGCAGCCAGCAGTGCCAATGCGCCTGCAAGAACGGACCCAAGGATAAGTGTTGTTCCACCAAGAACTAATAAGGAATACATCAACTTCTATGGCATACACAGTGATTCGTTGGCATTTAAAAATGTGTAAGCTTTCGGAATAAGCTTTATGGATTAATAAAAAAAACTTTGTTTTTAGTTTTAAAATCAAATCTTTATTGGCCATTTTGACAAGAATAGTTCTTTAGTTGTTTCCCACGAATATATTTCCAAATTGGACACACAATTAGCGCATTTGAAATTACATTTAAAACACAATGTCAACATTTAAATACATTGAATACATTTCCCAATATCAACTTTGTTTCTAAACGAGCATTGCACAATACACGAAACATTGTAGTAGTAGTAGTACATACATATATAGTATATAGAAGTGCGCTCGGGTGTATCCGTGTTTCTTTTTGGGGAATGTGTGTGTGTGTTCTTGTGTGCTTTAGTTTTACGATTAAAAATTTAAAACTTTACGTTACAGAGATTAGGATTTTCGTTTAGCTCAAATTGAATTTCTTTTACAATATCAAATACACAATCGTCCGCCCTGCCTCTTGGCATGTAAATGTTTAAAAATAGTTCTTGAATTATTTATTAATTTGTTTGGGGGGTTTTATTTTTGGGCGGTCTGTACTTAAGTCTTATAAAATTCTTACGGTTCACGGTACAAAGCTTAGTGTAGCATAGTGTAGGATATAGTGTATAGTGTAGTGTTTTATGGTTGTGTAGAAAATATATTATGTTCTCGTTACTCATATATATTGTACATATATATTTTGTGTTCTCCTCGTGCTTCTCCATAAAAACTGACTAAAGGCAATCGCATTTGTCGCATTTGAAATGCATTGCAAACTGTGCCCTGGACTCTCAAAACTCAAAACTCAAACTCAAACACAAACAATTAAAAATATACACGGATCGGTTAGATTTTTGCGCATTTTCAGCATTGGAAGCCAATAAAGGGGGCAGTAGGGTTCTAAAGGGTTCTCTCACATAAAGCTAAAACTAAAACGCAATTAAAATTTGCCTTCGCTGCTCCTTCGTTTAACTTAGACCTTAACTCGAAGGTAGTTTAGTTGGTAAGATTTGATAGTTGGTTTAAAAATAAATCCTTTAAAATTACAATCAAAATCAAAAATTTAGATTCAACAAATAGTTACTCGCTAACTAAATCGATTCTCTCGTCACAATCCATCGTAAAATTAATGCTTTGTCACACAGTATTTAAACAAAATTAAAGATATATCGTATTGTATGTATAAAAAAAACATATATGTAGTGTATAAAAACGAATAACATGCAGACACATTCCAATGGAAAACACTTAAGTTATCCATAGATCACACATAATTATAATCGTAATAGATACAATTAATTGGCTGCTGTGTGCTGCAGGTGTTTTTGTTTTGTGTGGAGGGTGTGGTGGCAATTTGCATGCATTGCTCTTGGTAGAGTTGTTTCTCGTTTCACAAATGCTGCAAGAACAGAATAGAATCGATTAACATAATGTTTGATTAACTGAAAGAAAAGGAAACTAAAGGCAATGCGCTATTCTTTAATTTTAGGCGATAGGTACACGAGTATAATTGTTGTACACATATTTATAAATATACCTATAATCTGTATATAAACTGCAATAATTCTGTATGTAAATTCGTAATTCGTTCCTTTCCCTGTATGTACGTCTATCTAGTCTTATAATGCTAATCGGATCCTTGACCAGTGAAACCAGGCGTAGTACCATCCGCGAGTCCATCCTTCGATGCACAACGAGAACTCGTTTAATTACGTATAGCGTGAAACGGCAATTAACTTTTCAAATACATTTAACAACAAACATTTAATATTTGAATATTAGCATAATAAATAGCTTCTTTTTTTGTAACATTTTCCGCACTCTGTATAACGATTATTAGTGTATATTTTACCTAAGACTCGATGCGTTTCTTCGTTCGTTGTCTTTTTTATCTTTTTCTCTGAGCAAAAATACAACTACTATAATGTGTACTGTATAATACTTTTAAGGTGTGGATAATGGGTACGAAATAAAGAGAGTTCGAATACATACCAAAACTAAACATGCCACAACGATGCATTCCCAAAAATCTTACAATTACATTTTAGGTAAAAACTTTACGATAAAAACTTCTTTAAAAAGCAGTTCCACGATGGCTGCAATCGCTGCTGGGGGGAAGGGGTCATATCTATATCATCTAGGTCGGGGGGGGAGGGCATCCACACGGCACACGTTCAATTGTTTATATGATCTGTTTATACACATCGACAAAGTTCGTCATCGAATCGAAATCCGTCATTGCAAAGTCACCGGAACTAAAATACATGATGATTTTTGTGGATAAAAATTAGAAGGAAAGAAAAATAAACATTAATAATGAAAAAGAAATTGGTTGGGAAATATCGTGCAAATGGTAGGAGTGGTTAGTGGAAAATGAAAGGTGTTTATGTGGGTTAGTTTCTTTGTGGCATAAATGGATAGATATGGTATGGCAGAGAAAGCAAATGGAATGTGTGTCGCTTAAAGTATCTCTTTTTTTCAAAAATTTGTTTAAACTACAATAACATTTCGATCAAAACATTACAACAGCAACAAGCAAGCAATCAATCAATTTATCTAGCAGGCGAAACGAACAATTAGTTAAAAAAATGCATACAAGAAAATTAAATTAAATTCAATTATAGCCAATCGCAAATTCGTTGGACTGCATTTCGCTAAATATTCTTAATAGTACAAATAAATTTTGTATGCTGCTCGGTTGGCTGCTGGTTTCAGCCTAGAGATTTACAGGTGCATGATGGTGCTATTCTGCAAGCTGCGTTCATAGCCAAAATATATAGAAAAGGGAGAATAGGAGAATGGTTAGAGGAAAATCATTTATTTGTTATTTGTTAAAGCGAATTATTGCTTGAGTGGGCGTTTTGATCAATTCGCGGCTGAAAAAGTCTAAAAAGATGGCAATACTTTGAAAAACAAATAGACTATAAAAACATAAACAATACATACAATTTGAGCTTATATTCGACATATATCTCTTATATACTGAGCTAGCGACCAGTTAAATGGCTATTGTTAGTACAGTTTTTGGGGGCGCAGGGCTTCTGAAACGGATCTGATATGATGAATGCGAGGGGATGGCGTGGCTTTGCGTGGCGTGACGTGACGGGAGACGAGTGCTGCTGATAATATGGTAGTGTTGGTTGGAATGAGCTTGAGCTGATGGATCGAACGATTTATTGAGGGGTCGGAATCAGCGTCTCGGCGAATCAATCAGATGGAGAGAGAGAAGCTCCGCGAACAGCATACAGCAGTCGGCAGAAGAGGTTTTGGGTGGAATCTGATCGAGGAAAGTGATCTTTGGATGCGGAATATCATACTTAAATAGTTATACCTCGCGGTAAGTGGGGATTTAGACGTTGCCCTCATAATGGTGGTAATGATCTGACGGTATATGGGATCATCGGGTGATGTGTCCGCCACGTATCTCTCTATGGCATCTAACACACAGCTATCATCCGAATCAGAGTCCTCTAGGCTGTGGTACACCAAAAGAACACCCGAAAAATCAACCGTTGGTATACAGTTGGAGGATGAAAATAAACAAATCGTACAATAAGTGGGGCTGTGTTGTAATTAATTTAAATAAATTGGGGAACGGGCTGTGGCTTGTGGATTGAGAGCTCTATAAAGAGCCCATCGTGGGGTTCAATCATATCAGTTTTATTTACAAATTTCCTGGTAGGCGGTCGGTTAGTCAAGCAGAGTCTCCTCCCCTTTCTTTTTTTCTCGAATTCAAAGTATTGCAATCTTAGTAAAACTTTCGACAAAATCATAAACAAAACGACGCAAAAGCAAAGCAAATAAAATTTATAGAAAGACCAAAGACCAAAGGTCTTCGTGTGGCGCTGTTAAGTTTTAATCATTTTTTCTGGGGGAGGGGGAAGTCATATCACATCATAGAATAATCTTCTTGTTGCGGTGTTGCAGAGATGCATGTTAGCTGTGTGTGTTTAGGGCATCGGTCATGCAACGAAACTTACTTTCCCATTGACATGCTACTATCCTGCGGTGGAGATGGTATGGGATGCTGTGGTGTCCCAATAATGGAACCATTATCTCCAATCGCATTGCATACCTGGACGTGTAACGTGCTTTTCACATAGCCGGTTTTGGGTTCTATCAAAATTCAAATTTCAATTAGCAAACAAAACCCATAATTACTCGTTTCGAGGGGGAAATCATATACCATTCGTACCGTCACGAGCTGAGTAGAACTCGCCAAATGCGCGATCACGCTCCTGGGGCACTCCATTGGTGTCGCTCGGATGTAGCCAGCGCAGCATATGCAAATCGCGTATGCGATCGGCCAGGTTGAGGATTTGAAAATCACGTGCAGTCCATGGCGAAAGCATGGTAACCGATCCGTATTCATTCACGTAGGCAATGGTAACGCCACCTGCAATAAAAGATCACACATTAATATCCATTTATCTGCATACATCAATTTTTGGATCCAACCCAATTCGCTGTCGGAGAAGCGCAACAGAAAGGTGCCAATGCCCGTGGCCGAACGCATGAGATCATCTTGCGCCTTGACCTTGTTGATGAAGCCCATAATGCAGCTGGCCTTCCACATGCCCATCAGATGGTCTTTGGTGAGTTTCATGATGGCAAAGAACCATTCCCAAAAGGTATGGTTGCGATCGGGCAGCGGCTCCTTGCAGAACTGATTCCACGTAATACAATCAGTACGCTCATCGCGCTGCAGTTTCTCAACTGAAACATGAAACAGGAAGAGAAAGAGGAATATATCAGTGACGAACCTGAGGAACGGAACCCAAAGTTCTGGACTCACAGAGAAAGTCCAGGTTATCCCTGGTCAGGCCCCGCTGTGTGCTTGACCCAAATTTGGTATTAAGCGCCACCGAGAGCTGGGCCCAGGTCACGCGATCGGTGATCATAAACGGTTCCCGTACAATATCCGCAAAGGCATTGTCCCAGGTGATGGTGGCCCACGACTGTGGCTCCTGGTTGCCATGAACAATCACCACCACCGGCAACGACAGGGTCCACACACGAATCTGGTAGTCGTTGACTGTGGTCGTCGCATAGAAGAACAGGGCAAACTTTTCATCCATGACGCTCTCGGTGCCCTTCTTTTCGGCCCGCTTGATCTTCTTCAACTGCATGTTCCTGAAGCTGGCCGAGAAGATGTGGTTATTCTGTTGGTATTCCATGGTGCTGGAGCAGTTCTGTATTTCCCCCGAAGACTGACCAGCCAGGGTGCTGTCCATTTGGGTGCCACGGGTAACGAAACGATTTGCCTGGTTCTCTGCAAACGGGGAGGGAGGGGAATAATTAGTAAATGCGGGTAGATATTTCTATGGGGACGCTTACCCGACATGATGATGCACTCAATGGTGGGCGGATTATTGTGTATCCCCAATTGGGAGCCAATCAGCCAGCGGACAGAGGCCGCAAAGCGCGTATTTGTCTTCATCACCTGTGGCGGCTGTTTGTCCACAATGAAGGCGGCGCACACCAGATTCTTTTGTGCACCTCTCACCCGCTCGAGCAGATTGTTCAGTTCTGGCTCGTCGTTGACGAGATGCACACGTAGCGTCTCTTTGACGGCCGCCAGGAGGTGGCCAATAAAGGATTCGAGTAGCTCGAAGCAACGCTGAATCTGATCAAGAGTGCTCTCTTGGAAAGGGGCCCCATTGCCGGCCAGCGCCTGTTGACGGCGCCAGTTATTCAGCTCGCTGATAATCAGCTCCTGCAGCGGCTCGTAGCATATATAGCTCCGGCATAGGGTCGTCACAATGGCCGCCTTCTCCGTCATCAGGCACTTGAACGCCTCCTCGGCATTCGGGGATCCTGTGGAGTTCAGCATGTAGCTGTAGTTCTGGACGAGAATCTTCAGGGAGCTGGTGCAGGTGCTGAAGTTATTAAAGTACTGCATTATCTGATGCTCGATCTCGAACAGCTCCACCTTTGCCGTGCCACCATTGCCACCAATGACTCCCAAACCGCCGCCAACCGCTGGCTGAACGGCCATCAGTTCGCTGGGATCCATGTAGCCGGATGGATTGTTCATGTTGTAGGGACTGAGGGGCATCGATGGACCTGGTGTGGCCACACTCTTCTCCGTAGCTAGCTGCAGCTCTCTTTGTAATCCGCCGCGCAAATGCGTGTACAGCTCGAGGGCAGAGGTGCGCTGGACTTGGGTGCAAAGCTCTACCACACGGTATTTGAGTGCCTGATCGCTGGCCGTGCGCGTCGAGAGTAGCTTCTGTTGCAGATCCTCGTTGAACTTGAGGGCCACGCGCTCCAGTTGCTCCGCAGAGTTTGGTGTGATCTGTTCGGACCTGTATGGGGGGTGGAACTGTCATTATTTGAATTTTAAATGAAGGAGTTTTCTAATTCTACATCTGATCAATGCCCGCCCACATCCCGACATCAACTGCTGCCAGCCACCCCCACGTTATGATCTACTCACATTATTCTGTCTTCGATCCAGGCCGCCAAGCAGAGACGCAGGTCGAAGAGACCCTTCTCATCGTAGTAGGCTGCCATACGAGCCTCGCAGTCGGCATGGCTGGAGATGCGCTTCCACAGGCTCATGCTCCTACCCGATGCTCTATTTCTCTCCCTATTGATGATGTGATTCTTATTCGATTCGATTTGTGGGATGAGTGTGTGGATGCTTTTTGTTTAGCTGGGACACAGCTGAATGGATATTTTGGATATATTGTGATCTGTTTTCAGTTGCTCGCTCAACGTCCGGCTGACTTCCAACAAGCAAATGAATCTGAGTCGTCCATAAAATGCAATCGTTACATGCAAACGATATCTGCGCTCTGTTTGGATTTCGGTTTTCGCTTTCGATTGATTTAGAATTTGTTAAGGAAACTATAAATACACAAGCATATGGAACATTTTTTTGTGATAAAAAAAATTTTATATTGTAAGTGCTATTGCGCGCACCAAATTGAATAAACAAGGATGTGGGGACATAATGAGACTGATTTTTAATGTTTGATGTCCGAATTAATGGGTCACAGATTAATGGGTTTATGCAGTTTTTACATTTACTAATCCAATATATTGTTAGATTATTATCAGTGAATTTGCCAATTGCCTGTGCATGAACTGACTATTAAATTGTTCTCAATGTATGATCTTCTGCGGCCTGTGCCTACACTTTTCTTCTGTGCTTTTGTCCCCGTTTTGTTTTCTGGACTGTTGTTCTTGTCATTTTTTTTACTATTATATTTCTGTACTCCTCTGAGTGATTGAGAGAGATACAATGTACATATATTGAGAGAGACTCGCTCAGAGAGTATCATAAAAGCGAGGCAATAAAATAACTTAGTCCTAAGTGCAAGAGAGAGAAGGAAATATGTGTCTTGTCATTGGCATATTCCATAGCTATAATCGTGTACTGCAATCGTGTAATCGAGTAAGTAGTGGGAGAGGATGCTTTCTTTCAGAGAGGCGAGACGACTGTGGTCCTTGGTGTTTCTGAGTGCGAGTGAGAGGGAAATGTCTGTCCACGAACTATGTTGTAGAACACATTTAGCATCGAAAGAGAAGTCTTCACACAGCTTGGAATTTTTGAGTTTGGAATTTTACCGTTGTTTCGTATATTTGTTGTTTTTTATTAAAGAAAAATATCCTTAATTTGATAATGGAAACGGAATAAAGAACAGAGTAATATAGAAATATTTATAGAAGGACATCTAGCCATCATCGTTTATGGGAGCTGTAAAACACTGAATGAATGTTGGCGCATAAACCCAGGTTTTAGGGTTCTACCAGGCTACAAGCCTCTAATTACCATAACACTAAAACACAAAAAACAACCTCAATGGGCAAAAGCAATATGGCAAAGCGTAGAACAAACAACTCGCACGACAGTGGGAAAGCAAACAAATGCAAATACGAGTAAAAACAGAAACAGAACGAGAGACGAGACCAACCGATTCGTTGGGTAGAACTCTAGACGATGGTCGAGCGGACCAACAGGTGTGAAATGAAATTGCACCAGACAGCCTACAGGTCGGATCTATGGGGAATATGATTCTTTATAGCCATGCTAAATAGCGCTGATAAGGGGCCGGCAGGACCTGGCATGAACGACTCTCTCTCTCTCCCTCTCTGGACTGTTGTTTGTCGTCAAAACGTGACCCAAACCCTAAACCCTGAGCCAAAGCCAATTCCAGAGACTGCGACTGTGAATGCCCCTCCGAAGCGTGTTTGCTTTTGTGGTCGATACGCTAATTTCTGTAGTTACCCGGAAAAAAGGCCAACAACAGAACGAGGCTCGCTGGGCTCACGTAGCAAATATGAATGGCCGGTCATTCCAGAGAGAGCTGAGAGCTCAGAACAGAGAAAACAAGAGATGAAACGAGCCAAAACCAGTCGAAAAGAGCAGCCCAGAAGCAGCAACGAAATTAGATAAGGATCTAATGACTGGAAACACAGCCCGAAAAACAGTCGAAAATGCAGCCCAAACAAAAGGGACAAAAACCTACAACAAGAAAACCAGAAATCAGAAAAATAAGTAAAGAAAAATGAAAACAGGTCGTGCCTTTTTTATACATACAGGTAGTATGTGTGCCTCTGCGGCCCAAGGAACAACAGAAATCGGATGTGCGGCTCACTTAACGATGATCCCAAAAAAAGAACACGAGAGAGAGACCAGTCCCAGTTCCAGTTCCAGTCACAGTCCAGGCCTTAGGTAGTCTCCAAGACAAGCGATAGTATCTCTCCACCACACACAGGTTTCTTTCTATTCATAAATTTGCTTGCTGCGGCTGCCCTTCGGACTCGTTTTTTTGTTGTTTTAGTTCGAAAAACCAAAGTAGTTCAAGGTTTTCTTGGCCGTCTAATATGCCAAGTCAGTCGGAAAGAAGCCACGGGCTAAAGTTGGCACAAAGTTTTTCCTTCAATCGTTTGCCTCCCCCTCTGGTTTGGCAGTACTTTTCCGCTCTTGCTATCAGCAATAATTTTTATTGCTGTCTAATGAAACGAGAGATCGATGCAGCAACAGCAGCAGCAGCGGCAGTCGCACAAATGTTAAGGTTATCAAGGTAACAATTCAGAAAAATAAACAACTGAGAAAACTCTGGGCGTACCGATGGGCTCCGCTTTTCTTCAAGAGAATTCCCTTTCTCTAGCTGATGCCCCACCTTTTGGCGTTATCTGAGCAGCCCTTCCGTCTAGCCTGGCTGCTGTCAGGTGGCAACATGAAAAACAGATTGTTTATAAGCAAATAAAGGATCGTTTTCAAATCAAAACACAAACAACACACACACACAGAGAGAGCTGTCGCCGTAAATATGATATTTTTTGAATGAAATAGTTTTACCCAGCGCCTTTAGCGATCAATCGAAGGAACACAACTGAAGATCTCAATAGGTTGACTCTGTGCTTTTATGTTGGTCATGATAAGACCCCATGTGGAAGGGAGAGCAAGAGTTGTACTACACTTTATGAATTGATATGAAAATTACCCCGAAGTAGTAAGAATAATCGAAGTTTGCTGGAAATTTGGCATTCGAGTATTATATATACTCCACTCTG
This sequence comes from Drosophila lowei, assembly GCA_008121275.1. Lineage (NCBI taxonomy): Eukaryota > Metazoa > Arthropoda > Insecta > Diptera > Drosophilidae > Drosophila > Drosophila lowei. The sequence continues at coordinate 31,044,335 of CM017777.1, read as the reverse complement.
CATTTTGATAAGCGGGCCATCTGCCCCTGTTGGCCAAAACTCAGGCTGGCAGGCAAGCAGCCAAGCAGGTAGGCAGGTTGATGAATCAGTTGCCGTGAAAGATTGTGCCCGAGGATTAGGTGGAAAGCTAGTCAAACAGTCAGGCCCTTATCAGGTCTGTTTTGCAAATTTTGAATAGCTTTCTAGTGATTCCGTGGAAAAGCCAGCCAACGTTTAGTCTAGTTATACCCGATACTCCAAATGAGTATTGGGGTATATTAGATTTGTGGTTAAAATGGATGTGTGTAACGTCCAGAAGGAAGCGTTTCCGACCCCATAAAGTATATATAGGCTTGATCAGCATCAATAGCCGAGTCGATTGAGCCATGTCTGTCTGTCCGTCTGTCCGTCCGTCCGTCTGTCCGTCTGTCCGTCCCTATTAGCGCATAGTGCTCAAAGACTATAAGAGCTAGAGCAACGACATTTTGTATCCAGACTTCTGTAATATGTCACTGTTACAAGTGTATTTCAAAACTTCGCCCCGCCCACTTCCGCCCCCACAAAGGACGAAAATCTGTGGTATCCACAATTTTAAAGATACGAGAAAATTAAAAACGCAGAATCGTAGAGATTGAATTTATCTTCTAGACTGCAGAATCTGAATTGGATCGTATCATTATTATAGCCAGAATGAAGAAAACAATTTCATTTTTTCTCGCCCTGTCTCTCTCTAACACACACGTATCATAGCCGGCTTTGCATAGCGCAAAACATTAGCGCCTAGATCTCAGAGACTATAAGAGCTAGAGCAACCAAATTTGGTATCCAGATTCCTATAATATCGGACCTTGACGAATTTGTTTCAAAATTTCGCCCCACCCCCTTCCGCCCCCGCAAAGTGCGAAAATCTGTGGCATCCACAGATCTCAGAGACTATTAGACCTGACTGTCGAGCTCTCACTGCTACAAAACTATTTGTAATTTTTCACTGCAGAACTCACTGTTGATAGCTCACTGCTACAAGTGTGTTTCAAAATTTCGCCCCACCCCCTTCCGCAGCCTTAAACAACGAAAATGTGGCAACCACAATTTTGAAGATAGGAGAAAATTAAAAACGCACAATCATAGAGAATGGCCATATCTACCAGATTGCCGAACCTTGCCTAATCCGAGTAAGATCGGATTATTATTATAGCCAAAAGTAACAAATCAATTTGCAGTGGCTAAGCAGCGCCCGTCGACACGTTCTGACTGATTTTCTGTCTCTCTCGCACGCACTCTTTATCGTTAAATGAACCCATACTGACTATGTATCGGGTATAAATGTAGAGTTGCGGTCGCAGCAGCAACTCACAACGTTCCCCCTCGTTTTTTGTGTGTGTTTATCAGGAATATTTCTGGAAATAGTAAAAACCCATATAAGAATAGACTACAACACGAATAAACAGAAGACCATTCGTTGCTATGTATATGTATATTACGAAATGTCGGCTAATGGCATAATTATGCAAATTTTTGGCAAAAAGAGAACTCCATTCATAACCAGCTAATATATAATTAGAGGAATGGGTCACAGCCCCGACCCAGGGGTATTATCAACGAAAATACCCATGCGTGGGGGCAATAATTAAAATTACCCAAACAAAATACATATACGAAAATTTGTACGGATGAGTGCGTCCTGGCCACCTGCCCCTTTGGGAGCACAAGGAATTCCCTTCAGTGTGAAATATGTGGCCCCGAGTGTCGTCACTGGGGTGGAAGCATTAACTGTTGCCGTTCCAATTCCCAGTCGTTTCCACTCCATTCCAATTCCAAAATTCGGCAACACTGGGGAGAGCTTATCTTTCGCATGGCGCGATCTCAGAGAGCCACATGCGTATATACAGTACACTGAGAAAAAAAAGCCGAGCACAATTTTGATATTAAGAATTGGATGTGGGATTCTCCCTGGGGTCGATAAAAAATACTAAAGCCCTGGAGATTCCAAAGCGAAAGAAGATTATTTCAATAATAAAGATTATAATAAATAAATAATACATAAATTTAAATACATAAATACATACAAATATGTACATACATATATTTGAAGATCATTAAAATTCGGAAACTTATGTATTTCGATGTGACCCTCAGCACTTATTATTAGTACAAGAAACTTTTCGTGCTATCGCATTTCCAGCAAACAGTAATAGTAGGTAAAGAGAGCAGAACTCTCTTATACAGTAACTCTTGAACATTAACAGATAAACTCTTATACTACAGTCATAGGCGTACAACGCACATGGTTTCAGTATAAGAGCTGCTAGAGCAAATAATTACCTAGATTGGTATTCAGAAATACAGTTCGAATATGTCCAGCAGTAAAGCTTTTTCATTATTTTAAAACCTCATCATCGCCACACTACTATGGAAATTAACGAAATCAATAACGAACTAAACGGCAATCCATCAATGGAACCCTTGTCAAGCAGACGAAAAAAAATCTCATTAGGTTCGAAATTCGCGGTTCGGAGTTCGGAGGTGCTTCGAATCCAGTTTTGGTAACGCTCAATGAAACAGAAAACAGAAACAAAAAACAAGAGCGATCCAGACGCAGACACGCTAACACAAAATAAAAAAAATTTAGCGGCTTCTTTTATTTAACTTTTGTTATGGACTGCTAAAAGCCCAAAATGTATTTATTTTGAGATGGGAACCGATGTAGTTTGATGATAATGATGCGCTGGAGGAGCAGAGCAGGGCAGGGGCAGAGCAAACAAACATACATATATTGACGATAAACCTTACTCCGTTGCGGTCGCGCAATCGCCAGTCGGAGGGTCCCGGCGGGGTCCCCAGGTCCCACAACAAAAGCCGCGATAACCGGTAGTTAGATGTGCCCCTCACAACACACACTAAACACACACAACGTTCGCGATTTATAGCTCTCAATAGAATGTATCTGTGTCTGCGTGTGTAAGTGTGTGTGTGTGTGAGCAGGATAGGTAGTTATAGATAGCCAGGCTGGAGGGAGGATGATGGGGCCACGACGCAGGGCAGAGGTGGAGTGCAAATTCATTTATTTACTTAGTTGCAGCCGCAAAATGTTAGACAATATTATTTACAAGCTGCCATAAATGTTCACACACGCACAGGCTGGGCATGCCCAGCGCCGGTGAAGGTAAAAGAAAACTTTAAAAGAAATAAAAATCCCCTTAAAACGTCAGGGGGGCTTCAGGGTGTTAAAAACGTGTATACAACAGAGAGACCACAAAGCACGTCACACATCCACAAACAATCGCACACACACTCACACCCATGCATACATACGTAACACCAAGCAAAACAAATGTGTAACGAAGCTCTGTTTTATTTGTGTTGAATACCCTTTCAGAAAGAGTTATTACCATACGACGTGTATTTTGTTTTGGCAAGACAGAGCCTGGGTCCCTCGGTGCCATGTAATGCTCACGACATGTGTTTTGGTTTTGCATCATCGTGCATTCTCTTGTTCACTTTTTGCATTTGTCGAAGAATAAATCTCAAGAAAAATGGGTGCCAATGGGAGCAATCTTAGCAATCGGTAAAATTGGAAGCAGTTGGGAGCAACGATTTGCCCACCGCTGTATTTTGACAGTGTTAAAACACAAAAAAGTGTTTACAGTGTTCGACTGATAGTAGTGCGAATTTTCGGCGATGCATCTCTGTCTATCAGTCTATTTTTTTAGCAACTACTAATGCCATAAGACCCCTATCGAATGACCAAATCGATCTAGCTATGTCACGAGTGTCTGATCCACTTCATGTAGGAAGCTTATATTATTTACAAATTTCCCATAAGCGAACGGAAGTCTCAGCGCAGTCCACGGATGTCTATCTGCCTAATCTCCACGATCTCCCCGTACTGTAAGGGTATATTATCTTCGGATTAAGATAGCAGCCCACCATCCATTTGTTGTCTTTAACGTCTGTTGTTCAGTATAAAAATTCGTTTCGATTTCTCGGCCGCGAAAAATTTTTTCAGTTTCAAAACTTGAATTTGCATTGACGTCTATCTTTTTCGGCGCTGGTTCGGGGAATCGGCGTTAATCCAATGCATATAATACATACAAAACATTCTGAAATACTTGAAGCATCGTAAACGGAATTTTCTTTGCCCAAAATAAAATAATAATTAAAAATAAATAAAATAAAGACAAAGCCGCTTTCGCCATAACCAAAATTTCAAATAATTACCAAATGGATTCTCAGAAAATTGATAACAGAATTTGTAATACGATTATACCTACAATAATATTTATTATTGACATGAAATAAATCATTTGATTGGCTCTCATGAGACCAAATGTCAAATGGCTGGAACACAGAAACTGACTCTCAAATCTAGCGCTGACCTTGAGCTGAATGCCCCTCTTTCCCACCCCCAAACGCCAGCAAAAAACGAACCTTGAAATGCAAAGAAAGTGGTTGTTGTTGCACTTGCACTTGCATTTGCAATATTTTCAGTGAAAACTGAACTGGTTTAGCCACTTTTTACTTTGTGGTGTTGCATCCGTTTGTGTACCGCTCGCTTATCGCTATGTAAAATCGGAAAAATCTTGGAAAAAAATTCAACTCAATTGAATATTGGGGGGAAAACCCATGGCGCTTTATGTGTGCTGTGCATTCTCAATTAGCTGTGAATACTGCTTATGAGATACATATATATATATACCGCAGATCAAAATACGGTCAATAGATTGTTTCGTCTTAATGTATGAAAGGAGTATGCACAGTATTTACAGTCACGGACACAAGTATTTGCCCAGCACATGCACACACATCTCATTCTGCCCATCTTTCCAAGTAATTCATCTAGCTTTTCTACAAACGTAGAGGTTTGTACAATAAAATGTTATTTGCTTTAGAGCTCTCATTTTACACTGTGCTGCGACAGAGGTTTATCCTCAAACTGCTCAATTTTTTTAAATTCAAGAATCATGATATGAAATGAAATCTAAAAAAAATATATATTATTTAAAATGTTATATGTTAAAATGATTTAAATTTTTCCTCGGGGTAAGCAGACTTCTGTGTATAACTGATTGGGACTGACACAATCTCTCGGGCGGCCGGCAAGCAGCTGCTCTGCTCTGCTCTGCCCTGCCCACACACAAATGGTTATTGGTGCCGTTTTGGCAAACGAAAAGGCGAATCGAAAACAAACAGAGAGCCCACATAGAGACCCACAGAGAGGGAGGCGGATCCGGGAGAATTAGAAGAATTGGGAGAATATCAAAGTAGCAGTAAAGCGAAATGCAGCAATATTTAGCTCTGTGATTAATGCTGAGTGAGGCAGCGGCCAGGCCACCACCAAAGGGTCGGAGTCGGGGCATTAGGAGCGTCTTAGATAAGAGTTTTGATGATGACTCAGCGAAGCAAGGCAACAATTTCCAACAGACTAGGTCGCCGCTTGTATCTTCTATGTATCTACACGGATGTGTATCTTTTTGCCTCTGCAAAATCCCCCCTTTTGCAGATTCCATTTTGAGTTTTAATTCCAAAAAGCAGTATGCATACAAGAATTTTTGATAGTGTTTCTGGAAAATATTGTTATCTTCCATCCATATACAAAGATAGAATCAGATACACAAAGATACACCCCTCTCGCCCCCAATGATTTTTCATTTGAACTGAAAAGCTCTTTTTCGGCTAATGGAAAGTTTTATTGCAGCAGCCGCTGCTGATAACCGAAAGTACGTACTTATCGTAGAACGGAAAGAACAGACAAAAGTGTGTAAGGCAAAGGTAGGTACCAGCAGAGGCACAGTGGACACTCGCAATGTGGGAGCCGCGACAGTTGTTCACGAGACACTGGGGGGGTAAAATGTCGTTTCGTTGGGAATCTAAATATTGCATATTTATTATGGTTGTTTTTCCAATGGACGCCCCCCTTCTTTAGGGCCACAATATAATTCCCATTGGGGAGCCCACCCCATGCGCCCATTGGGGATCCCTGACCAAAGGCCCCAGAGCGGTCTCCTTGCTTCAGACTTTTTGCTGCTTCGACATTTTTAACTTTTTGTTATTCAATTTTGTATAAGCAACACGAACACACACACACACACACACGGGCAACAATACAAATACGAATATACTCCGCGTAAGTATGCATGATGCCCGATCCGATGAGCGTACGTACAATGTGTGTCGTTTTGTGGTATTGTTTTTGCACTCATAAATGTTTAATAAGCATGTACGTATTGTATACACAACAAATGCTTGCCTGTAAACGGGTATCTGTGTTCGTGTGTGTGTGTACGGGTTCTGCCTGCCGTATAGCGATGACAGTGGAGAGTGGAGAGTGGAGGAGACACCGCCACCGCACAAACCAAGTGTTATTTAAGTAATCATTTATCGTTGTTACTCGCCTGACATTTTGTACGATGTTTGTCGGCTTTCGTTTCGGCTTCGTGGTGTGCGATTATGTGCCGGGGCAAAGCAGGGCATTGGGTATATTGGGCACCTGCAATGCAATGCGCTGCTGATCATCCGATGCGAAGAGGAACAATATTTTCGTAGACTCCTGTCATCTCTCGCCTAGGATCTAGATATCTCGTTCTGCCCTTCAGCCCTAAACGACGAGTATCCTCTCTCGAGAGATAGGTGCTGGATGAGATTTCGGTTTTGAAATCGAAATATCATCGAAAATAAAAAGAGTGATCCCACGATCAGGTCTCAATCTTTGCCCTAAATTTAGTCTGATTTTTAAGAATTCTTATCATTTGGGTTTTTTTGATTTTGCCTATTTTTTGCTAATAATTGGACCTCAAGAAGTGCCTCGCAGCATCTTTTGATAAGACTATTTTGCTCGGCAGAAATTGTGATTTATTCAAGAAAAATTAATCTCATCAGATTTTTTTTGACAAATTTTTCAGTTGCAATGCTAATAATTTCACGCCAAATATGATTTAGGAAGGCAAAATGATCCTATGACATTTTCATTCGACGAACAAATAAAACACTTTCTCTTATGATTGGGCTGACAGATTATATAATTTCAATGCTAATTAAGGCACGCAAAACTTGTCTAGAGCGACAAAGAGGGCGTGCGAGAGAGATAGAAAATCAGTCAGAACGGTGTCGTGGGGCGCTGCGTTGATTTGTTCCTTTTGGCTATAAAAATGATTCGATCTGATCCAGATTCGACAATCTGGTAGATATGGTAATTCTCTATTATTGAGCGTTCTTAATTTTCTCGTATCTTCAAAATTGTGGATGCCACAGATTTTCGTCCTTTGTGGGGGTGGAAGGGGGTGGGTCGAAATTTTGAAACACACGTTTAACAGTGAGATCTAACAGAAGTATGGATACAAAATTTGGTTGCTCTAGCTCTAATAGTCTTTGCGATTTGTGGATGCCACAGATTTTCGTCCTTTGCGGGGGCGGAAAGGGGTAGGGCGAAATTCGGAATACACTTGTGCAGGTTCGATATCACAGGATATACAAAATTTTGTTGCTCTAGCTCTTATAGTCTCTGAGATCTAGGAACTCACTTTTAGTGATAGGCAAAGCCGACCATGAAACCTGTGTGTTAGAGAAAGACAGAGCGAGGGAAAATGAAATTGTTTTCATCATTCTGGCTATATTAATGATACGATCTGGTTCAGATTCTGCAGTCTGGAAGATATTTTCATTCTCTACGATTCTGCGTTTTTGGTTTTCTAGAATCTTTAAAATTGTGGATGCCACAGATTTTCGTTCTTTGTGGGGGCGGAAAGGGGCGGGGCAAAGTTTTGAAATACACTTGTAACAGTGACACAGTCACAGAAGTCTGGATACAAAATGTCGTTGCTCTAGCTCTTATAGTCTTTGAACACTAGGCGCTCATAGGGACGGACAGACAGACATGGCTCAATCGACTCGGCTATTGATGCTGATCAAGAATATATATACTTTATGGGGTCGGAAACGTTTCCTTCTGGACGTTACACACATCCTATACTCATTTTGAGTATCGGGTATAAAAATATACGAAATATGAAGGATCATGGTGGATCATCCTGGGTGAAAGCAGTGCAATTTTTGTTGTTGATGGACTGACATTTAATTTTGCAAATGTCTCGTTTAATCGTTTGCTTTTTGGTAAAAATATTAATCAGAAAAGGATCATCAGGGTTCAGGGTTTTTTAGGTGCGAACATTTTGATGCATTTCTTATCGTTTTATTTGCTTTCAATAATATAGAACATTATTGAATTTGCAGCTGTAGTTTTTTCTGCTGCAAAAATGATTTCTTTTATCAAAATGCAACAAAAGAATCTGTCATGTGATTTTGGATCGCTGCTCCGCGATCGATTCAAAAACAGCATAAGCCCTCGCCTTATAAGCTGCAAGTTTGTGATTTGTGTAAGTACAGCAGAGCCTCGTCAGCACATACCACAGAGATCGCCTTTAGCTGGGGATGGTGTATAGAAGTCCCCACTATCCACTGTAAGGGCAGTGCTCCACTTACAACACGTCTCTGCGGCCAGAACGATTAAATGCAACGCAATAAAACGGCTTTTGATAACAAGTTGTCAGTGTAAGAGAGTACAAAAGAGAGAGAGAGATAAGAAGGAGAGCAACAAATTCAGCCAAGGACTGGGGATTATCGGAAATTCAAGGGACAGAAGTAACTTTCTGTGGATTGGCTTGTAACAAAAACAAAAGATCGATCAGATGAAGCTGAATTATGCATCACAATGGATGTTATACAAAGTCCTGTGAATGTTTAGTAAACACCAGTATTTAAAATGCTGATCACAAACGAAAAGAATGCCTTCTGGGAAGTCTAACAAAGGAAAACCTTGCTTATCGTATCTCGTATCTATTAAAACATCTATTGGCGACGATTAAGCAGTGGGAGGGGAAACGGGGGATTTTTTAAATTTCAGGTCTACCAGCGGGGCACAAAAGGGCTAAGGCTCGCGCAACGTCATTGACACGAACCGTCCGCTGACAAAAGTAATTTGTCCAAAATGGTAAGAGGCAGCGGCGGAGGACAGGCCAGGCCAACAAGTCACTGGACGGCGCGCAACACACGTCGAAAGGGGAAAATAAGAGGAAGACGAAGAAGTGGAGAGAACGAAGCAGAGATAAAAGTGTTGAGCGCGCAGAAGTCGCGACGGAAAAGTATGAAAGCAAGAGCAGCATGTGAATATGAGGAGCATGATAGGGCGATAGACGGAGAGGGAGAGTGGGAGACGTAGCCAGAGCCCCTTCAGTCAGCCAACAGGGCGATGTAAGAGCGAGGGAGAGAGCGGAGCTAATATATACCCGATTGTACTGTGGTGTGTTCATGTGCTGTTGTTGTTATTTGTGCTATTGCACTCGAAATTCTTTTTGCCTTTGTTTTTATGGATTTTCCAGGAAATATAACCATGAACGAAGATGGCCACAGCGACGGCAACGGCAACGACATGCGCTGCCAACAATAAGAAACAGGAGCGCTGTATGTATGTATATACCATTGCCATGTGCATATACATACATATGTACATATGTGTGTTAATTTGTGTATACAAAATATAAAAACTTCAAGTGGAAACACATGATTTTTCATTGGTCAAAGAAAACGCAATTTGTTGACTTCTTAAAACACAATTTTGGAAACTTGCAGACAAAAGAACACATTCTGCGCAAAATGCAGTATCCCGCCCACAGTGCGGCGCAGCGGCGAAAAATAACTGCAGCAGGCGCAGACGTCACTGCCTGGGAAGTCCTCCCACACATACCCAAACACGCACGAGTGTGGCCCCCCCGCTCTAGACGGTTCGAACGTAGATTGCTCTTTTTTTCTATTTACCTTTTGGTGCGCACCAACACAAGCACAGCCGGACAGTCTAGAATGTGTAAACAAGTACAGGTCGCGCCTTTGATTGTATGGGTATTTGGCGGCGCTGTTGCTTTCGATATATTTTTTTTGTTATGTATTTGCCGTTTTATTTTTAAATCGTGCAACTCACGTACGAACACAAGCAAACGAACACACGCACACTTCCGCTTCTTTGGATACCTCGGGGTCCTCCGGGATGAAAAAGCGCCGGCACACGCCTTAGAAGAACGGTCTCCACGCGATAAAACCTTGAAAACGGCACTTCAAAAGGATGCAACTTGTTGGCAAATTTGAAGGATAGGAAATTATTAAATATTCCTCTGCTCTTTCACGCCTGTTGCGCGATTGGCCGCCCGAATGTAAATATTTCGTTAATTGTATCAACTGCTATGTCTTTTTAGTCTTTTTTAGTTGCTAAATAATTTATTTATTGTTCGACGACGCGCACAGCAACCGCTCAATTCAAAAGTTGTGGTTTTAATCAGCTATTTTGTCGTTTCCCTGGTCCGATCGAAAAATTTGTGAGCGCTGCCGTTCATTCTGCTGCTATTCCTACTCCTACTACTTTTTTCAGGTTTGATGGTGATTGTATCTGAAAAACTCCCAAAAACGCAGTCAGCATCAAACCAACGCTCACAACAAAGAGCGAGAGAGCGAACGTATCAGAGCCGAACGGTATGAGAGAGAGAGAGAGAGAGAACCGATGGTCGAACCAATGGTCGAACCGATGGTCGAACCGAACGTCAAAACATGCTGCCGGCACAATTTTCCACCAGGGAAACATCGATATATGCTATCGATAGCCGTCTTTCATTTGTTTATAGAATTATTTGCGTCTATTTATAAATATTTAACAGAAACTGGTCCGGTACAGGTGGAACAAGTTGGCTTCTCTACACTATCGTACATATATGTGTGCACACATATGCATGCGTAAACAATTAGCCATGTCCCTTTCCGTATAATTAATTACAATGAATTGATTAGCCCAGAAGAAGCCAAGGTTAACTACTGCCACTGCGTTTCACTGTTCTAAGAAGCTGCAGAGGGCAACTCCCTAGCATACCCCGTGCTTTCACCTGTTGTGCGCAGCAACAAGCGCCAACGCAAATCTCGCCCCCGTCGCACAGGGCAAACGACCGACTGGGCGAAGCAACAGGAGGGCGGTGGTGGGTGTGACTCGCAAAATCAATAGCCATTTAAATAATTACGCCTGCATTTTTGCAGCCATCTCTCACCTTTCGTTGCGCGTTGCGCTCTTGTTGCTTTTTGGTGGAGGAGGCAGGAGAAACACTTTTTGGCCGCATTCAGTACGCGGCGGTGTTTGTCGCAATTGGAAATATGGCTGGGTTTTATTACTTTATTAAAGAAATGATTTTTTAATTGTTTGTCGTTACCGTGCAGTTGATCGAGCGACCTGCTATATTTTTGCCGCACTTTGCCGCATTATACCGCCGAAAAGACTTTTCTATAAATATAATTTTTAAAATTTGTTTGAGTTTATATTATTTTTTTTATTTATATTATTTTATTATATTAAATTTTAAAATTTAAAAATTTTATTACAAATTTATAGTTCCAGACATGCAGTGTGACCGTGGACCCATTGACTCTCACAAATATACGAAAATATACGTCACAGTTTCAAAATATACCAAAGATATACTGACGAATTATTTGTATTCGTATTCCATCATCGACTTGATATTCGGTTGAATATTACTAGCTAGCTAGGACCCTCAGCCCTGAACACATAATTTAATCCGATCGATGAATCAATTTCCTACAAGACTGGTTAACGTTAAGTTCTCATCTTTATTGGATAAAACATGGTTTAAGCAAACACGGTCAAAAACAATTTCCACTAAACTAATTTCCTTACATGGTAACTACACGCTAACTACACATTTCCTTCATAGTAACTACATTTTTACGTTTGTTTTTTATAAAATCCCAATGGAAGCCATAACGTGAGGTGAGGGCCAAGGCCGAGCATCAGGTATATCATGCCGACCAGGTCGGCACCAGGTTGCCAAAGCCGATGGTGGACATTGAGATGAAGACGTTGTAGAAAGAGCCCGTCCAGCATCACGTAGCCGGCCGTGCCCAGCAGGATGTAGGAGATGAGCAGCAGGGAGGCCACCGAAACGGGCAGATTGAACTCATCGTCCACTTCATAGGTCTCCGTATGGCCGTATGGCCATGTCGTGGATACATATACACACAGACTTTATAAAATATATATTAAATATATTTTATTTTACAATTATGAATTTATAAAAACATATTTTGTTTGGTAAATGGGCAAATTCTTTGCTTGTTTCAAGATTCAAGTTTGTCGCAGATCGTTGGGTCAGATTGGCTGTGAAAGAAAAAAATTGGATCAATTAGAAATAAAAACGAGGGGGAACGTTGTGAGTTGCTGCTGCGACCGCAACTCTACATTTATACCCGATACATAGTCAGTATGGTTACATTAAACGACAAAGAGTGGCGGTCTAGTGCACTTCCTCTGCATCCTTTTTTTTTAAATTGTTGTTTATTTTAGGCATGACACCATTCCCAATAAACCAATTCTCCTTCACCTCCTTCGGGAACATTGTTAAAATTTCCTCTGTAAGTGATCTGCTTTTCGAAGCATTCAGTCTTATATATTGGATCCCTATGTCTCTATGCAAAGGTTCCATATTGACAGTACTTACCACCCATTCTCAGGTTGTAGGTATCGTGCACTTCGTAGTTTTCATTTTAAAGATGTTTTAGCAGAAGAAAAATTGTTCACCTAGTGGTGATAGCTTTTTCCGCGAACGCGTGTCCATTTTGCGATTGTTTCTGACATCTGTCAAAAGTTATACAGAGTTGTGTGCAATCTTTTTTCACACGAAAATATACCCAAACTGATTTTTTGCTTGTACAGTGTATTCACGTAAAATTAACCGGAATCGCGTAGAATAACGTATAATCACGTTCCGCCGACCGACCCAATCATCTTACTGTGCTAGGTATGAAAACAAAATTATAGTTGCTTTACTTCTTTACATCGCATCCACATCTCGCATCATGTCTTTTAATTTTGATCAAATTTTATATTCATATAAAGCAATGCAAAATCTGCAAGATGAATATAAAGATCTAAAAAGAGCCATTCGATATATAGAGCGTGATAGTCATAAATCGGAATGCATGAGTGGTGAACTTAATATGCTTTCGAATTCGACGGAATACGCAGGGTGTGGCCTTTGACGAGTATCATATACCGATATTCAAGAAGTCGGCTATACCACGATGGAATGTTTTGGCAATTGCGTGCTTTAAAATGGACGCAACTTGCTTCCAATTTGTATACCTGTGTTTGGTGCCTATAATCCGAAACTTTTCGAAACTAGGATCACATAAAATTGATTCTTTCCTAGAAATAGTGCTGAATAGAATTCAAGATCTGGGCCTCACTAAAAACCTAATGGCAGCTATCTGCGATGGTTGTTCAGCCAATGAGCTAGCAGTGTCGAAGTTGGATATTCCAGTATTGTGGAATATAACACATTTAAATAATGTGTTTGCAAGCGATAAACAAGCCCCATTTAATGATATAGTTCTAAAGAAATTGTACATTTCAAGCTTCACGCCAACGAATTTTAAGGACGAGTTTGATAATTTGTCGAATTATCAAACAGTAGTTCCTGAAAAATTTCATCCACACTATCCATCAGAGCTTGCTAATATTAAAGCAATTGTGGAAAAATATTTTTCCATCCACACAACTCCATCGACACTAAATAAAATAAATTTAAATGACCTAGAAACAATGGGGCTGACAATTAAAAGACATGCGGCAAATCTGATTAGGTATACATCCTATATCACAGATTAGTGGGCGTATTTTCTTTATTAACCCTTTATCATGGCTAAATTTTCCGTGAATAGTAGTATTAAAGTAGGTTGATTAAATAAATTAAATAACTTCATGAGAATGAGTTCGATTTTACAGAATTCATCGGTTACATCTTCAAAGGCTTTGGCAGCTTCCTTTTGCGTTTGCGCGGTGGCAGCGACACTCTGTTCCTGCTGCTGGTCAGCTCTGGCCACATCCTTGGGGGGGATGGCCCACAATCTACATACAATCATTCTCGTTGGGCAGGCGAGTGCTCAGTTTGGGCGGCTCTTTGTTCTCCTCAATGGGAATATAATCGCCGGCACCTAAAGGAATTCAACGAAAGTTATTTTGAAAGTTCATGCAGAATAGTATTTGTAATGTCAGCGATGGGTGTGAGATGCGGTTGATACCGACGGTTTTTTTCGATAACTATTTGATTTCGTCTCTCCTCTTTAATTTTTTGTATTGTTCATCTGTAGCTCTCCAGAAAAAAGTGGAAAACGTAGAAAAGTGGCTGAAAAAATATTTTATATATATTATTTGATCAAATTAACAGTAAGTTTATATTATTTTATTATTATAGCACCAAGCTTTTCCGACCGCAAAATGTATTTATATTCTTGATCCCATGCGCCCCACCAAAGCCACCCCCAGCCATGTTGTCTGTCCGTCCCGATGAGCGTGGCATCCACAATTTTAAAGGTATGCGAAAACCAAATCTGAATCAGATCGGATTATTATTTTACCCAAAAGAATGAAATGGCTGCGCTACCCTCAAATCGCTTACTCATTCTCTCTTTCTCACTCTTCCCCGTGCAGTGTGTGTGTGTGTGCTCTCTCGAAGAAGAGCGAACATAAACGAAATAATAATCTGGTTCTCTCTTTCTCACCCACTCTTCCTCTTGAGCCACGCCTCACAACGTTTCCTTCCCCATAATAAATCTTAATTTTTATACCCGATACTCAAAATGAGTATTGGGGTATATTAGATTTGTGGTGAAAATGGATGTGTGTAACGTCCAGAAGGAACCGTTTCCGACCCCATAAAGTATATATATTCTTGATCAGCATCAATAGCCGAGTCGATTGAGCCCTGTCTGTCTGTCCGTCTGTCCGTCTGTCCGTCTGTCCGTCCGTCTGTCCGTCTGTCCGTCCCTATTAGCGCCTAGTGCTCAAAGACTATAAGAGCTAGAGCAACGACATTTTGTATCCAGCCTTCTGTGATATGTCACTGTTACAAGTATATTTCAAAACATCGCCCCGCCCACTTCCGCCCCCACAAAGGACGAAAATCTGTGGCATCCACAATTTTAAAGATACAAGAATGAATTTATCTTCTAGACTGCAGAATCTGAATTGGATCGTATCATTATTATAGCCAGAATGAAGAAAACAATTTCATTTTTTCTCGCCCTGGATCTAAGTAACACACACGTATCATAGCCGGCTTTGCATAAAAAACATTAGCGCCTAGATCTCAGAGACTATAAGAGCTAGAGCAACCAAATTTTGTATCCAGATTCCTATAATATCGGACCTTGACGAGTTTGTTTCAAAATTTCGCCCCATGGACTTCCGCCCCCGCAAAGTGCGAAAATCTGTGGCATCCACAGATCTCATAGACTATTAGACCTGACTGTCGAACTCTCACTGCTACAAAACTATTTGTAATTTTTCACTGCAGAACTCACTGTTGATAGCTCACTGCTACAAAATTTCGCCCCACCCCCTTCCGCAGCCTTAAACAACGAAAATCTGTGGCAACCACAATTTTGAAGATAGGAGAAAATTAAAAACGCACAATCATAGAGATCTACCAGATTGCCGAATCTTGACGAATCCGAATCAGATCATTATTATTATAGCCAAAAATCAACAAATCAATTTGCAGTGGCTACGCAGCGCCCGTCGATACGTTCTGACTGATTTTCTGTCTCTCTCGGACGCACTCTTTGTCGTTAAATGAACCCATACTGACTATGTATCGGGTATAAATGTAGAGTTGCGGTCGCAGCAGCAACTCACAACGTTCCCCCTCGTTTTTTAATTTCAGATAATCAACAATTTAAACATGATCATCATGAACGCCTGGAACATGCCCACCATGACCAATTTGGGTATGGGGTTGGGAATGGGTATGGGGACTCCATACCCTCTCATAACAGCACCCGGCGAGGAAGCCCTGATCGCCGAGAAAAGACGACTGGCACGGGGAAGGAGAAGAAAAGCTCGGTTGGAGCGAAAAGTGCCAATTCAACAATACAATGACTTAACAAAAAAAATAGGATCTCCTTAGAAAAAATTGTAAATGCAGCAGCTCAAACCCCAAAGTCTCCAACCCCAGCAGCTCCAACCATAGAAGGACTAGCCGAGGGGTTAGTGAATTTATATTTAAATTGGGTTTTCTTTCTTTTCTTATATTTTTTTGTTTTTTTTTAAATTAATTTATGTTTGAATTAGGTTTTTTTTTTAAATTATATTAATCATTTGGAAGCAGCAAGACGTAAGTACCCTAAGCAACCTAATTTAATCAAATTTGACTAACATGATCCTCCACAGCCAGCACACTTCGAGCACAACCCCCAAGCTCCCAGCACAATCCAACATTAAGAAGTTTTGTCTATGCCTAATGCTGCCCCTGATGTGGACCCTGGTTGCTGCAGATACCCGATCAGACAATGTAAGTCAATCTGTTGCAAGATGGAAATAATTAATTATGAACTTTTTACTCATAAGTAGGTGCGGATAGCAGCTACCCCCTACCGCTAATGGCGCAGATCGATGAGTGTGATGCCGAGCCCTGCGACCTTTGGAAGGGATCCGAGGTCAAAATCGACATCCAGTTTGTTGCCAGCAAGCATGACCTCAGAGATAGGCCAAAGTATACATGCTAATTGGTTGATTTGCCTTCTGATGTATTTATAGTTCGCAATTGCATGAAGAAGTTGTCCGCCGAAGAGCGGCTCACCTCGCTGGGCGTTACCATACCCTACGATCGGATGCCAGCCATGGAAATGTGTGCCAGAATCCCCTGCACTGCGCATACTGTCTGGATGCCTGCCAGTGACCAGCAATCAGCCCGAGGTGCCCACACGCTTGGAGGTATCAATGTTTCTGCACTGAGCATCTGTCGATGCCAATTAATAGGCGTAGTTAAGCTGTTGTGCCACTAAGCCCCGACAAACACTTTAGCAGTTATGAATAATAAACATGAACATCTGAGCTCCGCATCAACCACATCAACGTTTACGGCGAGTCTGGTTATTGATGCGGTATTTTCTCAAATCTAATATGCAGATGAGCGAAATCATTTCGTGTCCTGTGCGAGTGGGACTTCTCGCTGCTGAATGTCCAGTGCGTACGATATCTATCCAGCCAGTTTGCAGAAAGGCACCTGTGTGACCTAAAGGGGAAATGTGTACGTTTCAAAAATGTTTGCCCTTTTTTTTCATATGAGCGCCATCGAAGCGCCAGTGTGAAAAACCTCCGTTATCCACTTTTTGGCATGCCTTTTTTTTCGAAATTTTCAAAAAATTTGAGATTTTGATGGCAAACGATTCAATGCTGATCACGAATTAGTATTCGATGTCACCTGAGACATGGCTCTAAATCGCATTTCTGCACGGTTTCTACATTGGTGCATTGGTCAAGAGGGAGAGTCCATAGCGCGTCTTATAATATATAATATACTATGAAAAGTATGAAATTTGCAAGGTGTGTAAGATAGACATGGTGGCTAAACTGGCTTATTCTAGGTTCATCATGTTCGGAAATTATGTTCCTGAATTTTGAATTTCGTTTAGTTTTATTCGATTGATGAATACATTTTCTACAAAAAGGCTACCTTCAAGTACTCCCTATTATTGGATCGTGTGTAAAATAAGTTTTAAGCAAAAAAGGTCAAAACATAAAACGTAAGTGATCATAAAAAGAAACGTAAGTGAGCATGAAATTGAACGTCACTTGAACACTTGTTGCTTGTCAACCGGGGGTATGGAAAATATTTATAATCTTTTTCCTTTAATTAATATTAAAATTCTGCTCTCCAAGATGATTTGAAACATTAGTAATGACTTCTCAAATTTACATGTTTTAGACATATTCATGCATTTGATTTGCATTTCTGTATATATGTATATGTATGTATTACGGTCCCGATACCATGCCTATTCTTGGCATCGTTAAAAAGTCCATAAGCAGCAACATTTCGTTCAGATAGCTTTAAAACTAAGTCAGACTATTTTCTGCATTCATTGGACTCTGGAATGATAAACATTTCCTCAATCATAAAATATCCTTTTCCTAGGATATGCGGAATGTTGCTCGTTCCATGCTCATTCATATCTCGGCACATGTGTCTGGTCCATACAAATTGAATGTTGACAACGGTATAAAACGTAAGTGTGTATGGAATGTAGGGATATGCTGCGATGAAAAACCCTTTATGAAAAAATCATTCCGTTCGGAACCAGTTCATTACCAAGGGGCTGGAGCGAAAAATAAAAAGTCCTGTGTATGGAAGTTTCTATATCCTATGTTCTTAAATAAAAATGAAATTTAATTTGATAAAATATACCATAAAATATACCGGAAATGTACCTTGAACTCAAAATTTCGACGTCATTATACCGAAAATTATGTACACCTAATTCTGTTTTTACATGGTCCTTTTTTACACGGTTTTGAAATAACCCGGTTTAAAAATCAAAAATTTAAAATTTTTGACGGTTCAAAATAACACAACACAAATAGATAAAAACACACACAGCTCACAAAGAGCTAGAAACCAAACGAAAACAAGAAAGAGCATAAAGAGAATATGTAAATATTTGTTTCTCTTTTGTTTTTTTTGCGTATACGATCAATGTATTTTTTTACACGGTTTTTGTTACACGGTTTTTTCAGGAACCAATCTACCTTGTAAAAACAGAATTAGGTGTATTATTATTATTATTGTAAGAGGTAGAGAAGTTTACAAAACTTAACTAACTTAGGTGTTATAGCGCTGGTTGCAGGGCCTTGGGCTATGTTGTTTGACATTGCTATTGATGGTGTGGGCTATTTACAAATGTTGTAACTAGTTGATTAAGTAATTTAAACCTTTATTATATACATTGCTGTGATTATCTTATTCTGCATTATTATATTTAAAGGGGTTTTTAGATTTTGTGGTAAATGTTGGATGTTTTAAGGAGGAGTATGATTTTTTGTATGTTGCTTGGGTCGAGGTTGTTATGGAGGTTTAACGGGTTTGTGTTGCTGAATATAGTCTGTTTGATCTGGCTAAGAGCTGGACATAAACTTAGTATGGGTATGGTGGGGTATGGTAGCGTTGTTATCTTGGCAAAAAGGGCCGGATGGTGGTTGGTTACGGCTTATGTGACCTAGCCGAGGTCGTCTAATTTTTGATTGATCCAGTCTGCTAAACTTTTGGTGGTAGAAGCCAAAATAGTTGCCAATGTTTGAGATATCAATATTTATGTTTCGGTACCATTGACTGCAGTGTGTAAGGATTTGTTTTTGTTTTGCCGTGATGTCGGTTTTCAGGTATCTATTTATGTCAGTTGAATTTATGTTTGGCGCAAGAATTACTAGGAATATTTCTATACTATGGTTTTTTTTACGTCCATAACTCGAATGCTCATGCGCTTTCGATCTCCCTATAACGAATTTTTGTTTTCAATTATTTCAATTGCTATATTTTTATTAAAACAAAAGTAAAATATATTTGGGGAAGTCCCGAGCTATTAATGTGACTTTAACAACCGATAAACATAATGCCGCACTAGTTATGTTTGCATCAGTTCTCATTTTGTAGTTGATATTGAGTTTGATAGCAAGCAAAATGTCGAGGCGTAATTGCATTTCAGTGGAGCAAAAGCAGTTGAAGTACCGCGTACCTTTGTGAAGATGAAATAATGTGCCTAAAAATGTATTTCCTTCCCTTCACGTCCATAAAGTTTTTGTTGATAAGGAAGGAAATTATTATTATTTGAAGTAAAATTACCTTAAAAGCAATTTCTATTTACGAATTCTATATTATGAATTTTCGAAAATACGAAATTTATTTTTCGTCTCCTTGAGATTCGCTGTATGGAAGTTGGACTGTATAAAATTAGCTAGACTTTTATATCAGCTAGTTTTAATAGTTATATAGCAGCGAGTTCATACCAGTCAGCTTTTGTTGTCGTGTTGTCAAGCGTGCTGCCAGATCAGAAGAAATAGTTTGAAGTTTGTCTTTGAAGCAGGGTGACCATTTTCATTTTCAAGGGTATATTTAAGAAGAAAGGGTATAGAAATCCAATAAAAGTCAAGTATTTAAAATAAGCCAATCAAGTAGAAAATAGATTCACTAATCGTATAAAATTATGTGGGCATGGCTAAATGTTCTATATAGCTGAGAATATTCGACGGAAGATCAAAATCGAGGAATATATCTATAAGTTCTATAACTTGAATTCGTCAGTGCATTTACGGTATATTTTTAAAATAAGACGGTATATTTTGGTACATTTCTGAGGGTCGGACCGTATACCTTATCGGATTTTCTTATTTTTTTGCCACCACGTCTAGCTCACACACCTCGCAATTTTTATACTTTTCGTGGTATTGTCTAGTATTTTCCAGTATATTTTAAGACGCGTTATGGACTCACCCTCTTGTCCAATGCACCAATGTAGAAACCGTGTAGAAATGCCACTTAGAGCCATGTCCCAGGCCACATCGAATACTAATTCGTGATCAGAATCGCATTCCTGATCGTTTGCCATCAAAATCTCAATTTTTTTAAAAATGTCGGAAAAAGGCATGTCAAAAGTGGATAACGGAGGTTTTTCACACTGGCGCTTCCATGGGGCTTATATGAAAAAAAACGGGCAAACATTTTTGAAACGTACACATTTCCCCTTCAGGTGTCGCCTTTGATAATTACATGAAAATGTAGTTAATATGTAGCAAATGTGTAGTTAACGTGTAGTTACCATGTAAAGAAATTAATTTAGTGGACATTTTTGTTGACCGGTTTTGCTTAAACCTTATTTCATAAACAAACCAATAAAGATGAGAACTTAAAGTTAACCAGTCTTGTAGGAAATTGATGTTATAATCGGATAAAATTATCAGTTTAGACCTGAGGGTCTTAGCTAGCTAGTTATATTCCACGGAATATCCAAAACGAGGAATGTGATGCAACTTGAATACAAATAATTCACCAGTATATTTACGGTATATTTTGAAATTTGTGACGTAGTTTCGGTATATTTCTGAGGGTCCGACGGTAATTACGGTCGAAAGTAATTTACTTTAAAAAATCTGAGTTGCATGGCCGCCAATTTCACGTAAAAAGAGAATAATTTTCGTAAAAACAGAAAATGCCGAAAAAGAAGACTGGCCAGCGTAAAAAGGCTGAAAAGCAGAAGCTGCGCCTCAAAGAGATTCGCACCCGCGAAACTCCGCTCGCCGATGTGCCCTGTAATGCGCCGATGGACTGCGACAAGTGCGAGAAGAAGCAAAAATCTAGGGCGTTCTGCTACTTCTGCCAGAGTCTGCAGCGGCTGCCGATCTGTGCCCAATGCGGAAAGATCAAGTGCATGCTGAAGACGGGCGATTGCGTGGTGAAGCATCCCGGCGTGTACACCACCGGCATGGGTATGGTGGGTGCGATTTGCGATTTCTGCGAGGCCTGGGTGTGCCACGGCCGCAAGTGCTTGACCAGCCATGCCTGCACGTGCCCATTGCAGAACGCCGTCTGCTTGGAGTGTGAACGTGGCGTTTGGGAGCACGGTGGGCGCATCTTCAAGTGCTCCTTCTGCGATGGTTTCCTGTGCGAGGACGATCAGTTCGAGCATCAAGCCAGTTGTCAGGTCAGTCCACTTGCAAGTCCATTAATAAATTTCCCCATTGACTAAACTGATCATTTTCCTCTGCCAGGTGCTGGAGTCTGAGAACTACAAGTGTCAATCGTGTAACCGCTTGGGACAGTACTCGTGCCTGCGCTGCAAGACCTGCTACTGCGAGGATCATGTGCGCCGCAAGGGCTTCAAATACGACAAGAACAAGGCCATTCCCTGTCCCAAGTGCAATTACGATACGTCCGTCACCAAGGATCTGAGCATGTCGACGCGTTCGCACAAGTTTGGCCGCCAACAGCAAGGTGGTAGTGATGACGAGGAGGGCTATGGGGGTTACTATGGCGGCGCTAGTGGCAGTGGCTACTACGGTGGCGGTGCCAGTGGCGGTTACGGCGACGACGATGATGATGATGAGTCTGATGACGATTACGACGATGACGACGATGATGAGGATGATGACGAAGATGAAGAAGAGTCGAGCGCCAGCGAGGCCGAGAAAGATGCAGCCGATAAGAAAACCACAAAATAAGATCTGTAAAACAGACAAATATTTTGATGTGCATTTTTACCCCTTCACATGGCCTGTTATTGACCCATTAAATCAGTTTTTGGCTGTGTAATTGTTGGACCTGTAATGCAATTGTGAAATAAATTCAGTTGTCGAATCAAAACAATTCCGACTGTACTCCCAGACATGGCAACAGGCTTCACCTGGCCCAAAACCAACCTTGGTTCTTTTTGTGGCCTCAGACGAATGCAACAAGCTCCACGTTGGCTCTCGGCCAATTGGCCATAGATTGAAGGTGGATGGCTCCTGCTCCATCTATACAGGGAGCAGGAGTAAAAGGATGGCTGCTGTAATCAGGCAGCTGTGCTGTGCTAAGGGTACGCACATGATGATGGCGATGCCAGCGGCGCTGCCGGCAACGACGCTGGATGACTCTGTTGATAGACTCATCCATCTCCAATCCACTTACGAACGCAAATATTTACACAATTTACTCGAAAACGGAGGTATGAGCATATAATATTTCCAAAAACGATGGCAAACACACACGCACTCCAGCACAGATACCACGCACACACAGACACAAATTTGGGAACATTTGGGAAATGTTTGGCAGCAGTTAAGTTAGGCAGAACAGAGCACAACATCAGGGAAAGCAGCAGAAGAGGATAGGATAGAGGACCAACCAGAACCCCATCATCATCAGGCATTGCAAATCGATGATAAGAGTGAGAGAGAGAGAAAACAGAGCAGGAGGGGAGCATAAGCATAGTTCTTCTGCATATGAATGAAATCATATTGTATGTGCCGTTACTTATATACATACATGTATGTATATCCCTGTGCCAGTGCGTGGGTGAGTGGGAAGGCAAATCAACTGTGTACATAATACAGATTAGTATGAGAGAGGATATGCGATGCACATATACAAACATGCACAGTATATACAGTGATGACTCTATTGATTGTACTCAAAGGAACCGAAAGTACTTATTCCATTTGTATGAGGTATGGAGATTTTAGAAACATAAGAATAACATAGAAATTTGTAGCAACCAAAATACGCGGCTGAAGGATGTTAATAAGCTGCTATTTGGCAATCAGCTAATTGGTGGGGCTCTGCGCCGAATAAGAGCCTTTTTTATAAGATAAGTTTGATCAAAACTAACATAAAAATTAAATTATGTCTTCAATAGCTGTACGAGCCTATGATTTGTATCAAAGTTGTTTAGTTTTTTGATAGAAATTACCCATAGATAGTAATTAATACTTTTAAAATGTATCTGTTCACTGCGGAAATATGTTCATCTGAAATTAGTAGAGTTTTGGTTGAATATATCGATTCATTATGATTATTAACTATAAGACTATAGACTATAGACTATAAGACTATAGACTATAAGAAATACAAATTTGTTACCTAAGGAATAGTTTGATATAAAAATCATAGGTATTTGCTTTCCGATTTGTGTGTATTCTCTACAATATTGAATTTAACCATTTGTTCACTCTATCGAGCGTTTACTGTTTCCACATGCCGATGGCACAGATCAGGGCCAGCTTAAATATAATGGCTGCTGCCAGCATTTTGTGTCTGCATTTCAATCAAAATGGCTAGGCCCAATGTCCAAGTCAGGGCTACTCAACGAAATTAGAAATGCCATTGGGCGTGGGGTGGATGTTGATGATGATGATGACGATGGGGGCGCTCCGCAACTGAATCTCTGGCTCCGTGAGAGTGAGGAGAAGAATTTTGTTTTGGACACTGGTCTGTGGTGGTCACTGCCAAACATCAATAATAATTCCATAAATGTAATCAGAGAGAGGCAAACAAGGGCCGAGTCAAGTCACTGTGATTGAGCTCTTAATTGCACTGCGATATTAATCCTTGAGCCATTCATCTCAAGCCCTATCCTCCCATCCTTTTGGCCATTTCCCATCATGATGACCATTTTCATTAGATGGAGTGCATTCTCAATTACCAGATGGAGGGTCCCTGAGTGAGCTAACCATCAAGAGTTTAAAGTCCCACAGAGATCAGGATTCATACTGGCAGAATTTCTGGGAACACTCTTTAGAGACGGGACTCACTTCCGATCCGCATTATCTCTTGCTTATTTATGCAATGCCAATATTTTGGTTGCGCGAAGTCAAGCCATAACAAAAATAGAGTCCGGGCCGGGTTCAGGATTAGGTGGGAAAATCCTTGGGACTATCCGAAAAACACGTGGAAAAGTCAAAAAGTCCCGCTTATGGTCAAACGCAATTAGCGTTAATTACAACGGAAAACAGCCTGAACAACAGATTCCCATGGCCAGGCTGCAGCATCCTTCTGGAAAAGGACCTGCTTCGGCTGCAGCTCCTGCTCCTGTTCCTGGTCCTGCTCCCACCACTCCAATCCCATTGCGGACACTTGAAGTTTAATTTAATTTTTTCTTGCGGCTGCCGTAACGTCGTTTGCTTCAAGTGATTGCGCCATGGGATTGGCTGGTGGATGGGTGGAGGAATGGCTGGCACCCATCCTGGGCGTGGAGTGGTGTGCCTGATGTGGCATAGTTTCTAACGTCATCATCAACATCATCCACATCGACAGCACCATCGACAAGCGCTCGTCAGAGCTGGTGCTGGTGCCGGTGCCGCAACTTGCGATGATTGATGGTGCGTAATTTGGAAAATTAGAAGCGTCCGGAAAGGACAGATAGGCCAGCCAGGATACGCAGTAAAGGGGTGGCTCCGCTCTGCTCCGCTCCGTTTTCCCTCCCATTTTTTGTTTTATTTTATTTTTTTTGGCCTTTGCTAATGTTGTTGGCACAACAAGGTGTGTCCTGGTCCTGGTTGCCGGCCTAGTAGCCACTGCCACTGCCACCGCCACTGCCGCGTGTCCTGCCGCCGCTCGACGCTTGCGGGCGCGTGCAGAGCCCTACAACAAAGTTGCGCGTGGTTATTAGAAAACAATTTAATTAAATATTCACTTGAAGTACAACAACAACAACTACAGCAACAACAGCCACAGCAAAAAGAGAGGAAAATAGCGTTGGGAGAGACGAGACCTCACGTTCCCATCATATAGTAAAGAGCTCAAACAATGCCCATCAATATTAAACGATGTTGCTCGCTGTCCATTTAGAGCGCTGCTCCAGTTCCTCGCAAGCGTCGTCCTTGTTTTTGCTGTTGTTTTTAGTCGTCGTCCTCGCTGGCCCGTGATGTAATGTGAGAAAGTTTTTCGACTGTGGGTGTGTGAGTGCGTGTGTGTGTGGTCGAGGGTCTGTGGAAAGGGGATACGGATACGGATAGCAAGCTGGGGCCAGGGAACGCCTTTGATCTGGCTTGCAGCTGGATAGTTTGGTCGGGCAGAGCCCATGAAAATCTATGGATCAAAGCTTGGGAAAGTGTTATGTTCCCAGTTGTCTGGTATGGAAATGTTCTATAGTGTATTCCCTGAGCATAGAAAGTGTTGAATCCCGAGAAGAGTTTCTCTAGAAAACATAAGCAGAGAATGTTCGAAAGTTGTACCCTCCAGAATAGTGGCCCAAAGTGTTTTGTTTCCAAGCGTTTTCTTTACATCTTATAGAGTTCCTTCCACAAATAAAACTACATATCCCCTATACAAATTTGCACAGAATTTCTCTTTTCCGGATCCAAGAATGTGCTAAACTCCGGAGAGTGTTTACTGCAGAAGTCATTCAAAGAACGTTCTACCCGTACACCGAAACTTAGATCATTAGAAAATCTCTCTATCTCTTAGGTGCAACAAAGCCTTCACCTCACACAAAAGCGGTTACAAAGTCATCTATTTTCAATTGTGCCCAGAAAGGAGCTTTGGCCTGGCATGCCGCACTGCACCCGCACAACGGGGGCAGCCAGCAACCAGGACACCGATGCCCAGGACCTTGTGCTCACCCGCACAACCAGCTGAGAAGTCAGCGTAGGACAAAGGGAAAGTCGTTGGCTGTCTAATTGCATCAGCGACGCTTCCCTGGCCACGCGACCAGTGCGTCTCACCTGCAATTAAACTGTCACATTAGGAACGGGAGGAACGTGAGGTACGGGGGGAACGGGCACGCATCCCATGGAATGGATTCTCACCTTAATGCAAAGTGATGACGCAGCCCGAAAAGCGATTCCAAATACAATCGGCGGCAGGGCAGGGCAGTGCAGGGCAGCGCAGGGGAGGACTGAGTAACAATTGAGGGCCACGTGTCGGGCAGGACTGAAAGTTGGGCCCAAAAGCAAGAGGCAGGGACCTTCCGCCAACCAAAAGTTTTGCTTAGGGATTAGCCGCAGCTCAGAGCGAGTCGTGGATGCGAATGTTGGCTGGTGGTTCGTGCCAATGCCAATGCCAATGCCTAGACCTGCTTCCACCCATTGTGTTTGCTCACAGTTACAGTTACAGCAACAGCTACAGCCAACTAATGAAAGCAAATCTCCGCATTAATTTCAAACGAATTTGTTTTGATGCCGTGATAAGCCGTCAACCGGCAACCGGCAACCGACTGTCGACGATGTATGTACATCATCCCAAACGAAACAAAAAACAAAGTACGAAAAGCGTTTGCCATTTGGGCGACTGCCGGCTGATCCCACTGAGCCGTGCTCCATCCCCTGCCCCTGCACCCGTTCCCCGGTCCGGTTTTGATTTCTGTCAATAGCCCGGCGGGCCGCCACTTGAGCGTCGAGACGAGGCTCAGCTTTGGCATCGAATGAAACTGAATTTTGCAATGCGCCCGAGGGGATCCTGGCTGGAAGCACACACACACGCGCGCGCTTTGCATTACAATTGCCGAGCGGGCACCACACCCCCACGACCTACGCCCACGGCCAACTACAGTTATTAACCTCTACTTACACTGCTCCGCAGGGTTTAGGCTTCATGATTGCTTGACAATTGTATTTCAGAAATGTAGAGGGTTGATTGGAATCAGACTTCTTCACAGGATGTGAAGATGGTGTTGAAGTAAATTTGAGATTTGATTGAATTTTAACAATCCAATATCCAACCGCAAGTACTACAATAATAGTGCATGTGTTATGCAATTTAGTTTGTGGCGAAGGAGTATTGCAGAATTTATAATAGAATAAAAGATACTTCCATGGATCATCTTTAGCACTTCTATTTTTAGAGTAGGTAGTAGAGTATTCAAAACAATTTGAAATTTGAAATCTTCATCGATTTGCTCTGCTCCATTTTCATTTGTATCCATGATCCCATCACTTGTTAGATACTGTGATGACCAGTGTACTTTCGCTCGGGGCTAAGTGTGTAATTAAAGTAGTTGCGGTTTATTATGGCGATGGCGAGGGCGAGGGCGATGTCGATGATGATGATGATGGTGATTATGCTGACCTGCACTTGTCGTGAAGCACCGGCCTGGGAAGTACTGGCCTGGGAATCTATTTGTACATCCCTTTACAAGTCCTCGCCGCGTGCTCTGCACGTGAGCCTGACCAATGATAATGATCTCACATGCAAGTGCCATCAAACGAACTGTGAGAGCGTCTTTTCATAGGCTAAACACTCAACGATTCGACATCGTCGATTGTGTATACGGCTAAATTATTTATTGTCAACAATGGAACATTTATATATGCCAGAATATGGCATATATTGTCCGTACAGTACATGTCGTCAGTATATCGTCCCAATGTCAAGATTAATCGCCAGCTGTGCGACGAGGTTAGCGGACAGGTAACATCAGCTACCCGACAAATCAACCATCGAATCAACTCATACCCCAGCTCCAGAGCAGAGAAGGAGTCCGAGTCCGAGTCCGAGTCAGACTTCTAAATACAATGAAATATTATGCCAGTCTTTATTGTGGAAAAAATATTTCAAGTTCGGCAGCTTGTCAAGTGGCACTTGTCGTCAGTTGAACGTCACGGCGTTCGGCCACTTTGTCAATTCAAGTGAAATTTTTATTAATTTCGTTTTTAAACTGCATCACCGAGACACTCACACACAAGCGTGTGACAGATATATCCATATATATTAAATGTTCTTGATACACGTTCTCATCAATGAGAGTTTTTGTGTGTTAATGCTAACAAATTGCCGGCGATTCGTCAGCTCTCATCAGTCCCAGTTCCCTAAAAATCATCACCATCCCTGGCAGTGGCACTGGGACTGGGACTGGCGGTGCCTTTGTGTGGTGTCTCTGCTGTGTGACCTGTATCCTTAATTCTTCGCCTGGTCTTAGCCGCTCTTTTCTGGCCATTGGCCCTTCCCTTGCTTTGTTGCCAATTGACAGTTGTAAATGTTTGTTGTAAATTGTGCTTTAAAGGTGCTAATAGAGTGCCACCGCCGTGCGCGTTTTCCCAAGTTCTTCTGTTTTGTTTTTGTTTTATGTTTTATGTTTTTCTGATTTTTTTATTTTTTGATTGAGTTGCCCCACAGAAAATCAATGAACTCTTCTGCCAGCCATCTACAAGATACAACCTTTTTATGATGCTTTTGCTCGCCGCTTGGCTTGAGTTCTCTTTGATTTCGCACCGACCAAAGGCGAGTGGAGTGAATCACAAGAACTTCACACCGTCTTTCGATTAGGAGGAGGAGTGTGGTATGGTATCGTATGGTATGCTGCAGTAGCTGGCAAATGCAAACTATTTATGAAGTGTTGCGGTCCACAGTCTGGGAATCTTTGTTTGTCTAGCAAATTATTGTGGCGTGCACTAAAATATCTGATTTGTATGCCACTTTTTAGCGAAGAGATATATTGGGAAAAAGGCTCTCTGCCTGCATGGAGAATATACATATAGAGAATATATACATATAGCCAAGGGTGTACCCAGGTGGTGGCAGAGGGGGTGGGGGGGTCAGCTGCCACCCCCTTCAGCATTCTTATTAGAAAAATGGATTTTGCTTAATTGATTTGGTATTGTTATCCGAGTCAATCCTTCTATTCAATCCGCATGGAAAAAATCCGGCCGTATCGTTGTGTATCCTATAGCTGCTTCTTTTGCTGAAGTTTCTCTTCTGGTTTTCACTCTCTTTTTTATTGATTGAAACCAACTTTCGGTTGTTTGCTCTAGATGTCATTGACTTTCTAGCTGTGACTTTGGTGCACCCAAGTGTAACGATTATAGGCAGCAGCCACGAAAACAAACACACCTTCAGAGCCTTGTCAAAAGGGCACAACATACATATGTACATATGTTTTATATTGCACCAAATTATTGTTAACTGACTGCCTTCCATATTTTGGCCATTATTAAATTAACGCTTTGCCTGTTTGCTGCGTCATCATTGAGGGCCAGGAAGGGAATCGGAATCGGAGGTGGAGTTGGAGATGGAGATGGAGCTGGTTGACTGTCCTGACCGTTATGCGTCGAAGGATGTTACGACGGTTACAGTCACTGCCACAGAGTCAGAGTCAGCGTCAGAAAGAGAGAGAGAGAGACTCTGGCTAACAAGGGTGCCGCATGTCCAGTTGAAATGCCAATGACTTGCCATTTTCAATGGCACTTGGCACGTCAGCGGCACGTCACGTCATGCGTATGGCCAACCAGGAGGAGACTCACCCAGAGACAGACACAGACACAGAGACAGAACCGCAACCACATGTGTGACCCATACAGCAGAGATATCCAAAACTCTGTTATCAATCGAAATCGATGACGGACCACACACGAAGCGGCAGTATGCGGTGCTGCTTTTAACAACTCCATGGCACATCACACATTCTTATCAGCTGAGGGACAGGGTCTCAGGGCCTGAGCCGAGCTCTGACCCACAGATGATCCTCCTCATAAAGACGATGATGATGATGACTCTTACAAACTGGATGAAGACAACCTTTAAGCCCTGAGCTGGAGCTGGAGCTGTGGGGCTGGCTGTCTGGCTGGCTGGCCGGTTGACTGGTTGACTGGCTGCTTGTTGGATGCGCACGCATCATCGTGTAAGCGCCACTTATGTCACTTGTGCCGTTGATGTAGAGATGGAGCCAGCCTCCATTGGAGCACATTCGAGCACTCACCACATGCTGCAGCTCCAACTCCAAGTCTGACTCCAACTCCAACTCGATTCCATCTTCCAGCTCCAGTTTCTACTATGCGCTGCCGTGTTGTTGCTACTTCATAATGTGCTGGGTCTTGATGGGATTAACACAAACGGCCAACACATCTCAAGCATCTAAAGCTGTGTGCCAGTTTGCTTTTTACATAGTCATCACCATGATCAACAGCTATGCGGCTGGTGCCGGTGCTGGTGCTGGTGCTGGTGCTCTTCAGGTCTCCATAGTCTGCAGCTCTTCAGCATCAGCTTCAGCATCAGCATCTCCGCTTTATCTTCAGCTCAGCTCCAGTCTCGTAGCGATCTCTGCGCTGTCTGCCTTGGCTGAAGAGCTAATTTTCGTGTCAGCCCCGGCAAAAGTTTATGAATGATAGCCAGAAGAAAACGCCAGAGACCAGAAACCGGTATTCAAATTTGTATTTGTATTTATTTTGTATTTTACCGATTCCATTGCCTAAATCTCGTTGTAAATTGATTAATGCCTTCGGAGCTAGCTCCACCGCTCGTCTCGTCGTACTGGTCATCATCATTGTCATTGTTTTCGGAAGTAATTAAGACCCAATCGGGCGGACTGAGCAAATAAAACTTCAATCATATTTGCTTTGGTGTTTCGACACTCCAAAAATCACAACGCATTGCGATAAGTCCCAGTTCCAGTTCCAGTCTCAGTCTCAGTCCCCAATCTGATACGATACCTACCGGGTGGACTCCACGTCCTCCCCCTTATACTAGTGCGAGTACTCGTAAATATACATCTATCTGAGATAGCGACCCAAAGCTTGTAAATCAATAAACTACCGAAAAGTTAAGCTTACATACAATACAACACCGCACTTAACCATCCATATCCCAGAATGTGACATATTCCGCTCTACAACAATTAATTGAATTGTTTGTGCCAACATGTGTAGATACAAATGTATCTCTTCGGCTGTATCTGTATCTGTATCTCTATCTGTTTCTGTTTTGCTTCTGGAAGTGGAAGTGGAACTTCGCTCCGTGTGAACATGGCCGGCCACTCAATAACATGAGCATGAAGCACGATAAAAATAATTTTTTCGACAATTTGACAGCTTTTCGGCTGCCGCTACGGCTCGTCATTGGCTTCTGGTCCCGAGCCCATGCCCATGCCTGAGCCCTGGCATATTGTTAGATAGACAGATAGATAGATAAAAAATGGGTGTATTTTTTTATAAAACTTGCCGCAGTCTCGTTGTCGCCAGATACGGCTGCCACAACAAAAGTGCCACTAAAGTCCAGGCCCATAGCTGGAAAGTTAATTTTTCAGGCAACGAATACTTAATTAGCAGCCATGTGCTAACTTCCAAGAGTCCGAGCATTTTGTGAGCAGAGAACAGACAGAAACACATCTCGAAAACATTCTTTCGCATGATCAATTTGGGCAAACCTCTGTGTGGAGGTGCTGGCTCTCAATAGTACGAGTACCGAGTACGATATCTATGGACTGGTTTTTTGTGGGAGAGAACCGGCTTTTGGGCTTCTAATCAAGTAAACCATTTCAATTGATTTAAGCGAAATGGATAGTTTGGAAAATACCATCCAAATATGCTAAATGGGGATAATGAATTTAAGGGAAAACAAACCCAAAATGTGTTCAAGTTCGATGTATTGTTTATTTATTTATTCAAATACATTTTTCTACGTACTTTCATGTGAATCAGTTTTGGTACCACTTTGAAAACCCCAACCCTAAAATATTTCATTTCATTTTGGTCCTTTCTATAAGTAATTTCCCCATTTTTACGCATCGCCAAACTGACCGTAACGTCTTTAGTGCTTCTTCCACAAAGGCAGGGGGGCCACAGTTTTTTTTTAATTAAAAGAATAAAACTAGTTGTTTTCTTGGGGGCCCAGAGCCAGAGGAAATAAGGTCGCCTCGCCAGTGTCTTAATATCATTGCTTTCGCGTGTTTGCACATAGATAAAAGGCACAGAGACTTTATAGCCAACCGCAGCCAATAGATAAAAATGGCAAAATTCAAGCAAAACCACGACTAGGCCGCGATTTATGCGGTATCTAGTGTCGTGGAACCGACTACGATAAGGCACGCACTCCGCCGGAATGCGCCAAACTCCGGCGGAGAGAGCCGCATCCGCATCGAAGGCGACCGACCCAAGGGCGACCGTCGCTGCTGCAGCGCTAAAGTCTTGGCTTGGCTCGCCCTTGTAAAAGTGCAGTTTTTTGAGCATACAGACGAGGCGGCAAAGGAAAATGTGAATCATGGCGATGGTGATGGCGATGGCGACGGCGACGGCTGACGCGCCAAAACTGATAAGAAAACAAAGAAAATCACATGTGAAAGTAAGGAGAACGGAAATTCTCGGTGTCGAGATGAGTTCAGGGGCAAAGGTACGATGAGTACGCCGGCAAACATTCGGCGGATAGATTGTGGAACGGAAATGAAACACCTACGCAAATAATGCAGGCGATGAGCAGACACAGGCGCAAACAAGCCACATCCTAATTTAGATAAGAGCCGCCAGTCCATATATTCCAGCATCCCATGCCAGCATTCCAGGGCACCGTTTTATGGCTCTGAAGAAAGTAACCGGAGCCCTGTCCCTGTCCGCCACCCTTCATGGGTTGGCTGCCCTCTGTCCAACGCGTTCTAATTAATGCAAGACCGCGGCATCAGCATCGGCATCGGCATCGGCATCCCGTTCGCTCTCTCCTTTACCCTTTGGAAACTGCTCTAGTTTCGGTGTCACCTTTTGGCCGGGTGTGTACGTTGCT
Organism: Drosophila lowei; assembly: GCA_008121275.1. Taxonomy (NCBI): domain Eukaryota; kingdom Metazoa; phylum Arthropoda; class Insecta; order Diptera; family Drosophilidae; genus Drosophila; species Drosophila lowei. Next base: position 31,011,528 of record CM017777.1, on the reverse strand, counting down.
GTATCAGTGCGGCCAGTACGAGTATCTGCGGATGCTGGTCTCGGCTGCGCTGCGGTTCGCCGGGGCATTGTCTGCGTGGCAGGGGCAGCCATAAAATTGGCATTGTTGTATTGTTGTCCACGGTAAACACGCGCGCAATGCGGTCGTAAAACAAAAGACGCTTTTATGGTTACGCTCATTACGGCACACGCAACACAGAGACGCTAAAGATATAGATACATATTGTAGATACAGACCCATTCAGACAACGGCTAACATATACAAGATATACTGAATACTACTATATAGGCTGGAAAACTACACTTCGGAGAATACTCAATCATATTTCATGAGAAATCGGAAATAAATTAATCACTAATTTGTTAAAAAGAGCCGAAACAAGATTTCAAATTTAGTTAAAACCTGTTAGTCAATATAGAAAGTGATATTACTTAACTGAAGCTTAGGAAATGATAAACAAAATATTCCGCTTCCATTTGGTTGTATCGGCCGCTTATTTTGTATCTATTTTGCCCGTTAAGTTCTCACCTGGAAAGAATGAGGGGATAGGTATAGTCAAAAAATCAAAAACTGACAGGATTCCGCTCAAAGGACCCACAAGATATCCGGGAACCAGCCTACAAATGAAATCACGTGCCTTCGATTTAGTTGCAAAACTTGTAGGCAAATTTCATTAAAAGTATAGATCTCTGGGGGTTTGTTTGCCCCAGATATTAAAATGGTGCGATCTTCTTCTGTTGAGGCAAATGATTAAATAATCACTAATGAGCACCGATAATTGGGCTAAGCCAAAAAAAATGAGCAGAAAGAAAAACAATTTAACCGATATTGATGCTCCCTGTGCGCTGTCCGCCGATTCCGTTGATTCCGATTTGTATGCGGACGCGGGCGCGGACAGGCCAACGAGTGGGCAAAGTATTTTAATTTGTGTGAAAATATTGTACAAACAAATAAATCAACAATCACAAATAATAACAATAAAAATAAATATAATACAGATACAGATACGGATACATGCCAAGCGGCAGCAGCAGTCAGACAGCAGACGTCATCTATCTGAGAAATGTTGGTCAAATGCTTTTATAGATATAAATATATTTATGTATGGGTTTCTGTAAAGTCATTGCCACACGGCGCATGCGTCACAGAAATGAAATGCTTAAAACAAACAAAAAGCGCAGCATTTTAAAGTAATATCAACAACAAAATCAAAACATCGCTGGGAAAAAAGTAGTAAAGTCAATATTTTCCATAAATATGCACTGCGGGGATGCTGCGCTGGAGCTGGGGCTGGGTCTGGGGCTAATTAAAAAGTTTGAGCCGGATTTAGACCCGACTTGCCATCCGAGTGCAGCCGAACCCGCACTGTATCAAATCGTGCCGTTGCAAAACCCAATCCAACCCTAGTGAAACCGAACTGAATGGAACCCCCATACGTACAACCTACAGTGGCGCGCTTTTAAAGCAAATAAATAAATAGATAAATGACTAAAAGGTAAATAAATACGAGTACACATTTACGTACATTTATTTTTGGACTGCTGGCATTACTACGAGTATTTGCCAAGAGTCTACGCCAAAAAAGTCTACCGTACGGATATACTCGTATATTATTATAAAAGCGTGATGCGCTTCTGCCACTCTATAGCACACACAACACACACAAACGCACACACAATCATTAATGATCCAGAGCCACTTGAATGGCCTGTGAAATACAATAAAAGTATATAGTATTTAAGCACATTACGGTGATTAGAAGTGCACATAACGATACTCATATATGCACCTATATACATATGTATAAGTATATAAAGTATATTCCAAGATGTTTAATGACAAAGGGGCTGATGTGATGTAGATGTTGGAATGCCGTAAACAAATTTGTACCCGATCATGTAGATTTACTACTAAACGCTTTTATGTACCTGTGTGAGTGAATAAATTAAGCCATAAATGATTATGGGGGAGTTATTCGTAAATCTTGTAATGCATCTAAGGACAATGTACCTTAATATTGCTTTTTAAAAGATCATACTTAATATATGTATTTAAAAATATATCTTACTCTGCGACCAAACCTTACCATAAATATCTACATATACGAGTATGTATGCAATTCTTTAACTTAATCGAAACTACGAAAAACATAAATATCTTTTCGATGTCTGGTCACGAAAATGGGGTGTTTTTCGATCTTCCGGAAATAAGATTGCTTAAGTCAATATTTGATTGAAATATTAATAGAATGAAGAACATAAATATCGAATAATTCAATATTATCTACATACATATATGGTGGTTTAAGAACTTTTTTGTTGTAAAATGTCAACATAACATAGGTGTCCCGTCCCGTCCCTCATTGAGTATCATAAAGGAGAAATCATATCTAAATCCAGCTCCTAAATGTAGACTTTTGGCAAAACAAAACGGAACGGAAAATTCTTCGTGACAACATGGGAAATGAGGAATTTCCGCCAATATCTGAATCTTCAGGTAGATCTCAATTGAGTACATCGTTTCATTGAGAAATGAAACAAACAATTCGTTTATGGCTGCAATAATGAGCCTCGCACACACTCATGGATACTGGCACACACCCGTACATCACACAGATACACACACACACTCTCATATAAGTAGAGACACTGGCACACTTGGCTGGGTGAAAGGGTTAAGAGCGGAATGGAATGCACAATGAAAGGCGTCAAGCGGCGCACGGTGTAGCACGGAACCCGTTCCGAGTCTTCTTTATAACCGAAATTAAAATGCGTTTTATCCGCGGCCATAAAACAGAAGAACTCTCTAGTCTGTCTACCAGGAAGTATTCCACATCCACGCGCTCTTTTGCATCATTTGCATCAATGAATGGTCCAGACTTAAGTTTCAGTTTCCTTCACCAGGTAGTAGATATCTGCTGGAGGATGGGTCTGGGAATGAGGCCGGAATTGGGTCACTTTCGCAATGACTTGCCAAAAAGGAAAGATGCGCTCTGCTGATGCTTCTGCTGCTGTTGCTGCCGCTCGCGATGCCTCGAATGCCTCGAATGCCATGCCACGAATGTGAATGAGAATGAATGAGAGTGACATTGGCATACCTTAACCTCAAATGTGCAGAGGGTCTAAAAAACGAACGAATGAGCAAAAAAAAAACAGCAGACACACACACACACACACACACACACATATGTATTATTAATGTCTTCTTTGGGAGCCAAAAGGCGTTCTTTTTTGTTCTCTGGCAAAACATAGAGCGTCGTATGCATCGTCTCGCAGTACTCAGAGTCCATGTAGTAGGAGTCGAGTCTCTCAACCAAACCCCAGACGAAATTGCGCTCGGAGCAGCAGACCCCCGTCTCAATCGGAGTCGAAGTCGGAGTCGGAGTACCAGTCGTAGTCGCTTTTTTTGCGGATGAGCGTGCGAGTGGAAGCGGGAGCGAGCGATTATTGATCGCATTAGGGGAAAATCGTTAACTGTAACATGGCGTCGCTCAGGTCCAGGCCCGGGCCCTGGCATTAGGCACTATCTGTGTGTGTGTGTGTGTGTCTGTGTGAGTGTGTGTGTGTGTGTGTTAGTATAAGTGTGTGAGTGCGATGCAGCTGCTCCATATCGCATGAGAGGGCGTTTCTCGCTCTTTCGCTGCTTACGTTGGCCACGCCCCCGTCCGACTATCAGTTGTCGTGGCAACCCGCGTCCGCTAACTGCTCTGTTGATCCAAGAGCCGCGTTCCGGCCAATGCGCTTGCGCCGCTCCGAGCGGTGTGTGCGTAAGAGAGCGAGAGCCTGTCATTGGCAAGGCCTCAGCAGGCGACGGTGGTTGTAGTTGTAGTTGTTTCGGGGTGTGTCTGTGTGTGTGTGCTGGCCTCTGGGCCGTTTGTGAGAACGAGTCAGAGTTGTTGCTGCCACAGCCACACTCTGCTGTCGACGTCGACGCTGGCATCGGCATCGGCACTTGAGCGCGGCTCGAACAATATTTGTTGGCAGCAAGCGCAAGCCAAATAGTAGACAAGCGTTCCCCTCTGCAAACAGTCACATTCAAGAGCTCAAGCCAAAGAGACACTCGAGCGGACCAGCAGCAGCGGCAGCAGCAGACTCAACCTCAGCATCAGCTACAGCTACAGCTACAGCTCCATCTCTAGATACAGCCACAGCCACAGCCAGCCAGCCCAGCAGCAGTTCTCAGCCTCATCCACAGCTTCAGTGGCCAAAAGCCAGCTAACAATTCACGTTCCACGTTCGTGCGTCGGTTTTTGTTGCGGCGCGGCGCAGGGCTCAGAGCAGCGGACAAAAAGAGAATTATAGTATTACAAAAAATAGAGCCATATTTGCCACGTTATTTCATTGCCAAATTTGCTTAAGGCATCAGGCGGGCCGGTCCACACAAATAAATTAATCAAAGTGTTTAGTGCACAAACAAAGCCAAATCCCAACAAAAAGAAATAAAAGCTAAAACCCAAAACCAACAACCAACAACCCACAACCCACAATAGAGAGTAGAACTTTGAAGAAAGTGTCAAGTGCAGTGCACCACCCAAAAACATGCCACAAATAATAATCACATCAATAAATGCAGTGATAGTGCATTGAACAAAAGATAATATATCATCAAATAATATAAAACAAAGCCCGATCGCAGATCACAGAGCGAAAATTATCGGGAAAATTCGGAAAACCCAGCTATAGAACTTTTTTGATTTTCCGTTTTTTGTGCGCGTCCCTTGCACGCGTCGAACTTTCCCTCGCTTCTCTTGGGGACAGTGCGTCCGAAAGCCGGCAACATAACGGCGCAACTATTGAACAGCTTTCTGAAGGGTAGCCCCCACCAGACCACCATTGACATCATGCAGAAGCTCTACGCGGAGCCGCCGCCCAGCAGCGGCGCTCCGGTGAGCATGTCCTCTGGGGGCGGACCGCCGCCGAGTGGCCCTCCGCCCTCCAGCATCAACAACAACCCGAACCCCACCTCGAACGGCGGCAGCATGAGCCCGCTGGCCAGATCCGCCTACACAATGAACAGCATGGGAATCCCAGTGGGTGGCATGTCCTCGGTGTCTCCTCAGGCGGCGGCCACTTTCGGCTCCAGTGTCCTCGACTCGGCGGCGGTGGCCAGCATGACCGGCAGCATGGGAGCGGCGGCCATGAACTCGATGGGTGGCAACTGCATGACCCCCAGCTCCATGAGTTACGCGAGCATGGGCTCCCCACTCGGGAACATGGGCGGCTGCATGGCCATGTCGGCGGCTAGCATGTCGGCGGCGGGCCTAAGCGGCAACTACGGTCCGATGCCGCCGGGATCGCGGGAAATGGAGACGGGCTCCCCCAACTCCCTGGGCAGATCGCGTGTGGACAAGCCGACGACCTACAGACGCAGCTACACGCACGCCAAGCCGCCGTACAGCTACATCTCCCTGATCACGATGGCCATACAGAATAACCCGACGCGGATGCTCACTCTCTCGGAGATTTACCAGTTCATCATGGACCTGTTCCCCTTCTACAGGCAGAACCAGCAGCGCTGGCAGAACTCCATCCGGCACTCGCTGAGCTTCAACGACTGCTTCGTGAAGATACCGCGGACGCCTGATAAGCCTGGCAAGGGATCCTTCTGGACACTGCATCCCGACTCCGGGAACATGTTCGAGAACGGATGCTACTTGCGGCGCCAGAAGCGTTTCAAGGACGAGAAGAAGGAGGCCATTCGGCAGCTGCATAAGAGTCCGTCGCACAGCAGCCTGGAGGCGACCAGTCCGGGAAAGAAGGACCACGAGGACTCGCACCATATGCACCACCATCACCACAGCCGACTGGAGCACCACCAGCACCACAAGGAAGCGGGCGGAGCGTCTCTGGCCGGGGTGAATGTATTGAGTGCGGCGCACAGCAAGGATGCGGAGGCCCTGGCAATGCTCCATGCCAACGCGGAGCTGTGCCTGGGACAGCAGCCACAGCACGTGCCGACGCACCACCACCACCAGCACCACCAGCTGCAGCAGGAGGAGCTGTCGGCCATGATGGCGAACCGGTGCCACCCGTCGCTGATCAGCGACTACCACTCGTCGATGCATCCACTGAAACAGGAGCCCTCAGGCTACACTCCCTCCAGCCACCCATTCTCCATCAACCGCCTGCTGCCCACAGAGTCCAAGGCGGACATCAAGATGTACGACATGAGCCAGTACGCCGGTTACAACGCCCTCAGCCCGCTGACCAACTCACACGCTGCCTTAGGCCAGGACTCGTACTACCAGAGCCTCGGCTACCACGCGCCTGCCGGCACTACGAGCTTGTGACACCACCAGTACCCCTTAGCTTAAGGGCGCGCGGAGCAGATGCTGCGCTCGCAGCAGCAGCAGCACTTGCAGCAGCACCACCAGCAGCAGCAGGCGGCGCAGCAACTGACATCCGCTTCAAATACCACACCAACCACAGCACCCAAGGCCAGCAGCAAGTCAGGATCGGGTTCGGGTTCAGGCTCCGGATCGGGCTCAGGCTCAGGCTCGGGATCAGTCTCCGCATCGGCATTGGCCACCGCCTCAGCATCGGTCGTTAATTACTCCCAGAAGCTGCAGCAGCAGCAACAGCAGCAACAACAGCAGCAGCAGCAACACCAACAGCATCAGCAACAGCTGTTGCACAGCCAGCTCTCGGCGGAGCTGCAGGAGGACTCCTCGAACATCACCAGCGACCTCAGCGAGGAGCAACTGCAGCATCAGGCCGCGCAGCAGCAGTACAACAACTACCAGCAGTACGCGGCGGCCGCCAGCTACCGGAACTGGAATCACAGCCTCACGTTCAATGGAGCCGCCGCCCTGCAGAACCTCCTGTAGCCCTGGCCCCGCACAAGCGGCGGCTTTGTGGCACCCCAGGGCATGGGCATGGGCCTGTCAATTAGCGAGTGCAGTTCCACTGGCTTTTAGCACCTGGGCGCATCCTTTGAGCACGTGAGTAGCCAGCCAGCCAGGGTTAGGCTCGAGATCAGGTTCGGGCCCACACACTTGTACATAGACCCATCGAACCCTACTACTGCTAGCACTGTCTTAGCCTTTGCCTTTATGTTTTTTCCTTTCCTTTCCAATACCCGGTGTATCGTTCTGTTGGGGAATCCAAGAAACAAGAAAAAAGTGATGTAGTTGTAAGTGCAGCGATCGGGGGCACCAATCCAATGTGGCTGCCCCCGAGCTCTAAGAACTTTTGTTAAAATTTTATGTTCTTTTGCTGATACAAAAATATAATTCCGTGCCATTTGTTTTCGTTGTCGAAACAAGCAATAACAATCAAAGCGGTTAAAACTACAAATTTAAACATTTTAAATGTAACACAGAGAAAGAGAGAGAGATGGTAGGGATACTATCCTTAGGGAGAGAGAGTGAGCTTAGCGGGATCGTGTGTAATGTTCTGTCAGAAACGCTAAAACTAAACTAAAATGTCCCAAATAGAAGCGCAAATACAAATACTATATGAAACCTTTATCCAAAGGCAATCGAATTCGAATCGCAAATGATCAAAAGCCAAAAAACTAAGCCCTATATCATCATATATTCAGCAGTCCAGCAAAACACCCTAAGAATCTTCAAAATACAACAAGAAATCTGGCCATGCATAGGAAACGTCACGTCTTATTCTATATAATTTATGAAAAATTGTCATTTATATACACACGTACGAGTATATCCACGGATCGGGTATGTGCAGATATATCAGACTTCATTTACATTGTGTGTCTTCTGTTGTTGTACGAATTCGTTAGGCTTAGGCATTTTGTAAATAATCTATAAATAGTACGTATTCCTAAGAGAGAGAACCGAACACCCAACCCCCCACTAAAAACCTACTGTCAGCCCCCCACAACAATTTTAAACTAACTTGAGAATTAATCAAATTGTATGAAACTATGCCACACCCACACACTCCACACTCACACACAAACACACACACACACATACATGAAATAAAATTAAACATATATAAATATTGTATAGCATTTAACATTTAATTAGCATAAATAACGAAGGCAGCACACAGAAACAGAAAAAAATGGTAAAAGCATAAAAAAAGAAAAGAATATGAGAATGCAATTATTATTCAATAATTTTTAATATTAGTTATATTGTGCGTAAAGTATGAAAAAATTATAAAAAAGACACATTTTTACATTGAGCTAAGCTAATTAATTAAACTTGATAAAAAAAATAGTTTAAATATGAAAAAACACACTGAAACAAATGAAATTTATTGTAAAATAAACACAATATGAAATTCAATAAATGTCAAAGCAAGAATTAAAATCCAAACTCTAAAGCTAGTTAAAATTAATACTATTATAAATCATGCAAAACAAAAACAAAAACAACAGCCACAAAACCGACTATTTTAATGTTTGAAATACATGAAAAAAGTAAAAAAAAAAAACAAAATCATAAATTAGTTTTAATTTCCCAGGCAATCAAAGCAATATCTACCTTTGTTGACATAAACAACTGACCTCAAACAATCATTTCTATATTGATTGGGCTGGTCTCCGTCTCCCGGTCCTATCTACGGGCATGGTATCGATGCAGCAAATTGAACGACCGATAGTGGTTCCGAGAGGTGTCATCCCTATCTTATCGCTACCCAGATGCAGAGTGCAGTTTTTCCCAGTTTTCCGTTGTTTTCCGTTGATAAACCCCGCTCTTATCGCCCTGCACTCATAAATTGCAACGGAACAAGAAGGTAAACAGCCACGTCCCGGACCTGACTAACCCATCTCAACCCAACCCCAGTTTCAGTCCCAGTCCCAGTCCCAGTCACATTTCCAGTCACCTATCCCTCTTCTTTTGGTTCTGTTCTGTTTGCTTTCTAGTAATATAAAGAGAGGAGTATACGATACGATACCCTATCATGGACCTTATCTCTGTTATGTGTATATATGTATGTATATACTCCGACAACTACAGCCTGATCAGTCGCATTTCCCCCCTGGTGGGGCGACAGTTACAACCTATCCAACGTTGATTATCATCGGTGTGATTCATTTGAAAGAATCTATGGTTCCAGAATTCTCGGACCTGGGCCTGGTAGCCAGAGGCATTACAATTTCACCAACAGTTCATTTATCTGGTCGCTGCAGACCCCGCGAATGTTTAACAAGCTGTTGTCTTTTTTAATTAAGCAGGAAGGTCACCATTTCTATATACCTACAGATATCTATATACATTTTATATGTGGGCAACTTGCTTTAATACATTTTTTATAGCCTCTACCATGGGTAGAACAGCACTGTTCCATAAAGAGCGCGCTTTGTTGTTCGTCAGGGGCTTGGGACTTGGTCGGGGAGTAGGTCTGCCTGTCCCTGCAATTGGGACTGGGACTCGGTCTGTGTCTGGGTCTCGCTTTGGGAGCGACAACAAAATGGCGCTTGGTTTGTTGTCGCTTCAATTTCGATTTTTCCTTGACATTGTGACTGTCAGCATTTTGTTAGAGTTCCTTCATTTTACTCCCGCAAACAACCCCATCTGTGTGCGGGGCTTACGAGATCTGTGTCTTGGGGTTGGTTCGGCTAAACCGACAACCCACCCAAAACACCCAAAAGCACCCAAGCCACCCACTCAACCGCGCCACCCCCCATTTCCAGTTGTCGACAATTTATATATCGATGCCTTAATGCCAGACATGCGCGCTGAAGACGCTCAGTGGGGGGGATGGCGCTGGTATGGTGGTGTTCCGAGTTTGTTGAGCTCTCCAGACAAGTCAGAACCAGCCATGTCCTCCCATATCTATTCATAAATGCCACCCACACGGCTCGCCGCCGCCTGTGAGCGACCCGACCCCATCAATATGTAATTATTCTGTCGAAGACAGATTTAAAATTCCATTTTCAACAAACAACAAGTTCGGGTTAAACTTTTTACAACTTCCCAGAACAAAACCATTAGGAAATTGGCAGAGCAGAGAGTACAAATTGTCATGACATTTTGTTGGTCATTAAAATTTGATGATGGCCAGAGTCAGAGTTCCATTGAAACACGAGTAATCATCGCATGTCTATGACCTCAGCGCACTCTCCCTTTTCATTCCCTACATCCAATGTGTGTTATATACTCGAATTTTATTATTGACACAACATAGAAATTAGTCAAAAACAAAAGTTGTAAATTGAATTTTTAGTTAACAATTTCATGCATCTGCAATTCAGCTCGGTTTCCGTTCAGGAGGGATTGTGGCAGGAAATTTGCGAGTAAATCCAGTCCGGGCCGGCCGAGGGCTTGAGGTTTTACGGCTGCTGTTCTGCTGCTAATAAAGAACCACAATCTTGTAGTAATTTTCTAATGGAATATTTAATTTTAAAACGAGACACAGCCGGGTTTGGGGTTGTGGGTGTGGGGCCTGAAAGGAGTGGAGATGCTGCCACGTAGAAAAATGGTCGGGCAACGCAACCCTTTTTTCCTTTGCTGCAGGAACAGCATGGAGCAGCAGCGGCTTATGCCGGATGGATACACAGGAAGTAGTAGTGCCTTTGGTGGCCTCCATTGCCAGCCCCATCTGGCATTTTCCTCACTCTCTCTCTGCTCCCTTTCCCCATGGAGGCAGTCAAAGACAGCGCCACGTAGCAATGGCGGAGGCAGGAAGGCAGTGTGGCAACGTGGTTGTCGCTGCAGGGGCAGCATCCGCTCGGTTTGCTGGCTGGTTGGATGGTTGGATGGTTGGACCCCCATGGACCCGCCTCTCTGAGAGCTCCACTCGCTTTGTGCACTGCTTTTTCATTATAATAATACTTTGTAATTAGGTTTTCGAAAGTTAATTAAAATTCGGTTATGAAAGCGGAAACTTTCTCATGAACGCTTCCGGTTATAAAAACGCATGAAGGGGGTTCGCTAGGGGTTGTTGGGTCTTTGGGGGTAGGATAGGTGGATAGGTGGTCTGCTGGTTGGCGATTGAGAGAGGGTTCTGGTTCTGGTTCTGGGGCTCGGTTAGGCAAATGGAAAATGGGAAAAAGCTTCAAAAAAGGATTTTCGGTCTCCGGTTGAGCTGCAGCCAGAGACAGACATAGAATAAAAGATGGAAATGTACGAGTAAAAGGCGAGTTCTGCTCCAAAAACAGAACCAGCGAGAGGGGTAGACACAGAACAGAGAAAAGCGAAGAGAAAGTGGGGAGGAGAGACAGCGGCATGGCTCTCAACTTTGTTTCGAGGAAATTTTTGTGCAAACATTTCTCCGAAATTAAAAAATACATATTATATTTTAATGAGCAAAATGGCTACCAACGCGCCATCGCAGTGGTTCTTTCTCCTCTTTTCGCTGGTGTTGGTGCCTGTAGCTGTTGTAGCTGTTGCTGTTGCTGTTGTCACGTTTAATGCGAACCGCGCCCAGCCGCAAGGTTGTTCCCAACATTGCGAACGGGATAATTAAAATGATGACTTGAAAATAAATTGCTGTTATCTCTGACCAACAGGCTGGCTGCCTGTCGTAGAGCCAGGGACAGAAACGGAGACAGGGCCGGGCCCAAACCAAACCAGAGCCAGATACGACCCCACCCAAAACCGTTGCTGGTTGTCGATGACACGTCGATGTCGACAGCGCCACATCATTATGTACGGGGGAGCGGGCAGCCGGCAGTGGGTACACGTCCGGGTAAGTTCTACCGCTCTACCGTCCTCCGTTTGGTGTCGCTCGCTTACACTGAAAATAAATTATTCTAAAATCGGGAATAAATATACTTTCGAAATAACAAAAAAAAAAAAAATGCAAATACTATTCATGTTACTTGTAACATCTGTACGTTAACCAACCAGTAAGAAACCTCTATCAAGAAAATTAGTTTTTAGCTTAAGATTGCATTACTAAATTCGTATATAAAGTCGTGAAACATTTCGAAACTAGTTTTGGAAACTTGCTATTAGGTTTCCTGTTTTCCCTCAGTGTTCCGGTATTCCCTTCGGTTTCTGTGTGTGTGCTCTATCAGCGCCTGCCGCTGCTGCGTGCTTGAGAACGACACTTACGGATTAGGCCGGCAGCAGCAGAAACAGCAACAGCAACACAGCCAGAGCCGCATCAGGAGTAGCAGCGGGTCGAGCTGACAAGTGGCCGCCTTCCGCCCGGTTGTCCTTTTGGCCGGTTGTCCGTGCAGCCGTCGACGTGCCTCTGACTGTTGCTGCATTGTGCTCCGTGTTTATCTAAAACATTCCACACATAATTAGCAGCAAAGCTCCACTCCACCCTCCTCATCGTTGTGCTCTTCTTGCAGCAAATTGAAATTAATCCGCGAAACCTTACGCTCGAAAATGCGGGCACGTGTCTGCCGTAAAGATTCCCTGGTCAGACATGGACCACGGCACGCGCCGTCCATCTCTCTCTGCCAGCTTTCTCCCGGCAATCAAAACATTACAAATCTCTTCGGGTTGGGTGTGAAATTTTGCAGGGCATTAGCTGAAAACATCCTGCCATACGTTTTTCGCCGATATCTTGGACGAGTACGAGTACTCTTGCTCGTATCTGTATCTGATGTTGATGGCCGGCAACAGCGAGCTTAGCTGCAACGCCAACGCATTAATCACGTTTCGGCATGTGGCAGTAGATGGGGGCATGGGCATTAAGTGGGAGTGTGGATAGTGGATAGTGGGTGGGCAGGCAGCCATTTGTGGTTGGTTGTGGGGTGACAGTGACTGATGTGCAGGCGGAGCAGGGGGCTGCGGCTTATCGATTGGCAGCTCCGACACACCTTTATCGGGGAACAGCAGCCCATTCGATTGGATGAAATTTCAGACGACCCCAACAACAGCAGCGCTGCTAATAATCAAATTGTGTTTTGACAGGCCAACGACGAGGTCTTCGAGTGGCATGAGTGACTCATTAGGACCTGAAGATGATGAATGAATGGGAGAGTGCTTGGTCAGCTAAATAACCATAATGGGAAGCCGAAAGATATACTCAAAGCGTGTGCCTCTACCATATTCCCACTTAAAGATAATTTATGTATCTATAGAAGAATCACTGGAAGTCGGGGAATATACTACAAACGAGTCCTTCCTTATCAAAGCCATTTGATTGAAGAGTTCCCTGTGTAAAATGCAAACCATTTCCATTTTCATTTCCTGTTGATTATTTATTTTTATTTTAATTAAAACTCGCAACAGAATGTACTCTAGAATATTTTCAATTTAAATGCAATTAAGTTAATGCAAGCCTCCACAAACAGTTGCATTTACGGTTGGGTTGCACACTGGCACGAGGGGTAAAATATATGTACGAGTACTCGTATAAGCCTAACATTTAGCATTTGGCATTTGGCAAAAATCAAATCAGAATCTCCTATTAAATTAAATTCATTTATTTGGAAATCTATTTGCATACGCAGGCGAAATTAATCTGAAATCATCGGCAGAGGAGCAGAATATTAGTAGGATCCTGCATATCGAGAGCGATGGCTGGCAACCGCTTCCGGTGCGGCTAGCGGAAACGGACATGGTCATGGCGCTTCCCCTTCCCCATCACCAGTCTCCTTCCTGCTGCTGCTGCTACTGCTTTTGGTTGTTTGCGGAAAACGCCTGACTGCATCAACGAATGAATGAGTGAGTGAATGGGCGAGTGAGTGATTGAGTGATTGAATGCGAGCACGGAGAACAACAAGAATAAACAAATTTGGAGCACAGGCAACAATTTTCATGCAATCTAATTCACAATTAATGACAAATTCCCTGCCACTTACGAGTCTCTGCGGCATCACTGTGTGTGCCTGTGTATCTGTGCTTGTGTGCGAAAATATTTGCACAATAATTAATTGAATAATGTCAATAAATTTTCAACACATTTCCACACACCCACACACACACAAACACAGAGGAGAGTGAAACTTTTCATGCCCACTCGCTCACACTCACACATGTCCTGGTAGAGGACAAACACATTTGCGTACGAATGAGGAGGAGCAGCAAGCAGTCCGCTGGACCATTTCAAAGTTGGGACAATGCTCGAAACTGGACAGTTTTGACTGCTGCCCGGATGCTCCGGTCTCCGTCTCCGGCTCCGGTTCTGGCCATGGCATACATAGCTCTCCGGTTCTGGCCATGGCTCTGGCCGTAGCACTGGCTCTCGCTCGGATGGTGGTGGTGATGGTGCGATTAGGCGAAACGAATCAACAAATCAACACACTCAGCAAATTCGTCAGCAGGATGCGGATGCCTTCGCTGCCTCTGCTTCTGCTGCTCTGCTGCTGCTGTTGGTGCACATTGTGTCTCATTTCCATTTTCAGGAGCGGCAGCAGACGACGTCGACTGTTCAAAAGTTTGTCTTTCAATTTCGAAAATGGTATTTGTCAAGTGGGCGCCACACCCGCCTCCTCTCTATATGTTGGGCTTTCAGATTTGCATAGCTCAGCAGGGGTAGCAGAGGCACTGGCAGTGGCAATGGAAATGGCAGGGGCAGTGGCAGGCATCTTTGCCGTCATGACCCATTCGGATCGTAGGGTCCATGTGTGTCCTTCAAATGGCTCAAGTGCTGTAGAGGAACAGCCAGCCCCAGGGCCCACAACCACAACCAGAGCCAGAGCTGACACACAAACCAACTGCCCCAATTTCATGGGTTTTTTCTTATTTCTGACTCTCAAAAGCATCCGATTTGGTAAACTTAACTTAAGGGAACTCCACTGTTACACTGATTAAAAATTATTCAATTTATTTTGATTGTTGCAAATGTTTGCCATCACATTTGGATTGGCATTCGGATTCGGATTCAGAAATTGACAGCTCAAAGGTGAATGCATTTGGCAGCGCATCCCTTTGCCCGCCAGGCTCAGCCATGCCATTGATCCATTCATGAATAGAGACAGACAGAACAACAGACCAGAGCCTATCTGGCCTGAGAATATTCAGAGTCCATAGGATCCTTTCGTCCTGTCGATTGTTTAGCCAGCTAAGCCATCAAAACAAAAACCATTCATCCGCACAGACAGAAACAGAGAGAGGAAGAATCTTTAACCAATAAAGAAAACAGGATAAGCCATCATTTCCGAATTGCAAGTCAAAAAGATTTAAGCAGGCGGAATTCCCCGCAACACATCAAATGAGCAGCAATCGGCATTTGGCATTTGGCATTCGGTATTCCACAAATGGCAAATGGAAATGCACTTTTCTAGTCATCTGTTCGAGTCTGTTGGAGTGCCCCGAGTGTGTGCTCAAACAGTTTTTCTGGCCAATTGAGCAGCAGTGCGAGTATAACAACAATGCCAATACCTATGCGCCACAGAGTCATAGCCATATTCAGAACTAAAGGCGATGTTGATGGCGATGGTGATGGTGGCACCCCCGCTGCAAAGCTTACCGCAACACATGTAAACGTCAAGTCGGGCCAAATCCTCTGTAATTGATCGCCGCATGGAGCGAAGCTTACCGACTGTCGCCGCGGGTGCAATCCTAATAAAAAATCCAATACCCGCCGGAGCCGGAGCCGCAGCCGTAGCCGTACCCTCGGCACTGCTCAATGCTGCAGTGTCGCCAGTTTAGCTCCGCTTAAGTACCTGCCCTTACAATGGGCGCCCATTCATAAGGCGACTGTCAATCATGTCTAACCCGTCGACAGAGCGTCGCCAGCGTCTGGTTCTGCCTCAGAGCAGACCCAACCCCAGCGCCGCTGAATGCTGGCAGATGTTCTATGGCCCAAAAGTTTTTCTTTTGCTCGACTTTTAAACCTGACTGACATGCAAATCAAAATGACAGCCCTCACGCAGGCAGGTGCATGGCCCCAGGATCTCAACCTTATACATATATACATATAGCAGATCTAACCGCCAGTCAAGTGCGGGCCAAGAGCCGTGCCAAATGCTAACAGCAGGTCAACTAGCAAGATCTCCAACCTTCAGAGGGACACCCACGACAGGCCAGGCCGGGCCAGGCCAGGCCAGGTTGTTGTTATCTCTGCCTAATGTGCCAATATTTTTACATGCTTAAAGCATGTTAAACAATTGTCGATGGCGATGTCGCCGCAATCGCAGCCCCTCGGGCCCCCAGAACTGACGACTAAATTAAGCCATTTGTCACAGCTTATTTTCACATATGCTGGCATTTAACACGCAGGTTCGGGCTCTGCTCCTCAGTCAGTGTTACAGCCGCAGTGTCAGCCTCAGCGTCAGCCTGGTGGTGACTCTCGCCTTTTGATTGGAAATACTTTGGCGTGGTAGTTCCTGCTCAGAGTTCAGGCTCTTCCTGTCCGGCATTAGAAAAACAGCAACAGAAATCCAATGAAAACAAACCGCCCATCAACACCCTCGAAATAAATTGCCTTGACATGAAAGTGGCAGTGGGTGGGTGATGCTGATGCTGATGCTGTCCTCCATCCTTGGTCCTCGGTCTCCTTCTTGGTGTAGAACGTCCTGCTCTCCCCTTGCTCCGTTCAGTGTAGCATTTAATTGAAATGGGCGCGAGAGCATTTGTTTCTACATTCTATGCTCACTAGCCGCATTAAAGTGCTAATGCACTGTTGTTGTTTTTGGGCAGGATAGAACAGCACCGAACAGCTTCAAGCAGAACAGGACTTCTACGACAGGACAACGACAACCCCTAAAACTATAGAGCAACAAAACGCTCACTCCCGATTCACGAACAATCAACCCCGAATAATAGCAAGGATTATGCCATACATCAGCAGGGCTCAGGCCTGGGGTTTGTTCTCGGTCTGGTTCTGGTTCTGGGTTCGGCTCTAGGTCTGGGTCTCGACGAAGGGAGACAGAGAGGGCATTGTCCTAGTGGAATTGAACAACAAGAGAAATCTAGTGGTTAAACGAAAGTCGAAGAGAGGAATGCTCTTTCCAAATTGATTTTCGATAGGAGGAATACTTATTTACGTATCAATTTAAATTATATCTATTCATTATAGTATAGAAATATAAGTTCTGGATTCTTAGAACATTCAATCGTGAATGTATATAGTAAACTTAACCAATATAGGTCACTAAAGGCAACAAAAGTACATCGCAATCTTATCTTTATATGGAAATAATCCTATTTAGTATGGTTTACGTCCAAGTCCTATAACTAGTACATGTGTACATACATATGTATAGGTGTACTTAGCACAAAGAGTTTTCGGACTTTGACGTACTTTGCTTTCAATCACATAATCTAACATTATTGAAGGGTATACAGATGTCTTTAAACATCGATCCTCCTTTCTCTTAGCAAGCGACGTTATAGCTGCGGATGCTTGGGCTCTCGTCATCATCGTCATGTCCTGTCCCCGTCCCCTTCCCCAGTCCTGTGTCGTCTCGTCGGGTTTTGGTGTATGTTTTGAGGCTACAGATATCAGGGCAATAAAATAATTGCGACAATAAGCGTTTCATTATTCATTTGTGTGACTGCAAGGGGCGAACAATTTGTGAGCAGGTCGTCCCAGCAGGAGAAGGGGGAGGTGGAGATGGAGGCGGAGGCGAAGTCGCTCCAGGGCCGGGGTAGATGTGTCGATGACGGAGCACTGATTGCAGGGGTGGTGCCCATTCTATACCATGCCCAGACCCGATCCGATGTTAATCCAACTGTGTTCGGTCTTCAGGGCTCTCATGCACATTGCCGTTTTAGCAGTTAATAGTTTGCCACGGCGGCTGAACTTTGATTTCCGTGGCAGCAATGAAAGGAAAGCCAGCAGGGTGTCAAACACCCGTCCGATGATCTTGATTTGATTACTGCGGCGTTAATACAATTGATAGTTGAGGTCGAAGAGGAGAGGAGAGGAATCAGAATCAGGCTAATATGAAACTGCGTATGGCCTTTTTTGTTGTGGCTTGTGTGAATGTTTTGTTTTTGCGGCTTAGCCGTAAAATTGTTGCAGTTGTTGATTGCTTTTTTATTTCGCATTCGAATTACGACATTTGTTTTGTGTGCCAGCGGATTAGCCAACTTGGATTTCTGCTCTCCATAGTACTTACAAACACTTCACTTCGGGCTATGATAATTGCAGACATTTCTGCATAAAAACTTTGGCTATTAGCCACTCGCACTCTTCGGCTGCTACCAATTCCACTTGATTGGCCCTGGAAATGGCAGTTGCCTGGCAGTTCGCTTCCGCTTCCGCTTAATTGCCCGGATGCGTCCGTCTGGGCCTGGCTAAGAGTAAAGAAAACGGAAATCGCTGGAAATAATTATAATTGAGCGCTCAAATACCGCATGAATTTTCAAGCGAACGAGTTTTTCTTTTGCCGATTCGAAGGAGTTGCCGTAGGACAAAAAAAGCATTGGGAAATTTCTTAATTGAGTTTGCATAATTAACGTAGGTAATTGTCCTTAAGGCTCAATTGAAATCGGAATCTTAAACGGAGTTTGCTTAGCCGATATGGAGGTGATTGAAATGAGGCCAAGTCTAGTTTATCAGTGCACAAACCAGAAAGGATGAACATTAAAGGGTTCTCTGTTTTTCCTTTGCTTGTAAATGTTCTTAGCCAGAAAGAATCGAACTTACAACTTTATACTCAATCGAGGTGTGAATGTCAATCACTTTCTTCTTGAATATCTCTTTGAAAGTCTCTCTGTCTTCAGTCGGATATGTTGTCGGTAATAATTTTGTGTATATTTGCATTAACAAATGCACAGTCAAATCCGAAAATAAACACAAGCGAGCCGCCACCCATCAACTTGGCCAGAACCCTGCCGCCCTCTGTCGCTCTCTCTATCGCTCTTCGCGCCCTGTCTCTTTCAGACTCACATTCTGTGTACCCAACTACAATACATTCTCCAAATGCGCTCGCTACCTTGCGCTTGTTATTACAGCAAACAAATGAAAGTGAAAGCACAAATTTTGCAATGGCTTTTTTTGGGATTCTTTTTATAATACATATAGACAGGCCAGACGGATGAAGAGGGAGAGAGAGAGGAGAGAAAGAGAAGAGAAGAGCAGAGAGAGTCGTTGTGAGAGAGAGCAGAGTGCAGAGAAAAGCGCGACGTTCGTTAGCTTTGGTGCCAAAATTGCTTCCGAAATCAACCAAAAGCCAAACGACAGTCAGTGTTTATAGTAGTGGTAGTGTGTGTGTGTGTGTGTGGGGATAGCCAACATGGCCGACACACACACACAGACACCAACAACTAACAGAGAAACCAAAGAGCCAGACCAGGCCATTTCGGGCCATGCCAGGAGACCCAGAAGAGCCCAGAGCCGGCTGGAGCTGTCGAGTTTGAGTTTACTTCTCAAATATTATGCGAACGCAAATATTTTTATTTAGTAAATGTCATTTATTATTTATGTTTATTCGAGCACTTATCTAGCGCTGCTTAACAACTTCGGCTCTAATGCACGGCAGCGGCAGCGGCAACGGCAGCGTGCAGGGGGCCAAGGCCGTGGTGCCATCCAATCGAATTTGAAAGCGGAATCAACAAGGAATCGAAACGCTGCCACCACCAAAGCGCCCACGCATGCCAGGATGCCACACTTGGAAAAAAAAACAGGGTTTCCTATTGGATGTACTCTATATTTACAAAATTTCTGATAATCGTACATATTACTGTAATTCAATTTGAAGAACTGTAGACACAATCAATGTTAATAATTGAAAAAATTAAATATTTTAATATCTAAAGGATATATAATGTCCATAGCAATAATGGAGTTCTGATAAATTAATATTCAAAGGATATTAAAATTTAAAAAAATTTTTAATACATTTTTAAGCTTGCAAAAATTCTTCTTTAAGTTTAATCGATTCCATTGATAATTTTTCTTGCTTGATTCTTGAATTTTTCATCCAATTGCACATCAAAAGACATACCTTTTTTCTTTCAGTGCCGAAGTAGAATGGTGGCTTACGGAAACGGAGGTGGGAATAAATTTAAACTCAAACTAAACTTGCGAGTAAATAGAAATACAAAAAGGCAAACAAAAACAATGCTTCTGCTGCTGCTGCCACGGTCGTAAGGATGTCGATGTCGATGTGGATGTGGATGCCGGGGCCAAGAAGCCAGCCAGGCCGCAGCAATCGGAATACCAGTCCCAACCCAGTTCGAGTCGCAGGCAAATGGCGGGCAGAGTGTACACAAGCCGCCGTCTAGAGCATGTCTGCCAAGTGCGAAATGGGGGCGACCTGCTCCTCCACGACTGCTCCACTCTTGCAGTGGCTGCTTGCCAATATTTGTGATTGTTTCGTATTCGATTTTCATAGCAATGCAGTGTCCTTGGCTGCCAGATAGAGATGGCAATGGGTCTGGGGCATGGTTATGTGCATAGGAGGGGACCCCCCCTGCTCCCTCTCTCTTTTCTCTATGAATGACTTTTTCTTTCCCTACGTCTCTGGCTGTCCGCTGGTTGTGGCTGCTACGATTATTGTTATTAGTCGAGCAAACAAATTGGTAAATAATAAATATTTTTCAGTTAAATATTGTTAGTAGAATGCCTCTTGCGGACTTGCAGAACCAGTGTGCGCTGTGTGGCACGAGCCTCCTTTTTTTGATTTTGTGTATCGGTGTGTGTATGTAGATCTCTGAAGGAGGCTATGCCACATTGCCAATGACTTGCGCTTTCATTCATGTGTACACACGAGGGAGAAGTACTACGGGAGTACGTATACTACGTGTGTGCTGAGGGAAATTGGTAGCCCACATTTACAAAATCAGAAAAGCGCTTGATTTGTAAAATATTTGCTTTGTGCAAACGAACGCAGCAATTGTTCAATTCATACAGAGGTGCTCTGGGCTCCGTCTACGTCTCTCTAGCTGTGGCACCGCACCGTCTCTGGGCCCGTCCCTGGGTCCGTCTCCGTATCCGACTTTGGTCGAGGCTCCCCGGCTTGGATCTAGAGAGCATTGGTTGTCGTCATGTTCGGAAAATGTTTATGGAGCGACACCTGTAGGTGATGATAATAAACAATCGAAACATGACGCCTACGACTACCAATCGAAGGCTGTTTGGAGTGGGGCAAATGGTGGAGGAGTGGCCCCTATTCGAGTGTACTAGCGATGTATGTAAATACTGTGGGGATTATAATTAGCTGGGGATATACATATGAGGTTCTAAGGAACTCAGATTGGGAGGAGACATTGGCTGCTTTGAGCAGAAATGGTTCTTTGGACTTTGATGATGGAAGCAGAAGCTGATGGTTGGAAAAAATAATAAATAAGACTATGGGTTGAGTAAGATTTATCTTTGTCACTGATAGAGAAAATATGGAGAGAGTTACTTGGTATAGTTAAACAGGACAATGTCACAGGATCTTATGCGAACATACATCTCTAGAAATAACGAGCGGGAACGTTGTTTACCCGATACTCAGTCAGTATGTGACTCCACCAGATGGCGCACACTGCACCAGGAAGAGACTGAGGTTTTCCACAACTCGAGGACTTGTTCTGAAAACTAACTAGACTTCCAAACAATGTATTTGTACGAGCAGTCGTATGTAGATTGTGTTTTAGGGATAAGTATAAAATGCAGATAATTGTTGGATATGCTATGCTTCTAGTGTGGTGTGTCCGTGAAATTGATTTCTTGGAAAGAACTAACTATAAATTAAAAAAAACTTTGTTTCGTTGAAGAAAAAGCTTAGCTCAAAGTATAAATGTCTTTTTTATTTTTAGTGATCATTCATTTTCTACATCCGCCGTCGCAGTTGCATCCATAAATATTACAGCTTCCTTTAGAACAATAAGGAGTCCCGGAACTGCCATCGTCGCATACCAATGTACCGGTAGTTAGGCCTACATGCGGGTGGCAACAATAATCTTCGTTTTTGACTCTGCACCCGCCGCTGCAGTTACATCCGAAAATATTACATTTGTTCCATCGGCGCAATTTCCATGCCAAACTTTTTTGCAGCAGTACGACATAACATCTCCGAGGAGAAATAGGATCAGAAAAGCGCTTGTAAAGTTCATCCTTCGGTCTGACGGACAATGGTTGGCCGGTAGGGTTTGACGATTATATATTTTTATTTTTCAAATCGTTTTTAAGCCAATCAATCCGTCTACCGGATAAAGTATTTATCGAATTTGGTATTCTATGCTTCTAGTGTGGTGCGTCCGTGAAATTGATTTCTTGGAAAGAACTAACTAGAAATGAAAAAAACTTTGTTTCGTTGAAGAAAAAGCTTAGCCCAAAGTATAAATGTCTGTTTTATTTTCAGTGATCCTTCATTTTCTACACCCGCCGCTGCAGTTACATCCGAAAATATTACATTTTCTATAAGCGCAATAAGGTGTTCCACTTGTTTCTTCGGCGCATATTCCAGGCCACTTTGTGGCCAGAAAAGAATCAGATACGCACTTGTAAAATTCATCCTTCGGTCTATGGGATGACTCTGACAATGGTTGGCGTTTGACGATAATATGAATATATATATTTTCCCAAAACGTTTTTAAACCAATCAATCCATCTACCGGATATAGTATTTATCAAATTTTATTTACTTATTTATATAATTAACAATTAACTGCTAATAATAAAACTTAGATACAAAAGGAAAAAAGGAGGAAAAAAGAGAAATGAAAAGTTTGTTAAGTTTAGGTGATTGTAAATATTACATGATATTAGCTTAAGTTCAGGCGATAAGGTATGACAGAGGGAGTTATAGTTGTGGCATATAACCCGAAAAGGTTCATGTTGGGCATAATTTGACCTACATATGGGTAAACGGATTGGGCGAAAAGTACGGGTAGGTCTAGATGGAACGGCAAAGTCAATCTGACCCAAGAGAGTTTGGGAGTCAACAATCCCGAGAAGGAGCTTGTGCGCGAACATTACGCCATTGCATATTCTGCGATTTTGCAACGACGGCAGGTCAATAAGATTTAGTCTAGATCGGTAGGGTGGCAAGATTCCACCCGAGTCCCAGAGTAAATTACAAAGGGCAAAAATTTGGTATGCTATGCTTCTAATGAAGCAATGAAGAAATTTCGAAAACGGAAATTTTGGGTGACGGGGAAAGTGTCGCCACTCTACTTTTACACCCGGTACTCAGTGCGTTTATATATGAACTTATGATTTATATAAATTATAAAATATATTTTATTCATAGCATTCAATGGGAAGTGGTTTCGGAGCCGATTAATGCCGCGTGCTCTTTGGTATCGCTTTTGGCAAAAGGGAGGAATTGATTTGTTGGTTAATACGGAGGGCTTCGCTTTCGCTTCGCCCTTTCTCTAAAATTTACTAGAAGAAGAGGAACCCGACCGCTATTTATGTTCTAATGTTAATTCAAGCACTTCGTTTATCTTCTTTTCACCTTATGCACTATTTGATTAAATTTTTAAAATATTTGATTCTTTATTTTTTTGAAAATCTACGTTGTATTTGACACCAATACCATCCGTTTTATCTCGCACCCCTTCGCCAGAGAGCGCACCTGGCACGAGGAAGAGTATGTGAAAGAGCAACAGAGAGAGAGAGAATGAGTCAGCGCGTGAAAGACGTTGCATAGCCAATGCAATTTCATTTGTTGCTTCTTAGTAATAATAATGATCCGGTTAATGATCCAATTTATGATTTGTGTTTTTGGTATTCCCTTATCTTTCAAATTGTGGATGCCACAGTGTGGCATATTACAGGAGTCAAGATACAAAATTTTTGTTGCTCTAGCTCTCATAGTCTCTGAGAACTAGGCGTCAAACAAGACGGACTGACAGACATGGCTATATCGACTCGGCTATTGATGCTGATTATGAATATATATTCTTTCTGGGGTCGGAAAAGCTTCCTTTTGGATGCTACAATCCAATTTGACCAAAAATCTAGTATACCCCTATATTTTTTAACTATCGAGTATAAAAAGAAACAAATTATTGATAAGTAAGGAAAGCCAGAATAGATGGCATAGGATTCATACGATTTATAAGACGGATATATGTAGGTACATTTAAAGAAAGTTTACTGGAATTGATAGAGCCAAGTCTATCTTATCTATCTGTCCTATAGAATATATTGTGATTTATCCAGTTTGAGCTGTACAAGACTATGGGATGATTAAGATATACAATACATTTTAAAAAATCAAAAAGAACATAGTGGAATAGTAAATCATTTTGAGGCCTATGTCCCCTGCTACAGAAGAATTTATGGGGATCAAAAATAAGATAGGAACAAAGGGTTTAGCGGTAAAACAAAAATCATACCAAAGACTTCTTTGTTCGATTTTTAAAGTCCTCTTAAATCTTAAAAATACCCTAAAGGTGAAAGCGAAGTATTGATGGTTTCGTTAGGATATTCATGCTGAGATGATTCCTGCGAATATCCTGAGAAGATTTTTCATTTGAAAGTAGAATAAATATCCTAAGATACATGCATGAAGAACAGTTTAGATGGATCGTTAGACTAAAGAATCTAAAATCCATTAGAATTACCAGGCTCTTCGATCTTGTTTGAGGAATGCCAGTGCCTTCCGGTTAAGTGTCCATAGCCCACTGTAGTCCCCATTTAATGGCCATCCCATGTAGTACGTGTTCAGGAATTTCTTGGAACTGTTAAGCTTTTGCTTTTCACAGTACTCTCGCGTCCGAGTTCCCATCTGGTCAAGCCTTTTTTTGTTTGTGTGTCTCTGGTTTGTTTGTCCATTTGAGTGGATGTCGAAGGTAGAGCCCGTTCCCATTGGGACATCAATGTGATCTTAATTTTGCGCTAAAAAACTGCGATGAGTCGAGACGGAGAGCAGGTTTACAAAAAAAACTGCTTATTATTTGCTCGCTGCTAATATACGTATCTGGGATTTTGAATGTGTCTAAAATCGTACACCGGATATTTGTTGACTATTTGCAAAAGCATTAGGGGAGTGTGTAGGGGGAATGGGTATGCCCAAACCGCGGGTCGACAACTCCATAAGAATCACTTTGCTGTTTGGACTTGGAGTTGGACTCCCTCTCTCTGATCCCTGGAATCGAGTGAAGGGTGTTTGTGAGAGGTGGGTTTTACGGCGATTATTAAACCCCGATTGGGGCGGCACATTTTTTGTACATGTTCTCGGAAAAGTTGTAAATTGCACTCTGTAAACAAGGCAGAGAATCAACGCTAAGACCCTGTCGTTTATCTCTGGAATACGATAAAGTCGCGGTCCGTGTGGAATTCACCTCATTATCAGACTCTGCTCAGGTACGACCTGAGACCCGAGAACAGGAAGACGCACAAAGCGATCTGGTATCTGGCATATAAGAGAAGGAAGACTTATCTAATCTGACGCTGCATAAATGCAAATAACGAGAGATCGCTGCGACTCGACGATCCCCGGGTCTGCTTACCGGCCCGGGCATGGGCGTGGGCCTGGTGCTGGTACTGCCATTGAGCCGTATAATAAGACAGTTGTCGAGGCTAGCGATAAGCCCAAAGGAGAATGCATCCGGAGACGACGACGACGACAACAGACACAGCAACGACACACAGAGCAAACAATCACAAGAACAGAGCAAATTCTTTCTTCTGGGCTGCGCGCGAGATAACGCTAGCGAAAAGGTCGAGCGAGCGTGTGTTTGCGTCTATATATAGAGTTCTGGCTCAGGCTTGGCCGCGGTCTTCGTCTCCTCCGTCTTCTCCGTCTAGGGCAGAGTCAATCTGCTCCAACGCTCTTTCTTATCGGCCGTGCGGCATGGCAAATACATGTATACCGTACACCGTACTCATACTATAAGTATAGCTGGTGCTTAAGGTAAGAAATACAAAATGGTTTCTGCTGCTGTTTCTGGTGGCAGTGGAAATTTGAACAGCTTGTTGACCCAGCCAAGTCGGGGGCGCTGATGGAGGAGGAGGAGGAGGTGGGGGAGGAGGAGGAGGAGGAGGCCCTCCAACCTGGCTTAATTAAGAACAAGTTGGCAAACATGGCAGACAATGAAAATAGTTGGCCTTGCTTATCGCGCCCTATCAATCGGGCGGGCACTTTCCCGCAGGACAACGACCACACCACACTACAGTGTGTGTGCGACCCAAATGACAGACCAAAAATGGAATGATTACCTAATGGGGAGTATATACTCGTACTCCTTTTATGGTGGTGTGTCCAATACTCTTTAAACTAATCAATATTTTAATTATTTTTTAGAATTTCTATGGTGATTAGAAAAAACCGATTAAAATTATAGTCCCTGTTGTATGATATGTAATCGTATTTATGCCTAGAAATGAGTAGTTATTTGTATACTTCAGGATTCCAAGGAATGGGTAGGGATTGAGACTATACAATTTGTGTATCTTTTGGACTATTTTTGTGCCCATAATATTTGTAAAATGGCTTTTTATTGGCATATATGTGTTGTGTACTGAAGTGGACGTGAAATAGTGGAAATTAACGGGTATATTTTCGAATATACGTAGGTATATAAATTTATATCCCCTATATCCAACCGAATTCCATAGCGATTGCTACCCATTCGTAAGGGTATTCCATTATTGAGCAGATCCTGCTTAGCGTGTCTGGCTGCCATTGCTGGGGGGCACATGCATACTCGTATTATGCTCGTAGCTGTCTATCTGCACATGTGTGTGAGTGGTGTCTATGTATTGGTGGGTCCTTATGACAATTTGATGAGGACGTTATTTACACTAGTTAAAAGCTACGACTCCACCAGGCCTCACACCCCGCCACACCGTTGTTGTCAATAAAACGGAAATAAGCAGTTGGATCCATACCGAATCCGCATCCGGGCCTGGGCCTGGGCCCCTGCTTGAACTCGAATCGGTCCCCAGTGGAGCTGACACTCGCATGACAAGCAGCCATTTCCATTTCCATTCGCATTTCCATTTCGATTTGGATGACCGTTGGCCGACGACGACGACGACTACGGCGCTGCCGCCTGGCGTTTTTCCGTATACACGCGTATCCAATCAAGCATATGTATATCGTTTGTCGCTATAGCTATTGCTAGGGCCTCATGTATACATATATGGGGCTGCGTACTGGTATGTAGGGGGTACGTATGGGCGTGTGCGTATGAATGGTCGTGGTGGTGGACGTGGTCAACATTCCGTTGATTACGTATACGACTGGGGCGCCAATCAACCAAATGTCAACGTCAGCGACGCGACGCAACGCGACGTTTGTCATGTTGACTGTTTTATTGTTGCTGTTCCTACTGCTGTTCCTCTAGCTGTTTGTTGCTGTTGTATGTTGCATACCAAAAATGCTGAAATGTCGCTGAACGGCACCAGAAACAGCAGCAGCAGCACCAACAGCACCAACAGCAGCAACAACAATGCGTTTACATTTTTTCTCGTGGCCCGAATCAATATTAGTAATTTGAATTATTCAAAAGACAAATATGAAGCTTTAATGGCCAAACAGCGTGCCCGCACACGAGCTTCAAACTTGTGCCGCCACCCGATTGCCCCCCGTGTGGGAGAGTCCTTCCAGGAATACTCCTGATGATGGACCAGCTCCTGGTACTCCTCCTCCTACGGTGGCCTCATGCTGCTGCTCCTGCTGCTGCAGGCCACTGGCTCGACTCTGTCGGCGACAACTCAATAATTTGGCGAATCGCCCAATTTAATGCCAGAACAGGGGCCTGTGCCGGGGGGAATGGTGAATGGTGGCCAAGTCAGAGGCCAGAAGCTGGAGTCGGATCGAGAACTGCAGCCGGACGGGGACCTGCCGCCATTGTCTACGTTCGGGGCTACCCGGCCCCGTCGTTGCGCAGGTAAATACGTCAATTTAAATCCGTGGATTGGATTGTAAGTCAATGTTTGACTTTTGCTCGCTGATTGATTGCTCAAAAGCAACAGCAGCAGTAGCAGTAGCACCAGTGGCACGGGGCTGACTGCAGCCGCAGTCCGTTGCCAGTAGCCAGAAGTCGAATTGGAACTGCTGCAGCAATATCGCAGTTGCCTGCATATGCATACGGCCCAGGGCTGATGACTTGGCCAGTTCCTGTGGGGTGGGTGGTCCGTAGCATGGCAGAGCGGCGACTGCCACATGCATCAACAGTTTACCCGATTTACTGCCAGTTAAGTTTGCATAGCGGAGTCAACCGTATGAATCAACGATTTTCTGCTGCGCCGGCATAATTTCCAAAAAATTTACACACTCCCAGCCAGCCACGCAGGGAGCATGTAGGAGCTCTAAATGGAACTGGAATCTTGCCTTGCCCTGCTCCTGACTTTAAGTGGCAGAATCAACAAATTATAGTGTGTGCTAGCTGTACGTCGAGTACGTTCATTGTGCGTGGTGGTGGCGCCACCGTCAGCCCGCACAACTTGAACAAAGTTTGGTCCGCTGCAACACGAAATATTTAACTTCAGATTTTGGTCATCAGGCGGTATACGTATACTCGTATGTACAGACTGCGAGGGCAGGCTAAAGAGTAGTCGGCCTATAAAGAGGATTCCCTTTTAGTAAGATATCATCATACATATATTTGCCCACTTCTGACCAATAGGAACTCCAGATATTACCCTCGCTTGTATGTATATTTAAACTCAATTTTAGACACATGTGCATTATTGTTGCCTATCTGGCGGACGCTCTCTATCCGACCGCAACAACAGAGCTAACAACAAACAGTCAGAGCCAAAGCCACCGCAGCAGAAGCAGCAGCACCAGCACCAGCACCAGCAGCAGCAGCAGCAGCAGCAACAGCAGCAACAGCACCAGCACTGAAAGCGGAAACCGGGGAAGGTTCGGAAGGAGGAGCTGCTATTGCAGCTCATATAAAACCGTTCCCCATATCCTTCCATGTGTGTGTCCCAGTGCGTATGTGTGTGTTTGTGCATATCCCGTGCTGTGTTCTGTGTGCGTTGCACTGCGTTGTTTTGCCGCTCAGGATAATGATGCTGGCCGGCATATTCATAATGAAATTTCATTGCGGCAACCCACCCCACATACCCACCCACGAGCCTCAATGTGTGCGAAGAGTGTGTGCAGAGAGCGGAAAACAGAGCACACCCGGACCCAGGCATATTATGTATAAACACAAATTAATTTCGTTTCAGTGGCCCCAACCGTAGCAGGCTCTGACCAGAGCCATAGCCATAGCTATAGCCATAGCCATAGCCGTATAGCCGGGTCCATGCAATGACGGGCCTGGCCCGGACATTTGCATAAAATATTTGCACAGCTTTCGGCTAGTGCAACGCCGCCTACTGCCGCTGCTGTTGCTGCTTTTGCTGCTTCTACTGCTGTGGGTTTGCCATCGCTTTGAAGAATCGTCCATGTCCATAAACTAGGCACAACAACAAGCACTTTCCCAGCTCAGATTTAATGAATCAGCAGGCTGTTCCTGGGACTGGGTCGTCTCGGTTTGGTAACGGTCCAGGTTCCGGTTTTGGTACTAGTTCAGCCTCTGGGAGGACTATTATTAGGACAACCTGCCGAATCAGCAAACGTCTTGTGCCCTGCTGAACGATGTCTGGGTTTCGGTCATTTTTGATAAATTAGCACAAATTTTCCATCAACCAATTTAGGGCCGAAAATATACCCTTTTGGGAAGGATTGAAAGTTTTGATACCCTATAATAAGGAGGCATTAAATGTTAAATTTATTACAGGATATTTGACTGGAGAAAGAAATGTGTACAAAATATTTGTTCTTTTTACATATGGGAAATCACGAATTTAAGGATTCACCCTTAAGGTATTCGTACAGTTCCCATCTTCCACTCAAAGCCAACATTCTGGATACACCTGCCTAAAACAACCACAGGTCGTCCTTCATATTTTGGCAATCCATGTACATATGTACACATATTTATAAATAAACAGGATCTAGTGGAAATAGTAGATACGTGTGTGTCCGAGCGTTTTGGATGTTGCTGAGTGGACGGACTTCAAATTACGACCTATGCAAATAGCCAAATGCCAGAGTCCGAGACAGAGCCAGAGCCAGAGGCAGTCGTTGATGCATCCATCCAATATCTGGACTTTGGCGGGTCGGTATAAGTGAAGTGTATGATATCATATTTCAGGTCTTTATATAACGAAACCTGACGTTTTCTCTGGAAAACGGGGCCTTCTTCCGCACTCGCACTCGCACCCAAGCCCCTGGCTCCCCTCCAAGCCTTACCTACTCGTATGCCGTCCCACACTTTAGCACATAATTAACCTAAAAATGTAACTCCATCTTGTTTATCAGCGAAAACACAGAGAGAGAGAAGGAGAAATATACAAATGGAAGGAAAGGAAGATGATGAACAGAAAGAGAGGAGAGACACAAAGAGACAGAGACGGAGAGAAAGCAACTGGAAAAAGGCGCGCATCTCATTATCACTCGGACGTGAATATCTCGACATGTTTGTCGTTGTCGTTCGTCATCGCGAATGCTTGTCAGTGTGTTACCCCATTCCATGCCGTGCCACTCCATACTCTACCCTTACCATCCCAACCCATACCATACCATGCCATCTCAGGCACCTTCATCTTCATGTGCCTGCTCCTCCCGCGTCACACGAAAACATTTAAAGTGAATTTGTGTTGAGCTCACATCGTTAAAATATCCGTCAAAAACTTAAGTCAACAGACATAACTACGTGCATTTTAAATTGAATTCGAACACAAAACAAAAAAACAGAAAAAACCAAAAAGAAGCAACACCAAAAAAATAACCAAGCGACAGTGAAAATTTACACATACCACTTGACCATACTTAGCCTCATCCGAGTATACATATCTACATCTACCTTTATGTCTCTGTATCTGTCTTCGTATCTGCGTATATGTTAACTCGATTCAACCTGCACTGACGTCGTGCTGGATCCGTCCGCGCCCATTTCTCAGACGCTTCAGAGTTTCGTTTCGTTTCGTTTCATTTCGTTTCCTTTTCTCTCTGGGCCTACTATTTGCCAAAAAAATTAAAGACAAGTAAAAGTCGTGATTAACGTTGAATTGACTCTGGCTTAGGCTATGGCTGTGGCTGTGGCTGTGGCTGTAGGTATCTGGCTTCGGTCTCGAGCGTCATTATTATCGCAAACAAGGAGCCCCAGTCCCAGCAGCAACAACCACATCTTCGATCCATAATGAGTGGTGTTTGAAACGAGTACTACAAAAATGCCGCGCTCGGTTGACTTTAAATGGTGGATAGAGTATTCTCTTTATTTTTTCGACAGGACAGGTCTCTGGGTGGATGTTGTTGTTGTTGTTTCTGTTCGTAAAGCAAGCAAGTAAATGGCTTTTTTGGCAAAGGTAAATACGCTTAATTACCCATTGAATGGCTCTTAATTGACTTCAAATGTAGTTATATTTATGGTGGTATTACTCCTGTTGGGTCGGTCTACTTTGAAACCGTTCATAAGATCATGGAACAGCATATCGCCTATACGTACATATATTCTCAATTTCAGGAGCTGTATCTCAAAGTTACCAAAAGTAAATAAGGTTCTATGCTTAGATATGTATGATTAAAGATCGTAGGCTGCTTATGTCCTGTGAAATTCTGCAATCTATATTCGGAATCTTAATTTCGAGGCAAATTTGTTCTTTTCACTAAACCATTGATGTGTCAATCGACATAGTTCTCCATCCCATAACTCCATCACATAACTAGACAAACAAGACATAGATGCCAAGCCGATCCCGTTGCGCATGCGCCAAAGACGGTCAAATATTGTTGCAGGAGCGCCGCGGCCTCTCCGTCAGGGACTGGAGCAACTGGCCAATACTCATACTCTGGCCACTTGCTGTGGTATTTCGCGTTAAATATTTGCCCACACATAGCCCCGGTGGAGGAACACGCCCAATAAGCAATCTGCGGTGCAAAGTGTGCCAGCAACTACATCACCATTAACATCGGAGGCAGCCAGCCCTCAAGCCGAGCCGAGTCAAGTCGAGTCGCATCTGGCGGCGGGGTCAAGTGGTGCTGGTTGCTGGTTGCTGGCTGTGATCACTGGCTGTAGAGGTGTGTGCTCGGGGATCGATCATACTCGTACTGCCATGACGTGAACGTGAATGGCACTTTGCATATTTTAGCGCGTGCACTGCAGTTGCTAATTGAACTAGTGTTCAGAGCCAGGGATCGGCGATCGGTGATCGGTGATCGTAGCTGTTGGATGTGCACACACAATATTTGCGCATTTCCAGAGATGCGCAACGGAGTGGCGACCTCGCCTAGTCCGGGTCTAGAAAGAAGGTGCGTGTGCGGTTATTTCCCAATGGGAATCGTACTCTGGTAATGCCCACAATTGCATCACAGAGGCTTACCAGCAGATAAATATATTCAGTGGAAATGACTAGTGGCACGTACGCGAGTCTCTGTTTTCCATGGCTTGACTCTTGCCACTTTCATGCGTCTTACAATTGAGTCCTGGAACAGCAAATGGAGAAGAATGTGGGGGTGGGGCTGGAGCTGGAGCAGGGGAACGTCATGATTTTTTGATTGATCTGTAAGGCACACAGCACAGTTGCCTTTTGTATATTCTTAATGAAAAATGAAACGTTTTTCATTACGATTCTTGATTCTTCCGCTCTACGAATGGCCGCCTGGAGCGTTTGCTGCTGCATTTTCATATTTATAAGATAATTGAAAGCGGGTATTGCCAAATTAACAACGCTCGGCAAACATGGGCAAAGCAACCGGCGACTGCCAATATGGCGTCTGTAATACAGGACTCTCCTTTCCTCTGAGCGTGTGTACGTGTACGCGTGTGAGTGTGTATGTGTGTGCTCTGAAAGACAGGAGAGCATATCCCTTGTGTACACAAGCGCGCTTTATTGTTTTGCGCTGGGTTGGCCTTACTCCTTGCCGGAGCGGAGCCACAGTAAGAGCCGGAGCCGGCGCCGGAGCACAGGACCAGAACCAGAACCAGAACTCAGGCCAACCCAAGCGTACAACCCACCACCCAATGGGCACAGCACCACCCCAGCCCAGCCCATCCCATGGCCGCCTTTGCCTTGGAAAGAAATTCGCCCGTGCACGGATTTTATTAAATTGCATTCGCAGTTGTTTTGAATTGATTCGACTACGTGGAATCGCCCGCAGCGGTTGAAGCAGCAAGCAGCAACCAGCAACCAGATCGAGAACTGGCTCCCTTTTTGTACTACAACTCCGTCTCTTTCTCCGACTCGCTGGCTGTCTCTTTCTCCGCCCCTTTGCTCTTTGTTTTACTTTTGATTTTTACTTTTATATCATTTTATTGCCGTCTGCTGTGCTCACAGAGCCGGAGGAAGAGAGCAGGAACAGTGGTAGGAGGGAGATGAGAGGATGGCAGGATGGCAGGATGCCGGGCTGCCAAACAGGAAGCTGGCTGGCAACTATTACAAATGGCTGGCAGCTCCTCCTATATATAGCTCCCATCTCACCGGCTTCTATCTCCCCAGCTTCCATCTCTAAGCAGACACTCGAGTCCTGCCCCGTGCCACACTCTGTTGTAGCTGTTGTTCGTGTTGTTGTCTTAATATTTTTCTTGAAATTTTCTTGTGCTTTTCTCGTCGGCTGCCTCTGCCTCTGTTACAAGAGTTTCATTTGTTTTATGCGCTCTGCTCTCCTTTTTGGCCTCTTGTTTGCTGATACTTTGTCGGTACTTTTCGGCTACTTTTCAAGGAGGCACAAGTGGCCCAAGTTATTGTATCTTGTAGATACACATGCAGCCAACAACCAAACAGGCCAAAACAGAAAAGAGCCGAGCCGAGCCGCTTGCCATTTTTATTCTCTATTTCTATTCCGCTTTAAGCACTTTTCATTTCACATTTTTGCCAGAATTTAATTTCAAAATTTAAGAGGGATCTCCTGCCTCTATCCTGGACACACACACATACACACACACACTCACATACCAGGAAGTCCCAACCTATACTCCTCTATATACAATTCATGTACACATGTACGGTGTGTATGTGTATGCCTTGGCCTATCCACGCATATGGCGCATCCTGGACATAAAGGATATTATAAGAGATTTAGCCTTCTGTTTGCACACGGATGATGCATTGTCATCGAGCCGGGCCGAGATTTATGATGGATTCGGTTTGTGCCTGGAGTGCGCAAAAATTATTAGAATTTTACCAGTCCCCCCCAACCTTGTACGCTACACGAAAAGAGATCGGGTTGTTTGGTCCCTAGATAAACGATGGGAAAAATGGGAAATTCATGGAGCTGGGAGAGCTGTGCGAATGTATGGGCGAAGGATTTTTCCAATTAGCTATGGAAATTGTTGAATAAATCTCTTAAGATTCTTGTCTTTCGCGTAGGGACAAATCTTATGCAAAGTAAATCGAAAAATACTATTATTAGGTTCTGTATGGTTGGAAGATTATGTTTCGTGTAAAGAATACAAACAACTAAAAGAACTCCCCAATGATTCTCCTTTAAAATTGACCAAGTTTTCCTTAAGGTTATCTCTTACCTCACAACACTTTTAAGAGTTTAATTTTTTCCTTTTCAGCATTTTGCCCCCACTTCTGGCATTCATTATCCTTTGTGTTAGCGCACAAAAACTTCATCCTGCCTTAATCCCCGTCGCGTTCAGTGCCATACATATACAGAATATTTTCCTTCTCGTTTGGAAGCTTTTCACTTTTGGGTACGGGATGGAAACTTCTTTTTTAATATTCATCACGCAGTGGAAATTTTGCGATAAAATGTGACACATGCGCAGGATTTTGCCGCGTTGGCAGCTTCCTAATACACATACACTGATTCACAAGAGTACAGACGTAGTATGTGTGTGTATATCCTGATAAAAGTTATAAATAAAGGATATAGACACACAGGCACACACACAGTGAGTGAAACACAAAGAAATGGAGCAAAAAGCAATTGAATTGAAATGCCAATAGACTACCGGGCATAGGCATTGTTTCAGCGGCGGCGTGCTGAAAAATTAAAACATAAAACACAATAAATGCAATAAACAAATTCCTCTAGCCTTAAATAAATTATTATGCAAAATTAAATGACCCAAAGGCAGTCAAATACACGCGCACTCCACGGACTCTTTTTTCATACTCTTTCAGGAGGGTATTTTGATTTTGAACTGAGTGCAGCTAAGCAGAGAGAGAGGGGTTCTTCACCCTATAGGGTATAAATGTAAATGCATGTAAGTAGATTCTTAATCAGTAATAGACTTAATTTAGCCATGTTATTTTGTCCATCTGTATGTTTCAACGCAACTGATCATCCTTCTGTTTGCTTCACGAAATACGAGCCTACCATCGAGACCTATCAGATCGCACCACATGCATGGTCGAAAACGCTCTGTCCGAACAACTTATTTGTTTCTAAACTGCAGTGTTATATAGAAAACCTGATAATGATATCATATAGAAGTATGAAGAGAACCACATGAACAATTATACAATCATAGTTCAGTAAAATGTAATCAAGCATCTTTCTAAGAACTTTTGTTGAATTAGATCCAACATGGATTACTATTAAATGTACATAGTTCTTTAATAATTATTAATATTAAATTAAAACGATTGATCTGAAATGGTATCAAAATCTTACGAACCCGAAGCAATACTTTCTTTCTCATTCCGTTTTTTTTTTTTGCACTTTCCTTTTGCCCAACAAAATAAAATTAAATAGAATTTTTAAATTTAAAACTGCGTGGCGGCGACAATGGGGAGGTAAAGCCTGGACATGGCCGTTGGCACCGGCGTCGCTGTCTCTGTCGCTGTCGCAGTCGGTGTCTCTGCCACCGTCAACGTCACCGTCAACGTTTGCTATATGCCAACGGTAAATATTTGAAAAGGATTTTGTTTGTTTATTGTTTGCACACACACCTCCACACCTCCAACGGTGTTAGTCGGTGTTAGCTTTTTAATTATAAAATATTTAACCAAAAAACTCACACTCGACTGCCCTGGTCGCATACATATATCCGCGAGAATATACTCGCATATAGTGTAGTGTGCTATTCTGCCACATTTTTTTCGGGCTTTCTCCCTTTCGGTTTTAGTGGAACGACTGCCGCCTGGTTATCGCTCACTAAACACAACAATGGCCAAGGCAATTTAGCATTTTAAAAAATTCACAAACCAAAATTGATGACATACAAGGTGCAGCGCGCGAAAGAGGTGGTCTGAACCAATAAAAAATTGCAACGAAAATAGCTTCATTGTCATTTTTATTAACTGGAAAACGAAGGGGTTTTTGCAAATTAAACAAATATTGCCCCTTAGAGCAGTCAAATGGCTGGGGCAGGATTTGTGCCAAGGTAAATAAGAGCGTGGATGAGTCCTGCCTGCCAGGCTGACAGGCTGATTACTGCAACAGGACAAATAAATAAGGAGAACGAGAACCAGGCCAGGGCTAGAGGATACCAGAACCAGGGTCAGGGTCTGGAGATACAGAACCGAACCAGAGCCAGGGACATTGACTAATCACCATCCAAGAGCTGCAAAAGGCAATGAAAATATATGTATATCCACATTTATAGACACAAATATAGAGTAGAGGGAGATACTCGTACTGGAGAAGCAGAGGCAGGGAATTGAGAAATGAGGACGTTACCATTCCGGCCCCATAAAAACGACAAACAACGACTTCAGCCAGAGCAACAATAAACACCCGAAATTGTGAAGGCAAATAACGCGAATTGCAGGCGTTACAACGGGAGATGAAGCCGTGGTCTGCAGTCTGGGGTGTAGGACGGGCCAACAACCTGGTCTGGGCCAAAAATTGCGCTGCGTATACGCAGCGTTGCAATTGGAATTTGATTTTCGAAGCAGCATGCCGAGCTGGCGTCGACAGCGGCACAATATTTGCACTCAAAGTACAATACATCAAGTCCCGGGGGGGGTAGTCGCGATAGGGTGGTCGCCCGAGTAGAATAGAAAGCGCTTGCTGAATTCCCTGCCACGGCTTTGGGCATTAGACATTTGTCATGGCTAATGTCATTGATGTTAGGAAAAGGGGGAAGAAATTCGTTGGGTAAATAATTGTGATGTTTAAATCTTTGAGGTAACCAGCGTATCATCGATTTGTTGCAGTTGGTAAAGGTATGAGAACAATGGAGATGCCCATGTTCAACCACCACGAGTTGATCCTCAAGGAAACCGCAAAGGAAAGAGGTATATCTTCGGACAGACATCATCATCGGTGACTAGGAGTATAATTATCTTTAGCCTAGAGTATTCCACATCCCTCTTGGATGCTCTCAACAATTTTCCCTTGCCATTCTTGTTGTTTTGAAACCGCGAAGGCAAACTTAATTTTCGCTGTGAGTTTTCATTTGTGCAAAAGCCGCGATTTTTGATAGAATTTTACATGTGAACGCGTATTTCTGAATAGAAACGCCAGCCCGCTTTCTCTCTCTCTCTCTCTCTCTCTTTATTTGTGAATAGAGGGAAGGAAGCATCTTAAAGCGTTCGCGAATGAAATGCAATTTGAAATCCGTTTTGCAGCGGGTCAAAGGCAGATCCAAATGGCTTTGAGTGCTGCTGCTGGGACATCTGCTGTGGCGGATGTGTCGGGCTCTATTTGCCGACAATTGACAAATGAAAAATGGCGGCTAAAGGCTTTTTATGCTTGTGCAAATTTCACATTTACAGTTATTGCTAATTGGAGGCTCATGCGGCCACGTTGTCCGGCCTTCCGCCTGCCCGCTCCGGCTGCCCGCTCTGGCCGCCTGTCCAGGCCATACAAATAATGGCCGTTAATGTTGTTGGCATTGGCCATTTAATGTTTAATATTTGCATCTGTGTGTGCGGTGCGAGCACGTGAGTGTCAGTGGCTGTGGCAGTGTGTGTGTGTGTGCACACAATTTAAAGTGCATTTCGATAAATGAATTATTATAAAATTTATTTTACAGATTTGGCAGATATTTATGTAATTAATTTTAAAAATTATTACAAATGCAAATATCAAGTCCAATAGCATCCGCCCATCCGCATCCGCATCAGCCGCAGTCCGTTTAAACAATGAAAGAAGCAAAGAGCCAGTGGCAGTGTCAGTGGCAGCAACAGCGGCAGCAACAGGAACCAGAAGCAATCAATACGCGCGATCAACCGTTATATGAGGCATTAAGCCGCCTCAATGACTTTTGGCAACAAAATGAATCAACATTTTGGTCAAAGCACCACAAAAAAGCATACGCCAAATGAAGGATTGTACTCTCAAACTCCTGCAATTGTGGATTATAGCCAGTAAATGTGAATAATACAATGCATATAAATTTTTAATATATTTTAATATTAATAATAAACGAATTTCTTTTGCATATTTTTAAATTATTTTTCCTTGTTGGATTATTCATTAATAAAACATTGACTTCTATAAAAATGGTTTTCGTTTATGGCATGGCAATCAAAAGGATTTCTTGGTCTTCCCATTCGAATTTTCATAATTCTTAGACATAGCAGCGTTTCAATTTCAAAATGTTTGCTATTCAATCAGCCTTCTTCTACACTTGGCCCCAATTAGGTGACCAACTTTATGGCTGCCTCATTAGCCATTCCAAGAAGCACTTGGCCAAGCCCCTTTGCAGACACCGCCCCCGGCCCCGCCATCGCCCGCCATCGCCCGCCATCGAGTTGAGGTTGAGGTGCATGCTAAAGCGCCGACGCCGCTTTGGCGGCACTTGGACTGAATGGAGGTGAAATTTGCATACAGCATCCGCTACTGTATTTCGGATGGGACGTGAGGTAGGCTCCGCCCGGCACCGTTGAGTGATCTTGCGATCCGTGGCGAACGGAAGCAGAGCACCAGTACTCGTATTGTCCATGGATTTCATAATAATGAGGGACAAATTGGGGGTTTTTTTTTCTTGGGCAAGGCCCAAAGAGTCTGGCAACAAAGATTTGTCATTCGGCCGGATGTGTTTTGTGTGGATCATGACAATGTCATGCCCATCGGTTTGTTATGCCGGGGCTGACAGGTCGCATTGCCCAAGGACCGATAAAGGCCAGGCCCATTGTTGGGTGCTGCTGCGGAAGCAGCAGTTTTCTTTTGGCCTTTTCCTCGGATGGGTTTTCGAGGGGTGTGCAAACATTTGACGTGTGTTTTGACGCGAGTCAAGATAGGGCCCCTAGCCTGTAGCCCATGCTATATACCATGTTTTCGTATCGCTGCAGCGACTGTCCAAGATCGTTACAGAACCGCTCGATGCTGGGGCCTGTGCAAACACCATTGAAGTTGTCTGGTGTATTATTGATAGGCTTGAAATTGGAACGAATGCCAGATCATGTTTACCTAACGCGACAATGTTATTTCTGTGTTGTGTTGTGTTCTGTTCTGTTCTGTGCTGTTGTGTGGTGTTTTGTCTTCTTTTTCATCGTTTTCTGTCCGCTTGTACGAGTATTTTTCCCATTTATTTGGAATTTTGCCGGGTCTCATAATGCAACAACTGTGCAAATAGCAGGCGACAACGACTACGACATCAAAAGCTGTTTGGAAAGTTAGAAACATGATGGACCACCATACGATATCGAGATCTTTATACTCTTGTCGGGGGTATGGGGAAATCACCATGGAATTGGGGGATCTAGAGATAGGGAAACTAATTGGATTGACTATTTGATTCTGATAAAAAAATAATGATCATATTTAGGATGACTTTGGCGGCAAAATCGAAAAGGAATATTCCTCTGAAACATAACATATCTCTTCTGTATTCAAATGTTAGTGCAATAAATGAACCTACGGATGTTGGTATTAAGATGTTAAGAGTTTTTATGGATCAGTTGGAGGCTAATAGAAATTAGATCACTTTCCCATTTAAGGGTTACTCCCATTTAGAGCATCGAATCTTCCCCTAACTTTTGACGACAATTATTCCGTTTTTGTATTATTATTTCTATTCAATTTCGAGGCGTTCTATTTGCCTAGCTGAAACACAGATACTTATTTTTCATTTAGCACGCTTTCAATACCATATTTGAACAAGCCGCACAGTTGTTTCGGGGCAAGACAATAGAATTGAATTTAGCATTATCTTCTGATGCTGGCTGGCTGGTGATAACGCTCCTAACGATGCGTCGTTTCTTTTAATTATACATGCTGTGAGAGAGGACTGAGAGAGGGCTGGTAGCGGGAGCGGGGCCAAGAATAAACCCCAAATGACCTTCGTCTCGGGGCGGAGGTTGCGCCGTGTGAAACCTGGCTTTCTTCTCCCAAATCCACCATGGAAGTGCAGACAAATTGGCTACATATGAAGGGACATGGGCCCTGTGCCTAACAGGACAACAAACAGATAACGCCCCTATCCTGGGTTCTTTGTGCTGCCCTTGCTGCTTTCTGCTGTCGGCTGGCACAAGGAACAGGACCCAGACAGGACAGGACTACAATCCACTACCGGGTAATTAGAGTTGAATGCGGAGTCAAAAAGTCGTGTAATGCGATTTGTATGGCCCAGCGGGAGATCCCAATGGGATGTGATGTTGTACTGCCTATTGCATCAAGACACATTGCATGGCCCATTAGAGGAGCGGGGACACATCCGCACAGTCTCATACACACACACAACAGTTGGCCAAAGGTGAAATTTATGAGCCAAAAATGGCCCAACAATGACAGATTCGTTTTGGTTTTTATTTTCTTTGGCACCTCATTTCCTTTCCCTCTTTCGCCCTTTGCCTCTTAGGCTTTTCTTTCCCATCTTTCGGCTGGCCAAATATTTATAAATTGTTGAATCCGACTGACAGTTTTTGGGCATTCTTCGCTTTTTTATTGTAATTGTGACAGATTTCGCTGGCGTGATCTGGCCAGCTGCTGCTCCTGTTCTTGTTCCTGCTACAGTCCTTGGCTGTCATCCTGGGGCTATTTGCTGCTGCACTTGTCACAGACTCTTTTGGGCTGCTTGTCGTCTTAGGGCTGCCCTCAAATTGTGTTAGGGTTAGGCCTAGGTCTGGATTTGCGCTGCAGGCCTGTGACTCTCTCTCTAGCATCAGTCTTTGGTGCTGGTGCAGGTCCTGCTCCTGGTACTCGTCCTGGTCACGCTTATTATGTCCGCGGGCGGCGCTGCCCCTTCCCTGCTCCTTCCCTCGTGTTTGTCCAAATGCTTGACTGCTTGCTGGCTGCCTTTGCTGCATGCCTTTGCTCCTGCTGCTGGAGCTACTACCAGAGCTCGGGCAAAGGCTCTTTCTGCTAGAGCTAAACATCAGCACAATATCCGTCGTACGTTGTGCAAACAGAGCTTCTGCTGCCGCCTCTGCTACTGCTGCGTCCTGTCGCCGTTGCCGTTGCCGTCGCCGTTGCTGCCATCTTTGTGCTGATGATGTT
The DNA here is from genome assembly GCA_008121275.1 of Drosophila lowei. Lineage (NCBI taxonomy): Eukaryota > Metazoa > Arthropoda > Insecta > Diptera > Drosophilidae > Drosophila > Drosophila lowei. The sequence goes on along the minus strand of CM017777.1, from coordinate 30,970,530 downwards.
TGCTTAGCTGTCTTTGCATCTTTTTGCCGAGCACCAGGACCGAGGACCCAGCTCTAAAACGGAAATGATGGCGGCTGCAGCGGCCGCTGCAGAAAGCTGTATTTGCCCGCCTCTCTGGCTGCACCCCGCGCCAGACAATGCAGGACAATGAAATGAATTTTTAAGAACACCCTGCCCTATATGCGTTGCCACTTCAAAGTCATTCGCCAGAGCAGACCCAACCGGGGCAGCATCTTGAGGCCGTGTCGATGCAGATGCCTCTGCTGCTGCTGCTGCTGCTGCCGCTGTTCCTGCTGCAGTTGCTGTGATATGCAGTTTTCCGTGTGACCGGGCCAGAAGGGAGGGATAGGGACACAGGGAGACGACAGGGAGACAGGGGCTGGCTGCGTTATGTTTGCACATGCATGCAGGTGCACTTGCCGCTCCTTCCCGTTGGCTCTGCAATTTGCATTCGACCGACAGAGGAGCCATGTGGCAGTGGCAGTGGAGGATGCTGTTGCTGCTGCACTGGTGTACTGGTGTACTGGTGCACTGCTGCACGGCTATTTGCCAACCGTTTCGTGTGTGCATGTCAAATTCAAACGTTTGCATATTTTGCAAGATTGTCAGGCACAATTAACCAGCATCAGCAGCAGCTGAAGCAGCAGCAGCGTTCACAAAAAATTATAATTTTCTGTGCTAATGAACGACGATGGGGCAACGTCAAGCTACGCACCCAGATATGGGGCAAATGTACTCCAAATGGAATGTTAATCAGGCGATAATCACACTCTGCTTGTGTCATGTGATAATGAAGTGGATGGGACATAAGAGGGATAATTCAGGCATTCGTCGGTTCGATTAGAGATCCATTCATTGTTCAATCTATGGATCAGACATGATATATACTCTAAAATTTCCATTAATTTGGTCAATAGTTAAGTAACATGTCTGTTTACAATGACATTGGAAAATCGACTAATTTGCTTGACAAACAATAATTTCCACAGCCGAACGAACAACAGATAATAGAGCAATAACTTCTAATTGAATTCAAATACGAACGAGACAAAGTCGTGCCTATAGAGAGTACACTAATTTCCGCATATACAAACAGTGTCACATCCAGACTTGGTTCTTAATTATCATGCATATTATTTGAGTTCTTTGTTAGGCATTCTGAACTGTTCGGAGATGCATATTCGGGATTGTTTTATGGTGTGAGAATTCTATTTCAAGAACAAAGGAAGTCCAAGGCGTTATCGCCAATACAATTCCGTTGTTCAAGTACAAATGTCAATGTAAACGAAGCTCCTTGATCTTAGAACTTTTCCTTTGATTAGTGAATGAAGAGGTCTTAGTATTGCGAGTAATATTTTCATTGCAATTTGAAGATCCAAGTGATGGCCTGAGCCATAAACTGTGAGAGGAGATGGCTCAAGGATTGTCTCTACTTAGGCAATGCTGAGCAATTTATTTACTTATAAACAATTAGCTAGTTCTATTAGTAGTAGTAGCAGCTTCTTTTTGTAATCTTATCATCTCTGATATCACATTAGAGATAACCCCAAAAGGCAGCCTCTGCCTCCCCTGCCGTTGTTTGAGATGTCTGAGTCAAAGTTAACATTTACCCAATATTATCTGCAAATTGTTAATCAAAGGCCAAAGAACCCCCGTGCCTTGGCGGCGTAAAGTACTCGTAAAGGTGCCATGGTAATTGAGTTTCATTCGGCAAATGATGCAATTGAATGGATTTTATTTATTTTCTTGTTGTCTTTTCTCTCATTTTTGTTGGTTTTTTGTATAATTTTTGTTTTTTGCTGCATGCCACACTTGCACGCTAATTAATCCTTGCGCCGGGGAAAGACAAACAGGCTGTACGGCGGATGGCTGACGCTGGATGCGCAGATACAGAGCAAGAGAAGGAGAAGGAGAGGGAGAGTGGAGTCAAATATGCACAAATATAAAAAGCTGACGACTCTTTGGCTCGCCTGCCTGGCTTTTCCGAGTGGGTGGGTGGTGGGGTCTGGGCGTTGAGCGAGCGACTTGCTATGTACATATTTGTGCAGTTATGTTCACATTTGTACTGATCATAATGTACACACACACACACAGAGAGGCAGAGTCACACGGAGAGGGAGAGCCAGCGAAAGAGAGAGCATCCTGGCACACATACACTAACTATATATGTATATAGATTTCAGTCAAACACTCGAGCAAGCACAGACAAATTCTATTTGCAAACATTTCACTTGATTTGCAAGCGAGTAGCATCTAGCAGCCACCCCACACCCCACACCCCACCCCCGAACAACCCACGAGCCCCCGAACACTCAAAGCGAAGCCCACTCCCTCCTCCTTGCAGCATGGGGCAGAGTCGTAGCTGTTTCCTGTAAGTGTGTGTTTGTGTTTGTGGATACACACACATACACACAAACATATACGTATATATATACGCTCTGTGTGCGCATGTAGATGTTAACGTTCCACCCAACGTATTTTTTAGCAGCAGCCAGAGTTGCCAGGCAGCTAGGCAGCCAGGCAGCCATTCAGCTCCGTTCCGTTGACATTCGTATTCGTGTAGGAGACATCAACTGCCGATTGCCGACTGTGGATTCCGACTCTGACTGTGGACTGTTGTCGACTGGGTGTCAAGGACGAGGCATGGAGCATGGAGCATGGAACGGCAGCCAGCCAGCAGCATGACTACTCGTAGGAGGAGGAGGAGGAGGAGTTGGGTCGTGGCAGGGCAGCAGGAGCCAAATGCTGAGCGCCAGCCATGATGAGTACGATGAGCGCCAAAGTTGCACTCGACAAATCGAAATTGTGTGCTCTGGAAAAATATTGGCACAAGAAATCATTCCTTCCTGTTGTTGGTGTCGTTTGGTGCTGGTGCTGGTGCCGGTGCCGGTGCCGGTCCCGGGTCTCAGACCCATTCCCATTCCACTTTACAAGTCCTACTACTACCATTTCCTTGCCACACGTTTCGTGGCTGTTCGTCGGCACTTGGCTGTTGACATGATTGGGCGGGCTTTCATTTGCCAACTTGTCGCAAAATGTTTTAATATTTTCAAGTTGCATTTAATCCCCGGACCGGCGCTGAGCCACGTGAATCGTGCAAACAAAAGCACGCGCTGGCATTTCCTCTCCTGTTTCGCTGCAACGCAACTTATTATCCCTTAGGCTTAGGCGAAGACTCTGGCCAAGAAAAACTTAATGGGAAATTAAAAATTTGTTTTGTGCACGCGTCCTACAATCCTGGCAGGGATTGGCCACTGACTGGAGACTGACTGACTGGGGGGTGGTAGCATTTGCATCCAAGTGCTGCGTGCCCCTTGGGAGTTTGCTTTCTTTCTGCAGTGTCTTCTGTGCTGTTTGCACGCTCATTTGTTTGTGTGTTTGAACTTTCTCCTGTTTCGTTTGCATCCGTAAATATTCCTGGCGGAGCAGAGCTTCAGCTTCCATTTGGAGCTGCAAATGTGCTCTCCTGTCCTCTCCTGTCCTCTCCTCTCCGCCTGCCTGGCTGCCCCTTTTTGTAGCTCTCTTGCTTAACAATTTTTGCACAATTTGCAGCACCATCTGAAAGGCAGAGAGCGGCACAGGGGTCGTCTGTTGTTTGGGGCGTGTCTGGTTAGTGGAATCGAACAAATATGTTTACATTTAGCACATGTGCAATTATTTGATTAAAACTGTTAAAAGCACACAAAATCAGGCAAAAGTTTACCAACACCAACTGCCGGAGAGACGGAGATGGATACGGAGAACGAACACGAGAGACTCGAGAGCCCAGGCGCGCAAATGGAGCAATATCCCGTGTGGCTCGGCTCTGTGGCAGCTTCGAGATGGTAGATGGTAGCTGGTAGATGGATGATGCGGTGCCTGCCTTGCCTTGTCACAGTTTGTGATGCAAACTGGGCGTGTAAACAGACAGAGACACACTACACACAGCGAAAGAGACAGACAGACACACGTATGTATATGTAGGTGCAGTGAGAAGGAGATGCAGAGTGCGGAGAAAAAGAGACAGTGACAGCGGGAGAGCCACCCAGACCCAGACCAGTCCCAGCGATGCTTGGGCCCTACCTAATGCGAAATGAAAACAAATTAAAATCAAACTTTCGAATTACTTCGAGTCTCGCATTTCAATGTAAATTTAACCAACAACAAGGGGCACGGGCACGGGCCGGAGCAGCATTCGAGGATTGGAGGAGGTTGGACTGACAGGCGGAAGGACATGCGGACCGGACGGACAGTGGCACAAGTTTGGGTCAAAAGCTGTTGATGGGTTAGTCGGGCCAGGAGTGGCATAAATTACGGCTACATGGGGACGGGAAACGAACTAAAGCGATGCCAGTAAAGAAAGGGAAGTGCGACTTTTTGAGAGGAAGGGCAATCTTAGGGAATAAACGAATTAATAGCTTCAATTGAAGTAAATATTTGACATATCCTTTAAGCAAGATATCCCCAAATATATTCAATGTGTGTTTGAGGGTATGCTATTTATGATTTATCCATCAATCTGCTCGAATTTGTCTAGTCAGCTTAAAAGGATTAAAGATTGGTTTATGTATTCTGACCAATAATATACATATAACTTAACTCCCAAAGGAAAGAAATAGATGAAGCTAACTTTAAAGTACTTATAGGGTATATCCCGTTATAGTTCTCCAAGGACGAAAAACCAAAAACCAATCGTAGATCGTAGCACCTTGTATTTCCATGTTAGATTTACTTTTACTAATGGAATTGAATTTATTGATGCCTGTTTTCACCAAAAGTATCTAATTTTGGCATATTTTCCCCTAAAGCCCCCATGGGACAACCCAATAAAACAATATTTTAATAAATCCTTATTGTAACACACTCCTGTATGCGGGCCGCGAATACTCGCAAAGAGGTTTTGAAGCAGCCTTCCGTTGATTAAGTGTTCTCGCTGTTGCTATTATTATTTCTGCTGTTCGTTACTCCGGCTTTTGCCATTGTTATTTCTGTGTTATTCTGCCGTATGTTTATACCACCCCTCCAAATCCACTCAGTCAACCGAACAGAACAGAACAGAACAGAGGAGAGGAGAGCTCGGCGTGTACTTTGACATTTTCATGTAGCAAAGCAATTTGTTGTAGTGGCGGCGTATTATTGTTGCTGGCCGTCCCCCTTTTGTTAACCACCAGCGTCACCTCAATGAACTTTAAGTGGCATGGCCCACGTTGAAGGCACCACCACACTGCAGAGAACCACCCAATCCAACCCAGCCCATCCTGAATGAACCACCCACCAGGCGCCCGTCCGCCCGTCCGCCCTCTGTTTAATTTTCGCATTTTCCGTTGCGCGTTTTCATCTTTGATTGACATACAAACAATTTAGCTGAATGGCACTTGAAGCAGCAGCAAACCGCAAACAGAAGCAACAATAAGGCTGCCACCACCACAGTACCGTACCGCCACAGCAGCACCACAGCACCACAGCACCAGAGCACCACCCCCCAGTAGAAGCAACCACAATAACATTTTTGATATTTTGTATTTATGGCAAAGTTTTGCCGGACTTTGGCTTCGAGTGGCATCGCAGGAATGTGCCTGGTGACAACTGCAGACCCGGAGACGAGACTGTTTGCCCAAGTGCTAAATGGAAACTTCCTCCAGCAAATTAACAGCCCAGAGACGATCCCAAAGAGGATAGAGAGATGGAGAAGGAGAAGGAGAAGGAGGAGGAGGACCACCAGAGTGGAATATTTCTCTTGTCCGTTGTGGATTTTTCTCCTCTCTTCTTCGTTTTTTTTGCATCTCGCGGATGCTTACATCTCGAAATCAATCAACTCAAGTGTCGCTGCATTTATGGAGGAGACTCTGTGTGTGCGCGTGTGTATGTGTGTGGTCCACTATCAAAGGGCGCGCCGACCCCCAACCCCAGGGCCAAAATGCATTTGTTGTAAGTGGCCGTGTCTATGGGCCGCCGCTTCCATCCATTCCAGCCAGCGTCCACCTCACACACAGGTGAAATTTACCACTTCAATGGCTAAAAACAACATTTGAATGCGACAGTCGACAGTCGACAACGGCTACAACGGATGTTGGGCTCTAATGTGTGCAAACAGTGAAACCGAACGAACGACCGACCGACCGAACGTAGCCAGCGGATCGGATCGGTTCAGTTCGGATTGGATCGGATCGAATGGAAATATTACCTGGGGATAGTACCTGGCACCAATGAGTCGGCAACGTCACATCGCATCGCATATGCATATGGATGTGGCGGGGTCTTTTTGCGCCTTGGAGTTTAGCCGCTCTGTCAATATTTTGCTTATGTTTGAAAGCCGCCATCTCGATGATTACCTTACCTGTTCGATGGCGAAAAGAAACGAAACCCGAACGAAACCGAAAAGAAAACCCCGCATAACCCTAAACCAATGTGCGATGTGGAACGCTGTGGTAGGTGCTCTCAAGTGCCCAAGTCGGGGAGACACTTTTCTCTGGTCTCCGCCAAGTGCCGGGTCGGGCCGAGGCCGGGGCCGGGCCCGGTCGCAGCTTTGAAGTGCAGCGATCTCCAAAAAAGTTTTTTCTTTCTCAAGTGTCCGTATGTGACAGGGTCATTACGGGCCTTTCTATCATCTTCATCAACCTCGGAGTCAGGAAACTCGAGCTTCAACTGCCTTTGAAAACCTCCAACTAATTAGCTGCAAATGTTCTGCAATTAAAAAAGAGCTTCGAAAATTTCCCTGCCAGCTGAAGTGGTAATCAGTGGGGTGACGATGTCTTTCCACTTGATTCTTGGACTTGAAATCAATTTCAAATGAGGCAAACAAGTGGAAAAGGAACTGCTGATAAATACTCGCTGCTTGTTAAGTGAGGCTTCACCTCGGTTTCACTTCTACAGAAATTCATTTTATTTTTACAGATACGAGTAGCGAAACAAATACATATGTATGTAGTTTACTTCCTTTGAATGAGCTCTTTGTTGAACTTTAAAATGGGATTTTATGATTTGATATGGGCTAGGAAATGAAGATTATAGACTGCAGGACACTTTCTGCTTTAAATAAGGCAAGAAACATATACATACATACTATATGGGCCAGAACACCCTAACTCTGAAACCAAAAGACTGGAATTAGTGTTTACCCGTCTGGGGTTGCATAGCCATTGTAAAGAAAATATAAAACCTCATAGAAGGTAAAGGGTATATGAGTGTTTAATTGTTTGCAGTGCAGAAAGTTTATTTGATTCTTATTTCATTTTTGTTACAATACAATCTCTTCATATAATTGTAGCCCGAACAATTAATTTATTTCTTTTCCTAATTGAATTTCAATTACAATCACTGACTGGCGAATTCAAGGGAATCATTTGGCAATGCCTGAGCAGGCATTTAGCAACTTCAGCGATTGCTCAAAAAATGAGCAGCTGAATAATTCAAGATGATTACATGGCTTCTGTGATTAACACCTGGCCAAAAAGTTGCCACATCTCGAGATGAAAGACGGCCCTAAATCGTCAGCCAGTGAGAGCCTGCGAGAGATACTCGTATTTTGCTGCTTCTATATCTGTGTGTCTATATACATATATATCTGCATATGTGTGTGTGTGTGTGTGTATAGGCATTTTGCACTTGTATCGGATTATGAGCAACAAACATTTTCGGCCATGTTTGTTTACTTTGCTCCGCCTCGAATGTGTATCTGTGTGTGTGTGTCTCTCTCTTGTATCTGTGCCCGCATCTAGGTGTCTGTGTGCGTGACTGCTGTTCATCTGTATCTGCGTCTGTGTGTATCTGTATCTTAGTCGCTCTTGCGCATGTCTTATGCGCAGGCCGTGCGAAGAGTTCAGTTCCGTTCCCCTTGAAGTTGCTCGAGTGCTAGGGCCAACAGTTGGAGCAACCCTCGCAAAGCGCCATTTTCGATGTGGCAGAAATTAACGAAAATCAATTTCTCAGCAAATATATCTCGATATACATGCATACATATGTACATACGAGTATGTAGGATATTATGGATGTGCCAGCGAAATTAAGATGCGACCAAGACAAATACTTGGTTAGTGGAGTTTTGATAGGAAATTGATTTGCGCAAAGCAGGCGGAAAACTATTATTGGATTATACTTATAGGACGAGGGGAGTATCTTCAATATGGCACATATTCCTCTAGATACTGTATACTACTGATAATTATAATCTGAAATCGAATGTAGTAGGAAACTGTAGTAGTAGTAGTAATATCCACATGGAACCTATTCTCATAATATTACTCTGATTATATTATTCCTCAACTTTAATCAAAGATAGTTTTATTCAAAATTAAGATGCAACCAATAAAAAGCCTCTCTTTGTGGAGTTGTTTTAGTTTGTTAGATTCCTCATAGTAACAAAGGATTACATTCATTATAACTCTGTTTATCGCATTCGTTCCTTAAATGTTCAGCCAGCTGAATTTTAAAGCAAAGAAAGTTGCACGCACTTCAGCCCCAACTCTGTGCTTCCTCCGGAATGCGAATGCTGAGGGTTTGGGGCGCCTGCACCCAGGATCCTAATTACATTTTACTAGATAAATTGTAAACTTTTTCTGTGCACGCTGCTGCAGCCCCTGCCTCTGCTATGGCTCTCTGCCTGCCATTGCAGCAGCTTCTTCCAACAGTTATATTTTGTTTGAGTTCTCTGCGTCGCTGGCGTCGTCTTGCGCTGCAAAGTAAACAGCAAGCAGTAGGAGAATGGCTGCTGGGCTGGCTGGCTGGCTGCCTGCCTCCCCATGGCACAGACCCGAAAGGACACCCTGTATGTTGTACGTACTGGTTACGTTTGTAAGCGTATTTCCGGCAACGGATGTCTGCCACAGCAGCGGCAGCACCAAATGTTGGCTCCGGCCAAACGAGCCCGGATCGTCCTCAGCTCGAAGAGGTCCTCTGCTCTTCGGCTTTACTCCTCGACTCTGCACTGCTCCGCTCTGCTCTGCTCCTGGCGAAAGTCAGTCAGTGCCGGTTACACATTCTCAAAAGTGCTTGGCACTGCCGACGTAGCACGCCTGCCATTAGTGGTAGTCATGGGTGGCATGGGGCGTGGGGCATGGGCATGGCAGGCAGTGGTGCATGGCATGTGTGGGTGGCTTACTTATGGGGAGTCGGGTTCTGTATCTGCTTCAGTTCCTGGCCAGGCCAGCCACTGTTGCACTTCAAGTTAGCGTGCGTCTATCTCTCTCTTTCTCTCGATGTGTGTGTGTGTGTGTGTGTAGTTTTGTGCAAATATTTGCATCTGGAATATTTGCGCGCTCCATCATAATTCAAACACAGATGCGCTGTTTGCAGAAGAGCAATCATTTTGACATGCAACTCGCTTCAAAACCGAATTAAGTGGCATTCAGCGTCAGTCACGAGAAGGGCCCGAGCCGAGTGTGTTCCCCCGTGCTCCCTGCTTCTACCCCATCAAATGTATCGAAACTAGCTGGCAGCTAAAGTTGAAGCCTTTGGCATTGATTGGCACTCACGCAGCAGCTTAGAAGGGCAATTTATAGGGAACAGAAAGTAATTTATAGCAGTTGAAAAAACACAATTTCAAATGCCCGCGATGATTCTTCCTCGCGAAATTGATCGCTGAGTGGATCGCACTATCGTTCATCGCTAGATTGTCTAATAATTGAACTCTGTTCATCTCTAAGACCAGGTGGCGCCATCTAGGGGTGAAAATCATTAAGACTAAGGACACCATCTAACGTACACAATTTGGTTCATGACTTCGCTTAACAAAACCTCATCAGATACATAAACCTCACTCGATTATCGCAAACAAATAGTGTTATTAAAGTTAAATTTAATTTAATTCAATATTTAACTTTTTATATGGAGTCGGAGAAATATATGTAGCATCCAATGAAATTGTCAGTCGATTTTCTATGCAAAACATATTTTGGGTTTTATTATAAATGTTCGGTAGTCAATAGTTAAAGACGTAGTCAGTATTTCATGTGAACACCTCTTCGTTTGTCTCCAAATGCTCCTCCTTCTGCTCCGTGCTGGTCTTTAAATGCTCCGCATTCTGCTCCTGGTTGGCCTTCAAGTGCTCCTCGTACTGCTCCTGTGTCAACAGGCTCTCCCTGATCAAGTCGCAGTTCTCAATTTTGGGCAGAAGAATGGCAAAGTAGCCAGCTCCCTCGGGCAGCTGCTCCAGCAGCTTCGGCTCTGCAACCAGAGCAGCGTTCACCTCCACCAGCTTGCCGCGTATGCAGCTAGGTATCTTGTAGATCTGTCCCGTCTCCGTGGTGAGCAGCGCCAGTGTAGAGTCCGCCTGCAGGATCATGCCGCCCTTCTTGGCCTTGCCCTTCACCACATTCTGGCTGCGATCCACGTTGCCCACGTCGAAGCTTAGACTGGCAATGCCTTGGGCAAGGGCGGGATGCGTGGGCGCCAGGCAGATTAGGCAGATGCGGTTGGAGTGGTAAAGCACCTGGTAGGCGGCATTGGCTCGGATGTAGTAGAATCGCGTGAAGAACCGATCCACAACACTGGGATAGTTCGCATCGAAGCTATCTGTGATGGGGCTCACCGGCTTCCCGCAAATACGCTGCTGCTCCTCGTGCTCGAAGTAGAAGGGCTCCAAGGGATCCGCGGTGGCAGCCATTCTGCTATTCGGTCTCTCCGTGCAGCAGCTTCTCCTTGTATTTGGCTTGATTCTCGCGAGCCTTGGCTCGGTTGGCGGCGGAGCGAGCGATGCGTTCGCCCTTCAAGCACTTGACCACCTTGTCGTCGATGGAGTTGCAGATCCCAATGAATCTGCCGAAAGCGTTCTGTGGGCATACAGGAAAAGGTGTTATAAGGACTAACTGTGGCCCCTTGCGTACTCACGTTGTCGTGGCAAGCTTGCAGCTCTTCGATTAGTTTATTGCAGGCCGGCGTGTGCAAATGGGAAGCTAAATCCGTATGCATTTTCAGCTGACAGCTTCAAAATATTTCCTATTGCCTAACTATTCGGCACGTTTTTGTTGTTGTTTTAGTTTGAACGAACTTAGCCCACTTAAACCCCCTCTAATTAAACAGGTGAACAACTTGATTCTGGTCGGCAATGGGTTAATCGTGGCTATGATCTGCCTATGATCGGAAAATTAGAAAATAGCTCTGGTTTTTTTTTATGATTTTGCAATGGTTTTGCAACGTCTCATTTTAAAAATAACCCGAAAAAGGTCAAAGCATAAACGTAAATTTGTACGGATTGAGCGCAAAATAGCGAAAAAGAACGAAAAATATAGCCAAAAACCGATATTAAAAAGCAGTTCGGCCTATCGATACTATCGTTATCAAAGCAGTTTCAACAGTGCTGCCAAAATTCAGAGACAATACAAACTAGATTCGAAAACAAATACATATGTCAAAATGCCTAGGACATATAACAATAAATATTTATTGCAATATATAAAACCGAAGAAATGCAATATACACCTAATTCTGTTTTTACACGGTCTTTTTTTACACGATTTTGAAATAACACGGTTTGAAAATCAACAATTTTTCATTTTTTACACGGTTTTATTCCATTTAACACGGTTCAAAATAACAACACAAATATATAAAATCACACACAGCTCAAAAAAAAGCTAGAAACCAAACGAAAACAAGAAAGAGCATTAAGAGAATATGTAAATATTTGTTTCTCTTTCGTTATTTTGCGTATACGGTCAATGTCTTTTTTTACACGGTTTTTTTTAACACGGTTTTTTCAGGAACCAATCTACCGTGTAAAAACAGAATTAGGTGTACATTTAAATCTAAGACAAGTTGGATTGCTTATTTAGGCATATTAGGCCAATTTTATAAGAAATTCCACTTTTAAATATGCTAGATATAGCCAGAAATATGCTGAAATGGCAGCACTATCAGAAATTTTTATCGAAAAAAACAATCAAGCAAAGATGCCGGCCGGCCGCGTTTTGTAAACAAACCTTTCTTTTTTATTGCTGATATCATGGCCAGTGGCTCTCGTATTACCATTCTGCCGCAGTCGAAGGAGGCCCTGCTCAAATCCTACAATGTGCGCCTAAAGGAGGACGTCCGCAGCATGCTGGAGAATTTCGAGGAGACTCTGAAGCTGGCACGCAGAGACAGTCACAGTCAGATTTCACGAACGACGCAATCTGAGCAGGACGCTCTTGAAATGCAGATACGCGCCTCCAATATGGTGCGGGCCGGAGAATCTCTGATGAAGCTGGTCGCCGATCTCAAGCAGTATCTGATTCTGAACGACTTCCACTCGGTGAACGAGGCCATTACGAACAACTCTCAGCTGTTCCGATCCACGCAGATTGAGTGCGACAAAAAACTCATGAAGCTAAGGGACGAAATGGCAATGGACCTGTACGACCTGGAAGAGGAGTACTACACGAGCATATTCAAGTAGACGTCCTTGAAAACCTAGTATAAGATTTTTTAAAACAAATAAAATTGTTAAACTTAACAAGGCCTTGCGCCATCAGTGCTGCCAATTGTTTAGAAGTAAAAATAGCAGTTTTGCAAAAATAGCCAAAACTGGCTGAACTGGCAGCACTGCTAGCAACCCTCTGTTGTGCGCATGTCGAACAAACAATGCCTGGCAACGCCGTAACACACGTGTGTATCCACACATCCAGCTGTTTGACCAAGAAAAAGAAAATAAATTGTATTAACTGAAAAGTTTTGGTGAAATGTCTGCCAGCAAGCGTAAGAATCTGAATAAGATGGAGGTAGATCAAAAGGATGACGACTCGAGCTCCAGTGACGAGTATGAGGACGGAATAAATCCAGACGCCTACACTGGCAATGAGGTGCGTCCCGCCCACAAACAAAGCAAACGAAAATGGAATTTAATATAAAATATACGTTATAGGAGGTGCAAATTGACTTCGAGGGTCGTACACCCGTGGATCCCGATACCCAGGGAATCTCCCAGCTGCTGCAGCGTCTTTTCTTGCGGGCCCACATCAACTGCAATCAGATGGCGGATTTGATTATAGGTGAGGCAGCGCCACACAGTCCATTCCTTAGTCCTGCCTAATCCATCTCTTCCAGCTCAAAACCATGTGGGCAGCGTAATCTGCCAGGTCGACGACGACGAACTTGACAGCGAAACGGACGAGGACAATATGGTGGAAGACGGCACCGTCTTTGGCATCACCTCCGTACTGAATCTGTCGGCCAAGAAGGACCAGCCAAGCGTCAGCCAACTGCGCACGTATCTGCTCGACCGCGCCAAGTCGCATGCCCCGGAGGCAGCGCTGGAGCAGCTGAGCTATCTGCTGGACAACGAAGAACAGCCCCATTTGGGATTCCTAATCAACGAACGCTTCATCAACATACCCGCACAGATCTGCGTGCCGTTGTTTGAGAACCTAAAGATGGAAATTGACCACGCTAAGACCAAAAAAATGAAATTCAATTTCGGAACATTGCTGCTCCTCGTCAAGTTCTTTCGCAAGGAGGCCAAGAAAGGCCAGCCTGCCGAGGATATCTACACCAATGCCGAGGACGAGCTGCTCTCGGAGCGGGCCAAGTTCTCCTTTGAGTGGTCTGTGGCCTCCGAATGCGATTCCGGCATGTCAGGGGACTGGCTGGAGGGCGATGCGGTGATGACGCCATACAGAAAGCTCTTGGCACTGGATGCCAAGCAGTTCCCGCAGTTGATTAAGGACATACAGAGCTACATAAATAATGAATAAATGTACGATTTCTCTTTTTAAAGGTTGTCTTTCAATGAGTCTGCATTGTAGTCGCGAAGAAGCTTTTACTATACTTTGTTACCAAAAGCAGACTCCTCTCTTGAAATTCAATGTGGTTGGCAACGCCGGCTAACAGCTGACCCGGCATTTGAAAGCTTTCCCATGCCGGTTTGACTTGATTTTTTCGCAAAAAATCTGCACTAACCGTGAACGTGACTGGCAAGTAGAAACTGGCAAGCGACTTCCGACGTGAGTAGACTTTGCTTTTATTGTTGTAGCCTTTATTTGCAAGTTCTAGCATTACATTGTGGTCATTGAAACCATTATTCATAGCTCGTGCAAATTGCTTTGTTCCTAGTGCACACACACCCACCCGTTCCTCCGCAAATGTAAGTATAAAAAGCTTCGGGACGGCCACCCAAGCACAACATTGCAAACTGTTTGTTCCATCGTCAAGGGACCGTTTTCGTCGGGGCTGGGCTCTATAAAAAGTTATCTCAATCGTGGAAGTGTTTGACACACGCCTTATCACTCAGTTTCAGATAAGTTCTCGCACCCGCACCAGCAGCCGGATCCCAGTGCCAATACCAGTACCCCGCTGCATTGTGTGAAGTGATACCCAACTGTTGGTTGTTGCCGGCGCTCAGTGACGCCCCACTTTCCGATTGAATCAGTTGTGCGTGTTCCCGCTAACGTCGAATATGGGCATCGAAAAGTAAGTAAAATTATTATTGGATTAGTTAGCGATAGCATTTTTTTTTCAAAAACTCTAGTCTGTGACACGCCATCTTTTCGAAATTAGGCAATTAGTTGTATACCCTCGCAGAGGGTACTAGGATATTTTCATCAAGTGCTTCAAAAGTACAAAAGAGAAGGTTAACTAGACGGATCTACATAGTCCAGTTTTAAAAGCGATCTGGCTGAACATTTTGGCACACACTTGATCAATAGATAATTTATCAGAGGCAGAGTATCGGATCGCTATATTATACATATATGTATTTTAAAGATAGTAAATCAATTATCTGAAAGATCAAATAGATTCACTTGCGATACATTTAAGGGTATTTAAAGCTTCCACTTTGAAGCCTCCTTTTTCTGGCTTATGAGTGGGGTCATTCGAAATGCTTATCTGGAATACAAACTTTATTGCACTTCAAAAGTTAAGATAATCTCAGCGCCAAGCAGAAAGAGAAAGACGCAATAGACATGGGCGTGCACAGTCATATTCCCCGTCAAGGGGATATCAATTGCTCAACAATAAACAACTGGCGCGTGATAAAATTGCATTTCAATGAAGAATGTTGATTAAAATATTTCTCAATTAATAATAATACTGATATTTCCGTTTCGCACTTTGTCCTCACAGATTTGTACCATGCACCCTGAGGCTGAATAAGCTGATGAAAGGAAGTGGCACCGATTGCGTTTGTGTGATTGACCAGGATGTTCTGCCTACAGAACTTAAGGCCACTTTCGACGAGCATCGCTCGTTCGACAAGTCCTTCGATAGCAGCATCTCCTGCTTCCGAGCCGCTAATGTGGAACAGCCTGTGGTTTACGCACCCGTGGGAGATCTGAATGACTACGATGATGTCCGATCCTATCAGGAGGCTGCCAAGAAATCCATGCAGAAGGTCCTCAAGGTAAGTGGTTGTTCAAATCTAATAGGAATCACTCAAAACGCTATCTTCTCACAGGCTGGTTTCAACACTCCGTTGCTCTTTGTGCCCAAGGTGAAGCGCTTTCCCCAGGCAGAACTGTGCACCGTGCTCGGCGCCTTGGAGCAGCTGTATGTTGTAAGAATTATCCAATTCCAATGCAATTTCAAGCCCTACAAGATTATTCTCTCTCTGCTATCTCTCAGCCCATTCATTTACGTGAAGCCCAACCCGGTAAGGAATCCCGTGTGACCACCCTCAATGTGCAGATCGATGATCCCAAAGCGGACGAGATTTTGCGCGACGCTTTGATTTTGGAAGCCGGTCGCTACGTGGCCCGCGACATCGGCGGTGGCGACCCAGAGAGGATGGCCCCCAGCCAGGTGGAGAAATACGTCAAGAATCTGTTTGACAAGCTCAGCATGAATGTGATTAGCGATTCGAATACCCTGCAGAAGGACTATCCTCTGTTCGCAGCCGTCAATCGGGCTGCCGATGTGGTGGAGCGTCACAGAGGTCGCATCATCTTCCTGGAATACAAGCCTCCCAAGCCTGCCCGCAAGACGCTCATGCTAGTTGGCAAGGGAGTAACTTATGACACTGGCGGTGCCGATATTAAAGCCGGTGGTGTAATGGCTGGAATGTCGCGCGACAAGTGCGGAGCTGCTGCTGTCGCTGGATTCATGAAGGTTGTCAACGAGATAAAGCCGGAGGATGTCCATGTCGTTGCCGCCCTGTGCATGGTCCGCAACTCCGTGGGAGAGGAGTGCTACGTGGCCGATGAGATCATCACTTCCCGGGCCGGTCTCCTCGTCCGCATTGGCAACACCGATGCCGAGGGACGAATGTGCATGACAGATGCCCTCTGCCGCATGAAGGAGATGGCCGTCGAGCAGAGTCTGCCCGATCCGCATCTCTTCACGATCGCCACGCTGACGGGCCATGCTTTTATCTCGGCCGGCGAGGGTCAGTCGATCGCCATAGACAACAGTGTGGCCCACCAGGCCGATCATGCTCGTAAACTTCAGGCAGCTGGCCAGACCTATGGCGAACCCTTTGAGGTCTCTGTGTTGCGTCCCAGCGACTTTGCCTTTAATGCTGGCAAGGTCATCGGAGAGGATTGGTGCAGGCGAACAATGCCCCGTCGGTGCGTACCCCACGCGGACACCAGGTGCCCGCCGCATTTATGATCATGGCGTCCGGGCTCGATAAGCACGGCATCAATGCGAAGGTGCCGCTCAAGTATACCCACATTGATATTGCCGGCAGTGCCGGTGAATATCCAGCCATGCCCACTGCCGCTCCCCTCGTTTCCCTGGTGAAGACTCACTTGTTAGGTTAGATCCCGATCCCGGCTGAATTTTATATTACCCAAGCCTAAGCCCCGTACTTACACATGTACATGCACACAAACACTCGTTTCGATCTAACCAACAATATTAACCCTTTGTCCACTTACAGCATCACTAATAACTTTTAAATAAATGCAAATTTCCAGTATAAAGAACTGACGATATACTCGTACTAGGAACTTGGGTACATTTTGATGAAATTTCATTGGATTTGGGTTCAAGAGATATCCAGTTGTGTGTATATGCGGAACACAGCAAAAGGGCGTTTTTTTAAAGAAACTTAAAAGACTTTAAGTTTTAAGGAAATAACTACCTACAAAAGGTCGTAGGCAGGTTTAAAGATAGGAATCTTTGATATATGTTAGCCTCACTCAATATGATTCTCATAGATATGCGGAACATTCACCAAAGGTATTCCAGTCTTGCTCCCCAATGCAACATTAGAACAATGCCTCCTGAATGGTTATGTTGTTCGTTTTTCTTTAAAGCAAGAAGACGAGGTTAAGGAAATAATGTATAGGTTTGATAGAAGAAGTGCATGTTCAATGGGTATAATTCTCATAATTTCCACCCACTAATCTGTAGTCTCGATCTCGTATTTAAAGATACCCCATTTTCTACTCTATTTTGCGATTATTATTTTACTTCTTTGTTGCAGAATTGTTTGCATAATTGGCTAGCGCCCTGCATTTCGAGCT
Organism: Drosophila lowei; assembly: GCA_008121275.1. Taxonomy (NCBI): domain Eukaryota; kingdom Metazoa; phylum Arthropoda; class Insecta; order Diptera; family Drosophilidae; genus Drosophila; species Drosophila lowei. The sequence goes on along the minus strand of CM017777.1, from coordinate 30,953,176 downwards.
CTTCGTGGCTCTTCCCGGTTCTTCTACAGAGCACTCCTCTGTATTCCTCTCCTATATCTTTTCCTTCTTTCTTCTCTTGGCAAAAGCCTAGAACCCGTTAGTCGCTACTCTGCTCTGTGTGCCGTTCTTTGCGCTCGTGCTTGAGCTTGAGCTTGGGACTGGGGACTGGGGCTGGGACTCTGGGCTGTAGCTCTGTCTCTGGTGGCTCTGCCTTCCCCTTGTTGGGGCCACTTGTCAGCTGTCGCATTTGTCGTGGTACCGTTATTGCCTGGCTTTGGAAACTCGGTCAAGAGTGTCTCATTCATGCTGTGATTGCATAATGTACCGTTGCCTCTTTCTTGGCCACCTTCTTCCTCTCGCATTCTGTTCTCGGCTCTTGGTTAGGTGCACTTCTAGGTAATTTATTGACGCAGGCCTCCACATTTGACAGTGCCACGGCCAGCGGACAGCGGCCAGCGGACAGCGGACAGCGGCCAGCGGACTGGTTGCATTTGGTAATATGGCCAAGCCGGGACTCGGCTCTGGATCTGGCTAACTGTATTTATTATTGATGAACGTAAGGCTTTTTTTCTTTTTTTGCACGAGTATTCTTACCCGTTTCGCCCCGTTAGTGTGAATTTATTGGTAAGGCGACACAGACCAAAATAAACGAACGAAAAAAGGCCAACTAACGGGAACGCGAGCCATGGCATGACCTGATTATGGCAGGACTTGTTGGATTCTCTCCAGCAGCTGTCATTTATAAGGCTTACTGTTGGATCTGGTTTACAATGCAGATACAATTTTTGTTATTCGATAACAATTGGGTAGTCCTATATTCACCAATAAAATAACAAAAATTGAATGTACGGCTTTAAAGATATAATCCAAAATAACCTGTTATGTCCTGACGTTACGTTACAAAAACAGAAGTAGTTTTTGGGGTTATGGTACAAAAATGCAAAACTCTGCGAGCTGGGTTGGACTATCTGTATAATATTTTTTTGGGATAATATCTGAAGTATTGAGCATTAATTTTCCAACTTACTTAATGCAAAAAATCTATACTTTTTTTGTATTAAGTCCGCGGAGGCATCTGACGTACGTTAGTGGCATTACGTTACCAAACTCCGTGGTAATAAAAGTTTAAAAATCTACTATTAGCCGAGACTGAGAAAATTGTTTGGAATTTTTTTTTTAGATAGTTCAATATCTTAGAGAGACTTTGTGGGAAAAAATGTTACCAAGAATAAGAGATAATATTAAAGTAAAACATGACTATAAAAATTCCAAAAGGTAAACTTTTGCTTATTTTAATAGGTTTTCAGATCAAAGTTAATCAACTTATATGTCAATTGGGTAAAGTTAACTTTTATTCAATTTATAAATGTTTTAATGTTTTTTGGCATGGTGGACCTTTTGGGCGGAAGTGCCCAAAAGAGGATGGGTATTTAAATGTTTAAATATAGAATTTTTAGACGTAAAGTATCGATATTTGAACTTGAATACTTTTCCATTTGGTTTTGGGAAATACGTACACCGAATTATTGACAAAAGTTCGCATTAAATTAAGCACGCTATTCAGGATCACGTATCAGATCTCCGTCGTATGCCTTTCGATTGCAACTTTTAGTTTCCTTAAATCTCAAATCAACCCCACAACCTTCCCCATCTACCATATACTCCAGCAATCATCTGCTTCAGAGCCCATCGCATCAGCTGACTGTCAGCTGCCCCCAAGTATGACATCAACAGCAACATCATCAACGACTGGCCCGCAATCCGGTATAGACAATCACCAAAACACCTTGTCAATTGGGCGCTTGTCTTTGGGGGGCAGACGACGCAGTGGCTGCCGCAACTGCAGCAGCAACTGGCTGCCAGCCTGCCGGCTCCATGTCGCGCCGTGTGCACAGTTGTTGCCTGATCCATAAATTCGCGAAAACAGCGCAGCAGCTACAAATGAAGAAAACAGCAGTGGCAGAAGAGTTGGGGCAGGTAAAGGCAACGGCAACGGCGGCGGTGGTGGTGGTGGCGGCGGCATTAATAATAGCAAACAACAGACAAGCAACACCAAATGAGGGGGGCTGCTGTTGATGCTTGTTGCAACTCTTGCACCGGCAGCAGCAGTAGTAGCGGCAGCGGCAGCGGCAGCAGCAGCAACAACCACTTGGAACAGCAAACGACAGAAATGATCTTAAATGAATGCGGAAGTTTTTCTTGGGGTTTCGTAACCAGCTACAACAGCAGTGGCAGTAGCAGTGGCAGCAGCAGCACTGGTGGCAGCACTGGTAGCGCCAAAGAGGTCGCAACTCCAGTGGCAACCAGGCAGTACCAGCCATCGAGGCAGCCGAGCAACCAATGTTGCTACATTTATGTACATGTGTTTGTGGCGACTCCAACTCCGACTCCAGGTCCGACTCGGAATCGATGCCGTGAGCCCATAATCATAGATGCAGGCTAGGTCGAAAGAAGCCGAGTCCGAGCCATTATAGCCATGGACATATTAAAATTAATCCAATGATTGCAGCAGTAAGAGCAGCAGCAACAGCAACAGCAGCAGCAGCCACTTGAAAATTGTTAGCCAATTTGGCAGCCTCACTCGGCTGGGCACGGCCTGGGCCTGGGCCTGGGAGGGAGCGTGTGAATCGGAAGCAAGCAGCTGCTGCCAATAGTTATTTGATCCTGGCCTGGCCCAAAGCTTAGCCATGTTTCGCTTCCCATGTGCCCAATCAGATGGAAGATGCCATACAGCCAGCAGTAGCAGCACAGCAGCTGTCTGCTGCCCTCATGGACGAGACTGAAGTTCAAGGCTGCCAGGATCATATTGAATATCTTCCTTCGCCTCCTCCACCTCCACCTCCACCTACTCCTTATGCATTTCATTCATGACATAGCCAGGACCCACAGGGAGGACCCAGGACCCAGGACCCGGTGCGTGTGTGGGCCAATCCTGCCTGGGAACAGACAGATTTCTGCATAAACTCATAAATATCAAATTGATCTAAACGTCCCCAGGCGCCGGCCGGCCAAAACGCCTTGAACTTGAACAATCCAACAAGGCCGACACGTCACGTAGCCAACAGCTTGACAACTCATAAATAAACGCTAAATTATGAACTCCAGCCACGGCCCAGAGATAGTCGAATGTGAAATAGAAATTGAAATGTTTTTGCCACACCGAAAATTTTCCTTTTGCCGCACAAGCAAACGGCAACCCGCAGCAGCAGCAGCAACAACAACAACAACAACAACAACAATAACAATAACAGAGGTGCCTCATAATCCATAATATTGTGTCATGTTCATGATCAACGCGGCCTCAGTCTGAGGCTCAGGCGCAATTGCAACCCCAGCCTTGGCTCTTGGCTGTTGAAAAGGTGTTGTTGCTTTTTGTTGGCCCACACCTTGGTGGCAAAATTATTTGGAAAACAACGAACGAAAGTAAAAGAAATGCCAAGATAGCGGCGGCGAACCCCCGAACCCGAATCGAGCCCAAAATAACCGAAAACCCGAAACAAAAACCAAAAACCGAAACCCAATTCAAAGCCGCTCGCCGGCTAATGAAGTGGTAAAAAGGGGCTTGGAAAACTGCATGCCACCTCGCGCGTTGTTGCCACCAACGCTGAGGCTGAGGCCGATGCTGTTGCTGTAGCTGTAGCTGTTGCTGCCGATGCCGCTGCGGAGCGCAGTTGGTTAGCCATTTTTATGGCCTCTTTGGGCAAAATGTTTGCAACAACACAGCACCTCTAAGGAGGAGAGAGAGAAAAAATTATGAATTTTTACTTTCACCGCATGTGGCAATTTCAGGTTTGCTCTGTAGCAGCAGCAGCAGGAGAAGGCCTGAACTTGAGCCCAAGGCGGCGACGGCAATTGTCAAGGCTGGCAAAGGTCAGACCCCGGGGCCAGCTAGAGGTGTGGTCGAGCAGATAAGAGCAGGCTGCAAGAGACCAGATACAAGATACAAGAAATCATAATTGATTGCTGCAACAGAATCGTTACTCGTAGTTTTATGGTCAAGGAAAAATCAGTTAAGATTAGCAGTTCGGGCCATCCAATTTGCTGTTAATCTAGTTTGATGAAGATGTCCGATCCGATGGGATTAACACACACAAACACAGACGGCCAAAGGCTGTGTAACTTGCAACATTGGATATCCGCATTTAGCCCAGAGAGTAAGAGTGAGGTGCGAGTGATTCTACTCTTAAGCTTCGCTTCACTTGCTCTTAAGCCGCAACCAACTTTCGGTTCGCTTCGAACCACACCAACCAGACCAAGCACACGAAGAGTCTTAGTCAAAGTCGTGGCCCAGAAGGTTTGAGCCAGGTTCGTTTCGGCCTCGTTGCTGTCGTTGTCGTAGTCGTAGTCCGAGTCGGAGCTTCGGCTGCTGCTGCTGCTGCTTCGTCTTCTTCGATCTTGGTGGTACGAGCAATACGTCACAAGGGTGAACGTACTCGCGGATGTTAGTGGGTCACTATTTGTACGGTCAACGAACCTTGGGCCGTTTGTAAATACAACAACAAAGGAAAAAGAAAAAGCCCAACAACGAGGCGAAATGGAGGCTGCTTCTTGGCCAGCAACTTGCTTTCTTTCTTAACTTTTCTTAACTCACATATACTCACGGGCCGGCCACAGACTCTACAGACTCTCTGGGAGATGACTCTTGTCTTGACTGACTTGACTGGTTGACTTGCAGTCGTCGTCGTCGTCGTCGTCGTTGTCGTAATTTACTTGGGCTATAGGTTGATCGTCCACATCAGAGCGGCCTGTGCCTGCCCTCCCTCTTTGGATGCATCCTGCTGGCTGTTGTTGTTGTTGCCATTTTGGTTGCATTGCCAAGATGAGGCTGATGCTGCTGCAACCCGCTGTTGCAGGCAGCTGCATTGCTCTGTGTTCTTATTATGCCCCAAACAGGTCCATTGCTGTGGCTCAGGCGGAGGCTTTGGTTTGGCTTTGCCTTTGGCTTGGGCTTGCTTTGAGTCGCTTTGGTTTGGTTTTCACATGATTATCATGATCATCATTACCATTCGCAGGCACATTAATATCGTCATCTTCGGGCCAACACAAACACACACACACACACACACAGAGAGAGAGAGAGAGAGAGAGAGAGAGAGAGAGATAGAGAGAAAGAGGGAGAGAGACGAGATCTCTGTTCACATGCAAGTTTTGCCGGCTGGCTGGCATGACTTGTGGTGTTTGACTTGTGTGTAAGTAAGTCCATAGAAATGCATTTCCGCATATTTTACACCACTAAAAAGTCAAAAAAAGAAAAACAGAGAAGGAAAGGAAAAATCAACTGAACAAAAATATACATATGTTTGTTTACTCTTTTGTTGTGGGGCGTTCGTTAGATCCCTCTCTCTGTCTCAGTCTCTTTCTCTCTCGTTACGGGCATATATCTGTCTGTGTCCCCCTCTCCCTGTTGATGGGTTGCTGGGTAATTGAAACTATAATCATTATCTTGACTTGCAGCAGCAGCACTCGGTGGAGGCCTCTCAATCAGTTGTTCAGTTGTTGCCGCTCCATTATAATGGAGTAATTATGGCGTGTTCTTGTCAAGCATTTTTCTGCACCGATTTCAATGCCAGGCAATTCTTTCCTCTCCACTCCTCTGTCCTCTGATATGGCTTATCTCAGCCTCAGCCTCAGTCTCAGTCTCGCCATTGCCTTTCTCTCGTTCTCTGTTGATAACATGTCGTTGAACCTTTGTTTACCCCCATAATCATTTGCATTATCTCAGAATATTCATGCTAATTTGCTGAACGTCTTCGAAATGTGAAAATTATTTAAATCCCAATTTGTGTAGCATTGAAATGTTCCCCACATGCTTTGGTTCCTATTCTTCTTTGGGTTTCTGTTGGGAGGTTGTTCGAATAGTAGGTTCTGCTTAATTGTGTACCATATTCCAATTGAAGATGATATGAGATACCCCCCATCCATATAAATATAGAGAATATCAATAAAGTGAATATCAAAATAAGATCAATTGTTATCTAGAATATACAATGTAGATTTCATGGGTAATTGCCAAAAGTCATGAAGAACAAGAAGATTAAAGTAAATGTAACGAAATAAAATGGTATCACTTAATTAATTTGGAAGACTAGAAATATCTCAAGAAGAGTTTTGAAAGAGGAGAGGTGCGGCACTACTAATTCATGTACATACAATAAATACACTCCTACAATTAACCATACATCACATACAATCACTCATAAATCCCGACTAAGAAATGGTTCCTGGACAAAAAAGTTCCCCTGATGGAACATAGAATACTTTTAGGGAACTCATGTAGGCCCAAAAAAGGGATGATAATAATATGGGTTAAGCTGGTGGATTCCATGGGTCGTTGAAGCGTCGAAGTTACTAAATATCGCGGTGCAACAACCAAATATTAAATTGAAAAGTTAAACTGCTTCCTTTGAAGCTTAAAAATAGTTTTCCTTCAATTTAAGTCTGCCGTTTATATATTTTCTAGGGCTAAAAAATTACGAAATTTATTTTTGGTCTTATTATTTTCTTGTATTTTATTGTATTACTTCACCTAAAAAAACATTCACCGAGGAATTTTTTGAAATAAACATAAGATATATACCGTTTATATTATGTTTTCCAAACCTGCAGATATTTTTTTTGAACTACTTGTATGTTCTTTCTTCTACAAATTAAAATGTTATTATTCCACTATTTTCCTTTCTAATTGGTGACTTTCTAAACCTAATTGAGCTCTTCTAAGCCCATATTTCTGTAAAACTTAGCTATACCAATTTCAAGCTATCCATCATCTAAATATCCCCATCCATCAGCCAGCTTTCTTCCATTGACCGGCACCGGCACCGGCCCTATCTCTCTTTCTACGGAACTCTTTATCATTAGGAGTGCACGATCATGCCAATAAAAGAAAGAAATCATGGCCGGCGATCGTTCGACATGGTAACAAACTTAATGCATTCCGCGTTAAAGTGTCAATGATCTTGTTACCGAAAAAAAGAGAACTTCAAACATTTCACGCACCGGAGTTCATTGTACGGCAAACCACAGAAATGGACGGACAGCAAGCCAGAGGGACTGATCTGAGAATTGAGAGAGACCCACCTTATAGACGAGACACACAGCCGGAGATAGTTGATGGAGAGTTGGAGCTCGAAGAAGAAAGGGGGAACTCCATTGGTGGTAATGGCCAAATCATGCACGAGCTTTTGCGGAAAGAAGATAAATTAATATGGTCAGCATGTCATGAATTAGCTTTCTTCTTCCTATAGCTGCGCTTCTTCTTCTAACCATCAACCTATCCCAGTCCCCAGTCCGACAAAGCAACAAACAAACACAAACACAAACACAGTCCCATATCACACACAACATACAAACTTTCACGCAAAACGTACATTCAACTCGAGGCAGAATCAGAATCAGAAGCTGAATCAGTGGCAGAAGGTGAGGCAGAATCAGAATCAGAAGCAGTAGCAGCAGCAGCAGCAGCAGTAGCCAACAGCCAACAGCAGCAGCAGACCACGGCGCTGCCATAGACACGGCTAGGTATACGAATACGTATAAATTCCCATAAATCAGCTGTGAGCCAAAGGGTCAAATACCTCGAGGCGGGCTGGCTCAAAATTACACGCGAACATGTGTTGAAAGGAGAAATTAAAACCAAATTAGTTTTACACGCTGACCAGCAGCTAGAGTGAGGTATACTTATATGTATACTATATGTATGTGTTGCTGCTCATTCATGTTGCATCTAGAGTACCCTGCCCGTATGTATCATCTGCTTGTTCTAGGAGCTGTTTTCAATCTAGTTAAGCCTCCACTTAATTGCCCCACAAATCACATTTATCACGCCTCCCTGCCCAAAAAGTTTGTTCTAATTTTGTTTGCGGTTGCGCTACCCCGCAAAAAGCTGCTTAGATACAGATGGAAAGATACATCATTGCCCCCATATGGGTATTCCACAGGCAAACGCTTCGTTCGTGTCGTGTCGTGTCTTTCTTTCTGCGAGGATCAGTGGGAATGGGAATCAGAGTGTGGGAAGAAAGCCCACAAACAAAATCAAACAAATTCCCAACAAAAGACGTCCAAGAGGAAGGCAGAAAGAGAACCCTAAACCGTCAAGAAAGACTTTTGTGTGGCCATAAAAATGCGTGAGTTACGTTCCAGGCCAAAAGCAGAAGCGGCAGCAGAAGCAGCAGAAGAGACGTCCGTCAGTCAGGCAGACAGTCCGCGTCATCAGCGGCGCTGTTGGAGTTTGGCCAAACAAAATGCAAAGCAAATTAAACTGTGCTCTGCCTGACCTGCCCTCCAACTCGGACCCAGCTGCTCCTGCTCTTCCAACTCCAGCTCCGACTCTGACTCCAGCTCCTCCTGTTATATTGCCTCCTCCAAGCCCACCCCATTCTCCTGCCCCGCCCCCAGCCTTTTGTGTGCCAAAAGTCCCACAGTCCAGCATGATGATCATGACTCCAAATGATGATGACGACGTTGTGGCTTTTGGTCCGCCGCCGCCGCCACTGCTACGTTTAATGCGCCACGGTGTTACCAAAGTGGCAACGACAGTTGCGGCCATTCACCTCCCAAAAAACCAAATATTCCTCTGTCAGTGTGTGCTCCATGCTCCATGCTCCATGCTCCACACATATGCAGCATACAAAGTGTGTAAGTAAGAGCCAGAACTCCCGGGGTAGGCAGGCTATCCCAAAATGCTGTAACCAAGTTAAGACCAAGCTCCAGCCTAGCATGTGAGAGTGCGTTTCGTTTCTACGAGTATGTGTGTGCGTACACAATTTATACACTGGAACAAAATATTGGATATTAGTATGTGATGGTACAAAAAATACTTAATTTTATATTATCAGTTAAGACAAGTTATAGCTACATATATTAGAAATGGGCATAGAATTTCAATATCTGTATGTAAATATAGGATTTTTGTACTACCAATTTTTTAGAAACTTATGACATTGATATAAAATTGATTAAATAAGACGGAAAAAAGACATTCTGAAATTAGTTGTTAAACAAATGATTACTCAATATACGATTAAACTTATATTGATGTAGATGGTACAAAAGAGTACAATATCATAAAAAATAAAATATGCTACATTTACACAACTGTTTTTAATGCCATCTCTATATTTTAATGATTTATAATAGATGATATTTTTTTACTACAAAATATCCATAGGAATATCTAGAGTCTAGGGTATCTAGGTGAGCTTTTTTCGGTGTACTTGTTATTGGCGGCTTTTGGATGGGATTTTTGTTGTTGTCCGTCTTCATTGTCAGTGTGACCATGCCACAAAAGACTACACGCACACATATATCCACACACATACAAATATACAGTCACAGAGCTGTGTTGTCCAAGCTCGATGTAATACCCGTTGCCGTTCCGGCTTTGGCCTGCTTCTCTCGGCAGGGCCAAGGAATGATTGACATTGGGCAGGGTCGGACTGACATGCTAATGTGTGTAAGAGCTGCCAGCCTTAAACTCAAAGCAAACAAGCCCGGTTCAAACAATGAGAGGCGTACAGAGAGAGAGAAAGAGAGAGAGATAGAGCGAGCGGTGGAGGGAGGGGAAGCAAGAGAGCGACTTAAAAACCGGCAAAAGTTCAAGCAAAACAAAAACAGCTGATTGTCAGCAGAGCCTCAAAAGAGCGCCAATTCAAAAGACTAATTGAGAGAAAGAGCTCTAAGCCGAAACCGCAAGTGAGCACGGACGAGAGAGAGAGAGAGAGAGAGATCGGCAAGGCAGAAGGCGAGGGAGAGCGAGCAATGCACACAATGCAGGCCGCTGCCGACGTCGGCCTCAGTAATGCGGAAGTGCCGGGCTTCTCATGCATCCGTCCCTCGTACATGTAATGCAGCTGGAGCCAGGAGCCAGAGCGGGCCGGGGGAGAACGGTGTCTGTGTGAAGAGAGTGCTGAACAGAGCGCTGAGCGCCAACTGGTTTGGGGATTTCTCTCTCTCTCTCTCTCTGTCTCTCTCGCTTTGTGTTTGTCACTGTTTAGGCCAACATTGTTTATAACTTGTTTATATAAATATTGTTAATTTTGTGTGAGGCCTAGAGCTGTCCCCCATTCCCAATTCCCATTCCCATTCCCGATGGCTCACTATCTTAATGGCCCTAGCCGGCGTCGCTCTTGGATCTTTGCTCTCTCTCTCTCTCTTTTTGTAGCTAGCTTTTCCTCTCTCCATCTCTCTGATGTACATATCTTTCATGAATATTAAAAATGTATTTAAAGAGCGATTCAAGCGGCTTACTTACTGTCCCTCTCTGTGCTTCTCTCTGTGTGCGAGGCAGACAGACAGCCAAGAGTGGGCGAGACAAGGAGCGGGAGTCGTTAAAAGCGCAATTAATTGCTCAGAGCCAATATCAAATCAAAATCGTTTTAATGAATTGCACAAAATTGCTCAGATTGCGTCTGATTTGTCGCGCGCTTTAGCTGGAGACATTATAAGCAGCAATTGACACTTGAAGAAGGCAGGCGGAGGGGTGGGGAGGGAGTGGTTGGGGAAGTGCCCCACCACTGGGTCGAGGTCCATTTGAGAGCGCGGAAATAGTACAGATTAAAGTTCTGGGAATCTTGGAATATCAGGTGGGTTTAAAGCATAAACGTTGATAATAATTGAATGTGGAATTTACTACACCGAAAGAAACCTCACCACAAAAACGTCTTGATATCCAAAAGATCAAATAATGATATCATAATAATATCATAAGCTGAATATGTATCAATATAGGATTTTATCATCTTTCTTCCCAGTGAAGAGGAGAGTTATAAATTACCATATTCCCTGTTCTTACATAACTTTAGTTAACCGATGATACTAAAATATGAGATAATTCGTTATAGAACAACTTGTTAAAGGGAGAGGGAGAGTCCACTCAGAACAAATTGGGCATATCATCATTTTATTTATAGCCATTAATTTCCATTTGTGCATTTCCAATTAGACTTGTAGTAGTAGTAGATTCCTAAGCATGTGCCCCTCCCTACTCCCAGTTGAAGCAACATTCACACGTGCAACACAGCAACACAGCAACAACACAGCAACTACTCGTACGAGAGCATTTTCCAATTCCGATGCCTGGCATTAGTCCCGCTCTCCCATACCCTGTACCCTGTACAACAGCACCACTACAAAGTTACATATGCATGAAAAGAATCCCAACTGGTAATGAAAATAAAGTGCACGTCGCATGCGGTAATAATAACAATAAAATAAAATAACAAATTACACGCAACACTGCCTGGCACTGGCACTGGGCATGAGACTCTGGGCCTGAGACTCTGGCCCTCTCCCGGGCCGGCATTCGTTTTGAATTTGAGTTCGTCTTGAGGTTTGGGCCCGACCCGACTCAGTGGACATGGCCCGGCCAGCAATAATTACAGAGCCACGGACACGGCAACAAAAGAGTGAGAAGTTGGCCCAGGAGCAGCCGCCGGGCAATCGTGTGTCCCCATTTCGATAAAAAAAAGCCAGGAATGGCGGGGGGACGAATTGGAGAAAGTTGGGGCCGGTTCCAAAATTTCAAAGGGCACAGTGGTAAGACATTCGCATACTAGTACAATGCACAAGCGAATCCATCGCAAGCTTAGCTTAGAAGTAGCAGCTAAGAGAGAGCGAACAACGTTCTCGCACTCTCTTTAACCGCTCTTTGTTCTAAAGAGCCAAAGAGAGACATGGCCAACACAGACAGCACACACTCACACTGGGACTAAGACTGGGGGCCCATAGCTTAGTTGTGCAGCTCAGACAATCTGGGTCACATTTTGCCATTGAACCGGTGACGTCACAGCGGGGCAACGACCGCAAAGCACGACCAGCTACAGCAGCGGCAGCACCACAATTACAACAACAACAACAACAAAAAGACATCCGCGGCAACCATTGGAAAGCGTGCAAGCAAACATTTTTACAACGACAACACGAAGCTGAGGCTGGGGCTGTGGCTGTGGCTATGGCTGAAGCTGGAGCTTCATTTCTGGTTTTGGTCGCTGGCTGATTTGTTGCCCAGCGAGCAAAACTGTGTGCGACACCCCGGCAAACACTGATCTCCGCGACCCTGGCTCCTCCTTCGTGCTGCTGCTGCTTCTGCCATTGCTGCTGCTTCTGCTGCTGGTGCTAGTGCTGGTGCTCCTCCCCCGCCCACAATAGTTCATTAGATGCCATGTGCCATCGTGGCGGAACAAACATGATTTGGCCGCAAACTGAGGAGACGACGCGATGGGCCCCAGCAACACACAGCCACGGGAGACTTCCAACTAAATCGGAGAGTCGCCACACTACAGAAAAATAATTTATAGCAATTGAAATATGGATATGGATACGGATTTACTTCTTGTTACAGAATCTCATTAAGAGATCTAGCAATGATATGAAGTATTCATTCCAAACAGATAAATACGATTTTTCGAAGTTTCAAATTCTATTTACTGAAATTTTTGCCAGTGTATCTGCATCTGTGTGTTTAGCTTTTTGCATTTGAAATGCATTTGACTTTGATGGCTTCGGCGCCGACGCTGGCTTTGACTCCGGCCGAGAGTTCTCTGCGGCGGCCTGGGCAAAGGTTCTATTTTTAATACACTGCCGATTAGATAAGCCTCAAAGCAGCAACAACTAGAGACAGACAGTCAGGCTATGGGGCTGTAGACACCTCAACGGAGCACGCGTGACTACACGCCACTTAGCGTCATCCACACCACAGCGCCGAAATAGCTCAGTTGGGAGAGCGTTAGACTGAAGATCTAAAGGTCCCCGGTTCAATCCCGGGTTTCGGCAAACAACAATCTTTTTTTCTTCTCTTTTTTTAGTTTTACAGAGAGAAATCTTTTAAACGAACTTACCTCAATTCATTTAAATACATTTGAGCTTAACTTTTATTTTTAATCTATTTTTGGTGATTATTTGCTAAACTAAATACTTATTTCGATAAGCTGCACTTAAGAATCCATTTAATTATATTTGTCTGGCTATTTAATTTAGGATATGTACATTGGCATGTGGCTGTCAATCAAAAGATGTTCGCAAAATTAAACTAAGCCGGCGCAGCCAATGCTGACCGGGCCTGGCCATCAGCGGACAGTGGACAATGGCCAAGGGATGAAAAGATGGTCAGGATGAAAGGTGCAGATTAAGCTGCATAATAGGCACAACTCAATCAAACAGCAGGCTAAACAGGACAAGGACAAGGACAAGGACACCGAAACAGGGAAAAGGGAAATGGAAAAGCCAATGGAAAGGGAAAATGCAAATCGCATTATTAACGCAGCCGTTGACACATTGGACCTTGGCCATTGGCCCATTGTCCAGTTGACGGATACGGTCCAGCCCGGATAAAGCAAAAGTGTGACGAATGCGCTGACAACAATTAACAATCAAGAAAGGTGAGCCACCAGGTACCAGGTACCCAGGCCAGGACATCAGCACGTTCAAGTGGACAACTGATTGAGACGATTTAGACCAGGAGTGGGGGAGTATGAGTAGGGAGCAGCATCGGCATTAGTAGCCGTAGCTGGGGGCGTGATAGATCCATCCTGACAGCTGCAAAATATGCAAAGGACTATGGAATCTCTCCGCGTGTCCAACAGCTGCGGCGGACGCGTGCTAAGCGACCACAAAAGCCATTGACTCGAATGGAAATGTGGAGATTGCTCTGCCTCTGGCTCTGGCCCGACTACGCCCAGGAATATCGCATATCCGTTTGGCATAAAAAACCAAATGCCATGCCCATGCCCCTCGATGCCGTGGCAACTGGCACGCACCACATGGCGCCCTCCTGCCACATCTCTCAGTGTCTTTTGCATAAAAAATCGAAAGAAAAAACCGAGAGGCTCGAGTTTTTTCTATAATTTCATTGTATTTTTTTTTTATTATTTGTTATGGGCTATTGAAAGTGAAAGAGGCACCCTCACATTGCAGCATCTTGTGGCCTAGCCAGGAAGTGTGGCAGCCGCGAAAAAAAATATAAGAGAGAAGGTAAAAAAAAAAGTGAAAAGATCCTTTTGGATCTGTGGTCGGGGTGCCAATTGTCTATGATGAAGGCACGGCTCGGCTCGGCTCAGGTTTGTGTGTCGATGCTGATGCTATCAAGGAAATGATTTTCTTATTTTTCCTCCATTGTTACCCACACAAAAAACAGCAGTCACAGTGGTTCCTGTTCGGAGGGTAAGGGTAAGGAACTCTCAATAAGGGTGAGCCTTCTACTCTCGCTTTCGTTGTGAGCCCATTCCGATTCTGGGGCTGGGGCCAGAGACCTGAGGCCGCTGGCGAGTCGCTCAAGCAGATGCGCTTAGAATTTAGAAATATGCAAACTTGTATCAGGGCCCCAGCGAGCCAGGAGCAATGAAACCGTCTTAGAACCGTCAGTAGAATCGTTAGGGGAGTCCCACAATGCATACTCACACATGCTCCGTATTCGTACACACATGCTGGCTGTAAGGGTTGCCCGCTAAGCACACGTCACGGAATAAACTTCGCCGTGGGGGTGACATGTAAATTTTTGGTAGATTTGTAGTACGAAATCCTGTAAAAGGTACCAGGCAGTCAGCAAACCCCAGCACGGCAACAATGTACGCCCGTTTACAGGGTCCCCACCGGCCCAGAACCTACCCCACACCCCCCCAAAACCCGATTACAAAATGTTGCAGCGGGGACTTTGAGGGCACACAACACATTGTACGAGCCTTACAAAAGTACTCACCAATACCAGGAAAGAAAAGGACCCCCAGGGGTGGGTGGTGCATACTGAGCACAGTGGGCAAGGAAGACACATTTTCGAAGCGAAAATAGAATAAATGTTCTTTAAAATGTATGGCTGTAAGATATACTGTCCTACTAGGTAGTATTCATAGAAGATTCTTTCCGATATGAGGAATCAGTCATACACACATAAGGGAAATCCGTCCAAAACTCGGATAATATTTTGTTCACTATTTTCTTTATTTATTTGGAAATCTTTTATGTATGAAAACCTTTCTTTTCATGGGAATACTAATTTCACCTCTTGTGAAACAATTTTGAACATTTTCAATTTAGTATTGTACTCCTCAGCCCACTGTACATGCCAACGCGTAGCCAGTACCGTCTCCATTTGACTCTCTCCTTGCTGGCACTTTCCCTCGCTCTGTCTCTCTCTCTCTGCAGTTGCGCAGAACGAAAGTCCTGAGTGGGGATTCCTCTGGTATTTATCACCTACTGACCGTTGCTGTTCGCCTGTTAGCAGAATCTACAGCATTTCTTTTTCTCCAACGGAATGCGACGCCCACGCGGAAGTCGGTTTAGGCGCCAAGTTTGGCACGCAACGTGCGCATTGATTAATTATGCAGACTCTTTCTCACGCGGCGCTCTCTCACTTTCTCTCCGGGTCTGAGGCCAGACAGCCGCTAGACACGTGGCCAGGACATGCAAATTTCTTATCATTATCGTAAGGGTAATAGGCAACCAAAGTTGGACAGTAAGTCGGGGGCGTACCACCAGAGAGAGACACGGACAGATTTGCTCCCGTTACTGGCATTCATAATGTTCCGCTCAGACGAACCTACATCCCACGTGTAGGCATCCCGCTCCCGAAGCACCTACTGCGCATGTCCATTCCCTAATGGGAGGGGGCGACTGAGATTCCATTAGCCTGTTGGCTGTTGCTGTTAGCCTGGTCCAAATCGACGCCGACAAGTTGACTGTTTTCACATTAAAATGTCAAATTTATGACCCTCGAGTGACAGTGGCCCGAAGCCACACAAAGGAAGAGAGACGTCGCTTCTAATGCCATTTCTAAGCTTTCGCTCAGAGCGCCACAAGCAGGAATTTCTTTTTCTAACATTTCTATGAGAAATATCTGGCTAACAGGCGCCGAGAACTCCCAGATGGGGATTGGAATGCGGCAGTCCTTCGTGCATTCTAGCCGGATCAGCTGTTTAGTTGGGGTTCTTTCAGTGAGTATTTTCTATTGCCGTGCCGGCGCCTCCTGTTGCCCTGACATCGTGTGACGAAAATGGAAATTTTCTAATGGTCGCTTGGCATTTTGCCTCTTGGGGGCCACAGGGCGTGGCTGCCGCTGGAGGATAGCATCGTTTCTCTGCCGAAAATTCGCTCCGGGCTCGGTAGGAAGTTCTTGGCTTCTTGGTTGGCTGCCTGCGAGCCTGTTCGAATGAGCCAGAAGATTGATGACTTGACGTTTTAATGACGTGCTAAATGGCCATAAAAGTCACCGACACCAGCAGCAGAATTTTTTTTGCTTTTTGGTTTTTTGGTTTTTTGATTTTCTTTTTGTATTCCAACAATAAGTGTTCATTTTTTGTCTCATATACTCGTATACTCGTACTCGTACGTTTTTTTATCTAGAAACACATGTCTTTGGGTATGCTTCCCTGCTCGATTCGGCTCGAAAGTATTTTTTTAAAGCCACTCAATGTTGAGAGGAGCACGTGAGGGGGTACCAGTACTCAATGAGTACTTTTCATGCATGGTGAAGCCCCATTCACATCCACCCCGATGAGGTTGAAAGAGGGAGTGTGTGGCCTTTAGGGGTGGCCACACCCTTCGCTTTGCCCCCAAGGGTATTGTCAGGTCGATTCATTTGCTTTATTATACCACTACGAGTATATGTAGTGTGCATTCTACACGCGGCGGGGGAATATTTAATGGGCGAACGTTTAGTAGCCACTGCCTGTCTGCTTCTGCGTACCTGTGCCACAAAAGCCGCATTTTGGCACTTTAAGAATCGGCGCCATTTTGAAAATTGCAGGCATCGCTTCACATTTAAATCCTGCCGCACGTGGCGTATGCGCAATCACCCAGAGACACTGGAATTGTTTCCTGCGGGTGCTCCGGGAATCGCCTGCTTGCCGCTTGCTGGCAGCCGCGTGCGGCACATGCAATGGATCAATAGCTGCCCCGGCCACGCCCGTCAATCGTCGAACCGGCTGGGCGATTGGGATGCGGCACAGGCATTTCGGGATACCTAGATAGATAGATAGATAGATAAATATATAGATATCTGGCTGTGTTGCTGAGGCTGGCTGCCACACATGCGGAACTGATGCATTTTCATTTACCAGGCGACCAGGGCCGCACACCGGAAGTGGAATTCCTAAGCACACTTCCGTTTAAAGTTCTGTCAAATGCTGGTGGGCCCTCTGCTGCTCCTGCTGTTCCTGCTGCTGTTCCCCTGTCAATAAGGCGTCCTTAACTGTCGCCGCGGCCAATGTTGCCATGGGCCATTGGCGTCATGGGCGCCACGGGCTCCCCCCTAAAAAAAAAAGTGCAAATTTTTTGGCTGTTTCTGAAGTATTTCGCAATTTTTGGGGCAGCGTCATCAGATTGGAATGCGACGGCGCTGCCTTTCAGTGCGTCTGCTGGCCTAATGACGGTATTTTTCTGCTGGCTCCAAAAATTCTTGCAACTGGCGCGGAATTTTGTTGCGGCTGAAATTTTTTGGTGAAACAAGTTGGTTTGCCTATTGGCGGGTTCTCTGCTCCCAACGCTTTATACGGCTGAGGGTTACTTTCACTGACTATGCGACTGTGACTGTGACAGTCACTGCGACTGCGACCCTTAACTCTCTTTTTCCGGGGGTAGTTTCCACGCATAGTTGTATGCTACACAAAACACAAAAAATACCCGAGAATTGTGTGGGGTTTGGGGGTTTGGGGTTCGAATGGGGGTTGCATGATCCATATGGATGTGTGAGGTTCCACATATGTGGAGGAGGGTTGCTTAGCTAAGCAGCAGTCACTGTCCGAAGTGTTTGGATTGGCATGTGTTGCGAGGGGTTTGGGTGGCATCTTCTTGCCGCTTCTTAGCCGCCTCACATGTGTAGTTTTAGAGTGCCAAGAGCGCAGGACACTTTCGCCTTCCACACACACACGCTCTTGGAGAGTAAAGAGTGGGCAAAATAAGAGAGAAAGAGAAATAGCGATAGGGTGAGAGAGGTAGAGGGAGAGTGCTCAACTATTTTGCGGTAGTGAAAGTTCACAGAGATAGTTGGTGGTGCTGCTCGTGGCTGCTGCTCCCCTGATAGTCTGGTATGGTAATACTGTTAGTTTTGAAACACTATAGTTTCATCGTTTTAGTTATAACAGTAATCCCACCCACACAGAAACCCGTAAGAGCGGGATGAGCGTACGAGTGTATTTTATCTAACGGCCTAATGGAATTACACGGTGCTCCGGGCCCCACCCAACCGATTGCTGTTCGCCTTGTTGGATTATACGAAAAAATCCATTATTATGAGCGCCAATTCCTGCGGCAAGAACCACCGTCGGTCGATTGGCTCTCGCACCTGTCGCCGTTGCCGCCGTTGTCGTTGTTAAAGATTGCATAATTTACCTGGCCACAGCAGGCACCCAGCAAAGCAAGTAGCCTGCTTTGTGGCGCCGCCGCGCTCCGTTTCCACTCAGACTCAGACTCAGGTGTGACAAATACACGGCCTAAGCGCGTAGCGTCGGACAAAAAAAAAAAACAAAAACGAGCCAGAGAAAGGTAAAAATTCTAATATCGTACCTTTGGGTGGGTGTGTCAGCTGTGGTCTAGCGTTGCGTGAACGTTAGAAAATTCTAAGCGAGAATTTCAATATTAGAAGGGAACAGGCGCCGAGGAGGCAGCAGTAGGCGTTGGTATGCATTAGCACAGTTAGAAGAAAGTCACCCAGCTGTGCGCATGACACACTCCACCAAACCACCCCCAAAACCATACGGCATGGGGCATGGCACTCGGATGAGGTGGCAGTACATACACGTAACACCCACAGCAATGGCAGGTTCCATGACCTGGCACGGGCGCACGGTAAATAAAGTTAAACAAAAAACCAAACTGAAAAAATAAACACACGAGACATAGAACAATATGGTATGGGGAATGTCGGAATTCAGACGGCCCCACCCGCGGGGAAGGGTGGGGCAGGGGGAGTTTTCGAGCGTCCTCCTGCGGTCCGCTGGCAGCCTGTTCAAAATGAATTTCTGGAGCTTTGAAGATTATAGACTCACTTAAGAGACGCTTTGATGTCGCCACGATGTGCATGCTCAAGTCACCGCTCTCGACATTTAATTAGCTCAAGAGGATCAAAGAGTGGCTTCAAGTGGTTGCCGGGGCCAACACGCCCAGCGGGAAAATGCCGCACAAGTTGCATTTAAAGGATATGGCAACAGGCGTACAGCAAGATACAACGCGTGCCTCTCACGGGCCAACAGAACAGGGGCAACCAAAACGAAACGAAACGAAACCCAATCCAATCCAATCCTCTGACAAAAGAGAGAAGCGGGGAGAGAGCGGGGTGAAAATAAAATTGATAAAATGCCATAAATAAATTGCTGGTCAAATAAACACACATAAAGCCACTCCAGTCCAGTGGCATGTGGCATGTAAGCCAATCGCACACAGATACAGGTCACAGAGTGTGCCACAGTGTGCCAGAGTGTGCGTGTACCTCTGTATCTGTATCTGTATCTACATGTGTCTAGGCATGTATATCTGTGGCATGTATTTAATGAACTGGCAACATGTGTAGCATATTATTTACACAATTTAATGTATTTAAATGCAATTCTTTCTGCTGCCGCCGCTCCAGTCCCCCCGGCCCCCCTCCAACCATCCCTGCACCAGTATACACTCCCCATTCACATGCCGCCGACCGGTCGCGGAGTGCGCCACCAATACAAGCGCAATGATGTAAGTATATGAAATGCGAATAGGTTCGCAGGATGTGCCGCAAGTGGCAGAGCTATTAAGTGGCGGCCGGAGCGGGATGGGGGAGAGCTATCATCATCATCATCGCCAGCAGCGACAATGTGAGGGGTAGCAACCCCATGTCGACACGTTCGCCCCTGCCATGCCACATTGTTCTTGCCCCCAGTATCTGTATCTGTTTCTGTGTGTATGCTCGTCTGGCCCGGCATGTGTCTGGGCCAAAGTGCACCCCTCTATCCCCACTACCACCCCCCCTAGTGCTCCATTCCACCTACCCCAATTTCGTATTTTTTCCATTTTCGTTATTTTTTTTCTTTTTGTTGGCTCTCCATTCAGCAGCGCAGGGGTACACATATTTATGTGTAGTACATATGTTTAGATTTGTTATTCATGCCATGTAATGGAGCCGAGCTCTCCATCTCTGTCGCACCGCACTGCTTCCGTCTGGATTTGTAAATGGCATTATGTGCCTTGTACATGAGCCTGCCTGGGCTTTGGATTACTACCCAACAAAGTGGAGCGTGGGGTTGAGCCAGAGAGAGCTCTAAGCCCAAATGTCCTCTTATGTATGCTACTTGTTTGGCGGCAGTCTGGAACAGCCCGCGCTTAGAGATACTTAGTGGCTCTGCTGCTGCTATGCTGCTAAGCTACTGGGGTCGGAGGCCAAATCAGGATGATAGTTATCTCCTATATACATATGTACAAAGTTCAAGGATATAGGGGGGCAACATACATTGCAGCAGGTTGATTGGAATAAGTTTTCCTTTATTGCATGTAAGGTTCGATTCATTTATTTGAAGAGTGCACAAAAATATGTGCAACAACTAAGAAGCGGTGGTGTGAATCAAATACCCCATATATAATATATATATATATATATATAAGGCAACAAAGGCATACAACAAAAAAGCCCTGTATAAATCTGAATACCTCTGAAATCAGTCGCACAAACACACACTTGTGGCATCGCTCTAGAACCCTCCAACCGGACTCACATAGTTGCCCCAAATCGCTTGAGTCTAATGCGCAGCTTTCACTTTCGTTGGGCCGGCTGGTAGCCGGCAACTGGCATCAATAATAAAGCCATTTGGCTGCTAAACGTTCCGCTAAATGTTTGCCATAAACCGGCGCCAACGTCATAAAACTCAGTCAGCCCGCAACAGAAGCAGCACCAGCCCGCCAGGCAGCGGAACCAAGACCATAGACTTGCAGAGCAATCGAGGCAATGGCAAGAGGTGAGACAGTGACTAGAGATAGGAAGAGAGAGATAGAGGGAGATGGCGCAAGAGAGCGAGAGAAAGAGAGAGTGAGATAGTGCAGAGAGGAGCAAGTTCAAAAACCCCACGAGACGGAGACGTAGACGGAGACGACCGACGACCGACGACTCTTGCGACTATCATTGTGGTGTGGTGTGTTGCTATCTGGGTTTATTGTACTTTAAGCGTGCAGAGTTGCCAGGTCTAATTGCGGATCTGTGTGCGTGCAACACTGGCTGTGTGTGAGAGTGAGGTGATAGTGATGTGAATGATGATGATGATGATGTGTCCATGTCTATGTCTATGAAAATGCATCGCTAACAATGTCCACAGCAGATCTAATTGTTTGTCGTGATTCCACTGTACTCTCGTGTGTACGAATCTATCTGTGTGTGTGAGAGATTGACTATGTGTGTGTCTGTGTGTGTGTGTAAGTGCATCTCGTTCATGTGTGCTATAATTTTTTGACGCTTGAGTTAAATTTCAAAAAGCATCAACGTCTGCGTTCCAGCTCACAGCTCTCCGTCTCCATATGTTATCAACAGGGTATTTTAGGTATATGGGTACTTGCAATATCAACATACATACATATATGAATGGATATACCATATAGAGGATGCGCAATTTTTGCATACTTTTAGGAGCACAACAATTACAACTGACCCTCATTTAAGAGGCATCACATAGTCGAAACCCAAGGCGAAACATGGATACTTTGCTGCGTTTGTTAATGAGGAAGGAAATCGCTCTAATTGGATGTCAACAAACATATTAAACGCGAACCGACAGAACCGAGTCTGTGATACAAGTATTATTGCACTTGCTTTATCCCCCCATCTGTAATCCCCATCCCATCCCATTCCAGTACCCATCCGATTCCCCGTACCGATTGTGTGGGCAGTCGGCAGTCCGTTTCCGGAAACTTTTTCGCGATAAGTTAATTGTATCTGTCGTCTGTCGTCTGTCGCTGATGTCTCTCTCGCAAATTGCTCGCAAAATACAAACTTTAATTGAGAGAAATTGAGACTGCAATCGCGGATTGAGAGCACAGCCCAAGCCATAGGCAAAAGGCCGCTTATTGATATATCCGGAGTCCGGACCTGGCGGCGGCCTGCCATCCAAAAACGAGTTGCAGTCGAACCAAACACCAAACACCAAATGGTTGGGGGCAGAGAAATCATCACATTTCTCTGGGAGTTCATTCAACCTCGCCCCAGTGAACTTAGCTGAGGTTATTTTTACTTCCAAGCAACATTGCCTCTCCTCTCGTTCTGCGCTCCTCTTGCCCGATGGCTGTCTGCCTGCCTCATAGGCCAGGCCAACTGGTCGCAGTCGCAGCCAGCCGGAGCAACTGGTCTGGTCTGGCTTTGGACTCTCCCGGTCTTCAGTGTTCAGTGTTCAGTTTTCAGTCTCTGGTTTCTGGTGGCAGAGCAGATTTATAGGGCCTGTTGCTGCTTGGAGGCGGTGGCGCTGGTGGCGGCGGCCCATGTTTTGCTTGGCTGCTGTTTCTGGTTTGCTTCCTTATTGGGTGAAAATCGCGACAGCGCCATGGGGCACTCGCTTTTGATTGCAAACAGATTGATTTGTCATCTGGCTTGGCTCTCCCACTCCCACTCCCAACCAAAATCAGTCCCTAAACTCCCTCGTACTCGTACTTGTACTCGTACTCGTACTCTTATGGGGGGTTGCTTTTCAGTAATACACTCAGAATGCGGCACCTTTGTTATGCATCCGAGATTCTGTGCATTGATCTAATGGCCATTGACTGGCGGGCGCTGATAATTTATGAAATCAATAACAGAAACAGAAACTGAGCCGTTATAAGAGCGCGGACAAGGTTCATGCAGGCGAGATACGCACTTTGGGATACATTTGTATCTGAGGACGGCCGCTGCAAGTGGCAGCCGCGATAATTATAATCTGCGCGCCGCGACCGCTTGTCATATATGCAAATCGATGCTGAATTTCCACAGAAGGCGACGTTGTCGTCGTGGCTGGCCGGCGATTTCCATAGCTAAAGTTGGGACAGCGCCTCTGATTGATAGTAGAGAATCGGAGTTGTTGTATTTCTTGTTACCGGCTCTGTTTTCATAAATAATTTTGCGTAAGCTGCGCCAACACATGGTGAAAGATGCCAAGACCGCTTACGTGCCGGGCAGCACCAGAAGCAGCAGCATCAGCAGCAGCAGCATCAGCTTCAGCTGCTATAGATACATGAGAAGTATCTGCAAGATACGCGACGAGATCGAGAACTGGAGACGCTTCGGATGCGCAAGCAGGCCAATGACCGTTTGACCGCACTATGTAATGATCAGAAATCCAATCCATGTATTCCGCACATCCACATCCACATCCATATGCAGATTCTTATGCACTTTGATAAGTACTCGCCACTTTGGTATCATATTGGTGCCATTAACGGGTAATGCCCCTCGTAGCGGATGGCGGCACACTTACCTAATATCCTGGCCACCACTTTCATTGAGTTTCGGCAATTGCCGTTGGCTGAAAGACAGAAAGACAGAAACACCGAATGCGATTTGCATTCGTCGTCTACGTCAACGCCAGTGCGTCTGTTATGAACCAATCTAGCGACAGTTTACCATATTCAGTTCTCAGATAGAGATATTTAGCATATTCTCCAGTCATTACAAGCGAAATACGTGGACAGGCCGAACTGAGAACTGAGAATGTGGACTGGTGCTGGTGCTGGTGCTGCTACTGGAACGGGCACTGGGCCTGGGCCTGCCTCAGATGGCAATTCGGATGCTGCGGGTGTTTGGAAATCAAAGAAAAGTTCCATCACAGTCACGTTTATACGTATTTGATTAAATTCTTTGACCAAATCTGGAGTAAAAGTTCACGAAGTAATTTATACTGGTGCGCGAGGCGAGCACGTGGATCGCAACGACTGTTGCGGGATGTGGGAAATGGCTCCCAGATTGTCATTGGCATGATATTCTAGAATGTTCTCGGGGAGTATTGACTGTTAACAAGTGGAAGAAATTCGAAATATTTTATGAACAAAGAAAAATACAACAATTTTGAGATACATTAAAGAACGTATAATATTTTACTAAAATGTACAAATGCTGCATATATTTTCCCCTGGACAGGATTAATACTACGGATGAGAGCGGAACTATCAGAATTAAAAATACTATTATATAAATTAAATAATAAATAAATAGATAACAAAAATAATGGATTCATTTTAATTGGAATTGTATTACAAGGTAATGATATATTTATATATCTATATACATATGTATATTTATATATTTTTTTATCCTGATTCAATATAAATAGAAATGAAAAATCCTTCATAAAGAATACACTCAAAAGTTTTATCTGGACAAAAAAAAATTACTTAGGGTATATACATATTTAAAGTAAGTATCTCACATTGCTCCCAGTTTTGTTGACATATCTCTAGATACATCTTGGCTATCCAACAAAAGTTGCAGTCCGCCAGGTCCACCTGAACTATGTGGGTCAACTGGATCGACGACTAACAGTTAACTCTGCCAACTTTGTCCCGCATGGAGCTAATTACAAGTGCCAAGCAGTCAGGAGTAGAGCAGCCAGTTAGGTGGATTGGGGGGCCAAGTGGCAGTGCAGCAGTCGCCACGAGCAAGTCCCAGCCCAATAGCACGACTGCCGAGACTGTCAACACGAGGCAGGCAGGCAGCAACAACAACAACATCCACAACTCTAGGCACCAACAGTAACAAGTTTCTGGCATTGCAATTTATGAAAAACAAACAGAAAATTGGCAAGAAAAATTGCAGCATTGCATGGCCAAGTCCAAGAGCGACTAAAGTCAGCGGAAAATACTGTTAAATGTGCACAAAACCGAAGTACACAAGAAACAGGCAAACGTCGGAACATTGACCCAAATTTTAAAAAATTTTCCAAGACCGTTTTTTTCTTCTGTCCGTCAGTTTTTTTCGGAGGTTTGGGCCCTCGGCAAACATTGCATAAGCAGCAGCCGTCCAGGCTCCCCTCCAGGAAGAATTGAATTGATCGAATTACTAAGTAAAGGCGGGCGGTAGGGAAAGTGACTGATAGATGGAGGGGCACAGACTCCCGACTCCCCGAACTGACAGTTGTGCCAACAAATGTTGGCTGTGGCACGTGGCCGGGACAAAAGGTGCAAAGCGGAAAGGAAAATGAAAACCCAAACGATGCATAACGAATTCGATAAAAAGCAAAAACTGTTTGAAAAGTGAAAATGCAAAGCGGAAGCGCCAAAATACCGCGAGGATGGCTTGCATCCGGGGTAGCCCTGAAAGGTACCACACTCTGGGGCACAGGGATCCCAATCCCACGCCAGGTAAGGCAAATAGATTAACGGAACTGCACTGAATATTGACTTATAGAAGGACTAGCATTTGGCTGCCTAAGAAAAAACAGTTGTTCAGCGAATAAGAAACAGCAGGAATCTAAAAGGAATTGTTAGTGAGTCTTAATAGTCTCAGATCCCTCGGGTTCTAATAGAAGATCATTCTTCAAATGGGACATATTTTGGAGAGCCCCCCTTCTTCCCACCAAAGGCCCGTGCCAAAGGCTGGTGCCGATAATCTTACAGGATCGAGTGGCCTCAAGGTGATCCCAGCCAAAGGGCAGACCCAACCCGTGCAAAAGGGTTGGCAGCGCAGCTCGTGCCGCTTTTCAATCGAATCATTTGTGTTTGTGCCGGAAGTCCTTCTCTGAGTTTTTTACGTCGCTGTAATAAAACGAAAGGATTTATATTTCCTATTGTGCTGCAGATGACACATCTTGTAATCGGTCCGGTCCCGCCGTCTGTCGCCCTCAACAGCTGACTTGTTACACACGGGTCTGTGTCCCATGCCAATTTTAGGCTAAAAACTGGCAAATTCTGCCACATTTTCGAGAAGTTTTTTGTTGCCGATTATATCGTGTCTTCTGGATGGGCTGGAACTGCCTCTGGTGTCACATTTCGCGGAAGCATCCGTCGCCGTTGCCGCCGCCTGCTGACTCATGCCGAGCGTTTATCCTTTTTATGAGTTGGCAGTTGCGAACGGCTTAAGCCGTTTGAGTTGGCCCGGGCTTAGGCTACCACAAATGTCACGTAAAGTGGGCAGTGACCGTCGCGCCGCCAGCTCAAAGACCATTAATTTGGGACTTATGCCACATAAGGATATTAGCATTTTGGCAAGGATTCACTTGGTTCTGTTTGAGCAGCGGCGACAGTATAAATCCGGGGCTAGTATGTCTATTTGCCTGGCTACTTGTTTGGCTCGAGCACCGAGCCCGAGCTAAACGAATTTGGCACAGTCACGGCCAGGAGAGGGACATCAATTAGCCAAGACCCAAATGTGGGTGGAGCCTCCGGCTGCCTCTGCACCTCAGGATCGTAAGCCGGCAAGCGGGAGCACCAATAGGCGAGAAGGACTACCTGCCGAGGGTCACATATACTCATGCACAGGCGAAAGGTAGATGCGAACGCGTGAAGTAGGATCGCAGCACACACAGATGCAAAACGCCAAAAGGAAGATCGGGGAACACACGCACACACACATCGGCAAGAGAATAACGAGGGCACTCGATCGTGTCGCAGTTCGAGCGAACAGCTGTTTCTTGAATGAAATCCAAGTGGGTGCGAGCGTGTGTGTGCTGTGTGTGTGCTGCCTTCGTGCGAAGGTACGAAGAGCGATGCTACGCGGCTCTAGTTCTCCCTGTCTCCAGCTATCTCACCTGGTCACATGAATGAAAAAGACGAAATGCTCTCTGGCTGGCTCGCTCTCTCCGGCAAGCGATCTGCTAAGAGCACAAACTAAGAGCAACGCACCTGCCAGCTATCGCTCTCTTTTGCACTCGCTCTCCACTGCTGCCTGCCTCTGCTGCTGCTCGCTCTCTCCGTGCGCTGCTGCTGACGTCGTCGTCGTCGTCGTCGCCATCCGTCGAGCATTTAAGCTTACGACTCGACGAAAATCAAATCAAAATATCGACAACGTTCGAGAGTGCAAGATCATTCAGCTCCGGCAGTAATCGCAACAGTAAGAGCCCCAGGCAGCCACAAACAGCCGAAAAGTCCGCAGATTTTCCCGTATCGTTCAGTAAAAATAAAAGAATTCTTTTATCACAAATTGAAAAATTGTAAGATTTTTCAAACCAACTTTAAACGTGAAACACGCGTCGCTTCGACCTTTTTGCCCGCAAAAGCAACCAAATAAACTATACAAAAAGGCAGCCAGCCGCTTATTAATAAACAATAAAGACAATCCAACAAAAGTATTTAATGGATTTTAAGTGTCAGTGACTCTTCCACACAAAAACTATAGACCAACAAAAAAAAGAGCTAAAACACACACATGCGACGCTGTATAATCAGCCAAGAAACCCAGCGACAACTACAACAACAGCAGCCACTGTTGGTGATAATAAAAGAACTTACAACAACAGCGCAGTCAACGCCAAGAGAACCAGTATAAAGTTCAATATAAATGGTATATATGGTATATAAGCAGGCAACATAAGGTTGATTTAAATTAAACAAAGGAGGAGCACAGGCAGAAGCAGCAGAGACCACAGACCAGCAGAAACAACAAGACTTCGGTTTGTCATTCAAGTATTTTTGGTACACACACGGCATACAAATGGCAGCCTACTTGGATCCCACTGGCCAGTACTGAGCGCAGGAGGAGGAACAAGAGTCCACAGTCCAAAAGCCAAAACTTATCGAACAACTGCAAATCTGCAAAACTATATCACTCACCCTATATAAATACCAAGATATAACCATGGCTGCCTATCTGGATCCCACTGGTCAATACTGAAGAGGAAGGAAGAAGAGCCCGATCAAAGAGCTATCAAAAGATAGAGCTACAAAAATATTATCTATCACATTATCTAAATCGTTATATCAATCTCAAAATGTCGCTCGCTTTGGACCCCACTGGCACCTACTAAGCCACAACGTTTAAGAACCCAACCCTCCCTATCCAGCCAACAAATACCTGGCTAAAAAGTGAACACAGAAGACCGTTTCGGTGCGAAGAAAACCTATAGAAAATCAGACAAAATGCTGGATCCCACAGGAACCTACCGTCGCCCACGCGACACAAAAGACACACGCCAGAAACGGCGTCAGGACTGCCTAGATCCCACCGGGCAGTACTGAGGATCAACATCCTAACATCAAAACCAACCACAACCACAACCCCATACCGCCTTTGCCTTATTCAAATATTCTGGGCATGATTGGGGGCGCGCGCTGGTTACGCGTGCGTGGCCGCGAGGAGACTTCCAGCTGTCGGCGCCGGAGAAAGTACGGCCTTCGCGGAAGGATGTCCGGATCCACAGAACTTTGAACTTTTGTATTTATGTAGTTTTTTTTGTATAATTACCATAACTATTATATTAACTATTTATTATCATATTATTTAATATAAATATTGTTCATTGATGTTCACAACACACACACAAAACGGGACAACCGTATATCCTACCATATCACCCATATATGTTATATATAGTATATATACGATTCGAATCAAAATATATATTCATCGGTTATACTTGTATGTGTTGCTTCTAGATGGAAAAACTATGCAAAAAGTATTAAATTTAGTGTCATATTTCAAGAGCAAGTTTCATTTGTTTAAATTATTATTATTTATTATTTATTGCAAACAATATTTTTTGTTCATTTTTGCTACGTTTCTCATGCATTTTCTTGCTCAATTTTTGTTTTGAATATTTTGTACGTTACGTGTGAGAGTAAAGAAGAGGAGAGGAGAACAATATGAAGCACAAAATTTGTTTAGATCGTAAGCATATTAAGCTATTTATACATCTACACATTCGACAAGCATCCCAATACCAATCCCCCCATTCAGACACTCACAAACACCCATACAAATATAATATTAAAAGAAAATCATATTTAAAACTGAAAATTTCGAATGCATTTTTTATTGAAAGCCCATCCCAAACCCATGGCCGCTGCAGGTCCAGGTACGGTCGGGTCTCTGCCAGAGGCGTACAAAATTGTCGCATTAAATTAAAAGAGTTTCCAGGCCCACACTCTGTCTCTTTCTCTCTTTAGAGATCTAAACTGCTCTCTCTCTATCTCTATTTCTATCTCTATCTCTGTTTCTGTCTTGCTCTGGGGGCCCTGCCTTGGACAAATTGCTGCCGGGGGGCGCATAAAATATGATTTTCCAAACGGCCAGCGCATATTTGATGAATCTGTGGACATTAATTAATGTCACTGGGCGGTCGCTGCCGGCCGGCCGGGCTGGCTAAAATGATCAATAAAGATTGGGATTGGGTTTGGCAAAGCCAAGAGACTGATGAGAGAGTCTTCTGCTAACTACGGAAAATGCAATATGCTATATGCAGTGCTAATGCGGAAGTAAAAGTTCAATGTTCGTTTGTGCTCCACAAGTGATTAGGTCAATAATAGCACAGCAACAACACCAGCAAACAAGAACAACAACTACTGAGAACTGCAATGGCATTCTGAGAGCACACAGAGCAGCTGAGAGCAAGGCAGACAGAGAGAGCAAAAGCTCCACTTCGCTCTCTGTGCAGCTCAGCAAGTTTTTCCAGCAGGAAGTACACTCGAACACAACACACACACACAGAAAGAGAGAGAGAGGAAAACTTAAAGAGCAAGAGAGAGCCAGCCAGACGATACGCGGATATGCGAGCAGCATGCGCTATTAATAGACAGACACACACATTAGCTTAGCTTTTCAGTATGAAGTTCAGGGAAATCCACTCGTACTCGCACTCGGAGCCGCTCCGCTCGGCGGCTGTCAGCTGATCGCCAAGGTTGCTCTGCTGACGATGACGTCGCGTCGCCTAACGGCACGCTTTCCCAGGCAGCATTGAAAATGCAATTAAATGATCATCTCAATCGCCAGCGATCGCTTAAGATCGCTTACGATCGCTTGATTATCTCAGATCAGACAGATACTCGTAGATACATATGTATATTCCCAGGCCCACACGAGTGTTGACCCAGTTAACTTGTTGTTGGATATTCATTCATATCGCTTACAGCCACAGACAGACAGACAGACTCGAAGCGGCGGAGGCTCATAAGCAACCAAAAAGCGATTCGGCATAACCGCAAGCAGAACTTTCTAAGTGAAAGTTGGCTTGGGAGGAAGCTACTAGAAAATACTGGCACAGCCTGGACTGCGTCTGACGATCTGTCTGTGATTGTGACTCCGACTCCGACTCCGACTCTGGATCTCAGTCAGCCAGAGGCGGGACGGGATGACAGAAGACTCGACTCCCTGATCGTTTCGTTCGTCCCACCAGCCACGACACGGCTCGGCACTGGCCCCACACACTCTCTCACGTTATAACTTGACCTACATTTCTTCAAGACAATACGACAAAAAAGCAACAAAATACATACAAAACAATTTAATACTCACACTCACACACACATCCTAAGGCTGAGAAAAGAAAAAGCAAGAAATTTCCAACGGTACATGGGCTGGTGTGGTGTGTGCCTGGGACTGATTCAATGTTTATGAAGCGACAGGGCTTCACCACATTCACAGGCCTCTCTCTCCGAGTGGTTGTTGTATTTGGGGGCTTTCAAAAAATTATTATCGTAAAATTGATTTCATTGAAGTTGTGTCGAGTCGATCGAGTCTTCGTCATCGGCCTGACCAGAGCTTTTGTAGCGATATACATATATGTATATAAACAATATAAACATATATGTATGTCCATATGTTTGATTATATAGGTACATATGTGAGAGTATCTTCTTTTGGTACATTTCGTTTATGTATCTTGATAATTAGGCGAAAGGTGAATAAACTCATTGGCCGCTGCTGCTGCCCTGGGTTTAATTTACACATTTTGTAAAAGAAATCGACTCAGCGGACTGGACTGCAGCCCGTGGCTGGATGATACCGTATGGGAAACTGCTAGAAGATCACGGACAAATAGAAAGCGACAACGGATACCAAGTGTCTCTGAAGATTGTTTATACTTATATGTAATTAAAACTATAATGAAATTGATCAGGCAGATTACCAATCTTTTAAAATCCTGTGCAACATCAAATATTAAGTAAAGCTCAAAATCCATTTGAAGAATAAAGTCTATCAACGATAAGTCTTTCAAATTGAATAATGAATGTGGACAAATTTTAATACATTTTCTAAAGAATGTAATTTTTTAAGTTCATACATTTTTTTAAGGTCCTTGAAAGGGTTAGTGTATTGTGGTAATGGTATATTTTACTACCGATCTTAAAGGACTCTCCTCATCAGCTTTAAGGGCGAAAGTGTTCCTAAAGTATACACAAATTTGCTATAGAAATACTACTTACTTACTACTACTTAGATCTCAGATATAAGAGAGATCCGAGCTAAGTCCCAGATCCCTTTTCAATCAAATTCAATAATTGCATTCTAGTAAAATCCATGACCGACCAATAAAAGCTTTTCTTTTCCGCTGATGGTTTCCCTTGGACAAACAACAAATTCAACAACAACAATAACAACGGGTAAAACCGAAAGATAAACAACCAACGGCACTCTCACTGCTTTCGGGCAGCCCAAAGGTCAATGACATGTTCCCATTTTTCGGAAGGTAGTCTCCACAGCAGCATCTGGTGGATGGCTCTTCCTCGCTTACCGTTTGATCGTGGTGTTTTCAGAGTAAACATCCAGCAGCACCAATAAAGACGACAGCGACAGCGATAGCGATGGTGCCTCAAGAGCAATGGAACGGAGAGAAATAGAGGCGAAAACGAATTCAATTCACTTTCTATTCCAATGAAAAATCGCTCAAAGCTTTGGCGGCTCAAAGTCAACAACAGTAACAACGAAAGTGGTAGACCAACACACCAATACCAGCAGCCACTTTGCTCTTGGTCTTGGTTTTTGGTTGTGGCCTGGGCAGTCGTACAATCCATTGATCTTCAACAGCGTCGTCGTCGGAGTCTTCGTCGTCGTTGAAGTCGCTTTCAAGTGGGGTAAACAACGGAGCACGCCTCATTAATGGAGGCGGTGGGGACCAGCCCCAGCACTACCAGCAGTTCGTACAATTTGAAAGCGACTCCAAAACTAACGTTTCTTGTTGTGGTTGTTGTTTTGTTGTTGTTGTTGTTGTTGTTGTTGTGTGGCTTTAACGGTTTCCGTTTTTTGTGTGTTGGTTGTTTGTACAGGCAACATCCAATCCACAGCAGCAGCTGCCGCCACATTTGCTGTTCATTTGAATATCTAGTGAAAATTTCACCCAGACAAGTGCCTTTTGTTATATATTCAGTTTCAGTTTCAGTTTCAGTTTTGGTTTCATCTCCCGGCCAGCAGTTGGTAGTTGGTACCCTGAAAAATATGAGAGTTTCTCCTAATTTGCAAATATTTTTGTCGTAGGTTGTTGTTTTTCTCAATTTTTGGCAAAACCGTGAAAAAAAGAGAGAAGAAAAATAGTTGGCATATTTGGTTAGTTTGTTGTTGCCGCATAGTTTTCGAACGATTCACGTGCCAAATGTTACATTTCGGCTTAATATTCGATTAGTC
This sequence comes from Drosophila lowei, assembly GCA_008121275.1. Lineage (NCBI taxonomy): Eukaryota > Metazoa > Arthropoda > Insecta > Diptera > Drosophilidae > Drosophila > Drosophila lowei. The sequence continues at coordinate 30,920,724 of CM017777.1, read as the reverse complement.
ATTGATCGGTGGTCTTGATTCAGGCTCAACAGGGCGTATGCGCAATATTCGCGATAAATGGGTCGCCGCATAGATTGGCCATTAAGCGAGTGGCTGAAGGGGTTTTTTCCTTGTAGGCCTCTGGCTACGTTAAGCCTTTGAGACTTTGGCCAGCAGCCAAGTAAATGCAAGAACCCTACGGGCCAGGGACTTAATAGGCCAACAGGCCAAAAAATGCTCAAGAGGCACGTACAGCGACAGCGCCCGGCCTGATGACATAGCCCTAGCAATGGCGATGGCAGTGGAGTTGGATGGAAAAGCGCAAAATGAAAAGTGAAAAGTTTGCTTGCAATATGTGTGCGCAGGCAGCTCTCCACATTTATTGTCGACGCTGTCGACGTCTTGGATGTCTTGGACTTGGTTTTGCCAATTGCAAATTACGTGCCATAAAAGTAAACTAACTGACGTTGGTGTAGGCAAGCCCGACCCCCGTTCCAGTCTCGTCCCCTCTGTATTTCAGGCACTGTCTAAGCGAGTGGCCGAGCACCCACTCACGCCCCAACCGCCAACGGAACGCTCCCCGGTGCCCGGGCCAGACTCGAGTGCAAACTCGCACTTTCACGTCTAATGCCAAAACACGTTGCAATTTTCATTGCTTGGCACTGACTTTAGGCTTGTTGGCCAAGTCCAAGTTAACCAAATTGCGCAGCCTGGCCGGGACAGCCAGCCGCAAAAAAATATCTAAATGTTTGTGTACTTAGGTGCTTTGCTGCGACTGCGACTGAGACTGAGACTGGGACTGGGACTGAGGGCTGTCTCTGCTATCAGTGACGTCAGCCGCGAGGCACCTGTACAAACGCCACCGAATTGCGTAAGCAGCGCTGCCTCAGTCCCAGTCCCAGTTCCAGTCGCAGCATCAGCATCACGCTACCCGTTCCTCCCACTCGCTGAAAGATTGTGTAATAAGCACATGACAATTAATTAATAGCAGTCCAAACGCACGCGCCTACAGTTGAGACAGAAAAAAATAACCAAAAAAAATATCAGCCCGCCAAATCCAACAAAAATGGCTTTGAAAGATACAAAGTACTTGGTATTTGCGACAATTCAATTAAAAAACTATTATTACACATTAGTTTTCGACAGTTTGAAGCCCTTGAATGGGGTGTATCGAATTTGGGCAATCATTTGCTCATCTAGGGAGTGGAATTGCTAGCTAAAGGAACAGAGAATAACTTTAGTTTATTTACAAAATACTACTGGATCGTCGTCGTCCGATATTTCATTCATATCGGCGCGAGCGAGCAAAGCGAGGGAGCCGGGGGTTGGCGCACGTGCGAAGCGAGTCCGCCAGTACATATGTATGTATATATAAATTCGAATTATTAAATCTAATATAATTTTGTTGTTGTTCCATACCATTACAACTCTTTAAGAGCATTAACTCTTCGACGCGTTGAACATGTCAAAATCTTCATAATTATTTTATAGTATGTAAAATTATTAAAGTGTTTGGGCAAACCGACAACAACAAAAAATGGAAAAAAAACTTACTCCCAAGCTTGGAGCTCCCCAAGACGATAAACGAAACGTGAGCTGGCTGACACACACACACACACGATCACGCATACGCATTCAGAGTCACCCACACGGAGGCACTATTGGCTACCTGTGTATAAGTACACCTGTCAGGTGAGATGAGACTCTTGGCTGTTGTTGTTTTTTTTTTGGGTGTACTGCTTTTGGCCTGAAGCTGAAACCAATCCATCTAGCGCCTCTATCAGCATAACAATTAAGCTTAAAGGCTTTTTGCCTGGTGGCGGGTCCCGAAATGGGATTATTCACACTTGATTAGAGGCATGTGAAAATGTCTTTTTATCAAGAGTGGCGTACAACCTGCAGGCGCAGCTATCAAAATTCATTCAAAATTAACAACGAAGAGCAGCAGGCTACGGTGGCGCTACGTGACAATATTTTGGACACAAAAAAACACAGAGACCAAACATTTTCAAATGAAGAAAAGCCTAAGCTCTATGGCGTTCGTAGTCGGATTGTTGAAGAGGTGATTCGATCTATAAACAAACATATCTATGTTTAGGTTTGTCTATGTATCTGTATCTGTGTGTATCTATGTGGATTCGTGTAGAGCGAGCTTTCCATGCTTTTTTAGGTTGTCTTTTGTGGCCATAGCTCAAAAATATTTCCCACCTTAGCTGCATCAAAAATTGAATTCAAATAGGCGAAACAAATAAAAATAAAGCATAAATAAATACAAACACAGACAAAAAGAGAGGGAGAGAGAGAGATATTATATATATACATTAATAGAGAGGGACAGAAACAGCCGCAGATAGTGAGATTGAGAGAGAGAGCCAGCATAGCAACATACAAGAGACAACAAAAACAAAAAGTTCATTGAACTATTTGTGAGCTTTTTGGTAAGCAAGTTGTAGTGTGTGTGTGTGTGTGTGTGCAGCTCTTTGGTTTCTTTAGTTTTATTCGTGGATTATGGTATCATAGCGCACAGCTCTTCTTCTTCTTCGAAAGGTTTCCTCTGTTTCTCTTTTTCGAGGTGTCATGTGCCTCTTCTGGGCTTCGGATTTCTGTCTCTGTTTGCCGGACTTTACTCTGGGGCCCCCAAGCCGAAGACCGAAGTATGTAATGCAAGCTTTTAAAATGAAATTAAAATTGATAGCAACACACAATTGTGATTAATCATAACCGACATGGGAAGTAGCCCCCGGTTGGAGGCGAAAGGGTAGAGGAGACTCATATGTTTTTGGCCAAGTCATTGTCCAGTCGGGAATGCTCTGAGCGAGCCCAGATCAAGCCCATCAGCTTGGCTCGGACGAAACGAGCCTTAGCCAAAGCTCAGCCGCGACATTTAATTATCCATAAAAACCCAACAGCAAAGAGGCGCCGACCTTGAGATTAGCAAGTGAGAAGTCGACAAAAGCCACCCACCCTACCCTCCCAGTGTATAAATTTCAATTAAATTGTGAACAATACTCCAATTGGGACTGGGAGTAGTATTCCTATCACTCATTAAACGGGGCTAAAGTCGTCTGCTTGCTGGCATACAGAATGCACTTAATTAATTTCATTTGGTATCTCTTTTTTTGTTGTTCCTGTTGTAGTATTTCAAACGACTCATTATCCCATCCCCCATAGTCTTGGGACTATGCCAGACGACTCTCGAGACCGAGATGTGCACATTTTACTTATTGTTATTAGGTTTCTTTGTTGCACAGATTAGCACCAATTAATTACTTTATCGTATTTTAAGCGAAACAAGTATTTTACCTTGTTTATTGGTACCTCTTTCCCCCCAACTCTCCCAACTCTTTTTGGGATAATATACACGAAACCGGAATACTTATGACGTTACCCAGGTGAGATGGAGAGTACTTACAAATTGTTCTTTTGTCGATCACATTGATCTAGTTAGAACCCGAAAAGCTTGGAATTCAAATTATTTCGTTTGTTATAACATATATCAGATGTCAATAAAATCGTTGTGGAAATTTATTAGGGCCGGTCTCCCGACTTCGAGTTAACATTTCTCGGACCGAGAAAGTTTCCGAAAACGAAAATTGATTTTATCAAGGGCTCATCCTTCATCCTTTCGAAACGACAACTAACCTTAACCTATACCTTAATTCGAAGTCGAGAAACCGGCCATTAGTCTTAGTCCCTACGAAGGTTAAACAGTAAGCAAAGTGTAGGTCTGATGGGGCTCTGTGTTCTGTTTTCTGGACCTGATTCTACTCGTATAAGTAATAATTATACAAATTTCTAGGCTTGAACTTGTTTACTGATACAAGAGCCAGTTAGGCAGGCTTCAAATATTAAGTGACTTTCAATTAAAAAAATGTCTGGTAAACCTCAAAAATAAAGGTATAGGATGACGTTCACCCCCAGACATGAACGAATACATGTGGCTCATTAAAAGTTTGGCTTTTGCATAAGTAATATCCGATAACCATACGAATTGCTCAAAGGCGTTTAATGCACAAAATGCGACACATATGCCCCGCCCCACACCACCCCGCCCCACCAGGCCTGCCAGTGCCCCTGCAGTGCCTAACCATTACCACCTACGGCGAGTATCGTGCTCGCTGACAACATAAATAAATAATTAATAAATTAGAATGAGACGAAAAGCAGCGGAAAAAACAACAATAACGAGAGCGAGTTTACGCGACAGAGCTCGTGCCACACACTCGGTGTAAGCGTCAAAGCCAAAGCCAAAGCCAAGTTCAATATCAAATAACACGCGCTATGCTCGATCTCGAAGTCGGTCTCGATCTGGGGCTCGAGATCAGTCTCAATGAGCGGGAGAGAACCGGGGCTTTAGTTGTACAAACACTTACAAAAACGGCCTAGTCATAGTTGCACACAGAGACACATATTATGGAGAACAGGAAGCATTAAGAAGATAAAAATGCCATAGAAGGCGATGTGCAATAAATCAAAATTAGCAGCATACAACTTTGGGCCAGCAAGCACTTACACGCCCTTTGCTCTGTTACCAAACTCCTGCATCATCTATGTATGTACATATGTACCTCTCTCAATGAGTATCTATATAGTACTATATGCATCTCTCTCTCTCCTTCTCTATATACGTATCTTTATTTCCCTCTGTAAGTGCAGGTTGCAATCAATGCCGTAATAGCAATAACAACTTCCGTATTTCATGCGCTGTAATTTAGCTCAAGTAACAAAATGCAAAGCCAAACTAAATGTTGACGGTGACGCGACACGACGCTGCATTCAGACGAAATTGCAAACGGCAATCTCTGACAGCTGAAAACGGAAAAGTTTGGTCCGTAATCCGAATCAACTGTAGACTGCAGACTGCAGACTGCAGACAGAAGACTGCAGACAGCAGACTGCAGACTGCAGACAGCAATTCAATATTTGCTATTTTTGAGGCTGCAGATCCGATGCAGACCAGACCGATGTCTGCACTCGATGCACAGCCAGCGACTTGAGGATGGTGCGATTGGATTTGATTCGATATCATGTTTACACAGAAATTGACATAATTTGTTTATAAATGTTTAATGATCGGCTAGTGTGGGCGGATAAGCAAACAACAGGTCTAGACGCTGGTCTTGGTCTATTATCGTTTGGCTATTGGTTGCAATTGAGTAAATATAAAAAATATGAACGCACTTAGCAGACCCATACCCCATAGCCACCATAGCCAGCATAGCTAGAGCTGGGAATTGACAGACAAAATGCTAATTAGATATCAAAATGAGAAGAAACACACACTTGTGCACCGCCACCGCACCTCAGAGCAGCTGCCATAAATTAGAGTATTTAATGCACATAAGCCCAACACACCAAACCAAACAAGACACATGCAATTGTTCGACATCAGTTGAGCCAATTTATAAATAATATTAATTAATTGAGCACCGCCGACGAAATAATTATATTTATTTACAAGTTTAACTCGTTGGCAGCAGCAGTCGCTGTATAAAAAAAAAAAAAAAGAAAAGAAACCCCAACGCACATAAATAAAGTCTCATAAAATACGAGAATGAGACTCCAGCAATCGAGCGATCAGAACTGGATATGCATATCCTTGACTGTTTTTTTTCCTCCTCCCATATGGACTTTTTTTATTATAGAAATGTTGAAATTATCGTCTTGATTGCATAACACCCAAAATAATCATCGACGACGCGAAGAAGAAAGCAAATGCGCACCGGGAATGCTCAACCAGTAACAATTTTAATAAAGAAGGAAAAAATGAATTAACATATTTATACATTAAGTCGTCTTGATGAAAGCCACCATCAGAATGTTTGCATATAATTAAGGGATTTATGTACACAACATCATTAACATTCATAGTATAGATAATAACCACGGAGTATAGTATTTATAAAGAAATGTATTTTTAGGCATGGCATGGGATACCCCCCTCTCGAAAGACAATAGTTCTTGGGAATTGTAATGTTGAAATTACAGAGGTGAGGAATATGGTGTCCTTGGATTAAATGAAGATACGAAGTAATTGGTATATTTAGAAGTCTCCTGAAGGGTAAGGCTGACCATTATTCTTTGTGTTGGCTTTACAAATACAATTAGTTCAAGGATATGGAAAGATGCATATTTTAGGTAAGCTTTCAGATCTCAGGTATAGTTATGTATAGTAGATATCCCTATACGAATCTGTGCTTTTATTAGTTTATCCAAGCAGATATTTTAAGAGTGCTGCGCATACATTAGCTCACAAATTCGGCACACTTTTGCGCCAAGCTCGACCCGTTCTGGATTTCCCTTTCCAAAAAAAGCTGAATCCTCCTGTCCCCACCCCCCACTAGCAGCCAGAAACAGAACCGAATCGAACCCAACCCAGCCTGAGGCTGAGGCTGAGCCTGAGGTGACGCAAATGATGGAGCCATAAATTAAATACTCGTATGTGTATCATCGATGTCGATATCGATGCGATACGGACCGCCCATGTATATTACTCATTCACTCACCCAATCCATATACATACATATTCACATAAGTGCATTATTAAAACTTTCATGGAATTGAAAATGAAAATGTCAAATGCGAGTTCCGCTGACCGTTTGGCATAGGAATCGACAACAGACTCGTACTACAGTGCGTAGAATGGCAGGCAGGCAGGGAAGGGGAATGGGAATGGGAATGGGAGTAAACCGACTGTTGACTGTTGACCAAAGTCGAGTAGATTGGTCCGTTTGGCATATTGGCATATAGCAACAACCTATTACAATTATTATTACATATTAACATTTGTAGCATTCTTACATACTTAATACATTATTACAGTAATTTAATAACATGTTCTCATGGTCAACCTGCTGCTGCTGCTGCTTTGGCGGTGGCGGTGGCGGTGTTGGCCACTATCTGCTGGCTGCTGGAGTCTCCAGTTCTCAGTGGAGTGGTTGGCCCGACCAGAGGTACTCTTAGCTATTGACAGTATCGCTGGTGCATATTTTAAAGAGCCGCCAGCGATTACATTGTAACAAGAACCATGGCAATAATAGCAACAAACCGGCAACAACAACAACAACAAAAACTGCAACTGCAACTGCAGCAGGAGGTCATAATGAACGACACTTTACGGGCATTGGTTCCATTGATGGCTCGATGGGGTTTCGCTCCCCCGTCTTATGCCCCTCCCGTCCCCTCCCCTCCCCGCCCGGCACCCAGGCTATCGTTCCAGGCCATATGTATGAAAGATACAAACATCAAATATCACGATTTTCAGCTGTCAACCCAGCCCTACGCGGATACGGACATTTGATCTCGATGTTGGGGTTGGGATGTGAAAAAAGTGAAAATGCATCGTTCTAATTATAACACGTGATATCATCGGACGCGCATGATTTATGCACTAATGCACCAGACTCAGATCCGGCAGCAAGTGACTCCCCAAGCGACTCCGGCAACACCTGAATGGATTGGATTGGATTCGCATCTGCACCACCAGGGCTAGACCGAGCAGATCGGATCGGATCGGATCGGAGCTCTCAAGTTCAATGTGGAAACGGAAAATCCGAGCTGCCAGACAAGGCAAACCCTTGAAAATGGAAGCACCTATCTGCTCGAGGGTCTCCAACGTCCACATGATACGACACTGCTCGGCTCGGCTCTGGACACCAAAAACCACAAACCTCGCGATACACAATGAACGTGCAAATGTTTATGCAAATGCAGGGTCTGGTCTGGTCTGGCCTGGTCTCGTCGGCATTTGTATAAACAATTCCATTTCGCTTTTAATTTCTTTGCGCACAAATTTCGAGTGTCTGCTTTTGTCCGCTAAATTGGATCTACTCGTAGTATATGCGGTTTTTTATGAATCTGACCTTAGTCATGATCATGAAACGCTCGAATCTGTTCCACTGGGCTGCAATTAGGGCATGAATGGGGGATACTCAGTGCCAGTTACTACCCCCTGAAAAGCTACACTGGAAATTGGATAACAAGAGAGAGAAAGAGAAAGATTATAAAATTTGATATACAGTGGATATAGGATCACAATGGGTTCAGGTGGCAAGAGATGCCTCAGGGGCAGGTCCAACAAAAAGACTTCAAAAGTTCTTTAGCTGATATTCCAACACGGGACTGGGCTTCGTTCTTTCTACCGATTGACAGCGCTGACAGATGAACCCCCAAATAGACGACTATTGACACATTTGCCCCAAACAAGCTCTAAGTCAAGTTCAAAGTCAAACTAATTAACAACAATTTAACTAATCAATAATAACAGAGACATCCCTCGAGCAGCAGACGCCCGAAAAACATGAAACATGTTTGGTTTTTGGGTTTTTGGAATCGCTTTTGTTATGGTATGGTATGGTTTGGGCAGACACCACGACAAAAGCTTCCAGTGCAGGTGTCGGTGCCAGTGCCGGTGCCGGTGCCGGTGCCAGGGACTAGCCAAACTACTTACACTGACTACGCACACAATCTTAAATACTACACACCTGTACACAGTGTACACACATCTGTACACACATCACATAAATGCAAATAAATAATTAAAAGCAAATACAGCAGCAGCAGCAGGCCAGAGCAACAACAAATCAACGCAGACGGCAATATTTTGGCAGCGAACTTGTTTAATTTGCATAAAATCACACAGATACTACAAACGACTGCCCAGAAACCCCCCTTCCCCCCAACCCCCAAAAAGCAGGAGGGGAAGGAGCAGGAGGCCCACGCAGATGCAATTAAAAAGGCGCGCGCGTAGATCCAGTCAGCTGATGATGATCGGGGGGCACAGAACGGCCGGAGGAGGAGCAGCGAGTGTCTTGGGGCTGGAACAGAGGGTTGGAGCACCAGCGGGATGCACCATCGTAGCATCTGGTCGGAGAAGCAACTGGAGACGACCAACAGTCAGCAGTCACAGTGCGGGTTGTGGGTAAATTTAAATACATTTTTTATATGCACTTTGTGGACGTTTTTTCACTCGCTTATCTTATTATTGTTCGGAATTCAGGAATCGGAATCGGAATCGGAATTGAAATCTGAATCTGTTTTGTCGAAACTAGTTCGTCGCAGAATTAGTGCAGTATAAACTGTATATATATGTATACGAAAATATATAAATTTAAAGATATATGGCATATATGGTATACATATGTACGACTGCTAAAATTCGAGTTTATTTAGCGTGTTCTATTGAAAGGACAATAAACTCTCGGTAGAGCGTCAAGGTCAACCACATCGCATTAGAAGACGAGAGTCAATTCTAATACAGGTCGGTCTATAGACTCATATATAGTATGTGTATACTTATCTTGATTCTAATATTAGCCAAACTGGATCGATTTTGCTCGATTTTTGACAACTGATCATCATTGGCGGAGAATATTGTATAATACTGAAAGATGAAAACTTCACTGCAATAGACAGTTTATAATCAATAAATAATCATAATAACAGATTGCATTAAAAGTATTAGGAGTAGTAATATGCTTAGTACTATATATGTAGTTTATCCACCTCCTAGCAGATAGTGCACATGTCTCCTCTCAGTATCTACTAAAAATTCCTTACACCTAATTCTCTTAACCAAGTCTTTCAAGGGGTTCAGACTCTAACTTCTAGCTAGTCCTACCCAAGAAATCCCGGAATACTTTTATAATAAGAGACTAAAATATTTCTTAATTTTTATACGATTTATTTAAAACGCGGCAAAAGTAATTGTATAAGGTGTAAACTATTCAGAAAGAGTAAATACATAAGCGATTAAATAAATCTTTCGAAGTGTACTCGTATTTATTGGTTTAATAGGAAGTAGGAAGGATATATCTTCAAAATTTACCACATTCTACGATATGTGCTAATGCCTGAATATTCCTGTATCTTAAAACTCTCCCAGTGTAAAATAATTTCTGTATTAGCTTCCTTCTCAGTAAAAACAGAAATCGTAATCGTTTCATTTTTTTAATTTAAATTTAAAAACGATTTAACAGTAACAGGCAACTATTTTTGCAGTGCACTTTAATACATATATACAATATGCATATGTATATGTATAAATGAGATTTAAATTTTTGTTTTGTTGCCAGATATACATATGTTCATGTGTTCAATGCACCCGATCGGTCGAGTCGGAGTCTCGGAGTCTCGGAGTCGGTGTCGATGCTGCCTGCCAGTTCGAGTCGAGATCTGCGATGCAGTTTTGTTTACACTTGATTTTGTCGTATTTTTTGATTAAGTGCATGGCGCATAGCCACAGCCGTCTCTGTCTCTGTGTATCGGCGGGGTTGAACGAGTATATATGCAAGTGTATATACAATTTCATTATCTTCCTGCCGAAGTTCGGGGCAATCAAGCCAAGAATGTCACATTGAAAGAGGTCAATCACCAGAGATTGCGCCTTGGATGTCATTCATGTAATTGAAGACAATTTATTTTATTTGCTAACGATATTACGACTTTATTTAATTAACTCCCAAAGCAGGAAGCTGCCGACTAGTTGACAGAGCAGACTGTAAGTACGAATATATTGTACATATACGAGTATATATATGTATGTACGTATAAATATGAACCATATTCATGCATGTATTGTGGCGATATATCAGCATTATACCTATATATTGTAGGTATGGTAGGAGTATATACTTAAACAATGATTTGTATTTTGCATGACTGAGTCAGCCAAGCCAGGCCAGGGCAATCGGGCAGAAAAGTATGGGTTGCAAATAAAAAGCGCATAATAGGCGTTTAAATGCAATTTTCTCGGCAAAATGGTCAGATGAAATATCAAAAATTCGAATTATATGTTTTGCAGCATGTTGATTAGAATGAAATACAAGGATGTGTGTGTGTATGTGGAGGGGCAGAAGGACCGGCAGCAGATACAGATACAAAAAAAAAACAAACAAAAAAACGAATACGAACAAACCGCACAGAAGTCCTTTCCTGACCAACAGAAATATTTGGGTAGCATCCCCATCCGCCATCCTCCTTCCAGATCCAGAATGAGACAGACAAGTCCAGCTCAAAAGTCGGCCAGAGTCCGACTTCTTGTTCGTTTTCTCTCCCATTTTTGGGTTTTTTTTGGGATGGATGGATGGAACGCTGGTCAATAATTTTGTGAGGGTGCCGCCAAAAGCCAAAAGGGCAGCAGACGCGACGCTTCTCTAACTTTTTTTTATATTTTTCTGGTTCTTTGTTTGAAATAGATTATTGGCAATACATATGTATAAAATATTTATTTCGTCTGGCGTCTTGGTCGTGGGTTCAAGGATTTTTCATGGGTTCAGTGAACCAAGTGTCTCTCCCCCGGGCCGGAAATATCAAATTCGGTTTAATTATGGCGCAAGCAACTTATTAATATAAGTTTGATGAAAAGTGAAACACAATGGGCACACACGCAGATGTCATTCTCGCAGTCAGCCGGGTCTCTATCACACGGGGCGCACGGGGCACACGGGGAACACGGGGCACACGTGAAATCGTACTCGTAGTAGTAGTTGTTCCACTTCCATCCCCACCTTTGACAATCTACTGACAATCCCGAAATCAATATCCGCCTTGCGTAAGTGTGTGCTATAATGACTGGAGGCGTGGTCCCGAAAGGGGTAACTCCGAAAGGTAACCCGAGAACACCGACGACGAAAGTGAAGAAAGCAGAAGCTAGGCACGTGCCGCCCCTCCCCCCTCGACAGCTGCCGTCTCACAAAAAGGAAAGTGAACTACGACGCGTCTCTGGGATGTCAATAAGCCCCCCGAGATCCAGATTCAGATTGAGATCGGGGAATTTTGATGGAACGTTCTGATTGATCATGCGACAGGGGATATGGACCCGGATTCGGACTCGGTTTCGGCTTCTGCTTCTGCTGCTGCTGCGTGCCAAGGAATTCCTAAGAAAATGGCACAAAAAATCGCCGCTCTGGGCAGCACGCAAAAAAAGGGTGGAATACAATATAATAATAATAAGGAGCGCACACACACACACACACACAGCCAGATCAGATCGTATTATTTAATTTGGAACTGTGCCGAGGCGAAGGAGGTTTTTTTCTGCATTCTGTCCGGGAGTGGAGGCTGTGTATCAATGAATCGAAATGAAATGCGAATGCGAATGTCCCGATCGCGTGCGGCAACATTTTCACAGATTTCGAGAGGCTGGGTTCTGCGCCGGCTTTTTGCCCTGGATTCTGGATTCTGCGTTTTGATTTGTGTTTCGGTTGTTACCGGCTTTTGATCATGCCCCGTTTTTGGGCTTTTTTGTTTGTGTAATCTTGGGGGTTGTGTCTTCTGTTTAGGATATAAATGCGATATAAATACAGATGACTACTTGTTCTTAACCCCTGACTGACATTGGGGGTGAAGATAGTGCCCACTCCTTCACTCTGCTGGATGTTCTTTTTCTTCATAGTCTTCTGTGGAGTCCTGTTTCCTGTTTGGGCTGGGTCTGCATACATATCTGTTTTATAGCCATAACTCAAGGGTTAAGTTAAGAGGAGAATCTTTAACCCAAAACACAGTCAATTTAAATGCCTTTTCCAATATCTTTACTTGATGACGAATACGCATGCAAGTTCCACGAAAATCCCTGACATACCGCAAATAGTTTCGGGGCTTGACTCTCGGCCACTACTTCTTGGCTCGCATGCCAAATTGCAACTCAATTATAAATTGCAAAAAAAACACACAAAAAAACCAGACGGAGAAAACCGAAAACCAACACACAAAAAATCCCCAAGCAGTCAGTCACTGCAGTGTAAAATTGTAGTGCAGAGCGGAGGCAACGGGCAAAAACTGCTAATTTAACTGCTAGTTTCGCATACGGGCACATGCACGCTTGAAAACATCAATGAAAATGCCATGAAAATGCAGTTGGAGCGCTGGAAAATCCATGAAATGTGCGAGTACAGCGAAAACCTTCCGCGTTTGTGTAATGCAGGAAGATTTTGCATGATGTTTGCCTTTGTCTTTACCTCATTCACGGCGGCGGCAGCAGGTAGCTGGTACGATACGATACCCGACATCGCGATGCATCGGTGGGTAGATTCCCGTGAAATCAAAAAAATTGGGGGTGGCCAATGACAGGAGAGGACCAAAGAACTGTCTGGAAAATGCTGACATTTTCAACAAATTTCTCCTGCACAGCACTGAAGAAAAAAGCATACAATTAGCTTAAATATAATACTCATATTTCATATATTGTAATATATTATTTATTTATTATTTTAAATGTGAAGTTTTTCTTTTTTAAATATCAAGTAGTATCATTTTATTGCAGTGTATCGATGGAAATACAAAAGTAAACAGATCCGGTGCTCCAAGGAAAGAGAGAGAGCCCCATTTGAAAGAAAGCAAGTGAGAGCAGCAAAGTTGAACACATGACAGACCCCGCATCACAGCCAGAGACAGCCTACCAATCCCCATTCCCATCCGCTCCAGCTTCAGCTCCAGCAATAGCTCCAGCTCCCCAGATGCGCCTGCTCCTCCACCTCGTCCTCCCCTCCCACCTTTCTCGAGACAGCGTGCGAAAGTGAAATCGAACCTTTGCTGCCGGCGTTTGTGCTTTAAACAACAGCAACAGAAAAAGCAGCAGCAGCAGCAGTCGTCTCGGGCCAGGCCGGTTTCAAAGTTTACGAGGGGCGCGACTGAGCTGTGACTGGGGCGGAGGCTCAGGCAGGGGCGCGGGTGCGGGTGCGGGCTTTGGCTTTGCTTTTGGCCGGACAAGTGCGCCCTGGCCGAGAGCGGGTTCAATTAATAATAAACAAAAATACAAATTTGTAAAAGTTTCGCATTTATTTTTAAAGAGCGAGAGAGAGAGACGACAGTGGCCCGGCACTGAATGAAAATCCGTTTTGGCTTTAATTTTGGGCTTCGTGGCTGCATTTTGGCTCGGTCACTGAACTTTGTCCGACTGGACTTTCGTCACGAAAATCTTTTGCATACGTGAGCGGATGACGCGGAGGCCTGGCCCCCAGCCCCCACCCAATAATTACGCTGGCCCGCTAAGTGGTGGGTGGGTTGGATGAGTCGACGTCGACGGGATCGGGTTGCTTGTACTCGTACTCTCCATGACGTGGAAAATGGTTTAGGGACAGCTCTTGGACAGCTGCACACTGCATTAATTTGTGGCTAATTGTGGGACAAGAGCTGCCCTGGCAGCCCAGCCATTCCATTCAATTGGCAATGCAAATCAATTTTAAGATCTCAAGAAATATGCAGCTTTAATTAGTTAATAAGCGGCAGCTGACACCGTCGCGACACTAGATCTGGCTGTGCCGGTGGCTCTGGCTACCTCAAGATTCCTCAGACGCGCTGATAAAGTGGCGCTCCGCACTGGACTGGACTGGACCGCTTCGCACCACAAATGGGCGTCGGGCGCAATTAGCGCCATATATCAATTACTCTCTGCTCTGCTCTGCTCTACTCCATATTACGTATACGACGCGCGCACCGCTAGAGTGTTTTCATTATAAATCATTTATTCAAATTACATATTAGAGCAGCAGTCAGCAATTGGCGACTCCGACTGGTTGTGGTCAGCACTGATTGGGTTCCGTCTTCCGTCCCGGTCTTAGTACCATCAAGAGACTGGCCACGGCGCTGTCTTGGCCAGAGCCGAGCTCAACCTCAACTCTCAGCCACTGCTGGCGGGTTAGTGCGGCGTCCGTCGGGCCTTGCGAACAGCTGATCGATGTCTCGGTTATGGCTCTCGCTATGTCACGGCTCTGGCTGGTGATAATTTCTGACGCCTCTCAGTTGGCCAGACGGCCGTCTGGCGGCGATCTGAGAGTGTAGACATTATTTAAATCAATGGGATTTTTCAAAGAATTTCATTTAACGAATGCAAATTTCTAGTTCGAAATTGAGATGTTCCCTTTGGAAATTGATGATTGATTGTCACTAAATGGTTCAAACAAATTCAATATTCATATGACATCTCCATTTATACATAATTTTATTAAATATATTATTAAACAGGGGGAGACTTGATCATAATCTGGTTGAATACATACTATAGAACTATTTTGCATAATTAAACCATTTTAAAAATACATTGAATACCGGTTTATGCTTGGGTGCTAGGCAATGAAATCATTTTCAGCCTCATTTGTCATTATATTAATTCGTTGCTCCGCCTAACGATGGATCGGTCCACCGGTCGGATGGGGAGATACTCGACAGAATTGACTTCAAGTCAATGCACGCACCTTCTTAAGCCTAGTTTTGAAACCTAAATTGATCTAATAACCGTACACTGTGTGGTGCTTGTCATTTGTGCAAACTGTTAGACAACAATATATCTACCCGAGAAAGGATATTCCCGGCAGGAAGGTCTTGGGATATATCGCTCCGTGAGAGGACGGGTTCGGTTAATACCTATTATAGTTCTACAGGGACATAGTGGACACATTTTCTATAGTTCCATATTATTTTTAAAAATCTACTCGTTGATCTGCCGTTTTCAGTTCCAAATTTGTATACCCGATACTCAAAGAGTATAGGGATATAGTATTAGTTTTGTTGTAAATGAGTTTTGGCCGTGTTTGATCTGAATACAAAAAGTGTTCGTTCTGTTGATCATCTAAAGATAAATTCCAAAATTGTGCCATCATAAAACGTACAAAATATACACACACGTATCGTATAAAAAGGTTCCAGATTGTTTCTGTGCTTTGTCTGTTTATGCTATTTGACTAGTTTTCGGGCAATTCAATATTGATCCATGTTCGCTAAATGCGAGTTACAAAAGTCTTTTGTATCGTATTGAATGGTTCTGGTTTGGTTCTGATTTTCATTCGTTGTGTCATGACATTTCAACTTAACAACGAGCGAGGCTTGGATTATACATATATATGTATCTCAAATCATCAGTTACATTTGAGTTTTGCGCTTAAAAAATGGTCTAATACAACTTTAATAAACAATGCCAATTGTTATTCAATCGGATAAATCATATACAGCTAGAGGACAACTAATTACATAATTACACCCACAAGACTGAGGGACAAGTCTTCCAAGCCGCCATCCTTCCCATGGAATGTTCACCGGAATCAAATCAAAATTGGTTTCTTGCTTGATTCGTTTCGATCATCTTTTCGGGTCATAAGCAACACACACACATACAATATTTGAGCTGATGGAATAGGATCGCTTAAAAAGCATCGTTGAGCTCCACGACGGACAATCGGAATTCCGCAACGGGCGGTAGCTAGTGGGGGCGCGCCACCATGGACAATCCACCCTCCTCCTCCAATTTGGACAGGAACTTGACGACGCGATAGTTGGGCTCCGACTGACGGATCATGTCTATCATCGCGAGCAGCTTCTTGATGCCAATACTGACCCGCTTACCGGCCATATTCCGGGCAATGCTCTGCAGCTCCTCGTGACTAAACAGATCCGAATCTTCGAGCACGGCCATAACATGTTCGGGGCTGGACAGATTGGAGACGTGCAGGACAGAGGTGAAGGCCGGCAGCATTTCCATCTCCTCCAGAACTTCGCGTCGACTGGACGTGCATAAGATGAGCAGCTTGCGTCCCTTCGGCGGCTGCTTCTTAAGCAGCACCAGCAGGGCCTGCAGCGTGAGATTTGAGTAGCGGGGTCCAATGGATCCGTAGTCCAGCAGGCGTTCCACATTGTCGACCACAATACAGCTTAGAGTCGACCGGTAGGCATCGTCGAAGATCTTGCGTATGTGCAGGCACTTGGCGGACTCCGTGAAACCGACCATGTCCTCGGGAGAGCAGACCTTCACGAAGGGGAAGTCGCTCATCTTGGCCAGATTGGCGGCCAGCGCCGACTTGCCAGAGTTGGGGGCACCCTCAATGAGCACGGACACCAGGCCAGAGCTTTCCGTGGCCTTGGCCTGCTGCACGTAGAGCATGCCGTCCTCCAGCAGTTTGGAGACTGGCGGACCCCAGTTTGTAATGCCACGGGCCAGCATGTTCTCCAACATTTCCTGAGCAGTGCCAAATGCCGGCTTGATGTCGTTGTCCAGAGCGTGAATGAAGTCCGAGCGGGTGATCTTCAGTTTCTCCATGGCTTCCGGATCGACGTGCACTTTGGAGTCCGCCTTGATGAGGCGATTCATGGCCGTTGATTGGGCTGCGCGCACCAAACCCTCCAGTTCGGCGCCACTGAAGTTCTTTGTCCGAGACGCGATCTCGGTGTTGTCCACATCACTGGCAATCTTGTTGAAATCACGCATCCGTTTCGTGTGGATATTGAGGATCTGGACTCGACCCTGCTCGTTTGGCAGGCTAATTTCCATTTGGACCTCCAGGCGGCCGGGACGGAGCAGAGCCTCATCTATCATATCCCTGCGATTGGTCATGCCGATGACGAGGATGTTGTTTAGCTGCTCCACACCGTCGATCTTGGCCAGCAACTGGTTCACCACTGTGTCGTGGACCCCGCTATTGCCCGCCACAGAGCCACGCGCCTTGCAGATGGCATCGATCTCGTCGAAGATGATGATGTGGAGGCCGCTGTTGGGTCCCAGGCGCTTCTCCTCCTCTTCGGCATCGGCAAACAGCCGCCGGATGTTGGCCTCCGATTCGCCCACATATTTGTCAAGGATTTGAGGCCCGTTTACGATCTTGGGCTCTCGAGCATTCAGCATTGTGCCAATCTGTCTGGCCATCAGCGTCTTGCCAGTGCCAGGAGGTCCATAGAGGAGGATGCCCTTGACGTGCTTGATGCCCAGCTGCTCTACCAGCTCGGGAGGAAAGACGCGCGAGGCAAAGGCTCGTCGAAAGATGGCATTGAACTCGTTGTCCAGGCCGCCGATGCCCATCTTGCCAAAGTCCCAGTCCGGATTGATGATCGACTGCCTCACAATCTTGCCCTTGGACCTGCCCTGCAGATTCAGCACCGAGTTCTCGGCCTTCTCGAACTGCACGACCGTGTTGCCCAGGATGCGGCCGAAACGGACATTGCGTGACTTGGGCTCTTTGCCGTCGCCAACGGTTCGGGGGTCCACCGCCTCCAGCGTCTTGACCGCCAGGCCGAGGAATTTCTTGTCCTTGAACTGAAATACCAGTGACTGACCCACAGTCAGGGCCATTCCCGAGAACTGCATGATGAACTCCTTGGCCATTTCGTCCGAGTCGTAGGGCTCCTGGGTGGTGGTTTTCTTCTGCAGAAAGTCCGTCTCAAAGGAGACTTGGGTGATTATGTCCGAGCTGGCGTCGAAGCGGTACGGACGCACATCGATCTCCTGATTAATTGAAAGCGTCGCCCACTTGCGCTGCACCAGCGAGAAGCCCACATGATCACGTGGCAGCTCCGCGATCTTCTCCAGCGCGAAAATGTAGTGCTGTCCGGGTCCCGGCGAGATGTCCACATATCTGTTAATGAAAAAACAATGAAATTAGTTGTTGTTCTGCCTAGAGACGCCCACGTAGCGCAGCGCTGGCGTCAGATCGCAAAAGTAGAGGGAGACTGACTTTACTTCCGCGGTGAAATCGTTGATGTTCACGATGGCCTTATTGGTCAGCGACAGCTCGTCTGTGGGGCACTTGATGGCCTTCATTTTGTGTGCCATTTTGATCAGTATTTCTAAATGTTTGCTTCTCAAATCGACGCGATAAATATTTTTGCCAGCAATATTTTTTTTTTTCTGAGTCAGCAACAGCTGATGTCCAGTGTGACCGACCAAAATATACCATCTCATTTAAAAAATATACCGTAAATATTCTGACCAATTCAAGTTCTATTACATATATTCCTTGTTTTTTATATTCCGTTGAGTATTACTAGCTAGATAGAATCTTCAGCCATGCCCACATAATTTTATCCTATTGAAGAATAAATTTTCTACAAGATTAGCTACTATTAAGTACACCCATTTATTGTATTTTGAATAAAAAAAGGTTTTAGCGAAAAAGTTCAGCAAAACACAGTCGCAGAATTATGTTTTGAAGAACATTTTTGATGATTTCATTGGTATGTTGCTGCAGCAACATGTTTTGCAATGCATTTTTTACCTTTTCATTGGCCGAAAGCAAAAATCAAGTCGTTTCCGTTTCAAAACCGTTTAGTTACCGTTTCAAAACCGTTTAGTTACCAAAACCGTTTAGTTACCAAAACCGGTTCCGTTAATTTGCGCTATATTTAAACCTATGGAAAAGGGCACCCAACCACATGAAAAAATTAGTTTACATGGATATATTATATGTGGTGTATATCAAATACATATTAATCAATACCATTTTTAATACTAGTCCGTGGGGGTTCGTTAAACTGACCAACAGGGGAAGTACTGCTAAATATGCCTATCATGCTGTTTAGCGACTGTCCAAGATTTCGGCTATTAAAATGGTTCAGCCTGAATGGTATACCATCAAGGGCCAATTTTTGCCGAACATTATTCTGAATCTGCTTCAGCTCCTGAATATGAACATCACGTACATTTCTCGGTGGGTTCACCTTTTCAATGGTTGGAAAATGCAGTTCCAATCATCTCGATCCAAGTACAGTAATCAAAGTACACAATTTAAAAGTATGGAATGAGACTCATTGTTGCTACCGATTCATACCCGATTCAAAGAGAGCGAAAAAGAGAGCCTTAACCGATTTGAAGAGAGCAAAAAGAGCCAATAACCGTTTCGAAGAAAGCAGTTCGGCCATCGATACTATCGATTGGATGCTATTGGTGCGCGCCAAATACAAATTGTTTGAAAGTGAATGAGCGTAAAGGATTTAAATGCAATCTATTGAAAATTCAAAAAACCTGCGTATGGAAGTTTCTATACCATTTCTCCTTAAATATACCTTTGAAAATATGAAGATACTGTTTAAAGTCTGCGTTGGAATGGGAATCGACGGTGGACTGTCATCAAAGAGATAAACAGTTTTGGGCTTGGGCTGAGTGGATTCAATCTCATTGATCTGCTTGGGCGTGTCCTGTTTGGGTGCTTGAACCATTGGCTTCTTTTCATCGGACAACTTGTTCCGTTGATGCGATGTTCCAGCGGATGTTGAGTTGTTTCCCGCCTTGGTCTGCACCTTGTCCACGATTTCAGACATTAAAGAGTTTCATTTATCATCATTAAAGAGATTTACAGTCTTGCGCTTAATTGGGCTGGGATTAGCCTCGGTTTTCCTGTGAATTTGTGGGGGAACAGCTTCGTCGAATAGCCTTGGCTGCTGTTGCTGGAGCTCAGAGAGGCCTTCGATGCAATTGGCAAGCGAGCAGCTGTATTCCTGTGGCCTGTTCCTATTGGCAGCAGCTTCCCTTGGCTGGTCAGCAGGGGCTAAGATAGGAGCTGCAACGGCAGGAATCTGAAGCTTAGGTGGGGACACAACAGCTGGCAGCTAAGATTTTGAGGTCCCGCAAGATCTGGGCCACTCGCTGCTCGTTCTTGTTGAAAGCGTAGGCCAGTTTAACCTTTAAGTCAGCTCCTCAGTTTCATCGCGGCTGGGTACGCAAGTAGCCGAGCTGTCTGGTCCGACGTACACGGATCCCGATGCCTCTCGAGCTCTTGGACTGTTTAACCGGACTATACTCCGCTAAAAACTTGACTGCTGTTTCATCAACGGGATAGCCAGATGCTAGCAACTTCGCCATAAGAGCAGGAGTTGCCTCAGGAAATATATTGGTGGACTTCCGCTTTTCCATAACCATGTAGAATGCGTTTCAGTGTTGCCATCGGGCTTGACTTCTTCCGTGCTTATTTGTTTGGGTTTCGTTTCCTTGTCCGCGTACTTTGCAAAGGCGTTACCGGAAAAAAGAACTTTCTCATTCTGTCAATGGTCGAGAATTAGCCAAAAATGTGTCATACATTTGGTGGTACTTGGCCTTTTCATGCTGAAACTCTTCGGGCGAATCATCCTCTTCCGCTTTTGGCATACTGAGCAACTTGTCCTTCGTTCGTTGGGGACAAGCGGGCACCTTAAACTGGTGCCTTCGGACCTGGGGCCCTTGTAGAAGGCATTGTAGTAGTGGTAACCTGGCACACTTTTCCAGAGTCTTTTCGCTCCATCTTCATCCGCAGCTTGGTCGCGTTGCACCTCAAATGCAATATCCGGCAGGTTCTCTATTGTATTTTTAAAGTCTTTAAAAGGGAGTGCTTGAAGGCGTGCTTCCCTGCAAGGAGAATATCAGTATGCAGTGATTTTCAATTATTTTTGGCTATTCTTACTGCTTACTGCCTTCGTTCGCTCGGTGTGCGAGAATATCCAGAGCAGGGCCATGCGCCGCCCTGCAAAAAAAATATCGGACGAATTGCACGCACCATCGGCACAGTTTCCAGCCATCGCAGAGCAGGGCGTCCGATGCAAAGCTGTGGGAAGGTGGAGTAGGATATTGTTAGTTTAAGAATTTGGGCAGATATCGTGTCTTTCCACTCACCTTGTTGATGGGACACTGAAACTCTCCTGGCCGCTTGCAGCAGTCGGCCTCATCGTGGACATTGTCAGTTGTCAGGGGGTACCATCGCAGATCAGAGCCTTGTCGCTGCTCTCGGCTGACTGTCAGCTGAACTGATCCGCCGGGCAGTCCTTTCGTCACAGCGCCAGAAGGCGGATATACAGTGGTTGTTCATGTCACTTCTACCGCCACTTAAAATTATCTGGCCGGATAAACGCCGTAGTTCTCCTTGTCATCCAGTAGCATCAGATGCTTGGGGCACGAGCAGACGTCCTGAGTACTGCGTGTCACACCCCGCTGGCTATGCAGTTGTAGAAATAATTTGGGCGACTGTGAAGACACGTGTGATTGCGCAGCACTTTCGCATCCAGTGTCCACACGGCCCGGATGTCGGTGATCTGCGACAGACGCTGCAGCTCCGCGGAACGACGCTCTCCGTTGACAGTGATCCGCTCTAGTCCGGTCTTGTCGTCCAGTCAGTACACAAATCTCACTTAGGCGGCAAGGAGGCGAGCACATTTGTCCAGAGGATCCCCATATTCGTTGCTTATTTGTTCTTTCCATCGATTCGCTTGCCATGGGCATAGTAGATCATTTCGGACTGTTGGTCCAGGGCCAGCGCCACACGTTTATTGCCATCTACTCGGGCCCGAATGATGGCCTGATGGCTGCCGACATCTGTCGAGAAGAGCAGACGCCTCGCCTTCATGGCATTCACGGCAATGTTGCGAGGCTTCTGCGAGTTCGCCCAGTAAGCTAAAAGAGGCAACGTTTTAGAACACAGCTGAATAGGAGAGAGAGCTTCACCTGGGCACGGATATTCTTGCCGGACACCGACAGCGGCATATTCGGGCAGTCTGTCGTAGCTGGGGGGTTGCAGGGCACGTCCTTGGCCTTGGCTGGTAGTGGGCGGGAAAGGCGTGGCCCAACAGTCCCCGTTGTTGATCTTGCATGCATTTGCCCCTGTCGCCTTGATCACCAGCAGTGACGTTATGTACTTCATGCCCGAATGGACGAGGCTGCGGTTCTGGCCCGCAGGCCCCATTCCCCACGGCACGCGGTCGGTCTTTCCATCGCACCAGACGCCAGAACCCTGAAGACGCCGGTGTCCAGATGCCGTTTTCAGGCGAACAGGAATATGCTCGTTATATGCTCAATATCCTGGATCTAACTACAGGAAGACTATACTCGTATAATCTTTTAAGTTAACTATCTTTATTATTGCACTTGGCATTGTTGCGTTTGGCTATGAGCACGACATTTTCCAACGTGATATCCCGCGGGACATAGAACTTCAGAGACGCATCGAAGCCGTTGGCTCGCAGATGCTCAAGACGACCTTGATCCAAGACGCGCTTGCACTGGTAGCCGATCTGTTCGCGCTGCTCTCGGGTCAATCTTTGGGTGGGCGGCTCGCCGAGCTCCTCATGCGCCTCCGCCATGGCCTTGCGGCGCTCCCGACTGAGGCCCGTGCCGCAGACGGCCCAACTAACCATTTTGGTGATGATGGCGAACTCTCGGTGTCCAAGGCCGGCCGCCTGCAGCCAGGTCTGGCCGACGTAAGAGCGCCAGGAGCAGCGGTGATGGCAGCAGAGAGCAATAAGGATGTAATCCGTGGGAGCGGCTCCATGGGCCAGAACACAGCGCAACGTAAGATCCGTGGCCGCTCCGCAGAGGTGCTTGGACAAAGCGACATTGCGTTTGGTTTGCTCCAACTCCGGCAGCGCGGAAATCTTGAGGTCTCCTATGTCGGCGCGAATGCGCTGCACCAGCTCCTTGTTGGTAACCTTGTTGTCCTTTTTGTGGCGCAGCGACATACGATCGATTAGCACCACCTGCGAGTGGGACAGGCTCTGGGCTTCCAGAGCTGTGGCCAGGAAGAAGGCCAGCTGGCCCTTGCCGGCGCCAAACTCAATGAAGCTGGTGCTGTCGGTCAGCTGCTGGTCGTGCTCGAGGATGCCCAACAGAGCAGACGCCTGCACCAGATGCTTGCGCGACTCCTGGCCGTACTCCTCGTGGCCGAGTGGCTCCTCCAGGGAGGCGTGCTGCAAATGCAGATCTTCGATGCTGTTGCCAACGTGTTCTTCGTACAAAGCCCGTACTTTGTCTATTACGCTGTAGAACTCTGTATCCTCCAGCTCGTGGAGTCTCAACTTGCTGTTTATTTCGTCTTCCAGGGGATTTTTCAACTCCTCGCCGGCGTTTATATTCTTGACGATGTAGGGCAGCGTGCTGGCCTGGTCCCGGGCATTGCAGATTGTCAGGTGCTTCGCCAGCTTTCTCTTAAACACCGTGTGCTTTGGGTCTAAAGGACAGGGAATCCGCTCACCAGCCGCGTCCACGGCTTTGCTTTCTTCACTGGCAGGGGAATGAGCGCCGCAGAAGAGGCTTTCCTTGTTGGCTGCCATCTTGCAGTGGCGTTTCTTGCGCGGCACCCAGTAGGTGCACGTGGTAACTTCGTCCTTTTGGGTCATCTTGGGTTTCTTGGCAGCCATGCAACTCAGATTTTTTAAAGTAATTAAAAGTAACTAAAAAGTAAAAGTAAAAATTTAAAGTAACTCGTGCGGTTGAAGATAACGAGCAGTGTGACCGCGGATTTATCGAAAAGATATACCGTCCGAGCCTCAGAAATATACCAAAATATCACGTCTTATTTTAAAATTATACCGTAAATTACTTGTTTAATATCTTTTATTTCTAAAAGATTTTTTGTAATATGATTGATTCTTTTGCAAGTTTCAATCAGCCTTTTCAGGAAACTGGCTTGGGAATTTGTTTCGGTTATTTTATGGGGGCCGAATTTAATCTTTCCCAAATAACTTACGAATTCAGCCAAGCGATTGGTGAACGTTTTATTGGCATGGCAGAATGTATTGTTCAATACATCGAAACCATCGTTCATACTTTTTAAAAACATGGATGTAGCAATGGCTGCATCCTTGTCTTCAAAAGTACCACGATCAGCAAACATTTTAATGCCTGTGCTGACCGTATTTGAAAATATGTTGACCGCCAAATTGGTTTTCATGTAATCAAATCCTTTCGGATTGATGTGCTTTTCTGTTAGCCCAGGTGCCAAACGAAAAGAATTTAATGAATCGACTTCATACAACTTTTCGATAACTTTCCATGTCGCTTTTCCGACTGGTGTAATTATGTCATGTTTCAAGAAGTTATTTCTAACACTTGAATAGATGTACGAGGGACTGGCGGATTGATCAATCTTTCACGGTCTATTTTTTCAAGAGCCGCCGTGTTTACTGCTGCCTGATCGCAGACTATAGCGCGGACAGTGACCAATGGCTTGGGCGTATTTGTGATTTACATTTTTGTTAACAGTTAACAAAATAGCAATAATCACTGACCAGCCCTCTAACAAGGAATGTCAACATTCCAGTGGCTTGGGAGGAGTATGGTTCCTTATCGGAAATTCCGTCTCCCAGGTCTACGTAACCAATTGCTCGGTCAACATTGGCAAGATAACATATTTCTGGTTGGATGATCATTTCATCAAAAATTAGTGCACAATTTCTGTGACTCTGATCCATTTTTTGTACAAGTTTCTTCAACTTTTCAATGTGTTCGCCTTGAAAGCCAGGCTCAAATACTTGGAGCGGCAGCGAAAAAGTACATAGTTTTTCTTCATGAGCCCTGTTCGGGCTCGTTGATTTAAGTAAAGAAATTTCTTTCTCTAAATCATTTATTTTTTGTACATATTTTTTTCACTTTCTTCACTTTGGACAGTGAATGTGTGCAATTTTTCATGCAAATTTTTGATTTCCTCTTTTAGGGAAATATTTTCCTCATTTAGGGCTATACATTTCTTTTCCAGAAATTCATAGCCGGATTCTTGAGAAAAATATCTATCTATTTGATCAGCCTCAAAATTATCAATATTATCTATTGATAGATCGGCAGTTTTGTTTTCAATACCTTCTATTGAAACAATGCCTTTTAATTTTAATTTTGAAACACATTTGTGCAGGTTCGATATCATAGGAATGTGGATACCAAATTTGGTTACTCTAGCTCTTATAGTCTCTGAGAACTAGGCGCTCATAGGGACGGACAGACGGACAGACGGTAAAAACTAACTAGAAACTAACTTATTTAACTAACTTACCCAAATTTTCGGTTGGGAGACTTCCTGCTCGAAGCCTCCCGTTCAAAATACACTCCTCCTTGAAATGCTGGGGCGGATCCTTCGAGCGAATGCTGCAGGATGCCGCTGGAATGCAGACCTTCTCCGAGTTCCTCAAGAAGGAGTTCTCGGCGGAAAACATTTACTTTTGGACCGCCTGCGAGCGCTATCGCTTGCTCGAATCGGAGGCGGAGAGGGCCATTCAGTGCGGCGGCGGCAGTAATATGCCGCCGAAGCAGACTAAACCAATGAAGCCGCTGCCGCCCACGGCACAGGCGCACGCACAGGGACAGCTGGACGAGCTGACGAACAAGATGTTCAACGAGCTGCTGCAGAGCAAGGCGGAGGCGGAGGCCAGTGACAGGTCCAAGCCCCAGCCCAGCGATCTATGCTCCATGAAGTCCAACGAGGCGCCCTCGGAGAGCTCCTCCTCCCTGTTCGAGAGGATGCGGCGGCAGCAGCAGCGCGACAACATTCCTGGCAGCAAGCTGCCCAAACTGAAGAAGAAGTCAACAAGCAGTCAACATTCCGAGGAGACAACGGCCAATCCCTCCTCCTCCTCTGTAGTGGCGGCGGCAGCAGCAGATCCCAAGAAGCCCATCATTGCAAAGCTAAAGGCGGGCGTGAAGCTACAGGTGACCGAGCGAGTAGCTGAGCACCAAGGTGGGTAGCCGTAGCCCCCTGCAGTGCCCCTTGAACGAGAACCGCTAGACTAAACACTCCATTCCATTCTGATTTCACAGATGAACTACTCGAGGGTTTTGAAGCGGGCACAGCTGGCGCGCCTGGAGGATCTGCGGGGCACTGAGATCAACTTTGATCTGCCCGATTTCCTGAAGAACAAGGAGAATCTCAATGCAGCCGTCTCCAAGCTGCGCAAGGTGCGGGCCAACCTTAGTCCCGTCACCAGCAAGATCCCGCCCAGTCCCACAGAGATCCCGCAGCCGGCGCCACGCCTCTGGTCCTGAAATGCTTATGTACATATATATCTGCACTATTTATTGATACCCGAACTCTCTCTGTTGAATGAATGTCCACCACATGACTTACCATGACCATGAGCCTTCTATGTAATCTACAATAATTAGCAACCATAAGCCCTTAGCTTTAAACATTTTGTAGAAATATACAACAAACATATGCATATAAAACGTGGAAAATTGTTGTTTCTAGAGTCAGAATATTTGTATCTTCCACATGGATATGTGGAACAGTTTGGAACAAGCTTTCGTATATATTACTAATAGAGCACATATTTAATAGAAATATTTTGAAAATGCATGCCATAACGAGGCAAGTGTTGGCGCTTAAAAACAAAACTGAAACACATTTCCCATTAGCTATCCAAAGTTCACATTTTGAGTGTCCGTATATAAAAGCCCGTTGGCCGTTTGTGTAGCAAAAAGTTTAGAAAATAAACCCTCAAGCGATGGGAAAGCTAATGCTGAATTTTGCGATTCTAAGCCTGCTGCTTTTTCTGGCATCAGCAACCAGAAAGGAGTTGCTTGACCACCGAAAGAGCACTTTTGATAATTCAACTGTGATACTTCTCTACAGAGACCAAGCGACTATGGCAGCTGCAAGGAGAGACAGTTGCGATGGTATTACCATCCAACTTCCAACGCCTGCAAGCCCTATACGCTTTATACGAAGATATTGGGTTTTGTTCAAACAGAAACATCAAAAACAATTTAATTTCAATAATTTATAACCCAAATAAATACATTTTTTTAACAACTTTTCTCATTCTAAAATATGAAATAAATAATTAAAATTGGTATATTTTTCGCTCCCATCATTTCAAAAAGAAAGAATTCAAATGATGTTCAAATGAAAATTTTACGCAAGTTAAAATACGTGAATCGATTAACAATGTTTACCAATCGATTCGAAATGACGTGTTTCGCTTACATTTTCGCTTACATTCGCTAAGTTCGCTTACATTTACATTTGCGATACAACTAAGAAATATATATACCGAAAAAATATATAAATATACCATAAATATTCGATAGAACTGCGCGCCAAATAGAAATTGTTTGAAAGTAAATGAGCTGACAAGGTAAGAGAAAATAACGTTTATATGAAAACATTTCAGACATTAAAGACATTATCAGCTGGAAATGAAGTCCCGCATATGCCAAAATCTCTTTTTTTTGGGGCTTCCAGTTTCATGGACACGATGGAATTCCATGGACACGATGTGGGCCACGGTGCCAGACAGTGCCTGAACAACGGCCGGCAGACTCTGGACGGGCGTAGTCAGCACCACACTGACGGATTGATCCGGGTTGGCTGCGGCCGACAGTTGGGCCAGCTGCTGCAGCTGTCCTGCCGTGAAATTGGAGCACAGAATTGAATTCCCGTGCTTTTGTTGCTGTGGTTGTTGCTGCTGAACTGAATTTATTTGTTGTATTAAACCTGGTGCCCCACTGACGCTCACTCCGCTGACGGGATGCTGACCAGGGACCTGCGGATCTGCGCCCATGCTCGCCACCGTTGGCGGATATCCACAATTGAAATTAAAATTAAACGACATTTTCACAAAATTCACAAACGACAATGAATTGGCACCATGTTTTTAGCCATGTAAATGTATGTGTATGTAAGCGGCACAAAATGGCGATCGGAAGAAGGAAGAGAAGGAAAGGAGAAAGAAGAAGCAAACGAAGAAAACGAAGCATGCAAACGAAGCTTTGAGGTTATTGTGACGTGACGTGACATTATTGTATTTTGAATTGAATCGCGATGCACAAATATTTGTTGCCGTTCTGCCGCACTTTGTCGGAGCAGCAGCTCCGCAATGCAATACTCTCCTTAACGCGGGACAGTCAATCAGAACTCCTCAACGTTGGAAAAATGTCTATGTTATACAACCTTCGTCACTTTGAAACAGATCCCTTCGTTATAATTATGGACGAATTCCATGCGAAGTGGGAGTGGAACGGGAAATGGAAGGTGCTGGCCATCGCAGGGTTCAACCTCGATGGCTCAAATTTTCATTACCTACACATGAAGCTGGTTAGTAAAACATTCATATATTCATATATATTCTTATAATTAATTATTATATATTCTTTTATCCACAGTCCTTGATTGAAAATAAGGTCATGGGGAAAGAGGAGATCAATGACAGCCTCGCCATGGTCCTGCATTCGGTGCGCGTGCATGGGTACTCCAGCCGTCTGATGTGCATCATATCAGACGGTTGCCCCGCCAATTTGCTGGGGAAAGTAAGTGTTGTGGTAATTCGATATGTTTAGGTTTTTAATCCATTTATCATGGATTTCACCCATCCTCGGAATAGCGAACGAAAAAAAAAGATCAGAGGTAAGATATTTATTTATTTTATTATATTATTATATATTATTTATTTTTTTCTTTAATTATTTTTAATTATAATTTGTATATTTTCAGATGCCTCAGGCCATATTTTTTGTCAATGGAGGACGTGGGAGACGCGGTGCCCGTGGACGCGGTGCCCACGCTGCCTACGCCTAAGGTGGAAGAGGTGGAGGTGGAGGGCGTGCCCGCGGCGCCCAAGGACGCGGAATCCCTGGAGGCGGCAACGCTGGGGGACGACGCGGAGACGTACCTATCAATAGGCGTATGCGTAGGGCCATTGCGTCCATCGTACGAGCCGTCGGGCGCCAAGCTGCCCCAGAAGCGTCCCCATAAGCTGACCCCCCACACTGCACTTGTGCAATGTGTCCTATTTACAATATATATGTATGTATATGTAAAAGAAAATCACAATAAATAAATATTCACACTAATTACATTTTAATCTTCTTATTTGGGACGGGTGAAGGCCTGGCTTGGGTATGGCCAGGGCCTGTAGGGGAAGAGAAGGGGTTGGTTCTCTACGGAAATAGAGAGCCAACGCTGACCAGGCTGTACATAACGGTTAACAGCTTGATGGTCAGAGGGGGGAGGGGACGCGGTTTCGTGGCATCGCAACAGACTCTGTGGCTCGACGTTAATTGTAAATGCGAATAAGGTGGGAAGCACAGAACAACCGTGGAAGCGTCTTAGCCCACTTAAGCCCCCTTTATTTTAATAATTTTAATTAATTTAATAATTAATTTATTTGAATATTGCCATTGAATTACCATTTACAAGCCATTTAATTCCATTTTTATTGAAATTGCAAAATATTGGCAAATGCAACCGTGCACTTGTATGTCGATATTAGGTTCTATCGGATTCCGATGTCTTCTATTCAAAACCCAACAGACCAACGAAGCGAGAAGGCGAAAAAACGCTTAAACGCAAAAATAAAAAAGGGGAACAAGGTAAGTTTATTAAATATTATATTATATTAAATATTATATTATAATATATTATTATATATATTTTGTATACTTTCAGATGCCTCAGATATATATCGTCAATGGTGCCCGTGGACGCGGTGCCAACGGTGGGCGTGGACGTGATGGACGCCAACCAGGACGTATGCGGCGAGCCATAGCGGCAATGGCTCGCGAAGCGGCCCGTGCTGCCCCGGCCCGTGCAGCTTCATGCCACCGGGACGTGCTGCCTTCTGTATTCCGCTATACGTACAACGAACTTGGAGTTATTCTGTCACTGTGCGGATCCACTGTTGTGAATATTGAAATACGATCTGCTGATGTACCGGAACGAATTGTAGAACTCATAGAAAAGTACTGCATTAACCTCGAATCTGCCTTAATCGAGGTTGAAAATGGAAATTTTTGTACGCGATCAAACGTGTTTTAAACATGAAAGGGATACAACGTCTTAACCTTGCTTTGTTTCCGTTATCGCGGATCGGATCTGCTTCAGTACGTAAATCCATACTGCAAAAGAATTGTGTTTACAGGGAATTACTATGGACCAGGGTAAGACTTTACAACTACTTAATAAGCGAATAATTTCCTTGACAAGGTGCTTTACATTTTTCCAGTTGAAAATTTAAGGCAACTGATTAATTTGGAAAAACTAACAGTGAAATCTGGCGAATTTAAAAATATTTTTAAAAATATTTAAAAATCCAGCGGCAGCTGGATGCTGCATTCATTGCTCATTGAATAAATAAAGAATTATTTAAATATATAAAACTATTGACTTCTTCTTATTTGGGAACCCCGAAGGCCCTGGCTTGGGTATGGCCAGGGCCTGTAGGAAGAGAAGGGGTTGGTTCTCTATGGAAATAGAGAGCCAACGCTGACCAGGCTGTACATAACGGTTAACAGCTTGATGGTCAGAGGGGGGAGGGGACGCGGTTTCGTGGCATCGCAACAGACTCTGTGGCTCGACGTTAATTGTACATGCGAATAAGGTGGGAAGCACAGAATAACCGTGGAAGCGTCTTAGCCCAACTTAAGCCCCCTTTATTTTAATAATTTTAATTTATTTTAATATTGCCATTGAATTACCATTTACAAGCCATTTAATTCCATTTTTATTGAAATTGCAAAACATTGGCAAATGCAACCGTGCACTTGTATGTCGATATTAGGTTCTATCGGATTCCGATGTCTTCTATTCAAAACCAACAGACAACGAAGCGAGAAGGCGAAAAATTAAAAACGCAAAAATAAAAATTAAACAAGGTAAGTTTATTTATTTATTAAATATATATTTTATTTATTTATTTTTGAATAATTTCAGATGCCCCAGGACATATTTATTGTTAACGGTGGCCGTGGACGCGGTGCCAACGGTGGGCGTGGACGCCAACCAGGACCCTTAAACAGGCGTATGCGGCGAGCCATAGCGGCGATCGCTCGCGAAGCGGTCCGTGCTGCCCCACCGGCAGCCGCTGGATGCTGGTTTCATTGTTCATTAAAGAAAGAATAAAAATAAAGAAAAATATAAATATATAAAACTATTCACTTAAATGACTTCTTCTTATTTGGGACGGGTGAAGGCCCTGGCTTGGTATGGCCAGGGCCTGTAGGGAAAGGGAAGGGGAAGTGGTTGGTTCTCTATGGGAATAGAGAACGACGCTGACCGGGCTGTACATAACGGTTAACTGCTAGATGGTCAGAGGGGGGAGGGGGACGCGGTTTCGTGGCATCGCAACAGACGTTAACTGTAAATGCGAATAAGGTGGGAAGCACAGAATAACCGTGGAAGCGTCTTAACCCACTTAAGCCCCCTTTATTTTAATAACCATTGCCATTGAATAACCATTTACAAGCCATTTAATTCCATTTTTATTGAAATTGCAAAATATTGGCAAATGCAACCGTGCACTTGTATGTCGATATTAGGTTCTATCGGATTCCGATGTCTTCTATTCAAAACCCAACAGACCAACGAAGCGAGAAGGCGAAAAAATTAAAAACGCAAAAATAAAAATTAAACAAGGTAAGTTTATTAAATATTATATTATATTAAATATTATATTATAAATATTATTATATATTATTATATATATTTTGTATACTTTCAGATGCCTCAGATATATATCGTCAATGGTGCCCGTGGACGCGGTGCCAACGGTGGGCGTGGACGTGATGGACGCCAACCAGGACGTATGCGGCGAGCCATAGCGGCAATGGCTCGCGAAGCGGCCCGTGCTGCCCAGGCCCGTGCAGCTTCACTCCCACCGGGACGTGCTGCCTTCTGTATTCCGCTATACGTACAACGAACTTGGAGTTATTCTGTCACTGTGCGGATCCACTGTTGTGAATATTGAAATACGATCTGCTGATGTACCGGAACGAATTGTAGAACTCATAGAAAAGTACTGCATTAACCTCGAATCTGCCTTAATCGAGGTTGAAAATGGAAATTTCAACGCGATCAAACGTGTTTTAAACATGAAAGGGATACAACGTCTTAGCTTGCTTTGTTTCCGTTATCGCGGATCGGATCTGCTTCAGTACGTAAATCCATACTGCAAAGAATTGTGTTTACAGGGAATTACTATGGACCAGGGTAAGACTTACAACTACTTAATAAGCGAATAATTTCCTTGACAAGTGCTTTACATTTTTTCCAGTTGAAAATTTAAGGCAACTGATTAATTTGGAAAAACTAACAGTGAAATCTGGCGAATTTAAAAATATTTTTAAAAATATTTAAAAATCCAGCGGCAGCTGGATGCTGCATTCATTGCTCATTGAATAAATAAAGAATTATTTAAATATATAAAACTATTGACTTCTTCTTATTTGGGAAGGGTGAAGGCCCTGGCTTGGGTATGGCCAGGGCCTGTAGGGGAAGAGAAGGGGTTGGTTCTCTATGGAAATAGAGAGCCAACGCTGACCAGGCTGTACATAACGGTTAACAGCTTGATGGTCAGAGGGGGGAGGGGACGCGGTTTCGTGGCATCGCAACAGACTCTGTGGCTCGACGTTAATTGTACATGCGAATAAGGTGGGAAGCACAGAATAACCGTGGAAGCGTCTTAGCCCACTTAAGCCCCCTTTATTTTAATAATTTTAATTTATTTTAATATTGCCATTGAATTACCATTTACAAGCCATTTAATTCCATTTTTATTGAAATTGCAAAACATTGGCAAATGCAACCGTGCACTTGTATGTCGATATTAGGTTCTATCGGATTCCGATGTCTTCTATTCAAAACCAACAGACAACGAAGCGAGAAGGCGAAAAATTAAAAACGCAAAAATAAAAATTAAACAAGGTAAGTTTATTTATTTATTAAATATATATTTTATTTATTTATTTTTGAATAATTTCAGATGCCCCAGGACATATTTATTGTTAACGGTGGCCGTGGACGCGGTGCCAACGGTGGGCGTGGACGCCAACCAGGACCCTTAAACAGGCGTATGCGGCGAGCCATAGCGGCGATCGCTCGCGAAGCGGTCCGTGCTGCCCCACCGGCAGCCGCTGGATGCTGGTTTCATTGTTCATTAAAGAAAGAATAAAAATAAAGAAAAATATAAATATATAAAACTATTCACTTAAATGACTTCTTCTTATTTGGGATTTAGGTGAAGGCCCTGGCTTGGTATGGCCAGGGCCTGTAGGGAAAGGGAAGGGGAAGTGGTTGGTTCTCTATGGGAATAGAGAACGACGCTGACCGGGCTGTACATAACGGTTAACTGCTAGATGGTCAGAGGGGGGAGGGGGACGCGGTTTCGTGGCATCGCAACAGACGTTAACTGTAAATGCGAATAAGGTGGGAAGCACAGAATAACCGTGGAAGCGTCTTAACCCACATTAAGCCCCTTTATTTTAATAACCATTGCCATTGAATAACCATTTTACAAGCCATTTAATTCCATTTTTATTGAAATTGCAAAATATTGGCAAAATGCAACCGTGCACTTGTATGTCGATATTAGGTTCTATCGGATTCCGATGTCATTCAAAACCAACAGTCAACAAGTCAACCAAGACGCAAACCAAGACGCAAGAAAAAAAAAAAATCAAAAAACAAACGCAAAACAAAGGTAAGTTTATTATTATTTATAATTTATAATAATAATAATAATTTATTATAATTTCAGATGCCACAGGATATCTTCATTGTTAACGATGGACGCGGTGCCAACGGTGCCGGTGCCCACGGACGCGGGGCCAACGGTGCCCGAGGACGCGGGCCAACGGTGCCCGAGGACGCGGGGCCAACGGTGATCCAGGACTAAACAGGCGTATGCGGCGAGCAATCGCTGCAATCCCTCGAGAGGCGGTCCGTGCCCCACCGGCCGAAGCTGCCCCGCCAGCAGCAGATGCCTCAGCTGCCCCAGCTGGACCAGGAGCTGCCGAATGCACATGTAACACTTGCCCAATCCACTCAGAATAAATAAATATTCACTTAAATTTTAATCTTTTTATTTGGGACGGGTGAAGGCCCTGGCTTGGGTATGGCCAGGGCCTAAGGGGAAAACCGGTATGGTATGGTTCCAGAGAACGACGCTGACCAGGCTGTACATAACTGTTAACAGCTTGATGGTCAGAGGGGAAATACGCGGTTTCGTGGCATCGCAACAGACTCTGTGGCTCGACTGCTTGTGGGTCAGAGGGGAGAGGGGACGCGGGTTTCGTTGTTTCCGGATCGCAGCTGCAGACTCTGTGGCTCGACTTTTACTGTAAATGCGAAGAAGGTGGAAAGCACGGAATAGCCGTGGAAGCGTCTTTTACTTAAGTCCCCTTTATTTTAATAATTTTAATTTATTTTAATATTGCCATTGAATTACCATTTACAAGCCATTTAATTCCATTTTTATTGAAATTGCAAAATATTGGCAAATGCAACCTTGCACTTGTATGTCGATATTAGGTTCTATCGGATTCCGATGATTGGAATTCAAAACCCAACAGACAACAAGTCAACCAGACGCAAAGACGCAAACCAAGAAAAAAATTAAAAAAATCAAAAAACCCAAAGTAAGTTTATTTATTTATAATTTATAATAAATAATTATAATTTATATTTTTTCAGATGCCACAGGATATCTTTATTGTTAACGCGGGGCCAACGGTGCCCCTGGGGCAGGACTAAACAGGCGTATGCGGCGAGCAATCGCTGCAATCGTCCGTGAGGCGGTCCGTGCCCCACCTGCTGCCCCGGCCGAAGCTGCCCCGCCAGCAGCAGATGCCCCAGCTGCACCTGCCCCAGCTGGACCAGGACCAGGAGCTGCCGACCCAGAAGCACTTGAATGCACTTGTGTAATGTGCCCTATTCACACTTAAAAGAAAATCACAATAAATTAATATTCACAAATTACATTTTAATCTTCTTATTTGGGACGGGGAAGGGAAGGGGTTCTCTATGGGAATAGAGAACGACGCTGACCGGGCTGTACCTAACGGTAAACAGCTTTATGGTCAGAGGGGAGGGGACGCGGTTTCGTGGCATCGCAACAGACTCTGTGGCTCGACGTTAATTGTAAATGCGAATAAGGTGGGAAACACAGAACAACCGTGGAAGCGTCTTAGCCCACTAAAGCCCCCTTTATTTAAATAGTTCAACGATTGATTTAAATGGGGAATTTATTTGATTGTATTGCCTTGAATTTCATGCCATCTTTCCTCTGAACTTTTAAAAACCCACGATATTTTCACCTGAACTGCGCTAAAATATTTAAATTTTCAACCGGTGGAAAATTGAAATGTCGATTATAATAGGTTAATCGTTCTCCGTCATGGATTGGTTCAAAACCATATTCCTCGAAGCGATATTCCGCCGAATATTATTAGCTATATAGAACATTTAGCCCTGCCCACATAATTATATCCGATTAATTAAACAAGTAGTGGGGCGGATCGAAGCTCAATTCTCCAACGACGAAATTGTTGAGCCAGTGAACCTCCTAGTAGCCATCGCAAGAAATGAAAACCGTTGTGTTTCGTGGTAGGTCGAGCGTTAGATCGGCCGTCTGAAACGGGGTGAAAACGTAAAACTTATGAGCGCCGTGTGGATCGCGGAGATCTTCCGAGCGGAGTTAACCGAACCGGCAAATTGGCCAACCACGGAGTACCCACCGGTGCGCGTGGATTACCTGCGAGCCATTGCAGCGGAGGTGACAGACTTGAAGTTACTGGTTGAACGTGTCTGCTCTTATCCGGCGACACCCTTAACCACATTGCACCGACTGAATAGCATGGGCCTGGAGCTATCCGGCATTGCCATAATAGCTATGGTGACCCAAATCATAGAGCATCTGCCGATAGAAGGTCGTCACTATTCCGAGGAAGTCCATGTTGATTTATGGCAATAGTCGAGTCTCCGAGATGGATACTCCCAAACCGGATGGAGTCAACCCCGGATAGGCGCTTATCCTATCCTTACAAATCGGTCCACCAAAATTTATACAGAAAATATATATTTCCAAAATATAATTCTAGTATTAGTAGTTAGGCTAAGAAATATAGCGATGCTATGCGTTGCTAATTAACGCACATTTGGCGTCTCTGCAGCTTACCACTCCCCGCTCCAATCAAATATATCTATGGGCAGAGATCTTGGAGCCACCTATGCCAAGGACTTGTGACGCTCAAGACCATTACATCAAATTGCCTGGCAGAACCGAATGTCCCTGGACGATATCGACGTCCTTAATACCAGATATATCTGCAGCAATAAATCAAATACAATTGACAATTGCACATTGCACGCACAAAATTTCACAGGCACGCAAAATTTTCACCCTGCACGCCAGAAATGCACTCAAAGGACGCAAAATTGCAAAAAACACACAAAAATTAAAATAAAAAAATAAAAATAAAAACATAAAATTTTGCGCAAAAATTGCGTCCAATTGAAAAAAATAACTTTAACTTACCAGCTGTTAAGCATTGTCACTGTTTTTAACACTTTCCTTATTTAAAAAGATTTAAATATAACAAATGCTTTGCGCACTTGTTGCTTGTTGTTGGTGGTGAAGGTGTTTATCGATATCGGATCCACCCGCACATATGATCATCGCGTTGCCAATTAGAAAATAAAAAACATTTTGCCAAAAAACAACCAAATTATTTTATTGTAGTACAGCAAACGTTTTGTTTAATTTATTTTCCTGCATTTCAGATTTGTTTACAAGCCATTTAATTATATTTTTACTTAATTGCAAAATATTGGCAAATGCAACCGTGCACTTGAATATCGATAATATGGGTATCATATGAATTCAAAACAAACCGAATAACCAAAAAAAAGTAAAAAGAGAAACACGTAATATTTTAATTTATTTTTAATTATATTTTACATTTGTAAATTTTCAATTACCATACACCATTAATATCACTTTAATTCTAAATATGTATTTTATTCGGCAACCGTGGAATTATAACCGATTAAAGAACCGCAAAAAGGAGCCGGAGGAGCCGACGACGACTTTGTGCCCAGGCGGATGCGGCGCGCCATCGCAACATTTCCGTATTTCGGCCCGCGTCGACCCATTAATAACTACTTTGCTGGCAGCTGCCCCACCGGCAGGATTCCAGCGGCAGATGCCCCTGCACCTGCCCCCAGCCGAATGCACCTGTAAATAAATATTCAAACTATCCACAATAAATAAATTTCAAACTAACATTTTAATCTTTTATTTGGGAAAATAAAAATTAAACAAGGGAGGGAAGGGAATTTATTTACGCTGGTAAGTTTATTATTATTTATAATTTATAATAATAATAATAATTTATAATAATTTCAGATGCCCCAGGATATATTCATTGTTAACGGTGGACGCGGTGCCCGTGGACGCGGTGCCAACGGTGGGCGTGGACGCCAACCAGGACCCTTAAACAGGCGTATGCGGCGGGCAATCGCGGCAATCGCTCGCGAGGCGGTCCGTGCCCCACCTGCTGCCCCGGCCCGTGCTCCACCGGCCCAAGCTGCCCCGGTTTCCGATCCGGTGCACAATCCGGCCCCGGGATACATCAGGGCACGCCGCGCAACGCTCGACGCCAGAGTTAGCGCCATCGAAGCCGCTAACCTGGTGGCTGCCGAAGCCGCTAAGCAGGGGGCTATTATTGCGCGTCGTTGGTCCATCGACGGAGGCGGGGCCTCCATCTCCCAGCCACTTGCCGAAGAGCAGGGCGACGACAACAACGAGGAGGAGGAGATTAACAATTATCGCGCTTTGGTCCGTCAGCGTGCACGGAACAGGGTCTACGAGCGCGTAATCATTGAAACGGAGGAGGAACGCGAGGAAGACGCAGACAGCAGCGATACTAAGGGCCACGCCCTGCCTCTGGACGAGGCCCCTGTCTCCGGGGCTATTCGTCGCTGGACCAAGCCAACTGTGGTGGCTATTGTGCTCGTGGTCATACTGCTGATCGGCGTCTACCACGTGTTCTACTAGAGCCAGGGCCAGCGCCAGTGCCACGCCCCAAAAGAAGAAGAAGAAGGCTGTTTCAGGGCGCTGTTTTAATTTAATTTTCGCTTGAGATTGTCTAGCATTAGCTTTACCTTCCAATAAAGACCACTCAGAGCGGAATTGATTCTCAACTTCAGTCATTCGATGCACTATTTAAAAGGGGTTTTTTTGCAGGAGTCTGATAGACTGGGAGGCCCTTTAATCAAAACCGTAAGTGTCAACAAAACTCATATGTATACTCTTTAAACACCCTTTAATTACAGGAAAGAGCCCGAGGCCATCAATCGCTAAATATTTCAACGATGAGGCCAAGATCTTACAGGGCCTCTACAGTGGAGGGCCGCAAATTCCTAATGGAAGCACATCTGCACCCCACACCCCATCCAGTGTCTTCTGCCGCTTGAGATCCAGTAAGATGCCTTCATTCGACCCACGGCATTTCCGCAGGACACCAGAGCTAGGCTTCCGTTTCGTCCTCCTCCTGTTCGATGGATGCCCGGCCGTGGGGCAGGACCCGAGCGCCCAGGGCCAGGGCGAACAGCAGGCCCGCGTTCACCGCCGGCGGCAGCAGCGGTCCGAGATGGCGACGCCCGCCAGAAGCCCGTGTTGCCGCCCAAAACGGCGATGGCCCAAGCTGCCCCGGCCCGTGCAGCTTCACTACCACCGGGACGTGCTGCCGCTGGATGCTGCATTCATTGCTCATTGAATAAATAAAGAATTAAGAATAAAGAATAAAGAAAAATTTAAATATAAAACTATTGACTTCTTCTTATTTGGGACGGGTGAAGGCCCTGGCTTGGTATGGCCTGGGCCTGTAGGGAAAGGGAAGGGGAAGGGGTTGGTTCTCTATGGGAATAGAGAACGACGCTGACCGGGCTGTACATAACGGTTAACTGCTTGATGGTCAGAGGGGGGAGGGGGACGCGGTTTCGTGGCATCGCAACAGACTCTGTGGCTCGACTGCTTGTGGGTCAGAGGGGAGAGGGGACGCGGGTTTCGTTGTTTCCGGATCGCAGCTGCAGACTCTGTGGCTCGACTTTTACTGTAAATGCGAAGAAGGTGGAAAGCACGGAATAGCCGTGGAAGCGTCTTAGCCCACTTAAGTCCCCTTTATTTTAATAATTTTAATTTATTTTAATATTGCCATTGAATTACCATTTACAAGCCATTTAATTCCATTTTTATTGAAATTGCAAAATATTGGCAAATGCAACCGTGCACTTGTATGTCGATATTAGGTTCTATCGGATTCCGATGTCATTTCAAAACCAACAGTCAACAAGTCAACCAAGACGCAAAACCAAGACCAAAAAAAAAAATAAAAAAAACAAACGCAAAACAAAGGTAAGTTTATTATTATTTATAATTTATAATAATAATAATAATAATTTATTATAATTTCAGATGCCACAGGATATCTTCATTGTTAACGATGGACGCGGTGCCAACGGTGCCGGTGCCCGTGGACGCAGGACTACGGTGCCCGTATGCGGGGCCAACGCGTGCCGTATCGGACCGCGGGGCCAACGGTGATCCAGGACTAAACAGGCGTATGCGGCGAGCAATCGCTGCCCCTCGAGAGGCGGTCCGTGCCCCACCGGCCGTGCCCAGCCGCCCTGCCCCCCAGCAGCAGATGCCTCAGCTGCCCCAGCTGGACCAGGAGCTGCACCGAATGCACATGTAACACTTGCCCAATCCACACCAGAATAAATAAATATTCAAAATTAAATTTTAATCTTTTTATTTGGGACGGGTGAAGGCCCTGGCTTGGGTATGGCCAGGGCCTAAGGGGAAGGGAAGGGGAAGGGTATGAAAATAGAGAACGACGCTGACCGGGCTGTACCTAACGGTAAACAGCTTGATGGTCAGAGGGGGCAGGGGACGCGGTTTTCGCATCGCAACAGATTCCGTGGCTCGACTGCTTGTGGGTCAGAGGGGACGCGGGTTTCGTTGTTTCGGGATCGCATCTGCAGACTCTGTGGCTCGACTTTTACTGTAAATGCGAAGAAGGTGGAAGGCACGGAATAGCCGTGGAACAGCGGTTGTTTTTGGGAGTGCCCTGTGACATCTGGACTTACCGTCGCAAGAAATGAAAACCGTTGTGTTTCGTAGTATAGATCGGCCGTCTGAAGCGGGGTTAAACAAGATCAAGGTAAGTTTATTTATTTATTAAGTATTATATAATATATTATTAATGTTTTTATTATTTTTGTATACTTTCAGATGCCTCAGGACATATATATCGGGTGACGTCACTGGCAGTCTCGCTTCTAGTTCGAAATAATTTGTGTGTTCAAAAGTGTTCGTCATGCCGAATATTCTGGATCTTCCCGTGGATATAATCAGCCTGATATTCGGGCACATTCAGGCACTGGAAGACCGACTAGAATTGGTCTCTGCTGATCCCAGATTCGCCGATGGTTTTGCCCATTTCGCCGCCACCGCTCACCGAAGCGTCAATTGCGGCAAACTGCCATTTTCGTACTGCTCCAAGGTGTTGCAACATGCGGGGGCATCTGTGGTGAGCATTTCACTGCTTAGCACGACCCATGCTGTGGCCCTGATGAAGCTGGGTGATTGAACAACACAATCCAAGCAGCAACAGAAGTCTGAGTGCCATCCAGATGACAGTACTCCAGGCTAGACGTGAAAACTGGCGAAGAAATCCCTTTTCAACTCACAATATGGAAATCAGCCACAATAACACTAACACATCAAATACACATGTAATTTAAAACAATGTAAACAATCTACACAAAACACAAATACATATGTAATTTAAAACAATATAAATAATCTACACAAAACACAAATTAATATTAAGATTAGTTTTACCTTTACTTTATACAACACTGTCAAAATTTCCAAACAACCATTATTGTAACCAATGTTACACTGTCATTTTTCTACCATGTCTGTTACTACACATATGTAGTTAAACAGTAGGCACGCCCCACCGGCACGCGACCAGGATGCCCCAGCTGCACCAGCTGCCCCAGACTGCACTTGTGGCACATGCCCAGTCCACTCTGTTTACGTTTAAATTTAAACAACAATAATAAATATATAATATATTATAAATAAATACTTATGACTTCTTATTTGGGACGGGTGAAGGCCCTGGCTTGGGTATGGCCAGGGCCTGTAGGGGAAGGGAAGGGGTTGGTTCCCCGTCCCCGGTTAGCCGTCGCAAGAAATGAAAACCGTTGTGTTTCGTGGTAGGTCGAGCATTAGATCGGCCGTCTGAAGCGGCGGTGAACATATTTTCTAATTGACTTGTTTATTTTAAACACTTGCTTTCATTGCAAATGGTCAAACAAAAAAAACAGAAGAGGATAGTCATTGTTCAATATTGTTCAATTTTGATATTCCGTGGAATATTACTAGCTAGATAGAACATTTAGCCATGCCCTCCTAATTTTATACGATTTATGAATCAATTTTTTACTTAACTGGCTTATTCTAAATTCTTGCTTTTGTTGGATCTTGTCTAAAAAAAATAGGTCAAACATAACAAGGTTTTAGCGAAATAGGTCAAAACAAAAAAACAAAAAAGGATAGTCGTTCATATTGCTCAATTTAGAGATTCCGTTGAATAATTTTGGCTAACTAAAATTCTTAGTTCTGCCCACATAATTTTAGACCGTTGATGAATAAATTTTCTTCAAGATTGGGTTTTTAGTCCTTGCTTTTATTGTATTTTGACTAAAACAAGGCTTAAAAAAAAAATTTCAACAAAAAAAAAGTCGTTCAACAAAAAAACAGTCGCTAATTTGTTGCCGTAAAATGATATGGCCCAACTTAAATGTAAGTAAACCTATTTTGTTAATTAAATATGAAATATATAAATATGATATGAAGATAAAAACGTAACTAATTGGAATGACCTTTTCTCAAATAGACCATTTTTAGATATATTCATGTATATTATTAATATCTTGTATATATATATTTATCCCGTTGACGAATCCATCCCGATAACCATATTCTTGGTCTCTGACTAAAAACGGTTTAAAATAAGTTGCCAAATATCGTTGAAATAAGGTATTTTAAAACAGAGACTAAATTTTTTGCCTGGGATTTTTGCAGTATTTAGCAACATAGAACGCGATTTTTTTTCAACAATATTGCAAAACATGTTAATCTCATTTCCATAAATCCATTTCCCCAACATGGCATTTCATTTTTGACGATTTTCATTGGCCGTTTTAACATTCGAATTGGAAAACTACATATATGGAATGGGACTCATTGTTTTCAACCGGGCCGGAATTGCTCAAAAATTGACGAATTCCTCGATTTTGACTTCCGTCGAATATTACAAAATATAGAACTTTAGCCATGCCCCAAGTTTTCCGATTAGTGAATCAATTTATTTACTTGATCTATATTCTTAATAGCTGCAATTATTGGATTTTCTTATACTGTTTTTACATTTATACTGTTTTACATTTAGCATAGAATTTCAAACACACATACACACTGAATCGACTGAATGACAATGCTTTGTTTAGTTCTTAGTTTTGCTTAAAAAAAATTACGAAATTTAATTGGTTAATTTTGTTTTGTTTTTGTTGTTGCTTTGCTTTTATTTTGTTTCGTTTTGTTTTGTTTCTGTTGTAATTTTATATTTTTTGATCACATTTTGATTTCGCATGCCCAAAGTGAGATTTGGTTTGTGTTTCCGAATGGTTCGCCTGAATGAAAACCTCCTCTACAAACTGATCCGTTCCCAGTCCGTTCTCTTGTCCGACAAATCAAAAATATATATATGTATGTATATCGTTATCTATAGAGATTTATGTATGCAAGCCTCTGCTTCTGCTTCTGCGTCTGTCTAGATTCCTACAGTGCATATATGCTAATATTCAGTCGGTATTATAATCATGTTTAATTTCCCTTCCCATTCCATTCGACGGGAAGAGGTGTTCGCTTTCGCTTCTGAAATCGATCTGTTCTGTTCTAATGGGAAGAGTATATAAATTTCGGTTTACCGAAGATATTTCATGTGATATATGTACAATATTATAAGGATTAGTTTTAGTTTTCGATGTATTTTGAAGTAGAAAGATCTTTCCTAAGAGTTCTGAAGATATCAGGGGAGGAAGGGTGTTCTGGGTTCTGGGTCCTGGTTCTGGTTCAATTAAATAACAGTACTAACTTCAAACTGGAGCTGTAACATGAATATAAGGCATGGTAAGGACTAAGTCGGAACTGATTATGATTTGTGATTGATGTATATGGTTGTAGGCTGGCAATGCAAGACTTGGTGTAATTGTTTTCTGTAATTTATTATACCCTAAAAAAATTTGTTTACAACTAATACTAGTCATACGCTTAAAATTTATTAAAAAATATAATTTATATATTTATAGATTTAGTCACGACGCGACGGGTAAAACCTAAAGAAATTGTACGACAAAATGTTTGATCTCTCTCTACCGATTCGGATTATGGGACTCATTTACCCACAAAAAAGAGTTAACAATTACAAAATCGTATGTTGGGGGCGGTGTCGGGCGTGAATAGGGATTTGTGTGGTGTGCCCCTAGAAAACAGGGCAATTCGTCTTACGGCTAGCATTCATTATTATTCATATTTAATATATTCAATTAATAGGAGCTTAAAGGTTGTTTGCATTCATTCATTTATCGGTTCCTACATATATTCGTGGCTTGGTTTGCGCTCTTGTTTTATTGTATTATAAATCAAGGATAAGTGGTAAAAAAAAAAAAAAGGAAACTACTAACAGTTGTATAGTGTATAATGTGTATAATTCTATATAATTATTGTTTAATTAATAATTACGTGTATATTTAATGTTTTCTTATTAGTTTTTGTTTCTGCATCTTCTGTTTTGTTTTGTTTTGTTTCGTTTCTTTTCTTCTGCTTCTCTTCTTTTTGTTTAAATTATAAAATTTCCTAATCAAGAAAACCATAAGAATAGTTGTTGTTGCTGTTGTTGTTGCTGTTATTGTTGCTGTTGTTGTTGCTGTTGTTGTTGTTGTTGTTGCTGTTGTTGTTGTTGTTGGTGTTGTTGCTGCTGTTGTTGTTGCTGTTGTTGTTGCTGTTGTTGTTGGTGTTTCTGGGGTTTTTCTGGCCTTAGGCCTTCCAGTTGTTCTGGCGACTGCCGCTGGCTCCGCTCTGCTGCTGCGGCGGAATCATCTCCAACAGATACTGGCGCTGCAGCTCCGCCGCCCGCTGTACGTCCGCCATGCTATTGGCATTACTCGAGTTCTTGGACGATCCCGATGACGAGCTGCTCTTTTTGTTGTTGTTGTTGAAAGCTGTCCAAAGTTAAGATCATTTGTTAAGGGTCATCATATATGGTAAGGTTTTAGGACTCACCTGCCACTTGGGCCGCCTGCGCCATGGCCACCTGATAGGAGTACAAAAGCGGTGCAAACTGCATCATATGCTGTGGATTGCCCCCCAGACCCTGACCCAATGCTGCAGGAGAAAATCATTTATGAGATTATTAAATCTGGCAAATGGCTTAAAAGAATCCTACCTCTGAAGATCTGCTGTTGGAAAGCCTGCATGGCTGCCGCTGTGGCCGCAGGCGAG
The DNA here is from genome assembly GCA_008121275.1 of Drosophila lowei. Taxonomy (NCBI): domain Eukaryota; kingdom Metazoa; phylum Arthropoda; class Insecta; order Diptera; family Drosophilidae; genus Drosophila; species Drosophila lowei. The sequence goes on along the minus strand of CM017777.1, from coordinate 30,875,910 downwards.
GTGTTGCTCATTGCCGCAGCTTGATTGCTGGAGGCTGACGAGGACGCACCGAAGTTGCCAAGTCCGCCAAGAGCCGCCAGATTTCCCAGCTGGCTGAGATTGCCCAGATTGCTGAGGTTGCCCAGACTGGCCAGGCTGTTAATGTTCAGTCCACCCATGGCACTGAGATGAGCTGCCGCCGCCAGCGTGGCTGCCGAGTATTTGTCATAGCTCTGGGCCTGCTGTTGCTGCTGCTCGCGTTGCTGGTCGCGCTGCTGCTGTTGTTGTTGTTGCTGTTGCTGCTGCTGTTGCTGTTGTTGTTGTTGCTGTTGCTGGTGGTGGTGATGGTCGTGGCGATCGTTGCGGGAGGAACGCGACGAGGACGCCGGCTCGTGGTGGTGCGCTGCCGTGGGTCCTGGACTGAGGATCCCTGCCTGCTGGGCAGCTATGGCCGCCGCTGCGGCTGTGGCTGCGGCACGTGACGAACGCGGTGTGCTGGGAGGTGGTGTGGGCTGGTTCTGTGGTGGCGGCGGTGTGGGTCTAGGCGCTGGCGTTGGCGTCTGACACTTGGTCGGTATAACCGTGACAGAGGGCGGCAGATTGACAAGTGCCGCCGCTGCCGAGGCATGTGACGCCTGAAGCTGCTCACGCTCGCGCTCGCGCTGCAGGGCCTGCTGGTGTTGATGCGAATGCGACGAGGAATTGGTGGCGGCGGACACGGATAGCGAGGCGCTGACATTGTTCAAGGCATGCGTGTCCACGGGCGATGGACTGCTCTGGCTGGCGAGACGCTGCTCGATCTCCTGCTCCTGCTGCAGTGCCTTGACAAACGCCTGTTTCAGTCGATTGGTGTGCTCCGCCTTCAAAGCCTTCTTCACGTTCGAGGTGACGCACTGTTCGCAAATCACCTTGGGATCCTTGTTGGCTATAGAAAAATCTTTTGGTTAGTTTTACGTTGATTCTGGGTTCCATTCGCATGCTTCTCTGCTTACTCTGCTTCTCCCACTTCCAGACGGGTGTAAAGTCAATCTTGCACTGGGCACAGCGGAAGGGTGCTGCCACAGCATTGGCCTTCTTGTTGACAGTCAAAAAGTCAACGACCGTCTCCAGTCCAAGCAGATAGACAAAGTCCGTGTTGCTGGGATTGGGTATAAAGTGCATCTCTGGTGGCGGTGGCTTTGGTGGGGGAATCTATCGGATATTCAAAGATTTGTTTTAGTATAATTATCACAGAACTCTCTTTTGTCTCTCCCTCCCTCACCTGTAGCAAAGTCTTTTCCAGCTGCTTTCGCAGTGCCATTTTAGCTGCCGCCTGACGCTGGGCAGGCGTCTGTGCATCCTCGCGCGGCGTGGAGCGATCATTCTGCAACGAATCATTTAACAATACATCCAACAACTAAAATGAATATTCCCATCTTTCTACTCACCTTTAGATCGTTCAGTTGATTCTGATGCGTTTGCGAAAGCGGCGGCGCCGGAGTGATGGAAACAGAATTGCTAATGGTCCCAGGTACCTTCGAATTATCCGAAATATTAGGCTGCATGTTTTTAACGATTTTGTTTTGTAGTAAATATGAATATAGAGCAATTTAGAGCGTTTAATAGTTGATCGTTAGTCGAGGTGAAATAAATACGTAGAAAGTTAAGTGAAATTTTCCGTGTCACTTTTGCACTTCGGCTGGTTGTGACAGGCAATGATGTGTGGATTTGTTAGTAGTAGTGTTGGAAAGGTGGAAACCAGTGTTGCACAGCAAGAACTAGGCAAGTATGGAAATCAAAAGCTTTTTATCCAATTTTATGATATCAGCACAAGCCTATCTTTCGTTTCAATTCTATTCCCTTTTGCGACATGTGTAATTTCAAAGGTTAAAAAATGTTACAAAATTCGTAGCTTTAATGATCAGTAACTTTTATTTTTGAGAATAAATGCCACTAAAGAACTAAATCCTGAAAATGAGAGCATACCATCAAAAATGAGCGGTAACGTTGCGAGCCACGGTAAGGGCCACGGCTCCTACATTTATGTCTGATACTGATACTGATCTCTCTTGCTCGCTCATGAGAGATGGCAAAAACATAGAGAGAAAGAGTTGAACCACGACGGCTAGTTCTTGCACTCCGTTTATCCTCTTGCCATCTAATGACCTGTTTGAACAGAATTATAGAATATTTTATCTGTCCCCATTTTTCCTGTACTACTTTTTATTCCGATACGTCTGTCTCTCTCTTTTTCACTTCTTAGAGGCGCCAGAGGCGCACACTGCACCATGAAGAGAGAGAGAGAGAGAAAGAATGAGTAAGCGCGTGGAAGGGGTATTGCAGCCAGTGCAATTTCACTTGTTCCTTCTGGCTATAATAATGATCGGATCTGATCCAGATTCGGCAACCTGATCGATATGGTCGTTCTCAATGATTCTGCGTTTTATCTTATCTTAAAAATTGTGCACTCCACAGATTTCCGTCATTTGTGGGGGCGGGGTGAAACAATAAAATACACTTGTAAGTGCGATATCACAGGAGTCTGAATACAAAATTAGGTTTTTCTAGCTCTTATGGTCTCTGCGATCAAGGCGCTCATCGGGACGGACAGACAGACATGACTATATCTACTCGGCTATTGATGCTGATCAAGAATATATATACTTTATGGGGTCGGAAACGCTTCCTTCTGGGTGTCACCAAAAAACTTATACATATATCCCTAAACTCTTGAAGTACCGGATATTCAAATTGTTTAAATGGCAACGGTCAATAACAATATCAGCAGCCGCTGATATTTTCTCTCTTTTTTAAATTAATATCGCTATATTTGCATTCAATTTCTGAATATTTTCAACTTTTAGGTAATCCAAAATTTTGCTAATTTCATTTTTCTTAGCGCAAAAGATTTTGTTGACGGAAAAAAGTAAACCTGTTTTAGAATTTCTAAATTATCTGGTAGGCTGGCAAATATCGTTAAAAAATAATGATAAACCGGCCACATTTTCTTACTTTTTATGTAACCGGTGGCAACTTTTATAAAAAATCCAGAATTCCCGCTTCCCGCAGTTCACAAATTTTTGGACTTCCAAAAAAGCCAGATCTGACGAGAAAAAAGCGTAGTCGGCAACACTGATTCCGAGCCTCTGTCTTTCTTCCCTCTCGCTCTGGCGCATGCAGATCGACTTATGCCCGCTTGGTGAATCTGCTGCTCCTATCTGTTCCGCTGTCGGCGCTCTCTCTCTGCCCGCTTTCGGCTTCCTTCGCTTTGGTTCTGCGCTCACCGTTACTTTGTATATTCGTGTGCATGTGTAGGTTTCCGATGCCGTTGCTCTGTCTGGCCTGTGGAAGGCTAGGGATGACACCTGCACCTAGTGATGGACTGTCTTGCATGTAAAAAAAATACATACATATACAGGTGTGGCTAGAATTTTGGTTCCGTCCACGCGTTGGTCAACGAAGGGAAAAACCTTCCAATAATATACTAGTATCAGAAACCCAGAACTCCAAAAAACGAAAAGAGCATACAATCACATATCTTTTTGAAAAAATATTGTACGTGTTATACTAACACATGCAAAGCTTTGCTCTGCTGGCTGGCTCATGTTGACGCGGCGGTAGCCGAACGCCAGATCCGAAGACCCTGGGATTTAGTTTTCTGTGTTCGATGTGCGACATGTTCGTTGTATGAACTGGCACATCTACATATATAATATATGTACTGTATGGTTAGTGGTTGAACCACAGTATATAGATGTGCCAGTTCATACCACGAAAGCGTCACACACTGGCTAGCGCGTAGAGTACCCCAGAGTACCGACGCGTCATCATGAGAGAGAACGCAGAGAAAACATCTTTGCATGTGTTAGTACACACGCAATATGTGATTGTATGCTTTTTTCAGATTTGTTGAACGCTTTCAGCTCTTGTTCTGTTTTGCCTACAGCATGTTTTAATGTATGGGTGCACATGCATTCTCACGTACTTTGTGTGTGTGTGTTTAGTATACTGTATGGTTAGTGGTCTTGCTCTCCTTTTTTGGGAGTTGCTCTCTATTTCGTGGAAAGATATTCTCTCTTTGTGGAGGGATTTATCGTCGGAACAATTTCCCTGCCACATGAGTCCGATTTTAGACACACTTACGTGGTATGTTGACTATCCATACTTTTAAATTATGTACTTTAATAACTGATGATTGGAACTGCATTTCCCAACCATTGAAGAGGTGAACCCACCGAAAAATGTACGTGATGTTCATATTCGGAGCTGGAGCAGATTCAGAATGTTGTTCGGGAAAGTTGGACCTTGGATGGTATACTATTCAAGCTTTAATACCCGAAATTTAGAGACATTTTTTATCAAAATTGGTATTGATAAGTTACTTTTAATATGTACATCAAATACACCACATATAATATACAGTCAGCACAACATTTATTCGGACACCCGTACATTTCAACTTTCTTTATAAATAACTTGAAAAGTATTTAACTTTAACAAAAAATTTTTATTTCATTATGAAGATCAATGTTACTAGTTACTACTTTGGTACAAGAATGGCTGTTGTATCAATGCAAGCAGTTAAAAACGCCGCCGCAGTCACCAGATCTGAACCCCATAGAGCACGTTTGGGATTTGCTGGAAAAAAAAAATTAGGAAACATAAAATTTCCTCTAAGGAAACCCTTAAAACGGCTCTGATGACGGAATGGGAGAAAATTAATCCTAATGAAACTAATAATTTGGTAAAAAGTATGCCCCGACGTCTACAAGCTGTTATTGAAGCTAAGGGCGGCCCCACCAAATATTGAAAGCAGAAAAATTGGGGCCAATAAGTTGTTTTCGTACAAAGTACAAACCGTCCGAATAATTGTTGTGCCTAAAAAAGTGGCCTTTTTGATACTTTTAAGTTATTTTCATATGCCAAAGGAGGTTTTTCGTTTTATGTTAAAAATTAGTAGTAGTAAGATTGATCTCCATAATGAAATAAAAATTTTTGTTAAAGTTAAATACTTTTCGAGTTATTTATAAAGAAAGTTGAAATGTACGGGTGTCCGAATAAATGTTGTGCTGACTGTATCCATATACACTTATTTTTTCATACATTCAGCACCCTTTTCCACAGGCTCAAATATATCGTACATTAACGGAAACGGTTTTGGTAACTTAAACGGTTTTGGTAACTGAAACGGTTTTGAAACGGAAACCGGGATTTTTCTTTTCAACCAATGAAATCGTCAAACCGATATCTTCCTATACAAAATCGTTATCGTTTCAAATCATATTGCTTTTTTAGAAATTCCAGATACAATTTTCTGTAAATTTATACGACAAAATTACGAAAAATACCTCTTAAAATCAATGTCACCGTAGTTGCAGAGAGGTTTTGCAGAGAAAGAAAAAGAAAGTCTATTGAATCTCGAATAATTTTAGCGCAGTTCAGGTATATTTTGAAAATGAGATGGTATATTTTGGTATATCTCTGAGGGTCGGACGGTCCTGCTGCTGCTCTCTCCTGCGACTATTGACAGGGTATGGACAACAAGCAAAAAGAGCCAAAGCAAATTGCAAGGTTCATAGGAACCCCACCTCGGCGGACCCCTTTCAATATACCTTGAAGACAAAAAACCGAAAGGTATATTTTGCAAAAGGATTTTACCTTGCATTCGTTGCGTTTTCTCGGCCGTTTTTCCTGTTGCCCATACCTTTTTTCTTCAGGCATTTCGGGGCGCGCGATTTGAAAGAAGGGCCAACGGCCGCAGAGCGAAAATGGCAAATATAATAGATAAGAGTTCAATCAGATGATTAGATTGATTATTCTCGGATGTTGTTATGTTTTTGGCATAATTTATGGTTTTTCTTCAAACTTTCTTTGGAGTGGTCCTCCAACACGATTCTAACCCAATTCATAGAGAAGCAGCCGACTGTAATCTTGCCGGACTTGATCAGCTCCAGCGAGGGGCAAGGAATATATCTATCAGATATATGCCATTTTCTGCTGCTGGTGGCGCGGCGTCTCCACAGATGCATATAAAGCCTCTCTGCGTGATGGACAATGACCCCACTGTTCAAGTGATCATGTCCGAGGGTCGAGTGATCAGTGGGACCCAGAGCATATACCCCTGCCAGACAACAATGACAGTGCAGGAGATTACACAGTAATCTGGAGGTGAACTTCTCACTGAAAGTGATCCCCTTTGGCCTGTGCCAGTCCAACAGGCTGTGCGAGAACAGCACTACCGTCCCCTATGGATATACCGAGGCCGACAAGAAAGGTGGCTGAGCCGAGCCGAGCAAGGAGGCGGCCTTTGCAAGGCGTTCACCCCAGATTCTGTCCGTCCAGATGCATCAGCTTGAGGTAACATTGGCTCAGCGAACCTACGGGGCAGTAGTCACAGTCAAGTGACTAGACTCTGGTAGAGAATGCCTCATCCCCACTAAAACACTCTCCCATTCAGGACCCCGGGCAAATCTGCTATTGGAAGGTTTTGTCCATCGCTGCCCAACGCGTAGACGGAACACATTTTAGCCACCTGTACCTTTCGGTGGTAAGTAATTTCCCTCTACCAGATTATATCCACCAGTAATTCCCTTCCTCCTATTAAATTACTAATACTCACATACCTTTCTCGTAATTAGTAATTGTAGTTGCATTTGTATTTTGAATGCATGCTTAGAACTCTTAGTAAGTTTAGTTCTAATTTTCCTCGCATATTAGTCTAACAGCTATCTTTTCTGCATGTTCGCATTCGGTTCGGTTAACGCGCCGCGTGTTATGTGGGCTGCGATTTGCCTGGGATCAGCGCGTAACAGCCTTCCACTTGATTGTGTATGTAATTGATCTCCTCAGTACATTGAAAAAGGTGTTGCAGAAGGTCATGGATAATGGCGACAAAGACATTTGAATTGCAATGGTTGCTGATGGGTGTCCTGCAAATGAGAACGACCTCGCGAAGCCGAAAGTGATTACCCGTCCTATGGGATTATCTCCATGTGAAAAAGGTTATGATAAATTACAATCACGATGATGTAATTCTCAACCCATTGTACCACAAGGTCTTTCAAGCGGATTGGGAGCATCAGTTCCCATACTAAGTGAATCCTTCCGAACACGTTGACTGCGATGACGTCGGTGCTGAAGAGAAAATTTAAAGTCAAGACAGACCCATTCAGCTTTGAGTTCTGCAAAAGCAATACTTTGGTTTTGAGCGAGGACACCATGAAACTGGATGTCAGGAATTTAGTTGAAGCACTGAACCAAACGCATCCCGAAGTGCTGCTAGAACCGCCTTCAGCCATCCCCTTCAAGGCCAGAATTTCCGGAATGGTGGCCTCTTTGTGAGCGAAAGAGGACTGGGGCCCCAGAAAATGTATATGTACCTATTGGGGACACCACTTTAAAACAAACGCACCTACCTCTCTAACTCTTGGGAGGTATGGAAATGAGATATGTATATATACAGGGTGCGCCATCTTTTAGTACGGTGTGTAAACATTGTACACCTTTTAAAAAAAACAACCGATTTCTATAAGTGAGGTATTTTTATTTGGTTTGGTGCTTTACAATATATTTAGACTATGTTTTGAATACAATATCAATATCAATATCAGCGCTCTTTTTTCTGCGTTTGCCATTAATTTTTCGAGCATCTCTGGTGTTATAGCGTTGACTTCGCCACGAATGAGCCTTAATGAATGACTTCAGCCTTAAGCTGAGACTTGTTGGCGTAAACCTTAATTTTCAGAAAGCTGAAGTCTGGGGGGTTTAAATCTGGCGATCTGGGTGGCTAGTCAATATCGACTCTTTTTGACAGCAGACGTCCTGAAAATTTTCGTTGGCCTGTTTGGAATGTTTAGCCGTATTCCAAGCGACTTGGATGGTCTGTTGGCAATATTTGTTGTTTTAATTGCACTTTATACGGAAACAAATTTTGGTAAATGACAAAGTTATTCGGAAAAGGGAAAAGAAGAGTGATGGGCAGTTAACAGTTTCAACTACCTTTGCCACTGCAAAACCACAGCAAAATCACGTTTACCAAATATTCAACGTGAAACTCTTGCTCTGACGGAGCTGTTCGCAGGTCGGTGGTAGGGTGCCGAGGACGCGCATCCTGTGGAAGGGGGTGGAACAGTGAGCCGCGTCGCAGCTACATGTACTGGACAGAGTCGCCTTAATGAATTAAAATATAAAAACATTTCAAAATTTGCTAAAATACTGCTTATATTAAAAGTTTCTAATGCATAATGTAAAAGAATTTTCTCGGAAGTAATTTTAATCAAAACTAATACAAGAAATAAATTTAAAAATACGAAAAAGCCTTTTGTATGTGAGACTAAGTCCAAGACACAAAAACGGTTGCGAGAATTTTGAACCGGAACCAGAAATGCTTTTCAAAACTCCTAACGACAATGTAAGTGACGACGAAAGTGATTAGCTTGAACGTTTTATATCTCTAATTAAGATCGCATATAATGGAGAGTTATGTTTAATATTGTTAAGACTTAAAAAAAAGGATGGATGATCTCCAAATATATAAAAACAATGTTTTGTTACGTTTTTATTACGAAAAAATTTGTTTTTTGATCGGTTTACGTTATATTTTTAAAATGAGACGGTATATATCGGTATGTTCATGAGGGTCGGACGGTATATTTTCTGAATAAGTCCGCGGTCACACTGTTCGCTCTAATGCCAAGTATTTTGATAAATCAAATCTGCTAAATTTGAATATCGCCATATCGAATATATAAATTTTAAAATATAAATATATCGATATATCGGAAAAAATTCAAAATTTTATTTTCCTTTTCTTATAAATTCCAATATTGTTTTTCATGCAGCAGCCTGCAGTTGTCTTCAACAACTACTTTTACTGTAGATGCCACGCGTTATGAAGCAGAGCTGGGTGGGGCTGTTAAATTTTTTAAAGCCAGCTGTGAAATATTTGGGTACACTCTTCCTTCTTAGATGCCAAACTGGCAATTGGGTTTGTCTTTTGGTAAGCACTTTCAATCCAGATATTTCTAAAAATATCGACTTGTGATATAATCGTCGACAAAAATACCGCACCGAAAATATCGTATCAATAATAAAAAACCACCCATATCGATATATCGATATAGTATCAACAAGAAAAAGCCGCGTTTTGACAAATTTTTCGACAAAAATCCGCAAAAACTGAAAAAAAACAAGTGAAAAAGTATTACTTCTTGCTTTTAGCAACATCTAAAGCTACTATAAAATGTAAGTAACATCAGAAGAGTATGAAAACCGAATACTGCGACTCATGCCGACCAGCGACATGTGCGCCGGTTTTTGCGATTGTTGTGGCGTCCAATAATTTTGCATTATTTTGCAGGGCTCTTGTAAAACCGAAATCGGAGCTGACACCCGAGGAGCTGGCCCGCCAGGAGGAAGAGGAGTTCAACACCGGACCCCTGTCCGTGCTCACACAGTCCGTGAAGAACAACACGCAGGTGCTCATCAATTGCCGCAATAACAAGAAGCTGCTGGGCCGCGTGAAGGCCTTCGACCGCCATTGCAACATGGTGCTGGAGAACGTCAAGGAGATGTGGACGGAGCTGCCGCGAACGGGCAAGGGCAAAAAGAAGGTGAAGCCCGTCAACAAGGATCGCTTCATCTCGAAAATGTTTTTGCGCGGCGACTCTGTGATCCTGGTGCTGCGCAATCCCCTGGCCACAGCAGCCGGTAAATAGACTGCCCTGCCACCAAAACCCACAACACGAATAGAATACTTTCCACTAAAGTCAATAAAACCAAAAGCGATTTTCTATAATTAAATCAAATATGTGCACTGTGCAAAGTATGGGTGTTTTAGAGGTAAGCTCTTAATCCTCGGAGAGCTGCTTGTGGAGCTCGGGGACGTAGTCGTCGTACTGCGCCTGGTAGAAGTTACCAGCCACGGGATTGCCCAGCTGATACGTCTCTGCAAACTTTGCTGCTTTGAAACTGGGTCTGTCCCGACGCGACTTGTTGCTGACGTGCGGCTCCTTAAAGTCCAGCTTGCCCGGCTGCTTGTACAGCAGGAAGACATAGCGATGGAGGCCCGTTCCCTTGGGCGGCCCGGAGCCAATGTAGGCAGTCAACACCTCGCCCCTGGCCACGTCGTTGCCGGGAATATTGACCACCACCCAGTGTTTGAACTCACGGAACTTTGGATCGGCACGACTGGGTGCATCGGGATCTGTGAGGATCAATGTGTAGTAGTCTCCGGACGCGGCAGACCACTCGACCAAGGGCTGATCCTTGACTTGTGTGGGCGTGAGCTCCACTCCTTCCTTTGCAACGAGTCCCTGTTTGTATGTGACCTTTGAACAGAAAGTTTTAAATAGTTTTAGTTTTCGTTTTAGTTTCGGCGACGTTTTCTTTGTGTCTGTCGCCCCACCTTTAAAAACTGGTTTGGCGCCTGGGCAATGACATCGGGCACCACCTTATGCGAAGCAAAGACCTCCTCCACGGACGCAGAAGACTGCACAGCCGCCACAATGCTGGCTAACAGTATCGGAATCAGCATCATCTCTCTGGACAGAACTGGAAAACGGAGAACAGACTTGTATGGAAAAGGCGACCAGCTCCCGAACAAGGTCTGACGGCAACTGAAACCAGTTTGACCCGGTGGCACACTGTTAAAGCGAGTCTGGCAGAGCTTTTAGTGGGAAAGCATTTCATGAACAAGCTCTTTGTTAATTACTCGTTGCGCTTCGTTGCGAATTTTAATAGTTATTAGATACACAATTTGTGACTATATATTTAATGGCTACTTCTTGCCAGAGAGTTGCTTGTACAGCTTGGGCACATAGTCATCGTACTTGGCCTGGAAGAAGTTGCCGGCCACGGGATTGCCGAGATCGTACTTGCCCACGAACTTGGTGGTACTAAACTTGGCCCGATTGTCGCCGCTGGTCTTGGGTATGCGTGGTTCTTTACAAGATAGCTTCTGCTTCTGCTTGAAGAGCAGGAAGACATATCGATGAAGTCCTGTGCCCTCGGGCGGTCCAGCGCCTACATATTCGCTTAGCACGTCACCTTTTGCGATCTGAGTGCCGGGTATGTTGACCACGAGCCAATGATGCCACTCACGGAACTTGGGCTGCTTGCGGCTTGGAGCATCCGGATCGGTTAGGATGAGCGTGTACAGCGCCTCCGGCTCTGCGTCCCATTCCACATTCGGCTGAGCCTTTACCTGAGTGGGCGTCAGTTCGGCTCCCTTGTCGACGACCAGACCGCCTCCATAGGTGACCTATGAGGACCTACAGGCGGTTACAAAGCTTATAGGCTTGTTGGGATCCTACCTTGAGTAGTTTATTTGGCCCCACGGGGATTACATCTGGAACAATTTCATGCTTTGCAAAGCATTCGGCAGCTTCGGAACTCGACATTTTCGAACGTTTTGATATATTCTGCTTCTGTTGGGTAAATAAGATACTAAAAAAGGCTAGGCACGCTATGATCAAAATATTTACATATGTATGTGTGATGTAGCTTCTGTTTTGGAATGTCTTCCTCAAAGAACCCCATATTCTTTAATTGTAGAATACATATGTACATATGTAGGTATATTCATATTTTCGTAGACATCGATTCTACGAATAATTTGTACAAAATTAGTCTCATGAGCAGCCCCACTAATGCCATTCCCGGATAATGTAAGGTATTTACCAACTAATTTAAAAATGTCTTTCGTTTGTTTTGTATTTTAGTGAATAACCGAATTTATCTTCATCTTTAAATTAACTTGCCGTTTCTAATAGCGTGGTTTTCTGTTGTGCGCCTCGGGAGATAGAGTCGTACAGGGCTGGCACATCGGTGCTCCAGCTGGAAGTGAACACGTTGCCAGCCACCGGATAACCGAGCTTATAGCGTTTCGCAAATTGCATGCTTCTGAAGTTGCTGCGTCCCGTAAGAATGTGTTTGGGCAGCCTTGGGAAATTAAATTTAGTGTAATCCTGTTGCCTGTAGAGCAGAAAGACATAGCGATGGAGTCCACTCCCTGAGGGTGGTGTGGGCCCCACATAGCCGGCGCGAACATCACCCATAATGAGCTGATTGCCGGGGATGTTGAGCACCATCCAGTGCAACTTCTCCCGGGCCGAGGGCTGTTGGGGGCTTGGTGCATCCGGGTCGATCATCAGCAGCGTGTAATAGTTTGTCATGGGTGCGTTCCAGGCCACATAGGGCTCATCGCGCACTTGCATGGGCTGCAGCTCCACGCCGCGATCGGCTTGAATAAATCCCAGATACGTGACCTAGGAGAGGAGTGGGGAGGAAATCCAGAATCAAGGCTGTTTGACCCGCTCGTGCCGTCCTCATGGTTTTACCCACATTGAGAAACTCCTGTGGCCCCGCTTCAATGACATCTGGTATGACTTCCAGGTGCCTCAGGAACTTTCCAACTTCGGTTTCCGAATAAAAATCAGCATTGCATAGTGTCCAGCTCAGGCCGAGCAAAATCCAGTGGTGGATTAGCATTCTATCGTAGCTTTCCAACTGACTAGAATTTTTCTATTGCTTCGACTTAAATACACAGGAGGCCCACAGCCAAACACCTTTATTTTATTCATAAACAGCTGCCGATTTGATTCAGATTAATTCATTTGTCATCAATTGGCTGCCCAGCGCCTTTAATTAGTCTCCAGGTAGAGGAAGTGCTTGGCGTGCCTCAGAGCAATTAGTTGAGTGACCACGGACTTGCGTGCCGCCTACTTCTTAAATCACTAAACCCACAATCAGTTAGAACCTCATTTAGTTGACAGACAGACTATTGAAATTACTAACGACGTTTCAACATGCAAAACTGAAATACACTTTCCCGTTCAGCAGAGCATCGCCGATTTAGTGGACTAATTCGAAAGTTTTTTTTTTTTTTTAAGTTTGACATTTTTTAATATGACACTAAGCCGTCACATATTTCAGTCTACTTGATTACTTTTTTACTTTTATTTTAACAATAAAATTACTTTAACAACTCTCTTCGAGTTCTGCCCATAGTCTTTGTCTTATGTTTTTCCCTTTCCAAGCCTTTTTAGCAGAGATCACAAATAAGAGTTAAAAGTGCAAAAAATCAAAGTCGAAAAATGGACCCACATAGGTGTATGAAAAAAGAGTGACAATATTTTTTTCAAAAGATATTCTCGAACAGTATAGCCTTGTATTACTTGTATTTTTTTGAAAAAAAACTCATAATAAATATGCCTGTCGTCTAACGGCAAGGGTATACAAACTTTGGTGCCACGGGGCTAACTTACTTTTTGGGTATTTGGGGCTTCGTTGGAAAAAATATTGTAACTTAAGAAAACATTTATTAAATTTTTTAAAATAGATCCGTTCCTCTTTTGAGATACAACTTAACAATTAACTAAACTAAACAGTAAACAGAAACCAATAACAAATAAAACAAAATTGAAACCCACTTTATTTGTAAATTCTTAACTAAAAATGTTTGATAATGAACAAGTTCAATGCTAAGGCTACAACAAATTTGCGCCAAGAAAGGGACAATAAAATGTCCGTCAAAAACGAATCCGAATCAGCTTCATCTGGACCGGATGGCGGAGAACTAGAGGCAGATGAAGAACGTGCCGTAGAAGAGCCCAAAGAGGGGATAGGTGCCCCAAAGGGTGCTTATGGCGGTTTCGAGTTTGACCTTGTGGGTCATCCAGAGGCCTCACCGCCTCATCACTTTCCTACTTCGCCGTTCGATTCCGGATCGAGGATGGGAGAGCGTAAAACCACTTTGAGCTCTAAGATCCTGACGGCCATCGAAGTCTTGAATAATAAGAACGGATCATTGGTTCACGCTATTGTGAAATATATGAATAGCAATGGTCATGAAGTGACTGACGAGCGGCGCTTCAGCCTAAAAGTGCGACAGTCGCTCAAGCAGAGCATCACCAACGGCCAGGTAGAGCACGTGAAGCGTTCCTTTAAGCTTACGAAAAACAATAAAAACAAACGAAGGTCGAGGTGAAGATCGTGTCTGTTAAAATGCCTCCGTTAAACCCACCTTCAGCCCAGCAAGAAGAAGAAACCGGCTTGGCTTTTGCTTACCATCTGGGACGTTGAGATGGCCTAGGCGTCCAGCATATTAGCGTCGATATCTTCGCCGTGATCATCGGTGAGATCCTTGCCGTGGCCGTTTGGCCTTGGGTTGTGCATGAATTCCAATCGATTTTCGTGGTTTCTTGGTCTTTGGTTTGATCTTGGAGTCGGACTTGGACTGGCTCTTGACAGTGTTCGCTGTATATGACGATCCGGCGGAAACATCTACATAGCTCTATTTTTGTTGGCTTTGGTTCTGCCATCTCAATAAAAAACCTACCTTGTCGGAGGTTTGAGCGACCGCCACTTGTAGGCTGAAGAGCCGCTCGCCAGTCACTTCATGGCCATTTCTCTTTATATATTTCACAATGGCCTGAACCGATAATTCGATATTATCCAAAACTTCGATGGCCGTCAGTATCTCCGAGCTCAAAGTGGTCTTACGCTCTCCCATCCTCGATCTGGAATCGGCCGGCGGAGTAGGATTGACACACAAATACATCAAGCATTTACATCCGTTTCGTTTCTTTCGAGTACGAACCAGATATTGAATATTCCGCACCTCCGAATGGACTGAATGTAGCTATGGACAAATAATGTCACCATTATCATGCGCTCGAATTTAAATGTTATGGTATGGAATTCAGTTGGTATGGCTCATCGGGAAATTAAATGAACCTGTTGCTGAAATCTTTTCGATCATTCATGATTTCAAATGATTCACAGTACTGCGGCAAGTGGTTGCCGGGTCAGCTTGTTTGCGTTATACAAATTATAATACTTACGAGCCCTGCTTTAACAACTCTCATAGATTTGTCTATAATAGTTGTCTCCTTTCATTCCATATTCTAGTCTCTTAAGGGCATCTACGTAAAGTGGAATTTTACATGCCAATTGCCAGTTTCACCCTCTGTGATCACGAATTCGATTAAAAAGCTAACAAAACGCCTACTATGATCACGAAATTGTTTATATAATCATCAATTTAGATAAATGTTTTCAATTTTTGCATTTTAATAAATTAAATAAATAATATTTCAATTCAGTAGTAGTTGATTTTTGGTCGATTGGTGACGATCGAGAACTAATGGAGAAATTGCGAACAGAAGAAGAAGGGGCAAAGTGAATAGGGTAGAAATGGCAGAGGCTAAGTGGGAGTGGGGTAGTGGATAGCTAAAGAAGAATGGCTAAAGACTCACGCATGCTTAACCGTTAACAACTAAAATTATGGCCTAGGCATGTTCCGTTCCATTTGGTCTGTTTTTGACTCGCGGAGCCACCTCCATTTGCTTGGATGGTGGCATCCTCGGTATTCCTTGGTATGTATGTGGTATGTACATATAAAGCGGCAGGGCGTAGCGCTTGGCGCCTGATCTAAGAGGAGGAGCTGTAGCTGGACGAGCTGGGGGAGGAGCTCGACGATGAGCCGGACGAGTAGGACGAGGAGCTGCTGGGGTGGTAAGAGCTATAGGCCAGGTTCTGCGAGTCCCAACGGGCATAGGGTCCGCTGTTCATTGGCTCCCAGCTGCTGGGGTCGTACGAAGAGGCCGTGGTGCTGGGCACACCGTATTCTGTGGCCGGAGCTGGCATCGGCACCATGTTCATCTTCATGCCACCCAACTTCTGGATGAGATTGTAGATGAGGAAGCCGAGCACCAGCTTAATGGCGATCTTGGACAGGATCAGAGCCTTGGTGGCCTTCAGACCGATCAGAGCCAGCAGAATGGGCATGACTACCTTAAGCTTCAGCTTCATGAGCAGCAGCAGGGGCAGGAAGAGCTTGTCCTTGTTCTTTTTCTCGGCACGACCTAAAAGAGACAGAAGAAACAGGTCATTGTGGGGGTCTAGGTGTCGTGGCTGTAGACTGTAACGCACCCTCCTCTTTTGGCAGCTCCAGGTCGAAGCCGCGGTCAGCACGATAGGTCATCACGGAGCTGGCGAAGAAGGTCTCTGGCAGCTGGAGACGCATCTCGTTGGTGTGCAGAATGCGGCCAATGCGATCCACGATGACCTTGTCGATGACATCGTCGTCGAAGGCACGGCCACTGACCTCCTCCTCCACATTGGCCATCGTGTCCAGATAGGTCAGCACCTTTTCCTTGAGGCAATGCATGGCATTGGCATGGAAGCACTTATCCACAATGGTCGAGATCAGCTCGTCGGAGCTGTGGATGCGCGGTGAGACCGCATTCTCGATGGCAGCGCCAGACACAGCACCAGACACTAGCAGCACACAACCGACCGCGAGCAAGGACGTGAAACGGATGGCCATTATATTGGATCGGGTCTCCTCTTGGGCACACTTTAAAAAGATATATATATATATATATTGACACTACCAGAGCGCGTAGTGTTCACGGCGATGTCGATGCGACGACAATGTTGGACAGTTGTTCGAGCGACAACGGTTTTATACTGCCGCTCCCCACAGGCAGGGCTCGCAACGCACCGCAAGAGAGCCACAGACAGTGGCAGAGACAGAGACCTGCTGCAAGTATTTTGGAGCGCACACTTTTTGGTTTTTGGACAGCGGCAACAAAATCGAGTGACGAGACTGACGGAACGCCAACGGGGCCGAAGCCGAACCCTAGCCAAGTCCACGGAAAGCAAATGTCCAAAAAGTTTTTCACCAAAAAAATACTATCTGGGTTGTCCACGGGCCTGCCTGGCCATAGAGCGCCCTCCCCCCACCAGTCGGCACTAACGCAGGTCTTCACCGCTTTCTCGCTTTCCATATCGGCCAGACACCCACCCCCGCCTCGATACAGCCTTTTGGTTTTGGCCAAAGTTGCATTACACTGACGCTGCTCCGATGAAAATAACTTTTGTTTCCTATTAGTATGCAGGCCCTCAACTCTTACGCGACCGACCGCAAGAAAGCCAGATCGAAGGGCTTGGGCACGTACATATTTCAACGTATTGTGTCAAATTTCGATACAAGAAATCAGTACGGAACTCACCTACGCTTAGGTATTGATTCATACTCCTCTGCCTCCTCGTAGGATTGCTTTGATTGGATTTGACTTCTTTTTATACCCGATACTCAAAATGAGTATTGGGGTATATTAGATTTGTGGTAAAAGTGGATGTGTGTAACGTCCAGAAGAAAGCGTTTCCGACCCCATAAAGTATATATATTCTTGATCAGCATCAATAGCCGAGTCGATTGAGCCATGTCTGTCTGTCCGTCCGTCCGTCCGTCCGTCCGTCCGTCCGTCCGTCTGTCCGTCTGTCCGTCTGTCCGTCCCTATTGGCGCCTAGTGCTCAAAGACTATAAGAGCTAGAGCATCGACATTTTGTATCAGACTTCTGTGATATGTCACTGTTACAAGTGTATTTCAAAACTTCGCCCCGCCCACTTCCGCCCCCACAAAGGACGAAAATCTGTGGCATCCACAATTTTAAAGATACGAGAAAACCAAAAACGCAGAATCGTAGAAAATGAGTTTATCTTCTAGACTGCAGAATCTGAATTGGATCGTAGCATTATTATAGCCAGAATGCAGAAAACAATTTCATTTTTTTCTCGCCCTGTCTCTCTCTAACACACACGTAGCATAGCCGGCTTTGCATAGCGCAAAACATTAGCGCCTAGATCTCAGAGACTATAAGGCTAGAGCAACCAAATTTGGTATCCACACTCCTGAAATATCGGACCTTGACGAGTTTGTTTCAAAATTTCGCCACACCCCCTTCCGGCCCCGCAAAGGACGAAAATCTGGAGCATCCACAGATCTCAGAGACTATTAGACCTGACTGTAGAGCTCTCACTGCTACAAAACTATTTTTAATTTTTCACTGCAGAACTCACTGTTGATAGCTCACTGCTACAAGTGTGTTTCAAAATTTCGCCCCACCCCCTTCCGCAGCCATAAACAACGAAAATCTGTGGCAACCACAATTTTGAAGATAGGAGATAGGAGAAAATTAAAACGCACAATCATAGAGAATGGCCATATCTACCAGATTGCCGAACCTTGCCGAATCCGAGTAAGATCGGATTATTATTATAATAAAAGTAACAAATCAATTTGCAGTGGCTACGCAGCGCCCGTCGACACGTTCTGACTGATTTTCTGTCTCTCTCGCACGCACTCTTTGTCGTTTAATGTAGCCATACTGACTATGTATCGGGTATAAATGTAGAGTTGCGGTCGGAGCAGCAACTCACAACGTTCCCCTCGTTTTTGTTTGTTTCGGCGTGTATGCGGAACTGTTTGCTGAATTCAGCAGCGGATTCAATTATCGTATGTATCTGAAACTTTTGTTGTTATTGGATTACGAAATAGATTTTCATTTTTATTTGTGACACATTTCCAGCAGACACGTTTCTTGGCTAATTTGGGTCGAATTTCTGGGAACCATGGAGAGACCTACATTCTGTTCTCTTGAATATTCATTATTTAGTAATTGGACCAATGATTTAGCCATCATAACTTCATGCATCAATTAATGGCTTCACCTCATTCTCATGTGAAATGGATAGGATAATTTGTTTTCATCTACGGAGGCCTTGTGCATCTGGATGCACATCATCAAACGTCTAGAAGTTGTCCTCCAATGGTTCAATATCACTAGAAAATTAATAGCTGACAAAAACAAATGCCTAAATGAAAATGCATTGACATCTTGATTGTACGTTCCTCAATTAATTTACCCTTCAGAAGTGAAAGATTAAAGGGCGGGATGGTTGTTAATACATTGGGTTTTAATTTTAAATTGACTTTTACACTGTGCAACAAAATGAAAACTTTTCAATGTACTTTGCATGAGACATGTGGGCCTAGATACTTCAATACTAGATACATCCTTATACTTAGATTGCAGTTTCGCTCCAAAATATTTTTAAAAAATGTAGAAATCGCGATTTGTGACTCTTTACGCCTTGATAATTTTCACTTGGCATTTGCAGTTCAATATAAAAAAAATAATGGGATCAAAAGATGTATGACTTTTCATAGGATTTCTTATTTGTGTCAATACAATGGCTATATTGAAGGCTGAAGACATATCGAGTTGAAGTTTTTTACCATCTGTGCAATTTTAATATATTGTTTTTGTGTATGTTATGGTTCTATTTTAAGACTCAAGTTCCTTAGTGGCTACTAGTCATTAAAATTGTCCAAAGAATGTCAAAGATAAACATTGTTTGGCAGATCAAACCTAATTTTTTATTACACTAAGCAAGGCTTGTGGTATGGCAATCTAGTGGAAACAAAGTGCTCTGTAAGTAACCAAAAAAGTATTGATGGATCGTTGCATAAAAATCATAAAGACGCATTGAAAACATTAGTTAGTATTACCTTACTAATATTGGCTATTTATTGCCGTGTTGCAAACTTCTCTCAGAGTTGCACAATCAAATCCAACATCTATCCAGCTTGCTGCCAAAATCATTTCATCCTCATAAGTGTTATCTAATTGTCATTTTAAATAATTCAATAGGCGTCGTGTCTAATTTTTATGTGTATCACTACTGTTATCCCCACGACAAAAGAAATTGGTGGGCAGCAAAGCCACTTCACTCGAGCGCCACACTTTTGCTTGGTTCGTGCCAAACCAAAGAGCCGACAACTTTATGTCGCTCGATAAATTTCCATATGCCCGTGTCTTGGCCAGGCCAGGCTGCATATGATGTTGTGTGAGTCGTGTGGTGTGTGTTGCCCAAAACAGCGTCCTCATGCATGCCAAACGATTATGAAAGTGGCGCCAGCTGTCCAGCTGTCTACCGCAGAGGGAGAGGTAGCCCCCCGCACTGTGCAGTCGCCTGATAAATTGGCTTAAAATCTGTGAAAATTGCAAACAAAACAGCGAGGGGCCACTGGCCGAAAATTCATCGATTCAGACGATTCACACTTTATTGGGTTCTACATGGTGGCCGCGATGTGGCATGGAACATGGAAAATGGATGCTTGACCATTCGCCAGCATTGCTTTTCAAATTAAATTCGAGCTCTCTGAAATGTATGTAGATTATCCCACCCAGAAGGTGTTGGGGTATACTCGTATCTGCCTTTTGGTCAGTGAGAAGAGTACGAAAGGGACTCAAAGATTAAGTGCAATAAATTAAGGTAAGTAGCTGGGAAAATTGAAACGTTTGTACGGTGAACCAAGGGTTTTCTCTGTACACTCAAACAAACAAAATGGCACAGTAAAAAGAAACTCACCCATACTTTAATTTAAATAATTAAATAAAAATTAATCAAACACAAATATATAAAATTAGTAGGAAAAATATTGAATCTAAATATGATAAAATTTTACTTAAATACATAATAAATTCATTTTAATTATAATTGATATATTTTAAATATGAAATAAATTTATTTGAAATATGAAAGCAATTTTTTATCAAATATTTTCGTATTTATTTCAAAATACAAGTGAAAAAAGGTTTTTTTTTTTTACAAATTCCACTCACGATTCAAATCTATTCGTATACATTTTTAAATCTAAAGGTAAAAATTACAATTTCAGGACTTTTTTCCCTGTGTTTAACCCTTAAGTCATTTCATAAAATATGTAATAACAAATCCTATGCAGTTCAACCTGAAATTTCAAAAAAATGCCTCAATATACTGTCCTGGGTATGTCCTAGTCGTGCTTTCCAGTCGCTTCTGCTCTCCAAACTTCTGACGACACACTTTTCCCCGAATTCGAGTTTCTGCTTAGAAGACCTTCGTTGTGCAGTTGAGCGCAATCGGAGCTGGCAGGAATTTATTTTGCGATTTTTCCTTTTCTATTTGTGCGACGAATGAAAGATTTATGGCTGTGGGCAAACATGCTTCGGTGACCGTCATTCAATGTTGTTTGGAAATGTCCCTGATCTGTGGGTTTTCCTGGGGCAAGAATATGGAAAGACTTTCACTCTCAGGTGGTGGTGGCGTTGCCGGCTGTCAACTTTCGCGCAAGTGAAAATAAGAAATTTAAATTT
The DNA here is from genome assembly GCA_008121275.1 of Drosophila lowei. Taxonomy (NCBI): domain Eukaryota; kingdom Metazoa; phylum Arthropoda; class Insecta; order Diptera; family Drosophilidae; genus Drosophila; species Drosophila lowei. The sequence goes on along the minus strand of CM017777.1, from coordinate 30,854,961 downwards.
TTAAATTATATGCAGTGGATGGATCAATTTAATCGATCGCCAAAGCCGGGCCCCAAGCCCCAGGCTTGAGTGGAATGCTTAATTAGATTTTCTACTGAGGGCTGGCTGCCGTTGGATGTGGATTAAATTTGGCTAATTAGGACGCAATTGCTGTGCCCGCCGCATTGGCCTATAAATATTATATGCCAAGTGAAATTGGTCGAGAGCCGGAGACGGAGACTGCCGCCGGAGGCGTACTGATGGGACGGAACAGGTTAATTAGACCCTGCCCTGCCGGCTGGGGTTCGTAAAGTTCGAACTCTGTCGATGGCCCAAGGCTTCGCCTTAAAGATTAAGGATTATGGCTGACCTACGGCCCACCCGTGTTTTCAGTAAATGAAATCAAAGCTTAGCATGTTCAAGGCATTTTATTCTGCTACTTTATTTTGGTTTTCTGCCTTCTCTCTTTTCTTATTCTCTTGTTTTCAATAAATAGTTAATAAATATTATAAGTAAAGTCTAAAGAAAAGGGACAGCAGAGCAGGAGGATAAAAGGGATACCAGTCCAAGGGACTGGAACAAAAGGAACAAAAGCCTCAAAAAACTTTTAACAATTAACAAATCATTTTGCGCTCTTGTGCTGCCAACTTTTTATGGCCCTTAGTGTTCCGCTCCGCTCTCTGGTTTTTGCGGCTTAGACATAGCCCTTGTAGGCCATTTCCTGGGCAGCCAACTGCTGGGGCTGCTCCACAACTGGGGCGGGGACGGCAACGGAGCCAAATGTACGACCATCCCAGGGGCCGTGGGCGGTGATGTGGGCGGTGTGATGATGATCATGGGCAATCTGTTGGGGCAAAAAGAGCAAAAGGGTAACTTTAAAACATGCTTCCCTCGAGGATGGGCAACAAAAACCATCTATTAAATGCACATGTTGGTTCGGGAAGTGGTTGGTTGAGTGTCAGTTTTGTTTCGTTTCGGTGTGGTTGGGGATGCGGGAGCGGGTTGTGGGCGAGGATTCTGGCTGGACTTACCCTGCGTGTGCCCTCTCTAGACTCTAGACAGTGTGGGGTTCTTATACATACATGCATATTGTACGAGTACTTATGGACACCTAATCCTAATTGCAATAATGTTTGACTCTTCTCTTGAATCGTCGCCACAACTCACTCACGCAACCAAAGCAAAACTCTCTAACGCTCTCTCTAATTACCACAGCCAGCGAATGCCTAGAAGACAATTAGAGGTGCGTTTTAGTATCGAAGCTGGCTTACCTTTTTGCACAATTGGAAAATGGCCAAACCAACCGAGACTAGGAAAGAAAAGAAGCCCAGGGCCAGAGCGTTGAACGCCTTGATCTTGAGGATACCAATGGCCATTGGTATGACGGTGATGGCCTTCAGCAGGATGAGAACCAGAATGGGCATGGCCAGCTTGCGGAGACGGTGCTTCTTGCCTGCAAACGGATCATGATCAGGGAGATCATTCGTATAGGTTAATAAACATGGCCCACAAGATAGTTATATTGCCAAAAGCATGCAGAAATCAACCCACCCTTCTTGAAGATGTTGCCCTTCTTACCCCTGGCTTCACCATCAACAGCACTATCATCATCATCGCCGTTCAGCTGCAGATTCAAGCTCAGCTCGTCGTTGGCCAGATTGCGAGCCGAGACGGTGATCTTGGCATCGGCCATGGGCAAGTTCATGCTCACATCATGTCCCTGGATATAGTTCTCGAGGGCATCCATGAAACCATCGGCACTGCTGGCACGGGCACGGGCATCGTTGATCGGGCTCAATCTTCTGGCCATTGGAGCGTACTTCCAGGTTGGAGAGCTAAATGGGGCGAAAGATTAAGCAGCTGCAATTTGTAGGCGGAATATTTAAATCATTATAAAAACATTACTTACCGTGTAGCTGTCTTTGCTCATCACGCTGTCCACAAAGCGCATGGCACGCTCTTTGATGCAGGCCATCGAATCTTGGCCACTGGCGCACTTGCTCTGCTCCTCGGCAATCAGCCGCTGCAGCGGCAGCTGCTGTGTCGAGGCGCCTGCCGCCGCCTGGCCGACAGCCACCAGGGCTGCTACACCGAAAATCACAAGGAGCAGTTTAGCCATTTTGTTAACTGTTTTTTTCGCTCTGTTGCCGCTGTTGCCTCAATGCTGGCACAATTGCGTTTAATAATCGTTTTTCTATTGTTCACGATTTTTATACTCCCAATGTTTTAGCCTCTGCGGCCGGCGTCTTTCGCTGCCCCCACCTTCCCGAGTGTCGCAAGTGTCGACGTCGCAGTGTCTTCGTTGTTGTCTTCGTCTTCGTCGCTGTCGCCCCAGCGAATGGTGATTCAAAAGAAATGCTCGAAAAAGACATGAATGAAGCAAATACTGAAAGAGCCGAAGCGCTCCGCCATTGCACTGCTGTTGCGGGTGTGTGCGTGCGTGCCTTTGGGTACCGTACCACGTGTCGTATACTTAATGTGGCTATATCTCAAACGCGTGCCGGCCCGGCCACATTGGAGTATTTTCTAAGCCGGTGGCTGGGGGAAAAATGCCTTCGTTTCATTCAACAGTTTGCTCTGAAGCAACATTCAGGAAGCCACACTCTGGCCATTAACTGATTAAATCTCGATTCTCCATTGTACCTGTGAGTTCTTGTTCTTGGAAATTAGATATGAGCTTCGATGAACAAAGTTATCTCCGAACAACGTTTCACCCGAGTAAAATTAAATTGCAAAAATGTTAGGCTGAAAGCCCCTTTCTTGTATAAAAAATCTAAAATAATTGAAGTAATAAAATAAATACTAGAAAAACAAGGCAATGCGGAAAATAAAAAAGAGAATATTTTCTTTCCTAACTTTCATAATTATAAACGGTCAAGTGACTCTTGAATCACTTTCAAACTATAGAAGTAAAAAGTTTGATTGGCAATTAGCATTCCTTGAGCACGTTTTAATTGGCTATTACACCCATAGAAAAGGCCTGCAATTTTCTTAAGCTTGGATTTAAATATTTGTAGCAAAAGATTTCCACCGAGAGTGGAAATTGTAAAATGAAAATAAAAACATTTGATTTAAATCTATTTCATATTTCAATGAAATATTTTGATATTAAGATTAAATATATTTCATAGAAGTTTATAATATTATATTTATTTTTTTTAAGCGTTTTATATTTTTGAAACATTTATGTTTACACCGAAGTAAATTCAATTTAATCTCATTATGTTTGTATTTAAAAACCAAATATTTAATCGAAATATGGGCGTGTTTCCTTTTACTATACTATTTTTCTCTGAGTGTAAATGGATATTATTTCCCCAAGCCTGCCCGTAGTTCATAAACCGTTCAATGCTCACTTCAAACTTCAAACAAGCAATTAAAAATATCCCACCACATAATTTCATACAGTAAGCACACGTCAAGCTGCGACAGCCAATTAAGGCAATCATATCATAATTAAAAATTGGGAAAAGAATATGCAAAACAAGCCTGCCATTTACATGCCAATGAAATAGAAAGTACTTTTCGCCATCGAAAGCGAAAGTGACACAAGTGCTCATCCCATCCCCCTTTGCTCTTGCGAAACCCTGCAGGTTAAGTCATGCACTGAATGTTGAAATGTTTCGTTTCGCCGTGCAACTTGTAAATTATGAATCCCGTATATTGATTACGCGCGGTTCGCCATGAAAATTGATTTTGATAGCGGGCGAGTGTGTTTTTCGTTTTTGTTGTACTTCTTCGTGCTTCTTTTCTGTCTTCTCCTTTTTTTTGATTATTTCTTTTGGTAAAAAGTTTCTCCGGTTTCAATTGCTGGACAATTTGCCATTCCGGTCGCATTTCTGTTCAATCTACTCGTACTGGACGTCCCATGGTCCGGTGTGGTGCCAATGAAATTGGAAAACTTTTTCATAGTCGAAATTGTTGCGTAGAAACGGCCATGCGATGGCGGCCAAGTGCATGCCGTTAAATATAAATGAAGTGTGGTCGGTCAATGTTGTTGCTGTTGCTTTTGTATTGTCTCCATTACCTGTCTTTTGTTGCTGGCGCCAACGCCATTTTGCATTGTTGCACGCTGTGCTGTCGTCGGTGTGGCTGGGTCTGCGGCGATGGCTACTTTCCAGCACACACCTGCGTCTATCTGGTGGAGCGTGTGGTTATCCGTGGGTGGACCATCGATTTTCTCCCCCGTGTGCAGGAGGAATGAATGCAATAAATTCACATGTTATTTGGGCAATTCGAAAACTTTGTACCCCCTACCCATAGCTATGGGTGGAAGAGTCTTCCTTCGTGTTGCACGAAAGCCCCTAAAAGTAGGCTAAACGTTTTCGCTGCGGGAACCATGAAAGCTACTATCCTGGGAAACCTTTTTCAATTTGTTTCCATAGGGTCTTACAAGATCAAATGCATTTTATCTTTACAAATAATGCCCCCTGCAATGCATCAACACAAACAGGGGCACAGGGTATCCCGTACTGAAGAGGATACATTCCACTTCATAGAAAATGTATTCGTTGCATTGAGGGGCACTTTGGGCGCTGCTTTCAACAATGTGATTTTTTCGCTCCGACTCACAAAAGCATTTGAATTTTACATGAAAACAGGTAGAAGTTTTTACCTTTTACCTGGGAAAAGGAAAAGCTGTTGCTTCTCCATTCATGCGCTGTGTTAGAATTTAAAATTCTTTTTACTGCTACGGCCAGGCCCAAACGTCGTTTAGGGACATAAGGAAGTTTTTGGGGTAATTATACCGAAAAAAACGTAAAGACTTTAGCCCTTAGAAAGTCTTCAATTAGGCACATCATTTTCGCATGGTTTTTATTGCAGAAGTATTTACACAAAAGGATAAAAGAGCAAATTACTTGGCCTTGGGCCTTCTTCCTTTTTTTTAGCTTGGTTTTGTACATTTTTCAATAAATAAATAAATTAAACCAAACGCCAAACTCCCCTCGCGTTTCAACTACTTAAATTAGTGCAAATAAATAATTTGAATTCGAATTTCGGGTTTCGGGATCTCTCAGTATTATTTCTGACCCGCGTAGGCAAGGTCCTGAGCATCCTGTGGCTCCTGGGAGGAGCGGGCCCAGGCATGCGGATCCCAAGCTGGCGACGGATGCTCCAAATGCTCGATATGCTCCACAGGCAGATCCACATGATGATCGATATGGTGATCCAGATGATGGTCAATGTGATGGGGCACAATGTGCTCAATGTGATGTGGAACCACATGTTCGATATGGTGTGGCACCACATGCTCAATGTGATGGGGAACCACATGTTCGACATGGTGGTGGTTTGGATAGTGCACCACCTCGTAGTTGACGATCTTGGGCTTGGCAATCTTGAATATAACCAAAGCACCGGACAGCACCAACGAGAGTAGACCCAAAGTCATCGCCTTCCACGTCTTCAAAGCAATCAGACCCAGGGCCAGGGGTACCAAAACAGTTGTCTTCAGCTTCAGACCGAGTAGGAAAGGTAATATGGCCTTGCGGATCATACCACGACCTAAACACAGACGAAAGAATAAAGTTTTCCCACCCAATTGATATTTCATCAGGATTTAGAACTCACCCTCGTTGGCGGCTGCCAGAGGCACTACTCCGCCCTGAGTGAGGGCATTCTGCAGCAGGAAGTCGGGCACCAACGCACGGGCCTCGGAGCTGCGGAAATACTCTGGTGCCTGGATTCTCAAGGCATGACTGCCCAGATAGCCATCGATGTCATCGAACATTTGCTCCTCGTCATTGAGGGATCGGGATGAGGTCGATTCCGACTTTTCCGTGGTGCGGACAATCGACAGACGCTCAGTTAGTCTGACTTCCGGCTGCTGCAAAGCCGTATTGAACCACCGCATCGCCTTGGGACGCACACAAGACACGCTCAGGTCCTTGAGGCAGCCGTGGTACATGTCCAGAGCCAGCTGGGTGGCAGACTGCGGCGTCCGTGGCGCTTGGGTTTGGGTGGTCGCTCCCTGGGCGGCGGTGGACAGCGCCGTCACAGCGGCGATTAAGAAAGCGTAGCTCTTCATCCTTTTCGCTTTCACCTGAAGTAATCCGCGTGAATCCGAACTCTCAGCTCGTAGTAGTAGAAGTCTGCACGCGTTGGCGACTCAATGGGTTATGCAAATGTCGCCTGGGCACCGCATGGTTTTTATACGTCGGGTACTTTGTTAATTGAAATGCGTATGCAGAGAGTACGCGCGGGCTCTTCTTTGGGCTTGAGCTTTAGCGACCATTTTGCTTTGTTGTCAAAGCCATGGAAAGCGCAAGTTGTCCCCCCCGTCAGACCAGAGTTTCACCTATAGGGCGCAGCACTCGAAGAAGGAGTACTCCGAGGTGGTTTTGGGGTTCTATAAATGCACACCCAGAAATGGTATCTACTGGGTCAACTCAACATTTTATGGGCACGCAAGTCTCTTTGCTTTGTTGGGGGATTCATCAAAACGGTCTCCAGCATAACACCCCCGCCATAATATGCCGCACATAATTGAAAGTTATTTGATGGCTTCTATATCGATAGGCTGCCCCTGTCGCCCTTGCTGTAGCGGACGAAGCTCGTAAAATCAAGTGGCCAGCAATCCGGTGTGCGTGCCTCGCAACTCAATTCAAATACAAGACGAAGACGAAGACGCGCTGTGGTATCTTTTGGCAGGGAACTCGAATAAGCAGTTGCTGGGATAACAGTACTCGTACCGAACAGTGGACTTGCAGACCCCAGCAACATATAATTTTTATACCATTAGATATGGGCATTTCCATCCTGGCATTACGTTATGTTCGTACGAAAAAATGAAAGAAAATCTGCCCCCAGGAGTGTTTAGGCGTCAGCCATCCCAAGAAGGTGGGTCAATAAGATTTAGCCTTTATCGGTAATGGCTTTAATTCTCTTTGTACTAAAGGCTCGACACACAACAGCAATACTCCAATATCGGGCATAGCAACGAGACGTACAGTGTTTTAGTTAAGCTCTTTTTACTTTGGAATGGCTATATATAAGGGTATTAAAAGATTCGTTCCTCAAAAAAGCAGTACAGTCATGCCTAAAGTACTTTTCCGATTGCTTGGAGGATGTCTTGGAGTATATATGCATGTACTTGAAATTTTTCTATTATGATATTTTTTACTACAATTTTTCTTTTCTGAATTTGATGTTGACCCCACAAGGTTCTGGCTTTCTTTCTCTTGTTCCATTCGTATTAACTTTCTCCTAATGCGCGTATACATATGTATAGCTGATATTGTACAGTTCTTATAGTCGCTAGCAGAGACAGACTGATACTAATTTGAATACCTTTTTTGCGCTTATTTTGTGGTTTCTGGTAGCTATTTATTCTCTTTGGTCTGATCTGTATACCGGTTATCTGGCATCCGTTTGGACAAACGTAAAAGTTGGTTTTCGGACATGGTCCGTTTTTAGACACCATACGCGTTTCATGCCTTAGTTCCTTTAGCAGGACATTAACATCCGCGGAGGAAAGCGGTACCGGATGTTGCCACTGTTGAATAAAAGTGCTGATTTGTTTTCAAGCAGTACAATGTTTTTCCCAAAAATGGTATTGGATGGACCCTATGTATTTCCTTTAATATTAAGAACTCCCCATGCGTAATTTAAACCTAATTTGAATTTGTTAAAAGACCTTTATTTTAGCTGTGAATCAGCATCATTCGCGTAATTTGAAAAAATGTGTCCCAGTAAATCTGTGGCATTCATGACCGCCTTCGACATTTTCTCATACTTTCCATTCATTGAGTTCCATGCAATAATTTTCTTGTGGAATAAATTAAGGAAATACATGAATAGAAAGACTGCCAATTTATTTCTTAAAATAAACGTCTCAAATGAACGGGAAATTGGTACTATTCCTTTCCGATTTCTCTGATTGGCCTTGGGCTGGCAATGTAAGTATTCGGTTAGCTAGAAACGATGTCTTCGGAAAGGGGATCGAATCTCTTTCAAGTTCTGTCTCAAGCAGCACTTGTCCTTGAGCCCTGACACTGGCCAGCGAGTAATCGATACTATTTAGTATAGGCCTTAATTATCCGGAGTGTGTGGGTGTCACTTCAGTTGGCGTAAAAATATATTTCCTTAGTTTCAAATAGCGGAAAATATTCGTAGGCTAAGACAGAAACCAAGGCCAATTGTGTGTTATCGGAGCTGAGTGTAGAGGGAACTGAAGTATGTCTTGAAGTGCTTTGCCTGCTTTGGTATTTAATGAGCTGCCAATTTGGCAATCGGTGTTTTGATGTCAGTGCAGTTGGCTGGGCCGAGACATAGGGCCCACGAGTCTTAATGCTTCCGCTCTTTGTTGTAATTTGGATTTTTTGTTTATCTACTTTTCTTTGGGCAACAAGGAATTTTTGTGTGTTGGAAAAAAGTGAAAGCTTTGCCATTTGCGCCATTTGCGTGTTAATTGCGCTTGGCATTTACATAAATATTAATTTCAGATGAGCTCCCGTTCGCGCACTGCTTGCTCGACATTCCCCTAGGGACATCAAAGCCTCACCGTCCCCTCGAATGGCAATATGCTGCGTAATAAATATATTTATGGAAATGAGTGGGGAACCATGTGGATTCGACTGTTTGCCAGCCGACAATTAGGCGAAGACATTTTGGGACGTCATTCCTGCTGTGCCCTGGCGCTTTGATTCATGCAAAGAAAATGTATTATTATTGGAGCTGCTGGTCTGTGTGAGTGATTTCTCAGCATGTCGGCTCATTGCGCCACTGCACTATGGGCAAAATACCACCTTTTTTTTTTTTTTAATAAATACAATTTTGTTGTTGTTCAGAATTTTAAAACTGGTCTATGTTCTGAGTTCATTAGAGTTCAAAACGTTTTGATAATATTTCTAAACATTTTTAAAAATCAAAACGTAACTTTAAAAAAATTCAAAATTAAAATTAATGGAATAAATTAAAAATTGAATGAAAGAAAAATTTAAAAATTCAACTTTATTTTAACTAATACATACATACATAATATGTATTACATACATATGTATAACAAAAACCAACATGATCCCATTTTCGCCCATAGTGCTCTTTTGGGAATGGCATACTAGTAGTAAACAAATTTCATGCAGATTGTCTTAGATTAAGATTATTGATTTACCAAAATTGATAAGCCTAGGAGTGGTAAAATATTTATTTATTTGACATTTACCATAAGGTGTTATCTAAATCATTTGCTCATATAATAGACTTTTATACGAATAAATCATCTTGATAGTAGTACTTGAAAATATTATTTATATATAAAAATGATTCTTAGGGTATGGCATTGGTCGGTTTCGTCTCTGTGGATAAGTGCATTCTTCCTCCGAATTTTATTAACCTGTAAATTGAGTCAGAGTTCTTTGGAATTGCCAACATTACGATTGGATTGGCATCACCTTGTGCTGTGATCCAAAAATTAATTTTATTTTACATGACATTTAACACAACTTCAATTTATTTTTTCATTTTGGGTTTCTCTAATAACAATTTTTCCTATCGACTAATTGAATTTTCAGCCGGGTCGGTCTGGCCGGCAATTAATAAATATTCTGATTTCATTATTTCGTATTTTAGTGAATTGTTTTTTAGTGAATTTTACATATATACGAGACAACTCGTGTGTGAGGAATTTAAAGAGTGTACGAACCGCAAAAGCCGCAGCCAGTTTCAATAAATTATTGGTTGAAAAACTGCAACAAAATCAGAATGAATATTAATGAAGCACGGGTCAACCCCTTACGCTTACTCTACAATAAATAAATAAATAATAGTTTAACAAATTACAATAAATTATGCTTAGGTGCTACCGTTATTATCCTATTTACAGTTCATTTTAACAAGGAAAATTTGACTTCAAAGTTGCTCGTACTCGTACTCGTTCCGCCTCACGCCTTGGCCTTACTTTGCCGGCATTGTGCACTGTGGATAGAGGCTCTGGCAATCCTTTTGATCCTGGCCATCTCGCGCCGCCTGGATGAGCCGATAGAAGCGACGCACGGCCTCATTCGCATGCGTTACGGGCTCCAGCTCGCTGGTATCGCTGCAACAGACACAAATGATAAACTTCTTTGCCCAAAAACTTTTCGCCTGTTTAATTAATTTTTCGTTTTTTTTTTTTTGTTGTGCTTTGAGCAGATGCTACCAAGCCGGATGCTTTTACAGTCCTACAGTCCTACAGTCCTAGCTGCAGGCCAAGATCTACGAACGAACGTTTTTTGTGTTAGCTGCCAGGAAGTTAGCTAATTAACTTTGGCACTTGTGAACATCGCCGTAAAGTTTTCGGCACACATTTGGTTCAGCGAAAGCAGCTTTAATTGCTTCTTCGGCTCACTCGTCTCGTTCTTCTGGGTCTTTTGTGTGGCAGACAGCAGCAGCGTAACTACTCCCACTTCTGCTGCTCCTACATCAACACCCCCCACTCAACTATTCAGACCTGAGTTGTAGGCGCGCTGTCAGTACTTAATTCAGTAGGATTCTCTGGCCTGGGTGCTGCTAATGGATTTCATGTGACTAGTGGGTCGTGCAGAGTGGGTTTAGGAGCACCTAAGTCAAGGCCAGACTGATTTCCCATTCAGGGACTGCTCCGGAGTTGAAAGGGAAAGCGGACGACGTGACCTGATGCGGACGCATATGCTGTCAGACTTTTAATGTAACTATTTTTTGTCGCCTCCATGCCCCAAGTGTTCATTAAAATTACATTTCATATTCACATGAAGGATTTTTTGCAAGCCTTTTACTATTTGGAGGAAACTTTTTCCCGACCTTTTTACTCGTTTCCCTCGTTAAAAGTAGCAAATTTTAATTAGTTTTTCAGTAGTTTTGCTTGTCAGAAAAATTTTGCATAAATTTCAATAAAATGAGAAAGAAATACAGTCAATTAAATTTTACAGCACTTGCCTTCGGGCGGCTCTGGGCTATCCATTCTAAAAGTTCAATCAAACTTCCATTCGAATCGAATCGAATATCAGTGGACATTTTCAATTAATTATGATTGCTTTATTATGATAAGACCGGAAACCTGACAACGCCAAAGGCCCAATCAGCCGGACTGTTAGGACGCTTTAAACTAAAGTTGCGTGGCCTTTTATTAAGTCAATTTATTTTAATTAATTTTCAACTGGAATGGCTAAAAACCTGAGCCCAAGGCTGTGCCCGTTGCCATTGTCTGTTGTCGAGCCCTGATAAGGCAATTAAGCACACTTGGGGGACTCAATTAATGACTTGTCATGGACACACAGACTCATAAATCATCCAATGCCTGGACCCGGCCCTAGATCACATCTCCTGGCGTCGCTGTCAGTCACAATTTCGTCAAAATACTTATCTAGGGGAGCCATGCAAACTGATGACAATATTTTGGTATTCATTGTTGTGAGCAATAAGGAAAACCTGCAAAACCGTACGAATCTATCTGTCCCGTGGCATGCTCGAGCGACTCGGGAATGACCCATTGCCATGTGTCAGTCGTTGACTGGGCTAGTGGCATGTGGGCGGAACGCCCTGATGGCACGCCACGCCACGCCGCTTTGTTGCCGCTTGAGGCATGTGGCAGGCAGTTCCGCTTGGCTGGCCATGTGCAATGTGCAGTTCAATTAGAAGACGAGAAAAGACAGCAACGAACTTGCTATGTGACAAACTGCACTCAGAAAGAGAGTTCGGAGCGCTCGGAGCTCAGAGCTCAGAGCCACGCTTTCTTTTCACGCTCTTGGCTATTAATTGAAAAGTGATGAAGGGGGGGACCTTGGAAGAGGGAGTTTTAGAGTTTTCACTGCAGAGTGCAAACGCATTGAACTAAACGATCTCAAACATGAATGGGGCATGGGGTGGCGCCTTTTGACTGCCTGACATTACAATTTGCGATGCCTGCCTAAATGTTCAGGTAACAATTAGAGCAAAAAATAACACAACAAAAATTTACGCAGCACTAAAACGGCAAAAAATGGCAATAAAACGCATTACATTGTCCCACATTTGGCCATCGTAAGACTTACCGACTGAGCTCAGCGGAAACGAAATTGCTGTGTGGACTATAGGTGGCTGGATCCTTGTACATGCTGCACACAATGCGCTCCTTGCACAGGTCGTTTTTCACGCCCAGTTGCTCCACGATTTTATCGATTTTCAGCAGTATGGGACTATAAAACGGATCATAGTTGAGCGGATACAGGGGCTAGGAGAAAAAAAGCGCAAATTATTAACAATGAAAGCAGATTAGTGAGGCAAGTGGCCAAACCTGTCCGTCCTGCACAAACGGCTGGTGCTCGAGTATCTTCTGCTGCTGCTGGATCAGACGCTGCTCGGCCTGAATGCGTATGGCCTCCTTCAGCTGGGCGGCAAGTTCGGGCTATGTTTCGGATGGGAAGAGCAAGAGTACAAAATGTTGAGTTGAGGCTGTAATCGGTCATAAAGGGTTTCCATGCATGCGGCCAGGCTAGCGTTTAAATGGACATCAGGTCTGCTGCGGGCAGCTCTCTTAGGTGGCTTACGGTTTACGGCTTACAGGCACACTTTCCCGACATGTTCCCATCATATTTCATGCTTGGGCAATGTGTGCTGTGCTCATTTAATTAAGGTGAACAGCGGGGCATTTCGCAAGCTTTGCTTTGCGGATTTCCCTGCCACAGCTGCCGCCCCGCCTGGCATTGCAATGGCAAAGTGCAATTTAATTATGGGTTTAGTTGACAAGCCACATGTCTGAAGACACAGCCCACATGACGCTCTGGCCTGGCCTGGACACTCGAAAGTGAAAACCGTCAGTCGGCAGTTGGGCGGCAAAACGTGGCACAGCCCTGCAATTTGCATGGTGTCGTTAAATAAAAAAAAAATCAACTTCCGAGCGGGCACAAATTGCATCTGGGTAAGGGTCTTTTGCAGACACAAGAAAAACTATTTGCACTGTGAGCTGAGGAAAGTGTCAATAAATGAAGATACGAGAGGAGTCTAGACATTTGTTTGAACTGACACTGAAAACAAGTGAAACTGCAGCAGCGCTTGATTGAATGTGCTGCTGCTGCTGCACGCCCGTCAAGCTGTACAAATAGGAGTTGGCACTGTGCCACTAATGATGCCTGGTGGGTGGAGTGGAGTCCCAGTCCAGTGACCTAGACAGCAAATTGGCCAAATGATCTGGGATGGAATGGAAAGTTCCCCAGGGACAGAGAAAGCACGAAAAATAAATGGTTTTTCTTGCTTGTTTCAGATGAGAAAAATATTATGACAAACATTTGCCTTGCAATCGATTCGATGTCGGACTAGAATATAAATTTAATTCATTCTAATTGAGTTGTCTCTGAGCTTAAATTAGTCTGCTCACTTCAAATTAAATTATAATTTTAAAATCTGCTGGATTTTGGATGCTGGATGTGCCCTAAGTTCTCCATTTCCTTTTAAAATAAAGCCACACAAAACCCCGTCTAACCCAAGGCTTTGTTTTATGTGTGGGTTATCTGATTTCACAGGTTCCTTTTTTTTTTTTGTTGGGTATGTTGAATTCCAATTACAATTGCAGTACATTCGTAGATTCCGTTTGTACATCTGTACGTTGTACATAATGGGTATTGTAATGTGATACGCACCGAAAGTTGTGGCTCCTGCAAATGTTGGTGGTGCTGTTGCTGTGGCTGCTGCTGCTGCTGCTGCTGATTGTTGCGTGCTGGCTCGTATTGTGCGGCAATCTGTGCGGCAGCCGTCAGTCCTGCTCCGGGTCCTGGTCCTGGTCCTAGCTGTGGCTGCTGGTGTCCTGGAACGTATACCGGATGCGGCTGGGTGTAAGCTGGCCTTGAGCTGTAACATGCAAAGTGGGAGTATTACAAATTGGAATGTGAGCAGGGTCTCTGCACAATAGTTTCATTAGAGAGTGACTCCAATTTCCTTTATTCGTTTTGTTGTTTGCCTGTCAGCTGACTTTGTAATTGGCAAAAACTACAACTACTCGTACGATGATTGCTCTCGGCCCTTGTTTGTTGTTTGGCTTTCATTAAAAAAATTTTAATTACATTTTCATGTGTGTGTCCTCCTGCCGAGACCACGAGGACACAAGGTGACTGGGAAAACAGATCGAGGAGTCACATATTGATATGGGACTGGGAGTGTGTGGCATGTGTGGCATGGATAAGCAGTAAAATTCGGCATACCATTTTGATTACAATGGGTTGTTTAATGATTTGAAGGCCCACGACAGTTGTGCGACATAAAATATAAACTTTTTTTTTACACAGAGAACAAAAACCCTGAGACTCGAATATTTACACTTAGATTTAAAAATGTATGCCAAATGATTTTCACCGAGAGTGGAATTGTTTGGGAAGTGTTTTCACTTTCACTTCATATTTAGATTAAATATTTCTCTTATTTAAAATAAATATATTTCAAATTTAAATTTAATATATGTCCTAAAAATTTAATAAAATTATTTTAAAGTGTTTACAATTTCACCATGTTTGCATTTAAACCCCGAATATGTAATTTAAATATGTGTGTGCTTCATTTTAGTATAGCATTTTTCTCTGGGTGTATTAATAAAGAGACGAAAAATTCTGTGTGCGTTCCTCAGGAGTGCGGATACTTTAAGAGGTCCCTGGTGTGTTAGATGTTAGTAGAGTTCGAGTATATTACGACCTTATTTATGGGTGTGCGTATGTGTAGGTGTGTACAGATGTGTACAGATTTGTGTTTGTGAGCGAGTGCTGAGGATGTAGATACCTTTGTTTATCCTGACTTTGAAATGGATTTAAACTGTGACTAGAGGCATGTACTTTCTGGGCGTTTAATTGTTGTTGAAATTTCTGCTGCTGCTGTTGCTGATGCTGGTGTTGTAATTGGGGCTTGTGTTGTTGCGCTGTCGGTGGCCTGGACTGTTGCGTGGCAGGCCAACGTTGCTGCTGCTGCTGTGGGTGCTGCTGTGGATGGTTCTGCGGCTGTTTAGGATACGTCTGTGTGGTGCCCAGGCCCCAAGCATGCAGTACCCCAGCATCATTCGCCGTATTCGGCTTAAAATAATGCGGATTATCCTCTATTTGTGCAGCGCGATTTATATCGCCTATGTATCTATTGTGATGAAGGATTTTTCGTTGTTGTTTTGGTTTGTTGTTGTGAGAGTGAGAAATGTGTGTTTAGAGACAAGACAGAGTCATAGATACAGATAAACATAAAGATAAAGACAGATATATAGCGTGCTGCCAAAGCCATGCAAAAAAACTTACTCAGACCCCAGTCCCGGGCCGCTGTTCTCCCATGCGCCCTCAAAGTGCTCGAATCCTGGTCCATGGCTCTCGTGCACGGGCGCACCATGGAGATACGCAGATGGATGACCCTTGGGTGGGTGCGTGTAGATAATGTCGGGCACCGACTGGTGTTCTCCACTGTGCCATGGCGGAACCACCTAAAGATGGGATGGAGACGGAAAGGGGGAGGTAGACAAAAAAAAAACCAATGATAAGCTTAAATTGAAAAATGTAATGGAGCAGTCGATGCTGCAAGGCTTCTGCTTGACATTTAATAAACTCGTGGCCCCAGAACTTTTTTTCTTTTTTTTCATATCTTTTTTGTGTTGTGTGTGTGTTGGAGGGCTTCTTCTTATTCGTGTGGAGTGCTCTCATCACGACATTTTTTGGCTATTTATAGCCAATACTGAGGCTGCTGGTACCCGAATAATACGCATTATATTTCCCTGTGGGATCTCCCCCTTAGTCCCAGTTCAATGACTGCCAAATAGCCGTAAATAATGAATGAAATGCCGATATACCGACAGTCGTAGTTCTAACTTTAGATTCACCTTCTGCTATTACTTGTGGTTTTTATTGTTGGCCAAACTCATGGCTCGGCTCACATTTCGTCGTTCTATCACTGTCTTCAGAGACAACTGAGTTTTCCTGGGAAAGAGGTGACAAACGAACATTTGCCACATCACAAACAGATGAAATGCTGCGCCCAGATTGTTCGTGTGGTTGTCAAGTGGTTGTCGAGCTATGATGACTCCTTGTGTGTCTGGGAAGTCTTTTGGGCAATGAAAAACGCAAAGTAATTTAATTTACGCAGACTTTGGCCAGGGCTGGATAAAAGAACAGACACATTATCTGTGGTATCCAAAGTATGAAAATCTGGAATACCATCAACAAGTCTAGCTACCAGCTTTCGCGTGTTCCAGCTCTCTATTTTCATGGGTGATTCTTCTCGCTTAACTTTCCACAATCAACGCTTGAAGAACGTATATATTCCATGGAGCAACATGTTGAGCGTTCATGTCTTCCCCTTGGTTACAAGTTTTCTCCATTAACTACTGTAAAATCGATTAATAGTCGGCCTAATCCCAATTGCACCTGAATACGTGACAGCCGTTAAGGATTTTTAATGGAAAATTCCAGCTTTTATTGAATCCTGATTTATAGAAAACCTTACTCAGTCGCAAGCTGTTGCAAGCCAGATAGAGTTTTATAAGCAAACACGGAAACCCGGATTATCCCCACGAGCTTAAGCCTCAGGCCCTGGTTTTGCATCCAGCAGAATTTTTAAATGCGAATATAAATATCTCATAAATACGAGTGTCTACGCGTGTGCACTTCTTTCTGCTGACAAGTGCGCATAGAATGGGAGATTCAGGTGGGAGCCAGCTATAATCCTCGCCAACGAGGACATTTACCAAAGACGGTAGGGATTTCATTTGACGATACGTCAAGCTGAGGAGCTGTCTCTGTCAGTGTCTGAGCATGTGTTAACGCCTGCTTTCAATGAAAATACTTTTCAACTGAGACGCCGAAGTACTTGTACTTTTCTAATTGAATTTCCGTGGAGCAACAACAGAGACTTCCGACCGGCAGGCGGATAGACAAAATATGCTTAGATGCTCAAGCTGGCTTTTGAAATTTCACCGAAAAAGAAACAGACTACACATCAGACGTTCCCACTTCTGTGGTATCTGACCCAAAAAAAAAAATAAATAAATGATACAAGAATTATATTATTTCTATCCTATGTACTTGCCGTGTGATGATGATCGATTAGGTGATGATGATGGTGGTACTTAAGGGGTGCATGATACGATTGCTGGTAGTGCGAGCACAACTTAAAGAGATGCGACAATGCCGGGAACAGGAACAGCAGGAATTTCAGGAGCAACTTCTTTGCCGCACCAACGCCAATGACGATCGGAAGCAACCAGAATAACTTGATCTTGATGATTTTGATGATTAGCAGCAATGCCAAGAATGACAGCACAAGTTTGCTGCGTAGAAATTTTTCTACCAGAAAATGAAACGAAAGTTAAAATGAAATCAGAGATTTTTGATCATTTTTTCGTGTGTCGACTGCATTGGCTGCAGTTTCTCGCTCGCTCTTTTCCCGAGAGTGAAAGCGCTTCTCATCTGCATCTGCGTCTGCATCTTCTTGTGGGGTGCGGTGCGTGACTGCAGCAGCCACAAGCCAAGCCAAAAGACAAGCGAATACGAATAATACTTACGTATTTTCTTCTGGATTATCATGCCAGCCAGCCGGGCCTTGACCACCTGTTTAGGTATCAGCTCCAGCTTGGCAATGATTCCATTTCCTTCGATGGAACGCGGCGAGATGCGAAATGTGGCGCCATTGAACATTACTTCTGGTAAATCCACTTCCAGATCGTGGGTCATCGCAAATTTAATACTCTTGCCATACAGCGCCGTTGTCACTTCTTCGATGGGGGTTTCCGCCGGCGGGGCTATAGAAGAGAGAGATTCATGAGGTGAAATGTGAATTGACTGACTGGCATATTTGGGTTATGGAAAGTGGTGAGAACGAAACGAAACCTGGCGATTGCATAAACATAGCTTCTCAATTATCTCAACTTCTTTGCTAATTCTAAACGATGTTTAGCGGTTGCACAACTCCCGAGGACCGGTTTAATTAATGTTAATGGGCAATTGTTACAGCTGTTACTCCAATAGTTGCCGTGGCATTGGCCAAAGAAACCAAAAGGCGAGTAATTGACTGCGCAGTCAAAGCGCCGTGACTCACATGAATGAGAGATCGAGTTGCCGCCGCAGATATTTTACTACTCTCTTGGCGGCTCAGCTGTTGCTGTGCTGTGTCGGAGCAAAGATACATAAAAAATCAAATCAAAACCCAACAAGTGAAAGTTTTCTTTCAGTCGGCGGAGAGCGTGCCCAGGTTAAGTAGAGGTAAACAACAAAATGAAGAAGAAAAGAATCAAATGTGAAAACTGATCGAACAAGCGACTGGTATGTGAGGCAAGGCAAGTCGAAGGGCTAGAGCGCCTCTTACATAAGACTTTTTGTCTGTGTAGTTCAACTCTTGATAAATGGAGTAAAGGTAAACGGGGTGGAGTGAAACCACTTACCGGCACGCGCCCTATTGGGAATCTCGTTTGCATTTTGCTGCTCCTGCTCCTTATCCGCCTCGTACTGCACTTGATTCTTAAAGAACTTGAGGCGCTGTGTCACATTCACATCCTGCACATCGAGGGCCTCATTTAGATAGCTGAAAACGTTCTTTTGAAAACACGAGATGTCTGGCCGGAGATAGCAATCGCGAATGATGCCATTCCACAGCTCGTTGCCGCTGGTGAAGCGACGGGCCAAACGCAGCAGCACCGAATCGCTGCCGGCTCTTTCATCCATCTGCTTCCTGAGCGGCGTCGGCATCGGCATCTGTGTGGCATTCACCACAGGCTGCCACTCTTCCTGTGCCAGTTCCGTGGCGGATTCTGTTGGCGTTAACTCTGTGACTGTCGCTGACTCCGTCGCTGTGTCAGGGGACTCAGTCGCTGTGTGACTCAAAGGTGTTGTGGAGAGATGGCGGCCAACGCGTCCACGTCCATTCTGTGCAGTCTCATCCGCTTTGGCGACAAAGTTGATTAGACAGAGCATGGCCAAGAGCAGAAGCCAAGTATTTGATTTGACCATGCTGCTGCCTGGGTGGCTCCAACTGTGATTTCGATTCCGACTGCAACTACGATTGCAGGTGCGATTTCTTTTGGCCCGCTTTGAGGATGTGCATTGACTCTCACTGGACGTCCAATTATAGAGCATCTGTACGTTTTGTACGAGTATGTGTGCCGCCGGCGGGCTATGCATTTTCAATTTCAGTTTCACTCTCCGATTAGCACTTCCTTTAAACAACTGACACCGAGACAGTGATGTTGATGGCTGTTTACACCTTTAACCTGCAATTGCACTAAGAAATGGCAAGGCAATCAATGGGCCGCAATGGGTAGCCGTACCCGTAGCCAGTCTCCTCTGCAATTTGTCTGTTCCAAGCTGTTTATTTATTTGGATACGCCTGACTGACTTTGAATCTGCCGTCTACGTGCTTAGGAACTTTGAGCTGCTTAGGAACGCCCCACCGTCTGGGCCGGACACAATGGCTGGGGCACAGGCTTTATTGGCGAAATCGTTAGCCACTTGACAAATCAATTTGTGAGACCAGATTAGCCCGCAAACACAATTTCATTGATTTCCTCCTCCTCTCCTCTCTGGTAAATTCTTTTGGACTGTGCGTTGATTGTACTTTCTTCACGTATTTCACTTTGGATTCGTTTGTTTGTTTGAAGTTTCGCTGCCGCATTTAGCGCCTCGTTTTCTATTTGCTTTAGCCAACTGTTGGCCAGAAAAAGAGCTGTGGGGCTAGCTACCACCTGCAATTACTTCATCAAGGCCTGCGACACACCTACGGACTAACGGTGAACGCGTATCGTTTTGTTGTATCTGGTATCTGGCAGAAACGTTATGTAGATCCCGGTTAGCAAGTTTTCGCGTGCGCATGCGTGCGCGTCTGGCCGACAACTGTGGAGGGAAGCACTCGCGCTGTAAGCCAAGATCATGGCCAGCCCCAGGCAGACCGGTCGCTCTTTTGACTCCGCTCTCTCTCTCTCTCTCTTTCTCTCTCCCTGGTTTCGTTCAGTTGTCGTTAACTTTTTGCATTGCAGTCACCATCCGCAGTCTGGATCTTCCTGTGTATTCACACGTTGCCGTTGCAGATATTGCTTCAAGATTCTTCCGCGGCTCAAAACCCTAACTGTAGTTTGTTGCTGATGTTTCTGCTTTTCCATTGACCACCGCTGAAAGTTGTTTGGCTGCGTTGTGGCTGAGTTTTCCAGTTAACTTTGATTGTTTCAAGTGCACTTTGTCTGCTCGTTGGACGGTAATTCTGCACAGCGGCTGGCTCCGCTTTTCACGGCCATTTAGGATCCAACACAAACGAGTTTTTGCTATAAAGATGACAGAAGATAAAGTGAATTCTATTATGTATTTATTGGGCTAATATGTATATTCACCGAACTGGATAAACTCTTTTTGGGACTCCAAATTCGGGTATTCCAATTGGGTCAGGAATAGTCCAATAGCCCCACTGTGGTCTGTGAATATTTGGCAGAGAGAGGGAGAGGTTTAAAGCTTTGTATTCAAATGGGAAATTAAGTGTCTTGGAGAACTCAAATTGGGAACGGCATTGGTGACAATAAAAACCAATCAAGGTGTCAAATAAAAATTCCATTACCTTCCGCACCGAGCCCCGTTTCAATGGATATTCGCAACAAAAGACATGGAAGTTTTGTGTGCCACATCAATAACCGAGATATGAATCTAAAGAGCTGACCAATTTGGGTTATTGGGCCAGGTTTTTCGGAGTGTTCCAACAGCATCTGCCAGGGAACCCCTGACCTCCATTGGCCTGGTGGTATTTTATGGATTTCTAATTAGCTGGGAATCATAGACATACAATGTAAGTGCCTCTCCAGACCACTTGATATGTGTATGGCCATTGCTAATCATGTGTATAATGCAATCAATTATACTAAATAACGCGCACAGCTGCAGCTACATGACTTATGATTATTATTTTTAACGAGCTTCGACTTAGCGGCTCTCCGTAGCACAGGACGTATGCGTAATATACACAAACGGCACCACAATATGTTTCATGTAACGCGTCGTGTTGTTATGGCTTTTCATATTAAAGGCTCTCCATTCTATTAAAGTGCCATGTCGACTTATGTCATGCCACAGAAATAACCATAAAAGACTGAGTACTCGTACACAATTGCTATAAAAATAATGGTCTGCTAAATCAAGTTTTGGGAGGAACCATCACCATTAGAAGAACTCGCCCAACGACGCCCAACCTCTACAATGATGTAAGCGCTCTCTTTGAGTTCAAGCCGAGTCCAAGACTCGGCCCAGGCCTGACTGACCGTTAGGCGACTGACTTGAAGGGTTAGTGGCATAGAAACCATAGAACTTTTGGTCTTGAAGATTTGTGTGGACCTTATGTAAGATGTGGGATTTGGTTAATTCGTTTAATTCGCCTCTCGTTCTGCCATTCCAGTTGACAACGGGCCCGACCCTTTCACTCGAATGCCTTCTGCTCTTTGAATAATGATTCAGTTACATTCATCTTAATGACACTTGAAAATGGCCAACCTTCCGCCATCCGTTGCCAGCCAGATTACGTTCGGGAAGGTAAAAGCTTTCCCTGTACGCTGTCATTGCTGTTGCCATTGCTGTTGCCATTGCTGTTGCTGCTGCTGTGGCTGTGGCTGTCAGGGACAGCATTTCTGTGAGATTTTATTGCATTTTTATGTGACAATTTCTCGAGCAGACACACGCATCCCAGACAAAAAACATCACAGAGCTGCCCTGCCATCAAGTGGAAGGCATTTAAGAGCAATGTTTAACCAGAGGTTATGTAAAGCTTAAAAATACTCGTATGCATGCCCTTACGATGGAATCGCATCAATCTGAGAGCCATTCCGCGGCAGCTTTCGGTTTCGGTTTCAGTTTCAGTCGAACGCCCGCCCGGTGAATGTATCTAATAGATTACTAATTTCACTTCATGCGTGCCTGTATCTCTATCTTAGAGTCTGTTCGGGAATAGCGTGCAAATATTTTTAAAAGTTGTTTAACTTGGGCTCTAGGTCTGTCTGCTAGTCTCACATTTCTTTTGTTGCGTTTTATTTGCGGTAAGAGAAATCTATAGGCAGCAAATTCACTTTCGTTGCGGTTAACCAACCTGACTTACTAATGGCTTATTAAGTCCAAATAGATCGGATTTACCATGATTTTTTAATGTTTATCCATGGGCAAGGTAGAGTGCAATGAATTAAGTGGTAATTATTGCGCATATTTGATATGCCACAGAGCGGCAATAAAATAGCATATAAATATAACAGGCTTTGCATTAAACATTTCTGTCACCGCATCGACATTTATGTCGTATATGTATGCGGTTTTATCGCTTCAAAATCTATGCCAAAATGCTTTCCCTTTCCTGTCACTTTACTGCGATTATTCGGCAATATGCTGGGCTTTAAGGTACGAGTAAAGTACAGCGTATTTCAAGCCATTTGCTTACTTTCTTCGATACTCGCTTCTGGTCTCTACCCCTACTTTGTAGAACATTATAAATATTTTGTTTTTAAGAATCTACAACCACTTGGCACGCCATCCAAACCCTAATTGGCATTCTAATATACGAGTACCTGCTGCTGCTTGTTGGGTATTAGAGCGCGTTGAGATTCTCATCTGGCATGCGCTAATAACTCAAGTGAGTCGGGGTAGGGGGCCGGTAAGCGGTGGGTCTTTAAGAACTTTAATAAGCCAGCCCCAGACCCCAGGAAATTTCACTTTTACATCCATTTCCACTCTTCCAATCGCATGCAGGAAGGTAAGAAACGGGTTTTGTTTCCACTTTTCGGTTGATAAGCCATCCCGGCAGTGCAGCGCAGTGCAGCCTTGCAGTGACTGGCTATAACCGGCTTACCAGCTGTTGCTGGCTTTTGTGCAGGCAGTTGGCTGTGGGGCGCACACGAAACTGGGTCAAATATTTGCATTTCACGGACAATCAAGTTCGATTTAAATCGGAATGCTTGGCTCTCGGGCTTTTACTTACTGTTTCTTTAGGGGAAAGATGATCCACCAGCAATTAGCAGCCTCTCGCACGCACTCACTCTCAATCACAATAACACTCACAGAAACACTGGAAGATATCACGTTCACACTCACTCCTGCCTCATCGACTCATAATTCTTGTCGTTGCTGTTGCGTGTCGGTGGCTAATTAGCAAGACAATTTGTTGTTATTGTCGGCTACTAGTTACTTTCGCTCTCTCGCGTTTTCACAACACCCAAATTTCGGACATTTGATATCCAGAATTCATCTTGTCCCATCGGGTCTTTCACTTTTTTTATGGCTGTTATGGGCTCTGGCCGTAACGTTGCGACGCGTTGAACGTGGAAGACCGGCAAACGTTTAAGACCAACTGAATCGAGGTGCCAGACCGAATGTGCAGACAAGATGCGGCCAACTTTGGGTGATGTTGGGTGAGCATAACTATACCGTACCGGTACTCACACACACACACGCATCGAACGACAGCGCGAGAGAGTGAAAGATTTTTCCGGGTGCCTAAAAGTATACCTCGTCTGCGTGTACTCGTCTTAGTAAAAGAACTGGAGAAATGTTTGTTCCTAAAAAACCGTTAATTAACAATTATTATATTTTATAACACAATTAAATTGTTAATTAGCAAATTCATTCAAGTCTTCATTTTGGCACTGACCCACTTTCTTATTTAATCGACCATTCGCATATAAAACCGAACTTTTCTTAAAAGAACTTTAGTCCATTTCGTGTCACCATGAAGCTACTTTGCAGTGGTATGTAGCTCGAACACTTTTCTGTGAAAATTGTATACTTATTCACACCTTCTATAGCTAAAACTATTGCCCTCCTGCTATGGATGTCATTGATAAGAAATGGCCACGCGGAAGATAAGCCTCCCCTCTCAGTACTGACAACTAGAAGTGATGATCCGAAAAACCCACTGATCGTGCTTACGAGCCCCATAACAAAGCCAGTGATATCGGAGGAAGTTAAATACGAAACAACGGAGGCAGACATAACTATCGACGCTGATGGGGAAGTTACAGTTTTTCCAGAGAAATCAACGCAGCCAACACGAGCGCCACAGAAGAAGAAGCCTGGACTCAACATCAGGAACGGACCTCAGGAGTATCTGCAGGCCCAACTCTTGTCAATGCCTGAAATGTGGAACAGCTCTCCTCAATTAGCACTTGGCTCGAACGCGGCTGCAACGAAACTCCCAATGCCACCCACTTTGCAACCGTGGTACTATCCGATGCCGGTATATATCCCATATCCAATTCCATTCATGCTGAACTACGCCCAAAGTTTGTACAAAGGCAACTCTGAAGACCAATTCGCATCAAAATTTAATAAACAATTGGCTGAGAATTTGATTAGGGACTCAGGATTGAATCTGAAAAATATCTGGAAGGACCAAAATCAGAATAAGAACCGTCCTGGACCAAACAAATGGCGAGGCAAGTGGAAAAAAGCCACAACAACAACAACTACTACTACAGAAGCAACCCCAGCAATAACTCCCACAGAGCCCACTAAATGAGCGACTTATGAAATATAAGAGTAAAAGCAGAATAACTACTATAAATCTAGTTTAAAACAAAGAAAATCAAAGAAATAAAAGTTTCAATTCAACCACAAAGAAGATTAAACAAATTGTTCCTATTTAATTGGATGTAGATTGGTAACAAAATATGAAACTGCAGTTTGTAATGTTTTGTGAGGCTGATTCGAGGATGATATATGATTCGAATTACATTGAGTGCAGTTTGATAAGCAAAAATACTTTCTTCTCCTTAATACCCAATATTTGTTGCACAAAAACAAGGTATGACCATTTCATACATCAATCAGTTTTTGTGATTTATTTTCTAGCTATATATAAAGATATACTTTTATTTGATTGCCTGGAATCTATATTTGCAAATGTATGCATGCTAATACTTATACTAACTGGACATCACTCGTTAGTTTGGGACCTCAATCTACGCCAGATATATGAATGGTTGGGTGGAATTGTTGTTTCTAATTCTACCTTAAAAATCTTGTAGTGGTTTTTGTCGTAGTTGTAGGCGGTGCCGTTGTTTTCTTATATTTACCTCGCCATTTTTTAGGTAGGTTACACTTTTTCTCAGCCAATAGTTCATTCAATTTCGATGTGATTTGGTGTTCAGAGTTGCCTTTGCGCAAACTTTGGGCGTAGTTCAGCATGAATGGAATTGGATATGGGATATGTACTGGCACCCGATAGTACCACAGTGTTTTGTTGTAGCCGCGTTCGAGTCAAGTGCTAATTGAGGAGAGCTGTTCCAGATTTCAGGCATTAACAAGAGTTGGGCCTGCAGATACCCTTGAGGTCTGTTCCAGACGTTGAGTCCAGGCTTTTTCTTCTAAAGCGCTAGTGTTGGCTGCGTGGGTTTCACTGGAACAACTGTAACTTCCGCTTCAGCGTCGATAGTTGAGCCTGCCTCCGTTGTTTCATAGTTGACTGCCCCCGATGTCACTGGCTGTGCTATGGGGCTGGTAAGCACGAATGGGGTTTTTCGGATAATCACCTTTGGCTGTCAGTACTGACAAGGGAGGAGTACCCGCCTCGAGGTCATTTCGTATCAATGAAATCCATAGCAGGTGGCCAACAGTTTCAGCTGTAGAAAGTGTAAATAAGTATGCACTTTTCGAGGAAAGTATTCGAGCTACTTACCACCTCAGAGTGACTTCATGGTGACATGAAATGGACATTCGAAAAATTTAGATTTTTATACCCGATACTCAAAATGAGTATAGGGGTATATTAGATTTGTGGTGAAAATGGATGTGTGTAACGTCCAGAAGGAACCGTTTCCGACCCCATAAAGTATATATATTCTTGATCAGCATCAATAGCCGAGTCGATTGAGCCATGTCTGTCTGTCCGTCTGTCCGTCCGTCCGTCTGTCCGTCTGTCCGTCCCTATCAGCGCCTAGTGCTCAAAGACTATAAGAGCTAGAGCAACGACATTTTGTATCCAGCTTTCTGTGATATGTCACTGTTACAAGTGTACTTCAAAACATCGCCCCGCCCACTTCCGCCCCCACAAAGGACGAAAATCTGTGGCATCCACAATTTTAAAGATACGAGAAAATTAAAAACGCAGGACCATAGATTTTTCTTCTAGACTGCAGAATCTGAATTGGATCGTATCATTATTATAGCCAGAATGAAGAAAACAATTTCATTTTTTCTCGCCCTGTCTCTCTCTAACACACACGTATCATAGCCGGCTTTGCTTATTGCTAAATATGAGTTCCTAGATCTCAGAGACTATAAAAGCTAGAGCAACCAAATTTGGTATCCACAAACCTTGACGAGTTGTTATTAAAATTTCGCCTCACCCCCTTCCGCCCCCGCAAAGGACGAAAATCTGTGGCATCCACAGATCTCAGAGACTATTAGACCTGACTGTAGAGCTCTCACTGTTACAAAACTATTTGTAATTTTTCACTGCAGAACTCACTGTTACAAGTGTATTTCTTTTTGCTCAGAGAGCTCACTGCTACAAGTGTGTTTCAAAATTTCGCCCCACCCCCTTCCGCAGCCATAAACAACGAAAATCTGTGGCAACCACAATTTTTAAGATAGGAGAAAATTAAAAACGCACAATCATAGAGAATATCTACCAGATTGCCGAATTTTGCCGAATCCGAATCAGATCGGATTATTGTTATAGCCGAAAGTAACAAATCAATTTGCAGTGGCTACGCAGCGCCCGTCGACACGTTCTGACTGATTTTCTGTCTCTCTCGCACGCACTCTTTGTCGTTTAATGTAGCCATACTGACTATGCATCGGGTATAAATGTATACATGTAAACGTTCCCCCTCGTTTATTTTTAAAAATTGGGTCAAATTGAAAAGTGGCAAAAATCAATGTATTATGATTTTGCTAATTAATGCTCGCATAAGACTCAGCTGGAGTTTTTCGCTCTGAAGTTTAAATACCTTTTCAAAGTTTTGTTTGAATCAAACTTTTGCCAAATAACTTTGTTCTGCAAAAAGAGCTTAGGCGAGAGTATAAGAAAGTTTTTATATACAGTCTGGTAGTTGATTCTCTTTGGACTTGCTAGTTGACGTTGATTTTATGTCTACAAAAATGTACTTAACTTGACGTCACTGGGAGCAGCTGGACTATTGAATGCGATTGATAAACTCAGGAAGAACACAGCAAAAATAATATCGATATAAATAAATAAATACATTTTGAAAATATTACTACAATATGAACAAAAAATTTAAAATTGAAAAAAATCAAAATATGAAATAATTTTTCACAAATTTAATAACTAGAATAAAGTAATCTTTTATAAAAAATGTTATTACAAATTTAAAATATTTTCTACACGAATTGTAAATTTAATTTGTAACGCTGGGATATAGCATGAAATAAAAAAAAATAATTATTTATTATTAATTGCCCATATGATTACGCTCTAAGAAAAATGGCGTGTTTAAAAGAAACAAAGACATATTTAAATAAAAAGTCATCCCGATGAGTGGCTAGATCTCAGAGACTAAAAGAGCTAGAGAAAGCAAGTTTGTATCCAGACTCCCTACAAGTGTATTACAAAAATTTGATACGCTCCTTTCCACAAAAAACGAACATTTGTGATATCCACAATTTTGAAGATATGCGAAAAAGCAGAATTGTAAAGAATGCCCATATCTACCAGACTGCAGAATCTGAATCAGATCGGATTATTATTATAGCCAGAATGAACAAATCGATTTGCAGTGGCTACGCAATGCTATCCACGCGCTCACTCATTGCCTTCTTTTTCACACACTCTTCCTGGTGCAGTGATCGCCCTCTGGCGAGATAAAACGGCTGATGTTGATGTGAGAATAGAAAAGAAACAGACAGATGTAAATCAAAAATGTAAAAAAAGTACAAACAGATAAATGTAAATTTGAATCAGTTCGACCGATTTGTATAACATTTTTTTTGACTGAAAATCAATTTGTCCTTTTTGCGAACAGCAATACCAAACGACACACAAAATATATATTCTATAAATTATATAAATCATAAGCTGACATGTCTACTGACTGAGTTACCGGGTATTAAGTAATCCATATTCTTTCAGTGGCGATTCAGTTGAAGATCCCAAAAGAGCCCGCTGAAAGAACTATACATATAAGGTAAGGGCAACCATAACGTTAAGCATAGCACATTTAAAAAATGTTCAAGAGCTAAAAAGTACAGGGCTCAGGACAACCGAGAACAAATTTAAATAATCTACATACTACTTTTTCCCGAAACCAATTACTTTTAAATGTATTAATTTTTCGTGAAACCCATCACTTATATACGTATTTCTCTTTCTTGAAATTCTTCACTTATAAATCTATTACTTTTTCTCTAAAATCATCACTTATAAAATGCATGCACTGTTAGATGACAATGTCATCGTCTATGCCCTATGGAGAGGTCCTACCATGTAAATTTCAACACATCATAGGCGGGTCATCGCCTATGTCATCGGTGGTAGTGATGTTGACATCGACTCGTCATCAGATGAGTCATCGAGGACTTGTACTGCAGGGTAAGTATCCGGGACGTTTCCATGTAGGCAGCACCTCTGACCCTCAGGACAGTTAACTTTCGTCTGAACAATTATCACAAAACAGCTTTTCATACATACACCCATTTCATCGCATACTGTGGAGAAATTATACGTGAAATATATTTAAATACATTTTTAAGGCTTGAGTTGTAAATTACTTGTGCGATTTTGGCGTCCAGCAGTAATAGTGATGGCCATCAGAAGAACAAAACAGCTCCACAAGGGGGCCGTCATGAACATTTTGAGGCAATCAAAGAACCAATGTAAATATCGAGGTAAAGGAATTAGGTACAGCAAACCTCATAACAAGTGTAACCCATTGATTTATAACGCTTGCATTTTTCAATGATAGATCTGCCTGTATTTCCTGTCATGCTTAAAGTACAATAAATAAATAAATAACTTAAAAGTAGGTATACACGTAAATGCTTCTAATCTCGTCTACTGCTTTTGCATCTGACTGTCTGGCTTCATAGATCTGGCATATCCACCGTAACCGAAACCGCTGGCAGTGCCACCACCATTGCCGCCGCCAGCTGCAAAGTGTGGCGTGTGTCCATGGCCATCCTCGTGGGTAACCGAGTGGGAGTGGCTCGAAGTGTAAATGGGCTTGGCTACTATCTCGTAGGTGGTTGACTTGCCACCGCCGGCCAAGCTTTTAAGACCCAGGACGCCGGACAGAGTCAGAGCCATGAGAGCGGCCATCAGAGCCTTGCCTGCCATAAGAGCTATCGCACCCAAGCCCATGGCCATCAGCATGCCCTTCATCATGACACCGGCTGCCACTAGAGCCTCCAGACCGCCCTTCTTGCCAAACTTGTGCTTGCGTCCCTCCACCAGGGCCTTGTCGTCCAGCAAGCGGAAGCGAAGGAAGCGCGTTTTCAGGAGATTCTCCATTTTGGCCACTATGTATCCATTCAGACGAGTATTGGGATCACTTGGATAGCTGCGTGCCACCTCTGCAAGATTAGACAGTAGTTAGTGCATTCCTTTCCCCATAACGATGAGACGGAGAGAGAGCTTACCCGCCATTAGCTCGGAGGTCTTCATTTCGGTGGCACTCTCATCCTTGACCACACTGACGCCGGGCAAGACACTGAGCTCCTGCTGTTCGGCCAGCCTCTCCATGATCTTGACCAGCTCTATCTTGAGGCACATCCAGCTAAATGACGAAGCCTCGCACTCATTGAGAGGCGTCTCTATTTTTTGTGGCTTCCTTAGAGGTTCTGTGGCAATAGTCGATGCTTCTGTGGCTTGGACGCTGGCCGCCTGGGCATATTTGCACATGAAGGCGAACAGGGCCAGGTAGAATAGATATTCCAGGGTTTTGATTAGCAACATATTTGGTGTGACAAACCTATTGTTGCTGTACGGACTTATGCTTGGGGAATTGCTTTAGAGAGACTGCAACATCTAATTTTTATGGGTTCGCCTTTTATACCAAACTTCCACTTCCATTTCTATACCCATTTCCCATTTCCCTTTCACCAATGCTGTGCTCTGTGTACTCTCTGTGGCCCCTTGCCTTTTCTAATTACCCAAACGATTTGTGGTCGAAATTCTTCCCAGCGTCAGTCAGCTGCGTCCAACCGGGCAACCGGGCAACCGGGCAACCAAGCAACTGGGGGGGCATCAGCGGCGAATGGGTGGGACTTTCGCTTTCCTCTGCGCGCAGCGCCCAGTCTTGCGAGACGTACCGTGCGGCTAATTCTGTCGCCAAAAAAGTTCCAGCTAATGAATTCCCGGAGAGCCCTGGGAGCCGACAAGAAAACTCGTAGACATTCGCATAATTACCAGAGGCAGATAAAGGTCGCGTGCCTCGGACTTCCATAAATTAAGTCACAGCATTTTGCCATGCCTAACTGGGACTAACTAACAATTCATTGTTAATTATTATTACATTTTCATTTCATTTCTCTTCTGGCCATACCCTACCCTCGTTTTGCCGCTTTCTTCGCCCGTGAGGTAATATATCTTTCTTCATTGCTGCCTCTTGACTTTTTGTATTCATATTATACTTTGCTAATAATTTATTTTCTGGAGTTTCTTTTGATTTTGGCCTTTTCTATAGTTTGATTCTCAATTGCTGAACATTTAATGCATTTTTCATAAAACAAATTATGTTATATTATAGTTAATTTAAATAAATATTAAATAATTGTAGCAGCCACAGAAATTGCAAGTCTATGCTGGTGGTGGGTGCATGTCATAACGCCCACATAACGACACAAAAATTAGTGTCATAACGCCCTAAATTTCTAAAAACTTGCTAAGTGCATCAAGAATCAATAATAGTACCGTTAAAAACTTCCGTTTATTGTCTTATCTCGTTTGTTATCGCATTTTACATGTTTTCGGCACAATGATCTTCTAATTAGTTGGTCATTGATCTTCGAACAAAGTGCCCGCATAATGGATGCTTCTTATGAATACAAGATTGTTGCTGGGTGTCGGAAAAATTCGAGGTTGTTGCTTTTAACAACACAGCAACAATTATTTAAGATAAAGTGTGTCAAAAAATAGTTCGCGTTATATTTGTTATATAAAAGACAGTGGTGTTTCAGTGGCTTTGTCCAATATTGGCGCGTCAGTCAAATGAGTCTCGAGTGCAACCACAACTATGCCTCTCCCCAAGAACTAATAAAACAGCCAAAATTGAAGAATGCCAAAAAAGCGGAGAGGCTGCACATTCAGTCAACTATCCAAAAATAAGACTGCAATTATTTACGATCCGAAATGAAGCCTCGATGATAAATCCAAAATCGCCAAATCCAAAATCGTAAAATTTTTATAGGACCACAATAATGGAAGAAAACTTCGCTTATCAATAAAATATGAATTAATTGTTATTCAATTTGTGTTTCACAATTTACTTAGTTACGGGAACAGGCAAAAATTTGGTTGTTGTTTATCCGAAAATAAGACGGCAATTGTTTAGGGTCTTATAGTGTTATAACGCCCACAAAATAGTGACATAAAACCCTGCGGGCGCTATGTTACTTTTAAAAGTAACACAAAATTTTGTGTTCTAATGCCCGTGTTCGTGGTTCGGTGGTTGGTTTGTCGTTGGAGATGGCGTTGGAGATGGCGTTGGAGATGGCGTTGGAGATGGCGTTGGAGTTGTAGTTGTCGTTGTGGTCTTCTTGTTTTTTATTCTTTGGCCGAGTTTCTGGAAAAATCCACCGTTTCCTTCTGGAGGAAAGCGCAGTTGCCCAGCAGCATCCAAGGAGCCATCCACAAGTTCTGCACCCTCAGCCAGCTTCTCGGTCGTTTGAATTGAGGGGGCAGCCACGTTAGTGGCAGCAGTCGAGGACTGTTGCTCGGTGACAGGCAGTGTCGAGGCAAGAGACACCAGCAAGCCGACGATGAGGGCGGTTTTAATCAGGCACCCGCCTGCTAAGTTCTTGGTTATACTGTTCATCTCAATGCTGATTAAATTGAACTGATAAACAATAGTCGATTTGTTTCAGTTTTATAGAGGAACAGTAAGTGGGACATTTGCGTGTAATCAATTAGGAAGAATACGCAAAGAAAGCCAGTGAAGCGGGCTTAGAGACCATGTTAATTAAATTTGCTAATAAGTTAATGAAACACAAATGCTCACACTATTTTTGCATGAAAAGAAAGCATTGGCCCATATGAGCCCATAAATTTTAATACTCACACTTATATTTTAATATTTATATCAATAGATAGGCTTCAAGAGTGAAAAAACATACGCATTGCAT
The DNA here is from genome assembly GCA_008121275.1 of Drosophila lowei. NCBI lineage: Eukaryota > Metazoa > Arthropoda > Insecta > Diptera > Drosophilidae > Drosophila > Drosophila lowei. The sequence continues at coordinate 30,822,790 of CM017777.1, read as the reverse complement.
ACTCTTTCAATTCCTTTTACATACATACATATGTATGTGCATATTCGATTGGATGATTACGAGTATATTTCTTTGATTGCTTCCCCAAGCTACATATATCCAGGGGTAGAAATCACCGGCTTCTGTCAAAACTGCGGGTGAACCAGAAAACAAATCAATCCAACAGTCAGCCATTAATCTTCACCTATGGTGAATACTGTGGACCATTTCTGCTGTTTGTTCGATTTTTGTTGTGTCCAACAAAGGGTCGGAAAATATTTGTGCAATATATCACGGCAGGATGCCTTCAAATCTGGGTTACATCGCTTTGATGTTATTTATGGGCGTAGGTTTTTTCTGATGTATGTATTTGGGCTGTTGAAAAAGTTCTTTAGGCAAAAAGGTTGGAAATATTTGTGATTTTTGAATTTGATGAATCATTTTTATTCAATTGCTTTTGCTTTAAGTTATCGAAATAAATACTTAGTAAGTAAGTAAGCTCTTTAGCAGGCATAATCTTCGTTTTGTTCGATTGGACCTGAGTGACATTTACATCCGCCAAGAGTTATGGGTTCTGGGTTGTGGAAGGAAATGTGCAATAAATATGGCGCAAATATGATCGACTGTTTGATTACATATATCCTTAAGCATTGTCCTGAGCTAGCCAAGTCGTGGGCATCCGATTGGATCCTTTCTAAGTTTCTCCTTTTTTTTGTGCTTTTTCTTGTTGTTTTTTTTGGTATGTCGCAGCTAACTAACTAAATGTAACTACTCGTAAATACATAATTATTGACTACAACGAATTAAGCCATTCTTCAGGGGTAAAGTCTCATGTAGGAAGGGAATTGAAGGGGTGGAAAGGGAAAGCCGAGGGAAAGCAACGAGCGAGGGTAAGATGAAGTGATGAGGGTAGGGATATAGACTAGTATAGAAGGAGATGGATTGGATGGATTGGTGGCGGTATGGCGGAGCTTAGAAGGGCTGGGCCAGGCCGTAGTGGTTGTAGGCCAAATCGGCGCCGGCGGCCTGTCCGTTGCGGCTCCAGTCGGAGTGCACAATATCGGCGTTCAGGGGGCTGCCAGTGATGTAGGCAGTGGTGATATGTTCCTTCTTCTTGGCCAGCAGATCCTTGAAGAAGGTGGCACCTGCAAGTCAAGGAAATCGTAAGTTGGGCCTTCTTTTTGCCTGCTTTCAGCTAGCGACACTTACCAGCCAGAATGAGGGCCAGGAAGGAGATGGCCAGGGCTTTCAGCGAGATGAACTTGATGATAGTGAACATGACCTTGACGACCACAGCCTTCTTCAGTTTCAAAGCCAACAGCAGAGGCAGCAGCATCTTCTTCATGCGCTTGCTGCGGGATTCTATTGCGGAGAAAGCAGAGAGAAAGCGGAGACATTCAGTGAAGGCCACCCAAAAGTATGCCATCCGTGGCAGTTCGGAGAAAGCTTTCACTTCCACTTGGGCCCCGACAGCAAAGTATGCAACGCTTTTCTGCTGCTTTTGGCTATATGTTCCGGCAGTTCAACACGTTGTATGCGCAATATTTCGTGGAGTGAAAGGCACTTCGCGTTTTGATCACTCACCATCCATGGCACGTCCGGCGTACTCGTTCTCGGTATTCTCCTCCTGCTCATCGCCGGAGAAGGACAGATTGAGCTCATGGGTTTCCAGATAGCGTTCGGCGCGGTCCTCGAACGACTCGACGGCCTTGTTGGCACCAAAGCTGCGTCCCGTCTCGGACCGATCGATGCGCAGGCCACCGAACAGTGACACCGACTCCTCGTTATCCAATCGATTGAGCATGTTCACTAAATCCTTTTCACTGCCGTCCTGCGATGGCAGTGCCAAAGCGCCGCACACAAAGCTGGCCACCAGCACAACACAAACGAATTTCGCGCACATATTGCTTAGCACTTTGGTTTTGGTTTTGGACAAAAGTCGATATGGATATTTATATTGATAATCCTGCGATTGGATTCCACACTGGTCGGCGCACTGATGGCTGGGCTGGGGCTGTTGGCTTTGCGAATGGAAATTGCTTTGTGATTAATTGTATGCAATGCCCCCGCGTTTTATACCTTTTCAAATCGTATGCGTGCCCGCCGGCTCCGAACTGAGTCGATTGACCAATTTTGTGTGGCTAGAAATCGCGCAGTGTCCAAAATAAAAACGCACCGCACTGCAATAACAATCCCCATACCAAAAAGCCATGCCATCCCCGGCACAATTTATGCAAAGCGTATGCGTTTGCTGCCTGCCAACAATTTCTTGACCATATTTCCACCACGCACGTCGTCAACGAAAGGGAAGTGACCTGCCGGGCTGGGCCGGGCGTCTGCCTCTGCCGTGGCTGGATATGATTTTTGTACATATATTTTATATAAGCAAATGGCCCAATTTCTGCCTTCCACCGTTAGCTGATTGTAATTGGCATGCAGCACTGCAGCACACGGGAACGTGACTTTGGCGGCTCTTGGAGGAGATTGACTGTGTGCCAGATTCTTGGGCGCTGCCTTCTGCCTGGGCTTCTTCCCACACCGACTCCTCCTCGCTCGCCATCGCTCATTAGGCGTGCCATTGAATTCCATTAAAGCGATTATTAGTGGCCTGCCCCGATCCGCCCCTTATTTGGTATGCCTCAGTCGTGGTGACTTAATGCCCGCTTTGGCCCAGTTAGTTGCTCTGGCCAGCGTACGCTTTCAACGCTTTCGATTTCATTCTCTTTTTGTCAAGTGTCGTTCGGTGGCTTGCTGGTTCGCTGGTTCGCTGGCGCTCGTTTTCTATTTCAATTGCTTCTAAATCTATTTCCAAAAGAAAGCTGAATTGTAGCGCATACCCGCATATATCTTTTCAATCGCAAAAGTGACACTTTTATGAGCATAAGTAGAAAGTTTCTTCTGGCTGCAACTTGTGTGGCAGACAATTAACATGCCACATCAGTATTAGAAACTCCAATTATGAGAAGGGCACACAGGCCACTTGGCTTGTCAAAACTTTATCCGAAGATTATCAATTCTTTTTGCACACACTTTTACACAGACTTTTGCATAGGCTTTTGCACAGCCTTTTGCTCGACTGCCACTCGTTTGAGGGACAGGCAGCAGCAGAACTTGCCACAAGTTTTAATTGCCACAAGAAACTTGTTGCCTTGCCGCACTCTTAGGTCAAGCCCGTTCGCTCAAAGTTCCAAATATTTGTCGCCCAACCAGTCTTGCTTGAGTCTGTCAGCATTTGAATTTAGCTGCCCCATGGGAAAGTCTTTTACCAACAGGTAAACATTTTGTCCAACCACGCCCTCCCCGGCATCAATTATACAAACGCCAAGAGGCACGTGCAGGGATTTTGATGGGGATTGAATGTGGATTTGATCGGCTGGGCCGACGCTCGTGACTCGAGAGGGGGTTGAGGAAATACTTTTAGTTTTATTCAAACATTCATAATGACTATTTTCTTGCTGTGAAAAGCGTTCGGCTGTCTCTTGTACAATAAGTTAGTTAATTACTCTTCGAATAAATTACTACATGCTAAGGGGTTTCAAAACAAAGGCACATTTGTGGCACCAACGGCATCCACGGCTACTCTCCTGACTCCTGACTGCTTACTGCTGCTGCTGTCCGGCATAGGCCAACTGCTGGGCATCGACCTGCTCCTCGTTGATGCTGCGGGCATAGGGATAGGACGAAGAGGCACCCGAGCTCCAGCCAGCACTGGCAGGGGCAGACCAGGCGTTCGAGCTGTAACCACCGCCGATGGCGTTGCCGCCGAACTTGTTGCCAAATCCGCCCAGAAGACGGGAGCCGCCAACCAGGATGGCCAAGAAGAAGGCAAGCTTGGCCACGATCACGGCCTTGAAGGTCAGCAGAGCGAGGAATCCGAGGACCAACGGAACGACGGCGAACAATTTGGCGCCAATAGCCAGGGCAATGGGTCCAATCATCTTCTTGATCTTGCCACGACCTGAGAAGCACAAAACGTCCCAATTTTAGAACCAAATTAAAATGCTTAGACGGAACTGCTGAGCTCACCTTCATCCAGAGCGCGGGCCACCTGCTGGGTGGTCTCCGAGGGCAGCTTGAACTCCAAGTTGTGGGTGGACAAGAAGTCGGTCATGCTGGAAATGGCCAGATCGACCAGGCGTCCATTGCGATCCTCGGCTGTCTGGGGCAGCTCCGCATAGATATCCTGTTCGCTGAGGGATTTGCCATTGCGCTGTACGGGACTGGCAGGATCTCTGCAACGAATGAGAAATGGGTCACATTAAATACAGTGTCAAATCCACATCACTTTCGGTTTTTTGATTTCGATTTCAATTTTAGTTTGAACACTGTCACAGACACACAACACACACCTCTGGAAGGTGACACCGCTGGCAAGCTCAATGTTGTTGCTCCTGGCGGCACGGTTCAGGGCAGTGATGCCCTTGACAGCCAGACAGGTGGCCATGTCATCGCTCTCCAAACAGGCTCCCAGATAGCGGGCGGCCCTGCTGAGCGTGTTATCACTTTCGATTCTGTTGTCTTGGACACTGGGAGCGGCCCAGGCGCAGCTGGCGGCCGCCAAGAGGGTAACACAAGCGATGGCAAACACTTTCATTTTCGTTTCGTTTTAAATTCAAGTCGGATCGCGACACGGTTTAATCCTTGCTGGAGCTGGAGCTGATGCTGTCTGCTGCTGAGCTCGAGAGCGTTGAGATGAGTTTGATGTATGCGTCTCGAGACGTCTAGCCTTTTATATTGGGCGGCGTTTGTTGCAACCGCGCTGTCGGAGCCGCCGCCGACGTCGCAGTCGGTCCGACATTACAAAACAATTTCAAAGTAAATTAAATAAAACCAGCCGAGACGCAGCCGCCGACTGCGGAAGCAACCAAAAAAACCAAAAAAAACAAACGCGAAAAATGTGCCGGCTCTCCCGAGTCGGAGTCGGAGTCAGCGTCAGAGTCGTAGAGGCAACAAACACACATGTACATAAATCTAGAAAATAAAGTCAACTTGTTTGTTAACTGAAATGTTCATTTTGGTGGCTTTTTGGGCAGCCCTGCTGCTGCTGCCTTTTTTTCGGGAGCGCCGTCTTCATCCGTCAACGTCTACGTCGTCGTCGCAGTCAGCGCCATTGGAGAGAAACTTGTACTTGGACTTGGCCATTGGATCAGGCGGGGCGCCTTGGCTGTGTTGTCGGGTAAACATTCGGCATCATTGGCTGGTGGCGTGGTCTTGGGCCTGGGCCTGGGTCTGGGCCTGGGTCTGGGATATGGTCTGGAGGCATTCGATATGCACACGCCCTCAATGAGGCTGTTTACCCGCAGCACAGCCCGGCTGCGTTTGCGCTCAGCTTTCATTCGACTCTCGCAATATCCAAAGTCACATATTTGCTAATTTATTTACGCTTCTTAACCGAACGATCCGGTTGCCGTATATTTCACGGTGTCCATTTATGAGCGCAAAAATGTGTGCGTGTGTGTGTTTGTGTCTCCTTTCTTTGGAGCATAAATGGGTCATTTGTGTTTGCCCATTCTGTTGTTGTTGCAGGGAATGGTAAATGGTATGGTGAAATAGTGTTTAGCACTTCGATGATTGAATTGGACTGTGGATCCATGTCTATGTGGTAATAATTGAAAGTTAAGTGGCAATGGGTAAAATACGAGCTAGTCATAAGTGATAAGATAATAGAGGTAAAATATGCATTTTGGATAATCAAGCAAGGATATACTGGTACTTTGATTACATCTAATCAAATGTTTGAATGTTAAATATTAGGTGGGAAAGGGGAAAATAGGTAAAAACAATGATCTAATGGTTCAAATGATTAGCAATGAAAAAATATGGAAATGATTTTGTTGGATAAAAGGAAGGAAGCTATAGGGGAATAAGACTTAATAGAGCTTTATGATAGAATGGGCGAAATAGGTACAGACAGGGTAAATAAAGGTAAAGGCAATAATTAAAGGGATAAAAAGTTTAATAATAAAATTTGGACGACTTATTTAAAATAATATTAATTATAAAAAAAAATATATTTTATTCTGGGGAAATATTTTTTGATTTAGTATTTAATACAAAATATTTAAATAATTATATTTTAGAATGTTATTCTATTTATTTATTTATATATACATGTAGGGATCCTTGGTGAGCTCCCTACAAGTGAGTAAGAATCCGCTCCAGAAACTCCATAAAATATACGCCACACGTCGTTGTATTGTATTGTATTGTATTGTATTGTATTGAGTGGTTACAAATAAGTTTCTTTTTCTTAGTTCTCTACGCACGTCTACTTGCTCCTGCAGTCGAACTCTTACTCTGCTATCGATATATCTTGATTTAATTTCATTAAAAAAAAGATATTTTGACTGGAATAATTAAATTTAATGATTTTTATGTCATCATTGATGATGATGATGTTTTGGATGATGATAAACACAATACGATGGTTATAAGGATTTACGAGTAAGTCAAGTCATATTATAACAAATACAATTATATTTGAGGTATTGTAGAATGTGCGTTCATTCGGTAAAAAATTCTACATTTCGGAATATTTCCCTTAAGCCCTACTCTTATTCTCATCGATTACTTTTCTCTCTCACTCTGTCACATACATCTGTATTTTTGTGTCTGTCAGTCTGAGCACTGAAGTTTATGATTCATCCGTCATTCATTCGCTTGAAGATTTTCCCAGTCACGTTCTGTTATCACGGCCCACATTCTCCACTGCATTGACAGTTTATGCTTCTATCCAAGTTTCTCTGTGGGGCATTGCATCGTAAAATGACAAGTTTCGTACAAAAGATCTCTATAAAATCGAAGCAGCTTCAATTTTTGGCAGCAACAAAATTTGTATTTTTATTGTTCCAGCAGCTTATTAAAGGCAACCCATTCAAAGAGCAGCAAAGAAACAGCAGAGAAAAATATGTAGCCGAGCCGCTGCCTCACTCACTTTCATTTATATTACAACGAAATGCGACACTAAATGTTGCCCCCAATGTTGCTGTTGCTGCTGTTGTTGCTGTTGTTGCTGTTGTTGCCGGGCGGCAGGCCTGTTGCGGCCGCAGCCGCGGGCGTCGGCTTGTCACACGCTGCGTATGAGTGACGCGCCTTTATTTTCGGTTATTGTTTTAGCCCCGCTCCGGCGAGAGAAAAAGAAAGTGTGCTAGGAAGTATGCCGCCTTATCGAGCGTTTTGTGCAGTGATTCACTTGTTGCGACAATTTGCATATCTCAGCGCTGCAAGAGCCCAAGCCCCGGAGATCCATTCATGCCATCATTGATGATGATGATGCCCGCATGACATTGGCTTGCCTCACGCACGCACGGTCAGGTATGCGGCGATCCAGTTTCGCACTACTCATTCATTGACGCAGCCAGAGCACCGCTGGGGTTCGCGGTTCGCAGTTCGCGTCATCGTTTTTGAGTGAAAGTTATGTAATTCCCATTCAGTTTTGCAATCTGTAGTGCGCTGCCCCGCTAAACCGGATTGCCGGGACCTCCATGCTCCGAGGCCTTATCGACCGTCAGGTTTTACGAGTGTTACCCACCCAACTGTCAAATCAAACAAAGTTTCTAAATGCCAATCATAAACAATTTCTCTTTTCTACCGAAAAGCTGTGGCTTGGTTTCTGCTTTTCTGCTTTTGAGAACTGTCAATTCTGATAACCTTTCTCATGTCTTGCTCCCCCCCCACATAATGCGTTCCTGACAGCAGGGTCTGTTGTCCAGACTGGACTCACGGAAATGTAGGCATTCATTATTTATTCAAAGTCAATTATCTTCGTTTCTTTTCTGCGACTCGACTAGCGATTTGTTGCTGGGTGTCGGGCGTCGCTCAATTAGCCGGCAACAAGTTGGCCTAAACACCGATTGCCGATTGCCGATTGCCCCCACTTCCCACTTTCCTCGTCTGCGCCGGACCGTGTGGGAGTGGCAGGTTGGGCTCTCTCGCGTACTGCTCCCCGGAGCCATGTGCCCATGTGCGTTTACTTTTTAAATTAGCTTGACGCGTTTTGCAGTTGCCGGTTTCGGTTTGGTTTTTTGGGCAGCCAATAGCCGCCGCTGTGCACGTTCTACTGACCCATTTGCGTGTTATCGACATGCCAACAGAATTTTTGGCATTCCAACACACTGAGAGGAGGAGGAAACATTCTCGTAAAGACCTGAGACAGTTTTCAGAGAAATTTAATTTTATTTGATTATGGGATAAAAATGAGTTTGGTTTGGTTCTTCTGCGAATAACATAGGTACAGCTTAAAAAAATGTGGCATTTTTCGCCTCAAAAGCATACTTTTCCAGGGTCTTATACCTGATCCTAACAAAATATTAAAAAAAACTTGCCCGGCCAAAAATTGTCTCTTAGTGACTTTTTTTGGGGTCGTTTGGGTTAAACGCAAAAATGCCAACAGGTGAAATTGATTTTCTTTTCATTTGTGCAAATATGAAATGTCAATATTGTGCGTAGTCGTTGTGGCAGGCAGTGTTTGTTGTCGGCTGGCTGAGAAAGTGCAGCTCCAAGGTGGAGTGGCACGGTTTTTATGCATCGAGCAGGCATGTTTGCATATATTTTTTGGGGGGCTTGAAGGTAGTTTCAAGTGGGGTCTAGTTTTGGTGTTTGGCGTTAAAAATTCATAACCATTACCTTGCGGGCAGGGCACTCCGCTCCAAATTCAAACTCAACCCCAAAACAATTTCAATTCACTTCGCCACACTCTGGACAAATGGTAAGAGAGCAATTGCCATTTGGGCTAGCATGTAATATTTTTCTGTCTGGGGTCTTTGTGGCCCCGGCCCGAAATGATTAAGGGCGCCTGTGGGATCACTTTGTGCCCAAACCTAGGCCTAAGTATCATCGCTTTATTTAACCCCTTCCGCCTAAACGCGAAAGAAAGTGAAATTGATGACACAAATGTTCAAACAACAAACGCGGGACGACATTGTGGCAGTGGTGTCTATGCTAAATGGCCTGGTTAAGTAATCTCGTGAGAGTCGCAAACATTGCGCAGTCAGAGAATGTTGTTAATAGCTGGAGATGCGATGACAAAAGCCAACGCCGCTGACGTCTCCCGCTCAAGCCTAATTGCCATGCCAAGTCGGGGCACCGGTCTCAGCTTCACTTTCAACATCTCAACTTAGAAAGAAGTCGCCGCGCACATAAAGATACGCCTTGTGGTGGCTGGCTGTCTTTTGGGGCTTTGTGTTGATCGATTTTTTAGATATGCAGCAAGCATGCGCATACCTGTATCTGACGCTTGTAGCTTTTGCCCCACCCGTGTGCCCCCCACACACCTGCAATTGTGTCGCTGCTGTTTACTCAAATGGAATGGGCGCCCTACAACTTTCACTTGCTGAAATGGAGGAAATGGAAATGGAGGCGCGATGTGCGTAGGCAGAGCACTCAGACAATGAGCCAAATTATATTCATCCATCCGTGGATACGTGGTTAGAGGCCTAAGGAATGTGTCCTGGTTGGAGTAAATCATTAGATTTGTGTTTGATTCGAGTGATGGTGGATCGAACAGTTGTAGTTCGTCAAATAATCGATAATATCATATAAATCAGGGATCTCAAGGATTTGTATTAGTTTGTATAATAAAAATTGAAAAATAAAGGCATATGGAATGTGTATTAGACACCATGCCGTTCAAAAGATATTTGAATTCAATTTTGAATTAAAAAATTAAAACAATAATAATTGAAAGTGTTTTTGAATTACGATCTGTATTATAATGGTTAAAAGAAAGAGTTTTTAAACAATTTATTTCAAAATTTGTATTAAAATTGTACTCTGCTTCAGTATACCTTTATATTAATAGTGTACCTGTATCTAGGTTACTTTTTAACTTTGATTTTATTAAATTTATAACTCTAATTTCTGATCTCTGATTTAAATAACATGCAATTTTTTTCGGTTATGTACATAAAACTTAAAATGGATGTATGTAAATGTGATGAAGGGATGGGAGAAGTTCTTCAAATCTACTTTCAATCTTGTGGGTACTAACCGTGTGCCTTCAGTGACGGACACCGAGGGCCCACCCAAGTCGCACCTGCACCTGCACCTGCACCTGTCGCTGCTGCATGCTGATTGATTTGTGACAACCTGTTGGTTGACTTTTCTGGTCTTTACATAACCCTGGCCGTGCCGGCCGTTTGTCGGCTTTCATTGCAACACACGCACTTGCGGAAGTGCCGACGATAGTGATGTCTTGGCCGTGGTCTCTGTTCGATCGAGGGCTGGCCTGTGCGCATGCGCAATAAACCGTTATATGCATAACGGAACCGTGCGCAGTGCTGTTAATTTCTGCGCTCTGTGGCACGCAGCAGAGCCGTCAAGCGGTCGATGGGTCGTCGTAACGTCAGAGGGGGCCGAGGCATGTGCTAATTAAATGCTGATGAAGTCGGGGAGTTACGTGGCCTTATTTGTCTATGGGCTAAAAGTAGAAATAGACCTCTCTAAATCGCACTCTCACTCTCATTCATTCTCGCTGAGCGAGACGGCCTATAAAAATGGCTTGTAAAAAGTTGGGCCATCCTTGGTCACACCCAAAGGAATGTAGGGCGGCCGGATGGGCATCCAGCTGGTGCCGCTGGGGTAACATCAGCGGCGTGGGCCGTGTGCAAGCCCTTGATTGATGGGACCGATGAATGAATAATCTCCAGGCGATCCCGAGCATGCCCGCTGGACAAGATCCACTTTAAGGCCAGCATACTGGAGGTGGCCAATGCAATTTTTCCCATAACGAACGATGAGGTCGACAGCGCCGTCAGCCATTTCAAGACCAAGGGCAGCAGCACGATTTTAGCCACAGCTGCGGCGGCTAACACGGGATACAGTATTTTGGCCAGCTTCTTCTGCTGCTTCTTGTGCTGATGCTTGCCGCGACCTGTGGAGAAGCATCAAGCACTTGAGAGAATGAAAATCTCTATGAGTACATCCTCAACTCAACCCACCTTCGGTAATCCACGTATCCAGCATATTGCCCATCTCCTCGGCACTCAGTTCGTCGTTGAGGAGTTTCTGCAGCTGCAGCTCGGCAGTCTGCAGCCACTCACGTTGCACTCGATGGTGCTCCTCGATGGCCGCTTCCTGCTCGGCATCCTGCTCCACGGCCGCCACGATGGCCCCGCCCAGCTGCACGGCAGGTGGCAGGTGGCTATACGCCACGCTGAAGGACACCGCAGACAGGAGATGGAAAATTGCAATTGCGAGCCCAGTGTTGAACATGTTTACGCCGTTGCACAGCTCCCAAACAACTGAGCAAAAGTGGGCGCCCAGTGCAGTCGGTAATGGTAATGGGGCACCACTCTGGTCGTTGCACTTGGTTGCATTTCAGACTTTTATTCAGACTAGCAATCGGTGGGCAGGTTCTTTTGGTGGTCGATGGGTCTATGGAGGGGCCACTGGTACCGCTATTACTTCTGGTTCTACTGCGGTTCGGTTTCGCTGCTTTCGTTCTTCCCTCTCTCGTGGGGTTCCGATTCAGTCTTACTTGAGCGTGAACGGACACATTAAATTTTCCCTACTTTAATGAACGGCTTTCCGCAAACATCATTCGATGTAGCTGTTGCTATTGCTGTTGCCGTTGCCGTTGCTGTGGTTGTATGCGCCACACTCGTCATGGGTCACTTGTCCCAGCCATCAACAAGTAAAAACTCTTCATTATCGTGGCAGGCAGTTTCCCTTAAAAACGTTTTTCCATTTCTAAACTGTGTGCTTTCATTCACTCAATCACTACCTCAGTCACTCAGAGGGGTTTCTAATATTTATAAATAAAAGCACGTCTCGAATGCATTAATATCCAGAAAGGATTCCCGGAAACTTATATTAATTGTGAACGCAAGAGTTCTGGCAAAGCTCGGAATAATTAATTATAATTACGCTAGACCTAAGACAAATTTTTATTTTTAAGTTAAGTACCAAGGCCATTTACACAAATTTGTCCAAAAAGGTTCACATTGTATTCAAAAATAAACATGTCCAGCCGAGTCGAAGGGCTAGTTGATAGAACTCATTGAAATTGTATTAATTTTGTTATTAAATAAGTTAATTCATTTTGTAAATAAATAAACAAAAATACATTTTCCAAATATTAAAATTACGAGTAGCTTTTAAGTGGCTTTTAAGTTTTTATTGTATTTTAAATGGTTTTTGTTGTTTAAATAAACTTATTTGCTAGAAACTATCTCTGGCCTGCAATCAGGTTTTGGTTTTGGTAATATTTATTATTAATTACAAATTAATTGTTATTTTAAGGAGCAGACAGAGCCGATGGAAATTCCATTAAAAAGTGAATTTATTATTTTCGCATTAACATAAATAGCAGTCGTGAACAGATATCAACTTCAAATTAAAGGTTTTTCATGAGCTCGACTAGGGCTTATGTAAATTTCCGGTAAAATGAAACCATCTCGTGTGCTTGTGTGTGTATAAATACGCTTAATTAAATTCCAGCAACAAAATATACTTCTTGGAATTACATCAGGCGAATGTGATTGCAGCAGTGCTAACGGAAATTAAATAACGACCAAACTGAATTAGGATTTTTGGGCTGAAAGAGACCGAAACCAGACGAGACAAATGAACTTATCTTGGCTTGAACAAATGCGAATGTAGCCACAACCACTGCATGGTCGAGTATCTGTAACTGTTACAATATATAGTATTATATACTGCTTTACGTCTGGGATGCTATATATTCACATGGTGTCCAAACACGCATTCATATGCACACGCGTGCCACGGAACTAATCGTAGTCAACGTCTACCGTCAACCGTCAACTTTAACGCTAACTCTCTTTGCTGTCGTCACTTTTCATGCCCAAACTTTGGGTCTCCGCCTGTGGCTTTAGATGGGGTTTTGGCAGCTGTTCAACGGAATTTATCGCTAGTTGGGTGTCAGCAGTACTTTTATTTGGCATCCGGTTGCTGGTATAACCGCACACACATACCGTCGCGACGTGAGCATACGTCTAGGGATTGGGGAATACCTTCCAACTAAAAGCTGAACTAAGTAATACTAGTGTTTAAACCTGCAGCGCTGGGATATAGCATGAAATAAATAAATAAGTTCCCTAATAAAGAGTGTTTCAGAATGCTGATTCCAGTTGAGGGAAGTTCTATTTCCATTGCGGCTAAAACTTTTCCTGTTTCTTTTGTCATATATAATTTCTGGTAGTTTCATTTCACTTAACAGAGCGGAAGTCTCCGCCTCGTCTTTTTTATAGCCCACCGCCAGAGCAGACCAATCAATGTTCGAGCTTCGATGGATTTTGATTGCGATAAGAGGAGGGAGTGCTGAGAGCTGCTAACTAACCTAAATCAATAGCTAAATCTTAATTCATACAAAACGTTGCCTTCAGATCAGATTTTCTTCAAGACGATTGCTTTGCTGCCATAGCCATGGCCGCCACCGCCACCTGTGGTCTTCAGGCTCATTACGGCCGTAAAGAGAGCAAAGAAGAAGCCGGCCAGGCCCGTGGTGCCTACGAGTAGCGTGAGGCCGCCAATGAGAACGGGTATGAGGGTGAGGAACTTCAGTTTGTAGGCAATCAGAAGTGGCAGCAGCAGCTTTTGGATTTTCTTTTTCAACTTTTTCAGCTTGCGGCCCTCTGAGGCGTCCAATGCCACACGGTGAGCGTTACGGCCTTGGACTGTAGCTGTATCCGCCTCTTTTGAAGTCAATATTTTGGCTGTGGAGGTGATGGTGCTTGTGTTGGCCGCCAATTTATTTGAACTTGTCTCATCTGCGAATTAACGGAACAGAAGCTTTAGTTAGTCAGTTAATTAAACGGTCAGTCCCAGACCGCATCCCTGAGGTGTTCGAGCGCACGCTTCATAGGCTGGTATATCATGGAAAAATTCATTGGAAAATCCAAACCCACCTGCCAGGAACTGCAGCGTCTCATCCTGCTGCTCCTCATCCTCCTCAACCATGTCGCTGAGAAGAGTACCCACAGAGTCGCAAAAATTACGCACTTTCACCAGAGCACGCTGGAAAGGCCCTAAGTAGGATTGGATACCCAGAACTGTTGGCTTCTCAATGTCTTTAATGGCATCGGTATCTTCCACATCTTCATCATCATCAGCATCAGCATCAGCATCGTGGGCGTGGGAGTTAGTTAAAGTTGAGGCCGCCACATTGCGCACATCCGGCTCGGCTTCCTCCTCCGCAGCAGCTGGCAGCTGATGTCGGAGTTCACCCCCGCGTCGCATGGATTGGCTTATGGCCAGGACATAGCTGGCGGGATCGCTTAGAGTTGTCGCTGGTGCAGCCTGTGCCCGAACCTGTTTGTAATTTCCGCCCGCCGAAGGTGAAATGCCACTCCTCGCACTCTCATTATACCGATGATTGTAGGCGTAGTAATTGACAGGAAGTCGTTGGTGCTGCTTCTGCTGCTGCTGCTGTTGCTGCTGCTGTGGTAAAATTCTGGGGGCACTCTCTCTTTCCGGCTGCAGTGAGCTGGGTGCCGTTGCCTGCAGGATAAGCCAATTGTTGTGCTGAGTGAATGGCTGCCACGCATTCAGCTCTAACTGTAGTTGCCCGTTTCGAGCCGTAAGGATGCCGGAAGTGCCGTCATTAAAGTGATTGTTGCTGTTGCTGCTTGTCGACGCGTTTATTGTTACGAGCATATAAATGCCGAGCACAAACACTGCTCGATGATGCCACATCTCTGGGTTTTTGAGTCCTGCTGCTCTTTTCACACACGCACTCCGCACGCCGCCTAGAATCGAACTGAGGGCCTCCGCGTTTCCAGATCTTTGCAGGCCAAATTCTACAAGCTATTCGACATTTTATGGACGTTTTAGTTGAGTGATTTTACGGCCTTTCCCCGAAAGTGGCTGTGACTCCGACTGTGGCTTTTGGCTTGTGGTCAAGCGCTCAAATGATCGCCTACTTAGTCGACCCAAGATTTTCACATTCAAGAAAGACTTTTACCACACACTTACTCACACGTAATCTGTCAGGCGTAACACGATTAAATGGAGAGAACTTGCCACCTCCCATTGGAGTACGGGGCTTGGTTGACAGTTCGATGCTTCATGGAGTGTGCTCCACGTGCTGCTGCCTTGGCCATTGAAGCGTTGCCATTTTAATTACAAAAACAATGCCTCACTTGTTTGCTGATGATAGTACTTTGACTCTGACTGGGCTTAATAGTTTCACTTTTCTGCATCGTTGCCCAGTCGCCCTGTTGCACATTCAACGGCATGAGGCCAACTGACAGCCTTGCACCAGATGGCATTCTATATCTATCTTTATATGTTCAGATGTCCATCTCTCAGCCCTGGGAAAGTGTGCCCAATGGTTAAATTCGTGTAATTTTGACTCCGTGCGGGTTAATTGGGCTCTCTGAACCAGCAGCCGCCTCTTCCCTGTTCCCTGGGGCAGCAACGCCAGCTGGTACGGCCCACTTATACTGTTTGTGCCACCACTTGTATGTGTGCAACATCTCACTCAGTCGGCTACGCACATCAGGTGCCCAGCGTGCGTTTAATCTCTCTTAATGGGTCTTGATGGGTCACGACAGGTGGGGGACAGGTGCAGAAGCAGCAACCTGTACGTACTACAGGTCTTGCAAAAATATATGTTATGTTGCAGTCAGCATATTTTTTTAACTAAAACATACTCTTGGGCGCCATGTTTATGGTTTGTAGGCAACTAAAAAACGTGGATAGCTTTTCAGCATGTCCTATGAGCATTCACCTTTCAGTACTTTTAGGCGTGGCATGCAAAACAGCGAAGAGATTATACTGAGACTATTATTTCTATTATATACTTCTAAATTTAAATACTAAGGATTCAAAATGCCAGTAAGTTTCAGAGAAAATCCCCATAATTGCCGATTATAATCGAATAGATATACTTAGATCAAAAATGTACACCAATAGATTTTCTCGGAAATTCCATTCATGATTAATGAAATTTGATATAAATTTAATATATATATTCATTTTAAAGTATTTTACAGTTAGATTATATGTATGTGGGGAGTACTAAAATAAACTTTTTAGTTCCTCTGTGTTTAGAACCAAAGTGAATTTAATTTCACTATGTTTGTATTGTAAAAGGGAATATTTAATTCAAATATAAGTGTGTTCTCTGAGTGTAGTGCCTTGCACGTGTTGGATTATAGTTTTTGTGAGGCTTAGAGACATGCGTAGGCGTTTATTGGATTCGTAAGAAATGCATCTCATTCCCAGGAGACTTGTGGATGCTGAAAGCATGGTTTATTCGGATTGCTATTGGCTTTGTTTTTCTATTAGATGACCAGGATGATGGATGGGGGAAGCTTACATCAGTATGTGATAGACCGAGACCACGATAATGGAAGTCTTTCCGCCGGCATTGATAATGGCAGACTCGAATTGCAGCTCTTCTGAATTGAAATTGCTTTCGTTCCATGGCCATTAGCAGCTGGCTATGATTGATTGTGGCTGGAGGAGCTGGCATTAAGAGAGCATAGAATCATAATAGAAGCTCAACCATGGGCGGACTGCTGGTCAGTACAAGACTCTTTCAATGCACTAAAACCCGTATTTCACTTGGTTTTGTTTCGTGCTGTTTTGTCAGGGCAATTCAAAGATCAGATAGATTGGTTGGGTCCACCATACAGCAAACATGAATCAGCTAAAAGCTGAAGCTAAAACTTAAGCCATTTCAACCATTTGTTTTTTGTTACCTAACATTTGCATGTGCTGGCTGCTTTTGCTGCTGGCTGGCTGATGATTTGATGAGCTAACAACTCGCACTAGCCGCGCCCCTCCAGCCCGGCTCCCTCGTCTTGCAGTTTTTGCCATGTGGAGCGACTTTTAGTTGCGTTTCTACGACTACTTTATGCTGTCTCATTGTCCGCGCATCACTTCGATTTCATCTGGAGCTGGCTCTGTGCTAAATAAAACTAGTTCAGAAATCAGAACTCTTCCTACGCCCCGGACATAATGGAAATCATAAATTAAATTTCGTGTAGTCTGGGACCGGGCCAAGCAGACACCGACAAGGCGCTGCAGTGGGGCTGGCTCTATCCACAAAAGCCACTTTGCTGACTCAAAGACCTTGCCTTGTCGGCGGAGCGTGTGCGACATTTAATCGTTCACCGAAAACACCTTTATTGTGGTTGGCGGTTGGTCAAGCTGCTTTGGACTGCGGCTATTAAACCGAAAAGCGTTTGGCATTTGGCATTAGTTCTACTTGCGCTTCGTTGGCGTTCGTTCGGGGTCTACAATGAAAGTGAGTTTTGAATGATGCGGTTTCAAAGGATACACTAAATTTTAACAAAATCCATTTCGTCCTGCATAGTTCTTTGTATGTGTCTTGGCGCTGGCCGCCACTCTGGCAACAACAAACGCAGGACTGCTGGGTCTGCTGAAGGGAGGAGGCGGCAGCGGCGGAGGCTACAGTGGGGGCTCTGGGTATGGCGGTGGATACGGAGCAGGATACGGCGGTGGCTACAACAGTGGCGGCGGCGGTGGTGTCCAAATAGTCAAAGTGATCAACACCTATGAGGGTGGCCATGGAGGCGGTGGGGGCTATAGCTCAGGCGGATATGGCGGTGGCTACAGTAATGGCGGCGGCTACAGTCATGGCGGCGGCTGGAACTCCGGAGGAAGCTATGGAGGCGGCTACGAAGGTGGTTACGGAGGTGGTTACGGAGGTGGCCATTCTCATGTGGATGTCTACAAGGTCATTACAACCACTTATGGGGGTGGACACAGCGGAGGATACGGCGGAGGATACGGCGGAGGATACGGCGGAGGGTATGCAGGAAATTATGGCAGTAGCTACGGCGGCGGTCACGGCAGTCAGTCCGGATGGTGGAAGAAGAAGTAAACACCCCACCCACTGGTTCCCCAATTCTCAGAGTTCCGTTCCATTTAGCTTTAATCCAGATATAAACCCGTTTACCTGTACCTGCCAAATCTCCCCCGAAAAAGACCGACCAAAATCCCAAATTAACGAAAACTAGTTTGAGATTTTCTGTAGACTACGCGACTTCTATCCAATAAAAGCAAAAGTCATTAGATACGACAAATAATTTAAACAAACACTTTTCTTTGACCTTATAAATCTGGTTAGATATTAAAATTATTCATTAATTTGTGGGGGTCATTCTTGTAACATTATTATCAGAGTTACAATAATTAATTACTCATCTATTTTAGCGAGGGTTGGCTCTGTCCAAATTGGTTGAGATGATTTGAAGACTATCCATTAAAATTCAGGTTTTTTTCTACCTTCAATTAATGGCGATAATAAATTCAGACTGAAATTTAAGCACCGCTTTATTATACGAGTATTGTACCAGTGCACGAGCCGGATGGGTTTTTTATTTTATATAATATAAATACAAGTAAAATTAAAGCCGTATATTGATTTGAAGTTGATTTAATTATCTGTTAAGTGTTTGTTCTAGACGCTGTGTGTGTGTTTTATCCTGTAAAACTTTAATTACTATTATATTTATGGTAATAGTATTAAAAATAGCCCCGAAGACAAATATGTGTATTCAAAGCGTTGGTTCTTAATCGAGATTATTTGACTATATGTCTAAGGACCGTTTAACATATGACTACAGGATGGATACAAACATGAACCCGACTACTTCGATGATGATTCATTTGGCTTAGTCCAATGTGTTCTGTTCGCTTGCAGGCAGGCAGCAGCTCGAATGTTGTGCTCAGACTTTTGCCCAATTCTGATTAAGTCCAGAGGGAGAATACTCGTACTTACTTCTTGTTGAATCAAACTTTTCTCCATGACTTTCTCTGACTTGGCTTGGTTTTGGAAATGTTTACACAGTTGAACTTTGATCCATCTTGTATCTTGGCTTAAATCTCTGTCAATCGCAGGGGAGCAGACAGCAACAAGACAGCAAGAGCCATAAACGTGGGCCATAAGGCTACCGAAAATAGGACAAACATCCAGGGACAACCTCACACACTGTGGATACTGTGTCGGATATGTGCCCAGATACATGCATGCACATGTTTTATAGGGCAAACTCGAGGAACGGAAGTAGTATTTCGACGGTAGACAGGGATGACACTTTACCTTTAAACTTCAACCTTAAAGTGCGCGTGCTAATGCTATGACATGATTTGAGTGGAAATCATTTATTAGATATTTGTATATATATTTTTTTTAACTTTTATGTTTCTTACAAACTTTGCTGCTTACATGCGATTTACACTTACGCGCTACCAAATAAATAAGTTAAATAAATAAATTATTACACTTAGACACTACATACAGTTAGAGACAAGTTAAGATTAATGTGTGTGCGCTGCCAGAATGAGATGATAAAGAGATGTACTGTACGTTAGCTGGAAATGGAGTATAGGCGGAAGTACGAGACGTAATTGAAAAGTGCAGTTAGCAGTGAGAAATATAGGAAAGAAAGATACACATTACGGAGTACAGAGTACAGAAGCAGAGGCAGAGGCAGAGGCAGAGTTCAGAGCTCTGGAAGATGGTTAACAGTAAATGCAAGTGCAATGAAGGGGGGAAACGGTGCAGAGCATATCAGACCAGATCAGAGCGGAACAGAATAGAATAGAGGAGAGAGGAGAGGAGAGGAGAGGAGAGCAGAGAGCAGTAAAGAGTGCGCTACATATTACCAACAAAACATAATCGATTTAAAGCAAATACTAATCATTAAAAAGTGTGCAAAGAACTGCATTGCAGCCGCAGTGGGAACGCACGTTCTAGATACATTTCAGGCGATGTATCCATAGGTGCCACTGGGCGGAGAGTTAACCGTTGGAAATGCATCAAGTCTTCTTGTCTTCTGCCCGAGTGCAAGTGCAAAAAGAGAGTTAATATATGTATATATATATAGTATATATATATCTATGTACGCATAATTACAATCTGTGTGCCTTGGCGCCCGTCTGCTTGTAATTTATCCACAAGATAAATGCAGCTATTCCCTAGAAGCCCCCTAGATTGTGTTTCTATCATATGAACGTCCTATGACTTGGTCACCTGTGGCGCCGCCGACTTCGGATGCAGCGGCTGCAACTGCTGCTGCTGCTGTTGCTGATGGTATAGCTGTGGATGCGCCAATTGCTCTTTGTGGGCGCGGTACGCCATTTCTTGGGCCTCGTTGAGGGAGCGCCTGTCCCAACCACCGCCGCCACCTCCACCGCCACCCGATGACCAGCCACCGCCCCCCCCGCCGCCGCCACCCGACGACCATCCAGAGCTGCCACCGCCCGACGATTTGCCCGACATGAGCTTCTTCAGGCCAATGATACCCGCCAGCAGCAGGGCAATCTTCGAGATGATCAGAGCCTTGCCAGCCAGTATGTATAGGGCGCCCATGGCAATGGGGATCATGCCCATCATTTTCATGGCCATGCCCATCATCATCATGCCCATCATCTTCTTCATTTTGCCGCGACCTGCGAAGAAAAAGAAATGCATTTGTCTTTAATAATTTTCCTTTTCCTAGTACGGCTCAGACCTCGACTTCGTCTCCGAGCTCGACTCCGACCCCTACTGCGGCAGAGACTGACTCCCAAGATGGTGAAAGTGGTAGCAGCTCAATTACCAAAGGCTGTGTGAGAATATTTTCACAGATACTGGGAGCTGGCGCTGTGGTATTTCGTTTGGGCAGCTGTGGCACTGCGGCACAGTGCAGCGCTGGGACTGTGGCGGCGTGTGTGGCTTTCATTTTGCTGCCGTCATTAGGGACACTCCATTCGATTTCACCTGCCTACAGGGGAAAATTGCATATGGTCGTGGAAATAAGACGGAAAATGGAGACGTCCAAGTGTCCGTGCTAATGCGGCCCAACAGAAAGATGAGATGATGTCGCACTGCCGCTGTCATAACCAGCTTTCGTCAGGCTCAAATCGGTACGATTGCTATAAGCCAAAAATGGTTTTGGTCTTGCCATTTGGGAAAGTGTTGGCCAACTTGTACTCGGCCGCGTATCGATTAAAAGATATTGATCAATGATTTGAAAGTAAGAGAAAAAAATGCATGTGGCGTGAAAGTAAGTTCACTTTTCATTGCAATGGATAAAATCTTGGATGTGGATGCAGCATGAAGCATGCAGCTCTAAGTGCTCGTGTCAAATTTGTAATTGATGCAAGAGCCGAGCCGCTGAAATGGCAGCTTAAAATGGAAATAAAATGGAAATTCCAAGATGCCAATGGCAATGGAAATGCACGGCATGGCCTGGTCGAGGAGTCGAGTTGTACATGGCCCAAGAGAAACGTGGTCGGGCACTTTCATTCCATTTGACATGGTCATGACATCCAAGCGTGGCTTAGTTTTTGCTCATCGCTTTTTCCATACTCTGCCACCCTAAGAGGGCATAGCTTCTTTGGCTTATGTTTTGGTAAGGTTTGATGAAAGTGGTTCTTAACGAAACATATCTTTATGGGAAAATGTAGAATATTTAAAGGGTAGCCAAAACGATTTTCGAGATGGAGGAATATCTTCTAGCTGCGATCTTTAAAGAGCATTGCATTTTCGTTATTCTATGCCAAAGTTTCTTCGCAAGTCATGTTTATTTTGTCGTTTTTTTTTGGACAACACGAAATTCTGGCTTGACATTTTTGTCATCGCTGTCGCTACTGTTACTGTCTGTCTGCTGTCGATGTCGTTGCTAAGGTTTCTGGGTCATTCCCCAGTTGCCGAACGGGTTTCTCTCGTGTGTGCGTTATAAAACGAGGAAAATAGAAACAATTGCGCATTTTCCCAGAGGCAACTAAGATGGTATCCCCCCACCCAACCCTCTTAACATACAATACAATGCCAATGCCAGCATACAATGATAAGCAAGGAAGTGGGCCAGTCAGCGGTTGCAGCCGTTGCCAATGCAGTTGCCAATGTCATTGGCAAAGATACTATACTTTAAGGCAACATCATGGGGCTCTCGGCTCTAATAATCACCTCCCGTGGAGCCAGCAATTACTAAAGCTGGCTTTTTTACAGCCTCGGCTACAGCCACAGGCAGAGTCAGAGCCAGAGTCAAATTATGTCACTGTTACGCGCAATGGATACTGGGGTATTGAGCGGTAACAGTAATTAGACCGCCCACAGAAAGTGATGCTCATGCTCAGGCTTCCGTTCGTCTTACCTTCCTCGAGCCCGCGTCCAATCTCATCGGATGTCAGCTTGGGGAAGCTGACCTGCAGCGAATGGCCATTAAAGAAGTAGCTGAGGCGCTCGGTGAGCATGTTCGTCAGCTTGGCGTCGCGGTCACTGCCGGAGCGAGGCAGCGAGGATTCCAACTCGTTCTCACTGGTGGCGGCGGCGGGACGTGGGGCCGACTCCAGGCGCACCAGCTTGATGCCGTCGGCCACGTTTATGGCATCGATGGGGGCAAGACGATCTATGAAGGAGATGGCCTTCTTCTTGAGGCATGGCACGAATCCGGCCTCGGCACGGGTGCACTCATCGTAAACGCGCAGCAAGGTGCGTGCCCCGGCACTCTGAGTGGCGCCACTGCCGCCAGCGGCTGACAAATTGCTGATCTGCTCGGTGCCCGCCTCGCATCTGCTGGCGAGGCACAGGCACAGGGTGAGCAGGCTCAGCGGATGCAGATGCCTTTGCTTGAATGTCATTCTGTTCACTGTTCACTTCTTGCACACTTCACAACCAACACGACACGCGGCACACGACGCGACACACAGGTGCTTGCTTGCTTTGTTAATCCTTGGAGCTAGCTCTAAGGCTTGAGAGTTGGAGGAGTCACTGGAAGCTGCAGCTGTGCTGTTAGCTGGTAGCTGGTGGCCAGGAGCTCTCGTCTAGTCTTGCACTGGCTGCTAGTTCAAATCAAACTGATGCCCAGCCTTGGCGCGCTTTATTCTTTTATAGACCTTTCTTTCTTGCGCCCCAGCCAGTCCCAGCCGCTCCGAAGCGTCACACAGCGCTGCGACTTAATCACAATTTGATTTTCTTCGTACTCGTTGCCGGCTTCGTGGCCTCTCTTCGTGGCGGCTGGGCTTCGTCCGAGCTGAGCTGCAGCTCGTGCTTGGTTGCCAATTTCCACTGCTGGGAATATGTGCTATGCGGTGGCTTAATGATCATTGCCGTAGTCGCAGTCGTAGTCGTAGTCGTAGTCGTAGTCGCAGTCGCAGTCTCCTCAATGAACCAGAGCCCAGCAGCAGCAGCAGGCCGGGCAGAGACAGAGGCAAGGAGGCAGGCAGACTGGCAGACTGGCAGCCAGAAAGACGAATGCGAAGGCGAAGTCCAACAGCATTTCCAACGAGTTTCGACTAGTTTTTCCAGCCAGCCATCGCATCGCTTTCGATGTTTATGGCCAAACATATTAGTTGCATTAGTGGTTTTTGGTAGGAGTTCACTTTTTTGTGGAGTTTTGAGACTATTTCTGCAACTGGCTGCCGTTTTGGCCATCGGCACTGCCATTCCCATTGCTGATCCCGGTGCTGCTGCCAGTGCCAGTGCCAGTGCCAGTGGCAGTGCTGCTGCCGTTGGCGTAGCCGTTGCCGTTGACACTTTAATTTCAATTTGGCATTCAGCAATTTTCGCCATTTCGGTTTTGGCCATAAAGAAAGTCATTGGCTACTACACATTTGTAAATGGCCATTTCTTTTTTATTATGCAAATGCCTGGGGCTGCATCGTCTGAGTGGGTGTTAACAGCCCATCCGCCACGGGAGGCCAATGCAATGTAGGTCCCATAACGATGATTTGCATCTAATGGAGCAGGAGCCAGGGCCAGGGCCAGGCCAATGACTTGTCAATGCTGCTGCATGAGATGGCAATAGCATGTGGCCCTGTATCTAATACTTGCACTGGGACTAGCTATCAGATAGAACGTATGGCTTTTACTTCAAACGGAAAGAAAGCTGCCACATGCACACATGCTCGTGGTTTTTGTGGTTCATTCAACAAAAAAAAAAAACCCCGGGAAAATGCATTTGTTGGAATTCTGAATGAAGCTTTCGCTTAGCCAACTGCCTGCCTGTGTATCAGTTTATGTGGCACGTTTGGGCAGATAACTGAAAAAAGGGATATGAGCCATGCCATGCCCCAAGGCTCAGGGCCAATTTTCAACTAATAAACAGGCAAATTAATGCCCCGCCGGCAACAGAGATTTTCGACTAATGGACGAGGCGGCTACTGGATGGCTGCCCAGCCTGTAGCATGCCACAACATCACACTTTAAATCTCGGGCACTTTGGCAAAGTATCTTTTTCCCCTGCTGCCTGCCTGCTGCTTTCTTGGCCACTAATTTAGATTTCTTCGATCGCCGCCTTTTTCACGCCTTTTTCACGCCACTTTCACTGCCCAGCGGCCCATGGGACAGTGTCCGGGATAGGGGCACAGTCAGAGGCAGGGGGCAATGGCCATCAATCTATGGCCAAGAAAAACTTGGGTTCAGTTTCGGTGGCAAGTATTTACGAGTATTTACTTGCAGCTTTGTTTCCGTTTAGGAATCGCTTGATGAGCAATGAAAAACCTCTCCGCGCAGGGGTGGCATCATAAATGCCACAAACCAAAGGAAAAATTCCTGGACTCTGACAGGAGGCAGTGAACCTGAAAGTGGGGAGAAAAAAAAGCTGCTTTGAGCACCGGAAAAATAAGTTCATTAAAAGGGATTATAATTTGTACAAGTACATACATATTTCAAAAGAAAATTCGTTTAGTTTGTATCCGATTAAGTGAGGAATATTTTTTAGTACAATTTAAGTTCCCCAGCCCCCAATTGGTGGCGCAATTCTGTTGAATATAATGCGACTGCTTTTGAAATAGGTAATATAAAAGAGAGAAACAGCTGTTTCCAACATGAAATATCCTCGCTTGTGGATATTTAAATCCATCATTCATATTATTGGACATTTCCAAATAAAATTTTCTCTCATCGCTCTACCCATTGCCCCACTCTCAACTATGTCGTCCAGAGTGCATCATTGTTTGTGTTGCATTTCTAAGTCGACCTGTCAAAATGTCCGTCAAGGTGCGCATTATCCATGCCCCCGACGACTGCCTTGCACACAATGGACCCAAACGCAAGATTTTTCTTTTTATTATGCGGGTGCAGCCGCTGCTCAACAGCAACGCCAGCCGAAAACATCCGCATCCGTGCCCCCACGGGTCTGCTCTGTGCAACAGAGCTGCTGCAGTATGTACATACATTGTAAAAGGCAGACACGTATCCATATCAGCATGTGAAACAATTTCAATTGTCTTCTTCCTCTGCGGTTTCCTCGGGCAAGGCCATGCGACAACAACAGCAGCAGCAGCCGCCACAACAGAAGTGGCAGCCCCAAGAGCTCCATTGTCTGCCTCCTCAGCCCCGCGGCCAAGGCGCTGTCTCTGTCTGTCCCTGTCGTCATTTGCCACGCCTTGCTCTTTTCTCTGGGCCGAAAGATTTTCCACACAGTTTTTCCGTGCCACTTTGCGGTCGAGACAAACAAAATAAAAACATGAGAAAACTAGCTGGTTTCGTGGTCGAAGCTTTACATACGCTTTCAGGTTGACAGACTGGCTTCGTGGTCGAAGCTTTACATACGCTTTCAGGTTGACAGACTAAAAATTAAAAATATAATAAATAAATAATACGAAATAATAAATAAAATACAAATCAACGAAAAACCAATCAAAATAAATGAGTTAATTGTATGATAAAGTGAGCCGACTTAAATAATATTTAGATATGCTCTTTGGAAATATATGAAACTGCAAAATCTAACAATATCTATTAATGCCATTTTTTATATCACCCTCTGAAATAATCACCTGCAAAGATTGAGTCTGAGATCTGGGAAGCTTATAAATTCTTTGATCTGTGCGCGTGTCTAACGTCCGGTAAGATGTAGTGTACCCCCTAAAAGTAAATAGACATAGCCACAGCGATTAGGCATCGCAAAATTAAAAGAAGAATTGCGCTTTATTAAACAACAACAGCAGCGGCTGCA
Organism: Drosophila lowei; assembly: GCA_008121275.1. Classification (NCBI taxonomy): domain Eukaryota; kingdom Metazoa; phylum Arthropoda; class Insecta; order Diptera; family Drosophilidae; genus Drosophila; species Drosophila lowei. The sequence continues at coordinate 30,796,928 of CM017777.1, read as the reverse complement.
ACCACAGCTGCACTTGGTTCGGATGGAAGTTGTTGCGGCTTAAGTGTGTGTGCAATTTTTCAGCTTACAGCCAGAGAAAGTAAAAACCAACAGTTAACCAGAGGAAAAACAACAACAAAAACAGCAACAACAACAACAGATTGTTCTAAATTCTTGAGTGTAGCGGAGTGCGAAAACCTTTGACGGGTTAAATGCTGCCAACGCGAAGTGAGGGGCAAGTTAACTTTCGGTTTTTCCGGCTAGAACCCGAACTGACCCGACCCTCGCCTCTGGCCGCATCTAACTTTCTATTTCTATTTCATGCCGCGGGGGGTTTGTTCACAGCCCAGCTTTTTGTGCAATAAAAATTGCAATTTTCCCAAACAAAAGAAAGCGAAAAGAAAATACCTGCGAGTGTGTGTGCGGTTTTTATTTACTTTTCAGAGCTGCTGCTGGCTTTTATCGCTTGTCTTGACGCTACATTGACGTTAATCAAAGTTTACCGCTGGCCGCTCGCACAAATCTCACGCTAATTAACTTTTATATGGGATCAGTGATGACGGGCGCGATAAGCCGACAGCTCTCCGCATCTCCTGTGTAAGAGTCGAGTCCATCCAGCTGGACATCCGCTCCGGCACGACAGTCACGAGCCAATATTTTGTTGTTTGTTGTTGATTTTCATTTAATTGGCTAACAATTTATTTAAGCGTTAGGCCTGCTTTGGGTGCTAAGAGGAAAAACGCACTTGCGTTTTCTACAGCTGTCGCGTGGCACTCCCAATTGGCGGTATGTCAGACCAATCAATGGGTTAACACCCATTTTTTCACTTACAGTTTTCATGTGTTAAAATATCAATGTCTCAGGCAAAGGGCCTCATCGCCGTTACTGCCAGAGCCAGAGGCAGTGCAGAGGCTGTCTTTAGTCAGGGAAAGATGATAGACAGATAGATAGATAGATACAGCTATGTCAGAGAGCTACGTGTGGAGTTCAGTGGATCGTGTATAAGCATTTTCTCATTACTATTACCGTTAGCGTTTATTGTGCGTTGCTTTTCGCTTTCTTTGGCGCCTCTCACCCCGGCCAATAGAGAGTGGCAAAGACGTTGCAGCTTGACCGCCACAGACCCCATCTTCAGTTACAGAAAATGATGCTGACCAATGACATGCCACATGTATGCTGCTTGCCTGCAAATTAAATTCTCATGTGTCGCGAAAGTGCGTAATGGTCGGGCACTCAACCCCAATGTGTTTGTGTCTAATTAGAGACATCAAATCTCTGCAAATGACAATTGAATTGAAAGAGTCGCCAGTTCATGGTACGCCCTTCGTTGGGGAGAAGAGATATGAAAGTTTCATCGAATGTGGTTTAGTGGATGCCCTGCCTTCTCATGGTCTTTTCCTCCTACTGAAGATATATCTTGATCCCGTATGGCATGTTTACATGCACCAATCCGTGCAGTGAACTCTGGGGCTGGCTGCTGCTGCCAATCCCCAGGCGACTGAGGTAAAGGTTGCCAAAACTGGCTGTTAGCTGGTGGCTGGTGGCTGGTGGTTGGTGCCAGGTCCCTGGTCCATTCCTTGGCTAGTATTTTCTCTCCGTTTCCGATGCTTTCACTTTTTTGGTCGTTGTCACGTTCGCCTTGCGTTCAATTTATCATCCATGGCCAGTCGTTGGGGACGCCTTCAAGGGTATTGAACCGGAGACAAATAATGTTTGAGGCAAAAGGTACGGTACGGCGCGGTTGATAGCAAGGGGTTACGCCTGGGTCATTTGTCAGCCACCGCGGGCAGACCCCAAAAACGCACTTGTAGCATCCCAAACAAATATTCAAATTGTGATTTATTTGCGCAAATTCTGCAAGTGAGATTTGTTCCAAGGATTAAGTACACGCCCCAGGCGCCAGCTGTCTGCAACAATTGGACGACGGACTGGAAAAAGCGGCCAAATTATTATAATGCTCAAAATGAAATGAAATTTTGTTTGTGCCCGACAGCCTGACATGGATGTGGACATGGACCTGGACATGGACGCACACAGACTGTCGAGGCGATTGGAGTGGAGCATTTCTGCCTGTGGCCCCGGAGTGACAATGCCAAGGCATTAAATTCACTTAAAATGTAGCCAACGAAAATGTTTAATGTGATGCTGCTGTTTTTGGGGATGTCTGTGAAAATCTCTTGGCTCCACGTCGCTTTCTTCAATGGCAATGTCAAAGTTGCTGTTATTGTTGCCGTTGTAGCATGCCACGTTGATTGATGAGCAGATGCCGACTTTTCCAGCGGCCCCACAGCCACAGCCACGTCGATGGCTTGGTCTCCCCTGCCATCTTGATTGCCATTTAACATGGCTGTGAACTTTGCGTTGCCATTCATACTCGTATGAGCGACCCAGACCCTGCCTTCCAGTCCCCCAAAAATTTCACCACAAAAATGTTCGACAGTGTCTTGCAGCCCTCATGCACGAGTGAGTGCTCTGCTGGCACTGCCATAATTGAGTGTTATGCGCCAAATTGAATTATGCGCGAGAGTTATATTTATAAACAGACGGGAACAACAAAATATGCTATAACAAGGACATACCCCCGCCTGGGGACACATCGGGGCTGCGTCCACAAATAATTTCGGCAACATACAAATGCAAAGCAGCATTTTCAGCTAAAGTTAAATCAGAATAAAAAAAAAACCAGTACAAGTGGAATGCGGCCCAAGTTCCATGACGGTTGCCGCAGGCAAATTGAAATTGAAATTTTTTGTGAAATTTATACATAAATTTCTTTTCTCCTCCGCTCCAGTCTAGCAATCGCAAGGCAGATTTACACCGTGCTAGCCTGCTTTTAGGCCATAGGACTAAACGAAATATTTGACATCAAATTGAATTGACTCCGCGTTATCCTGCCCTGCTTAGGGCAAGTGAAAATGTTTTTTTTTTGGGTATGGGGAAAAGCAAACAAACAAATGTATAATTTTTAAAAAATACTCGAGCTTGGACAAGAAGCTGCGGTGCCGGGCAAAACGGGCAAAATAAATTCATCACGACAGCTGGACGTCGGACAGTCCAGACTGATCAGATAGTCACTCGATAGTCACGGTCTGTCCGGCTTTCCACGCTGCGGTGCGGTGCAGTTCATCAGTTGTTTGGGGGTCAGAGTGAAACGTAATTGGCCTCCAGCACTTAATTTGATTGAAGAGAGTGCGGTGGGGGCGGACTCCGACTCCGACTCCAACTCTGAATCTGACTCTGCCTCTGTGGCTCTGCCTCTGCTGCCTCTGCCTATGGCAATGGCAATCTCAACCTGTGCGCGGGCGCCCACATCGTCCGAAGATTGGTGGCTTTGGCGGGGGCGACTCAGATGTCAACACAAAGTGAAAGTGAAAATTTTGCTGCCAGCGAGAAAAACTGAATCCCGAAACAGAGACACACAAGAAACCAAAAGCTTTTCTTTTATGCAATTGTTTAAGTCGGTACCGCAGCAGCAGCAGCAGCAGCAGCATTGAATCGAATCGAGACGAAAATAAACTAAAAACAAAACAGTTTCCCAGCCTGCTGCAACCCACAGAATAGTGTATTCTGCCCCATTGAGCCGAGACGGGGCGGGTGAAACGGTTAAACAAAGGCCAAATAAATCGCCAGAGGAGTCGGGTAAAAGTTTCGTGCCGATCTTGGCAGAGGGTTCGTCGCCAGAGTTGTTTGTTTCTAGGCATCGATCGGTGGGCTGGCAGTCGAGCAAAGCAAAACTAAGCGGAGCGTTTTGTTCGTTTGTTTGCTGTTAACACAAAATGCCAATTACTGCAAATTGTTGGCCACTGCTGCCACTGGCCAGGCGTTTTGGGCCATTAGCAGGGAATGGTCCGTGAATTGCGTGTAAGCCAAAACGTGAATTATCATAAATTATCGATGGCACATTATGCAGCAGCAAGTGTTTGTCAATATTGCTGTATTCAGTAGTACAGTCCAGTAGTCAGTCCTCTAGATGTAGAACAATCAAACATTGGTGTACATTTGTGGCTTGCCACTTTTCCGCCAGAAAATAAGCCAACCAGGGTAAAAGCAATTTACACTTTTCGTGTCCGTGCCGAGTGGCCGTGGCATGTTATGCCGAGATAAACTTGCAAATCCCATCATTAGATGTTCGTCAGTGCGGCTTTTGTAATTAATATTTCATAAATGAAAAGCGTTTGGCATAAATTATGCATGCTGCGATGCGATGCGATGCGAAGGTGTTGCTCCGTTCGTTTGTTGTTCAGTTGCCGTTGCCATGCACTGCAGTGCCACACTGAACGAAAATCCCGAGAGGCTACCGCAGATACTTTCACATTTCTCCAGGCAGCCCAAAAGTATGCCTTATTCTGGAAAAACAAATGGAGCTATTAGACAGGTTTTCACACTCTTGTCTTCATGTGCAACCTGAGTTTCAAATCAGCTTAGAATAATTTAATAATTGAATTAAAAAGTGTGACTACATGCTAACCTGTTTTACACACGATTCCGCAAATTAAGAGGGTGCTGAATAATTACAAAAATTGAGTTATTCCAATTTGGCACACATACATATATGTATGTATGTAGACTGTAGATAGGTAAAAACTCGTGTTTGGCAAACAGAAGCATAAAATCCGGTCTGGAAAAGGTGATAGAAAATGCTTGAGGAGTGCAGACATACCAAAGGTACTACCCATTGCAGGGGATGGGCAGGAAAACTCTGCAATGTGAACTACACCCAATAAGAAAGCTCTGAGATTCGAAAATCTACACTTAAATTTAAAAACGCATACCAATAGATTTTTACCAATATCCACTATTGCAAAAGAAATTTACTTTCACTAAAATTTTATTATATGTAAATATGTAAATATTTCATACTTAAAATAAATACATTTCGTATTTATATGAATTATTTTCATTCTCTGATTAAATATATTTCCTACAAATTTAACATTTTATATTTATTTTAATACGTTGTATATATAGATTACATAGATTAACGCATAAATAAAATTGAATTCTATTTAATTTCGCTGTGTTTATAGTTAAGCCCCGAATATTTAATGTGTGTGCTTCCATTTTTCTCTGAGTGTCTGTATCTCTGAAGGGACTACAATTTATTTCAGTTTCCCTTGTAATCTCAGTGCGTTGGAGAGTGTTTGATCAACCTAAAGCTGTAGCCAGAAATTTAGTTCTCTCGATTTAAATGGAACAAAAGCTGCCCATAACTAATTCCATTCAATGGTCATGCCATTTCATGCCATTTCATGCTTTCTTCTTCGCTGATTCGAATCGCTGCAGGATAATTCCCAGTCGCACTCGAGGCACTTTCATTAGCTTTCCTGCAAATGGCGACATTCTATAATTTTCCACCGATTCAGATTCAGCACTCATTTCGGTTTCTATGCAGCGTGTCTGATAAATACAAATGTATGCCGAAATCTTTGCGTGTGGAAACGGAACGAAAGCCGAGACAACCGAAAGCCTTGGATGAGTAGAGAAAAGCTCTCCCCGATGAAAGTGGGAGGCGTCGAAGTCAAAGCCGGTAAAAAATCATTAAGCCGGACTGGGTGCTCGGTAATATAAAGATTGAAAATAATTGCCAAGATCAGGCTAATTGCGGCAATGCGCCAAGAAAAATTGGTCCGTTGGCGGGGCTTGATGGTTTGATGGCTTGATGCTTGCCGGCAATTGCACTAAATCTGCAGCGAAGCTTTGCTTCAGTCGAAACCAAGCTGCAGGCAGGCTGGCAGTTATCATGCATATTACGCTCTAAATAGCCACCAGCACCAGCGGGGCTGCAGCGGTGGCAACAAAAGCAAAACTGGATGCAACGGCTGCCTGGCTAATTGTGGCAAGGTGAAGTGTATAAATTTGATGGACAAACTGGCGCACAAGATCAGTTGGCTAAGAGAGTTTGCAGCAGCATCACGAGAGAGATAGTGAGAAAAAGGACCGACCACAAGGATCAGGCATATGGACATAATGGATTCGCGCCTGGGTCTGCTTATAGCCCTGCTGCTGGCAGCGTTCCATGCCCACCGAACCAGCTGGGCGCTTGAGCTAAATACCCCCTCCAACAGCTCCACGGGCAGTGGGGAGAGCGGACTTATGCGGACGGTGCGCCATGTGTACGGCCAGTGCGCCGAAAGTGAGGATATTTTTTGGTGCTGCAAAGTGCAGGGCGCCCGACTGCTGGGGCGCGCCCTCAAGGTGCAGCAGCTCAGCATTGTGGATGGCGTTAACCTGGTGAGGCGGGAGAGTGCGGCCCAAGACACGCGCACCGCCCGTGCCAGCATTGCCGAGAGTCAGTTGAACAATCGAGATCTGGAGCACATGTCCAGCAAGAGCTTGGACGCCCTGCTGCTGGAGCGCTTCCTTGGCTTCGTGCACAGCCATCAGCTGCAGGTGAATCTGCCGAGTCTGCTGCACTACGGGGAGCGGAACCGGAACAGCCAGGACTGGCTGCAGTACATCATGAGCTACTTCCTGTCCGGCAACGAAAGCGAAAGCGAGGGACGGGATAAAAAGAAGGATGACAAAAAGTATCTGGGACCCTTCATCGCCGCCGTTCTGCTGAAGACGGCCATTCTGAAGATGGCCTATCACTCGATCGCCATTGTGGCTGGCAAGGCTCTGATTGTGGGCAAAATAGCGCTCATCATCAGCGCCATCATCGGACTAAAGAAGCTTGTCGGCCACGACGGGGGCGAGAAGACCACCTACGAGATCGTAAAGCATCCGCAGGTCCAGCAGAGCCACACCTATTCGTCCAGCCATCAGGGCGAGTACGAATCCGGCGGCCATGAGTCCGGCGGCGGATCCTACCATCGCAGCATCGACGACGAGATGATGATGCAGGACAAGGCCTACCAAGCCTGGTTGCCACAGGCCCAAGCCGGCTCTCCAGCTTCTGCTTCGACCAAGGTGTCGCGATAAGATCCTACCTACCGTTCAGAGGAAATACTCAACCAAAGATCAATCTATCGCTTAGCTTCAATCTATATGAAATTGTATTTACATTCGTTCGCCCGAAAGCCCTCCAGTTTAAGTTTAGTTTTATCATAGATTATTTTTACCACAGAAAGATACATTAAAAACTAGAGAAATCCACGCGCTGGGATCGTTGCTTCTGGTCGGGACTGCTGCTGTTGCTGTTGCTGCTGCTGAAGCTTCTCTTCCAGCTGGGGCTGGTTGGATTGGCGCCGCTTCAGGGTTTCCATCTCGTAGGCATAGTATCCCTGATCATGGGCATGGGGTGGTGGCTCTTCAATCTGCTCCAGCTGGCTAGAGCTGTAATCGTAAGTGGGCATGCTGCGGTGCCAGCCGCTTTCATGGCTGTGTCCGGGGCTCGATCCCGAGCTGGTGACGATCACGTGCTCCGGACTACTACTACCACTGTGGCCAGTCGATCCCTTTTTTAGACTGCCCTGCAAATAGAGGCGTAGCGCCAATGAATTGTGATTGGACCTGCTCTGTGGTATGCTTTGGGATCCACTACTCACCAGCAGTGATATGACGAGGGCAATTTTGGCCATAATGAAGGCAGAGCCGGCGATGAGGATTACCTTCCCGAGGAACATTTGGGCCACGGTGGCCATCATGATCATTCCGCCCATCATGGCCATGTTCTTATCTTTGTCCTTCTTCTTGCGACCTGTTTTTTTGGAGCAGTTTTTATTTTTGTTTTTATTTTTATTTTTGTTCTTGTCTTTTTTCGATTTTTTCTCTTTCTTTTTCTTCTTCTTTGACTTTTTATCTTTCCTTTTCTTCTTATCTTTCTTCTTCTTTTTCTGCTTATCTTTATCAGCTGTTGTTGTCTGAAGCCCATCATCAAAACTACCAAATCCTCCTCCTACAATTTTATCGATTTTATCATCTACGAGCGAATAAGTACCTTGATCAATGCCTAGTTCAGTGCCAAAGTCATCGATGGCATTCGATATCGTCAGCTCCCTGGGAAGTTGAACACGCAGAGCCCGTCCCTGTACCAACTGAAGCAGCTTGCCAGCAAAGCCAGACGACGCACTAGATTCCCGTGCCGCTCCACCATCGCTACGGGCTGTTCCATGAGCATGAGTGGCAGCAGCCACCTCCTCCGGTGGCGGCTCAATGCTCAGATAGTCGTTGATCCGCCAGGTGCTGTTGTCCCGAGCAGCCGTCTCCAGCAATCGCTCACTTTCGGAGCCCAGGCAATGCCACACCTCCGCACCACCTAGACATTGTGCTATAATTCTGCCCAGACTGCGGGGTCTCCAACTCTCTTGAGTGATGGCCAGGACGGAGGAACCGGCCATGATGACGCACTGCACCAAGAACACACGCCACATACTGTATTCTCTTCTCTCGCGAGCTTCTTTGAGCGAACGGAACGCGACGCTGTTTGAACTTCAAATAGCCCAAGATGCTGCTCTGTCTCATTATTTATAGTGCCTCCCCGAGGGAGCTGCTCCCCGCCCTTTCGTGGGGGGTGGAGTGCCAATTAACATGCTTGTCAAAGCACGACACTGTCGAGCAGAGCACTTTTGATAGGAATCGAATAAGAAAAGTTTTCGGCAGAAGACCTCTCGATGGCGGCTTGCTTGCTGAACCTTGACGCAAACGAAAACTGAATCCGAACAGAACACCACTTTTGGGTTAAGTAAACTTTCATTTTTGGAAAGCACTCACAGCGTTGTAGCCTAGTTGTAACTTAGCTAATATTAGGGCTAATTGAGCTAAGAAATAAGTTAAGTATTCCCTACAGCGATCGCACGTCCACGGCCTGCCAGCCCTGCATGCCTGCGGAGACGCTGGCGGTGTGGAAGTTTCGCATTAAGATGTCCGCCGAGCTGGCAGCCTCTTGCTCCACACTGGCCGCCAGGAGCTTGTTGCTCGGCCTGCGCTGGTGCTCAAAGTCATAGAAGCGATCTTCGGTGGGTGGATGAGGCTTAGGGGCAGGCGATGAAGTCTCTGCGGCCCGGGGCTGCTCGAAATGTACTTTGCGCTCGCTTCGACGATATGGTGACGCCTCATGCACATCGTACTGCTGCTGGTGCTGATGATGGAGCTCGTCCCCATGGCCAAAGACCGTCGTCTTGCCGGGAAAGTGGCCAACAGGTCGATGGCCATGGAATCCAAAGTTCGAACTACCTCCAAAACCACCCCCAAAACTGCCGAAGCCGCCAAGACCGCCTCCCAGGCCGCCCAAAGAGCTGACGACACCGCCCAGGCCCAGAAAGCTGCTGACATAGACCGCCAGCTTAACCAGGAACAGAGACTTCTTGAGCAGCAAGCAGATCCCAGCAAATAGCAGGGGCACCAGAGCCACCAGATTGAACTTCAGGCCCAGCAGAAAGGGCAAAAGATACTGCTTGGCCAACAAACGACCTAAAGACAAAGAGACCAAAAATATAAAGTATACTTTTGAATTAATATTAAAATTTAAATTCTCTTACCGGCTGTGGGATCTTCGTAGCCAAACTGTCGCTCCCCCTGCACCCCTGCCCCATCTAGAACAAACTCAGCCACACTATTGGCATCCGTGGTGGGTCCTATTTTGAACATCAGTCCCGGATAAAGACCATCCATGTGCCACTCGAGACTCCGTTGCCCCATGACTGCACCAGCGTTCTCGAGTATACCTCGGAAGTCGACCGGATCGGTGTCCAGCACATTGGCCAGTGATCTCCCTGCTGCAGCAGAGTCACTCTTCACCGTCAAAAAATCCTCCACAAAACTAACATTATCACTCTCCTCGACACGCTGTATGAAGTTGAGGGCTGAGCGCCCTAGGCACTCGGTCAGCCTTGGCCGCTGGCCACTGGCTCCACGGACACACTGCTTGAACTGCTGCAGCTCCTCGGATCCAACGTGGGAGAAGTCACTGCCACTGACACTGCCAGCAATTCCTCTAAGCTGGAACAACAGAACACAGCAAGCTAGTAGCAACATGTTGGTCAAAGGCTTGAATCTCAACTGAGCCCGATGGCCGGCTGACCCCTGGGTTTTATATCTTCCGGACCTCATCTAGTTATACAATAATCAGTTTTCAGTCTCAGCCAAATTTACTCCCCATTCAGTTCACTCACATTTTTTTTTTGCACATGGCCCAATAACGGAAATTGTTTTACATCAACGCCAAGTGGTCGGTTGGCTCTTTGTCTTCTTCTGATCATCTCTGTTGTTGTTGTTGTTGTTGTTGTCGGATCCGAGCCGGCATGGTCATGGTCAGTGCACACGACGACCCAAAGCTGCGTCGACTTGTGGCCAATTTTTCGCACATCTCGACCATTATGCAACGGAGTTATTCCACAAAAATTATGAAATAGTAGGCGCCACAGGTCGGACCGAGCCCCTTTGGAAAATTCCCAATTACCATTTCTAATGCCCGCCTATTAAACAAACGGGGCCGTTCACAGAATTACCAGAAATGTTCCATCGTTTAAACCTTAAAACACCTGAAAATTGCTGCAAGCCAAAAGCAAATAAACAAACAAGAGGAAAAGAGGCAAAAGCTTAGCCGAAAATCTGAGTTATTATGCTACTATACACACCCAGAGAAAAAAGGCCTGAGAATCGAATAGTTCGACTTTGATTTGAAAATGTATTACTTCGAGAGTGGATATTGGAAAAGAAATATTTTCATATTTATATTGAATATATTTTCTACAATATTTAGTACATTTTATATATTTTCTAGTGTTTTTTATATTTATAATATATATGGGCCGTATGAAAAAGACTTTTTAGTACATTTATGTTTAAATCAAAGTGAACTCTATTTAATTTCGCTAGGCTTGTATTTACAAGCTGGATATCTAATTTAGATATGGATGTGTTGCAATTTTCTATGCCAGTTTTCTCTGAGTGTTCGCTGCTATATACTACTATCATTCAGTTAAAATCAAAGTTAAAGGACTAACTTAATAATAAACTTTGATATTAGAAAGTTCATTTAAAATATATTTTTAGAATGGAAATGCTTTCACCTTAGTCAACTGCGTGGTAAAAGTCGCAAACAAAGGGTAGGTATCAAAAATAATACACTTCGAAATATAATACACCGAAGAGACTGAGAGCAAAAAGGCTTGCCTACTTTCGGGCGGTGGATGTGAAAGCTGAGTGAAAAGTTTGGTGTTGCCAGCGCGTCAAGCACGTTGGACGGAAACCACAAACAGCGTGGTCTGGGAAGGTAAGGTTGTGTTGTTGAGGGTGGAGAAATTTGAGTCACCGCCCAGACAAAAAGTGTCTGACACCTAGACGCCATTTCGAGAGGTGGCGCGGTGCCCTTCCTTTGCCTTTTCCACTAATGAAAAAGCAGACAAACCGAGCGCGAAAACTTTTCATGGCCGTCCATTTCTTCTTCCGACTTGATTTGGCTATTCGAAGGATTTTCTGTGTTAGATTTACGGTTTAATGTTTGCGGTTGACGGGAAAAGTTTTGTAATTTCTGCCATTTCGAAAGTGTGGCAAAAGTTTGACGTTTTGTATACAAAAGTGTGAGCTGACAATAAAGATGATACGAGATGAGGCTGAGGGTGATGTCTGAACAGCAGTGTGCTCGCTGCTCAATAAATTTCCAGTTGCAATTCACACAGAGACAAAAAGAAATTGTATTAATAAACACTTTCACCGACAATACTTGAAATTCACGGCCAGTTGCTGCTGGGCTGCAGCAGGCAACCGAACATTGTTCACAAATAGTTGAGAAGATATACGAGCCAGCCGGCAGACTTTTGGCTGTTTTGGCCATTTATATGCCAAATGCCAACGGCCATAAATTGCAGCTCGGGGCGTGCTCCCCAGTCCCCAGTCCCCAGTTCGAGTGCAGGCCCCGTACTCTCCGCCCACGTCCATCGCCCATGTCCATCTCATTGACATTGTGCACACACCCAATCGCACAGAGCGTCCGGGATCGGGGATCGGGCATCGGCGGTAAATGGGCGTACGTGTTGCACGTTGCAAATGCAAAAAGCAGGTCGCAACTTTCATTAGATTTTTCGAGTGTGCTTTCTGGAGCGACATTGGATACGATACCCGAGACGATGGGAGTGTGGGGGCAAAGCAGCAGGAAGACACTCCCAGCCGGCCGGCTGGCCATGCGGGATGGCACTAACTGGCTGAACGTCTTCTCTGGCTCTGGCACTGGCTTTGCATCTCTGTATCTGCCTCCGAATGTGTTTCTGTTTCTGAATGTGGCCTGGCTACGCCTCGGTGGCTCAAGTGAAATTTTCCGTTTCTTTTACTCTGCACCGGCCGCGGCCATGATTTTGTATGTCGCACACATGCAATTGATATCACTGGCCTCGATTGCCATACTTGGTGGAAGAGTGAAAGCATTTCGCTTGAAAAATGCTGGACACCAGTTGCGTATGTGCAATATTTGAAATATAAAACAGCGTTTCGAGATAAATGCAGGATTTCTTTTATTGATTTTTGATTTTTCATTAGAGTGGTTCTTGGGGTTGCTGTCTGTATTTTGTAGGGGGTTGTAAAGAGGTGGAAGTGAGGCGAAGGGCGAGGACTGGCTGGCTAGACACTTCCTGAGTGGCCTGCGCCTGGCAGTAGTTCAGAGATTAAATAGTTATGTTTAGATTAGTTTAGTTTTAGTTAGGAGTTGAGTTAAGTTAAGCATAAAGCGTAAAGCGTAAAGCGTTAAAATAGTCAATAGTAAAGCTCTGAGTATTAATACAAAAGTTACAGTCATTTGTGATGTGAGTTGTTTAAGATTAAAGTTTAAGGTAAAGGCCGCGCAAAGGCCCCCAAGAAACAGAGCCCCGAACCAACTCCTCGTGAAATTATCCTCAACCTCCTCAGCCTCCTTAGCCGCCAAATTTGAACTTATTCCCTATGGGTATTTGGACTTATTTTGGACAATTTCCTCTCTCGTGTAACAGTTGCAGATGATGGCGCCTTATGTGTAAGCTTGGCATGAACTATGCTATACAAATAAATTAAATAAATAGAATAAATTAAACATCGAGCTTGCGAAGCTCTATTCTCCATTCTCCATTCAGCTTTCTCCAAGCGGTCTCTCTCCTTTCCCATTTTCGCCTTCTATTGCACTGAATATTGCTTTTTGTGTTGCTCCAGAATTGGCTTTTTGGCTATTTGCTTATTGCTTATACGCCGCGTAGGCCAGGTTCTGTGCTTCGCCACCGCCGGGCAGGGCCCGTCCGTAGCTGTGCTCGTGCTCGTAGTGCGGATGCGCCACCACCTCGTAGTTCTCCTTCTTGGACTCCAGCAGCTTCTTCAGGCCGATGATGCCGGACAGCAAGAGGGCGATCTTGCCAATGACCAGAGCCTTGAATGAGATCAGTGCCAGGAAGCCAATGGCCAAGGGCAGAAGTGCGGCCATCTTCAGCTTGAACAGCATCAGCAGGGGCATCAGGTACTTCTTCTTCTCTTTCTTCTTGCCACGCGCTAAAGACAAAAAGATACATATACAGATATAGATACATTTGCATGATTTACTTTCGCTTGATTCAAACTCGTACGAGTATACGCTGACCGCTAATTAGCAACTGGAGCACACAGATAATTAATAAGCGAACAGGATCGGCAGCTTTCTATGTGGCTGGCTAGCTGGCTGCGTTTAGAAATCGGAAATTGCAGCAGTCAGCGAAGAGCGCGGATCGCGGATCACGGATCACGGATCGTAGAAAAGAAAGTAAGCCTAACTAACTGGCTAACTAAAATGCAATTAATAACAGCATCAGCCAACGAGTTGCCTGAGCCTGAGTCTCGGTCTGAGACTGGGACTGGTATTGGTATTGGTACTGTCAATGCACCGCTAGATGGTTAGATTGTTTGGAATCAGCCAGCAGGATGACCTCAATGTGACTAGAATTTAACAGTGAAAACAGGATTTGCTCCAAGACTGGGACTGGCACTGGGACTGGCACTGGGACTGCCATCTGCCTGCCATCAGCCTGGTCGTAAACTGGTCGATGCATTAGTAGCCCAAATTGGTAACATGTTCACTAACCAGAATGGCCATCGAATCGATCATTGATTTATGTGTGATCGATCAGAGTCTTAATGACAGAATACTTACACTCCTCGAGAGCACGCTGCATGTCCTGAATGGAGTCCTTGGGCACCTTGAACTGCAGGGTATGGGTGCCAAAGAAGCGGGCCACACGCTCCACCAGCAGAGAGTCGACCTCAGCCTCCCGGGACTCCACCTCCTCGGGCAGCTGGATTTCGTTGAGTGATCGTCCCACGGGTATGTCGTCTGTCTTCACCAGAGCAATGCCCTCGGTCAACCTCACGTCGCCGTTCTCCGTGTCGAAATAGTGCAGGGCGCGTTCCTATGGGGCGGGGGAAGTGGTTGTGGAATTGTGTTAGCCTTCTGTCTGGGCCAGGCTGTGGGGTAGGGCATTCGTTACCTTCATACACAATACCATCGATCGATCACCGCAGTCCTTGACCATTTTCAGGGCACTGGTCAGCAGACTGTCCGCCTCGGAGGCGGCTGCCGCCGTTGAGGCGATCAGCGCGAATAGGCACACGAACTTGAACATGATTGATTGATTGATTGATTGATCGACTCAATTCACAAAAACACTTGACACACTGGTGGCGTTATCCTTTCTACTCGTACTCGTACTGTGCACTTCCTGTGAGTGCCTTTGCTGAGTTTTTTGTTCACTTGAATGACTGCACTGCGCTCGATTGGCTTGTTCGATCTGTCGGTCAGAAGGCAACCGGTAAACTGTGGCTAGAAGACGCACGCGGATCGAGTTTTATTCCCGGCCAGCAGAGCAGCAGCAGAGCCGACAGCAGCAGCGACGACAGCGACAACGACAACGACGCTGGATACGATGTTGACGCTTTAACGCGACGCTAGTGGACTCTCGGGTGTCCCTTGTCCCCCTCCCCCCCACACTCGGCCAATAATGTAGACGGTAGCCGAGCTTAGAATTTAAATCATCAGCCCGACCCGACGGATACGAAGACGATGAGGCGCATCGGCTGCAGCCTGGACTGGCCGCAAAGCCATAGCCGAAGTGCCTACCGAGATGCCCCCGACAAAGACATCGCAGCTGAAGTCGCAGTATACGCCAGCAGACGTCGGGCAGAGCTTCTTGTTGGCTCAGGCCTGTCTGTTTGTCAACGTACTTAACCAGCAGTTAGCTATTTGCCTACCAGCACACACATGTATCTTATGTATCGTAGAGGGGGGAGATGTGAGAGCGATTGGCAATTGCTTTGTGTATCTTTGATACAGATACACCCTGCCAGGCACTTTGATTTAACTCATGTGAAGGCAGACTTAAAGGCCTAATCTTAGCCAGAGCAGACGGCAAAAGGTGGTGGTCGAAGTTTCATTTCAAATTGCAAACACGTGACTGAAACTGCATTGAGGGGAGTTGCCACTAGAGAAGGGACGGCCAGTGGAAGCGGTGTTGGATGTGGAAGGCGTGGTGGTGGAGTGGGAAGGGGAGGCTAATCAACAACACCATTTAAAATGGCGTCCATTGGTCGAAAGCAAGCGCATCAAGAGCTGCGGCTAAAATTGGAGTAAAATAGAAAATTAACTAGTTTGCAGGCGGCAAGCGGAGGCATGGTGGAAAAAATTTCACTTTAATTTTGCTTTTTATTTATGTGTTTGTTTTTGCCTCCACTCCAGCAAGTATCTCTCGCATAATGTATCTGCAGTTTTGTATGCCAATCCAATCGTCGACAGTTGCACAGTTGCCGCAGAAACATCAGCAGATACAAACACACAGAGTAAAAACACACACACAGACACACAGCCAGATATAGATACAGATACACGAGATACACGAGAGTTTCATTGGCATTATGTCGCTTTAATTTGCAGCACTCGAAAATTGCCACACGTCGCGTGTGTTCGTCTCTTTCTGCCCGCTTAGCGCTTCTCGTTTCTCTCTTCATCGTTTTGCCGTGTAATTTACGCATTAGACAAGTGCCCCAAAAGAAAGCTACGCCTCGGATTTGCATGCTGTCCAATGGAAAATAAATCAATAGTCGAATGTAAATGCAAAACCCACTCAGCACTCCACAAACCAGGCGATTAGCTGCAGCCAGCAACATGAGTCCGAGCTCCAAATCCGGTGATGGAATATGCAAATGCCTTGCACGTGGACAAAGATGGATGGGACTTCCCTTCCACAATAACTTCCCGAAGAGGAACTCTGATAGATGATTCTTCGTGTAGGGCATAATGCGGTCGAAATGTTTCCTGAATTTAAATGAAAAAAAAAATGTTACCTACGTTCGTGCGCAATGAAAGTGAAAAAGTCATTTTCATGAGCTTACAATTGTATTCAATTCAAACTCTGCCACAACGGGCATTGAGTTACGCAATGTCATTGGTCTATGGGCATTATCTGGGAATTAAGTTGGAGCTAAAAAATGTAAAAAAGAAACGTTTGCTTTAAAGAGAGATGAAAATAAATGAACAATTTAATGCGAAAAGTAGTTAGTCGACTTTGAATTCCGAAATTTACGATGATCTGACTACTTCAGTCTAAGAAAAGAATGTGCTTTCAATCGAGTATGCTCAATTAATTCTCAAGCAGCCTGTTCCTAAGTATATCCGCACTCTCGTCTGACCCAAATAGTCATGCGAAATTCACGCTTTAGGGAAAAATTTTTGCTTAAAGCATCTCCTCTCACATTGGCGCCCAACCGAAGGCAAACAATCAGCAGCGCGGCCCCACCCGCGACTGTCGCAACGCAACCCTTCTCAGTGGCTTCTTCAAAATTGACACCTTTTTGAAGTTTCACTTTCATTCCGCATGGCTGACAGGGCCTGAGTCCGAATCCGAATTCCGGGTAGCTTCGTCTCCGTCTCCATCTCCGTCTCCTGCTTCAGCTTCACCTTCAGCTGCAGCCTCGGATACGTTGGTGTTTACATGCCGGGACCGTAATGCGCTTGAGTAATTTTCAATTAATGAAAGTCCCGTGCTTGTGACGTCAGTAGTTTCAAAGTAAGTGTGGCACCCACAACAAAATCTTGTATAGGCCCTGGAAAGCGCCAAGGGCAAGGGGAGCAGCAGCAATGTCGTTAGCCAGGTTCAATGTTCTGCTCGTACTCTGAGCAGCTCATTAATAGTTCGTGCAGGGGCTCAAAAGTGAAATTGTCGCATACCTGAGAAGAAGAGGCAGGCCAGTGTTGGAGCATATTTGATCTATGAATATTGCATTGGACTTTGAGTGAGCGCAAACATGTGTACATTTGTATGTATGCCTGAAAATATACAATATGTACATACATATGTGCATGGTAGAAAGCGAAGCAGTTCGTCTGCCATTTTTAGCACGCACGTAAGCACATTTCATCGAAACTGTAATTGTTATCATAAATTTAAGCGCTTCCCGGGCAGGGAGTGGAGTGGCCCAAAAATCAACCGGGGTACGGGAGTGCGTTTCGTGTAGCAGAATTTACTATATTTAATTAGCGCTTACTTATACCTAACACACACATTTAGTTCGTTAAAATTAATAATCGGTTAGACAAATTAAACTAGACATTAGTCAGACAGTTCGTGCGGCATCTCTTCTTTGGTTAACTCAACTTTCGACCTCCAACTCTCTCCTCCAAATGCAAATGCAGGCCTTTGCCTCGCCTGCTGCCGTGATGCTCGTGTGATGGCGGCCTACAAGCTCTTGGTGCTGCCCGCTTGGTGCTGCTCTTTGGCTGGCTTCCAGCCGCTGTAGGCCATGTCGAAGTCACGTCCCCAGCCCGAGTGGCTGCCACCAGAGACGACGACCTCATGCGAAGACTCCTTGCCGCCGCCGCCGCCACTGAGCAGCTTCTTGATACCAATGATAGAGGCGAGCACGAGAGCCAGCTTGGACACAATCAGCGCCTTGCCGGCCAGCATGGCCAAGGCGCCATAGGCGATTGGCACAAATGTGCCGCCGAGGAGCAGGGGAATCATAATGTAGGCGCCATTGCCCTTTTTATCCTTTTTCTTGCGACCCTCCGCGGTGCTGCTGTCCGAGTCGCGCATGTCCGGAAACTTTACCTATTGGAAAAAGCATCAGACATCATAAGTAATCCCACTCCATCTCCAGATCTGTCAACATCATGATCTCACCTGCAGCGTGTGGTCCTGGAGAAAGTTGCCCACCCGCTTGAAGATCATGCTGTTGAGAACCTGATCCTTGGCGTCCGTGCTGCGAGGCAGAACAGCCACAATATCCTGCTCGCTGATTGGCGGCAACTTGGCCCGCTTCTGCTCCTCACCGCCGCTGCCATTGCCAGAGCTAACGAACTGCACGCCCTCGAAGAGCGACAGAGTTTTTGCCGAGCGAAAGGCCTTCTCCAGGCCGGTCAACAGCTTGACCTTCAAGCAGACTGACATGTTCTCGCCCGTGCATTGCTGGTAGATTCGGTAAACCAGCGACATGTCTTTCCAGAAGCCGGTGGGAGTGGACGCGGAGCTGGAGGCACTCGGCTGCGGCTGCGACTGTGGCTTCTGCCCGACGCCGAGGCTGTTCAGACTCTGGTGTTGGTGCTGGTGCTGGTAACTGGCGCTGCGAGCAGTTGACAGCCAGCAGAAGACAATCATGAGGGCTGCCACATGCCACACGTACTTGATCATTTCTGGGCTGGTGCTGGTGCTACGGCCTGGTGTCTGTTAGATGCTGGTGATGAGAAGCTGCTCCTTGGGCTATCCTTGTGGATGAGGCACTGATGCACTGACGCAACTCGTCCAAACGGGGCACTGCACTTTTGATGTTCAACTGAGTGGTGGCAAGCCGATCGTATGCATTTTATACCGCCGCGGCGGTATAATTGCGCCTCGCATGTCAAGCGGCAGCTGAAATTGAAAAACATACTTTTTGTCTTAGTCTAAATATCACGGCAATTAGCCAGTTGGCGGGCGCTGGATGGCCAGTGGAGCTGCGCTTTCGTGATTTCGCTGCGAAAGCAACCGAAATATCTGCTTGCAACCAGCCTCCAGCCTCCAGCCTCCAGTTGGGAGCATTGCGGCGTTTCGGCGCTGCAGCGTTCATTCGCAATTATATTCAATGTTGCAGCTCGTTCTATGAGAGAGCGTGCGTGATTTGCTGCGAGCTCAGCCGCTGGCAAGGCAGTAGTTCCTCGTGCAGTCGGCCTCCGTCTTTGTATCTCGCTCTCTTGGCGCCGCTTACTAGACCGCAACCATGCACACATTTTCGGTTTTTCAGTGTTTTATTGCAGCCATCATTCTGCAGATTCACTGTCGTCACCTAGTTTGCCGCAAAACTTTTCTTTTTTTCATACTTACTCAATTTTGCAGCTTCCCCCTGTGTACGTTTTGTAGCATACTTTTCGGTGCTCGCGGCAAACGAACTTGATCCGATTCGATCCGACTTGACGAAACGAAGAAGGAAAGCTTGAAACATTGACCACCAGCACAGCTTTCTTTGGAAAATATCGGAAGGTGGCGCTATGCATAATTAAGGTGCTAATGAAAATGAATTGGTAAGTGATAACCAGTGAGCAAATGAGAGAAAAGTTGTGAAAGAAGAGCTACAAATGGTGGATGTGAGTCGCAATGATCTGTGGCATCTTCCCACGGATAATTAGTTTGAATACCCCATTTTACGGAGAGTTCCATTTGTTAGGTTTCTTTAATATTATGTTTTGATGATATCATAGCAAGGCCTTATTGCATTTCGACCATACATTATTACTATTGTTGTGTGTTTAGGCTTTTAATGAAGTTAAGAACTCTGGTTCTGGTGGAGGGCATTCACATAGGGTGTGTTCCAATGTCCATTTCACAGAGCCTACAGAGGTCTATCTACTAAGTTCAAGTTTGAAGTGATATGTATCTCAGGTGACTGTGCCTAGTGACGATTAATGGCTTCTTCTGCAATAACAAATTTCATAAATTTCGTGAAATCTTTATTAAATTCTTTCTATTTTTTGACCGCACTAAATCGCTCTTCACTTCATATTTAACTGGAAATCAAAGTCATCACGCAATATGCGCGATAACCATCGAGGCGGCGATGCAACCGCTGACCGAACTGGCGACGACCGTTCGTCAATTATGGCCGATTGTTGCTAACCGCTATCTGCAGAGTATATCCGTAATCCGTAATGCAAATTGACCACTAACGACGGCAGCAGCTCTGCTTCAATACAAATCAGACAAACGCTTGAGTGACCAAACTGTTTCACAGCTCTGTAGATCTCTCGCGGACAATTAACTTTCAATTAATCATAGGCAATGGCGCCTAATAAATTAAATGCTCTGTGAGCAAAGCAACGTGAAGAACGGCAACACCAATTTCAGAGCCATACAAAATATCATGCGTGTAGTGTGGCACGTTGTACGTTGTACGTACATTTTGTTGTTTTTTTTCGAGTGTGGGAAAAACGTGCTCGAGCGGAAAATTATGGCAGCTACATTCATTCAAAGCGCTTAATAATATTATTAGTCGAGCATTGGGGGGCTTTGGGACTCGGGCTTCGGGCTTCCCTTCCTCTGCTGTCTTTTTATGCTCGGGCTTTGTTCGAAAGCGCAGTGCAGCAAGGCCGACAATCAACTTTTTCTTCTGGACTTCTGTTGTCGGTTGTCTGCGTTCTGCTGACCTGCTTTCTGAGCCAAAAACTCGTTTTCATTTCACTGAACATTCTGCGCACGACGCCGCCCTTGTAGGCATCCACTTGGCTTGAACAACCCCTCTCCGCCCCTGCTTACCATCCTCCCCCTCCCAGTTGACAGTGAAATTGCTTTCAAATTGGCCACTCTGCACGATTCTCCTCCTCCTGCTGCTGATGGTGCTGCTGCTGCTGCTGTTGCTGCTGCTGAATTGGTCGTTGCATTAACTCTTCTTGTGTGTGCGAACATTGCGCTGCCGGCTTATGAATTATTGTAAATTTTGTGTGGTTTTTTATCTCGTTTTTCAGAATGTGAAATTGGTGGCCAACAACCAATGCAGCTGATGCTGCTGCTGCTGCTTCTGGTGATGATGCTGCACCAGTTTGGCTGCAACAGAAGAACCGCATTTCTCTAGCGGCACAACGGTTGTTCGCTCCAAATCACTTAGTAAGGCTTTCGTTTTGGTTTGTCGATTTGCATATACTTCTACCAGCCATTAAACAAATTTATTAGAATCGAAAATAGGCTGGGGCTCATTTCATTTGGATTAGAAACAAAGAAAGTAAACAATTATCAAATTAATATTCGAAAATACCGTTCTGTAGTGGAACCAAAGGGCTGGTTGATTCCAAAGCTGAAACGTTATCAAAATGGGATCTCGATCTCCCATGCGACCAATCCGCAAATTAACTTTCTTCTACTATCTTTAAACAGCATTAATACAAACCAAAGATTGTTACCCCACCTTTAAGATGACTCAAAATAGAGTGTACCCTAAGAGTGTTTGTAATTTTTGTTGTTGTTGAGGCAGCCACGGCTCTGAACTGGTCAGTCAATGTTTGCCCAAGCTTGAAAGCTGCTCAAATGAGTTGTTAACATTAAATCGCATTACCTTGTCTTTTGTTTCTGACTCGACCATTCAGAGGCAGCGGCCGCATTAGCTTAGCGGTTGGAAAACGTTTTTCGGCTCTGGCCATGTGCCGCAATTTCGTTGGACTTTTCACTGCACGTTTTGTATTTGTTGGTGGCGATGTTTCTGGATTTTGGACTGCGGCCTTAGCTGCTGTTTCGGTTTCCTAACTGTTTACTTTCACTGTCGGTTGCTGCCACTGCTGCTGTCGCTGTCGAAAGCCAGCGGGGCACACTTTGGCGGGCAGCATTTTGTTGTATTTTTGTGTTAACCTGACTTGGCAAGACCAGACTCATAATTATTTACACCTATTAGCGGGAAAATCTTTATGAGGCTTGGGCAACTGGGTCGCAAATCAATTTCACTTGAAATGAAAGCATTTCGGCCAAAGATGGACTTGTCAACGGCAACTTTTCGCGTTCGTCTTGGTCCCAGCCAATAGCCAATGGCCAGAGAGGTGCGTCTGAGGCTGGAGGGCGGGGAATTATGCATAATGGATTTCAGTTTTGTCGTTTCGCTTTCACCCGACCCGAGGGTATGCCATACATTTATTTACAAAGCAAAGAGCTTGATTTTTCATTGATTTTTAATTTATTAATCTTCCTTGCTTGTATTTTTTTCAACTTGTTTTTTTTGTGTATTGTTTTTCTTCATTTTTTAATGACATGCATGTATGACAGAGAGAGAATATTGTAATCTATGAAATTTACATTCCTTTGTGCGTGATTTGTGTGCTTTTGTGTGAGTTGGGTGTTGCCCACATCTGCAGCTTCTGCTCTGCGCTTCTTCTCCTTCTCCTTCTTCTTCTTCTGTTGGAAGCTATAGTTGTGAAAGTGCCGTACGACTTTGCTTAAATATTTAAATTAAAGTAGCCGACATGCTGGCGACTCGAGGCTTGCGGCCTGCGGCTAGAGAGCTTTCCAAATGTTATAAACAGAGTATTTTTAAGCGGATTAAAAATATGTTTAAGGCCACAATGTAGGAGAGCCCGGCGCAAACACACAGGCCCGGCAAGGGCTCAAGTCGCTGATGGATGTAGTAGTACAGGTGTACGATTGAGGAGTTAAAATATTAAAAAAAAGGTTAATATTTGTAACATTACAGTGAACTATGGTTACAGAAAACGGGTGTTCGTACAAGTATGTGCGTGTGTGTATTTTTTGTTTTTGGAAAGTAGAGCGCCAGAGAGTGACAGATGCATAGGCACAAAGAGAGAGACAGACTGAGATAGCGAGATGAAGGTGCACAGAGAAATGAGAAAGTTGAAGAGTTAAAGTGGAAGTGGAGTTTTGAGATGGAGTGAAGAAATACTATAGAGTTGAGCAGAGTTGGAAAATGAGTTCAGTTTGGTGTGGTACGTGTGTGTGGAAACCTATGGCAAGTTATGGCATGCAAATGACCAAAACTATGACTCAAGATCTAGACGGAAAGCCAGAAGAAAGAGAGAGAGATGGACAGCGTTGGAAGCGTAGAAGGAAAAACAGGTGGAGTGATAGTGGATATAGTTAGAGCTAGTTGATAGTTGATAGAGTTAAAGCTAATAGTAGGTAGGCATGCTTGGTGTTGTTTCATTGATGCTGATTTTGTTGTATTGTAAGACTAGAATTGCATGTGAAGAATAGTTGATAGTCGAGCAAGTAGCAGTACGGGTACAGGTACAGGTACAGGTACAGGTACAGGTACAGGTACAGGTACAGGTTAGAGAAGTACATATAGAGTTAAGTATAGTTTTCAGATTTGTACGTTTGTTTTGGTATAGGCAGTGATAGACAGTGATAGTCTGAAAGACAGAGTTTGACAGAGACAGTTACAGATACAGATACAGATTCAGAAATAGAAATAGAGATAGAAACATAGACAGTGATAGTCAGAAAGTGATAGAAAGTAAGTCAAATGAGAGTGATAGTGAGAGTGAAAGTGCGCTGGAGTAAAACAGAGTTATAAAGAGTTACAGTTCGATTGTCAACCTGTCTGAGGTCCTTCCAGGGCACTGATGATGGAGAGAGAATGATTTAAGCTGGGTGCTGGTGCAAGCTTAGACTTAAGGCTGGACGCCGCTGGGCTTATGAGTATTAGAATGTGTTTTTGTTGCATAAGGTACCGACCGACTTCTTTTTTACAATCTTATCGTTAGCTTTATCAGCTATCATGGGGATATACATAACAACTAGATGCACATGTAACACTCGGCATTAAAAACCTAACGTGGCTCTGGTTTAGCTTCTGCTTCTGCTACTGCTTCTGATTCTTCTTCTCTTTTCGCTACGATGTCGCTTTGTTTTTACATATTTCTGTTTCATTTTATCTGCTTAAATTGATTTTGATTGCGTTTTTTGTGCGTTTTTCATTCTTTGCTTTTGCTTTCTTCGTGTTTGCGTGGAGAAATAAATAAAATAAATTAAATTAATAAATTAATTAAAACGAACGATAAATAATATGTTTCTCCTCTTCAAGAGTGTCTTACGAGCACTGTGGCTCAAGTCGTTTGTGATGTTCTTCTTGTGAATGTGGTTGTTGATTGTGGTTGCTTCAGATTGTTCAGGTTCTCGCTGATGTCGCTGACTGTCTGTCCAACTTAAGCCTGGGGCTTCTGGGCACCGTAGGCCAGATCCTGGGCATCGATGGAGCGTCCCCAGCCACCATGACCGCTGCTGCCGTACGAGGCAGAGGAGGCGCCCGCATCGGCGCTGTAGCCGCTGCCGTAGGAGTCGTGGCTGGCCGAGTGGCTGCTGCTGTGATGGGGATGGGCGACGACCTCGTAGGTGACGTGCTTCTCCTGGGAGAGCAGCTTCTTCAGGCCGATCACGGCGGAGAGAACCAGAGCGATCTTACCGATGAGCAGGGCCTTGCCGGCGATCAGAGCGATGGCACCAAGGAGCAGAGGAAGCAGAGCGGCGGCCTTCAGGGCAACCAGAGCCAGAATGGGGCCAAGGATCTTGGCGGCCTTCTTCTTCTTGCCACGGCTCTCCTCGGGGGCGTTGGGGTCGTTGCTGCCGAACAGGGACTCGGAGGCATCCTCGAGGGCGCGTCCGGTAGAGCTGACGGCCTGGACAATGTCGGCGCCCTTCAGCTCAACCTTGATGGTGTGCGAGTTGAGGAAGCTGCTGATGCGGTTGAGGGCCAAAGACTCGAACGACTCGTCTCCAGAGATGGAACGAGCGGCCTCCTGCACTGGGGCATCAGGGGAGCGCACAACGGTCACACCTTCGGTGAGGGCGAACTGGTCGCGGGCACCGAGCACCTTGTCCACGAAGTTGAAGAGCTTGTACTTGACGCACGACACCGAATCCTTCCTCAGGCAGTCGCTGTAGATGCTATCCATAATGTCGTTCTCGCCGCCGATTGCGTTGCGGGCATGGCCGCGCGTCTCCTCGGCCGGAAGGGCCGCGGCCAGTGTGACCAAACACAAGACACCGAATATAACTTTATTGTTTGCCATTTTGTTCTTTTGGGCTTTTGTTTTTGCACTTGGGTTCGTTTTGTTGTTGTTGTTTATAGTCCTTCGAGGGCTGTGCACTTAATCGGGTTTGGCTACCGCACGAACGCACTTTCTCTTTGAAATTGAAACTTTTTGGGTTTTGGGGCGTGCCACACAACTCTGCTGGCTGGCGTGCTGCTGCTTTGACGGGTAAGGATGAAATGATACAATTTTCCTAGGCACACGGCAATTTATATACGGCGGCAGTGGCAGTGGCAGCGACTGTAGCTGGGGCAGCGGCAGAGGCATGCTCATCTGCTGCTGCCCCGAACGAAAGCATTTCTCCATGCCGCCGCTCTATGCTCTCTGTTCACCGCTCTCCGCTCTCTTCCCGGCCAAGAAACTAGTCGTGCAAGTTTCTCGCTTCAGTCTTTCGTTTTGCCCAGCCACCAGCCAACGGTAATGCTCAGTCGACGCCGACATCGCACGAGCAGCAGCGCCAGCGACAGCGGCAGCAACAGCGGCAGAATCTTCGACTTGGAAAAGCATTGTTACTGTAATTTGTAACCCGTCTCTGCTGCAGCGCTGCTTTCGCCTGAAGTTCATGTAACATTGTCAACAGGCACTGTCGCTGCCACAGCCACAGCCTCCTGCCTGCCTCTGGGAACGCAAGTCACTTTTACCCGGCCAAAAGCGAGCCAAAAAGCGCCGAAAAATCGTAGTCGTAATCTTAATTGTCTTCTCTTTAATTGAAATTAAATTTTTGTAAAAGTAAGTAAAAGCATTTCCCTTTCAAGCGCCATCATCAGCAGCAGCAGGCGCAGTAGTGGCATCCGAGGCACTCTCCGAGGCATTCGAGTGGCAGGAGCACGAGCAGGTGATGTAGCTGTTGAAGGTGCAGTGTCTGCTGTCTGCTGTCTGATGTTCTATGTTCAGTGGTCACGGCCTCCTCTTAAGCCCGTTAGAACTCACTCACGATACATAAAAAAACGAGCACATTCTGACAGGTGGAAATCTATGCCACACGCCACAAGAAATGAGATCCACTGCACTCCACTACCACCGTAGGCCAGGGGCAGTGCCTCTGACAGTGCCGGAGCCGGTGACAGTGCCAATAATAATAATCATAACCTCATTCAGAAAAGGGAAAGTTTTGCGATACATCTCTGAAGTATGTGGTATGTGGTTTGCTTTGCCCTTTCTTGTGGTGGATCTCGCATGTTGTTGCTCGTTTCTTTTGTTGCATACGAAATGGTGTGCAAATTTTATGCGTTGTCAAATAAGAAACGGCTCAAGCAAATAACTGAAGCTGGCTAACAGGCTGACTGGCTGACTGGCTGGCTGGGCTGGTTGGCAAACTATCTCGCTAAGTTATTGACTAAAAAGTCAACCAACTGTCAAACACCAGTAGCAAGGCCCCGGGCTGTCTGTCCCAGCAGCCAGCAAGAGTGACTAACTAACTGGATGCGACAAGTAAAAGTACGCAAATAGACAGCCAGGAGCCATTCGCCAGTGGGGTCGGGAACCCAAACAAATGAAAGTCATCAGCCCAGCGGCGAGAGAGTTTTGCCAAATATCTGGGCAAATGACCGCGAGCAGGATACAAATGCCGGTATGCCGGTGTGCCGGGCCTGGCTGGGTCCCAAGAAAGTGTTGAAAATAGTTAATTAAAGTGTTATGAATGTGTGAAAACGCAATAAAAATGCGCTTATGAATTGGACTCGGACTCGGCAGCCAGAGCAGCAGCCAAGCCACCAGCAACAAGCGGCGTGAAAACGCTTTTCCAGATCAGCCAAAGCCCAGCTTTGAGGCAGTGCTGGCCTCAGTGAAAGCGAATTTCATATGCATCTGGCGGCTGGTCCCCGCTAGCTGGTGACTAGCTGGGGCGACGGACAGCGGGGGCTGCCACGCATTGCGTGAGGCTCCTCCAGCATATAGTAGTACTCGTTTGTATATAGGGATGCAAATCTGCGAGACACTGAATGTTGAATTATTTGACATTTAATTAAATTTTGTAAGAGTGTGCTGAGAAACATGAGAAACGACACTTTCACTGCATTGGCATGGGCCGCGGAAAACCTCTCACCCCTGCCATGCCACACAGCCATGCCCATGCCCAAAGCGAGATGCACCAGAGGGCATATCCAGAGTGCAACGGATCGACATTTGACGACGCCTGTGAACCGCTTTCGGGTTCTATTGTTGTGGCCCACCCATTTCAACAGGTTATGTTTTTGCTTTTGTCTGGAGTCTGAAGAAAAATGAAGAGTAAACTCATAACAGCCCAACGAGTGCCAGCTGCAATACCATAAAAACCCAAAATGTGGCTGTGAACATAACAATAAGAGCTACAGAGTGGCGCTGAAATATATATATACATATAAGTACACATATATTTTATTTATATCGCAGTTGTTGCCGGGGCTGACACTGCCACTGCCACTGCCACTGCCACAGAGGAGGCTGCAGCAGCAGCCAGCACTACACAAAAAAAGAAAGTTCAGCTTAAATTTTCCTTCTTTTTTTACCATAGACAACAACATTCGCTGCCTTTGCGAGCGAAGAGCGAGGCGACCGTGGTGGCGCGTGCAACATTGCAACTCGAAAATGTAAGCTAACAAACGGCATGAATGAATGACGAAGTGAGTGCCGGACCTAGCACTCCCGATTGCCATTCCCATGGCCATGGCCATTACGAGTGCCACTGAGTGGGTGTTGACACTCGCAGTCCCATACCGAAAAGACAACAATAGCAGCAGCCCATGAATACCAATGTCAATGATAAGACGGATGCCCCTGTAGTCAATCACAGGGTGAAAACGCAAAACAAACTGCAACTGCAACTGCAACTGCCACTTAATAGCTTCATTTTGAACTTGCGACCGCAATGAAAAGAGGCAAGTGGGCGTTTCTTTCTTTTTCTTTGGCCCAGTTAAGGGCAAAAAGACAAAGATCAGATACGCGGAAATTATCATCGCAGGGACTGCGAAGATTGGTTGCTCTTAAAATGTGTTGCAAATGAAATTTTTGGAGTTCTTTCAATTTAAATAATACACATTTTAGGATATGAACTCATCTATGTAGAATATTAAACGGGAAAAGTTTTTGTAAATATTTATTTTGAAAAAAAAAAAAATGGTATCACATTTATATCAATTTAAACCCCAAAAATTATCTCAAAAATTCCCACTGCGGATAGCATTCAAATTTAACAGTAATTGACTTTCTTTCATCTGTGTATGGCTCTGCAAATGTGAGAATTTCTTTGAGCCATGGCCTTATGCCACAGTCATAATGCCCACTCTCCGGATGGCTGGCTGTCCAGTGCTGCAGCCAGAGAGCTGCAAGCTCACTCTTGCTCATTTATGACTACTTTTACCGTCAACTGGCAGTTCGTCTAATTGGGAGTTTGAGTTTTTTTTGCTTGGCTACCCTGTGTCATGGGAACCAACAGGCGCACGGAAAGGTCAGCCAGCGCGACCGACCGCACCACAGGCAGACAAAAATTAGCGGCTTGTGTTGTAATCATTTAGCTCGAAAACCTGCCACGCCCATTAGCATAACCGTTGTGTTTCGTCCCCCTTGTTTTTAGCACACCTGGCAACCTGGTCGAAGATACGAATTATAAATGCACGAATCGGGTATGTAATCTGTGGCATCACTTTCACTTTCCATGACGCCCCAACGCCGTCCAGCTTCCAAATAGAAAACCTACGACGAACCAAAAACAAAACGTTTATGGATATGGCTTAAATCTAAAATTATCTAATTCAACAAACTCTACCAAAAATTTACAGCTACTATTGCAAAATCAAAGCACGGACCAAGGCTTTTTCCCAGACTTCACACGGGGTATATAAACTATGCCAGGGGTGTTGACACTCTCCTGCATACACTCAAAGAAAAATGTCATAGTAAAACGAAACACAAACATATTTCACTTAAATATTAGGTTTTGAAATACAAACATAGAGAACATATATTTAATAAAAAAAAGTATCTTTAATAGGGTCCGTATTTAATGTTAACATATATATTGCATTTGTAGAAATAATATTTGGTCTAAATATATTTGGTCTAAATATGAAAATATTTAGTTTAAAAATGCTATATATATGTGTTTTTATTTTATTTTTTGTATATTTTTTACGCTGGGCGTACATATAATAAATGATTTTCTGGAAATCGCCACTGTCATCGCTGCAATCAGAGGTTTGACGGTTTTAAAACACACACTTTTTCTGTGGTTATAAAGTTGAGCGGTTATCAAGAGGGTATGTGGTGTTCGTGTTTTGCTGGTTTACCGTTGCTAGTTTATTGCTGCACTTATTTAATAATTTATTAGCGTTGTTTTTCTTTCCATTTTTATGTAATTTCTCTGGCGTTAAATGACGTTCATATTGAATAAATGATGGCCAAGTGTAAGCAAATAATGGCGCAATATCAGGCAAGGGAAGCTGGAGCCACCGCTGCCGCCGCCGCCGCCAACATTAAAATGCTTATATAATGCGTGAAAAACTTTTATGGCATACGAGTGCAGTTACTCGCTGAAATTTTGTACAGAAATTCACACTGGCACCGCATCGCAATCGCTTTCTTTCGAAAGAGAAAGGGTTTCACTTCTCATCAAGCGTCATGCCCACCCTGGCCGCCTTCCTGCCTTGCTGCCTTTCTGCCTTCCTCCTTGACTTTGACTGCCTTTCCGGCATGAGAAACTTGCCGAAATTGCAGTTTTTATGGCAAGATATCTGCCAGTGCGGCGCACGTGTGCTCTGCCCCAAGCTCCAAGCCCTTTCGCTTTTTCTGGAGGATAACTTTGGAGCTCGACAGCTTCCGCAACTTTCACGCAATTGCTGCAGCAGCATCGGCATCTCTACTACTACCAAGGGCGTGGTGCTGGATGCTCGGTGCCCCACTTTGCAGCATAAATAATGCATCGATTCGGTGGCCCCGGGCCCGGGGGCAACCTTTGCGGACTGGGGACTGGGGAGAGCGTATGATCGTCGAGTGATGGGACTGATGTCGATCTGTTGGCCGTTCAGTGCATTCTTTAAAGTGAAATTTCTGTAAGCAGCACTGCGGATGATCATTACCTTCCCCTTTAATGATCATTCTTTTCGTGATTAGCCAAAGCTTCTTTAGTTTCTTCTACAACTTTTTATTTTATTGCTGCTCAAAACGACGCTGTTAATTAAATTAAGTCGAATAAAAAGGCGCATAACCACCAACTGGTTCGCAATGAATGCGATGAAGGAAATGCTGGCAAGTGAATAAAGAAGACAATATGTATATCTGTGCACGTGTGTGTGAGTGTGTATCTGTGTGTGTGTGCGCGATGGCATTGAGAAACTTTCTTCTTTTGCTTTCAATGGTATTTCGGTCAAAAAACTTCCGAAGGAATAAAGACCAACCGACGATGATGGTGATAATGACAACAACAACCACACCACTAACAACAACAACAACAACAACAAACACTCAGATGATGCTGAGAAGTTCCAAGCAATGAATTGATTGATAAAACTGTATTTCCGGTTGACCTGCAGAGCCACAAAAAAGGCTTGTCTTGGCCAACCAACTAGAGCATGCTCGCTTTGATTCCAACCCGAGTCGACTCGAGTGCCTGGCCAAGTGCGATATGGCCAATTAAAACTTATAATTAAGGCCTTTTTCAAGAGGCTCCCGAATCGGTGTAGGAACAGAGCTCTACTCTTCAAAACAGCCTCAAAATGTTTGCCAAATGAAAGTATAGCTGCGGCAGGTGTCAATGTCCAGTCCGTTGCTCTAAGGCGGCACATGATGGCTTTTCGTCACGACTGGGCCGCGTCGCGGCTTATGACCAGACCAGCATGGGACCCCATGATGATGGTATTAATAATGAAATGTACATGCTTTTGACAGGAGCAGAGGCGACAACAACAACTACAACAACAACTACAACAACAACCACAACCACAACCGCCGCTCGAAATCAACTTCAGTGAAAGTTTCTGGCCACAAAATTCACGAGTACGAGTACGACCGAGTTCGAGTATATCTCAGCATTTATGTTCATGGCCACAAGTGCGAGTGTCCGAATATGAATCCAAGTCCGAGTCTGAGTCCGAATCCGAGTGCGAATGTGAAATGAACTTGCAGCTCTCGAAGCACTCGCCAAGGCCCAAAGACAAGGCCCATTAGAGGGGCCCAACTGCTGGTCAATGTCCATTACACTTTGGCGGTGCTCTTAGCCATTGTTATTGCTTATGGTTATTGCCATTGTCTTCTTGCCCCCACGTGTAATTAGTATGCCGAAAGAGATTTGCTTAAAAGTCCCATGTTTCCTTCGACACTTTGCCGATACAACATCACCCAAGGGGCTGGTCAGGGCGCTTAATGGTTTATAATTCGTGTACAAAAGTGTCACTGGGGAATTTCACGCCTGACCTAAGCCAATACACTCCGGAATACTTGTGCATCAGTATGTTTCTTGTGCCTCGTGTTGGATCATAAATCAAAACATGTCTCGTGTGGCCGTGTGGCGGATGTAGTAAAAGCTCTACTCTATCTATGACAAATTGCACCTGATGCATCGATTCAGCTCTCCATCAGTGTCCACATAATTTGATGTTTTACAGCAGCCATTGTCCATTGAGACCTGTGTGTGTGTGTCTGAAATTCAAATGAGATGAATTTTGTTTGGCTTATCCAAGCAATTGAATCGACATAGACATGGCCTGACCCTCAGGCGTATGCGCAATGAGAAACATTGACAGTACAATGAATTTGTGTTCAATGCAATATCCATGCTTTCATCGTCTGCCTTATCTTTATTCCTTTATCTACTCTTTCAGACAAGTAATGCCATTTCATCATGCTACATAATACCCTTTGCTGCTGGCAGCAGAGAGAGATTCTGCCGCTCTTTGTGGTAAATACAATGCCATCCTGAAGCCCAAAGGCTTCTCTGCCAGTCACTTCCTTTTTGCGCTTTCGCTCTTTCCCTCCTTTTCATTCTGCCATTCATTTCATCCTTAGGCCAAAGAGCAATAACTTTGCCAGCCCGAAAGCTTCCATATTTATAAGTAACTGTAAACTCTTGAGAAAGTGAAACTTTTTTCTTGTTTTTTAATCTTTCCGATTTATACTGCGCTGCCTCACCTATGGCCGTGCCGTGGCGGCTGCCCAATGGCATTCACACACTCCACTCAGAGCCAAATCGACGCGATGGCCGGCGCTCGTCATCGGCATCGACATCGACAGCGACATCGATGTAACTGAATGAATGGCCGGCCGCCCCTCTATGTCTGTGCGCAGCCTTGATTGTGTTTGGCTGGGGCTTTATCAAAAGGCATAAATCGAGCCAAAAACGGATATGGCCCGCACTAAAAACAACAAAAAGAAGAAGAGAGACAGAAAATATAGATGGCCAAAGTCGAGCAGCAGCGCGGGGCGGCGCGGCCCAAACCGAAGCGAACCCAAAGGCCCCGGCACTTTCTTCGGCGGCTGCTGCTGCTGGGGCAACTCGTTTGCCTGGCTGCAGCCTTAAAAATGATAGACATTGAAAATTGAAAGAGTCGCTTTGGCTTTGGCTTCGGCCCGGCCAGGCCAAAATGCAACAACAGCAACAACAACTGCCAACCGGTATCGAAATAAAAATAGTTCGCCTGGGACTTGGAGCGCGTGGCAGCCACAAGCAAAGCCACAGTCACAGTCACTGCCACGGCCACAGCAATAGACACAGCAGGCACAGGGACAGAGACGGACACGGAGACGGAGACAGACATAGCCAAACGTCAAATAACAATTTGACTTTAATTAATTGTCAGAGGGTTGGGCTAGATATTTAGCTGAATGAATGAATGAATGCTGGGATCTGGGATGGACAAATGCGTGCCATATCCATATCGATGGCAGCTCATCGCTGGCTGGGGAATTCATTTGGGTTTTCGAGTGGCAGAGTGGCAGAGAAAGGCCTGACCCAGATCAGGTGATTTCCAGTCCTCCCTACAATAACTTCTAATTGAGATATTTAGTGTTGCTCCAAATCACATGCAATGTCGGCTTTCATGACACCGATCGGTTGGGTTGGGGTTGGGGTTGGGGTTGGGTTGGCCAATCACCAACAAAAACTGAGCATAAAATTGACTTTTATGCCTGCTTTTCTAGCGGCAGAAAGTCTAATCATTATGGGACAAAAGACACAATTCGAGTAACAATGGAGACGGCAGGCCCAGGCCCAGGCTAGCGACAACGACAGCATACAACGATGAGTATTATGGTGGATGGTGGAGATCATGATCATGCCCGACCGAAAGCCATAAGAAAAATAATCGTAAAAGTGAGAGTTTCCACTTCATAATCAGTTTTAGCCTCGGCTTGGGATTTGGCTTTGTCTTTCTTTTCTAAAATTTTTGTTGCCCAAAATTGCCGAATCATGAAATGCAAATACCTTGCGCTCCTTTCTGCAGCCCCGCCCAGATTGTGTAATCGCCAAAGATCACGGTAGAGGGGAGGAAACGGCAAAGAGAGCTAGAAGCAAAAAAAAAACCAAGAAAAAGTTCGCCAAGAAACGAAAGCTCGAAGGCAGAAGCAGGGGCGTGGCTATAGCTGTTTTAATTACTCAGGTTTCACTTTCAAGGCAATTCAATTTCATTTCATTACGAAAAATTTGTCATTGTCGTAATTATGATCGAGTCGAGTCGAGGAAGCATTTCACTTTCGTTGTCGTCGGTCGACATTTGTTCTTTTGTTGGCTAAAAGCAACTCAACTCAACTCTCCATTGCACGCTTTGTAATCGTTAAACAAGTTCTCCAAGTCAACCAGCCATCATTATGATGGACATCATCGTCTTGTTTGGTTCCCCGTTCCGTTCGTTAATATGTTGACAATGGCCAAGTGGCAAACTGACAACTTTCACACTTCTACCGGGGCTTAGCATTGTGCGAAAAGTTGTAAATGCCACTTGAAAATAACACCTTTACAGCTTTTGGCCCAGGCCCAGGCACAGATCCATTCCATTTGCTTTATTCCGACTCTGATCCGTACGGGCGGCCCTGCACTGGCGACTGTATTATTCAATGTCAGGCCTCTCCATAATATGAACATATCCCACCACCTATGGAAGTTGCAACACTTTCACAGACTGCACTGCACCTGGCCTCCCAGCACCCGCCACCTTGCACCTGCCATCGGACGCGGTTCCGTCCCTGCCACTGCGGAGTGAAATGGCCAGCGTTTCAAAGCCAAATCCGTAAAGTGTACATTGACCCAAGCGAAGTGGCGACCACCAACTGCAAACTCCCAACCGACAACCGCTAACCGCTAACCGCCAACTGCCATGCGCCAAACCGGAAAAGCTCTAGGACTGGGCGATGGCTGGAGCACTAGCACTCCACGCCAGATCAGATCAGAGCTGACCAGACCACACAGACCCTCCAACTGCTTACAGGTTTTCCAAACCGTAAAAGGCTCTGACAAAGGCACCTGATAGAGAAATAAATACAAATAAATCAGGAATGAAGGAATTTCTCTTCTATTCCATTCTATTTATTTCATTAAGGTTAATTGAAGCGGTCTTAAAAAAAAAAAAAAAAATCAAAAGTTTGTTCTCAGCTTATTTGGCAGCTTCTTTAAAATGATTCCTTATATAATTTGAATTACAATAAGGGACATATAATATTTGTACACACATACATATTATATATGTATATTTATACATCGATCTTAAAATGTGTGTACATATACGAAAATATAATTTTGATTTTTTTTTGGCAAAGCTCTTTGTATTTTTGTAGAATATTTTCAACAAAATTTTCTGAATTCAAAAAAAAAACCAACAAGATTTGTGTCATTTAAAAAAAGAAAAAATAATAATCCAATAAATTAAAATTAAATAAAATCAAAATTAAAATACAATTTGGGACGGGACACTTATTTGGCAATTGATATTATATATGGATTTTATTTTCTCATATCATCAAGATATGATATGATATGATCAAGATATATTTTCTCATCAAGAATTCGTATTGATAAAGGATCGAAAGGAATTTCTGCATGATTTTTACATTTAATTTGGCAAGGTGCGACTAAGAAGAGGTAGATCACTAGTATCGATATTTTTTGAAGCTTTTCGAAGCTTTTATTCACCGAACTTTTAGTACAGCTTTTATCAAAGATCTGCAACCAAAAGCTTTAAGCTTAGATCAAGCAGAGTTGCAATCCAACCAAACGATCGTTGTGTATAATTTAGGTAGAGTGTCGGTAACGGTAGTTCTTTAAAGAGGTGTCGCCACTAGATCAAAAGCTTATACCTATCGTCGTCTCAAGTCTTTATCTTAAAAATACAAATAATTTTCTTTTAAATCGCAGAGTTTTATATTGTTTGAACAGTAACGGTATGAATATTACAATATTTAAATTCAAAAAGTTATTAGATCCCTGCAGGAATATATATCGATATGGTCCCAGCTTGATCTCTCACTCTATTGGAAACTCATTCCGATTCCGTTAGCATATCCTGACTACGTCACGGATTCCGCTAAACCGCCTAGCGGATTAACACATTTCTTTCATTTGAAATATGAAAGTTGTCTGAGCTATTTAAATTGTATGCTGTTGCCGCAAGGTTGATTTATTCCATTCTTTAGAAAGTAATTTGAATCTTAAGGAATGGATTCCACAGGACACACCAGGCTAAGACTCAAATTGATTGAGAAAAAATTCTGCGAAGAAAGATTTTTCACAGACGACCCTACAGCTACATCGATTTCCTCACACTTTCCCTCTTCTTTGATGCAGAACATTTATGACACGATTGTGTTGGAGATTGATTGTCTTCCACTGCCTTTTCTTCGGTGTGATTGACACACGGGAATGACTTGTCGAACCAGGCATGTTTCTGTGTATCTCTATCTGGACAATGGCAATTGATTTTAAGCGTGACACCGTCAATGGAGAACTACTTAGAAATTTCACTTAACAAACAACCCAAAAACAGCCGAAAAAACCGAGTCATGAGAGAGTTGTTTGAGTAAGCGTGTGCACGAGTATGTGTGCCAACTACCAAAGAAGAAATAGTGCTATAAACGACAGCAAAAAGCTGAATTTTTGATGCTTAACAAATCAAACAACAAAACACTGTGAAGCGGCCAGATGCGATGCGGCCCAAATGAGCATAGAAAAGTGCTCAGAAAGCAGTCGGCGACACATTAATTGCTGGCGTACGAGTAAAGAAAGCCAGGCCCCAAAG
Source organism: Drosophila lowei (assembly GCA_008121275.1). Classification (NCBI taxonomy): domain Eukaryota; kingdom Metazoa; phylum Arthropoda; class Insecta; order Diptera; family Drosophilidae; genus Drosophila; species Drosophila lowei. The sequence continues at coordinate 30,760,847 of CM017777.1, read as the reverse complement.
TACACAGAACCCAAGCAGAAGTCAGAGTCAGAGGCATTCAGTGGCATCTGTCTACGTGCATAGCGCACAGCATCTACATCGACAGCATCAGTATCCCAATCGACTTCTCCATCGCAGAGCGAGCCTGGTAACTGGGTCATATTCATAAGTAAAGCACCCATCAGCGGCGGCAGCGGCGGCTGTAAAGTGCCGTTTTGCCAACAACTGCAGTTACTTAGGCTCAATTGAGCCAGGCCCTCAACTGGCGTCCCGTCCCGTCCCGTCCCGTCTCGAACTTTCTTTAGCCAAAGGTGTTAAGCGACGCACAACAATGGCCAGAATGGCAGGTGAAAAATATTAAAATACAAGTGCCCATTGTTGCCTGGTCTGGTGCCTTGGAGAGCTTCGGCTTCGGCCCCGCCTTGAATGAGCCAAAATGCGCGTAGCTAAATGTTTGTTTTTATTTTTAGCAAATTGCTTTGTTCGTATTCTGGCTATGAGAGGCCCCAGAGAGCACAGCCGAAGAAAGTGCAGTGAAAATGACGATTCAGAGGAAGAAGATGAAGATGAAGACGAAGAAGAGTAGGCAGAGATGGAAGAAAAAATGAAATAAGTGGGTGAAATTTTAGAAAACATTTTCAGGGTTCGATTTTTGTGTCTGATAGCAAAGAATGAAATGAAAGTTGCCCGCGCCATTCAAATGCAAATTGCTCGGCCAGACAACGAGGCGTATGAGTGATGTTTTGGAGAGGCTGTTCAGAGAGCAGAAGAGATAGAATGAAAGGTTGCGTATGCAAATTGAAAGGGAAAAGTTTTTCAGAAAGACAGAGATAGCTGTATGGAAAAAGAAAGATAGGAAGATAGTAGGAGTATATGGAAAAGATAGTCAATTTTTGTATAGGATTTTTCTTTTATGTTGAATTATTATTTGATTCTTTGATTTATCAGCATTTGATTGAGTTTTCCCGTTGCGGTAAAGTTGGAAAATTCAGATAGATTTAGATAAAGGTACAGATGTAGATAAAGATAGACAGATATATAGATAGATAGACAGAGATAGACATATAGATGGATAGTGAGAAATGATGAAAGATAGTTACAGTTAGATGGATAGGGAGAGGTGGCGGCGGCTGACCTTGATTGATGGACACGACTAGTCGGTTGCAAACACTGAGAGTCCATTAATCAGAGGTGCAGCCATGAAATTACAGAAAGAGTATAGAGTGTAGAGCTGTAGAGAGCTCCACAGACTGAAGCAGTTTGAAGAGAGGAATGAAATTTGGGTGTGTAGAGAGGCGGTGGAGGTTGTTGACGGTTGTTGTTTTCGTTGTGGCTGGTGTTATTGGTGTAGATGAAACGTGGTGGTGTGTGTTTGTGTGGTTGTGGTGGTGGCTCTCTGGGCCGAGAGTTACTAATGGAAGGCACTTTTTGTTGGGGTGCGACAGCCAGGAGCGACCGCCGCCCCACTCTCGTCTCGCTCAAGTAAATAAATTAAAATAAATAATTTATAAGTAAATATAAATATAGGCATTAATTAACTGGTCATCATTTTCGCGAATGTTCTCTCTCCTTCACGGACCCGGACTTCGATGGGGTCCTGCTTCGAGGGGATGTGGGGCTCAGAGCTTACCGCCTGGCCTGCTTGTAGCCCTGGTAGGCGATGGTCTGGGCAACTGGGGAGCTGTAAGCACCATGTGTATCCCAGCCAGAGCTACCGCCCGAGGACCAGCCATTGCTGGCGGCGGCACCGCCGCCCGAGGACCAACCGCCGGAGCTGGCAGACGAGGAGCTACCGGCGTTCTTGCCACCGAAAAGTCCACCCAGACCGCCGAGCAGACCACCGCTGCCGCCTGAGCCGCCAATGCGACCAAGACCGCTGGAAGCGCCGGCAGCCAGAGCTAGGAAGAAGGCGATCACGGACACAACCAGAGCCTTCTTGGCCAGGAAGAGCAGACCGAAGATGGAGCCGACGCCGAGGACAGCGATCTTAGCACCAACGCCCAACAGGATTGGCAGGAACTTCTTGAGGAGCTTCTTCTTGCGGGTACGGGACTCCACAACCAGTTCACGGAGATCAGCCTTGATGTCATCGGGAATGGCGCGGGCAACGCTGCGGGCAGCATTGGCGAAGTTGAAGTTCAGCGAGCGCTCAGCGAAGAAGCTCTTGGCGTTGTCCATGAAGTAGTTGCCCATCTCAGCGGTGCGGGCCTCCACGGTTGGGGCAGCCTCGACGGCGACCGAGTTGTCCAGAGACTTGCCCTGACGTCCTTCGTTGGCCTTGACCAGGGAGACGCCGCCGAAGAGTTCGATTTGGGGATTGTCGAAGATGGACTTTGCCTTGCGGAAGAGCTGCAGAGAAAGAGGGGAGACACGAAAGGAAGGCCAAATTAGCAATACTCGTGGTGGTATTTTGTCTTGATTTGTTTTATGGTTAATTGGCTGCAGTGCAGGCACACTCCGCAGAGAATGAGTCAAGGTCTGGCACTTTCACTTTCGCATCCTTTGGGAATTTTGTGTTGCTTATGTATGTCTCGGGGAAATCACATGACACAGGGACTTTCACTGAGATCAAATCGATCACATCAGCTGATGCTGATGATTGGTACGAATTATTGTTTTCTTTTCTTTTTTTTTGTGGGCGTTTCACTTTCACTGTGCCACTTTAGAGTGTTCTTTTGGGCGGGTTTTAGTATAGATAAATGGGCAATGTAATCCTTGATGGTTAATCCGTACCGTGAGCTGCAGACACGAGATGGAGTCGGTGTCGAGGCATTTGGCAAATGCACCCGACTGCTCCTCGGTGGCGGCCTTGACAGGATCGGCCGAGATGCCCGCTGCCAAGAGCAGGACACAAGCGGTGGCAATGAAGAACTTCATGGTTGTGTGTTGGTTTTGAACTAAACTGAATTCCTTGGGCACCACCGAAATCACTGTGTGTTCATTCGAATGGAACAAGCTGCGGTTTGATAATTTTTCGACGCTGTCAGGCTGTTTTTAAAGAGTTTCCAACCTAACGGATGCCTTGCCGCGGCATAACGTAAAATTATGTAAAAAGTGCACACACACAGAGCCACACAGCCAGATCAGAGCCGGGCCAGGCCAAGACCCAGGCAGCGCAGCGACGCCGACAGAGGGTATATGCCGCCTGTACAATGCGCGAGGGCTTGGCGTTCCCTACGACACGACCGCGACGGCAACGTCTTCACACGTGTCTGCTGCTGCTCTCTCGCTCAGTAATGGCAGCAGCACCAGTAGCGGTGGCAGCAGCGGCAGCGGCAGTGCCAGCATCTCAGCATCTACGCTTAGAAGACGCATTAGGCAGGCGCAGGCAGCGCGCTTACAAGCTTTTGTCTGCTTCCGCATTAAAGAAAGTCGCTGGCGACGTCAATGTGCGGCAGCGACTGCGGCAGCGGAGACGGCGGCTGCACAGGGCTCTGTGTGAGCGCGAGAAAGTTTCTGCAGAGAGAGCATGCGCGCCAGCTCCAGCCAGCACCAAGGTTGTCTGCTTGCTCTCGCGCCTACTCTCGCACACACATACACACAGGGAGACGAAGAGACTCTTCTGCTCATCTTCGCACACATACACATGAGCAGAGAGTAGTGGCTTTTGTAGCATTCTACAAACACACATGTACGTATACGTACATACGTAAATTTTTAGATGCTTGTGGCTGGTGCTGCTGCTTCTGCTGCTTCTGCTGCTGCTGTTGTTTCTGGAGCCGCGCAGATTACAACACATGAGGTGATAAACAGGTGCGCTGTGCAGCCGCTTAACCTTCCGCAGAGAGCACTATCAGCAGCCTTTCTTCCCTCTCCCCGGATCGGATGGTCTGTGCTCTCTGCTCTCCTATTTCCCCTCCCCCGCCCTCTTTTCACCCATATGTATGTCATATTCTTCTGCTTTTGTTAATTTTGAACGCTTTTGTTTTTTGTCTCTTCTCTCTCCTCTCCGCTTTTTTGCCCGCAAGAAATGAAAGTTGTATGTATTATATTTTCATACTACTGTTATTTCTGGCCCCTGGTCTCCACTGTGTGTCATCTCCGTTCCCCGCCGCATGCGAAGGGTGTCGGGAGGGCCGGCAGGGTAGGGCAGGCTGGAAATAGTTTTTGGTTTATCGCATGTGCGCGCCTTGAAATTACTTTTCATTTTCGTGACTTTATTGTTGCTGCTGCTACCATTTTAGTTATTGCTGTTGCCGGTTAGGTTTTATTACGCAACATAAACTGTGATTTATATCGCCGGTTATGCCACTAGGGCAGCAGGACGCAGGAAGCTTTGATCAGGATCTACGATAGGCCACGTTCTTTACCCGGGTCTGGGTTTGGGCCATATTCGCTTTTGGGCTTATGGGGTCGAATCAGCAGGTGAAAACGCTGCCGTGGGCCACAACCATTAAAAACTGCCTGACTCTGCAATTGTGACACATTAGTCAACAATTTGAGCTTAGCAAAAGTGCAAATAACAGCGCGCTTCAATTGCTCAAGTGAAATGAAAGAGAAATTACACGAAGAGCAAACAGAAACGGATGCGAGGAGAGATATGATGAGATGAGATAGATATACAGATGGATGGATGGATGGTTGGTTGTTTTGCTGGGGAATGGCTGGCATTGCGGGCATTGCGAGCACGGAGTTGAAGTCGAATTGACGAGGCGAGCCGCAACTCCGTTCAGTGGCCAAAAGTCAATGGCTGGCAACCCGATTCGGGCTCCCGTTTCAAGGTGAATGTGGCTGACGACATCCGACACTATCAGACGGATCTGTTGTGCGGCTTACGAAACCCCTGAATCATGCGCATAATGGATGCCAAATTGTCGCTTACCAATGGGGCGTATGTGTAATTTTCTACCACAATTTAATCAGCTTTCGTGGCCGGTCCATGTGACGTCAATGGTTGTAACGGTAACAGCATAAAGCGCTTAAAGCTGACCACCCATCGGAGCATTTCGTAACTAAAGGGTGCAGCATCCGCCACAAGGCCGCAAGAGAAAATCAAAGCGACACCACAACAAAGCCTGGGGTCTGGTCTGGGGTCTGGGGTCCATCTTCAAGTCGAAATTTTGTTTTCAATTTCACCGGATGGCAATTGGCATATATTTGAATGCAAATGAGTTCAGTGTGCGCCACAAAAATAAAACATAGCTGCGCTGCAGGCGCACACACTTAGTTGTGCACTCAATCACACCCCGATGCACATCCGTTTTACCACAAACTTATGTTGGTCCACGCGCCGAACACCAAACGCCGAACGCGTCCAGCCATTTGGCATGTGCCAGCGTTCGGCCGATGGCATGGCCAATGGCCGAACAGACAAACAGCCAGGCCAGCCAGCAGGCATGGCCATTCATGCGAAAAGCAGCCGTCCAAGTGTCGACCAATGTGTGCTTTTTATGAATGAATTTCGCTCGCAGTTGGACGGACCCTCCACTGCATGATGTTATGGCTGTTGCTGTTGCCGTTGCCGTTTTGGCTGCTATGTTTGGGGTGTTGCTCTTGCCACTTTTCTTGCTACTGGCACTGCCACTGCCACTGCTGTTGTTATTGTTTATGGCTGTCACAGAGCAGGGTAAACAAATTGCCAAATAACTCGAAATGCTCGACAAAAACAGAGAAAAAAACAATGCTCTGCATGGCTGTCTGAATGTTACATCAGACCCAAAGTGACCCAATAGAAGAAAACCATTTTTCCATTAAAATAAACAGACGCTTTTCACTTTGTATTTATTTTCCATTTCTTTCAAGGAGTGGAACAAGATGAATCGGGATGTCATATGTCAATGGATATTTTACATGTATTATTTCAAGGATTAATTAAAACAAATATTTACAAAATTCAGGACACAGTTGTGAAGCTATAATAAATAAAAACAAAATATATTTCGATAGCAGGCAGAAATCAATAGCAGAATGGTTCTTCAACGGAAATCAGAACTGTAGAAAAATATTTCATACATACAAAATAAAAACAAATACAATAAAATAAAATAAAAAGTCGATTGGGAATGTACATAGTTTTGGGCATTAATCAAATTGTAACTGGTTTTAGGCTTATACTATAAGTATCTTAAGAAAGTTGGTCGCACGCACCCCGAAATGAGAGCAAATATCATCAATCTAGGAAATCTACATAATTACATTACTTATAGGCCAACGGCAATGGCCAACCAGCAGATCGGAGATCCGAGATCTGAGAGTTGATTGAAATGGGAGATTACCTTAAGGCCCAGCCATCATCATTGGATGGAGAGATATCATCGTGTTCTCACTTTCATTTTGGCTGACATCAATTTGGGCTCCAAACTCATTAGTTTAGTCGAACGACTGCGACTGCGAGACCACGATGACGACGGGGACGGGGATGACCGTTGTGTCCCACACAGAGATAATTTTACTGTATTATTTATCAGCAGTCGGCCGTTGTTGTGTTGTTGTTTTTCCTGACCATTTGAATTAAATTAAAGTCAAAATGTTTAGCCGTGAAAGTTTTTTTCCTTTTATTTTTTGACTGATTTGCATAAGCATCGAAAGCATCGCCGGGGCTGGCTGACTGGCTGGCGGAAAAGCATGCGTTACGGAACACTCTGTCCACCAATTAGAGACAAAGCTTCATAGCTTTGATGGCTATCGTTGGCGCTGGCGTTGCAGTTAACGGTGATGTTGATGTACCGTACCAAAGCAGAAGCAGCAGCAGCAGCAACAGTAACAAAAGCAGTGAAAGACTGATTGAACAGCGAATCAATTGGCAGCACCATTTCACATTGTTTGCTGACATCTTTTTTCACCTGGCACTGGATCGTATTTTGCCAATCAATTGCCACATTGCGGGTGTGTTTGCGTTTGCAATGCTAACAAATTTCTTGTTGATTTTACATTTAATTTTATATGAACTTTTTTTTTTAAAGTGGTCATGCAAAAAGAATGCCATGTCTCTCCGTGTAAGTGTGAGCGTGTGTATGATTAAACAACAACTACAGCACAAGCAGAACCACTAACAAAGGCATCGGAGGGCCAACACCAGCACCAGAGCAGCAGCAAAAATTTAATGAATAAATAGCAGAAATTTTTCGGTGAAAGTCGTGGTCAGAAGTAAGCCATATTCACACAGCAGCCGTAGCAGCGGACACACAGCAGGCAACAGATATGTATATATTTATATGTAAAATATTTGCAATAAAATAAATTGGTAAACGGTGTCAAGGAATCAAGGAAAGTGAAATGCGATGATGCAATTTAGTTTGCATAAGAAAAAGAATAAAACCGGAAATTCGACCAGAGGACTACACGAGTACGTATTAAGAAGTAGGGGGAAACTCACAACACGTTAAAGATAATTGGCTATCGAGTTTCCATTAAATAATAATTACTTTCCTCAGCAGCTTCCTTTCAAATTAAAATCGGAGCTGCATAACTTAATAAGTAAAAGTAACATGGAGAAAAAACCCACAACACACCCCGAAGATTTCACAAAACCATAAAAATGTCAAGTTAATAGAACAGATTTTCCCTTTTACGGTCATTTGAATTAATCCGAAATTTGCATAATAATGCTGGTACCAAAAAAAGAAGATTATGTATACAGACTCCGACTCCGACTACGATTCAGGCCCAAGCCAGACAGCCATCTCAGCCGATACTCGTACGAGTATATGGAGGCGCAGCATTTCGTATAAAGAATTTGCGGTATTTGGGTTAAATATTAATTTACATTCGAAACGGGGAGCGCTCAGCTGATGGCAGCGCAGCATCATTGAAAAGTGAAATTTTGTGGCAGCGACTAAAATGTAGGCTGCGTGACACTTTCAGTCAGTTTCGGCACCAGCTTCAGCTCCAGCTCGTCTTGTCTTGGTCATTTTCCAAGCTCATCGAACGACGATTAATCAGCTAATTTCTTTATGAACTTTCATTTATGCAGTGGAGTGTGGACCGAAGCCAGCATTCACACACGTCGTCGTCGTCATCATCATCTTTAAAGTTTTCGTGCTCATAAACCCAGTCGAAGTCGCAGTCGCTGGCATTGGGGTTTTATTGTCAACCGACTGATAGGATGCCTGAACGATATCCAATTTAGAGAATCTATTTCGCGAAACTACTTACTCTTGAGGTTTATATAAACTCCAGTGTGTGTAGATCATATACAAATTGTAAAACAACAGATTCACTTTTATGAACTTATTTTATAATTTAATTACGAGCGGCAGACGAGACATTGACCAAACGCGAGCTCAAGTCGAGCTCGTAAACCACTGTTGAAAAGGGAAAGTTACCAACAGCAGTATCCCAGCAGCAAAAGAGGCAGCAGCAGCAGAAGAGGCAGCAGAAAAAGCAGCAGAAGAAGCAGCAGCGGCAGCAGCCACCAGAGTAGCCACCGTAGTAGACACAGCAATTAGGCAGGGGCGCAAGGTTCGAGGCAGAAGCATAGCCAGACGCAGTGGTAGAGGTAGAGGTAGAGCAAGTTGCTCTCGGGTGTGGCAAGGCATGGCATGAGGTACGGTTGTATGGTGGTATCCCTGCCGAGCGCTCAACGGGTTTTCTGTTCGAGTGCTGTGGTTGCTGTTGCTTTTAATGATATTGTGTAACAGAACGCAGCGTGCCCAAAGCCAAAAAATTCGGGCCTGTCATGGCAGTTATTTGTTGTTACTGTTGCCCATGGCAGTTTAGGTGGTCGTCCGACGACCGTTGAAGCCACCAGAAAGAACCGTTGTGCTGCTGCCAAAATACAGTGAAAGTTGGCCACGCATTATGCAAATTCCACTCGTATCTGTATCTGTATCTGTATTCGTGTACCAGATTCCACCGAAAATAAAAGTTCAGATTCAATCTCAACCAGAGAATCTCCAGCTGAAAAGTATCTGAACTCTGATATCCGGTATCTTGGACCAACCAGCGATAAGAGTGCAAGAAAGCTGGCTGACAAATGATGACACCATGCACAGGCAGGAGGTAATACGACGTGTTTCTTTGGCAAGACGAACCCCTAATGCTCTTCAATTAAATTAAAGAGTAGCTAAACGAGAGAGCGTTCGTACATTTTCCTGGATATATGTTACTAACCCAATCTTTGTGTTGGTCTAAAGAAAATTACATTTCGAAATTCCAAGTTTCCTGAATAAACTATATGTCCCGATCCGATGCCAGTGTATAGCGACAAATACAACTGATGTGGCCGTGGCCATGTGTAGGTTGCCTTCTGGTGCCGCCAGCTTTGTGCTGTTGATGCTGGCAACACAATACGAGCTCTGCTCAAATAAACTTTCACCGATTTCATAAACCAAAGAGCAGCAGCATCCAAGGCAGCAACAGCAGCAGAAACCGTAGCAAAAGAGCGACACGACTGTCCAGAGTCCATGTCTCGAGTGTCTCGCCCCTGCACTCTATTCGGTTGGGAACAGAAACAGAAACAACTTGTGTCTATTGTATGATGGATAAGTTATTAATATGCTATGTATAGGTACTAACAAAGAGCGCAACAACAACAGCAGGGAATCAATTCCAGCCCCTGTAGGCCATGGGTTGCTGACCCGCGATTGCGACGGGCTTCTGCATTGTAGAACGGCGCCGGCGTTTGTGATGATGTCCCTCGCCGGTTACGTATGAAATGCTGTGACTGGATTCTCCGCCGTGCTGCGCTGCTGTTTTCAGACCCAGCATTCCGGCCATCATTAGGGCTACCATCGCCACGCCGAGCGCCTTCATCGCCAGTGCTCCAATGCCGCCGATTCCCAGAACAGCCATCATTTTGCCAAACATCAACGCCATTGCCAAAAGCATTCCCTGGCCCTTGTCCTTTTTGCGGGCTTCTGAAAAAAGAAAAATACGCCACAGTTATGACTGGACTTCTTCTGGCTTTAGTTTTTTCCTGCTCTAGGTATGTCGGAATCCATGCAAATTCTAGCCTTTGTGCTCTCCAGTTTGTGGCTCAAATATTTTTGCAATGTGGCTCTGACATACTCGTACATGAGTGGAGCCTAGACATGCACGAACACCAAATTTCTTGTTTGACATATAATAAAATTATTGTGAAGTTCTTAAGGGGTCATTCTTGCCACTTTAATCCACAACAAACCCACCTGCAACCTCGCCTTTGCTCTCGTCTTCCAGTAGGTAGGCCAGCTTCACATTCACCTCGTGGGTCCGTAGATAGAAGGCCAGACTATCCAGCAGGCCCTGCTCTGAATGCTCTTCGACTGATGTGGCATTCTGCAGGGGCACAATCTCCAGGCCACGGACCACCACCAGCGGCTTGTCGCTTTTGTTTAAGTTCCGCAGGACGTTGCGAAGGGCGCGCTCTCCTCGGCAGAAGAGCGTGGGGGCAGTAGCGTCATGATCGCAGTTCTCCGACCGAGCAGTGGCCATGCACAGAAGAAGGCAGAGTAGTGGCAAGACGCGGAACATGTTGGCAATACGATCCAAGTTCAACTAAAAGCCTTGACAATCACCTGGTCATATTTTATACTCGCCATTTCCCGGTCCACTTTCCCACAAGGGCCCAGAAAGGCCGGCCTGCCCAGGCCAGACGAGAAGGCAGTGAAGCATCTCGGAATCCAAATTGTCACAATTGTACAATTGTAAATTAAAACAATGGTGCTCCGCTCCTGAAAACTGAAAAGAAAAATGCTTTCGGTTCGCGTTTCTTTGGCTTTGCGTTTACGTCTGCGTTTGCCGTGCAATTTTCTTCTTCAGTGGCCGTTGCAATTTTCAATTTTCAACGGTCAGTTGGTCGACCAGCCGTGGGATGCGCTCGGCTGGTTCTTTCTCTCTCTCTCTCTGGGATGGAATGGTTCACTCAACTCGACGGCAGCTATCCAGCGCCACCAAATTATACAAATTAGAAGTGGTCAAAGTGCTGCTGGGCTTGTTCCTAGCACACACCTAGTACCCTGCACGATCTGCGGTTCTCTGGCCCAAACAACTCTATTAGCCGACACCGACACGCCACTGAGGAGGGGAAGCGTGTAAGCGAAAAAAGCGAAAGTTACCCCGCCCTAGAGATGAGCAATGAAGACGTTTAGTAGCAATTTGCGTTGGAATGCTCATGCAACGGTCATAAAAATGGGTCGCTCGACCGTAGGAATGGTAACAGGGTGCCTCGGTTAGCGTGTAACACAAGTCGGGGGGTCTGCGAGGCCATCATTTAATTAGAAAGAGGCTACCAAAGAGAGTCTTCTGTGGATTTCATAAGCCAACAGCCAACAAACAAACAGCATGGCCATCTTTTGGGTATTTTGTAATACCACAAAACTTATCAATCAACTTAACGTGACTTTGGTCCATCAGAGCAGCGGAAAGAAATCACCTTTTCAGCATCTCGAAATCCCGCTTCGATCGTCATTATCGCCATTTCTCTACCACTGCCCCGCTCCATTTGGAAGTGATGATCACAATGATGATGATAATGATCAACTGCGCTCCAAAAGCAATAACTTTCACTCTCAATGTATTAATTTTTATATTTATCATATTGTTGTCCAACACAAACACACACACACACCAACAGACATTTTATGGAAAACCCAAACGAAGTAAAAAACTAAATACATTACCGCAACAACAAAAAAGTCAAGTCAATACGTTATTGAACCGAAAATTGATCTGAACTCGTTACATTTGCCTTGTGTCGGAGACGGATTCGGAGTCGGTATCGGTGTCGGTTTCGGTGTCGGCCATAGTGACGGCAATAAAAAGAAAGTCTCTCCCTCTGGCAGCAGATCATCAGCTTCAGATTCAGATTCAGGTTCATTGGAAGTGGAAGTGGAAGTGGAGGAAAGTGCTGAGCAGACAAAGTTCGATTCGCTTCATCTGAGTGGGGCCCATTGTGGCTTAACGTGAATCTGAACCCGAATCCAAATGCGGCTCCTCTATCTGTATCTCTATTCGAATCGGCAACTTGTTATAATTGATTGTTGTGCAGCATCATCCTCATCATCATTAGAAGAGTCTTATTTGCCGCACATTCATCAATGGGTCCAACGATGCAATGTGCATTGTACTGCACGGAATCGTCTTGATTGAATGAAGCAGCAATTGTTAAGTGAATTGGGTGGGGCCTGGGGCTGCGGCTGGGACTGGGGCAGGTGAAGTATGCATGTCTAATGGGAAGTTAACAGAAACTTGGCTTTGATTGCAATTCGTATAAGGCGATAAAAATACTGGTCTATCAGCGAGCGATTTGATACCATAACCTCTTTAGTTTGAAGCCCAAAAATAAAAGTGGTTCGATATATGATATTATTTCTATGCACAAGGCTTCTTTTATTATTTTTAAAATATTCCCAAAAATTTCGTGTTCTTCATTTACGAGGCTCTACTGCGTTGTGTGTCTACTCCTGGAAGTATACCACAGAGACAGTATACCTTTTCCGCCGCAAAGTATGCAACATATTTGTTAACCACAAAACATTTTCATAACTGGAATGGAAATCAGCCACGAAGTTCACTGCAATCCTGTATCGTGCTGTTCTTGGGAATCAGCAGCAGGAGCCATAATTAGGGACCAAGTAGCAAGTAGACGGCAACTGCAAAAACAAATCTGTAAACTGCTGGCAGATGGCAACCACAAGTGTGTTTACTTTTGACACGCACTGGTGAAATCCAATATAAATATTTTTTAATTATAAAACAATTAGATTAAAATAAATTAAACGAATCGCTGGGCTCAGGCAATCGATAAGCCACGTGAAGAAAAACAACCGAGGAAAATAAACAAGAAAACAAGGCTCAGTGCGGTTGAAACGCAAGCGAAATTTGTGCCGGTGAAAATAAATAAGTTGCAGCAATGCAACAGTGGCAAAAGCACACAACAGATGCCACGTAATTGGCAGCAAAATAAACAATACTATTGGAAAGAAAATAAAACCCATTTAAAGTAGCAAATGGCTTTAATTGCCCGCCTATTTTCAGGCGACTTACATTTCTTGCATGACTCTTGACAATTTTGGGCTGATTGACTGCCAGAGAGTCAATTTGCCTGTCAGCCTTGACAAATCCGGTGGTCATTCAGGTGGCCAACAACTTTTGCAGCTCAAGATGGGCTAGATTATATCTAGAGTGAACAATTCAAAGAGCAGGCTGAGTGCTCTTGAACGGAATTAGGCTTAAGACTCTTTCATTGAGCTCGCAGTTGGATTGCTTCTCATTGAAGTCTGAGCGCAAATAGCTAAACAATTTGTTGGGAATGCAGTATAAACTTTAGCTCTTGGCGCTCTTGCATTCTGGCCCAAAGACGGGCAAAGTTTCGTCGTCAACAAGGTGGCCAAAACTTTTGGGGGTGGCTCTGGAAAGTCCTTTGCAGGTTGCACGAGGTTAAGAAGTAAGTTTCAATTAGCACTGGTCGAAGCACTTGATGAGGACCAAGAGGCCAGATCCTGCATTCAATGTGAGACTATAATCCAACTTCTTTGTTGCAGTGATACTTTTAAAATTGTATTAATTTCAATTGCTAATAAAAGAGAAAAGAAAGTCCTTTGGCAGTGATTTTGATTATAATGAAAGGAAATGTTATTGGGCCAACTTTTAGTTTAACTTAAGTGCGCCCACTGTGCGTTCCACCCCTTTGGAATATTGAAATGAATGCCAATTAAGACGAGTCGAATTTGCAAGAGCCCAAAACTCCGTTGGCTGCCCCGCCCTGTCGCTTCAAATGAATCCAGTTGCAGTCAAGGATCATTAAACTTCGATGGGACACGAAAACCCAAAGACACAGAAATCCGGAGCTGCGGATGGGCAGGAGGATGGATGAATGGCGAATATTAGCGGCATCGGATTACCGCTTTCGGAATGACCAACCGCCCGCAACAATTTGCAGAGAGCCGCGTCGTCACTTTCCTTTCAATGACTATCCTCGGCCTGGGCCTGGGCTTTGGCCTGACTTTGGTCTGCGCCTCGGCCTCGGCCAGGCAGTCCGGCGCATTGTTGCAATGGCGGAGCAGATGCTGCTGCTGCGGTTGCGAGTGCTTCACTTTCTTGGTAAACGAAACCACGCCAAGTCGCCTCGCATTACTTGTGCTTTTGTGGCCATCGCTGCCATTGACCGTCGCGGTGAATTGTGCGTTGCGCTTTGAGCTCGGATATTGGGTATTGGGTGTCAAGTTGGCAACGCTGTGGGATGACCAGATTATAGTTATTACAATAGAAAGATAGGATAGCTAGATAGATGGATAACTCAGTTGGATGGCTGCAAAATGGTGCCGCAGCAAGAATGGTCGAGGTCTGATTGCCAGTGTTACTGCCTCCAAATTGCAGACAACGCCGCCGCGGCTCTGCCGCAATTATTTCGCTCACTCGCGATGGTCTGCGTGCTAGTGCCAGCAGCCCAGGCGGATTCTCTGCTGGCTGCCTCAACGCCTCAAAAGTGAATATTTATTAGTTTGCTCATGATGCATCTGCCTCCCGTTCCATCCCCCGCTCCCGGTCTAGTGTGCAACAGAATGTAACTGAGCCGAGCCGCCGACGCGCCGCTGAGGCGATCTATGAAAAACGAGAGCTAATAGTTCGTTTCACTTTTCTTTCTTATTATTTATTTATTTATTGTGAATTGTGGCGCTGCACTTGCTGCCCGTCCGGCGCAGGCGACGAGGCGTGCCGTGCCCACATACTCCTGCTCCTCCCAGTACCATTCCCGTCCCCGTACCACAGAGTTGCAACTTAATTGTCGACTGTGACTACTGCGAGTACTCACTGCTAAGTGCTGAGTGTTGAAGAGTTGTTGTGTGCCTTGCTTTTACTTTTGCCTGCAAAATTATTTCTCGCAAATTACTGGCAAATTAATGAGCAGTAAATTAGCCGCATTAGTACAGCGGCCGCATGCCGTGGACGCCGGCGGCGCAGATAATTTGCCTGGCCACGTCCACGGCCAACGACCAAGACTCATGTGAAGTGCCCTGCACCTGCACCTGAAAAACTCTGACTTTAATGTCATGTGGTTAATGCAATTGTCGGTAATTAGATCACCCTATGACCCTTTTGGGATTGGCTCCCCATCCCGAGCAGATGAAAAGAAGCTCCATGCAAAACAAAGCAAATTTCAGCCAGGAGAATGCACCCAGGGATATTATTACAGTGGGGCGAATTGTGTTTTATCAACACTAAATTCAATTGGCGCTGCAATACCGGTGGGTGGGCTGTACTTATAGGATATAATGATATAAAAATTGTGTTGATGCCCACTTAAATTACTACACCCAGAGAAAAAAGCCCTGAATTTTTAATATTTACAGTTAGATTTAAAAATGTATAGAGAAAAATAGATTTGCTACGAGAGTGGAAATTCTAAAAATAAAATATTGTCAATTGCATTATGACATAAAATAAAAATATTTCATTTAAATATATTTCACTATGAAAAACACTTTTTAATACATTTATGTTTAAATCAAAGTGAATTCTATTTAATTTAACTATGTTTTCATATAAAAACCGAATATTTATTTTATGTATGGACTGGTGTTTTTTTTTTACAATGCCGTTTTTTCTTGATGTGTTAACTTAAAAACAAATTAGTAGTACAAATGTATCCCGCCCCAGGATACATACCTCTTGAGCAAATAATGTAGCTGTATTTTTTTTCGACTTTGATTTTTTTAAACTCAAAATCTCCTATTTTGTAGCTCTGGGTATAGCAATCAAGGCACTTGAAGACCAGTTGGAATGGATTTTTGTGGAATACCATATTGTTTATTCTGATATTCGATTGTTGAAGCGAATCGTTAGCTACAACTAAGGGAAATGGTTTGATTTGTTCGAATCTGCTCCACTGTGCACAGAGTGACGTGCGACTGCATAGCGTCAGAGTCAGAGTCAGATTTCTGATGCTGCGGCTGCCTGCTGAGCGATGGCCGTCACTCAGCTGGTTGACTTGAAATCAAAACTGTAGCAAAATTGTTTGCGAGCAGACTCTATGGTGTTGCTTTGTTGTTGTGGCTGTTGGTGTGGCAGCCGCTGGGGCTGCACGCAGCCGGTGTTAGATGCTGCTGCTGCTGCGGCTGCTGCTACTACCACTGATGGGGGCTGCTGCTCCAATAAAACTGAGTTGCATGCAACGTCTAGTAATTAGTCTTTACAGCAGCGTGTTGCAAGGCGCTGCATCACCTGCCAACTATTCGCGTCCCCGTCGACAACTATCCATGTGAAGGATACGCCGCGCTCGCCTTGCTTTCGTCCTTTTTGCAGTGTTGTGTTGTGTTGTCTTCCAAATTAAAAAAAAAAAAAAACTATCAGTAAAAAAATGTTGCCCTACCTTGCTGCCAGCTGCTTGCTGCTGGCTCTAAGCGGCCTGCAGCCAACGACCGCGTCCATCCACAAGCGCAGCGGCGCCAACGCGGCTAACGGGCTGGGAGAAGAGTCAGCGAGCCACGCCCACTCCCACTCCAAGCATGCGCCTAATCCGGCAGGGAGCGTCGAGAACACGGACCTCTTGGATAAACTGAGCTGGAAGTGCGCCAACAATGCGAGCTGTTTGTACGGCGTTGCCAATGGGATCATGGCCTCGTACCGACGGGGCGAAACCATCAAGCTAGGACTGTTCGACCTGGTCAGGCTCCCCGACCTGGACGCAACACACAAGCACAAGTGGGGCACGGGCCGAGGCCTGGCCGGCTTCATGGACTTTGTCAGTGGCAATGCCGTGCGGGTGCCCGTTGGCCCCATGGTGTTTAGTGTGCAGCGATCGGAAGACGACAGTGATTACATTGAGGTGGCGCTCCTGAAGAAGGCCTCCAGCGGCACAGGTAATGAATGACAGGAACCCAATCAACGCTTGACATATGTACTCGTACATGTGTTTGACAACCAAACAACCAAAATTTAGCCCTGTTCGAGAGCCATCACCAGCTGCTCCCACTTGGCATGCAACCCGCTTTCCAGCCACCGACATGCTACATATGTCACAGCACTTTAGACTTCTGACCCAGACCCTGCCTGAGTTAAAAACTCGGCAGAAACCTCTATTACATTGCCTGCTGCATATCAATGACATTGGCAGCCCAAACTGCCATTATTTATCCTTATTTAGTCCAACGTTCGATACACATTAGACTCAGGATCCCATATCAATCATATCACATAACATCAGAGAACAAGCCAATCCAGTCCTCTGTCCCACTATTACGTATACGTACCGTAACCATTACGGCCATAAAGCATAAAACGTGTCTTGTTTCTTAAATCCAAATACAGGGCGGCTGCAGGGCAACGGCGGTGGAGGTCTGCTTGGAGGTGGAGGTGGCAGCGGCCTTGGAGGCGGCGGCAATGGGGGAGGCGGCCTACTAAGTGGACTAGGAGGTGGGGATAGCGGAGGAGGGGGTGGAGGTGGAGGAGGCTTGCGCCGACGACATCAGCACCAGGACAAGAAGCAGTTCCAGATGCTCATACCCATGTATCTGGCAGCGACAACTTTCGGTTGGACAATGGTGGCCGCCAAGGCGGTGGGTCTGCTCACTCTGAAGGCTCTCATCCTATCAAAAATCGCATTTGTCGTGGCCGCTATAGTCCTGATCAAGAAGCTGATGGATAATGCCAGCGAAAAGTGAGTCTGACAATCGGTTAACAAGTCTCTTTACCTAGTCCGACTTTGATTTTACTAGGATGATGTATCAGTTTCCGGAGCAAACTCCCTATATGATGCCTTATGGAATGGACTATGGTGGTCTTCATGGCGGCGATATCTCTCCAGAGATGTATCCAGGCTCGCTGCATCATCTAGCGATGGCCGGTGGCGGCCAACTGCCCGGTCATCCTGGCCTGGAGAGCCTCAGCGCCGAGAGTCATCTGCACTCACAGGTCTCCAGCGACGGCAGCAACCACACCCAGGTGCTGGCAGCTCTGGGCGGTCTCGGCGGCCTGGGCCATAAAATCAAACGTGAGGACTCTTGGATGGCGAAGAGTAAGTGTAAGTTGATGCAGTCCTCTCGCTTTTCCAGATAGCCATGGGTATGGGTTGGGGTGGTCCTAAGTGGTCGCGGCGCCATACCAGATATCGTGGGCGACGTCCAGCTTCCTCTTCCCTCGCTAAAATGAACACTTTCAATACGTTGGCGGCAGCTGCAGTGGCGGCCGAGGCCAGCATAGAGGACGACTATGAGGATGATGACTGAGCAGTGTATTTACTTATTTTATTTTCTTCTTGGCACGCGCACTTGCTGTATTTAGGGATGGTGTCCTGTCCAAAGCACTCTCTGGGGATCACAAAGTCAAAGCACAAACATTTTCCGCAGAGAATTTATTTCTACAATGCGTTATTCACATTTCCCATTATATATATGGTTTTGGATATATGTTATTTCGACTTCCCCGCAAAATTTGAGTGGTTTTCCACTATGAATTGCATACTTTTCAAGCGTATGGAGTATTCAATGCGTCACGTGTGAAAAGTCTTTTCTATCTTCTTTGCATATCTAGAACAGAAAGTGTTAGAAATGAATGACACTTTAATTCAAATCAACAGAAGCACACTCACACCTCAATGAAAGCTGAGTTTCCTGAAAATATTGTCATTGAATTGAGTTTTTAAAAGGCGAGTGTGTACACACTGGCCTGTGTGTGTCTGTGGTCATCGTTGCATACTTCGCAGCTGTCAGAAAATCGTAATTGAAAATAAATAATAGAGGCAACTGGAACGATTTTCTCCGTCTCTAATACTTTTTAGCTCTTAGGAGACACCCGGGATAGAGTTTCTAGGGGTGTGACTATCACACTTGGGCACGCCCTGATATACTGCATTTTTCTCCGCTACCGATGGCCAACAATTTGCACTCAAGTAAGCAGCAAGACTCTGATTAAATATCTCATCTGTGTATGTTGCAGCCAATCCAGCCAGGCGACCACTCATCTATAACTACGTCCAGCCGCACATGCCCTACTACCGCTCCTGAGGCGATGATTAGGCAATTAGTGCAGCTGTTGGCCCGCCCGCCCCAATGCCCGCTACCAAAGACCGTAAACGCGTCGACCAGGAGGAGGAGGAGGAGGAGGAGATGAGGAGGAGGTTGTTCTGCTGCCATAGGGGGAACAGCGGACGTGACACGCGATTGCGAAACATGAGGGATCCCACTCGCCCGGCCACGTGGAGTGCTTTAGGCTGCTTTTAATTTAATGAGCTTATTTATTGTTATTATTTATTATTTATTGATTTGTTCTTAATTTAGTGAAACCTAGCGCACACATTTAGTCTAGTTCAATGTCTCTGTAATTAGCAATCAAATGCTACAAAAACTAAAAAAAAAACATTAAAGAATTGAGCACAAAGTTGTTCAGAAATTATAATGATTCGGGTATAATTTTTATTTATGCAATAAATATTAATAAATAAATACGTTAAAGTAAGTATAAATAAATTACAAATGAGAGAATGAGCATCATTGAGAAAACACACAGAGGGAAAGTAAGTGAAAAGAGAGTGAAGAGAGAGCGCAATTGTGCAGAAGGAAGAGAGAAAGTGGAGAAAGCACAAGCTACCTGCCATGTAGAGATACAAATAGAGAAAGAGTCAAAGAGAAAGATGGAGACACAGAGAGAGCATGAGAAAAGTTTCCTAAGCCGTCAGGAAAGTGCTGTTAAGCAGAAAACCCAATTTAGTTCATTCCTGATCTAATAACATAAATAACAATTTAATTGCACTTGAACTACTACTTTTATTGCGCCACCTTGGCCGGCTGCTGGGCGCTGTAGGCCATGTCCTGGGCGTGGGACTCCTGCTGGTGCTGCACCTCTTTCGCCAGAATATCGGCCGGCACATCCACCAGTCCCTCCACGAAGCCGTCGAAGGCACGCGCCCAGCCGGAGCTGTAGCTGTCGTGGTGGGAGGGCACCTCGACAATCGTCTTCTTGCTGGAAAGAAGCTTCTTCAGCGATATAATGACTGCCAGCAGCAGGGCAATCTTTGACACAATTAGCGCCTTTCCGGCCAGCAGGAATAAACCCTTGAGCATTAGGGCGCCGACCATGCCCGTCTTGGCCGCCATCATCATGAGCATGGGACCCATGTTCTTCATCTTGCCGCGACCCTCCTGTAGCGCCTCCAGGGGCCGCACGGAGACGCCAATATTGAGGCTGCCCTCCGGATCGCTGTTCATCACAAAGTCGGCATTGTCCGTGAACTTGTAGCGCAGCGAACGTGACCGGATGTACTTCCACATTTTGTTGGCCATCAGCAGGGCAAACGTCTCCTCATCGGAGCCCATGGAACGTGCTAGCAACTGGTTGACCTCCGGGTCATCTGGTACCATCGAGATGTTCCTACGGATGCGACAATACAGCTAATGGGACACTCGTCAGCCTCCCACCACCCAACACCCACTTACCAGTTCTCCGTGACCTTTACTCGGTCGCCCAAGTCCAGGCGAGTGTTCAGGTACAGGTGATTCATAACAATGGACATCTTGATCATCCTGCAAGCACGGTCATCCTCTTGCCTGCAGTTCTGTTTCAGCTTAGCCAGCAGAAAATCCTCGATATTCCGCCGCTCATCATCGGTTATCTGCAATGATCGGAAATGGGGCTTAATGGGGGGACAATGGACGAAGTTTGGCTGCAGGCTATCTTGCGAGTGTCCATTCTTCCTTTGAGGGCACAAGAGATAAAATTCCGATAAAACAAAACGGTCCCCCACTGACCTTGGCTTTGGCTTCTTATTTAGAGGGAAAACTTGTATCCTTGTCACTGGCAATTAATGCCCAATGTTATCGCGGAACTTTCCTGGACCTTACCGTTAGGGAGCCATCCCTTCGCTTGCTGCCTCTGGCCGAGACGAGGACGAGGAAGAACGCCAGCAGCGTGCAGACCTTTAATGTTTGCATGGCTCGGACCTCTTCTCTGTCTTTTGTTTTGTTTCGGTTAGATGTTGTTCTTTGTTTTCGGATAGCACTAAAGTCGTCTGCCACTTATTGTCTTCACATATAGTCGTATTTGGTATATCCTGGCTTTATCCTTTCAGCACTGAAACACACACACTCTCAACACACACAACGCCCGCGTCTACGCTCTGCTCTTTAATGTCACGCCGTCTGCTGCTCTGCTGCTGTTGACATCGTCGTCTTGATAGAAAACCTAATGCGAATTTTCCGCCAGTGACTTCGATTTTATATGAAAAGCGACCAAAAGCATCGCAAACACAAAACAGGCCTCTGCCACAGCCAGTGCCAGCGACGCCGGCGTTTGTTTTTGCAGGCAACTGTCGACTGTCGTTGAAGTTGTTGATGCTGCTGGCTGGAACTGGTCCCCAAAAGACGTGAGAGCCTTGGCCTCAGCATCAGCCATAGTTGAGCCACCAGACCATGGACCAACGGACCAATGGACGCGCTCGTTTGGCCAGTTTCGGGAAAATCTGCTCAGTTTCTGGGAAGCTGCTACTTTATGGCCTTGTCTCTGAACTTGCAGCATGACATGGCACAGGCCCAGGCCACTTCTGGATTTGTTTTTGCTCGACGACAAGTTCTCTTCTGCTTTTGTTGTCTTTGCCGCGTGGGTTGTCAAGAAAAACAAAGACAGCGGAAAGTAAACTTCAGACCTAATTCCCAACAACAAAGAGGCCAATTTTCCCACACACAGGGAGACAGAGAGAGAGAGAGAGATAGGGGGAAGGGAAGCACTGGGGAAGTCGGTGAAGCATTAGCAGGGAAACCAGACTGCAATTGAAGACACGCATGCCAACATGAAAACTTTTTAGTGGTTCCAATTAGTCAAAGGCTCGCCATTCCACAGAAAGCAGAGAGTAAGACAGTGGCGCAGTAGACGGGAGAGAAATTTATAAATTCTAAATTAAATTCAACCATTAAAAATACCTAAAATCGATACAGATAAAATGAATTAAGTTGGAGTTCTTCCCCCGCATACTGGTAGCCATTACCGACAGACTGAAAATTGTATGCATGAACCTCTGTCCCTCTGCTTATCTTATCTGTGGGGATGTCTCGTGGGAAAAGCTCGTGTTATTTTATCCACTGCTCTGTGGCCACCCACGCCCACCCTGGGACCGCCCTTTCTCGCTACCAATTTCACTCTGCCACATGCGAGCCGGGCCCCGTTATGGCCACAGCGGGCAGCATGTACAAACGCCTTTTGCTTTCAGCCGAGAAAGATTAAGAGTAAAGAGGAAATAATTTATAGCATTTATTACAGTTTCCACATTCGCCAGCGAGAAAGGGCGGAACGCCGTGGCACCCCAACAGGTGCCCCATCCGCTGGCCATTTATCGAGCAAATTTCCATCAATTTTCCTGCCAAGACCACAAAGTTATTGCACACACCGAAAATTGGCGGTCAGCCGCAAGAGGTGTTTAATTTTCCGCAGTGCTGGAAGTAGGCTAGTGTGGACTGTGTTCGACTAAAGTGGGACGCCAGGCCACGAAAGTGGGCAGAGGGAGTGGGGCACAGTGGCACAAACCGCTATGCGATCTGTCCATAAACCGTTGCCTGTGCTGCGCTGCGCTGCTCAGCTCTCCTGGCACATGTGCCCGGCGATCGTCGTATCTTTTTTGTGTTTTTGTTGCATCTTTGTGTGGCTCAAAAATCAAACCGCACCAAAATCACAAATGCGTCCGCCCAATCCAGTTGCCGCAGCAGGCACTTCTCCTTCTCGGCCTGCTCTGGCCACAGGCAGAGAGTCATAACAATTTCTCAACTGCAGTCGCCTGCCTGCCGGCCGCCGGGTCGCTTTCTTTTGGAAAATGTGGTCCAGTCGACTCCTCCGACGGTGTCGACGAGTGCGGAGCGTTGACAACGCTAGACAGTGGCAAGCAGCAGCCCGCCAATACCTCTAAATTGGTTTTGGCTCTGGCATTGACTTTGAACTACCAGTTCTAAAGTTGGCCAAGACTGAGCAGCCGGGACGAGAGGAGCTCGATTAGTATCACCATTTTGAAGGGAAGTTTCATTAGAATTAATCTAATTTTTTAATTTGAGCTTCAACAAGAATCACTTTCTGTTGCATAAAATAATACTCAGATCCTCAAATTTCAACATATTCTTCAATACAGAACTCATCATTATATGTATACAGAGACAATGGAGCAACCCTCGCGTGTCCAAAGCAAAATAAAAAAAAAAACACGCCAGGCCACTTTTCCTCAGTTTTCTCGCCTCGGTATTTCATTGCCTTAATTAAAAGCTGCATTTTATTTGTAGCAACTTCAAAGCCAGTAAAAGCAGAGCGAGTGCAGAATTTGGAAAAACATTTCGCAGTGAAATTTTTACCATTAATTAAAAGGCCCCTCCCTCCTACTCTCACTAGACGCCACCGATTTTCAATTTAAAGTTTTGGTTTTATTTACAATTAGCGTAATAAATATTCTTATAGGAATGCAACAAGGCCGAGGGCCAAATAAATAACAACATGTGGACAGTGCTCGGATTCACATTTAGCTCTTCTGTGGCTGCTGCTGTTGGGGCTCGGCGGCAATGTCCTTGCCGGTGTTGCGGCCGTAGTAGCCGTTGTAGGCCGCCTCCTGCGGATCGCCGAAGCTGACGGAGTTGCCGCCCACCTGCTGCTGCTGCTGCTGGCCCTGGTAGCTCTTGCTGTAGTAGTCAGTGTAGGGCTTGGCGAAACTCGGCTCCTGGCGATAGGGGAAGGATCCAGGTGCTCCGTGACCGCCTCCCTCGAAGTGCTCATGGTGATGGTAGTACGTGGCCGCACCGACTCCTTGTGGCGTGTACTCGGGGAAAGTGTTTTTGCTGCCGAAGAGGCCGGACAGGCCGCCGCCGAAACCACCGCCAACTCCGCCTGGTGGTCGGCAAAGTTTGAAGTATGCGAAGAGGCCGGGCAGGATGATGGCAGCGAGACCGAGGATCTTCTTCAGACCAGCAATGCCCAGAATGAATGGCAGGAAAAGGAGTAGCTTCAGCTTGAAGATCTTTAGCACCAACAGCAGGGGAATAATCATCTTCTTCAGCTTCTTGCGGGCTGCACAAAAAAGGGGAAAAAGGGTCGAAAAAGTTGATTAGCGGCCGGCAGTCAGAATTAATATTTAATGTCTTAGAGGACTTACAGAAGGCACCCGCGCGCTTGTTCTCAATGACATCCAGTTCATCATCAATGTCGTTGCCAATGAAGCGGGCCTCGTAGCGGCCAGCCTCGGTCAGCTCCTCGGGCCACTCAACCTCCAGCGCCGTGGACTTGATGAATCTTTAGCAAGAGCAAGAGGATGGAAACGTGCCAGAGAATTAGAATTTGCATTTTCATAAAAATCTCATATTTTATGCATAAGCTTGGGCGACTTTGACGAGCGACCCAAATTAATTTGCATCCGGCACGGCTCGGCCACGAGCCGTAGTCATTTGGTTAATTGTGACAGCTTACCGTTCGGCCCGACGGAGGGCGAATTTCACCAGCAAATTCCAGTCGTCATCCTCGCCACGCGGCTCCTCGGAGTACTCGAAGGGCTCCTGCAGCAGGGAACGCTGCTGGGTCTCGGGCAGACGCACGACGCGAGCAAAGTCCGAGAGGCTGTGGAAACGAGTTGGTGTTCAGTGAATCAGCTAGAAAGTGAATCAATCATGATTTTCCATCCTTACCGGTACTGATCTCTGTAGAAAATCTCATCGAACGTATTGAGGGCTTGGGTCTTGAAGCACTCGGAGAGATCGCCGCCCAAACAGTTGCTGTTGGTGCGCGCCAGATACGGATCGTTGTCATTGCCTCCCAGACCAAAGATGCTCAAAATGGAGGAGCGACCACGCTCCTCACCCACTCCGGCCGGACCAGTCTGCGGCTGCTGCTGCTGGAACTGCAGCGTCTGTGGCTGTTGCTGGATTTGTTGAGGCTGTAGTTGCGGCTGCGGCGCATACACCTGCTGGATGTTGTTTGAAGACTGCTGGTCGGGCAGGCGGAGACCTTCGCCGGCCACCAGGCCTATGCCAACTGCGCCGACTATGGCCAGCAAGGCGAGAGCTCTCATTGCCATGGCTGAAAGCAGGAGAAGACACAGTTTTAGACACGTCCGTGGGCACCAAGCTAACAATAATTGTTGTTGACGTCTTCTCAGCCGATGTATAAACAATTTTCGTTCGTTTAATTGACACTGAACCGGTAAAACAGCGTCAGCCGAAGTTTTCTCTATCACTCTCAACGTTCGATTATGTTTGACTCTTCGATTTTGTCACGCTACGCCAAAACAACTCGCAAGAAAACCTGACTCCGAAATCCAAACTTTTTTTGGCAACTTTTACACTCAGACCAGACCATTATCTGCTCAGTGGTTTAACGGATCGCATCGGCTTTCTGACTCACAACTGACACACTTCTCAGCGGCGTGCAGGGGCCGGTCCGGCTAAGACTAAGACGATGGTTCATCAATAGCGCAGCTTCGGGCCAGCCTCTTAACGCTTACGCTTAGACGTAATAACTCTCGCTTTCAGCTCACGCTGCTCGAGCAGCTGCTTACCGCAAAGCTGCCACAAATTTCTCGCACTGAGCTTTCTGTGGCCGAAAAAAACTACACACAACACGAGTACAGAAGAAAGCCACAAAACCGACACAGAGATGTAAGTTGGGTTCGTGACGAGCGCCCAAAGTGAAATGCAGGTCGAACCGGTTCTGTGCGCTTAACCCTTTGGCAGCAATGAGGCGGCAAATGCACGTAATTGAATTTTGTGTGAAAACGCATAAACAGCGGACCTAATGTGCTTTAAAAAGGTCCAAAAAAGTTTGGTCAGGCAGAAACCGTGCATTAAACCGTGCTTAATTTGATGCTCTTTCGATGCGGACTGTGGGCTAAATTGGGTTTATTTGTGATTCATTTTATTCCCGAATTGCCATGTCTTCAACGTACTTGGACACTTGTGCCATAGATAGATTCATGGCCCACTGTCGCCTGATGCCAACTGACTTCAAACACGAAACAGTTCGCTATGCTCCAGGGGCTCCTCAGGCGCATAGTCTCGTTGGCTTTCGTTTCGCTCCTCCATAATGGGGGGATGGCTACGAGTTTTTCGATTCGCACTCATCAGTGTGCCGATTGTTCGTCAATTGGAATGTATTTTGGGTCGCATCGGTGGCTGTTTGAAGGGTCATCTAAATCTAATGTGGCAAACCAAATAAGAGCGATGCTTTGTATTGGTTTTACCAACAATTCTGGAAATTTCCGTCCCCATAAATTTGCCATGAAACTATTATTTGATACTGATAAATTCATACGAAATGTCAGAATAATTCAACAGCTGTTGGAACTAGTATAAGCATGCGGAAACTAGTGCCATTAGGAAAACTTTTAATGTCGCAACTTTTCCGAGAACATTTCTGGTTATTATATTAGATTTGTGTGGAAAAGCCAGAAGGAAGCGTTTCCGCAATACGAAATGGTATTCGCTAGGCTGGTCATTTCTACATCAGTTTTACATGAAATTTGGTAGCTGAAAGTATGCTACACTATTTTAGTGATCATGTCAAGTCCATGTCTGTATCGTGTATTAACTACATTTGTAATTACATGTCCCAATATGTAATCCCAACTAATCTTTCCCAAAATTAATAAGATACGAGTTTCTAATAAATTTGTATGTGTAGGTATCCACCCAAGGGCTAGATGAAGGATTAAAGATAAATTTTGTGTTGCCCAATTCGCGTGAGGAGTATTGCTGAATTACTGAATTAATTAATGATTCATGGCCACATTTTCTTCAGTCAATGTACTGCGAATGTGATGTTGAAAGCGAATCCAAATTTTGGTCACTGTGTCGTGTTTGTTTTATTTGTTTGGCTTTCGAATTTGCATTTGCCATCGAAGGTCAATGAAATGTGGACGGGTATTACCACACCATCTGAACGATATATGGAAATTATGGCTTTATCGGTTTCCAGATAAATACAGCTCACGGGCACAGCTGTAAGGCCGCTTAAAACTGGTAATAATAACATATTCCACTGCCATTTCGTCTTGACTTATTACGCAATGCGCCTGACAGTTCATTTCACTTCACTTCACTTGGCTTTTCGCCGTTTTCACTGTTTGGTGTTTCGGTTACCTTTTCTTGTTTCCTATATGTGCTTGAGGGTGGTTTATTTGGTTTATCCTTAACGGCTGACTTAAAGCGCCTTTGCCTTTCTGCTGGCTTACAAGCGACTGTGCCGTGGCTGCTGGCCGGCAAAGATTTTATATGAAATGCGAGAAGTTGCAGAGGAGAGCAATCGCAGCAGCAGCAGCAGCAGCGGTAGAAGTGGCAACAGGCAAAGCACCACAAGACAACACGCACAAAAAAAAGAGTCAACAGACAATGGCCCAGACGCGTCGTCGGTTCCAGCCCACAATGATGATGGTTGAGAGGCAGAGGAGCCCGAGCGATCAACACGCTCGAGCTTGAGGTAGGTTGGGGGTCGAGATACCCGATTGATGAGGGTCTGCTCTGTAGGTGTGCGACGTCAACGACTTGTGTCCGGCTGGGAGAGCGTTCGTGTGCCTTGAGAAAACCCCAAAAATTATTGTGGCGCACGTCGAGGCCTTGGCTTTAATTTGAGTTTGATTTAAAGAGACAACACCGCCGCTGTCCGCTGTTCGGGTGACTCATCCACACATGGATCGGCGGGAAAAGGTACGTCACTCCCAGCCAGGGATTATGTAATTTTCGACTGATTGCCACACAGGCAATGATTGCTTTTACTGAGCTCCGTTTTGCTGAACTGGTTTGCAAACGCCCACAAAAGGGGCGCCACAAACATTGCCAAAAGTCATGGCAAATGTGAACAAACTATGCAAATGGCTGCATCAGCACACAAGTGTCTGTGTGCACCACATTGGCCGAAAGCTGGGGAGGGCTGTGGCAGTGGCAGTGGCGTGATTACCGCTGGGAGCGGGAGCAACTGCTACTTGCAACCGGGAAAAGCCCCGAGACTCGCAAACATTAATGTGGATTTTCCCGCATTGCGATGCTGTGGCAATCGCCGCTTCTGAGATTGTTCCTCCAATTCCCTTACCGACCACACAATCGTTCGCCAGGCGGAAATGGTTCAGCATGTCGGTCGTTCGGTGGGTATGGCTCAAAAGCATGGCTCTGCTCCTCGAATGTCAAGTGTTGTGCCTGTGACACAGGCACAGACCGACGACAATGGAATTGCGTCGTGGGGCCACTGTCAATCCACTTAGCATTCAGCCTCCCAATCCAATGCAAATGTATTACACAATTGGAAATTGCATTCTCCACTTGCCCTTCAAGGGATTTTTCCAGCGGGAAAACAAATCTGAGGAAAGTGCGATGAATATTTTCAATCAGTCGACAGCGAACTCTATGTTGGCTTTATTTACGAGTATTTTCGATGATTCTGAGAAACATTGGTTAATAAGCTCCTTGTCGGATCACGTCAACAGAACTGGTATACCAGTGTAGTGAACCCGTGCATGCACATACATATGTAACACTCTGTTATAAATATAAATACATTTATGGGCGCGTGTATAAAGGCAGTGACACAAAAAACTACTGTTTATGTTGCACATTCCTTTTGCACAGCCACATGAACATTTTATTTGATTTTATTTTATTTTAATTGTATTGTTTATTATTAATAAAAATTAACACAAATAACAATATACGATAACATTATACACTGTAATTGTTACAGCTACTTCCATAATGGGCTGGGATAAAATTCGAATGATAGGATTACAACTTAAACAGCGGTCCAGGGCCAGCAGCATGTGGGTCTTTATCCCGGCGATTCTCTGTCAGGTTCTCAGGGCTTAGGTCCATCCTAGATCCTCCTGTTGGGTAGGTCCGCTGGGTGTAGCCTGGCTAGTCTACGCAGGAGTCTGGTACTGGAAAGTCGCCTCGCCAGCACGTTTGGGTGGCTATTGGACCTTGCAGGATGCCTCTCGGCTGGCCCAATTATAACGTTGGCGTTGTCGCAGTTCCGGATGTACCAGTCTGCATCAGAGATCTTGTGCAGCAGTTTGCTCTGGAAGGTACGGGTTCTCGCAAGGTTTGTTTTTGCGGCCATACCGTATACCTGCATGTCGCATTTCCAGAAAGCGACTAATATTGCTTTGTATGCCAGGACTTTGCTTTTCAGCTTAAGTTTGTTTTTGTGCTTACAGCCAGTACATCTTTCGAGCCCTGCTCCAAACGCTTCGGATGTTGGCTGTTGAAAGTTTAGCGGTCATCCAGCCCCCCAAGCAAGAACACGCCAGGGCTAGTGTCCCCTCTTAAGGTGTGTGTCACCAATGCACACTTTTCGGGGTTTTAGGGAGATGTTCCATCGGCAGGACCAGTTTTCAAACAGCTTGAGGTATTTCTGTAGAATGTCGGTGGCTAGCCCTCGAAAGTATTGCTGTGTCGTCAGCAAACGCTGCCACCTTGAGGGTCTGCCCCGTTTGCCTTCGGACCGTGGTGGGCTTTGGCATGTCGTGTGTGAAAAAGGAGTATAGAGTCCAAGCACACTGCCTTGCGGTGGTCCTGCCCTGATGGTTTTGGTCGATGGACGACGCGAAAGGTCCTCTCTTTTAGGAAGATTTTAAGGTTTCGAGCAGCTTACCAGTACCTTGAGCTTACCAGTACTAATTGGATTCAATTGGATTGATATAATAATTATGGTTTTACGCAGCAGAGCAAATTGAGTTTCATTTTCAGTGATTGCAGTTTAAAACACAGGTTTAAGCATTTTCGAATAATTACACTTGCATTTTCACTTTGCAAAAATGTTTCCAATAACAACTTCGTTAAAATAAATCAAATAATTATTGCCGTAATTAATTATGCAACCAGCAAACGGAGTGGAAATAATCAAATTGTACACTAAATGAAAACAAACCAGTATGACGCAGCTGCAGAAGCGGATGGATAACTAACACAATTGAAATGTAATTATTTATAATGAATTGAAGCAATCGAGTCCCCTCACAACGAATAAAATGGTAATACAGGGCCCAGCTTCAATCAATGGGAAAAATTTATATAGGATTTATGGACATCCGCAGCTCATATTGAATCAATCAATAATGAATATTACAGGGTATTTCGAAGAGTGGCCAACAGACTCCCTTTCCCAAATTTCTTGGTAGTAAAAAGGACAATTAAAGGCCGCTCAATTTATAAAATTATCTTGATGGTACAACATAACTTTATTGGTTATTTATAAATAATGCTTTGAACAACTTTTGATGACTACGTGGATAACAACAACAGAATAAATTATTAAAAATAAATTAGGGCTATAAATAAATACTATACTAAATTCCTCTAAATGGCTAAATATAACAGCATCATCCGTTGTTAGGTGCTCTCGTGCTAATTAAACAACTAAAAAGTTTTCTATTTACAGCATGTTAATGACTCCCCCTCCTCTCCCCAACCAACCAAAACCAAACCCCAAACAAGCCCCACTCTTAAGGCAGACCTGGCCGACCTGGCCGCAACAACGTCTGCTGACAGCTGCCTCCGGTGGAGCGTCTAACGAACTTGTATATGGCTAGGCTATCTAAAGTACGATTTGCATAATTACAGCTCGAGTCCCCAGACTTCAGACTTCAGACATTAGACAGCAGACATCAGACGTGGCCTGACTTGACTTTTGCGAACTTTTGCTGTCATTGTTCCGCCCATCCGATTCTGGATGCTGGATGCTGCTCTTCGTCTACGTCAGTTTACGGGCCTGGACCAATTTGTTGATGTCGTTGTATGTAGAAAGCATTGCTGGATTCTCGAAATCCTTGAATTCCGTGCACTTGACAAACGACTGCTCACAGTCGACGCCATCCTGTCCGTCCTTGGCCGCCCGCATGTACTTGAAGAAGCGCAGGATGTCCGGATTATCGGAGGTGGGCTTGCGCAGCTCGTTTAGTTCCCTGAAAGAACATAAGTTTTGTTGAGATTAATGGGGAAATTCATTTTCTAGCATACTTTCCGGCCGTCGCCGTACTCACCGACTCAGCTGCGCGGACACCAGATTGCTATATGGGGCATACTTTGCGGGGTTGGAGTACATCAGACAGATGAGCTTCTCGCGGCAGGTCTCGTTCGCCGAGTTCAGCTTGAGCTGAGCGAACACCGAGTCCAGACGCGACAGCAGCGGACTGTAGAAGGGGTCGTAGTTGGACAGCAGCAGCGAGGAGTTGGGTACCTTTTGGAAGCTCTGGAATGTGTTCATTACCGCCGGCGATGGCTTCTTGGTCATGCCGGGGGCAGCTCCTGCTGCACTCGACGACCCCGACAGACTCTGTGAGTTCTTGAAGGAGGCGGCACCGATGTTCTGCAGCGCATTGAGGTAGGTGTCCTGCATCATCTGCTGGCCGCCATAGCGGGAAAGGGTCGCCTGGTTGATTGAGTTGCCATTGAAGTTGGCATACTGGGCCTGCTGCTGGGAGGCCTCTGGGGAGCGCAAAGTAAATTGTTGATTTACTATGCATTTATATACACAGGTAAAAGGCAGCTACCACCCACCTGCATTGTATTCGTAGGCTCCAGCAGTTTTGCTGTCGTCGGCCAAGCTGAATTTGCTGTCGTCGTCAAAGTTCAGAGTGTTGTCTCGGAAGTCCAGTTCCTGCGGCGGCTCCATGGGGCGGACAAACAAAGGCACGGAGCTGGTGGAGCCGGACGTAATACCTGGTCGGTGTTGAAATGTTAAAGTCAACTGCAATTCCTGGGGAAAATTCAACAGATCTTACCCTTGCCAATCAGCCGAGTCACGCTGCTAACGATGGTCGGCAGGAACATGGCAAAAAGCACACTCTTCAGCACCTGTAATCCCATATATATGGGCCACATTATTTTCTTCAAGCCTGCAATGGAAAATCGTATGTTTTGTGTAATGAATTCCAGTCTTTCTTCCTTCACTGCTTACCGCTGAAAAATAGAAGCCGGGCACTTTCCAGAGCTCGTGGGACATTGACCTCCACATTGGTGTCTTCCAAAATACTCCGTGTGCTGCGCTGTGCACTCGTGTGATTCTGTTGTAGAGCAAACACCAGGCCAGGTGCGGGCTCATACTTGCCTTGACTGAAGAACTGCTCCACATATTCCATTAGTAGATCTTCCAGGCCCTTGAGCTCAGATTGTAGAGTGTCGGAGCTGTTGCCCTGTGGACCGTCAACTTTTTTTGCAGAAATACTCTTGGGCTCGACCTTTCTGGCCGGAATTGGCTCTGGGCGATGCTTGAAGTTGCGACGCCTCATGGCCACCGTTAGGCGAAGGTCACTCTCGCTCTCCGCGGGCTGGAAGACGCGATATTGTCCCGTCTTTGTGAAAACATTGCGGGATATGAACTCTGGGCTAATGTCGATGGGTAGAATGGGTCGAAACGTATTGTCATCGTTGCGGGGCGCACCACCCATCGTTGTCAGGGGCTGGCTGTAGGGTGCTTCCAAGTTTGATGTAGTCGCCTCCGAAGCTTGTGAGGCAACCAGCCAGAGATGACACAGCATCAGAACGCAACAAAACAGTGGTCTGCACCGTCGCTTTCGGTGGGTGTTTGCTTTTAATTTTGCCTGTGTGCTTCCTGCTCCGAGGAGGGCTTGGCTCAACATTTTCAATATTCTTGTGGTTACTGCTCCTTCACTTGCATGCCACAACAGACGCTGCTTTCTGTACTCCGGATGCAGCACACTGTCTCTGGAACGAAGAATGGCATCATTAAAATGCTTTATTTTACGTTTTGGAGGAGATTGGGGACTAACTCAGTGCCTGGCACACGAAGGACGGCCACATTCAAACATTGTAAGCAGTTCAGTCACGCCCCCAGATCTTTCAAAGCTGTATGCAAACTCTATGGCACCTTATGGCACGTGACAGGAAACCAAACGATATGCTAGATAAGCACATTACGTATGACCTTGCCGAGCGGCAGATCTCGTAGGACGTATAAGGCAGCTAATAGAGTTCGTACAATATGCACAGCTTTCTTTCGTTCACTCCTGACCCCATCGAAACCCCGTTTAAAGGCCCTGCCAACGCGCTAATCAGTCTGGCAAAAACAAATGATTTTCTGCTGCCAATTTGACGGGTGTCTCTCAATTTAAGGGCGCGTGCCCGCCTCCCAAGCACCTCAGTCGCATCTTGGCCACACAATGCACGTCGCCAACTTTTTATTTGCCTTTGCCAGCCTGCGTTGTTTGACACGCCATTCACGCGAGCTTCACAGACAGACAGACAGACAGTCAGGCAGGCAGTCAGGCAGTCAGGCAGTGAGGCAGTCAGACTGAGGCTTTGCTCTGGGGAAAAGTGAAAATGTACACAGTTTTGTTTGTATTTACACATCCCAACCATTTCAGCGGAGCAGCTCTTGCCAAACATCGGGTGGAGCTCTAGCTGTTGCTCTGGCAGTGGCGTTGGCGTTGCCATCAGACGCCCAGATCACGTTATTTTCGTGTTGCATTTTCACTTTCGTTTTCACAAACGAACAGCGCCAAGTAGGCCCACAAACAAATGCCTTGGATGACGATTACTCGTACAGAACTCGGTTTGTTGGTTTCATTGCCGCAAATTGCGCCAAAAAATTGCACACAACGCAATGCCTCCGCCGCCACCAACAACTTCTTGTTTGCGTTTGTTCAGCGCCGGTTTCAGCTGACAGTAAACTTAATTGAAACACATGTTGGCAGGTAATAAGAACGCTTCATCGTGGTTTTCTGTCAAGGATGTTTAGCAGTTGGAGGAGGGAGTAAAGTCACTACCGTTTACGTTGAGAGCTAAGCAGGAAACTCCCTGACTTATTGCCTAGAATTTCTAAGAAACTATTAAATTTAGGGATAACTTAAAGCACCAAAAGAGATGCAGAAAAGTCTCAAGATACTTTTTTATCTAAGAGCTATCTTGGTCTGCGCTTTTGTGGCTTGTAAAGACATTCAAATTGAGACGGCTTTGAATGATCCGTTGACTGATTTAACGCTGGTTGCGTTTGAATGGGGACTCGGTTTCTTGTAATCGGATTGCTGGCCCTGGGGCTGATGGCAAAACATTTCCATTCACTTTGTCTATGCAGCGAGATGCATCTTCTTTTACTCGACAGTAAGCCAGGAACCCTTCAGAGTAATGGAAACATAAGTATCATTGCTTGGCCATTTAGGGGCACCATTTATCATTTCTCATTCGTCTGTTCTGTTAGTCGGAACTTCTGTTGAGCAGCTGCTATGGGTCTGGAGCTGTCCAAATATTTCACAAAAATATTCTCTGAGCTGATGTGAGTTTCATGCCATCCCGTGTGGGCTCTCACAGCGCTTACATTGCATTAAGTATTCGCAGCCAGGATGCTTCGCTTCAGGGTCGTGGCTACCGCTTTATGCAAATTTGTTTGAACAATTACAATTACAACTTGAAATTGCCCCAGCTTAGAAGCAGCTACTAATACACGCTAGTCATTTTCCAACCCTTTTGCTCCGCTCTAGACTCCCTCTCGCCCGATTTTAGCCAGGTAAAAAGTAGGAATTAGTTATAGCTTGTGCTCGGTCTGCCTTCATGCTCTAATATTCCGCCCTGATATAGTTGAGGCAAACTTTTAGTAGCTCCAGCAGCACCAGCTCCAGCAGCAGCAGCAATTAATCAGATTTGTTGCTGCCTCTGCCGCCTGGCTTTTACCATATTATACTCTCTCGGGTGCTGCGCTCTGGTCTATTCTGTGCAGCGGCGCTCAGCCAAAACGAAGTTTCTCAATTAAGTCGCAAAAGTTTTCAGAGTTCTGATAGCCCGCGCGCCCATCTTCTGTAATACGCAATGATGTCTGGTTTGGGGGGCAAGTGGAGCCTTAGTCTCGCCAGCTCGCCATCGGCACACACATATCCATTAGCTTTATATAAGAGTATAAGGGTCATGAGGTTAATAAGCTGACAATTATCATTTGCGACACGCTCGTCCAACGACACCGACACCGCTCTCGACTACTGCCAACGCCAGCTGTGAAGCGACAAAGTACAAAAGTTAGACGAGGCACGCCAAGGGCAGGGGCACGGGCAGAGGCACGGCAACCAGTTTAAAGTCGGGATTTAGATTTGAAGTGTAGAGTGTAGCTGGTTGACAAACGGCGTCTACCAACGGTCAAAAGCGGTCATAAAGCAGCCGTGGTGGCTGCATCATAACTGTTTGTGTGTGACATAACTGTTCCCTCCGGCAAAAGTCCGCACGCAGTCGAGAACAAGTTGGAAACGACCGCAAAACTCTAAGCTCTAAAGAGAGCCATGGAGGAGGTCTAATCGGTGGCAAACATTATGTGGCTTGACAGGTGCATTCACCCAAAGATGCACTGGGACAGCAGAAATTGAATCAAAATGTATGACTCGCAAGGTCAGGTTCTTAAATGGGAAAAAAATTAGAGCTAGTGAACAGAGAAGCTAAAGTGTGCCAGGAATATTCCTGAATTGCTGGATCTGTATTCCAGAATAATAAAATGTAATGTTATTTATATGAGATTGTTATTCTCAATGGCTTCTTTGAATTGCACATTCTAAGTATGAGGATGTGATACTCATCCAGGCCTACAACCTAATTTTTGTCAGATACAAAGTAAAAAGTCACTGTCGCACAGTGTTATGTGTAATAACAGTTTATCTCTCTTAAGTCAAAGAAATAAAATATTATTCCATAACACCTTGCCCCGATCCTGAATGGGCTCTAACTTTCTTTATAATCCAAATCCGTTCCACTGCGCTCTCTCTCTCTCTCTGTCTAATGCAAACTAATGGATCCTACGTGAGCCATTTTGCCTTGGCTTACTGGTTTCTCAAGACCTTTTTCGAATGGCTTTTATCGATTTCGAGTAGGACTTTCGATTCGGGCTGATCCCTCGGTGCGCTGTTAATGCAATTTCTCTGTGTTGCGTCAAATGGAATGATGTTTTCGCCAATTAGCTACCAATTTGGCTGGAATGTACGCGGGCCCATTAGGCGCTGATTGTTTTTCGGGGCGTCGTCGCGCCCTAGCCCGGCCACTCACCGAAATTGAGTGATTTACATGCGTGCCTGGCACTTGTGCTGTGCTTGTGCTGCTCGCATTTTGTCTAAATATTTTGAAGTGGCAGCAATCCCTGGTATCATACATATTTGCGATTCGCTGCCATTTCGCTTTTGTTTTAGAAAGTTTCATCTGCGTCATTTGCAGGCAGTCAGGCGGCCATTTATGTCATTAAAACTGTGCTGTGCTGTAAACCCAAATTAAAATTGCTTTGAGTTTGCAAATGATGCAATCGCTGAGGAACGAAATGTTCATCAAATTACATTCAATTCACAGCCAATTCAGTGTCAAGCTCAAGTGAGCG
Organism: Drosophila lowei; assembly: GCA_008121275.1. Lineage (NCBI taxonomy): Eukaryota > Metazoa > Arthropoda > Insecta > Diptera > Drosophilidae > Drosophila > Drosophila lowei. The sequence continues at coordinate 30,724,718 of CM017777.1, read as the reverse complement.
GAAAACACATTTTGACATAGCCATGTACTCACTTCCACTCCGGAGGAAATGTCAGACTTCAGCAAACAAACATTTCCATATGGAAGTTCTTGGGGGTTGTAGATGTGTAGTAGAAGTGGATGTGATATGAATTCGGCTTGGATCTGCAGCTGTCGGCTATGAGAGCACTCAAACCGTTGGCAGCCAAGAAAGTTGCCTCCCCAGCATCTCAGCATCTTCCGCACGTCGTTCGCATCCCGCAGGCGGGATTTTAAAATCTTTTGCGGCACTCTCTGCTGAAATGAAAGTGCGAGTGGGGCAAATTGCAACCAGCTTGCAACTTGGCAAACAGACATGACTCTCGAGTGGTAGTGGTGCCATCTACCATCGAGGATGCACTCGACTAAGCTGCACCACTAACCACAATTCCACGGCTCACTGTCCAGCTCAACGGTAATTAATATGTGGTCTACAGCCCGTTAAAAGGCAATGATAAATGGGCGAAGCTCTCTGGCCGTATCATTTTCATAATTTTGCAGTTGATTGACTGCTGCGACTTTCTTGTGGGCCCCGGTGGGCCCTCTCCAACGGTGGTACGCATGACACACTCGAATCGCAGCCAGATCGAGGCAAAAAAGAAAGTATCGTAAGCATTTGGCGACGAGGCGAGGCGATGCGACGTTTTTCGATTGCCGGCCAAGATGAGCTGTTTCGGTTGATTCTCTTTGTCAGTTGGGGTAGGCCAGCTGGGGCTTACATAACAGCGTCGCATCTCTTAACAATTAATTATAGAGCGTCCGAGCTTTCTTATTAAGTTCGCTGGCTGGCCAGCTTTCCAAGCCCACACAGCGACTGAAATAGCGGATTCGGCGGTACACAGATACAGATACAGATGGAAACACAAAGAAATGCCTTTAAAAAGCAACAAAAAAAAGCAAAGGTACAACAGCCAACGTGTCGACAGTGAAATGTTAACAATCATTTTCTTTTTGTTGTTTAAACATTCTGCCGCGATAAAACAAAGTAGAGTCCATGATTCATTAATTGTTAACCGAATTAAAGCTCGCAATCACTACTGCTATTGGGGATATATCTCTGGGTCCATGATGGATGATTGCCATCGCAGTGGGTCATCAATTACAACTCAATTTACCTTCTCGTATAACGCACAGTAAGAGTAATTCCGTCAGGAGTCGCCGCCTAATTGAATTTTTGCATGGACATTTCATCGGCGCAGAACTTTTCGCTCTGGCACTTTCTTCGCCAGACTTTCGTTTTGTTTCGCTCGTTTCGAAATCGGAATTGCATTCACTGCGCGCCAGTCAGTCGCCTCTTGGATTTGGCTCGGTGAAAATGCTGAACAAAGCTGACCGACGACGAAACCCGTTCACTCTTATTCACTTCCTTTGTCAATGCAATTACTGCGTTTCTATCGTTTCACTTCACTTTAAGCCACTTGGGGCGCTTGCGCTTCACTTCCAGGTCTCGCGGGAACAATGGCACCTTGGCGAAACTATCGTAGTAGCACACGCCAATGATTAGTTATATTTTGACATTTATTTTAATCAATGGGACCAATGGAACACTCAGACTCTCGGGCCTGCTCGCTTGCTTTCTCGCGCGTTTGCGTCTGCCGTTCAGCTCTCAACGAATCGGACTGCGGCGCGCTTGTGGCCTGAAAGCCCGAAAGCTAACGGCGGGTGCGATCAACCAGTTTGAGCTTTCTGGTTTCTGGTTCGGTTGGTGCTGCGGAGAGCGGCTTAAGAGCACCACAGTCACAAGCCATGACATTGACTGGGAAGGCCAGAGCTGGAGCTGAACACAAAGTCGCCGGGTGCCTGCCAGTGGCAGCAACAGCAACAGCGGTAACAATTTTCTCTTGCTTATGGAAAATTAGTCACTAATGAAAACTCCATCTTTTGCCAGTGAAGGAAATGTACATAATATAAAATGTTGTGTTGTCGTCGTGAAATTGCTTGTCAATTTTGTTCGGGAATATTATAAACAGCAAGAAATACGCTGCATCATGGCGCACAATGAGCATCAAACTCTTTGCGAATATATTAGCGGCAGGCGGTCACTTAGTCACTCTGTTAGTCGGTGACTTAGTCCGCGAACTTTCGATTTTGTTTGGTGGTACCAACTGGGAAGCGGGGACATCTTAACTTGGCAATGAGTTGCCACAAAACTTTATTAAAGTTGTTTTATTCTGACTAATTTTTTTTACATTTTCATTCTTTTGCATTTTCTGCCAGAGGCGCCTCTGTCCATGGCAGATGCTGGTGCAACGTAAAGTTTTTAAAAATCTGCGGCCAGCCCCGCAATCCGACCTCGATAGGAATAATTAATACTACAAAAAATTTACACAAGAAGGGAAAGAAGATTCAACAATATGGTCGCTCTGGTCATAAAACGTCAGCCTAAAAACATAGTTTTTATAAAGAAAAACTTTGCTCTCGCAAGAATCTTATAGTCGCATATACTCTGGCAGAATTTTTTTTACAAACGAAAAAAGTTTTACCAACATTTTTCGCCTCTTGTCTGAGTTGCAGCAGAATTGGCCGAATTCGAATCCGAATCCGTGTGCGGTCGGTCAGAGCTCCATGCTGCACTGATTTCTAAATGAATCTCTCAGGACTTTCCAATTTTTCCTGCTGTGTGCAACCAATAGTGGTGTGCAGACACATATGTATGTATTGTCAATGGTATTGTCGGAGGGATTACAGGATTACGGTGCACGCGTGCAGTATGGTGGCCACAGCATGCAGCATGCAGCATGCATCATAAAATATTCATTGGGGCGCGTTTGGTAAACATTTTCGTTGTTGTTTTCTGGTCTGGTTTTTGCAGCGAAACGAGTGCAGAAGTGTAAGCAGATTTTCACTTATTTATTGTACGTACCTGAACAGACTCTGATTGATGATCGGCTTGGGAGCGGGAGCGGGAGCGAGCGGGAGAGAGCGGGTTTCGTTGGCCGGTATACGCATGAGAAAGTCGTCGTCTAGAATTGGCCAACTAAGCGGCACATTGTTATTAATTTCTGGTGACAAACTTTGCCATTGACTTGTGGCCAACAAGCGGAAACGACTCCCCCTGACCGCACTGAAGAGCTCAAAAGGCAAAACGAAATGAAAGCCAGTTTATGAGACCGCAAAATCAATAACCGCTCTAAATGTAACAAACCAATGGCAACGGCAACAATGGGGTGTGCAATGTTTTCTAAAAAATAGTATTGGGGCCAACTTCTATGCGAACACAATGCATGAATTATCTGCGAAGATTGGCCATACTCTTGTGAAAGTGTTTAAAAGCGAATTCATTTAGCGTCTATTAGGCTAGGAGATGCGACCCGATGCGAAGCAAAACGGGAGAGGTGGAGATGCCAATTGATGGCATAGTAGAAAGCCCTCTGACATCTCTCCGTCATCTGCAACTGATATGTGTCTGCCCGGCTCTCGGAGAGAAGGCTTGGTGTAAGTGCCTTGAACCCAGGCAAATATTACGTTATTAGACTCAATCGGAGTCTGAGTCTGTGCTGTTCCTCCCCAAATTGTATGCATCGTCGCTTCCGGAAGAGTCTTAGCCCGAACCGGCCCTATGCGAGGCAGCTGCTTTTGGGCTGCCGCAAAATTGGTTGAATGTTGTCAATATTTGCGAACCTTTTCTTTGCATTTCATTCCAATCATTAATTTCACTTTTACTCATAAATATGCTAATTGTGGGCTCACGCTGGGCTCTTCTCCGCTCTTCTCTCCGTCAAATTCCAGTTCATGACCAAACGCCGGCAACTTCATCGGACTAAGAGATTCACACTTGCCATCGATATTCAGAATGGGCTTGTTTGCATTACGCAATCTGCCTGGGAAGAAAGTTGAATAGGGTTTTCATAATCATCGTCCAATGACAACCGCAGCCGTGCAGCAGTGGAGGGAGCTGTGCTGTGCTGTGGCCACGCCCCGGCGTCTGACAGTGACAGAAACGCAAAGTAAACACTTTCACAAGCCGCAAGTGCATAAGAGCGTTACAAGCCGTCAAAACAGTGAACTGGCAGTAGACGGCAAGAGCCGCAGCAGTCGCAGCAGCCGCAGCAGTCGCATCAGCAGTTGGCGACATCTCTGATTCCTCTTGGGCCGAGATTTTTAATTAGTTTATTTTATTTTGTTTCATTTTTTACTCTACCTTGTGGGAACATTTCACTTTTCTCGTGCGCGTTGTTGTCTCACATAATTCACTCGCCGTTGGTCACGTTTCTGTCACACGTCGCGGAAGCGGCATCTGTGATGGCTGACCTTTCACCCAGTGTGCGGTCCACCGTTGCGTAGGCTCCACTAATTGAATTGTAATCATCTCTCTTTTACCTGAGTACGTACTCAAAAGGGAATACGAAAGGTTCCCGTCCGAATGAAATTGGAGAGTAATGAGTACTATATTACCCATATGCTCGAGGCCGCATGTGAGTTGCATTCTCTGCGGTCTTTTGATATTTTCTTGGTTTTTTTTGCTCAACGGTTCCGGAACTCTTTTAGCCACCTTAAAGTCTTTGTCGACTTCATGCCGCACACAACTTCCGCCGTGAATCCATTTATCTAGACATGTTTGTGTTACCATAATCACAGTTCGCCTACATTTACGCCGTTTTTATGGGGTCATAGCTTTTTATGTGGTAGCTTCTAGAGTATCGCATACGTGCAGGGCAACGGAAAGCGCCAAAGGTTAAGTATGGTCTGGCCCTTCGCTGGTAGAGGCGACATTCTGCACAGATGAATATATGTCCCTATTCGATGTCCCATAAGCTGAAAAGCTATTCTGGCTGTTTTTTTTTCCTGATGTGGACTCAGTCTTGATGCCAAAAAATCATATAATCCCATACTTCAAATCCTCACAGACCTGTAAGTCCTCACATGGAAATGGGGTAAAATACAAATACGAGTGAATATCTCTTATTCATAAAACAATATTTATTGACGGATGTGTTTACTGCTGTTTCGACTATCCTTAATTCCCATTCCCATATAAATTAAAACTCCATAAGCCCATGAGCCGTAAATCATTTCGACTTACCTTCCAATTTCCCCACCGGCTCACCCTCACCCATTTCGTATTTATTGAACTTTGTGTATGGTTGAATAAATCAGTCAATTGTTCATTGGATTTGTAAACAACATTTATTAAAATTCATTGTGGCATTAGTGAAATGCCAGCAGACGGCAAACATCGGTTTATATAGCTGTAAGAACTGACAATTATGTACTTTCAATTTACGGGTAAGATTATTCTATTATACAGTTGTCAATTATTTCTATTTGTATTGTGAATTTTATATGTTCTTATTTATAGAAAATGACACACTGCACATCTAGTATATGTATGAGCTATTTATTTATGGCTAGCTTATTCGAAAAGGTATCGAGGTCTCTGAGAGGAAACGAAAATATGAGGGTTAAACACAATAGATCGCTTCTTAGGAACTGTATGTATAATGGGAACTTATTATCGACTTATCAAATACCCGAATTTCAGTTGGGGGCTCAATCAATTACTTTTCGGAATTCGATATGGAAATGAACAACCAAAATAGTCACTACACTAAGTCTTTTTGCCAATGAAAGTGATACGGAAGATGATAATTTAGAAATAGATATATATGTACACATCATATACATGGGTCACTAATGGTTTCTCCTCGTTGTCTATCTTAACTTAAGTTTAACTCAGCTTGGCTTTGAATCACTGGACAATATATCGTATTTACGTAAATTCTAAAAACGAACTGGGAATCAACTCGTCGTCCGTCGCATCACTCACACGATTCTCACGGCTCTCGCTGCTCCTCGGGGCCTGGGATTGCACAAGTCGGAAGGAGGAGGAAATGGAGTACAAGTACACATATGCAAAATGCAGTTTAGTATTGTTCCAAACTGTAAATGTCCATAAACTGTTGAGTCATATTCGATTGCTACTTAAAACCAATAACGTCACAGCATGCCAACAACACTCGGCCACTGCCACATGCAACTTCCACATGCAGCTTGTCAGGGCTACAATAAAATAAATTGAAAAATATGGAGAAACGGAGAAACGAGCTCTGAGGCATGCACTTGAAGTGTGCAACAGAAAAGTTGCAACAGAAAAGGAGCAGCAGCAGTAGCCAAATTGGCCAGCCAGCCACTCAACGAGAATGGGAGCCTTGGAGCATGCAAATCCAATTGGCTTTTGGAGTACACACAAACACACACAAAAGAATCTCAGGTGTAAGATTGGTCCATGCACGACAAACGTTATCTTTGCTTTGCGTTAAAGCTGATGGGGTTAATCAAGGGATTAAGCAGAGGGCGGTTAAGGATTGTATGTGTGTCTTTACCGAGGCATCAGCTTGGTGACCTCCGTGGGCATGGGATTCTCGGTGAGCGCCACCGACTCGGTCATGGCGCTCCGCAGTCCGCATTCCTGATGTCCGGTCATGAAATCGGTGGCAGCCATGCTCACACCACCACCTGTGGCATCACCATCGCCACCGTTGGCACCCCCGCAGACTCCGGCGCCGCTATGGCCGAGCAGCTTCAGCTCGCCCTTGGAGATGTCGGCGCCGTGCTTGCGTCGCCGTCGCGCCGCCGCCGCCTGCACGTTGCAGCCTGTCGTGTGACCATTAAGAGCAACATTAGTGGATTCAGTGCAACGACATATTAATTCTTGAAATTCTTTACGGAAGTTATCATTGAGCCATCCATAGAGCAGCGGATTGGAGCAGGCCGAGCTCATGCCAATCATATGGCAAATGGCGTATATAACGAGCATATTCGAGGTGGGGCCCGACCCCGAGCGCTGCATGTCCGCGTACAGGTTGAAAAAGTTCAGCGGCAGCCACGACACACCGAAGATGACGGCGATGCTTATAAGCAGGCAGTTGGTGCGCTTCATGCGCCTGCCGCGCTCCACCTTGCGCTGTGACGAGGCCTGCACGGTGACGACGGTGATGCGATTCTTCAGCTTGTTGTAGATGCCGAAGTAGGCCACCGATACGATCAGGATAGGCACCAGGTACTGCACGCACAGCGAGAAGATCGAGTAGTAGAAGCGGCCGTTACTGGTCGGCCAGTCCTCGATACAGAACCTTATTTGTTCCTGAAGCCCAATCTGCTGCAGCAGAAGTGGTGTATCCTCGCTGAGCAGCTCCTTATAAATGAACATCGGCGAGGCCAGCAGCAGGGCCAGCAGCCAGATTCCGGCCAGTATTGTGACGGCTCCCACAAACTGTAGACTGTCCCTGGTGGGGTATACAATCACCTGCGAATGGGTGGATGGGAAGAAAGGAAAGGAGAACCGAAAATATGGAGATACAGTAACGCTGAACATATAGGAAGGAAAGGTACTTCATGCTAGCTTAAACATAAATGCTTTCAGTAACTGTTATAATTTTCCGCTGTTTTGGTGCCCTATTAAAATTTATATACATGTTGGCTGATTATCGTCGGGTTGTTATTTGTTACGGCCAAATATTTACTCAGGCTGTATCGATTTTCATCCAATTTAATGGCTACAAATTGATGCCGCATTTACCTCCATAACAACAGGGCATGACGAGGCCCAATTCGGTTGACCCCCATTTTGAAACATTAGTAGTGGTCGGGTCATAATTGAACTCTGAAAAAGGACTAACCTGATATCGATCAAAGGCGATGGCAGTTATGGATATTGTCGAAACGAATATGCAAAGTGCCTGCAGCATGGCGACAATTTTGCAGAGGATGGAACAGGAGCCGAGGGGCCAGTACTTGGTTAGGATCTCCACAAGTGTCAGCGGCATGGTGACCAGGCATAAAAGCAAATCTGCAATTATTCCGCATCCAGTTAGGCAGTGATTTCTTGTCAACGCTGCGCAAAGTACGACTACTTACCCGAGATGGCCAGATTGAGTATGAAGAGGTTGCGGGCCGTCCGCATAATTGGCTTTCGAACCACAGCAATGACCACCAGTGTATTGCCCAGAGCCCCGAACACGATTAGGACACTGTACATGCTAATTAGCATGTGGTACCAGGGACTGTCCACTGCCCGATTGCTCAGGAATCGTTCGACAAGCTCCGGGTCCAGGGGTCCTCTACCCGACTCGTTGTACTCTGCCGTGGTGACATTGATTGTACCATTGACGAGAGCATGCGAGGCGGCTCCCACCGCTCCCACGTCCAGATAGTCCAAGGGATGGTGGTCATCGAGGAAGCGGACACTGCTGATGCTACTGGCGTATCCGCTTAGCGTCTGCACAGCAGCCAGGGGCACCGATTCTGTCTGATTCATGCTGATTATCTGGAAAAGAACATGCAGAAAGTGGCTCATTATTCCAGACTAATCTAGGAACAAATGTTCAATCACAGGGCGATAGGCGCTGGCTTTGCGTGCCACATTACGTATGACTTATGGCGTTGGCCTACTGCACACGCCACATATCGGAGCGGAACGCAGGGGGATGCAAACAAACTCACGTTTTATGAGTTTGGCTAAAAATACAAAGTAATAACCGTACGAAAAGTTTTCTCGGTGCCAGTAGGTGGCCCAGCACTCCCCAGCACTGGGTCGATGTGCATTTGACACGAATTGAAGTTCTGACGCCTCAGTTCTATCTACGACCCACCCGAAAAATAAAACAGTATTCAAGGTCACCCTCGACCTAAGGGCTGCCTTATAATTGAGTTGAGATCTCTGCCATTGATAGAAGTTCAAAAGCTTTTAGTTTTCGCATTGCTTCCTTGAGCATAGACAATGGCCAATGGCTCATGGTTCATAGGACAGACAAAATCTTGTGAGGGCTGGCTTTATTTTGGCTGCCTGGCCTTAAAGTTTTTCCAATATTTGTAGTACTTTCCTTGTTTCAGCTATTCAGTACCAAGCTATGGGGAGCAAATAACATTGTGGCCAATATCTTGGCTCTAACGCTCCGTTGCTATGCCCCCAACTTAGTTGGCTCTGTTTCAAAGGAACCCCGGCCCCCACCTCATACTACCTTCACGCTGCGTCCATTATGCAGTAGATCTTCAGTGACAGACTTATGCATATAATTAGAGATAGTCAAACCAATTTTAAGGCTCTCGCCCAGTAGATTTTCCAAGTAACATGAATGCCTAATGTCAGCCATTTCCAAAGGACAGCAATCAGATACAGCCACGTTATAAATGACGACATTTCCTAAAAATAATTGTGTAATTTTATGCACCAAAAGGCTGCGCACTTGTCAGTATCGATAAAGGGCAATGGCACGCGACGAAGTTGGGCCGAAACGACACAGAATTCTTGGAGCGCCTAAAGGTATGCATTGCCATTGACAGCTGCTATAAATGAGGCGCTAATAAATCTCTCCAATCAGCTGGCTCTGCCTCCCCATCGAGAAAGTAGATAAGCACCATTCATTGAGAGAGCACGGAGAGACAGAGCATGTGTGTGTTTGTGCGGAATTGAGCAACGTTTCCATGGAAATTTAATTTAAAGTTGTTCCGAAATTAATTGACAAATATTTGCACGGCCGGAAACTTTTTCTCAAACTCAACCCTAACTGAAAAGTCTGCTGACCGCACAAATGCTTGACCGAATCCATTTGAAAGCAGTTAGGGCTCGTTCGCCCCCTTACCACTGGGCGGAGCTAATAAAAAAGTTGAATCTCGCAATGAAGTAATGGGCTCCGAGGCAGCCCGACCAAAAAGCTGAGATGATCATCAATTTGTCGCAGACATTTCAATCACAGACCGACCCTACACGATTTCTACGAATCGAAAGCGAGGTGAAAATTGAATTTTCATGTATTTCCCCTCGAGCAATAGAAATTCCCCTGACTAGATAAGATGTGCAGTACATCCAAGGGGGCTGCGTGGAGCCTCCTCCCGGAAAAGCTGGCGACAGGAGAATTATGTAAAGTAGCCTCAAGTCCATGGCATTTGTCACACATTTTGTATAATTTCTGGAATGTCAACGCTTTCAGCACGTTTCCCCTCCTATCCAGGAGGAAGGACCCTCCCTGTTACTCTCGCTTCATTGGATAAACAGAGCGTGACAAAGATTTTAAATGCCAGCCAACACAATTCCCAACCATCTCGAATCGGATCCCTGTGTTGGCCTGGCAGCTGCCTGTCGGAATTTTGACTCAGCTATTTTTGTGATTTATTTCTGCTGATGTTCTTTGTTTGTGGGCGGTGGCTGTCTATCCAACGATATTTCTATAACAAGATGAATTTTATTGCCATTTGTGCAATTTGCTTGCCACAAAAACATATTGCCCCTGTCGACTTACGAATTTCTCAATTTGTTTTGGGTTCCTCAACGCCCTTTTTCCTTGTCTCCTGCAGCAGAAGCAGCAGCAGCAACCAGAACATTTATTTAATTAATTGTTTTCGATTTCGGATGGAAATCCAAGTGGAGATAGCTTCTGGCCTCATCTGTTTTTCTGGTCAAGCCCAATTAAAACACACAAGCTGAGTGAAAGGATAAGCATCTGAAGGGAGATCCTGTTTATGCTGTAACAACTTTCCAAGTGAGAAAGCTGGCTGAATCAACCCCGTGAATGAATCAACCAAGCTTCTTGAACATAGACTTAGCTTGGATTTTCTCCTGCTGGCCTTCGTCCTTTGCAACAGAAGGAATTTATATGGTTTAACACTTCTTCGGTGTCAAAGATATGCCACAGAGTGCTTAGGTTTTACTTGCCTTAATGGTGGAAAACATTTTTACCTTAAGTTGAAGCTGGTTTGCTATTTCTGAAGAAAATGCTCTCAACAACAAACAAATACAGGAAATGGGAATATTCTCTTTTTCTCTTTACAATCTTTTTATATTTTTTTCCAAATATTAAATGGCTGGCTTATTCAAACATTATTTTCAAATTTGTATCAATGTTCTAGCCTCATAAGGATATGAGGTTGCCATCGTAGTAGGGCAGGTACTCAACCGAAATTCCCCGGCTTTAGCCACAGGACTACATATAAGAGCACAATACAAATGCCAAATGGAATGAGCTCTCAGCAGCCATATGGCTAAGTCAGACAGATTGTGTTGCCAGGCAAAGAGCAGAAACACACGTACAAGAAAGCCACACCCGAGAAAACTTTTTCGTTTTGGGAACAAAGTACGAGTAATTTCGTTCCGTTTGACATCTACTCTAAAATGGCTTCTACTTGAGCCGACGAGGCGCTTTAAGTATTTATATTGCAATTACACTCACCATCTTCCCAGCAACGCTTCCACTGCCACTGCCCCGAGCGTATTCTTCTGGCTGTCTCCTGTTTGCTGTTTGTATCTGGGTGTGACAGGAGTGAATTTTTGTTGTTCTTATGGCTGCGACGCCAACATTTATTCATTTAGTGTGCAGTTCCGAATGCACTCGCGGGAATTTTACTGATTTATATTCTCTGCTCGAATTCACAACGAGAGTAAAAAACGCAATTTCTGCTAATGTACACGTTTTCGTGGGGGTCCAGGCAATTGTTGATTTTTTTTAACATATACGTGGATGCCTCAAGTGGCCTACGCCCAAAGAAATGAAAGATGTATGCCACGCGACCATGTGGATGCACTTGCCGCCCGTTCAGCTTACGGCTGACAAGTTGGATGGCTCTGGCCCCCCAAATCAACTTAATTAAAATGCTTCAAAAGTTCTTTCGGGACAAAGTTGCTGCGCTCGCAGTACAACTTAATCCTCGGCGCTTGAAGAATTTATAGCAAACACAGGCCCCATGCCCCGGAGAAGTTTCTACAAAATTGTTGTTCTTTGGGGCATCCTCAAGCAGAGCAGAGCAGAGCTGCACATTTGCATGTATTGGTATGCATAACTTTCGGAGCAACGCGGTGCATCTCGGTCTCGGTCTCCTGTCCCTGATTGCATTGCTCAGGCGCAGTCGTTCCCTGCTCCACAGCTGGTACAGAGACTGAACTTATGCATAGCTGAGCAGCCAAGGCACATGGCACTACGAAGTTTTGATGAGTCGACGGCCTAAGGGTCTTAGCCTCAGAAGTCTAATGAATATGCCACCCAACCCACCTTCAGTTGCTCCTTAATAGCATAAGTCTTTAAGACGAACTGGAGCAATTGAAGGTAGAAGATATAAGAAATTGAAATAAGAGCTTCGGCTATCTCTAGGAAAAACTTGCAACGAAAATGGCTCACTTAATCTTTATATTAATCACTGTCTCCATATTCTTTTCAATACTTTAATTCACGCACGAAAGTCCATTAAGCGAATATCGATTATGTTTCATTATTCGGAATCCATTAATATGGCCATTAAGCAAATTGCTTTTGGTTTATATCTGAGTGCACCAGCCAGACACATCCTTCAGTAATTCGCCGACTTTGTGGCGCTCGTTCTTCTCCCGGGTTGCACGGTAGACACTGATTTTCCATTCGATTCGTTCGAATGACCCACAACTTCCTGCGCACTTTCACTGACCGAAGACCCGTAGTCGTAGTTTTCGTTAAAACATGCTTTTCCCACCCCCTGCACACGTCAGTTTGCATTATAGCCGTAACGTCCCGTTGCGGTCCCCGAGAGACTCCCCACCCCACTAATATTTTCTTACGATTACTTTGACTCGAAGCCAAAGCCCAAACCGCCCACTGTGCGAACGCCGCGAATTGCATTTTGAATTCATCGAAGCGGCCCCTGAAAATAATCATAATAAAAAAAAAAACACGACGACTCCGCGTCCGGCGGGTTATTAGCGAATTTCCGCTGCCGACTTTGCCGCGATACAGACGTTTGCGTTTTGCGTTTGCGTTTACGACGAAGCGCTTCAAGGCCTCTGCGAAATTTTCACGCCTTCAACAATTTAATGGCGGCACATCGTTGGATCGTTGAATCGTTGGAAAAGCAAACACAAAACGTTTTCCACACATCGCTGGGAGCATACCTTCAGATAATTTTTGTCGATCCAAAGAATTTCGGCGGCGTTCCTGCTTGCCACATCAAAATGTTGAATAAATATGCGGCAGCATTTTCATTGTTACGTATTTTCCCCTCTTCGTTCTTTTTTGTGTGCACAGTTTTTATTACAATAATGTTCAGCGTTTAGTTTGGGTGTTTACTGATCTCCGATAACCACACGCGTGCACAGTCAGCGACCATCTGTTGGCTTTCGGGGCGCATCCCTTGCTTATATAGCCTTGCCTCCAAACCGTACTGCAGCCGATGCCGCTCGTTGCGTATACGCCGCGTAAGACACAAGTCAGTACTGAACGTGCCGCTCAGTTGTTAGCCGTCAACAGGCTACTGGCCATCGCTTTCGGGTTTGTTTTGGCCCAACAGCTGCGCAGAGCTTTCTTATCAAAGATGTTAGGGGTTGAAGCACCCCGTAAAAGCTTCGCACATTGGGTTGAGGACTGTTCAAAACGTTTATGTGGGAGCTTCCATTTTTTCTGCTTCAGCAGTGGGTATCTTGAGTAATTTCGTATCTGTATCACTCTGCAATTAAAGACTTAAATGACGACTGCCAGACAGTAATTGCAAATTAGCCACACCGTAGGGTATACTTAGCACACATAGCATTTACAGTGTCTGTAAATGACTATTTATGAATACAAGTGTGATTCCGAGTGAACACTCTCAACAGCATGATATTCCCACGAGCAAACAAACGAAATCTTATCTTAATTCCAAACTGTAAGTCCCTAACCTTCAAAACAATCTTATTCACAAGCAGACATTTGCCACGCTTATAATATTCTTTGTATAATATAATTTAAAATAATCAGGCTAAATTCATTGAGGGTCCAAGAGGCCTTTGGCATCCAGAATTGGTAAAATGTTTGCCACAATTCTTTGGACTTTTTCACAGGCATACATTGAGTCCTGGAATCGAATGCCTTCTGGTGTATCCTGATAGAGATTCACAAACTCAGGCTCTTCTGTGCCCTCGTATACCATTATAGGTTGAAAGACGTTGGCAATAATAACGGCTGTGGAAGAAAAAACTCTTAGACAATTGGGTATTGGGTGGGTATGTGTCTCGACTTACTCATGAATCGGCGGCGCTCGAACTGAAGCTGATACTCGTGCAAACTGGGAAAAACACCCTTATAGGAAAACTTATCCAAGTATTGTTTCAGTGCATAATAATGGTACTGAACGAGTTCGATTTCCTTCTCCTTTACGTCTTCTTTCAGCGATGTGGAGAATAAGTAATGCAAATCGACCACCGGAGATGTCAAAGAGCTGAACTGAAAATCTATAGGTAAAATCGAAGTAGGATTTCCTTCGTCATCGTACTGGTACATGACGTTCGTGGTCCAACAGTCACCGTGAATCAGCGTCTGGAAGTCCTTTTCCCCAACATCGACAGATCGAGCTGCATACTCCATCAAATTGGAAGCAATGTGTTCCAGCTTGGCGCTATAGCGATCTTTGAGGCTTGGTTGGGTATTCACATACCTAGTGAAAGCCCTGAACAAGCCCTTAAAAATTTCCTTGTAGCCATTTTTGCTACGTGAGAAAAAGTGCGATGAATAATTTTTTGCCAGCATCTCAGGATAGCGTTGATTCAGGACTATAGCTGCCGCATGGAACCTTGCGAGCATATCTATCGTCATTTTAGTATGAGCCATATCCAATTGCTTAACTCGATCCGCATTCACGTATCGGAGGGTAGCCAGATCCTCGAGGATCATGATGGTCCGCTCCCGATCCACGACTACAGCCTCTGCGGTTAACTTCTCGGTGACTCCAATCTCTCGGAGCAGCTCTGCCATCTTGGGCATCACTACCTCATACATGTCCATCTCCCGATTGTACACATCGTACTCCTGGAAAAGATCCCACTGGGTAGCGTCTTTTGCGCAGGTTTGCTTCACGATGAATGATTTATTTTGCACCGTTCCATTTCCGTCTTCGTAGTCGACGTATATGCGAGTCATTACGCCGACATAGTTTCCCCCCTTTTCCGTTGCTGGCTTGGCCCAGAGCTTAAGGACTCGCAGCTGATCATCCTTGCAGTAGGCTCTCAGATGGGTTTGAATATACTCCTCTGTTAACCAAGTGGGCAGCATCGTGACAAGTGACTGTAGCTTGGGCGTCGAACTCTCAACCAAATCTGACTTCCCAGCCACTGAGCGAAAGTTTATATGAGTTTATCAGCCCAAAAAATATACACTGGCTCAGATAAGCAGACTAAATAGCTTGGCGTGTCTCTCCTGTCCCAGGGTAATATCTTTAATACATCTTGTAAATTTCCCACAGTGACAATCTTTCACTCCCTTGTACATTTATTATATATTTTATTCTCTTGGGAATAAAATAATTAAGCCACACCACGTCATCGTGAGTTAGCAGAATTCATAATTCATACTTTTACACTTGCTAGGTATTGCTTGAAATTTTTTGTCATGGCGTGATACCCATGCATAGTTTTACTTGCAGAACTTTATCTCAGGTACTTGTACGATATGTGTGTGTGTATTGTGTTTAATTAGATGAAAATGTGGGGGCTTAGGTATAAGGCATCAACAGACGATTCTTCTTCTTCGACACTGGGACACAAGACGTGAGGAAACACGATACTATAAATTTAACTTGTGTTGATTTTCTTATACCCAGGCAGAAAACTTTTACAATAATTAATGCGCCTTGGATCTTAATAATTAACGGCACCAACCGAATAGTTCCATTCACTAACGAATAGTCTGCATCTTGTTCTCTTGTTAATACTCTCAGATTTCCCGTAACACTACTCAACACGACATTTCCGCTATGAACCAAACTAAATTTTCTGATAGATTTGGGGCTTAAACAAATTTTAAAAATATATTATGGTTTAATTTTTTTTTAAGAATTTTTTATCTGTTATTCTTTATTGTTTTTTCAGAGGTAGTGCTTCTTTTTTCACATAACCTAAATACGAACTTAAGTTCGAAAACTTTGTAGCTTAAGCTTATCGTCTAGAAAATATTAAGTTTGTAATGAAACATTGTTAAAGCCCCAAGTCTATAAAAAAAAGTCGGTTTGGTTCACAGCGGAAAAAAGTGAAATTTTGTTGAGTAGTGTAATTTATCAAAACGTAAATAATTTTGTAAACTTTCGCTTATTATTAATTTATTATTTGTTGTTTAAATGAAACAGTAATTTTCTACTCATACTGATAAAGATACAATACCTAGATCCTCCGTGCCCTCGTATAGCATTATAGATTGAAACGTGTTTGCAACGTGTTTGTAATCACTCATGAATCGGCGGCGCTTGATTTGAAGCTGATACTCGGGTAGACTAGGAAAACTTTCCCAATGTCTCTTTCATGCCGCTCTTTGAGTATTACAGCTCTGGCGTGGAACTTTGCCTGTATCTGCAGCACCACCTTGGCGTACACACCGTATTCATAAAATATTCTTGCCTGGGGAGCGTCCAGGGGGCTGGATTGCTTGAGGATGTGGGAATTGCTTTGCACCGTTCCACTTCCGTCATCAGAATATTCTCCCCCTTTCCAGTTGCTGGCTTGGCCCAGAGCTTAAGGATGCGCCGCTGATCGTCCTTACAGGAGGCTATCAACTTAGTTTGAATACATGCCGCGTGCAGCCAGGAGGGAAGAATTGTGACAGCTCTAACGAACCTGTTTGGTCGACCTCTGGGCAAAAGCAGACCTCTTTTCAGACAAAATCTTAAGTGCATACTGGGCTCGATAAGAATTCTAAAACAGCGTTAAGTGAATTCGCGTCAAACAAATGTGTGCTTGTGTAATTATTCTATGTACTGAGTTTTGGGGGACTTGCAAATTCATAGCCGCACACCATAGGTGCTGCTCTTGACCTACTTTATTAACTTTATTATTGTTTCCAGGCAGGTTTTTATAGCTGTTAGTCGTTCAGATTTGGGGGTTACATTATTATTAAGCACATATGCACCTATTGTGTCAACATGGGGAGTGGATCAATTTTAATTTATAATTATATTTATTTATTTGTTTTCTTTAAATTTAAATTTAAGAATCATCTCAAGGTGAAAGGATTAATTTTAAGTCTTCTTCTCTCATTTGAATTGCATTTTCCAAAATACGAGAATTTTGCCACATCAAATGTCAAAGTGTTACTGCCACTGACTTGACCTTCGCATCCTGCTCTCGACCTATGACCTGTTTATTTGGAAAGCTAATAAATTGTGCGAGTGTCGGTTCGGGCTTATCATTTCTGTTTAGTGGTGGAAGTATAGTGTGCAACCTTATGTTTGGTTTCGCTGCATGCTTTCGTAAATGAGAACAAACAGGCAGGCGATGCGACAGTTCCTCCATTAAATCATTTACATGTGTACTCAACAACAGATAGCGGCCAGCTGGAATCTGCTGAACTTATTTGGCATTAGCCAGTGCACATACATTCGATACACATATGTGGACTTATTGATTATGAGAGTTGTGCGTAGTTCGTTGGATAAACAAGCAGAGCAGAGCCGTTTCTTGGGAGCTTGAAACAAATTGTTGGGTACACAAAAGCACGCCTCCGATAAGAAGCCAGTAAACATCGATGAGAAGAGCCGCCCGCATATATTTGGTTAGTCCCAGCTGTTCCAGGAGAAGAAGGCGTTGACAAGGAGGTGTGTGCTTTGTTGACACTCCCCAATCTCCTCACTTAATGAAAGTCGTGGTCACTCCCTAATAGTTAAGTGACAAAATCTATATTTAACAAAGAAATAAATTCATGTTCTGGCTATGCATAATAATAATGGTGTAAAAGCTGCATGTGCTGAAAGAAATGGTAATCGCCATGCGTCCAGCTGGTCCCCGCTGCAAGTTTTTTTTTGCTTTTTGTGATGAAATACAGAACAGAGATAACCACTTGGATAGGCAGCAAGAGATGCTGGCTGCAAACGTGTTTGCCACTTATCTATGGCCACGTACATATGTGTGCGTCTTTTTTTTTGCCGCGGAAACAACTGGAAGACACTTTTTATTGGCTCCCCACTGACTTATCAAGCAGTTTGATAAATCCCGTTGCCTTACTACTTTCACTTTCTCTTGATAATAAAGCAACCAACTATTTCCACCCATGCATGACATTAAGTCATCAAGACCATCCTGGCTATCTATAGTGCAATACTAATAAATACATATAATAATATATAACAATATTTGCAGGCAGACAATGTCTAAATCCTATTTGCTCAATTAAGTTAAAGAATTAGGCGCTAGAAGCATATTGATTCGGTGGAATTGGAATTGTTTCCAGGAAGGCGAATCCGAATCCGGATTTGGATTGTTTGTTTAACAAGAAGCTCCAATGGCACTGATAAGAGGCCGGTACGTACCCACGCGAGCAAAACGCCTCTCGCACGTTTTATATTTTGGCCAGCTGTGTCTGGTTGGGAGGGGGAGGCGGGACGGGTGGTGTTTGTTTGCTTTCCCCATAAACAAATTGTTTTATGCTTATATGAGAGGGTGTTTGGTTTGTAGAAAACACTGCCAGAATTATGTGGAGACAGACTGAAGCAGAACGTTTAGGTGGGCTTGATTCTAGTGAAATCTCCGGATCTCCAGATCCATCAAAAGAATCCTCAATTTTCATTTTTCAATTTTAGATTCGCTTGCAAGGTAAAAAAAACTACGTAGATATATTTAATAAATTACAATAAATTACCTAATTAAATTATAGCTAAACAACAATGACGACAACGACGGACACGGACGATGACAATTATACTAGGCGCACACATTCCTGGCTCTGGCACGAATCCACTTCGGTCTACTGTATCCTCTTGCTGATTGTGTCCAGATAGTTGTAGCCATTGTAGGCCTTATTCGTGGCCCAGTCCTTGCTATAGTTATTGCCATCGTGCCCGGCACCAGCCCCAGAGCTGTAGGGGGAGTAGGAGTTGGAGAAGCTGTTGCCGCCCACAAACTGCGAGTAGTCCGAGGGCTCCGAGTCGTAGACATGCGAGTGCGTCTGCACCAGGTGCGGATGGATCTTGCACATGGTCTTGTACTTCAGATAGTGAATCAGCCAGCCCACGCCGCCAACCAAGAGCACGTTCATGCCGATTACAGTCAATAGCATGGACACCAGAGTCATTTTCAGGTGCGCGATTTTCATCAGAATGACCAGCGGCAGGATAATGAGCCATTTCCTCTTCTTCTTCTTCAGACGCGCCTCTGTGTTGTGCAAAACAGAACTTGATACCCGGAGCCGGAGAGAGATTAATGTTCACCTACCCGACTCGTCCATGACGCGGGCGCCTGTATCGCTGGATAACGCCAACTGGAGGCCGTGGTTGCGACCGAAGGTCTCCACCGCCCGCTTGAGGAACTTGAAGATGAGCGTCAGCTCGCTGTCACCTGGTGGATGGTCGGATGGAGAAGTGCGTAATTAGCCGAATGAAAAATGCTTATCAATTGTTTATTGTTTGCCCCACCCTCCGCAGGGCGCTGGAAGCGGACCAAGAAGCGCGCAGAAATAAAATCCAGAAATTAATTAACACTCGCAATAAACATCCGCAACGGATAATCGACCAGCAGCTGCCTTAGAAACTGCTTCTGGCACTGGAAGTGGATGCTGTCTGAGCAAAAGTGATAAATTAAACTGCATCGCACGCCACACACACATATACTCGGTATTTCGGTCATTTGAATGTCGCGGTCTTAAACGTTAATTTCCTTTGCCAACTGACCGGGGAAAACAACTTTCGTTTCGGGCAATAGGCCATGGACGACGGACCACGGACACGGACCCACCTTCCAAGCTCTTGGCGTCGTTGAATACCACAATATCGTCGGCCGGCTCCCCCAACTGGACCAGCCGCAGGAGGCGGTGCTTATCCGCGGCCAAATCACGTCCATATTCGTTGGGGAAAAAGCCCATGCCATTGGTGGCCAGTTTCCAGATTAGCTTCGAGGCCTTGTACTTGATGCAGGACATCAGATTGCGAGTGTCGAAGCACTGACGCTGGTTGCGCGCTATGTAGGCATCGCTATGCGACAGCAGTGATGAGCCCGCTCGGCCAGTGGATCGATGGATGGCGGGCGTTGACTGTGGTTCATCTGTGGCCTGCTCCTCTGCGCTGCCGTAGTGGAGCAGTAGGAGCAGCATCAATGTCACCACGATGCGACAGAGTAGCATTTTGATGTCGATTTGAAACGCGAGGCGAGTCTGAGATAGTTGGGGTACCGCACGGCTGACTGGACGAGACACAAATAGCAGCCAGAAGGCGCTGGCTACTCCTTTTATGACAGCGAGGCAGCCGCAAACCGAGGCTCTCAACGAAAATAGCTGCTTGGCAAGTTGCACCTCGTCGGCTCGTCTAGTGCTCATGTGCATGCAGCATGCACCGGAATCGCAATTCCTGCCGCCGAGCTGTGGATGCAATGCCAATGCCAATGCCACCGGGCTTTCTGGGTCAGACTCGGAGCGCGGGGCATGTTTTTGTGGTACGATCAGCGATCGAACAGCAAATTGGATCGATCGCATTGTCGTCTGGATTATGAAGCCAGCAGCTAGCTAGCTGGGCATCAGCCAAGCAACCACCAATTGACCGACCGCCTTCCCGCTGCGATGCGTGTGACTGAAAGCAAGAGCCGCAAACGAAAGTGAATCGCAAAGTAGCAGCCGCTCCGAGATACGTACGAGTATCTGATGGATACGCTGTTACTCGTACAATTAAAATCCCCTGGCGCCACTCTGAGACTCTGAGTAGCGACCTAATCCAAATCAGAGCCATCTGAGCTGGAGGCGCATCTAGTAAATGATACCAATCGGAATAAGTGCGAATGCGCATTTATGTGACTTTAAACTGCGCCTTGTGTGGGGCATTCTCCGGTTGCATCGTGCAATTTGCATATTTGAATGGAACACTGCACTTTGAATTGTTGCCCGTCATTAAATTGTATTCGGATTTGTATGGTACTGTGAGAGTGCGAGTTGTCTGACCGACCGTCTTAATTACAAAGCCGCAGACATTGGATGCGAAAGTTGTTGTTGGTATTGGATACAGATGCTGCTGCTGGTGATGCTGTTTCTTCTGCAGTTGCTCTGTTTGCCGTGTTGCTGCATTATTTACTAGTGAAAGTAACAATTGGCGGACTCTTTTTTTGCCCCCGGTCCATCGACAATGCTTGGCATTCTTGGGCAGCGTTGACTGACATCCAATTGATTAGCTTTGCCACCTGTCACTTGTTGTCTGCACTCGCACTTAATGAGCATTAGATAATCCAATCGAACCAATTCCAGAATCAGCTTCGCTTACTGTAGCTGTAGCTGTCTGTAGAAAGTTTTGGTTTTCCTTGATCGGAAATTGCTCTAAACATTGTCTTTAAGCAAGCCGCGAAATATTTGAAGACAACATGGCTAACAGTGATGGTCCGCCCCGCAAACATCAGTCGTTTGATGGCCACATATTAAATCACGAAGCACACGCAAACGTGCGGGTATTCAGAGGATTTCGAATTTCGGATCTGCCCCAGAGTCCGCCCAAAACTACTTTTAAAAGAAATTAGCTGCGAGAGACGGCGAGACTGAAACCGAAAACGAATATCCCAGCTGAACCGCCAACGACTTGCTTAGGCAATTAAACAAATTGAACTAGAGAGGATGGAGCTGGAGCTCCGCTCTGATCTGCTGGGCTGCTGTAGCAGACGGCCGGATGGTATAAAGACTGTCATGTCGCCAATGGCAAATAGCTAACGATAGTTGGCTACCAGACAGACCTGGGTCATAAAAACTCTCTTACGGCCTTGCCTTCACTGCTTGATAGCGAAATTTCCGTCCAGCTGCAGGCGTCTAAGTGTTTTTTTTTAATGCAGAAAATGCACTTATGAGTTCAGGACAACTTTAGAAAAAATGTGTGATATATAACTTGTACATTTCACTTTCGATGTTAAAGCTCTTTAATGCGATAAATCCGATGGGATATGCAGATATAACTGGTACTGCCACTATCTCTAGCGACACTGACCATCCTGTCAGCTATAATTTCCCAGGATACGCATCCAATTAAGATTATCGATGGCAGTTTCCATCTCCGCCTCACACAATTGTCGCGTTCACAATGGGATTCGAGTAACTTCAATGGAGTGATAAAATCCCAAACCAATAAACGCCTGTTTCCACAAAACAACGACACGCCTTAATACTCGATAATGACACTCGAATATCCTATTCCGCTTACTTTTAGTGAGGAATATTAGCCACTCAATAAAGTCTGTAAAATAAACAAAACGGTTATTAAGCACGAGCATATAGAAACTTCGAAGCTTTAGGTAGATCTGAAATAATAATTACAGTAGACTGAGTATTTCTGATTATTCGTCTGTCATTAGTGTATTGTCACACGTTATGCTATGTCGACATCTTTAAACGAGCGCCTAAATTTCGTGACCTTGGAAAGCGTTACGTGACGTTACGTGAATCGGTACGCGTTAATATATTGTGGCGACATCTGTTGTTCATTTTGCACGTCTCATCCAAAACAACTACATAACTTATGGTACATTCACACATCTACATCTACATACATGCTTACTACATGGCGCCACCTAACAATCCATTTTGATACGTTACAAAAAAGGGTTCTCACCAATAGGTAGCGATAGCGAGAGATTTTGTCGCCATCTATGTCTGTGTCTTATATGAAATTATAAAAGCTGTTTGATATGAAACGACCACATATGGTGGATCATACTTAGGGCTTTGTTGACTGGAGAGAGATGAGTCATCACTATTTGACAGTCTTCAGGAAACGAGTTTGTATTGCCTGAATTTGTGTCTTTTATTTTAGCTGCCATGCTCTTTATCCCGTTTTCCATCACTGAAATTTTCAATTTTCCTATGGTTCACGTCTCAGATAGGATCTGGATCAAGTCTCGGATCCTATGGCCTGACCACTAGGCTCTATATTTATGTATTTTTTAGGCTCCGATATTCAATGCTGAAGGTCCTTGCAGCCGTGCGGTCAGCAGATGCCGGTGAACCAGTCGTCCCATTGAATGCCTTGAAAGGTGTCTTAAATACTTATGTTGTTGGGCTGAGGTTATATTGTAGCTTTATTGGTCAAATATTTCCGCTTCCTGTGTATTCTTTTTCTGAAACAATCCCATTATCGAACGGAGAACAACATATCAACCGAATATTATTAATTGGTATTTAAAGAATTTATTTAACAGACTTAAACAACAATTTAACTTAACGCGAAAATGTTAACAATGAAGGGAAGGGTCTTAAATTAACACATTTTGATTTGTTCTAGCGCGTAACAAACGCATTATCAACGAGTTCTTATCAAGACCGTAGATGGAGGTTTGCCCACTTGATTCGGATAGCGGCTCCTCCACCGTGTAATCACTGCTCTGGATGGTCGTTGAGGCTTCCGTTGATGCCTCGTCGTTCGACTCAGTTCCAGATTTTGTGCTGGAGAGATCTTCAGCTATTTTGGCTGATGATGTGGCAGCATCTGTGCTGACGTAGGTAATGGAGGAAGCGGTAGTGGCCGAAGTCTCTTCCATGCCTGCGGTAGTCTCTTCGCTGGTCGTTTCTTCCCCTGGCTCTGAAAAGGTGAACGCTGCTGTAGACACTTCTGTTGGGGCAGGAGGATTCGTGGCGACAGAGGTGGGAGTCGGTGCAGTCGTGGTCTCAATGGGTTCTGGTGTCGCTGTGGTTGTGCTTGTGGCGGCAGCGGTGGTCAGCATAAATAGTTTTTGTGGATCTACATCTTCGTAGAGGTTTGCAGCGTTCCCAATATCCAAATTCAATAGTTCCGCCGAGGCAATGCTCAGTGTAGGCGGCATCGGCGATGCAGTGCTTCTGCTGATGGTCGTCGCCTCAAGTGGCTCTGGTAGGGACGAGGATTCCACCGGCTTAATCCAGGAATATTGCGGATACATTTCGCTGTGCGCCTTTTTGAAGGTCGATGGCTTTTTGCTGAAGTAACCTTTGACGTTGTCGAGAGTCTTTCGCACCAGCCAATTGTCATTTGAAGACCAAAGACTGGAAGCGGACTCTTCTTCGCTTGGCTGCGCAAAACTGGAGCGAGGGACGGGGTCAAAGCCGGCAATGGCCATCTCTATTTTGCGAATCTTGCGATTGTTGAATTCCTCAGATGCTGGCGTTGGTTTAAACGATTTCCTGAACTGCTGGCGCGGCTTGTATGGGTTTATTGTAGCCTTGGTTATTGGAGGGCTGGCCAGAGGCTTTTCGGTGCTGGTGGTGGTAGTAGTGGAAAAGCGGGTGACATTTCGCCTATTGGTGGCATACAGCATACGGGGAATCAGAGGAGATTTGTGACCGCTTTCCGTGGTAGCTACCTTGGGCTTCACCGTTCCCCTGGACTTTACGCACTCTCCTTTGTGGATGATCTTCCAAACTACAAGAAAAGTACGCTTATTCTCTGTCCAAGGCTGCTTCGAAAGAGGCCACCTACCAATTCTGGGATCCTTGCAACGCACTCTCTCCAGAAAGCACTCATTGATGACTGTGTGGTCTACGCCGTTCCGACTGGCACACACAGGCTGATAGACCGAGGGGCAGGGCTTGTTACAGCGTCGGCAGGAGCCGTCGTGTAAAATGGACCATGCTGCGGAGGATCGTGAAATCATTAAAGTCCTGCCAAAAATCCTCATGCAAATGCCTTACCGTTACCGACACTCTGGCTGTAGTCTATGAGAGCACACACATTCGAAAATGTGCGTCGCTCTCCGCTGAAGCTGCCACACACAGGCTCGTTGCTAAACACGCACGGCCTTATGGAGCTTTTGGGAGCAAAACCTTTGGTGGTGGCACTTCCATAGACTCGCCGGGGCTTGGGCGCGGACACCACATAGGGCTTGCGAGCTGGGAGGGAGTAGCTCTTCTCCATGGTGCCTGTGTTGCTGATGAACTGGGTATGGAATGTGGAGGGGGCATAGATTTGTACTGCGTCCTCGGGTATCTGGAAGTCTTCCACCTGATTGGAGTTTTTAGTGTGACTGTGACTGCGCTTGGTCCGATCCGCTTCCAGTTTTGGCTTGGCCCTTGGCTTGTATTTGCGACTGTGCTTCATTTTGGTGCTGTCCTCGCCACAAAGTCCCTCGGAAACTATGCGCCAATCTGTCGGACATAAAGGCATAAGTGACTCAAACCGGAAACTGGCACACACACACCGGCCACCTACTTCTCTGTGTCTTAATGTTCTCGGCGTTTACCAAGCACTCATTCGAAAATGTAGACTTTACACCCGCATATACTGCGCACACTGGACGATAGATCCTGGTGCAGGGCACTGGCTGTGGACGCTTGTACTTCCCCACGTATGGTGATATATGCTGTGCCAGAGCCTCTCTGTTGGCCTTGGGACACACGCCCCACCTGTACACCGCCCAGTCGGACTCCGACAAGCACGAGCTGCGTCCCATTTCACATCGATTCCTAAAAGTCCGGCGCTCCCCAGTGCTCGCACTAACGCCGCAGGCAGGCTGATATCCATTGCCACACTGGAAGTCACAATTGGGGAAGCAGTGCCGCAGAGTCACATCATCTGGAGAAAATAGACAAAGAAATAGAGGCAGTGCTAGAGCTAGCTGTAGTTTACTCACATAAGGGTGCACCAATTAGGTTGCCTCGCTGGGCCTTTCGCAGATCGCACTCGTTATTGAAAAGGAAGTACATGCCGTTGTCGCGACTCCGTGCGCACACGGGAACATCATCGTCGAAGCATGATCCACGAGCGGAAGCCACCAAAATATATAATCCCAAGCAGAACAGCACTTGTCTCCCAGCCATGTTCCTCTAGTTCGGAAACTTCAATACAATCTGAGATGCAATGCATCTCGGCCTTATATATGTCACCGATGTCACGCGCTGCAATCTGACACACTACACACTCATCGGGGCATGGAGCATGGAGCCAGACCAGATGATATTATCGGTCGCCAAATTCTGCAGACATCAAATTTCGCGATAAACACGCTCGGTAGACCAGACCATACCGAGCTCATGGCATCGGAATTCTGTGCAATTTGTCAGTTGCCCGATAGATTCTTCGATTGTTCTCGCTCTATTGATAACGAACCGACCCCCCGTTTTGTCAATTAGATGTAACTCTTTATTGTGGCTTCGATTGCAACGCTGTGACTGCCGCTCCGGGTGCTGTGTGGTGATACGTGATATTTGGTTGATTTCGGAAAAGCCACCAGATAACCCCCAGCCAGCCAAACTTGGCATTTGCATTGATTGTGCGGTTGATGCTGCTGCTGTGCAGCTCTGCCAAAAACTTTATAGTTAGTATCTTTTCCGCACTTCTCTAAGCTGATAATGCGACCCAAAGCCTGCTACCGACCCCGCACTGCAGCTCTAGTAGTTATTTGGCATCTTTTATTATTTGCATACACAATAAGTTTTTTCTTAGCCACAGAATGTTTTGTTAATTCGTTCTTTTGAATGAAATGAATCAACCTTTGCTATCAGTAAGGGAAATTCTCTAATATTCGTGCCAGTGTCTGCAGCTCATTCCGACAAAAAGGTAAAAAATCCCAAACTTGCGACAATAATCGTTGCACTCAGATTAAATGTATTTTGATTATATATACTGTCTCAATGTGATAAAATAATGAAAATGATAAATTTACGGATTCGATAACAAACAGATCAGAATTTAAGCGCGAAAAATCATTTCAATTATTCACCTTGATCAATCAATCACCACAAATCAAATCTTCATTTATGTAGGTCAAGTTCTATCAAAGAGATGAAATAATTATTTAATTGGTGTTGGTAAACATAGAACACTGCTAGAATCTCTGCTAATTTGTGTTCTTACGGTTCTCTGGCGCAACCAACTATACCATACCCCATGGATAATCTGGCCACATGATCAGTGGGCTCTTCCCTACGCTTCCAATCGGAATAGCTTCACAGTCACGCGCAGGCGTCATGCTGCTCCCCCCCGTAACCGTCCCCGTCCCCGTCTGCCTTTGTAGGCTAATTGGTAATTTTGCGAAGCGGGCAGAAACTTCTTCGTCACTAATGACAAACAATTTGGGAATAGAAATACATAGATATAGAAACAGAAACGGGCGCTAAAATTACAAAATCTAATAACGCGCGGCTAATGCAATCGGGTGAAAGAAAGAAAGCAATCCAGCTCGGCAGTTGCTGAATGACTGGAGAGAGAGCCAGCGCTGAATTCCGGCTGGAGAAATGGCCTAAACAGAGAGAGAGAAACGATGCATGAGAGACCCTATCTCTTGGCAGGTGCTGTGAGAGCCACGATCAGAGCGGCAGCTCCGTTGGAGCTGCAAGAAAAAGTCAGGCCGGCCAGCCAGTCTAACGACAAGAGCTGAAGCATAAAGACATGCGACGTCGGGTGCAACGTCCGTTAGAGTCAGAGTCAGAGTCATTGAACGCTTGCATTTGGCAGCCAAACAAATAATCAAAGCCTCAAACTTAGACCAGAAGACTCCAGACTGAAAAGGCAGCCGCGTGTTGCACAGTGCCCCCTTATACACAGTGTCTTCCGTCCGCCGCGTGCAACATAAGTATACGTAATCATGGTGGTCGCCACGCCCCCAACCACAGCAACGGGAGTAGGAGGCAGTAGTAGCAATATCAGCAGCAGCAGCAGCAGCAGCAGTGGCAGCAATCCGGGTAATTGCTACATGGATCAGTACCAGAAGTACGCCACGCACTGCGAGCGGGCGGACAGCGGGAACGGAAGCGATCTGGAGAGCAACGGCATTCCGGCCAAGCCCGCCTCGCTGCTGACCGACGACAGCGAGGAGAGTGGTCCCTCCTCCCTGGGCAGTGACTCCCTCAACTGCAGCAGCACGGAGTACGTGCGTCAGGCGGCCTCCCAGCCCAGCGGCCAGCTGCAGCTGCAGCGGCAGCGCCAGAAGTCGATACGCATGCTGGGATCCCTGGGCTCCTTGCTGCCGGACTCCCTGCTGCGGGACATACGGGATCGGCGCAGTGCGGAGGAGTACGTGGTGCAGTACACGGGTACTGTGAATACCCAGGCCGATGTCGATACCGATGCCGATGCCGATACCGAGGTCAAGGACAAGCCAATGCCAGCGGGCAAGAAGTCGTTGCGCCTGTCCCGCGAGTCGCTTAGCGAGGAGAAAATCGAGGAGCTGCGTGCGGCCGTGGAGAGAGCCAACTTTGTGCAAACCGGTGAGGAGTCGTTGGACAGCATTGAGGCCGCCTCGCAATCTCTGCCAGTGACCAGCAACATCCACGGCCACAGCCACACCAATGGCAGGGGCAGTGGCAGTGGCAGTAGCAGTGGCAGCAACAACATCAACTACAAATATGCAGACGATCAATACTACAGCTTTCACATTAACGAGCACGAGAACTTTAGCAGCTTCGCGCGTCACGGCGACGGCGACGAGTCGGAGATGGCCGCGAGCCTAACGGAACAGCAAGATCTCTTCGCCGGCTACCGGGATGTGCGGTGTGGCAGCAGCTCCACCCAGTCCACCATTCGCTCGGCCAAGGGAACGGTGCGAGGCGTCAAGAATCGTGTGCGCAATGGAATAGCCACGTTCTTGCAGCTCCAGCAGCAGCCCAATGCCAAGGTGAGTCGAGGTCGAATGAACATGAGCACACTCACATATGTGAATGTGTGAATATGGATATGAATATGCAGGGAATTGAGACATTTAGACATTCAGGTATTCAGTTATTCAGAGTTATTCAGTTCCCACGGTGTCGGCGTCAACAATGTCTCGTCTGCATGATTGCCCACCACCATTGAGTCATCTGCCCGGGACCGGCCAAATTATGCAATCCCTCGGTGCGATGCGAGCATCTCTCCGCCGATTGTCTGCCATCCCACTGTGCACACGTCTCGTTCAGAGAAAGTGCTACCCAACAATTGAAGATGCCGATGCCGAAGCCGATGTGTGGACTCAGAGTCAGAGCAGCTTTTCAATATCTTTCACATTTCGTATTGGCGGCTCACAACCCGCTCATTTTACCCGTAATCTAATGAGCAACTGCTGTCTCCCCTCCCAGCCTGCCCCCAGCCTGCTTGTCCGCCTGGTGGCCCCACACACGAGCTGCGCTTTCAACGTCTCTTCGTTCAGTTTCTTCTTCAATTATAATGAAAACCGTTAAGTGGCTTATTTTGTGCTGTGCTGTGCTGTGCTGTGCTATGCTATGCTGTCGTTGTCGTTTTGTATGCGCTTAGCGCGCGTTTACAACTTGCTCAGATAGCGCTTGGCTTGGCTTATTCCAGATATCGGCATCGGCCCGACTCCGCGACGTTAGCAACTTTTACGTTTCCATGTATCTTTCCATGCTCTTCCCCAGAGATTGCTCTGTAGTTTGGGTGCGTTGTTTTCGGCTTGGATTCACGACTAATCGCAGTTAATGTTGGCCATGTTGGGCAGCTTGAGTTGGGGCGCTCAAACAACAGCTAGCCAACGGTGCTGAATGGAATTGTCATCGTAAAAGTGGAAATTGTTTTAGTTTCTTTTTTTCTGAGGCGTGTTCTGGGAACTAGTTTTGCATAAAACGATCATTAATTGTTGATGAAGAAATCGCATGATAAATCACAGATATCGTAGATTTATGTTTATTCACTTGAAGAGCTTTCTATCTGAATGCTGGATTGAGCCAAACTTTGATATATTATCTGCCAAAGTTTCGAATTAAAATGTCATCATTTGGGATCCCCCATTTTGGGTTCCAAAGATATTTCAACACTGAAGCTGAAACTCGTTCCCATTTGATGGACTATCACTCGACCATTTTTCCGCCCGCTTACGCGCTTTTCCCCCACTTATACCCCATATTATCAACCATGACTCGAGTAGAAATCTTTTCTGCTCCGGCAATAGTCCATAAATACATTTTCGGCTTGGAATTGTTTTTTTATTTTTATGCTTTTTAATTTTTATTAGTCTGGCTGCTGCTCTCGTTTGATTTCCTCAGCACAAAGCGACTTAGAAATTTCCCTTTATCTAATTTAATGAACAGATTTTAGATCATTTTAATTGTTTTGCTTGTGGCTTTCTAGCTTTTCACTTTCTGAGCCATGGAGCAAGACCTGATGAATTGACGGAGTGACGGTTGGCGTTGGCCCGCCTTCGACCGACAGTCGAGAAACAGCACAACGGATCGGCATAAATTAAGTAGATGCTAAATGAATGGATATGTTTTATGGCCTTATAGCGGCTCACATGCAAATTAGCCAGCCAGCCAGATACTCAGATACTCAGACACTCGGATGGATGGTAGGAAGCATTCAGAGACCAACAATAGGAAAAGTGAGATGCTGTTAATTATAATGCAAGTCTGGCATTCCAGGCCATTCCATTCCACTCTCGTATGCAGAGCAGTAAAAATCGAAAGTGAAAATCTGACTGGCATCTGGCATTGTCTCGTTCCGTGGCCGATTGTTTAGCCCTTCGGCGCTTGAAACCATAATTAGAGCAATCGACGGATTTTTGATGGCTACAAATTGGAGAAGCTTACACACAAAAAGCACAACTCACTTTGTCACCTTCGAGAAGCATCAGCAGTCGCAGTCGCAGTCGCAACAACAACCTTATGGGTTGAGGCATCACTGGCATTAGCTTCGTATCTCGATGTGTGTTGCTCAACTCTTCGATTGGCAATCACTCTGCTCCGACTGCTCGCTGCTGGCTATTGGCCATACAAGTGACCTGCTTTCTCTTTTGTCCATTAATATGTAGCAGAGCAGCACGCTGCGTTGTTGCTGCGACTGTGGCTGCTGTGGCCGATGCTGCTTCTGAGGCGACTGCGACGACGACGACTGCAGCTCGACAAAAGTCGCGCCGAGGTTAGCCGTGCAAATCACGTGTGGTAATTGTTAATTCCCGGTGTGTTTATGTTTTTGGCAATGCAAATTATAGCCAAGAGTTGACATTGAACCACTGTATTGGCTGGGACCCGGGTTTAGCAATGGGAGGTTACTTTTCTCCAGCAGACACTGCACCAATGTAGCAGTGCATCAGTGCAGCAGTGCAGCAGTGGCAGTGCCAGTGCCAGGGACATACGGGGCAGACAATTGCTGAAATTGAATTGGAAAAACAGCTTAGTGACGACGTTCACTTCGCTCCGGCCTGGAGTTGACTTTCCATTTGACCGCAGCTCGTTTGTTGTTTGTTGCTTGCTGGATGTTTGGTTGTTTATTGTTGATTTGGTTCGTGCTGCGTGGCTTTGAACTTTTTTTTCTTGATTTTGATTTTGTCATGAAATATTTTTCTCGCTTTTGTCGCTGACAACGGCACATGCAGCTGCACATTGCCGCTGTCTCTCTATCTGCATCTCTACGGCGCAGGCTCTGTCTCTGTCTCTGTGTTTGTCTTTCTCTCTTCATTTCTTTTCATTCGCCTGCTTATTAATTTTCTTTCTTTCTATTGCAATGCAAATTCTCGTCACACCGGTTTGGGGATGCTGCAGTCCCCCCAAACCACTCCGAACCCCACGCTGCCTCTGCCCACTCCACGCTGCATAGTTCATTGATACCAGAGCTCTGTCCGCCCGGTTCGGTTTGGTTCGGTTCGGCTCGGTTCATTAGCCAAAGCAGACGCCACCAAAGTTGGCCAACTAACGGAAATGTTAATTGTCAAATGAAATGAACGAACCCCCCTGAGCCGAACCGGTTGAGGCTTACAAAATAAGACATCATAAATTGTCGGGAAAACATTCCAGATTTCCATTGTACGAGTACGATTGCCTGTTGCTGCGGCTGTCTGTCGATTGCCTAGCAGTTTTCCTATTATCGCTTAATTGTATTGATTAATAGGATTTTGAGTGACATGCAGAGTTGGCTGCTGGCTGCTGGCTGGTGGCTGGTGGCTGGTGGTTACGTGACTCCAAGCTAATGAACCCAACGGCTTGGAGAGTGCGCTGTGCTGCAGATTGAAGTTTTCCATGCATGAGGCCCAACCAGTTCTCCCGAATTGCATTTCTGTTTGCTAGCAAGACCTGATTTCTACTTAATTCTTGCATCAGCCCCTGCAATCAAATATGAGTTTTGCATCATTAGGCGGTAGTCCTCTTGGTTTGCCCGTTGCCCGTTGCCAATGCCCAATGCCATTGTCATTGCCTTTAGATTGAAATCGATTGTCTGTAATAATCTATCGCAGCTTAGAGTCGGCTATTCTTCCGCGTGGCTTGTGTCTCTTTTTTCAGACTGGCCTGGCCTTCATCCTCACAAACCAGAGACCCAATTTGGACATGCCGTTCTTGCATGACCATGACAAACACTGAAATCCGCGCTCTGTGGCGAATGTTGCGCCAATTTCCAGTTTTTGGTGGCCTGCTTTTAGCCACCGACCCAGTCAACGTCAACTCGACTCGACTCCGGCAATAACCAGAACTCGAGCTCGAACTAATCTCTTGCTATTTTTCCACCTCTTCTCCTATCCACCCACAGTGCTACAAAGAGAAAGACCTGGGCAAAGTGGTGCTGTACACCACCAGCATGGGCATTATACGGGACACCTACACGAAATGTGCCAATGTCAAGCAGATTCTGCGCACTCTGCTGATCAAGTTCGAGGAACGGGACGTCTTCATGAGCGTCGAGTACCAGGCAGAGATGCGCCAGCGCATGCAGACCTCCCATGTCCGAGTGCCCCAGCTGTATGTCGAGGGCCAGCACATCGGCGACGCGGACACAGTGGAGCGGTTGAACGAGTCCGGGGAGCTTCGCCAGCTACTCAAGCCGTACAAGTCCATTTCCAGCACCTACACCTGCCAGACCTGCGGCGGCTACCGCCTGCTGCCCTGTCCCTCCTGCAACGGGTCCAAGAAGTCCGTGCACCGGAACCACTTTACGGCCGAGTTCGTGGCCCTCAAATGCATGAACTGCGACGAGGTAGGACTGGTCAAGTGCCACAACTGCTGAGGAGAGCCCTGGACTGGACTAGATCTGGAGCTGGAGTGCGGACTGTCTGTATAGCTCATAAGTGTTTCTGCATTTTATATCCGCTCAGCCTTTATTATTTGTGTGTAAATCAAGCTAATCGTAAGCCCTGTTAAGCTTAGTCAGCAATTAACAACAAGCAGCATATTCTAGTTCTAAGTAGTAAATAGTTTGAAACGACTTTGTTCTTCTTGTGTGCTTATTTTTCTATTTCAGCGGGAGATGGGGCTAAGATCGGGGGATTCTGATTGCACAGCAAAGCGGACAGATAATTAGTTTTCCCCGAAAGTTTCGCAAATATTTGAAATGCTGTTAAGCTGATTGAAGCTACAATTTTTATTCATTCTCCATTGAACCACAAAGTATGCAAAACTTCATTCTGATTTGGATTTCCATTAAACTCTGCATGGCATGCCACCTAATTGACTCTAAATTAATTTTGTTTATTTGCTGATTGAATGGCATACTTTTTGGCTTGACACGTTTCGAATAGTGTAGGATGTTATTTTGAGTAGAAATTTAATTCTGGAAACAGCAAAAAGGGCAAAACTGACCTTTGATTCCAACAGCACCCCAGGCATTATTCGTTGGCGTCCGTGAAAGTGAATTATGGACTAACTTAAGCGCAGTAGCACCCAAAACTATGCCCCCACAATGCGGGCCAAACAGAGACAGAGGCAGAGTATACATTTCAGGAAATAGTTAAATATTATGGAGGGGCAAGGACATGTAACCATGTACAAGTGTATCGGGGTACGTGTGTGTGTGTGTGTGTGTGTGTGTGTGTGTGGGTAAGTAAGCTTCAACTCCGCCATGATTGCTTTCCACTCGGCCCTCCTGCATCTATTCCATTCCCCCTGGCTCTTGGCAATTATGTAAACCAGCTTCTCTCCTTCTCCTTCTCTCTCTCTCTTTCTCTCTCTCTGAACCACACCGACCATGCAATTTTCTCGCGCCATTTAATTTTTGTCGGCCTTCCCCTGCTCGATCCGGGAGGGACGTCTACGTTTGCCTTCTGCCAGTTAGCCAGTCAGCCTGGCCCTGGCCCCAACCATTTGCCGTTGCCATTTGCTTTTGGTGTCTTTGTTAGTTATTGTTATAGCCCCTTTTAATGTTATTTTCCACTTGGCTCACACTTTTGTTAACATGCCACCCTCACGCACTGAGCCACCAACCAAGCAGCCAGAAGCCAGCCAGCAACCAACTGACCAACCGAACTGACCGGCCAGCGAAGGGAAAAACAACCAGCCAAACCCTTTCGTGGCCTCTTCAGCCCCAGCCTCAGCATCAGAATCAGAAGCAGAGGCATGGCTGAAATTGTTATGCTTCCGCTGCCTGACTGGCCCCCCAGATCGTTAAATTCACAGGCGGCTACATTGTAATTACCAAGCGGACCCACGGAGCCATCGAGCGAACCACCGAACGACCCACCGAGCGACCCGTCGAGCTGTTGGCCCAAATCCTCAGCCAAGGCGGCTTGATTTATGTGCCAACAGCGGCGTCGTCATACGCAATTTTTCATAAACAATTTGGCACAATAACACACAATATTCCAAGGGGTTGTGGTGCTCGGATTGGAGTTCTGCCTGGCTTTGGGTTTGGGGTCGTCGTCGTGGTCCGTGATCGGGGTCCGTGGAGTCAAGAACTGAGAGTGAGAGGAGCCACCGAAAAATATTAAAATATATATATTGTAAATACCGGTAATGCTGGCAAACGGTGGCGTCATGTGAGTGTCGTCTGGTGGCCACACAGCTGGATGGAACCACAGCACCGTACAGCACACAGCACGGTATGCGATGGGAGACCTGGGGGGCCCTGTCCTGTCGCTCTGTATTTGAGTCGAGTTCCGTTGTGCCACATAATGGCAGCTGGTCGCAGTCGCCTGGCAGTTAAGCCAAGACCAGGAGAGAGCAGAGTAGAGCAGAGTCCCCGTTCCAGGCATTGCCATGAATCGCTGGCATTGTTAACTTTATCCGCGGTAATTAGTTTATGCGCGCAATTTCATGTGCAATTTGGTCATTAAACATTTTTTGTGCCCTCCTCTCTCTCTCTCTCTCTCTCTCTCTCTCTCTCTCTGTGGGTGTTTGCAGTATTATTTGGCATTTTCAGAGTGGAGTCTGTGGCATGGCCCGGAAATATTGTACAAGAGCATCTGAAAACGAAAGCGCTGCATACTCTCGGGCACAGGTGTTTTTGGGAGCTCTGGCTCACTATAAATTAGTGTGTCAAGCGGACGGCAGCATCGCATCGCATCGCTCCCAATTGGCGACAAATAAAATTAGCCACACATTATGTTTTTGGCAAAAACTTTCAAATTGTTTTGGCCTGCCTCCGGCCACGGAGGCAACCGAGGCGCACCGCACCGTACCGCATCCCACAGTCAGCTCATTACACTGTTTGTTGTTCTCTCGACGAATCGGGTGGGGCTGGCTGGGCTACAAATCACGGGCAGCTACTCAACGGATTATTAAGTGAAAATTATGGCACTCCAAAGGCTCATAAAGCATTTACAATGCTGCTGTCGGGGCAGCCGCAGCGGTTAGTTACATTTTTTATTGTCATTTCGCTGGGCGTAGCCCAAACCTAACCCATTTGCCGGTTGTCTGCCATAAAACTAACATAGCTCACATTATGGAACACAGTTGGGGCACCAGTCTAAGCGGAGCCCCAGCGTACAGGGAGCTGGCCAGAGCCGTCTTTTCTCTGCTCAACGGTCTACTCTGAGTGTGTGCATAAGTTTTAATCTGGCTTCGTTACAATCAGCCGGATCCTTTCGTGCGATTCTGCAGTTGTTTGCTCTAAAAAAAGTATGTGGCAGGCGATAGAATAGTGCTTTACTATACGGAAGAAGAAATACCCTTTCCTTGAGAGGATAATGCCTGTAATTTAAACTTATAGCTGCAGCGTTTGAGTAAGCATTCAGTAAACCTGCCATCAGTCAATGTTCATGTCGTACCTTAAAAGTATCCCCAAAAAACAGAACAAAGTGCATAACAATTCGAGAGTAATGCGCCTTGAGCAGTAAATAAAATAAAAAGGCAAAGTGCGGCCAAGAGATAGCAAAAGTAAGCAAAGAATTGATTAAAATTTACGGGTATGCTCCCGCCCCGCCCTCACACACACATGCACCACACACACACACGATATGTACTATAAAGATATATCACACCCCGGCAGCCATCCGCTTTTATCGAAAGTTCGGCTTTCGCCTCCTCCTTGTGGGAAGATGGGCCGATGTGCGATGAGCGGGGGCGGGGCGGGTTGAACAACATTTTGATTAAATTATTTTAATGGCAAGTGCGAGATATATGGTAAATATATGCGCTGAAGCTGGAGCTGGATCTATCGCTGTCTCATCTTGTTCTACTTGTGCAGCAGCCAATTAATTCAGCTGCGAACTATTAAAGCACACACTGGGCGCTCATAAATTGAGGCACGGTTTGGTAGGTGGAGATGAAGATGGAGGAAACAGACACAGACACTGAACCAAAACCAGCAAGAGGATCAAGGCAGGGCACAACTGGCAGGAGCAACAGCAGCAGCAGCAGCACAGCAACAGAACCTCATGAACGAATTCTCCAGAGTGAGCTGTAAATGACTGAATATTTCATAGACGCGATTCCGTATAGATGCAGATGCAAAGGCGCTGCCAGAACAGAAACAGCTGAAGTTCGGCTGTATTAGCTAAGCAAGCAGCTGATGGACGGCACGGGCCTGGGGCACGGATTTGCCACAGTCACTTTGGCTATATTCCCTTCCTTTTTTGTATTCTGCATTGGGTTGGGGTTGGGGTTGAGGCACCTGCCCGCATAAAGCGTCTCAGCGCTGTCTCTCCCAGAAGAAATTTCTATCTCTGCTAGTGTAGTACCTCGTTGCCTGGTCCCCTATTTTCCTCTCGTTCTCCGCTCTTCGTGCACTGCTGCTCTGACTGACTGGTAAATATTTATTGAACACGATTCGCTCGTTAGGCGGACGCAGCACACACATCGAGAGAGAGGAGTCGAGCGGAGTCCCTCATGTCTGTTGCTCTGTTGCTCTGTTGCTCTGTCTCGCATATTCGTTTTTCACTTTGATTCATTCTGTAGCATTTTTCAATTTCTTTGTATGAAGGTATACCCTAACCAACGGATGCATTAGCTGTGTCCTAAAAGAAAAGCCTTCGGCTAACATACACTTCAACTTAATGATAATGATAGGAAGTAATCTCATATTAACTGCGAGGGCATACAAGTTCAACTTCGACAAAGGACCTGTGTGTATTCTCAGGCGGGAGAGTATCATGGCTCGGACCAATTGGAAATGGAATTTTCTCTGCTAGATTTTTCTCTTGATTCTTATCTAGGACGCTATGCTCCTAGTCGAGCGATCTGTGTGCAAATTTTCATCTGTCCTTGTGTGGATGTGTCCCAGGAGTGTGTGGGTGGATGTGTTAGTTTTAAATTTCGGCTTAGCCTGGCCGCCGGCTCAATAGGCCAGGCAGAAAGAAGCAGTTAATAAAATCCCTTGACACGAAGGCGTTTACATAAGCTTTTAGCAAATAATTGAGTGTGCGTGCCTTTGTTGTTGTTTTTGCTGTTGTTGGACGAAGTTGTTGGTGCTGCTTGCACGTGTATCGTGCGATTGGGAAAATTGCTGGGATTGGATACACGCCCAGTCCCCGAGGCCCCCAAGGAACTCAACCCAAGCCCAAACCCATGCCCTGCCTGGGTATTGGGTCTTGGGTTACGGTCTCTGTTTCATTTCCACAGTTCGAAATTCAATTGAATTTGCAAAAATTGTTGTTTACATGTCGATTTGCTTGTTTGATTTATGCAAAATGTGTGTGCCCGAACGGAGGCGGAGGGCGTGACTCGGCCCACACACGCACGCACTTGATGATGTGTGCCTGGAGATTTGACCAAACAATCTTGGCCCGAAATTAGACGCAGCAACGGAATGGCAACGGACGCTGGGTGACCATCATCCTCGGCCAGCGGTGGGCAGCTCTAGGTTTGTGGGTTGCGTATTAAACGAAATTAGCTGCCAATGGGCAAAAGCAGATTGCTGAAAGGAGAAGGGGCGTACTATATGTGCCAGGCGTTTTGTTTGTCCCTTAATAGACACTGGCCCTGTACTGGGGCTGAACCTTTTTAGCTGGGGATAAGGATTCGTATTTTGTATTTGCACAGCAACAATGATTTCAATCTTGTTTGATAAATTTTCTATTTACATACGATTTACCTCGAGCGGCAGCTCGACTTTGCACTTTGCATGGACAGCACGTATCCGCATTACGCATACGCCGCGGTATCCCCGGCTAAGAGCTTTTCCTTGCCTTGCCCTGGCCGCTAAGTGCAGCACTCGCACTCGGAATTCCATCAACGTCAGGCCACATAATGACCTGACCAACACAACTGAACAGAACTGAACTGAACAGAACCCTATAGAAGAATGCAATGCTCGAGAAAATGGAGAGAAGTCAGAAGAAGAGTTGGCAGCTAAAAGAAAATTTGTCTTCTCTACAAGTTGCAGTCAAGTTTGCCGTCGAGCTGGGGAGAGGATAAACATTTTTCAGCAGCAATAAATAATAACGGAAAATGGCCGAGGAAGGAGAAGAAATATTAATAATAAAAGTACACAACAGCAGTGCGCATAAAGGGACAGGACAGGGGCAGGACAGAGGCAGGACAGCGCAGGACAGCACAATGGATGCGAGTGCCCCGCAAGCTGGACAGAATCTGGGCAGCCAACAAGAAAAGTGCATTCACGAATAAAATCAAAGCCATCAACTGCAATTGCAGTCGACGGACATGGACATGCAGGGAAGGTCGAGCGGACCGGACCGGACCGGTCCGGACCGCTGGAATGGGCGCCCTGGGGGGGTGTCCGTGTCGGAGGCGAATTGAATGGTTATTGGAAGTGCTCGGCAGAAAGGCCAGGGCCAGGGGCAGGGGAAGGTTCAGAAAAGACCGAGAATACTGGAGGAATAAAACTTTTGCGCTTCCCTCACGGCCATAAAACTATTACGCAAGATGCATAAAGACTTTGTCAAGTGGAAAAATATGAAAAAGTTTTACATTTCTATGCAAAAGGCAGCGACGTAAATTGTAGTCTCCCCCTCCCTCACCGCACACTACTAGATAGGCCATGGGCCAAAGCCAGGGGCAGAACTGGGGCTCCCATATATGTGGATATTTTCTATCAGCTGCGTGCTGTGCCTGGGATATTTGGCAAACTTTTTGATCCGCACTAATTGCCCCAAATAGGCCATAAAATGAAGGCTTATTAGATGGGCCCATCAATATTTGGGAATCTCTTTCATGGCTTGTTATTAAATTACAGTTAATAAAAACCTTTAATGTCCCGATTTAAAGATTACACAAATTTGGCTAGGGACGGACTCTTCTGCTCTGCTCTGCTCTGCTAGGAAGGGATGGCAAACAATGTGGCAAGTCACAAAGCACTGGGCACCAGGCAGCAGGCAGCAA
This sequence comes from Drosophila lowei, assembly GCA_008121275.1. Taxonomy (NCBI): domain Eukaryota; kingdom Metazoa; phylum Arthropoda; class Insecta; order Diptera; family Drosophilidae; genus Drosophila; species Drosophila lowei. Next base: position 30,685,459 of record CM017777.1, on the reverse strand, counting down.
ACAGCAGCCAGCTCACTTTCAATTTTCGGAAAACACATAAAACTTGATTATCTTGATTAAATTGCAAATCAAAAACATGTTTCAAGGATTACTTGTATGCCACAGACGCACATACGCACACGCACAAGAACAAGCACACGCATGGATAGAGCGAGAGCTTATCAAACCACAGACACACACGCACACACACACACATGCCTTGTAGCAAAGCTACGGAGAAAGATACATATTTTTATACACATGGATACAATGTGAGGGGATATAAATAATAATTGTAAACTGCAGGCAGACTGTATCTGTGTGTGCGTTTGTGCGTGTTTATGTTTGTGTGTGTGTGTGTGGGTGTGCTATGTTAATCTGTTAACATGAAGCTTAGATCGATTTCATTTCAAAAGTGTTTATATCAATTTCAAGTAATTACAAGCAGCCACAAGCACATGGGTCTCCAGCTCGAGCCCAACACAAAAACAAATCTGCTTGCGAGTATATGTATGTGCTCTTACTCGTAGAGATGTCGATACACAGGTGAAAACATGGTCACAAATCTTTCCACGCACTGGAAAATATGACGAAAGTTTATTATAATTCAATTCCAAGGCTATGGAAACACTCTGAGCACAAGCCACAAACGTGTTGAACTTGTTAGAGGCTCCAGCTTTCGACTGACAAGTGTGTTGACAGATGCATCAGATGCCATCATCGCTGCAGTCGTCGAGGATTGTTTGGAAAGCTCTGCAGTTTCGTTTCGTAATTAATATGATTATTGATTTGGTGCGACAAGAGAACCAGTGGTAATGATTTGTTTGTGGGCGCTGATTAATGTCAATCAACTGATTAGGTGCAACTCAACTAATTGATTGAAGCTCCTGGGTCCTGTGTCTGTGGCTGTGTCTGTTTTGCAGCTGCCGAACTTTCAAGGAGATGAAATTCATCTGAAGTTGCACTTAAAAACTTGTAAGCTATGTCTCTCCTAATCACTATAATAGTACTTTGGCCCTCTGCAATCAGCATCCTATTTGTATCCATTGCTCTTCAAATTATAGTTTCAGGTTCAAACCCCCTCTGATGCAATAATTTCTGAAATATATCTTACCCCTTTCGGGGCGTGTCAGAATCTGTCACAGACAATGGCATCATGTGGGGGCTAGGGGATCATTTGAATTAATCGCATAATATGTGAACTAATTAAATGTCAACCCCAAAGCGCTGACTTAAAAGCCCCGTCGGACCAACTTTGTTGTCCTCCTTCGAGTATTACAAATGCAGGAGGGAAACACGGAACTTTAGTGGCAGCAGCGCTTACAGCTGGCTACTGGCACTGGTGCAGAGGTAAATGTAAGTAAATCTGCAAATGTCAAAGAGATTAGGCGAGGCATAGGCGTGGGCGTGGGCGTGGGCGTGGCAACGTAACAAGGGCGTTGCGGGTGCAAGAGCCATAGGATAACGGGGAGTAGGTAACTGTGCCGTGCCGAATGCCCGGGCTAATCTTACCAATTTTAAGCGCATTGTCTTCTGCCAGCTTCTGCGGGCTAGTTACGCCTTTTGTCCGTGTTCTTGCTGCCGCTCCCTTACTTGCACTGGTACTGGTACTGGTACTGGTACTGGTACTGGTATGCTGCATCTTTTTCTTCATCTGCTGCGCTGCCCCTGGCGTGGTGTCACGGGTGGCTGTTTTTGGGCGTGTCCGGGGTAAGGATAAAAAACTTGGTGTATGTACGGTACGTGTGAGCAAAAAGCAAAAAGTGCCAGCGGCTTCGTGTCGATGAATGTCTGCGTGTACCTCTGTCTCTGTGCCCCTGTCGTTGCAAAAGTGTGCAGGAGTATGCAGGTGTGTTTGTGAGTATATGTGGTTATGAATGTGTGTGTATGTTTGCATTGCACTTATGCACATGTGTACAAACAGACAAAAGGGGCAAAGAAGGAGGAAAGCTTGCTACAAGGACAGTCGGCAGCAGTGGGCTGGGGCGCGGGGGCGGAGGGCGGAGGGCGGAGCCGTGCAGGAGTTGAGGGATGACGCTGTAATAGCATTCAAAACTCTTACTAATGAGCAGGCAAAGGGAGCGGGATGAAGAGAGAAAGCAATAGAGACAAAGAAAGAGAAGGAGGGGAGGAAAGCCGTTTGAGAGGCTTGTGATGGCGGGTGGCGGAGGTGGCACCTGGGCAGGTGATGTGTTGCCTGCAGCGCGTTGCCAGCAATGCTTGAACCAATTTTACATTGTACGACAGCGACAGTGGCAGGGGCACTGGCAGGGTGGAATGGAGTGGGGCAGGGGTCATGCCCAGCTCTGGCAGCAGCCACGGCAGGCAGCTTCAAACTAATTGTGCAATTATTTTTGCATAAAGTGGCATAAACATGGCTAGAAGAGGCATTATGCGAGTGGCCTGACTTTTGCAACATATGAAGATGTGTTGTTGCCGATGCTGCTGCTACACAGCACTATGCCCTGCCCTCCCCTTCCCTTCCACTCCCCTGCTCTATTCTTCCCTGCTCTGTTCTTGCTGTTGCAACGCTCAAACACCAGAGAGGGGCAGGGGGAGCGGGGCGCGTGCCTAAGTGGCACTCGTAAAATTTGAATGTAATATTCATTATTTTTTGCACATTGTCTGTCGGTCCGCCTGTCCGTCCAACTGTCAGTTAGCTACATTTTTACTTTACTTTGTTGTGGCTGCTGCCAAACCTACGAGCATAGATGGCAGAAAAGAGTCAGACCGGGTCTTTGTTTTAACTACTGTTCAAGGATGATTAAAGTGGCTGTGAAGTTGACTGTATTACGCATACGCCCAATGGGCCCAGTATGCCAAATAAAGATTTCTCTAATTATTATACAAGCAAACTTGAGCCAAGCATTGAAAATGGTTAGTAGACACTTCCATTTGTCAATTAGCTCCATTTAAGACAACAATTTATGCCTACACTGAGAGAAAACTGGCAAAGCAAAAAGAAGCACACCCATATATACATTAAATATATATTCGGTTTTCAAGTTTAAACATATTGAAACTAAATATACAAAACAGTATTAATATGTTATTTTAATACGGCACATTTTGAATCTAAATCTATAATTTATTATAATATCTATATATGTACATACAGTGGGGAGCAAAAGTGAGTACATACTCATAATCACTGACTTTCGCCGCCCATAACATCCAAACGAATAAAGCCAAGCAAACCAAATTTTTTCCCCATATAAATACTTGTATTCTTAACAAATAAACAATAATTACAAGAACGAATAAGAATTTTTCAAAGAATGAAAAATAAAAAAACCAAAAAAACTCGCATGTACTCACTTTTGCACTTTTTATAAAAATTAAAGTAAGTCATAATATTAACATTTTGTGCATAGACCCATATTAGATATTACTTTTTTAATACGGTTTGAAATGCTCTCTATCAAATTCCCAAAAATATCTTTTGGAATACGATTGCATTCCGCATCTACACGTCCTCAGAGATCGCCTAGGTTAGATGGCGCTGATTCGTACTGCCCAAGCCGTCGTTTCACGATTGACCATAGGTTTTCAATCGGGTTAATTTCGGTTCTTTGAGATGACCACTGCATCAACTTAAAATTTTGATTAACCAGCCATTCTCGAAAAATTTTCGCAATTTGCTTCGGATCGCTGTCTTGTTAAAAAGTTATTTAAATTCGGGATAAATACATTTCTCCGGAAAATTAAGAAGTTGGGCTTGCAGAAGTTTTAAGTAGTCCTCTCTGAACAGAATACCGTCAGTTTTTTTTAGAGGACCAACGTGCTACCATGTGAAGCATCTTCAAACTATAATATTTCAATATTTCATATTATTTCATATTATTTGGTTTGCTTGGCTTTATTCGTTTGGATGTTATGGGCGGCGAAAGTCAGTGATTATGAGTATGTACTCACTTTTGCTCCCCACTGTATGTACATATATATGTATATATTATGTACCTATAATAATAAATAAATTGAATATATATTAAAATATATTAAATCTAAATCAACAAATATTTATAAAAGCTTATAATTTATTTAATTAACGACAATGGATGTGATGCCAATGTAATTTGTAACATGGTGAATTGGAAGGATCATCGTCCATACTGCGATCCACTGAACGCTTATCCTTTGCTTGATGATTCGATATATATAATTAATTCTTTATACATAAATAGTATTTTTATATATTCATATAAATATATATTTATACATATATGCATATTATATAGATTGAATATGATATATTGTGCTATACTTATATAGATATACAATTATTCTTATACAAATTTTACACAAAGCATGAAGATGGACATATGTGCAAATGTATCTGAAATATTCCGAAAATCTATGTATATACACTTGGGGATAATAATATATTAATATGAATGAAAATAACTTGGAGTGCTTGTATCACATATTATGATATATACAGGATCTATAAAATGTGGACATATTTATAATATAGAGGTTTTCATTTATATGTATAAATAAATAAGCATTTAAAAACATGAGATATAAATGCAAGAGTTGAGTAGTTGGTATATAAAATTTCCACTCTCGGTGCAAATATAATGGCATTAATATTTATTTCTCAGGGTGTTTCTCTGGGTGCGTAAATCTATCTTAAACTCGGGCACTAAGCAACAAGTAGATGCAATAGGGGGTGCACATAAACCTATATTTTCCGACCCTTATTACACATATTCTATAAGTATCAACAGCAACATGAACGGTGATACTTTTTTGGTTACAAAGTCTTTGGTATTAAAGCGTTTTATTGCCCATTCCGCATTCTTCATTGTCCATTCAATTTGAAAAATAAAATTTCATTATGGAAAATCGGCTGGGATTTGAATAACTTACTGCTATAATCGCACTCAGAATAGTTTCAATATTGCAAAACTGTTAGTCATAGCTTTGGGTGACGTGCCTGGAGTTTAATTAAATTATGCAATTTGTTTAGCGGTGTAATGGTGTACCCTTGTTGCTGGGAGACATCGGAATGCAGAATGTATGTAGAATCCTATCCTATCCAATCAGTTTCCATGGCACATTTCAACCGCAAAGCAAATGTAGTTTCGGTCCTTCGGGTGGGCCTTAATTGAAGTTTAATTTTTGTGAAATTCGTAAGAAAACTGTGCCTGGCAGTGGCAGTGTGTGGTGTGTGTTTGGGCTCGTATTTCTTCTGTCGATGATGACGATGACGACGCTTGCAAAGCCAGCGAAGCGAGCATGCCGGGCCGACCAAACGAACTTGGCCAACTTCTCAAATGGTTTCATAGCATTTTTTCGACAATTAAAATTAAAATTTCAATGAAATGAATGTGGGGCGTGTGCATATATGAGTGTATGTGACTGTAGAATGTGGGGGGAAAACCACAACAGAGAGAAAGCCAAGGGAACAAGCACAGAAACAGGAGCAGTGGGAGTGGGAATGCGAGTGGCAGTGGCAAAGGCAGCGGCTAGCAAAACAAACCGCAGCAACCAAAACCAAACAGAAGCGTTACACAAAGAAAAAGTCGACTTCGTTGTCGACGTCGTCGTCGTAGTCGTCGTCGTCGTCTGGGCAAGAAATTTGCACAAATATGTAAATGAAATTGTACGACTCGACATACACCCGCATATGGCAGCAGCAGCAGAGCAGCAGTAGCAGCAACAGCAAAAACAACGACGACACTCGAGCAACTTGCAACTAGGCGGCAAGGTGCAAATGTGTGCCCAGGACTTGCAACGCCAGCGTCTGCTCAGGTGCACAGGTGAGTGTGTGTCTGTGCGGTTTGCCTTCCCATGTAGTTCGTTGACTTTTGAAGTTCTTCGACACGTGCTAGGGAGAAACGGCAGCAACAGCGGCAGCGGCAGCAATTGCACTTTGCCGTTACATTTATTACATTTGTAATTGTTGTCAGTCGGAGTTGCGTTGCTTGTTTGCATGGGGCAGGCAGGAGCTGGAGCTGCACCAGAAGTGTGGGGAGGGGCAGAATCAAAGCAGGAGCGTTAATTATGTGTCAGATGCAATTTCGGCGTGGCCCACACACGGCAGGACCAGGACGTGTGTAAGCGGAAGTCGTTGCCAATTGAAGGCGCTTCCTGTGCTGTGCTGTGCTGTCGCTGCCTTTGCTGTGGTTTTCCCTCTAGCATGTGCCATTGCACAGTTTACGGCGCTATCGTTTGACTTTCACTTTTGGGAGAGGCTAAACGAGCAGGGCAGGATTCAGCTCTTAGCCGTGGGCTGCTCCTGCTCCGGGGCCAGGCTCATATACATATACAATGTGGCACATGCGAGGAGTTCTGTATTTAAAATGCCTTTGCATATTTCATTAACATTTTAAAAATGCATGAGCTGCTAATTGAAAACGTTTGTCGTGCCTCAGCACACACCGCACCCACACACACTTACACTCGCACAGAGCCCTAGCTAGCGGTGCGTAGAAGAGGGGAAAAAAGGTTAAAAGGTGCCATCGTGGCACTCAAAAGCCGGGCAACATAGTTTAGCACTTTGCTCCTCCATTGCCCAAGAAATCAAAGCTTTCCCCACCACCCACTCTCTCTTCAGCTGGGCTCTCCTAATGTATGCGACCTGCACTCAAAGTTCGCCTATAACCTGGCTAGTCCTTGGGTCCTTGGCTAAGTTCTCCTCAGTATTGTATTGTATGCGAAAATACAGCTAGACCTCGGCACATGTGTAGGTTGTGTTGAGGTCTTCAGGGGTCAAACACACACATACGAGTACACACACACACTGGCGCACCTTCAATCACTTCCGCTGAACGATGAAGTAGCTCTTTTGCACGCTATTATTCTGCTGGATCCCGCCATAGCATAGCCCTGTAGTCGTATGTAATTGGAACGTGTGAGAAATATCAAGCAAAAGCAAAAGCCAAACCAAAGGCAAAGGCGGCCTAGGACTGGTGGTCGGGGCAAGAGTCGCTTAAGCTGTAGCCCTGTTTTGCCGGATGTCCTGTTAGAAGCGTAAATAGGCATAAAACAACGAAAAGAACATTTCTATTACCCTGCTCGAAGTAAGAGTCGGATGGCGTTTGGCATTTGTCTGGCCGCCTGGCCGCCTGTCCGCCTGTCCGGCCGGCTTCAATAGAAGCCGCCTCAAGCCCCAGCCAGCCGTGAAAACTTGTCTAAAGTCTTAGTCCTGCGGCAGCAGGGCGGAAACGCTGCCAAGAGCTGTCTAATGGCTACGCAGCAATCCAAGAGAGCAGCAGCAGCAACAACAATCCAGACAAAGAAGCGATCCTTTTGCATAAGCATTTCAACTCGTTAGAAATGCATATTGCCATGGCGACTCGAGCAGCCAAAACGCCACCAGCGAAGACTCATTATGCCGGTACGACTTTTGTTCTTGAACTGGCTCTGGCTTGCATTCAATGGAAATGGGAAGCGAAATGAGCTGCTTGACACCTGGTTTCGCTTTGGCTTTTGCCTGCCTTCGGCTTTGGGGTTGTCTTCGTGTTGAAGTCTGAACCGCACCGCAAAAGCTTGCTTAGCCAGTCTTAAAGTCCACAATCGAATCGAAGGAACGGCTGCAAGGGGGTAATGGAGATCCTAAGTCACAGACAAAGCAAAAGTAACAATGGCCAAGTGCCAAATACACGTGCACCCTGCACGTACGTGGGCATGCTTTGGCTCCACTGCATAACGCCATCTTCCCATACCCATACCTATACCCATACCCACTCCCATGTTTGGCAGGATAAACTGCTTTTAGTCAACTTTAGTTACTTTGGTCAGCGCCCGCTGCTAATGCAAGACTCGCAGCGTCTATGAAGTTTTTGCTGCTGGGTTTTTTCCACTCACTCCATCCTAGAGCGCCGTACCCGGAGCAAAACTCGGTTCTGATCCGGCTCCTGGTCCACCTTTTACAGCTTTAGTTTTGTGCTTTTCGCTGTGTTTTGTTTGTCCCGTGTGTTTTGTCATGCCTCTTATGTCCTGCTCCGAAATGTGCAAACAACTTTGGGCGCTCAGCCAAGTGCAAGGTGTACACTGCACAGAGCACACGGCACACGGACACGGAGCAGCAGCATCACGTTCCATGGCCAAGACCTGCTACTGGTACTCCACCAGTCCAGTCCATGGCATTGTTGGCCCACTGACCAGCGTCCACTGTTAATCCGAGATGTTTGTTTACCTTGGCGCCGAGTCCGGACAACGGCACGGGCTATGGCTATGGCTACGGCTACGGCTACGGCTACGGCTACGGCTACGGTTACGGCAACGGCAACGGCGCCTCATTTATCTTGTGAACGCAATAACAACGACTTAGCCAAAGATTTTGTGCAGCCAGTGTGCAAATCCATTAAATGCGTTTACTTCATATACCAGCAGCAGCGCAGAGTTGGGTATAATAAGTTTGTCATAGAGTTTGCCTTTGCCTTTGCCTTCGCTTAGCATAGCTGCAGATAAATCACAGATTGCTGCTGGGTTTGTTTGGCTGTGGGAAAAAATCTCTTCTATGGCATAGCATATGTGGATCGGCTATGAAAGTATCCGAGAGGATTCTTCTCAGAGGAGCACACAGTAATCAAAGATAATTTCTCAATAGGGAATACTCGCTACTTTTGACATAAAATCGCCAATTAATGGATTGATCTGGGGGATTTTTATTCTCATTTTATTTACACAATCAATAACTAAAAGGAATGGGAGAGACACTCCGATGGAGGTCTGGGAAAATGGGTTTTCAAATTTAATTGTAAAGCCGATAGCCGTTGCCATTGCCATTGCAATTTTTGAATTTGATATCGGTTGATTCGCTTTAATTCGCATTTAAATTAATTAAAATCACTTGCGACCAGAGCGTAGCAACAACAGCAACAACTGCTTAACAACGGAAAACCCCAAATTAACTTTGCAACGCTACAGATTCGAAAAAAGCCGCAGATGGGTCTGTCCAAAGGGAGCGTTGAATGGGGCCGCAGCAGGTGGCAATCGACGGATACAAAGGGTGCGACCGCGAAGTGTAGCAGCCAACAAAAAGGGATGGCGCGGGTAGAGAGGGCGGCGAGGGTGGACATCGGCATGGTGCAGACGCTGTCGCAGGCCCCCGTCCCCGTCCCCGTCCCAGACCAGGACCCCGGCCAGGGGCTGCGTTGCCGTTGCCAGTTCGTGTTGCATTTTATTTTAATAAAGACTTTTAATTGAATTTTCAATTGTTGCGCCTGTGATGGCACAAGTGCGGAGGCTGTCGTTGTTTCGGTGCTGTGTTCGCTGCAGTTGTTGTTTGCTCTTGTAATTGTTGTAATTATTGTTATCATCATTACAATGTTATGTTGTATCGGCCACGGCTGTTCTTGTTGTTCCTGCCATTCTGCCATTCCTCTTTTTTTTGCTGCGCTGCACCTTCCATAACGTGTAGCGCAAAAAGGGCAAGTGTGTGGTTAAACAATTACAGGAGCTCAATGGGGAACGGGGGATGTGGGTGTGGAAGTGGAAGTGGAAGCGATAAGCGTTGCCCGGGCTGCACTGATCACTCGATATGTCCATCACGAATGGCGTTCGCCATTTCCGTTTCCGCCCCCGCTATTGCTGCAGTCCCTGCTTAGCATGGAAATGCCATAAAAATTAATAATAGGTATTCTGTTCGCATTTTTCATATTTCGATTTCGCCATTTTAAATCAATAAACGTGGCAACAATTAAAATATTCTGCCTGTTTCCGTTCAACCAACGACAAAGTTGGTGGACAACACTTTTGGCATGGAATTGCAGGGTATGCCAGACCAGGGGGGGGAGTATGTCACATCAATCGGATATTAATCAGCGTTTTTTCAAAACGTTATTCCTTTCTGCCATTTCGAGCTGCGATCCTTTTTGGTAGAATTTTCACGATCCGTAGGTATCACAAATTCGTATCGCGCATCCTATTTGCCTTATCTTGTGTAATTGCGGAATTTCAATAATTTATTTATTATGTGTAACAAAAAGAGGGGCAGAGGCAAGTTATTAATTTTTAATTTTCTCTTCAATGTCGCTTTTGTGACTGGCCGTTCATTGTTTGATGTTCTTTTTTCCGTTGCATTTCTGTGCGCATTGTGGCTCTTAAGGGCTCTGCCAACCGCACTCACAGCCTTCAAGCTCACACTCTGGGCCGCAGACCGACACCGACCTCTCACCCGTCCGTCGCTCGATCCGGAGTCCGGACGAGTTGAAAATATTAAGTGTATAAAATTCAATTGTTGTTGGTAATGCATTTGAACGGTCATTTATTGGCCTGCATTGTGTGGGCAACGAATTTTGTTTTACAACGATTTCAATTAGTTTGCGATGCAGTTTATTGGCTATTGTTTCCACGCTAAGTACCTTCATGCCTACGCCTACCCACAGTACTCACTCGGCTGGTCAGACCGCATAGCCATTGCCTCTAGACGCTCTTTTGTTGGAATTCCAATTTGCAATAATAAACAAATAGAAATATTTACACACATGGTTTGCACTAAGTGCGTTGGTAAGTGCCACATATACATACAGACATACATACATATATACATAAATGACCAATATATTTAATGAGCATGGGGTTTTTTTTCTGTATCTCTTTAATTTCTTGAAATTGTATACGTCTAGAACTTAACTATTGGATATTTAATTAATATACAATGATCTAATATAAGCTAATTTATGCTAGACGAGCTGATTTGTGGGGAACAGCAGGAAGTTCCGGGTCCCTGCGGGACTATGGAATCCATGCACTATGGCTCCTCCTAGCTTCTCTGGTTTCTTCGACTCTCGCATCTACGAAGTTCGTTCATGACGGCGGCGGCAAAATTACACCATGCCGACCATACCGTGGAGTCATCTAAGATCGCTATGATCAGGTTGTTCGGCGTAAGCTGCCCGCCGGCGGCTCGACACAACTCCCTCCTAATGTGCTCGAAGAGTCCACAATTGAAGATGATGTGCTCTGCGTCTTCAGGGGCACCACCACACCACGTGCAGTTCGGCGAACTTTCATGCCCAAACCTCCAAAGATATTGGCTGAAGCAGCCGTGACCACTAAGGAGCTGTGGGCTGTGGAAGTTGACCGTTCCATGCCGCCTGCTGATCCAGGCTCGAATATCTGGGATTAGACGATGTGTCCACCGGCCGTTTCCCGAGACATCCAAGCAGCTTTGCCATACCCTGATGCTGTCTTCCCGGGCCTACTTACGCGCTGATCTCCTCTCCGCGCCGGCCTGGGTGGCTTCGGCAACCGCCCTCTCCTCGAGCACCAGTAGGTCAATTGGTAGGACTCCTGCGATGTCCTGAAGCCGCAGCAAATTCGCAACGCACAGAGACGGTGGATGGCTTTTACGCCCCTAGCGTAGCTGGCGACTTTGATGTCCTCCGCCCATATGGCTGCTGCGACGACGCTGGTCAGCAAGACCCTCCTCTCCTGCTTCGGTCCGCGAGTGTTCAGCAGCATTCGGAACAACGCCCGACTCGTGTTTGCTGCTTTCTCCTGTACATAGTGGAGGTGCTCCCGGAAACAGAGCCTGGTGTCGATCATCACGTGCTTGTGCATGGGGTATGTCGAGCTAGATGCTCATTTTGATTAGAGTTCCACATATTTCTCCATAATACAAAATTTCCTTACTTTCTCCTGCCTGACTTGCGCTGAAAAGGTTGTACAATTAATCTCAATATTTTTCATGAAATGCGAATGCAGGCAGAGAGCAACTTCAGTGCATTCGAGGTCCGCATTTAATTCAAATTTTAAGTACACATAAAGCGAATTTGTTGCATACGAATTAATTGTGTGCAATGGAAATGTCTTCCTGTGATGTGTAATGCAATTTTAAATTGAGTTTCAATGACTGCCAGGGTGGCCCTTATAGGTCTCAACTGGAGCTGCCACTGTGGTTGGTGCTACCGTCGTAAATTGTTCAAATTAGTGCACCACACATTTGCATCTGCTGCACAAATGAGATAAATCTGAAGTTGCTGCCACCGACTGTGCCACCCACCCACTGCGCAGTGCATGGGAAGCCGTAATTACCTTGCCAAAGTGTACGAGGCAACTTTGCTCATTTCCGGAAGGCTCTCTCTCTCTCTCCTGCCCAGACGGGCACCGAGGGGAAGGCGAAAATTAAAAAACATGAAGTGAAAAAAGCTCTGCGTCTACCGTTTGTCCGTTTTTTTATCGTCCCGTTCGTACCATAAACGAAACAAACTCGAAATAAACTCGAAAACCACAAGCCATGAGGCTGACCCAAGGGCGTCGCACTATAAGAATCTGGTTGGGGGCGCCCACCAGTCTGAGCCAGAACTGAGGGTAAATCGAATTCTCCAGAACCTTCAACAGTTGCACAGTTGCACCCAAAGCTGAAGCAGCTGCACAGCTAGAGGCATGGAGGGACAGAGACGGGACGGCATTAATTAAAATTTGAATGCAACCTCAAAGGAAAAGCGCAAATCTAACAAATTTTTCATAGGCTAATAAACTTGAATGCCATGCCACTCTGAGCTGTGCCAGAAAAGAGCAATCCCGGCCTGACACCTGCCATCTGCCACCTGGAAACTGAAATTGGAAGCTGGAGCCAGACGCACGCAGCGGATGGTAAATAGGAAGGGGGAAGGGGTTCTAGAAGCGTACAGCTACAAGTACCGGCCAGCAGTGTTTTTCGCATTTCGTATTTCGTATTTTTATTTATTTCGTTTTTATTTTGCCGCACTGTCACCCAATTATGTCACACAGAACAGTGGTACAGTGTACAGTGTACAACAAATTAATGCCTCGTTGCGTTGATTGCGCCGAGTGCGGCTGCCGTTGACGTCGCTGTCGCTGTCGTCGTCGACGTTGAGAGTGCGCGCGAAAGTATGCAACGCGAAGTGAAATCACTAAAAACATTTCCAGGCGGAAACTGATTCCGAATCTGAGGTTCACTCAGGCCGAGACTGTGGCTGCCTGATGCCTACCGAACGACTGCCAGACCGACTGTCTGCCTCTGCCTCTGTCTCTGTCTTTGTTGTGTATCTGTGTTGATGTATGCCTGTCTGGGACTGTGTGCGACCGACTGGCAGTGTGTGTGTGTGCGTTGATGTGATTGCGTGACAATTTCAAACCGATTTAACCGCCAATTTAAAATGAAGTCAATACACAAGAGATCGAAAAGGAGACTCCAATGAGTGTAAAAGCGGCAATAACGAGACGACTACAGACCCATTCATTACTTAGCACTCGAAAGCGGATATTTGTAAAATAATCACCATTTTAGAACAAAATTAAAAAACTATTATTACTAATAGATGAGGCAACGAAGCGACGTTTAGTTTTACGAAAAGTCAGCCTTTAAAATTCAAGCATACTCTCTGGAGGGTAGAAAATATACTCCCCGTAATATAGTGTAATATAGGTAACAGATCAACGGGCCATCAGCGGGCGACATTGACGTCGCATGCAACATCGTTGTTTTCGGATTTCCAGGTTTTAAGCGTATTCGAGAGGCAACTGTCTGCTCCGGTCGGTTCTGGTCTGGTCTGGACTAGCTTCTGGCCACGGGCAACATTGCGTATGTGTATGCTATTGGCAACTGAAAATTGCATTGTAAAATGCCCGATTTTTTGTTGGCTTGCCTGTTGGTTTGCTGGGCTTTCCTTCATTCTTTTTCCCGATTTTCATTCATTTTTTGCTTTTTGCTTTACTGCACTGAGCTTGTGTCAGACAAACGATTTAAATGAAATAAACTACAATGAATCACTCAATCGGCTTAAATAAAAATGTTGCGCTTGTAATGAGATATGCTGGATAGCGTCGGGCAGCGACAGAGTTAAGTGACTGCTGAACAAGTGTAACGAGATGGGGCCAAGTGGGATTCATGTTGTAGGGTCAATCAGAAAGGAGCCTGGCCCTAAATGCAAAGTGCTTTCTATCCCACAAAATCACACTCTATAAACGTTTGCTAATTCCAGAGGAGAACTCTTTAACTGTAATCCCTAGGATCTGCTTTCCTACCTGTGCCCATGTCCTTGTTATACGTAACCAAACGGAGCTCGATATTGCCTGGTAAAAGCGGCCTAAATAGATTTGCCAGCACATTGAACCATAAACCAATTGACAAGGCAATCATTTGATACAAAACTCAAATGTTTGAATCAAAGGGAGGTCCATCTGCCTCTCTCTTTCTATATCTCTCTCTGTCTCTCTCCCTTCTTCTTTGTCCGTCTTCATGTAGTTTTGGCTTAGTGGCAATCAGTAGTGCATGTAAATTCCATGACAATGCAGGGGCACTGAGCGTGAGGGACAGAGGGATAGGGCATTCAAGAGCATTACTCGCTTCAGAAGGGAGTCAGGAGGGTCAGACAGACCCCTAGCGACACACACATACACGCACACACACACGCACACACACACGCACACAAACACACACACACCTGAGAACCCCTGAGTTGTCAACAAACCGTGAAATTATCAACACAAATTGGACGATGATGTCCAAAACGAGGAGCAGGTTCGTTTTACTTGTTCTCTTCTCATATCCTTCTTTCCTCACTTTAACGCATATGTAAAGCTCCTTCACCTCCGAAAACCTTTTAATACAAATTGAAAATACTTGAAGCAGTGGAGGAGAAGAGCCACTACGGGGATGGTGGGTGACTCTAACCGGACGGACGCACAAAAAGGCCAAACATCCAAGATGCCGAGCAGAGCAGCACTTGTGATAAGTAGATGGCAGGCAGGTAGCTCTGACTCTGGTAGCTGCCATATGAATACACAGATGAGTGGCCAAATGAGTGCGCTACACGATTGTCTGGTTGAATGGAGAAGTAGATTGTACGCTGGAGCTGAAGCTGGAAGCTGAAGCTTGATAAGCCAATCACATTACCAAGGCGACGGAAAGATCTCGCTTAGCATTGGTTTAGTCTTAACCCATTGAGAGCCACCAGCAACCAGTGCCACTGTACCACCCATGTACCGCCCTAGTCAGCGGCCATGCTATGCATAAATGTCAGTCGAAAAAATTTGCATGAGATTTACTGCGACTGCAGCTATTTATCTTGCTGGCCGGGGCATTTTCAAGTGCAGCAAAATCTAGAGCAGGAAGATACGGAGACCGAAAAAGAGATAGAGAGACATGGCATGGCAGGACAGCAAGCGGAAATGCGCTTTATGCAGCATTTAAATGCCCGCGTTTCCGGTGAGGGCTGGGCCCTGGCTCCGACTCCGACTCCGACTCCAACTCCAACTCCGACTTGTGGCTGCGCCGACCTTCACTTGCCGCCTCAATTAGTTCATTAAGTTAAACGTTTGCATTTCACCTAATTTCGTCTGGTCGAGACGTTTCTAGGTGGCTTGGAGCTGGAGTCGGGTGCCAGCCACATCCGTTGCAGCCGTGCGCCAACACGCAAAGCCAGGGCTCGTAGTTGCCCAGTCATTCAGTGCAACGAATAGTCAAACTGGGGAGCAGGATTCGGAGCCGTAGCAGGAGTCGAATGCAGAGGCGAAACACAACGAAACGGAATTTATTTCTCAATTCCCACTTCAATTTTGTAAATTGAATGAAAAAGCGCTTAAAAATATACAAAAGCAGACCCTGCCCCAGTCCCATTCCCAGTCCCAGTCCCAGCCACGACTCAGACGCGACCCGACTCAGACCAAGCATAACCCAAATAGTGGAACAAAAGCACAAGGTAGCAGGACGGGGCAAGGACAGCCGGCAAAAAAGGCAAACGAACGACGAGCAAAGCGAAAGGAAATCTTACAAATAAAACGGAAGTTAATTTACTACGTAAACCGAAAAGCATGGCGCAGCCACATCCGGGAGGAGAGGCGGAGGAGGCATGCGGCATGGCAATACTGAAATGCTACACTGTAAGGAATCCCTCCAGAAGCGCCGCAGTTCCAGCTGCGAGGCGGCAGCGTCGCTTGTGGCTGCCCATTTAATTGGCCGACTTTTTGCAGCACTGCACTGCACTGCACGGCCACCGAAGCGACCGAAGCGACAGTGTGCCGCTTGAGGTGGCCAAATATTTGCTCATGCAACAGACGCGAGGCGAAGACGAAGGGCCTGCCTGGACAGGTGCAGCTCGCACTTAAAACCGCTTATTACGTTAACAATTGCAAATATCGGCGCGGATTGCGCTCGGCAACGGCAACGGCAACGGCAGCGAGTAGTGGAAGTAGTGGGAGCCGCAGCAGCAGCAGCAGCGCCAGGGGCAGAGGCAGAGGCAGACAGGATTACTTTGCATAATTTTAGGGGCATACAAATAACAGCCATGGGATTCACATTCAATCCCACATCCACACCAACACCCACAAACACATAGACAGAGTCTCTGGCATGCCAATGAAAGCATTTCGCTTCCTAGCGAAAACGGAAGGAAATTTCACTAGCTGACTGCAGCAGCCACATCCACAGCCGCAGCCGCAGCCGCCTATGGATTGCTGGAGTGTGTGCGGGTGTGCGGGTGTTGGGGTGTGCGGCACGGGGCCTTGCAAAGCCACATTAGAGAGAAATGTAGGTGGTAGAGGCAGGGCAACAAAAGTATTTGTTATGCGGTAAAAATGCATAAAAATCCTGAGACCGGCATTTATTTAAATTTATGCCGTTATAACGTAATTTTGCATTACCCCAAAATGATGGCAAACCCCAGACCCCAGACCCCAGACCCAAGTCAGCGCTTCGCAGGCATTTTATTGTTGCACTTACCGTGGAATGGGGCATGTGGGTGTATGCCACAGTTTGTTCTGGCATTTTTATACAAATTTTTACACATTTTGCGGCCGCCGTTGCGCTGCGCTGCGCCGTGCAGTCGTCGACAAAGCCCAAAGCCAGAAAGTTTCGCTTCCGCCTTTTATTTTGGATAAATAAGTATCTGGCAATTGTTATTTGAATAAACTATACTTTCGAATCTTTTATCCTTTATCCTCTATACATACACACATTTAAATATTCATTTGCTGCTATTTTTTTTATCATTTCAATTGTTTATCTGTGCCGACGTTGTTTTTTTCGGTTCGGATTGCTATTGCAGCTCTGGCTTTGGAATAATACGAAAGTTATTCATTTGTTATGCATATGAAGTAGCCCCGAAAATGTGTTGCGGTTTATTGCTGCAGCTTTTGTGGCTCTAGCCACTGCCGCTGTGGCGCGTTGGCGACAACAAAAGAATAGTTAGAAATGGCATTGGTGTGGTGAAGCCAGCCAGAATGCTTGGCAAAATTAGTGGTTTCCGTTGCGGGAACCCTCCGAATGCAATGCCAAATTAATGTGTATATGTATTATTTGAGCTTTAAAATTAGTCCTCCAAACCTCTTAGATCCTTCCAGACTCAATGGGCGATGCCTTTCATCGATCAACATCGTTTACTCGTACCAATGCAAATGTGGTAGAGCAAAGGCCAGCATCCATTTGTCACTTCCAATTAGCCCAAGTCCAAGTCAAAGTAAGGTGAACACTGCGCTGGCTTCTAATCTTTCGACATCTGTGTAGTTCGTACACCAGATGGGGGCTGGAGTCGGAGAAGTTATTGGATTGGGGGGCAGTGCCCAGACTCATTCAATCAATTGAAACACTGACACTGCTTTCTGTGTTTTGAATACAAATAAGGCAAAGTGATGGCCACCCCGCAACATGCAGCTGCCACGCCTCCGCCTCCAATCAAGCAGTCAGTGCTAGCCATTGCTACTGCCAGTGCCACTGCCACTGCCACTGCCAATGACTTGGATGTTTGCAGCCGATGAAAATGGGAGTTAATTTAAATCCAAAGTAATTAATTAGACACTTGGTTGGCAAATCAAGTAATCCAATCTATACGCCAGACAGTTGTCGCTCTCCCAGTCCCAGTCCCAGTTCCAGTTGCTGTCTCCATTTGTGTTTCTCCTTCTGTTTCTGTTTCTGCTTTTGTCCCAGGCTTGGGCTAATCAAACGCACAATGGAAACCCTCAGAGGCAGAGGCAGAGCGGACCAGCAAAGTGACCAATATCCATATATCAATGGCATAGCTCATGCTGCCGTGTGTGCTTATCCACTCAATGCCCAGACAATGGCAATTTCAATGATTTTGTTTAGCCCAGTGATTCGGAGAATTGAGTTCGACTGCTGCCTTATATACATACGAGTATGTGCTCGTACTAGTCCGTACACATATTATCCATATGCTACGTGCCACAAGCAAATTAAGGATACACACACTCGCACGCACACACTGTTCGAGTCGAATACCTCTCAATGAATTTATGCCAATTTGCAATGGTTAATGAAACGCTTTGTGCGCCGTGTCGATTGCATTGCGGTGCCTCACCTTTCCTTGAACTAACCAACTAATCCCGCAACAATAGTGACCGAATCCATCCAGCTAGTTTCTGCTGCACTTTAATCTTCCCCCGTTCGTTTGTCAATTTCACTTTTCCCGTTTTCTTTGACATTCGAGTTACATTTTGGCCAAGTTTCATCAATTCGTGTGCAGAACTGGCTGAGGTCCCTAAGGGCTTGGCTCTATCTCTGTCCCAGCACTCGTCCAGCTACTGGTTCTGTTCATTTCAATTTTGTAATTGAGATTAGCTCTTTGGGAATAATGGAGATCAGATCATTTAATTAACTTTGTTTTCGAGCACGTCGAGTCCTCCTCGCTGGTGCTGCCACAGTTGCCGCTTCCGATGTCAAGTGCCTGCCGCCTGCCGCCTGCCGCCTGCCCCCTGCTCCCTGCCCTGTCTGTGCGGGCGTTTTATGTATCCTCCTACTTGTACGACTATCTGTATCTGTGCTTTGGTATGCGTCGTAATACTTACTGATTGAACTAACCAACTCTCAAACGCAATAATTTTACGATTGCCAGCCAACGTTAGTTGGTTTGCCGAGTGCCGTCAGTTGTCTGTTAATTTGCTGACCAACAATGCCATTTGTTAATTTCTGCTTGGAATCTTCTGCTCAATTTGGCCACCAGATGGGAGGATGCATTGAACATCGGCCCACTAACTGGGTGCATGTGTCTCGATTTCATTTCCGAAATTGAATTGCCAAAAGTGTTGCATCCGTACTCCCCAATCTCCTATCTCTCTGCTTTCAGTTCTCCATTCCCCATTCCCCATTCCCAATTATAATTATGCCAGTCTCAGTTGGACTGGATCTCTCGAGTTGCTTTCTGGTTGCTGCTCGATGCGTTTTTGGGTCTATGCATTTCATTTACACTGACTAGGGAAATGCTCAGTTTCAGCTTTCCTCTGCCTCTGCTTTTGCCGCTGCCTCTTAGTCTCAGTCTCAGTCCCATTCTGACTCAGACTCTGACTCTGGGTCTATCTTCGTCATCGTCTGATGCTTCTGTTGCTGTTGCTGCTTTTATTTTCACTTTTCTTTCTCGCATGGCTTAGAATGAGCCAAATTGCATTCAGCTGTTTGTTTTTATGCGCTGTCACGAGAATTCCAAACTACTTTTGAATAATTTCATTTATTTATGTTCCCCATTGCTCGTCGCTAAAGTTTCGCTGCAGTTGATGCTGTCCTGTCTGTAGTTCTCCCTCGTCTTTTTTCAGTCAGTCTGTTAGTCGCTTATTTATTTAGTTTTTCTTTCTTCTCTCTAAACTGCTAAAAAGGCGCAAAACTTGTCGCTCTGTGTCAAAAGTTCTGCATTGGACTGAAAGGGGTCTCGACTCGTCGCACTGCTTTGCCTTACTCCTTGCCAATTGGTGCCATCATTGCGTACTCCAAGCGTAGATAACGCATCTTAACTCTTATTTTAATTAAATTTTAATTAAAGCGGTGCTTAATAAGTCTTGCAAATGTAAGTGACACCTATCTATATTTTAGCACTTCCCCAGCAAAAAGGTGATCCATTTCAATATATCTGTGGATGCAAGAGTTTCATTGGAGTCTTTGGTGCCCATCTGCTGAATGCTTTTGGCAGGTGATACTCGAACAGCACCTAACGTTTCACAGTCAAGTGAGTTTGGCAGCTTTCCTGCAATGCAATTAAGCATACGCTGCGTGCACCCCCTCTGGCAGGGCAGGGCAAGAAAGGGGCGTGTTCCCGTAACTGGCATGTGCAGCTAATTAGACCTAAAACGCCATTTTGTTGTCGAAACCTGACTGGCCTGGCGTGTATTCTACATCCGTGGCCTGTGCCAGATATTTGACAGCTAGCCAATTGGTTGCTCCCAAATGTCATGGCTCATTAAATATCACCGAGCTAACAGTTTATTAATACTCAATTCACACTCTTGCTGGTAGTACTATATTGGGTACATAAAGGGTTGAAAGGGGCTTAAAACAGCCACCTATAAATTATAGCTTTCCTTTCTAGCAGTGTATTGTAGTTACATATATCGATGTGATTTAAACCATTTAAACCATTTTCAGCTGTTGCAAATTTTCTGCCAAGAAACAAAGATGGTATGTGCTTTTTGTAACTCTAAAACTTCCGTCATTTTCTTGCCCAGCATTGGGCGGATTTTGGCAGTGTGACCCCACAAAAGCTGCATGCTTTTAGGCTGTTCTTTTGTGGAGCCACCAGGGATGCAATGCGAACGAACTTGTCACTGAAGCCGAAGCTGGAACTTTTTGAATGCATTCTTGGCGTTAACTTCTTGGTGCGAAAAGTTGGCGCAAAATACTTGGCTCAAATATTGTTTTCGCACGCTTTTGTTGCGCTAAGCAGGCACCCCATAAGAAGACATAGTACTCGTGTACCCGTACCCTCCAGCCCGGACCAAGCAGGCAACGTAAATTGTATCATTGTGTACTGTCTTTTTAAGAGTTTTTATTTTGTTATATTCTATTTTTGTTTTTTGTTTGGATGCGTTCCTTTATTTCGGTTCGCTTCGCATTTTGTTTGGTTTGTTTTGGGTTTGGCTGGGTTTCTGTTTTGTTTGGGTTTCCTTCTGCACATTTTTGCCATGTATTGGCATTTTCAGCGCTTATTTGTATCGTTTTCGTTCACATTGTTGTTACTTTTGTTATGGCTGTTGCTGTTGCTGTTGCTTCTGCTGCTGCTGCTGCTGCTGTGCTCCTTCTATTGTTGCTCCTGCCCCTGCTCCTGGTGTTGGCTATTGTTGTTGTTGTTGCGGTTGCTGTTTTCAATTTTGTTGCAAGCGCAACGCATTTTTGTTGTTTTCCTCCCGTCTCAGATTGTTGCTGCTGCAGTTTTTTGGCAATTTCCTTAAAACGCAAAAGTTGAAAAGTTGCATGATGTACGCATAGGTACACACATACATACATCTATAAGCTTTATTTTCTTATTTCTCCGTATGCCCTTATTGGTATTTGTGAGCGAGCTTTGTTCGGTACTTCTCTTTGGGCAGACTATTCACTTTCCACTATTGAAATCGGTTTGGCAATGGTATTTTGGCATTTTGTAGATACTTTTGAAAACTATGCAAATCATTCATTAGGCTCTCCCACAGCCACAATTGATTGCCAAAGTAGAGCCGTTAGTGGCGCCGCTTGGGCGGATTGATAATTCCCTAAGGCGGTAAGGCACTGAATAGAGGAAGAAGATGGACGTTCAGGCAGACTCAACTTACATAGGCCCTCTTCATAACCGAGTCCTTGCTGGCATCGTATGGATGCTGTTTCGATGGAATCTCCACCACAGTCGGCACCGCCACCACATGGGCATCGACTGTGGGGCGTATCATTTCCGCATACACCTGATTGATCAAAATAATGCCTATGTCGGGGCGCTCTAAGAATTTCTTAAAGCAGGCATTAATCTGGGCAGCAGTGGTATCTGCTTGAGGATAGGAATAGGTTTGTTTAGGTTTGATAGACAGTCTATGATTGCTTGGATTTACCCTTCTCCACAACGAAAAAATTCCGTTCACGATCCTCACTGACTTCTCCAATGCCACCAAGCAAAAAGCCTACACAAGTGTCCTTTGGAAAAAATGGTTAGTTGAATTTATTGGAAAATGGTATTACTCTTACCTCATCGCCAATAACGCCAATGAGCTTACCGAATGTTTCCGAATTTATCGACATATTCAGGCTCAATTCTAGCACGAAAATAAAATTTTACAATGACAATGAAAGATAATGATGGGATAGCCAACGCCTCCTATATGGAAACTAAAACTCTCTGAGTCGATTTTTCCATACATTCTGTATTTAAATCAGACTTTTCCCGGCCAACTATTCTGGCGCATACATGAATAAAACATATCTGATGACGAAATAATTGTTTGAGTGAAAAGAATTTAGAGAATTGAGATCTGCGAACAAGTGGCAGGCAGAAACTGGCCAGCACGCAGGATGCAGCGGAGCACTTTGGGGCAATGCGAACTGCACTTGACAGCTACGCCGCATTTGATGGCAGAACACTGGCTGCACTTCGCTGGCGCTGGCGCTGCCACTGCCACATTCTGTTGCCCCTGCTGCTGCTGTTTGTTGTTTTGTCAAGCGTAAAACAAGTTTTATAATTGTTTGAAATGTTTGCTTTGTTGCTCTTGCCTCTGCCGCTACCGCTGTCCACTGCAATGCAATTTTATAACGAATTTTTGTCAGTTGCTGCTCAAAACTTAATCGAAAACAATGGCAGCACCAACAACAAAATTGAGTGTCCAAACAGTTTTTCCCCACCTCATAAACCTCCTCAAAACACCACCCACTTCTTGTGTAGTTTATGTAATGCGCTGCGCCAGAAAGTTTATGCTGCGACAGTTCCTAATTGGATTAGATAACTGCCCAAAAGGGCTTAGCCCACACCCACAGTCTTGACGTATTCGACGCATTGATCACCTTTGCTCCTATTGTCTTTTGTCTGTTTCCACTCTTTCGAAGTGAATCGCTCCAAATCCGAGGCCCAAGCCCGTGCTCAAGCCGGTTTTGTGCACCACAATTGCTTTCCATTTCTCTATTTTGGCTGTTTTGCTGCTAACTCATTTGCGTTACGTAGTTGCATGGCAACAGAGTGGCAGAGGGCCGGAAAGCAGTCCCTAAATGTTGCTAATTGTTGTACAAACTTTCGACACAACCAGCGCCAGGCTGGCTGCTGCCACTTGAACCCAACAACTCTTCAGTTAAAATTTTTTCAAATCAGCTCTAATTGTTTAAAGCTTACATATCAATAACCAATTTGAAGCCGTAGCTGTTGCTTTTGCTGCTGCTTTGGCTGTCGTGTGGCATAACTAATTATGATTAATGCTTCAAAGCCAGCCCCTGACATTTGCTATTAATTGACAGTTGGAGCAGCAGCAGCAGCAGCACATAGAGACCGACACAGATACAGACACATTTATGAAGTTGCACTCCCCGAGGTGCATTGAACTTTTGTGTCTGAGGGGAAAAACTGTCATTGCAACAACGTCAGGGCACACACGTAAATTGCAACCACACTGAGCCCATCCCAACTCAATCCAAATCCGATACCAAGCCCAGTGCTATCCAAGCCATCGATGTTTTGGCCCGCTGACCTTTTTCCACACATTGCTATGGCTAATGCCGATGCCGGAGCCAGCTAGAGTTGGTATGCCAGCCTCAAAGCGACGACCACAACCGGCATTTCATGCTACCGGTTTTAGTTTATTGACTACACTACTGGGCAACATCAGCAACAGAAACATCAGCAACGGCAACGGGAAACGGGGAACGGGGAACGGGAATGCCAACAATGTTTCGATTGACTTTTGCTGGCTGAAGCTTCTTAAATATGGCCATGGTGACATTTAATATGCTGTTGGCAGAAAATTTTCACTTATGCCCGGCACGTTCTGCCTATTTTCCCGCTTTGGGTCACAGGCCCTCCAAATAGTTGAACATTTTAATTTGGATTTTAAGCGTGGAGTTCTTTGCTCCCTTGGAGGGGTTCTAAGTTTCTCTTTTTGCCCAGATTGTGTGACATGCATGTGTTAATGTGTGTTTTCACAGAATTAGGTTGGATTTTAAAATAGGGTTTTTTCTCCGAATATTCTTGGAAATTCGGAAAGTAATTGACTGAAAATCGGATGAATCATAGCCCCCAGTCCCTGAGGCCTATCAATGCTGTGAAGATGTCGGCAACATTCTACCAAATCAGGTTACTCGTTCATGCATTCATAAGTCATTCGCTCACCAGCTGTCAGTCGCTTCAGCTGGCTGTCCCTTCATTCCGATTGTGTGTTTGTCAGCCCAGTTATTCTGTTTTTCGAATATCAGATATCTCATATTCTTTCCTTCCTCACGATTTACTCTTTGGTTGGCCCTTCTTGGGTTGCTTGGCTTTGTTCGGCGTACGCCTTTCGCCCTTCCATTTTGCCTGACTGCTGCTCTGCTGAACTTTTGAAGGCATTTCAAAAGCCTGGTTAAGTGCAAGCACGCCTCTTATTTATATAGTGCTTAAAATACCATAACATTTGCGGGATTATATAATCGAAGCTGCTATCGCCGCCATCCATAGACCTGTCGCTGCTCCGTATGCACATCACGCAAATCAAGGCACAAGCAAAAAAAAAAAAACACAAATTCGCAATACGCTTTCTTCTTCTACATATTGGAGTGAAATGAAATGAACCTTTCAGTGCTCTGCTTGCTGCTTGTGATGTTTTGTGCTGCCACAGCTACTGCCACTGCCACTGCTGCTGCCGCCGCTGCTGCTGTGGTTGATTATTCAACAATTTTTATTGAAAGGTAAACAGGCGTACAACAACAACAGGTACAACATCAGCAACAGCGGCAACAAGAGCAAAAATCACAAGGAAAGCAATGTGCAAAATGTCAAATGCAGGCAGCAAACAGAGAGGAGTACGTCCGTATATGCGACACGGGTAGTACGACTACATGACATCGACATTAACGTCACGGCGACAACATCCACCGATATCTCACTGCCATTCACTTGCCAGCGGAGCATATACTCGTACTCGTATGTACATATGCACTCTCTTTTTTGGTGGCTCACAATCAATCGAATTGTAAAACAAAATTAGCATAATGACAATATAATAAACAAAGGCAAAGGCAGCGTCAGCCACAAATGATCGGAAGGCAGCAGCAGCAGGCCATTCAGCCCATGCAACATTCGACAGGATGGTAGGAACGGCAGGAAGAGCTGACGGCCCCAGGGGATACAAATTCAATGCCTAATTGGTAAAAGTTCTGGCCATGGGCGGTGCTGTGCTGACCATTGCAGACCGCATATCAGAGTGCATATTCGCTGTGTATGTGAGTGGCTGGGTGTGCGGGTGTGCGGGTGTTAACTGTTAATGTGCAGTTGGTTATTATGCAGGGCCCTAAGCCAAAAATCGTGCCAATGCATTGAACGCCACTTTTGTGGGTTGATAACCTCTGGTCTGCGCCCGGCCAATCTCCTCTCTCCTCTCTTCAGCCCCCCTCTCGCGCATTTGTCGATTCAATTGACGAACTGGGTCAGCATGTGGCGGCGACTGAGTTGTCGGCATTTTGGTCTTATTGGCAAGCGAGCGGGCGATGGTAGCGAAACCGTTAATAGAAATGCATTAAAATCAAATACGTTTTGGCGTTTGTTCCAATTCTGAGAGCATGCCGCACATTAGTCTTAAGTAATGGCTGACTGCAAATCACGCCACGAATCACAATTTATCAAAAAAACGTCACGTAATTACCAAGCAGTCAACGCCAACTACAAGATACATTGACAGTCGGATGATACAGACAGGGTCCCAGTCACAGCCAGAGCCACAGCCAGACGCAGACCCAGAGCCATGTATCTCCACTTGCGACTTCTTTCCAAATTCCCAGCAGCTGTCTGTGTGCTGACTCCGCCAGCAGATGCGTTTGATTTGTGTGTTCTCTCTCTTCTGTTTCCATCGCCATCGTCTTCCACAGATTTCGCTGTCGCTCGTCGTCAATGCCGTCGTCGTAGTCGCTCTTTGTACTGTATCTTATTTTATATTCCAATCACAAAAGGCGTTGTCGAAGCGGCGACAAAAGCAACGCCAAAAGCTGTTGCCAGTCCTCTGAGTAAACAGTTTTTGACATACGCGTAGGAGCAGAGCCCAAGAGGCTAAAGAACTGATCGCCATCCGCCGACACGTCACTCTCTGGTACTTGTACGGGTACTGGCGCGGCGGGTCGGGCCGGGTCGGGAAGATGATGGCTCCACTTTGTGGTGCTGCTCCTCCATCTGCTAATGGGAGTGCTGGCATTAGAAATTGCCGCCGAGTCTATACCTATACCTCGTATCTAAACCCCTACCATATACATAGATTGGCATCAGCAGGCGTGTGTAAAAAACTTAATGAATCGTTGTACTTAAGTCTCTTTTCTATGAATAGTTTCCCGGCCTGTGAATGAAGAAGATAATGACTGATTGTTGCCAGATGAAAGCCAATTATGTGATTGTTACTCTGAGAATTTTTACCACAACAACAGGGACTAAGGCACTTGCAACTCTCTCGTCAAATAGTGTTTTTTTTTTGCAACATCTCGTATTTTCACTAACTTTCGATAGCATGACATGGCAAATATCGGTGACTCGATTTTAACAGCCCTGTTAGGCGGTGGTTTAGGCTAAACCTTTTCCCAAAATCTGCCACCTAATTGGTCATTTAAATTAATATAAAATTCAAATTATGTATGTACACAAACAGCAGCACACTCTTACGAGTATGTCTGCTGTTGATTGTTTGTTTGGTAATATGCAAAATACAATAAGTACACCACATGTTGGCCCGTACAAAACCCAATCCGACAGCGCACCACACGAACCGTAAAGAAATGCTCGAAGAAATAAAATGAAAAAAGGTATAGGAGTATATAGCGGCTTACATACATCAGATCAACGCTTGTAATACGCATCAAAATGAAATAAAATCGCATTTTTTCTGATTGATTGAGGCATGAGTAATGAAAAATTGAGCGTGCAACAAACGCAGACAGGCGGCCAGGCGAAAGGTGCTGCGCTGCCATAGTGAGAGAAAAAAGGGGGTACTGGGACTGGGATTGGGGGGCTTGGCTAGCGATATGTGTGTTTCATGTCTGTATGACTCTGATTTTATGCGCTACATTACCTTTTGATTTCAATTCATAACAAATCAGGCAGCAATTTACCTAAAGAAAGCAAAATAATAAATGGAAAAATGGAAATGAATGTGAAAAGCGTAAAAAATATTTAATAAAATTGAATTAGTCCGTCCCCATCCCGTCCCGATCCAGTCAGTCGCATATCGCAGAAATCATTCGGCAACGTCAGCTGGAAATATCCGAGGAAATTACCCCAAGCCAAGCCGTGATGACGATGACTGACAAAGCTGGGCCAGATCCGAATAAAGGCGGCATCTCAGACTAAACAAAAGTTACGGGCCATATTAAAATGTCATCGTGTCATTGCTTCAGAGCCATGGCAGCCTGGACAGGCCAAGGGACTAGGCCAAAAGACCAGGGACGAAGGGCAGCTTGGACAGCAACTAACGACGACATGATGAAGCGTAAACAAGCATGTCCAACTTGCAGACAGGCGGCGGACGAGTTGGGTGACGGATGTGGGGGGTTGGGAGCCTGTTGGGAGCCTGTTGGGAGGCTGTTGGGAGGATACTGGTACACCAAGTGAAAACTAAAACAAAATGAAATTTTATTTTGCATTTGAAGTGATTTCTAGCAGCAATGACTTGTCTGGGACTGTCTCCTCGCCTCCACACATGCTTTAGATTTTTATTTGTATTTCAAATGTTTTGTGAAAGTGCCAGCAGCATTTTCAGCCAGAGTCGAGTCCATTTGGTAAACGTTTCCTCCCTTTGTTATTTTCTGGCCAACTAGTAGGAGTTTTATATTTTTTTGGTCCTGTTTTTGCATGATTTTTGCGGGTCCCAGCCCAAACATACCTCGAAAAGTTGCAGCAGAAAAAAAAACAGCTCAAAACTCTCCGAGGGCACACACGAACACACATACGGATCTAGGGTGCATGACTTTCAAACGTTGGGACGCCCAAAACTGAAGCTGCAGTTCGAGTTAGAGTTTCAGTTGAAGCTGGGACTGGGACTGGAGCTGCAAGTAGATGACCCGCATGAAAATGCTGGCCCTGGCATATTTTTATGCCGCAAGCATGCAGGACAAATGGCTGAAATTTGTGCGCTCCTGATGAGGATGTGGGATGAGTAGGGCCAGGGCGAGATGGCGATGGCTGCCCTTGGGCAGCGGCGGCTGCAGTTAGTTTTCGACATGTGTACGTGGCCCGCCATCAGCAGCCACTGGGCATGCACTGAGTACCAGGCGTACCAGTACCGAGCCAGGCGAAAAAGTCATTTCTCCTCGGGATCCTTCCCCTTCCCCCCACATATTTCCTTCGCTCTGACATAGTTGCACCATAGTTGCTCCTGAACCTGCATCAGTTTCTGTGTAGTGTGTCTTGTTCGGGTGGTAGTGGTGGTGGTCTTAGGTGGTGGGGGGGGACAAACACAGAGCGGGGTAAATATATATGGAGAAATTGAACAAGTCGTTTGTCGGCTGCCCTAGGAATTTATGTGTGCAGGGGCAGGTCGCCATCGTCGCCATCATCGTCTCCATCGTCTCCATCGCCAGACGGACCCGTTGGTCGAGTTGAAAATTAAACATTGCGTATACGCCTAGGTGCATAATAATTCATTCCTGGAGTTGAAGCTTGTAGACCAGGCCCATTGCTCACCAGGCGACTGCAAACGAAATTGTGTGTAAAATGTTTTAATATGAGCTCATAATATATGAGCCACAGACAGGGACAGGGACATGGACCGGCACAGTCCAGTGGCAGAGGCAGAAGCAGTGGCAGGCTCTGGGGCAGGGAAAAGTGAGTGGACACCGCAGCTCAATTTGTGATTTATAGACAGAGCCCGGGCCGGAGCATGAAGCTAAGAAATGGAAACCACTCGGTTATTGAAAGAGTGTATGTCGGCTCGCAAGTGTTGTTCTTAGTGCTGCTGCTGCTCTGTTGCTGCTGTTCTGTTGCTGCTGCATTTCGAAAACCAAAGGCCATGAAATTTTATTGTTTAGTTTGGAGGCTGCTGTTGCTGCTGCTGTTGTTGGTCAAGGCGTGCGATATGCCTAAAAATTGATGCTGCCGGATATCCTGTGGAATACGAGTACAGCCTGCATGCACATGCCTAGCAATTGAATTTACATTTCGTTGTACCTAAAAAAAACACAAAAATACGAGTACTCCAAGCATCGTACAGTGTTTTTGCTTGTAACTTTTTGTCATCTGTTTTCGTTTCTCCCTCTCTGACTGTTATTCCTAGTTTTTTTTTAATTGACCTGGATTTTGTTTGTGTTTTTGAAGGACACCCAGGGACAACAATAATAAAATTCTATGATATTTACTGGATGGCACTCGAAGCGTAACTTGTCTCCTGAATGCTTTAAAGTCAAAGAGCGCACATCCTATCTGGACATCGCAATGGCAACAAATTCAATCAGGAACCGACCTAATTATAATCTGCGTAAATCCTGCACACAAAACACACCGCAGCTCTGATTTCGTTTGTTCGAGATACGTTTTTCTGGACTGTGTGCATTCACACCGCACATTTAGTAGTTAGTTTCGATTACCGAGCTGGCCAGCTCATGTGGTTGGCTATTTTTTTTTGTGCCCTGGGTCCGTGGCAATGCTGAAAAATCAATTATGCCCTGTCTGGCATTTAATTAAATACTGTTGCCATTTTTTTGCTGCCTACATATTAACGCAATTATTGAAAGGGGGTGTGCATGGGCTTAGGCACATTTGATGTATGTATATTCAATATTTTTTTAAGCCAATATAAAACACCGCAACGGGTGGTATGGGTGGGATGGATGCCCATTCGGAATGGGAGAAATGCAATTGTGAAGCGTTTTGCAAATATTTTAGCACTTTTAAATAAATACATGCCGGCAGGCAGCTGCACTTTGGCTCAATTTATGGCAGCAAAAGTTAAAACGAAAGCGAAGCCAAAAAATGGCGTTCGTTCACGTTAGAGATCCGATGGCGGTTGGGCAAACGGTGAATGGAACTGGGAATATGGAATGGGGAATGGGAATGGGAATGGGAATGGCAGGCCGCATGCAACTGTGAAGCCAATGCCGTGTGTCGACGTTTCCAAATTCAAGTATTTATTTTAAATTTTTCTGTCTCTGCAAAAACATTCCGTTTTTCACCGGAGATGGAAATGGCCATCGTTCGCTCTAGTTCCGGCACTTTGCCGAATCTACCGTGGTAAGCCTTAGGATGGAATAATCATTAATGTTTCAAGAAATTTCAAATGGAATTTCATCATATGCATACATTTAAAACATTAATTCATATTCCTTTCTTATCAGCAAGTATTTCAACAATTTCATTCATTGTAGATACGCTGCCGATTATTTATATCTGTTTCCAGATTGCTTTCACGTCTGGGATGTATCAGCTTAAGCTTTCAACATCTCAAGTAACCACATGGGCCAAGGCTGAGCCCTTCATTAGCCTTTAGCTCTTGTTTTAGCCAACATGCAATCCAGCCCAGTGTGTCCCTGCTCGATGGGTTCAAGAGTCCACGCCAATGTCATTGACATGCCACGAAAGTAAAAGCCAAACCAATCGGACGCCGCCCGAGGGCTAGGAGCATGTGACCCGGGTGGGCAGGATGTCTGGATGAGTGGACCAGGGACCATGCTCTGTGTCCGGCCCTATGTGCAATCTGTGCAATATTCCGCGAACTGCCGTTAATTACACAAATTCAAAAGTCTGTTGAGCGACCAAATTGGTCGGTAATAAATAAATTCAATTGAATAATTTATTTAATTTATTTTCGGCGGCTGTTGCCGCGTGACATAAAAAGCAGTAAACAAACAAATTTTTTTTTATTTTTCCCGCCGCCCCTATGTGGCAGATGGCCAAAAAGCTGCAAAAAATACGACCGGGCCCGGCCTTCCAGGTGTCGGGATGCGGAAGTGTGCAGCAAGCTGACATCGAGGTGTTAGAATTTGGTGAAACCCAAAAAATGGAGGAAATAAATTTTAAAAACAAGCCACCAAAAGGCCAAACACACATTTTTCAGTGCTGACAATAGCAGAGCCCATTCCCAGAGACAGGAATGGGGCAGAAAAATGTGTGGCACAGGCCAAGTGAATTTCTGGATCGAAAACAAATCGTTTAATTGGCTTAAGCAAAACGTAACCATTATACGGCCGCACCGTTGCCCGATTATATAACCATCCAGCCCCAGCGCGGCCCAACAATGATGTTGACAGCGGAGTCGCAGTCGGCATCGGTTTCAGCCTGGCTCAAACCCGTTTGCCAACGCTGCGGCTGCGGCTGCTGCTGCTGCGACTGCGACTGCTTCACTTAACCGTTTTGTTTCTTTATTTTTTAAGAGCAAACTGACGCAAGGGTACCGCCAAGAGCCAACCACCAAGCCACAGCCACAGCACCACCAGCCACACCAGGCACCAAGTGTCATGGAGCCAGGCATGGGCCAGCAACGGGTTTTGCGTGTTATTATTCACTCTGGTCCACAAATCTGCCCCGACTTGGCTTCGCCCGCTGATATCTAGAGCCCACCTTCGCTTCGGTTGGGTATATAACTAATATGGAAAATCTCGTCCGGACTTAGTCGCTTGCCACATTTGCTCTCGAGCCCTCGTCCGAGCCAGAAATGAAGTCTTTCACTCTCCTGCTGATTGTCGCCGTAGCTGCTGCTGCCGTGTCGCAGGTCAGTGCCCAGTGGTTGCCCTTGCTGGCGGACGTGACACCTTATCCCCCCATTACTTTGCAGACATCGGCCAAGTTCCAGGTGCGAACGCACGACGATGCAGCCAAGGCGTTTGAAGATTGCCGGGAGGACAACCACGTGCCGGATGACATCTACGAAAAGTTCCTGAACTACGAGTTCCCCGCCCATCGTCGCACCAGCTGCTTCGTCAAGTGCTTTGTGGAGAAGATGGGTCTGTTCTCGGAAAGCAGAGGCTTCGACGAAAAGGCAATAATTAAACAGTTCACGGTCAAGACGCCCAAGGATCTGGACACTGTGCAACATGGCCTGGAGAAGTGCATCGATCACAATGAGGCCGAGTCGGATGTTTGCACATTCGCCAACCGCGTCTTCTCCTGCTGGCTGCCCATCAACCGGCATGTGGTCCGCAAGGTCTACGCCTGAGTCGTCCAATGTGATATAAGTATTTTTTCAGTCATTGTATTTTGAATTACTCCAAAATAAAAGCGGTACCGAACTGACCTAGTCTAAGGCGATAGCCCCAGCGGGCTAGTGGTTCTGTTCTGTGCATCTCTACAACTCTGTAGTGCCTCTGCGCTGTCATTCATTGAACCCGCATGAGACTTAATCTCGCCAGGCTGATAACCTCCACCTCCACTGCATCAGCTTCGGCTCCGGCTCTCCGGTGCCTGGTGCGAACACTGATAGGCGCATGATCTCGTATTTAGTTTACATTGTGCATTCTCGGCATCTAGATGATCTCCTTGTGGATTATTTCAACGGGCATGCTCGTCGTCAGCAGCCTGGTGCGTTCAACTGGCCCGAACCCATCCCAGATCCCTCACTAATCCGTGTTTCCATCAGGTTCTGGCAGATCTTGCGGGTGAAGCCAAAATTCTGGAGAATTGTCTGAAGAAAGTCAGCAGCCCGGAGCGCATTGTCAGCGATCTGCAGAAGCTGGAGCGCTACCCCGAATGGACAAGTGAGGAGGTGCCCTGCCTGATGCGTTGTCTGGCCAGCGAGAAGGGCTGGTTTGACATCGTGAAGAACAAGTGGCAGGGCAAGCGATTGACAGATGACATGGGCGCCGATGTCTACAACTACTGCCGGTTCGAGCTGATGAGGAAGTCACGGGACGGCTGCAGCTTCGCCTACCGCGGACTCCGCTGCCTGAAGCAGGCGGAACTGCACGCCGGAACCAGTCTCAGCACGCTGCTCCACTGCGCCCGTACGCTGAACGCCACCAATGTGGAGCTGCTGCAGTATAATAAGCTTAAGACCGAGGAGCCGATTCCGTGCCTGTTCCAGTGCTTCGCTGATGCCATGGGCTTCTATGATACGACGGGAAACTGGCGTCTCCTCAACTGGCAGCAAGCCTTTGGCCCCAGTCGCATGGAGAATCAGACGCAGGAAAAGCCACTGGACTACAGCGAGTGCCGACGCAGCGATAAGGAGCGGAAGGAAGCCGCCAGCAAATGCTCCTGGATGTACGAGGAATACAAGTGCTGGGAGCGTCTCAATGGCAATGATTTCGGGGAGGAAAGTAGAGAGACGAGCTAATGGCATAACTATAAAGTCACTTGTATTAGAAGACATGGATTTTGTTCATTTATAATAGAGATGGCCCATCTAAACGGCCATGACATAGCACGTGAACTGCTGGTAAATGGTAGAACACTGATTCCTGCCACGCCTCTGATGGCACGCGGACACATGGGCGCCCGGCACTGGGACACCCAAGTGTCGCCGCATTATCGGGAGCTGCCAGCGGCGGGTGCGCTCGTCAAACAGATGCAGCTTCGAGATGAAGCAGCGCGTGAAACAGGGAATGGGCTCGTTTACGGGGAACTCGGGATACGCCTGGAAGCGGCTCCACTCGTCTCGGTCCACCAACTGCAGGCAGTCCTTCATGGCGGTCTTGGCAGACTCCGTGATGTTGGGCATGCTCTCGATCTGCATGAATGGGTGCCCCTCCAGCTGCGTATGTTGATGAGAATCAGTATCAGTATCGGGGGTTCACTGGACTGGGTGACTGGGTGACTAGGCATTATCTCTCTTATCGAATACTCACGTTAGTGATGCAGTGAAAGCCAGCGTAGGCATGCTCACAGCTGCTCTGGGTGCGACCCCCGCCCAGCTCTAATCTCTGGCGACAGGCGTTGTAGACGGGCCGTCCAAAGAGCTGCACAACGCCGCTCTCATCGAAGCCCGTGCGATTGTCGTAGAAGTCAAACATCTCGGCGAGGTAGCACTGCGTGAAGCAGGGTATTTCCTCATAGCCATCCGACCACTCCTTGAACCGTTCCAGACGCTCAGCCGTCTCAGAGGTAAGGCCTCCGTAGTTCTTAATGCACTTCTCAATGCTTTCCGTCTCGTGGTCGAGCAGAGCAAGGCTCTCAAGCTGCAAAATACGGGAAGAGTAATGGTGGTTCTGTCTGTTTGTTATCATGGCTTACCACTCCTATACACAGGAAGAAGGCCAGCAGTGACCACATTTGCCTCGACATTGTCTCGCTTGCTTTTCTGGCTGCTGGTGATTTCCTTCACGTTCTGCGACCGATGGAATACTGAACCTCTGGCAAAAATCTCATCCAGCACTTAATGATCGATCTATCAGGGTTCTAGCTCTGGGCTCTGGGCTCTGGGCATTGATAACCCAATTTTTTGGCTACCTCAAGTTCAATCCAATGCTTCCGAGTGGGCAGCTGATAACAGAGGTACAATCAGAGCTCCCGCACTATCAACTATCAAGGCGAGGCGGCGCATGGTTCAAGTTTAGGCCTCGCTTGCGCAAAGAATCTCGAAACGATTGTTGCGACGCGTCGGGGCACACCTATCGATGCCTCTTACGCAACCCCATCCGATCACTGGGCCAGACGCCAGATGCCCAGTTGCATTTTTGTATCGATCAACACCTGCCATCGCAGTGCCACATCAGGCTGGTCATTGGAATCATTTTGCTATTGAGGGTTGTTAATTGATGTGGCATTTTTTTTTTGGCATTTTGCCCGACCACTTGTCAGGCTTTTAATAATACTTGTTGTTGTTGTGATTGCTGGTGGTGCTGTGGTTGGCTTGGCCCAACTTGTAAAAGAGCGACATCGTCCCACTTTACGCATTTTTAAGCAACCGGATTCGAGTATCGAGAGTGAGCAAAACGTGTTTAACATGTCGCATCATCATCATCAGCAGCAGCAGCAGCAATCCAGGCCCAAAGCAATGAAGAGATCTTCATCTTCTCCATCCGCCGCAATTGCAAATAACTTCAAAGTGGTTCTGCCAGATCGGCCCAAGAGTCAGCGACAACAATCTCCACAACTATTGCCACTTCCACGAATCGACTGATTCGAACGGCACCGGCAAGGCGGCCACGTTTCCCCCACAAGATTCCACAATTTCTTCGCAGTGACCTTGGCTCGTTTTCTTGCGTGTTTGGCCGTAAAAATTATCAAATCCAGTTTTTCGATTTCCTCTCTTCTTTCACTATCCCAGCGACCGGGTCGGGCTGGACCGGGACGGCACGGGACGGGACTGGACTGTTGTCAATTTGTACAAATTTTCGTTATATAGTTAATTGTTTTTATTTCTTCTCTGTTTGTTGTTGCCAAACGGCTTTTGTGTCGCCACGCAGTCGGCGGTGGTGGTGGTGGCGGCGGCGGTGGGGCAACGGTGATGACAACGATGACGACACAGCATCAACAGTTCGGTCCGGTCCGGTCTGGTCCGGTCCGCC
Organism: Drosophila lowei; assembly: GCA_008121275.1. Lineage (NCBI taxonomy): Eukaryota > Metazoa > Arthropoda > Insecta > Diptera > Drosophilidae > Drosophila > Drosophila lowei. The sequence goes on along the minus strand of CM017777.1, from coordinate 30,650,229 downwards.
TGTTGCCTGGAGATGCACCAATGCACCGAACCACCGAACTGCACTGCACTGCACCAATGGGACGACGCCTGACCTTTGGCAATTTAAAATGCAACAACCTGGGGCCTGGGGCGACAACCTGCAACTTTGGTAACACTTCACACTGCGGTGGGATGTTTCTTACGGCTTGTTTCAGCGATTACAAAATGATCCCGGTCAGCATTTAGCATTTTTCATTGAGCTTAGCATAGATTTGAATACATTTTGGTGGGGCCTGATCAGAGTCTCGTTAAGGCGGCTTTCTTCGGCTCGGATCGGCTCGGCTCCGGTGTAGTCCAGTCCCCTTTGTGTCACAGCAGCTGACTGAATTTATGGAGAAGTTGGACATTTTAAACGTTTCTTTTGTGCATGGTTTCAAGGTTATAACCCAGTTTTTGCCAGGGTGCGTTTACTCGTTTTTGTTTTTTTTGGCAACACAACAGCAGCAGCAGCAACAACAGTGTTTTATTGTGGGAAAGAAACTGGAACTAAAATCGAATTCGATCCGATTCGATTCGATGGGATTGGTGCGTGTTCAATACATTAATGAAACTGCAGGCAAGCCTTTTGATAAAAGCTGAGAGACGGGAGATGGGAGACGAGAGACTAAGAGATGTTCCGATAACAATATCTGTGTGCGTCCTTGGCTTAGTTGCCAGTGCCAGACCTGAACTTGCCACGAAATGCAGGACAGGACAGGACAGGATAGGACAGGATAGGACAGGGTAGGACAGCTGCGTTTAATGACATTTACAAATTGGATCTGGCATCTGTCGCTCTTCTGGGGTATGGGTGCTGCTGCTGGCCACTCCAAATATAATTAAAAATACATCAGCTTATTGCGCACAGGTTGTGCAATTTTTGGCACATTTCGCATGCAAATCAAAATTCCACTTAACGGGGTTGCCGTTGCTTCTGCTCCGTTTAGGGGGAGTGTGCATCGAATGGAGACCGTCTTCAAATGACCATAATTAAAAATACATCTACGCAACATGTGGATTTTATGTGTGTCCAACAGCTGGCCACAACCGAGCGGAGAGAAGCATTGTCCTAAGACAATGAAACCTAGCTGAAATCGAAATTGAAAGTGAGCCCAGGCCAAGACGCTGGATGGGAGGTAGAAGTCAACAACCTGTGCGTGTTTGTTGCCTTCAATTTGGTGCAAAACATCCAACTCATTAGCTCGGCATCTTCGTTAGGTGGGAATTAATTATGCAGATGTATTCATTGTATTGCGATTTCAAGTGTGGTAAAATGCAGCCCGTCTCGGCTCGGGCCTAATGGAGGTGTGGACCTCGCTCAGACAATCACAATGATGATGACGATGACGGGTTGGGGCGGTGTCTGTGGCTGTGCCCAATTTTGGGGTAACTACACACACAACAAGCTACGAAAAGCTCTTCAACTTCTCAAGTGCCTTTCTGTTTGTGTTTCTGTTTGTGTTTGTTCATGATTTTCATTTTCGATCTTTCCAGGGCATTACAAATTAATCCCGAAATCGCTTAAGCTTCCGCCCCGAATGAAGCGTTAACTAAGTAAGCACTTTTCAGTCGACAGAAAAGCAGATTTTATGTGAGTTTGAAAGGAAATTTCTCTGATCATTGACCTCGGACTGCGGTTGCGTGTAATCGGCCGCCTCTGAGGCCTGGGCCTGCCACTTTGGGGGATTACGTAAATCCGAAATTAGTTAATAAATGAAAACTGTGAACTGTGAAATGAGAAATAGTATTGTTCAATCTATATGCCGTTACGTCTGAATAAAACGCTTAGCCGATGCACTTCAAGCTGCAGTTTGAATTTGTCCCGATGCATTTTGGTCACCGTTTAGTGAGCCCCAAGAGGATTAAAATCTAAATTTGCTTATGTAAAAATGATCTGTCAATGAGCAAAATAATTGTCAAACGGAATTGGAAAGTTTTTTTATTTTTAGTCATAGTTTTGTTTACGAAAAAAATAAACTTTGTTTAATAGAAAAAATGTATATGTACGTATTTATTCCAATATTTAGATGTCTGGCAAAGCATATTTTGTATCATATTGTGAGGGTCATCGTTAAGCCGTTTACGGATAGTTAAACAAACAAAAATAGCATTTGGTTTCCTGAATATTTGTTTAGAAATAATGGCTCCCATCCGGCAGTTAGATTTATCAGTGGAAATCAGATGGAAGATCAGTAAGCTTAATGAGACTTTGAGAAATCGGGCCTCAAGAAGGATTAATTGATCTATTAGTAAATGTTCTACAACCTGTTTCTACTGCTTTTCACTCTAGAACAAATCTATTAGCTTTCTGTAGGTCAAGTCGGTTTAAGACCTTGTCGAAAGCATTTGCATTTAGCCTTAGTTTATATTTTACATATATTTAGATACGCAATAGCTCCACCTTCACAGATGAAATGCAGGTGACATCTAGGAGGTGACACCTCCCCATTCCATTGGGCGCTTTCCAACGCCCACCCAACTAGGTCAGCCAGCCAATATACGCGTACAGCTGGTACTGGAATGAAATAAAGTAGTCGCATGAGCATTGTGTTGTATACATATAGGCATAATTAACTGGAAACCGTTCTAACGGGCCTTCGGCGGCAGTTGTGCGTAATACGAAAGATTCCAGTCACGAACCCGCGGCGGTCGCAGTTGCAGTCGCTATCGCAGCTAACGACAAATTACCGTTTCACTGTAAATGCACTTGCCAAATAGCAGCTATGGGCTAAGAACTTGCCTGGCCAAATATGACAGAGACTAAAACTGATCACTCGCAGCACTCACAATAACAATCACTCGGAATTCACTCTCTGTGAATGGTGTGTGAGTTTATCGACGACGAATCAGATACAAATGGCATGCACTTACCACGTGTGGTGGCAGACAGAGAGTGGTGGAGTGGGGAATGGAGAGCGGTGGACCAAGCCAAACCACTTTTCTTCCGCGTTGCACATGCGATGGCGGCGGCGATGCAGACAGCGACGCAGACGTCAACTTCAACGCTTATGGCGACGGAGCGGCTGCTGCCGCACCCACCCACAAATGGGCTACAAAAATCAACAATTAAAGCCGTTCACAATCACCGGTGATTTCCATGTCTGATGCAATTTTTTGCATTTATCACATATTTTTTAATTTTTCCGACTAAAAATTAGTAGGTTTTATACTGTCTGTTGGCTTTGGAGTCTTCGTCGCTGGTCACTCCACTGCAATTGCCTGGGTAAGAATTTCTGCTTTCTGACTACTGCGGCATAATTTGGCATTCAATTTGATTGCAACGCCTCGTCGACTGGCAGCCGCTGCTGCTGCTGCTGCTGTTGCACTCCCTGAAAATGCCAGAGCCAAAAAAATATACGAATCCATAACAAGCCCCACAAGCCTGACGCCTGACAGCTGCACGGCAAACACGTTTCTCGGCTTGCCACAGCCAACCCGTGGCAGAGAAACCAACCCCAAAAGAATACCAATCTGGGCTTTGGCTCCTGAAACAAAAGCAACAACTAATGTGAGTAACTGCGGGTGAGGCTCTCTATCTATACTCGATACTTGATCCAGCAGCCGCAAATGGAACGATGCCAAACAGCAGAGGGGCGGGCTATCGAAAGCGAAAGCATAACTGACAAGGTGGCTTAGTTGGAGGTTTGTATCTGTATCTGTATCTGTATCGGTAGTTGTTGTACCTGTAGTTGTGGCTGCTGTTGCTTTTGCACTTCTAAAACTGGTTGGCTGTCTGTGTCTGGACATGTAGGCAGTGGCAAGCAAGTCTTCTAGCCTCCACTTCAATAACACAGAGGCAGCAACTCAAACTCAACTCAACTCCTATCTGAACTCGACTCGAGCTCGACTTTGCCTCAGAGAGTCAGCTGTAATTGTTCTGCGCTGCGGCCGTCTCTGGCCTGGCTTTAATTTCATATTCTTCCTGCATTCCGAAACCTTGAATCACATTTCTTGCATTTAATTGCACACATTTTTTGTGATTTTTTGTTGCCGTTGCCTTTGCCTCTTGAAGGCGCCGTTGAGTGGCTGGCTGCCGTTGACCGCCGGGCTGGGACTGGGGCTGGGTCAGTTTTAATAGCTGTTGCTGCTGCCACTGCAACTTCCATTGCAAAAACACCAACTGGCTGGCCTACCTTTTACTTGCACGCACCGAACGGGGCTGGCTGGCGCTGGCTGTGTCCGATGACGGCCTGTTTTAAATGCCATCCAGTCGAGTGACTACCGGGCTATATGGCTCTCGATGTTAGTTTATTTGTTTACTCATATGTGCATATATTGTACGTTGCATTCAGAGGGGAATGGAGACTTGCATTGCATTGCCCGCCACCGGTTGACCATCGCATTGCATTTCACATTAAGAAATCTCATGTTAATTGTGTTGATTAGCTTTTAATAATCCGCAATCAATGGAGCAGGAGAAGGGACCATGGGACGTATGAGCAATGGCTAGATCAGACGGAAAATGCCACGAACATGACTCACTCTCAGATATAGATACACACGCACACACACCCCTAACTGAGGCAAGATCTGAAACCAATAAGGTGAAGTTCAACTATGAATCTGATATTTTTGATATTTGGTGTGTCTCTTGGCTTAGTTGAAGGAGGCCGAACCCTGGGATATAATTAGCTGCAGATACAAATTGAATGCTACAAGTAGTTGCCCACACACTCACAGATACACTCACACTCGCATTGAATTGAACTTTCAGGCAAAAATTCCATTTGCAACCCCCACCTTAAAAAATCCATAAAAAAACAATAAAGAAAAGTAAAAAATGCAAAGCGCAAGCAGCAAAAGTAAAACGAAAAAAAAAAGACGGATAGACTTAAGGGGGCCGAAGCTTTTGATACCCTAGCAGATCGATTCCGATCGATCATTTCCGTGGCAGTAATTTAATATATTTAGGGAACCTACAGTGAGTAGTTGCTAGCTTGGTAGTTGCAAAGCTTCGGCCAAAAAGTTGAGGATCATGCTGGATTACAAATAAAACTCCTTTTTACTTCGTCAAAGCCATAGCACCCTCTGCAATAGGGTATAAAAAAGAGCAAGCAGCAGCCGGCAGAGCAGATCAATTGACAAATGGTTTGGGCCACAACAATGGTTGAGCTGGGCACTGCGCTGCTGACTGCGCTGCTGGCTGCGCTGCTAGCAGCGCTGCGGCGACAACACTTTGCCACACTGCATACAAAGCAAGCAAATACAGTTAAAAGTCGTTTACAACAGAGCGAGAGAGAGAGTGAGCGAAAGAGAGAGCGAGTGAGGGGCAACGCATTAGAGGGAGCGCAATATGGCGTGAATGTGTGGCCTACACAAAGCTGACTGCTATGAAGCCAGCCCAGTCGCTGTACCGTTGCAATGTCAGTGGACGTGACGCTGCCTCTGCCGCTGCTTCTGCCGCTGCTTCTGCCACTGCCTCAGTCGCTGCTCGGCTGCTGCTGTTGCTGCTGCTGCTGCTGCTAGTCTGCTTGTCTGCTAGTCGACTGCTCTGCCAACGCCAACGTCTGGATTGTTCGCGGCGGGCGCGCATGCGCAGCGGTATAAAAAGCTCCCGCACCAGCCAGGCAGCCACACACAGTCCAAGTCGTTCGGTCCCGCTGTCATACATTTTTTCAAGTGCGGTTACGTCTCGTCGCCAGCAGCAGCAACAACAAGTTTTTAAAACACACACAGAAAGAGCCCAAGCCCCAAATCGATCGCAAAATGAAGAAGTTTTTCGTTGTGTTTGTTGCATTATTCGGAGCCGGTATGTATCTTTTGCTAGCCTAGCTATTTCAAATGAGAGAAAGAAAGAATGAAAGCTGAGGGAAAATACAGCATACGTCATGCATAAAGCTTTTCCGCTTGCGCAACACGAAGGACACTTGAGCAGCATCAGTGGCAGCATCAGCGACAGCGGCAGCAGTGATGAAAAGTGTACAAATCGAGAGTGTTTTAATGTTAAGCTATGCCTCTGCTTGTGCAACGAGTAAATCAACTATCTCCCATTTGCTGCTGCTCCAATTTTATGCACGGAGTCGCAGGGGGCACAGCACAGCAAAGCCAAAAGCAAAAAGCAAAAACCAATGAAAATGAAAAGCAAAACCAGAGGGAAATGTACATAATTGAGCAAGCGGCCAAAATAGCCAAACCCAGGCAAAGCCGAGACCGTGCCAGAGACGGAACTCGAACCCGACACGTTAGCTTGCATTTTCCGTGCCTAGTTACACACAGAGATACTGAGATACAGAGATAAAGTTACGGATATACTTACACACAAATGGGGAGCGTACTCGTATCTACTATATGTATCTGTATCTCAAATGAGTATCTATTGGTTTGCTTCGATTTCATTACCTCATCGACGACGCCTTAAAAAGGGGGAGAAGTTACAACAGAGACGATCGCTGGATCGTTCGGCTTCGTTGCAACTCAGTTTTGCAACCAATTCTGCTGCTGCTGCTGCTGCCTGCCGTTAAAGTTGCTGGCGTAATGCTGCTTTGCAAATGATATTAAGATTTGAGTTACAAGCCTGGCCTGGCCTGGCCTGTCTGTTATCTAATGCCAGCCTGGTCTCGATTAAAATTTGTGGTTTCCATCAAACTACGAGGTGTGGTCACGAGCATCAAATTGGCTAATCGTTGACTAATGCCAATTTTTGACATTGACATTGAAATGCTTTTCAGACTCCTCAATAATCATCGTCACAAAAGATGTTTACGAGACCCAGCTAATGGGGGAGATAAGCAGAAGCCAGGGCTGGGGCTCGGGTTGAGGCTAGGTCCAAGGAATTTTAACTACGCCGCAGCAGCCGCTCCCCGATTGCCCGCAAAAAACCCGTTTCAAATGCCAATCGCTTTTTGGTTATTCAACCTAAAATTTTTGCAAATTGCGTGCCATGCATTTCAGAGCCAAGTCGTGCATGGCCACAAAGCAATTTCACTGCTCAATTTTAATTACCAACAATTTGAGAGTTATTAAACTTAACAACGGGCCAAAACATAAATGTTTAATAGGCCCATTTTGATGAACTGCCTGCCTGCAGTGCCTGTTGGCAGTGGAGTGCGGCACGGCGCATTGTCAAGTTCAAGTTGGCATTAATTATGCAATGGCACTCGCTCATTTGTTCATTTGTTCACTTGTTGTTTGGCTTGAATGCTCGAAAAGCTAAAGAGCCAAACAGCCACATACTTCTCTCCTAAGTGGCAGCAAAAAACTTGCAACAAGACTTCTGCTAATCACGGCGATAAACAATTTAAGTGTTCCAAAGATTTCCGAAAAACACACAAAACACAATAAATTTCCGCATTTTGTTGCGTTGTGCTGTGACTCTTGATTATTTGTTGTTTTTTTGTTGTTTTTTTCTCGTTTCTCGTGTTACATTTGCTGCTGCTGCGGTTTGGTATCGAAAACTAACACCAACCGCAGCGGCGGTAAAAAACGAGAAAGAATGTGGCAAAAGACATACAATATAAATTTTGCCATTTCGCTATTGCCACACACCAGGCAGCAGGGGCACACAGACACACAATAGCAGCGCAGCGAGTCACGCTTGAAAAGTTTTTATTTTGTGGCAACAAAATCAAATGAAAAGGGCCGCAGCAGACATGCTGCTGCCCGAGTGGTGGGGGGTGGTGGGCGGTGGCGGAGGGCAGGGATATTGTATAGGTTGCATTAGGGCAGCACAAACACACACACTCACACTCACACTCACACAGTGTTGCCAGGGCTATCTATGGTGATTTATGGTGGGGCAAGCAACAAGGAAAGCCAACGCTTTTAAAACTCAATTTGCATGCCACTTTTGGTGGGGCACGGCACGGTACAGCAGTACTGCACGGCACGGGACTGACACTCGCACATCGAATGTTGCAAATCAATTTTCAAATGCTGCATCGTCGATGCGTTAAATTTGAAAAAAACTCTTTTCGATAGCAAATGCATGTATTTGGCGGAAAGCCCAGCAAAGCGGTTAAGTCGCATTCTTTGGCTAAACGGATTTATTGCTCAATATATGACAAGCCAAAACTATTGGAGATTGGGACTGGGATGGGAATGAATGACGCACATGCGGCGGCTTTCGGCACTCAGCACTCAGCTCTCAACCATCGACTCTTCGGCTCTCAGAAAACCCACAAGAGCACAAGAGCCATAGACAAACAATAGACAAGCAATTCAAACGCAGATTAACCTACATACGGGGGGCTACATGCCGACAACAGTGTAGGTAAATATTTAAATATCATTACGATGTTGTCTGCGGAGCTATATGCAAAAACTGTTTTTGGAAAAAGCCAACAACAGCAGCAGCAGCAACATTTAGCGGAAATGCTAGACTGTTGTTGGTATTGCTGTTGCTGGCTGAGTAAATACCAAGCCTTAGCCCCGGCCAGCCTGGCGCTGGGGCTGGGGCTGGGGCTGGAAGGCTAAAACTCTAACGAAACGTGCTTAAATGTCAGCAATTTTCTTGATTTATATGGCGGCAATGTCTTGGTGCTGGCCCGGCAGACGTCGCACGGCCAGACAACAATACCAACAACGATAAAAATAACGTCAGTACCACCAGCAACAAGAACACTTGCGAGTTTGCCACAGGCAAATGATAGATACATACTTGTTCTTACAAGTGCCACACCACACCAGACAAAAACACCTTGCTGCATAGAATAGAGGGCTCCAACCTGTGATTGCAACTCGGTCTAGAGGCGGCGATTATGAGTCGTCCCACCAAAGGTTGTCATAATGTGGATGAGGCCAGAGACAGAGACAGAAGTCCTTCATAATGCTTCAGAATTTGTTTGCTGGAATGCCAAAGGCTGACGCCTCCGCTTCTCGCTTCGCCCTTCCCCTTCCGGTCTTCCATTCTGGGTTCAATGCGCTTCGTTGCCGGTTGATACTCATATTTATTGCCTGACAACTGAGTTGGTCGGCATGCAATGAAAATTTGTCATCATTTGTCATGATATTTTCTGGCAAGGCGACACAATGCAGACCCATACTTGCCAGAAGATACAGAGGTTGTAGATAGAGAAGATGTTTTTCCCCGAGTTAGAAAAGAAGCAAATGGGAATCGAACTTTTGTGCGAACGAAATCGCATCTAATTATAAAATATAGAATAACTTTGAATTATTGAAAATGTATACAATTTGCAAATTGCCAAACGCATTCAATTGTTAATTTTTTAATTATGAATTTATTTGTTTTACAACGAGTACATTTGCATCTTGACAGTGTCTGTCATTTAAGTGAAACATAAATTAATTTCATTATCGTATTGAGTTTTTTCCCCTCGTGATAGAGCTACTTAATAAAGTTTTTAGCTTGTGTGACTGCTGTGTACATTTTTGGTTAATTAAATGATTATTTTAATGGACGAGCGGATGTACAAATGATAAACAACAATGACAGCGGGAGGTCGGGTCGGGCTAATGGTGCGCAATCGACCAAAAAGACCAATACAAATGTCGGTTGTACTGTTGAAATGTCAATAAAAATGCATTATTTAAATGCACAAACACATGCAGAGAAATGCAGAGATATTCAATACAGACACCTACGAGTATTCAGCTGCAGAGGATTGAATCCTTCCGTTCACATTGTTTGCGCGGAACGAGCAAAAATGTAATTAACCGAGCGGTATTGATAGATAAAACAATTATTGCAAAACAGTAAATTAAATTAAATAGCAAGCAACACCAGGCAATCTGTCTAACTAGCTTATAAATAATTCGACGCCGAATCACGTGGTGAGCGCAGACTCGTATGCCATTCCAACTATTCCACTGAAAGGTGTGCCAACGGCGAGAACAAAAGACACCGGCCTGGCCGGCCAGAGTGGGTTAGTAGTTGGTCTAGAATCCAGCTAAACCGGTTCCTCACCAATAAGCCAGAATGTGGGCTAGACCATGCTTTTGCTTTCGTTTTTGTTTAGCCAGCAGCTTCTGCGGGCTCCCACTGAACGAATACGAATATAGATGTGATGTTATGTCATGTCAACAGAGCTCTCGACCGAGATGATTGGTGAAATAACAAGAAATCTCTTGGATCTGCTGTTCCGGTCTACGGTATGGTATCGTCCTCCATCGTTAGGCCTGGCAAACATATAACACATTCGCACCGTTGGCCAGGTGCTGAGGTGCTGGGGAATACGTAATTGTTTAGATAACATGTGGTACTTACCGAGCGCGACAAAGCACAGGCAAAATGGCAAGTGCACAATCATCACCCTGGGCAGGTGTGCGAACGCATTAGGGCCGCGGCTGCGGTCCGTTCCTGTGGCTTGGGCAACAATGCTGCTACTGCTACTGCTACTGCTGGTGCTGCTGCTGCTGCTGCTGCTGGTCGCATTGTGGCACTTCTGTTAGATTGCACTTTTTCCGCACAGTTACAGATGCAGCTCGGAGGCAACCAAACTAAATTATTATGGAAAACGTAGCTGGGTGAATGTTTCTCAGCTAAGTGCTTGGGAATGGCTGTCTGTCTGCCTGGTCGACCCATAAAATTCCTGGCTAATTGCCGACTTCAAAAGATTCCAAGGCTGAAGCAAAAATAGGGAAAAAATTCCTCGAATTTTAAAATTAAATCAAAACTGGTGGATCAAGCGATTAAATGACCATTTAAATTTCATGAAAATTCGATTCGAGCACGAACAAACTGCGTAATTAACAAAATTACAATAAACAAATGCAAAACGAATAAACAATCAGTGCTCTGCTCCCGTTCGGTTTCAGCCCGGCCTGGCCAGGGCGGTCGGACCGGCTAAATGAATGACTAACCCGACTGGCCATATATGGCCATACAGCATTTATTCGGTAAAAATAAATACGAAGCGAAAATAACAGTTTTTAATTAAACTCTATGTATAATTTTATCGATGCGATGCCACAGTTTTGATTTATTCGCCCGTCCCGTCGTGTGTGCGCGCAATAGTACTCTCGTAAATGTATCTAAAATTTGATATTTGATTAGTTTACACACAACATGAATATTGCATGTTGTTTATGCCGGTGTGTGTGAGTAAGCCAGCGAATCAGTTGATTTTTCTATGTTTTTTTTCCCCCTCACATTCAATTGTTGCATTCATGCGGTTGCCCAGGCCTTTGATGCCCCCAGGGAGCAGGACCATCTGCAGGCCCAGGCCCATGGCTCGGCATGGCTCAGGCAATTGATGCTCACTTCTGATTGAACATTGGAAATGAAACGTGACCGCAACGCTGTGGCCTCGCAATTAGATTATCACACATGGGGCATGAGGCATGGAACAGCTAGACGGGGATATTTTGTTCATTTTGTCAGGAATTCTTTTCAGTGCCAGACTACACGTCGTAATTATTTTTTGACTGCTGCCATTTGATTTACGCATCCATAGAAAACACATTTCAGTGCCGTCAAATACCACATTAGTTAGTTGTACAAATGCAATTTAGTTCGTTACGCTCTGCGGTTGCATTGAGCTCGAGAGCTGCCACAGAGATACAGATAATGAGAGAGAGCGAGAGAGATCTCGCACAAGTGGGGATGGGGATGGGGATGGGTATGAGTATGGAGCCACGATAAGTCCTTGGTGGCGCGTTTCAGGTGCTTCAACTCTCTGTCCCAGGGATCGTTCGGTGTAATTTCATATCCAAAAAGACAGACGAAAACAAGAAAAAAATATAAGACGAAGCAAAAGTAAATGCAGTTGGCCCTGAGCTGTCAACAATCCGTGTGTGTGTCTACGTCTCTGCTGAAAGTTGCCTTCGAGATTTATTGGCAACCGTCGTCTCCCTGTCTCTGTCTCCCTCTCTCTCTCTCTCTCTCTGTCAGACATCAGACTTTTTAAAGTGAATGCCTTTTGGGCAAGATGACAAATGGCTGGGCATGGACCTGGGCCCATCGTCATCATCTTCTTCATCATAATGATAATAGCCAGCATCATGCATATGCGCGTATCAGCATATGTATGTTTGATACGAACAGCAACTCCATGGACATTTTGAAGTAATTTTCAGCCCACAAGTCTGGGCAGATGACATGCGCCACTCATGTGTTGTGTGCTCGGGTTAAATATTTGACAAACGATTGAAAATTAGTGGAATATTCGTCTGTACTCATCCATATCCCCTTTTGCATCTATTACAGCCGCGGCCCAAAGTAGTTTTAAATGTCCCGATGACTTCGGGTTCTACCCACACGATGCTTCGTGCGACAAATACTGGAAGTGTGACAACGGTGTCTCCGAGCTGAAGACCTGCGGCAACGGCCTGGCCTTCGATGCCACAGACTCGAAATACCTCACCGAGAACTGCGACTATCTGCACAATGTTGAGTGCGGCGAGCGCACAGAGCTGGGTGAGTTTCCCAAATAAGTCCAGAAAAATAACCCAAAGAAGACTAATCGGAATCCATATATTATTTTAAAGAACCCCCAATCACCACGCCACACTGTTCTCGACTGTACGGCATCTTCCCCGATGAGAACAAGTGCGATGTGTTCTGGAACTGCTGGAACGGCGAACCCTCTAGATACCAGTGCTCGCCTGGTCTGGCCTACGATCGCGATGCCCGCGTCTGTATGTGGGCTGACCAGGTGCCTGAGTGCAAGAACGAAGGTGAGAATTGATTTATTTTCGCTTTAAACACGAGGATTACTAAATAAAAACATCGATATTCCTTCGCAGAGGTTGCCAATGGCTTTACATGCCCTGCTGCCGGTGAGATCGCGAATGCCGGCTCTTTCTCACGCCACGCCCATCCCGAGGACTGCCGCAAATACTACATCTGCCTGGAGGGAGTTGCTCGCGAATACGGCTGCCCCATCGGTACTGTGTTCAAGATCGGCGACAGTGACGGCACTGGCAACTGCGAGGATCCCGAGGATGTTCCCGGCTGGTAAGTGTTGACACTTCAAAAATATCCTTACTCTTAGGCTAGCACCTGGTTTTGATTTGTTTTGCTTTGGGAGCGCTGTTTGAGTTTGAGATTTCTGGCCACGCTTGCACCACTCGACACTCGACACCCGACACTCTACACCCCACATTCTCCTCACTCTCTACACCACGTTTTACTCTGTCTGAACCTTCACTCTTCACTGACTCACTCACTCACCTCTCACCCACTGCATACAGATCACAGATCACATATCCATATCTCTTGGCCTGTTCTGACATATCTCTTTACCTTGGTCCTTTACCTTTACAATTACAGCGAAGACTACTATGGCGATCTGGATTTGAAGAGCATCCGCAAGAGCGAGCTTCTAGCTGGATTGAACAGTGAAGGTCGCACCAAGGGCGCGTCCAAAACCAAAGCTGCCTCCTCCTCCTCCTCATAAACATAATAACAACAACAACAACAACAAATAACTAAAAAAAAACAGCAACTACAACAAGAACAACAACTACAATACAACAAGATCAATCAACTCAATGCCCAATTTCCACATTTCCACCACCTCCTCCCGCTGTCCCACCACATCACCAACAAAAAGAATACTCAGCCAGCCTCGAATCATAATTCCAATCGCATCAGATCTATTGCCCTGCCATTCTCGTACTTCTCCCCTTACTTCTATTCCATTTGGGGTTTCTAATTTAGAACTCTCTTTCCATTCGCATCAATCTGAGTCCAATTTCTGAATCAAATCATTGCTATCTCCTCATGTTTTCTGTTTTCATTAAATGCTGAACCGTCAATATAGAGACATATCAAAATTTCAACTCAAGTTTTTAGGTTCGAAAGGTAACAAAAAAGGAAAAACAAAAACAAATAGAAAAGAACATCGAGGAATGAAAGAATTCTTTCAAAATGAAGCGTAAAATTTAGAGATTTGTACATTTAAGTGATCCTTGTTTATAAGCTTATAATTTTATTTTATACATAAAAATGAAAAACAAAAAATATATATAAAAAATCAAAAACGAAAAACCAAAATCTTGTTGTTCTCGTAGAAAACTCCCTAATGTCTCACCGTTTCCTTGCATCATTTAACGTATCATTCACTGATCTATCAGTAAGTCTCTATCATTTCCCGGGCCGACTAAAACTTAAAGTGCGCTCCTCAAATCCAAAAACTTTCTGTCGAAATAGAATTCCTCGTAAATTATTTATAAGTTGCGGTCTATGTGTGTGTACTTTTGAGATGTTTTTTTTCTGGCCGACTTGTTGTTAGAGTCTGTAAATAATAAGTAAACATGAAACTTTTCGAAGCAAAGCAGCCTGCCAGCCTGCCAGCCAGCCAGGCCAAGCAGCCATATTTGCCGCAAATGAAAAGTTGGCTGGCATTCGGGAGCGACCAGGAAGTCTTTGGCAATGTCGCCGTCGCCGTCGCCGCTGACGTCTTTTCAAATGCACAAGAACTTTGTTAATTATTCATTAGATTCTATAAACAAAAACGCGATACAAAAACTTTAAATGAATTTTCAAATTATCAACACAATTGCAGGCAGAACCAGAAACACTCAGGCACACACACACACACACACACGACCGAAGAGAGAATAGAGAAGGAATGGTTACAGAAAAGAGAGGGTCCTAGAAAGGACACTGGCACCTCGATAAAGAAAGGGAAGGGTCTAGGGCATGGGCATGGGCATGGCTTCGCACCGAACTAACTCATAAAAGCTGGCAACTTTAACGTTCGCTCCTCGGCATTGCCAGAAAGGGTATGCGAGTGCCTCAGTGTGTGTTTGTGTGTACTCTTGTTTGTATGGGTGAACCTGTGCTTGTGTGCATTTATGGCTCGCTCACACACACATACACACATACACCCTGGGAAAAAGTTTTAAAACTAATTAAATAAAAATTATAAAACTATACAAACTCAAGGCACAAGTTGTCGCTGCTCTTCGGCTGCTGAAGGACATTTTCTGCTGTGTCCTGTGAATGTATGTGTTCGCGTTTGAGTGTTTCTGTGTCTGTGCGTGTGCATGTGTATGGCTTTGTGTATGCGTCTCTTAAGCTCTTTTTGGCATAGAAAAGCCGCGTAAAGAGCTCTCGAATTTTGGGGCAAATATACGCATAAAGTCGCTTGCAACCATTCAGTTTGTCGTTGCTGCGGGCTCAGCTCTTAATGCCACTCTGCAATACAGTCAGAGAGCAACCACTGAATGTCATCTTTTACTTTAATAACCTTTAGAATGCTCTCACTCTCTCTATGGTTGTTGCTGTGGCTAGCTCTTTTTTCACCAAGAATGCAATCTTCAATTAAAAGTTGTTGCTCCAGGGCTGCGTCCTTCCGCTTTCATGAGTCAAATCCTTTGCCTTCCTGTGAGCTCTGATTATGTTTGTGGCTGAGGTTGGCAGAAAAAACCAAAACAAGCAGAGGGAGCCCGTCAAACGCACAGCACATAAAAGTATCTTATAAACAGATATGATTAAACAAAAAACAAAGTTACACAACTGTCCACAAACCGCTACAGAAGGGCAGACACTGGATAGACCAGCTCCGACTCTGACTCCGAGTGGGGTGGAGTAGTGTACAACTCTTGATGTATAATAGTCAAGCCCTCCCCCTGACAGGCAATGAAATCCCTTTAACATTTTGACTCTAATTAATTTTAATGACGATATAAACGCCCAGAAAGCACATAAAACTAGAGCGCAGGTTGCTGCCACCAACTGCGGGCAAAAGTTATGAGCGGGCAACTGCTTGTCAATACGAGTATTCAGCACAGGGGCACAGAGGCCGTGGCCGGCGCCCGGGGGAACAGAGTGGCAAACTGAAGTAGAGTGCCCTAAGTTGGCCAAGAGATCCAAAATGGAACGTAAATAAAAGAAAAAGAAAACAATTTCGGTCCACTAAACAAGAGCCATATTTTGCAGCTAACTCCCAATCCTCAGAGCTATCCTAGTAGGGCTCTTCCTGCTCTTCCTGCTCCCTCATCATCATCCGCATCCGCATCTTCATCACTCCCAGGAATAAGCCGCCACATTTATGGTGGTGACTTCTCAACAACCATTGCAAAAGTCCAAGACCAAGCCAGGGCTGGTCCAGAGCCAGAGCTGTCCTTGGTTTTTGGTCAATTCCATTTAATTTAATTTAATAGCCTTGCGCTTTTTGTCATTCGCTGTCCAGAGCCGCACACACAGCGCGCATTTTATATGAGGCTGAGCCGCGGCAGCGAACGGGAATGGGGCAAAGACTAGTGCTGGGGAAGGGATTGGGAATGGGATGGGAGCTCCATATATGGCCATGTTCTGCAGCAAGAGGCATGCTTCGCCGTCGTACTTGTCCTTGTTCTCTGCGCTTTAAAGGCAATTTGTTGTTCGCTGATAATGTTGTTATTGCGGCCAGAAGGCAACCCAGGCCAGTCCAGTCCAGCCCAACCAGCAAGCGTCTTTTAATCCTTGACGTCCTGTTGCTTTTGTGCTCTCGCTTTCGCTATTCCATTTTATCTGGCCAAGCCACAAATCCTTGTGTACATCCTGCCAGCCCTCCCCTCCATCCCAGCCCTCTCACTCGTCCACTGCTCGTAACAAGATTTTAACAATATTATTTTTAATTACGGTTTTAATAAATATTTCCTTTGTCAATTAACAACACAAACTGAGGGCTGGTCCTTACGGCATCACAAAAAAAGGGAAAAAATTAAACAGAAGTTGGTCGCAGAAAAATATAGCATGGAGAAAATAATTCTTTGCGCTGACTAATCACATTTTGTCGACTTGTTAACCAAGTCCTGACTCCACACACCCACATCTACTCGTACTCATCACAGAAATTCCTCAGAGCATGACTGGCAAGAGACAAAACAATTTAATTAAACAAATCAGAGCCAGGCCAGAGCCACAGCCACAGCCCCAAGAAAGAAACGTTCCTTTGCATGTTGTACTCGTAAAGCAAGGAATTTATATTTATTTAATACTTCCTGTTTCTCCTTTTACAGCGAGGATTACTATGGCGATGTAGACCTGAAGGCCCTGAAAAAGTTGGGCTTTTAAAAATACTCGTATAGAAAAACACCAACACCAACACATACTCGTACAGAATGTAAGTCATAAAGAGGTTGAGGCCTGAAAGTCAATGCAAGGCAGGCAACAGGAGAGGCGACAAAAGGAGCAGCAGCCCGTAGCAAAGGATGGATCAGGAGGAAACCACAATAACAGTGGGCTTAAAATGCATGCCACACACACTCGCACACATACACAGACTTGCCACGAGCGTAAAGTATGCACACAGAATATACAAGAATCGTACAGTTGACTTTAAAGACTGAGCACAAAAAAAGACACCAGAAACCTACCCAGAAACAGAAACCCAATGAAGAAATAGTCGATGCCTCCGCCACATTTAAGTGGAGGAAAAAGCCACAAAGAAATAACGCTTGACCCCGTAGTCAATTACATTTTCTCTGGTTCTAAATCTGAATCTGCCCGTTGCCCATTGTGCGGAAGCCTTATGGTCTACTGAAGTTCGCCAAAAGCCTTTGATGAGCCAGCACCGAGTTCCGCGAATTCCACATTTACCACAGCGGCCGCCACAGAAGTCAAATTTAACTTATTTAACTAAATACTCAGAAACCGCATACATACCTACTCCTCACGCTATAATAACTTCCAATGTATTGTACATATATAGAGATTCAGTTTAGGTTTAAGTTTGCATATAAATGAACAATGCATGAACGACTTATATAAATAGCCTTCTTTTTTGGTGTATTTCTTCACTGGGATGTAGGTAGAGTAAGTATTGAGTGCATTCAACTTATTTCATTGCTAATCTGGAGAACAATCCGTATGTACTCGTATATTTTAATCAAATGGATCGGATTTTTCATTAGGTCAGCATCCAACACAGCCAGTCGGAGCGGACTGGCTTCTGGGCAGATTTCCAAATTTCCAAAAATTCTTTTCCACAATTTACTATGCAACAACAACAACTGCTGTAGCAGTTTGAGCTGCTGCTGACCGCAAAACACAACACGCATACGCACTGTTTGCCAAGCAAATAACAACGAAAAGGCCTTAAACCAAAAAACAAGTAAATAAACTTAGGAATACAAAATATACAAACACACAAAATTGATAATTATTGAAAAGCTGACCATCGGAGTGGGTTGGCGCTGCTGCTTGCAACACAATGGAAACGGCAGACAAAGGACGCATGGGGAGCAGTTGGCAGCATGCATCAGGGGCAGCAGGGGGCAAAAGGCAACCTATAACGACGCACAAGTGCAACATTAGCCTATGAAAAGATTGAAAAGCATCCTACCCACAGTTGGGGACAAAGGACAAGTGAATGTTGCAGCCAGCCTGCAACTATGCAACGAGAAGACATGCTGTTGCATGTTAATTGAAATCAATAAGTGGAACACACTCCACTCACACACACATACACACACACGAGCCTGAACATTGGTGTACATTCAATGTGTATCTGTCGGACACTGTGTCTGTGTGGTTACAATGGCGACCAGGCGCCATAGACACAGCAACAGCAACAACAACAACAATGGAGCGCACAGCAGCAGGAGAGCCAGAACAAGAGCAGGAGCCAGAGCCAGAGCAGAAGCAGTAGCAACAACACAATGGTTAGTTATCGAAGTAAATGTGGTAAAGTAAATTATTTGCCCAACGGCTAATGACAATGGCAATGGCAACAGCAACAACAACAACTTTCAACATGAACCGCCTCGCCGACCAGTTGGGCAACTTCAGCCTCACCAATGCCACCATTTGCCAGCTCTCTCTCACATATCCCTTTTTTATTTATTATTTAGGCAGATGGCAGTTGCATTTTTCTCCGTTGCCAGCTGCTGCTGCCGCTACATTAGTTGTGGACCTGGCCAGACGTAAATTATGCATTGTTATTTTTAGAATATTTCCACCTAAGCCCCATCCCCTCTGATGCGGATGCGGACAGTTCCGTTCCGTTCCAGTGCTGTCTTGCCTTGACTAGACCGGCCTTTCCTGGCTGCAGCGACGTGATGGCAATTACTCCAACTCCGACACCGACAAGGACTCTGAGCCTCGGCCTGACGGCGCACACAGGACACCCAGCAACAACAACTGCCGCAATGCAGTCGCATGTAGTTGCTGCTGCAAATGGCTCGTATAACGTGCAAAAACTGCAACTGCAACAACAAAGCAAAACACGGCCAGTACCAGAAGTAGCAGCAGGAGAAGCAGAAGCAGAAGCAGCACAGGCAGAGGCAGTGGCAAAAGCAATACACGGCAAATGGCAGCAAAGAAAATTATGCTTGCAATAACATTTACATGTCTGCGTGTCCGAGTATTATCTTTGTAAGTGTGTGCCAAATTTATATGCCAATAGTCGCTTGTGGTGGCCAACAAGCCAGAGGACACACATTTTCATTTCAAACATTTTCCCCGGCTCAACATTAAAAGAGGAATATAGAAAAACAAATTATTGAAACGAGAATAGACAGCGCGTATAACTGGATGTGGGGCAGCGGGTAATCAAGATAAGTGCAGTCCATTCATGTATTCATATTAAAAGTAAAGGTAAACTGATATTCAGAGTCAGTCATGGGTCTGGGTCTGCAGCAGAGCAAAAAAGTAGAAACTTTAGCCTTACACCGGACAACAGTCAATAACTTTTGAAAGCACCTGTAAATGGAGTAATTTATAAATACAAATATAAGTTTATAAATGGTATATAAAGCTCTTCTTACTTTAAGTGCAAGTGCACTTGAAAATTGCACACCAGCATGTTGGAACAGAGAGAACCTTTAATGTGGTTCAGATAATTTTTTTAAAGATCATCATAGCATATCATAGCTCCCTTCTCTCTGACTTCTCTCAAGCTTATCGACAACTGACAGGACTTGACTGTCCGCTCAAGTCATCTTAGTCATTGGTCATCAAAGCCAGGCCCGGCTTGATTCAATAAAAATTGGCTTCCTCCATTGGCCTCCATTGTTAAGCGGGCCACTAATGCGGCACCGTCGGCAAGTACTTTTCCGAATAAGTGGCAGCAGAGGCAGAAGCATGGCTCTGGCTGTGTCGCTGCAGGTCCTTGCTCAAAGGGCCTCCTTCACTTCTCCTGCTCCTGCTCCTGCTCCTGATATTTCTGGTGCGCGGAATGCAATGACAATGTTCGGCGCTCAGGGTGGGAGTTGTTCGGTGTTCAATGTGCTTCATGACAACGACGCGAAGCCGGGGCCAGGCATTGCTTATTTTTATTTGCCTGGGCAGGACTAATGCCCGGGCTAGAGCAACAACAAGAGCAACAACAACAACTGCTGCTGCTGCCAGCAACAACATGCAATGCGCTCTAACGCCCTTATCCTTGTAACGACTTTGGCGATGCTGTTGCTGCCGTGGCCATTGCCGTTGCCATTGCTATTGCTGTTGCTGTTGCTGTTGCCGCCGTGGCTGCTGCTGCGCTTTTGCGGTTGACCGCATTTGCTCGGAAAAATCTGTTGCTGCCAAAGTATGGCCACTGCCGGAGCTGCTCTTGACCGAGTGGAGCTATAAATATCTGCGATAGCGAAATGCAATTACGTGGCAACAATGAATACAGCAGAATACAGCAGCAGCGATTGCTCGCTTGGTCGCCACTCCACTCCCCATTCGATCTATTCGCCCCGCTCTTCCTATACCCATCCACCACATCCGGCAATTGACAATGATGATGTGTACGTAGTTTTTTGTCTTCTCCGCTCTTTATGCGAGCACAGACAAGAAGGACTCCTCCTAGTGGGATATGGGGGAAATGGGGATATGGCATTTTTCTACAACATTTTGCTGCATTGTTGGGCGGTCTGGTCTCTCAAGAAGCGATACACGCGATGGTCGTGGCTTCAGTCCAGTCCAGTCCAGCATTGGCTACGTTTTGGTGAATTTATGTGCTCTTCATGGAGAGTTCAATGGTGGCTATCATAAAATATTGAAACTGACAAGCAACGCACTGAGAATGGGGCAAGTACGAGTAGCAAGCAGCCAGAAGCGCTAGAAACTCGGAAATACTCGCAAAGTAAGGGCTGGCTGTCATACAAATATAATCCATAGAAGAATTTTGATCAACTTACAACCTTAATGATCCCAGAAGTGTATCCACCATTATTTTATTTACTCGCATCGGACCCACAATGCGTAAGAGAGCGCTTCTGAATGGTCCGGTCATCTGGCAAATAATGGACCACAAAGTAATTGCCATAGGACTCTGACTAACAATAGCACACAGGTCCCGCTGGCATTTCGCCGCTTTGGCTATTAACTCAACGCATACCGAAAATAGTCGAGGCGACCACGGTTGCCACATTCCGGGGGTCAGTCCCGTTCCTAGAAACTGGGGGCCATAAAAACGGCAATTTTTCCAGTTGTCAGCGGCAAATGCGTGGCTTAAGTTACGGCGATTGGCTGACAGTTGACACCCCAGACGACCCAGACGCATAATTACATTCCCCGCTTTTGCGGCAGTCCCGGCTCCCACTCTCTCTGGATCCGTTCCGTTCCGTTCACGTCCACGCCCACATGCCACAGCAATTGTAAGTCATTTGAAAACAATTTTGATTATATTTTTTCCAAACGATTTCACAAATCCGCTTTATGCCCGAGCCCGAGCCCAAGCCCAAGCCCGAAATCAGGGCAGAGAAAAAAGTGCGTTTTGCGTATGGGTAGTTAACAACATGCCCCATAATAATAACATACATTTCCAGCGTTTTCCCAGCTTTTCTTCCTCTATCCATCCCCTGGACAAATAAATGTTTGCTGTAAACGACCTTAAAAAACGAAAGCCAACAGCTCCAGAGACGCGGCTAAGGACGCAGAGACGAGTGGCAAAAACAAACAGAAACGCCAACACATATAAAATCAAAAGCGAACCGACAACCTTCCTGCTTCCTATTCCATTTTTTCATTTGGTTCTGGTTTTATATACCTTAGCGGAGGTTGCTTCGACTTTGACCAAATGTTTGCATCATTCGTGGCGGCAAAAGTGTTTCAAAAATGGTTACAAGAATATCGACTATCGCGGAGAATATGTAGAAAAGTGTTTCTAAATAGCAAAATCATACGACTGGATAAAACAGCTGCCATCTGAACGATGGATCTTTAAGGGTATCAATATTCTCGGTACTGGACTTCAGTCCTCCTTTCGTGTTTCGTTACTAGTACGGTTGTCGAGGCAAATTGCGAGTAACAAGCAAAAGTTCACACAGGCTGCTTGGGCCATCGACGGGTAGGATCGGGCAGCAGCAACAGCAAAAAAAAAATACCCCAGAATTGTGCGTAGCATTAGCCGTAGTCGACTTGATTTTGATCGCTTCAATGAACATTAATACACAGGGGAAAGGGAAGGGAAGAGCAGGATGGGTGGGCCTGGTGATTGTGGTGCGATGGGGAGATTGAGCGGGGCGGAGAAGGTTGCTTAAGTAGACGCTTGTTTACATGCATACATTTGTATTTAACTTAGGCCCAAAAGAAGCAGCCACTACCGTGGAATAGTAAGTTCATACCCTTCGGCAGGAAGTTTATTAATGGTTTGTCCTAAAGAGGGACAGGATATTGAAAACACAAAGCATGGGTCGATCTCATCAGATTGAAAACAATCTGCTCAAGTTACCCATTACCAATATTTTGCCTTTATCCAGCTTTACGAGTATTCATATGTGTACTTATCTAATATAGAGCACAGCCTAAAGGACTGGCAGGCCACGTTATTTTTGCTACACTCCAAATATTTTGTTATTTTTTCGAGACATCGTTTGCTTGGCAAATGAAGCCTACTTATGGGGGATCTTGATTTGGCAGTGCGTAAACATTATACGTGTGCTTGTTCGTGTGTGCGTGTGTGTGCTTATGTGTGTTGTATTGGTGGGCTTATTTCCGGCGTGGCATATCTCGTTTTAGATGCGTGCCACAGCAATCTCTTTGTGTTGCGTTTCGCGTTTTCCTGTCATAAATGCTGCCGCCGAACCTTTGTTACGTTTCCGTTTCACTTTTATTTTAATAATTCACCCAGCATTTATGGTATGTACACACATACTTTTATTTATAAGTGCCTGCCGCAATGCCTACAACCGGCCTACCACCCAGCCCAACACCCACCACCTGCCCATCCGACATCCCATTGTACACGTCATAAATCTCATTTTTTCCGTTTCCGTTCTGCCGCCCAATGCCCAACCATCATCCGGCCTTATGGGCTCCGTTCTCCTGGGGTACATACGACTTCAATATATGGGTGCCGTTGGGCCATCAATGGAAATTAAATAATTGCTAGAAAGATTCGCAAAAGTCCTGACACCAAACCAGATAGTGGCCACTAACCTATTATTCGATTGCGTAAACTTCCAGCCTAAATCTCTGGCAACAAGTGCAATTTACAAAATTCCACTTTCAGGCCGTTAGCCCATTTTAAAATCGTCAAGTGAAAATTAGCCCCGAAGAATGGTTCTCTTCCTTTTCCCTAATTTGAGTGGGTATTCTTTCTGACTCTTATACTTCCATTCAGCAGGAATTTCCCCATGGAGGAAGAGTAAATTTCCCTTAAATGGCAATTGGACTGGAAGTAGCGACTCTCTCTCACTGAGTGAGTTCTCCTTCGCTCTCTATGTTCTCTCTGTCGCTGGGGTACTTTTTCTCTTTCGCTGCTACCGATTCATAAAATAGACTTTGCTGCTGGTGCGGCGGCAGCTGTGTCCTGCCACTGGGAACATTTGTGGCCTACAATTGTATTGAGATTTCGGGGTACTTTAGTGAGTGAAAAGTTTGGTGGCAGTCGGATGATATCCGACTTCACACACCTGCCTCAATTGCCAGAACATTACCTGTGCTGTTGGCTGGGGGTGGGGGTGGGGAGGGAGGAAAACATACTTGAATGAAGTGGGGGTTTTCTTAATTGTTCAATTATATTAGTTCAGCACCGATTTAACTTTAGAAATGGGATTGGTATGGGATTGGGATTTCTCTCATGTCATTTGCCATTTGTTCTTTTTTTTGTTTTTTAGAGAAAACAGTACAAATATTCTGCACATTTGCATTTGTTAATTGGCCTTATTTGCTTTCAAACATGACCAATGGCGGTTTATTTTTTGCCCTCTTTTTCCTTTTGCCAGTGACATGGCAGATATATATTTTTTGCATACTTAGCGGCGTCTGGGTGCGGCATTTGTGTCAAGGGATGACAAGTGCCCAAAACACCCAACAAAAGAGCAATACAACAATGGAGACAGCAATAGAGGGAGCCATCCCAGGCACAGAGAAAAAAATTATGACACACCTACAGCATTTAATCTGGCGTCCTTGTAGTGGCTCTCTCCGTCCAGTGAGTGATAACCATCAATCAAGCTGCTGCTGCCGGGCTCGGGCCGCCCTGGTTAGATGGTAGGCGTTACAACGGACGACGCTGGCTTTTGCCGGAGTTGCCGTTGCCGTCGCCCTCCCAGTCGCCCTCCCAGTCGCCGTCGCCGTCGCCGTCGCAGTCCTCTGTCATGGAGGAGTTCATTTCAATCATTAGCGTGCCAAGTCAGGCAGCTCCTGTTGATGCTGTCAAATTAATAAAGAGCAGTGTCCGACCAAGGGTTTTGGTTTGGTGGGTTTTGCTAGGGCGGAGCAGACAGCCGTTCTATGCCTAGTGCCAGCCTCCCATGAGGCTCCCCTCTCCCATTACCAATCCCCCACACACGCTCTAAGTCAGCGCAGCGTATACGCTGCAAAAGTCCGGCCCTAGCGCTCATAATGCCCATAAAAAATTTGTCATCATTAGCCAGAGCGAATGACGATGACGGCCCAGTACGGCTTGAGTCTGCTGTTGTGGCGCTGCTGCTCATCTATCAATGTGTGTGTTCCGTTCCGTGACAGTGTGTGTGTGTGCGTGTGCGTGTGTGCGGGGACACTTTAAAAGATTGCCCTGCCTCGGCCCTTTTTGATGCATATTAGTCAAGAGCTTAAAGCGTTCGATTGATTGATTATGCATTCGGAGGGGGCCTTGGTCAAAGGTTTCGATTCTCTTTAAGGCTTTAAGCTGCCCATTATGGTTATTAAATATGCTTCTTTGTTCTGGTGCCGTGTGAGAGTGCTCGTGTTCTGGTGTCTGCGGACGTGTGTGTGCTATTAGAAAAGATAATGGATTGCGAATATTAATTTCTTTGCATGACGAAAAGAATCAACAAAGAACAATGCGTTTAATCTTTATAGACACGCAGCTATGAGAGAGCAGAGCAGAGCGAAGCCGGGGAAAACCGAGAGCAAGAGTTGGAACGGACAATACGTTGTGCCAATAATGATAACCGGAAGCCATTAAAGGAAGTTTCAATACAAGAAACACTCACACACACACACACACACACACACACACACGCATGACTGGTTCTATAGGCAGCTTGAGGCATTCTTCCATTCCTTCCTCTCTCTCCCTCTCTGTATTTCTGCGTATGTGTGTGCGTGAGGATGTTTTTGTTGCTGCTGCTGTTGCTGTTGCTGTGTCTGTTGTTTGCCTTCCATTCCCACATTGCATCGTGGTCGTCGTCGGCAGCAGCGGCAATATTGTAATTTTTATTCCTCTTTGTGCCATTCATGCGGCAAGGCGGCAAAGGCACAGAGCCACCAAAGGAAGCCGGAGCTGCCAGTCGAGCGTTCAATTCCCTTTCAATACGGAAGTAGTAGAGGTAAGTAGAGGTAAGTAGAGGTGGGCGGAAGGATCCGAGCGAAAGCCGCACACGCACCTTGCAATCTTGCTAATGTTTTTCTATACTGGAAGGCAGCAGCGCGTCTTAAGATTGCCGACGCTGCCTTGACTGCAGTTTGTTCTGGGCAAACAGCCGCCAGGGCAATGCGGAAGTCAAGCAGGAACAGAGGCGATCCGACCCTGGCTTAGGTTTTGACATCGGCTACGGCATACGGCATGCGGCATCCACATCCGCAGTGGCATGTTATGCAGCATGTCAGGCAGACAATTGACTTGGCTGCGCGAGGCCTTCGGGTGGGCGGCCCGAACAGGGGAAGCTATGCGGAGGGAGGGCCCCATCAATGGCACTCGCATTTTCAATTGATTAAACATCAAACACACACACACTCGCACTCGCGCTCACATTCCGAAAAGCATGTAACGATGTGTGTGTATAGGTTGCATTTTTTACGTGCCGCAACGCAAAAATGTCTGAGAATATTATACGAAAGCATTATGTTGATGCCGATATACTCGCACAATATGAAATTCCATTGCATTTTATAGGCAGGCAACCAAGAAGAGAAAAAGGCTCACACACAAACACACGGATACACGGATACACGGATACAGAAGCACTCACACAATGGCAGGCAGTAAAAACCTGCGGCAGGCCATTGTGAGGCATAAACAAAAGATGTGCAGCAGATGGAAGGGCGGAGCGGAGCAGCTGGATCGGCCAGAATAACAAAATACCGCAGACAAAAACCGAAAGCTGTTGGAGCGTGCAAAAGGTGAAGTGAGGCCCCCGCCCTGTCCCCAGCTTCAGTCCAAGTCCCCAACTCGGGCTTAGGCCCGGGAAAACTACAAGTACAAGTGAGTAGTTTTACTGGGGATTGGCCTTTAGAAATGTGGCAAAGTAAAATTTATAGCTTGGAAATTAATAACAAAGGGCACACAATGAAACAGCAGCAGCAGCAATGGGATGGTGTGGGAAAGAGGATGAGAGAATGGCCGCCTTCACCGGGGCGGTGACTAATAACGTTCCGCACTATGAAGTGTATTAGACAACAGTGCGTATGGTGAATGCTATCGAAAGAGTCTCGAAACAAAGGCGAATAATTGTGTGCGAAATGGGTAGCGAAAAAAGAGACTGATAGACCAGGAACAAAGAGAACGAAAGCAAACTATATTGTATTATTATTGGGTGGTCGAATAACCCAAAGCGAAATAGTCTTTCTTTCTTTCTTTTTTTATCTTTCCCCTTTGTTGCCCTTTGTTGAGCAACAATGAGCCCTGAATGGTTGTTTTCATATATAATATGGATGCATAACTTAGATTAAATTAGACCCCGAGGGCTTCTGAAATATCAGGTGGAAGGTTGAATCAAAGTGATAGAGAAAATATGCAGTTCTTAACACGAAATTGCTCCGATTAAAAAATCAATTTCCATTTCTGTTTAATATCGCCGTAAACGATAATTATCCAGTAATGTGGATAATTGCTGTGAACTTTCAGCAAAAACAAATAGATGTTGTCCTATATAAGCGCAAACCCTTGACGTATCCTTCAGTTACGAGTAGTCCACCATGAGCAGTCCTGTGGCAGTGAATCCAGCCAAACGCTTTCGGGAGCTAGCCAAAAACATTAACATCTGGACCAATCTCTTGGGGGTTGATGTTCTGGCCCCTAAAGTGAAGTTCAATTACCGCACCTGGACCACAACCTTTGCAATCGTCAACTACACAGGCTTCACAATCTTTTCGATGGTCGACAATGGCGGCGACTGGCGGGTGAGCCTGAAAGCCAGTCTGATGATGGGAGGCCTGTTTCATGGCGTGGGAAAGTTCTTAACTTGTCTGCTGAAGCAGCGGACCATGAAGAGACTCACCTTCTTTGCCTGTAACATATATGAAGAGTACGAGAGAAAGTCAGAAGTACATTATCGAACGCTGGACATGAACATCGATCGATTGCTGGGCTTAAGGCGAGGCATACGCAACGGTTACATGGCCACGTTTTTGCTAATGACGATCCTTCCTATGGCAATGCTCCTGTATGATGGCACTCGGGTCACTGTGATGCAGTACCAGATCCCTGGCCTGCCGCTAGAGAACAACGTCTGCTATTCGATCACCTATCTCATTCAGCTGGTGACGATGGGTGTCGCCGGCTGTGGTTTCTATGCCGGCGACCTGTTTGTCCTTCTTGGTCTCACTCAAATCTTTGCGTTTGCGGACATTTTACAGCTCAAGGTTGAGGACCTTAACGCTGCTCTGGACCGCAAGACCGAGGCAAGAGCTCTGGCTAGTCTGGGTGCAACCATAACAGGAGAGGAGAGGCGACAGGAGCTGCTATTAGATGTGATCAAGTGGCATCAGCTGTTCACGAAGTAGGCAGAGAACATAGATAATTACAGGCTTACAGATTGCTGATTTATCTTTCCTCCAGCTACTGCCACACTGTGAATGAACTCTACCATGATCTGATTGCCACTCAGGTGCTGTCGATGGCCGTGGCAGTGATGCTCAGCTTCTGCATCATACTGACTAGCTTTCACATGCCATCGGCCATATATTTTTTGGTGTCAGCCTACAGCATGTCTGTCTATTGCGTTTTGGGCACCAAAATTGAATTCGCAGTCAGTTTTAGAATATATGTATCTATCCTATATCCTATATTCTACATATTACACAGTACGACCAGGTCTACGAGAGCATCTGTAGTGTGGCCTGGCAGGAGCTGAGCTGCGACCAACGCAAACTATTGGGACCGATGCTGCGGGAAGCACAGAATCCGCAAAGTATTAAACTCCTTGGCATCCTGCCGCTGTCCGTGAGAACCGCTCTGCAGGCAAGTCGGCGACAAGCCATCGACAGTGCGACTAATGCAATTTATTTGCAGATTATAAAACTCATTTACAGCCTGTCCATGATGATGATGCAGAATCGCACTTAGAAAGCACCTGACGTATATTAGAGCACTTTTTATGAAATTAACAGAATCTCTAGGCAATTGGGAGCTTTCACTGCTTCTCTAGAGGATTGGCAGTAGCAAGAAAAAAAAACGTAATGATTTCCATTGAAAAAGAGTCTGGAAAACAGAGGCATTCAAAAGAACTGTACGTTAATCCAAGTTTAAAAAACTTTCAAAATCGGATTAAACTTAAATTTTTTTTAGTTTCTTTTGGAACCATGCTGAATTCGTCGCCTGCCTGCCAGGATTCCGGTCCTAAGGAAGCTCTCCCATCTGCACATTAACCTTGGTCACTAATTACCAAACGCACACTCCTGAATTTATGGAATTGAGCTTATACTCGTAGAGCCTCCGACTGGAATGCATTAATTGTGCGTCTCATTAAGAGGGGAGTTCTTATGCACAAAACATTTAATGTATTTCGCATATACGCATAAAAATTTAATTTATTTTTGAAATGGTCCTGGTCCGCTTCTTCTTGTTTGGCTTTGGGCAGCAGACATTAATAGCCCCGGCCAGACCATGATTAATGCGCATTTTATAAATGTGGTTGGGACGCTACACTGCTGGGATAAAAAATAATAATCATTATTGTAACGTTATAATAATGCAGTAGTAATCAAGTGTGCTGTTGTTTTTGCTGTTATTGCTCCTGCCCAATGAACATTAAAACTGAAATGATTTTAATAAAATCAACAGTCAGAAGGTCAGCAGCAGCAGGAGAAGGAAAGCAGGAAGCAGGAGTAGGAGAGCAGGAGCAGGAGCAGGAGCAGTGCGAGAGCAACAGTTTGGTCAACGCACTCAACGACCTTTCGGATGTGAAACGAAATGCAATAAGCGGGAAATTTACGAGCGTTTCACATTCCATAATTTACTTATTTTCCATGCGCTATTTAATTATGCTAAATAATGGCCGCAAGCGGGTTGAGTTTTTGTTTACTTATTTATGCCTTAATGATCGTGGCACTGAAAGCCAAAACCATTCAAAAGTTGAGCGAAATTTAATTGCAATTGGTCAAAATATTTTCATAATTCTATGGCGAACTGTCCTAAAAGAACCAGCAAGCAGATCAACACAATCTGAGGTCATCAGGGGTTCCAAAAAACCCATCACTTTTTGGCGTATTAAATTCTAATTGAATGAGCTTGGTTTCCCTTTTTATTTAGCACGAAATTCCAAAAAAAAAACCCACTCCGTTCTAAATTCAGCGCGGATATGTGTCGTAAATACAAAGCACTAAACTTTGAGCACTAAACTATGGACGGATTTCCATACTTAATTGAGTGCAGATATCCATACTCAATTTTAATGTGCTTCCCCATTTGAACGATGAACTAAAATGTGACTTTGATTATTTAAATATGCCGTCAACTGTACAATAGGTTAGATTATGGCTGTAGCCGGGGAGGGGGATGAACCTCCCCTGAGCTCACTGGGATTAAGGGTTCATTGTGTTGCCGCATGGGCTTGTGCCTCTTCTCACTGCCTAGACAGGGGAGAGCAAACTATTGCAGATTCCGTGTCCGAGACGGGGAAGAAGAACTGTTCTGCAATCGTTCACAGAAATGGCCTCTTTGATTACCTCACCCTCCGCTTGGAACACACTACAGTGAAAAACTCCACCACCCACGCGGCAGTCTAGCCTTGAGCCATCAGTGTAAAAGTGGACCGCACTTGCAGGTCCCGGTTCGCCCCTCCCCCAGTTGTCCCTAAGTGTTATTGATACCTGGAAAGGCTTAACTGTACAATAATTAATCCGAAAACCAGCGACTCGTTGATACTTATCCTCATACTGTTAGAGGAACAGCATCCGTAGAGCAGACTACGTATGCAACTGCTTGGCGTAATGCCGTTGTCCGTGAGAACCACTCAGCCGACAAGCCGGCGACAAGTATCCCATCCCATCCCATCCCATCCTATCCTGTTGCAGCTTCAGGTGGCGCGACTAATGCAATTTTTTGCTTGTTGACTCGCTGATAACAAAACTCATTTACAGCCTGTCCAAGGCACTGATGCGGACTCGCACCTTGGCGGCAAGCACTCTACGCTCTTAACGTCAAAGCACTTAATGTCAAATGCAGCGGCAACAACAACAGCAGTACATTTTCTAATTCTTGTTTTGAATCATATTTAGAGACATGCCAGTTGTGAGTGAGACTTAGGAGAGCCAGGGGAAGGCGAGGAGAAGGCATCGTCAGCCGGCAAATAAAATAAATTAGTTGCAGTTGAAAGGTGGCTCAGACACAAAAGTCAACACGCAACGCGCGATGGAACCGCAAACAAACGCCAGCTGTTGGGCACAGATAAAATGGCGAGCAAACAAGCCAAAGGAGGAGGGACCAGCGTCGCCAGACGGGAGATGGCCAGGATGGCCCAAGGAAGAAGGTAGACGGATAGACGATGGCGGGACCGGGACAGGGACAGGGGCCGGGACCTATGGCAAATCAGCTGCCAACGCAGTGCAGCTTACTGGCAAATATTAAAATGCGAATTTTTATGCTCGCTGACACTTGCGCCCCACTCTCCATCCTGGCCCCAGCTCCATCGCTACCGTCTACTTCTTGAAACATAATTCTCACTATGCGGGAAATGGGGGACGGCCCTGGTGGCTCTTGCCGCTGCCTGGCGTATCCTTTGCCAGCATTTTCCTGCCGCGTGCGCACATAAATTAGCTGCCAAGCTAAGAAATGTTTGCGGGCAGCAAAGGTTCTCTCGTCCCCCAGTCCCCCCACAGCCATTGTTGTCCCAACGCCCACTGCGGTTTGTTGCGCTCTGTTTATGCGGGAGGCAGGACTGCGCCGGGTGCATTAAACCAATAAATCAGCGAGCCACTGAAAAAAACATAGTAGTGTTGTCAGGCACTCGTTGCGACGCCATCGTCGCCCCCTGCATATTTAATCAATATGGAGAGCACAAAACAGGAATTAATCTTGCCGCTTTTTGAGCGCCGCACATTTTTGCCCTACACGTTGGACACGACACCCACGCCCAGGCCCACGCCCGCCTGAACCACACGGAAAAAAAGGCATTTTTAATTTAGAGAAATTCTTGCGGCCATAAAAAGCATGTCGGGCAAATCAATTAAATTTAAATTGTATCCCATTAGAGCCACATTAAATGAGTTAAGTCATTTGGGGGACCGTAACCGCGTTCCGTGTCTTAGCCTTCTTTTATGCGGCTTTGAAAAGGGTACAAATGAATTCATTTTATTTTTTTGACGCACATAACTGCGCCTGCCCGACCATCCCATCCCATCACCATCCCCATACCCATCCGTACCATCCCCATCTACTGCTGGACGCAATTAAAATGCCCACGAGTTACTAATTTGCCATGAAACGGCGGGTGGCGGTCCCAAGCCCAAGCACTGGCCCTGTCTCTGTCCCTGGTCCCGAGGCGGTTCGGCCGAATCCCGATTTAAAAATGTTGCCGAAATTTAAGAGTTGATGGCTATTAATTTATATTATGCATGATTTGTGGAGCATTTTTCTGATGGGACAATCGCTTTAGGCACCCAGACCGGGTCCGGCTGTCGGTTCACAGAATTGCCCTCTGCCTTCTGCATTCTGCGGTAAATGCCATTTGGTATGGGCTTGGGATTGTGCCGTAACTAGAGATGTTTATGCAAATGAATGAAATATTTGGTCGAGGGCAGTGTCAAGGCTTTAAAAAAACTTTAAATGCTTAAATAATTGCAGTGATGTAGTTAGAATGAATGCTAGAGAAATGTATTCAAATACTAATCGGACTATGGCTCCTACATCTCCGACTCTTTTCCAAATTTCTGTCTTCATCGAACACATGACTTGGGCATAAATAAATTAGGCAATCTCGTGTCCTCATGTGAATGGGGGCGTGCCCGCTGCCATCATTTATTAGCAACACCCAGAATCGTACGGGCTGTCGCTCGAGATTTGTAGCGACAAGAACAGCGACTGGAACGACGACATTACCAGAAAATCTTTTTGCTCATCTGCTGGCTACTACTGCAAGCTAATTTCTGCTGATGTCTGCCCGAAACTT
Source organism: Drosophila lowei (assembly GCA_008121275.1). Taxonomy (NCBI): domain Eukaryota; kingdom Metazoa; phylum Arthropoda; class Insecta; order Diptera; family Drosophilidae; genus Drosophila; species Drosophila lowei. Next base: position 30,617,695 of record CM017777.1, on the reverse strand, counting down.
CACGCTGGCCAAGTAATTATCGGGAAGAGGAAATGATAGTCAGCCCTACAGCCCCACACTTGGCCCACAGCTACAGCTAAGCAAAGTCGAAGCGTTAATGCTGCATGTCGAAAGCAAACTTTGATGGCTTAATCACTTTGACAGGAGGAGCGAGGAGGGCAAGGCAAGCTATGGGGAGCTATGGGGAGCGCTTGCTCCAGTTTTCGCCATCAGCTTGTTATTTGCTTTGGGGGGATTTTAAAGTGCACGTGTTTACCAGACAGCGTCTTAAGATGCGACTTCAAAAACATGTCTCCGTGCGGATGCATTTGGGGAGGCGACTCGTGCACCGAGTGCACGGTACAGTCAAAGTCATAAAACCATTTAATTATATTAAACTTTTAATTGCGTAGACAGCTAAGAAACATCCCACCACACACACAAACACACACAGACACAGACACAACCAAAACATACACTCACCTAAAAGCAACTCCCAGCATATGCAGGGTGGAAAAAGGTGGCACGGTAGCAAGGGGGCAAGGAGGCAGCCGAGGAGTCGCAGCGCCACACTTAACCAGGGCAAGTTGCTGGTGCTGCTTCTTGGCGTGTCTTGCTACTATGTAAATGCAATAATAAAGTTATTAAAAGTGTCATAACAACTCAAGTTGAAATAGCAGAAAGTTTTCACCAGTTTCTTGCTTTATGGAGCAGGAGCTCGGGCTCCCGCCGCACCGCCGCACCACCGCACCACCGCACCGCACTCTCTTGATGATGAGGGTAGTAGCCCAAGAGGAAAAAATGTCTATAAAGAATCGAATAACGAAGACGACCCGCAGCTCCGTAGCCAGGCAATTGATGTTTAATTGATCAATTAGTTGGTCCCTGCACAAAGCCCACCCACAAAACGCACCACCCACACTCGCCTAGGCGTACTCGTACATGCCCCTATGTGTAGGATATGTCTGTTTGGATGCTGTATTGGAATTGCCCACATCAAAGCGGCATATAAGTATATTGACGCTCATCAATCAAATTGATTTATGCCAACAAATCATTCATGAGCAATTTCCCAAAGTGATTATCTCTCCACGAGAAGAGAGGGGAGACGACCGGAGACGGGCCGGGCCCGCTGCCATGGCCAACCAGGACCATTGCCCCATGGCAAACGCAAAGGGCATGTTAACTGACAGCCAGAAGGACATTTGGAAAGACATACATACATAGTCCTCGGAAACAGTGCCTGGGAATGCGACTGAGACAGAGACAGAGACATAGAGGGACTGAGGCACACAGTCAGAGCTTCAGTGCCAGTGCCATTGCCATCGCCAGTGACTGACTGATTGACGCTTGACTGTCTTCATCACAAGCAATTTGGCCAGCAAACACACCCATCCACACAGGACCAAATCCAGGGCATGAAGATGCTCTGCCGAGATTGCGTGCGCTTCTTTCCCTTCTGCCGTGCTCCTGTGCAGAGCTTCACAGACAGTTAATAAAGCTCAACTAACAGCGACGACAGCCACGCCCTAGCCCTCGCCCTCGCCTCCAACCATACGGATAGACATAGCCACTTGGCATTATTCATTCGCTATTGGTTCAGACCAGGCGGGGGATCGGCTTGTATCATATTAGCTGAAGTTGCTTATAGCAGGCAATCAAATAAATTTTCACGGCAAACGATCAAACGCCAGCCATGGCTGGACTTGGTTCGCACACATTTTTCACTCTTATGTCGAAAAGGAAGAGCAGGATGTTCGCTTTGCCTAAGGCATTTGATTGATTTGGTGATAAATTGACGAGGTGGGTGGCAACCGAAGCCCTTAACAGATTGCCGGCAGATTGCAGTCATGTGAGTGAGACAGTCGGAAGACCTGCGACTAATTGCTGCCTCGAAGTGACTCAAAGGTCAAGGAATATGCTCACACATACACACACGCGAGCATATACACAGCGCAGAGAAAACCAGAGCAGACAATGCTTAATGCGGGGTGCGCACAAAAGTATGCTACAAAAATAAATATGAAGAATTTTTTGCTTTATGACTGCGACAAGACGTAAATTTCAAGGCTTCACACGGGCGCACTAGAGCAGGCAGGGAATAAAAACGAGAAGCTGACAGCGGGAAGGGGATACGACAGCTGGTAGCCCATGATTAATGTTAGCAATTATCTGGCACAAGTGTCAAAAATATTTAAATCAATTGCGAGGCGAAGAAAATGCCATGCCGAACAAAGGGCGAGCGAGACAAGTCAGCAGACAGCAACAAGACGAGACACGACACGACAAGACAACACAATTCGCGCAAATTGAGCATGATGAAGAGGCGAAGAGGCAGAACGAAGAAGGTGGCTGTTATTGCTGTTGTTGCAGATGCTGGTTGTCAATGCCAAAGATGCCGTTTCCTTTTAACTGACTCGTGTGCGTGCCGCGGGGTCTGAAACTTAAAGAAGTGCCCCGAGGACGATACAAAATGTAAAAATGAAGAGGGAGCAATGACAGCAGCATCGTGTCAAAAACATATCATTCATTTATTTTCTATTATAATCACCCACACGAAGCATCGAAGATGCTGACGACGCGACTGCTGCCTCAAACACCCTTTTTCCCCCCTGTCAACAATTGCATTATGTTGGGATATCATTTATCATTGCAGGAACAAAACCAACCAGACAGCCCCACAGCCCCACAGCCCCATAGCCCAGGCAAGTCAAGTGAACTCAGTTGACTTCGATTGCATATGCCCGGGACAGAGACATGGACAGAAACAGGGACAGAGCCCGGAATCATCGCGTACAAAAAGCCCTTTAAATGGGGCTTGTTTTTGCGAGCTTTAAGTCTGTTGTCAAAAGAAATTAGTAAATAAAAACAAAGCACGCCTCGAAGCACATATTAAATTACTCCAGGGCCAGCACCAAGAGCAAAAGCAGCAGCATCTAGCAAGGCGAGGGCTGTACAATTATGAGATGAGATAGAGGGAAACACATCCCGTTCGCTCGTTTTGTATGCGGCACACACGGCGTATGTGTAACAATGGACTAAAAGTTGCGTGAAACGTTTTAACAAAGATTAATGCCTGCGACGGCTGATGATTTTTTGAAGATTAATTATGCGATGATGAGGCCCAAGACAATGACAGCACACCAACACCAGCGGGAGGCGACAACAGGCAGGCGCTTGTGGAGTCGTGCGCAAGAGCCAGAAGGCGGAAGTTGCAGGCTTGTTAAAGGATTACGAAATTTGTGAGCACGCGCCTGTCGAGCATGTGGGAGCGTAAGTCTGTCTCGTTTATATAGTTATTCGTTATGAATGCCAACAAAACAGAGCTAATATAATTTTGAGGACAAACCAACAAACATGAGGAACAAATTCCACAATTCAAACGAAATTAATATATTCATTTAGATGAAGTTCATTAATTTGAAAAAATGTTGGAAATTTGAATCATTCGTTTGCTTTTTCTCTCAAAGATAATTCATATTCGATTTGGTTGGGCCTTTAAACAGGCTTTCGTTGGCCAGATTTTAATTGCCTCAACCATAACTTTTCATATTAAACGCGCCGACAATTTATCTATGGATGGCAGCGCAGGCATGACCACGCTTAAATATAGCATGAGCATGAGGCAAATTCAGATTCAGTTTCAGGTAGGTGCAGCAGCAGGATGACAGGAGGCGAAGTGGTAGCCAATTCGCGTGGTTTATGGCCAGCCAAAAGTTTAACGACAGAATTGCAGTGGCAACGGAGCCAATGCATTGGCACTGGTCATGTATTCAGAGTCCTCGCGACTCGTCTGCTGGTCGCGTCTGTTGTTTAATTTATCAGACAAGGAAAACTGTTGCACATGGCTGGCAAACTTTTCACTCTGTACTCTGTACTTCACTGACCGCCATATGTGGAGTCACTGGAGCTGTGCGTGGTCCAGCCTGGTCACTGGATTTACTGTTCTGCTACTGCTGTGATTGTGGGAACGCATTTAAATGCATTTAAGTTGCTTAATTTTTATGGCCAAGGCAAGCAGTTGGGGCACCAGTCTGGGGCTCCAAAAGCAGGCTGCGTGTCCACCTACTGGCTCCACGCTGACAAAAAAGCTTTTAACAATTAAAATTAAAAAGTTCAGCATTTATACAACACAAAAAGCAGCAGGCCAACAAAAAATGAGCGAGTGCCGAGCAAATGCCAAGCGTGGCATAATCAAATTCTATGTGCGCATGCATAAAAGTTGCACCGCACTCCACCACACACACACACTCTCACTCGTAGACTCCCGGGGCGCTGCTGATGTCTGACTGTTGCATTGTGTGCACTCATTTGTGGTCATAAAGCATAAAACGCATAAAGTGGCGTTACGATTTTATGGTGCACCCAAGTCACAGTCGAGCCTCTCTTCCAAAAAAAAATAAAAACAGCGAAGACATTGAGGACAATGAATCGACAACTAATTACCCTGTACGATTTTGGTCTCCTGGTCTCCCAACTGCCAATTTCTCTACTGCGGCATGGTTTGCCAAGCAATTGGCATGCCCCGAAATAAATATTCTCCCACTGCTGCCAGAACCAGCTCTTGCCACTTCTGACACGGCCGCTGCTGCTGTGGACGCTGGTGATGATGATGATGTCTGTCTCGGTTCCTGGTCTGTGTCTGTGACCATCAAGCGACAATGTAAATTTTGTGTTGAGCTTTTTAATTGTGAATATTGCAGCCATGGAACCATTGAGAGAGAGAGGGACGAGCTCGCTCACACGCGAAATGAACGCAGACCGCACACCAAAATTACAACTGTAGTGCAGCAGTCGGGAGATGGGACAATGTTATAAATAATATAAAAAAAGGTACAAAAATAAAACCCAATTCGAAGGCAGCGCCAAAAGTGTAAAGTAGTCGGCAAATAAATTGCATGACAGTGGGCCAGGAAACGATGTCGCTAAGGGTTCCCGTCGGGGTTCCCGTCGGTGGAGTGGAGGTTAGTATGGGACTTGGGACGGGGCCCAGGACCAGTCCGCTGCTTTTAATGCAAATGCAGCACAAAACGGCGCTGGCCAAAAGTGCAAAATTGTGCATTTTAATTAAGGTGACGGTGACCGTTCCAGCCAGCCAGCCAGCCACCCAGCAGCCGAATAGAAGTAGAAGTAGAAGCCGCCGAAGAGCAACTGCTCTTCTAGTTAGCGTTGGAATTTGCATTTAGTTGCTGCACACACACACACACTCACACACGCGCAGAGCGACATAATTTACAGCTCTTTTAATTAGCTGCATGCCAAGTTTTTATGAGAATTTACGCGTGCTCTTAAAGCGGCATATTGTTTGGGGCAAAGAAGCAAGCAGAATGCAGCAAGAGCGAATGTAGCATGGAGCAAGCGGCAAGCAAAACGCTTCGAGCCATTCACATGCATGAACACAAAGACGGAAATAACAATTGCAAATGGAAATGTGCATAAGTGCCAGGCGCCAACGAGTGAGAGACAAAAGGCGGAGACGAGCAAAACAAAAAAAACTCACTCCCTGACTCCCCACGGTCTGACTGACGGGCTGACTGACTGACTGACTGGCTGACTGACTGACTGACTGACTGACAGATACAGAGACCGGCCTGGCCAGATGCAGCTTCCAGTAACTTTGAGCTCTTTGAACGCACCATCCACATGCGCATTCCACTCTCTTACTCCATCCTGCTCTCCCATCGCCATCGCCATCCCCATCGCCAGCAGCAGCCAAAAGTGCAAGTGACTAAAATGCAAATGCACGAGTATCTGTGTGTGCAATTGTCTGCATGTCCGCTCCTCTATCTCCCTTTGTGTGTGTGTGTGTGTGTGCAACTGTTAAAATGCAAAGCGATGCTGCTGCTGCTGCTGCTGCCGCTGGGGGCCAGCGCATGCAATAAAATGTTTTACATCCTGTTTATTTTAGTTAAATACTCGAAATTATGTGTTTGCCTAAGTGTATTTGTTAACACAATGCCAAAAGCTCCTCGCTCGCTCTCCACACACTGCACTCAGCCCAATGCCACATAACAGCCAGGACGCACACCCACTCGTTGGAGTACCAGAGAGCATGCATGCCGAGAGTGTGTGTTTTGAGTGCATGTAAGCGTAACAATTCAATTTCCAACATTTTAAATAGCGCTCGACATGAGTACAGTTGGCCAGCCATTTTTTGTTAGCTCTAATGATGTTCTTTTTGACGCAGACAATGAACGAGAGTTGGCCAGAGGTCAGCGAAAGAGTTCAGATCTTCTCTTCCCTATCAATTCAAGCTATTTTGTGATGTTTGCATGTGGCTGAATCTGAATCCCCCCGAGGGCTCTCAAGGAGTTCTCTCAAAGAGTTCCTGGAATAAGTAGCACAAACCATTCGAATCCACTTGCCCAACTGCCTGCCTCAAAGCTTACATCAAATGCAAATTTCCGGACCGGATTTGCTGCTCCACGCACTTTACCTTTGTCTACGACAAAAACACGCGAGCACACACACGCACTCACACAAACAATCCAAAAAAGGGGGAACCGTAAAGACGATGCCATTTCTCTGTTTTGGACATGTGCAAAACGGGCATTTAACTTCCTAGGCGCGAGGACACTCTCCTCAAAGGGAGGCGCACATGTCGCTCCTCCAACATGCCCTCTAACCCATTTGTTAAATGTAGCGGAATGCTTTGTTTCGAGTTTTGTTTAGTTAAGTTTCTAGTTTTCAGTTTTCTGTATTCAGTATTCAGTTTTAGGCAACATTTGGACTAATGACTGCACACACGCTATAGACCCGAGCCGAGCGCTTTAACTAAAATGTATTTGTGTCTTTTTAAGAGCTCTCTCGCGCGTTGCCTGGGCCTACACAATGGCGGAACGTGTTGAACATGGCGGCACACAAGAGCGGGCAACACATATTTTTCCGCTCGGCAAAATAAAATGCACAAAATACGATTTCAATGCCTTTCACGAATGCAAATGTGTGTTTGCGTGTGTGTGTAAAATATACATAAAGAAATAAAATAAATTCACACGCAACTGTCAATGGTTGCGTACTTCAGCAACACCCTTCGTCCCGCCCTCGACCCTTATTGAAGGAGGGTTCGCCTTGCCACACTGCCCCAAGCGTCTTCCCTCATTGGGCGACGGTGCCCTCGTCCTGTCCTCGCCGGCTGCTTGACTGTTGGGTCTTGGGTAATATTTTATGCAAATTGCAAGTTAAGTGTGAAAATAGTAGTGATTGGTTTAATTCAGCAATGTCAACCAAATGGACCGATTGGTGGGCAGTGGGCGTTGGCATGGCCATGGGTGCTGGTGCTGGTGGGTGCTGTTGGGTGGTAGTGGGAGAAGCGCAAAAAACGAAGTTCAGAAACTGCAGAAACAGCAGAAAATCAGCCAAACTGGAGAATGCCGAACACAGAATACTAAAATGACGATTTTCGAACGAAGCACCCACCCACCGGGCAAAAACAAGGCCTTGAATTCGATTCTTTGTTTGATCAGGCCTTAAATGCGCTTACAGGGATCGATGGAAAGCAACAATTTTATATGTTTAAGCAAAATATACCTTTTGGAATTTTATATTTGCCAGCTATAAATTTTTTTTATTTCAATTCTTTTTTAAAAGGGAATTTCGAGTATACCTTAAGATCCTTACCTTTTAAGAGGAGAAATTCGACTGTAACTTAAAGAAGAAAATCCCAATGGCAATCGATTATTCCAGATCATTGACAAAGTTCTTATGCTCCATGAAAAGAGCATTCGAAAGGCAAGCGAAATAAAAGCAATGCAGATTTTCATTGTCATGTAGCAAAGTCACTCGGGCCCCGAAAGAGCAATGTGAGAAGAGCAAACAGGGAGACAGTGGGGGAGAGAGTGGGGGAAATGGGAACGGTCGATGGACAAGAGCGAAAGGAAAAACCAACAGCAATTTCAGGAGCATTTAGGGCAGTCGTCGTCGCCGGTCTGCAGTCCTTTTTGTTTTTTATAAAATTTGTAGCAGTCTTTTTATGCTCGAACTTCGACTACTAGTGCGCTTAACCATTTAGCTGATGTAACAACCCAGGGCAAGGAGGAGCCAACCACTCAGCCAGTCAGCCAGCCGGGACCGCCGCATTGACCGCCGACTACAGCACCAGCACCACCACCACCACCACCATTCACCCCAATGTCGTCAGACACCGTTGAGCTCCAGTTGGAGCAGAGCCCTGCTCCGGAATGTCCTTGTCAGCATTTTGCACAGTGAAATTTTTCGGTAAAATCTATTTTTCATCTTGGATTATGTGAATACATGAATGGGAAGAAAGAAGAGTGCCAAGTTTTATTGTGACAGTTGAAGTTCGTTCGTTTCACTGCTGCTTCCTTTTCCTTTTATAGGGCTGAAGCTGAAGCTGATGCTGATGCTGAAGGGTCTGCCAGCTGTGTTGTCCGACGCGTTCACATTAATCAAATATCCGCATTATTAATTGTCGCTGATAATGTTTTCGAGTGCAAAATGCTGCTCACGTGACCTCAACATGGCGCTCGTTGCACTCCTCCATTGTGGAGCGGAATGTGGAACTCTGCCACAGTGATGGGGAGTTGCATTTCCCTCGGCCCGGAGTGCGAGTGCTTCTGCTCTCATTCGCCTTTTGAATGGCAACCCGGATTGTCCCAACACGATTCGAGCTTCATTAGAGCCATGTTCTACAAATGCCTGCCCGCATGGTATGCCTATGTCATCTCTTCTGACAAAAGTATGCCATAAAGTATGCAATGCCCCTGAACGCATTCCTCTGTGTGCGCTTTCTCTCTCTCTCTCTCTCTCTCTGTGTGTGTGTGTGTGCACCTGCCTGCAATCGTAATTTCAATAAAAGTTGTTACGTGCACGTTGAAATTTTAATTGAAAGCACCAACCACACACACAAACACACCGTCACATTGCGCGCTTGTGTCCTCGTCCTCGTCCGCGTCCTCGTGGTGCGTCAGCTGCACGGCGACGACGACCCTCATCAGTTGGGGCCCAGAACAAAACAGCAGCGGGCAAAACGAGGATGACATTTCAAATGCGTTGTGGCTAAGGAGATTATATTGCATCTGGTCTGATGAGAAAAAAAAAGATGCCACACATGTGACTGTTTGCATACACACAACACCCATCAGTGTAGGAGGAGTGTCAGTAAGAGAAAGCTAGTTGGCAAGGTGTGTTCAGTGCTTAAAATTAACTACAAGTTAGCATCGACTTGTCTACCCAGTAATGTCAGCAGCATTCAATTGAGAGCTCACATGTCTGCTCCTTGGGTAAAACATCAAACTATTGTCAGAATCAGTCTCTGCCCTTACTATTTATTATTTGACCCTTTTGGTTTTAGTATTCATTTGTCTGTCTGAGGGGGCATTTTTCTATTCGATTTGAATGACTAGCGAAAATCGCTGCAACTCTGCAGGAGAACTGCACGGAGCGAAGCAAAGTGTCGACCGACCGCAAAGTAAGTCGTTAAAACAAAGAGCCCTATCGGCTTACAGAAACTTGGCTGCAGCAGCAAAAGCAGCAGCATCAGTCCCAGACTGGAAAACATGTTCGTTTTTGGCCACTGCCAATTGCAAGTTTTGCATGTAAAGCACCAAAAGTTTATGCTAAACTTTTACCATTTTCCATAGATTCTTTTCGTTGGTTCTCTTTTTGTTTTTGACTGAATTTTAATTCCCCTAAAGTATGTAAATGTTACCGGCAGCAACTATCGAACGACACCGATGTCGTTAGATTTTATGCGAAGGGTCGGATCCCCACAGACTAAGACCTTATACCCCCTTCCAGATCAATCTGCATAGAAAGCTAGTTAAACACAGCAAAATATGGCACGACTGAAGAGTGGACAAGGACCTGCGTAAACAAGGAAGGGCATCGCTTACAACGGAACACGACATGACGCAGGACACGAATCGAGACAAGGCCCGCCCGGCATTTTAGCTATTTATCGAGCACTCGATTCCATGCAGTGTTTAGCCAATATCATCAGTTGATGAAGACGAATTTCAAGAGCGACAGCACTAAGCATCAACAAATATTTGTCAACCAGCCCTTTGTGCTCCAGGTTGAACAGTGGACAGTGGACCGTGGACAATGTACCATCACAATCCGAAGAATCTGCTGTTCCCACAATGTCAATAAAAATCAATATGCTCCTTACAATTGATGACTTAATAAACATGCAAAAAAACGAATACAAAACTTGACCAACATGCAAGAAGGAAACTTTGCAAATTATGCAAATGCACTTGTCTGGATCGATGTCGATGGACTCCCATTTCCAAGGGGAGACCCTTCTGAGTGTGCTTAATGGCGCAACACGCGCTGCTCAATGGGCCGAGCACATAATTCTCGCATCTGCCGCTGCCACTGCCCCTGCCGCTGCCGCTGCAGTAGAGTTCTGAGAGTTGGGGCCAGGACTACGCCCTACGTTTTCGGGTGGTTCATCAAAGTTAGGTCGAACACAAATGAAAGTTTTTGTGCCGCAGCCATGAAAGATGCATGGAGTCTGGCCGTGGCCCACCGAACCACTACCTGCCTAGTCTGTCTGCCTGGCTCCTGCCACTGACAAGCTCTTTTTGGGCCATGGCTTTGTAAAGTCAACAAGCCAAAAATCCTTAGAAAGGAAATGGCGATGAGAGAAGCCGGGATATGCTACTGGGCTGGGGATGGGGCTGCGGCTGGCTTGAATGCGGCAAATGCAAAAGCAAAGTTTCACCTAAACTCTTTTGTGGCATCCATGCTATCTAGAGAGGTACAGGGACGTGTCGCGACGAAAATTTCTTCTTTTTTTGAAGATACGGTCTAGGTTGCCTTGCCTGCTGCTTCTCCCGTATTTGGGATCCCTTGGGCAAATGTTGCAAACATGTCTGTTAAGCAATTGTACCAACTTTTTGGCCTCGCCAGGAGGCGGCCCGTGGAACTTTACTGTGCTGTGGTTTGTCTGTCCGACCGTCTGGCTCGGAGACGAACGGCAGCTCGTAAATTTCAAAAATTTCAAAACAACAGCAACAACAAGTATTTTTCACGCGCTGACCAAAATTATTTTAAATCACCTGCTGCCCCGCATTTATCATTAGAGCCAGCCAGGCAGCCAGCAGCGCCACATTCCAGTAGATACCCATTCCAGCGGATGGCCATTCCCCCACCAAGTCAGACCAGAGCTTCTGGCTCCCTAACGACCGCAGAAAGTCTTCAGCCCAACTCCCAGGGCGACTACAACGAGAGCAAGATTTGCGAAAGAGCACTTTATTTTGGCCAAGCCATTGCCACGCCTCTTGCCACTCTTGCTCCTTCCTGGCCAATGCCCAACACCCACTCATAATGTTCGCTGCTGGTGCTATTGCCGCTTCTGATGTTATTTTGCCATTTTCGCGCTTGGTCGGGGAAAAACTGTTTTGTTATCACAGTGATAAATGGAAAATTATTTTGAATCGAGCAACTACTTAAAAGAATTCCCAAAGGTTGTAATAAATTTTGGCACACACACAAGCACACATACAAAGCCACATGCATGTGGCCAGGAAGGACATAAGTGAACGAGGAAGGACAACTTGGTAAGGACGAATCCAGCTTGAGCTCGGTGGCTGCCTGGGTGGCTTGGTAATGTCGTCCCAGATAAAAAGGTGATTGACGAAGCGAAAGCAAAAGTCATGGCCAAAATTCCACTTAGCAATGCAGTTGTCGTTGACTGAGAAACGAAGGGGAGAGGGGGAAAGTGCCAGGGCGAGAAATCCGTTCTGGCATGCACTTAATCCGTATTGGGAGTTGGAGATGCTGAGGGTTCTACTCTTAGAAGACAATCAACCCTGAATAGATTCGCAAGCGAAAGATTTCCTGCGAGCTGGAGTCCTTGCATACTTGGAGTATCCTTGGACTAAGGGGCAATCACCGATCTGAGTGAAAAGTACAAAAGCACACAGACAAGATGAGCAGACTGAACGAGCGAGCAGTTAACAACATCTATTTTTATTTCATTAGGTAAAAAAATAGCCCGCAAGGCGAAGCCGAAGGCGGCTCCGCCATCAAAACAAAGCGCAGCACTCTGAAGCAAGGTGAGCTCATAGCCGCGGATGAAGATGGGGATAGAGAGGGCAGGGGACTGCGACTGGGACTGCGACTGGGACTGGGACTATGTCTTGGCACAAGAAGAAACCGTTCTCTGCTCCTCAATTAGGTTAGCTTAATTTAAATTTGCTTCGAGTGCTTGGCGAGTGCTTGGCTAGGATATTAGCAGCAAATATTAGCAAATGCTTAAAGTACTCCTTAAATGCGCATAGTTCCGGGAAGTTATTACAAATTAGCCATGGCAAGCACTTATTAAATAAAGCAAATAACTCAAGGCAGGATGGAGTAATCCGGAAGTAATATGTCTATAGCATGAGCCATAGAAGACAGATCACATCATCACATTGTCTTCTAAATAAACTTCGAGAAGTTTAATCATACTTCCACATAGCCTAACAAGATACATACTAATACTACTTTAATATTACTTATTTTTACCATAAAGCAGCGAAAGCTTGATCGATGGACTTGAACGACGATGACAATGTCGTACAGCCGCATCATGCGCGGATCATACGCCTGCCCAATGAATCATCAATGGTGGCAGAGCATGAGCTTTACAAGACTTCGGTGAATACTCTGCGCCTTCAGAGCGAACAGAATCGGGAGGTCTTCGCGGAGGCCTTCATTGAAGGTTCGTTGGATACTTTGGCCAACCTGTGCGTGAAGGCGTTGGCCAAACGGGGTATCAAGAACGCTCCACAAATTGTGGCGGAAAAACCAGAATTGATGCGAGTTCTTTACGATGCACTGGACGTAGAGCTGCCGCTGAGTGATTGCTACTTTATCGATGACCAGCGCTACTGGCAACGTGTTGTGTTGGCCAAGTGCCCGGACAAGAAGCTGCGCAGGAAGAGCTGGCACGAGTACGATTGGAGAGCCAAAGGACTGAGTCTCAAGTACGTGGAGCTGGTGGAGAGCTGCCCAGCAGCGTTCTGGCCAGAGGCGCAGATGGCCGAGCTGGCTGCTTTGATCCAAGAATATGTAACAGCCATACACATAAAGAGACTGCAGGCGCTGCCGGACGCAGTGTTCGCCAAGTACGATGGGAGCGAGGGGGAAATAGATGTTTCCTCTGAGTCATCAGAGGAGGAACCTATATCCAGCGACGAACCTGATACGGATGAGGATATGGGCGAGGACGAGGGTGAGGAGGAGGAAGAAGTCGTGGAGAAACCTGTGCAAAAGCCCACTGTCAGTGCAAGTGAAACTGAGCCAAAGAAGGACTCCTCTGCAGTCTTGGAGAAACCTGTCTTAAAGCAGAGCCCCGGTACAAGTGAAACTGAGCAAAAGAGAGACTCCTCTATTGCAATTGATTCTAAGACAAAGACGGCCTTTCTGGGAAACATAAAACCAGCATCATTAGCATCGCCATCAATATCTCACGAGAGCTATGATGAGACTACAGAGCGGCGCAAAGCGCGTCATTTCCGCAATGCTGCACGCCAACAGCTGCGGGACTTGGCTGCCGAGAAATATGCCAAACATCTGGAACGTCGCCTCAAAAGAGAGAAGATGCTAGAAGACTTCAGGCATACAGTTGAGCATACAAAGAAAAAAAAGAAAAATAAAGCAATAAAGGGTGTCTTTGACATTCCCGTCGAACCGGAGCCATCCGATCACGAAGACCAAAAAACTGACATGCGCAATAGGGGACTGTGTTTGCGCCACCTTAAGCGATCCAACTATCCAACGGAGCTGTGTCACCACATTGATCTGGGCTTTGTGCGCTTCTTTGAGAACCTGACCTCGTTCACACTGGAGTTCCTCGGCACACCGGACACCAATCACGAACATTATAAAAGTTACCAATTGAAATTCTCATACGACGACATGACGCACCTGGCCAGGGGTATGGTGCACCTAAAGCAGCTTCAGATCTTTCGACTGCGCAACAGTCTCATGGACAGCCGACATCTAGGCATTCTGGCGCGTGCTCTTCGGTTCATGAACTCGCTGGAAGAGATCGACTTTGGGTACGACCAAATGCAGGATGACTGCAGTAATGCGCTGCAAATAATGATGGATCGCACAAGGATGTTCAAGACATTACAACTGGAGTACAACCGTCTTGGCGTGGGTAGCATGGATGTGATCGGCATGGCTCTGGCGCATCACAAAGTTGAAGATGATTTCCTGGAGTACCTAGGTCTGGCCCACAATCCCATCTGCGACAATGCCCTGGGAAAACTCTTCCACTGGATCCATAGCACCGGCCACGTGCATTCCCTCAACATTAATGGCATAGATGGGAGAACAAGCATGGCGTCTATTGGTAGAGTCATTGGGTTTCTGCTGCGTAGCCATCACCCTCTGCGTCGCCTGGAAATGGCGGCGATACCCCTTGGTCCCGCGGTAGGACTAACCCTTATACGGGCCCTAGAGCAAAACAAAAAAATTCTATATTTCGACTGCCGCGAATGCGATCTAGACTCGGACCAAGAATTCCAGGTGGACATCATAGTGCGACGCAACAATTACTGGGTGAAAAACCCGCCAATCGACGAGATATGTGATCTGATCAAAAATCGAAAGCATGCTTTAATCGAAAAAGTGGAGAGCGATTATGGGAAATACAAGGAGTGCCTCATTTCTAGACCTTCATTGCCCAGAAGCAGGATATCGTCCATCAAGGAGTTGGCCGTGGAAAAGGAAGAGGAGGAGTACGACATCTGGGCCATACTGGGCATAACAACCCGGCAAACTATTAGAGTAGAGATAGACCCCAGCGAAACCTCCGAGGTATTGGAGGAGCCCTTCGTCTATGAACCCAACAAATTTAATTTGGATCAGTTTCGCGAATTTGTCGATTTGCCAGGACCATCCAATCGTTTTTTCTATTTTAAGAAAAACAGAATGAAGTAATGAAGGTCTTTTTAACATAAAACTCTTAAATTTGTTTACCTTTGTGGCATTAGACAATATAAAATACTTATCCCATCCGCCTCTTTATCTACTGGGGCGTTCTATCTGCCCGAGTAGCGTTCCTGCCACAATCTCAAGGGCTTGGAATGTCGTTCGACCTAATGGTCACTTTAAACCTTTGCCATAAAGTGCAGCGCTGGCGTAAACTGAAATCTAATTAAGTCGCTGCCACACCCACACTCTGTGGCCACACCTCATTTGAAGGTCGTTTTGGAGCAGCGGAGAGTGCCCAGCGACGGAGACGGAGACGGAGCCGGAGACTGCCGCTGCAAGTGCAACAAAGTTGAGCTGTTTGCATTTAAGCTGCGCAGATTTGGGCAACAGTGTCGCCAATTTAATGCTGCTGGTGCTTTTGCCTTCTCCTTCTGCATTTCCTTCTGCTCCGCTCCTGTTGGCCAAGTCAATGTCGCTGACTTGGCCACTGAGCCATAAAAGAGCCAAGTCAGGATGGAGGGCCAATGCGAAGTTCGTCTTGTTAACAAAGCCAAAGCTCAGTGAATGTAAACGTATTAATGCATATGCCCGGATCGCCTTAGGTAGTGTGTCTCTATATCTACCAATTTGGATGGATGGGAGATGAAAGATGGAGAGTTCATGACTCCATCTCGTCAGGATTCCCATGGAGGAAATATGTGTGCGCATGTAATTCAACTTATCAACGCGGCGCCAAGCAACAAACTTTTCTCATCTACTTAACGCAGATAAGCGGATGCCTTTTCTGCCTTCTGCCATGTTTACTGGCTTCTAATTTGCGCAGCCACAAACACATACACAGACACCCCCACATACACTAGTAGACCGAGCTGAGACACCGGCGAAGCGTTGACGGCGTTAACTTAATTTTCAGCCAACAGTCGACTCAAGTCCGGGGAAAAAACTCGCAAAAACATTCAGTCGTAACTAGGCAGTGGTTCCAAGGAGGACGCACTGGTTGGCCGTTTTTCTGACTTCTCTTGTGTGAAATAAAATTAACTAAATACGCTCACGAGTAACATTCATAATAAACATTAAGCAGCAAAGGCGAAAAAAGTCGAATAAATATAAAAAATAATATTTGCCAGACGACTCCTTTTTGCGATTACGCCGCCACCAGTGTGGCCAGTTCCAGCGCCAGCGCCAGCGACAGGGCTTTTGCGTGGGGGATGCGAGCGGGCGGGTGAAATTATGGCATAAGTTACTTAGGAGTGAAGCTTGCTTCCTGCTCTCCACGCCTGTCCCAGCACACCTCCCCCTAACAGCATCAACTTGGCTACACTTTACTTTTATGTGGCGCGCTCGGAATGTACTTGCACGCGGAATAAAGATACAGATACAGATACAGAGATACACAGAGCTCCCAGATACAAGCACATTTGTAGCGATAAGCGTCATAAAGTTATCGTAAGTAAGCGCCGAAAAAAGTCCAAGAAAAAACCAGGGGGAACGCAGTGAAGCCACAAGTTAAAGGCAGCCCTGTACTTGGAGCAAGGAATGAACAGGATAGAAGCGTAGAAGCGTAGTTAGTCGAAGCTTAAGATACCCTTGCATATTTATCATTTCCATGACATTTTCACTATTATAGCCGATCTTGGAACCGATCCGATCCGACTTGTAGGTCCGATCTCTGTGAAAAATGTCGACCAGATGACAAGATCTATAACTGTAGAACTAGTTTGTAAAGAAGAAGATAAACGGACTTGTCTTTATCGACTCGACTCTGCCTTCACTGCTTCGTCAATATCTACTGAAAATCATAAATACCCTTTGCAGAGGGTATTATGAAACTATGACAAGGACGCAACTTTTAGCACTGTTTCGCCCTCTTTCGCTGCCTTATAAGCTATTCCCCGTTGGTAGCGGCGACGACGGTCCAGGGGCAAATGTTGCACAGCAGACAGTCAGTCAATTACGCAATGCCACGGAAGTTTCGCGCTTTGTTTTCTCACCCGTTGTCAGTTTAATGAAAGCTTTCTCTCGCCTAATAATGCAGCGCATCGACGTATCTGCCAAATGGCTAAGGGTGAATCTCCGAGTTTACCTTGGTTACGATTTATTTGCCTTTGCTGGCAGGAGCTTAAGCAGTCGAACCAGAGTTTGGTGCTGGTTAAGGGAGTGTGCTCAACAAATATGCACCTTATTGGATGTTTAATTAACCTTTAACATCGATTTTTTAAGCTGAAAATCAGATAGCGAGGGCTAGCTGTTCTTTGTTTCTCAGACAATGAAAATTATGCAAAGTAGCCCCACACTGCAGAGTCCTTGAATAATTATAACGACTAGCATCTGTTGCGAAATATTTAACGTCATATTCAATTTAAAACGACATTAAAGGCAAAATTAAAAGCAAAAAAATGTAGAGGAATATCAAAAGTCAAAAAAAACCCCACCCAGGAAGAGCTCATTGAATGTAAGAGGAATCTTTACAATTTAATTCACTGGACCAAGCAGCCGAGGCGGAGGACTCTCCCCACTCCGTCTGACTAACGACAGTTGGTCGTTAATAAAACAACATTTATAGCCTGCATATACATATATACATTTACACCACCTATGTATATAAGGAAATATACGCGTGTGTGTGTGTGTGTATGAGCCTGAGTCAAGCTGCGCTTAAATGACAGGCGGACATGCATAAGTGACAGTGAAATGTTGCACAGGGAAATGCAGCAGCAACAGCAAATGGGCATTGGCTTGGTGTTGTGTGGCACTCCGTCTGAGATTCTTATAATCGCTGGTCATCCATTCAGGTGAATAAATATGCCTTTACATATTTTATGGCATATGCAACGAGTTTTTCTTCTGTAACTCATGGCCTCCCTTGAAATGATTAAAGTAGCATTGGAAATATATCACTCCATTAAAGGAATATAAGTGAATATTATCTGCATGACGACACCTTATCAAAACGGAAGTGCTGGCGTCAGCAAAAAGGCAACTTACATATATGCAGAAAATTATAAGAATTATAAGAAGTAGTCGACTCTTGGGGCATCCCATATTGAAGAGTTCCGGTTTCCCAGCTCAACTGTTGCTTGGCGAGTATATACCCGTGCGTGCCCCTGTGTGGCAACAGCTACCCAACGCCCACCCCACGTGGTGGCAGGCAACTGAAAGTGCCCCACCGCCACCTGTCTGTCTGTCTGCGCACACGGGAAATGCATTGCACTTCCGTCATCAAATAGCAATTTTGCAAACATTTGCAATTACTTTTACGAGTCGATTTCTATATTGTATTGATTCCGTGCAAACATCCCTCCAGGAATGCAATTTTCCAGAACCTCATTGCCACCAGTGCTGCCAGTGCTGATTGGATTGAGTGTAAGAACGCTCATCATATCTTTAGCAAGTTTTTACATTAGGTATTTAAATAGTTTTTTGACCATAAACTTGTCCAATAAAATGTCAAAAATTAAAAGCCCTAAACTATGCAAAACTTGGGATTTGGCCGAAAGGAAACTAAACTCCTTCATCGGACCTAAAATGGACGAAGGAAAGCTTCCCGGAAAAAGGGAAACTCCCGAGGGGTGCCTAAAGCAAACTAAAAGCCAAATCAACCTAACGGGCCGGCGTCCAAACAGCAAATGGCGGTTATTCGCAAAGGGAATGGAATGGTTCTTCAACTGGTCAAGCCTGTTTGCATCAGACATGTGTGTGTGTGTGTCTGTCTGTCCGTCTGTCTGTCTGTGTCTGTGATGAAAAAACTGGTAACTTTAGTTTTCTGACATCCGGTCCATTTGGTGTATGACGGCAGCGAGTTGGGGCAGGGTAACGACAACCTGGCAACAATCAGGCGCATATCCTGAACCGGGCTACTGGCTGTGGTTGTCATGCATTTTAAAGCACTCTCGACAAAAGTTGATTTCTCTTTTGACCCATTATGAAATTGCTCTGGCAATTTTGCATAAACAAATTACAAAGCAAACATAAGAGAAACACACAAATGCTGACCTTTCAGCACAAACTCACACAAACACCCGAGCAGTCCAAACTCTCACAATCAGAGCCCCGAGTCCGACTCTGAGTCCGAGTCAGAGTCACAGACGACCTGCTTCTGCTTTTGTCAGTGGAGGGGCAGGGACAGGGACAGGGGCAGAACAGGACTAGTTACTGAACTGGGTAACTTTTTTTTATCTGCCTGTTTGCATAGGATCAAAAAAGCCCAACTGAAAGAGAGACTGAGAAGGGTAGGTAGCCCGTGCATCCCTGGGCGTTTTTATTGAGACCTTTAAGTTTTTAGTAAATAACACAAGAACAACTCAAAGGCGGTGGCAAATTGCCAAAGTCCTCCAATTGTATCTGTGAATAATGTTGTGCGATGCGTAACATTTGGATGATCAATGGAGGCACGGGACATTGGGCTGCCGGACAAAGGGTCGAAAGTTCTGAAGAATTTTGTACAAGTTTGCTTTAATTTGCCAGCGAATTGATTTCCATTAAAACCCAATGGGTCGGGCCAGAGTTAGCTGACAGTCAGTCGAGTTTCGAAAATGTCGAGCAGTTTGCCATTCAAATGATGCATAAAGTTTTGGATTTTTGGTGCCAGATTGACTGAGCGTGTGTGTGTGTGGTTCTAGTCTGCGTTTGCCAGTGAAGCGGTTGACCTTTGATTGGTAGCAAGGATATGGGATATGGATGCCTTGAAGTTGTGTTGAAACACAAGTTAAAACCTCTTAGTGGCTATGGAGTGATATGGGAGATTGCCCACTCGGTCTCGTGTTTTACATAGTCCTTCCTTTAAGCTTTGCTTGTAGAATATTCCGATAAAAATCAGTTGAATGTTGTTCAAGTTTTCGCTTAGCAATGGATTCCCCTTGAGCTTCGATGGTCGAAATAATTTCTTTTAAAATCACTGAAATTTAAATTAAAGCAGGCTTACGGATCTTTAAGAAGACAAACATTTTTTTCTACTAACGACAACATGGAAACTTTTGAATGTACTTTGCACAAGACAAGAATTAGGTTGTCGGAAGAGCCGATCGCTTCATCAAACTTAGAATTTTCAATATATCCAATATATAGCCACAATTGTATGAATTGAAAAGAATTTTACGACCTATCACAGGACTTTTAATTAAAGTCAATAGAATGGATATACCTGAAGATACAGCGACTCAAAGCTGAATTGTCCTTACCATTTTTAATGTTTCCTTAACTTTGCCATCGGGAAAGCAGCGGAGGTCGCTCTCCTCACAGAACGAGCACACGATGCGGTCAACCTATTCGTCGACAGCCAAGCGGCGATAAGATCCATGCAGTCGTCCGCGGTCAGTTCCAGAAGTGTCTTGGCGAGCAGGGAGGCATTAGACATCCTATGCACGACAAAGACAGTGCGGATCTATTGGGTTCCCAGCCACCAGGGCATCGAAGGAAACGAAGCGGCGGACGTACTAGCTAAGGAAGGCGTCGGGCTGGAGAATATGAGAACCGAGAACGTGCCTGTCTCCCTTAGAACGCTGCAAGGCGATCTAGAGAAGCAGGCTAGAACACAGACTGATAGCAGGTGGAGGAGTACCACCACCTGCAGAACCTCGAAGATAATGTGCAAGGAACGCAACGAGAAACTTAGCCACTACCTACTGCACCTACCACGAAAGGACTGTAGATTGCTAGTGGGAATACTTACAGGTCACTGTCTGGCTGCTGCACATGCAGCAAAGCTAGGCATCACCAACAGAGACAGTTGTAGGAAATGTGATGAACCTGGGGCTATCGAAACCCTGGAACATCTCATCTGCAACTGTCCGGCTCTCTCAAGGGCAAGGAGGAGATACCTGGGCGCCCCAGTGCTGGCATCACTGGAAGATGCCTCCAAAAGGACGCCACAGGAACTGCTGGCCTATGCTAAAACACCTCGATTCTCGGGGACTTTAAAACCACATAAACACTCCCGCGACGGTTCATACACCCCCCTATCCGGATAACTAAGGGCCAGATTGGCCTATGCGTGGCCCCGCTGAGGGCCGTCCGGGTTAACCTAACCTAACTTTGATATTGTATTGGTATTATTTTAGACGTTAGTTCTTTAGTGGCATTAATTGGCAGCAAAATAAGTTACTAGTCATTGTTTGCAAGCGGAGTGGTTTGTGAATACTCCGAATTGAAATACCATCGATCCAAATTCTAATTCGATTTACAAATTTCCACTCCGAGCTGTGTTACTAATCGGGAATTTCAGTTAGCAGAACTTTTAAAATCCCTAATAAAATTGGTCTTCTGCAAATGTATCTCAGCCTGTTGCCATCATACGAGTATTCACAATTATTTTCGACAGCACAATAGCCACAACCAAAGGTACATATTGTCGATTGTCTGCCCTGACCTGGACTCATATTAGGAGAATGGCCAGAAAGCTTGCATGAATTTCTGCTTTTCACCATTGATGTATTTAGGGCAAATAACCGCATTCAACAGAAAAACAACAATTGAGAGCAAAAAACCATCACAAATTGTAGATATCCATCCATGAAATGGAAAAAACATTCAATAACTTTTAGACAAGTTTTATCCATTACGCCCAATGAGAGCACACGGCAAAAGAAATTGAAAGAAATCAGAAATTGGTCGAAAACGAATTTCCAATAGAGACCAGTTTTATTGGGGGCTATTGATGTGGGGGCCGGCCCGGGCTTATGAACACGGTCAGTTGAAGCGGTCAGCATGCTAATCTACTGAAGAGCCCAGATGGACAGACAGACAGACAGACACCCCAAAGGCAGTCAGGCGCCCAGCTCGAGAAAGAGATGGAGCTGCACAAGCAGGTAAATAGAGTCAGTGCACAAGTGAACGGAGTCCCAATTGAAGCTGAGGGATGTGTGTGTGTCGGCCTAAGCGAGGTGTAAGCCCGTTTTTATGTTGTTAACCAATTCGAAAAACGCAATGAAAACCAGAGGAAGAGGAAGGCAAGGCAAGGCTCGGCACGGCATTGGCTAAAAGCACTTCATGCTACGTATGCTGCTGCATCTACTACATCTGCATATGCAGGCAGACCACAGCCAAGCTGGCAGCAGAGCACAGGACACAACTGAGCAGGACTGAGCAGGACACGCAAAAGCGCAGCACAAATATTGACCAAAATGCTAAAGCATTCAGGAATGGTCAACAACAAAGGAGCAGAAGCCAAATCCGTGCAGGACGCCTACAACGTGCAGTCGTCCACCTGAGTCTGATCTCCTCCACCTTGCCACAGCAAGCAGCAAGATTGGGGTAGATTTGTGAGGTGGCAAAGTTGCCTCTTTGCCTTCGGTCGGGCACTTCATTTGCGTGCTAGACGTAGTGTTAGAATCCTGTTTGTTTGATTTGCAATCCTCGCTCTCGCCTGCACTCAGATATATTAATTTTCGAATCGATGCTTCGATTTGTTGCAGTGTGCCGTACACCACAATGAGCCATGCCGAGCGGCAGGCAAAGAGTCGAGCCAGGCGCTGGATCAAAACAGTACCGGAAACCGGAAACTGCCAACGGAAATGTACTTTGTCTTTTTGGCGGCGACGCCGTAGTTGGAAAATACTTGGAGCAAAGTATGTCGAGCACTGGCACTACCACAACAGCAACAGCAACAGCCGTGACGACGGCTACGCCACGAGGCTTCGGCTTCCTCCATTGCCGAAGGCCCATTTGGATAGACGCCAAGGAAGCCCGCAGAAGCCATGGAAAAGTCTTTCAGCCCGGCTGTCTATCCACTCCCCTCCCCCTGGCTGCATTTATGCCTCTTAACAAGAATATTTGTCATTTGCTGTTAGCATTTTGGCTAAATGCGAAATTAAATGAAGTGGATTTACATATTTCGTAGCTGGCTGTACTTTTAAGTACACATGGCGGGACGCGGCTCGGCTCGGTTCGGCTCCTACTGTATCCTTTATTCCGCTCTGCTCCTCCGCTTTTCTTGGTCTTGGTGTTGGGCATGTGTAGGAAAAGATTTTCCATCGCCTCGCTCCCGTTCGGTGTATGTTTGCAGCTGCTGCGGAAAATAACTTTTTAATGAGATAAACTCGTTGATTTCTAGATTCTCGGCGCTGTGGTTTCCCTTGGTGGCCACGAAACGGCGACTGTCGCCGCGGCGTCGCATTCCCCCCGCGGATTACACAAAGTTGCAGAATTTTCTGTGACAAATTTATTTGTGTGCCGCATTATATTGCTCTGGCTCTGGCTCTGGCTCTGGCGCTCTCTCCCTCCCTCTCTCTCTTTTCCTGTACGTATATGTGTGTGACTGTGCGGGAAAACTTAATGAGCTAGCAGACTGTTAAAGTAGCTCAACAGCTGCTGTCGCCATTGCAGTTATTCCATTGCTTGACTCAGCCGCCCGCTGTCTCGAAATTAAATTCAAATATCCTGCTCCTATGTGCGCCTCGCCTCCATTATAATTTGCGAAAAACTTTTGCCATTTTGGCAACTCTACAATTCTGGAATCTCCCCAATGAAACAGAGCGGAGCATAAGAAATGGCCCAAATGTTTTGTGTCTATTTAAAAATGAGTGCATACTCAATGCATGTGTATGTGTGTATGTGGATTTCGGCTACGAAATGTAGCTATTGGATATTTAGAACCTTTGTTTCTGAAAGTTTTTGAGCATAAGAGACAAATGTAGGAAAACTTCCAAATCATCACTCAAAGAAAAATGGCACATTAGAAAGAAATCAACCCAATTTTAAATTAAATAAAATTGTATTAAGTACAAAAATAGGGAAGTTAAGTTGAGTTCCGTTTTGTTTTCAAAATAAATGTATTTAAAAGCCTTTTTAACGTGACCCATATTTAATCTAAGCACAGACAAATTTAAAATATATTAAAAATATTTAATTTATATCTAATCTAAATATAAACATTTTTAATTTAAATATGAAATATATTTAGATCAAATATTTTCATATTAATGGTCAAATCTAAGAGTCTTGGTGCAAATATATTGGTATAAATATTTAAATCAAAGAGTAAATATTCGAACCTCAGGGCTTTTTTCTGTGAGTGAAGGCGAGAACTGAAGGCTGGAAGATATATGTAGCGCTTAAAGAAAAACAGCTCAGAAGTATTTGTATTTTAAAATAATATGATTGGATTAGGTTAATTTTTCTTTCGTTTGAGAGATTAAAAGGATCATTAAGCAGGTTCTGCACCACTTTTCCCGTCATGAGCTCCTAAGTTTTCAGTAAATTTCCTCATAGGAAACATCAGCTGAACTCACGTAAAACTTTGTAGGACAACGTCGAGCAATATCCAAATGCAAATAGTGGATTTAGAGTGGTTCTGATTCCTTAGAGTGCTTACTGTGTGGTGGTCAAATCAGATCCTGTTCCACCCTCGGGGTTATATTAAAAAATCTATTTAAATATGCGTACTGCAGCCGTGTCCAGGACGAGGAGCAACAAAGCCAAACATGGCTGTTCATCCGATGGCATAATAAACTTTGATAACAAAATTTACTTGGCAACATTTCGTTAATAAAGCACCGACCCACCCTTGCATCCACCCCAGTGGCGATCCTTCACGTTGTGCGTTATACTTTTAATAAGTTACGACGAGCTGACGACAAAAAAGTTATCATTTATTAAAATTTTTGTCTTTCCAACGTAATTATAATAGTTTGATAAAACATCCTGCGCGACAAGCAATCCCCCGATACGGCCAGACCCAGACCCGCTCTGCATCCCTTCCGTCTTTTGTGCGTTGCCGCTGCGCCATGACGGGCATACTCGTACTACACTTCTTTTTTTTTTGGTAAGGAAGGAAAGTTTCGCCTTTAATTTCCCTTTATCATGTTTCAAATTATTAAAAATTTATGCTTTCGACTGAAAGTAATTGAAAATGTTCAATAACTGCTGAACAGGACAAAGAGTTATGGTCGCCAGCTAGCTCTGGCCATTAGCTTGCCACTGGCTCTGGCTGTGGACCGCGCCAAGCGTTTTCTGATGCCAGACAAAGTTGCACGCCAGAGCGCAAGTGGCAGAGCGCAGTCATCGACAATGACGTCCTCTGACGATGGCTCTTTGAGCGAAGAGGAGTAAAAACTGCAGGCTACACTAAAAGTTAAGTGCGTCATCGCTGTCGCTGTCGCTGACATCGTTCCTCAAAATGCTGCTCCTGGTCACTTGCTCGCTGGCGGACATAGTTTTTTGAGCAATTTCCGCTGCCCTGGTGCCTGGGTTGTATGTATATAATTATACACACTGCGAAACTTATTAATGAATCTGGAACGTGCTTTTGTTTGGGCACCCTCAATGGCTATAATAGTCAGTCTTCACTCCAGAAAATCTTTGACGCTCTGTCTCCACCACCAAGGGAGCCGTGCACCTCCAGTGACATCTTGATCTGCACGTCTTGTATGAATATCAATTAACAAACCAAAAGTCAAAGCCCACACAAAAACCCAAAAGAAAACCAATTGACAGCGTCTCCCACACAGACAGCACCTGGCCAGGGACTTAGGGCCAATCAAACATGGCCCAGGGAGCGGAGCAGCAGGCATCTCTCAATAATAAAAGCAAACAAATTAAAACAGACAGCAGGCGGGAGCTGGGGGTGGCCGAAAAAAACGACAACCACAGGCATGGAAAACTTTTAGCCATGGAACGACAGAAGTTCGGCAGGTGCACGCAAATTCTGGGGGAGGACTGGGTGAGGGAGGAGGAGCGGACCCGCCGCCGCTGGCCGTGAGATTCGCACGCAGTTTAGCTGACGACGCGTAAGTCCATAAAATCCACACTAATCTTCCAGGGCGCGTTTCGACAAAACGCCAAACACTTTTTGTCAAATCATCCAAACACCTGATGTCTTGCTCTGGCAAAGGCCCAACAAGTGCGGGAGTCTGCGGCTGGGGCGGCTGGGGGCTGGGGGCTGTAGCGGTTGTGCCATGTCGAGCGGGTTCATAAAAGCGCTTTGTCACAGGGCAATTTCCGTGCGGAAATAAATGAGCTGGTCCTTTGGCCTCCCTGCCGGCAAGTCGGGGAAATTGAGGTGGCGAGTGTAATAATAGATTTTTAGCTAAGTTGTTAAAATTTCCTCAGCCCACTCGTACCGTAACAAGGGCCAGAGACAGAGCCAGAAGGGCCTCGAAGTAAATAAGTCGAAAGAAAAACAATTAAGGCAGATAATAATAATATGAAGAACCGGCAACGGCAACGGTAACGGCAACGGGAGCCAACGCAAAAAAAGTAAAGAAAAAACTTTCACTTTAGCTCATTTTCACATTCAGAACTTTGCATTTAACTTTTGGTTGCTCCTGCTCTTTTTTCGGTTGCTATCATTTACACTCGACTTCCGGGAAGTAGAACGGAAACGGAATACGAAAGCAACAATAGCAAAATATACCTAAGTAGGATCTTGGATATTGGAATTACTCTACTAGTTTTATAATTACTCGTAAACAATGATTCAAATCGATACAAAACAATCTATAGGTTTTTTTTCAAAAATGTAATGAAAGCTTTAATAAATTCACTTAAAATTGGTAAAGAATTCCTAGGTTTATTTGCATAGACTGATATAAGAAAAAGACTCCTATCACTGCCTCAAAAATGTACCATTCTGACACAGCTGTGAATGATATTTCCAGCTGGCTCTCGCCCAGAACACTACTTAATTTCCTTTTTCTCCAGCTCAGGCCTCGGAACGCTTTACGTCGGCAGCAAAAAAACTTTCTTTGGAAGAAAATACCTCGCAAGTGAAAAATTCGGATACTTACATACATACCCACGCAATGGGGAAGCCACCCAGTATGTTGATGAACAATTTCGATTCAGTTTCCTGGCCGCCCACGCCACGCGTCTCTTTGGAGGATTGCCTAATTGCTGGAGCGTTTGAGTGTGGCCCCTCGGTCCCCGCTAATAGAAATTTAATGGAAATGAACACGTGCGGCAAAATTTTTATGTTGCCCAAGTATGCTGCTGAAAAATTCATTTCTGAAGGGCTCTTGACAGCAGACTTGATCGGCAACCGATGAGCTAAGTTCTTCCTCTCCCCGCTCCGCCCAGCAAAAGCAATAAATACAAATACCGGCTGGCGATGGGTCCTGTGGGCAGGGTGCCAAAACTTTCACCACATTTCCAGAAAGCATTTATTACGCAGAAAGTCCTATTCAATTATTCAGGCGCGGCATCCTCTGCATCCTTAAAGGATGCTAAATAATGTACAATTGCTTGGTGCTGGTGCTGGTGCTGCTGCTGGGGATGGGGATGGGGATGGGGCTGCTGCATTCTATGAAAATGCATGTCCTTTTTTTCTAGAGCCAGGACCAAGATGGAGCATGGAAGGAAGGAACTGAAGAAGGAAGCCAACTGACGTGCGTCCAAGAAGCGCGACATTCGCGCCCTTGTTTTGGCAAATGGCAAAGTTTTATTTCTGCGCTGCACTCAAATGAAAAATAAATATGACAGTCGACGGCAATGGAGATGGAGATGGGTTGGTCGGGAGAATGCAGGAGCAGACCCAGACGGGGACGGAGCATGGAACAAAGACCCCTGCATATTAAATGATTTTAAATAGTGAAGACAATGCAGCTGCTACTCCTTGTCCTGGTGCTGGTCCTTCTTCTGGAAGATGTGGCCACGCAATGCGCTCGCTCCTTCTGCGTCAGCACCGCATTAGGTTTATAAATTAGAAATGATGGGGACCATGCCCCAAAGGCACTGTCGACTGTCCCAGCATCCTCGACTTTGATATACCAATTAGGGATTCGAGGTGGTTCCCCAATGGAGAACATCTACATCTTAGAATTCCTTTTTCCCTTAAATCTTTTTCCATCTTTTTCCTTTAAAAAGAGGGACCGCCTAGCTTTGTCGAAATAAGTACGATTGTTCCAAGTCCAATACATCCTCCAATACCCTTTGAGGGAACAGAGAGAGAAAGAAGAGCTTTTGATGGGGTTCAGCAGCGGAGAGGGGCTCAGTATAAGTTATGCAAATGCGCTTATGCTCGCGACAAAAGCCTGAGGAAACCAGTCAATGCGGCTAATGATCACCGCCATCATCATCATTGGCCTCGTCATCGTCCTACCTCCTAACTGGCACCGAATACATCATTATCACCATGAAGATGCCGTGACAATCTAATTGGTTTAATTAAGGAATCACAAATTAATGCCGCACACAATGCAATATGCATTGAAAGCTATTCCATAAAGCCGTAATCCATACCCGGCACTTAGTTAGCGTAATTATAACCGGAGTTTAGTAGTTTCTCGGCAAGTGGGTGGCAAGGACCTTGTCTGCCATGTCAGTCCTTTAAAATCCACTCAACGTGTGCGACGCGTGTGTGTGTCTGTCTGTGGGTGGGTGGGGCCTTGGGGCCCCGCCCGGGTCGAACCACATACCTGGAGGTCGCTCATATCCATGCCTTAATTAACCACAACATCGCTGAGATTCTAGTCAATTCACGACAATACTACAATCGCAGGTTACTAAATTCACTTGACCTTGCCCCCACGCCCCTGGGCATGACCCGACCTGGAGGCGTATTTGTCTGCTTGTGTGCTCTTGCATTAGCCCATCTAGCGGCCCAATAAAACTCATTCCCCGTCCATATTGACTACTGTTAATTAATTGGGCCACTCGCTTACGGCAGCAATGTTAACACGTGTCAAATGTCCGATGCGTCGAATTAAATTAGGCATAGTAACGATGAGAAATAGATGGATAAACACATCCATACAACAGTTTCCGTTCATTGGGAGCCAAACAGGATTTAAAAGAAAATTATAGCTCGAATTATCTTTGCTTAAAACAACCAATCCCTAGCCACACCTTAATCAATATTAATCTCGAACTACCTAAGCAAAGTAACTATTTTTATAACTTATGCACAATTTTACACAATTATACAAATTAATGGAACAATATTTACTACTAAAGTTAGTGTTACATTAACGTTAAACACACGAAAAAGGCACAAAGTAAACAAAAAACAATTAAAAAATAAATACAAAAACAAATAAATAAACGAATTAAAATAAAATAAAACAAACCCGAAATATTCCCATTAAAATGTAAAATTTAATGATTATATTCAGGAAATCAATCAGGATTACTCAAATGTTTAGTATTAAAAATCAATTTTTTTTTATTATTAGATGAATGAAATGTTGTGCACTAGACAAAATATATAATTTAATATTGCAGCACTAGGATAAGGACCCAATAAATAAATTAATAAATAATTAAACAAATATTTTGTATGAAGGTTATTTCGTCATTTGTAACAGTGCACTTTAAAGAAAACTGCATACTCAAAATTTCGACATTAATTTGGTACTTTTCTAATTTTAAAAAATATGTTGCACGATCTTCAGTATTTGCGTTCATCACGGTCTCTGTATATAAGAAATGGCAACTTAGTTCATACCCAATTAAATTAATTTAAGCAAAAAATACTACTTTAATTGGTATTAAACTTTGACTTGAAATGTTTTTCAAATTGACTATTTTGTAAAGGAGCGAATCAGATAATGCAACACGCCTGGCATTAAATGAGTATTACCTTCTAATTGTAAACAAATCTCCTTAAACACCCCAATCTGTGAATGGATATACCAGGAAAAAGGGCGCCCAATTTCTGATATTAAAAGAGTGAGTGAATGAGATAAGAAGGAAATGCCCAAGCCATTTATAAGCGTTAGAGCGACGACAAGCATAAATGGGCTACGATAATCACAGCTAAAAGTCATCAACATAATAAACCCAAGTTTTTCCTTTCATATGCACTGCCCCTATCCCGGCCACGCTGCTCCGGACAATGGCAATCAAATAGTGGGAGGGCGAAGGCGCAGAGCGTGTGGGTTGGGCAGCGAAGGGTCAGCTATTGGGGGATGAGCAGGGACAAAAGCTAGGAGCAACATTTAAACATTTATGGCAACATATTTGATCACGTTTTCTCAATCATTGCCCTTACGACCCTAATCAAATTTCACCTGATGGCAGCCAAAAATTTACCAAAAACCATGCGCACACTGTGCACTGATTGCTGTGTTGCTGCTGCTGCTGCTGCTGTTGCTGCCCCAGAGCAAAATTTGTTGGTGGGGGCGACAATGCGCTCGTGCGTGCTAAAGGGAGGGGATTGGTTGGGTCTGTACGAAACAAAATGGGAAATATTTTGTTTTGATTACAGCTTGACGGCGGCTCCTTTATTTTATTATGAATCTAATTCCTTATAATTCGTAACATATGTTCCGCCTTGGCCGAAGGCACGGCCACATCCAACTGGCTTTGAATTACAAATCAGGCTAGAGAGAAGGTCGCTTCTAAGGAATTCAAGTTAAGACATCGCTGATGACGTTTAAACGATATTCTGTGCGGGCTGGCGCTTGACTTCCGCATCGTCTTGGTTTCGAACTTGGGTATCTGGTTGAGGGCCTGGGTCTGGGAATGGGCATGGGTTGGGCGCCAGTTGGGCTGGCCATTAGACTAATGCCAAGTGATTTGAGCTTTGCATTTGGCCTGTGGGCGCTTGAAACTTGGTGACACTTTAAAGACCTTTTCCCTTTTCCCCCTTTTTTGGCCGTAAAGAGGCAGGAACAGGAAAACTCTATCTGACTGTGGCACATATGAATATTTCATTTCAAACACACGTCATTAGAGAGAGGTAGGGACCCTCCGATCCATTCAGCTTGCGCACGGTTCTGTTCTGTTCTGTTTCGGTTAGTCAGTCAGAGAGATTTCAATATTTCCCAGTGCCCTCTCGAACCAGCCGAGCTGAGACAGCAGCAGCCAAAGGCAACAGAAGGCGAAATGCATGGTGCATGTGGGCGGGTGTTTGGAGTGGGCGTGGCATATGTGCTCAACTTTGGTGGGGCATGTAATTTACCTCAAGCCCGAGCTACAGGCTCCCAGCTCCGGTACGGGCTCCAATTGCTGCTGCAGCTCTCGGAGTAAATGCGGCAGCTGACCTATTCTAGCAGTCAACCATAAATCCACACTGATGATGTACTTCATGCTATTGTGCTTTGGAATTATATCGCATATTTTTGGTTTCTATTGCACATTCCTTTCTGGCAGGCCCCCCTCCCCCCCACATACACAGCCACACGGCTGCAGATACAAGGATCGAGTGATGGGAGGGGTGTGGGCGGAAGGCCGTGCGTGGGCATGTGCATAGTATCCGCTGGCACGCCATTTCATCATCATCAAACGGCAGCTACAGCAGCGGCTACAACTGCGACCTGGAAAGACGGCATCCGTTTTCCCATGCCTCATGCCCCATGCCCCATGCCCCATCACCGCACAATTTTCGTTGTCTGATGATATGCATGGGAGCTGGAGCTAGTGCTATAGTGAGCTGCCAGGATAGTACAGGACGAGAAAAAGACTGATGGACGGACGGACTGACTGACTGCCTGACAGCCGGGCCTGCCTTTCGTGCTGGCTTTGCAAAGTACGCCAAGGAATTTTCTTCCTGCATAACGAGCATCATACCAGATACCTAGCCACGAAAGGTTTACTCCATTCTCCATGCACCTGATCGCCTCCTAATCGCCCTTCGTCGATTGGGGGGAAAAATATGGAGTACAGCCAGATATTGACCAACAGCGAATCCCAGTAGAACACAACAAAACACAACAGTATAAATATTTTAATTGCTTTGGCTCTCCTCTCGCCAAATGCAAAGTCCTGAATCGAAGCCATGGCTCGACAATTAGTGGCTTGTGAGCAGGTGGCACAGACGGCCCAGGGGAATCCAATGGAAAATATAATACTGAGAAAAAAATTACACTCATATTCAGACTAAACCGGTTTTTAGGGAATATTATTGAAAATCGATTCCATTGAATTATATTTAAAATATATCTCTCTATAATCGCCCTGACACTTGATAAAAATATATGTTCCTCAGATAGTCAATACTCAAATTAAAGACTCGGCAACGATACGACACTGTCTCTTAAACTACAGAACATGCGTTCCATTTACAGTATCACCCATTAGTGGAATGGTAACCAATTGTCAGACATTTGCAATTACGACGTTCCCTTTCGCAGAATAGAAGAAGAGCAAAAAGTGCCCCGCCCCCCACAATCCTCCTCCTCCTTTCCCCCCACTCTTTTTGTGCAATTTCGTACGTTCAGTTTGCAGCGATTTGTGTTTTATTTCCGCTGTGTAAATCGCAGTTACAAATGCAAATGTAACTAAACCAATAATATTTCCAACTGGAACGGGAGTCGGGCAGCTAACAACACGGGGCAACAGCTGGCCAACTGCCACTGCCACTGCCACTGCGGCTGCCACACGGCTATTTGTTCAGCATGGCTGGGAGAGTCGAGAGTGGAGCGTGTGAAGAGTGTGGGGAAGGTCGTCAATATGCAACATGGCTATTTTATATATGGCCATCCAGTCAGTTGAATTTTTTATCAACACGAGAAATCTCGGAGAGCATTCGGTGGCAGAGGGGAGCACCAGGAGTACCACCCACACAAAAGTTAATTGCCGTGCAATTTTTGTATGCATAAATAACCGTAAATTTGTTATACACATCATTTTGATTGCACCCGCTAAATCATCAAATAGCAGCAGCAGGAGCAGCAGGAACAGAAACATGGCCCCAGTCACAGCAGATGACGAAAAAACATTTTCTGCTGCCAAAAACCAAATGCCCGTAAAAATGCTCCAAATGACTCAAAATTTGTGTGGCAAAAAGAACTCGTGTACATTTATTTATAAAAGTAGAAGTACCTGTGGAACCAAATTCGATTTAAATAAAATGAAATATTTAAACATCAAAATGTTAGCCTTGTGCCAAATGAATGATGCAAAATATTTGCACAACTAGTTGGCTTTCGCCCTGGGGATTGCGGATGGATGGATGGATGGATGGCTGTATGAAATATTAGCACAAGCCTTGGAATAATCGCTTGCGAAATTATCCTTGCATTTTTAAATGTATCGAAAGTTTCGATTCGAAACCATTTTCGGTCATTTCTAGGAAGTGAATATGCTACTTAATTACCGACTTAAACTTGTTTGGAGATAATGATAGATAGCTGACTTCCGATCATTAAAAATCGAATATGATATGATTTGATTTCAAACTACATAAAATCCAAGCCTAATTAATAGGAAATCGGTATTGATTATCCGATGAATCATCGTTAGGCATTTAACGCAAAATATTGTCCATATAAATGATAACTTATTTATACAATTTTTGAAGACATCAAGTACAGTGGGAGGACTTGAGCTATGCTGACATTTAATCTTATTGATTGATGACAGACTGCCAGGCCGAAACCCTCCCTCCAGTAAGACTCAAACAGAATGGGGGCTCCTCCACCCACACCACTTCTTGGCTACAGACAGCGCATAGCAATCGCACTTAGACCTGTTTGCAATTCGAACATGTAAGACCGCTTCCGACCATAGCATACCCGCCTAGACAGCTCTCGTACTGGCATTCTGGATAGCTTTCTTCGAATACAATATACCCTTGCTCTTCGCGCGATTACCGGGGTATATAACGCGATGACGGAATGCAGCACAGAAGCGGATATAGAGGGAGCCGCAGCATCAGCAGCAGCAGCAGCAGTGGCAGTGGCAAGCAAGTCGAGCATCAAAAAACATACCACAAGCATAAAGACTTAACAGACACACATTCAAACACACTAACACACACATGTGCTCATGCACAACACATACACATGCCATGGACTGGCAGCTGTGTAAAATTCATCTGTCATCGCGTGTGTAGCGCCAAAGCTTATGACGTTAATCCTTTAAATGCGCCAAATGCATGCAAAACTTTCCCCAACTGCAGCATGTGTATGTGTGTGTCTGTCTGCCCCAGTGTGGGAGTGGGGGTGGCGGTGGGGGTGGGGGTGGGGGTGTGCGTATGGAAAGGCTTTTCAGCCAGCAGTCGTCAACAGCAACGACAGAGGCTGAAGCTTTAGCAAATTGTATGCCTTGGCATGTGGCATGCGGCATGTGGCGCAAGGAACGAGGAACGCAAGGCGGCGCACTCGTACTTCCCCCGTTGAGAGGGGCGTTCAAGGTGTCAACTCCGGTGCGAGGTTTTTGTATCTGCGCGACAAAATCAACCAACCGAAAGCGTTCAATCATCGTTAGTTACCATATTCCGTTGCAAGCAGCCTTCTCCCTCCTCTTCCTCTGCCCAGTGACGTGGGGCAGGGGTAGACAAGCCAGGTAAGCCGAATCGTAAAATAAAACGCACAAACAGACCCATAAATAGAAAATGAAAACCCAAAAAAAAGAAACCAAACGAGGGATCTGAAGTTGCAAAAGTTGCCAAAGGCAGGAGGAAAGCTTAAAAGGAAACTGCATATTTTTGCGTTCTCGGTGGCATAAACTGGGTTAGGTCGCGGCACTTAATACAAATTCATGAATATTTTATAGATGTTCCAGGGAATGCTGCTGAATGCTGGTTGTGAATAGCGAATAGTTTGGCGCAGCTCTGTACTCTCGTGTTTTTGCTTATATCAGTTTAATGTAATTAAACGATGCTTAGAGGTTTCACGTAATAAAATTCAAATTACAAATGCCAAAAGAGGACACCGAGTGGAGGGCCAGAGCCAGACCCAGACCAGCCATTGACTGCTGCCAATCGTGTGCTAAAACGAAAGTTGACATCAAGAATTTTTGATTTAACCAAGTGCATGATCTATGACAGCAAATGTGTCCCGCACAAAGACAGCCACCCGATTCGGCTCCACATGGTGAGGGGATAGAGGACGTGGACCCACTGAGAGCTGAGAGCCGCATTTGCTTGGCATGCTCGTCTATTGCCAGTCAAGAGTTAACACGAATCAATTACGCAGACAGACACACACTCGCACAGAAGTCGAGTGACACACAGGGACAGCAGCTGAAGCAGCTATGGACCGGACTCTTCTGGGTGCCACTTGGATGGCAAGAAGAACTTTGCCGGCTCTGCTGGCTGTTGGTTGTTGGCTGCTGGCTGCTGGCTCTGCTGGATGCTGGATGCTAGATGCTGCTGTCAAATGACATTTGACTTCGACTGGCTGCTGTGCCAGGGATTTACAATTTAAAGCAAGTGGCCAATACCAGATGAACGACCACCACCAGAAGCAAACGAATCTAATGTCCCCCGTACTTAGACAGGTTTGAAAAGGTCCAAAATATTTGACTGATGCTCTTGCTCCTGCTGCTGAAGCTGGTAGCTGGTAGCTCGTAGCCACTCGTAAGTGTATCCCAAGTGTATGTATGGCTGTGCTTAAATGGCGGAAAAGCGCTCAGTGCCAATACCAATACCAATTCGGTTTACGGCCCACCGACCCTGTCACTGCCATCTACCATGTACCATGTACCATGTGTGTTTGTGTGTGTGTGTGTGTGTCGATGTCTATGGAGAGGGACTAAGAAAACGGGTCCGTTGGTAAACGATGGTCGAAAGGTAATAAAAACCATAATTACAACATAAATGACAGATGTTACACAGTAGTCAGGATAGACACCCAGGGGCGTGGTTCGAGAGCACATATTAACAGCTATTAAAAAACTATAAAGATCTAATAGCTGGCTATTGTTTCAGGTGGCTAAACGGACAGATGATTGATGTATGCCAGGGCAGGTATAAGTACTACATAATTATACGAAACCTGAATTTCAATGGAAAAGGTTTAAGCCAGACTGCCCAATGATTCAGCAGCCCGCTTCCACAGAGCCTTAATCCTGTTTACCTCAACCGCAAATGACCAGGACCAGGCAGGAACGATTTCAATTAGAACGCGCAGATGTATCCTAAAGATAACTGCCGGATTTTGGATCGCATATAATCAAGGCAAATGCCCCGACAATTTCCAATGGAACAGCACCAGGACCATCTCCAGCCCACTCGCCCACACGCCCGCACGCCCACACAAACGGCCACAACACAGAGGCATACAAAATACATACATTCATCGCTGCCAGAGCTGGCAACATTTTGGGCCCGGGATGATTCAAAAAGGAGGGGAACTGCGAATGCATTTTGCGTAACTCATTACGAGCGTACCTCATTTAGCGATGGATGAGTGCGCGGACCAGTCAATAGCAAACACCCTGCAGCGGCACCAGAAACCAGGCACCAGGCGGCGGATGGACACCCTGAAAGACAGGACGGATGGATCGAGGATGGTCCGAACTCCGGATAGATGGGCGGAACAGTAGGCAGTAGGAGTGGCTGGCAGTGCGAGGGCTGCCATGGTTGCAGTTTCATTCATCGACGTTTGCACATCGTCAGCGAGAACATCAATGCTTAACATACTAACCTTTTCTCCTCAGCTAAATTGTGGTTAGCAGGCTCGGCCGAAAACCCCAACCCCAACCCCAACCCGAATTCCACCACACAGCACCATCACCATCCATTCGAAGGGCTGTGTCTGTGTGTACGTCACGTTTTCCACTTGCATGACCACTTCCGTTCTTCCTGGGTTTCGTTGGTCTCCTGAATGATGCCTGTCCGACAAAGGATCCCCCACATGCCAGATGCCAGACACAACTTTCCAAAGAGCACTCCCGCGGGAAGTAGCAGTTAAAGTGTTGCTTACAAATCTTTAGTTGGCATCAAATATGCACACGACGCCAGTCGTCGATTAATTAACACATTGTCCGCAGGTATCTTCCGTATATACCAAACTTTTCGTCACTTTTCGTGATTAATTTTAATGGCCCACAAACTGAGATCCCACTGGATTTGGAACAGAAGGAAGTCTGCCCCGAAGAACCCGAAGACAGAAGCACAGGCACAGAGAACCTGTGCTTTGGTCAACGCTGATTAGCCACAATCACTTTGGACTCCACGGGGACGAGTCATTAACCGTCGAGAGTGCTCTCCATCGTCTAGTCGTTGGTCATGCATTTTCCATGAGCCTGTCGGGGCACACACACTCACCCAAACACGCACAACCAACCAGCCACCTACGTAGGAGTTGAACTAATAGCCGTTTAGTGGACTCCGCTTCTCTACTGTGGTGGTGGTAGTGGACACAACTCTCACACGCACAACCGCAAAAACAAATGCAATCGGCGGGACACACACACATGCCCTTCCATCCCATCCCGTCCCATCCAGTGGCATCCGCATCAACCTACCTCTCGAATACATATTTAATAGAAAGAGCTCAGACGTGCAGGAGGGGCAGCCAACAGGAGAGAGGGTGCGTGGCAGTTAAGCTGATTTTGGTGTCTCTGTCTGTTCGGGCTCACAAAGCTAATTAAGGGATCATGAATGTTTAAACGATCCAAATAAATGGAAGTACAAATATTTCCAATGCCAATTATGGGGCGGAAATTCTATTTGTTAAAAGTATAAGCCAAAGAATGTCAATCTTCTAAGCCTAAATGCTAGAGAAGGGATCCCTACTTAAAGATTATGAAAACAAGAAGTTGTAAATAGGAAAAACTTTGAATCATTTCTGGGAAAAGCACCCGAAGGCTCTTTCAATTTGACAGAAAAACATTACAAACTGCCAAAGAATTAAATCCAAATTCCAGTTTAAATTTTGCAAATGAAATTCATGAGGAAATGGAAATCCTTAAGAGTTACTTTATTTCTAATCTCACACTCGCTCAATTGATTTTTGCTTAATTTATACAATTGCAGAGACTCGTACTCGTGTGTTCGTGTATATTTGTTTGCCTGAACATAAATCTTAACAAAGCTAACAGAAATGCCAGCAACAAATGCTGCTAACCATTTGTCAATTTTAAATACATTTATTGTATTTGCTTGCCTGTCTGGCGCCCAGCCCAACCCCAGCCATAGCAGCAGCAGCAACAAATGAAAGAAAAAGCAACAATAATTTAATAACCCACAAAGCAACAGACAGACACACTCTCATAGGAAAAAGCTAGCGACATATAGCCCGACGCACGGACGAACGGACGAACGGACAGACAGACAAACAGACAAACTCTCGAAGCCAGTTGCCTTGTTGGCCAAGTGTTGTGTCTATGTATTATTCAAATTCAATTATAAAAAAACGCAATAAATAAAAAATGTTTATATTCAAAGGAGATAAGAGAGATAAAAACCGAAAAAGGAAAGGAAAATTCCATTTGGGATTCAGATACCCTGCATGCAGGCGGGGTCCCAAATGAATTTTGATCCCTAAGCAAATTCATCTGTTGACTTGGTTAGGTCTGGGAATTCGTATATGATATCTTAAATCTTCTTCAGAACAACACTCAAGAATATTTGGAATTGTGTTACCTGTCGATTTTAGGCATAATTGATTTTGGAGATGTCTTTTGGTATAAACTTTTGCAGGATTCATTTGATTTCCTCTCCAGCTTCTATTTATATCAGAAAATTCCAATATCTTCGCAAAATGATAACTTTATTTGCAGACATTATTGGCTGCGTGGTACCATATTCCTTGGTTCCACAATACCTTATAAAAGAAGTATACCCTTTTGCTATTAGACGAATCATAGGATAAAAAGCAAGAGAAGCAAAACCGAAAGGAAAATTTATTATTTGAAAAATACCTTGAGGCCGTAGCAAACGTCGGGAGTTCATAAATAACATGGGACGGGGGCCAAATAGACAAAAATCATCCGAAAAATACACAGGGCAGCAGTAACCAGCCCAAAATTTGATAAGCGAGCGGGACTTGGGTGAAGTGGGTGGTCGGGGTCTTACCACAAATAATAATATTAGTAATAATCAATGTGTAGTGTAAATAATAAATAACATTGTGCCGCTGCGGCTGTGGCTGTGGCTGTGGGGCATGGAAAATGCCAATAAATTGATAAAAGATGATGAGTCGACCGCGTGCCGGTCCTTGATGGGCCCATGAGCGATTAGCCCGGGCACGCAACAGCCGTGAAGAGTGCTTACGGGGCAGAGGAGTCCTGGCAGTGCCAAAGGTCAAAAGGGAAGTCCCCAGGATACAGGCACACTCACAGAGATATACAGAGCATAAACAACATAAATTTATTTGCTGTTAGCCTAATGTTATTTATACCTTTCAATTACAATAACAGCAGGAAGTGGGGCACGAACTTGGAGTGCGTCTGCGACTGCGACTCCGACTGGGACTGGGACTGGGATTGTGGGCCATGCAGACAACAAAGTAAATAATAAACCATGACCCATCAGCAATCAGCCAGCAAAAGGGCCTTCCCCTAACTCATACTTCCACCAGCCTATCCCCCCATCACTATCAGCCGTAATGCGTGCGCATAAATAACTTGGCCATCCTCCTCCCCCGGTCCAACTTCCATCAACGAAAGGTGTGAATATTAAGCCAGTGCCAGCGCCAGCGTCAACGGCGACTCCAAAAATTTACGGTTGCCCGTAAAAGTTCCGCTCCAGTCATAACTCAAATTCATGCCTCCCAGGGGAACGCGCGAACGGAGGGGAGTGCTGAGGCTGAGGCTGCGTCGTTGCCAACTCATTTGATTTTGGCGCCGGCCTTTGTCACTCCTCCTCATCCACAACTCCACCGACAAATGAGGCAGCCAACCGCAGCGATATAATTCCAAATAAAAACTAGGGCTGCAAAATGACATTAACCGAGGGTTAAGCAGAGAGAGCTGCGGCAGGTTCAAATCATACTTAAATCCTTCTGACGGAGATCAATCATTGGGAATGTGACTCTTTCAGACTACATTCGCTTACTTATAGGGGAGATGGTAGCGCCATAACTTACACAAAGATTGTGTATTTTGTTGTTGGATTCTGGGGACCGAAAAGTAATTATTTTCTGCGCCTCGCCAAAGACTGGGCATACTGTTGGGAGGATTCTGGGGAGCGATTCAGCTGCCCAAAGCATTACGAAAAATCCCACCTTAGAACATCTTTTTGGTAGCCCATGCAACATATTGATAATTTTATAGTCTTCGGTATTACATATATATGATTGTTGCTTATTCATTTGTACCAGTCAGTTTTATATTATCGATGAAACTTCTGCAGGTAAAGGCTTACAATTACCATGTCTGGGTTTCAATATCCCATAAGTCCCTAGACTCCGACGATAAATCCTTAAACTCATTCTGTCACATTTTTCTCCCAAACCATCTTCTGAACCAGTTCGAAGAAGACGTTACTCGATGCTCCAGCCCTGCTGCTCTTCCCCCACTTATAAACCACAGTAAAGAAGAGGCCAAACAACAACAAGTTGTGATGTAATTACAGATTGGCAAATTCTAAATTTGTCATTAATTGTGCGGTGCCGCATACAAACGCCTGTCAGTTGAGGACCGAGGACTGTGCCTATCTATCTATCAGGAGGGAGTGTGTAGACTCGCTGACTGACTGTCTGGCTGCCTGACTGGAAGGACGACTGATTGAGCAACGGATACCTTTGGACAATTGATAAAATGTGATAAACGCGCAGCAGAGAAAGACAAATGACTTCCAGGTTTGTGCATTAGCACGTGTCCAGGGCGAAACAGAAGGGAACATCAACGAGCAGGGCAGAGCAGAGCAGACCAGAGCAGACCAGAGCAGACCAGAGCTGAGAGCTGACTCGAGGCATCCAGCCAACAAATTGAATTTATAGCCAGGGCTAAGCGTTTTGGGTGTCAGCCTGGTTGGGCTTGATTCATTTACCCAGATACGAGTCGGGTCTGGTGCGAGGGAGCAGCTCAAATGCTGCTTTTAATTTCCGACTCAAGCAGTTGGCGAATTGCTCTGCCTCTGCGGCCTACAATAATTTCCAGCAATTTGCCTAAAAGTGGGCAATGGGCAGTGGGTTGGGGTCTTCGGGTATCTGGGGGCATGCATCTAAATGAACTTTGCGTGCTGGCCAGCTACAAGCAGGAGGGGCACCAGTTAAGGACGCACAGGACAGAGAGTCAGTGACAGAGCCCTGGGGACAACAGGCCAACTCTCACATTGATATGATAACATTTAGCAATGTAAATAATTTATAATTGCCACGCAAAAAACTAGAGTTCTTGGCCCTCCAGCTCCTCCGACCTGGCCCGGCTGACACTTCCCTGGCGAAATGCAAATCCTTGAATTTTGTATGTGTTATCAAAGCATTTTGATCTTCTTTGTTTTTTATTTATTTATCACAATCGCCAGCAATTCGCAGTTTGCCACACGCCTGCAATGGCGAAGCGTTGAAATCGATTTGCATACTTCAGGAAATGCCTACGACAGCGTTGGACTTTTTTTATTATTTGCTCGAATAGCAGCTGGATGGATGGATAGGGGAGTACGTCGGCGGATGTGGGAAAATGTTTATAATAGTCCCATACAGCGACAGCGAAAACTGAAATGCAGAGAGAGCGGTGGCGAACGCGGGGGCGTCCTTCAAGAGCCATCAAATGTCGGCAAACTATAAAAGTGTCCATTCATATATATATTTATATAGCATATTCCCTGGCAATTCAAAGAATTTATGGAAATGTACAAATTGAATATGGCATATAGTGGATTCGGAGGGCTGTGCAATTGAATTCAGTCGGTGTAAAAAGCTTCGACTATTTATATTTTTACAACAGCATATGGTATATAGGAGTTTTTGTTAGTCTCTTGATCGGTTTACAGTGGAATAATCTTTTAGAGACTCCGCAAACATTGTACATATATTTTTGATTAAGAAAGAGAAGCCCATTTGGGCCATCTTTTGTTCAAATTAAAACCATTCTTCATTTATAAATGTACTTATTAATACAAATTATCCCATTATATGTGTGTCCTTTTTCCCGATTTATTTCCTATTAAACGAAACTTAAATATTTGACTGTCATCGTTGTTGACAGACATTCCAGATTGAACTTTTCTTCGGCTTTGCTTTTATTCTCATTTTCATAGTTAAGCCGTCTTAGGGAAAATATTTTTTCCTGTGACCCACACACCCTCCTCGAGAGCATATGCCTGATGCGGCTTAATGGAAACTTAGGGGGAACATGTTTCTCCCATCCCAATCCCAACCCCCGTTCCAATCCACAACCCAAACGCCCCACGCACGCATATTCTCGATCTCGGTAAGTTTTCGCCATCTCAAAATCGACATTAGCGGAATTAAAAGTTTTTCCATGCGGTGGAAATCTTTGTGAATAAAAGTTTTGCGCTTCCTTCCGCTTTATTAAGCGCAAAGAATACAAAAAAAAATGCGGTAGAATGGGGAAAAAACTTTCATTTCAACGAACATTATAATTAATTCTCCTACCATCTTCCATGACAATCTCCACGCCACCATCGCTGCTGCAACACACAAAGGAAAAGCAAAATTCAGCAATTTGTGTTGTTCATTTTTCGGAATCCTCAACTAAGAGACGCATTTCCATTTAAGCAGCCTTTACAAACGTCAATTATTATCTTTCTATTATGCAGATTTAGAGAAGGGTTGGGAGAGGCTGCCTGCTATCAACGCAGCCACAAATCACGGAAACCGCTTTAATGCAATTCAATTAATTCAGTTTGGAATCCAATTGAAGATATCAGTTTGGGTGTCAAAATAAACCAAACCGAAAACGAAAACAAACACAATAAAAACAAGAAAGACCGGGCCCGAAAGCCGAAGCCTTAGATACCCTGGCAGATCCATCGTTCCAATGGTACGACTCAACAGATCTATCTCGAAACGCTAACATTATAGTTGTATAGCGTGGAAATACTTTGGTTTGCGCAATTTTATACCTTATTTCGTTTAAAAATATATGCAAAATTATCTAATAAAATATCACTTATAAAAATTAGCCAATCTTATAGAAAATTGTTTTATTTATTGCATACAATTAAACTGAATCTTAATTGCTGAGCTAATACTTAAGTCCGGCACTGTATGTACTATTCCCTACACGAATTCTTTGCGATATGCTTCCTTTTTGAATTACAAATCATCTTGTTCAAACCTTTGATATATTTTGAAAGAGTATAACAATAGCAAATGCCAGTTGATGATAAAATGTCGGCAAAGACATTCATGGATAGGAGGTGGAGCGGCGCAGTGTGTGTGTGTGTGTGTGTTCGTGTTTGTGACGTCATTACGTAATCAAATCAAATAACAATTTGTACTTTGTTAAATTTCTTGTCGCCATCGATTGCCCCTCGACGACGCGTCTCCTATCTCCCTCCCTATCTGTGTCTCTCTCTCTCTCTCCGACACAAAAAATGCAAATTTCTTGTATTTTTATTATTTGTCGAGCGATTGTTTCTCGCTTTTGTAGCTTATTGTTTTTGCTTTCTCGGTTGTATCTGTGTTTTATTACGTGACAACTTTGAATTAGTAGCTGGTTTGGACTTGGATTTGGATTGCGTTTGGTTTGTTTTGTTTTGTGTTTGATGCCCGCCTGCTTTTGATTTCGGCCAAGTGAGGTCTTCCTCTATTTCTCCCTGTCACCGTGTGTCTCTGTGTGTGGCGCAAAATTACTCGGTGTCGCATTTTTATTGCCCAGCTGACACATAAAGTCAAGTGGCTGAACTCAATCGACGACAGACGACCCGCCGGCGCGGCGTTGGGCTCTTTCAATGGGTTACGGCTGGGCATCGTACGGCGAATGGTGGATCAGTGCCGTGTGGGGAAGCGGCTCCAAGTTTACGAGTTCAACCAGGAGAATTATGACAATTGCTGGCTAAACTGACTGATTGAATGGGGGCATGGGAACAATAAGGGAATAAACAAAGGTAACTTTAGTGAAGAGTCACTCCTGGACTTACTTCATAGTGGAGCTTAACTTTGAGATATTTCTACTCACAATGTACAGAAATTTCTTTTACAGACAGCCTAATATCTCATAAAAGTGAATTTTCAGTTAGTTATTACTATGTAGTTTTATTTTTTGTGAATTGTCTGAATTATTGAAACACTTATTATGGTCAA
This sequence comes from Drosophila lowei, assembly GCA_008121275.1. Lineage (NCBI taxonomy): Eukaryota > Metazoa > Arthropoda > Insecta > Diptera > Drosophilidae > Drosophila > Drosophila lowei. The sequence goes on along the minus strand of CM017777.1, from coordinate 30,574,061 downwards.
TATGTCTGTTCATATTATGTTTATGTTTAAAACGAATGAACAGTAATATTTGAAGAGTCCAAGAACTCATAAATAAGCTGGAAGCACTTTTGATCAAGGAACGAGGGAACCAACTGAACGAAACTTATGGGGTTGATAGATATCCTTGTTTAACGCCCAATAATTATGATTCTGGTTTACTTATCTGATTTGTAAGCCATCCCCAATTGTGTTCAATAGAGATCTCTTAATTAACTTGAAAATTCCCAAATCACATACAACAATCATTTTGGCCCCGGACTTATCGCGATGAAATGTGTTTGGGCAGATGCTGTTGGTGTTTGGTGTTGCTGCACAACAAATATGCAAATTAAGACAGGGAAACTAATTTCGCCTAATTAATGATGAACGATTAAAATGGACTGTCAAATAAGCCACACACAGAGATGTAGATTAGACAGACAGGCCGACTTAATAGCTCCCACTGGCAGCTTAATTGAAGCCCCCAAGAAAGTCCCAGCTAGGTGCAAAGTGCAGGCCCAGAGCTGCGATGCCCACTCCAAGTCCCACCTCAGAGTCCAAGGTGTCACATATCAAGCCCATCCGACAGAGCAACCAGCAAGCAACTATCAAGCAGAGGCGACAAACAAACGAATTGGAAACCAAACAGACAGACAGCCGGATAGTCAGACACTCTGGCAGCGGCTTGGGAATGGAAATGGGAGAATGGGAGAGAGAGAGAGAGACAGCTGAAAATTGACTTTGAGCGTTTACGAAATGCTCCGTGCCGGCAGAGCTCTAGGCAGAGTAGGGGCAGCGGCAGGGGCTGTTGGAGCCACGTTGAAATCAATTTTGCGAAATTTATTACATTAAAACGTTAGCGCCAACGTGAACCTGACCAACGACAACAAAGAAAAAGTCATACACGAAGCCAAAGCGTTGATACCCTTCCTAGACACGATAATAGACCCACGAGAATAGTTATATTTTGTTATCCACAATGGTCACGCGAAGCTCAGACGTATTAAGGACCATCCTAATACAAGCACATTTACGCACCAACTACATAGCCATGATGCAAAACTGTTTGATGAAGCAAGCTGCAATCAGGCTGCTGATGGCCCGTTTAAACAGTTCCTTACGTTACCTGACACATGTGATAGAGCTGAGGAATGAATGCGAACGGCGGTCTAGCGCATGACCATATATGGTCATGAAATCACGCCACCAGCCTGATCCGGTTAGAATCAGGGTGATAACCGTGGGAGATATTATATTTCACGATGCTTTTATAACAAAATCCGAGGGATATCAAACAACCCCAACGCAGTTGGAATACTCTGTCCCCAGTGTGTATTCCATTTCCAGTAGGCCATCGAGCGTTGGCATCAAATTACAAGATCTCCCATGCATGTCTCTGGGCCGTGTTCGAGCAGAGAGATCATGGCTCAGCTCGGCTCAGAGGTGCAATGCCTACCAGCTGATGGATTTTGGATCTGTTTGCATGCGGCGCGATTGCGTGGCCATCGGATGCCCAACATTCAACATTATTTAGCTTTTATTTTCGCACATTTTGCATAAATTAAAATGCAAAGTCGCTGCTGCTGCCGCCGATGCCGCTGCTGTCGCTAGTGGTAGTCGCCCGCCGCTTGGGTCCCGGGGTTCAGTTACCAATTTTGTGTGCAGCTGTTCGGTTTGGATGCGGCATGGCATGGCGTAGACGCGGTAAACAAATAACGATCCAATGGAAATAGTTACAGCAAAGAAAAATCAAAATCCAAGCCGTATTATAATGTGTGCACAATTAAGTGGAGTGCTAGTGGTGGTACTAGTGCTAGTGATGGCCTCGCCACCATCCAGTGAAAGTGCCAAGCTACCGACGCGCCAATATCCCGCAGGAGTGGACTTCTTCGAGCACGAGTTCAGCAGCGTAGCAGCAGGTGCGTCCAGTCCCTCAATTAAGAAAGATCTTTCTTCAAATAAAATTTTTCTATATCTATTGCAGACGAGTACGATCCGTATGGGCCGGACATTGGCAACGATGACTTGGGCATCGATGATCCGGAAACGATGCCCCGCCTGTTCCAGGGCGACATAGCCATCGATCCGTACACCTACATAACCCTGCGACTGGGCGTTAATCCAATGCGACACCCGAAGCGCCTATGGCCCAACGGCACCATACCCTTCGAGATCAGTCCACGGTACGTGAACGAGGAGCGGGAGGCCATTGTCCAGGCCCTGAAGACCTTCAACTCGCTGACCTGCATCAAATTCGTGCCCTATGACGGCGAGGTCGAGGACTATCTGCTGATCGAGCCGCCCGAGGAAGGGCCAAAGGGCTGCTGGTCCTACGTGGGCAAGCGAGGCGGCGAGCAGGTCGTGTCGCTTCAGCGGCCGGACGAGACCAGCGCCCACTGCTTCAGCAGCGAGGGCCGGATCATGCACGAGCTGATGCACGCCATTGGCATCTACCACGAGCAGTCGCGCGCAGATCGCGACAATTTCGTGAAAATCCACTGGGAGAACATTGTGCCGCGGTTCCGGAAGAACTTCAAGCTGATCTCCCGCAAGAAGGGCAAGTATGCCTTCGACTACGACTACAACTCGGTGATGCACTACGGCGAGTTCTACTTCAGCAAGAAGAAGGGCCAGAAGCCCACCATGACGCCGCTGCAACCGGGCGTCCGCATCGGCCAACGCAAGACGATCAGTAAGATCGACTGCCTCAAGATCAACGAGCTGTACGGCTGCCTTCAGGGTCGTCGTGCCAAAATGTACCGTGGCTTCTGCCACCTGCTGGGATTGTAGATTCGTTTCAGCTCTGCTCTCGCTTTTCCCTTTAATATGAATCACATTGATTTGTTAACTTCATAAATTAATCCGTAGACTATAATAAATTATCGCCCTGCAAATCGAAAATTGGCTGTCAGTGGTTTCTTTTTGTTGAGAAATGTGAAGGCGACTACTGATTAAAAACTGGAACATCTTCTACATAAAGGAAATCATTAATAGGTACAGTTCCGGGATGTCCACTTACATATGTAAATACGAAAATGGGTCGCATATTTATGATCGCGGCTTTTCTAATGATTTTGAGGATATTTTCTAAAATGCTCTACGTTTTCCCAACGATGTTCTTTTGCTTGTGTTGTATGTCCCGCAGCATCGGAATACAAACGATTTATTTTATTAAGCGACGGCAAGGGCAATGTAATTATCGGGCAACAACAATTATGACTCCTGCCACATCCTGCTATCGCCTGACACATCCAAGTACTCCTTGTGGTAAGGCTTTCGTCGCCAATCTGAAAATTGTCAATTGTTTTAGTTCATAAGCACACAAACATAGCAAGAACGCTATTTACCATTCGGACGAAATGCGAATTTGGCGCGAAAAACGTGCGGGAACACATTTCACGATTCATATTCTAATCCTAAAATAAGATAACCAACTCGTTCACGTGCAGCATTATCAACAATATACGAATTTCGTTATTTATATTAATTTATTTACGATTTTTGTGGCTTTTCTGAAGGTATACAGTGGATGTGGTTGTTGGAGCCTTAAGACTACACATAATAGCTAAGGTGCTAGCCATGAGGGCTATGGTTGGTAGGGCCCGCACATTAGCGGGCGCTATACCCGGTCTAGGGCCTCGACCAGGACAATGCTGTTGCCGCGGATGACCACCATTCCCACGTTGTTCTTAGTCTTGTCCTTGCACTCTTCGATGGTGTCGTCCAGCACCACGTTCATGAACGGGTCGAAGCCGCGCAGGATGCCGGTCACAGCGCGTCCGCCGTTGAGCTTCAGCATCATACGCTTGTCCATGTATTTTTTCAGCTCTGGGGGATGTGCTTTTGACATTTTTAGTTAATATTTTCCAATTTTCCAAACAAATTTGCAGAAAAAGCGGGGATGCCGGCTACACGCCAAAAAGGTATTCCTAACGCGTGCTTACAAAAACTCTAACGCGTGTAGCGTATTACAGTCTGGCATCCTTCTCGGAGGTTGGAACATTTTAATGGTCGTACGACACTATACTTAACTATTTATCATAACTATATATCATATCAGAGAAATATATGCAAAGCGGCAAAGATGCTAGATTGATATACTTTGCCGATATGAGTTTGACATCGTTATTACACTAAGAGTGCCACTGCTCTACGGCTTATAACCGGAAAAAGCGACTAGAGTTTAGTGTCATACGACCACCACACCATGCCTGCTTCGTGGTATATTCGCTTATTTTGCAATTCCGTTGGATGCATTCTTGTCCAGCCACATTATGCAATAAAAACTAGCTACAAGTATTATTGTTTGAAAAATAATTCATTTTATTAACAACATCGGTGTCTTGGCAATGTTTTATCAGGGCTGCCAGATCCTGTAAAATAGTAATACTGTTGCCAGATTGGCCAAAAAAGATTATTTGGTCACACCGCCGAGTCGCTCTTCCTCATTTCCACTTTGGACGAGGTTAGGTAAGACACGCGCTGCGGTAAAAGTAGAGTTATAATCTGTGGGAAGTGCTGTACTAGTCAAAAGAAAATTAAATAAATATGCTAAAGTTAATGCAATACGTGACGCAAAAGTCGTGCGAGACCGTCGCACGGCCGGCGTGCAGCTGGGGCAACTTATTGATTTCACCAAGCAGTGCGGAAAAATGTATAACGCAACGTCGCCATTTTCTTTTTTCCTCGACCAACAGAACGACCAGCAGCAGTTTCGCTTTGCTCTGCACAGAACACCCACAACAGTTCCACGGGAGTCCGAGTAGCCCCAGTCGCCAGGAGTCGAGTGTATCCAGTATACCCAGAGTATTATTACCCAGTATCTCCCAGGCACAGCGTGCGTTTCGATTGTCACCCAGACGACTAGAAACGTCAAGAACATCCACATACTCTCTCCCAGAAGCAGACGAGCAAGACACTGTGTCCAAACGTGCGAGGAAATCGCCTTTTACTGATCCACACGTGAATACAGAGGAAATCAAAATTGAAGGAGTAATGTAAGTAATCCCCACTCGCCAGACGGCGAAATAATTAACAATATAAAAGGCTTATGAAACGCAGTACGGGGCAGTAGCTGGGCCGCTGGTTTTTTCCGCCGCCATTTTGCTTGTGCTCGGCGTGTTCGTGTATTTCTGTACACCTACGAAACGGGCTGTGATGAGTAATTAGGTGCGGGCTGCGCTTGAAAAAGCAGGGAGAAAGAGCAAAGACAGCAAAATGTGAAAATGTGAAAACGGATAAACGGGACAGAGGCCACAGCAAGGCAAAGCAAAAACACATGGTCCGATAATTATTTTGACAGTGGTGTTGCTCCCAGAGTTCTCCTCTTCTACTCTTTCTCTCTTATGTAGCCATCCGCAAGAGCAACAACTAACTGGCAAGAACGACAGCGCACGTCATAAAGAGAATTTGCTTGATTTGTGAAACGTGTCTTTGCTTCGTTTGCTTTTTTATAGCATTTTAATTTGTCTGTATTGTCAAACACGAACACGCACACGCACACAGGGCGTGCGCTAGTGTGAGAGGAGAGGGTCTTGCCTGTTGACGGCGGCATTTTTCGCGTGCTTCGGCCGCATGTATAACAGTTTTGTAGCACAGTCGGCGGCTGTCACTGACTAGCTTTGTCCCGCTCGCACGGCCGCTTTGCGTTCTGTCTGGTGTTCCGTTTATGCGCGGAATGTATCGAGACATTGCGATTTTCTAGTTTTCATTATGTTTGCACGTGGGAAAAGCAAGTTTGATATGGTACGAAAATTGTAGAAACAGCTATATCGCTATCTGCAATAATACCACGCTATTTGATATGAAAATTATACCAGAATCGAGATTCGTTGTAAAAGGATTTCACGTTATACGCCGCCGTATGTACGCGCCATTAGTTTAAAATGTCAAATGACGCCAATTGATTATGATGAGCCCTCCGCCTGCGATTGTGCCCTTTTGCATGTCAAAAAGCGACAGGTAGACACACAGCAAGTCCCTCCTCCTGCGCTCCCGCTGCTCTACCCCTAACCCGTTCGAGACATTTGGCTGTCTCATAAACGTTCGGAGCGTTCCGTTTCCGCTCTGCTGCTAGTTGGCCAAGTTGGCGTGCCAGAGGCCAACAAAACGGAACAGACACAGAAACACAAACAGAGGGGCAACGGACCAAATTGACAGGGCAATAGGCAGGCCAGGATTGGAGTAGAGTCGAGTCGAGTCATGTCGTGGCAGCAGTCCTTGGGTGCAACCCCACATTGATTAATGTCGGAGCCCCATAAACAGTTGTGTGTTGCATGGGCAGGAGTTGTTTAGTTGAGCAATCCGCGGGGGCTCGAAATGGGTAGAAGGATATATGGTGGGGGAGTTGCATGTTGTTGTCAATCAAATTTGCTTTACTGTTTGTATTATCCGAAATTTATTTAATTTCCATAACACGCAATTAGTTTTATTTAAGTTTATTGCGGTTGTCTCTCGCCGTCTCCCTCTGGCACAGGCCGGTGCCACACACCACACACACTAGCATAACTCCTCTGTCGGCTGTTTAGCGGCTCTTTACCGACACAGAAAGGCAGAAAGAAAGTCAGCCAAGTCTTAGACTCAGACTCAGACATCAGACGTCTAGCGGCAGCATGCGAGCAAAGTAAGACCCGCCAAAGCCTTTACTTTACCACCACTCACCACTCCTCCCTAAAAGAAATACTTAAGAAAAGAAAATGATGCAACTATCTGTCAAGGAAAATCACAAATCGAAAAATACTAGTCTTAAAGAGTAAAGCCAACAACCTTGACTGCTTTTCAGCGCCTAAAGTGTTGCGAGAAGAGCAAGATTAAAGAGATATTTCTTTTCTTGAGCCTTCCTTTCACAACTAGCAACCATTTGGGGCAAAGATATTAATTAATTCCCTTGAAATTCCATTTCATTTTCCAGGGCACCACACGATCGTGATTTCGGTCAAAATTCTCGTGGAGGACGCGATGGCCGCGGTGGCGGTGAAGATCGTCGCGGCGGAGGTGGCGGCGGCGGCGGAGGAGGAGGATCCCGCTTCGGCGCTGGTGGCGGCGGAGGCGATTACCATGGCGTCCGCAATGGACGGATTGAGAAGCGTCGCGATGATCGCGGCGGCGGCGGAGGCGGCGGAAACCGCTTTGGCGGCGGTGGCGGTGGATTCGGTGGCGATCGTCGCGGAGGCGGCGGTAGCCAGGATCTGCCAATGCGCCCAGTCGACTTCTCCAATCTGACGCCGTTCAAGAAGAACTTCTATCAGGAGCATGCCACCGTGGCGGCCCGTTCCCCGTACGAGGTGCAGCGGTATCGCGACGAGCACGAGATCACCGTGCGCGGCCAGGCCCAGAATCCCATTCAGGACTTCGGTGAGGTATACTTGCCCGAATACGTGACGAAGGAGATCCGCCGCCAGGGCTACAAGGAGCCGACACCCATTCAGGCGCAGGGCTGGCCCATCGCGATGAGCGGTGCGAACTTTGTGGGCATTGCCAAGACCGGCTCGGGCAAGACCCTGGGCTACATTCTGCCCGCCATCGTGCACATCAATAACCAGCAGCCGCTGCAGCGCGGCGACGGACCCATTGCCCTGGTGCTGGCGCCAACGCGTGAGCTGGCCCAGCAAATCCAGCAGGTGGCCACCGAGTTCGGTTCGTCCTCGTATGTGCGCAACACCTGCGTTTTCGGAGGCGCCCCTAAGGGCGGCCAGATGCGCGATCTGCAGCGCGGATGCGAGATTGTTATCGCCACGCCCGGTCGCCTCATTGATTTCCTCTCGTCGGGCGGCACGAATCTGAAACGATGCACCTACCTGGTGCTGGACGAGGCCGATCGTATGCTGGACATGGGCTTCGAGCCCCAGATCCGCAAGATTGTCTCACAGATCCGTCCCGACCGTCAGACGCTCATGTGGAGCGCCACCTGGCCCAAGGAGGTCAAGCAGCTGGCCGAGGATTTCCTCGGCAACTACATCCAGATCAACATCGGTTCCCTCGAACTGTCAGCCAATCACAACATCCGCCAGGTGGTGGAAGTGTGCGATGAGTTTAGCAAGGAAGAGAAGTAGGTTTTCTTTCACTCCATAATATTCGCATACTAAACAAATCATCCCCTCGCAGGCTTAAGAGTCTCCTGTCGGACATTTATGACACCAGCGAGAATCCCGGCAAGATCATCATCTTTGTGGAGACGAAGCGACGCGTGGACAATCTGGTGCGATTCATACGCAGCTTCGGCGTGCGTTGCGGCGCCATTCACGGCGACAAGTCACAGTCGGAGCGTGATTTTGTCCTGCGCGAATTCCGTTCGGGCAAATCGAACATTCTGGTAGCCACCGATGTGGCAGCCCGTGGTCTGGGTAAGTTTCCGCCGTGAGCCAGACAGCCACAGCACAGCACAGCACCCTCTTGTAGTAGTTATTGGAATGAAAACGAAGAAGGTCTCTTAGAGCATTGACAAACAGACACACACATTTTATAGTAAAGCTACTGCTTATACAAAAACATTCCCAATCCAACCAACCCTCCATCCTTCCCCAAAATATTACTCACAGAAGTTCACGTAATAGATCATCCATCCATAAGCACACACCCACACACACACACACACACACACACACATGCGAATGTACTCCGCAAAGATCCCCCGAACCGCTATCTCCCAATCGCACCCAATATAAATATCGTAAAGAGCGCGTCCATACAGAAAAAAAAAACAGTTATTAGTCAGTAAGCCAACAAAATGCCAATCGAAAAAACGTAAATAATAACTTGAACTTTATTCCACCCCCCACCCACCCACAACCCCCCTTGCACCCGTCCCGGCCCAACCCTTGCAAAAATATGAACAATATGCATATGTATGTGTTATACATGTATATTGTTATACACGCGTATGTGTGTGTATAACACACACACAACGTGGTCTTTGTGCGTGTCTCTCTCTGCCTCTTTCTCTCTCTCTCCCTCTTTCTGTTTCTTTCTCGTTTACAGAGGCCGATTGTTGTAGTATGATGGGGAGGATAAATGAGATAAATGAGCGACCCGTGCGACCCTTGCGAGTACTCGTAACTTGAGCGACTTTTGCCAATCTCCAATGAGAATTTTAATTTGGGCAAAAGGATCTATGAAAGTTTCTGACGATCGAGATTCGTTTCGGCTTGGATGCGCGCATGAGAGACACGACATATCCCCAACATCATGCATCATATGTGGCCTCTGCAGTCTGTATTGAGAAAGAGTTTAATTGCGACCAACAATCAATCAACAACAACAACGCAGCCAGCCTCAGGCAACCATCACAACACAACCCAACCCTGGCCAACACTTGACAGCAGCCGCCCCAGCAGTTAGCAGTTAGAAGGCGGCGCTACAAAGCAGGCAAAAAACAAAAAAAAAGACATCCCCAGAAGGCCAGAGGCTGCCAAAACATCGGCGGCGCCCAGACAGCATCAGCAACTGAGACCACCACCAAGGTGTGACCCTTGCCCTGCCTGCCAGTCCTGCCCTGACCTGCCAGCGGATGCACCACCAAAAAGCAAGCAACCAAGCAAAAGACAAACCCACCCACCCACACGCACCTGAACACCACACCAGCCACAAAAGCCACACAAAAATCAGATCAGATCAGATCCTCACCCCACACACACACACCAACCAACCAACCAAACAAACAACCAACCGACACCTGCCGAGCACGCCCACAGTCTACTCGTAGTTGCTTGTGGAGAGAGAACGAACCGAACTGAACCGAACGATGAGGAGAGCGTTGTGTGCGGGATTGAGTGAGGGAGCGGATCGGATCGGAGCGATATGTGGGCTGTGGGTTGAAGATGATGCGGAACTTCTGCTGACGGTTCTGCTGTCTCCTGTTCTCGTCGTCACTGCTGCTGCTGCTGAGTGCGCCTAGCTACCACGCCCACTGCCTGACTGCCTGACTGCCTGACTGCCTGTGCCTGTGCCTGCGCCTGCGCCGCCGCCATCGACAATGGCCCGTCATAATGTGTGGTGGCGACTGCTACTGGACAGGCCGTTTGTTGTTGTGTTACCGTTACCCCTCCTGGCCAACGCATCTAGCGGCGCGCCTCCGTCCTGTCCTCCTGTCTATGCGGAGGATACGGTTGACGTTGCCGGTGCCAATGCTGCGGTTTGCCTGCCGGTGCCGTGGCCATACTACCGTTGACCATGGCCATGACAGTTGCCGTTGGCGTTGGCCGCCTCCACAAACACACCTACACACGCGAGAGTACTACCACTACTCGCGTATATAGAGAGAGGCGCACGCGGCTCAATGCAACAAACTCTCGCCGCTCGCTTCGCCGTGCGATTCTTTTTTTTGGGAGAGTTTGGACCACGAGCTGCGCGACGCCACAAAAGCTTTGAGATTTTGATTGAGAGAGAAAATTGAGTGAAACAATTTATAGCACCAAGAAGGTAACGTACATTTTGAAACATTTTCTTTTTTTCTAAAAACATATACCCAAACAAAAAGACTTTAAACCAAAACCAAACAAAAAGTATATGCTAAAGTCCAAAAAACAAAAACCAAAAAACAAAACAAACCCAAAAAAAGATAAGTGTGTTCAAAGTGTAAAACATCTCGAAAAAACGCTACAAATTGTTGCAAGCGATTATCCGATCGCCCACAGCGGAAAAACATTTGGCAATTTGAAAAACTGTTGTTCAATTATGATAATTATCCACCCCCCCTATTAATCGCTCTCTCCCTCTGATACCCATTGGTCCATCCGACTAATCTGAACAATTTTTCGCATCTTTTCCGAACCAAACAGATGTGGATGGCATTAAGTATGTCATCAACTTTGACTACCCACAAAACAGCGAGGACTACATCCATCGCATTGGACGGACAGGACGTTCCAACACCAAGGGCACATCCTTTGCCTTCTTCACCAAGAACAATGCCAAGCAGGCCAAGGCGCTCGTCGACGTGCTCAGAGAGGCTAATCAGGTGAGTCCAGTCGTTAAGGAGGAAAAGGAGCTAGTAATTTAATTTTCCTCTTTCGTTGTTTTATAGGAAATCAATCCTGCCCTGGAAAATCTTGCCCGCAACTCCCGCTACGACGGTGGCGGCGGACGCTCCCGATATGGCGGTGGTGGCGGCGGCGGCGGTCGTTTCGGCGGCGGTGGCTTCAAGAAGGGCAGCCTGAGCAATGGACGCGGCTTTGGCGGCGGCGGCGGCGGTGGTGGTGGCGGTGGCGACGGTGGGCGGCACACGCGCTTCGACTAAAGCAAGCAGAAACTATTAGAAACAGGAGATTTCATCAGTAGCAAAACTAAACAGCGCTAGGCCCTAAGTTAAATTAAGTTCGTAGCCTAAGTTTAAGTTTTCGTACTTTTCATCGTTTTGTGAGGAAAGAACCACCCCGGATTTGGACTAGACTCTCAGCGACACAAACCGCACTTTGAACATAGCATCTTTATGTTTAAATGATTTGTGAAGTGTAAATTATTTGTTGCTGCCCCACACCCACAGGGGCAGACCTTTTCCATCTGAAAAACTGCATCAAAAACAAACACTCTTTACTTAAACGCAAAACCAATTTTCAAATATGATGTGATAATTTCTTAATTTAATGCAACAACGTATCACTAAACTAAACAAAAACAAAAAAACCAAGAAAAGAAAAGCAAGAACGTAGCGCGTTGTGTGTGTAGGCTGCAACAGGAGAAGTGTAAGGATGTGAAGGAGAAGGAGGAAGTGTAAGGATCATTCCCGTCTGTCCCATTGATGACAATGAGCAAAGGCTGACATCCCGCTGTATCTGGCGGCCTTTGTTTGATAAATTCTTCAATTTACTTTTTGGAACATTAACTTTTGGATACCTTTTTACGGCACAACCAGAGAATGAAAGAAGTAAGAAAGAACAGAAACCGAAACAGAACATAAAACAAACAGAAACACATTAACACTAAATACAAAAGAAATCTGTATGTACAAGGAGAGAGAATTTCTCACTTTCATTTTACTTTTTGGAAAAATAATAAACGTGTGTATACCTACTACTACCTAAAAACCGAAAAAACAACCGCTAAGAGCGAGACAATGCACTTCTGGGTTCATTTCATGTATTAAATTCAATTAAGTTTTAAGCTTGGAACACAAAGGAATTCCATTCCTCCCAGGAATTCCCATAAAAGTCCCACAACGGGAACGGGTGACGGTGCACAGCAATCGTGATTGCAGAATTCTCTTCTTTTTTTTGCAGACATCATTAAGTACTACAGCACTTGGGGCACACTGGAGCAGTGTCAATACGAGCGCACTCCCTCCCGACCTTCCTACCACCCTGACAGCGTCAGATAAGAAATCGACAGTGGCAGAAGCAGGCGTGGGTTGAAGGCAGCCCCGGCTGGAGGGTGGACACCGCCAACGCCAACCGTGTCTGACACCACATTTAGACGCAATGAAGCCAATTCACTTTCGACTTTGGCTCTCTCCCTCCCCGGCGGACACGGACGAAATGTTGGCTTCGGTCCGTCCTCTTCGGCTTTCTCTTTTTCGTACTACTTTGCTCATATTTCTTATGACAAGTTTGGCTCTCAGGCTGTTGGGCCCCGCTTCACTTGGTCCATCCGCACAGATGCTTGGGCTGGATAATGACGCTGTAGGCGACGTGAATGTGGTTAGATTCGTGGCACAACCGACTGCTGATGGGACGTCGCGTACTTGCGGTTGCGGTGAAGCCGAGAAGGAAGTCATTTGTTAAATTGCTCGAATTGGGTAATGTTGGGAGGTTGGGGCTGGCGGAAGGCGGCCATAGCAATGATTGGACGATATGGAAGACCGAAACAACTTTGAGGAAATTTACCATCAAGTTCTGATGGAAAAGTTTGTCCTGTTGGTCAGTGGATAGTTATCATTTTATACATACAGTACTATGTACCAAATATTTACATAAAAAGTTAACATGGCTAAAAATCATTTAAAATCAAAGAATATATATTTATGTACAGCTAGGGTACAGATTTGTTCTAGTTTATTCCTATTTTATCATCAAACCCCCCTTCCTGCTATGTATCCACACATATATATGTATGTACATTCAGTGGCTCACACCTTAAATAACCAAAGCACTGGAAATCAAATATACATATGTATACAATATTTAATCTTTAACAAAACCAACTTTATATAATTATTAAAATTTGTCAACAGTTTTAACAATTTAAAACAAAACTATTGCCTTTTTCCATCGCACAGCTTTTTTGAACCAGTTTTCTTGAGAGTTTTCTTTTTTTCAATTGAACGTTTAACTACAGATTTATATTTGCTATGCTCCCTCTCATTGTTTGCGACCTTTTTCAGCCAGTTTGCACCGATTATGGCCTCATTTTTCCCCACTCCTTTGTAAGTGATTTATTTAAATTCATTTTTAACGTTCAAACCAGTAGATGGAGTCGGGATATTGGGACGACGGCGTCATTAAGTAGGGACATTGTTAAATTGGCCAGATCCGAGTATCTGCTAATTAATTTTGAGGATCGTTCTCCTTGTAAAATCAAAAATCATCGTTTTTCCCGACTTTTTGGAAAGTTTGAAGGAGTTTTTCTTTAAGTATCGATAGATAACATTTCCTTGTCCATGTTTACATAAGAGAAAACCAAACATACGCACCCAAAAAGGAAAATGCATAACTTTATTACAGTTTATTGTGCAAAAATGGTTTAAAAATGCCAAAAAGATTAAAGTTTGACTTGTTAGAGGCTCCGATGGAATCCATATATTTGAATAAAACCAACTAAAGCGTTAAGGGGCCTTTCTGTCTACTCTTCAGAGTCCTGTCCAGCATAGAAGTACGTAATTATCAATAAGAACACTCCTATAAGCATTGGAAGTTCGGGAGTAAGTAAATGGGCGCCACTTGCCACAGCATCACCAGCTACTAATAATTGTGATGAAGAAATTCGGTTGAATCGGAAAGTACGAGTATATTACCTAATCTCTTCTTGTAATTTAAGACATGGATTACTTAGTCTGCTTCTCCCCTCCTGGGTGCCTGGGTGCCTGGGTGATGGCACTCGGTGGGGCATTAAGCAGCCACACAACATTTACTCCATGCACTCATCGCATTTACAACTGCTGGGGAAATTGCCTCCAGACCGTACACCTCGCTGCATCCACTTCCACATTAGGCGGTGGTAGGCTGCTCCTCCTATCCAGCTCTAGCTTCTGGCTTTGGCTTGGCTTTGGCTCATTTTCATTTTCATTCTTACCCCTGCCACACGCGCACACACACAAACACACGAGGCAGGGCCCAGGCCCTGCGATTCGCTCGAGCAAGGCCACTTAACCAAGAACGAAGCAGGTCACTTACTTTGCTGTGCGCGCACTCGGATTACAAAGGAGATGCCACCAGCATAAATTCATTAAATTTGCCTAATTTCGTTTTTGCCAGACAAACAGTAATACACACACGACCCACACGGGGACGGGGCGGCGGGGTTGGCAAGACAACCAGTTGAGATTCATTGATTGTATTTACAACACCAGCGCGACAGCAGAGCCCAAGACCCATCCCATATCATCTCTTCTGCTCTCCTTTCCTCTCATCTTGGCTAACACACACACACACCCATTCAGTCTGTTTGGTAATTTGACGCGTTATCACTTGTGTTGAGTTTGTTATCATTAAACTGGCGCCGGCTGATGTACTTAAGCCAAATCAAAACTCAAGCCGCTCGCTGTCTGTCGAGCGCCCGAAAACCGAACCGAACCGAACTGGCGCGAACACTGCGCTCAAGTTAATAAAATCCACGCCCTCGCCTGGCCCAAACGCGTCCCACATAAAACCGCCCGCACGCACATTAAGCACGCCTTAACTAACATCGAGGCAGGCAGGCAGGGCCACCCGATCTGGTCGGGTCGGGTGGGGTCTGGGGGTCGCTTGTTTTTGACAACTTGGGCATAATAAGACATTAACTTCATGCACATCAAATACTTTATTTATGGTCGTCTGGAGTGGGTGCATGTGTGTGTGTGTGTGTGAGTTGAGTCTGCTTCCTTAGGCACTTCAAACGACTGGCACTCCTCCGAAAGCGACTACGACTGGCACGCCCAACAGCAGCAGCAGCAGCAGCATCCAACATCGTCTTAGATTTCTCCAGCGTGCTCATAATTTCTGCCGTGGTCCCGCATTCCATCCCAGGGTCTTCCTCATGCCCCACGCCTGCCCTGCCCTGCCCCCCCACGCCTGCTTGATTTTTAATTTCGGTTTTCTTTCTTTTTTTTTTTCTTCCTGTCTTCCTTGTCCCGGTCGCTCCATGCGCTGTCTGTTTATTCACCATAGCTGCCTGTTTGGCAAATTAAGTGCAATTGCTTGAATTTAATTTCATGCAAATAAAAGTTTTGATTAGACGCCGACACACCATACACACACACTCACCCAACACACAATCTGCCGCCTGTGCTCCTCTGACACATGTTCGTAATTAGGCACTTGGGCATGCATGTGTTCCGATGTCGGGGATATGGGATTTGAGATCTCAACAGCCGCAGAGGCAGAGCCTACGTGTCGGTCCAAGTGGCGTATGCGTAATATAAAACGAAACGAATGAAAATTCCCCAAACATACATATATCCTGTACATATGCGGGCAATATAAACTATATGGGCGCTCCTCAGATTGTAATAAAATATGGCAAATGCTCTCTGCACATGATTTAATTTTCCCGAAATTTTCCGAGCTCGAATAAATTCATAAATAAATCGCACGAGAGGACTGGTTCCAGGAGGGATTGTGTTTGTCGAAACTATTCCAAGAGCCATATTAAAGTGCACAAATGAATGACCCAACATTTGTTAAAGTGCGAAATAATTAATAAAGTCTACTCCAACCATTCTAAACGTCAAATGAAATTTTGCCGCTCAGAAAACTCAGGAACTGGGTGAGGGAGACAGTAACCATTCTCTGGCATTTAGTTTTGGGCCCAAAGTTGCGACAATTTGTGTCATATTTCTGGGGCTGCCACTCTCTCTACGCCCCGAAACATAATTCAATAAACTGTGGGCGGGCCACATGCCGCCTTCAGTGGAACGATGCCGAACCGAAACGAACCGAACAGAACCCCCGATGCCTGCATAATGATGTCGCAGCACATTACATATTATGTAAATATGAAATTCAATTGTTTAAGCATTTAGCAGGCTGCATAATTTATTAAAATGGGACACCTGACGCATGCCGGCTGCCGGGCCAAAGAAAGGCTGCCGCTGCCGCTGCCACTGCCACTGCCCCTGCCTTTGCTTCATCCTGTGTGCCTCTGCGACTACGGAGCTCAGGGCTAGGGCTGATGGGAGATGTGCGATGATGGCTGCTGCTGATGCTGCTGCTCCTGCTGTAGCCTGTTCCCATCACGTTGACGTCTATTGGCTTTTGTTGTGTACGAGGCGCATGAGGCGTTGTCGCTCTCGTTCTCGTCCGTCCTCGCTGTCTGACAGGAATATAAGCAGAAGGCACAGGGGCCCCTGATGCTGCTGGCGGGATGCTGCTGCCTTAAAGGTGGAAGGCCAGGGACTGCAAGGACTGCATGCGGCGTTGAAATTGATTTTTAAACAGCCAACGCAGCCAGGGACGCAGCTCTTGTCGTTAGCAAATCATAAAAGTGTGGACGCTGCTGTTGCTTCCGCTTGCTGCCGCTGCCGCTGCTGCTGCCTCTGCAGGCGCCGCTTAATAGTTGTTGTTTTGTCATCGCATAATGAGGAAAGTGCTGGAGGTTCCTCCTGCTGTGGGGATGGTGCTGCTGCTTCGCTGCAGCTGACATTAAGTAAGATGGATGGCGTTGACGTTGCGTGCAGCATTTAGCGCTGATCCCCTTTGAGTCCATATTGATGCCGGCAAAGCGCCTTGGTGGCAAAATTCAATTTGACTCGGCGACTCCGGAGACTTTGGGTCAAACTTAAAATAGAAAGGGGGCATACCGCCTGATGACTTGATGACCCGTGTGCTCTCAGCTCCCAACTTCTGACTTGATGCTAAATTAGCGTTGCAAATATCCAGTGTTGTTGCTGCCACGTTGTCGTTAGCCAACTGATTTTCCATATTAAAGTTGCAGTCAAGTGCCGTCTCCATTGTTGTTGCTGGACGCGTGCTTTTATGCAAGATTTATGGCTATTTAAACGACGCATAATGTGTCTTGGCTGATGTTGCTTCGTTCTGCTCCTGCTCCTGCTCCTGCTGCTGCTGGTGTTGTTGCTGCTGCTGCTGACACACCCATCCCCCAAGATACATATTTATGTATGTAGCAAGCCACACTTCTTGACAACGTGTTCAAGTGGTTCCTGGGCTCTCCCGCGCCCCCACACCATGTGCAATATTTTATTTACATTTTTCACTCGTCGTCTGCCTTGGCATATCCTGTTGTTGCCACTGCCACAGCCACTGGTGCTGTGTCTGAATCCTTTTCTGTTGGCCTCCTGCTGTTTGCTTTTACTGCTCTTCTAGCCCTTTTCCCCCCGCAGCGTGTGCTTTGCCTTCTTTTTTTATTTACATTTTTGTTTCATATTTCTAATGAGCTGTAATTTCTTCTTTTATTTGCAGGGCGTTATGCGTACGTACACAAACAATAAACAGCAATGGGGTGAGGAGAAAGGGGAAAGGGGAAGGGAAGCGCTTCCCAGTCTGCACTGTCTGTGGGTGTCTGAGGTGTGAAAAACACTTCTAATATGCAAATGGCTTTCCTTTTCTTGACACCCTTCTTGCCACCTAGGGTTCGCGAGCACAGGTGTCTGTCTCTGTCTGGCTCTGTCTGTCAGGGGTCCAACTCAAGGCCAAGACTGTAAAAATAGTAATTACAATTGTAATTGCATTCCAATCAACAGACAGACATACGAGGATGCATGCTTTGCAAGTGCAACATGCATAAGCCGCTCCAAAAGAGACCCAAATCACAACGCAACGCCAGTACGTGCATGTGTGCGTGAGTGTGGTACAGATTTCATTACAACTAATTAACTTTTGCATGTGGGTCAAGCACAGAAATAAAGTGTTAAAGAGTACATGGGCATTTCCATTCTTACGTTCGTACGACAAAATGCTACTTCATAGCAATGAAGTAGCCCAAAAAATGATGACAATCGAAGCTACGCTTTTAAAGATATACGCCAAAATATGTCCTGACGTTACCTTACTAAAAACAGAAGTGGATTTTGAGCTTTGGTAAGAAAATTCTAAAACTCTGTGAATTTCGTATCATTATATGTAATATTTGTTGTACTATTAGTACTAATAAATACATGAAATACTGATTGATTTTCCAAGCTATTAAATGTGAAAGCCTTCCCTGTTTTGTTGTATTAAATACGCGGAGACTGTGTGGAGAAGAATCATCTGTTTTATACGAGATAATAATAAAGGAAACCATGACTATAGAAATATCAAAGTTAATGAAGTTCTATTCCAATTGGTTAAACTATTTAACTTTTAATACATTAAGAAAATAATATCGGGACAGAATTATATGGAATTATATATGCTTTTATGGATTTTTAATGTTTTGTCGGCATTCTTGTGAAAAGGCCAATGTGGGTTTATATTTACGGAGATCTCTCTTACCTTTGAAAATCTAGAATGTTCTGGTAATTGTAGTGGTACTCTTATCCTTTTGTCAGTAATTCCCATCTTGCCCTCAAAAATATGATGTATATTCTTCAGCTCTTGCAGGATTCGCCCCCGGGACTTCAATTTCTTAGCAATACTTGAGAAATCCTTGAAGAGAAGCCTTGAAGGTCATCTAGCTTATTATTTATTTGTTTGTGGCCCGCTTTGTGACTTGACTCAGTCCAGCTTCTTTTGTTATCTAACACAAATTATCTGCATTGCAATTTGTTATGCAGAAATTCAATTTGCTTAACATTTCACTGGCAACACAACTTCTGGCGGTGCAGCCTTGGGCCAGTGGGCTGTGGGGCAGTGGGCAGTGGGCAGTGGGGCAGTGGCTTTAGCGTTTTGCTTTGTGGTGCTCGAGATTCCGCCTGCTCCTACAGACAGAATGGCCTCCAGTTAGCAAACTGTGGGGGCCACTGTATCTGCTGTTGGACCATCTCGTTGGCCTCGCCTTCAGTTAGGCGCCCAGTCAGTCGACTCGGTCGACTACTCCATTAGCCTTTGGAGTGTAAAATTGTGCAAACAATTTCAATTATCCCCGAAGACGCGTTGCAGACTGCTTGTCTGGGACCTGGAGGAGGGGCCAGTGAAGGCTGTGTGGCTTCGAAACGAGATGACAGGGAGCAAAAAAGAAAATATGTATGTAATAATAAGGCCAAGCGAAAACAAGCATTTTAATGGCCGGGGACTCGGGCTTGTCTTTTTCTCGGCTGCTCGCGAAATTGGAGCTAAAATTTAGCGCGGCAATTGACTTCAAGTCATCGCTCGGACACGGACGGAGATCTCGTATTCGGTTTCGGTCTTGGGCTGCTGCTGGGGCTGCGGGTGCGTCTGGGGCTGGGGCTGGGGCTGGGGCTTAAATTTAATAAAGCAGCTCCAACTGGATTTGGAGCAAAAGAAGCGGTGGCTGAAGCTGAGAACGAAGCCGAGTCCGAGTCCAGCCAAATTGGGCCAACCAACTTTTGGCTGGCCAAGTGAGTGAGCTTTAAGTAAGAGTGGGGCCAGGGCACAGCACGGCACGACACAAATTGCAAGCTTATGGCCAATGAATGCAAGACGTTGCACACAGCATCTTGTTGGCCAAAACGGAAGTGGAGAAGAGAATATCCGTGGCAAAGCAAAAGTGCCAGCAGAAGAGAGTAAAGAAGAAGAAAACGCAGAGCCGGAAATTGGCGGCCGCCAATGGCTTTAAAGACTCGGGATGACTTGGACTTGTGCTGGCGATGGCCACTTTTGTTCCTGCATATCCTCGACGTACATATAGATTTGCTCCTTCTGCCAGCTGGCGGGGTTTTCATTCAATCATCCATTTATTTTTTGACCATTTTCCAAGACAACTTGGTGGTCACGTTGCCGCCCAATGATGATGCGAGGGAGTGAGCGCCGCAGCGCCGAAGAGTGACTGCGGAATGGAAGCGAAGTAAGAAATGCTTTCAGCCGGAAGCTGAGAGATAACATTGTGTGTGTGTGTGTGCGCGTATGTGTGTGTTTGGCAGTCTGATGCTTTGTATATAAATGCAAGTAATGCGGAAAATATGAAAAATGTTTGGTATGTAGTAAAAGAAAGAAGAGAAAAACCACAACAACAGAAGAACAGCAGTAAGAAAAGCTCTCTCCAGTACAAGCATAAAAAAAAAATATTTTGTGCAAATAATAAAAGACCATTACAAAGTGGCATGCGTTATAATTGAAAATAAATATGACAGAAGAAGCTGGAAACAAATGCGAAGTGAATAAACTGCCTGAAAGAAATAGCCAAGTAACTAATTGATGACGGAGCTGATCGTATTTTTTTTCGTCCTGAATGGAAAACACTGTAGTAATGGATTGACTTAAACAGATTGCCTGGTCATGCAGTCAGTCAGTAATCAACTGCTGGAACTATTTAAATAGTGAACACCATATACACTCAAGGTAAAAGTAAAGGTGACATTGTAAAAAGAAACCTGCTCAGCTTTTTCAGCAGCGTATGTTTGCAATCTATTTATTTAAAGAAAGACGAATATTGAATATTGTGGTTTTATTGTGTGGGATAGTGTAAAATTACTATAGCGGCAGAACAATAGCTATCGAGCTATCGGTCGGTTCAAGACTGTGGCAGATTGAAGATCCATTGTGCGATGTGCGGGAAGTGAGTTCTAGATCAAGCCTAAATTCAAGGGCAGGCGGGCCGAATTGCCCAAGCCCTAATGCAAGCGAGAGCTATAGAGATGGCAAAAGAAAGAAAGAAAGACGGGCAGAAGCATATGTACAGATATGTATGTGTATAGGTTACAGTGTGGTACAGTGAGCAGTGCAGATAACAAAAAATAATAGGACTCTACTGGTGCACCACTGACTATGCTAGAGGAATTAAGGCTAATATCGGGCTATGTATTTAATACGTCCCGTATATAATCAAAATATAAAACACTTTAAAATAAATATAATAGAAAAATTCAATTGGTAGGAAATATATTTAATCGAAATATTAAAATATTTAATTTAAATATGAAATATATGTATTTATTTTTACTTTTTATTATTTAAATGCCATGCCATGTTGCTTTTGTATAGCAGAGATGTATATCTTATTCTAATTTATGTAATATGTACAAGGAACATGTGTAGTTAAGAGCAGTTACATAAATATATATAATGGTTTAGATTTTGATTAGTTTATCCGTTTTCTGTGTACATCGGATGGATGCAGCGATGTCTTTTTGCTAGTATATTTTGGTGTGAGCGAAATTTATTGATCGATATATTTTAGCTTGAGGGTTTTTAAACTTGTTTGTTTTAAATGTGATCATATTTGTTTTGTGGGCTGTGGCTGTTGCCTGCCGCCATGTTATTTATCCCCTGGTCCGTACATCATTATTATTATTATTATTTTTTTTTTTTGATTAGGTCGTTTATTATTAATAATAAAAATTAACACAGATAACAATACACGATAACATTATGTAGTGTAATTATTAAAACTACTTTGATAATGTAGTTCTAGTCGTAAACTATAATTTTACATTTATTTCAAAATTTTTATCATAAACCAAATAAACACAATGAACAATTTGTATGGTAGTTTTCTTGTAAGTTATAGTTTTGTTGTTTAGTGTTCCATATTTCTTGATTTAGTTTAAATGAGGGCTCTTGTTGTTGCGGTAGATCTACCGTTAAGATTGTGTTGCAATTATTATTATTATTATATTTTTTTTTTGGTGTGCCCTACGACAAGTAGCTGGGCGCTGCCTTGTAACGACACTGTATCTGGTCGTACGTGAATTTCACAAAGGCATCGTGCTGCTGGTGCAGTTTGGTGGTCAGCACGGACTCGTACCGCTCGCGCAGCTGATTCTCGCACTCCTTGATCATGCCCTCGCATATGAGCTGCACCTGTTGGAATGTGAACAGCGGCGTCTCGCCGTGCCGCATCAGGTTCGGTGGACTGTCCGAACCCATTTCCGAACCGCTCGACTCGGAGTCCTGCATGCGCTCAATGGCGGCCGCTGTGATAGGCAATTGCTTGCCTTTGTGCAGTCTTTTGATTTCGTTGCACAAATTTTTGGCCATTTTGTCAGGCGACATTTGGGCCAGAGCGGCCTCCGAGAATGGGCCCGGCTCGAAGCTGTCTTTGGCGAAGCGATTGCTGGGCGTGAGCGTTATCCCCGAAGAGACGGTGGGTCCAGCGCGGTCCCGCGACGGGTTGTTGCTGTCCCCCAACGCCGACTGGCCGAAGGGATTGCAACGCCTACGCTTGAAGGGACGCTGGTCCATCGACTCCCGGTCTAAGGCGCGTTTCAGTGTGGAACTGGCCATCGCCATTGTTAAGGTTCTCGGTGAAAAGTTGGTAAATTTGTAGCTGTGTAAATTGGCTTCTTGCACAGCTGCTGTTGGAAGCGTCGTTCCTTGAATTGGCTTTTCGGCGTTGCACTATGACTTTCCTGTCGAGTTTCTGCACCACTTCGCAGCTTTATTGTACAAATGATCCAGATTGTAGTAAGTCCCATAAGTGGTTTATTGTATTGAATGCTAGTTATTTGAGCAGTATTGCAAAGGCCACTGAAATTACTATTAATTTTCCATTAAGTTTGCAAATAGTTCTGGACGACGATGCGTGCGTGACGAAGATGTGAAACAGCGGCTTAAATCGAATATTTTCATATCAATATCAATTTTTTCAATTTCCATACTCAGGGAAAATCTACTGCTATAAACGTGTAGGTGTAGGTACAAACTAAAATCAGAGTTCACTTTAAGGACATTTAAAGGAAAAACTTTATATGGTAGCGAATTTTTGGGAGCAGTTCCTCTAAGGTTTCTGCTGCTGCTCAGAACTGACAGGGATTCCAGTCTCCCATTGTGTCTGCGTAGGGCTGCCTAGATGAACAAGAGGCGGAAGGTGGCATGGGGCCGGGGCAGGGGGCAGGTGGCATGTGGCAATTGTGGGCGAAAACGAACAATGGAGGGAACGAAGCCTTTATCGAAACAATCGGAGGAGTGAGAGGAGTGCCTAAAACTACGTAAATTCAACAGTAGCCAGACCTCTGAGGTATTATCTACTCGTAATTTGATCTGTTACACGTGATTAGTGCATGTTTGGACCACAAGTCAGAGTCAAAGTGTAACCAATTAATTTCCTGCAGCTGTTGACAGGTGCCCAACAATACGTCGTTGCTCACTCAAGCCTCAGCGCTTGCATAACAAACAAATTATCCAGGCGACTGGGGTCCAACATAATTATGAGCCAGAGCCATGTGCCATGTACCATGTGCCATGCGCCATGGAGCCATAGAGCCATGGAGCCATAGAGCCAAGAGCCACCTCCTCCAACTGGAGCCGTGCCGATACAAAGCCTCGGGATTCCGAACGAACCCAAAAGTCCAATTTCTGGCACATAATTTACGGAAAAAAGAATGAAAGAAAAATCGGTTTTCAATTGTGTGTGTACGAGTATGCTGGCCGGAGGGTTTGAATTGCGATTGCGATTGCTATTGCCATTGCCATTGGAGTTGTGTATTGGGGAGGAAGGTGCTATATATTCTTACTTTCTCGGGCCCTACCCCTCGCCCAGCCATCAGAGAGCAACATCTGTGCTGTGTTTTCGGAGGCGCAATGGCAAATGAAAATTTGAAAATTATTGCAGCAGCAGACGAGGCGAAGGAAAAGGAGAAGGAGAAGCAGCAGGAGAGGTGGTAGAGCCCAGAGGCACCATCATTGAAATGTTTTTGGCACTTTTGGCGTGAAGTTGCCGATGCCGTTGCTGGTGCTGCTGCTGCTTCTTCTTCGGCTGCCGTTATGATTATTATTATTATTGGCAGCGCCCCCCGCCCAATGGCCCACCGGAACAACAATGCATGGATGAATTCAGGAGTAATTTTCCGACTCGGCAAACGACAAACGACAACGACAAATTTCTTGCGCTCGCCTCTTTCAACACTTTTTGGGGCCATACGTTTTTGCGCCTGCCACTCCTGCTGCTGCTGCTGCTGCTGCTTTTGTTGCTGCATTTGAAATTTATGACTTTTTGACTATTGGCAACAGATTGTGGAGCGAGTTCATTATTTGGCTTGGCAAACTTTTGAATTTTAATTCGAAAATTATGCCTCCCCGTTCCGTTTAGCCATTTTAATGAAGTGTGCGCTGTGCCCCATTTCGATGACGGTTTTTTATGGAGTATGAGTAATGTGGCAGGCCCCTACGACCAATTAACCCGTAAATAAATAAAACATTGCCCTGTTCAGGGCGTATGCCTCCAACTTCTGGTTCGTGCAGCGGCTGCTTCTGTGGCAGCCCCAAAAATCAGAGGCAACAAAAAGGCATGTAGAATGAAACACAAGTACGAGTATTTTTCTGAGCACGCACTGAACAGTGAACACTGGACTCGCGACTCCCCAGAGGCGCTAAGTGTGTGCTCCGCAATGCGTGCCGTGATTTGCCAAAAGATGAAGCGAACGCTTCCGTTGCAGGCTCTGTGTGACAACTGGATACTCTATTCAGCTGCTTTTTCCTCTAAATGTGTCCTTACTGCCCGCTAATTCAGAAATAACTGAAAGCACCCACACTTAAGAAGAGTATTCCTCTTGGCTCCCAACAATGTTGTTGCCATATTTTACAGCAGCAGCACACTGCAACACTGACGGGGCAAAAAATCGAGTTAGTTGCCAACATTTATGCGCGTTTCCGGTTGCAATTGTCACGGGACACGACGACAACGACAACGACAACGACAACTACAAAGGAGGAGGGCAAAGGGCGGCTCCGGCAGCAGCATAGAGATTGCACTTGGGTGGGCGGGAGCTTTGGGCCCCCTACATAAAATATCAAGTTTTATGCATTTAGCCAGCCGAGGGAGAGTGGGGTAACTGCCTGTCTGTACGAGTACTCGGGGCCTGTGCAAACACAAACTTTTAATTTTATTTCGGTCTCTGCGCGGCTGAAATACGAAGCCAATGCTGCAGCCCAGCAGTCCACTCCAGGCGGACACGGGTCTTAGCCAAGTCTCAGGCCCAAGACCAGCTACATTTCGGGCTGTCTATCGAGCATTTTATGAGCATTGGGTCGAGTCGGAGTCCGGCTTTTGGGCCACCTGCCCTAATTATATGAACTGCATTGGCAGCTTAAAACATGAATGCAGCAACATTGTGCCACATTTATGTTTCGCAATTAATATTGATTGTGATGTACAATAAGTGCTGAAGTGCTGCACCTGCCGCTGGCTCCAGCTTATCTGTATCTATGAGAGTACCCAGGGCTCTTGTGGCAACTTTGTCGGCCATCGGTTATCACAGCCGAAAGCTGAGCTT
The DNA here is from genome assembly GCA_008121275.1 of Drosophila lowei. NCBI lineage: Eukaryota > Metazoa > Arthropoda > Insecta > Diptera > Drosophilidae > Drosophila > Drosophila lowei. Next base: position 30,548,668 of record CM017777.1, on the reverse strand, counting down.
CAGCAGCAGCAGCAGCAGCAGCAGCAGGTCTGGTTAAAGCCCATCGGCTCAGACGCGATTAAAATGCAATAATAGACAAGCCAAATTTTTGATACTCAATATTCAGAAAATTGTTTGTTCAACAAAAAAGAAAAAATGTAACATGGCCGCAAATGGGTTTTTCAATTATCACCGGGATTATGTTAATTTGCGCTACTTTCCCCTTCCCCTTCCCACTTTCACTCGCTCTTCAACCGCAACAAATCGCCGATTTATGTGCATTTAGTAAGCAGATTTTACACATTTTACACATGTTACGGCATCAATTTATTGTTAAGCGTGCGAAAGAGTGGCCAGAGTGGGGGAGCTCTGGCTCTGGCTGTATGGGCCGTGATAACGGCGATAATAGCGTTACTTGATGTAAAAGTCAGGGGTTACATTCTGAAAAATCCATTATGGGATTACTGTTTTTAATTGATTCCAAAATATGAAATTATTTTTTATAGCTGCATATGCGCTATTTAAATAAAAGAGAGTTTTACCAGAGACTACAATTACCAAGATACTCCATGAGGCACCAACTAGCTGTTCTATGGCTGGGAAAAGACTTATTTTTCGGTCCGAAAAATCCAATAAGAAATACACAGTTCGTGGCAATGCAGAAACGTCGGTCCCAAAAAAGAAAAAAGAAAATACAAAATGTTTATGATTTTACTTTGTATCTTTTATTGTACTGACAATTCCAATTGATTTTTCAGAACAGAGATTTAAACAGGAATATTTACTAGATTAATTTTATTTCTTATGAAAGGGTTTCTCTGTCCCAGAGTAACTTAACATAGTAGTAACGGATGAGTTTTCATGTTAGACATTTACTCAAAAAGAACGCGTCACCACTCTCTCTCTCACTCTCTCTCTTCATATGTGTATCTCACCGCTGAATTTATCTTACGGAGACTCGTCCTTCTTTGGAATTGAGTTTGGGTTCAAGACAGCCCGTAAATATTACTTTGATTCGACTTGTGATGAATCTTTTCAACTATTTCATTATTCTCCACCAACAAAAGGAAACTTTGCCAGCGACACAGATTTAATTTCCATTCCATTCGGGCATAGTTTCTTTTGGGGGTATTCAATGCTAGTTTCGCACTTTCAGCATAAAAGCTCGTCATTTAATTACAATGGCCAGGGCATGGAATGGGCATAGAAAAGACATTCCATTTGGCCAGCAAATATGCTATTCGAGAGCCAGGAATAGAGTCCGACTCCGACTATAGTTGGCTCGTGCAAACATAAAAGTATCCAAGTTTAGGCAAATTAAATTACATACTTGAGTGGGGGTCCCGCCGCAGTCCAAGACCAGGACCAGGACCAGGGCCCCAGACACCAAATCAAAGATGCGGCAATGTGTTAACCATGGCCGGAGCTACGGACGGTTCGAATTAGTAGACACAAAATATCTTAAATTATTTTGGTATTCGGGTCCGAACGAAACTTTTCCTCGGCACACTTTGACACATTTTTGTTGTTGTTTCTGTAGATGCTGTTGGCGTGGGCGGGCGAGGGCGAGGACTGTGGCACGTTGGTGACGCCTCCAGGGCGCATTGGAAATGGAGTGGACAGACGGAACAGACCGTACCGAACCGGGCCGGAGTGGAGTGGGCATGTTGGGATTGTTTGATGCTTTTAGCTAAAGGGCCAATATTGATTTCGATCTTAATTAACTTTGGCACATTTGCAGCAGTCGCCAGTCGCACAGTCGTGCTGGATGATTCTCTCTCTGGACGCCCGCCTACTTTCCGCCCACTCCCCGAAAAAAAATCAAAAAATAAATACAAAACCGAAAGCCGCAGGTATAGATACCCTGGCAGATCGAAGGGTATCATTTACATGACAATGAAATGTGGTAACATTTTTTTGGAGTATATAGATCCAATGGAATCATCTATAGCTTTGGGGAATTTTGGTATTTGGCGTAACTACTAGTTTTGTCCAAAACAGACATGGGATCGTCATAGCCCTCTAGAAAGGGTATTCAAAATAGAACCGGAGACACTGTCCTACATTGCCCACAGAGAGCTTTATTTGTGCTTGTTTTCTTTTCGGGTTGCTCCTTTTGCTAATTTGTTTGGGTGGACGTCTCTTTTTCGCTCTCCATCCATCTCTACTTCCACCTCGACCTCGTCCCACACTGACACCCACTCTACCTATTGGTTTCGCTTTCACACAGGTTTTGCGCCAGTTCAAATGGGTGTCAACCCTGGCAGCAAGGGATGGCAGCAGCAAAAAGTTTCTACTGTGGCCAGTGTGTGGTCTGCAGCACACAGTCTGCAGTCTGGTCTCTGCTCTTTGGTTGTACCTCAACTCACAGTCGTATCGCACACGACATACTCTCTTATTGCCTTTGTTTGTGGGGGCTTGTGCGCCGTGCCTCAACTTTTGCCATTATCAGTTTTTACCACTCCCCAGCAGCAGCAGCAGTAACCCTTCCCCTGACCCATGGCCACGCACTGATATGGTATTTTTTGATTGGTTTTACAAAGACTTCAGGTGGCGTTCTCTTTGCGTTTTAATTGCCAACTGAACATTTTTGCACTACTTTCTGTGGGGGAGTATGGAGGGGGCTGGCGGTAGACTGGGGGAGAAAACAAATTCAAGCAAATGTTGTTCTAGTCTGCAGAGCTCAAAGAGTAAAGAGTTGATGATGTGATTGTGAGTTTTCTCCTATTTTTCCAGATACCAGAGGGGCATTTCCAATCCGAGAAGACCTCTTTTTTGTTAACAGGTGATAAGGATTGAGTTTCAGCACTCCATTTGCTTCAACTTTCCTTTGTGTCAGTCTATAAGGAACTTTTCAATTGGATCCCCCCATTCCTCCCTAAGCATCCCTAAGCATCCCGAAGACTCCCCCTCCCACTCCCACTCCCACTCCCACTTGGAGAGAGTGTTTTTGGGTAACGTCTGTTCGGTCTATTATTAATTGCTAATTTGTTAATTAAAATCATTTTGGCAGCGCACACTGTTGTGCGCGCGGGGCCTACTTTGATGTGACCTTAAGTAGGCATAATTATAATGCATATTGAAAGGCATATTCGGGGATTGAGCGTTGCGTATTTACTTAATTACAATTGGGCGGACTTTCAACTTGAATGGCTGCCCCTGACAAAAGGCGGACAAGGGCGGACAAAAGCTCAATGAAAAGTCATTTAATAATAATATTAGTCAAATGCTGATGGCTGAGATGGCTGGCTGCCAGCCGACGCGATGTTGAGTTGCCAAGCATTTAATTAATGAAAACATTTCGCGTTGCATGGAAATGCTTAAAGTACGCGGGGGAGGCAGCATGTAGCAAGCAGCAAAAAGTGAAACTGAAAGCGGGTCATAAGGAAGAAGAAAAACCAAACATCTTCCAACCGTTGTTGTTTCCACTGCCAGCACAAAACTTTTAATTAAACAATTTTTGGCCTGGCAACGCCGAAAAAAAGCAACGAACTTCTAAGGACAAATTGCATAAAAAATAGAAGCAGAAGAAACAGCAGCAGGAGCAGCATCCAGTACCAGTTCCAGTACCCGTACCCATACCCGTCCCCATACCCGTAATGGTTGCGCATTAGACAGTCCGTCCAGCATTTAAATCTAATTAAATGGCTGACTTTCCGCCTTGTCTTGTTGTTATGCAAAACCAAATAAATTTGGTACATACATTTGCCCCAGTCGTACAAACCTATGGCAACAGATGAACGGCGGGGGGAAGCTTAAAGCCGGGAAAGAAACGAAGGCCAGGCCAGCCAGTAAACGCCTTGCAAGTTGACAGAAAGTTTTAATAAGGCAAACGAAAAGTAGAAGAACAAAAAAGCCAAATACTAAGAGCAGTCCTCCTGAGTAGTGGGCAAATAGAAAACGCAGCAAAACTCTCATTCATTACAAACATTTCTGGCCAGCTATAATTAGAGTTTACTTTTTGCCCTGTCCGCTGCAGCGGCAGTGCTGCAGAGACCAGATAAAAAACTTTAAAGGTAAAGTCTGTCTCTAGCCAGGACTTTCCAAAATGACATTACACATTACGCTTAGGAGGGGCCAGGCCGGAGTCGCCACAACAGAAACAGCAGCCATTAAATTGACATCGTTTGCATTTATTTGGTTTCATTCCAATCTTTTTGCCCCGACATTTTAGCATAGAAATTCGACAGGAGGGTGGACGAACAGGACATGGGGCTTGGCTAGGGAAACAAAAAAAATTTCCATAGCGTGGGCAAACCCTTTTGATGTAACCAAGCTTTTGACTTGCGAAATCAACGCCGCAAAATGCAAAAAAGGGCCAGCATCCAACATCCACCATCCTCCATCCTCCATCCTCCATCCACCAGAACCAAGATGGTTTCGCTTACGGAAAACAAAAGGCAAACGCTGCTCCAGCTGCTAGCTGCCAGCAGCCAGTCCTTCTGCCCTTCTGCACTCCCCTGCTGTGCGGCACAGCACAGCACAGCCTTTGCTTTTGCTTTTTGTTTGTGGCCCTGTCATTTTTACAGACTAAATTAAAATATCTGGCCAAAAAAATGGCGGTCTAATTTACATTTGTAAAGCAAATGCCATGCCAGAAGCCTTTTCGTGCTTTCTCCCTTTTTTAACCGCTTAGATTCTGGGGCAGCCAAATCTTAATCACTGTCAAGTTCAAACGCCCAAAGCTCATGAATATCAATGACAATCCTGAGCAAGGACACTTTTAAGCGGTTTCCCCCAGCAGCCAACACCCAGCACCCAGCACCCAGCGCCCAGCTCAACTCTTCTGCTCAATCCTGGTCTCAGTTCAGTTTAGCGTATCAAATTTGAGAGTGTCCAAGTGTTAAATGAATTTTTGCATATTTATTTCCAATGTTTTTTCTGCGTACAAATATCTCTCTCTCTGAGAGCAAGAGAGATAGGTGGAAAGCTGAAAACTCTCTCACTCTCATTGCCGTTTGACAATTTATTTAATAAAAATAAATTAAGTTTACTTTGTTTGGCGATTGCACATACTCGCAAATTGAATGCGTTTGTATATGCTTTACTCTTAATTAATTTTTAATGACACACTATTTCATGTATGTATTTATCAGCAAATTTAATGCCAAAATGCATAACGGTAAATTTGCAAGCCAAGTGGTCAGAAAATGAGGCGAACCACACACCCATAACCAGTTAGTGCAATTATCGACAAATCATTTGTATTTTCTCTAAATTTCCCCATACTATTAATGGAGTGTTCCCTAGAAGGGAGATGGGTCCTGAGGGTCAGTAAAAGGGGTTAATGGGAGCATTGCTGATCGTAAAAGGTGGGTTCACATCCATCTGATTGCTTCTATAAATCTGGAAATTCGCCTTGGCATACCTGTTAAAGCCCCTTGGGTATCCATAGTTCTATTAGCTTTTCGCTGCTAATATAGATTATTATATCCACAAATCGCCTATGGGATATTTTTGCAATGAATCAACGTCATTCGCATTATCCGACAAATTGGAGCAGGGGTAACAGCAGGAGGAGCAGGAGCTCTGTAACCGAATCTGCTGCTACCAAATATCTCCAGAACTTATGAATTATTTACTGACCTTTTGGGTCAATTAACATTAGCTAATAACTCGGAGAAATCCTCAGCGGAAGACCGTCCCAGTCCCCAGTTTCAGTCTCAGTCTCAGTTTCAGTTGCAGTTCTATTTCCCTTTCTAGTTCCATATACGGTACACAGCTATTAGAGCACCATTTTTCGAAATGTGTGCTTGGCTTGCACTCTGGCTTAATGCTTTCATTCGAGTGGCCCGCATGCTCAACTTGCATTTAAGTGCAAAAGTTTCTAATTATGTGCCCGGAGAGAGAGAAACTAACCAACGAGAATGGGCATGAGATGTTGATGTTGATGACGACGGCGATGGCGATGGCGACGGCAAAGGCGACTTGAGACCGGAATGCAATGGCGACTACAACACGCTCTCAGCAAATTAATAGACTGTGAATATGTTAATGACGCAAGTTTTGTGCGCTTTGACGGGCTTTGAGAAGCGTTTTTAGAACCCAAACCGAACCGAACCGAACCGAAACGAACCGAGAAAAGGTGGCAAAAAAGTTAGGCTCTCGGCATTAATAATAATCACAACAATAATGAGAGGCAATAAAAATATATAATTTCTTCACTAAATTCAAATGGGCTGACGGATCCTTTGCCCAAGGACGAGGACGACCTTGCCCAAGTTATTTATTGTGTGTATTTTAGCCTCCTTCTATGCCTAGTGCTAATTTAAATTTATTGTGCCCAAGCAATTTCCAAGTGGCCCCGCTATAAATTTACAAACGCTAAGCCGCCGCTCAAGCCGCAACCATTAATTATAATTCATTGGAGATGGTTATTCCAGTTGCCGTGAAGAGAAGAGTTACACTGCGTTGATGAAATGCGTGGCCTAGAATATGGTAGCACAATCCTGGCAACACTAAATCGATTATGTCTAAAAGCAAAAGGGTCCCTAACTCGCACACATAGCGGGGCTCACCAGCTTGGACAATCTGTACACGTGAAAAAACTAAAAGAAGGAATAAATGGAGGGTCAAAGCGTTTACCCTTTAAAGATACATGTGTACAAAAGTATTAATTAATTCATATAAATAGAACGGCAATCAGTTTGTACCTTAATCCATTGAAAATTGCCGAATTTGGCTCAGTGTAGGGCCTGCAGACTGTAGCTCGTTTAACGAAGTTGTCGTCCAGCTGTCATGTGCGCTTTTGCTGCTGCTGCTGATGGTCCTGCGGTTCTGAAACTTTTCATGATGGGCCGGCCAAAAAATTACACATGTAAATTGCATGTGCAGACCGCAAAACGAGTTGGCCCGTGTTGTGTGTGTGTGTGTGTGTGTGTGTGTGTGCCCCAAATAAGGTGTCAATAAATTCTGTTGCTGCTGCTGTTGCTGCTACTGGTGCTGCTGCTGCTGCTACTGTTTGGTGCTGCTGCTGTTGTTGCCTTCAAGCGTTTAATTTGCAAGTGTCAAATGTCAATAGATTGCTGTCAGATGCTTGTCGCTGCATTAAAGAGCGTTGTTATGGCCCAAAGCGGTTGGCAATGATGAGAATGATGATGGTGTTGGTTGGGGTGATGACAAACCGACTAAGCCCAAGTCAAACAATCAACCATAAGGAGGTAGAGGCTGCAATGGTGGCTAGGGCGATGGAGGATCCTTGGTCAGTGACCACACACATGTCATCCTGAATGGGTGCAACTTGATGTCTGACCTTTTGTGGGGCTATTTGCATTAAACTCTGACGCCATCTGCTGGGAGCTGACCCAAAGTTCCTGCTCCTGCTGCTGACCCAAAAGCTTTAATTACAATGCACGCACTCCCCCTGGCACTGCCCCTGGTACTGCCCCTGACACTGCCCCTGCCACTGCTACTGCCTTTGTCCTGGCTTGCCTCGTTCCCCATCTAAATCTATTATTTGGCAACATTCAAGCGTGAGGTGAGGTTTGGGCGGGCGATTAAAAATTAATTTGACACTTTGCGCTTGCATGTCAAAGTATGCGAGAGGGCCCTGTCCAAAAACTTTTGCCGAGCGCTTAGCTTGCATAATAATTAATGAATGCTGTGGGTGGGGAAAGTGGGAGAGAGGAAAAACTGCAATGGCCATAATTAACGCGTTTCGTGTGCGACAAATGATGGTGCTCAGACTCCTTTCTGGCCGGGTGCTGGGGTGTGACGGGGGGACGTGTTTTGCCTCACATTATTTTTAATGGGTTTGTGCGTGTTGTATTTGTATTTGTATTTGAAGCGGGTTATTGCTATTAACTTGTTGCCTCCACCGTCCGGGCTCATGCAAGAAAGCCATTTTCCCATAGATCGTTGTCGCCATCTTGGCCAACGTGGCGCATGATTATTATTTGCAACTTGAGTTTCCATTCATGGCTATGCATTTTCGCGCCTTCCAGAGTGATGTTTGATTGGCAAATGAGGGACCTCATGCCAGGAGGTTAATTATAGCGATTCCTTTACCCTAATTGGTCCGATGGAGCTGCCTTTGGCAGAGTCCGGCCACCGCATAAGTCTTTCAATTTTCTTTGGCACGTGATTGCCACTCAGCCACTAAACCCCGTTGACATCCCCGCCACTCACGTGCATCGATAGCCAGCTTACAGCTACTTAAGCTGCTCCAATCCCTTTACCAGCGGTTTCCTATCGATGTCACGTGTGACCTCCGGTTGTGTCAGTTGTCCTCAACATTTAGCATTTTTTGGCATGTTGGTTGCGGAGTCGCGGCGGTTACGGTAAACATGGCCAAGAAATAAGCTTCATCAGATTAAAATATTATGCTGACATTTTGGCCAACTACTTATACCTTGTACCATACGGAAATTGTGTCCAATTGAATGCTGGAATCGTTTCCTTCCTTCAGAATCTTCCCAGCTTAGAGTTCCTGAAGGTTCTGAGGGTTCTGAGTGCACTGTCCACCGGTGCAGTTTCTGGGGAAACGATTACCTAAGAAAAGCTGATGAAATTTGTACATTTATTGTAGGAGTAAATGCCATCCAAATTAGCCTCCTTGCCAGCAGCTGAAGTGAAACTTTGGTCGCAACACCATCTGTCACTGAGGGAGTTCTCTTGTATCTAATTCTTCAAAGGCTTTTGGAAGGGGAAAATGCTGAAATGCAACGAAAACTTTGCTTGAAAAGGGAGGAGAGGATGTCGGACTAAGGGCTGGTGCCAAGGTAGGGCATTGCCCCAGCAGATAGGGCAGGAGCAGCTCCTAATGAATTACTTTGCAGAATTATTTCCCCATTTGAACGCTGACTAGGGACCGGTAGAAGCCAGTAGGGATTTACTTAGGACTTATAGTTTATTATTTTATTTTTATTATAAATTGTTCGCAAATATAACTTTAACATGCAAAAAGGGGCAGGCAGCGGGGAGCTTGAAAAAAATAAGTGATAAATATATTCCGAGCAGCTGCTGCCATCTGGAAATGCATAATTGTCGCGCCTGATCGATGGGACTCATAAATTGGCTGACTGGCAATGACCTAAAGCATATTTAATTATTTAATTAGCACTATCTAAAGAGCGCATCTATAATTTTATGCATCGACAAGCATTAATGGCGTCATAATAATATTAATATGTGGCCGACAGCCACAACTGCATGCAAGCTGTGCTTTTCCCATAATTATATGCCATTCCCGCCCCACTGGCAGAACTGTTGCAGTACTGTTGCAGTTGCAGTTGCAGTTTCAGTTTCCATAGCAGCAGCTGGCACTGCAACAGTGCTGCCACGAGTGCGACGAATACTCTTACGTATGCAAAGCCGATTGAGAGCAGTGCATAGAAATTGCTTTGATTTCACGGTTGATTGAAGTGCATTGAATGCACTAAGAAAAAGTATGCAGTTAAATGTATAGTATTCTACAAATTTAGTGTCCCAAAAGAAAAGGATTTAATAAGATTGTGTTTGAGGTGTTTGTAACAATGCATTTGTGAGTAAGGCTCATACATTTCCCAGGTACACGAATTTCTTAGCAAGGCACCAGGCTCTTTTAAATTTTTAAACTGATTAAGTTCATCTTAATCGTTATTTGTTGTTCACATTGTCTTTGGCTTTATCTTATTACCAGTTTCTAATTACCTTTACAAGATTTCCCCAGTAGTTTTTCTCTCAGTGTAGGGAATTATTTGCCATTGTAGTAAGAAGCAAAAGTGGAGGAGAAACTTACAAAGAGAAGGATATTTCAAAGCAAAGAGCTTTCCAATTAGTCAGAAAGTGCACTCCTTCCTCAATGTATGTTAAGATTCTGACCTAAGAATCGAAGAGCTAAATTGCACTAACACTTCGTAAGAACACATTATAAGTTAAAAAAATTAATCATAGAAAGAGAGCATAATCAGGGCTGGGATTGAAGCTACTGAATTTCACTGTTCATATTTCAAATTGTATATTGAAAAAATTGTAATAAATTTTCAGGAGCGCTGCGTTGATTGATTGCGTTCCACGCAGCTATACAGCCAAAAATCAGCCCCCCCTGCCAGCCTTAGCCCCAGCCCTAGCCCCAGTCCTAGCCCCAGCCCCACTTCAAGGCAATTGAGTTATGTTGAGCATTTCAAATATTTCACTTTTGTCTGCGCGAATTCGCTGATGCGGGCATGTCAGAAGAAACGCAATTTTGAATCGAATTTGACATGTATTTTTTTTGTGCCAAGCATTATTTGACTTTTATGACATGTTTCCCTCCGCAGAACAGAACAGAAGTCACTTTCCCTACACTCCACTCGTATTGTGTGCGTGCTGCAACGCCCACAAAAAATAAAGTGTTCGGATCGGCCCAGCCTCCTGGGGATGCGACCGCCCAAATTCGATATTCGAAAAAGTTTAGTCGCTGCCACATACAATCATCGCTTAATTTATATGTTTCTGGTTTTTAGTTTTCATTTGAGATTTCGCCATCATTTGGTGCTCTGTATGCTGTCATTTATTCATTTCATTCGCGTGCTGCCAAATGCATTCGCAATTCGATTGCAATGGCAACCTGCAATTAGTGTGCGTTTGGAGTGTCTCTAATGACAGTCATCATGGTTCAATATCGTATCGCATCTGTATCATTGGGTTGCAAATCTCATAAAAGGCCAGTCCTTTGCCCTCAGTCGGCTCAGTGCTTTTGAAAACTTGTTGCCTGAAAATGATGAAATCTGCTGCTCTACTCACGCTGCTTCTTGGCTGTGTGGCTGCCCAGGGACCCAGACGGGATGCTGAGGTTTGTAGTGGATCCATGACATTCATGCCATTTATCAGTTATTATCTCTTGCCGCAGTATCCACCGCCAGCAATTCTAAAATTGGCCCAACACTTCCACGATATTTGTGCCCCGAAAACTGGTGTCACAGATGGTAGGTCCTACTCTTAACCAATTATTCGATTACTCTTCAATTTGTGTCTCTTTAGCGGCCATCAAGGAGTTCAGCGACGGGGAGATACACGAGGACGAGAATCTCAAGTGCTACATGAACTGTCTTTTCCACGAGTTCGATGTGGTGGATGATAATGGCGATGTGCATATGGAGAAGCTATTCAATGCCGTTCCCTCGGAAAAGTTGCGCAACGTATTGATGGAGGCCTCCAAGGGCTGCATCCATCCGGAGGGCGACACCTTGTGCCACAAGGCCTGGTGGTTCCATCAATGCTGGAAGAAGGCTGATCCTGTCCACTATTTCTTGGTCTAAGATGTAAATGTCCATGCAATATTTATGTATATGTGAATGTGTGTTTATATTAGGTTTAATAAATGGTTAAAGGTTCATTTAGATATTATTCAGTACCTTACATGGAGATAAGTTGAAATAACTCGGTATATACTTGGAATATTTTTCAAATAATTTCGCAGAATAAAATTTAATTGTGATCAATAAGTGAAGAGATTCTCAGAGAAAGAGAGAGAGAGAGCGAGAGAGATTTAATGGGTTCATTTTGAAAATGTTCACTGAAATTGGGGCTTAATTGGTTACGAAGTTCTACAGCTCTCGAGTTTATTTCTGTTTCTTCCCCATCTGTGTTTACCTGTTGGTAGCTTAGATAATGAAGCAGCATCCTTCTGGCCCTGTAGTGCTGTAGCTATTCGAACAAGTTAAAGTGGGCTTTCTGTTAAGACGAACTCATTGCTTCTGGTGTAGTCTGGACTGAGTGCAGGCCTAGTTAACAAAGGCTTTGGTTGCAATTGTGGGAATGGCTTTACCTTGATTACCTTTTGCATACTGTGATGCAGCTTTCAACTTTCTCGTTCTCATTTCCCCGTCTGCGCCTGGGTCTGGCCTGACTTGACCCACAAACCATTTCCATTTTGTATGGGCTTGTCGGTGGGGCAGAACTTCAAAATTTTCCACCTAATGATTAAAGACACGCCAGTGGGTGTGGCAATCGAGTTGTACATGCACCTTACTCGCAATCGCATATGGGGGAATGAATAGAGACATTCGCATCGGCATGGGGCGTCAATTGGTTCGGTAACTGGCTGCAGCAGCAGCAACGGCAGCGGAAGCGGCAGCGGCAGCGTCAGAACTTGGCCAAAATCAATATAAAAGCCGAATGCTGAAAACGGCAATAAAGCAAATTCAATTGTGACTGCGGCTGTCAAACAGTTCTTCCGTGGCGTGTACAGTATCGAATTTTCCCCCATAACTACTGGTACTACATTGTAGGTACAGCACAAAAGTGGAGAAGGGTAAAGGACTGCCACTGCCAGGAGCAGGAGCAGGAGCAGGCGCAGGAGTAGAACGACCAGGACGAAGGCGAGCTCGAGTGCGAGGTGGAAGCTTGCGCAAGCATAGGCAAAGGACGCGTTGCAACACGAAAATTGAAACGGCAATTAAAAAACCATCCATCGTTCATGCCGCACACAACTGTGATACGAACATACATTCCGTGTGTAGCACAAAGATGTATGTGTTGTTGCTGTAATTTCATTCGTCCTCTTTCTGTGTGTTGGTGTGTGTGTGAGAGAGAGACGGGGGCAATGTCGTTTTGTGGTTTTGTTCCGGTTTCTGCGTTGACATTTGATGAAACAAAAGTGACAGTTGTGCACAAGTTGAAGTCTTTGTTTTGTGTATTTCGGTTTTACAATTTCAAAAGAACAGAACGAACGGATGGGAAATTTTATATTTTGATACCCTTCGTTCGGTGACATTTTGAAGGTATATAGAGCTATTTGAATGATAGATCGTATCATAAGAAGTAGTTCACGTACTTTACTCCTTCCAAATGTTGCATGCTTTGAAAATAGTCAGCTTTAATTGAGTTCAAGCAGAAAGCAATCCATCAATCATGAATCTTATTGATTAATGATTAACTGTACCAAAAATACGTTTTTCTTCGCCTTTTCAGTTAATATTAGCGTCCTTTAAGTATAATCAAAGACTGTACAATTACCAAGATGTTGCATGAGGCACAAAAGAGCGGAGTCGATCCCCAGAATCCAACAACAATAAACACAGTCTTTGTTGAGGCGCAGAGAAAACTAACTTTTCGGTCCGTATAATCTAACAACAAAATACACAGTCTTTGGCGAAACCCAAAAGTCGGTCCCAAGAAAGCAAAAACAAAATATCTTGTATATATCTATAAAATTGTGCGAACGATTGCTTAAACTAGGCAATGTTTTAGAGTCGACCTGAGCTAAGGCGCGTTGTAGTATACACCAAGGATTGTGGACGGACTGTGGCATGAGGCATGCCACGTGGGCCATGTGTTTGTCAGAAGTAACACGACAATTGTAGACTTGTGACGACTTTGCTGACATCTCGGGCACAGTTCCGTTTCCGTTTTGGCGAGCGTTTTTTGTTCGCCCATCAGCCAGCGGTTGGAATTAATTTAGCGTGCGCTGAGCCAACAAGAAACAAATGATTTTTTGTTGGTTTCCCCATGGCGTCCAAAAATACAGAAACAACAAAAAAAAAACCAAAACAAAAAAGCAAAAAAAACAAACAACTGAAATGAAAAGAAAAACGCGAGGGCTTAGAAAAGCGTCGCACAAATACACTCCGACGCACACACACAATTACACACATTGTCATTGTCCAGCTGTCACGCGTGGCACATCGTCCTCAACAGCATCCGCATCCTCATCCTCATCCTCACCCGCATTCGCATTCGCATTCGCATCCTTATTCGGATTCCCATTCTCATCCTTGTTCTTCCGACGCGACGCTTGCCCTCGTCCTGAGCCGTGTACTCTGCTATGCATCGTCGCTTTTGTTTCACGTTTTTTTTTACAATTCACAATTCACAAACAAGGCCGTGCGACGGAGCAATTTTTGCAACTGCACAGACGGAACGGAACTGAACGAAACGACACGAAACGAGCTACATTAAAATGGCTTTGAATGGCTTTGGTCGACAGCAGCGCCAGCAGCAGCAGCTTGGACTTGGACGCCGCCTTCGTCGTCCTGTCAGTGCAGCCGTCCTCTTAATCGCCTTGTCGCTGCTCAGCGAGCCGCTGATGCTGCCACCGGCTGCGGCGCAGCGTGACGAGAACGTGGGTTAATGAAGTGCTGGCTGGGCTGGCCGTGCTGGCCGTGCACTGCCACGCCTACTTAAGCAACAATTTTTAATTGCAGTATCCACCGCCGGGCATAATGAAAATGGCCAAGCCCTTCCACGATTCCTGTGTGGAGAAAACGGGCGTCAGCGAGGGTGAGTAGTCGACCGAAAGTGAACCTATAATTGCAGCAATTGAGATTGCCTCATTTGCACTCCTATTTGCCAGCGGCCATCAAGGAGTTCAGCGACGGGGAGATACACGAGGACGAGAAACTCAAGTGCTACATGAATTGTTTCTTCCACGAGATCGAAGTGGTCGACGATAATGGCGATGTACATTTGGAAAAACTTTTCGCCACCGTTCCACTCTCCATTCGCGATAAGTTGATGGAAATGTCCAAGGATTGCGTGCATCCCGAGGGGGATTCGTTATGTCAGAAGGCCTGGTGGTTCCATCAGTGCTGGAAAAAGGCCGATCCCAAGGTACACCCCTTACAATCTGTCCTTGGGGCAACTACATGCTCAGAGATCATTGTTTCTCCACAGCACTACTTCTTGGTTTGAAGCTCTACTGCTCTACTGGTTCTCGGACTAACCCGTTGATGGCCTCCAATATTTATATACGAGTAGAAGCATAGTTTTAAATAAGTAGTTCTTTTTCATAGCTGTTGAGTAATAAACGTAGACGAGTTGCATGCAAGCGAACCTTTCAATTATTTGTCGCCAAAAGGGAAACTCTCATTGCGCCGCAAAGCATGCGGCAAAAACGGGGCCACACAGAGGCTCTCTCACACACGCTTTTGACATAATTTATTCCCATTGTGCAACAGAGAGGAGAGCGCTGTGTGTGTGTGTGTGTGTATACCACAGCATATAAATAAAATTATGCGTAAAGTTTCCCAGGCTTGTTGACGCCGACAAGCGTGTTACGTGGCAATATTTACATACGAGTACGAGTACGAGTACGAGCGTCTGTTTTGCGCTTTTTACTTTCAATTTTCAGTCGAATACAGGAAAAAATGAAACATGTAAAAACAAATATTTAAACTGTTTGAAGGGCTCTGAGGGCCATTAGTCGGGGGGGAAAAGAAATGTTCAAATTGCAATGCCAGAAAAACATAATACCATACGTTTGACCATTAATCATCTCGGATCCCACTGTACGGCAGGAATTTCATGGAGCTAACAATTATGAGCCAAGCATTTATCAGATATGGTTCGCATGAGTATACCGTATTATTATAATGACGCGCGAAAGGCACTTTCTTGAGTAAAGACTGACAGGAAATACATTCAAGTGAAAGGGGGTATTGATTCCAGCTTAAATGTGCATAAAACGTTAGCAGAAATGTAATTAATGCCCAGTTGTATCTTTAAAACTATACTACATACTACATAAACATTTACTCGTAAATAATAAAACATTATTATCGGATTCGCGGTCATCACTTTGAGTTCCCCCACCGCTCGGTTTTATATTTCCAGAGCAGAGCCATTAATTCTAATTTTTTCGAGTTGAACATTTATTTCACTGGAGTCGGGCAAACGCGCTCTGGCACCTTTAATACCCGTCGCCGATGCCGGCAGTTGGGGTTTTGTGTTTGGGTTTGGGTTTATGGAAAGGGATTGGGTGGGGTTTTTTTATTGTTTCGACGACTTGTTGCTCAAAGCTTTTTATTTTGGAGTCAATGATTTATGTTTTCACTGGCACCCGCCCTCTGCTTTTATGCTCTTTTTATTATTTATGCGTATTGGTTTTCATTTTTCTCTTGCGCTTGCTTTAAAAAATGCGCTCAACTGTGAGGCGATGGGTTTTCCCACACCATTTTCATTCTTGCAACTGTTAGAAGAGCTTAGAGGAAGATCCTTTGTGCGCTGGCTAGCCTCATTATTGTCAGCTGGCGATTTTCAGTCGTCGGCGTTGTCATCATTACATTTCACTTAATACTAATTTCTTTCCTGCTGCTGGCCTGCTGGGATATTTCCTTTGAACACACATCTGTCGTCCATCCCCGGACCGGGGCCCAACTAATTTGGTAAATTGAAAATTTCTTGACAGCCTTCAATGAAGTGTGGCCCAGGACACTTTACGTTCTGCGCTTCATTGAAGCCGGGATTGGGTGCTTAGGGGGAAAGCGAACCGCTTCCGCTCCTCAATGGATTTCCACACGAGCAACTTGAGCCATTTAGGCAGCCAATTAGCTACCCAAATGTTGGTTAATTTCCTGGCTAGCATGTTTTCTTCCTAATGATATAATCATCTAATTGATTTGCCAGTGTCCAGTGCCCAGTGCCCGGTGCCACTGTGCCATTGTGCTTTCCAGTTTCAGAGCTCCACAATTCACCGCGAATTTGCAGGCTGACCTGTTTGGGTAAGCATTTCATGCATTTGTAATTTGAAACTGACACAGTTGGCACAGCAGCAGCAGCAGCAGCCACGATTGGATTGGCAACAAATGCCGAGAGCCCGGCCACGTGGCTCTGACCGGGCGCACAATTAATGGAAGTTTAACTGTTCAATTGGAGCTGACTTTTTTATGCTGGTCGCCTTTCTGTCCCGTCCCCCTCCGGCCGCCGCTTCCACCGCTTTCCCTCTTTTGAAATGAGTACAAGCGGCTCTGGCAAGCTCTGCCTCGTCCCGCCATTAGGGCACTTTGTTCATTTTTCATTTCGTTGAATTTTCCGCGCGTTCGCAAAGTTTTTCTTCTTCGCCAAATGCCCGTGTCCCGCTGGCCAATGCCTTTGCACTTATTTTACGCTCTATTGTTCGTTTTGTTGGCCACGTCCATAGCAGAGCACTCACTTTCTCGGCCTGCTGGCTGGCTGCTGCCTGACCGGTCGACCCATTCATATTTTCCCTGTACTTTTTCTTTGTTTTTTTTGCAGAACTTATTCTTGTCGTTTACCCGACCAAAGTAATTCAAATGGAATTAAATTTTCCTATGCTTGGCTCTCGCTGATTGTTGCCGCTTTTGTTGTTGTGTTCGTTTTTGAGAATTTAGGTTAGTTTCAATGGTCACATAATTAGCATATAACTTGACAATTGGCCACAGTTTTGTCTTGTCTTTCCACAGGCAACCCTTTCCCCGTGCACCCCATTGGGCAATGAGATTTGCATAAATTGACATTGAATGCAAATTTTTGTCACAGCGTAGCGGATCAAAATTCTTTTCAATGTAGCAACGAAGTGGGACAAAAGGGGGAAAACAAACGCGAAAATCGCCAAGCTAAGCGTTAACTAACAAAACTCGATAGGGAAATAAGAGAGAGAGAGAGAGAGAGAAAGAGAGAGTGCCGATTTGTATAAAAAATCAAATTAGTGTGCCGAGCAGAAATGCATCGACAAGGACAACTCCTGGGACAGGGACAGGGACAGGAACAGGGACAGGAACATGGGCATGGAGAACGACAGCAGCAGCGACACCAGCAAAGTAACTGAATTGAACGGCAACGATGAAGCGTCAAAGGGCCTTTCCTTCCAAATGGGATCGAATCGGAACGGTCCGGTCACCCGGGCCCGGGAGCAATCAACCCCGTACCTTTCCCCAACTGCATCCGCGATGTTGCTGTTGTTTTTGTTGTTTTTTTGTTTGGCAATTTTTCTTTGTTTTTGGCCAACGAGGCTGTTATCGGATTTGCATGTCGATTCAAATAGAGGGTGAGAGAGCCGAAAAAATTGTTTAAAATTGTGCCGAAACTTGTTTTGTGCGGTAGATGACAAAAAGCTAGAAGACCACAAAATATTTAGCCAGCGGATATAACTAACGATGATTGAAAAGATTACGAATATTTTCCAAGAATTTTATCAACGATTTGGCACTCGAACAGAAGTATTAAAGAAAAGTTTACCGACTAATTGGGGACTAACACGATGAATAAAAAAGGAAAATAACACACCTTTTTGGAGGGTATTCTAAGAATCGACTAGCCGACCAAATAAACCATTTTTTCCTAGTAACTTTCTCTGGACTTTACACAGTTCATTTGGAAGGCATTTTTCACTTGACACAAGTAAATGTTAATAGCATCAACGGAAGCTGACAAAACATTCGTAATGTCAGATGGGGCTGGGGCTGGGGCTGGCAGCAATTATGTTCAATTGCATTGCGTTTCCATTGCCCAATGGCCTTATGCTGCATTTAATAATTGCGCATACGCAACGTTGCCCCTTAAAGGCGACGGCCTGCAACTTCAAGTGGAAGATATCTATGGCCTGGGCGACACAGCAAACAATGGCGCAACAGTCCAAGATACACACATTAGACAGAATGAGAATACAAAATCCGAGACTGTAAGATTTTAAGACATGTTGTGCACACATACTCGTATATTGTACCCTTTGTCTTTTGTTGCAGCTCTGTCTCTGTCGGCATGAAAGCAATGTGCCCCGCATTGTATCCAAGGAAGCCCTGTGGCGATTCATCCACCAACAGGACAGCGAAAAGCGACACAAGCAGCGGCTCTAGTCAAATTAACCTCCATAGTTTAATATGTACTTGTAGTAGAGTCGACTCAGCCCTTGTGGAATACCATTTACAGAGCCAAGCGCCATGACATAACACGTTGATTGTGTGTCTCCCATGAGTCTAGACCTTACGATAACCATGGTTTCCTGAGCTGATCGTTCGTATCGTATTGTTAAGAAGATATAGTGCTTATAGCTTATCTCCAATTTGATTTGATTGTGAGATCCTACCTATAGTGGTTTAACAATTGCTGGTTTGAGTTTCCATTCTCGTTCAATGTGACTCAATTCAACTCCTCTACCGCTTTCTGCAATTGTATGCAAATTGTGGACGAGCCTGCTGCCTGCTGTCTGCTGCTCTTATGTTCTATGTAAATAAGCCGAGTGATTAATGCAAAACAGGACACAAACGTAAACCTGGCCAGGTCATTAGGCGTACTTTAGATTGGAGTTGGATTTGGAACTTCCAGCACAGGACCTGCCTTCGGTTCAGAGTCACATTGGCCAAATGTTAATGAATCAAAGGTTGGGCTAATGCTCGAAAAGTTTTCGGCAAAACTACAAAGGTGCGAGGGAAAAAGCAGGAAGCACACGTCGAGACTGGAGGAGTAGGAGCAGTGTCCGATAGTTGGGGCGGGGATTGTTAGGGCAGAGTGTGGCCCCCGTCTCGCCATGATGTGGGCGTGTTGATAACGAGCGAACGCGCCAGAGTCATGCATAATTAATCATTTGTTAATTATAGACTTTGACCAAGTACAGGTACTCGGACTCGGACTCACCTGTCGTCACACACATACGCACACATTCGTACGACTATATATACTCTCACATTTGACACCTGGCAAAGTAATTGCCTTTGTCCACTTTGAAGTTGTTTAGTTTTTGCTCCGGGCTCATTACAACATGGGCGTGCCATTCAGCGCCCGCCCGCCCACTTTGAGGCATTCATATATATGAACTCGTCGCAGTCGTAGTACAGTCCTGGCATCATCGCAAGTGTGTGTTTGTGGGTGAGTGTGTGTGGATATAGTTCACGTGCATGCATCGCAATCTCTCGCTCTCTCTGGGTCTCTCTCCTTGTCTGTTCCTATGCTGTGGGTCCTCGGTTCTTGGCGCCAGGACATGGCAGGACGGGCAGATGTTGTGCGAGTGCGAGTGCTTGTGTGTTCGCTGGCTGGCTGTACCATGTTTGCTGCGGAACAGGAAATGAGCACCTGCTGCTTATTTATATTTTCCGCTCACTTGAATGTAAAATTACATAATATTTTTTCGTCTTTTTTGCTGCTGCTGCTCGCACTGATGCTGCTGCTGCTGCTGCTGCTTGCCGCTTGCTGCTTGCCACTTGTACTAGCCTGGGAATTTTTGTGTGTGAAAATACTTGTAGTGGAACATTTGAAGACAGCTGGCCGCAGAGCCAGAGATTCATGTTTGCCGTTTAAAGAATCGTCGCTGCGTCGTCTTCTTAATTGCTAGAGTGTTGCTTATAAATTTAAAAGCCATTTACTTTACTTAGCAGCTTAAAGTCTTTTTAACAAAGACACAGATACAAATTTTAGCCGGTAGGAACTACTCGTTGGTTTAAATACATAAGATTCCATCTTTCTGGGCCAATTATACCAATATACAGCTTTGAAAATCGCGCAACCCTACGGGTAAAGTAAGCCAAATGGTTGCAAAATTGGAATTGTTTTCGATGCATAGAAGGGGAGAGGTCGGCATAGTTATAAAGCATATCTGGTTGCATCGTTCGAAATATTAGTTAACTATTTGTTGAAAATGTTTGCATACCACCGACATGAAAAGGTTTTCGCCAGCAACAAACCGCTGCAGCTGGAGGAAAAGTTCACTATTTGTTGGGGCTGTTCTGGTTGCAATGTGGCAACCGCAATGTACGTGGAGAGATGGGACAGGCGTGTACTGAGTGCTGGCCAAAATCCTCATATGTGAGATGTTTATGGTGGTTGCTCGTTTTGTTTTTGTTGGCCACGCGAATCGCCAAATGTTTGTTGCTGTTGTTGTTGCTGTTGCTGTTGCCGTTGCGTCCGCATAAATTGTTGCCGCTTTTGAGTTTAAGCCAACAGTTTGTTTGTTGGTCAGCCAACACTTCTCTTTCGCACGAAGTGGCCAATGTGCCCGCTAGTTAATTGCTGTTGCTGTTTAGAGTTTTTGTTGCTGTTGCTGCTGTAACATGATTGCACTTATTGGTCAGCAGCATAATCAAATGTGCAACTTTTTGGAGCAAGTTACAACCGCATGAAAGTTTAATTAGAAATCTCACATGCTTTACAGCATGCAGCATGCCGCATGCCCCATGTGCGTGTGCAGCACTTAATATGGCTGTGGCCCTCCCCTGCTCCAGCTCGGGCATGCAGGACATGCAGGGCGTATGCTTAATGTGCCCTTTTTTGAAACTAGAGTTGCAAATGTAATAAGGAAGAGACGTGGCCCGAAGTCAACTTAGGCCAAAACTAATTTGAACTCATAATTAAGCCACTTGCAACTTGGCAGTTTTTATGCATTTTCTAGCATTTTCTAGCATTTTCCCTGCTGCTCCTAATCAGGGTTTCTTCTTCTCCCGTACTGCCTCATTAAAATAACAGCGAGGTGCAAGCGGGGCAACAACAGCAACAACAACTATACAAACAAACCGCTCTCACCTTACAGCTGTAAGGAAATTTCATATAATTCTTGTAAATGTAATCCTTGGACCCAGCCCCGCCTCGCCCCGCCCTGCCCCGCCCCGCCCAAGACGGCTCGAATGCATGGCAATGCAGCTGAAGCTGAAGGCGCTAACTTAATTTGCCTGCGAGTATAATTGCAGCCGGGCTCTGACGAGTTGTTGGCAGAACTTTTGTTGGCTTAATTGAGGGCATCATTATTTGGGTAACAGAGGAGAGGCAAAGTGAATGCCTTGAATGAGCTTTCAAGTCAGAGTTGAAGCCGGAGGCGTCCTCTAGGGATATCTTTTTTCAGCTATCCCTAATTACGAGTCAGAAATAAAGCTGATCTCTTTAAGATACCACCCCCTGTACACCCCACACCCACACCCCGAACCCAGAGCCTGTTGTGTTTAACGTTTCATTTAATATTTAGCCAAATTTACTCGGTCACATAAATCAATGCCAAACAACATGCCTTGGGGTATGTGCTGTGTCCCATATGAATACCCAAGTGTCTCGGCTCTGTTGCTCGTCGCCGTCAGAGCAACAAATGGGACAAATTTCCATTTCAAGCCAATGCCGCATAAATGGCACATAATTTACGATATGAACAACGGAGCTGGAGCTGGAGCAGCAGCAGCGGCAGCAACAACAGCAACAGAAGCAGCTAACCAAACATGCAGCTAACTATCCAAAAAGCTGGTAACAATATTAGTTAGCATGAGCGGCAGAAACAGCAACACCAAGAACAACAGCAACACAAACAGCAACACCAACAACGACAGAATCAGAGAGTAAACTTTGCATTTGTGTTGGCGTCTGGGTGTTGGGAATACACCCACATCCACTCCCACATCCGCACCCGCACCCGCACCCGCACCCGCACCCGATGCTGGCCGGCGTCAATGTGTGAAGTAATTAATTACAAAGCAACTGATGTGTATCTGTGGGTGGGTATATCTGTGTGCCTGTGCCTGTGCCTCTGCCTGCACGGAGCCATACTCTCCTGTGCTTTGGGTTTTGGATTATGATGCATGATCATGTATACTCCTGCACGCACACCCGAACCGAAAACCCTAGCATACACACACGCACTGAAATAGATAGGTAACGTTACATGCAGCACTTCCTTTCTCCCCCGCCCACCGCCCCCATCCTATACGTGCTCCACTAACCAAAAAGTGAATTGATTTACACCTGCGGCGAGAAAGAGGAGTGGATGATGTCCAGGCCCCAAATGCATTTCAGTAATTGCACAAAGAAACGAAAGAATGCAGTATCGGGTGGATCTGATGTGAGTGACGGATGGGACACCAAGCTCATGTACCTCTACAATGTTATGCCTTAAAGCTCTTAAATTTTTGCTGGCAACACAAATCTCGAAATATGGTAATTATTCCCACATTAATCCCGAACCCACAATGAATCTGTATTTCCCTTCGGTCCTAAAACCAAACCTAGCCTGGCCAAGGGTATTCCTCATTAGCACGACATCTCTAGGCGTTGTCTGCCAAGGGGCTAATTGTCTTTACCGTCCCTGTCCCTGTCGCCTGGGATGCCTGTCTATGAGCAATTCGATTTAAAATTGCGGCTCGGGCTTCAAGGATATTTATGAAGGGCAAACACGTGATATGCCGGCGTAATGCCAAGCACAAAAAATACAATCGTCACAGCTTTGGAACGCGCGCCGCAGGGGAGGAGGGGAGTGGGGGGTGCATTTAAATTAATCACAGTAAAAGCGAATTGCCCAAAACAATGTAATATCCCGTGCAAGGTCCTTCGGGGACCGGCAGCGGCAGCGCCAGCGCCAGCGACAAACAGAAAATCTGTAAATGCGTGAGCGCCCGAGAGAATGTGGCCTCCAAACCGTGACGAGACCAAACCAAAGCCTGTCACTGTGTATGTATGTATGCGTGTGTAGGTGTCTGTGAGGGGGTGAGTGTAACCATGTGTGTATGTGTGCGTGCGGTTGCTCAAATTAAAACAAAGTGTCGTGCGTTTGATGAAAATGTAACGCATTTTGTGCTCCTGCGGCCCCTTGCCAGCCAGCGTCGCACATAAATGCTAATTGGCTTAAATGTATTTGTTTGGGTGTGTGTGTGTGTGTGTGTGTGCTGGAATGTTGCTGTGTTCGTGTGTTCGTGTAAGCGCCCTTTTTGGGCAGAGGGATCTTTTTCTACAGGCATTGCGGCGTCTGTCAGGTGTTCAAACTTAAACATTTTATAGTTTGGTTAATTGTCAAAGCAGCGACGAAGGCAGCCAAAAGTAAAAGGGTGCGCCGAACATTTGATGACTCAATTATTCGATGGTTTTTGCGGCAGACTTGGTGGTTACACTCCTCCAGGCGGCTCCAGGGGGTGTGGTTCGGGGTCTCAATTTTCAGTTCTTGAGATGGAGATGGAGATGAAGATGAAACCATTTAGGCAGCTGTCACACTGATTAGCATGACCGTTGCTTCTACGTGATACCCCACCACCCGCCTGTAAAACATCGAGAGATAGAGGGATTCGTATAGGAATAGAATGGAATGTAAGGGAATGTACTACGCTGAAGGAAATTGAAAACAAGTGAAATAAAGTGATTGGCCATAACATTTGCGCGTACGCGTGCATTTTCCATTCTACGAGTTTGGCTTTTCTATTTCCTTTCGCTTTTCGCTTTTCTCTATTCCCGCCACCCCCACCACCCATCGGTCTGGCTCTGGCTCTGACTCCCTTTTGTGTGCCCACAATTCTATGCTATTTTTATGTTTATCTGCCTTCACTCCATTACGACTTTATGCTCTTTAGCAGACAATCAACATTGTTGCTGCCCCCCTCAGGGGGTTGCTCGGTTGGTTGGTGACTCCGACGTTGCCGAGGCGGACAATGCCCGTGCGAAAAATGCAAATTGCGAGTGGGAATGGAAATGGAAATGTCGGTGAGGGAGGGCAAGTGGTAAGTGGGAATGAGGCGGCTGAGTGATGGAATGAATGAATGAATGAATGATTGCTGCTGTGAGCCAGACATTTAGCGGAATTTTCTTTGATAAATAGCAAACGTTTGGCCTGGCTTAAAGTCGGATTCCCTCATATGACATAATTTATGCAAATTAATTTATAAAGAACCAAGACAGCACTAGACGGAGGGAGAATCATTGTCGGAGCCACCGTCGGACACGGACATATTTCATGCAAGTGCGACAATTTTCGCGAAAAAGTACATAAATATAGTGCGCCTTGAAGTAGACTCATTTATATGGCTTTGTGCGTAATTTCACTCGCTGACACTTATGATGTATGGCCCCTCACAGACCTACACACACACAAATTCCTATACTTGTGCGTTTCCATAACGAATGACGAGTGATGACTGACTGACTGGCAGTGCCCCCGTGCTACGTGCCTTTGCCCCTTTCGTAGACTAGGAGCCGTCGAGTCAGACTTATTGTCTAACAAAGAGTAGACATTCGTGTCGTGTCACAGTGTGAATGTGATAACACTTTCTGGGAATCTAGCAGGCAGCCACATAAAATTCACAATATGTATACATAAACTGAAGCTATTTCAAAGCATTCGCTACAAATTCTCACTGAAGTTCGATACGTACCAGTATTTCAAGCAGCAGCAACAAAATGTCTTGGAAACCCCAAGCGAAACCCGTGACCAGCAAGGGCGACAGGCCAGTCACCAAGGTCAGCAAGGAGAACAAGACTGCGGCTAAGCAACATCCTGTGACACGTACCCCAACAACCCGACCCAATACACATGATCGGGTAAGGATTACGATTACACTGCTTTGCAGATATATTTCTGAGCTTAACCACACATCTCTGCAGATTTGGAAGATCATGAAAATGTAAACATGATGTAGCCATTCGACCTCTTGGTTGGTATATGTACCAATCAACAAGATCGGGTAAGGTTTTTAATGGGTTCGAGATGTATTTCCGATCCTAACAGCTTTCATATGCTCTACAGATTTGAAAACCACGAACATCTAGCCATGGTAACTATAATTCGACCTCTTAATTGGTTTATGTACCAATCCACATCAAAGGTTAAGATTTTTAACGCGTTCGAGGTGTATTTCCGACCTTAAGAACAAATTATTCCCTCTGCAGATTTGATGGAGGGTGATAATGTACAAAATAATAATAGCTCGACCTCTTAAAATAGTTGGTGTGTATCCAACATATAATTTTCCACGTTATCAATTTCAATTTTGATTCATCTCCTTTTTGCAGGCACAGCCTCCCACAATGTTTTTTTTTTTTCTTTATTTATTCGGAAATGATTTAAAATAAAAATAATCTTTTGGTTGCGCTGGGCGCTGAATAAAGCGAAAAAGTCCCAGCACAGAAAAAACTCTTATAATTCCCTGATGGGCTGACTGGAAAGCGCGCAAAGCGCAGGCGCTGTCCTTGAAGAGAAAGGCAGGACATTTAAGCGAGTGGGCCATTTTCTCTTTACACTTGACTATATGGCTCACTGTGTCAAAAGGTAAATTTGTGGTAAATTATACGGTTATAAAGCGGATGTACGGTTGATATAAGAAAATCCCAAATGATCACAGCAGAGTTTAGATTTTAGCTCGAGTCTCATCCAAAATTTGTTGATAAACGAAAAACAGTACGGTCTAAATTAATAGGAAATATAAAATATAAGCATGCGAATTCTTTCGTCGCTTAATTTTCTTTCTGAGTGGCCAAAATCCAGCCATATTTCGTGTCCCCCAGCATCCAAAGAAGAAGAAACCGGGCCAAAGGCCAAAAGGAAAAAGTGATTGGGATAGGCCCACTTCTCCAGTGCCCAAGCACTCTCTCAAGCATCTTTCAAGTCAATGCAATTTAAACCAAAACAAACTCAAAACCCGAGCCTGCCATATACATATATGTGTAGGTATGTGTATATATGCAGGAGTGTGTGGGGTTGCTCGGGCAATTTTACTTTCATTCGTAATTGAGTGAAAACGATGCGGCCGAAGATGATGAGGCGAAGATCCGACACGAGCAGAAATGTCCCTGCGACGACGACGAGCTGGCATCGACCGAGAGCCATAGGACATTTTGGTACTCGTGCCAGTTTTTGTTAATGCCGTTGCTCAGTTTCGTATTCGTGTCGGAACGTGGCGCTACGGTCTGCTCAAGGATACGCGGAAACCAGGCAAACCAAGCAACGAAACGTGTGGGACCCCAGGAAAGCACAACTGCCAACGTGTGCGAGGTTGCGTGTGAGTGTGTGTGTGTGTGTGCGCTTGTGAGCGCTTGTGAGCGGGTCGGATCGTGTGTGCCGCCGCGCCGTTTTGGTCCTGGCCGTTTAATTTTATTAGCGTGCCGCGATGCGTCATGGAAATGGCAGACAAAACACACACAAAAATACAATAAATGAAAAATTAAATATTAATTAAATTTTGCATACGAATCCAGCAACGAATGCAACGATTCCGCGAGAAGTGTTGTTTTGTCGGTTATTGTTGTTTGTTTCTCGATTGAAATGTTTAATAGATATTAAAAATTGATGCAATCCAACAAATTTCGGCTACAGACCTGCTGCTGGTCCGTCCGGTCAGGCGAGGCCTGAGTATAGCCAGGAGTAACCTCTGAACGACGTTTGCCATCGACATTGGCATCCAGTACCACTCAGATTGGCCCTGCCACTGCCACTGCCACTGCCACTGGCACTCTGGCATCTTCGCCATCATCATTCCGGGTGTGCGTGTATATGACTTTATTAAAATTTTAAATCCCCCATCGCTGCTGACATCGAAAGTACATACTCGTGGAACGCGCGTGTTCAACTTGCCGTTTTTACACATTGTTTGTGGACTTTCATAAGTATATATCGCCTCGCCTTGTACTGGTGCTCGTTCCAGATTTCATACTCGTTTGTTGTTGTGCTTATCGCGATTACTGCACGGCTCTCGAACATAGTCCAGAGAGTATTACCTACCACCTACATACATCAGCTCCACATCTGCAACGTGCCTACAACTCGGACACAGCCGACGCGAGTCCACCAACTTATCCGACAAGTGCGTATGAAAGTACAATTTAATTCCGCATTTTGTTCTGCATATGACAAATCCAAGGCTTAACACAGGGGACACGAAACGACTTTAATTAATAATGTGCCCTGAACCTGAAACCTGCAGGGAAGAATCCCTTTCTCCTCTTTCTCCATTTCCATTTCCATTTCCATTTGGTAATCTTTAATTTTTATCGCCTTGTAGTCATTTAAAATGCAGTTCTCGTGTGGAATTCTTCTGCTTTCTGCAGTTAATTGCTTTTAACTGGCAGTTAATTGCTCTGAGCCAAGCACACTCCCACAGCACTGTCCCGCCTCATATCTTCTATTGGGATAGCTTATCTTTGAGCACGAAATTCTGATGGTCAATCGGTATGACTTGAATATAAGTAAATTAAAAAGGTTGATCTAATCAAATATAAATTGAGAGCACACAGTAAATCACCGGCGAGTACATTTTGTAAAGCTTTGCGACGGCATTTATTTCTGGTAAAAAGAAACTACAGTAATCTGATAGGATTTCGATGATTGTAAAGGATTTCTTACTTTTTCCTTTTTTCTGTTGGGAACTATTACGAGTCTCGTCTAGTAAAAGAAATATGAACATGTTCCGAGATTTTGACCAGCATTTGACCGAAATTTATTGCACCACAGTAAAGAAGAGCCATCCGTTCACATTCGTTTTTTCGTAAAAGCTCCTTACATCAAGCCAAAGCATTTTTGAAAAATCCAGGCCTACGTTCAGCCGCACAGTTAGGCATAGAGACAGACATACAGTCGGCAAGTGGGCTTATTTATAAGAGCCGAGGGAGAGCACTTTGGCCAGACAGTTGAGATCTGCACTTACCTATTGCGGCCGCTGCACGTTTTATAATATTTATGCATGTACCAGCCAGCCAGGAGGACCGGTGCACTCCTGAAGGGAAGCTCCAGCCAGCAGCTGGAATGGGCAAAAAAAGGCAGCCAGCAGTCACCAGGGCCTGTTGGATTAGAGTGTGTGTAGAGCACACATCGTAGGCACTCTGACATTGCCAAAAGTAACACTCCAGACTGAAGTGGGACACAGCACAGCAGCAGCAGGGCACAGCATTCGGAACGATGCATATCCGAGTGCCTGAGTGGTAGGCGCATCAGAAAATTACATTTAAAATATTTTACTTGGCAGGGGTTAACGCAAATACATAGACATCTAAGCAAACAAGAAAAACAGAACAGAACAGAATAGGCAGTGCCAGTGCCAGTGGCAGTGGTAGTGGCACAGTGGGAGTGACAGAGGCAACAGATGCCACAACAATAGAATTATCAAAATAAAAACAAGTCAAGCTAGAAACAAGTGCAACCGAGAATACACGCACAAAATGGTTGAGTTGAGCCGAGAGTTCAGATGAGATGAGATGGAATTAAATGTGAATGCTGTACAGGCGGAACGGAGACAGACCCGGACCCGGACCCGGACCAAAAGAGCAGGTTCCGAATTCAGGCAGCCCCTGCCTGTTTGCATGTTTACACAAGCTCAACATTTTTGACAGTGGCATCATCACACGAAGAACAGAACAGAGTGTGCTCTCAGAGCTCATGGCTCATGTGGGGAGATGTGGATTGGTGGCAGTACAAGGAGAGCAGCTGCAAAGATTGATCCATGGCAACTTCGTAAAAAAGTCTTCCTCCAAGCAGTTTCCTTGGTCCAGAACGGACCAGAATGTCCCTGGCTTTTGCTTTGAACTATCGTTTGTTTTGCTTTTCCCCCATTTGTTGCTTGCTTACAGCTGTCCAGATTTATGTCTAGCCAAAGAAAAACGGCCAAAAAACAAATCGGTAAACTTTAGCACAACTTTCCACGTACCCGTATTTCCCAGTGCATTCTCCCAACTTTGGCTTGTTCTTGGTTCCTGGTTCTGAGTGGCCTTTTGTCATAAAGCTTTAACACATAAAAATGTTATTGTCCGATATGGAGCTGTGTAGCTTATGCTGATTTGTGTTGACCTAGTAAACTCCTGCTCTGTTGAGGCAAAAGAGAGACTGAAAGAATTGTAGAAGTTTTATGGCTCTAAGGCTGATTTAGGAGTCGCCATTGAAAGCTTTAAAGGTCTCCGAAGTGCAGTGATGTGAGTGCGGAAAGGCGTCCGACTCGAATTATTGTGTACCCCATAAAAATTGCTGGCTTAAATGGAGTGATGTCTCCTGGTATCAGTTGGGCAATAAATTGAAGTTTGGGAATATCCGATTTCATTTCGTGCATTGCAATATGCAACAGTAAACTCCATTCCATACCCGTATTAAAATTCCCACGTAATAATATTTCAGTACCAACAAATAGCCCCACTTAACCTTATCGAGTAAGGGAGTTGACCTGTAATTGCAGCCCTTCAACATTTAATTCCAAATAAGTCCCATGAAAGTGTGTTTTAAGCGCTTCCACTCTCTCATCGAGTATTACACTTCATTTGGCCAGCCACACAGTGGCCGACAAAAGCCGACGCACACCCACTGGAACACGCAGAGCACACCCACCCAGAGTTTGCGCAAAGTTTTAACTCTTATCTGTTGTCTATCAGGAAATTTTATGCGATTTTGTTTACCTATTTTAATGAGAACCGAAAAATGCTCGCTCGCACAAGCGGTGAGAAGGGAGAGTGGAGCGCGTCGAAGAACGAGAGAAAGGAGGACTCAAAAATACACAAGCTGTTGGGAATGGAATATGCCCGCCCTGGCGAAAAACCAGGTCAAAGCAAACAGAATGAAAGAGACGAAAATTTATGCAAAACTCAAAAAACAAAGCAAAACAAAAGCAGGAGAAAAAAAACGCACGATGAACGTCCGTCGCAAGAGGCCGGGTCCGAAATGAAAGTGCGAATGTGTTGGTAGCGATGTGTTAGCGTGTGTGCTAGTGTGTGTGCGTGTACGTGTTTTGAAATGGCGTGTATTGTATCAAATTTAAATGCACAACAGTAAAATAATGAATTCTTTTGTTTGTATTTGCATTTTGTTTGTTGTTGCTGACGAGCGCGTTTGCAGAACCAAAACCAAACCGATTCTAACCAAAACACTGTAAAGCAAGAAGGTAGAAGCCTACACTCAGGTGCCGAAGCAAAAGATACCCTTATAGGTCCTCTTTTCATTGATAGCAGTATGATAAAATTATTTTAAATTTTACTGTGTATTAAAGGCTATAAAGTCTATAAATTTGAGTTTACCCCAAAGACTTCTTTTCCAATCCATCGATCGCTCGATTTTTTTTATATATTTTATGGGCTTGGGCTATGCAAAAACATAGGAAACTTTAGGCATTTTCTTAGATTAGATATTGTTTTACCTATTTAAATCCCTTATCATTTACGTTTGATTATCTATAACTTGGCTTACGGTTAAGTTGATCAAAGCAAAATAATTGTATTTTAAAGAACAATATTTCTACTATCTGTTGCTAAAAACAAAATTTTATCTTTATAAAAAAGAACTAAAGAAATTTCGCACACAAATAATTCAAATATTACTCTTCTTATTGATTTGTTGGATTATCCAAGTATATTATGTTATAGAGAATAGACTGCAAAAATGTTCAAGTTAGACATGTACCTATACTACTTAGGTACGCAAGGAATGCATACACAAGGCAACATGTGCATGGGATGCCGTATTGTGAATTCGAAGATACGTATCTTTATGCAAACGGCGGCTAAAAACCTTATACCCTGTGCAGTGTACAATGAAGAATGAAAACACACGTCACACAGGAGCAGCAGCAGCAACAAATTCTACAAAATTA
Source organism: Drosophila lowei (assembly GCA_008121275.1). NCBI lineage: Eukaryota > Metazoa > Arthropoda > Insecta > Diptera > Drosophilidae > Drosophila > Drosophila lowei. The sequence goes on along the minus strand of CM017777.1, from coordinate 30,517,766 downwards.
CAGTACAGGAACATACAGAAAATATATTTCCAACTGTGGAGATGAAAGGGCCAGATGGAAATTAAGCATATATGGAAATTAATGTGGGTACTGTGAAAAGTTGTTGTTGCTCCTTCCTGCCCCTTGCCTGTGTCCATCAGTTGCAGCGACAGTGAAACTAAAATTTACTCGCAACAGTCAACAGCTTGTGAAAAAGTTTTTGACCTCCCCCCAAAAACGTATACCATATAATGTGTATAAATAATTTACGAGTATGATCTGCTTTGTAATACACGATTGCCACAAGGAGAGAAAAGGAGAGGGAGAGAGGCAAGCCGAAACTTGTACTCTTTTCGATTGTCTATCTTAATTTAGTTTATGTTTCTTTTTTGGTTGGCCAGCTAATTGCACGTCTTTGTGTGGAAATGCAAAAAAGCAATTATATTTTTGTATTCGCCTGCGAAAGCTGTTCAAAATAATTGCATGGCTGGCAGCACAAACCAAGGAATTCGAGGAAAATTATAATTTGAAGCCCTAATAACGCAGCAAGGTGTAAGCTAACGAAGGAAGTTAAGTGAAGGCAATAGCATGGGCGTATACTGGGCGGGTCGTGAGTTAAGTATAACCTGAGTCGAGGCAAGCACGGGCGTAAGTGGGTGGAAAATAGATCCGCCATCTGGAGGTTGGTGGTCGGAGGTTGATGGAGTTTACGGCTGTATGGGTTTATGAAAAAATCCCTGCCTCTTTTTTTAGGGGCTGAACGGAATGTTAATATTAGCACACGTGCGGGGCGGGGCGGGGCGGGAGGACGGAAACGCCTACTGTTCGACGTTTTACCACACTCTTGTCCTCGCGTCTTTTTCCTTATGTTCGATTTGTAGCCCACTCCTTCCCGGCCCATGTCTAATCCCTATCAATAAAACATTGCATACCTTTAGAGAGGGGCCGGCTTACCAGGTCATCACTTCTACAACTACACACATTTTCACATCAAAATACACTCGCATTAGCGTTTGTGTTTATATTTAGCTTATTCTGGGCTGTTTATGTTACCGCAAACTGCACACAGAAGCCAGGCCAGCCAAACATCCGACCCGCCCTAAAAGTAAGAGCAAATAATGCACGGCAAACATTTCATTTAAACAATCAACGTCAATGATCTGTAAACAACAATGAAAAGGGTTTTTACTGCCTCGCGTAGGCATTTCGGAGGCGGCATGCGGCAGGCAAGCAAAAGGCGTGCACATGCATACCCGTACATCATACTCGTACGAGAGGCAAGGCGAGGCGAGGCAAGGCCATTGTGCAGGGCATAAACACACACTTTTGAAACACATCAAGCATACGCCCTGTGGTGGTGTGGGTAAGACACATTTGATATGAAGGTAGCTCGCGGGTTACTTTCGGTCTACAAACCGTGAAAATGTATTATTCAACAGCAACCAAACCAAACTAAATAGAACGAAAAAACGTGAGTGTACAGGCAGGCAGGCAGGCGGCAGACGGTGGCTCACTCACACGCACACACTTTCAGCCAGAGACAGCAACAGCAGCAAACAACAGGCAACAGAGAAGTTTCCGCCTTTCCAGCCATGTTTCTGTTTGGTTTGTTTTTTTGTTGTTTTTTTTTGTAGCTCTGTAGCTGCTATCAAACCCTCCACACATGCGGCTCGTATACACGTTCGCATAAAATGTGACTTAACTAAAAATAAATAAGCCAGAATGCTAAAAGCATTCGCTACAGGCATTTCGTGGAGGCTAGCTGTGAAAACCGCTAAGAGAGCTCCAGGGAAATTCTCATGCTAATTATACAAGAATGTACGAGGTTCTTAAAGCTATCAAAACCAGATATAAATTTAATTTCAAGTGCCAGGCTGAGATGAAATTTAGTTTTCTTCATTAAGGCGCAGCGCACATGAGACGGCACTGACAGTGCCACTGCCACTGCCACTGCCAGTGCCACTGCTGTTGCTGCTGCATCTTATGGTGTCGTTGCTACGTAAAATTGACAAACAAGTTTTTGGGCGCTTACTTAACACCAAAGCAAACACATGTTTACAGCGCCCACACACACACACACACACGTACACAGACCCTGGGAGAAGATAGTACTCGTACCCTCAGACATAGTCTGAGGCTGTATGACTACATCACAAAATGCTCAAGTAATTATTAAGTGCTGCTCTTTGCGGTAGATGATGCAAGGCAAGACCCATGTTGCACTCTTCGGCTGCGGCTGCGGCAGTGTGTGTGTGTCAGTGTGGGAGACTTGTGGCATTTTTTCCTCCTTGCATGGGCTGCCTTGGGGGCGTATGCGCAATATTTTTGAGGGCAAAAGTCGCAGCCACATTGTCAACAAACTTGAAGGATTATCAGAGTCAACAAATGTTGAGGCAGCTTAAGTCGGGCTGTCAGGCGGCAGGGAGGACCGAGGCAAGCATGCCAAGAAGCAGCCAAACAGCAGCCAAGATGCCCACTAAACTATTCAAATATGCATTTAAGACACAAACATTTGCCTGGCTAAGTTCAATTTTGACCAAGCCAGCAAGCAGCCGAGCAGCTGCTCTGTCTCCCCATGAGTTATTATTGAAGAGTCCTTCTGACAGGCCAACTAATAATTTAATTTTGTTGTAAATATTCGTGCGGTCATTTGTTTGAAACTTAATTTTAATTTCATTAATTTATTTCAGACCATAAATTGCCAGTAAAGATATTTCGGCCAGGCCAGGCCTTTCCCAATTACATTGCACTCACATGCACGGAGCCATTTTAAAAGTCCTCCAGTGTCCATGTGTCCATGCCCAAGCGCCGGCAAAATTAGTGCTCGTTTTAATTGAGTTTGTTAATAATTCAGTAATGGCCACTACATACCATTCATTCCATTGGCCGGATCCCAGAGTCGGAGTCTGAAACAGCCGCAGCAGCAGTCCTTGCCACGGTCAGAGTCAGAGTCAGAGCCAGGACAGGACGACAGGACGAGTGCCAGAGACGGAGTTGGCTAAATGGTTACATGGCAGCTGGCAGAAAATTTTATGTGATGTTATATGACTGCCGGCCATATCCACATACATATCCATATCCATATGTAACTGCAATTGCAATGGCACTCCTGTGTGTGTGCGTGCGTGGGAAAAACTAATTAACTAGTTTTGCATTTGGCTCATTTCATTTGGCTACTACTGCTGCTGCTCACTGCGTTTTTATGATTTTGATTAATTTTCAACCATAAATATTTATGCAGCTTTATTATGCGGCAGTTAAGGTGCAGAGGGGCAGATTCAGATTCAGATTCTGCTAAGGGCATTTAGTTTAGCTCCGACTCTGCTGCCGTCTGAGATCTCGACGCACAAAGCAACCAGGGCATCCAGGGCATCCAGGGCAAACAGGGCAAACAGGGCAGCCAGTGCAGGCAGGCAGGCCTTTAATGTTTTCCGGGTCAGTCACAGTCACTCACTTCCCTTGAGCTCGTTGTCGGCACTTTTGTTTGTCAGCATGGACGATGACACCGGCAGACAACCGGACAAGGGGACAGCCAGAGCCAGACCAGGCCGACAGGGCCAACAGGGCCGCTGGCTGCGCTTTTTACATGGGGCAACAGCAACAGCAGTATCAACAGCAAGAGAGGACGAGCAGACAAAGGAGGCTATCCGTCGGTCCGACCGCTCGTCTGTCCGTCCGTTCTGCTGTGCACTTGAGCGACTAAGCTGCATCAGCTCAGTGGGCAGCAGCTGCGACTCAGGAGCTGCCGCCACACCGCACGCCGTCTCACTGCTGACAAATAAGCAGAAGCAGAGGCAGAGGCAGAGGCAGTGGCAGACATTGCGCAGCCGAGAGGGGGTGGGGTGGGGTGTCTGCCACCTACTTTTCATGCGGACAAATTGAGCAGGACATTGAATTGTCAACCAGAGGCTACGCAGCAGCCCTTGACGGACTGACGAACACACCGTCCGCCCCCGTACTCCCGGACATCAGAAAGTCCGCCAGAAAATCGTCGTCGCAGTGCAGTGGGGGGTTGATTATATTGTTGACGTTGATGTTGATGAAGCATGATTTGACTATCTTTATTGCATTATACTTAAAAACTATTAGCGGCTTGATGGCGATGGCTAGCGGATCCTTGGACCAGCGCCGTTCGCAGCCATTGCTCTGAGCGCTTGACGTGATTGCATTAGCCAGACCGGGCCGGTCCGTGCTGTGCCGTGCCGTGCCGTTCCGGACAGGGTCTAGACCAACTATCGCTAAGCTGGTTTCTATTTTGTTGCGTAGACTGTTAAGTGATTTATGTTATTAGTCGAGTCCAATGAGCTTAATGCAGCTGAATGATGCTGTTAAACACTGAGAAATCAAATGATATCGGTATAATTTATGCGCTGATAAAAAGTAGCACTTACAAAACACAGCTTTAAATGCGTTGTTTTTTGTGTATAAATTTAACCAGCTAGCAAATAATGGCAGTAGACAAATGGCCCGAATTTCCACAGACTTATCTACGTACAAGAATAACTGGAGAAGCTCTGAGGAGCACAAAATCTTGATAATGGAAAATTTATTAATCCCATCGACGACAACAATAGCAATAAAATGTTAACAAATGACTGACAGCCAGCAGAAGCAGCACGATCCCAAAGGAGGAGTGGAGGGAGTGGAGGCCTGGCCCGAGGGCAACCCCTTATTGAGGTGTTGCATGACATTCGAGCTCATTGTGAATGCTAGATACAAATCAAAATCGAGCATTTGAGAATTTTATTGCATTCGCAGAGACAGGAACTATGAATTACGATCCCCACTGGAAGGAGGACCGAGTCGATTCGAGTGTGTCCTAATCAGCTGGCCATTGTATAGGGTACACTTTATCTTGATATACAAACACTCGCAGAGAGGGTATTTTGTTTGTATTTATACCCGATACTCAAAATGAGTATTGGGGTATATTAGATTTGTGGTAAAAGTGGATGTGTGTAACGTCCAGAAGGAAGCGTTTCCGACCCCATAAAGTATATATATTCTTGATCAGCATCAATAGCCGAGTCGATTGAGCCATGTCTGTCTGTCCGTCCGTCCGTCTGTCCGTCCGTCCGTCTGTCCGTCCGTCCGTCTCTCCGTCTGTCCGTCCCTATTAGCGCCTAGTGCTCAAAGACTATAAGAGCTAGAGCAACGACATTTTGTATACAGACTTCTGTGATATGTCACTGGTACAAGTGTGTTTCAAAACTTCGCCCCGCCCACTTTCGCCCCCACAAAGGACGAAAATCTGTGGCATCCACAATTTTAAAGATACGAGAAAACAAAAAACGCAGAATCGTAGAGAATGAGTTTATCTTCTAGACTGCAGAATCTGAATTGGATCGTAGCATTATTATAGCCAGTATGAAGAAAACAATTTCATTTTTTCTCGCCCTGTCTCTCTCTAACACACACGTAGCATAGCCGGCTTTGCATAGCGCAAAACATTAGCGCCTAGATCTCAGAGACTATAAGAGCTAGAGCAACCAAATTTGGTATCCACACTCCTGAAATATCGGACCTTGACGAGTTTGTTTCAAAATTTCGCCACACCCCCTTCCGGCCCCGCAAAGGACGAAAATCTGGAGCATCCACAGATCTCAGAGACTATTAGACCTGACTGTCGAGCTCTCACTGTTACAAAACTATTTTTCACTGCAGAACTCACTGTTGATAGCTCACTGCTACCCCTCACCCCCTTCCGCAGCCTTTAACAACGAAAATCTGTGGCAACCACAATTTTGAAGATAGGAGAAAATTAAAAACGCACAATCATAGAGAATGGCCATATCTACCAGATTGCCGAACCTTGCCGAATCCGAGTAAGATCGGATTATTATTATAGCCAAAAGTAAAAAATCAATTTGCAGTGGCTACGCAGCGCCCGTCGACACGTTCTGACTGATTTCTGTCTCTCTCGCACGCACTCTTTGTCGTTTAATGTAGCCATACTGACTATGTATCGGGTATAAATGTAGAGTTGCGGTCGCAGCAGCAACTCACAACGTTCCCCCTCGTTTTTTATTGAAAATGTGCTTGCCACATTTACAGCACGAGCTACTAGCACGCAACGGTCGACCACATTGAAGAAGCCTTTTGTTTGCCTTTGATTTCCATTTACGATGGGCATGATGATGTTGCTCATGATGATGATGATACACCGTATTGGGTTGTCAGTAATAACTCAATTGGGAAGATCGATAGCGTTTGATAAACCCAAGAATCCGAGCTGTGTTTTATTATTGTGCAAATTTATGCGACCGCCTTGGACAACCTCCGTTTTCTTGTTTGACTCTGAAAACGATTATCAAAGTTTTTATTGCAGTGTATATGGGTTTATTGAACAGCGCCAGTGTGTTTGTTGTGTTTGTGTGTGTGAGTGTGTGGGTGTGTGTGCATGTGGCATGATTAGGATAATCGTAGAGCCAATTAATTATTGCAAACGAAATGTGGGATACTGCTTGACAGCCTGCAGCGTCCCGTGCAGGCCAAAATCCAATTTAGCAAGTGTCAAAAGTGGCCAATTTACTTATTACTCTTTTGCCTTCTGCCTTCTGCCATTCGCCTTTTGCCATTTGCCTGACTCTTCGGCTCTTTCAACAATGGAATCGGAATGAAATTGGCTGGAAGTCTATCCGCAGAACCCGCTTAGCCGCCTCCAAAGCATTGTGAAGTTAAAATGAAACTTTCCGAACTAATAGAAATGTTATTATTTGTGTTGGGGCAAATGAAATACAAGGCGGAACGGGGAACGGGGCAACACACAATAAGTTGGGAATATCATAAAGAGCGAATCGCTTGCTGTTTGTTTATGAATGCAACATCAACCATTCCCTCGGTGTGAGGCAAGTTTTCCGCAAAACTTCGTTCATTAAATAGCATATCCGATCGACTATTGATTTATTTTTATTTTCTTGCACAGTTATAGCCTCCCCACCATCTTCACCAGCAAGGAGCCGTCCTCTTTCATTATAATCAGAAATATTGAACTTTGCCACTAATTAACATTCACGCCCTTCACCTTCCCTTTGATTCTCTCTACAACACCCTGCTATACCTCTCTTGAGGCATGCCTTCAAGTTGAGACTTAACTTTTCAGCACAGAATTTATACAAAGTCATCACAGAAGGCCCGTTTCCATGCCGGTCCCCGTTCCACCCGTTGGGCCCAAAAGCCTGAAATCAAAATAATTTAGTTGCCACCTTCGTCGCTTCGTCGTACTGCTCTGCTGCAATCGATGTCGGCTGTCGGAAACTTTAAAACTTTGCCCAACTGTTTGCACAATATCGCATGCTGGGCTCCACCTCTAGGGAGGGGACTGTGACTCTACCTGTGTGGTGGGCCGACTTACCATAACTCTAGACGACGCGTTGCGACGTTTCGGACCGTATATTATTACAACAGTTCATCAAAACTGGAGCCAATGCCGAACTGTATTTATAGTCAATGCTGAAGCTGAAGTCGACGTCATCGCTAATGTAGATGTAAACGCTGCTACGTCGACGCCGCTTTGGGTCCGCTCCTGCCCCTGGGAGTCACTTTTATCAAACAGCCCATTGGGTATTTGGGGCTGAAGCTTTGGTAAACTTTGCCTGCTGACTGCTGCCTTCTGTCGGCTACCACTGCCACCCCGAACGTTCCAACAGCGGCAGCAACCTCAGCTCACCTGGCGAGCCTTTAGTCACAAAAAGTTTACGCTTTCGATTTGCTGTGCTGTGCCATACCCATGTCCGTGCCCTGGCCCGTGCCCGTGCCCGTGCCCGTGGAACCCGAGTCGGTGCCAGGCCGTGGCCAAAACGCAAATTGTTGAAAGTTTGCACTAAAGTCGTTGATTTCATAGCTGAGAGGTGAGCTCAACTCGTTCAGAAAGTCTGCCAAAGTAGTTGACGTGAATCGATGGGCGGGGTCGGGGACGAGGACGAGGCGGGATGGGCTGGGCGGGCGACCAGGAAGCAGGCAGCAAGGCACGTAATTGAGTAAAGTTGCTGCGGTACAAATGCGAACGATCCACTTGAGAAGCGAACGTTCGGCAAATGTTTCGATATATTGCGTCTGCGTCTGGATGTGGTTCTGGCTATGGCTATGGCTAGGCAAGCAGCAGCAACAGCCACGACGCGACAATGAAAACTAACAATAACTTCCATGCAGCAGCGACGGAGGCACAACTTTCGCCTCTCGCTCTCTCTCTCTCTCTGGCTCCGCACGACATCCCGTACCCATCCTCTTGAAAGCCAACAAAACTAAAATCATAGGCCAGGCCCAAGAGATTTGCGAGCGCAGCAAATACACTCGAAACAGTCGGCATACTCCTGGGCTTTTTAATTGTCTACTCCTGAATGTGTGTGTGTGTGTGTGTTTGTGTACACTATATTTGTATGTGTGTGTGTTGTCCGTGTAAGCACTCTGATTGTTTCCTTGCTGCCGCAGTCGCCGCTGCCTCTGCCGCTGCATGGGTGTGTGTTATGCAATGGCTTCCGTTTGGGTTCAGCTGGATATTTTGCGAGCACCAGTACCAGTAGCAGTGTTTGCTTCGCTTTTTTCGTTGAAGCGGCAAGCAGCAAGCGGCAGCGAGCGCTTCAATTTATGACATTTTGACAGCAGTTGTTGCAGTTGAATCAGAAAGTTACTCTCTTGAGTAATGGCACAGCTTTTTCACTTACAAACGCGCAATTTTGTGGATTGCATGCCACACAAACATACATACATACATACATACATACATACATATTGTACGTAGATACATATACATTTTCGTGGGTATGTATTCCGACATTCGCCAGAAACTGAGCGCCAAATTAAATATTTATGGGAATAATCTAAATGAGAATTTGGCTAGAAGAGCCCGCCCGGGTAGTACAGACACAGAAAGTATCTAAGTAGCATAATGGATCCCAAATTGAGAAGGGACAGATTCAATTTCGACATTAGATACTTCCGCGAACTTGTTGACACGGACCTGATGGAACTTTGATAGACAGATACAGGATAATGGTACAATGTACATCCTTGTGCATTGAATTTCACTATTAACCATTTGAAAATTTAAATCAAAAGTCTGCTATAAAAAAAACTATACTTTTACAATTCGTGAATGTGTAGAAAGAATAGAATTTGAATATGTGTTTTTTTTTATATTTAAATCCATTTATTTAATTAGTGGAAAACATTTGTGCCTTGTCATTAAACGTACATTTCAAAGGATCAACTTTATTCAATGCTACTCATAATCTGTATAGTTTATGTTACATTGTTTTGTTGCCATTAAAGCCAGCACTTAGTCGACAAGAAGTACATGTCCATAAACTAGCAATACTGACATGTTAAATTTGTTATTTGTAAAGAAACATTGGACAGTCGAACACAAAAAAATGTATATGGAATTCAATGAATGCATTCTCGTTCAATGGGTTAATATAATTAGTAAATGTATGCAAATTTATCGAGTGATACTATTATAGCTTAATAACATTTAACCAGATGAGCGATTCCATGCGGTATTTTACTACCAAATGCACATTCCATTGCTTGAACTTTCGTCGCAAATTTAGTCGCAGTCAGTTGGGGCTTTTCCGAGGTAAAATATGAAATTACAACACCCCCACCCCCTCTCGCCCAGTCCCAGATAATCGTACAGCTGAATGTGTGTGTAATTCTGACATATAAATACAGAGAGAGAGAGAGAGAGAGAGAGAGAGAGAGAGAGTTAGCTATTAAACGTATTTGACTTGCCGTCGAAGTGAGCAAAACATATACATACATACACACCCTCTCCCGCACATGGACACCTCTTGTCGGCTGCTGAAGGATCCTCCACTCTGTGTGGGTGTATGATAATAATTCAACAAATTGTTGTTTAACAAGGAGAGACAGCCGCAGTCGCGCGAATGCTGGAGTGAGTGCCACTGCCACACGGCCTCGCCCTCGAGCCTCAAGCCTCTCTCTGCACCGCGCGTCGTGTTAATCGCTTTATATGCAGCGAGAACGAGGCACGAGTGCGGGTAGATGTCTTGTTTTAATGCAGCCACTGGTTCCCATACCCCTGCCCATACCCGTCCTCTCTTGTATGTGAATGTATGCTTGTTTGCGTATAAAGTCCTAGGGCAATACACGCACAGATGCCGAAATATCTTACCTTCCTTTCATGAAATGAAACAATTAGGAGAAAAAGTTGCTTCGTGCTAAGGACCCTCTTTCCTTTCTCAAACCCTGCCCCGCCCCACCCCGGCCCGCCCTCTGTGGGTTTTTTGGATATCGCAACCCTTTTTATAGCTCGGCAAACATGTGTATGCTTGTAAACAAGGCTCCCGTATATACATACGCGTGTGTGTGTTGTGTGTGTGTGGGGATGTTTGTGTCTCTGTGTGCGTTTAATGACAAAATAATTAGAAAACTTTTTGTGTACTTTGTAGCTGGAGCTGAGTCTGTATCGTAGTTGCCTGCAAACCAGCCTGCAAACCAGCCTGCCAGCCTGCCTGACTGCCTTCTCGCCCCACCTCGCCCCTGTCAATGTCACCGCCAATTTGCTGCTTCTGCTCGCTTGTGTGGCCCACAGGCTTCGGCTCCCCGCCCAAAGCTGTTTCTCTGGCCTTACACAGCCTCGTACATCTGGAAATTGCTATAGGAAAATCAGAAGAGAGCTGGCGCCGGCCTCGGCCTCGGTGTCTTTGGCAATTACCAGGCAGGGGTTGCGACATTGACACCTGAGTGGTGCGGGACGTACAAGTAGATTGGGCGGTTGAGAGGAGAAGCAACTTGAATGCCAGATAAATCTTAAAAATTTAAGCAACGCCTGACATACAATATGTTTGTGCCTGCCACAAACCCACGCAATTGTTTAACGTATTTTTTTGACTCCTTTCATGGTGGGTGTGAGTATGAGGAGAAGATTAAATGGCTCAAAGAAGCTTATTGCTTAGGCCGCTTGGGCTTGGGCTTGGGTTTGGGATTGGGCTTAGGGGCTAGGGAGATTTGGTATCGGTTTTTAATTATCCTTGAATGAATGCAATTTGTATTAAATGGAGACCACCGCAAGCCTGCGGTGTGTGACTAATGCGCTAATCTCTGGGGAGGGGCACAACACTCATTTGTCAGAATATTTTATTGGATTGAGCTACCAGCCACTTGGCGTTTAGTTATTAAACACTTCAACATATGGCACAGCCAGAGCCAGGAGCCTAGCTGGCCACACCGAATGGAATGCTTCCCCACAAAAACTTTTGCCAGAAAGAGAAAATTGAATACAGTGCAAATACAATAATCGACCGGGCGGAGCCAGAGCCAGAGCCAGAGCCAGACCGTTCGACTTTACTTCACTGTGAAGTTTTGGCCAGGCTCCAGTGTTAGCTCTCACTGCGTATGCGTATCGCTGGAGCTGCTCGTCACGAAACTAGCTGCTTACTGGTGGTGGCTGCCTGGCTGCCGTCTGGGCGGATGGGTGTGTACGTGTAGGTGTTTTTATTGAAGTGCGTGGGGCGAAACACTTCAACTCGTTGTCCAAATAGCTGCACGACACTGGGGGGCCTGTGAGGATTGCTAACCAACAAAACGTGCTGTCAAATCGATGACTTGTCATGGCCCGAGCAGAGCCAGCAGCTTGGTGATAAGAAATAACTGACAAAGCTGATACTGATGCCACAAAGTGGGCACCCCAAGAAAAAAAAGAAGAACGTATTGTTTTCAACTTGAAGCAGAAACTTCAAGAGCAGGTATCCTCAACATTTGACTCTAATGGATGTCTGGAAGGCTTGAGTGTAATCTCCAATTCAAAATATAATCCGTAGAAGATATTCAGCCCTGCTCTGGGCAAAGGTTTTTGGTCACATGAAGAGCCTTGACCAATAAATTGCAACATGAGCGCATACATACTCGTATATACCTACATACTCTCGTTTATATATGTACAAATGCTCACATACGTTTCCAAGTGTTTGTACTGGTCGAGAAAGGGAGAAGTGAAGTAAAAAAACATTAAGCTAAAGGCAAACTTTGTTCCGGACTCCACGTATAGCGGCAGGGTAGCATGGGGGCAGGGTGGCAGCCAGGAGCTAGTTGATTTTCAACAGTTGAGTTGAGTTTATTTTGCTGCTACTGTTGGCTGGCTGGCCAGGTGAGAGGCAAGCAGCAGAAGGAGCAGCAACAGCAGCCGACATTGCATACATTTTTGCTGCGTGCCTTGGCTGTTTTTCTCCCCTCTGCTGGCTGGCCCGGCCAACTCGAGCGTAAAATGTTGATGAAGTAACCGCACATGTTTGCCGCTTGCCGCTTGCTGCTTGCTGCGTGCCCCCTAAACCTGCTTCACCTCAAGTGGGTGTTTAGGCGCAAAGTTTTGTTCTGCTTCTGTGTAGGGGCTGTGTGTGGCCGGTGTCTAAGCGCAAATTAGTTTGTCCAGCAAGAAGCTTAGCAGAGGGGCCATGTTTATGGGGCCAAAAGTTTGGGGTTGGGTTAGTGCAACATGCAGCAAACCCATGTTCAGCTGAGTTCAGTTTTGTTGTGTTTTTTGTGCCACTTGTCCCATATGCATACATATAAATAAAGCGATACAAAAAATGCCCCGAAAAAGAGAACGAACGAAAGAGTGGTGGCAAAACAGAAGCAGAAGCAGAAACAGAAACAGAAAAGTTTGCAACTAGAGCATGTCATGATGCACGGCCACGCCACCATAGATGTGATGCACATGCATCGTTACCGAAACAACCATCAAAACAAGAGTGAAACGAGTGAGGCAACGGACTCAGATTCGGATTCAGGATTCAGTTCCAAGGACAATGTAACCATGTTAAACAGCAATCAGAGTGGAAATACAAACCACTCGCTGGTAATTTTGCATGCAACGCTTAATGCTTGTGGCGAAAGTGGCGTTGATTTCGGCAGACAACTTTTTCTTTTTTTACCCACCACTCCCCGCCTCACCGTTTTATTCAGTTTTTTGGTTTGTTTCGGTTGGGTTTTTTCTGTATTACATTTCCCTTCCAAAACAGTGTCGCTAAAGTTTTCGGGGAGAGGCCCTCGGCAGCGGGCCAAATTAAACGAAATGTATACAAAATTTGCTGCAGCGGCGTTGCTGCTGCTGCACTCGAAATTTGAGTGAGTGGCTGCCTGCATAAGGAAGCACCCAGCCAGTGGGTGGCTGAAGGCTGAAGGCTGAGGCAGGCAGGGTCTGGGATGTGCAGGCAACCGTGGCGTGAGATGTTTGCCAACGTGTACAACAATGTGGTGTTGTTGCTACTGGCTGTGTCTGCTGCTTCTGCCTCTAGCTCTGCTGCTGCTGCAGCGTTGTCTAAAGTTTGAAGTGCGCATAATAAGCCAGGCAGAGGAGCGTCGAGAGAGGTGCCCCAAACTATGCCAAATTAGGCACTGCAGATAGTGCCGAGCCGTGCCCCAAAATGTAGGCAACAGTTTGCACCAGAGGGGGCGTTGATGATGTGAAGAGTGCAGGAGAGTTCAATGAGCAAAGTCGCCGACGGTATTGTGTTTCTTGTTGGCTTTGGAAAGTGAAACTAATTTCCGTTTTCGCGGGGGCCAACAAGTTGAGCAGAATGAAGCTGAAGTCTTACGAGTTCAAGTACGAGTATTTGAGATACTTTCGACACAGTTTTTATGTGGGTCATACATATAAATATCTATATCCTGGCTAAATATTGGTTAAGGAAACACAGCTATCGAGTCAAGAGAAAATTATCTTTATTATCTCATTAGCGCACATGCAATCGTGCAATTTGCTAATCCACTTAAAAATGATTCTGTATTTTCCCCTTGGCAGAACACACAACTTATAATTCTCTCACCTTTTCTCTACTCCCTCTTCTGCAGAAAATTGGAATCGGAAAAGTGAAAAGCTGAAAAACTAAGCAATGCAACAACTCGAGAAATTCGCACACCTCAATGCCACGAAACGCGGCAGCAAAATCATCAGCTGCAGTATCAGCAGCAGCAGCCTCGCCAAAGTTATGCCCCGGGCAAAAACTGTAAATGAAACAACTTAATTAGTAGTTGCAGGTCTCGAGGAAAGCGGCACGCGCTCCGTGCCCAGAATCAGCACCAGCTCCAGCTTAAGGAGAAGGAGAAAGTCGGTCGGCATTACAACGAATTTTAGGAAATATTCGCCTCGCCCATGCTGCTTCATTAGTGCGAGCGAAAGGTTTAATGCGACCCCGACCCAGGCATCCTTTGAGCCTCAGCAGCAGCAGCAGCAGCAGGGAAAAACTTTTGTTTTCGCGCTCGCGTCTCTATGCGCTTATAAGTGTTTGCCTGCGTGTGAGTGAGAGTAGCTGCATTTTTTTGAGAAAATTAAATTGAAAACAACATCAGCAACACACAATCACCAGCCCCAACGGCAGTGAAAGCAGCGAAAGCCGCAAAAGAAACGAGCACAACCTGCATATAAATTATTATACGCTACACAATGGATTTGGTAGAATTGAAAGCCAGAGCGAACCGAGCTAAAAGGACTTCCAAAATGCACGTAACAACTTCCTATGCCAGTGCCAGCAGACGCTGCTGGCAGCGCCATTTGGCTTTATTCACGCTCTTCCTATTTGCGGCTCACATCAATATAACTTCCGGTCAAATCGATTGGGACGACGACGACGATCCAGGTGAGTGGTGGCGAGCGCGAATTCGAATTCGAATATGAATGAAAATGTGATTAGAATGCAAAGTTAAGCAAAACAATCCACAGAACGACAGCAAGAGCTGGCTACTCCTTTTTTTCCCCTTTTTCCCTTTTGCCGGTTACGCTGTTATCCTGCGCTCACCTTGAGCGCAGTGATTTGCATAAATTGCAAATCGCTCGTGCCACTGACAGTTCAGTACGAGTTCGAGTACGAGTACGAGTACGAGTTCTGCTCTGCCTGACACCAGTTCAATAGAGGGAGCAATGAGTGGCAGAGTCCACCACAGAAGCGATTTGCAATTGAGTTTTGGGTTATGTTTTTGTAATTAAGTTTAATTGCTATTACGTATACACCCGGGATGCTCAAAGTTGGCTGCCAAGCAGAGAGGACGGAGAACAGGGAATGGGAACGACAACGGGGCTTTTAATTAATCGCAGATTTATGGCTTGAGGTATGTGTGCCTGTGTGCAGTGGGTGTGCCTGTGTCTGTGTCTGTGCGGCCATATAAATGGAATTTTAATTATTCAAAAGCTACAATTAAAATATTTAATGAATTCATAAGTCTGACAGTTTAATTGCAAGAGTTTGCCATAACTTTGCCATCACTGAGGAGAAATATTTATAGAAAGTTCTAAATCCAAGGCGGGTCGCTGGCTCTTTGGCACAAGACGAGGGACACGCTCAGAGGCTTTGCGGGTGATACCTGTTGGACATGTACATTTATTTATGAATTTATTTTTTCCCCACAATTGTTATGATTGAAACGCAGCTGTGAGCCAAAAGCTGTGAGCCCATCTACTTGCCACACCCCTTGCCACACAGCGGATGAGCCCAAACCATTAACAGGAATATTCATAAGCTTTTGCCAGAGTTTTCACTTTTATTTTACTTTTTTCACTCAACAAATTCATTGGAATAATTAATTTCTGTTTGAGCAAACGACACAGCTTTCACGACACTTGAACCACACCCAATGGAGTGGCCTTGGTGTAACCTCAGTTTTCTATTTTCTGATCAAAACGAAAGTCCTTTGTGTGCTGTGGTGCTGGGGGCTAAATCACACGGTTTGTCTCATTTATCGATTTTCGCCCCCATTGTGCTGGGGCCCTGCCGCACGCTTTTAAGCTAACGATGCAAACTGAAAATGTTGACAACAAACATTTTTCAAGCTGTGAGCGGTGTGCTCTGCTCTGCTGTGTTGTCCTTGTTGCAAGGTAGCCGAGCCTTAAACAAATACATGCTGGCTGGTGCTTGTATCTGTTATGGTATGTGTATCTGTGTATCCGTGTATCTGTGTGTATGTGTCTATTCCCCACATACACGTGTGTATGCTTAGATAGAAATAGAATCAGACAGGACCCAGTACGGGCTGTGGGCAACCTGCTGTGATTCCATTTGGGCTTGCCGTGCTCGTACTTGTAGCAAGGCAACTTTTTACAGTTGGGTTATGGTATGGTTTTGCATAAAATTTCAAACAAAATGCTGCGATATGAGTCAAGGCTAAGATTAGCGTTCGCGGGAGCCAAGCCTGGCCTGGTCTGGCCTGATCTTAAAGCACCGTTTTGTACCACTAGCCGGGGAGAGATGGTACTGCTGCATGCCGGCACTGGAAAATTACAAAATTAATCCAGAGAAGGGAAAAGTAACAAAAATAAAAATGCCACAAATTTGCAGGAACGGAGACAGAGACAGCGGAGACAGCGTATGGGGTGGGGGCGGGGCGGGGGCAAGAAACTGGGCCCTGGGTCATAAACAAGTGGCTCCGCGGCCCCCGGCCCCGGCCAACACTGTAAAATTATGAAATCATAAAAATATTTTTACGATTACATAAAAAGTTGCGAAAATGTGGGCGTCGCATACAATGTACGACGTTTCCCTAGACAAAGGGAGGACGCGTTCAGCGAGTCTTGGTCTGGTCTGGTCTGGTCTGGCCCTGCCTATGGCTCTGGCAATTGCGTGATAGTATAAAATTCAACTTTAGACATATGACTTCATTATTTATCAAACTGCCAGGCTTGAAAGCTTCAAATGGCAATGAGCGGAGACCGGATAGCGAATAGAAATAGTTGAGCCTCCAACCACACAGCACCACCGAACCAGACCCATAGCCAAACCCAACAACATTGACCTGTGGCAGGGACAAAGACCCAGTGCCATATATTAAAATTACGTGTGTCACAGAGCTTGGAGAATGTTGCAAGAGGCAAAACCACATTTGAACAATTTCATTAAAAATGTGATACACACACACACACATAGTGGCACACAAACGCAGACCCATGTGTGGAAGCCACATGTGTGTGGGGCGCCTTCTGGTGGTATTTCATTTGCTGAACTCTGCGGCTTTAACCCTTATTAGCCTTTGCTTCTTTTGGCCATAATTCATGTTGTTTTCATTTGTTTTGATTAGCAAATGAATGCCACTCGGTCGGTCCTGCGGCTTGGATTGCTGGCCAGCGAATTATAACGTGACTCGCGCCGCCGCCAGGCCACTAAAAACTCAGCTTTTCGCCTCTGTCTCGTGCTACGCTCCGCTCCGCTCCGATCCGATCCGATCCGTGTGCGTGTTGTGTTTCACTTGCCACGCAATCCCAACTCCGCTCCGGCGCTGGGACTGAGGACTGAGAGCTGTGAATTGGTATAACACAACACATCAGGACACAGAACAGAATGGAAAAGAAGAGAGGAAAAATCGGAGCACAGCCCCGTATGTAGTACGGAAGAGAGAACGCGTTGGCATAAAAATTTTAATTTATGCCGTGTTGAGTGCGTTATGCCCCAGTTCCCTACAAGTGTGCCTACTTTAGATCTCTTCCATATCACACAAAATGTACAATGTATGCAGATAGAAGGCCGGCACCTTTCCAGACACACAAGCCAACACACACACGCACACTTAGACCTTGCCCCTGCCACTGCTCCTGCCCCAAGCCAAACCACAAATCGGCACTTCTGGCGCGCTCTCCATAGCTCATTTTGCTGTCGTTCGCTGCTCGCTGGAAAATGTTGGATTTGGTCTAGGCACGCGAGGGCTTTCCATTTCTTTGCCTGATACAACGACACTGTGGCGCGTATGAAGAGCAGAAGGCGGCCGCAAATATGTAAAAATTATAATTCATGTTACATATTTGATGAAACACATTCAATCATTCGCCTACATTCCCCCGACCACACATCCCAGGCCATAGCCGCAAGCCAATAATTACGCATTTCGCTTTTCGCAGTATGGTTATTTTTAATGATAAATGACCAGGCCCAAAGTGTTGGAAATTTTTCGGAGCTTATGCCGAATATATTACCTGAATGGTGTTTATGTGTTGGGTGTGTTTCTCTACCGTTCTCTCTCTCTCTCTCTCTCTCTGAGTTACTAATTTTCTGTCAAAAATACTTAGCGGCAACAGAGTACATACATACTCGTATGTGCTACAAGGAAAACATGGAGGAGGAAAGCCGAGGCAAGAACAAGGAGCCCACACAAGGTGTATGGTGTATGGCAACGCAATTTGTCATTTGTCAGAATCTAATGCAGTTAATAATTAGCTAAGCCGACTAATGGGAAAGCGCCTCGATTCCTCTTGACAATGTAAGGCTTGACTCTCCCTCCCTCTCTGCTTTCTCCGTGTGTTTGTGCCTGCCTTGGGGCCATTAGACGAGCTAAGTTACTCGAAAGTTAGAAATCCTACTGGGAAATCAATGGATGATTAATTGCTTTAGCTACTCGAAGCTATGTACAATGTTGTGCTTAAGGGGCTTTCTATTTATGCAGAGTACTAATAATACGTATTATGAGTCTATTTATTTTCTTTATTATAATTATCACGATAAATATAGAAGGACCTTTAGATAGCAACCTTTGCTTAAGATATCAACTAATTGGAGATCATTAAACCCTGATTTTATTTTAAACTTAAGTCCCACTGCACAAAAATGTCGACGACTTTAACTTGCAAAGTGAAATCTCTGATTTGCATACTAAAGAGAATCCGAATCCTGGCTGTTGACAACATCAATGTGCTTATCCAGTGATTTAGGGGACTTAAACTCAGCAGGGAAATTTTCCCTGACAAAGGGAATATCATTTCAGATGTCATGTTAAAAGAGAAGAACCCAAAAAAAGGAAACTACTCGTAGTACGAGGAGAACACGCGAAATTCTAGACCTCCGCTGCAGACACGCTAAAACTGTTCACTTTTGCGAAACGTATAAATTTTCTATTGATTTATGCCAAGTTTGCATGCCATTTTTTTTCGTTTTGCATAATTTCTGCTGTTGGCCAAATTGCACTCAGCAGAAGGGCCAAAAACGAAGAGCAGTCGTCAGAGAGGCAGAGAAACAGGCAGCGGGGAGCAAAAAGGGCCGAGACAGAGACAGCGACAGCGACAGCGACAGAGGCCTGGTGGCAGCGGATGGTCGAGGACGACCAGAGCAAACACAATTGTTGCGATTGCGACTGTCGCTTCGCGGTCATGGCTCTACTGCTACTTACTAACACAATGGCAACAACTACTGCCACAGCGCTTTGTGAGTGTGAGTGAAGCTGTTACTGCGGCAGTTACAGTTGCGTTACAGCAGTTAGAGCAGCAGCAGCGACAGTAGCGGCAGTGGCATGAATTGCGATGATGGAGTTATCCATTTATACTCGCATTTGCATAGAACGAGTGCCGTGCGGCGTGCGGAGTGCGGCGTGCGGTGTGCAGCGTGCGTCCTGCAACGTCTGTGATTGCCGCTGGGCGAGACGCTGCGCTGACACATGACATGGAAAAATGAAAACGAAGCTCGTCGTGTAACCAGTCTCTAGTCGCTGCTGCTGCCGCTCTCTACTATCTCTCTGTCTCTCTGTCTCCCAGAACAAATGGCCAAACAGTTGGTGCAGTCTTTGACAGGACAAAAAACGGCGAAAAAGAAGTAGAAGAAGAAGAACTGCTTCCCTGGATGCAGCTGCCTGCGACTGCCACTGCCACTGCAAAATTTTCTATATATCACATGTAAATATGATGGCCCTCTAGCGTATACCGTATCTGCACCCTGGGAACGCCAAAAATGTGCCTCTGCTTAGCTATTTCAGTAGCCAACCGAGCCTCAACCGAACTGAAGGGCAAAACCATGTTGCACATCCATCACTTGGAGTAAACAATTTTTGATTAATCGCCGCCACTGCTGGACTATGGCTGGCACTGCGACTGGCTATGGCGTGTACTTTGTGCAACATTTTTCCAATTGCAATCGCAGTGAACACAACAAACAGCAAACTCTTTGGCACGTAGACTTGTAACAGTCTCTAAACACAGCAACCGTATTGCACAGCACAGAAAGGGGGGTCATAGGGCAAAAGAATGGCCGGAGTTGTATGCCAACTGTAGAAGCACCAGCTGCGCGCGGCTCTCCCACCGTCGATAAACAGTGGGATATGGGAGACGGGAGACGGCAGACGGAAGACTGGCTTGGTTTTGCTTTCTGCAGTACGAAATTTGTAACATGATTGCTTGCATGGCCACTAACCAACCAGCCATCAGAGCAACCGACCTTCCGACCAATGGCAATTGGCCACTGGCACACATTTGACTTTTGCATCTTTGACTTTGGCTTCTTTTTTTTTATCAAATTTTCAGCTTTTTCCAGTGGCGAAGCAAATTGTGCCGTCAACCGTTGTTAAGCTTACAACTTATCAAAGTGTTCTAAAAAGTTACGTCTGGGTCTGGGGACAGAGACTGGGACTGGGACTGGGACAGGAACACTTAATGTGGGTTTCTTTTGTGAATTTCAATACATATTAAACGGGTTATGCCACAAAAAGGATTACAACACTTGTCCCCAAAGCATATCATTATGGTTAAACAATTTTTTCTGACAACTTTATTAGCCCTGGCCGGCGACAGAGTGACCCGAACCTAAAAGGGTTCGCTTCCTGGAAGAGGCGTGCGAAAAATTCTAAGCAAATAAATAAAAGGCAAGCTTGTAGCCCCGACTAGGGGCAGTCGAGAAATTGCTATGCGGCATGCGTCAGCGTCAGCGTCAAAAACTATTTTATAGCTGATTCGTGTTGTCGTCAGTATCAGCAGCAGCAGCAGCAGTAGTAGCGGCGCAGAGACCCTGGCTAACGAGGCTGCTGGCCAACAGGGCGAATGAGTTGCTTCGACCGGCGAGAGAGAGGGAGAGAGACAGAGTCCTAGAGGGACGATGGGGAATAAGTCAACGTGGCAAAATGTGTCAAAATGAACAATTTATTTAATTTTCCACACACAGATTACACACAGACATACACACAGCCTGTACAAGAAAGGCGACCTTTCTTCATGAGATTTTCTCTTGTTCTTGCGCCTGGAGTAAAGTCATTTCATACTTTGTTTTCTTTTTTTTTCGATTTGACTTGATGCTATTTAAGCGCAAAACTTTTAA
Organism: Drosophila lowei; assembly: GCA_008121275.1. Lineage (NCBI taxonomy): Eukaryota > Metazoa > Arthropoda > Insecta > Diptera > Drosophilidae > Drosophila > Drosophila lowei. Next base: position 30,496,776 of record CM017777.1, on the reverse strand, counting down.
GTTGTTTTACAAAAGTTTTGCGAGTAGCATAAATTGGATTAAACCAAAAAGATGGCACCAGCGTGGCCATAAGGCCAGGCCAACAGCAACGCACTGTCACACACAACTTGCCAACTTGTTTCCACTCTCCATTCTGTTATGCTGCTGCTTTCCAATCCCATTTGCTGTTTACCCCTTTCCGAGCATCCTGCTCCAAAAAGGACTGCAAATATCTGTTAATGTGTACAAAGCCGAGTGACTGGCGAGGGGCCAAAATGCACGCGGCAGTCGGCTTTAAGGCCCTGGACAGGGTCAACTCATTAGCCAAATGAAGCCCGGAAACTAAGCGTATGTTTGGGCAAAGTATTGCCAAAAACTTTGAACAGTCAACAGAGGGAGAGAGGCCGGTCCGATCGGAAAATCCAATGGGGCAATGGAAAACTTTTGCCCCACCCCCCAATTTCCCCAGTAGCAAGTTGAGCCAACCCCGGGGAAAACCATAAATGTCAAAGTCAGCTAAAAGTTTGCATAGTTTTTGACTTTCAGCAGCAGCAGCTACAGGACCTCTTACCCCGATTCCTCGCCCTGGGCCCATGTGGTTGACATATTTGCTGGGGGATTATTAATTGAAACAAGTTAATTTGCACAGAATATTGCCCAGCGAGCAGCTCTTCAAGAGCCAAAGCCATAGCCAGAAACAGCACCAGAACCAGCATCACCACCATGGACATGGAAATGGACATGGGACATGGATGGGGACTAGGACAATGTCAAAGTAGAGTTTTGCCAGAGGCTTTTCCACGCCCGCGTCCAAGCTCGTCCGAGCTGAGTGTGTGTGTGTGTGTGTGTGACTGTTTGAGTGTATCTGTATGTGTGTTAGCATGCTAACAAGAAAGAGCCAAACAAAAATGAGAAAACAGCAAACAAAATGCTAGCAAAAAGTTATTAAGAGACATCATGTTTTATTCTCCGGCTCTTTGGCCCTTACTCTCCATCAGAAGGATAAACTTTTCATATGCTTTCTGAATTAAACACTCAGTAATTTTTCCATCGGATGTACCATACATATGAATTTATGTTTATTTGGCATATGCATATCTAGTTTGGATAAACTTTTGCTTCTGTCTGTGCACAAAAACAACTTATAATTAGCATTTAAAGGCAAGGAAAAGTCATTCAGAGCAAAACTTTTCGTCCCAGAGATTGTAGCAGTTTAAGGATGGATCCAAATGATTGCACAGAACAGACCTTCTGCACTTAATTCGAGAGAGATTTTCGAATGTTTTTGTGTCAGCGCAAATGAAGGGTAAACACAGAAGAAGATTATACGCCAGACTAATGATGCATTCCTTTGTAATCAGTGCGCCTGACCTATTTTAGATTGATTGACCTGCCAAATTATCCTGTCAAAGGAGCCACAGAACTCAGTTCAGTAGTACTTAAGCTTCGAGTAGGTTAGATCAATTATTGATGGGCTTAGCGAGACCGTTTTGTAACTGTCTAGTGGCCAATGGAAGGGTAGCCATAGAGAGGCACTGCTCTTACCCAGGGGTATCAAAAGGTGAAGTACAATCCTATTGAAAGTGCTTATTAGTCGTGGAGTCATTGCCTTATAGTTACATTTATAATAATCTGAAACATAAGGCAATTAGGAAAATAATTGTGGAGCAATATTAGCTCTAATAAGGACAATAAGAAGATTTCAAAGATATATACATGCCCTCCTTCTAATAATAATATTCTCTTCTTGAAATATAAATTTACGGCCTAAACCAATTTGCAGTTATTGTGATTGTAAGGGTTCTTTCTTTATGCCCCCAGTTATGCAGCCAAGAAGACATTAAATGCAAGCAACAGCATCCCCAGAAGCAGCCACGTCAATAGCCACCGCACTCCATCACCGACTTGACTAAGCACTAAGCACTCTACCACATTCTTCGTTTTTTTTTTTTTTGTGCCTTACTGCTTTTTTTTTTGGTGCCGACTAGACCGAGGCGCAAATGTTTTTGTAGGAATGCGCTCAAGTCATAAATTTTACACTACATACAACCAAGCAGCCAACCAGCCAACCAGCCCTTCCACCGCACCCGACCATTGCCATTGACTTGCGCTGACTGTGTGTTGTCTATGTACTTGGCGTTTACTTTTATATTTACTACAGCCCGCAGCATCAGCGGCGGAACCATGTCTCCCTCTCTTTGGGCTCCATAAAAACTCACCAGACAGAGAGAGCCGCAAGCATTTCGCTTTTATAGTTTATTGATGCCAAATGGGTGAAATTGCGAGCGTATTGACGCTGAAAATATTTAAGCTGCCAGTCCAAGTAGCGGATGGTGGATGCGGGATTCTGGAGGCTGGATGCTGTATGCTGGAGCGCATAGGGTTAAGAAGCAACTTATTTATTTTAGCTGTTTGTACTTCATCAGGCAGCTCATAATGCTCCTGATAATCGCGCTTATGGGCGTTAAATTTTTAAAGCCAAACTGCAGCCAGAAGTTCGCGGGGCAAGCGGTGGATGGTGGAGTGCAGCGGGGATGGAGCCAGAAACCGCACATGACAGCGGAAATGAATCAAACGACTCGACTCACAGGCCAAGTTTGGTCCACATACAGACACAGATGAAGCTGCATATGTGCGGCACGGAAATTTTCCAACTAATCGGATTCTAATGGCAAAATAATTATCAAAGCCCTGTACAGAGGACCCACTCAAGGACTCACACACAGGAGCATACACGGGGCATTGCATTCATAAATTTTGGAATGCCATTAGTTTTACATTTGCGGTTTGTGCTGGGGATAACCGCAAAGTGAAAAGCCGCAAAATGTTCAAGTCATACGGAAATGAATGCCTGTCCAGCGATAGAATCGAGTCGAGTCGAGTCGAGTAGAGTAGAGTCGAGTCCCAAGGAAAGGCCAAACAAAGTTGGAGAGGCGAACAGCGGCAGACCAGAATGTGGGCAGCTCGGTTAGCCAGTCCAGCATGTGTGTGACTGTGTGTGTGTTTGTGTGTGGGTGTTGTGTATCTGTGTGGTGGCTTAGATTTGTCCTCATCTGTTTGTGTGTGTTCAATCAAAGTTTTCAATTAATGTAACAACGTCGCATGCAACTTGAATTAAGTTTCGCAACAGAGACAGGGGAAATGTAAGGTTGAAGGGTATTAATGGAAAATTGCACTATGGCCGAACTCATTTTATGCATGCAGAACAGTGGCTATTAAACCTGGCCAGCAAACAAACAGCAAAACGCAATCGATACCCCTACTACTGATACTGCCGCCGCCGGACCAAGCAAACACAATGGATGTGTGCCGTGCCCCAGCTGGCCCGAACGGCTGACCAGCCAGCAGAACGCTCTCAGATATTCCCATAATATTCAATTCAATATTTGAAACCGCTACATAAATTCAAACATTTGCACTGCGGCCGAGCCTGGTTTCGAGTGTAAATAATGTGAGTAGCAGCAGCCGATGAACTTTGACATGCGTGTGTTTGGATTGGTTTCGACCTAGCCAGAATAATGACTGATGAAATTGAATTTAAATGGCTTCGGTGTGGATTTCTCGAAATGCCCTTAATTTATGAATCGTTTTCCATTTGTGTTAGTTCAGATTAGAAGTCTTGCAGTGGCAGCTAACCGATTGAGATTGATCCATTTGATTAATTATGAATGTAACAAAGGTCCAAAGGACATTCCTAGGAAATTCCTAGGTTGGTCAGGGGTTAAGCATGCAAAATATGCATACATATTAAGGTTTGATTATTCATTGCACTTGCAGCGTTTCGTTAGCTTGAATCAATATAATGGCATACAATGGCCGTTTCGCTTCCGGGGGCATGGCTACCCGCCAGTGAACATAGTAATTAAACTGGGACGCTGAAAAAAAAAAATCAATAGCGAGGCAACGGAATTAACTCCGGCGGCACTCATGCACACAACCACCTACCCACCAGCGAGAGGACAGTCCGGCAGACAGACATCGTCCTGGTCAAATGGCCAGCATCGTCTATCGTCCATCAGCAAAAGCGTGAGCATCTCCGTCCCCTTGGCCAGCGCTTAATGCGAAAATTCAATTAGTGGCATAATTAGTTGTGGCAAGCGTTGGAGTTCAGATTTTTGGTATACTCGGCAGCAACTGAAATTGAATGAATGCCATGCCACACACAAAAGCAGCAGCCGGGCAGCAGGCCGTTGATGAGCGTTGACCAGCAAAAAAAACAGCAAGGAGGGGAATGAACTGAATTTTACTGCCGCCTTTTGTATGATCTTGCATTGGCATTTCCTTGCTGCTAGATTGTGTCTTTGCGCCTGATTAATGAGCAGTAATTAATTCTGGCTAATTTACGAGTGGGAAAGCGGCAAAATCTGCTTGAATTCCATTTCAACGAATTTCATTTGGGCCACCAGTAATCCTTGGATGCCGAGGTCTATCCTATCCGTTCGTTTGCTGCGCACTGGTGTTAATTAACTAAATGCAACTGCAATAAAATTGATTGTTTTCACTTTGTTTGCAATGCAAATTGCTGTGCCTGGTGCGCCTAATCCCAGTTGCGACAACAGCAGCAGCAGCAACACCAGCAGCAGTAGCAGCAACGGCATTTGGTATCGGTTGGGGTTGGGTAGCAGTAAAAACGTTGAGGTCAGCCAACCGTTGCCGTTCGGAAATAGCCGAAAATTGTTTAGCTCCGACCAGGCTAGGACTGTCGTCCTGTCCTCGTTCTTGCCCCAGCGCTGGAAATGACATTTTTCGCTAACATATGCGCGGTCCTGTGGTTGAGCTCAGCTAAATTGCACCAACAGCAAATTTAATTAGAGTTTGAGCGGGCATGCACATGGTATACAAGTCCATACATACTCGTATTCTCGTACACATGAATATCTACTGAGAGATAGAGCGAATGCTCGCGAAACAAGTCAAATAACAAGTCACGTTTCAATGGCTAATGAGGTCATGTCTAAGAGCCAATGACGGATGCGGTGTAGCCTAGTGTCTGGGTCTGGGTCTGCCTCTGCGTCTACGTTTGCCAGTCCAGCTACGGCTCGGGCTCGGCTCCGGCTCCGGGTCTGGCTAGAGCCATTGTTAGCCCAGGTACAGTTGTTGTTGTTGTCACTGGCTGGGCGAGCACGTTATAATAATGACGACGTGCAGCAGTGGCAGCAGCAGCAGCAAGAGCAGCAGCAGCAACAGCAACAGCAACAGCAAATGGAGGCAGTCTGAAGTGCCAGCGACGGATATCTGGCTGAATGACTAAAGTTAACACTAACTTGGCAAACAAATAAACATGAAAACAAGGCCGTAGCAAAAGGCGGGCGGCCCAGGAGCCGGCTCTAGGGCCACAGCATGGCTCAGGACCCGCACAATATGTCAACACGCACACATACACACATGCACACATGAGCACTTGAGCTTTATGTCTCTGTGTGTTCGTGTGTGGGCGTGTATGAGTGTGTGTGTATGCATAGGCATATAATTTCACCTTCCGACTTGGGGGCCCCTTAAACTGTTTGCATTGTTGTTGCTGGCGTTGCTCCAGCTGCTCCTGTTTGCTGTCGGCTGCTTGGCCGCTGCATTACAATTACAATTACAATTAGAAAAGTGTACTTTGTAATTGTATATTCCGTAATTTGCTGTGCATGTGAGGCAGAGATGATGACTAAGGCCATTAACCTGAGGCCACTCCTCCTGTGCCGTCGTTGTCCTGGCAACACCCAAAAAAAGGGCATCCCATTAGCAGGGGTTCTCTGTCTCTGCCCCATTCTGTCTGTAGCCTTAGGCCTGGCTTAGGCATATGATATGAAAATAAATATTTTGGCAGCAGGTCAACTACGAGTTGCCTGGGGCCAAGGCATTAGAGACTGGCACATGTGCGACATCAAAGCAGCCAGGTAGCATAAAGCATAAAGATTCTGATAAAGTACTTACATTCCATATTCACACTGGAAAAGCTTTCGTCGATCCTAATTGAAATGGCAGGACTCTCAGCATCGATGCGTGCTTAAATGATAATCAGTCTACGGCATTGGTAGAAGAATTTTGCAAATTATAGAATATTAAAGTGTGAGCTGTAGGAAAATTCCATACCCAAGCTTGTGGGATTTTACTTCCAGGAATTTTGTAGCCTTGGAATTTTTCGTTTTACTTTTGCTGCAGTGCCTTGGCATAAACCTGTCAATAAACCTGTGAAACTTTAAATTGCACAAAAGTGCTCGGCTTAATCAATAGATATGAGAGCGACATGCACAAGACACAGAGCCAGTGCCAGCCATGGGTTGGACCCAAACGCAAATATGCGACCCCTGCGGCATTCGTTTATGTCCTTACACGAACTTGAACGATTTAGCTATGCCCCGGGACCTGCAGAGCCCAACTCGGGACCTATAATGGAGTCACGTCGCAGTTATGAAAAATATGCGATAATCCCAGAGCAGAGAAGTGCGACCCCAGCGCATCGAAAGAGAGCCAAAAGAGAGTCTGGAATTGGCTTTAAAAGTTTCTTATCAGTGGAGAGCTGTAAGTGATTGCATGCATGTCTGCCGCTGACGGCAGTCCTTTGCTGTTCTGTTTGACTGCTTGACTTAAGATGGGCTCGAGGAGCACTTGGTGGCTGGCAATTAGGCAGAAAACTTTTTAATAGCTTGTGCCAACAATCTCCACCCATAATTTCATTGTGGCTGCAGCCGAAAAAAAAACAACAAAAAAAAGATTCATTTGCATGTCAACCGGCTGGAAAACTCATTCACCTGTGGCGCCGGGGCACGTACAATGCCGCGGGGAAGAGCTTAAAAATCAGGGAAAAATATATGCAAAGTATTGCGTATACGCAGGGGTGACAACAATAGGGGATGTGGAGCAGATAATCAGGAAGTGGCGGCTTATTGAGAGCACATCAAAAATTGATTTCTGCGCCTCGGTAATCGATATCGATACAAGCAAACGTGACAGCCTCGCTTCCCATCCTCAGTGCCTGACAGAATCAGAATGGGCGTGCCGTGCCGTACCGTGCCGTGCCGCTTGGGCCAAACAATAATAATTCATAGCCACATGCGTTGTCCTTGCAAAGGCTTAACGCTTTATCCGGCACAGACGACACATTTAAGCGCACTTCCTGCAGCTGTTGCTGATACGAGAAGGTAGAGCCTCCCAACCCACTCCCCATCATCCACGCTATCTGTCCTGTCCCGTCCTTGTCTCTTATCAATATGCACTCGCATTAAGTGAGTTTATATGCGATAGAAATAGCTCCAGGTTCCGCTGCTGGCGTTCCCACGCTGTCTTCACCCACACAGACACACACGCACAGACAAAGAAAAACACACACCACCACCAGCAGCAACGTCTCCACAGAAAGAGAGTGTGAGGTAGGAGCAAAGGCAAAGCAAACGCAGCTTGTCTGCTGTCTCGTCTACGAGTATGCGTTCTCTTACATTTTTCTTTCATAAATTTTTGAGTGACATTTTTGATGACATCAGAGCTTTATGCCTTACGCCCTGCCAGACCCAACTAAAGGCACCTGTCACCATTGCCAAATGTGGCATGGCATTCTTAAGCGGCAAGTGTTAAGATGTCAACAGAAAAGGGGGAAAAGACCTGCGTACGTTGACGTTTGAATACTCTCAAATGATCATGCAGAGTTCTTAAAGGTACTCTAGTTCCTACTGGCAACAAAGATGGTTTTATTATCTACAAGGTTAATTTTACTCGTAGCTTAGCCCACAGATAGGCAGAAAAATGGGAATCAAAATACACAAAGAGTCTAAATATGTAAAGATCGTCTAGACGTGACTCCCTGAGAATTATGTAAATGAATTTCGGAAATCTGTTTCCCAAGTAGTTTCATCAAAAAACTCTCCCGCTCCAGCACCGAAACCCACTTTGTATATGGGGTTGCAAACAACTAGACAAAGTCAACGAAACTCAAGGCCTAATAGGGTCTGCTTCTGTATCCTTTTACCTTTTGCAAACGTCTAAGACACTTTTTGGCGTTGACGCCGTGGCCGAGGTGGGGTAGGCGGGTTAGGCGGGTTATGCGGGTTATGCGGGGATGAGATGGCATCTATGGGCGTACACCGCCTAACAGGATTATCTGCGAAAAGGTTACGCAATGCGTTATCACGTATCATAAAGCGTAATCTCAAGCGCGTGGTTTGTATTTACATTGCCGGAGTAGATTGCTGTTTAAAATTTGATGCATGGCAACGAGGCGGCAGCGCCATTGTTTCTCATGCTTCTGCTGCTGGTGTCTTGGCGGCTTGGTTGTCTTTGTCTTACGCCAAATTAAACAAATTCCTGCCAAAAGTCAAGTGGGTAGATCTTGAGCAAACAGAACGCCCCTCGCCTTAAAGTAACCTTGAAGTTCCTGCGAAAATTTTGGGGAAAAATCAATGAAGCCTAGGTGGGCGACGCGAGTTTTATTCAATTTTTTGTGCTCAGGCAGGGCTAATAAATGGATTTTCCGGGAGGGTTGCCGAGAGCGAAGGGCTGGAGCTGTCATGTCGCGGGTTGGCAAAGAAAATGCTGCACGATTTATGCGCCTTACACGCTAAGCTCAAAAGTATGCTACATAAGCTGCAGCAGCAGCAGCAGCAGTGGCCGTGGCAGCAGCAGCAGCAGGAGCAGCAGCAGCGACGACGACGACGACGCATATGTTTGGCTGTTTGGTTAGCTGAAATTCAAATTTTTTCACTGCGAAACGGAACCGAACGCAAAAAGGGGTTTCGGCTTAAATGCGCCACGCCATTTGTCAGCGTAATAAAAATCAAACACACACTCAAAGGCAGAAAGAGAGAGAGCGAACGCTGGGGGAAAGGGAAACCTCAAAGCCATACAACTCCGGATTTGGATGGGTGACAAGGTGAGCGGCAAGCAGGAACCCCCAGCTGAGCTTCAGCTATTGAGAATTTATATTGGCCACATTTGTAGCCTTTGGCTGGCGTTACCTTGAGCGCCTTTTGAAGTTTTCGCATTTATTTCACTCGGTTTCAGTTCCACCAGCGACAGGCACTTTTTTCGCAGGAATTGGCGCCCACTCATTGTAATTGTGTGCACTTTGCCTTTAATGCGCTATCGTGTCAATTTGAGTTTACCTTCAACCCAGCCAGCCACTTCACGCCATATACTACGGGGTCCTCCTCCTCCTTCTTCTCCTCCTGCCCACATGTCGATGTGTTTTTACGGCACAATTTATTGCGGCAATTTCTCGCGCTCAAATGCAAATGCAGAGCCGAGACTCTACGCGGCGACCGCTCCTCTTCGCCCTGTTTACATTAGTTATTATGCTTATTTATGTGATTTTATGTGCGGCAGCAGCCACTTGACTAGAGTGCTCCCAAGCTTTAAAATTGATGCGCACTTGGGCTGTGGGGCTGGTGCGCTGCTGTTGCTGCGATTGCGGCGGCTACTGCTGCCAAGTGCCTATTAAATTAAGTTTAGTGCCGCGATATGGGCAAGCCTTTGTCTTTGGCACCTCAGCTTCAGCCTCAGCCACAGCCTGGAGCGATGGCGATGGCGATGGGCATTGAGAAATCACCAAATAATTGCTACGCTTACACTTTGTCGCTGCGCTGGCGCTTATCTCAGGGCAACATTTACAACAAGCAACAAAAACCACTTCAAAGTCCAGCAAGAGCATCGCATCGCATCGCTTATTCCTATGGGAACGGGGGGGCTGGGAGGCCAGCAACAAATTACAAATTCAACAAGCGCCAAGTGGACAACCCTCATTAATTTTCAACCCAGCGCCAGCCCCCAAGCGGACCCTGGCTCTTGCAAAGTTTTCTATTAAAATTAATAATGTTGCCTAAAACAAAAGCAGTGCCAACAACAAAGCAGAAGCAACGACAGGACGGAGTCAGTCGCCCAGCATGGGCCATGTCCGGGACCTACAATAAGTTGCGTGGTTCAGTCGTGGCAACAAGACAGCAACAGCAACAGCAACATCAACATCAATAGGTGCGCGAAAGAGGGTTCGTGAAAAGGTGGTCAAAGGAATGACCCATTATGAATTGTTACCAAAAGGATGGATGGCGAAAAGGTGTAAGTCGACACCATTCAAAGAAACTGTCATAATTATTACAGCTCCACTTTGTATTCAAGCTTACCAGATATCAAAGAAAGTTCCATTTGAAGGTCTATTAAAATTCTCTTCCTCAAACTTTGAGGCAACGCGAACTCAGATTGCGATCGCTACTAAAATAGATGCAGGTGTAGGGTACTTATCTACGTATATAAAATAAAGAAAATCTTAAGTAAATTCAAGCCATGCAAGTGACAGTCGTTTCCAAAATATTATGCAGAGAAAGGACTTCTGATAGGCATGTGCCTCAGAAGGAAGTGAGTGCCAGATTCTTGGGATTTTAGCGTTTTGATGGCTCAGTTTTCCCTTAATTAAATTGAGCATTCAATATTACACTAACAAATACTCATACACATCCGCCCATATATATGTATACTATATAATGGAGGTTATTCCCTTGATAATTATTCATTTTCCTTTTGGCAACACATTACCCATGTCAAAGGGCGTCCGCCCTTCGCTTGTCTAAACTTGTAATTGAAACTTCCATTCGGTGGCCTGCCCTCTCCTCTCCTCCCACTTGTCGGTCTCTCTGTTTCATTGGTGTCGCCGTCGAACGCAATGTAAAATAATTAGCATTATGTAGTACTCATATCACAATGTGCCAGCCGAAGGTTAATTCTGGTCTACCAGCGCGTTTTACTTGTACTTAATTAATTGAGTTGCCGTGTTATGAATACTTCATGATGGGGGAAAAGTGGGACATGGGAGCTGTGGAGGGGGGAGGGAGCACCCAAATAACCGCAGGTAACCTAACGAAGCTTGCTTCGTGTATAAATATTTGAGGCAATTTTCAAGTGCGCCGGGACCCATGGCCTTTGTCTTTTGTGCGTGAAGAGTAAATAGCGCATTGGCAAACAATACCAAAAAGAAAGCAGAGCCGGGCCCCCAACTGGTAAGGCAATCAAAGAAATTAGCAAACAGCAAGGAGAACAAAAGGAGGAGCCCGGAAGTGGGATGAAAAGAAAGCGAGCCAAGAGAACGGAAGAACGGAAGAAGTAAAGAAGGAAAGAACATAACGCAGTGCAACGAATATAAATAATTCAATATTTCCACTTCACTTGATGGTTCGCCTTTTTGTTGCTACTCGAACTCGTACTGCCTTGTTTGCACTCTTGGCCTGTCCTCTGTCCCTGTCGGTGTCCTTGTCTCTGGAGCTGCGACCCAATGAAAATAAGCAATTGAATGCTCAGTTAAATGTAAGAAAAATCAATTTTCCAAACAATTTTACTGCTGCCTTTCCCATTTGATTGTGTATTTTTATGCACTTGTCGCCGGCTGCGGGCAATGCTCTTTTCCAGCTCCTGCTCCAGCTCCAGCTCCACCCGACCCTACTCTACATTGTTTTGCTGAATAACCCGAGCGACTCTCATTCGAAAAAGGGCAAAGCAAATCAAAAGCACAGCAAAATCAATCGTCAAATCACTTGAGTGCGTTCTCCATCCTCGCCGTCACTCTGCTGATTTTTTTTCTTCCTGCTTTCGCTGTAGTCTATTGTTGCCTTAGGTGCTGGTTCTTCCTCTGCTTTGCCCTTTCTCTGTGTTGTTTGCCCGTGGAGGCAATGCGACCAAAATGGCAGGCTAACGATTCCTCCGGGTCCGATAGCACGAGTACGCCGGAGAGTATGAAAAAGATAAGCATATTCTCTCGGCTCTGGGCTGACGCAGGAGCTCCGGAGCTCAGAAGCTGGTCTTCAGGTCCAATGTACTTCAGTTCAGTTCAGTTCAGTTCGGGCTTTCGGGCTTTCGGAGCTCGGAGCACGGAGCACGGAGCTTGGAGCTCAGAGCTCGGCGTTTTAGGCGCTTCAATTGTGTCACGCATGCACGCACGTTGCTTCCGTTTTTCCGGTTGCCGGGTTTGCTATTTTTCCAGCTTCCTCTTTTACTTATTTCTTGCTAGCTCTAGCGCTCGGCTTGGGAAAAACAAGTAGAAAAACAGAACGAAACGAAACGAAACGTTGAAAAACAAGGAGGCAGCGACAGACTGGAAAATTTGCATGTTTGGACATGTTGAAATCTTCTTGGGAGTTGGTTGCTTGCGGTACCCAGTTCCGTTTTTCCGTTTTTTCGTTTTTTCGTTTTCCGTTTCCCTTCTACTTTGGAAGACGATTTGGCCTAGCATGAAAATGAAATTTGCATTTGTCAGTGGCGCTGCGATGCTCCCTGGGGAGCGCTGTCACAATATCTCCGAAAAGTCAGCTGAGGTCGAATTAATTTGCCCTCAATACTTTTCGGACTAGGTAAACCTCTCACAGTTTCCCATTTCCTCCTGCTAATTCCCAATTTCCCAGCAACTACGCCCATGTCTCTCTCTGTTGGCACATTCGTCTCAAGTGTAAACATGCATTTGGGACTTAGTGTAAGAGTTTTATGTTGCGGGGGCCACAGCAGCACAGCCACCAAAAGAATTGTTTGCCAAGAAAAAACCCGAAAGAAAACAGAGAGGAGAAGAGCCAACATACTGGGGCATACATTGGGGCACGTGTTATTGCATTTTAAAGCGATTTACATGTTCCGAAAGTCCTGACACCGACAACTGTTGGGTGGGGAAATCCCAGCACTTGGCCATTGATTGGGGATTATGCCAAGGCAGCAGCCAAGAAGGCTAATAAGTTGGCAGAACTCTGCCACTAACTTGCACCATTTAGATGATATGCATCTGGAGGCTATTGCCATATCATAAGCGGAAGATGCTCAACAAATTTAAAGCAGGCAACGGCAACCGCCCGAAGGTCATGTTGTCGTTTCCTGTGGCAGCAGCAGGAGTAGCAAGCAGCAAGCAGCAAGTGGCAACAGCAGTTGCCGACGCACGCAGCTGGCACCGGATGCCTGGGGAAGCTCGTGCTACAGTTAAAAGTTCAATTTGCGCAATAGCTGCAAAGGCATTTGCACCCACACCCCCATCCGAACACACACACATACACAAACACACACCCACACTCCCTAAGAGAGATCCATTGAAGCGTAAGGAACAGGAGCTGGAGCAAACGAAGGAGCAGAAGCAGAATCCGCATCAGCAAAAGGAAATTTTGCGTTAAATTATTACTTTCCGTTTATGCAAAGCATTTGAGCGCACTCACTTTGCTTTAACGCTGGTTTGTGGTTATGTTTTCTGTTGTTCCATCCATATAATATATATATATGTATATCCTTGTGTATATAGAAAATTGCTTATAGAGAAGGGAAGCGAGCGGAGGGCAGGAGCAGTTCCGTTGGGGGCGCCTGTCTATCCGGTCTGTGGGCGAATTAGTATGTGCGACAAGCAAGGAAATTGCAATAGCATCTCATGATGCCACTAAATGTACTGAGGAGGGAGCGGAGTGCAACGGCAACGGCAACGGCAACCGGCAACCAAGGCGAAAACTAGAGCGGGCAAGGAAAAAAATTCATTTGCAGCATTTGCAAAAAATTGTCGTACTGTCAACGGGGTGAGGGTGAGGCATGGGGGTAGAAAGTGTAGGCAACAACTGCAGCATTTGAAGGGGACACGACACGACACACATGGGCGCCGAGTGCCACTGGGTGCTTCACCGAGCAGGGTTTCAGAGTAGCAGATGGCACTAACTGAAATGAAACGAAACGTAACGTGGAAATTGCCGGAGCCGCCGACAATGAGGACAACACTGACGACGCCGCTGCCGCTGCTGCTGCCTCTCTCTCTGTGGAAATGCATTTTAAAGTAAACGCCTCGCTTTTGTCATTTTAATTTTGCGGATTTTCCCATTTTCTTTTCATGCCACTCCGCGCATCCTTTCTATCCTTCTCCTCAAGGTTAGCGGGAATGTTTTTTAATTGAAAATGTTCTGGCAACTGCCAACTGACAAGCTGTTACTCTTACTGTTACTGTTACCACTACTACTCCTTCCACTCCTGGCTAGAAAGGATGCTCGTTTAGCGGTGAGCAACTGAAATGGGTGCCGGAGTTCGGCTGGCCCTCTCAACTGTTGGCCATTTATCTTGCTCAAGGTAATAAAATGTCTATAATTAGTCATTTAATATACAGATTTCCGTTCTGCGTCAAGGGGCGAAAACTTTTGCCAGGCTTCTGCTGCTTCCTTCCTGGAAAATAACACACACACAAAAAAAAACAGCGAACGAGAATCGAGAACAAAGTTTTTCCTGCGGCTCATATGTGGAAGTGCCTAGAGCTTTATCTCTGTGTGAGTGTGTGTTTGATAGTGTGTGTGGGTGGCAGCAAGGGAGGGTGGGCGTAATTTAAGTACAGCGAATGATAAACTACTAAGCAGACTAGCCAGGCCGGGCCAAGCCAGACCAGACCAGAGACCAAACCAGAGACCAGAGCAGACCAGACACGAGCTGAGTGCGCTGCGAACTGCCTTGGCGAACCTAAATAAATGTGCAATTAAGAGCTGCCCGCCTTAGTGTTGGACCGCACAATTTGCTGCCAACTTTTGCCCTGCTCGTGCTGCTGCTTTTGGCCACACACGTAAATACTTATGGGTATATAATGTTTGTGTGTGGCAGTGTGCAATTTTAACGTAATATGCTGCCGCTTGCCTGCCTGAGCTATAAGCATTTTTATAATAAATCTTGGCGCTACCGCTTTTGGTTTGCAAACTTCCTGTTGGCAACGTCTTTAGTAGCCAGCGGTGGCAGACAGGCAGCTAGCCAGACAGTCAGATGGACAGACAGTCAGACTGAGGCAGACTGCGGAGGAACCGAGCCGCACCCCATCCCAGCCTGCACTGTGATTTGCACGCAACATATGGACTACTCTCCAGACAAACTCTGTATCTATATATCTGGCCATTGGGTATGGGTATGGGTATGGGTATGGGTGTGCAGCAGCAGCACAAGCACAACTTCGTTGAAGAAATAAATCTTTGAGTTTTTACTTTATTGCAGCTGTCCGGCTCTGCCTCTCCCCCATCCACCCCACCTCTTGTTGGCAGCTCAAGAAACTTATTACGTATACGCCGCGTCTGATGAAGCCGAAAGGCTTTAAACCTTCGCTTTTCCGAAACACGTGTTTCGCTCGTGGCATTTACATAACATCTACAGTTAGTCCCACCTCTTGCCTGGAGTGGACTCTACGGACTCACGCACTTTTTATTGCTTATTGTATATATACTTGTAGGGCTGACATTTTAACGAGCGCTCAAATAAATTTTAATGTCTTTTAAATGATTTCCTGGGTGGCCTCAAAAGGGCTTGATCAATGGCCCAAGCCCCTCCTCCTACCACCACTTAATGGCCAATATTCTACGTGTTTATGAGCCCGGCTCTGGGAGGCTCAATACCCGACTTAGCGACCGCATCAAAACCAAGTATTCAAGTCCGGCCAAGCGGTGAAAGATCTTTCATAAATATACAATTTGGACAGAACATCTGCTTCTGCTGCAGTTGCATTGAATACAGTCTGCGTCTGAAAGACCCTTTTGGTGGCAAGCGTACAAAAATGAAAAAGAAAACAGAAAGTACGAGTACTATATGGGAAAATCAACAAAAAGTAGACAGAAAAATTCTAGACGAAACTGGAAAGTTGAGTTTAAATGTTTCTTTGGAATTGCAGAATAAAAAATGCAAGCAGGCAGCATACATTCATATTCATGTTGTCTGCTTCGGTTACTTTTTTGTATATTATTTTTCTTGATTTTTGTGCTGAAGCACAAAAAAAAAGAAGACTTCTTGGCCTATTCAGTCGGAGAGTTGCAGTGGTAACGACACGTTTCAAAGGGAAATTCAACTTTAAGCCTACACTTTGGTGTAGTTTGGGAAGAATTGAGGTGCTGAGCGCTTAATGATGTACATAGAAAGTAGGAAACCCACCTACCAAGCATCATCTTTGGAAACTAAAAAGGGCTACTAAGCCTATATTAAGACTTGTCTCCCTGTTAATTCATATTGGAATGAAGAGTCAAAGACGATTTTAATTGCGAACGTACCCAAAACCCATTACTCTCTTCTGTCGGCAGCTAGATCAAAGCAAAATTATGAATTATATTAATTCCAAAATATGAACAAGCTTTGATGCTTTTCCTGGGCCTTGCCTTGCCTTTTGCCTATTGATATTTTCCTGATGACCAGCTAGCCTGGGATGGACTGTTCTGAACTGGTCCTGGTCCCGGTTGTCAACTGGGCAGGCCCAGTTTGTATCCTTCGTCTGTGCTGCCTTCGGGTGCATGCTCATGGCAGCAACAACAAAATAACAGGAACCCAAAAAAAAATGAAATAAAAACCGAAAAAATTATAATGCAAATTTAATTAGGTTTTAAGTGCTTCGGCAAGGACAACGACGACGAAGGCGACGATGCTGAAGGCTGTTGCCGCTGCCTGCTGCTGTTGTTGTTTCCGTTGTCTTGTCAAATATTTACTTTGAGAGCGGCAGAAAATAACCAAAAAGGTTGGCCATTCCATTCCAGTCCCGTCCATTCCACCACCAAAAGGTAATGAAATTTTTCCCGCCGAGTTTTAAAACAGTTTAAAGTTATTACGCCCAGCTACGTGTTCACAGCCGAGAAAATTGATTTGCCAAAGAAAGTTTAAAGAGCTTGAGCTGATCGGGGCCTGAGCCTGAGCCTGGGCCTGGGCCCTGGAACCTGGACAAATGTTTGCTAAGGGACAGGCAAGGGCATGACAGGAGAGGACAGGGCATATGCATAATATTGACTTTAATACTTTGGGGCTTGTGAAGCCAAAAGCTAATTACAGTGCTGGCCGAAGCCGACGCCGACGCCGATGTCAGAGTCAACGCATGCCCGCATCAAAAGTTGGTCACATTTAAATCGAAATTCCAGCACATTGCCAGCGAATGGACTCGAATTGGTTTATTGTCTGACGCCGCGCCGTGGCAGTGGGTAAAGTTTGTCAATGAAACTTTTTAGCGCCCATGCAAATATGCAAATATTTGCTCAACTTTATTAAAATTCATTTTTGTCATTCATTGGTGTTTCGTGTGCTTGTGTGTGGGTCGCAGTGTGTGTACGTGTGTGTGAGTCGAAACACTCTTGACAATAGTTTTTCCAAGTTGCTACATTCAATGTGGGGGCACGCAGGCATGCAAGAAATTTTTGTGCTAAGCGGCAATAATTGCAAATTCCACTGCAACCAAACACACACACCCGCAACCCGCACTCCCACATATCCTCAGAAACTCACTCATACACACACACTCACAAGGATGCTAAAGAGGAGGAGGGAAACTTTTTCCTTGCCTAACTGTCTGCAAATCGCAGAGCTCTCTGTGCAAAATCTTTACCAAAATGTTTGCCATAGGCATTTTGGCAAAAACTTTTGAAGCTCTCTGGCATAAGTATGCTGCGGCTTTTTATATGGCCACACTGCATGCGGTTCTTTAAGTTGCACACACACATTGTAATCTCTCTGACACGGCACAAGCGCGTGCACATACCCATACAAAACCCGAACGTGGAGTAATTAAAACTGATTAACAAAAAACGGATTGCCCACTATACTCGTAAATGGGATAATGCCAATATAACGCCCATATGTGGCATGGGGACAATTAGTGCCACGAATCAGGTTTCATTTTTTTATGGGTATTATTCGTTGACATTTTAAATGAATTTTTGATAAAATAACAAACAACTGTCTAATACTCTTTAAATATATTTAATTGGAAATGATAATTGATAATAATGAAGCATCCAAAGATGAGTTAATTGGGTGAAAATTCTGGTACTTCGAATATGCGACAATGAAGCTGAACGAAAAGGTGAAGCTGAAAATTGATCTAGTCTCCGATGCATTTTTCAAGTGGAAGCCAATTCATGAATCCATGAAATTCACGAATATTATTTTCAACTAATTTATGCACTTGCTTGTTAAATAAATGCGGATACTTGTCTCTCTTATTTCACTTTTACTTTTACTCTATTTCTATCATGTATGGTTCCTGTAGAGTATAAATTAGTCATATTTGCTACAATTTCTTTTAAATTGTTTTTAATAAAACCAATATAATTAAGCTGACTAAAAAACTTCTTTTGGGGCTAATATTTTAGTTTTTCTGTTGGCACTTTTTTTATTATCGAGCGCACACAGTTGGGGCAGGGCTGTCAATTGGCACTATTATCCTTGCCACCGCGATCACTACTCTACTCCGACCGTGGACACGCACACAAAAGCCTTTTTGCCACAGCCCGGGAGGCAGAGGCAAGGCAGCCATATTGCCGGCATTCAGTTGATAGACATTCCGCTCAGTAGTCAAGCAGCGGAAACGTAACGTATGCGACCTGTGTGCTGCCTGCCAGCGAACATAACTAACAGTTCAGTGCACACACTTTGCCAGGCCAGACCAGGCCAGGCCAGGCCAGGACAGGACAGACCTCTTTTGGGTCTGGGTCCTGGTCTGGGGCCTGGAGTTCGACACAGAGCAGCTGCTCCAATTCGAACTTCAACTTGCAATTGCGACGTGGCCCAAAAAAGATTGCCAAAGGTGCCAATTGTTTGTTGGTATGCGGGCACGTATGTGTGAATTTATCGGTTGACATGACAATGCAGCTGCAAAATGCTGGCATCGAACAGTACTTCAATATGCTCCCAGTGCCAGTGCCATTGCCAGTGCCCCTGGCTGTTCTCTGTGCCCTGCCTGCCTTCCTGCCCAAAAAACCGGTACTTCTGCGGGCTGCCGACTTTGAAAGAGACTCTCTCTGTCTCTCTTTCTCTCTATCCCTGTCCTGCTAGCTCTGCCTGTGACTCTGTTCCTGACTCTTTGCTCTTCGATCCCTTGTGTACGAAACTACCATTAGGTGGGATGGCAGATCTGGCCAAGCTCCTGTTCTTTATGCCTTGACTAGTTCTGGGTGTCGGGTGAGTCTTTTTGTTCGCTGGCCTCTTGCGAGGGCTGCTCGAATGGTTGATAACCCCTAACATATACACACATTTGATTGCCGGTTTTTCCTCAGTCAACCCTCGCTCACATACGTCGTGGCTAAGGCAACTTTGTTGGCAGCGAGGGCGCACACCTCTAATGCGACCTCAACGTAAAATAATTGCTGACCAAAGTGCACTCAAATGCAGACACATGGCCACACGTGATGACCAATGCACTTCGGGTCAAATGTACACAGTGCGAACGAGTGGAACGATGGCCGGGCCAGTGTGGAGTAGTGAAATCGTGACTGGTTTGAGGGGTGGCGGAAGAGCAGGGGAACAGGGCACGAAACTGGGGCATTGTAAGGCGGCCCTAAGGTCCTGCCTGCTGCATGCCGCTGCATGCCCGGCTCGTTATTCTTACTTTTTCGGTCAGTACGGTTTGAAGGTTTGAAGGTTTGAAGACAAGTCTCCACTGTAATTGATGTAATTCCTGGCATCCAAGGCATCGGACTACCTACCCAGGGTATCTCAGACAAAGAGAGAGCAACGAGCTGGAGTAGTCTGACTTGGGGTCATTGTTTGTGCGGTAAGCATCTGAACTTCGGCCGGCAGCTGCAAGTGGACCCGAATGCCCCAGGCTAGCCTCCGACCTCTGGCAACCCAGAGGCGGCATGCTGTGTAATGTGAGCTGCATAAGCGAGTATAGGTATACGCTGTGGAAATTCCTTTAAGGCACCGCAATGTCATTTGCTTAAAGGACATACATATCGGAATATCGATTGCCTGTGCAGGCAAGTGAAATCAATAATCGGTTTCCCACTCATCAGCCGCAATGCCAGCCAGCCGAAGGTCAATAATAATATAGACAGCCACAGCGTGCTTGCTTGCCAGCTTGTTATTTTCCTTCGTTGTTTCGCTTTCTCATTGGGGGCCCCAGCCCCCGGCCTCTTTATAGAAAAGAACAAGTACGTACATATTTGCTTTTGCCCCAGTTTTCTTTACTTTTGGACTGACTGCCTGCTTGTCTCTCTGCCTGCTGCTATCATGACTGTCACGATTGTTCTTGGCCCTGGCATATTATTTATTATGCCGAAATTGAATTTGAATTTGTTGACTCGGGCGTCTGTCAATTGACATGGTAATTGCCTGATCCCGCCCAAGGCCAGATGAAGAGACTCTAGACTCTAGAGTGTACACTTAACTGCAGGTCTATGGAGAATATAAGAAAACAAAAAATACTTTGCTAATTACGCCAGGCCGAGAGAGTGTAAGAGTGGGGGTAAGCGGAAAATAGGTTAACACTTGCCACCGGCTGTTGTTCTTCGTGTTCTTTTTGCTCCACAAAGCTCTGCAGCGAAGCACAAATGCACCCTTTGGCCAAGAATCTCTCTCGTTCTCTCCACTCTCGTGGCGGCGCTTCAATCTGGGAGGCGAAAATTGAACAAAGGACTTTGTTTGTTTTCAACTAAATTAGTGCAAATAGTGCAAACACACACGCACATATACGTTTGCACTACAAACACAAATGAGGGCGTGGCACAGGCGAAAGAACACCTTTGCCTGTGCCAGAGCCGGAGCCACATCCACAGCCACAGCCACAGTCAGAGCCAGAGGCGGATGAAGAGCCGCAGCAGCAATGCGACTTTACCTTGTGCCACTTAGGCAATACTACAGCAGCAGCAAAAACAACAATAACAATGCCTTTTTGTTGGCATTCACTTTCACACACACACACACGCACACCACTATAGAGACGCACAGTCTGGCATTGTCTGGCATTTTGTTAGCTTGCGATTTGGGCGCTCAAAAGTATGCTATGCTGGCCATTAACTTTCATCTCAATTACACAAACACACATACGAGCCACGAGTATGAACGTGTGAGAGTGCTGCGAGAAACAATCTCACACACACACACTGGCATACTCGTACATATTTATTTAAGGAATTTTCCTACACCCAAGACAGCAATAACAATGCAACTACAGAAACAACAACAACCACCACGAGAATATGAAGAAGAAGCGACTGACGCAATGGCACGTTTATGCCACACGTGACCTGCTTTACCGTTGGCGTTGGCCAGGGTCGGCGGCGGCGGCGGCAGCGGCAGCGACAACGTCAGTGGCTGCTATATAGTCGCACACTATTTTTACAAGTGTCTACAGTTAAGTGCATACACACACACACACACACCCAAGACCTGCAAAAATTACCATGCTCAGGGCTTGGCGGCGTCGGTGCCGCCATCGCCATCCTTGTGGTTGTAGCGTGAAACGAGAAGAAAAACTTTGGCGCTCTCTTGAGCAACAACAACAGCAGCAGCAGCAGCAGCAGCAGAAAACTCAGCCACGGCAGCAGCAGCAGTGGCAGAAGCAGAACCAGAATCAGCTTTGCCGCGAAACTGGAACGTGGAAAGGCAAGCAAGCCCCAAGTCAAGCCAAGCTGAGAAGCTGCTGCTGCCTGCCCCTGCTGGAGTCTTAGCCGTAGCCGTAGCCATGGATTTCATTATGCGCATTTTCTACAACTTTTTGCAGCAGGCCGCGTTAGCATTGCATACTTTTAGGCGCTTCTGATACAGCCGCCGCTTCTTCTTTCTTCTCTTCTGCTACGCTGTGTTTTGTGTCGAGTTGGCTTTTGCGCAGACACTGAAATGCAATTTGCATAAGTTTCACAGCTTCTTTCGTTTATATACAGCAAGAGAGAGAAAGAGAGAGGAGAGAGAGGGAGAGTGACAGAGAGAGCGATGCGACTTTTCTATATAAATATAAATACTATGTGCATAACCCAAGTGCGCTCAACGACGTGCCAGAGAGTGAGCCTGTGTATGCGTTCTCCTATCTATTCACTGCTGGGGCTGGCTCTGTATCTGTCTCTGTGTGTGCCTCGGTGCGTGCTAAGTATGTGTTGCCTAGCTGTTGGCAATTTTCATAACAAAAAAACCAACAACAAAAATAAGAAACGAAGATGGAGCAGAGTCAAGCGCCACAAGAGCATGCAACAAAATGAAATTTGTGTTTGTTTTCTACTTTAGCCAGCATAAAAAAGTGAAATGACACTGTGTAACCCAGGAAAAGTTGACGTTGCATAAAGGAACCAAAGGAATCAAAGGAAATGTGAGGGAAATCTCCAATCTGTTTTCGTTGGCGTTCATCTTATTTGATTATTTTGAATGTGTGTAAAATGACGATAGTGTGCGGATGAGCTTAAGACAACAGACAAATTAAAAAACGTAGAATTTGAGAATGTAAAAATAATGGAAAACAAAGAGTTTGATATTGTTGAATTCCACCAGCAATGATGTGGGAAACTAATTGTAAACATAATTATATCTGTCCCCAGAGCTTACTTTGCAAAGTAAATGCCAGAAATGACCAAAGCCCTGACATGTCATGACAGATTGAAAGAATAATAGTCTGCAAATAACTTTCCTTAAGTAGTTATTTCTTGCGATTTGCACTAATAATCCTGAATTGACCTATTTACCTACTCGCACGCAAGCCCATACCCCAGAGGCGTACAAGTGAATGGATGGAGAGACAGTTGGGAGAGACATCGACATTTGTCCATCTGAACTGTTTCCTCTTGTGGCTCCCCAAACCCGTGACCTCAGAAGCAACTTGCCACCTAAGCCGCAGCACGCGCCACTTTGTCCCAAATCCAGGCAGTTGGTTTTAGCTGCCTGATTCTGTGGTCTTTGGGAATGGAAGGGTCTACCCCTCTCTACCTCCTGCCCCACGATTCCCATGTGAGCCTCACGGGCAAATCACTCATTACACACTTACGCTTGCGCGCACAGCGCTGACGACGACGACGACGACGACGACGCTGACGCTGACAAGCACCACGCGAGGAGGACGATGATGAAGATGATGGAGGCGGCGTCGGAGGCGCATATCACAAATTATGTCAATTTGCTGCTGCTGCAGCCCACTGTCGCCACCCGCCCTGGGGACCGGGAGACTGGGACACAGTAGCTAACTGATAGAGGCCCTAACTGTGTCTGTCTGCTGTGCTCCGTCTACTCGTTGAGCATTTGACATCTTACATGGGAATTACAAACGCACGAAAATTGCTACCATGTTTTGCGACAGCCCACACACCGATACATCCTTGTACCTACACATAGATGTACATGCATATACGTACATGTGTATATCGGTGTGCCTGATTGTCTGTCTGTCTGCGTGGGCGTCCGCTCGTGCGTCTGTTTTCGGTGGGGCAATGGGAGCGTTTTCATGTGCAAATTTCTGTAGTGTGCCATAAATTATCCGACTGGGAATTGCTTTTCTATAAAACGTGCGCATATTAAATAAATGTCAACAATTTTTGGCATCGTCTGCACGCTGAGAAATGTCCTGGTTCGGTTCCCAGAGCTCGCTCCATATTTTTATTCTTTTTCTTTCGGTCCTTTTGGTTCCTTCGGCCCGACCCGACCCGTTCTGGGCGTTCTCTCGCTTGATGGCGGAGGCTGTAGAAATTAAATTACGCGTAACATGATTGCGAGGCTCCCTTTTGGGTATTAATGAGCATCAGGCTGTAAAATAGGTTCATGATGGATGTGTTCGAGTTGCTGGGTTTTGACAGCTGGACAGGTGAGCAATTGAATTTTCAATTTTTCCTCGTATATGTGCATACGTACGTATACATACGATATAGAAATCGATGCGTGGGCGTAAAGAGTCCGTCAATCTTCAGCGAATATCTCTCTTTTTTCTGATTTACACCGAGGGAATTCAATTGAAGTAAAAATGCGTATGTTCCTGGTAAGAGCTTCCCATAAAATGAGTGATAAAGGAGCCCGTTTATGATGCATGTTGGAGATATTGGACTGAGTATACTTACTCGCAAGTGTTCATGATCAGAGTTTCCCTTTCAAGGTCCAGCTATTGTTTGGTCTTGGTATAGCGCTCTTATTGGCAGATCCTCTGCATTTATTTGGGAGTTCTATTGCCTTCTGCTTTCCTTTAGCTTAATGTTTGTTATTTTCACACTGTGTCACGATCATAGTGACAGTAGCTCATTCTTTATTTGTGATGTTGCTTGAAAGGATATGCTCCTTAACAAACTGTCAGAAATCAATATGGTAGGACTCAGAACTCTTTGCTGTGCATTCATGTTTTATTCATCGAATTGATTGATGGACATGCATTTACAGTTCATGTTTCTCTTATTAATTTACGACTTGTGCTAACAGAAACTAACCAAACAACTGAGCACCCCCCAGCTGCACCCACTTCTGCGAACACTTTGATCATCCTCACGCCAAGGGACAATTAGAGGCACAGACAATGGCTATGAGCTAGTATGAGTGACTTTAACGTTGGCTGTTTTAGCCAGCTTTAATCCATTGTCATTTGCTTGGATTGGATTGGATTGGATTGGATTTGGAATGGGGTCTACTCTGTTTGGCGGCGTTTCCCGAGCCGGAAGCAACGCCGCCCTTAGCATTTATCTATTTTCAGTGACATCAATTGGCAGTTTAAATGCAAAAGATGAGGCTGCCGTGAAATCGCAGCCAGTCGCCTGGACGGCCATAGCCATTGCCATCGTCATCATCATTGTCAACGTCATCGTTGTCGGTGCCGGTGCCGGTGCCGTCAATTTGGCATTAATATTCCCACTCACGTACTTGGTTGTGATTATGCGACTACAACGACAGCGACGACAACGACGATGAACGGTAGCGGGAGAGGCTATTGCGGTTAGGAGGGGTTTAGACTTGGGCTTGGGCTTGAGCTCGGGCCATGTCTGGGGGTACGGGGGTCTGGGGCTGGGGTCTTGAGGTTGGTTGTCGTGCGGTTGGTGCCTTGCGTGCTCAACGTTGTGGCAACCTTCTCTGAGAAGTGAGAGTCAACGTGACACTTAAAAGGCAGCGTTTTGTTGACATTTGTAAGAAATCGACGAAGGAGTCCAAGTAATTGCGGCAACACCCCGACCGAGCTCAGTGCTGAACAAAAAAGGACATTTTCATATTGTGTTAATGACTTTGGCAATAGTTTTGTCATGACATTTCAAGAAGCCACTCCCTCTCCTGCGCGCGGCTAGCCATTCCATTCAATTGCACTTCGAACGACGACGACGATGACGATGATGATGCTCATAATTGTGTTTATATTTCCCTCTTTCCTTTATCTTGCAGTTTCCACAGTGGCCGTGGAGGCAGTACTGGGACGCACCGCATCCCTGCCGTGCGACATAGAGCCGGAGGCGAAGGACGATCGTGTGTATATGGTCCTATGGTTTCGTGAGAGTGCTGGCAAACCACTTTACAGGTAAGGATACTGGAAGGATTGCCTTAAATTCGAGGGAACCTAAATTTGAATTAGGCTTATTCATCTGCTAATTTTATAGTCTCTTTGAGCTTTGAGTGGGAGTGTGTCCCGAGTACGTGTGCGGTTGACAGAAGTTCCGCCCATGCTTAAGGTCCTAGCTACCTTTGATTTATACTCGCGCTGCTCCACCTCCTCATTGAGCCCCGACAGCATCATGAGAAATGGCAGCAGTTCATAATTTTCAAATAATTTATTATTTTAATAACATCATCAATATCAACTCAACTCGCCTCGAGTCTACTGCTGGCCTCATATGCCTAGTCCTAGTCTCGGGCCAGCACTGGGGGGCTCGGGCCTGGGTCAAAGCAAAACAAAAGCAACGGCATGCCATGCCAGGCCAAACAGGGCGACATGGACTCATATATTAGCCACAGGGCCCCAAGCAAAGGACATCCGTGGCAAGAGCAAGAGCAGGAGAAGCAGGGCAAGGAGCAGGAGTAGGTGGAGGTGGAGGGCAGGGCAGCAAAATAATGGCATCCAAAGTGAAAACTGTTTTGGCGGCAACTTTGATTATAGGAGAGTCCTGCGAGGCCTTCTCCTACCGCAGCTCCTCCTGCTGCTGCTGTTATTTATAGAGCGAAGTCTGCGAACGTGTGCTTAGGTCTAATATGTTGCACATTATAAGCAGACATCGATATCCTTTAGCCTTGTCAATTTTGCTTACATGTGCTTCCTTTTCAATATGTTACCAGCGGGCTTGGATGTGCGGGTGGACACCCACACACATTCACAGGGAAACGGAAAGAAATAGGGACAGAGACAATGACAGGGACAGAGACAGCGACATGGACACGGACACGGATACGGACGCGGACACGGACGCACGTGTATATCAAGGGCGAGCGCGAGCTGTTCACGAGCTGTTGCTGCTCCTGGTCATACTCCTACTGTTACTCCAGGTCCTGCCTCTTATTGTTGTTGCTATTTCGTGCACTCGATTGGAAGCAATAAATTTCAGTGCTACAGAAACAGACACACACACAAAAGAGAAAAAGATGAGGAAAACCCGGAAAGAAGGAAAAGCAGGAGGTAAATGTTTCTCTACCAAAAAAAATAAAACAAAACAAAAACAGAAAAACTAGAAAAATGTCGAAAACAATAATGTCGCAAAAATTTCCGACTTTATAACCAAAAATATCCGAAAGTGATTCGAATTCGATTTCCCTTCCAGCAAACAACCAGCAAAAAAAAAGATGGAAAGGAGCAAAATTTAAGCAAATAAATAACAAGAGCGAAAACAACAGCAACACCAACAGCAGCAGCTGTAAAAGTACAAGAGACAGCTAAACTACAGGCGGGTGGGTGGTAGCAGGCAGGATATGAAAAAGAGTCAGGGCCCGGGGGACTCTGGCTGCGGCATAAAATTGCCAGCGCTGCGTGAAATCGAAGGCAGTATAGGGATAGGATGGGGGCAGGATAGGGCAGAAACGGGGCTTAGAAAAGAATCAAAACCAAAAGCTAAAACCGAAAAGGCGCTGAAATTGAAAGCAGCATGTGAGAGGCGAAAAAAGAGGGGATCCCTCAAGGTTTGCCATGGTTGGGATGCTCGTATGTGTATATCCTTTTCGACTGTGTGGCTGTGGGAGAGGCTTTGCTACAATTCCAAAGGCACGTCACAGCTGGCAGCCTCACCTACCACGTACCGACACAAACACATAGACACACACACACACACACACACAGAGTCACCCATGGAAAAGCCCTTTCTAAGAGCCCTGCCATGCATTTGACAGCTTTACACCCAGCTACAAAGAGTGAGCTGGAGAATTGGTCTGGCCCAAAAAAAAACAAAACAAAAACGATGTCCTGCCCAGGAGGCTAAAAGCAAAAATATTAAAAATTATAATGTTAACTTTTGCTTTTTTGTTGGTTGCTCTCGGACAAAGGCGGCCCAGGCTGTCTGCCTGGACAGACAGTTGTTGTTAGGGTTTAGGCTATTTCGGGTTTTCGGGTTCATTTTTATGACTGGGCTCAGATTGCTCGCTGGGATTCGTTTCCACTGACTTTGACCTTTGAAATGCGATTTTCATAAGATTTTTATATATTTATTTGTTATGAATCGTGAGCGATATAAAGACAAAGAGAGCAGGGGTTGGGTGCTCGGGTCGGCTGCCCTTCCATTATTAAAATTAACATTTGCCATGACAGCCACCTGTAACGAGGAGAGGGCGTGAGCGCTCTCTCTGGGTCGACAGGCCAACTGTCACGTTCAATATTGCAGGCCATCAATGGCAATGGCAACCGTAGCACCACGTCTGCCACACTCCCACTCTCCCGCAAAGCCTACATAATAAACAAAAGGCAAACGGAAATGCCAACAGCAATGGGAGAATCAATACAAAAAACAAATAAGAGCAGTACAATCAGAACTTGTCTAATGACTAAGGAATACCCTGTACGATGATGCTCTAAAAAACACAAAGTCAGCAGAAGTCAAGGTAAATGTTAAATGACACACGAGTATGCCCACAACCACCCTGTTTAAATATTGAATGGTTACAATGGGCTTTAAGCCTGGGCCACAATCAAGGTTAATTGATTTTTAAAGCTCACCTACAGCTGGTTGGCTGCTGCCCGTAGGCTGCGAGGAGGCATGAATAATGAAATTCGCTGCGAGCACGGACTCGGTGTTGGTGGATTGGATTGGTCTGCTCTGGTCTGGTCTGGTCTGGGCTGGTCTGGACGAAACAGAAGAGCTGAGAGAACTGGCTGTCAAAAGCGGGATAATCCGTGTGCCACGCTAACTGCCATAATCGGCAGCAGTGCCACTGCCACCGCCCATAAATACGGACTGCGAGTCCACACCCGGGATGGAATACGGCATCAAAAGTGCATTCACTTCAGACAGGTAGAGTCGTGTGTGTCTGAGCTTGTGTTTGTGTCTGTGTGTGGCATGCCGCAGTGCTACTTGAGAATCGGAATCGCTCTGCCACAAAAGTAATAAACCACAAAATGGTATTCAAAATGGCTGGCAATAAAGGCCAACGCAGACGGAAGGGAGCTCAGAGGCCGAATGAGCTGAAGATGGCGCAGTGGAATCACGGTGAGAGGTACACTAGCAGAGAGGAGCAGAGGATCCAGGAGTGGAGTTTCGAGGGGAAAAGCAAAAGTCGAGCCAAAGGCAATTAAGTCGAGTGCATTTTCGGGGCATTTTACGAGCGGCAAGCGGCGTCATCCACGGCAACTGTGCGGCACTTTGCGCAAATTTCAGGTTAGATGGGATATTTAAAACTGTAATTAAGTTGCAATTGTATATGTGTATATATGTAGTATGTGTGAGGGCGAGTGCGAATGCGAGTGCGAGTGTATATGTGCGTGTGTGAAAACGGAAATGCAAGCGGCGCATGCAAATCGATTTTGCCGCCACTAAACTTTGGTTTGCATTGCCATTACCACATCCCAGCACTGGGGACTGAGAAATGCCAATGTCGGGATTTTCTTTGTCGCCTCACCACTTGGTCACCCCACCCCCGGAAATGGTGGAACGTCCCGTCCGATGGCCGAATCTTTGCACTGATTGTGCATTCAAAGGCGACAGAGAGATTACCGAAAATTCCCTTTTGTCCTGGTCAACTTTTAATGACTTCGATTTGGTAATTGGAAAACGAAGAATTCGTTTCTAATTGGAAATTGCCCGAGTGGTTGGATGATTTAAAAGTTACAAAATCGGTTTGAGCTTTATCCAAGAAACTTCTCAAAGAAATGCATCAAACTGTTATATCTATCACTTTTCTTTAGAATGTTTCTATCTTCTTTCGAAGAATTATCCTGATAATCAAACCATTCATTCCCATAGAACATCATCTGCGGAATCTTATTTACGGGCCAAGAGAAAATAATCCGATGCTCAGTTTTTCTCTGCTTTATTTGACTCTTAATTCAGATCCCGACTAGAGATAGGGTTCGTTCCCGAAAGAAACCCAACCTGGGGCCACGTCTGACAAAAACCAGCTACGAAATAGGCAAACCCAAGATGAAAGTTTTATTTTGAATTTATTGCGGAATTTATTGGGCGACACTGCATAAATTTGAACTTGGCCACGAAGCACGACGACGACGGCGACGGCGATGGCGATGTTTACGTTCTTTGTTTTCATCAGCCCGCAATTTTTTCGCTCCTTTTATTTGGAAGCTTTCATATATTCATATGCTACAAATTATATAGTAAAAGTTAAGGAGAAGATGAGGCGAAAACCAAACAAAAACCAACACCAGCGGCAACAATGTGTGGAATGATGCCAACAAATGTCAACACGGCTCTGTGGAGAAGGGAAATTGGGAGTGGTAAAGAGAGGACGGGAGAAGAGAGGAGTGATGCTGGAGTGCTGGTGGGGGGGGAGAAAAACTGTTGTTGGCAATAACAAAAGAAATTTACAGATATTACACAGCATGGCTCCATAATAGCACCAATACACACACACACACGCACACAAAGGAGGAACTGGGCATCAGGAAAAAACAAAACAGAAAACAAAAAAATAAGGAAAACCAAAAAAAAATAAGAAAAACAGGAAAAACAATAGGGCAGTAAAACCATTTGCATACTTTTGTCTGTTTCCCTGAGTGCCCGCGTATATGGGGGCGTGTAAACAGCCCCTTTTTCGGTGTTATTGTTGTTTCATATTTCTCTCGGTGCTGCGTTTCTTTTGTTTGCACGAGTGTGTGTGTGTGTGTGTGGGTGGGGGTGTGTGTGTGTGTTTTGGGAGTGTGGAAACCAATTTTAAATTTGTTGCCACTTTTGTCGAGTTACGAAACATACTTCGCGCTTTGGCGATGAAATTGTTGCTGCCGCTACTCTTCTGCCTTGTGATAGGGTTCTTTATGCATAATTTTATACGGGCCGCCAGACAATATACGAATATGCGAGAGCCTATTCTCACCTGTCTAATTTTGGACGCTCATAGTCCCCCGACCCCTCCCAATGTGAGGAGTGTGCGGCACAGGCGACCCGCATGCCCCCATAGTTTATTGCCCGTTGTCATGCGCTTCCCTTATGGGAAGCCAAACGCTGGTGATACCCTGTAATAGCGGAATAAAAGGTTGTATAACAGTTGCATCGAATACATATAATCCTCGAATATTCAAATAACATTTTTATTCGCTAAAGAAAATATGGCTGACCCGAAATTTATCTTTTCACGTTTACGCGTGACTGGCCATTTGGCCGTTCACATCACATCTGCTGATTTGCTTTCTTGAGACGCCTGTTCACCCACAATTCTTCCTTCATCATTCTGTTGGATGACACATTTTATCGACTTTTTTGTATTTATTTTAAGGAATTGAAGAATTACCTGTACTTACTTTTGTGTAATTCCAACCTGTTTCCCTTTTGGAAAATATGTGACATATTTACAGAGAATCAACGAGAAAGAATTCGGATGTAACTCATTGTAATCGCTTACTTCTTGCAGAGACTTGCATTTCCTGTTCTTCCTAGCACGCTTTTTTTAACCAGTCTTCTGGACAGTCGAGTAAGGGATATAAGATATTTGCAAGAACAGTGTCCCCCCACAATATTCCCACGACAGCAGCATCTGTTTAAACTGTCAGAAAATACCGACAGAGCTGCACACACGCACGCACACGTACACATATCGTACGGGCGGGCATAGCGGCACACCGACACGCTCTGACACATATTGTCATAAAATTATTCAATGGATATTGTGAGTGCAAAAGTTTTTCGTCCTTTTTCTGGCGAGCTCTGTCCCTGTCCCTGTCCCTGTCCCTGTCCCTGTTCCGTCCCTGTCCCGCTTAGCCCTTTTGCAATCTTTTTGAATAGGATTTTGTAAGCGTTACAAACTGAAGAACGAACAAAAAAGAAAAACATTAAATGGCAATATGAGAAGCTTGCCTTGATATTGGATTTCGGGGCGGTGCCGGAGGTCGGAGGTCGGTCGGGCTCCCTCCCCAGGAAAACAAATGAGGAAGGGGGATTTGGGGGAGAGGTAAAGGGGATTTAGGAGGAAAGTTTCTGGCCAAAGCCACCGAAAAAACCAAAACGTAATTGCCAAACCCATTCAATGACCAGTTCAAGGTCCGCTCCGGGATTTGTTTAAAGAGCACAGCTCATTCATTCAGCCAGAAGATAAAGTGCTACCAATTAACGCAAAATAAATAAAACTCGACTAATTGTTGGAAAAAAAGCAAGAAAAAAGCGAGCGTGAGTGTGGACAGGAGAGAGGAAGAGAAGGCGTAAGAGCGCGCCATAGACAAAAGAAAAGAACGAGAGAATGAATAAGACCCAAAGCAAACTCTTCAAACGGACGTCGCGTGGTTTCGTCCACTTGTCCCCTGGACTGCTGCGAGCGGATCCTTTTTCTTATCCTCTTGTCTCTTGTCTCGTCCAGCAGGACGACAGTTAACATTTCTGCAACTGCCACAATGTTGTCTCCTTTTCCTGGCTTGGCCCATTTTTATTTTGGTCCTTGCCTCCTCTCGCTTTCTGTTTCTTTTTTTGCTTTACAATTTTTACTGCTCGAGCATTTGGCGTTTATTTTTTTGTTTTGTTCTAGGGGTTTCTCCCTGTGCTGCTGCCGTGTCTCTTTTGCCCTTCTTTGTGCAAACTTGGCATTATTGTTTCCTAAGGCCAACAACGGGAGAACACAACGTCAACAGAGGGCAAGCTAGGCTAAGACCAGAAGCAGGACGAAATAGCCCACCAATCAGCCCCGCCAAGACAACTCCCGGCCACCTTTCCTTATCGCTGCTCGCTGCTGCTGCTGCTGCTGCTGCTGCTGCTGCTGCTCGCTGCTCGGCGCCATTGTTGACTGCACGGCGTTCCGCCATTGTTTGCAAATGCGCAAAATTAAAAGCGAACGAAAGGGACAGTAGCGCAGCTCTGAAAAGGAATTTTGTTTTTAAATTTCAAGAAGTCCTTTTGAGTAGGAGTCGCGTTGAGGTGGTGGCAAGTACTCTGTTCCATTGCTGTGTATACATTTTCGAGCATATATTTAATTAGGCTAATTAGGGGACGTGCCTTGGCGGCGGGCATGGCTTAAGCAGGGCTTAGAACGCGTAATTTATTCACCGCATGGTTTACTGCACTTTGAACACAATTGGAGGGATTGGGGCCAAAACACATGACAGGGCCCGTTTGGTTGAGCGTGGGGCAAGCGGGAAGGGAGCCCAGTGATAAGCAGAAGAAATATGAGCACCGGATATAAATTGTGTCAGCGGCAAAATGATAAAAAACCACTTAAAGGCGCAAACAATACGGCCTCCAGGCAGCCCAGGCAGCGCAGGCAGTCAGGCAGTGCCAGCCGGCACAATGACAAACCGCTCGACTAACCGCAAGAGAGAGGCCGAGGCCGGCTCGGGTTGGGCTGGTCCCCACCAAAACAGGACACACCAGAACAGAACAGAACAGAACAGAACAGAGCAGAACAGACCGACCCACAGATAGCGCACAGACTGCACGACGACAGCGGAAACAACAAAAGGACACAACTTGCTTGCGATGACTGTGCAAAGACGTTGTGGTGTGGCATAGAGGGGGGCTGACCCCCCTTGGCCACCGCCAAGTCATTTACGGCGTGTCGCCGGGGGGGTTGGAGCCCTCAGACGGACATTAACAAATACAATAAAAGCGCCAAAGATAGCACGTCAGGCTTTTTAATGCGCAAAATTGCAAACGTTGCCGGGCCGTTGCCGGGCTGCGAAAATAATGCGAAACGGAAGAAATTAGTTGCGTGCAAATTTATGCTCGGGGTTGGCTCTACCACCTCTGCCACCTCTGCTGCCCCCTTGACCCTTTCCTCCGCCACGGGCCAGCGCTGGGGTCAGCGGGCAGGACAGGAAAAGGGTCATTTTGTAGACGCGTGAAATTTCAGGCCCAAGACATTCGCTACTTTTGAGCATATTTTTTCCAGCCCCCCAACCATTTTCCATCGCATATTTATGGTTTGGCTAAGAAATAAATGTAGCTGGAGGCCCCATAAGTTTCCGGGCTTGTTTAGTAGGCTCGTTGGGGCTTTAACCTACAGTTTATAAGTGTCTAAGAATACCCGTAAGACAGGCAAGCCTGTCAGCCTCTGTAGGTATTAAGCAATCAAATCGGATATTTTAGTCTCCCGCTCCTGAGCTCTCAGGCGAGCGTAAACGTAATACTCGTATGGCAAACATCTTAGACAGGTTATTTAGCTTACTTTCTCTTTTCTAGCAATTGCATTAAGTGTTTAAAGGACTAATTAAAATGTTCTTAGACTTACCTTTAGGGACTGCATTCAAGTGAGTCATTTCCTTGACTGATATTCCTAAATATTGCCTTTAAAAGTAAACCCTTACTTCATGTCATAGTAGAAGTATATATATCTGTAGCATATATAACAAGAGAAGATGGTTTCGGGTGCATCTTTAGATACCCTGCAGGTTAATCGTTTTACATAGAAATAAAAAAGAATGATTATTTCCATGTGCATGAAAATGTATTCCTTGTACCATGAATTCCGCCAGTTTTGAATATTACTTGGCTAACAAAAAGAATAATATTCGATGGGGTAGGGTGGCCGTCGGTACACCGCATGAAAACATTGAACTGAAAAATGCTTCTTGAACGAGGAAAAGCCATTTTTTATGCTCAAAACATAAGGTCTGCTCTCCCTGCCACTGCCACACCGCAACGCATTAAAATTTACGACCTACGCGTAGCTACGCGGCGACATCAGAAATGATTTGGGAGCCCGTTGGTGACACAACTTATCGTCAATATTTTTGGCTTTATTTTCCCTCACTTACGTTTCTCTTTGCATTTCCCGTTCCCCCCGCCCCACCCAGAGATGGAGATACCAAAAACGAGAACTACTTAGGCAACTTTTAACATTTATGTGATGGAAACGCTTCTCTTTCTCTCGTCCCTTTTGCAGCTTTGATGTGCGTGGGCGGCCGTTTGAGAAGGCCCTCTACTGGTCGGACACCAACTCATTTGGGCCACGTGCGTATTTCGTTACCGGACAGCAGCCGGCCAAGTTATCTGTGGACAATATACAGCTGGATGACGAGGGCGTAAGTAGAGCGGAAGGCGCCCCGAAGTGTGCTACATTTATTGTGTATTTTTTTATTGGATTTTTCGGCTCTGTCAACAGGTTTACCGCTGTCGCGTCGACTTTCAGAACTCACCCACGCGCAATCATAGAATTAACTTAACGGTTATTGGTGAGTAAGAGAGAAAAACATCTCTCTCCATATAAGGCAGTGCACTGTCATTAAAGCCAGCTCTGTCTTCTTGTGCCAATCTCTCCTGTAACGAAACGGATGTGTCTGTTCTTCTGCTCTGCTCTGTTATTTTCTCCCCTGCAGTTCCTCCGCATCAAATACTCGTGTACGATGCCTCGGGTCGCGATGTTGCCGGCGCTGTGGGTCCGTTGCTCGAGGGCGATAATATTGTGTTGACATGTGAAGTGCGTGGCGGTAAGTAAATCATGATAAACGACACCAGCGCACTCTCTTTCTCTCTCTCTCACACACACACACACACAGAAAGACCAACACACACGTAGTGGCAGCCACATAAATGTAGCACTCAGACAAAAGGCTATCAAGCAGGGCCAGCACAAAAACGCAACTGTTTCAGTCTCAGTTCCATCCATTCCACTCGACCCTGCCAGTCTATTTAAAGAATTAAAGATGAAAAGCTCCAGATAGGCCCGGCTGCGGCCTCCGTCTGTCCCTGACTGTGCCCCCACACCCGGCGGTGGCGGTGGGGGTGGGGTTGGCACATGCAGCCTAAGTCATCGTAAATAATAAAAATAAATGTATGTCAAAGTCTGCGGTGACATTGCCGGTCCACAGACACAACGACTCCTCCGTCTACGTCGTATGCCACTGGCACTGGCACTGGCTGGCACTGATGCTGTTGCTACGGCATGGTGTTGGGGCTGTGGCTGTGGCTGTGGCTCTGGCTGCTGTCATTGCCACTTTGCTTGAAGAAAAATGCAACAATTTTCAGTGTGTCTGGGCTTTTTTGTTGTGCACGGCATCCATTGGCCAGCTATGACCTGTAGGCATATGCGGCATCGTAAATCTTTAAAGAGGTCACCAAGGTGAGGGCAGCAGCAGCACCATCTCCATCAAAAGCAACCGCATCGTCTAAACTTTTTACTTTCTTTTACCTTTTTCCCTTTTGCTGGCTGGCAAGTGTGAAAAATTTTGTACAAGTTGCTCGCTTGGCTGGATGACTGGGATAGCCTAAGGGGTCTCCTCGCCTGACTGAACCGAACCGACCGAACCGACCGAACCGAACTGCGACGAATGCCATGCCCCGACACGACCATTATAAATCATTAACTTTGTGACAACAATATTTTGGCATGCACCCCAGACATTTTCCATGTCAACTAGCAACTCGATTTCATGGCAATTTTTCTTCTTTTGGCCACACTAAATGGGTTTAGCACAAAGCTTTAAAACGGAGATTGCAGCTGGATGGTATGCTCTGGAAAGTTTATAAGTCCTTTTCATAGTGGACTTAGCTGATTATTTCCGACAGGCTCTAGGTACAGTTCATTGAACTGTTTGGAATTGGCCTTAAAAGTTCTTTGGACAAAACTTAAAGAGGCCCCTTGGAAATGCTTTAGAGCTTAAACAGTCTTCACGTAAGAGTCGAATATTTGGCCTGGCCTATCCAACATTCCATCCATCCTTTGTGATACTTGCACTTGGCAAATTGGAGCTGCTTCTCCTGGTCTGATTGTGCTCCTCATCTCTCGAATGACAGCTGGCGAAGGCTGACTGGCACCTGTGTGCTGGTGCTGGTGCTGATGCTGATGCTGGTGATGGTGCAACTACTGTTTCTGTTTACGTGCACCATTTTGCCAGCAAAGGATTCGACTTTGGCTGCCTTCTGCTGCCGCTGCCTTGGCATTTGCTCGGGGATTCGCTCGCATTGGTTTTGGCTTGGCAGTGCGTCACGTCGCTGCTTTGACTAACCGCATGTGAATGAGCCAGATGGCAGTTGTTCGAGCTGGTTCGAGCTCCCAACAGGGGGGCATGGCGCTCGGTGCATGGGGGATGATGTCGACAACATTCGCTTTTGACACCTGCTGAGCGACACGCATCATGGCAGGTGGTACCCGCCGTAGCTGTAGCTCCGCCACGGATTTGTATGCACCATTCTCTCTCTTCTGTGGTACTGGCACAACCATTCGGCTACCTTAGCTCCTTGGAAGACCGCAATGCAGGCTCATATTTCATTTTGTGCTCGTGCAGACGGCAACACCGCTGCTGGGCTCAGCGCCAAATTAACTAATATCACAATTTCAGCGCCACATGGTGTCGAGTCGGCCGAGCGGCAGAGGCCTCTGACGGCGGCAGAGAGTGTGCGGCTGGGGTCGATTTCTGATTAAAGTTAATGCAAATCCTGACGCGTATTTTTATGGGCGCCCCCACTAATCATAGCCAGGGCCCCAATAAACGCCAAATGCCAAATTGCTTTATCAACTTTATTAACTTCGACTAATAGCAATTAATACCGGCAATAAAAAGCTAATCTAAGCATTCCGCCATAAAAGACCCGCCCGGTTTATCCATTGTGTCCAGTCCAGTGTCCTGCCGACTGTCCTTTGCATATTATGCTCCCGAGCACAGTGGCATTGTCCGGCCATTGGGGCAAGCAATTGTCAACAAGCGTAAGTATGGCTTAGCAAATGGCAACGCGCGCTGTCTTCATTACACAAAGGATGCCGGAGAGGGATGGGGGTGGGGCCATCGAATGAAAGGAAAAGGCCAAGACAGGGGAAAGGCAGCTAAATGCCGCAGGGAAACTGTTATTTGTCTATTATCCCTGCATTCCCATCCTGCTCGACATTTCGGTTTGCCGTCGTGTGTGTGTGTGTGTGTGCGTGCGTCCTTGTTGGCTTATTGTCGCCGTCGCCGAGTATCCTTTGCAATCAGCAAGCATTTGAGTTTGGCTGGCCGGAAGGAGAAGGGGAAGGAGCAGGAGAAGAAGAGGGCCCCAGCTTAGCCATGGCAGTAAATTCCCAAGTCCACACTCAGCTATCAGCTACTTTCACCCTCCCCCAACTTCAAAGACCATAGCCAATCCCAATCCCAATCCTAGTCCCAGTGCCACTCG
Source organism: Drosophila lowei (assembly GCA_008121275.1). NCBI lineage: Eukaryota > Metazoa > Arthropoda > Insecta > Diptera > Drosophilidae > Drosophila > Drosophila lowei. The sequence continues at coordinate 30,459,520 of CM017777.1, read as the reverse complement.
TTGCTGCCTCAGCTGCTTGTTGCTATTGTTGCTCATTTCCGCCACATTCACTTGGCTCACTTAATGGCCAGGAAGGCAGCAGCGGCAGCAGCAGCAGCCCTCGAGCCAACCAACCGCTTTGGGCACTTAAACGGATTAAAAATATTTTCGTACATTTGATATGTGAGCGAGTGAAATGCCTTCCCTCCAGCCAGCCAGCCAGCCAGCCACCCAGCCACTCGCTCGCTCAGTCACTCGGAGTGAGCATTGAGCACTGAGCGGTGCCAGCAAAGCGAACAAATGATTGCAGAATTTCAATTGAAAATGCCGAGAGGGCGCACCGTCGAACAATTGCAGCGAGAGCATCAAGAGGGCTGCTGCAACGGAAATCGATATTCCATCACTGGCGGGTCCATAAGCCCACAAAATTTTATACATAATCGTGTGTATATACAAATACATATATAAATATTAAAAAAAAATATTTAAACAACACTAACCCTTCATTATCACATGTAATTTAGATGATTCCTCAGTCATTCTTTTTGTTAGATAGCCTAATGGATAGGTTTTACCTAGCCATGAGTAATATCACTCTTTCCCGTTGGCCATGTAACTCTTTCTGATATATTAAGATAGAGAACATAGTAATAAATATATGCACATCTTTGTATACACTTTTCCATCCTCCCTTTTCTGTCCGAATTGTTTTCCATTTAGGGGTCATCAGCATGTCCCCCAAAAAAACTTTACCCTGTTTTCCCTCCCACTAATTCAATATTCACGCTTATGCGTTCGGCTGGCAGCCCTCACCCTCCACTCCCTACCCATGGCAACCACCTACAGGACCATGACCATCCATCCATCTACTCGCCCCGTCCGTCCGTCCCGGCCAGCGCCCCCCCGAACTTTGCTAGTTAAGCTGGCTAAGCCTTTTTTAAAAGCCTTGGGTACACACTGCTAAATGCGCATTATCATTAAAATGTTGAAAGTTTCTTTCTTTTTTTCGGTCATAAATTTTCGAACGCGGCGCTGTGGTCACGCCGCTTCCGTTAGAGTTCCACCCATGCCCCCACAAACCCCTTGGAAAACTCTCGCTAGGCGGGCGGGTTAATAATGCACGAGTGGAAAAGTTTTGTTGCCGAAAGAACAGTGCTCAAAAATTTAAAATTAATTTATACATTAAACATTAATTTAAATTTGAATTGGAAATGCTAGTGCCTCGATGTTAATGCGACTTTTCTATCCATTCTATCCGACGACGGGCAACAGGTCGCCCAGAGCCCACTGTCACCTGGCTAAACGGCACACGGACCTTGGAGGCTGGCAGCGGGGTCTCGATGGGCCGGCATGTGACTGTCAATCGACTGGAGGTACACCAAATCTCGCGCTCCGCCCTGAACAACACGTACCGCTGTCAGGCATCCAACACGAAGCTGGTGGCACCCGTGGAGCGCAGCATACGCATCGAAATGTTACGTGAGTAGCTTCTGGCAAGTCAATATTCCCAGCAGCAGAAGCTAATCTCTTTAAACCCCCACACCCACACGCACACCCGCGCGCACATCATACTATATATTCCGCAGTCAAACCCACATCAGTCAATTTAACCAATAAGTTGAAGGTCTTCTCCTCGAGCACGCAATACAATCTCACCTGCATTGTGGCGGGCTCGGTGCCGGACACGGAAATCAGATGGACACAGAATAATCGGCCCTTCAAACGTGGCATGGTAAGCTCTCTCTCTGCACAAGCTGAGGCTAAGGCCAAAATCGAACTTAATCTCAGTGCCCAGCCACCTCCACATCCACCTTCCTGACGCCCAGATGTCGGGCCATGTTGCCTTATTTATGAATTTCCTCCGTCATGGTCAGAGGAGTGTGGCTGACCTGCGGTGTACAGCCAGCGGGCACTTTTCTAATCGATTTCACTTTATCTTTTTCTGGGTGCTCTCCTTCCTTCGCAGCTGTCAACGAGCCAGGGCAATGGACGAGTTATATCCACATTGACATTTCATCCACAACCTGAGGACGACGGCACGATGCTCAAGTGCGAGGGCTCCAATCCACGCCTGCAGAACTCAGCCATCGAGGACTCGCTCATGATGAATGTCATCTGTAAGTAGACCGAATGCATAAACCATCAGCCATATACTCTATAAAATCGATTAGAATTTTCATAAATGCAGCGAGCGCACAAATCAAAGTCGCTTGTGCAAATAAGTCTAAATTATAGGGCATTATTTACATACTCGAATATTTCTTTTTTCTCCAGGCTCCAGACCATAGCTAGGTCCTGTATGGCTGCTGCCGTTCGTATGTCAATATTTATTTCGTTGACTTTTAGCGTGGCCATAAAAAAGCTACCGGAAAATTTGTTGCCTGCTTTGCTTCGCTTCGTATATTTGCGGCCCCTCCAACGCCGTCGAAATGTCATAAATTTTACTTTATTTGATTATCAATTTAAAATCAACAGCAATCGCAACTGAGCAATTTTTCCTGCTGTTCCCTTTAACTATGTCAGGGGTCAAAACGAGCAGAAAAAAGACCAGACCCTTTGGTTAGTTTATTCTGAAGTTTCGCTTTGTTTTTTTTCGTCCTTGTATTTTTTAGATAATCATAAATTTATTGAATTTTAAAGTCACACATGGATCTCCCAGCAATGTTTGCTAAATAAAGCCATAAATAATGAATGCCATAGAGCGTGAGGCTCCAACTCTGAAGAAAAATAAACTTTAGCTTTAAAGGAGACAAGTTTGTATCTCAAGCCTGTCTTTCAGCGAAATAAGAACTTCGATTTCTATCAACTACGTAAAATCAACTGTTTTACAGTTTCCTACTACCTTCTACTCCCTCAGACCCTTTTCATAACCCTTCCGCAGACATTTCCCTTCTGCAAAACAGTTACAATTTGGTAGCTGCCACCTTCGGCACGCAATCATGATGTTGTAAAAATAAAAAAAAGACAGAGAATGAGACAGTACTAAATATTTTATATGATCCATCATTGATATTGGGGCGACGCTCGCAGCAACGGAACGATTTTAATTTAAAAATTTTTGTCATACTCATTGGTTATCCTGTAGCCTGTTTGTAGTCGGATCAGAATGAGGACGGGGCTGGGACTGGGGTTTATAACGCGGTTCCGTCGTTGCGTTGTTAACTTTTATGGATTTCGGTGCGGCGAACGACAACGGACGAACGGCTGGCGGTACATACATTTCAGCTTTTTAGTATGCAATAATATTTTTCGATTTTATATTTTATATCAGAGCAGCGGGCGCTCGTCGCACGGCTGCACAGGCAGCACGGCAATTTGAATATAAAGTGCACAGGATAAAACCTAAATTTCCATATTAGCGAAAGCAATTAGGATGTGAGCTTAACTATTAACAAGTTCCCATTTCACTGCATTGCAGATCCGCCGCAGGTCACCTTGTCGCTGGGCTCAACGCTGCGTCCGGACGACATCAAGGAAGGCGACGACGTCTATTTCGAGTGCCACATCAAGTCCAATCCCAAGGAGCATCGCATCATGTGGTCGCATGACGTAGGTTCTTGCCCCTGCCCCTGCCCCGCCAGAGCCAGGTGCCATTACTCAGCGCTCCCTCTTGCTCTCGTTACAGGGCCAACCAGTCACCCAGAATGTCTCGTGGGGCATCATCATATCCACACGCTCCCTGGTGCTGCAGCGAGTGGGGCGCGTCCACTCGGGCTTTTACGCCTGCTCGGCGGCCAACGATCGCGGCGAGACGCAGTCGGCTCCAGTCAGCTTGAGGATACGCTGTGAGTACCCATATCCCTGGTAACATTTTTAAATTATATTCAATAATTTTACTGAAAAGTTCCAACAAACAGTTTGTAATGGAAAACCAAAAAATTGCACAAAAATTATGCTGACAGTTGATGTCAGTCGAGCGGAGCATTAAAAATATATATGCATAAATTTATGCACAAATAGACATGCACATAGCCACATTTACACATCCATTCTATACCGCTCGCTCGACAATGGACTGGGGCACACCCACGCCCACGCCCACTAGAGAGAAATGCTTGCCACAATAATAACAACAGCGGCAGTGCACTTGACAAAATCGCGCCGCCACCGCCCGTCCCCTCTCCTGTTGCCACACACACACACACGCACACAGGATGGACAGCAACAATGACCAAAAACTAAAGTATGCCAAAATGACAGAGAATATTTTGTGCAAAAATCCGTAATATGCACACTGCAGCGGGGCTGCATGGTCTGGTTTTGCTGTCATGCGGGTACATATTCCCGTATACAATATACTCGTATGTGGCTGCTGCTTTTTGAGTTGATATTTTATCAAACAAATGACCAAACTTCACAAATTTTTACATCGCTTAAACAATACATCAATGCACGTAGATATTTTAATTCTAATTCTCCATTGAGGCCGACAGCCGGCCACAGTGCTGGGATACCCTTTATGACAAGGCCTGCACTCACTTAACCAGAATCATGTCAACGTTTCATTTTCTACAAAGGCGTTCTATACGATTAGTGTTATCTACTGTTCTCTGTTTTATAATACATGGAAACTAATCTAACAAGTTTTGAATATGTCTAAAATTCCTTTAAAAATGTATATTATACAAATTTGAAGGGAAAAGACTTTTCTATGTAGGAGTAACATTTTAGATAAATGCAGCCAGCAAAGGCTTCAATTTTAGATAGAAATTACCCATTTTTCAATGGTGTAAGCAAAGTCTATTATCCTTTATCCCATCCCTCTCTCCTCACCACATATAACCAATATTTAATAAAAGGTTTGGCTTCCATCTGGCCGTGCAGTTTCGAATGTAATCGAATATATCAATGCACTTGAGGGTATTCCGGGTATTTGCTGGCCTGAGCCTTAGACAGCCAGCACCCACTAGTATTGTTTTCATGTAATGCGACGACGTCCATTTATTTGGTAGCACTTTTGCAATTTGGTTATTCCATCAAAATGCACTTTGAAATGGTAATTCTCATATTCATGGCAAAATGGGTGCAAAAATTGTGTTAGTTACATACTCGTACATATGTACATACATGTATGTATATTGAATTCAGTGAAATGTGATATAATGAAGTTTCTACGAACTTGATCCATTCAACGCGTATGTTGAATAAATGAGAATATTTCTTTGTTTTTTTTTCCGCAAAGAGAATGCAAATGGCACTCAACAAATGTTGGTTTATAAAACCTTTGAATAATGTTACAGCATTTCCATACTAAATTTAAATCTAGAGGGAGTCCGCAAGCACCTGTCCTAGTTCTCATGGGCTAAAAAGAGACACTTTAATGGAATGGAGTCAAATAAAATTGATGAGAATCTGGACATAACCATCTTAATAACAGTTCTTAATAACCCGCCCATATTGCCTAATCAAATAAGTGGTAACTCAATTGATACATAATTTAATTGTTTCGTTTATTGTCTATTGTCGAGCTCAGACTCTAGTTTCAATATGTGCTTCTTCACACTTTCGAGCCCAAAAGTGTATGTAATTATAATTTGTGGATGGACTGCCGAACAGACAGACAGACAGGACTGAAAGACCGCTGGACGATGGACGACGGACGACGGACAACGGACGACACAAAAATAAATGAACTATAAACGATAAATGCCGCTCGGAGCCTTTGTGTACACATATTGAAAATGTCTCAATTACCGTTATAGAGCATTTACTTCCGACAGTATTTCTAAATAATTAATGATGCTTAAATACAAAAATGAATATGTGTGTGTGTAAGTGTAAGTGTGGATAAGAGAGTGTGTGTTCGTGTTTGTGTTTGTTTGTGCATAAATATGCATACGTATTCATAAAGTATCCCTCCCATCGTCCATCCGTCCAACGGTTCCATTGGGGGCAAAAGTTTAGCCCCAGAACTTAACGTGTCAGCTGGGGGCCAGGCAAGAGGCGGCCAGGACAGGCAAGGCCAGGCCAGGCCATAGGGTGGGTAATAAAAATGAATGATCTGCTTTTATTATTGAAACTCACAGTCATTATTAAACCATTTATAATTATGGGTGAGGTCAGGCAAGCGAGCAGCCCAGCACCGGACAGGACGTGCAGGACATGCGGCAGGTCAGGCGAAGAGACACACCTGTATCTGTATACTTAAATGTGTGTATGTTCGTGGGAAAATTGAATTTTTATTTTGCATATTTAATGCAAAAAATCATTGCATTCCATATGCAAACAAGGCAGGTTAAGGAATATTATTTAATTAATTGCTCTGGCAAATGAATATTTTGATGCCATTTAAGCATAATACAACATTATACATAGTTTATTAAACTAAAAAAAACACAGACACACTCACACACACACACAAAATGAATGTAATTATCCCCGATTTTTGCGCCTCGCTGGATTGATGCGGGACCAAATCGAATTGAGTTTCGAGCTCCAACTCAAATAAGCAGCTCCACAGCTGGCAGGGCAGAGTTCAACGAAAACAGACAATTCCTGCTGGCTCAGCACGGAGGAATATGAAATCGAAAATGAATGAATGGAAAAGGGAAAAACAGTTAAAGAGAAAAACGAAAACGAAAAACGAAGACATCAGCAAACGTTTGCATTGCCGTGCCATTATCGTTATCCGTTACCCGTTACCCGTTACCCGAATACACCCAATACCGACTATCCAATACCCGTAACGTAACCCTTTTTGATAATTACGATAATTGAAAGTAAATACAAGTACAATGCATAAGGATACACCACACCGACTGCTGAGCAAATACTACGTGGGCTATTTACACGAGCATCGCGCATACGCCACGTAAACATTTACATACCCGTCGGGGGTGGGGGGTGGAGGGTGGAGTGGAGTGGGGTGTAGGGATTGATGGTTGATTGGATGTGGATGAGATAGAGAGGAGTGTATTCTGGTGGTTGACTTGGGTGGATGGGGGAAGTTGGTGCCACTCCCCTTTATTGTGGGCCATGATTGAGATAAATTGATTTATGGAAGCCAGCAGTTGGCTGATATCTTGGCAGAAATTAATCAGCAAACGTTAAAATTGACATTCTACGATTGTGAAATTGACGCTGCCATAAAAAATTTATGAGTGCAAACAAACGCACAAACATAAACTTGGTGCGCTTTCCGATTCCGACAACCACGGTGATTTCACAGAGTGCTCTAGCCAACACCCAGCACTTCACTGCAGAGCAGATCCAACTTTAAGAGCTCATAAAATGAGGCAATCAACTGCAGCTTTATCCTTTATTATGTTTATAATAATCCGAAATTGCGTACTTATGCGGCAGAACCATGAATCTAGCAATTTGCATGCATCGAAAGTTCATCCAAATAATGGCTTGAACTTCAGTTGAAAATACATATTCGTGAAATTAAGTCTGATAATGCCATTCAACGCTTCACGTGTGATCGAATGATAGAAGAATGTCAGGGTGCTTCCTTGTGGCAACAATCGTAACTCCTCCACCCCAGTCTCTGGCTGTGACATTCCATTGATGACAAACAAAGATCAAAAGATATAACTGCATCTCAAAATAGTGCCGAAATTTCTAACTCAATTTTTATTGCAAAAGTTCAAAAAGATTAACTCGACTAGTTCGAAAAGACCCATAAAACGTACCATAACGAAGCTCTTGGGATAAAACTTAAGCAATGAAAATATATTTATTTCATATAAAAAACTAAATAATTTATTTTATTGGTGTACATATTTTTAATTTTTTTCTGTTCATTTTCAATGGGGCTTAGTGCCATGATAAGTTGGATCGTAAGGAGTTTCACTCACTCAGTCCTTCATTAAACTATTTTGAATAGAGGAAAGATTTTTAAGACATTTTTTATCAAACTAAATTAAATTTAAATTAAATTTAAAAATGCTCGAAATTTCCTCGAAACGCACTTAGCTCAAACTCCTTTGGCCAAAAGTAATTAACTTGCTAGAAACATTCCAAGAATGTGCCTCCGACTGTTGATCAAAGACTTCGGCCTAGTGTGTGCCTCGTGCGGCTTCCGTGCGGGGGACAGGGATGTACAAATATTTGTACACAAACTCGTTACACGATTTCCCGCTTACGCATGTGACACGCCACGCACTAACTTTTCGAATAATTTTTAATAAAAAGCAACAAAAAGTGTTGCGGTTCTGGTAATAAATGCCTCCAGGTGCTTAGAATGGTTCTTGTGGTTGTTGCATTCTGTTGTGTCTTCTGGTGTGTTGTCTTGGCGGTTGTTTATAGCAGCATTCCATTGCCGCAGGGGTACGAGGAACGAGAGGGGCACACTTGGCGCAGGTTTTAAAAGTTTCCGGAAAAGTTGTTGCTTTGTTTTGCATGTGTGTGGCACAAAAAAGGTGGGAGATTAGATTGAAGGAGGCAGAGAAATGTTGGGTATGCCGCGTGTATGACATAAAATTTCAAGTTCAATCGTTTGTAACCAAAAACGGAAAATGAGTTTACTTTGAATAAATCATAAGTCAAGTGGGGGATGCCCTTCGGGCTATGAGGAAAACTTTTCACCACTGCCATGCCACATTGTGGGGCAAACGATGGGGATCTGTGAGGCATATTGTTGCCTGAATTTCCATCTTAAAGCTTAAAGTTGTCCGGACAACCCCTACACCTGCTCATGGACACGGACGGCAGATGTTTAGTTTAAATTGAAAATTTGAGCTGTCACTTTGCCATGGCCCTGCCACCCAACACCCAACACCCCACACCCCACACCCCACACCCGACACCCCTCTCGACTGGCGGACACAATGTTTGCAATATAAGTACTCGATATAGAAAAGCGGACAATCGTACCAGTGCAGCTGCTCATTATTTTGCATTTCGTTCGCTTCTCCTTCCCTGTCTCGTCCCGACTAAATTCGATCTCTCAATTGTGTCTCCAACAGATGCGCCCGTCTGCAGCAGCAGCAGCATCAGCGTGATTGGTGCCTCGCTGGAGGAGGCCGTGCCCATACCCTGCCGCGTCAACTCAGATCCGCCCGAAATCGATTTCGAATGGACATTCTCGAGCAGCGGCGAGCACTTCGAGGTGCCGTCTGGACATTATGCCACCATACAGGACCCCACCATGACCACCACCAACGATGTGAGGCGCACCATTGTGGAGGCCAACGAGACGCACTTCGAGAGCTATGGTAGGTGTCTAGTATTACAATAGTTTTTGGCCTACCTCCAGGTCCAGGTCCAGGTCCATACATATTCATATGCATATGCATTACGAGATAGTCATGGCCGAGGCGAGGCGAGGCAAGGCATTTGCATGTGCTTGCACTTGAGCAGGCATTAGAAATTAACATTTCGCAGAGCCACCTTGGCCCAGAGGTGTGACCGAACAATGACTGTGGTATGCTGTTGGTGTGGGCAGAGTTTTATCAAAACCATGCCACATACTGGTGCATAGTATAATCGTAAATTGGATTATCTGCTGCTGTGGCCCAGTTGGCTTGACTGAGCTGCTTAAGCAAGCAGAACTTATTTCATTTAACTTTGGCCGAAAAAGAGAGAAAAGAAGGGGAATGCGGGAATAACAGGCCCTTATTCGAGATACCCAAAACTGAATTGCAATTTTCCATTTGCTACCTGGTTCTTTTCGCACAGTGGAAACCGTCAGCGAACTGATCTATACACCCAAGGGTGAGCGGGACTATGGGACGCTGGCCTGTTACGGCCGGAATGCCATCGGCAAGCAATCGGATCCGTGTCTGTTTCAGGTGGTGCCGGCAGGTGAGTCTCGGCTTTGTATTTCTTATTCAATATGCTCTCAGAAATGTGTGTTGTCATTCGAATCGTATTGTATGCGATATGTTTATAATCCTACTTGTGTTTATTTTATTCGATCAACTCACAGCCAAGCCAGGGGCATTACGGAATTGTACGCTGCGTCCGTATGTGGTGACCTCCGCCTCGCTGAATTCATCGAATCAGACGACAATGCATGCCAATCAAATGTTGCAAACACAATACGGCAGACACGAGTCGAATTACCCGCATATGGAGTACGTACGTGAGCGCCATAACAACAACAGCGGCAAGAATGCCACTGGCCACCGGAACAATGCTGCCAATAAAAATATGAAGGGCAAAACAAATGCTGGCCACATGAAATCTAATAATAAGCAGACACGGCCACCACCCCGACCACACGCCCTGCCACTGCCACAGCCACAGCCACAGCCAGCGGGATATGTCCTCAGTCAACAGCAATTGCAGCGCCTCAAAAAGCGAACGTCATTTACACCGTCCCAGACATTGGCAGCCATCGAGAGGCAGCGCCAGAGGAAGCAACAGCAGCAGCAGCAACAGCAACAGCAGCAGCCAGAAGCCAACACTGGAAAGTCGTCCAAGGCACTGGCCAACGATAAACAGGCTGATGGATTGCCGGCCAAGTCGGCAAAGCAGCGCACGCGACGAGCCAGTAGCCAAAGCCAACAGAAGAGACAACAGAAACAACTGAATTCAGGCGGCGCCAAGCTCGGGCTCGGGCTTGGGCTCGGGGCATCAATAACAACAAGCCAGAAGATGCCGTCGAGCCAGAGTCAGGCAGCAAAATCAAATTTATCAATGTCACATGTAGAGCGGACTGGAGTAGTTGCTGCTGCAAGGGATGGGGACAATGGCAAACTGCCAGCAAAGTATTTTAATAAGCGACAGAAAAACATGCACGAACAGAAGAAGCAGAAGCAGGAGCTGGAACTCCTGCAGCAGCAGCAAAGGCGGGGGCACGCGTAAACGAGCACAACAGCAATATAATCCATCATTATGCAACGCCAAAGCGAGGAAAACGGCAGGCAGCAAATGACATCTTAGCAACGGTGGCAGCAGCAGCAACATCAGCATCAGCAGCAGGAGCAGCATCATCATCATCTTCATCTTCACTGGCAGCTACAACAAAATCAGCCGCGACAAGGGCCACCGCCACAGCCGCCATGGAAACTGAAAAGGAGGCCACAGGCAGCAGCAGCAGCGTTGGAGTCGAGGACAACATGCCCGCAATGAGACGGGCACGCAAATCTTTGGCCATCATTGGCAGTAGCAATGTCAGCAGCAGGGTGAACAAGCAGCAGCAGCAACAGTCGATGCCGCCAAATGCACCGCAAATAAGCAACAAGCCAGCGGCAGCAGCAATTAGCGGCAACAATGTAAAGGAAACAGCGGCATCAGCAGAAGCAGCAGCAGCAACAGCAACAGGAGTCCGGGTAGAAGTCAAAGACAAGCCAGCCTCTAATGATCTTGCCAAGACAGAGGACAATGCCGAGGAGGATGAGAATAATGACAATGATGATGATGATGACGATGATGATGATGATGAGGCAGACATAGACGCCGAGGCTGAAGCTGAGGCAGAGGTGGAGCCGGAGGATGATGACGATGCAGACCTGGATGAAGATGTTGCCGAGTTGCAAAGGGATGCCGAGTACATGGCCGACGGGCCCAGCGACTTGGCCGAGTACGAGACGGTCGAGCATGTGGATATGTTGTCACTGGAGCAGCAACTGGACCTGGAGTCGCTCGAAGATAATGTCGATGCTGAGGATGATGGTGACAATGCTGATGTCGATATCGACGACGATATGTACAACGTTAGCGATGATGACTTTGTGGCCAGCGTGGCCCTCTCCACCTCCGACACAACAACAACAACAACCACAACCACAACGAGAAGCGTGACCACAATGCCGGCGAGGACCAGCACTCCACCCGCCTCCGCCGAGTGGCAGCAGCCGCATTTCGACTATTCACGCATGGAGTACAGCTTTAGCAATGGCGTAGTAACGCAGAGCCTGCTGGGCGTTGGGGCAGGCGGTGGGGGTGGAGGAGGAGTTGGAGCAGCAGCCGCACACGATGGCCAGTCCGGTGGGGGCACCATCAATTTTGATAATTACGACAACATCATCTACTCCACGATGGAGCTGGAGTGCATGCCCGGCTACGATGGGGGACTGCAGCAGCAGTTCTTCCTGGAGGCCTACGACTCCAAGACCAAGAAGCTGCGCCTGAACATGAGCAGCACATACGTGGATGTGCCGGTGTTTCGGATCGATCTGACAGGTGAGTGATTGGATAAGCATATAAACTGATTGCACACAAGGCTCAGTCACAGGCATCAATCATCCCTAGATACAGTGGATTAAAGGGTGTGGTCTTCAAAAGCGATTCCTATTCCTACCTCAAGGAGCAATCAGTCCGCAATCCGTGTTCTTTGCACAAAACTTGTTTAAACAGTCCGTTTCCTAGGAAACTAAATTGCTCTCGGACTTAAATGGTTTAGGGGGGAAATCCAATATTTCCGCAGACCTACGCAGCCCCAAGCATTGTTTTATTACACGATGCTTATGCATTATTATATTTAAATGAGGTTGGCTTAGAAGTCTCGGGTCCTACCACTGGTGTTGGCGCTACAATATTTACAGTGCTCTGCCGAAAGCCGCAAACTAAAGACTTGACTTTCATGCGGCCAGTATCCAGAGCAGGCAGCAACAACAGCAATAACAGCCACAGCAACAGCAACAGGAAAAACAAAAACAAATCAAAGTAACAAACTGAGCAAAAAGTTGAGCTGGCAAAATTGCGCGTTGGCCTCAAGACAAGGACTGGGTGGGGGTGGGGAAGAGTGTAGTACGTGGGGCAAAAAGGAGAGCCGAGCCAGAGCCAGAGAGCAGTACGCAGATTAATTAGTTGAGGCTGCCAGGACCTCATCCTGTCCCACACCCCGACCATTGCGGGCACATGCTGCTGCCTGTTTTGTTGTAATGAATTTCAGCTAGTCAGCAAAACTTTTATGCCAATGGCGTTTGAGGTGGGGAATTGGATGGTGGTATACTCGTAGATTCCCGTTGGCTGGCAGAAGCAGGAGCAGGAGCCCCAGGGTGCCCTAGGGCACGTCAACGCCAACGGCGACCAGGCCAGGGGGCAGCAGAAAGTGGCCAACACTCGAATCGCACTGTTGAAAAAGCGGCAAGATTTATCTGAGAGCTAACAGCGAAACGAAAATTATAATATTACATTTGATTCTGTGGTGCAAAAACCCGGCCCGAGCAGAGCCGCGACGAGCCGAAAATGAGGCGAGTTAATGAGCCACATTTTGGATTATTAAAGTTGGCAACTTGGCAACTTGGCGTGGGGCAGAACAGATCTGATCCCTGCTCCCCAGTGCTGCAGTGGCATCTTTTTTCGTAAGCTCTATCGATGACTCCAGCAAGTGGCGCCAATCCCCATCACCCATGCAAGGTGGGGGATAGCCCGAGGGCTGTGCATCCAGCGATATTTGCAAAGTCAAACGAAGCGTAAAGTCACGATTAGTTAGACAGGCGTGTTAACGATGCTGTCAGAGGGAATACCGGGGTAAGCCATCGGCGAGCCTGCGCCTGCCCCCTTACCGAGTGTTTTTGTTCTTGCGGTTTGCCAATGTATGCGTATTAGTCCTGCCACGCCTCACCCAGCGCCCTACGCCCTACGCCCTACCATAGCGTAGCATAGCATAGCGCACTTGTAGTTGCCATTTTAATGAGCTGCTATCGGTGCAGGGAGAGAGCACAAACAAAACTTTTGATGCGCGCATTAAGAAAAACCAGAAAATAGAAAAATACAAAACGGAAAACGCGAAACGCGAAACGGGAAACGGGAAAAACTGAACAAGAAAAAGAAGGCACACGGGAGAAAGTTTTCAGTTTTATGCGCGCTCGCGTTCTCGGAGCCGAAGTTTCGCACCGCGACGTGCTAATTAAATGCCTGTTTGCCTAATGAAGTTTGCACTGCACTACAAGTTTTAAATTAATGATCGGGTCAGGTCATCTCTGCCTCTACCTCTACCTCCGCCTCCATCACTGTCTCATGACCATTTTTCTCTGAATTTTTGCCTCCACAGATCTGATGCCCATGGACTACTTTCCCGATGCCCATCCGGCCTTGCATTTGGTTGTCTACAGCGTCAATCAGAAGGGTCGCTCCGAGCCGATTGTCCTCGAGAATGTGCCCATCAATGAGGCGGACAAGCGTTCAGGTAGGTGTTTGGGTGAGCGCAAACAAAAAAAACAGGGGAAAAACTGCAAAGTTTTCCCCAAGGAGTAGTAGGACGCTCCAAACTTCTCTCCTGAAGCAGAAGCAGGACACAAACAGGGGTAGGGAGTGAAGCTGAACATTCATTGCTTTTTAAGCACCATTTCACCTTTAAAAAGTCATTCAAGTATTTGCATATTCTGCTTAACCGTTTTAGTTTCTTTCTTTCATTCATTCATTCATTCTTTTTTTTTTGGCTTGTGGTTGTTGCTGCTTCTGTTGTAAGTACAATTGCTCTTTTATTTAACGAGTTTTGTTTACGTTGCAACTCCACTTTACTCCCACCTCCAGCCTCAGCCTCCGCCTCCGCCTCAGTCCCAGTCCCATCTCAATCTCCAACTCCACTTCCCGAGCTGTCCAAAGTAGTGACACAAAGATTTCTTATTCATGCTTTGTTATTCAACTTTGACGCTAATTTTCTTTAAAAGTTTTTCCCGCTCCTTGCAACAATTGAGGTAAAAAGTGTGAAAGTGCGTGTATGTTTACTATTGTTGTGTGTTGTGTGTGTGTTGTCGAGTGGTACAGCAGATATATCAGCTATTTGAAAAGCAGGTTTTACATGCACTTTTGACTAAAAACTACTTTTGGACTGAAAACTGCAATTTTCTTTGAAGAAAAGGTTCAACTAGGCTCTTACCCAGTGCGCAAAAAACAGAGTTCAGACCTGTCAAAGTTTTTGTCAGCCTCATTAAGCTCACTTAATCGAAATGAAATATGTATTTACCAACATTCCATTTACACAATATTTGCATATAAATTCTATGATTTCCATTACGATTGACCTCACCTCTGTCCGGTTCTGGGTCTGGCTCTGTCTCTGTCTTTGTCTTAGGCATCCTTCTCGTTCTCTCGTTCTGTGGAAGAGGCATTTATAATTGTATTCCCAAATGCTATGTCATCTGATATTATGGTTAAATTGCATTTGTTGTCTCTAATTCAATCATGAGCAAATTATGCACAATGATTGCTGAAGCCAGCATTCGGGACTTTCATTAAATCAACAATTTCAGTGCCAACACCACCTGCCCAACATCATCATTATCATCTTTGGCATCATCGTCATCAGGCGGGCATCAGGGCCGCACTGAGTTATGTATTACTTACGTTCTAATGCTGTCCGCACTTGGTCAGCCAATAATGTTTATCTGCACAATTGCATATTTGTACGGTCCGGTTACCAATCACCATGAACAACAAATCCACTCAATCATCTCCTTAATGCGCTCCAGACACCCACGACGACCAGCTGCCCAGCAGCCCAACAGCCCAACAGACGGCAGGGCGACAGGAGAGGGCACCGGCAGAAGGCCATTATTTGGGGAGTCTGAGCATAGATTGAATGCTGGGCAGGGCAGCTTATCCGAGCGAGCATATTATATCACAGTCAGCTCGGTTACAGTTCGCCCTCAGACTCGGTTCGTGAGTGGGCGACCTAATTTTTGAGGCATGCAACACATATGTAAATATGTATGTGTGTATGTATGTATCTGGATAAGCACAGATGCAATCCACCTACGTCAAGTGTCAATATTTGCACCTCGGCAAATTTAAAAGCTTTTCTTTCGACAGCAGCGGGAAGGGGGCCGAAACTGAGTTTGGGCGGTGCGGCGTTGGTAGAAGCATTTTACATTGCAACACTTGATGCCACATTAATGTAAATATAATCAATTTCATGTTTTAGCCGAAAAAAAGGAATACACGCAAGAAATAAGAGAAAGGCAAAACCCCAACAGAGAAAAGAGATATCTTGTTATGCTAAACTGACACACAGAGATTCCCCAGGAGTTACATTATTCCAACAAACCAACCAACCCCTCCACCCGCACCCGCACCCGCACCCGCACATACACATAAGACCCTCCCACACTCTGTGGTCGCTACTGGGGCGTCAAGGTAACAACGTATCCGAGGCAGACGACAGCAGCGGAAGGCAGGCAGACAGTGGAGCTCAAGCTACAGCTACAGCTCCAGCTCCAGCTCCAGCTCGAGCTCAAAGCCAGCCCGAGCGCACAAAATATAAACGATTACTGTACGACAAGAAAAAATACATTAAACATGTCTTATCTGAATACAATATCCCCAAAAGACAACGGTGCAGAAAGTAAAGTAAAATGAAATAAAATTATATGTTACGGCGGATCGAAGTGGTGGGCCGGGCCGGGAACGGAAATGTGACCGCCATTGCAATAGATGACAGGCTCCCGGCTCCCAGGCTCCCAGGCTCCCAGGCTCCCAGTCTCCTTTTCTTCGTGTCTGCCGCTTGCCAGACTCCGCACAATGTATCGCGTGTATCGCATCCACAACGCTTTCTTTATTTATGCTTACTTTGTGTAAACGCATTGCCGACCTGAAGCCCACATGAGCAAGACAGGCGGGAGAGCAGCCATGGAAGGTGGAGTGGGAGTACGAGTATGTAGAAAGCAACGTAACGCGCTGCCTTACGTATTCCCAATACATTTTAACCAATCCACTTTTTCATCATCTCATCGAATCATTTATATCACAAACGGGAGCATTAAATTGAATTAAGCTTATGAGAAGACACAGCCGGAAGGAGAATAGCCGGGGTCTTCTTTGCTCTGGGCTGGTATGGGATGGTCTGGAATGGTCTGGGATGGCCTCGTCCTGCACTCATCCAAATGAAACTCATGCAAACAATTGGCTTATGAGGGGCACGCAAGGACCAGGCTCGCCCCTCTCCGGTGGTTATGTGGTGAGCACAGTATACAGTACTGGAGTATACTGGTGAGCACAGGTTGCTGGATGGCTCTCAAGTTGGTTGGCTGGTTGGTTGGTTGGTTGGTTGGTTGGTTGGCTGGCAGCTTATCTGCTTAAGTTGGGGCATGTGCATAGTCTAGAGTCCCCGGCTACCGGCACCTGGCACCTGCCGCCTGCCACCAGGCCCCATTCCAGGTCGTTTTATTGGTAAATATTTGCACAAGTGTGAAAATTTCATTACGCCGCTGTGCTTATATTTAAATTAAATTTCTTTTTCTTTTGGCATCTCATCTTATGTGCTCGTCGCCGTCGCCTGGCAGCCGCATCCGCATTCGCAACGGCATCAGTTTCAGTTTCAGTTTCAAGTGCCTTCTTCCTGGGTGCCGAATATATATTTTATTTGGCAAGCGATTGCTCGATTCGGTTTTATATTCCTTTATGCTCTTTGTTGGGTTTGCTGATGCGATTGGGGATTTGTCGTATGATGGCTGAAAAAGGAGGCTGGGAGCATGCTGAAGAGGATAATGCCGGGGAATGGATGTGGGAACAGCTCCAAAAGGTGTCTGTCTTAGGCAGCAATTCTGCATGTTCGTTCATAAGTAAAATAGTACATTTCGTACGAGGATTTTACGTACCTATTATTTGTATATCCGCAGTGCGTGCATCAATGAGTATTTATACGATACCAAGGCATATCACGATGAATTTAAAATGAATTATTATTTCCACATTGGCATGACATTGAATAAGCCAAATAGACTTCGAATTTAATTTGAATCATTCCAGCACCAATCTGCCCATCGATTCATAAATCAATTAAGCGCTTGATGAGCATAAAAATTAAATAAATATTCGTTATTTATCTGTTTGAAGGAGCGCATTAACGAATGTGTGACCAAGAAAACCAAAAACTCCAACATTTTTCAATAAGATCCCACCATGTCCCAGAATTTCAATATAGTAGAGGTATATAAATTGTCACCACAATAGTCAAATGATTGATGTCCGTCCTAAATCACCAATCGTCAATTCGATCGCTCGTCATTCGTTTTGCGCAAATTCCATCATTTACCGCGCTGTTTAAATCTAATTAAAATTAATAAACCTTGTTCGTCTGCTTTTTATTAGCTTTTCCTCTGCGATGGGGCTTTTAATCCAAATACAGTGTGTTACAAAACGTTACACACGTAAATTGGAATATTCGATAAACTACTTAAAGCTACGCTTAACTAATAAAAACAATTAAATAAAAATATAAAACTTAAATAAAATTATTTAAATATTAATTATTAATTACTAAATCTGATATTTCCTCTGAAAAATAATTTTACAAATGATGAAAATCTTAATATTAATTAAATTAGTTTGGTAATTTTTTAATCTATAAGAAAATTATGAAAATATTTCAATTCAATTAATAATCTTTTAACAAAAATAGATTATTAATTTTATTATTTATAAATATTATTTGTATGGGGAAAATTAAAATAAATTAAATATTAATATTGAAATTATGAAATAAACTGGTTTGTTCAAGAGAAAAATAACTGCCAGGGACCGCAAATAATACTTATGAGTTTAAAAAATTGAGACACAAAAAAGCCCTCAAGAAGAGTGGGGAAAATAGAATAGAGAATATACTTTTATTTGCAATTTTTTATTTTATAATTTTTTTTAATAAATACAAAAAATAATTCTTATTACTTAATTTTTTATTATTAAATTATTATTATTATTATTAATTTATTAAATTATAATCGTTACGGTCCCTGATAACTACCTTGTCACAATTATAGTTACTCCTTTCTCAATAGACTCTACAATTTTTTAATCTATATCTTAATCTGTTCCGCATTAAATCATTCTTCGCTGAAATATCCACTTGAAACACTTGCACTCACGACACGCACTGTACGAATGAGGAAATATATACATATATATATTCATACGAATTTTTTTTAAAAGTCATGTGCCAGCAATTACAACACACGTACAAATCGGAACTAAACGGGTACCGTGTGGGCGAGTGGGTGTGTGGGTGTGTGTCTACGTTTGGGAGGATGTGGAAGTGTGTGTGTGTGTGTGTGTGTGTGAGTTCGCTTAGACGCAGCCATGCATAAATGAGCAATTTCGCCAGCGGCGCTGTTTCGTCAACATTTGGCACAGCGGAAAAAGAATATTTATTGATTTGCAACTTTGGCGTTTAGCTGACAAGCCCAGGTTTATAAATTAGCAACAGTCGGAGTTCCCGCAGTGCCCGCAGCCCCTCTGTATGCGCCTCGCTGTTACATTTTGGTAGCATGTCCTTCTGGTATTATACTGTCTCCTGGTCTTCTCGTCTCCTGGTCTCTGCCATTCGGCCGATGTTTGCTTATTGAAATTCTGTGTGGCGTATCCGCAGGCGCAGGCATGATTTGTTGAATGCTAAATATAGCCAAAGAGACGGCTCGTGTCGCATCGTTTAGGCAGGCGTATACGCAATGTTTGCGGCCTTGTAATGCATATTCAATTACGATTTCCCAGAAATGCCCCAAAACGCAAGCAGCAGTCAAACGGATTTTAATTGAAATGCTTATCGCCCCATGTTAAAGCATTTGCAAATACAAAAACACAAAAAAACTAAGGGAGCAACCAGTGAACGACCG
This sequence comes from Drosophila lowei, assembly GCA_008121275.1. NCBI lineage: Eukaryota > Metazoa > Arthropoda > Insecta > Diptera > Drosophilidae > Drosophila > Drosophila lowei. The sequence goes on along the minus strand of CM017777.1, from coordinate 30,440,099 downwards.
CTGGACCGCTGGACCGTTGGCCACCTCTTCACATGCGTTGTGCGTTTTATGGGCGCCAAATATGAGGGAGAAGGGGCTGCCCGGATGAATGCTGGCTCGGCTGAAAAAGAGCTGGGCGAGCATCATTCAAGTGGCCGCTGCACCCAGTTTATTCGAATCTCAACGAGCAAAAGGCTATTTGTCGGGGTCCCTCACCTAATATTGCTAGCTGGCCAGTAGAAATGAAACAGATATCTATGTGATAGCTACACACTTCTTTTGCTTAGTATATTCCATTTGTATCTCGTACTCTTGCGTTTTATATATGAACCAGATGGTCTCAGTACTACGAGCAGTTCATAAATTGATAGCCTTAAAAAGGTCTTTAGTGATATATTTCGCTTATATTTAATCTGAAATATTGTCTTAAGCCAGCCATTTTTGTTATTTAATAGTCAAAAAAGTACAGCAAGGAATGTCACGGTATTTAGTTCTTCTTTTTGCCCAAACTTTCTCTGTTTGTCCCAGTTTTCTGCTTTTCTTTTTGCTCACCAACATGACTTTCATAAACGAGTCTTCATGGGGTTTTTTTTGTCGCCCAAGACTGTAGGCTCTTTTATTTTGTTTACCTGGAAACGTGGTAGAGTTTAAGCTTAAAAAGTACTGCAGAAGTTACATACATATGTATATAGGGGAGCTTCCATAAATTTCCCCCCATTTATTCATCCACCTTTTGCATTGCAGACGGACGTATGGGCCTGTCAATCTTACCCCTCGCAGCTCTGCTTGCCGGAACCCTCTTCACGGTGGGCATAGCCGTGCTCTCCGTGGTGGTCATTGCTGTGCGTAGGCGTCGCGGCCCAGGAGCCCGGAACATGTGCGACGACAAGGACAAGCATTTGGGTAAGTCAGGCTGCCGAAGAGCGAAGTGCATTCTCGTAGATGATGGTGGTTAGGAGCTAATGCGCGTCCTCCTGGGCTCTCCTTCGTCCTTTTGGCAGGCATGGATGTGACAGTGACGGCGCCTCTGGAAACAGGTGCTGGTCATCAGCGGCTCGTTGTGGCTTACACTTTGAAGCAGGGCATTGAAAAACAGCCGGACATACTGAGTGCGCAAAAAAGCGCAACTGGCAGTGACACATCGTCGCCGCTGGGAAATCGGCCGAGTGGTTTATTTATGGGCGGCGGCAGTGGAGGTGGAGGTGGTGCCGGCGGCGCTTCGGCCGCTCCCAGCTCCGGCAACGCTGCGAGCCATAAAACGACGGATTATGTAAGTGCGAGGCCCATCATATATGCCGGAGAGGCGTTGCAACCTGACTCTCTGCCATTTGTTTATTGCAGGATGTGAGTGCACCGCACCTGAGCAGCCCGCCCTCCCAGTCCAGCACCCTTCGGCTGGAGAGCGATACTGCCGCGGGCGTTGCCAAGGGGTATCAGACATCATCGTTGGGTGGGACGGCGACGGCTCCCCCGCTCCTGTACGATGCCATGCCCACGCTCAGTCGCTACGAGCAGCTGGGCCTCAACATGGGAAACTATGCTGTCGGCGGGGGCGGGGGTGGTGGCAGCAACAGCACGCTCAGCTCTGCCAGCAGCACCGTTAACGCGACCAGTAATGCGCTGGCCAACGGTGCGGCTGGTGGGGGAGGGGGAGGTTCGAGCAGCCACTACGCCCATCACTTGCATCATACGCTGCCCCATAACATGGCCCAGCAGCCCACATCGGGCCACAGCCTGCAGCGGGGAGGCCAGGATCCGACACTCACCCTGGCCGACTACCTGACCACCAGCAGTCTGATAGACTACAATTTGAGCAAGGCAGCAGCCGCTGGATCGCCGATGGCGATGCCCACCCACATGACGCTGCCCAAGGGCCTGGGCCTAGGCTCGGTGATGGCCGGGACGAGCCTGTCGCCGTCGCAGCTCAACACCATCACGCACAAGTCCAGTGCCGGACGCAATCACATCATCACGGACACCTTGCCCGGACCCGAAAGCTGCGTCTAAGCGCGGTCGCGTGAGGGTACGAATGAGGGTGTACGAACTCGAATTCCTGGCATCAAACAAAAGACTGGCGCACAAACACTAACCGAATCAGAAGCCGACTCAAAGTAAGACAATGATAGCGGACGCGCGGGCAGAGGCAGACTACTAACTATCCTTTGAACGGATGAAAGCTATTCGGCGGCGTCGCTTAGCAGTAAATTCATAGACCTAAACGAAACCCCTAGTTAAAGTACGAATATGTACGAGTATTTGTATTGTATTTGTATATGTAATGTGTGTGAGTAAGTGTCTCTGTTTGTTTGTAAATGTTTAAACTAAGTGTAATCGTAGTTATAATTGTATACATATACATAAATATTTAAAATACTGTACAACAGAGCCTGCTCTCAGCGTCACGAAGGGAGCTCCCCCAACAAATCTTCCAAACTCTGACGCCAGCTGAAAGCAGTGCCTCTTAATGGGACAGTAATCTTCTATAGTTGAAATGCTACGTATCGAAAATCGTTGTTAAATCTGTTGTGTCCTGGCCAAAGACATATTCTCAACATATCCCTCTTCCTGCCTAACCGAGAACGGAGCCTATGCCTCGGAAAAGAAAATAAAAACCGCAACTATTTGAACTGCCCCGCCCCTCCCCCTTCAACCGCTACAAGATCAAAGCCAAGTGTATCGAAAACAGACTTCCACTCCGACCCCACCCCAAAAGCCAAAAACGGGAAAAGTTATATTGGACACGTCTTGCGCCATTGCTTGCCCAGTGCCCAGTGCCCAGTTCCCAGTGCTGTGCTGGCCATTATTTAACTTTTAAACACGCGCCAAAAACAGCAGCCGATTTGAATTTAATGGGTACGGTCGAGAGATGTGAGTGGGCAGCAGCCAACACTCAGGCAGTCAGGCGGTCGGTCGTCCTGTCCCTGCTAATAGCAGCCATGGCAGCCAACAAGTGAGCAATAAAGAAAAGTTTAGAAAAATATGCGATAGCCAACCCACACCCCACACCACACCACACCACACCACACCAACCCCAGCTCCAGCTTTAGCTCCAGCCGCAGTCCTAGCCCTAGCTCCCACCCCGAGCATAATAAGCTCACGAGCGATTGAATGGGTATAGAGCACAATAAAAGCGGCAGCGACAAGAACCCAGAGCTGGAGCACGGATTTGTGCGCACGATAGCGCAAAATGATGACAATAAATGGAAAAGTTTTTAATAAGCTAATAAAATGATTTATGCGGGTCGAGAAATAAAAGCGCAGAGCTCAGCTGATTCCAGGAGCAAGGAACCAAGGCCAGCCGGGCGATGACAATTTGATGAGCACGATTTTGGTCAGACATCGACATCAGACACTTCATTGATTGTTGGTCCTCCGAGAGTCCTTGGGAGTGTGCTTACCAGCTGGACCTTAGCCACAACGAATACATAGGTATTACATACCTACATTACATACATATGTAAATATAATTTATGGAATTTATGGTGATGAGAGATTGAGATTTTGTTGGGATAGAGGCTAGACCGTGGCAAGGCAGTTCATATAGTTGTTAGCCATAAAACACTTTTTCAATTATTGTAATGTTGCATACATTGGCAATTGTTATCAAGGCATTATCATATCAGAAGTACATATTAAAGCAGTAAAAAAAACGAAAAACTATATCATAGACAAGGGCTAAAAACGACTATAAGTGTTCAAAAGTTTGTCGTATCATTTTCGGTTATTTTCGATATACATACATACATATGTACGTTTTGACTTTCTAACGAAACAAAAACAAAACAAAAAAATGGTAATGGAAAAAACAAAGCAAAAGAATAAGGATAAATCTTCAATGAATTATAGCAATTAGTAAGATCAATGTAATGTCATAATGTTTAAATGTAAAAGTTGTAGCATTCCAGGAAACTGTCTGATCTGAATTAGAGTAAATAGAGCAAATCGTAAGCTTCCTCCAAGTTTATAGGAAAACCTTCCCCCGATAACGAGTCCATATGAGAACGAGTAGTTTAAACCTTTTAAAAACCCGACCCCTGTAGAGCCACACATTTTACACACACTACAAACACCACAGACAAACACACACAGATGCATCATATCGTGTAATGTGCTATAAGTATTTTATGAGCCTCAAGGAGAGCAATCGTCGTTGTACATACATGCATAGAGGATAACCCACATACATACCATACATATACACATCATTGTAACTATCTACATATGTAAAAATGCTTAAAATATTTGTGATAAAGTAATAATGTTAATGATAAGAAATAAAACGTAAACATATGACACTGAATTTGATTTAAATGAAGCCACCAATCGGGAACCGCTGACTATGGGAGGGATAACTTGTATCAGCATAAAACAAAGGAATAGTTGATATTATATATACATATATATAAAACCCAGCTACATGCGTTCACCAACTGACGACTCGATTCAAATTTGAAAAATTACCGTTGTCTCCAATTTAAAATGCTGCCTGACAGAAGCTATTTGACATGAGGATGCGCAAGGGGTATCTATTTATCGCACTAAAATACCGATTTTTTTTTCAGCTAACCCTGGGCATCGATAAGAAGAAGCAAAAGTCGCGGGTGTATAAAGTCTAACGTATACAAATGTTATTTAAAGTCTAACGACGTGAACAACAGCAAAATAGTATCGATCGGCAATGAAAATACAGATATCCTTTCAAAGGTATATTTAAGAAGAAAGGGTATAAAAACTTCCATACGCTGGTTTTTTTAATTTTCGCTCACAAATCGTACTTACGTGTAGCATTTGTTTCTATAGATTGCATTTAAATTTGTTTTGCTCATTCACTTTCAAACAATTTCTATTTGGCGCGCACCCTATCCAGTCGATAGTATCGATAACCGAACTTGATTCGGGTAAGAACCTGCTTTAACCGGTTGACAACAATGAGTCCCATTCCATACTTTTAAATTATGTACTTAAATTACTGTTGGATCGACATATGGTGATGATTGGAACTGCTTTTCCCACCCATTGAAAATGTAAACCCAACGGGAAATGTACGTGATGTTCATTATCAGTAGGTGGAGCAGATTCAGAATGTTATTCGGCGAAAATCGGACCTTGGAATACCATTCAGGCTGAGCCTCTTTAATAGCCGATTAAATATTAAATATAGTAAATATATATATGTATATAGAGGTGTACGTATATTTACCTGTGCCAGTGTGGCCATTGTTTAGCCAAAGGTGAATGCAATCTGTGGTACACTTCCGCTCGCTGTGCTGCCAACGCAGATGGCGATCAAGAAAAATGTGCCGAACAGCTCGCCGAGCAGCATGCGCCAGTTATTCGACAGTACCGGATTCGAGGATATTCGACAGTACCGGATTCGACATGCGAGACATGCGCGACACGATAAGCTGTATATCGATAGTAGTATTAGTACTAGTACTAAAAATACTATAAAATATTACCGCGGTCACACTATCCTAACGTCTTACTGAAACGTTGTTATTTTGAATGTTTGAATGTTATTTTTTTATATGTGAGGGTCAATCGAATTATTTAATTATTAATAATTATAATCAAATTTACCAAGAACCTCGATGAACTGACTAAAATATTTTGTTACCCTTTACAGCCTTTGCAGCCGGGCTGAAATGTCAATGTGAAATTAAATAAATGAAAATATTTCCATCTCTATGAATTTTTGGACATTCGGACAGTCGCTCAGGGTGAATATGCCGCAATTATTGGGGAATATTAACACGAAACATCTGGACATTCTGTCGCGGCCGGCATGCTATTCAGCAGGGTACTTGCCATGTTGGTCAGTTTAACTGGTATTAAGACTTGGTATTGATAAGTTACTTTCAATATGTATTTAACCTTTTCCACAGGTTTAAATATATCGCACATTAACGGAACCGGTTTTGTTAATTGAAACGGTTTTAGAACGGAACGACGCGCGATCGTCAAAATTGAATTGCAAAACATGTTGCTTCAGCAACATGTTCTTCTCGACCATTCCATGCACAAAAGTTGCGGTAGCATTCAATTGTATGGGCCAGACTTATGTGTCGAGAAAGCGAGCAACATTATCCCTCAGCATGGCGCGGATCTGCATACCTGGGCTATTCAGCAGGGTACTTGCTATGTTGGTCACTTTAACGGAGCCCAGGGACTAGTATTAAAATTGGTACTGATAAGTTAGTTTTAATATGTATTTGATATACACCACATATAATATATCCATATAAACTAGTTTTGTATGTGTTGGGTTTAAATATACTAGTCAGTCTCTGTTTAAAAGGTATTCAACGATATTTTTAAGGTAGTGGTCTTCTTACAGAAACCAAGAATGGGTATCGCTATCGAGATATATGTATATATACAAGACACTAATCATATGCATGAATATTTCTAAAACATATCAATTTGAAAAAAGGTCTTTATTAATTACGTTTTTATTTATTTATATACAACGAGGTTAGAGTTAAAACTATCAACCTAGCTTATTTGATGACAGCACTGGTTACACTGACCTTCGGCTATGTTATTATTATATTACATTATGTTTATTATATTTATTATATATGAGATATATTAGATGGGTTTTATAGATATAGAATTAGATTGATGGATATAAATTGGTTTCTTTTAGATAATTTATGATTCGGTCGATTTCAGTTTTAGTTGGGTTAGAAAGAAATGTGAGCGGATTATTGTTAGAGAAGATTTTGCAACGAACACTACTGGCCAAAAAAATAAGTACATCGGTGTCGTGCTAATTTGTTATGGAATAGCTCGAATTTTTGTATATGTATGGATGCCAATTGTTTATATTTGGAAAGGTTACAGTCTTGCCAAATATTTAAATCAAAAATTAAAGTGGGAAACCGTCTTTATTAAACTCTATGCTTAAATTTTTGCTGGATAGACATTTTTGGTCTGGTCAAAATAATAAGTACACTGGTGTTATTTATAAGTTTTAAAGGGTTTGATAGGGATTTGGTCAAATGCTTGTCGGTTTTTATTGACTTCTTGCATATTTAAGTAAATGAGAATTAAAAAAAATTCTTTAGTTAGGCGGTACTGCTGAAGAAAAGAAGATTTCCATAGATCTTCAAAAAAAAAAAAAAGAAAAGTCTCCGGAAAATTGCGAAAAGTCTTGCACGCTCGGTTTTTTTTTGTTCAGAATGCTTTAAAATCAAAAGTGCTTACTGAAAATCGAGGATAGGAAGAAGAAATCTTTAGAAACAACGGACACCCGCAGTCTTGAAAAAAGTATCCGTTCATGTCTTCCAAGGCTATATCCGCTCAAATTGGCAAAGAAAAATCAGCTCTGATGGTTCGTCGGAGAGTTCAATATACAGACTTAACAGGACGTATAGCCCGAAAAGTTCCCTTACTCCGAGTAAAAAATTTGAAGATGAGGAAAAAATTCGTCAAAAATCATTTGGTATGGTCTGGGCCAGATGGGTCTTAAAAGTGGCATAATATATTATTGAGCGACGAAACAAAAATAAATCTTTTTGATAATGACACCAGAAGATGTATACAACGACCCAAAGGCAAAGAATTCGACGTCCGGTACACAAAAGAAAATGGTTAAGAATGTTTCTTGTCATGCCGTTGAGCCGGTACATCGCATAACTGATCCTGTGACCCGATTCGGGTATAAAAACATATTGACAGACATTATGCAACCTTATGCTGAGGAAAACATGCCCTTGAGATAAGGCTTTCAACAGGACAATGACCCAAAGCACACCTCAAAGCTGGTCAAGGTTTGGATTACTGAAAACAAGTCAGTCTCCTGACTTAAGCCCAATTAAAAACCTTTACGGTGACTTGAAACGTCGAATTGGTACAAATACTTTTCGAAATGCCAAAGAATTGCGGGGAATTGTGCAAAAAACGTGGTATGAGATTCCAGTGTAGACTTGCCGCAAACATATTGCTAGTATGCCAAGAAGAATCGCCAAAGTCATCCAAAATAAGGGTGGCTATACAGGATACTAGTATAAGATCACAAATAATAAGATAATAGTCGACCAATTTTGATACGCTTTTAGTTTTTCGCTTTGTAGAATTGCTGTACTTATTATTTTGGCCATAATCGATCATAAAATATATATTTGAAATGAAAAATGCTTATGTTAAATATATACTCTTCTGTAGGTTAGAAAACTAAAAGTGAATTGGATTTTTTAATTATGTTTATTAGAAAAGTTTTATAAGACTTGAAAGAAATCTCATAAGCGTGTACATAAGTGTATGTCTGTGAGTTGTGAGGATGGGCAGTCTTTAAGTAAATGTTCTATAGTTACTGGAACGTTGCTCTGGCAATGCGTACAAGTATTTATTTTAGTAGGATCTAGGTAATGTTGGTGAGTTATTCTTGTATGTCCTAGTCTTAGTGTAATTATTTTTGTTTGTTTTATCCTTGATGTGGTGTTTTGGTCTAATCTTTTGGTGAATTGTTCGGCTGTTATTTTGTTGGGATTGATAAATTTATACCAGTTCGATGATTGTTCAAGTTTTATAAGTTTGTCTTTAAGCATGTTTGTCTTGAGGTGTTTATTAATGTCTGATATATTTTTATTGTGTGTGTATGTAAGGGGCATTATTGAAGCTGATTTCGCTTTTTGGTCTGCTAGATCATTTCCTTTTATATTTTTATGACCTGGGATCCAGAGTAGTTTTATTTTTGGATATAGTTGCATTAGAAGAGATCTAATTTTAGATTCATAATAGTAGAAGTTATCGGGGTTAGGAGAGAGGAAAGAGAGTCTGAACATATCATATATTTACCGCGCGTAGATTTAACAATTTGTATTGCCTCGTATATGGCTATGATTTCGGCAGAGTAAATTGAAGAAAATTTTTGTAGTAAGCCAAATGATGTAGTATTTATGGTTTTTGATCCATCCATAAACAGAATGGTGTGATCATTAAATTGGTTTTTGATGGTAAGAAAGTGTTGTTGGTATATAGAGTCGTGTATATTATTTTTGTCTAGTTTGTCAAGTTCGGTATTTATGGTATTTGGTTGGAATTTCCAGAAAGGTAGCTTAGTGTTTAACTCGGGTTTTATGGAAAGGCTTATGTTTTGTTTTTTTTATACCCGATACTCAAAATGAGTATTGGGGTATATTAGATTTGTGGTGAAAATGGATGTGTGTAACGTCCAGAAGGAACCGTTTCCGACCCCATAAAGTATATATATTCTTGATCAGCATCAATAGCCGAGTCGATTGAGCCCTGTCTGTCTGTCCGTCTGTCCGTCCGTCCGTCCGTCCGTCTGTCCGTCCCTATTAGCGCCTAGTGCTCAAAGACTATAAGAGCTAGAGCAACGACATTTTGTATCCAGCCTTCTGTGATATGTCACTGTTACAAGTATATTTCAAAACATCGCCCCGCCCACTTCCGCCCCCACAAAGGACGAAAATCTGTGGCATCCACAATTTTAAAGATACAAGAAAATTAAAAACGCAGAATCGTAGAGAATGAATTTATCTTCTAGACTGCAGAATCTGAATTGGATCGTATCATTATTATAGCCAGAATGAAGAAAACAATTTCATTTTTTCTCGCCCTGTCTCTCTCTAACACACACGTATCATAGCCGGCTTTGCATAGCGCAAAACATTAGCGCCTAGATCTCAGAGACTATAAGAGCTAGAGCAACCAAATTTGGTATCCACACTCCTGAAATATCGGACCTTGACGAGTTTGTTTCAAAATTTCGCCACACCCCCTTCCGGCCCCGCAAAGGACGAAAATCTGTGGCATCCACAGATCTCAGAGACTATTAGACCTGACTGTCGAGCTCTCACTGCTACACAACTATTTGTAATTTTTCACTGCAGAACTCACTGTTGATAGCTCACTGCTTCAAAATTTCGCCCCACCCCGTTCCGCAACCATAAACAACGAAAATCTGTGGCAACCACAATTTTGAAGATAGGAGAAAATTAAAAACGCACAATCATAGAGAATGGCCATATCTACCAGATTGCCGAATCTTGCCGAATCCGAATCAGATCGGATTATTATTAAAGCCAAAAGTAACAAATCAATTTGCAGTGGCTACGCGGCGCTCGTCGACACGTTCTGACTGATTTTCTGTCTCTCTCGCACGCACTCTATGTCGTTTTATGTATCCATACTGACTATGTATCGGGTATAAATGTAGAGTTGCGGTCGCAGCAGCAACTCACAACGTTCCCCCTCGTTTACAATGTTGTAGTGAGTAAGTTATTGGTGAAGGTATTTTGTTGTTGAAGTGGATTCTGTTTTGGAGGGATTTTGAGATTTTGTGAAGTAGTGAGTTGTTTGGAAAAGAAAGGTTTATTATTATTTATTAGTTTGGCTTGTAGAAAGTCACGTCGATCTGCTACTGTGTTTATGTTAGCTTCCATGAAAAGATTTGTAATCGGGGCTGTCCTAACTGCTCCCAAAGCTATCCTTACTGCTCAGTTTAGGATGGTTTGCATTTTTTTTAACCCAAGTTATTGAGGAATTGCCGTAAAATACTAGTCCGTAGTCAATTTTAGAAACTATTATTGCTTTTGTGATTGATATTAGTGTATGCGTATTCCAGTTGAATTTGTTACTGAAGAGACATTTTATTATGTTAATTTTGTTTGAGAGAGAGTTAGCTAGGTCTTCTATGTGTCTAGTCCATCTATATTTTGAGTGTTAGTGATCATGGGTGAGAAGTTGGAATCTTTGGACTAATCGGACCAATATTCAGCAAATGAATTGGCAATGGAGGGGTTATCTGAAGTTGGCTGTTAAGTGGTCGGATGGATAATTGTATGAATGTTTTTCATATTATTGAATCCACAAAAACGTTTTATATTTTACCAGGTTTGACTTGTCTTTGTTTGTGGTTGGATTTCTGAAGTAAAAGAGGAAACTGAGTTATTTTTGGCTGATTTAATTTCTTTTTTAAATTTTGCCGCTGCTTTTCGAAAGCTAATGATGTTTGTAGTTGTGATATGTTTTTATACCCGATACTCAAAATGAGTATAGGGGTATATTAGATTTGTGGTGAAAGTGGATGTGTGTAACGTCCAGAAGGAAGCGTTTCCGACGCCATAAAGTATATATATTCTTGATCAGCATCAATAGCCGAGTCGATTGAGCGATGTCTGTCTGTCCGTCTGTTCGTCCCTATGAGCGCCTAGTGCTCAAAGACTATAAGATCTAGAGCAACGACATTTTGTATCCAGACCTCTGTGATATGTTACTGTTACAAGTGTATTTCAAAACTTCGCCCCGCGTCTTTCCGCCCCCACAAAGGACAAAAATCTGTGGCATCCACAATTTTAAAGATACGAGAAAACCAAGAACGCAGAATCGTAGAGAATGATTATATCTTCTAGAACCAGATCGTATTATTATTATAGCCATAATAAAGAAAACAATTTCATTTTCTCTCGCTCTGTCTCTCTCTAACACACAGGTTTCACGGTCGGCTTTGCCTATCACTAAAAGTGAGTTCCTAGATCTCAGAGACTATAAGAGCTGGAGCAACCAAATTTGGTATCCACACTCCTACGATTTCAAACCTGCACAAGTGTATTTCAAAATTTCGCCCAACCCCTTGCCGCCTCCGCAAAGGACGAAAATCTGTGGCATCCACAATTTTGAAGGTACGAGAAAACTAAAAACGCACAATCATAGAGAATGACCATATCTACCAGGTTGCCGAATCTGGATCAGATCGGATCATTATTATAGCCAAAGGGAACAAATCAATTTACAGTGGCTACGCAGCGCCCGACGACACGTTCAGACACGTTTTCTGTCTCTCCCGCACTACTGACTATGTATCGGGTATAAATGTAGAGTTGCGGTCGCAGCAGCAACCCACAACGTTCGCCCTCGTTTTTAATTTAAAACGAGGGGAACGTTAATGAGGCTACCGCAACTCTAAATTTATACCCGATACATAGTCAGTATTGCTATCATGTCGACAAAGAGTGCGTGCGAGAGAGACAGAAAATCAGTCAGAACGTGTCGACGGGCGCTGCGTAGCCACTGCAAATTGATTTGTTCCCTTTGGCTATAATAATGATCCGATCTTATTCGGATTCGGCAAGATTCGGCAATCTGGTAGATATGGCCATTCTCTATAATTGTGCGTTTTAAATTTTCTCCTATCTTCAAAATTGTGGTTGCCACAGATTTTCGTTGTTTATGGTTGCGGAAGGGGTGGGGCGAAATTTTGAAACACACTTGTAACAGTGAGCTCTCTGAGCAAAAAAGAAATACACTTGTAACAGTGAGTTCTGCGGTGAAAAATTACAAATAGTTTTGTAGCAGTGAGAGCTCGACAGTCAGGTCTAATAGTCTCTGAGATCTGTGGATGCTCCAGATTTTCGTCCTTTGCGGGGCCGGAAGGGGTGTGGCGAAATTTTGAAACAAACTCGTCAAGGTCCGATATTTCAGGAATGTGGATAACAAATTTGGTTGCTCTAGCTCTTATAGTCTCTGAGATCTAGGCGCTAATGTTTTGCGCTATGCAAAGCCGGCTATGATACGTGTGTGTTAGAGAGAGACAGGGCGAGAAAAAATGAAATTGTTTTCTTCATACTGGCTATAATAATGCTACGATCCAATTCAGATTCTGCAGTCTAGAAGATAAACTCATTCTCTACGATTCTGCGTTTTTAATTTTCTCGTATCTTTAAAATTGTGGATGCCACAGATTTTCGTCCTTTGTGGGGGCGGAAGTGGGCGGGGCGAAGTTTTGAAATACACTTGTAACAGTGACATATCACAGAAGTCTGGATACAAAATGTCGTTGCTCTAGCTCTTATAGTCTTTGAGCACTAGGCGCTAATAGGGACGGACAGACGGACAGACGGACGGACGGACAGACAGACATGGCTCAATCGACTCGGCTATTGATGCTGATCAAGAATATATATACTTTATGGGGTCGGAAACGCTTCCTTCTGGACGTTACACACATCCATTTTCACCACAAATCTAATATACCCCAACACTCATTTTGAGTATCGGGTATAAAAATGTTTTATTTTTTTATTTTTTATTATTATTCAGAAAAAGTCTGTTTGTTTCGAGTCGTAAAAATGCTGTTATATATGCTTTACATGAATTAACTCTGGAATTTAGTATATGCATACCTACAAGGTTTGTTCGAAGAACCATCTGCTGGGTGTTGTTTTTAAAAAGCACGCTAGAAAACTAGAGACTTACAAAAGAACTTCGTTATAAGAAATAGTACATGTCAGCCCACGTTACATTTAACTATTCAAAATACAAATCTCACTCGTTTGATGGAACCAATGAGATTAGGTCTGAGATTAGGGGCAACTGACGAAATCGAGGGGGAATAGTCGGCATAGTCGGCATAGTCGACTGTCATTGTCATTTAATTACAACGGTAGTGGTACAATGATGGTGCACGGGTAACCCTAATTGAAAACTGCACTTTGATAGCGCTCTTCGCAAATGAAATTTGAACTATTGCCCCTCGCTCTGTGAACTGTTGCAGCCTGCTGTTCTTCGAGGAAAAACAGAGCCATCATTTATTTATTTGCAAGTGTGAACTTTTACACTTCTCCGGAGCGTTACGTGCTAAGCGCCACCGCCATCGCCGTAACCAATCGGGCATTCGGATTGGACGAAGACGCTGCTCCACTGAAGCCTTTAGGCGTTGAGGGTGCCGAGAATTCGGTGCAGCAGGTACTCGTCGAGCTGCTGAACAACTGTTACCCTAACCATAATTGATTTCGGTTGACGAGTTTAGAAGTGTCGCTCATGAATTTCCCATGGGAGGCGATTGATGAGCTTATAATCACTGCACGGTCGGGCATATAAAAGCCGGCCGCCTTCAATCCAGGTTCAACAATCGAGAATCTTAAGGAGTCAGGATGGTGCTGCGTAAAATCTTCCCGGCGATGTACACAATATCGGAGGAGGCCCCGGCCTGCTCTCGGAATGCGACTCTATACTTCATGCGCTGCATCTATATAATTGGAATGCGAAAGCCACCGGCACGATTCTTCATAGCCTACCGCCTGTGGACTTTGTTCCTGTTTCTCAACTCGACGGTCTACATGCCCATCGCCTTTATGACTGGATACATCGTCCATCTCTCTGAGTTCACTCCGGGGGAGTTCCTCACCTCCCTTCAGGTGTTCTTTAACGCTTCGGCCTTTTCCGTCAAGGTGCTGATCGTTTGGGCGTTAATCAAGCGCCTCGACGATGCCAACGACGTTTTGGACGAAATGGACAAGCGCATCACCCAACCCAGCGAACGCCTCCGTATCCATTCTACCGTTGCCCGGAGCAACTACACCTTCTTCATGTTTATGACCGTCTTCGTAGTGTATGCCACCAGCTCGTTCCTCACTGAGATCCTGAGGGGGAGGCCGCCCTACCAGAACTCCTATCCGTACCTGGACTGGCGTGCCAGCTCCAGCCAACTCGCTCTGCAGGCGGGAATAGAATACTTGGCCCTGATCGGTGCCTGCTTTCAGGACGTCTGTTGTGACAGTTATTGCGTCAATTTTGTAATGATTCTCCGTGCTCACATGTCAATATTCGCGGACCGCCTGAGACAGTTGGGCAGGGACCCTGAGGAGAGCCACGAGCAGCGCTACGAGCAACTAGTTCAGTGCATTCAGCACCACAAGGCCATACTGCGGTGGGTTGAACGTCCGCTCATTGTGGAATGGTTCTTAAATCAAATCTGTGGATTTTTTGTAGTTTTGTCGACTGTTTGCGTCCCGTGATTTCGGGCACCATTTTTGTGCAGTTCCTCGTTGTGGGCCTGATCCTTGGTTTGGCGCTCATCAACATTATGCTGTTTTCCACTCTGGGATCGGGCATTGCCGTCCTGATCTTCATAGTCGCTGCTCTGCTGGAGACCACTCCGTTCTGCATTCTCTGCAACTATCTCACAGACGACTGCTACGACCTGGCGGACGCTCTTTTCCAGTCAAATTGGATCGATGGCGAGCAGCGCTACAAGAAGACGCTCATATACTTCCTGCAGAAGCTCCAGCAGCCCATCACCTTCTTGGCCTTGAACGTAATTCCCATCTCCGTGGGCACCAACATTAGTGTGAGCATCATATCATTCCCGATATTCCCGATGGAAATTGTAAGTAACTAATGCTTCTTCTTGCAGGTCACCAGCAACAGATTTCTTGGTAGCGGCTTCTAGTGTCACATTCGCGACACACAAACATGATTGAAATTGTAGATACCTTTGGGTGGACAATGCTTTTTGGGAGGTTCACGCAGCACTTTAGCCATGCACTCGGATATTTTGACATACAAAATATAAAAAATTACTAAAACTTAAAAAACCTTTTTGAGCTGTAGTTTCTTCTAGCCCGAAATTGCTCCACTGCATAAAAAGAATAAAATATAATTACACTTACAAATGTTTAATGAATTATGTTTTTTTTTCTATAGCAATTTTTTTATACCCGATACTCAAAATGAGTATATTGGGGTATATTAGATTTGTGGTGAAAATGGATGTGTGTAACGTCCAGAAGGAAGCGTTTCCAACCCCATAAAGTATATATATTCTTGATCAGCATCAATAGCCGAGTCGATTGAGCCCTGTCTGTCCGTCCGTCCCTATTAGCGCCTAGTGCTCAAAGACTATAAGATCTAGAGCAACGACATTTTGTATCCAGACTTCTGTGATATGTTACTGTTACAAGTGTATTTCAAAACTTCGCCCCGCCCCTTTCCGCCCCCACAAAGGACAAAAATTGTGGCATCCACAATTTTAAAGATACGAGAAAAAGATACAGAATCGTACAGAATGATTATATCTTCTAGACTGCAGAATCTGAACCAGATCGTATCATTATTATAGCCATAATAACGAAAACAATTTCATTTTCTCTCGCTCTGTCTCTCTCTAACACACAGGTTTCACGGTCGGCTTTGCCTATCACTAAAAGTGAGTGATATTAAAGTAGTCAGTTTTTTCCTTAAATGCATCCCAGTTGGCTGAGTTTATTTTGAAGATTGGGTTGTTTTGCGTTTTATTCTGTTTGTTATTGTTAAAGAGTGTAATGAGGATAGGGAAATGGTCACTTCCGTGAAGGTCGTCGATGATTTTACAGTTAGCGTATTGGAATAAGTCTGGAGAGAAAAATGATAGGTCAATATGTGTGTATGTATTGTGTGAGGTAAAATGTGTGGGGGATTAATAAGTAATTTGGTTACGTTATTGCCTCTTGCCTAAAATAAGTGAGCTTGAGTTATGGCTGAGAACATTGTATGTTACTTTCGTAAAAATTTTGGCTTGGCGATATGTATGTAGAAATTATTTTTAATTTTTTCTTCGATTCAACTTCAATAGCAGTTGCATCGAAGTCAGTTTGTAAATGTATTTCATTTGATTGGATTGAGTTGTGTATGATGATTGCTGCACCCCCAAAATTGGGTGAGTAGTTTTTAGATGGGTATATTGTGGATATTAAATAAATGTGTTTCTTGTAAGGCAATTATATGAGGTTGGTATTTTTTAATAATAATTTGTAATTCATTGTAGTTGTTTATGTTGCCTCGATGGTTCCATTGGTCATATGGTCAGAGTCATTTTGAAAGTTTTTATCTCTTGAGTGCTGATTATTTGGAATGTTTTTACTTGATCTGTTAGTTTTAGTCAGATTCTATTTCCATTAAGCAGTTGTTGCTACTCAAGGCGTCAGTATTGGGGTTTTTCTGTCTTGTTTTTTTGCTGCTTGAGATTTTTAATTTGTCCGCAGCCTTAATTGCTGCTAATCTGCGTTTAGAGGTAGTTAGTGGTAGAATTTTTACATTGTTAGAGGTTGTGTCTATGTTTTTATGGGAATTTGTTAGGGTGTTTATCTTACTGTCTATTTCTGAGTCATTATCAGAGTACGATACAGTTTGGCGTTTGGATGTAGGTGCTTGCTGGGGGTGTTGTTGTTTTTGTGGTGCTGTGTGTTGTTGCTGTGATACTGAGTGTTGTTGTTGTGATGCTGTGTGTTGTTGTTGTGATTGCGTAGAGGCCTGTGTGGTTTTGGTGACTGAAGAGAATGAGTGGGGTGTATTATCTGTATTCCGTGTCCGTAATATTGAGAGGGCTGTTTTGTTGTCGCATTTGTTTGTAGTTTAAATTGCTTGGAGTTCATATTGAGTGATAAAGATGGGGCATTTTTTACTGGTGGAGTTATGTGGGTTCGAAGAGTGTTGGTCGTTATTGCAGTTAATGCAGTGCTGGGTTTTGTTGCATTTCTCTAGTGTGGTCGTGTCAATGTGGAAGTCCTCTCCGCAATTAAAGCAAAGTTTTTTGTTTTTGCAAAATTTTTGGAGATGTCCAAACTGGAAGCAATTGTTGCATTTCATTGGAAGTGGTATACACCTAATTCTGTTTTTACACGGTAGATTGGTTCCTGAAAAAACCGTGTAAAAAAACCGTGTAAAAAAATACATTGATCGTATACGCAAAAAAACGAAAGAGAAACAAATATGTACGTATTCCCTTTATGCTCTTTCTTGTTTCCATTTGTTTTCTAGCTGTTTGTGAGCTGGGTGTGTTTTTATATATTTCTGTTGTTATTTTGAACCGTGTTAAATGGAATAAAACCGTGTAAAAAAATTAAATTGTTTGATTTTCAAACCGTGTTATTTCAAAACCGTGTAAAAAAGACCGTGTAAAAACAGAATTAGGTGTATATTGTTTGACTTGGGCTCTTTGATATCCAATCATTATGTTGACAGTCTCCTTAAGAGAATCATTATGACGACAGTCTCCTTAAGAGATCCGTTTTCACTTTTCAGAATTTTCTTCACTTCGGAGATCTGTTGGTGCGAAAGTTCTATTTGGATTTCGTCTTCTTCCATGCGTTTGAGTATACGACGCCTTTGAGTAATTAAGAGACTTGTGTATTGTGACGTTGATGTCGCTTGCAAGAGATTTTAGGTATTAGTTTTTTCGCTTGTATGTTTGTTTTCGTCTTCATCAAAATTGTTCCGTTTCTTATTTTTTTGCACATTTCGACTTCACCTCCACAGATGTAGTCAACTTGTTTTTTTATGAGAAAGGGGTATACCAAGTTGAGAGATCTCAAGAGATCTCGAGATGTTGAGGAATTTCGGTCCAGGTGTTTGTAGAAGGGTTTTATTTTGGGGAGAGAGTCTAGGCCCTCGATCTTTGGGGTCCCCCATTACGACGGCTCTGGATTTGATTCCGTTAGATTGTCACTCAATTGAATATTTGTGTTTGTTACTGTTATAGTTGTAGTTGTTGGTGATTCTGCTTTGTGAGAGGTTTTGCGATGAGCTTTTAGTTAGCGTAGGCACGTTCGATCTCTATGAGAGTAGTTTTGTGACTGTAATTACGATTTATCTTCATATCATCTTCATATCTTCATATACAATTAACGAAATAGAGTATACAAAGGAATATACTACGGCTTACACGCAACATGTCTTCAAATTCCAGCAACATTGCGACTGTTTTTTTTTAAACCTTTTTGATTAAACCTTGTTTTAGTCAAAATTCAATAAAAGCAAATACGAAAAAACTAGCCAATTTTATAGAAAATTTATTCATCAATGGCCTAAAATTATGTGGGCAGAACTTAGGGTTTTAGTTAGCCAGAATTATACAACGGAATCTCTGAATTGAGCAATATGAACGACTATCCTCTTTCGGTTTTTTTGTTTGACCTATTTCGCTAAAGCCTTTTTTGTTTGACCTATTTCGCTAAAACCTTTTTTCAGACAAGATCCAATAAAAGCAATTATTTAAAATAAACCAGTCAAGTAGAAAATTGATTCATAAATCGGATAAAATTATGTTGCCAGGGCTGAGGGTTCTATCTAGCTAGTAATATTCGACGGAATATCAAAATCGAGGAATATGTAAAATAGATCTTGAATTCGTCAGTATATTTACGGTATATTTTTAAAATGAAACAGTATATTTTGGTATATTTCTGAGGGTCGGACAGTATATTTTAACGATAAATCCGCGGTTACACTGTTGCTCATACACACATCGCTGTATATCGCCAACAACAAGTGTAAACAAATTAATTTGATTGCTCGTACACATCTAAATTTAATGTTTAGAACATAGCTGTATCGCTATTAAATATGTCCGTGTAAAATAAGTGCATTTAAGTGACCAGACCAGTCCCCAGCCCAGCAGGAAAGTACCAGCCTTTTTACGCGCCACCAGGCATTATTGAACGGGGCATCATCATTGCATCAGATTCCGCTGGCCTTCCTGGGCCTATTGCAACAGTTGTGAAATGTAAGTGCAGCAGTGCATTGACCTGCATTTTAATTCAAGATTGGACCCACAATATGATGCAATTTGCCCACGCAACTGTGCAACATATGCATACACGTCACATGCTATGTATGCAATGATAGAGATAAAAATACGTCTGCAATTCGTTTTATTTTGACACGTACAACAGTAGTCGCCCAAACAAAAAACTCAAAAGCTTTTCGTGAATTGGTTTCCATCAATTTCAAGATATAGCGCCATCGTCGTTCACGTCGTTCGCGTCGTTTGCTATCAGCGCGTCGCAGCTGATTCGATCAAAACAAACCGCCTTCGGTTTTGTGTAGAACCAGAAAGATGCGAAAAGCAAACAAGAATACGGGACAATCAGAAGCTCGATATTCACCGACTTTTGCATGCGCTTCCTCAGAATAGATATATGTACATGATCATCAATTTAAAACAAAAGGAGTTGAGCAACTACAACTAACTGTTTTTAGACATAAAGTTTCATAAATGAAGTGCTAAAACATATATACGTATGTCCCAAATGATGCAAGTGTCGCCTGAGAATCTGAATTATTTACCTCACATGCCAGGCTTAACCCGTGTAGGGTATCGTAAAAGCTTTGGCAACTTTTTTATTTGGGTGAATGTGTGCATGTCGAGTATGTATACGAGTTCTAAGCGTGTGGTCGTAGCACAAAGCAGAGCAAGTTATAAACAAAATCGAAAGGCTGGCCGCCAAACACAAAAAGCACAAGTGGGGAGCAGAGCCAGAAGCAGAAGAGATACAGCCAGAGATATAGCCAACTAGCAGATTGGACCTGGGTGAAGGCAAAAGCGCAGCCAAAATCGATAATTTGTGCCAGCAAACCCGCGTCGCGCGCAATTGGGACCAAGTTTTGGTTTATAATTATTTGTAAAAGTGAGTCGTTAAGTACCACAAATATCGATATAATTTGATTCTCGGGTAAGAAAATGGAGAAATGGAACTCCTCCGCGTAGGTCCCATCCCATGTCATCCCTCCCCATTGTGTGTATCTGCATGAAGTCGGGGGCAAACATAAACAAGAGTTTCAAGGTCGCTGCAAGTCAAAGAGGAAAACGAAGAAAAACAGATATGATGTGTATACATATGTGTACATACAAAAGCGCATATGTATACACTTTTCTACAATTCTCTGTGTGTGTGTGTTTCAATGTCGCAATTCGCCAAAATATTGTACTCTGTTCCATCGAAAATTGTTCTTTGTTGCTGCTGTTTATCTCTTCTTTAACAATAAGTCTGCTAATATTTATAGCAACATGGAGTCTTTCCTGAGTCTCTTCGATCCAAATCAGGACGACGGCTTTGACGAGGAGCCCGAGATAAATGGCAACTCCAGCGGCGGGGGCAGCAGTAGCAGCGACTACGAGATGGATGCCAACGCCAATGAATGCAGCCCATACAGTGCCACCACCACCGCCACGGCCAAGGGAAATTTGATCTTTGATTTCGAGCAGGGAATACTGCCACCGGAGCCACAGCTGGGCAATGTGGAGTACAAGCTAAAGCTGGTGAGTCCTTCCAAGCAGCGCTTCGAGCATCTCGTCACACAGATGAAATGGCGTCTGCGTGAGGGCAACGGCGAGGCCATCTATGAGATCGGTGTGTCCGATGCGGGCTATCTGCAGGGTCTCAGCGAGAAAGACATGAATGCCTCGCTGATGACGCTGAAGCAGATGGCCCATCACTTGGGTGCGAGCACCTCCGTGCTTCGCCGCAAGACCATCGCCGCTCGACGGGCGGTGGCCGAGGTGCTGGTGCGCAAGATTCCCGACGATCAGCATAACATTGAGGTGCGGGTAGCGGTTCTGGGCGGAGCCGACGCTGGCAAGTCCACACTCCTGGGCGTACTAACGCAGGACGAACTGGACAATGGACACGGTCGAGCGCGGCTTAACATGTTCAGGCATATGCACGAGATCCAGTCGGGTAAACATAATGGCTATCAACACCTTTTACCGCTTACTAACACCTCTCCTCCTCCTCCTGCAGGTCGCACATCCTGCATCTCCCACGAGACTCTGGGCTTCGATGCGCTGGGGAATGTGGTCAACTACAAGTACAATGAGATGATGACGGCCGAGGAGATCAGCGATCGCTCTAGCAAGCTTGTTACCTTCATGGATCTGGCAGGCCATCGACGCTACATGCGCACCACGGTCCAAGCTCTGAGTGGCTATTCGCCGCACTATGCCATGCTGGTGGTGTCAGCGGGCAGTGGCTGCAACGAAACTACCGAGGAGCACTTGGCCATTGTGCGTGCCCTGGACATGCCGTTCTTCATTTTGGTCACCAAGACGGACATTACGTCGCCGGACGCCACCGTGCAGGAGCTGCGCACACTTCTCACAAACATTGGGTGCCGCAAGGTGCCGTTCGTGGTCACCAATACCGATGAGGCCATTTCCGCTGGCTCGAATCAGGTGTCTGAGAACATTGTACCCATATTTTGTGTCTCGAATGTCACGGGAACTGGCCTAAATCTGGTCACCAAGTTTCTCTATGTCCTATCGCCGGGCATAAGCAATGCCGAGAAGGACCGCCTCGAGCAGGAGTCCTGCGAATTTCAGGTTGATGAAATTTTTCGGGTCACGGACGTTGGTCCCGTGGTGGGTGGTCTCCTGGTCCAAGGCGTGCTCACCGAGAATATGCCATTGAAAATTGGCCCTCTGCCGAACGGAAGCTTCCATCCCGTCAGCGTCAACACCATCCATCGGAATAAGGCGCCATGTCGTGTGGTACGCGCTGGCCAGAGCGCCTCGCTCTCATTTACCATGGACCAGGAGTTGCCGAATCTGCGCAGCGGCATGGTACTGCTGGGCGACAGTCCGGACGAACCATACGGCACGTTCTTCTTTCAGGTGAGCCGACAAAAAGTGTTGATTCTTCCTTATAAACGCATCGATTTCCTTCCAGGCCAAGGTATCTGTGTTGTTCCATGCCACGGCCATCTACGTGGGCTTCCAGACCACCGTGCACATTGGAAGCATTCGTCAGACCGCCGTTATTCGGGGCATAATGGGTGGGGAGAAGCTGGGGACTAATGATTGCGCCTCCGTGATGTTTGAGTTTGTCGGCCATCCGGAATACGTGCGTCCCGGCATGCGCATCCTGTTCCGCGAGGGCACCAGCAAGGGCATCGGCGTTGTCACGCAGGTGTTCCCCGTCAACAAAACTGGCACAAAGTGAAACGTTCCCGGCAGAAAAGTCGCCGGATATTGATATTATGATATATGACATATTTCCAACTCAGATGAAATGTAAATACTTAATTAGAGGTTAGAGAGATGATGCGTGAAATCCCAGGCAGATCAGATCTTCTGTAAATTTAGTTTCGAGTTCTGTGATTTTTCGTTTAAGCTCGGATCAGTATATACTCGTATATAAACCAGCAGCAACAAACAGGCTTCACAATTAGAAATTGTGTAATCTTATCGTTAATTTCCCTTAACCTAAACCTTAATCAAACCCAACAAATTAAAGACAACGACAAACCAGTTGCTCAACAATGAATTTATTCAATAATTTATTAACTTACGCTCGGCTCCTCCTCCTTACGGCTACGGCTACTGCTATCACTGCTGGTCGCTGGAACACTGGACGGTCCCTCGATCTCTTCTGCCTTGGCAGGCACTGTGGATGTGAACCTGAACAGAACGGGGACCTCGCCAATGGAAGGATTGCCATGCGCCTCCAGCAGACGTATCCACGAGAGTAGCGAGTCCTTGGTGGAGGTGCCAGTGGCGCAGATGGCAAAAATAGTGCCATCGTCCTGCTGGTGGACCGAGCGCAGCTTGCCAAGCTGATTGTGGCGTCTCGGTGGGGGGCGACCGAAGAATGGCACCTCAATGTGCGACACATCATCCTCGTCCAGCTGCCGCTCGTCCAACTGGGCCAAGAACGCGGTGTCGGCATCAGCGCGCAGGGTGAAGTAGTTAATGCGACGATTCCGTATCCATATGTGAAAGGGGCCCTCAATGTACAGGGCTTTTTGCCGCGAGTGCTCCCGCAACAGCTTCGACTGCTCCGGACTCATGCCGCTCACGATCCACGTCTCGTCCACGGCATCCTTCAGCTCCTTGGTATCGAATACGTTAATCTGCGACCGCAGATCGACAGTGCACATCCGCTCGACGGCCAGTTTGGCGATTTCCAGCGTATCGTCGGGCACTGGGTTGGGCAGGGGCCAGGGCGACAGGTTCTTGAACTTGGGCATCCAGTACATCATTCGCCAGTACTTGCGCAGGGGGTGACCCTTGTTGCCGAACACATTCAGCAGCATGGCCTCCATTTCGTAGTCGGGCATGACGCCAAAGTCCTCCATCTGCTCCAACAGGTCGATGATACACTGCTGCTGCTTGGGATAGTGCATGAACTCAGCTTGAAACAGGTTAGTCGGTATGAATTTTCCCTTGGGCATCACATTAATCAGGGCCTTGTACACATCCAGGTCGTTCTCCACGCCAAAGTCGGGCATGTGCTTCAGTGCAGCGTAGATGAACTCGACATGGTTGCGCCTATGCACATCGCGTTCCTGGAAGATCTCCACCATTGTGAGGTACGTGTCCTTCGTCTTGTCCTGTGCCGCTGCAAACACATTACGCACAGCGGGCAGGCTCTTTGAGCCACCTGTGCCGGCACGTTTTGCATTTGGATTGCCCGAGTTGGGATTCGTCTCGTCGGCTGAATAGTTTCTGTGGAGAACGGCAGGAACGCGCTTTCCGGCACAAACCGACTGGCGGCCAGTGCTGTGCATCCGCAGCAGGCACTGGGCTCGTCGCAGCATTTCCTATTTATAAAATTAAAAATTTAACTATAGTAAATACGATTACAAAACATTGCAGAGTAGGTAGGGATGGTACATAAACATTGTCGGCAAAGCCATCGATGGTATAAACCATCGATATATTGACATTTCCATCGAAAATTTATAAAAATAAGTTTTAACTTTAGTTTCAATACTTTTCCGCTTTCAGTATCTATATACTGCGATGCATTTCCTTGCTGCAAAAATTGCTCATTCTAATTATTAATGAAGATTTAGGTATTATTTCTTCACCCACAAAATTGTACAAATTATTATTTTTGTTTGTTGTTTTGTTGTCAAAGGTTTTTCGCACATCTTTTTGAGGTGCGCCGAAAAGCTGTATGACATTCGACTTTGCTAACTGACTAGCTGCAAAAAACAAAAAGCCAGTTGGCCCTCTTCACAGAAAATTTAGCACAGTCTAATGTCTTACAGCTATAATTCATTTTTTAGACTTCGATATCCCACAAACGATATATCGATGGTCGGGGAAAACATCGATCTATCGCAAAATTCCTTTGCAGCGCTATCGTATCCTGGCTTTTTGTTGTTATTTCACAGTGTTTTCTGCATTATATTATATTATCCCTATTCGCATAATTTTTGGTTCCTTTTTTGTTTTAGTTAGTTCCAAGCCCTAAGTTAGTTGCACGTTTGCCTGGCCAAAATGTAATTCCACAAGCCAAGCGCCAACAAGTGGATTTTTGAACTTGAAAATCCGAAAAAACCCAGGCAGTATCTATAACAAAACCAAAACAATAGCATTTGACCCTGCCCTGGTTTTCGGAGACACAAGCAGCCGTCGATGATATGATGGAGGAGGACTAGGTGTAACATCAACAGCGCTATGATAAGCAAATAAGCAGAGGTTGATTAAATTATTGAAACGTTCAAAGGAACTGCTGCCTCGGCATGCTGTGCTTTGACTCGGAGAAGATGAACTGGTACTACCACGTCCTAGCTAGACGTCCGTACCTGGTTGTGGTCTCCATTGCGGTCTGTTGCGTGGCCTGCATAATAGTCGCGCTCATCCTCAACAAGCTGCCCGACTTCAGTGACCCCACCTTGGTACGTATGACTGCTGCTGGTCCACGCACATCCATATCTACGCATGCTCAATCCTCATACTCCCACTCCGCCATTTACATTTCAGGGGTTCGAGACGCGAGGCACCAAAATAGGGAAGCGTCTGACGGCCTGGTACAATCTTCTGCAGGAGACCGACAGACATGGCGTGCTATTCTCGAATCCGTCGGTTATCTGGGAAAAGCGCAGAGTGGATGAGGGTTATGGCGTTTCCCAACTACATCCGAATCACAGGCGCCGCAAGAACCAGCGGAAGCACAAAAACAAGAATAAGCGGCGAAAGGATCAGAAGAGGCACGAGCACTCAGAGGTGGCCGAAAAGATTATGTTGCTCAAGAAACGCCTGAAGGCTACCAGTGCTCCAAAAAGTGAGGGCGACCGAGATACATGGATGGGGGACAGCGGCGTCTTTCGGGACTACGAGATAACTAACGACAGTGCCTCCTCCCCGCTGGAGCCGACTGGGCGCAGTGAAAAGATCCAGTATGGGCACAATACCACTTCAGTGGATGAGGAAGAGCACCGCGAGCGCGTGCAAACTAAAAAGAGCACTTGGCGCCTGCTGAAACAGGCAGCCACACTGCCCACCGACAGTTGGACGGACGCCCAACTGCGCCAGCCTATAGAAGGATTCTTCTGCGATTCGTCGCCCCGCAGGGAATACTCTCACTTTGTTGTCCAGCGCATTGGACCCAATGCCACCGACTCGCTGTTTGATTTGAACGGCCTATTGGCCATGTGCCAGCTGCAGGAACAGATTGGAGACGTTCCCAGCTACAAGGCATATTGCGAGCCCGAAATGCTGACCTCCGACTGCTGCCGGCCCTGGTCTTTACCCAACTACGCCGCACTGCTGGCCAACAAAAGTTCCTGTTTCGACCTAACGAACGATGATGTGAGCTCGTTGCAGTCTTTGCTTGTGGGCTGCTATGAGTACTTTCACGACCTGAAGCTGGACAACAACTGCAATGAGTACTCCCGCTGCTATGCGCCTGAGGAATGCAAGCGCCACAATCTAGTCTACAACGTACTAAATTTCCTCAGCGACTTTAGCTTTATCAAGCCAAACGTAAGCACCATTCGATTCTAGTAATTTTAAACAATATTTAATAAGAATATTTTGCAGAACTCGAATGTTTACTTGAAGTACGCTATGATCTTTGTGCCTGTGGCGCACTCCAACCGTGTGCTGCCACTATTTCACGAATGGGAAGATGTGTAAGTAGTGTGGATGTGGAGACTGGATTCAGTACTTTCGTAGGGTATAGCGATCGATGGGCCCCGATGGCATTATGCCATCCTTGGCCATGAACAGTGCCGGCACGCATATCTCGTCAAAGTAGGTGGTTAGATTGTACTTTGTAAACAGTTTACGCATCGCCTTGGCAAAGTTATCCAACGACATGTCCTTTGGCTTGGGCTCTGGATAGATTGCATCCCGAAATTGTTCCGTTTCTTGGATGCGATTGTAATAATTCCCATAGGTTGTCCAATAGTCCTTGTGGTTCATGTCACGCTTAGTGTCTTCTTTGCTCAAGTTTTTACGGCGCTGGCTTAGCAGCGACACGTACTCCTTGTACGAGTAGTCGAACATATATACCGTCTTTTGCAGGTCTTTCAGATATTGCTCGATCTGTTTGTACTGCACGGGTGGGCACACAAAGAACAGCTTGTAGATCTCCTCGTTGCACCACTTGTTGCGCCGTACAAACTGTTCATACTCCTCACGCCAGTCCATAGAGCGAGGCCAGGACCTTGTTTTCATTTCCTGTCCGTTAACCTTGAGATTGTTCGCATAGTGGCCAGAGAGAAGCGAAGGGTCTTCTTGCGGTATTTTTTTAGCGCGTGACCGCATTTCCGCTTTATTATGATTCACGTAGTCCGCCTGTGTGGTGGTTAGACATTGGCGACACTTTGGCAGGATATCCTCCAGGAAAATCTGATCCATTTCCGCCAATTGGGCTTCCCTCGTTTTCGGCGCCATTTCGCTGACTTATTTTAAATTTAGATTTTGTATGCTTTAATGTTTGTCTGTAGAGCAATGAGTAATGACTGTATTTTCAGAGACCTACGTAACGAGCTGGTGGAAGTGATTGCCATGGACTTGGGGCTGGAGAACGAACTGTTTAACGAGCTGCTGCTGACAGACGTTTGGCTGGTATCGCTTGGCGGCCTATTTGTGATGGCCAGCGTTTGGCTGTACACCGGTTCCGCCTTTATTACAGCCATGTCCTGCATTGCCGTCTGCTTCTCGTTGGGACTGGCCTACTTTGTCTACTCTATAGTCCTAGAGTTTGCGTTTTTTCCCTACATGAACCTTCTGGCCGTGATTGTGATTATTGGCATTGGAGCAGATGATGTGTTTTTGTTTTTGAAAATCTGGCATTGTGTGTTGGCCGAACGATTTAGCAATCGCTGCGGAACATTGACCACCGCCCAGTCGCAGAGTGCACTGCCAACACCATTGGAACAGGGCGAGCATACGGAAACGTTGGAGAACATCATGGCCTTGACAATGCGGCATGCCGCTGCGTCCATGTTTGTCACATCGCTGACTACGGCTGGCGCCTTTTACGCCTCCTACAGCAGCTCCATAACGGCCATTAAGTGTTTTGGGTAAGTTGCTCGGACACATCGTAAACCTTTGCGTTCAACTAATAAAAAATTTGCTTTTTCAGGATCTTTGCAGGAACAGTTGTGGTGACAAACTATTTACTGATGATCACTTGGCTGCCCGCCTCGGTCTCCATAATGGAACGCCTTTTTGCAAGCAGGATTTCCTGTCGCCAGCCGCTGCTTCAGCGGCTTATGCATTCCTGCAAAAAGTCAATTAATCGATTTTGTCAAGCACTCGAGGAATGCATAACTAACAGCATCATGAACTATGCCTACATGTGGCTGTTGCTCTTTGGGGCTTTGGGTACATCTAGTGCCATCATAGTGTTCTGGTATCCAGGACTCCAGCTGCCGGAAAAATCACATTTTCAGCTATTTGTCTCGCAGCATCCGTTCGAAGTCTATTCCAGTATTAAGCAGCAGTTTTGGTTCGAGAAGCCACTGCAGGTCTACGAGAACTTTAAGATGCACATGCACTTTGTTTGGGGTGTCCAGGCTGTGGACGATGGCGACTATACGAATCCCAAATCATATGGCAACCTCCATTATGACAATAATTTTAGTATATCCAGCAAGCCAGTGCAGCTTTGGATCCTCGACTTTTGCCAGAGTGTGCGCCAGCAGCCGTTTTATCAAGAGACCTTTGGGATGTTGCTGCCCAATTGTTTTATTGAAAACCTCATAGACTTCATGAAGCGCAGGTGAGACTACAGTTCAACCATAATTTTATTAAATATTTATGTGATACTTCGGTCGGCAGATGCATTGATGACATGGATATCACACGGAAGGATCGCTCTCCCTGCTGCGATGCCCAGTTTCCGTACGAACCGCACATTTTTGACCTGTGTCTACCACAAAGCGTGTCCAATCTCTATGACACAACCATGTTCTTCCAGCCTGGTGTGGCGGGACCCAAGTTTGCAGCGACCACCCACCTGGAAGAGGATGATTATTTTGCGATTAGCGGCAACTATAGTTTGGAGTCAGTCGCCACCAATGGGACCGACATACCGCTTTCGGTCAAGGCGCTGGTAATTGAATTCGAGTCGAATGTAGCCTACAGCACGGTCTATGCAAACATCAAAGAGTTCTACGAGACCGTGGAGCATTGGTTTCAGCTGCAATTAAACACAGCGCCCATGGAATTGCGTGGCGGATGGTTTACCAGCGACCTGAAGTTCTATAATGTACAGGACACGCTTTCTCATGACACAATCGTAGCCATTTCCTTGGCCATGGTCGCCTCACTTCTTGTGCTGCTGTGCTTCACCCTCAATCTGCTCATCTCAATTTACGCCGTGCTTACCGTCTCCCTGAGCATTTTCAACACCGTTGCTGTTCTCATTCTCCTCGGATGGCAGCTAAACATACTGGAGAGCATAGCTGTCAGCACAGCTATTGGTCTGGCGGTGGACTTCAGCTTGCACTATGGCATTCATTATCGGATGTCGCCAATTAAGGACCGGCTGGCAGCCACACAGTTTGTGCTATCCCGCATTATCGGACCGACGGTGATGGCGGCGGCTACAACGGGCCTGGCCGGTGGTATTATGATGGCATCGAACATACTGCCCTACATACAGATTGGTGTCTTCCTGGTGGTGGTCATGATCATCAGCTGGCTATATGCCACCTTCTTCCTAATGAGCCTGCTCAGAGTGGCGGGACCGCAGCATGGTTTCTTGCAGCTAGCATGGCCCGTGTGGCGCAAACGTCACAATGCCAGCGGCAAGTTCTACGAGCGGTAAGAAAGAAAGAAAGAAACTTTCTCATCTTGACAAAACTCTTCTTTGTTTCAGTAAACCCAGCCAGGTGATTGCCAGTGAGCAGCTGCTGACCCCAACAAGTTCGGCCATCGTTGAGCTGGCTAATTCGGAGACACACGAATTGGAATCCCTCAACTCTAACAGCCTGATCAAAACTATTTCGGGCACTGAAAGTGCACATGCATTGGCCTCGCTGCCGACAGACTTTGAGCACTCATTCCAAACTCTGCGGGAGTGCAAATATCAAACGTATCCGTCTACATCTAATTGAGTTAGTTACTATTTCCGGCCAGGGAGTTGTTGTTGCCAGGTGAAACAGTAGGAGAAGCAACTGCATTTTTTATGCTGGGCTTGGCCGCTCTAAGGCCCTGCCCACCGAAACCCATTTAGATGCATATACATGTACATATATGTGCCAGCATATATCATTTATGTATACATATGTATGTTGTGCGAGTTCTATATGGATATATACTCTAGTTGTATGTGTACTCGTGTACTTGGTAGATTTAAGCAAAGCGAACGCAGAAGAAATAGTTGTAAACTTCTCTCTTTAGTGTGCTATTTCCAAGAGACTTCAAACGGTTGCAACATGCTTGTACGAGTATATACATTGCACGTTTGATGCTCCGTGCCAGGTGGTGCCAGGTGAATACAATTTGTAAACTGAAGCAATTAGCGGAGGTACTGGGCTCGTCTTTGTCGGTAGGACTGTACGATGACGGTATTATTAGTTTTTAGCCATGCTGTTTTCCATGCTGTTTATGTACTTAACTGTAATCAAAAATATTTATACTCGGAACTTTTATTAGATGTTAATTTGGGCCCCCCGCCTGTGCTAGTAATACGAGTAGAGATATGTATATATGTATATCACACAGCGATATGCGTTGTCTATCCTAGTTGTATGCGTTCAAAACACACAAACACACATACACACACTCACGTTTGTAATAACCATGTAACTGTGATACAGAAAATGAGAAACCTAAAGAAACTGGCGTTTATACAGACAAAGAGTTATACTATACCCTCTAACCATGACGAATTGTAATCAACTACAACTAAAAGGCTCTGTACTTCCTTCAGTAAACTTATGTGTTGAAGTGATTTAATAAATGTTAATTGTAAAAATATAACGAATCCCTGTTAAAACTATCGCCAGGGATATTCAGATCAAGAGGTACCCAAAATCAGCGCTAATAATAGTCCTATGCTTCGATATTTCACCCAAGGAAATCTTTTATTTGTATGCACTATCATAAGCTGCATTGGTTCTTGCGTATCCATAGGGTTTTACCATTTCCAAAGCCTTCTACACAGAGTAGCTTGCTGGACTTCCGGTTGCTGGATATTTGCTGTAGTTAGAGCAAAATTAAAACTTTTCACCAAAGGGCTTTATTGTTAGCTCATGGATCTGCACGTTGGGCGGGGTCTGGATGCAATAAGTCACCGCATCCGCAACGTCCTCTGCACGCAGCTTAGGAAAGTCTCGCATTACCTCCTTGATTTTCGCATCAATTATCTCAGTGTCGACAAGACCGGGTCAAATGCTCTAAGGGTCGTATGGAAACTAGTTAGTTATTGGCCAAATTGCGAAGATCGGCTGAGTTGTCTGCACCTGTGATATTTAATTTACCAACGATCCCAGAATTGTTGACAAATGTGTCGGCCCCTCCCAGAGTCTTGTCAACCCAGGCGAATACATCAACGACCTGCTGCTCACCGCTGACGTCACACTTTCGACCATGGAAACGGGACTGCTGATCGTTTGGCAGGATGCCTTAAGCTCCTGAAGTCGTTCCTCACGGCGGCCCAGGCCAACAACGACCATGCCCTTGGCAACCAAATCCTTGCAGCAGGCAGATCCGATACCAGAACTGGCTCCAGTAACGACGGCAACACGATTCAACCAGCGATCCATTATGCAAATAGTATGTTTATTCTAAAGAATTCGCGATACGACTGAGTTCGTGCCTATGGAGAGGTTCTTATTTATAGAACTTTTGAAAAGAGCTTCGGTCAAATTTTCGACTAATTTCCAGAGAATATCATTATCACTATGGTATGAGCATATGTACATTCGTACACATATAGTATGTATGTGTGTGCGAGCCAGCGTCTCATAATGATAGTCATATGTGAATCGCATCATGATGGATTGGTTTTCTGTGTGTATCGGTGAAAATTAGAGGCACTTTTTAAGAGTCAGAATGGTCGACTATAGGATACCGATTACTTATGCAGATTCATATCAGTTGTGGTCACTATCTTGCTCCCAGTTGATCCCACTGCTCTTCGGTTATTTTTTGACAACCGATGCAATCCAGATGCACAAGCAATGTCAAACGTACAAGAGAATGCTGCAAAAGACAAAGTGACCGAGAACACAAAAACAAAATACGTTGTTGGCTGCAGTTCTACGACATACATAAGTTAGGGTCCGAAAAATCAAAAACAACATACATGACGTTTGCGTGACACACATTGCTGTTCGACCCGGGTCCCGAGACCTAGGCTAAGTATGCCCCGAGAGAGAGCAAAAAAAAATACATGACGTGTGCATAAAGAATCTCATTTCTACTCGACTCGAGCCTCGCAGATAAGGCATGCTTTTTATGTTTTTGGATTGCACCCAAATTTAGAAAGCCTGCCACCAGAAGATTAAGATAGGTACTCGTAGATTGACTGTGCTGTTGGTGAAGGTTAAAATGCATGTACATAACATACATAGCATATATGGGAATTTCCGCTGTCGCGAAAGCGTACGTTCGTACGCTTTGATGCACAAAAAAAAAAATAGAAAACAAAAATTTTCTCCATGCTTTTCTATGCGATTCGATAACATTTTGTAAGCTCTATGCTTAGTACAAATGATGGGGTTCATCGACTTTTTGTTTTCATAATGATAGCAATAAATATGCAGTCTCGAACGTACGCGAAATATAAGTCGACTTTGGCTTAATCTAGTTAAATAAAAAAAACTTCCAAACGGAACGGCATATTCTAAAGCGATTAATGAATGAATGAAATGAATAAAGAGAACGTACGATTTTTCCGTATGTTTTTTTTTACTTTATCACCTCCCATTTTCCCATAAATCACTTCATATTTCCTAAGCAAACAACTAAGTAGTGTTTTATAAGAGACTTTGAGGAAACATTTTTATCAAGAATCCTCTTTCTTATATAAGAAAATGGTACCGCGAATTTTTTCTTATTTTAAAAGGTTTTCAGATCAAAGTTAATGAAATTATATGCCAATTGGTTAAATTGGCATATAAGTTAAGTTTCATTCAATTTAGAAAATAATATCGGGGGAAAAAAATAATAGAAATAGGCTTATACTAGCATTTAATTATTAGGTCTCGGTGGACTTTTACACGGCAATGCCCATATGTATTAAATATTATGTTTGGGGTCGTAAATGACTCTTGTTACTTGCAACATTTATGAACCTCAATACAGTATACCCTTAGACTCTCCGAGTACCTCGTCAAAATCCGATAGAGATAGCAAATCACTGAGATAGGGTACCATATGTACAAAAGCTTCGGCGCCAATTCTTTATCTATTCACAGAAACAAGTAAAAGTATTTCACATCGTACAACCAAAGTCAATTATATTGATAAAAAAACATTTTAGTTGAAATATTTGTTTTTATTCATGTAACTAATAAATATTCCGAACAGGAATCTCACCCATACTAATAGTCATTAGCTTCGAATGCTTATACTGATATTTTAAACTAGCAAATCTTTTATTTGCATGCACTCCACACAGGTTGAATTGGCTCTTTCGTATCCATTTTACCATCCCCAAAGCCTTCTACACAGAGTAGCTTGCTGGACTTTCGGTCGCTGGATATTCTCTGCAGCCATCTTATCTATCTTTCTGCATGGCTAGAACCAAATCAAAACTTTTCACCAACGGGCTTGATTGTTAGCTCATGGATCTGCACGTTGGGCGGGGTCTGGATGCAATAGGTTACCGCATCCGCAACGTCCTCAGCTCGCAGCATGGGGAAGTCTGGTATTGCCTCCTTGATTTTCGCATCAAGTATCTCCGTGTCGACAGCACCGGGACTAATGCTCTAAGGGTCGTATGGAAGTTTCTTAATTATTGCCTAAATGGAAATTACTATTAAACTTACAGTTATCTTCGTATTCGTCTTCTTTTGCTGAAACTCCTGTCGCAGCACCTCGGTGAGTGCGGTGACGGCATGCTTAGAAGCAGCATACATCTTAAAGTTAAAGCCAGGTACCGTAGGAATTTTATGACCAACAATGCTGTTGATGATCACCACATGGCCATCGTTGACATTGCGTCTCTGCAGCGAAAGGAATGCTTCGCGGGTGCACCACGAAACTCCGAGGACATTGGTGTCCAAGACAGCGCGAATATCGGCAGAATTGCCTGGATCTGTAATTTGTAATTTACCAGCGATGCCCGCATTGTTGACCAAAACGTCGGCTCCTCCCAGAGTCGTGTCGATCCAGGCGAATACATCAACGACCTGCTGCTCAACGCTGACGTCACACTTTCGACCATGGAAACGGGACTGCTGATCGTTTGGCAGCGATGCCTTAAGCTCCTGAAGTCGTTCCTCACGGCGGCCCAGGCCAACAACGACCATGCCCTTGGCAACCAAATCCTTGCAGCAGGCAGATCCGATACCAGAACTGGCTCCAGTAACGACGGCAACACGATTCAACCAGCGATCCATTATGAAAATAGTATGTTTATTCTAGAGAATTCGCGATACGACTGAGTTCGTGCCTATGGAGAGGTTTTTATTTATAGAACTTTTGAAAAAGCTCCGGTCAAATGTTTAACTAATCTTCAGAGAATATCATTATCACGATGATATGGCATACATAAATTCGTACACATACATATGTATGTGTGTGCGAACCAGCGTATCATGATGATAGTCATATGCAAGATAAGTATATGTGAATCGCATCATGATGAAATGATTGGCTATGTGTATCGGTGAAAATTAGAGGCACTTTAAAGAATCAGAATGAATTAGTCGACTTTAAGATACCGATTAAATATAATGTTCGGGATCGTAAATGACTCCTTTTGCTTGTTTACTTTATACACCTCAACACAGTATACCCTTAGACTCTCCGAGTACCTCGTAAAAATCCGATTGAGAGATAGCAAAACACTTTGGTATTCTTTATCTTTTCTTTATCTGTTCACACAAAAATTTTAAGTATTTCAAATCATTTAACCAGTGTAAATTCAATTAATATATAAAAACATTTTAGTTGAAATATTTGTTTTTATTCATCAAACGAATTCCTTTTAAAACTAATTAAGATGCCAAACAGCAGTCTTCCCAGTCTTACCCATAATAATATTCCTATGCTTCGAATGTTTATATTCCACACGCGGAAATCTTCTTTTTGTATCCATTCCCTATAAGCGGCATTGGCTCTTTGTATCCATGAGGTTTTACCATCCACAAAGCCGTCTTCCTTTGTATGTTTGCCGCAGCCATCTTATCTATCTTCCTGCATGACTAGAATCAATTCAAAACTTTTCACCAACGGGCTTGATTGTTAGCTCATGGATCTGTACGTTGGGCGGGGTCTGGATGCAGTAGGTCACCGCATCCGCAACGTCCTCAGCTCGCAGCATGGGGAAGTCTGGCATTGCCTCCTTGATTTTCGCATCAATGATCTCCGTGTCCACAGCACCGGGGCTAATGCTCTAAGGGTCGTATGGAAACTAGTTAGTTTTTGGCCAAATTGGAATTATTAACTCTATAACTTACAGTTATCTTCGTCTCAGTTTTCTTTTGCTGAAACTCCTGTCGCAGTACCTCCGTGAGTGCGGTGACAGCAAACTTAGAAGGAGCATACATCTTAAAGCCCATGCCGGGAACCGTTGGCACTTTATGACCAGCAATGCTGTTGATGATCACCACATGGCCATCGTTGACATTGCGTCTCTGCAGCGAAAGGAATGCTTCTCGGGTGCACCACGAAACTCCGAGGACATTGGTGTCCAAGACAGCGCGAAGATCGCCTGAGTTGTCTGCACCTGTGATATCTAATTTACCAACGATCCCAGCATTGTTGACCAATACGTCGGCCCCCCCCAGAGTCTTGTCGACCCAGGCGAATACATCAACGACCTGCTGCTCAACGCTGACGTCACACTTTCGACCATGGAAACGGGACTGCTGATCGTTTGGCAGCGATGCCTTAAGCTCCTGAAGTCGTTCCTCACGGCGGCCCAGTCCAACAACGACCATGCCCTTGGCAACCAAATCCTTGCAGCAGGCAGATCCGATACCAGAACTGGCTCCAGTAACGACGGCAACACGATTCAACCAGCGATCCATTATGAAAATAGTATGTTTATTCTAGAGAATTCGGGATACGACTGAGTTCGTGCCTATGGAGAGGTTTTTATTTATAGAACTTTTAAAAAAGCTCCGGTCAAAAGTTAAATTAATTTTCAGAGAGTATTATTATCACGGTGATATGACCAAACATTTTCACAGATATATGTATCTCCATATATACATACATATGTGTGTGCGAATAGCGTATCATGATGAAATGTGTGTAGTTTGTCTATGGGAATCGACGAAAGTTGGAAGCAATTTAAATAGTAACGAGGGGGAACGTTGTGAGTCGCCGCTACGGCCGCGACTCTAAATTTATACCAGATACGCAGTCAGTATGGCTTCTCTCAGCCAGAAGGCGCACACATTGACTACGAAGAGTGTGTGGGAGAGAGAGAGAATAAGTAAGCGCGTGGCTATAATAGTAATCCGATCTAATCCAGATTCAACAGATACGTTCATTCTCTATGATTCTGCGCCTTTGACTTTTCGTATCTTCAACATTGTGGATTTTCGTCTTTTATCGGGCCGGAAAGGGGCGTGTCAAAATTTTAAAACAAACTTGATATCACAGGAGTCTGGATACAAAATTTCGTTGCTCTAGCTCTTATAGTCCCTGAGAAATAGACGTCAAACAAGACGGACAGACAGACATGGCTCTATCGACTCGGCTATTGATGCTAATCAAGAATATATATACTTTATCGGGTCGGAAACGCTTCCTCTGGGCGTTGCACACATTCATTTTTCCCACAAATCCAATATACCCCTAAATCGCCTAAATCGTCTATAAGATACCGGCTACTCAGATTTAGATAGATAGATTGGCTCTCCTATTTATGAACGTTATATGTATTAAATATACTGTTTGGGGTCGCTAATTCTTCTTTTATCTGGTACATTTACGAACCTCAACCCAGTATACCTTAGAGTCTCCGAGTACCTCGTAAACAGCCGATAGAGAGAAAACAAAACACTGAGCTACAAAATGAAAGCTTCGTCGTCAATTCATTATCTGTGTATTCAGACAAAAATTAAATGTATTTCGTAATCAATATATATTTAATTTATTAGAAAAACCATTTGTTTTATTATTTTATTGACTTATGGTCTGCTGCTCCCTATTGTTACGCCTATACCAGTAATTAGTAAGTCTATTTGCAAACATTCGCTTCTACTTTTATTTTCTGTTGTTTTTATTAAGTGTATTTCTTAGCTGAAAACCAGTTTTGCTTTGCGGCATAATTGTTTGTCGGAATTGTCGTGTCATCGTGATGAAATAGAAAAATGTTCGGGATTGCTTGTGGTATTTATACTTTGCGTAAGTCAAAGTTTTGTAATATATGCTGATTATCTAAGTAGCCTCTCTTTACACTTAGAATGGCCACTTTATGTACATTTAACATACATGTATTTTTAAATATAAAATCGGCATAGATGATTTATAAAAACATATGTCGGTAGGAAAGTACATAAGTACATACATGTATCTGTATGTATGCAGATAATAAATATTATCATTCGAAAAATTATCAAGTGCCAAAATAATTATTATATGATAACGATACGATCATTTGTTTATTTGCATTTCCTAAAGCTTGATCAGAATCTTATCGTTTATTTACACACAGAAATGAAACTTTGGAATCTTGTAGTGTTTTGTTTATGTACAGCACTCCAATCCCTTCTCATAAGAGTGTAAAAACCTTCCCCACTTGTGTTGAAGCAGCCAACTGCCTGCCGCTGAGAGCTGTTATACAAGTAATTAAAACGTTTCGCCAACTGGCTTGATTTTTAGTTCGTGGATCTGTACACCAGGTGGGGTCTGGATGCAGTAGGTCACCGCATCGGCCACGTCCTCTGAGCGGAGCATTGGGCGTTCTGTCACTGCAGCTTTGATGTTATCAAGGATCTCAGTGTCGACCACACCGGGGCAAATGCTCTAAGAGACACATACGCAAATTAGTATTTTTGATTGGCCAAAGAATTTCTCAATCTGGACTCACTGTTATCTTGGTCCCGGTCTTCTTCCGCTGAAACTCCTGGCGCAGCACCTCAGTCAGACCGGTGATAGCATGCTTGGAGGGTACATACATGTTCCAGTTTAGGCCTTCTATCACTGGCACGATGTGTCCCACAATGCTGCTGATGATCACTACATGGCCATCGTTAACTTTGCGGCGCTGCAGCGAAAGGAATGCCTCGCGGGTGCACCAGGAAACTCCAAGGACATTGGTGTCCAAGACAGCGCGAAGATCGGCAGAGTTGTCTGCATCTGTGATTTGATACTTACCAAGGATGCCAGCATCCCAGACTCCCAGAGTCTTGTCGATCCAGGCGAATACATCAACAACCTGCTTCTCGACGCCTACGTCACACCTTCGGCCATGAAAACGAGACTGCTGATCTTTTGGCAGCGATGCCTTAAGCTCCTGAAGTCGTTCCTCGCGGCGGGCCAGTCCAACAACGACCATGCCCTTGGCAACCAAATCCTTGCAGCAGGCAGATCCGATACCAGAACTGGCTCCAGTGACGACGGCAACACGATTCAACCAACGATCTATTGTGACAATAGTTTTCTTGTAATTTTCCCTTCGACAGTATGTTCATCAGAGCATTACCGATGCGACTGAGCTCTCGGCGATAAGCGCGCTGGTATTTATACACCATCTCCCAATTAAGGGAAATCGTCAATTAAGAATATCAAATATATAAATAATAATAATAAATAGTAATAATACAAAGTATACAAAGTAATCTTAATAAAAATGCGTATTCATACAATCGAAATAGTCTTCAGAACTCATATTGATAATCGCAATAAGTATTAGCACAGGGCTAAAAAATGAAAACTATTGAATGTAGCACTGTACATGAGAAAATTACTTTATTTATTTGCAAAAAAGACTTTTGTAAAGTACAAAAAAAACCCAATTGTTTTATTTTGTTACTAACTAACCCGGTAGACGTTGTTCTGCCACGCAAAAACGCAAAAAAATGTTCTTAATTAAATGTGGCTAATTTATAGCGAACAATGTTTAGATGACCCGGGGAACTTTTTTCTGCCTTAGAGGCAATGAATAGGCAGATTTTTATTATTATTATCAGACACAAAAACAAGCAACGCAGATGGTCTTCCGACCCGTGAACATGCCACATGTAATTGGCCATGGGAAAAACATTGATTTTTCAGATTCAGACTACATACTTTCTAGGATTGGCCTTGTGATTTGTTACTAGTCATGGCGAATGCAAGACGAATCGGAAAGTGAAATCTTTTAAACTTAAATGGCACATCTGTTGAGATCATCGGAATCCTCGGAATGAGAACTTCCTCACCTTCGAATTTTCTTTTGAGTATCGTCGCGTAAATCAAATTGTTAATCAATTTTCTTACCACCAAACGCGTACCGTTGCACAGTTTTGGTTGGTTCATGTTTCGAAGCATGATTACTACGGAGTCAACCTTTAGGCGTAAATTGTGCGGTGAGTTTACAAAAGGAATTTAAAAATTCGGTTGGATAGTTGGTGGCTTCATCTTCATTTGTAACACAATCAATAGATTTGAATGAATGCATTGTTCCAATGATCTCGCTCTGAATTATGTAGTTAAGGTCATCTATATCTTTATTATTAGCCGCTGAAATTGCTCGCTCACTCAACCATTCATTATTTTTGTAGTTGGTAATGATGTTTGGGAATACTTTGTTGATGAGCTCTTCTTTTGTTGTGACAAAGTTACAGAAATTCTGAGGAAGTAAAATCAATCCGCTCGATTCGTCGACAGGTACTCGACCATTTCCGATAGTCAGCAATTGCTCTAAAAAATCTTCAGCAGATGTGTCATTTTGCAATGCAACTTCCATGTTAGTTGTCAGCTGAAGTTTCTTCACATAGCGCCATAGATTTGAAGATTTTAGGCAAGCGTTTATTTCTTCGGTAGGCGTTGTTGATCTTGGAATTACTGGCAGTGTTTGGCGGAAATCGCCAGACAGTAGAATCATAGCGCCTCCAAAATATCTCGAGTCATTTCGTAGATCTTTCAATCGGTTAAGTGCTTCTAATGCACGCTTATGCGCAATTGTGCATTCGTCCTAGATGATGATTATTGATGCTGACAAAACTTTGGCCATTGCGGAGTTAAACACAGCCAAGCCGGTGCCTGTGACACACAGACTACTGTGCTGACGTTTAAGTCATGTCACACGGGAACGCCGTCGAACGGGATAAAAAGTATCCTACAGCAGTCTTCTGAATCTAAGCTAACTTATTTCTTTATATATATTATACAAAATATATTTAATTAATTTTGCATTATAATTTATGGTTACATACGAAATTTTCTTTCTTCTTACCTTAATGTTTTATGTTGCACTTTTGTATATTAATCTATTAGGTGGGCTCCTGGCAGGTTCCTTATCTTTTTCTTGTGATACGGAAGTTGATCCCATATGCGAATAACATTGACGAAGAAATGCCTCTTGTTTTTACTGGCAGAATTAGTAAATCTAAGTGTTTCGTGCTGGTGTTCGGGTTTTGTAGTGAATATTTGGAGATATTTGGCCATTATATTTTTAAATACCTTATAATATTTTGAAGAAAGTAAATCTATGTGTTCGGAGCAGAGCTCCGCCGATTAGCTGCTTGCCAAATAGCAGCGAATTATTGGCCTTCAGCCGCTTGTTTTGTTTGTTGCTAATTTCTATGTCACTCGTATGTTTGTTAAAGCTTCGCGCCTGCGTGCCCTGCTAAGCGTTCTCTCGAAGCTCGCTCTTTATCTTCGTTATCTACGCTTTGCGTCTGCTTATCTATGTATGTATGCCGAGCGAAGCTGCGCTCAGCGATCAGAGCGGCAACGTAAAGGGCAAGCAAGTTACACTTGCAATTCGGATCTCGCGCAATAAACTATATATCGCAATTTTATATCTGCGCCGGGTTTTATTTAATCGAAATAATTAGGCGGCCGATCGGGGATAATCACCATTATCTCCACACTTTGATTTCTTTGTCCTTGAAGTTGCCAAAAATTGTATAAGCGGTCCGGAATATACCATCTTTAGTTACATGGGGGGCAGGCACACCACCAATATAATATACTGTATATATGTAGTTACATGAAGGTTACACACATTTTTACATGAATAATACACTCTAGAAGTTGACAAGAGTGGAGCACACTTTTTAGCTGATCTATAAAAAATTCGGTCAACCTGATATACATGATGTATGTATTAATAAACATACGTCAATTTGTGACCGGATCGAACTATACGTTTATTTAAGATTTACGCGACGTTTTTGTTTCAAGGGGGATATTTATTGGCACAACTGTCGGATCCTTGTATGTCGCACAGTTGGGACTTCGGGGCTCAGTTTTCTTCTTTTTTTTTTGCCGATGAAAAGCTATCATTGTTAAATTTCAGAATAAGATATATTTAGTTTTTAACCTAATTGAATTTTTTCCAAAAGATGGTTTAATCATTTGTATTCAGTGTTCTTCTTATACTTGCGGTAAAGATTTTTGGTTTTTTTTTTTTTTGTGCGAGGTGTCGACACTTAAATCTCTCTAGAAGATATATTGCAATACATATATCGCTGGTTGGGCTTTTATTTAAAAAAAAATAAAGTCCGGGTGTCTTCGGGGTAGTTTTTCTAAAAGTTAAGTCAAAGTTGAAAAATATCGCAAAAATTAGATGGCTTGGAGCATGTGTTTTTCTTAGAACGGTCGATGCAACAGAACAGGGTTTTATTGAATATTGATAACAATGAATATACCTAATAAAAGAACGCCAAAAGATAATCATACCATCATACCATCATACTGCAATCATGCAGTATATGTTCACTTAAAAAATTGGTTTTTAAAGGCTCATATCTCCTGAACTATCGAGCGGGAACGTTTTGAGTCGCAGCTAGGGCCGCAACTCTACCTTTATACTCTATGCTCAGCCAGTGTCTATCTGGCTCCCATCCGCCTGAGGGCGCACACTGCACGAGGAAGAGTGTGTGAGAGAGAGGGAATGAGTAAGCGCGTGGAAGGCGTTGCGTAGCAACTGAAATATCATTTGTTCCTTCTGACTATAATAATAATCTGGTAGATATTGTAATTTTCTATGATTCTGTGTTTTCAGTTTTTTCGTATCTTCGAAATTGTGGATTCCACAGATTTTCGTCTTTTGTGGTGTCGGAAGGCGGGGCGAAGCGAAACTTTGAAATGCACTGTGAAATACAGTGTGATATCACAGTAGTCTGCATACAAAATTTTGTTGCTCTAGCTCTTATAATCTCTGTGATCTAGTCGCTTATCGGGACGGACAGACAGACGGACAGACAGACATGGCTATATTGACTCGGCTATTGATGTTGATCAAGAAAATATGTATTTTATTTGGTCGGAAACGCTTCCTTCTGGGTGTTTAACACATGCACTTTCACCACAAATCTAATATACCCCTATACTCTTTGAGTATCGGGTATGAAAATTTTGATATTTTCGATTTCCTCATTCTCGCCCGGCATAAGAGATATATGGAAACGTAATTTTGCAACCAGAATTTTTGTTTTTCTGTGGTTGAAATAGATAGGTTTTCGTCGAATATTCTGACTTTGTGGACTTTTAACTCATAAACCACATAAAAAAGACAGCATTGCTTTTCGTATTACTAAAGTGTATTTTTGGCAAAACGTTTAACAGAATTGAGTTTAAGCTTAAAAGACTATGCAATAAAATACTTTGCTTTTAGACCTAAGATATACATATAAGATCTTTAAGGACTTAAACGACACATATTTATATATTAACCAATAGGCCCTCTCTTAGTTGCGCTTGCTGTTTAGTCGATCCTGGATCTCCTGCAGGCTGAGGCCCTTCGTCTCCATGACCACGAAAAGGACAAAGAAGAAGGCCACCACCATGAATCCGGCAAACAGCCAGAAGGCGTAGTAGGAACCAAGGGCATCCAGAGCGGGATAGAAATATGTAACCAGAAAGCCAAGAGTCCAGCAGGTGCTGGCCACAATGGACGAGGCGGACGACTTGATGTTCGCCGGGAACATCTCGCCGAGCACGGCCCAGGGCAGGGGCCCGAAGCCTGTGCAGTAGACTATGTTGTAGATAACAAGCGCTGGCACTGGCATCCACACCACATTGGAGATGTCTCCCACCACCAGCTGCATGTAGAAGAAGGCGCCGAGTGCCGTTAGACCCACAGTCATCACACTGGCGGAGGTCAGCAGCATCACCTTCCTGCCAAGGCGATCCGCCACGATGGGCGTCAGGCCTGAGGATGCCACCTGGACGCAGCCAATAATAATGGTGGCAATGGCGGGATCCAGTCCCGTGTTGGCGCTAGCAAAGATCGACTGGCTATTGAAAAGGACCACGTTGATGCCCGACAGCTGCTGGAAGGAGATAAGGCCGGCACAGATGAACAGAGCCTTGCGGTTCCCGGGGTTCTTGAACAGATCCATAATGGTGCCTTTGTTGGCCATGGCCTCCTCCACACTGGACTGTATTTCAGCCATCTCGTTGTGCACTCCCTCGGCGCTTTGGCCACGCAGGAACTGTAGCGAACGCAGTGCATCTGTCTTGCGTCCCTTTCCGGCAAAATAGTGGGGACTTTCGGGCATAAAGTAGAAGATCGCATCGAAGACCACCGGCACAACAATACAGCACCACTGAAGAGCCATGTACGAGACGAAGGGACCAATTGCATAGACATATAGAATACCAGCTAAAAGGGCGAAGAAATCAGTATCAAACGAACTCAATGATCTTGCCATCCACACTTACCCACAATAAACAACTGCATTAGAGAGCCAGTAGCTCCACGAACATTATCCGTGGAAATCTCACCCACATACATGGGCTGCACAGTCATCACGAACCCCACGCCGAAGCCCTGAATCAGTCGGGACAGGTATAGGATCCACACCTCTGAGGCACCCATATTAATTCCGAATGCCAGCACGAAGAAGAGACTGCTGGAGAGCAGTACCCACTTTCGGCCAATACGATCCGCCAGGGGTCCAGCCACAAAGGGAGCAATGAGCGCTCCAATGGCAATCAGCGAGGAGATCCAGGCATCTTCATCGGATGTTATGGGTCTGTCCAAAGGCGAGTCGGAGGTATCTTC
This sequence comes from Drosophila lowei, assembly GCA_008121275.1. Taxonomy (NCBI): domain Eukaryota; kingdom Metazoa; phylum Arthropoda; class Insecta; order Diptera; family Drosophilidae; genus Drosophila; species Drosophila lowei. The sequence continues at coordinate 30,396,027 of CM017777.1, read as the reverse complement.
GGTCTTGAGTTTGGGTCCAATTGGAGAGGTCCAGCCCAGGCAGGTGCCCACCACAAAGGCGGACAAGTTGGCTGAGAGAGAGGACAGTCAGAGACAGCAGGTTAGGCACATGTTTTGGGGCAAATGTATTACAACTTGACTCACCTGCCACAGCGGCCATAAAAATGCGTCCAGTCTTGACTGGTTCGGGCGCCATATTTCGCGTGTTTACTTCGCTAATCTGAAAAGAACTGACTTCCGTATAGGAATATTTAACTCCTGTCTCTTCTTCGCGGGCTACTGACGGCATCTGGCTTGTTTGGCGAGTGGAGCAGTAGCTGCAAAAGCACAACCATAAAAAAAAGCGAAAGCATCTCATTAGAAAATCAGTGGACATGGATTAATGATGCTGTCCCCATTAGTAATTTAATCGCCTGTAAGTCCAAATGGCTTATACTTGACCCTTAGCCTTGCATGGTTTCGTTCACGGTCCATTCCGTAGAAGGGCATGACTCATGTAACCAGATATGAGAGCTCCACCCATTCACTTTCACTTTGTTCTCAACATTAATTGACTCGTTTTTCATTTATCACGTTATCAAAGCATCTTTACACATTAGTTAATAGTAAAGTTACTACGAAATGAAAAAATAGCATGCGGAACAGTAGTCGCGTTCTATGTATTCATTATTCAAAATTAATTTTATTGCACAGCGAAAAAAGCTACAGAAAATTAATGTCTGTCGAATTTGAAAATGTTTTCTTCTGCAATTATCATTAGAGAATGTATTTGTGTAATTATTTTAACAATCACTGTTGACACTTTCCGTTGGCTATCATTAATTTCATGTTGTAGCCGGATACAGTATTGTTCAGATGATATTTTTGACTTTTACACATCCCTACTTACATATCCTTCTTAAGCAAGCAAAAAGGATCCGCACTAGGAATATGATTTTGTAAACTGTCAGCCTCTCAGCTCAGAACTGAAATGCTGATTGGATCGCCGAATCGCGCGAATTTAAAGATTTTTCGCCTTATATGACAGGCATTCGAAATCAATACTCAGTCAATAATGCTCATCGACAAGTGCTCTTACACGTGCATTATCTTATCAGGGCAGCGCCTCTCGTTCGATGGCAAACTCATCTAGTATTCATCAGCGTTAGCTCTCCCATCGAACCCCCGTGCAGCGGCTTCGGCATCGGCATCGGAATCGAATCGAAATCTCTCTTCAAAACCTTATTATTGTTGTTGCGTTGGTTGTTTTGGTTGAAATTGCGCCATTTGTGTGCATTTTGCACTTGAACTGGCCTATTTACCCATATTGTATGTACATCTGTGTGATAAGACTGCGAAAAAACTGACAAAAAGAAGGCGGCCCAATCTCAATTTGTTTGCTTACACGACCCGACGGCAAAGGGCGCCCGCCTCCCACTTCAATGGATTGGCGTCCAGCGGCTGCTTGGGGATATGAGTGGGATACCAAGAACTTACCTCTAATCATCAACTAGCCTCTGGCACTTCTAATCATAACCAGCCAAACCATATCAACATTACATGGACAAACAAATCAAATGCCACCGACTGACGGCGTAAATAGCTGCTTTGATTAGTAGTTCTTAAGTTATTTCCGCTAATTAAAGTTCTGCAGCTTTACGCTTCAACCAGTCGAAAATATTGACACAAATTGAGTTAAGTTACTCACTCAGATGGAGCACAGCACGTGAATAGAGTGTGACACCATGGCAGGGAGAGCCATATCTGCCTTTGAAGAGTATCTCTCGCATGTGACTATGGAAAAGTTGGAACTCAAGTTTGCTCCTTCAAATCGAAATGGAAGATTTCAGTTCAGTGGCTTCACTTGATATTTCCTTTCCATAAATTAACACGCTTTTATCAAACATTTCAAGCGCCAAGAAAAGAATACTTTGTTCTTGTATTCGATAAGCTTTTATTATAATTAAAAACATAGTTTATGAACTTCTTCACATAAAGATTATCACCGATTCATAATTATTGCCAACTTGGCCTAAGACCGTTGAAAACGTTCCATCAACCTTATTTGTTTACTTTCCATTTGAACTTCATGGGTTTTTTCTTATTAACTAGTTCCCACCAACTGATCAAACGTTGTTTTTTGATTTCGTTCACCAATTAAGCGCTAACACAGACGATAAACGTTTAATAAAAGTAATTTTGATAAGTCAGAAGTACTTAGGCGCCACGAAAAGATACTTATATATTTGTTGGCAATCGAGTAAATACAGATATGATTCGAAACCTTGACTATTGAGAGGTCTGACAAACTGAATAACAGGTGTCCGTTGAAAAATCGTGGGTTGATGGGTCATAAAGTCCTTGAAGGTTCTAACATGACTAACATAATATCTGACATGAAAATAAAATAAAGTGAATAAAAAGGGACTAATGTTAAACAGATAAACCCATATTTTTGAAATATATTTGAATAATCGCGTTCAAAATAAAAGGTTTTGAGTTTCAGCTTGTTTTACTCACAAAGAATATAAAAATAAAACAAATTAATTCGCTCACCAGGGATCTTAGCCCGAAATGGTAATACTAGTGGTCCGAACTCAACGGCAACAAATCGAAACTAACGGAAGAGCTACCATTTAGATTTAAGAAATCAGTGGTTTCGATAATACGTTTAGTTTTTTTCCCAAACTACGCACAACAATATTTGATTATATTTGGTATTTGGAATAATTCAAGGGTAAACATTCTGCCCAATTTTTACGCGCAGTGGAGCATCACAGACAGCAACAACATAAAACACTATACTGATAAAGCTCATTTAGTAGGTCCACTCACCCATTATGTTAGCCGAAATTTTCAATTAGAACACAATCAATGAAGCACTGTCAAATTAGAGCTCGTAGTAATACCCGGCGTATACGTATTGTGGAAAATAACTCGGTGTCTGGCTATGGACAGATCAGAGCTAACAGTTTTGTTTCGCTGCCGGAACTGAAATGATGTCGATGTGAGAATGTTTTGACGCTTTTGTCGTTTGGGCATGCAAAATTAAGCCGGGAAATTATGACAGACGCATTTAAATTCTGTGCTTAGTCGCCAGACCGAGCATATAATATATACTCGCAAGCTCGAAGCACTAATAAGCAGAGAGAGACACATACAAATACATATGAGTATTACAGATATCAGTGGCTATTATATCGCATTAAACAGCCACTCAGACGCGACCATTGAACAGAGCAGAGCCGAGAGAACTGAGCTCGGAATTTGTGGGATTTTTATCAGTACTTTGTCTGCCTTTCTGACAATTGTCTGGTTCTCTTATTTGACTTAACATGTCGCAGCAACGAAAGACCCCTTAGTTCCGGATATTCTGTGGAAAACTTTGGCTCACTTTGATCGGACTCAGCTTTAAGGAAGTTCATTAGCATGCACCGGACCCTCCCCGGGGGATTGACTTATTTCGATGTCTTACCGATACAGTTAAGAAATACTCGTACATAATAAAGTCGCTAGGCCAGTCGGCTAACGTGCGTGCTAATTGAAATGTGTCTGCGGTAGGCACATTAAATGTTTTGAGACTGCGTCTCGGAGGGGTTTCCCCCCATCCGAAACAAGTCGTTTAGAGATAACCTGACGCAAATACTAATTACGAGTATTCTAAAAAGCTGAATACTCGTACACTTTTGATGTTTTCCTATAGATCAATAAATATCCGGCTTTTACAGTGCTTAAGGGGTAATGTTTAGTGTAATGTTTTATATCACATGTATCACAACAGTCGCAGATAATGTTTTAATGAATTGATACAAATATATAGTTACTGACACCTACTTTTTATTCTTTTAACTCTTAAGGGAATACAACTATGAACAAATATGTTTAGTAGGTTTCCAAGCCCAGACTCGAAGAAGAGTATAGAAGAGTCTTGCATCCCATTTCTACACTATCCTCAAGTGTCAATTTTGCAACAATTTATTTAAGTACACTTTAAAATAAAAATTCCAACGTTGGAGAAACATTAAAAATAGAAGAAAACTTCAACCTTGGCTCTATATGTCTTCAGGAATAGCCTTTGTATCGACACAATTAAAAAATGTTAGTCCAATAATTATATTTTAATATCGGCGCTGCAAATGCCGAGTCAAAATTATGAAACTGTGCAGTCACCAAAACGCGGTTTTTAAATATGTCAAAAAGAATTTGGTGGTATATTGCATATTTTAAGTATGAGATTGTGATCTACTCATATAGGCCTACAATCTAATTTTTGTCTCGTGTATAGAACAGTGTTCTTACTATTTTATTTATGTGCACTTTATTTTCGCAGGGGATTATCCGTAATCCATCCGTATTCGACGATTTATTTAGCATGCATTTAAACGGCAATTGCAATTATCGCGACATGTAACCCCTATCTAATAATCTCCAGTGGGCTTTTTTTATACCGATCCCATTGATACAGCCATTTCCCCACTAAATATTTGCCATTTACGAGTCAGTATTGCTTGGACAAATATGGATAGATATTTGTCAACAACCTGTCGAGCATCTGAGCAAATATCCAAGCAAACACGGACTTTGTGGGGGGCTTCCTGTAATTGGCATTAAATATTTGCATAGAAATGCGGCAGGCGATGATCGAAGTAGAATGTGGAAATGCGGCAGCTCTCGACTCAGGCAGGCTGCTGCTGGCACGATTTCAATTTGCATTTTGTGCGTCGCTTTCGATGTCGATCAATCAATCAATCGACGGTGACCTTCACATTGACCATGCCTCAAGGGAAACAAAACGAAGAGAGTAGAAAGCGACAAACCCTGGCGCCAAAGGTAGGCGTGGCCTGTCTCCAATGCCAAGTCGTACGACTGTAATCGGGGCTTGGTGCGACAGACAATGCCTGATAATTTTCTAATTTCTCATTTGAAGGGGCGTACCCAGGGTCCAGAGGTTATCGTTATTTAGTGCATTTAGTGCGCTCAAACATGCATACACTTGGGATTGGGATTGCTGTACAGTTTAGTTTTATTATCAACTATATACATAAGAGTATATGTCTTTGCCATCCATCCTTCCGTCCATACTTACGCATATACTGAAGAGGACGAGGAAGGGTCATCTCCCAAGTCCCCCATCAACTTATCTAATGAAGGGAAGGCGTTACATAGCCATTCTAGATAGGTACTTAGGAACTAATTGAACTGTGTATACTTAATATTAACATTGTGCAATATTGATAAGAATAATTGTACAGTTTGCTCAATATTATCTATTGGATTTAAGTGGTTATACCCTTGCAAAGAAAGATTTGAAATTTGTGTTTGCAAGACTATTCAGAACTTATCTCATTTGCAAAAGTATAAAATCATCGGCTAACCGATGACGGTTTTCTTTCAACATTGGTTGGTCTTGACTTCATATCTACCTACGAGTACAATGGCACCTGGCTAAACTAATCTACAAAAACTAGGAGAGTCCATTAGCGTCCATTTAGCCAAGACTGTATTTGGCTGGCACTCTTGCCCTTCGTCTCCTGCAGCATTGTGGCCACATAGATGGTGGCAGCGGCCATGCACGTGGCGAAGAACCAGAATGTGACGTCCGATCCGAGAGACTCGATCATTGTGCCAAAGCTTTTGGTGACGATAAACACACACAGCCAGTTGGCCATCACAGTGATTGCGACGGCGGTGGCCTTGACGTCGGGCAGGAAGAGCTCGCCCATCATCAGCCAGGGAATGGGGCCATAGCCCACCGAAAAGGTGATCATGAAGAGCACCACGCAGAGCAGCGGCAGCCAGCCAATGGAGGAGACATCCTTGCCGCTGTCCTTCATGTCGAAGTAGGCACCCAGTATGGCCAGGCAGATGGACATTACTGTGCTGCTGAAGAGCAGCAGGATCTTTCGTCCAGCACGATCGATCAGCAGCGAAGCGGTCAGAGTCATGATCACCTGCACAACGCCCACGATGATGGAGCAGACGGAGGCATCGAGAGTGCTGCCTGCGGACTGGAAGATCGGAACCGTATAGAAGATGACCGCATTGATGCCCGAGAACTGCTGGAAGAACATCAGCAGTATGGAGATGACCAGACCGTTGCGGGCTCCACGATTACTGAAAAGATCCAGGATGCCGGCATCGGCTGCGGCCTGGTCCAGATCATTTTGGATGACTTGGATGGCACTGCGCGAGTCGCAGTAGCGACCCCAAAGCCACTTCAACGAGAGGGCGGCCTCGGCCCGTTGACCCTACAAGGTAAGATAAAGCAGATATATGGGGCTTGAAGATGTGTGGCAACGATGGATGGATGGGCACTCCCTCACCTTCTTGAGCAGATAGACTGGCGTCTCGGGCAATATGAGCAGGCCAAAAAACAGAAAGATTGGCACAAACAAGCAGAGCGTACTCAAAGTGGTCCAGGACACCATAGATCCCACCAGATACACGAACAGTATGCCAATAGTGAGCAGCAGTTGGAATAGAGTGCCCAGGGTGCCACGAATGCTCGTCTCGGCAATCTCGGATATGTACATGGGTGCGACCACGCAAAAGCTGCCCGTGGAGATGCCTAGATAAAGCACGGATTAACAATCAGAGATTTATTTTCAAATGATATTAACTTACCGATCAGAAAGCGTCCAAAATAAAGCCAGCCAGCAGAATTGGCGAAGATAATCGAGAGCCAGGCCAAAATAAAGGGAACATTCATGACCATTGCTGTATAGCGTCGGCCAATGGCATCAGCAATGTATCCCGTGGGCATGGCACCCAGAAAGGCGCCAATAGCCAGCAGGGAACTGACCCAGGTCTCTGAAAATGTAAAGAATACATAATAAAAGAAAATAAAGCAATATCTACTGCTCTTATCACTAATCGAACTGAACAAGCGAGCTCTTATAATTTATTATCAAACACGTTTATTGCATCCAATTATTCAAGAGATTAGAGATGACCATTTAAGTCATAGAAAGCGACACTTTTCCACATTAAGATAGATGTTACTCAGTGACTATATCTGTTTATTTATTACCCTATAAACAAAAGTGAAAACAGTTTAGACTAGAAGGGTGGAAACAGAGTAAACACTTGATTGAATACACTTGATTCAGTGTGATATTACATGAGTCGGGATACAAAATCATGTTACTCTAGCTCTAACAGTTTTTGAGATCATCAAGATAAATGAAACCGAAAACAGACTTTGCTATTCATGCTGATCTGATCAGGATTATATGGTGAAACCACACGAACTGAATACACCCCTCTGTCTGTGCTCTATAAGTACCAGGTAGAATTACTATCATATAAGACATATGTACATAGGAATGGAGATAGGAATCTACTTGAAGTTAAAACACCTGTGGTTGTAATATAATTTAAGCTACTTACGTTGGCCCGCTGTCAGTTGCAGACGGTCTTCGCTTGGCAGAGGCAACGGTATTGGGCTGGTTCCATTGGCAATTGTAGAGTTCCCCATTGTTGAGTTCCCGGCTGTGGTGTTAGCTGGCGGGTGCACACTGATCTGATCTAGCACAGGGCTGGTCCACGCCAAAGCTGTGCCAGCGGCAACGGCTCCCAAACACACTGAAAGTTGTTCATTAGTGATCGATTCACAAGAAAACCACTATGATGTCTTCCACTCACTTATCAGGGCAGCCACATATTGACGGGTCTTCGAAGTCTTAACCACACCATCCTGCAGTGGGTCATAGAGCATTGGGTTGCGAGCTGAAGGATCAGCATCCTCTTGGCTGACAGTCTGTAACAGGAAATCTTTTAATTATTATCTGGAAACTACCACACATATCCGACATGATTTTAAGCGCATCTCTGATTTTAATTGGCATTAAAACGTTATTATCTTTTCTGTTGTCCACAGTTGTCATTGTGTATAAAGTCCTATTATTATGTTGGACTGGGCTTCAATCAATACACGCAACTTTTAAAATTTGGAAAACATTAAAAAAGTATCCATTGCCTAAATTAAATGATCTGAAGACTAATATCAAAGGGATCTATTTAAGAAAAACTAAATGATAGTGTTCAAATTTTTGCGTTCTTTAAACAAAATACAGAAAAAACTATGATATAAATGATTAAATTTCCACTTGTTTCAATTCCATTCTTTCTGCTTTTTAACAAGAGTTAATCATTTAACATTTCTTCTCTAAGAGAAGCTGTGAGAAAGATGGAAAACTATTTTTTTGGGATGGTGAGAATACAAGTGCTTTCCTTTACCTGCCACCAGCGCGCCATGGCGCGTACTACTTTTTCCGAATCCATTTTAAACTGCCCCGATTTCCGGGTTGTTCTTTCCCAACGTCTTATGTAAGTCAAACACACACACAAAACGCACTTTGCCCAATTTAATGACAATGTTGTTCCTTTTAAAAAACACTACTTTATGGTTTGTATATTTTGGTTTATATTGAGCTTATTTTTATCTCTTGTCATTAATTATCTAAGAAAGATGCATATATTTATATTTGAATATTTCGCTGTTTGTTGTTTTCGTCCACTAATTTTAGTTTTTGAGCCTCGTGGGCAACGGTTTGTCTCGTGCGGCCACCTCGAGACGACTGAATCGTTGGACTCTTTGAAAAAACGTATTTTGATCTCAATTCTTTGCGAACATTCTTTTAGTTTGCATAGAACTTTTATTTTATTTGGCCTGGCGCTTTGTTGGCATTTCATTGTATTGCCAACGGATTACGCGCATTAGATGCACACGTATCTTATGTTTTACGTCAGAAACAAATGAAATATCTTTAGAAATTGGGTAAAGGTGGGCATGTCAAGAAGGCCGCTATAATAATAGGGCAACCTGTTGGAGAAGATGCATAAGATCTTTAATCGGAATGCTCCTAAGAGGCCGTACTGTGGTCACAGTAATCTATTGAGCCCTTATTTTCAATAGTCGGCCACTATAAAGAAGTTTAAAGTTATGCCACAGATCATTCTGCGCACATATTACGCATACGCCCCGCACCTGAGCCGACCAAAGTCCAAGCTAACAATACTTCCGACAATGTTTTTGCCAGTTAAAATTAAATTGCTAAATGCATTTCGATGCGTTGCACTCGCTTGCCAAATGCCAGGAAAGATACCGACCCGCATCTATCAGCTATGCCCCGGCTATAAATAGAAACTTGTTTTTGTTTCCGATTAGACGACAACGACTACGATGTTTGGAAAAGCATTCCTTATGAAAATGATGAATCCTTGGGGGAGTGCAAGCGAGCGTTTAGAATGTAATTTAAACGGCATGTTTAATTGGAAAATAAAACACGTAAATCTTAATGGCGTCAAGTGCATGCCAAAAGAAACCTGTCGCCAGATTCACACCCAAACAAGTCACACAGGCATACACATCTGGTTGGAGGAAGCGAGAGAAAGAGAGAGCGAGTGAGCGAGTGAGCGAGCACGAGAGAGATCGCCAGAAAGAGGCAGCAAGAAAACAGACACACCCACCGTACTGACAGAGGCGCGCTCGGCTCATCTTATCCCCATCACATGCTAATTAGTCGGCGTCATTTGTTTTGCTCTGTTTACGTTGCTCTCTAATACCATTACAAGGGGTATGATGATTATGATCATACATTTGCCACACAGTCGAAGAAGTGCCTCACAGTATAAGTAAGAGTATATATATTTTCAGAATGTATATATGGGTTCATATGTTTTCTTTTTTCTGCGATAAGCAATACCTTACGAATAGACAGAACTGATCAGCTTGCGACTTACTCATACATAACATCCCTATAATTATCAGACTACAGAGTATGCAATGCTTCGGTTGCCGGTGCTATCTTTCCTCTCTTCGTATTGCTTATTGCCATTTGTCGTTTTCCCGATGTCAAGTTCAGCTATCGCCTTGTGCCTTGTGCTCGGCTTTGAGAGGATTGTATATTGTTCCCATAAATTTGAGCAGGTGCCCCGTGGGGCCGTTCGTTTAATATTCAATGTTTCCTCTTACACGCCCACATTTTTCTGGTCTCTATTGTTTACCCCATTGCAGCGTAGTCGGCGATAGACAATTTCTTTTATTGACGGCATGCCCTTAATTCGCTCAAGTCCATTGCCCATTCGGTAATTAAAATTATATTGTTGTGGGGATACCAGCCGATACATCAAGGTGTGTTTTGCATTCATTCCTATGTATATATGCATGTATGTATGACTGTATGTTTGTGTGGTGGGTGGGGTTTTCTGAGGAGCCTAAATGTATACTTTGAAAATGCCCTTCCGCTACCAAATTATAATCTAAATGGATACACAATACATGGAATTTAAACACAATTTTTAACAGGTTTTACTGATTCTTCGAGGTGAGCAATAATTTGAGCATTGTATTTCATTATATCTTAGTGAACATAGTTTCACTCATGCTTTCCATTATTCATCATATTATTCATTCATTTTATTATTCACAAATACAAGAATACATGATGATCTGCATACATCTATAGTACAGTGCAAAGTCTTTCTCTCCGCTCGTAAACAAAAGGAGTGATTAATTTTCTCTTATAAGAAAGTCTTTTGTACTTCGAGAAAAGAAAAGATTGCTCAAGTTTCCTTGAAATACAAGAAACACATTTACTAAACTCAATTACAAGAGGTTTGGATTAAATGATTCATAAAATCACTTCAAAGAGTTTCGGCAATATTTTCTAAATTTCTTGGCAGTTTCATAGTTTTGTATTTATCATTTATGGCGGATGCGGTGGCCATGGATTGCCAAAACATATTGATATGTAAATATTATTATTTGTGCACTGCAGATTGCCCGACAGTGGGAAACAAGCAAAAGATAAGCTCGTGTAAATATACAAAGGCTGATGGGCACGCGACTGAAACTACTGTACACACATACTCGTAATATTATATTGCTGCTCTGGTTATTTTTATTGTTTTAATGTCCCGACGTGATAATATATAAGCGATATGGGATAGTAGCCGAAATAAGGCCATATTTCGGCCCATTATCTGGTGGGCTGGCCTGCATATGAATCATTTAGTCGTTTCGAATGTGGGCTAAGCAATTGGTAATCGTTTGCCTAAAATCTCAAATTGAAGAGTCCAGCGTCACGCTCAAAGTTAAACACTAAATTGGCCATTATCGAAAACAGTAAGTGACTGCGTGAACCGCACGACGATCACCTGCCAGGCTGCTGTTAGCCCTGATATCTTGCTCCCAATTTTGATAAGAATCTTTTGGCCCCGTGCTCAATTGACTATATAGATGCTTAATGCCCAATCAAGTTATTTGGTAATTCCTAAAGAGGTGTTAGACGAATTGCCCGAATTTCTACACTTCCTAAGTACTACTCGGCTTGGCAACCTTCTCAACCTGTTCAAAACGGCTTAAATCATTAAGAGAGCTGTTCAAGTGTAGAAGTAGCAGGTATAAATCTTTATGTTTTGTGTACTTTCCTACGCAGCCCAAAATATTGATTAGATATTTTGCAATTAGAGGCTAATAAATTACATAATTTGTAGATTGAAAGATAGGTCTAAGCAAGTCATAATTATTTTTTTTAACGAATCCAATTCGCAAAAGTATGGAACATATGAGTTCTAATGTACTCAAGCGCCAATGGGGATTGCATTTTATAGTTGATTTTATACAAATAACTATTAGGTATCACGTGATGTGGATTATCCAATTGGAAGCATTACAAATTCTAATTTTGAACCAAAAATGCTGAAATTATTTCATCAGGAAATAGTTTTCTTGACTTGTATTGACTTGACTTAGAACCAATGGTGTTCCCTAGTCTTTTCTGAATTAGTTGACCACAAAATTTGTTCTTTTAGAAATCACCTCTTATCTTTCACACGCACTACCGGTTTTTAGTTATGATTTAAAATTCCGTATAAAAATCATCATAATTTGGTGTACGTAAAATTCGTATATTACAATACATATGCCACCTGCTCTTACCTTTTTAATGTCCTCGCTGGCAACCATGTTCCAGTTTGAATAAAACAACAACGCGATAAAATCAAATGCAGGGCCGTATTTATGGCTATATTATTTCGGAATTTGCATATAACTCGGTAGTGCTCGTACAACTATTGTGATCGGCTCCAGTTCTGGGGAAGCGCTTTTACTACTGGAACGTGCGAATGCGCGTTGAGCGTCCGAGCAAAACTGAATTTCTCAAAGGAAACGCGCTTAACATCGAAGCGAAATCGGTGGCCACAGCGACGCCAGCAGCAACGGCGACTGTGACGGCAGCAGTGACAGTGGCAGCAGCGCAGCCGTATACGGTATACGATATAATTTCGAATTCGCCTTGTTGGTGTTGGAATGGATTGGAGCGGGCGATTCTATGACGTCCCTGCTGATTGGAGAACCAATCGCATTCAGTTTAGGATGAGGAAATGGTACCAAATGGAAATCAATAAGGGTCAGACTGCTTATTGGACGGTTGTGATCTGGGGCAAGCTAAAGTTACTCTTGCTCACACCACGTTTGTAGCTCGTTCTGGATTTGTCCGTTTGGATATCCTGATAGGACTTGAATTTCTCAACTATTCGCTGCAACCCTTGCTCCAACGATGGTGAGCTGACCTTGTCGAGTACCTTGAGAATGTAGTCCGTAAGGGCTTGGCCCAGCATCTGGTGGGACAGAGACAGACCAAGGTCAGACAGGTTTGAGAGATCAAACTGAACCTGACGCCCACCGCAATGTAATCCCCGCCCACTCTGCAGCGGCTGTGCGTTTGGTTGTTGTCATTTATCATCACCTGGAACATGATCGGATCCGACTCATTGATTAGAGCGCCCACAAAGCGGATAAATGTCAGAGCATGACCGTGCAAGAGGGCAATGTTGATGTCTTCACCCTTTTTGAATTTATAGATGGACCAATACCACTCGTTCAGAAAGCTGCAGATTATAGAATTCTCCAACAATATTACATTTTTATGCATCAGAGTAGATCCCAGATCTCATTTCTTACGTATAGAATACATCCTGGCCAAATCGTCGCTCTCGAGGTCTGATTAAGTTCCATGCCTGCCTCAGAGCCACCCTTTCGCAGAGGGTAAATCCAAGCTCATCCTTAATAGGCCCCGCCTTTATTGTCAACAATTGCTTCGGATAGATTTGTTTGGCAATATTATAACGTATTGACGATGTAGATGAAGCACGTATTTTGCTGGGTTTCTCGTCGATATCGGCCATCGCTTAATTTTGATCAATACTCATAAATAAGAAAAACTAAATCCAGAACAAGACTCGGAATCGGAATAAAGTGTAAGGAACGGAAAAATTAAACTTCAGGAAAACGTATTTACATTGTGATTTATTCCATGTGGATTTTCCACAGCATGCTAAAACATTCACTGAAAATATCCATTCATAAAGTTGCTAGATTTATTACTAAATTAGAGAACTACATTTTCCGTTTTATGGTTTTGTATTGTATCTGAATTATTCCATTATTACAGACTTCTTTGCTGACTTAACACTGGATGCCCTTTCGCTTTTAGGTTCGCCACTGGTATTGGTGTTTCGGTAGAACCCAGACATGGCTTTTTTCCGGGCTTCCTCGGCCTCAGCATATTCACCGACAATTGTCACCAGTTTTTCAAGGGCAGTCGTCAGAGTGCAGGAGTTATGCTTTTCTATGACCGGAGAGGCCAGCAAGTAATCCTTCAAGGCATTTGCCAACATCTATGCAGCAATAAATATGTATCAGAATGTACATTGAACACCTTCCGTACGGTTCTTACCTTCATGTCATCGATGTCGATGCCGGTTTTCAGATGAAACGGCAGATTCTCACCCAGGCTCGAGCGAAACTGCAGATTCATATCCAAGGTGTGCACCAATTTCGAGAGAAGTCTCATCATCGCGGTGGCATGACCGTGGAGCTTACTCATGTTGATTTTTCCCTGTTGTCGAAAGGTGTTGATCAGCAGCTCATGTTCCGTAAGAAAGCTGGTTCATAAATGATGTGTAATTGTTGTTGTTAATTGTTAGGGAAACGCGACAAGATCGTAAAAGCATATTGAAACTTACTCATAAAATGTGTTCTGCCCATAGCGACGTTGAAAGGGCTCAATAAAACGCCAAGCATTGCGCAGTGCAGCCTTCTCCAAAATACTAAAGCCATTATCATCAAGCTTCTGGCTGATATCCCGCTCCGGCAGTGGCTTTGGGTACACGGGCAAAACGATAGTTGGCCTTTGTTCTTCTGATAACTCTACATTAATTTGACTTCCCATTTTTAAATGACTGTGTTTTGCTATTTCCTACATGTTCGTAATGTAATTTAATTTTAAATCCATAGCCTACTCTAGCCAATAAATTTGAAACAAAAATATAAACATTTTTATAGAACCATCCGCGTAGTTCGGGATGCAGTGCCTCATAACTGGATCCCATATCTCCACTTTAAACAGTGGTGCTCAGCGGAGATGAGTTGGCAAATTTAATCTTTGGAGGAACAATTTCCGCAACTGGTTCCCTATTTTGGTCTCTTTTATTAGGTGCAATCATTTTTATCAACGTTTAAAAACAATAAAAAAACACGGATCTGGTGGTCTGTTAAGCCAACACTGAAGAGTGCATTTTATTTATAGTACATAAAAATGATTGTATTGATATATATGTATGTATATTGTATATTGTAGTTTTGTATAAACAGTGCATACGGTAACGCAGTGGGCAGTGCTAACAGTTGTTATGTGCCGTTTTCTCTAACTGGCCATTATTTTCTGCTCATGCACATCCAAGGAAAGCGAAGCTGGATCTCAGGGAGTATGTCCGCACCAAAACAAACGTACGGAACTCTCATACTTCTGGGATTTTCCGCAAATGGGGCAGTAGCCATTCTCGCCCAGAGCCTGTTCCAGGCAACTGTCACAGTAAATATGGCCGCAAGTGGTGGATCGTATATTCTCCAGTTGGTTAATTTCAATAAGGCATTTACCGCAGCGGAACTGACCGGAAGGCTTACAACTCCAAGGATCAACCGGAAATTGAGGAGTTGGGTCAAGCGAATTGATGTGCACACGAACCCTGCCTGGATCATGAGGCGGCCTGAGATTTATGCTTGCTTGATTGCTTGTTGTGGTAATCGAGACAACGTCACCACCTAAAAACCAGAAAAACTCAACTCAACGTCTCACAATACCTTTACACTTTTTTACTTACTAATAAATGAAATAGTTATGGGTGTTCCAGTTTCAATTTTGTGGGTCATGTTGATGTCCATCCCAATCGGTCGTTGGGGTACGTTCTTGTTGAGTAAATAATAGTCCACGATTGCAGCATAGTTTGGCTGCTGGAAAGTACTATGATTTCCCGCTGCTTCATTGGGAGCTGGCAATAAAAGACATTTTGACGCGAAAACATCTCACTTCAGTCTTTACAATACATACCTTCATCGTTCGGATTCAGATCTTCAGCGTTTATAGGTTCCTCAGCGACCAAATCGTTTGCCTGATTTGGCGCGTCTCGACTATCGTTCATGTCCCGATTTTGCTCGTTATTATTTATATTATCACTCATTTTAAAACTTTTCAGGAAACGAACAATCGACTAGTGTGGTTGACAAATTAATGAATAATAATTTTTTTTCCCTTGCCGAACTGACACATAAAAGGAAATGTTGCAGAACTTTCTATCTGTCAGTGTTGTAAAGCAACATGTTGCCATGTTTGAATTAATTTGGGCTATCGTTATCGGTGATGGCCGTATGACTTCGGACTTTGCTAACTGCAGAACAGGGATAACCCTACAGGAAAATCAGACAGTGAGAGCAAGCTTGGCTTTACAGGTACAAAGGAAATTTGCAGTTTTCAGATCCAATTTTTCTTTCTGGCTGTTGTCCTCGACTGATAACGACTGAATATGTTTGTAGATATTTGCAAAATAAGAAGCCAAATCAAGGCTCCTGTTCTGTGTGATGCAGTGTGTTAACAGCTAGTAAATAAAACGCATTGCGAATAAATATTTGTATTTATATGTATATATATTTTCATTAAATAATTTAACATCGCTTTATTCTCACGCAAAGAACGATTTCGGTTTTAGGTTGTATTTGTTTTTGCTTTTTTTTTTTGCTTTTCATAATTATGAGATAATTTTATTGTTATTTTGTTTGGAATAAATAATAAGTTAAGTTTATTCTTGCTCGTTAGGCCATCACACACGCACACACATGACACACGTGTCATGTCATGTCATGTCATGTCATGTCGACGACGCATATGTTATGTATAATTGCAATGCACTTTTCTATGCGAAATAGTCACCTCTCAATACTCGTATATCGTATAATTTCCGATGTACATAGGCAAAGTATATATATTTTATGTGTATGTTACCGGCTGTATTATGTCTATATTAACGTTACAATTTACTTGTTTCTCTGTGGCAGTGGTAAGTAGAGTATTATCAGAGTACCGTTCTAACGTATTCTCGCTGATGTCCCGAAACACTCGATCGTTACAGATTGGTTAGGTATGGGTTTTTTTGTTTTCTTTTTGGATTCCTTTGCGGTTTAGCTCTGTCCGTCTGTCTGCTGCGTCTGCGTATATGTATACTCGTATGTAGGTATACGCAATATAGATAGATATATACATATGTTAGTTTATTATATGCTTAATTTGCTTGGGTTTGCTCTATATTTGCAATTGGAATGGAGAGGATGCAAAAAAGAAGAAGTTCTAGCAAACTAAAACATTCTAAATTACACTTTAAATTTAGTTTGTTCTTTCCGCTTCGTTTTATGGTGGGTTTTAGAAAATTATTTCAAAGTTCAATGTAATCGGTATTCATTTTGTTGTGTTCTGTTTCGTTTATTCAGTCATCCGCTGACCTTGAAACTACTTGAAACACTATTCGCTATCTGCTCTCAACACGTTTTTAACTATTTTTAGACTATTTCCTATTCCATTTACCATTTCCATTTCCATTTTATTATTTAATTTGCATATTAAGTAGGTAGCAAAATGCTGGTGGTAATATTTGTATTATTTCCGCTAATATTTCACTATTACTTTAAGGTCTGGTTTATTAATTCGTTTAAGTTCAATGACGCGCTAGAAAAGGTTTTCACTGACAAAAATCGACAATAAAAAAAAAAAAAAAAAAAAAACTGGGTAAACTCTGAGACATTTCATGACTGGGGGATGGGATTCCGACAGATGTATACACTATTTATGTAAAATATGTATGTAGTTTGGTGTGTCGATTGCTATGAAAACTCTCCTTTTCTGCTTAGGGAGTGTTTTGTTGTTGATTTCGTTTCGCTTCGTTTCGTTATGTTTTAGTTTTGTTTGGTTTTCAGTCTTTTCAACAAATTGATTGCTTGGATTTTGTAAATTTGTTTGCTGGATTGTTCTTGATGTGGCTGTGTATTTTGTTTTCTAGTTGTTGCTGATATCGTATCGGTGTTGTTGCCTGATGAAAAGAGCTACGGTTTTTCAACTAAAATGCTGGTTCGTATTGGCCTAACATTTGATGGAGCATGCTCATGATTTGTTACACTTAGTTCTTAAGTACGTTTCCCCTTGTTTTGGTTGTTAATATTATGCTTATTATAACTCGCTAACGCCCTGAGCATTTGGTCTCCATTTACTTGTTAAGTTCGACAGAAATGTTTTGTTTGAAATTGCTTTAAAACCCAAAACACAATCCCCGTAAAGCGTCAGAGAGGGTTCTCAAAGTCAGTGGAAAAGTGGTCTAGAAAAGTAAATGAAACTTTAGGCACATTTAATACATACACAAATTCACATATTCGTTTTATATAGTACTTAGGCATACGTACTATCCAACTTATCCAAACCGCAATACAACTGATCCTTGAAACGTGAATATTATCGGAATCTGTGTGTGTTTTGTCTAGCGCTGCTGCCAATATTTCCCGTAGTCGATTCGATTCGAGTCTATATAATTTGTTGTTGTTTTCAGTTACTTTCGCTAATACTCGTATTAATGAGTGTTCGATATTGTGCAATACATTTCGGTAAATTAGTTCGTTCCTCTTCTGTTTCATTCACTCTTAACGCTCAGCCGCTGTGTATCTGCATAATTATCAATTCAATTCATATTTGCTCAACATATTCTTGTTCTTTGTCTTTTTTGTCATCATTTGCCAGCTAACAGAGGGCTTTGTCTGTTAGTTGTATTAGTTTGTTTTAGAATTAGGTATTTACTCTAAGTTAAATGCATATACAATTTGTAGTACTTGGTTGCCTGCCAATCATGTTTTGTTTAGTTTTAGTTTAGTATGTAACTATGTATATTTATATATTATGTAGTTGCTGCTCTGCCGCTATTAATTTAGGTTTAGATTTGTATACATACTTTTCTATACGTGAATACTTTTTGCATTAACAATATATCCCATTCAGCGTCAATTTGGATTTTGGTTTTGCTTTACTTGTTTAAATGTACGATATGACACAGTGATATATATTCCATAGTATGTTATTCTAAAGTACAAGTACAAATACATATCGAACAGGGTTCAGCACAGAGCACACGCACAAGCGGCACAAGCAAGAACACACGCCACGCAGCCCAACTCACACCCACACCTACACCCACACCAATTTCCATTTCCATTTCCGCTTCCGTTTCATTCCACCACCAAACCTTAACTGATCATTCCACCGCTAGGTCCCTCCTCCTCCATTCCCCTGCCACCACATCTTAAGGCTAAGCTAACTACAACTAAGAAGCCACAACGATTCGCAAATCAATTGAAGTTTTGTCCTAAGTATGTACTTGTGATATCTCCCACCAAAGTACAGTTTCTCCTCTACTAGTATTTGGTATTATTACTCGTCTATGTAGAATATGTTTCGAATTTGTAACCTTTGGGTCGTTCAACGATTAAAGCTTTTGGGGTGAACAAATCAAGAGAACTGGTTGGGGTACTGGTATCCATATATAATAGGTATGTATGTATATAATATTTGTAAAATGAAGGCGACAGCTGTAGTAACATTGACGTTTCTTTGGTATGTAATAATCGTACGACGTTAAAATCCTAAAATCAATAACCAGGATGGGCAATGGGCAGCTATTAGGTCGGTTCGGAGATGGTCCTGGCCCTGGCCCCACTTGGCCTCTCTACAAATGAACATTGCTCCTCGTCTGCATTATCTTTTCTGACGTTTGTTGCTGTTTTAAAAACTCTACACTCTATATGCAATAATTAACAATTCACTATATAAAAATCAATTTGCCTCAACTATATGCTGACTATATTTTTTGCCTATGCTGTGGTTTATAACTCTTTGGTTTCGAGAATCATGTGTAACACTTGAATTGTTTCTCCATTCTCCAGTATAAAATAAATCTGACAACAAGTAACCGAATATTTATCTATTTAAAATCGCTTAACGCTTCCCCTCATCTATCGCTCGCGCTCTCTTTCTCTCTTTCTTAGACCCTCCCTCTCGGGGGTACATCAGCAACGCTTTGATCAATATTTTGAATTAGTATTTTAATTTAAAATCAAATAATGCACAATCTTGGTTATGAATTGGGTTTACGTAAATCCCATTCTAATAATTGATTTGAAATTTGAATCTGAACTTGAACTTGAATTCCGTATATGAATGGTAGCTTGTTATTTTCGTTTGTTTTGTGGTTGGGTTCTTGTAGGAAGTTGTACTTTGTATGAAGACGAATGATTATGCTTGGTGTTTTTTGTTCGTTTTTTTTGGGTAGCCAACACAAATACATATACATATATATACTTCGACTTTCCTGCTAGCCTGCTAATCTGCTATTTATTGCTTAAGATCTCTCCCTGACTGGCCTAGTTTATATAATAATATTTTCTCTATGCTTTATTGTATGTTTATATGTATTTGCAATGCCTGCGCATAAGCCTAGGTGTATATACTCGTATGGATAGGTTGCTATGACTATGACTAGAAACTATCTTGAACTGGCAAACATTGACTAGCTGACTAACTGACTAACTGACCGACTGACTGATGATACTCTAGCTAAAGCACAAACGTTGTAAGTACTCTTACATTGTGGGTATTTACAGTTTCGTAGCATTCGTTAATTCGGGGTGTAATTTCTATTGTATTATATTTGATATATTGTATAGATTTGTTATAGTACGATTGGGATTAAGCACAGTTGACCATACATTATATAAAAAGCTTTGGAAACATAAATGCTGTATGTAAAATCTGTCCCTTAATCGCAAAGCGTGTTTTAATTTGTTATTTTATTGTATAGTTATATATAACTTTAGTTTTGTTTTTTTTGGTTTTGTTTTGTTTTTTTTTTGTTTGTTTGTTTTTGGTTTTTCCATCGTTTGTATAATTATGTTTAAATGTTTATAAATATTATACTGTATTGTTGTATATTAGTGTGTATATCAGACTTTGTTTCATACCAAAAACTAAGCACATCGATTCGTCAATAAATTCATGTATTTGTTTGTTTTTATGTGTGTATGTATGCGTGTGATGTATGATGTATTATCGATCATCGATCGATCGGATACGGTAACGAAGGCTCCAAGGATGTCTTAGGCGGCTGTTTTTGGGTTTCGAAGCATACCTTTTAGGGCCTTACACAATTCTGTTATGGTTATATATATATTATATAAGTATAATACATACATGTAAGAGGCGGTAGAGAAACATTTTAGGCAAATATATTGCTCGAAAAGTTGTCCAGTAACTACCTGAACTTGGGCTTTTGCTTAGTTTTCACATAAATATACATATATCGAGTATAGCGGTTTTATAGATTAGAGAGTTGGTCACATTGAAACACACACATCGCATACGCTATGCTATGCTGTGGTTGTAAGGGATAGAAAAAGACGTGGAGGATTCTTTTTTTTATATGTACAGCGTATGTATTCCAATACTTGGGACTGGGGACTATGCAAAAATATTTCATTAGCATAATTGTATTGCATGTCTATATATCGTGTATGGGCATGTACATAAGCATGTCTGTATATATGTATGTAGAAATTGTTGATTTTCTTATGTTGCTTGTAAAAATTAAATGCGCGATCAACCTTTCTGTTTAAGTTTGTTCTCGTTCTTGTTGTTTTTCTTTAGTTTTTTTTGTTATATTTATAATTTGTAATTTGTTGTATACGATGTTTACCTATCATTCTCTTGTTGGGTTTCGCTTTTAGTTCGTTCAAAAATACTGTTCGTAAATGTTATTGAATTCGGATTTGTATTAGCTAAATGGCTGCCCCACCCCACTATTGGTGTTTCCGATGGGTATACATACATACACACATACACACCACACCACACCACACACACATACAGAATACTCGGCAGCCATGTTGGCCTTCCGTTTAATAAGAGGAGATATCCGCGTGTTCAGTGGGTTTTAGCATAGTTTTTTCTAGTTATTCGATTATTGTTTATCGGTTTATATTCGTATTATTCGTTCTATGTAAATTTGTAAACTGTAAATACTCCAAAAGAACACTTTCAGCATTGTCTCTGTCTGTATGGCAATCATTTTCGTAATCGTATCGTATCTTCGTTATCATTATGGTTATCGTTATCCCCTCACTTGAGATCGTCGTACTCATCGCTACCGTTCTTGGAGTCGCCCGACGACTGGAATGCCGCCATCACGGTCGCCCTGTGATGGCCCTTGTCCGCCCCGAGCTTGTCCGCCTCCCCGTGGCCATTGTTACTACCGCCGTTGCCCCCATTGCTACTGGGCTTCTCGTCGAAGGCATCGAGGAAGGGATTGGTGGCCGCATACTGCGCCCGATATGTGCCCAGAGTGTGATAATTGTTGCCCCCATTGGTAAAGGGACGCGAACTGCTGCTGCCGCTCGAGGTGCTGCTCGAGTAGAAGTCATAGCTATTGGTGGAGCCCGTCATGGAGCTGACCCCGCTGCTGGTTGTTGTACCCGCGCCGCTGCTCGAGTGGTAGGAGGAACTGGCGCTGCTGCCAAACAGGGCAGCCCCCGAGCTGCCGGCGCCCCCACCTGCCCCACTCTTTGGCAAAGTGCCGTACAGGTGCATGGCATTGTGGCTGCCGTTGCCATTGGTGCTGGTGAAGGGACTGTTGGTGCTGCCCAAATGGTTGTGGTTGCCGCTGGTGGCCCCATTGCCATTGCCCAGGCCGCTGCTCCCAAAGAGAGCGCTGCCATAGCTCCTGTGCTCTGAGCCCGATCCCGCTACCGACTTATTGCTACTGCTTGCCGTGTTCCGAGAGTCGTTGGTGTAGGTTGTCGTGCTGCTGGATGCACTGGCATTGGCAGTGGTTCCACCAATATAGGTCTTGGTCTCCGTCTCCGACGATGACGACGAGGCCAGGCTGTCAAACAGCCGCCGTCCGGTCGACACAATCGAGGAGGAGCCACTTACCGCTGCTCCGGACTTACTGTCCTTGTTCAGGCGCGAAGGCGATGACAACTTCTGTTGGCTGTTGGTGTGGTTAGTGTTCGTGTCCGCTGAGCTTGGCGACGATGTGGTGTGCTTGCTAATCGCTCCTGTTGTTGCGCTGGGCTTGAGAGAAGAGCTGGAGCCGGAGCCGGTGGGAGTGACCAGTTGGTAGGTGCCCTTGGGCAGACCATCTCCACCGCCGGGCGGCGATGGCGACTCCGGCGACTTGATCGGCGTGAACTGGACACGCGGCTCACGCTTTAAATACTTCGACATCAGCTGGCTGGTGGTCATGGCCTGCGACTGGGCCAGCAAGGCGTTGGTGGAGGCCGACGACTTGTACGACAGCAGATCGTCCGAGTCATCGGAGGAGGTGGTGGGTGCCGATGTGGCCGTCGAGCCGGCACTCAATACCGTGGCCTGCGATGAGCTGGAGCTTGAGGTGGCGCTCGACTTGTTGCGCATCGCCTTGTACTCATCGCTGCTGGCGTTGAGGCTGGTCTTGCTGGGGGTGTAGCTGTTGCTGTTGCCGCTGTAGCTGCTCTTCTTCGTGTCCAGGCTGGCGTACTTGGAGCTGTAGCTAGAGTCGTCGCCGGCCAGGCTCTTGGACAGCGCTTTGTGCGGTTCATAGAAGTCAACGTTGCCTTTGCGTGTTGTCGTGCTGCTGCTGCCGCCTAGGGCTGATGTTGCATCCGACTGGGTGGTGGGTGTGATGGCATCTATAGGTGCATCCTTCTGCAGCGGCGGCTTCTTCTGCACTATGGAATAGGGGCTGGCCGTATCGATGATCTTGACTTGCTTAACGGAGACAGGTGAAGCACCGCGCTTGATGGTATCCGTGCCTGTAAGTGGGATTTTCCGAGCATTAATTTATCTCTGTCTCTGGTGTTATTTTGATGTTCTTTACTTTTACCCGAGCCCGATCCGGAGCCCGAACCCGTCGACGCCGAGCTACTGCCTGGGGAGGGTGTGCCTGGAAGTGGCAGTGGCGATTGGTCGGGAATTGCTGAGCCCACTGATCCCGCCAATTGATAGGGCTGCAAGAGATCAGATCAAAAGAGAAAGAGAGAGAGAGAGAGAGGGCGTAGGACAACCCATGGAGTTGGTCAAATTTTTGTCTTTACAGAGTTCAAATATGGCTTTATACGGGGGGTATCGGGTCGGGGCGCAATACGTGCAGTGGTCTTTGCATCTGGTTTAAGTCTTACTTATACGAGTAGGGTGTGCAGAGAGAATTTCGAATTTAGACTTTGGCTGTTAGTGTCTTACGGGTGTACATTATGCTGTGTGTGTGGGTGAGTGTGTGAGTGTGTAAGTGGTGTAGAGTGTATAGATTTTAAGCAGATACAACGTTTAGACAAAGACAATTATCACATCGTGCTGTGTGCGATACGTTCTTGTGCGGGTAGGCGGCCAATTCGTAAACCAATCAGATAGTTATTGTTCTCTGGATTTGGATGTGATTCTGGGACGGTTAGGAGCGATGCTTGGTGATGCAAAAGCGTGAGGTGTTGGACATGCAAACGGGGTGCCATGAACGACGTGCAGTTGATAGAATCAAGCGACAAATGGTGCAGGAGAGTCCCTTACTTATTACCCCCGAAAACAATAGTTTAAAAAGGAAGTTACGGTAGGGTCTAGGTTCCCAATCCTTTGAATATTTTTCACATGTTATATTCTACATCAGCTGTGCATTTTGGTGACAGAAGAAGGGTGACAGGGATGTCGTCAGGGTGTTAGTAGAGGGAATCTCATAGAGCATTGGGCAAAGGGGATGGGGCACTGAATAAGTATCTCCTGGGGAGGAAGGGCTACTGTGTGTGGGCTACTGCACAGTGTAACAATATAATGTACGAGGGGCAATGATTTGATGAAGTTTGTACAATGGCATTGTGGTATATGAAGCATTTACATGGTGTGTTCTTTTTTTTTGGCATGTGGTTTACATACAGAGGCTGTACGGATTATACATATGTTGGATATATTGAAATTGGATTGGATTGGTATACAAAGTGGTATAAATAGTCAGATATGTTTATTTTGTTACCAGTAGTGGGCCAATCATGCTTTACACGCCGTTCAACAATTTCACATCGCTCAAATCATCATCATTACCATCGTTACATGTATATATATATATATCGTATATCGATATGTTAAGTAAATAAATATATACGATAATATGCGTATGTATAGGTCACAATTACAACGTCTATCGATCACGGATCACACCAAATTATGGATTACTTTAATATATGTATATATTACATCTCTTTTGTAAGCAATTATTTGTAAGTAGTATTCTCGTAAAAAGCACAAATCAAATTGACAACAGATAATGCTTTCGAAAGATTATTCAATTGGTAGCTCAGTAGGTTTAAAATGTACGTTTGTTTGTATATATTTTCATCATCTTTTGCAAAACGGTCAACAGGAAAAGTTAAAGAGCAAGAATTTGTTTCTGTGTGTGTGTGTGTGGAGTTTCTAGGTGTTTTTGGTAGTGAAAGTGTGTGATAGAGAAAGTGTGAAAAAGTGGCAAAGTATGACATGGTTTTATGGTGTCTGAAAACTTCCTACACAACTATACTAAACCAAGGACAAGAGTGGCCTTTGAGCGCTCTTCTGTGGCAATTCAAAAGCCACCCTGAAAAAATCGTGTACCATAGAAATGTATGGCCGTTACTCATCTTACTATGAATATTATCTTTGACTAAACAATACGCCCATCGACCAAATATGCTCTGAATTGATGTATATTACTGGTCGGACAATTGGTAAATAATATATAATATTACTTTCAATAGAATAAAAAAAGAAAAAAATAACAGTTTAACAGCATATAAAAAAATGATAAAAAATTAACATCCAATTGAAATTTTAAAAGTTTTTTCAAACGAGTTTGGAAGATCTTTCGAGACCTGAGAAGAAAAATCCCCTTAACTTTATGAATTTTGCAAAATAAAAATAATGCAATGTTAATGATAGGTACGATATAAAACCAATAAAATATAATTTCAACATTCATAAAATGCTAGTATTAAATTATTTAAAATAAATATTCCCTAGAAATTTAAAAGTATTTGCAAAAGAGCTTGGAAGATATTCAAAAAGTCCTAAGAAGTTGTAAGTTTAAGAAATAACCGCTTCCTTAACTTAATAAATTTTGTATAAAAATTTATACAAATAAAAATAAAGAGAAATGAGAATGAGAAAAATGTAACACTTACATATATGCTCTTTGAAATTTTAAAACTATTTTCAGAAGAGCTTGTAAGATATTCTTAAAGATCTCTGAAAAACCCAAATAGATGCATTTTGTATACGTATTAGAACTACCCCTAACCAAAAAGAAATTCTGCCTGAAGTTTAGTATGTTATGTCAGGTAATGTTAGTGAGGATTAGTGGGATTAGATGATAAAGTAATGCATAAGTAATGTATGTTAAATGTTCAATGTTCGATTATCGTATGTTGTAATTGTTTTGTTGGCTCTTGTTGTTGTGTGTTCACATTGTTTATGGTTTATTGTTTATGTTGTTAGTGTTGCTGTGTGCTGGTGGTTACTGTTGTTGTTTTACCTGTTGCACCGCTTGTTGCAAGGCTCGATGCGATTGAGCTAACTGACCCACTACTGATTGATACAGATGACTGTTGGCTGTGGCTGAGAGCTGAGGATGGCCTTGGGAGAGTATGTTGGTTACCGAAGTGGACGAGCGCAGGAGGTTGCCCGCCGCCATGAGCTGCTGCTGCTGCTGCAGTAGAAGTTGCTGTCTGTCCGCTGGCAACGCACTGACTTTGCTTCCACGCTGCCCTGTTGACTCGCCGCGCCGACCTGTCTACATAGGACTCTGTATTAATCAATATTAATGTGAACGCAAATCGGTGTCTGTGTGTCGGTTAGTGATTGTGTGTTGGATGAGTGTTCAATGTGTTCAATGTGTTTGTGGGTGTGTGGGTGTGTGGGTGTGTTTGTGTGTGAAGTAACAGTTAACAGTTAACAGTGAAAACGGTTTCTGTGCCGCGCTTTAGAGACAGAGAAAGAGAGGAATGAAGATCTTGACTGGAACAGCGGCTTGCTTTCAAAGCAGAAATAGAAAGAAATTTAAGAAAACTCTTGCAGGTGTGTGTGTGTGTGTGTGTGTGTGTCCTCTAGTCGTGTGTGAGTGTAGTCGGTGGGTGGTTCGGGGATCTGTTGGTGGCTGGGTGGCGGTGCAGCATGGACACTGGGAGTACGTTACCTGAAGCAACGCCGGCCATGTTGCTCATACTGCCGGCCGTGGCCAGGCCGCTCATCATCGAGCCCGTTGCGCCGCCCATGTGCTGTGCCAGCTGCTGATGCTGCGCCTGCGGCTGTGGCCAGATCTGCAGCAGATATTTGAGCACTGCGATCGGCTGGGCGTGATCGATGTCAGCGCCCGGCTGTGCGCTGGCCGAATGCAGCATCAGCGGTGGGCCCATCACCGTGGCCAGCGCCTGGGCGGACATCTTGTTGCGCTCAGAGTTGGAAACGACCAGCGACAGGTGGTCGAGCAGGAATACAAGAGTGGCCTAATGAGCAGGGAATGAGAAACCTCCATCGAATAGAAGTATTGAATGCTTTCCACTCACCCTGTTCGCCCTGGGCAGGCAATCGAGGATGCTAAGCATCAATTTTGCATTGCCCTCGGGGTCATCTGGCAGGCAGACAGCTGTGGGAGATGATGGTTGGTGGCAATTAAATCGAAAGGACAGGAGAAGGAGTACTATCATGCTCACCCAAGGCGTCTACTGTCATCTGGAAGAGGCAGCGCGTGAACAGCGGCTCCGGCAGCTCCCTGAGGTAGTCCTTGAGCACACCGGTGATGACATTGATGTCAGGAACATGTTCCGGGCTCAATTCCACGGCACGGCTGTTGCGCTCGAAGGCCTCGCGCAGCAGACGCTTCTTGGTGGCCGAGCCGCACAGTCGATACAGCCCGATTATATCGAGCCCACGTCGCTCCACCTCCTCCACGCAGCGCCGCAGCACAATTGGCACTGGGGCACAGCCCGGTGCCCCCTTAGACTCCCGGTTGACGACCGTCTCCAGGTCGGCGCCAAACAGCGTCGGATAGCCGGCCCTCAGGCTGGGCAGACCACGCCTCTTGTACAGGGCCAGGGGATCAGTGTGCCGCATGCGGATGTAGATGGTGCCCCGCGGCTCCACCTTGAGGGCCAGCTGGTGCAGCGGCGACTGCCGTAGGATGGCCGACAGCGAAATGGCTCCTCGATAGCAGAGCTTGTGCCGGTGCTGGGGATCCCACGAGTAGACCAGGACATCCAGCTGTTTGTTCCCGACCAAGTCCAGCTCGAAGGACTCGTCCCAGTCGAACTGCAGATCCCCCGAGCGAACCACTGTGCGTGCCTTATGCACGCGATCGCACTCGATCACGCAGTACAGATCCCTGGTCTGGCCAGGTGGCGCCCCGGGTTGGGCCCCGGCTCCCTCAGGCGCGGTTCGCAGGCCTCGACCCGCCAACAGATGGATCCACAACATGCCCGACACCCCACCAATGTCCACTATGGGCTTGTCTAGCTTGTACTTGGCAAACTCGGCCGGATTGATGTCGATCTGGCGATGCTGACGCGGCAACGTGGCGCTGGGCGTCGGTGCTGGACTCTGGTGGCCGCCGGTGCTCATGATGCTGCCGCTAGGACTGGCCGGGCCAGCGGACAGTTCTAGCAGCTGTCGCATGCGTCGTATGCTGGGCGAGCGTATGGAGCCTGCCCCACCGATGTGCTGCGAGGACATGGAACGCACAGGCAGTGCGGAAATGGGCCGCGTGAGGCCCATATTGCGATCGAGGGTGCCAGCTCCGAGTATGCCCGTTCTACTGGAGTAGATGCTCTCCGTCTGAAGGCAACAGAAAGTCATCAGAATGTGGAAATTTCGGAAAAGTGTTAGTAATACTTACATTCCTCAATGCGTCGTGGATATTCTCGGCGCTGCAGGAGAACCGCTGCGATCGCGGCTGGGCAAACAAGTCGCGCGTCATTCGCATCTGTTCCGCAATGGCAGAGCTGCTGGGCGCCCGGCGGAGCCAGGCGCGGTACTCATCCGCCGTGAAGATCGAGGGACTGGCGGTGATGCGCTGCCGGAGATCTCTGCCTCGTCGCACATCGAACTCCGGCGCCGAGGTGTTGCCGTCGTTCTCGTCCACCAACCGATCGCTGATTCTGGTGCGGATGCCCTGCAACCTAACGCCGGGTCGTTCCCTGGGCAGCGAGTTGAACTTGTTGAGATCTGCGGCACTTGCCAGCAGGGCAGCCGTGGCAGCTGCTCCTCCGCTCACGTGGCCACCGCCACCACGCGGCATGCTGCCAATGGCGGGCCTGTTGTAGTAGTAGTAGCTGGGACGCGGTCCGATCGTGGCCTCCGTGTCGCTGGAGTAGTCCAGATTGGGTCGCGAGCGACGCGTCAGTGACTGGGCCCCGGCAGCCGGCGGTCCGTACTTGGAGACCGTACTGGCACGCTGCTGATCATAGCGCCCGTAGCGGCCCAGCGTTCCACCCACGCCCACGGGCATGGGAGCCCCGGTGCCGGGCTTCAGGCTGGACCGTAGCAGCGAGTGGCGCCCTAGGGAGTTGGAGTAGTCGGCGTACTCCACTCGCGGTAAATGCTGATCCGATCCGGAGCGCGGGAAGCGCGCGTGCTGCTGGGCAAGTCCCACGTTTCCGGTTCCCGTGGACATTCGACGCGACTGACCCACTGGCTGTCCGGGCGCACCCGGATAGAAGGCGTGCACCTTTTCCGCCAGGCTCTCCAGCGTTCCCGCGTTCTGGTAGTACGCATGCGAGGGCGCAAAGGCGTGGCCCTTTGTGGGCTGCTCCGTGATCACCGACGAGGGCGGTGGCGGCGGCTTGTAGCCCCAGTTGGGGGGCTCGCCCATGGCATTGACGGGCATGCCACCGCCCCCGCCATGGCCTCCGCCGCCACCACGGGTGTTGTAGTACATGTCCAGCTGCTCCGACTGCGGACTGTAGTTGTTGAGGCCCAGGCCCAGCCTGGAGCGGGACTCGGTCATCTCGCGGCCATCACCTGCAGGAGGAGGAAACAGAGAGAACGGGGAACCCGATAAGCATTTCAAACACGGCCTCCATTTCAAACTACCTGTACGTCTTTCACGTGATGAGCGCGGCCTCTGCATGCGATCCGTCTCGTCCAGATCCTCGTCCCTGAGATCCCGCTTAATCACCACCACCGGCGGCGGCTTCTGCTCCGGTCGCGACAGCGTCGGCGGTCCGGGAGAGTTGGTGCCGCGATTGCCACGTCGCTGGCGGATGGCCAGCACCAGGCGGCGTGGAATTGACATGATGATGACAACATCGTCCAGCGACATGTGGGTCACGTCCACCAGATTGACGGCCAGGATTTCATCGCCCACCTAGGGATAACAGAATTAATAGAGATCTCTCTCTCTCTCTCGTCAGCAACCCATTGATTGACTCTCACCCTCAGACAGCCGCTGTTATAGACCGCCGACTCCAGGGCAATGCGGGAAATGAAGACGCCATCAGTGCGGTCGGCACCGTTGCCCTCGCGTATGTACAGGCCCAGCGTCTGTCCGGGCCGCTTGACGATCTCCACCAGCTGGACTGTGTGCCTGCCATCGGCCTTGTTCATCAGCTTGTGGGCGGCATCCACCGCCTGCTTGCTGCCCATGCAGCGCGGCTCCAGGACGCGGACAATCATCTCGCCGCGACGCTCCACCGCGTCCAGGGCCGCCGCCGTATTCGGGTCATGGTCATTCTCGACGGCCTCTATCTGGCGAAAGATCTCCGAGCTGATGCCGCTGACCTTGCGGAAGTCGCCCTGCAGCAGCACCGGATCCTTGCCGGCATTCGAGATGCTGCCGCTCTGTCCGCGATTCTGATGCTGGTTGCCATGGTGCTGCTGCTGCTGGTTGCCATGATGCTGCTGCTGCTGGTGCTGCTGCTGGTTGCCATGCTGCTGGTTGCCCAGCGAGGACAGCTGGTTGGCGGGCAGCGGTCCGGGTGGGGCGCGTCCCGGGCTGGCGGTAACATCAGGAACTGATCTTCCATTCTCCTAAAAAAGCAAACACCAAACACGCATCGTCGCCGGTTAGTTTTTTGCGAGTAATTTATTCGCAGAAGCTTAATGCTAATTTCGAGTGCAACGCGCTGCCGCATAAATTAAACTAATTGTTGCAGCTGTTGCCACTGCCCCCCAGTCCATGCCACTGCCATTGACAGCCCCTGGCACTTAAGCCGCGCTAAAAGATTAAGCTTTGCATTAATTAAGCTGATTTATCCTTTGGCGAGTGTTTTAGTTTCGCCCAGAAAGTTGCAAGTTGAAACAACAAAAAAATAGAAGCAGTTGCTACTCTCCCCTCCCTCCCCCTTTCGTTCGTATTTCACACTATATTTTCTTAAATGCAAAGAAAGTCTATCTAAACATTGCAAACGAGCATAATTTCCTTCCTTGTGAAAGGATATCATATCACTTAACCAGACATTACAAATTTAGATTTGCGTTGAGTTTACCAATAATCAAAGTCAAAAAAGTTATGAAAAAACAACCGCTACACTACTTTCTCAAGAGGTATCCTGGCACAGGATAAACTGTAAGAATTTTTTTGTAAATAATTTCTTATAGCTCCTTTTTTTTAATTTGTATAATAAAAACCTAAGAGCAAACATAATTTCTCATGAGAATACGAATTGAATTATATATATAAAAAATTATATAAAATTAAATTAAAAAGATATTTATCCTTTTAACGGCGGATGTCCTTACGGTACATATGCCAAATACTTGCATTCAAGCAAACTATTTATACCCGATACTCAAAATGAGTATTGGGGTATATTAGATTTGTGGTAAAAGTGGATGTGTGTAACGTCCAGAAGGAAGCGTTTCCGACCCCATAAAGTATATATATTCTTGATCAGCATCAATAGCCGAGTCGATTGAGCCATGTCTGTCTGTCCGTCCGTCCGTCTGTCCGTCTGTCCGTCTGTCCGTCCCTATTAGCGCCTAGTGCTCAAAGACTATAAGAGCTAGAGCAACGACATTTTGTATACAGACTTCTGTAATATGTCACTGTTACAAGTGTATTTCAAAACTTCGCCCCGCCCACTTCCGCCCCCACAAAGGACGAAAATCTGTGGCATCCACAATTTTGAAGATACGAGAAAACCAAAAACGCAGAATAGTAGAGAATGAGTTTATCTTCTAGACTGCAGAATCTGAATTGGATCGTAGCATTATTATAGCCAGTATGAAGAAAACAATTTAATTTTTTTCTCGCCCTGTCTCTCTCTAACACAC
The DNA here is from genome assembly GCA_008121275.1 of Drosophila lowei. Classification (NCBI taxonomy): domain Eukaryota; kingdom Metazoa; phylum Arthropoda; class Insecta; order Diptera; family Drosophilidae; genus Drosophila; species Drosophila lowei. The sequence goes on along the minus strand of CM017777.1, from coordinate 30,364,366 downwards.
ACGTAGCATAGCCGGCTTTGCATAGCGCAAAACATTAGCGCCTAGATCTCAGAGACTATAAGAGCTAGAGAAACCAAATTTTTTATCCAGATTCCTATAATATCGGACCTTGACGAGTTTGTTTCAAAATTTCGCCCTACCCCCTTCCGCCCCCGCAAAGGACGAAAATCTGGAGCATCCACAGATCTCAGAGACTATTAGACCTGACTGTCGGCTCTCACTGTTACAAAACTATTTGTAATTTTTCACTGCAGAACTCACTGTTGATAGCTCACTGCTACAAGTGTGTTTCAAAATTTCGGCCCACCCCCTTCCGCAGCCATAAACAACGAAAATCTGTGGCAACCACAATTTTGAAGATAGGAGAAAATTAAAAACGCACAATCATAGAGAATGGCCATATATTTGGCCACGTTCTGACTGATTTTCTGTCTCTCTCGGACTCATTCTTTGCGTAATGACTATGTATCGGGTATAAATGTAGAGTTGCGGTCGCAGCAGCAACTCACAACGTTCCCCCTCGTTTTATTTTTAATTCTTATCATAAAAGTTTAAAGTAAGAACTATTTCTGTTTTTAATAATAAATATTAATAATAAATATTTTAAAATTTAAAATTTGTTATAAAAACCAGGAGTATCTGCGAGATACATTTTTATCTGTAAAAATAAAATTTCGGGCGACGACGACGACGACGACGAAAGCTATTTTATATAATAGAGAGATTACAACCCTTACGACGCCTGCAATTGACTATCCATATTTTCAAATTATATATTTTTCAAGATATCAGACCTTCCTTTGAAACCAAAAGTAAAAAAAACTTTATATTTTCACAGTTCAAAACAGCAGTAAAGTGCGAAATGTTACCACCATTTGCCACCAGCTGTCAAATGAAAGTTATGGGTAGTATCAGAAATTGTATTGATAAATTCTCCTACTTTTAATTTAATTCTTCAGATAATCTGCCCAATTCTAGACAATTCTACTTACCTCCCACAAGTAGGATCGATAGTTCTGTGAACGTGTTGGTACCCTCATTTCTGGTTTGCAACTCAATTTGCTGCAAGAATTACTGCTAATGGCCACTTGCCCCCTCTATACGAGTATGTTCCGCCCATCAAGGCGGTCTTTTTCGAACGCCCTGGAACGTTGGCAATAATTATTTCATCAGAGTCGCTGCTCTGTTCTTATCCGAGCTGTTCTCACGCCAACAGTAATTTCTGTCAGTGCCACATCACCCAGCCTGCGGCACTGCAATGCACGCGGCGAGCGGCAGCGCCAGTGGCAGTGGCAGTGGCAGCGACAGCGTCATGCAAGCTTAAGGATAGCCGACCGAGGCAACTGTACCGGGCACGTGACGCTCGTTGATGATGTCACATGGCCAGCAGCGACAGGACAAGCGACAGCCCCAGTCCAGTCCACACCCAGGCCATAGGCCACATGACACAGGACACAGGACACGAGACACGGAATAAAGGCAAAAGCAACAATTTTCACACAACTTTGATTTTTCATGGGGTTGGGGCGTCACGAAATTGGTTTTAAATGAAGTTGCCGACCAAAAAGCTAAACGAAGTTTTTAATGGATTAATGTTAGGACGAGGCAGGACATTCCCGTGAACAGAACAGGGTAAGGCTGTTGTCCGGGAGGGAGAGAGAGAGGGAGAGCTGCCTGCGGGCACAAATTGTGGTCAAGCCCGTCATTGTCAAGTGCTGGAGCTGCAGACTCCATCGTTGAAGTGGAGTCGAGTACTCCCCAAGGGGCAGCCAGCATCCCTCGCTCTCTGCTCTGCTCTGCGGTTGCCAAAAATCATGTTCGCAAGCGAAGGAGCAACAACAACAATAGAAATATTTGGAAGAAATCTTTGAAATTGCAAAACTTTGACATGTGTCGGTGGCTCTTCCCCTTCCTTTTGTTGCTGCTGCTGTTTGGCCAAACTTTCGTCAAAGTTGCCCCCTGGAGCAGCGGCAAGAGGAGCGGCAACACCAGCAGCTGTCGTTGAAGCTGAAGTTTTTCGGCCTCGCGCGTCCTCTGTTTCGACCATTTGCTCTTAGTCAAATAGGCATTATTATATGGCTATATTCCATGAAAGTCTGCCTTTTTGTTGCCTGCTTTTCTTGGCCCTCTGGCGGTTAAGCCTCTTGTTGCTGCTGCTGCTGATGATGATGATGATGTTGCCTCTGCTGCTGCTCCTCCTGTCGATGGCAAAGTTTCTGCTTCGCTGGCATTAAACTATTAAAGTGTGTTTACTGTAATGGTATTTCGGTGTTGGTTGTTTGCACTTTTGCCAACTGCAAATGCATGGCTAAATAAATAATTCAAGCGGAATTCCTAGGCCCCACCATTAACACACAAACACACACAAACAACACGAAAAAAATGGTCCTTTGCGTTTGCGTGGGTGTGTAGGCCAAAAGTACAGCAACAAAAACGAGGCGGGGCGTGTCTCAGCCAAACAACTGTATTCAATAAAAAGAACTGGGCCCAGCAGCAGCAGCAGAAGCAGCAGAAGAAGGCGGCACACGGCCCCATTGTTGATGGCTCGCATTGTGGTTTGCCGCTTCTGGCCCCGCGCTAACGACACTTGGCCGGGAACCAACACATTACTGTCGATGGTGTGTGCATCGCGTGCAGGCTTCAACTCAGGCAAGAGGCGGGCGACTGGAGGCAGTGCCAGAGCCACAGCCAAAGCTCTAAATGGACACATGAAGTGGCAAAGCAACAGCCAACAGCCAACACCCCGGTCCAAGCTGTCAGCATACAATTTATGCACCGACCCAACCATGTGATGTGATGTCCTTTCCACCCACTGTCCTATGTTGTCTTCTGCCCATGCCCCATGCCCCACCCCACTTTAAGTTCAGTGGTAATCACCTTAACGCCTGCCTCAATTTCTTTACACTTGGATATTTTCTAATTCAATAACTCATCATTTATCCCAAAGTGTTTTCTTTTTTTTATTCTTGTTTTTTGTTTTTTATGGTGCTGGCAGATTTTTTCCTCCGCATAACTCGAGGGGTTTTCCACTCACTTTGCGCGGAGTTAATTATTCACAGCGAGTCGCGCACTTAATTAGCAAGTGAATAGTTTATTAACCGGCAAATCCAATAAGTTCAGAGTGCCAGGGTGAGGAGGGGGGGTGATGTAAAAGCAGGAAAAGAGACTAACCGGAAAATTACAAGAGCCAGGCGGCTTATGTAAAGCGTCTTTAGGCAAAGCCCAAGAGTCTAGGGCCACATGTGACTCACGTATCCAACCCACCCACTCAGGCTGAGGGGCTCGGTGCTGCCTGTTTAAACTCATTTCAACTTCATTATGTTGTCGGGCGCTGCTGCTGTCTAGCCACAGTCCCTCCTGCCCCTTGCCCCTGCACCCTGCACCCTGCCCCCTGCTGTGTGACTACAACTAATTGAAAAATAGTCAAGACATCTCACATACAACATCCCACGTCTAGAGTTTGGCAAGCTTTTTTAATTATGGATGATTCTCCCTCAGGCTGGCATAGGGCTAAAACTATTCCAGGGACACAGCGGAGACACGGTGGAGGGAGGAGTGAAGGAAAACAGCCTTCATTCGAGGAAGTTGCGTGACAACACAAATCAATAAAATCATTTTTAGTGCCTCCTACAGGCCAAAATAAAACACAAGCTCTCCCCAATCGGAAATTGACTAAAATTGTAATTATGTCAGAGAACAGGCGCCATTAACAGTAGCAGTATTAGTGTCAGTATTAGTAGAAATAGCAGTATAAGTAGCAGTAGCCGCAATAGGAATACTTTCCTGGCCAACTGGCTGTTGGCCCAGTTTCCTTCGACTGTGGAAAAGTGCGTCATTTGCTTGACTGCATTAATAATTGGTCAGCCATAATGGTAATGACTACGCACAGTCGGTGGATCGAGGGATCAATTGTCCTGTCTTGGTCCTGGCTGGAACTTTCGCTTTTTTTTGTGGGGAGTGGGGGCGGGGGGTTGACTTTCTCCACTGCCGTCTGTCAGCTGTCTCAGACCTATCCCTACCCCAACCTCTGGTCCTGCCTAGTTGATTGATTGTCAGACGCATTGATTGATTGCTGGATTGTGATTTAGCAGCCACTGGGATCGCCTTTGTTTTAGCGTCTAACTCATTCGGACGCCGCCTGGACTACGTGGAATAATTGATCCGGCTTTTGCCATTGTTCCCGGGGGGTAGGGGTGGTGGCCCATTAGAATTGATGAAATTGATTTGGTTGTGGACCCGATACAACTAATACTTCGAAACAGTAGTAGCAAGTCATGTTATTTGTCTAATGGTCCTTAAACTGATAGCCAAAAGCACACGCTAGCGGTGGATGGGAGTGTAGAAAGGAGACCCCGAGTGGGGGAGTAGTGCCAGAGAGAAGGGGAGAGAGAGAGCTTTGGTCAACTTTTAATGGCCATAACGTGCTTACAACTTAACCACTCAACATTTTCCACTCAGCTTTTCATCATGAACTAAACTTTCCGGTTCCCAGGAATTTGGTAGCATTTTCAGGCAAAATTTTAACCACAATTTGTTGCATAATTTGTTTCGGCAAAACTGAATTATTTTGCTCAACCAGAACATGGGTCAGAGGTTACGTTAAGCATTTTCCGTGGGGCCTTGGGCATTTATATAACCATTTCCTTTAGCAGTATATGGCTCTCTCTCTCTCTTTCCCTCTCTCGGAAATAATAGAACAATAGAATCAAACCGAAGAACCGTGGCCGTAACCGTAACTGAAACCCACCTACAGCCAACACACAAAAACAAAATTCCAAATAATTATAAATTTAAATGCCTTCCAGGGTTGCCCACCCTGGGCCCATGGGAACACTGCTACTCCTTGTTCTGCTCTGTGTGCACTCTCCATGCCAATTACATGTCAGTTCGCTGGAATTTTCGGAATTCACTGACAACAATTACAATTAAATGCCAAATGCACAGCACAGCACACACACCGGGAGAGAAGAAGCAGCAGAAGTAGCAGCAGCAGCAGCAGCAGTAGCAGCAACAACAGCACTGTTAATAATAGTTGTCACTTGCAGCTGCGCTAATGTCAAAATATGTGGCACAAGAGCAGGGACCCACAGACACAGGGTCCGTCCATCCACAACAATGAGGATAGCATTGGAGCCAGTGGCTGAGGCAGAAACAGTAGAAGTAGAAGTAGAAGTAGCTGTGGCACTGTGGCAATGTGGCAGTGGCTGTGGCAGTACATGGCAGAAGCAGCCCTACGGCTGTGGCTTGACTACTCCTGAATTGGATTGCTTTGGGTTTGCGTTTGGCTTTGGCTTTGGTGTCTGAGTTGAAGATAACCGCAAATTAAGCAAACAACAAAGGCGGTGGCAACGACAATGCTTGAAACAAGCCGCACTGTGGCGTTGATTGTGACAGGCACGGCTGGGGCAGAGGCAGAAGGCAGAACCGGAATCAGGAGCAGCTGTGGACACATTACCCGCACTTTCATGGGCGCACACGACGTATACGTGATTTATTGATTAAATTCAAATTTGCCGGCAAACAAAAGGAGAATGCACAAGATGGCATCGCATTATGCAATTAGAGAGAGAGAGAAAGAGGAGCAAGACGCAGAGAGAGAGGGAATACGGATAATAGTATCACAGGGCATCAAAGGCATTAACCCTGACAAAAGCAAAGCAAAGCGTTGCCTTGTCTTGCCTCACCCTCCTCCAATCAAAAGTGTCGAGTGACAGAATGAAGCGTGAAGATATCTCTCAGACCCAAAGCTACCCCCAAAAGCTGACAGGACAAACCTTTCACTGGGCTGTGCAGCAGCAGCAGCCACTCACATCACTCAAAGCCGCTCCAATTGATTGCCTCCGCCCTGGATGGAGGCATAATCTGGTCCTGCCAGCCAAGGAGCTGCTTCCGTCCTGGCTGGCTGCTGCTCTTTGGCAAATTTAATTACCCAACCGAATGGAAGAAGTAAGCAAACAGTTGCTGCTGCTGCTGCTGCTGCTACTGCCATTATCTATGCAAATATTTTTAGCGCCCCCCAAGTGAAGGGCTGCATACTTAATGAAATTTTATTTCAATATTTCAAGTGCCCTTAACAGTCAGGCGGCGGAAGGAAGAGCCAGACCCCAAGTAGTTGAAAGTTGCAATCTGTAGGTAACAAATATACGAGTACGAATACCAGTATACATATATATTCGTATATTTGTATGTATGTATAAAACGATTATATGTCTAAGTGAGTTCGCATAGTAGCCAGTCGGCCACAGGGGCCACACTTGAGTTTGTTTTATTTGCAAAGTTTTCATTTTTGAGCCTCTCTCTTTTTTTTTGGTTTTTGTTTTTGTTTGAGAGAGTTGTTGGTTCGTTGGCCTTTGCTGCGTGTTTCCATAGAATATGCACTCTTATTTGTTTTACGCATATTTATTTATTCATTCATCCGCATGAGTGTACACACACACACACACACACACACATAAATACAAAAAAAAGAAACAAAAATATAAAATTAAAATATAAAAAACACAGCACAGAGCAAGAAATTCGTTTATGAGGAACAGTGGGTGGAAATTGGATGGGCGGGTCTGGGAATCCAGAATGGAGGAACAGAAGGTCCCTGTGCTCGACTGCAGGACGACGGTAGCTTAAGTGGCTAATAGTCACAACTCGCAGCGTGCAAAAGGCAATATTTGCATACCAATACATAGCCATCATATAAATAAATATTTAAGTAAAAAAATATACTGTACCCCAGTATATGAAAATGTCATGCAAATTTTCGTTTGCCTGGAGCCGAAAGGCACTCGTCATCCCTCCCATGTGGCATGGTCTCTTGGGGCGGAGAGGGGAGTTTCTGTGGGAGTTGCGTATTATATGCGGACTTATGACATTTTCAGCGTTTTGTGGCTACGAGAATGGTTTGACGGGTTACTATATTGATGTTGAGCTTCCACTTTGGCATTTTCCAACCAACAGAACAGCAGAGTCGAGGAGGCACCATGATATTGCGGAAAATAGTTGCTTTGATATTAACTCAATTTATTCCCAAGATGCAAAGATGCAAAATTCCACAATAGCTTTGAAATATAGTTTAAAATATTTGATATTTATGGTCAAATCCCCCAGCTTCCTTTTCCCATAAATTATGCAGAATCAATAGAGATTTTAATCTAGATACAGGAGGCCCTTTTAGTGCACATTTTACCGTCCTTTTATGTGGTTCCAAACTAAGGGCCCTGTAAACATTTATAAGTTGTAAGTTGTAATAATCATTAGAATATTTTTGATTACTTTTAGTTGCTCCTATCGCTCCTCTCTACAGAGGAGGCACTCGTCCACACTGGGAGGCACTCACCTTGCGATGGCTGCTTCTGGTCAGGAAACATCCTGTCGTGGCGCTATCACACATTAATTTTGTTGCAGCCACTTTGCTTGCTGTGTCACCCCGAAGGGAAATAGTGTCCAAATGGAATAGAATTTCTTTTTGTTTCTATATAGAAGTGGCAGAGTCACGCTGCGTGTGTCCACTCATATATTATATGTATTTATAATTGAAATGATAGTTTCTGCACCTTGCGGCACCCGATTCGATTTGATTTCGATTTTTCGCAGTTAAGTTATTTATTTTGTATATATCATACACATACATATATAGAATGTACGGGTATATGTGTATTTTGTTTCGCTGTATGTGTGATATTGCTCCTTTGCTTCGGTGGTTTCGTAACGGCTTCCTTAAGCTATAATTTGATACGTATTTCTGTTGCTCTGCTCCCGCACACGTCCAATGGCTTACATCCAATTGTATCGCTTCATTTTTTGTTGTTTGGGGGTTTGTTTTATCCGCTTTTCTATTCTCTAAGCACACAAGAGCCATGATAACTGTATCTGTACATACATACATACATACCGTTCTGTCTGTCTGTGTGTGTGTGTGTGTGGTGTGGGTTTGTATCTGTATGACTGCCTTTTGTTGCCAGGCGAAAATATTTATGTTTGCCTTTCACGCTTCACTGCCGACGTTTGCCAAAACGTTTTCAAAATTTCTACACAATTGATTTAAACGGCGCTTTAAGTGCGGTCTGTCTGCCCCCAGCCACCCCCACCAAAAGGGAGGGGGAAGTCCGCAGAAAGACACAGAGAAAGAGAGAGGCAGATAAGTGGGCCGTCCGCCCACCGGCATCAAGTATACGCCGCGTGTAGCGCAGGCAGCTTTGGCGTAAATAATTCGGCCGAGAGCCGTGCAAAAATTTCATTAATTCAAGGCATACTAAATTAAAACGGGGAACAGCAGACGGAGCTCCCACTCATTTGTGGTGCACAAAGCGCAAAAAAAGAAGTTCGCCCCAGAAAAAGGGAATAAAGAACAGAGAAATATGGGTAGGATGTGGGCGGTGGCGTTTCTTGCTGATTATCAAGAAAAATAGTTTTATCCTCGCCCGAAGGATAAATCGAAAATAAACTTCTTCTAGCAGCAGTACTTGGGCCAAAAGATGAGTGGCAGGCAATGGCAGACATTTTCCCATTTTATCTCAGTTTAATTATATATTTGTTGGGCTGAACTTTGGCATATTTGCAGCAGACAAATGTCGAAAGGGCCAGAAAGAGTCCAGGGTCCCAGAGCGATGCGTGAGCGCCCTCTCAAAACTTTGGAAAGCGAATGCGTTTCCCAGGAATCCCGTTAGCCCTAGTTACATTTCCCGCGCGGCTGCTTTGGCCATATAAGCCCTGCTACCAGCAACCAGCAACTAGCCTCGGCCAACTGAGAGAGGCGTGGTTGTTTGGTTGTTGGTTTGGGACGTTCCGCAGACGTGAATGCCAAAAATTACATTTTGCCACTTTTACAGACAAAAGATGAAGCCAGCCGCCCACGTCTCCCGCCCCCGTAAAAGTCCCGAGAGTTTCGCGGCAGTAAGAGGAATGCTGGGGGTAGCGTATACGCAATATTGCTGCTGCCACTGAAACTGCCACTGCTGCTGCTGCTGCTTCTGCTTCTGGGCCCAAGCTACGTGGGTTAACATTGTCGAAGATAATGGCTGCTTTGGGGGCTGCCTAACTGACTGTCAGGCAGCCTGCCTCTGCCTCTGCCTGCCTGCCTGCCACTGTCTCTTTCTGTGTCTTACCAGGCAATCGTTGGGCTGTTGAACCTTAAGTGTGTGCGTCTGCTCCAACGCCGCCATCGCCAGCACCATCTCCACCGCCATGTGCCTGTGCCTGTGCCTTTGTCTGTGTGGGAAGGAACCAGGGGGGCTGGGACTGTGTATGTGTGTGGGGGCGTGAGCGCGCGCATTTACCAACAAAAAATTTGTGTCTGTATATGGGACAGTCTGATACAAAAAAAAGAAGGAAAACGGAAAATGAGCGGAAAAAATGAATAAGACTAGGCAATGTCTTTGGCAGCCGTCGTTCAAAAGAATTGCGATGGGATTCGTTTTCCCGTTTCCTTTGATTCTCATTGCGTATACGCAGTGTTGTGTTTGTGTGTGTGTTCGTGTAATGGTCTTATTCCATAATAAATTTCATTTCATTTCAGATTTTTATGTGTGTGTGTCTGTGTGTTCCAGCACAGACACACGAACACGTGTTTATGTTCTCGAAACAAATCGGTTTACCTAGGTAAGTGATTTGCTGCTCGACAAAAATATATATATATAGACTCGATACGAGTGGGAGTATTGTATGTATGTATTCCCTAAGACAGTTTTAATTGACTACTGTTTTTGGTATTGATCGAGCGGGCTCTATATTTCGCTCTCTTTAGCCGCGTGGAGGAGGCAATTTAACGCGGCATTAAAGTTTTATCGGCTATTCCGTTTGCTTTTCTGCAATCATTTTTAGAGTCCACCCACAACCAACAATCACGCTGCCCGATGACGACGATGACGGTGACGGTGACGTTGACGTTGACTTGGGGACCTCTGTTGAGCGCGCGCGATTCCTTCTCCTTCTTTCACCTCCCACTCCTGGCCGTGCGTGAAATAGTATTGAATAAGTTCCGTTTTTAATGAGTTTTACTACACGCCAGCCACGAGCTCGCTCTGCAGGTATATACGTATGTATAGAGTCCGTCCTTCCTGTACGTATACAGCGTCGGCGTTGCAAATACTACTACGCACGCACACACACACACACATGCACAAACAAGAGCGCGCCACGCACGACGTTAATGTTAACGGTAACGAGCACGAGGACTAGAACGGAACGAGGACGGACACACCACAACGACGACGACGACGACAACGACGTCCGAACCGCTCAACTGAACTTTGCGTATTGAGATGGTACGGCGAGCGGACAACCAGCCCGGAGCCGAGCAGAAGAGAAACGAAGTTGCAACCGAAACAACATCTCCATGTCGAAATTGGAGCAAATACACATTTACATTCATATATTCACACGCACACACTCATACTCGTACGCATTGAGAGCCGCAGAGACTCTCTCTCTCCCGTTTGTTCGGTTCGGGTAAACTTTCTTGTGTAACGGAGAGCGAAAGCTTTTACGGAGAAAAGTTCGACAGGCTTTTACGACATCTCTGTGCATGCGTTTGCGTGCTGCTGAGGCTCGTTTTTGGAGACCGTGTAAGTGTGTGAGTGTGTATATATTTGAATTATTTAACACGAAAAAATTGGCAGTCGGGATTTGGGGAATTGTATTTGATACGGCACAGCACAGCACAGCAGCAGCAGCTGCCGCTCTTCGAGGATGGGATGGGATGTCTGCTGGGGACCCTGTCGCTTGGCATTGCCAGATGTGATTTTTGTTGTAGTTGTACGAGTATAGTGGTGCACGGCTGATGTTGCACGGACTTGAACTTGTCCAAAAGCCCAGGACAGTCAGATGCATAATTGATGTCTTGGCTAGGAATGAACCTTGAAAAATTGAAAATAAGTGGATCATTCCATATGGTATGATCATTTACATGAACGTTTTCATTTATCGTTTCATGGTATCCAATATATTGTGGGTTCGTTTTTTAATTCCCAGCAATCCGGCAATCGTTTTGGTTAAAGCTTGTCATCGATATAAAGAGCTTTTCGGGATGATGACGCTCTAGTCCCATTATCTTGTTAAGGGAAGCATCCCTGGCATCCCTGGCTTCCCTGGCTTCCACAGAGAAGCCCTCTCAATTCATTTACACTAACCCACACTTAAGCCTTCACCTTGGGCACCCCCCGCAGGGCAGATAGGCTTCCAGCTAATCCTGACATCGATAACAATTACATACGCCAGGAAAGGACTCGAACCTATGCCACTGGCAAATGAAACGAGAAAAATGCCAATCATGTGTGTGACTGACTAAACGCATGGAAAACGGCAGACCAGACCCAACTCAAAGCGGCTCGGGGTCCCGCCTGGCATGACAGACAAACATTATGAATGATAAAGGTACAACAATGGGCCATAGGCGAAAGCAAAACCAACAAAAGCCCTCCCGCTTTGGTCTAGTCCGAAAGCGCGCGCGTCGCTTTTGCAAATGTTTGTTTATCAAGCAATTCAAATCAACAAAATGAAACAAAGCGAATTGTTGGTCAGCCGAGGGAGGGGAGGAAGAGGGACGAGAGACGAGAGACGAGGGGCCACTGCCACTGCCACTCCACACACAGCGTTGGAGCATTATGAATAATTTTAATATCCCAGCCCCGATGACACAAACAGATAAACCAGTTGCCATTAAAAACGCATTACAATTGATAAAAGGACTAGAAAAGGAAGCAGCCAGCTTTTGTCCTGCGGCATGTCGCTGCTTTAGATACCCTTCAACAACGAAATGGAACTGATGGAATGAGAATAAATGAAGGAATATGGTAAATGGAGGAACAAAAACAATGGTAAGTATAACTAATGTCAAGCACGTAAAATTAGCTGATTAAATCCCAAATGACTTTTAAGGTTATACTTCACCAAACACAAAAAAAATCAAAAATAAATCTGCCAAAAATTCGTGCCATTGACAATCTTTAAACAATGATTAATGGCCTATTTTGTTCAGAATTAATGCCACTAAAGAAATAAAGTCTAATAGTAGGACCATACTCAACAAACAAAAATATTTTTTTTATTGCAAAGTTTATGTAACATTAAAAATAGTAGAGAACTTCAGCGTTGGATCGATATATCTTCAAGTACAGCCAAGTATCGACACGATTAACAAATCCTTTGAAAGGTCACACAATGCTTTTTCCAACCCATCATTTTTTACGACATCGGCTCTGCCAATGCCGAGTGAAAATTGTGTAAGTGCACCCAGTCTCCAGATTGCGGTTTGTGAATTTTTAAAAAATATTTGGGGTATATATTTGCAAATTCTGAATATTAAGATGTGATCTGAACATCCAGGCGTACAAAAAAATTTGAATCTCGTGCAAAGTACATTTAAAAGTTTTCATTTTGTCGCACTGGGTTATTAAACTATCATTTTTCTTACAGCTTAAATTCTATGAAATAGTGAAATTTCTTTTATTTTCTTTAAGCCTTACACTTGAGTATTTTACTTTTCTTTTATGGAGTGCAGACACAAAATTACTTCAAGAAATTAAGACTACTTGAAAATTATCGAAAATATTATTTTTTTATAGAACATAGCCCCTATTATCTTACACATGACTGTGGCATACTCCTTTTTGTAATATCGCAAATTCGTGCCCTCATCAAGAGTATTCGTATCGAAAAAGCAGACTGTAAGTACTTCAAAGATTTTGGTCAAAAAGGTTAAAATAACAGCGGGAAAGGCCTTTCGGAAGAGCGTAAAGTCAATTTCCTGAATGACATGTGTGTAACCCTTTGAGTGTGAGTGCGAGTGTGAGTGTGAGTGCGAGTGTGAGTGAGTAAGTGCTGGGTAGGTAGGCCGCATCATTCACAAAAGCTGCAAACACACACGCGCGCGCTCTCTCCGCGCTCTCTTTCTGCATCGACACACGGACAGCAGCCACTGTACTCGTACTCGTATGTGGGTCAGTTTGATGAGACGCTTACGCTGACCCACCCACCCACACAGCCACCCAGTCAGGCATTCAGGCAGCCAGCAAGCCACGAAGCCGCCATTCGCTGACAAGCAATCAACTGTCAGGCCGAGAGCAGGCCATGCAAAATAAATGCAATTCAAAAATTTCTTCTTTTTCAAGGCGGCAGGCAGTGGCATGGGGCATGGGGCATGGGGCAGCAACCGCAGCTAGGCAAACATGCCGCAGGCACACAGGCCTAAACACACTAACGTACAGTACGTTACGTATACGCAACATAGACGCCTGCGCGGATAAGATGCGCACACGCGAGGGGCACTACGTGTGGATACGATAGTGGGTCCCGGCCGGGTCCAGGTCCGTGTCCGGCCAGCGTCGAACCTTATCCGTTGCGTCGGCACGCAGGCAGCCAGCGGTCCGGATGCGAGCGGCTAATAACAAACTTCCGGAGAGGAAAAATTCTTTTGTCATTGGAATTTGTCAAGCACAGCAAATTGAGTTCACGGCTCGGTTCGGCGGCTGCTTGAAAGAGGAATTGAATTCGAAAATGGTGAAAATGACCAAAAATGCGAACAGAAATGAAAACTTTTGCCTCTCGATAGCGGGGGAGGCTTCTTACACTGAGCGAATTTTCGTGACAAGTTCCTCCTCCGCCGAATGAAATATGTATGAGTACTTATGCCTTTACATGTCCCGAACATTAACCAGTCCCCAATGTCCCTGTTGGTCAACACTTTTAGCGCCTTCTCTCTCGCTCTCTCCTTCTCTCTCTCTCTGAAGGTGCAGAAGGTAAGCCCCTTCAGAGTGGCCCAAGTTTGACGTGGCTTTGATGCTGCTGCTGGATGGTCCTTTCCGAGTGAATTATGTAAAAGTTTTTGCTGCTGCTCTTGCGTGTGCCATAAGCCGCTTACCAAGAGTTCAAAGGTAATCCTGGTGGGGGGGCGGGGGGCATCGACCATCGACCCTCGGATGCTAAATTACCTTTTAAGTGCCTTTATTGGCAATTAATGCCGCTAGTTTTTTGCCTTGGCCTTAGGCTAATTGCAACCGGTGTGTTAGCCAAACTAATCGCAATTGGCGTGAAAATGTTAGCCCCATTCTATCTGCTGCCACCCATCCACCCATCAATCACATTGTTAACTGTTTAACTGACTGAAAGATAGATAGAGAGAGAGCCAAGCCGAGCAGAGCCGAGCCGAGCCTTGGCACAAATACCGCTGCCGTGTCTTTCAGTTGTGTTTTGGCTCTGTTGTTGTCATGGCTCAAGGCCCATGGCTCTTGGCTCATGGCTCACGGCTCATGGCTCAAGGCTCAGCTCTGTTCGCACTAGGCTAATTGATGTCATTTTGGCTCTCTGTCTGTCTGCCATTACAGGTTCCCCCTCGATTATAGTAATGCCCCAAAACTTTGACAGCAAAATACCCTTGCATCATCGTCACCAAAAGTTGCATATTTAATGTGCCACATACATGCAACAATTTTCTTGCACAATTTGCCAAGGGGCAACAAGAAAAAGATATCCCCTAAACTTTTGCTTAACTCTGGCCACTCTAAAGAAGCACAGCAAAGCCGCAAAAGCCAAGGAATTACACAAAAAAAAACAAACAAAAAAACAAGGGGGGAAAACATTTCATTTTTCTCTACTACAAAAGCTTTAGAGGCCAGAAAGAGAGAGAGAGAGAGAGAGAGAGAGAGAGAGTGGGCAAGAGAGTAAGCTGAGTCTTAAGAGAACGAGAGAGAAAGCTGAGAGCAAAACTGTGCAGAGAAGCAACCTCACAGACCGTCTCCTTAAACCTCCTTCTGAGGCCCTCCCTCCCTGAGATCTATGCCAAGCAAATGCAAAATACGTCAAAGGTACAACACTTTTTGAAGAACCAGTGGGTGAGTGGGGGAGTGGGGGAGTGGGTAAGTGGGGGAGTGAAGGGGCATCTGGCGTTCGGCACTGCCGAAACGTAACGAAAATCCACAGAAATCCACAGAAAAGCAAACAGAAAATTTAACCAAGCCAAGGAGGTGCAAAGGATGGGGAGGGGTGGATCCGTGGAGAGCGCGGGGAGAGCGGGGGCGGAGTGGGAGGGTGGGAGAGTGAAAGAGTGAGTGAAACACGCAAAGCCACGACCTATCCACACAACAATCGTGTGTATGTGGGTGTTGGGATGGAGCGGGGTTCCCGGTGGTACTGGCACTGGTGGCAGCCAACTGGGGTTTACATGTGAGTGGCGTAAACCGCTTTTAGTGCACACCCACACACACACATACCCCACATTGTGTGGCATGGATGCTGCTTTCAGTAGTAGGTTGTGAGGTTAATTTCGTTTTGGTATTGCATTTGCGCTGCTGCTGTTGCTGCTGCTACTGCATCACCCCTCTATATTTTTTTGTGTCCTCCCTGCGAGTCCTTTGCCGTCGAGTGGCCTCAATACGAGCATAGATTGCGCTACTCCTCCCTCCCTGCCTCGCACATGCACACTCGTCGTAGAACCCTCTCTTCAACGCTGGGATGTTGATATTTTTATGTCTCAAAAGTAAAAATATGTCATACTAAATGTGAGGCAGCGACAGCAAAGCTCATCGAAGCTACGGCCTTGTCGGCGGCTCAGCTGACACCGGGCCAGGGGGAACCCCATTATAATTACCGCAAGGTTCGGGCTAATTCCCGCTCATCATTTTAATGGCATCAGCAGCGGTCCGACAGCAACAGTCTCTGGCGGAAATAATTAAAAATCCGTTAAGAGCAGCCACAGAGGTGACGCTGATGCTGCCAATAGAGAGAGGAAGGTGGGTCCTTGGCAATAAGTCAACTGTCTCACTGTCTCTGTGCTCTCTGCATTTTGCCGCAAAATATAAACACGTTCTGCTCCGCAGAGGATGGGGAAAAGGAGCTGTTTGCTCGGGGGAACAATGACAGGTAAATATTTTACGTGCACGAAACAAACTTGAAAACTCTTCGATGAATATGGAACATTTCAATATGTCGTCCGCTGCCTGTCGTCCTGTCGTCCTGTCGCCTGTCGTATGTCGTCCTGTCGTCCTGTCGCCTGTCTCCTGCAGTTGCGTAAGAGTTTTGCAATTAGTTTCGCAAATGAAAGGCACGTAGCTTGGAGCAGTACTGTACTGGTGTACTGCCAGGCACGTGAGCAGTGCCTAACGAGTAAGCCAAGTGTTGGCATAGAATCCAGGCAGAATGTCCTTGAACCGACTGCCGCTCTCAGGGAACTACTGGGAGCTACAAGTAGCTCGGCAGGCAGGCATACATTGGGTACTCCGGCATCTGCAGGGAAATGTATGCAAAGGGAAAACTCTTTCATCGCACGAGAATGCTCGGACTTAAAGTTTCTCATCTTTTTGTCTCAGTAGGTTGATTAATTGATGGCGAATCCTCGGATCTGTTGCTATGACTATCAGCCTCCTCTTGTAACAGGAACGGCAACAGCCACAGCACTTTCATCTCCTCTCATCTTTCATCTCTCGAAACTGTCAGAGGCAGGTGGACGTGGACCTTCTCAAAGCACAGTTTAGCAGGATAATAAAAGTTGTGGCATGTCAGAAGGGAAAGCAGCAAAACAAGGATTGCTATTGCAGCGGATTTGTGTGCTCTACAATGGGAATGAGACACAGAGGGGGAGCATCCATTTGCTGGAAGACTGCCACAATTTCACGTTAATCAATGCTTGCCCCAAAGGGATGCTTAGCCCTATCGCCGCACATTCCGCGCCAATGCACCCCCAACAAAAATTAAGCTTATTAAGTGCCGCGTTTGGCCAAAAAGAAAGCACACATTTTTGCGCTGCGTTGGCAGCAATTAAAAATCTGGGCTTCACCTGACGCTGCTCGTACTGCTGCCTCAGCTGCTGCCCCTGCTGCTGCCTCAGAGTTGCCAATTAATAGTTTTCTTCTTTTTTTTCTTCTTGAAATCATGGGGCAACAACCACACCGCAAGATCTCGGAGAGGAAGTGCACCAAGGCGGAAGGGAAAACCTTCTGGTTGGAGCAAACTACAAAGGAAAAATAAATATTGGGAAAGCCAGAAGCCGCTAAGAGATGCCAGAAGATGCTGCTGTGCCAGTGTTTGTCTTGGGCAAAACTTTCTACCGCTTCTCCTGTGTGTGTGAATCTGTGCTGGTGTGTGTTTGTGTATCTATGAGAGGCATCGCTCCAACTACAGCTCCAGCTGAGGAAATATTCTTATCTGCATTGAGGCAAAATTTTCTATATAAGAGTCTCTGTCTCTGTCTCTCTCTCTTTCTCTATCTCTTAAATTTCTGTGTATCTGTATCTATGGCGCTGCCAATTGTTGTTGGCCCAAAATGGAAGTCGTGAAAAGATTCCCCCCAGAATGCGGCTGCCTAAATGCCCGCCATTTATTTGTGAATGGCACTCGACTCGACACAGAAACGGCAGATAGAAAGGATAGTGGGACCAGGAACTCGCCTAGGATCTCCCGGCGCTGAACGTGCCGCTGTTTGCGAGAGAAAAACTTTCCCACATCCGCATCCACAAACGCAAAACGCAAAGGCAGAACTTTTCCATTTATTTTCCATAAACTTTTCCATCAAGGCAGGCAACTAATCAGGCAAACCATTTAAGAGCTGCTGCATTTCGATCTGTCGGCTTTTGAGGGGCATATGAAGCGCGTTGCGTGGCTGGCTTTCAATTAAATTTCAAATGGCAGCTAAATGCTGAAAAATGCACATTCGCGCCACTTCACATCACTCTCATGCATGGCTGCACATAAATCAAAATAATTTACTGCCCTGAAGCTCATCCTGATCCTGGATGCCGCCGCGGATACCGATGCGGAATTTATTGAAATTCCAGCAAACAACAAAAAAATACACACAGACACACAGAAAATAAAGGATGCTGCAACTGAAAATTGCACGCCTGGATACTGCAACAGGAATGCAGGCAGACACGAAAACAATCCCATTGAATGGAGGTTTCTGGTTTCAGGGGGCAGGGGGCAAGGCACCGCCCCTGCAATTGGTAATTCAATATGCTGATTTTTGCCCAACCCCCGGCCCCAACCTGCTCTCCGTTGCCTGTTTGGCTGTTTGGCTGCCAGTCAACACTCAGCACTCGTCGCGTATGCCAATAGAAATGCCAACGCGTCTCACTTGACCAACTTTTGGGTGCCATGTGGGGCTGCTCCTGCTCTTGCTGCTGCTGCTTCTGCTGTTCAAGTGCCAGGCAAGCGAGCAGAAGCAGCAGCAGTCAGGCTGGAGGCAAACCTGGCAAGTATTGGGGTAAAAAGTTTGACATTCTGCCCGACAGCGTTCCATTTCAATTAAAAATTGCTTAACAAATCAATTTGCTGTTGGCCTGACACAAAACTGATTAAGAAAACGACAGCACACAGCCCATAAAAGCAAACAGAGCGGAGCAGAGCAGAAAACTATAAGAAAAACTTTAACGCCAAGAAAATGCAATTTAAATCAAGGAGGCAGTGGCGAAAAAATATTCTTACGGAAAAACGAACATGGGATACACTCTTTTCTCGTTGAGTTTTTGTTTTTGTTTCCAATACGAAACATTTTAACTTATATTTGAGTGGGATTTCACCGCGGTAAGGAGAGCGATTCCCACTTGAATTTCAGTAGAAGGAGTGTCTGTTTTTTACTCTAGATACCGTTCCTTGGTTTCCTTCCTTTACCTCAGATTCAACGAGCTTGGGATACGCTTTCCTGCGGAAGTCCCTGCTGTTAATGGATTGCATTCGCTGCTTTTCGGATACCCTTTCTGAGCTTGAGATTGAATGGAAATCCCAGGCAATTCCCACTTGAATGCCGCTTGCCGCTTTTTGGGCCCACTCAGGCGAGGCTTAATGTGCCGCCAGCGCAAATTGAATTCTTTGGCTGCGGCAGAGAGAGAGAGAGAGAGAGGGACTCCTCCTCCCCGAGGAACGCGGGGCCGTCAGTGCAGCAACTAAATTAATTTATTTGTTAAACTTTGCGACGTCAGAGAGCACCAAAGTCAAAGTTTTTAGCGCGGCGGCAAAAAGGAAAATAATCAACAACAATAACTAAAACAAACAGCAGAGGCTGCAGAGTGCGGCGTGGTTTATCCAGAGGGTGTTCAGCGAGGTGGCTGTGGCTGCGCTCCAAATTCGTTGGCAAGCTCCGCGTCTTTGGGGACTTATGCGCCCGGACTTTGTCATAAAGTTTCACCCGAGAAAGAGTCGCGCCACAGAAGCAACTTTGCAAAGGTGATGGAGGAGTGATGGAATCCTTTCCAAGATTAAGGCAACACAAAACTAGAACACCTTGCACCGTTGGCTGCCTAATGAAGGGGCAAGTAATGGAGGCGGTAGTCGAGGAGCTATCGAGTAAACACAAACTATGAGCAAATAATACTCTTATCCATTCGACTGCGCTTCGGGCTCCGGTCTCGGGTCTCAATCAAATTAAGTGCTGTCAAGTGGCAGGTGGCAGGTGGAAGGTGGCAGGTGGCAGATTAAACTCTTTTGTTCGGGCCCAATTACTCTCTCAGCATTCGATGGCGCAAGTTCATTTCACAAAATTGCATTAAATTTATGCGGTAAAAATGATTAAAGTCCGATAGATGGATCCCATTTCTCGTGTGGCACGTAATTGAATTTGTCTCCGTGTGTGTATCGCTCGCATTAAAAACGTGGGGAGGTGGCGGAAACATGTTTCGCTGTCCTTTGTGTGTGAGCTCCGCCCAGATACAAGGTGAATCAACTCCAACTCCCCCATCCAGCCTTCCCTCCCCCACCCCCATTTGCCGCATATGTGGCACGGCCGCAAGCCACGCTTCTCCGCCAGCAGCAGCAACTACAGCAACAGCAACAACAGCATATAAATCAGATTTCGCAATTAAGCCTTCATTGAAATTCAGGCGTAAAATGTAAATTTATTATGGAAACCACGAAAACGATGCCGTGAGTGGGGATGCAGGTACAGCCGCCCCCCGAAAGCCAATTGACTAACTGACTAACAGATTGAAGCCAGTTTGACACGCTCAACTTTACTTTCTTTACTTTACTTTACTCGATGATAGCATAGCTGCTGATTAGCTAATCGGAGATGAAACTATTAAAGGCAGAGGAGCTATTTGCATATTTCCTTCATTTGACGAATATATAAAACGGGCCACGAAATGTTTAATTAGTACGCGGTCTAAAGATCTTCTTACTCCGAACACCCTGCGCCAGTTCTAGTATTAGACGGATCCCCATGTACGAAATACTGAACGTCAAACATCTGCAGCCCGATATTAGCAATTAAATCTAGAATTCATAGCGAGTGGCGTAGCCTGAAGTAATTCTCAGTTAGTGTTCGATCTGTAGCAAAAAATAGTAAAAACTCATATGCTTCGCTCTTTATCTCGCTCTTTTCGTTAGCCTTTTGCTTGCCAGCAGCATCTAAGCTGCTCTCGCACTCTACCTCTCTCCATTTCTGACTTTCGTAGGCTCAACCTCTATCCACTTCAGACTTTCGTTAGCTTTCTGCTAGCAGAAGCATTTAAGCTGCTCTCGCGCTCTCTCGATCTCAAGCTCTCATTTCAAAGCTTCGCTTGCATTTGGAAGCCAGCATTTCGGTCTAAGCTTTCCATGCAAGCAGTGTTCCAATTCTTTGTCCATGCAGTTCGACTGTGGAATCAGCTCCCAAACAAACACAACAATAACAAAATTAAATTAATAATTAAATTTAAAAAATACTAAAATAAGACCCTAGAAACCTGAACAGATAATTGAATCAAATAATATCCACTTCCAAATTCTTCGACCTGAATAACAAGCATTTTTTTTTTTTTTTTTTTTTTAATCATCATAATTTTTCCTGACTGTTAATTGTTGTATAAGTTGTATTATTAAAAATAAAATAACAAAAGACATAAACAAATAAAGCCCCAAAATTTAAATAAACATTTTATTAAAATATTTATACGACTAAGAAACATTTTGTTTGATTAGTGCCCTAAATATAAATATATCTTGTAACACTAGGATAGTAGAACAAACAAGAAAATTTTAAAAAATGGAATGGTTTTGCGTACAGCCTTGCATTACTTTGCCATTAACATCATCTTTAATCGACCAAAGTCGACCCAACAATAGTCTTCAATGCTCTTAATATTGAACATCCACAGATGTATCTCGAAACATTCGCTGTCGTTCGTCGGCAGCTATGCTGCGCACATTACATAACAATAAACGCCTTTTCAATTAAACATTTCGCAACAATTAGTAAATTACCCATATCCAACCCTATGGAAATTGGGAACGATTTCCGCGTAGTATGATTTGAATATCATCAGTTCGAAATAGTAATTACTCAACGATCCACTCACCTTTCTACGTCCACAACAAAGCATTCTTCGCACACGCGAATTTCCAGTAGCTGCTTTCAATCGAGTAAACTTCTTCTTCCACTGCATTTATTAGTGGGTATCCGATGGGGGAATTGTTTTCCTTTTCGTTGGCCCTTCTCCTTGGCTGGGGGAGGGGTGGGGGGCGGGTTGGTCGTGGTCGTGTGGCAACTGTGCTTTGAATTGCCGACTCTTATCTAACCGATGATGATGCAAGATGCAATGGCGATGGCTTTGGCGATGGCATTGGATGAATGCTGCTGAACACGTTCCATTTGGTTGCTTATAAAAATTGATATAAAAATGCAAGTTCAATTTATTCGTTGCTCGTGTAGATGTAGATTCCTGCAAGCAGATGGGAAGAGCAGAGAGGGAATAATGAGTTAAAAACTGTCAAAAGCTTGGGCCCCCAAACACATCAGCAAGTATTTACTGTCACTTGACGCACACTCACACACGCACAGCCACAGAGACAGACAGACAGCGCACACACACAGATACACTTTGTGACAGGCATCGAGTGCGTGTTTAACTTAATGAAGCTTTACACTTCGCGAGCCGAGGCTCTCCCACTCTCCGCCTCCCCGTCTCTCCGGCTCCACCTTCTCTGACATGTGTCATATGCATTTGCCTGACAAGGCGGCACTCGAGGAGTTGGACAGTTCTCTCCATACACACACAAGCTTGTATTATGCATATATCGAGTAACTGTCTGCGTTTGATTTTATGGCGCTGATAATGCAATGTTTGCCCTGCTCCTTAGCCCTGTCCGTCCGTCGTCTATGGCCAAATAAAATGTTCTTCGTTAAGCAGACAGATATCCAACGGAGCAAGGGGTATGGGTGATGGGCAAACAGTGGAAAATAGAACAGAAAGGGTTGTCTAAAATAAATATAAAAAAATACCCTTTCCAGATCTTGGTATACCAAAGTTCTAAAAGTCTCACTGGAAGAAGTCTTCAGAGTGATATTCCCCATAAATATCTTTTAACTTAGGGAAAAGAGAACTTGTGTACATATATTATGTATGTATGTATATGTCTTATAGACTTTGCACTCTTCTGGCCTCTGCAAAATGATGTTCCAAATTATCATAGCTTCTGGAAAGGGTATATAAAATAGAGGACATAAATGGGTCGCCGCCTTCTGCTGACACTTTGCTGACTGTTGGGCAGCCCTAAAAAGTATGCAATACATTTCAGCACTTGTCATTGCCTCGAATCGAAATTCCATGTAGGCGAGTGCTGGCTGGGCCTTGCCAGCCTGTCACACACACACAAACACACACAAATATTTATGCAAATGAAGGAGCCTAGGACCCCAGCAGGCGGCTAGCGGCTGACTGGCCTTTATGGCTAATTGTGTTGGCCTGGTTTCCGCAACTTAACTTCGCTTCAAAGCCCCCCGCCCCAGCTGCCTGCTCTGCTTTCAAGCCAAAACCATCTTTTATGCTGTTTGAAAGCAAGCCCCTTTAAGTTCTCTTGTGCAAGGTAATGGAAAATGTTTTCCAGAATAGATAAAAATGGATTTTCATTGCACTTGCACAATAAACAATAAGTTAACACTTTTAGATGCTTCTGCTAATGTCTTTGGCCAGTTTCTCCATACTCCATTCGGAGAAAACAAAGCGCTAGGGCTGCCCTGTGCTCCTAATGAATGTTGATATAATTTTTAATTAAAAACTATTTGCTGCTGCTGGTGCTGCTGTTGGGACTGTTGCTCTTCCGCAGCCCCAGACCCAGACCCAGATCCAGAGCCAGAGCCAGACAGAACGGAAGAGAATTGTTTACACGACACGAGAAGGAAGGCTTCTGTGGAGTTGCTGAGAACTTGTGCAACTGTTTAGATAAACCCCAATGCCCCCTTGCACTTCCACAACTCCAACTCCAACTCTGACTAGATGGAATAGATGTTTCCCAGCAGCAGACTTGTCTGCTCTTTGGAATTAAAGTTATTAGCGCCGCAGATCCCTCAGGGGAATAAAACTGCCTGAACTGTCTGACACATCTAGAGAGGGCAGGACTCCATCGTCTGGTCAATACAATGCTGAGCATGCAGCCGCAGAGAAATAGAAAATCAACGGCAAAGAATTTTTTAATTAAGTGGCCACCAGGCATATGGACAGGGCGAACCGCATGGCATATTGTACATGCCATCCTGATGATGTCGCGTTGGAGACCGTCGCGTCATCGTCATGGCGAGCACGTATGCAGTCGGGGCATGGCTTTGGCTGGCACTTTGCCCACAGCTCCAACCGAGATTTTGTTGCCATAAAACACTTTGTCTGGCCTGCACGAGCCCAGCCACTCCCCCACTGCTGCTACTCCGTAATTGCAATGAAAAATGTTACAATCGTGCCCAGGACATTCAAATGTACAAAGAAGAATGCCATGCATATGTGAGCGTAGGAAGGTTGGGGGTCCAGCTGCTGCCCCGACAACTGATTTCCTTGGCAGCCAGAAGCATCTCCGGCCCTTCAATGCGATTGTCCTGGTCGTGCAGCCGAGAAGAAGAATTCCTATTCATAATTTCTATTGCAAAGGGAGCAGAGCAGGAGAACATGCAGATACAAGATACTTTGTGTCCTGGGCAACGGCAGCGACAAAGTACAGCAGTCAGGCAAGAAAAATATGTTGTAAGGGTGTTGATGAAACAGACGCAACAACAACAACAACAACATCTACAGCAACAACATTCAGATGGAAGAAACTGCCACAACAACAGTAACAACAGCAACAGCAATTACAACATTTAGAAGGCAGCAAAACAACAGAGCAACAACAATTACAAGAACAACTCTGGCAGTCGCCGCAGTGGCAGTCGCTGGGAAATGGATTGGAATGTTGTCTAGGCACGCATAAAATTTATTATAATGACATCATAAATTCTGGCAGCAAACGTTGTAAGTATGGATATGGATATGGGCATCTGTGTGTGTGCGTCTGTGTGTGTGTGCATAAATGAGTGACAAAACTCCACAAAAACCGCCCCGCGTGTACCGCCCTCGGGCAACAGAAATTGCAAATCATTTATCAAATAATAAAAAACAGAACAAATATTCGCAAAACTCAGCAAAAATGCTCAGAGAAATGGGAGTTTTTTTTTCGTATAGAATTCGCACTGAAAGAAACGTGGGAATGGAATTAGTTAATGGTTGAACATAAAAATAGAAATAGCTATAAGCAGAAAAACCACTAAACAGCTCAAGTGATTTCTGTGGTAAATGATCTCCCAATGTTTAGTTTGGTTGTTTATTTTGAGATATTGTAAACAGTGTAGGCTGTGAAATTTCTCTGTGTACATTCCCTATTTTGTAAGATTTAATGGGGTCAACCTGTGGCAATCCCAGGAGAAATGCTTGGGATAGAATGGAGTGCAGAACGCAACCAAATATATTGAAAACTATGTCTTAAAAAAAAATCATTCATTTAAACCCCATCATATATCTGTTGTTGCTGGCTTGCACATAGAAATTCTAACAGTTATACGGAATTTTTCCAATTTTTCCAATCCAGTAACTGGATTTTCAATAACTAAATGTCTTATATATACAACTATTCAGTACACCCAGACAAAAAAGCCCTGAAATTGTAATATTTATACTTCGATCTAAAAAAGGAACAGATGGATAATAATAGATTGAATTCCAGATTGAAAATTGTGGAATAAAAAGTTTTTTCGATTATATTTTGAAATTATTATGAAAATATTTGAATGAAATGTTTTTTATATTTAAATTAAATTAATAATAATAAAATATATTTCCTACAATATTTAATATTTTATATTTATTTTAAAGTTTTTAATATTTAAACTAAACATATTTATGTTCCAGTCAAAGTGCATTCCATTTAATTTTACTAAAACTGAATATTTAATTTAAATATGTGTGTTTTTTCGTATTAAGTATGCCATTTTTCTCTGAGTGTAGTTGTTGTGCTTTTAATGATGTTGATCAATGAAACCTATAACGACTGATAGGAATCTTAGTTCTCTCTCTTTTCTCTCTTCGATGAATTCATTACTTGTGCTATGCCTACATTTTCGATCAATATATTTCCACTTTACACCCCTATTTTTCTTAGTGTAAGCTGCACCCCCCGCAGGCATTGCAGCGTTGAAGCGGGGATCCAGTGTAGAGAAAGCATAGCGGATTTATCGATTGCTCTTTTTTTCTGTTTTCTGTTTTTTTTTGGAACCAATCCTAACCCCATCGCATTTTTTGATATTGTTATTGCTGCGTTCAAGTTTATCTCCATTTCGTGCTGCCAGCCCCTTTGGCGCAGACATTAACTGGCATGTAGTGGCACCACCCAAAAGGCGAGACCGAGACCGAACCACCACCAGCAACAGCGACGACTGTCACAAGGGTGGAGACTGCGCGGCACTCCCCCTCTATGGATTTCCACACACACTCACACACACACACACACACTGAAGCACATGCATTCGTGGCACCGCATGTGGCATTTGTTGCCGCTTTCAAGTCCAAAGCTGGCACGCTGCTTTGTCACCAGGCGACAGTGCACTTGCACTGGGCAGAGAGTCAGAGTCGCGTTGAACTACCAAAAATATGTACAAAACCATGGAAACCGACCAGGAAAACCGCTTTCCCCAGTGTGCGAAGGGGAAGGGGCCAGGCAGGGTTTTATCTAATTAGGGAATGCAGATTCAAAGGATGGAATTACGGTGCACACTTCAATGGGATACTGTTGATGATAGCATCATGATAGTGCACTGGACAGAGATATCCTCTCTCTGCCTTTCTCTCTAATTATATTATTAAAGCAAAGCAGAATATTATTTAACATAACAAACGAGTTGCATGGCAATTTTGTAAATATTTAGTATTTAGTAGGGGGTTTTTTAATCATTTTAATCATGAGTACATGTTCTTTTTCCTTTATATTTTGTTCATTATTTTGAAACACATACGAGTATTTATTGCCATTCTGAAGACGCGCCTGACAGCTTACTTCTAGCTACAATTTGTTGATAAAAGTAGAGATGTTAGCAGAGAATTCTGAGAGCGCAGCTCTCAGTGTAGGACAGTGTAGTAGTAGATATAAATATGTTCTCCAACTTCCAGAAGCGTCCGCTTTCTTACTTCTTTCAACTGTTGCAACGCCAACTATCTAAAATGATCTTTAAAATGATTTACAATCTTCCAAGCAGTAGGTCATGCTTTCCCAAGAGAAACCATGAGTAATCCAAGGGCTTATGACATAGAAAATATGACGTTTTCTCACTTTTCGGCTTCCGCTATAGCTTTTATTTATTTCTCTATTTTGCAACCATTTTGCTACATTTATAGCACCATAGCTATTTTACTAGGTTTTTCCACTGAATTTCCTCCTATTTTTCCCTCAACATTTTGTATGTTTTGGAACCCCACGCGAATTTTTCTCCTCTGTTTGCCTGTAAAATTGGAGCAAAGCTCTTAACTCTGAGGGTAGTTTGGTGGGTCCTGGGGGATGTGGTGGTGGAATGTGGCAAAAAAAAAGAAGAAAAATGTAACATTTCTGATTGTTAATGTCGCGGTTAATGTTTTGCTTTTTGTATCTTCCCTCCCCCTCAGTCGTCCTTTTTCCCTTTTTCTGCTTTATTTTTCATGTTGTTTTTTTTTCTCTGGCCTGTAGGTCTGGGTGCCTGGGGGGGATAGAACTGTAAAGACTTTGATGCTGGGCGAGTAACAGCCACATATAAGACTTCTCTCTTTCTGGCTCTCCCATTGTTTTGATGAAATGTCCTGTTATGATTGCGGGGGTGTGGAGGGTTTTGGTTTGTTCAGAAATTCCTTTCTTAATTAAAAAATAAAATAATTGAAACTTCCGGAGGCAAATATAATAAAGGACTTCAACACAGAAGAAGAAGAAGTATAACTGGAAATTACATCTTCAGAAATTTAATCTAATTGGCGAATGTTACAAATATTTCTTTGACTTTGAACGAGGAATTTCAATACATAAATCTGCTTGATTTTTTTACGCTGCTCTCTTTTATGGTTATTTCATTAAAGCCATCACCACACAATCCCTTACAGTTCGCATACTATTTATAGCTATACGTGGACGCCTGGTCCTATTTCAATCCTATTGTCCAATCCTTATATTGAAGGGTAACTCTTAGCATCAATGACATTTGCATTGATCCGGGTTACGCTTTTCATTTAAAGTGAATACAGCCTAACAGCCAACGGCCACTCGACACAATCAACTGTCATTCCACATCGCAGGAGCTTTCCGCTCTGAATAGTTTGCGACTTAAAGGATTTATCCCATCATAGCCGTGCCCGTGCCCGTACCCGTGCCCACTCACCTGCACTTTGGTACAGGAAGCCTGTCCTGAAGGCTGCTGACGCTTGATGCCCGACGCTCGACGTTTTGTCTAATCCGTGCCAACGGTTGGCCGAGTTATGAAAACATGAAATCACAAATTGCAAACAACATCATCATCATCATCATCATCATCAGCACCAGCCAAAAGGAGCGAAAGGAGGTGGATGCACCCGTAATGGTAGTGGAAGGGGGGGGCTGAGAGCAGTAGCCGGAACCGGAGCCAGCTGCAGTAACCGGTAGTAAATGTGCCGTGTTGTAAATCTGATGCAACGTAGAATACACTCCGTTACTCTTTTCGCTCTCTCTCTCTCTGTCTCTCTCCTTACCGTTGTCTCTTGTCTGCCTCTCTCTGTGTGAGTGCTTTTTATTTCGACTTCGATTTGTTTTAATTTCCGCTGATTCTAGTGCTGCTGCTGCAGCGCTTCCGGCACAACGTTCGTCTGTTTGTCCGTCCGACAGTGACAATGTGGGGTGGATGCGACGAGGCCTGGGCTACGTGGATTTAGTAGATGTTGTAGGCGCTGCTGGATTTAGTGTTAGAGACAAATTGCTGGTTCGGTGGTCAATGGCACGACGATGCATCCTTGCACTTTTGGGCATACTCTGTACGCTGCTGCACTCTTCTCCCTGCTTCTGCTGCTGCTGTTCGTTGCTCGTTTCTCGTTTCTCGTTGCCCGTTTCACATTTTTCTCTCCACTGGTGCTGCTGCGATTGCGACTGCTGCGGCGACTGCGACTGCGACGTTTTTGCTGCGGCATTTTTTGCGTAACTTGTGAGCTTTTGCACATTTCACAGATAATTTCGACATGTTCGCTGGCGAGCGGTTTTTTTGTCCACGAAAAAATGCAACTTTCAAACTTTTATTTTATCTCTCTTTTTTTCTGTTATCTCTTGTATATTCCTCTTTGCTTTTAATTGATTTTTGCACGTGTGTGGGTGTGAGAGAGTGTATGCACAAGGGTGTTTGTGTTTGTGTAAGTGTGTTGGATGCAGCAGCGAGCAAGCAACGGAATGCGTCCGAATGGCAATGCGAAGCTTTTGCTTGTGGAGCGCGCTTTACTACACACTGAGTGCTTCTGGCCTGAAAATGCGAATTTCCTGCGCTCTACTCCTACGTTACTCCGCGCGAGTGTGTGTGTGTATGCGTATGGGTTTCAGTATGAATTTCAGTATAATAAAATATCCTGTTTGGAGGGGCTCCCGCTCCCACTTGCCCACTGATACCACACGCAGAGAGCGCGAACAGAGAGAGAGGTTTTATGTGTGGTTCTGCGCCTGCGCCGTAAATTTGGAGCAAGTCAATGCTTCGGGGCGAACGGCGATAACACACGGACCCACCATAACCACCACCGCACCGGAGCAACCAGCCCTATCTATCACTCGCTCTCTCTCTCTTTTTTCTATGCTTTTTTCCACTTTGCTGCGCCGCGTTTTCCCTGCAATTCTTAGCTATTTCTGCACTTTAAACACACCAAACTTTTTCTTTTTTATTGCTCAGGCCGGGTATCGAGGGTCTTTGCTCTATGATACAGTTTCAAACGGCTTTAGTTTATATTGCTCTGAGGTTTTAAACGCTGGATTCACGAACGACTAGCAATGGATCACTCGCCGTGAGCGATGAGAGTGAAATGCACTGCTGTTGGGGCTTGTACACTGCCACCCAATACTGTCTCTCAGTGTTGCAAAGGAAGTGATTTTTCACATCCCTGGTTTAGCAAATCGAAGCAACCGTTATTTTTGATTTTTGATTTATCAATGAGTTCCGTTTAGCACAAACTGAAAAAATTGCGGTTGATTTTTTTGAGAAATCCCATGTTCATAAGTTAAATGTATACAATTTTTGAAGGAAGGTTTGCTTATTCAATTAAGATTAGGAATTCATTCGAAAACGATGATGTTCTGTTGATTCTGAAAAAATTCTTGTATTTAAAACTTTTAGCTTTATTAGTAGTATTCAATTATACTTAAAATTCATTCGCCGACGAGTATCCCTGTCTGACGTGGCGAGGAGTGTATGAAAATCCAGATTCTGTGATGGAAAAAAACGTGGCTTCTCCGTCCTGTGGTACAATGTTTTGTATCTTTTGCCCGATGCCCACTGACCTAAACCGACGTCTGTGGCGTTCAGGAAGCTAATTATATCCGCTTTGTTTAGAGCGTCTCTCCAACTAAGACTTATCATCCATTAGCTCGATAATCTTCCAAGCCTTGTAGCTAATCGCCTCGATGTCTCCCTTCATAGATTCGGCCTTGTCTTCCGAAGCCGCCAATGCCGGTATCGACGCAGACATGGCTTACCACCTCGTCGCCGAGTCCTCGCGATAGAAGAAGTGCGGGCTACTGAAGATCATATTCAATAAGTGATTAAGGGACTTGTACTTGTCAATCGTCAGCTATTGGCTATGTACCAGCAGAATTCATATTAGAATTTAAGATGCAGATTTTAATGGGGAAGAAGCGTAAAGAGCATATAGAGATACCTTACCTTCTGGGTGTTCGTGGATGGTTTAGTACTCGCGCTGGTTCTTGCGGTAGGCGGTCAATATACATACATATTACCTTGGGCAATGGCCTCCACAATAAGATGAACTTTTCATTGTAGCCGCTCACAAATAGACGCAGACCATTTTCGCTGACACGGAAGTAGCACTTGAGGTTGGCACTTTCAGTGAGTTGCAGTTTCTCGTCCAAATGGAGCTTCACCAATGAAACGTACAAACGTACTGGAGGAGAAACAGACGGAATGCGATGAGCATCAAGAAAGAGTTGGAAATTGGCAATAAAAATGATAGATAGAAGGCTTGCTTCTTCTTTTTTCGCCACCTGCTGAAATTCCGAGGACGCGAGAACTCGTTTCATGGTCTCCTGCAACATCAACGAATCCTTCAGAGCGAATGTTAAGTAGTCCAGACTCGACTTTAAGTGTTCATCGGGTCAAATAAAGGAGAACAGCGTGTCCTCGCTGAATATTGACGAGGAGCCTTGGCCGCAGTGTTTGTTCACGTTCGCAAAGAAGACGTTCTCCTCCGAATCCGGTTTGATACCAATGAAGACCATATGCTTCAGAAGGTGGGACCTGATAGCTGCACGGATCGGTGAATGGACCGTGTACGACCATCAAGGCATCAAGGTGTACGTTGTTGGGCCCTTTAAATGCTTCCTGTCGTTTTCCGATTTATCGGGATCATCCAGATGCCTTACCTGTTCTGCCATTCGACTATGCGTTGATCCTAATTGCAAATTATATTCCCACTTTGTTTCGTCTGGGATGTTGGATTTTTGTATTATACAAACATCCAACGCCAGTCGCGCAAAAACCAGATGGCAGAAATGGCGGTACGCAACTTTTAGTGATGGGCATCGGTTTTAGTGATGGGATCATCGGGAAAATCATGCAGTTAGAGCGAGAGATATATATTGGTTTGGATGTTTTTGTTTTTTTTGCATCTCTAGTTCTGCGTAGCATCGTGTGGTTGTTTTGCTGGGTAAATTTTGTTTCAATTGTATTAAACTGATATTTAAACCTTTTTTTTTTTGTTTTTTGGCACGTGAATATTAGTTTTAAGGATACGGATGCAGCCAAGGGAAACAGCAAGCAACGGCTCCTGTAGAAAATCGAATAGATAATTGGCGAATTCTCGCGTGTTTCTGGAGGCAACATCAACAAATTGCAGGGCAATTGGCAATCCATTATTAAAATAAAGGAATTGTAAATAATATACACCCAAGACAACGGAGGAGTTCATCAGGGAAGCGGCCAACTATGATGATACTTGGGCCACATTTCTGACACTTCCCTTATCTTGGCCCGCGGAGACGTCGCGCACCACGGCTGCCACAACTCCCGAGCTGCCGTACGAGCAGAACCTCTTCGAGCAATTGTCGCACTTTTCCCATCCGCTGCTCAAAATGTCGACAGGGTCGGGCCGGGGTCTGACGGCCGCCCAGACGTCATTTATTCTGAACGAAGGTTTCCTGAGCACTGAAGCCGGATACACGGAGCACAACTGGACCGAACTGGAGCAGGTGGATCTCTCCGATGCAGTCTCCATGTCCGGCTTCCCCAACGAAACAACTGACTATGCCGTGTCTTATTTCATGCCCTCGGCTACATCCACTCCCTTCGATGACCAGAATGTCAACCCGAAGCAGTCATATGAAGAGATGGTCTCCTCAGAGGAACAGCACCTGAATTCAAGCCAGAATATGTCATCCACCATCAAGGACAAGAAGAAAGACACGGAAATGAGTCCTGTTAATTCAAAGCATAGCATCATCTCCTGCGTGCAGGCGACACCTCAAAACCGTCAAAAGGAAAGCAGCTAAAGCTCCGTCACCGTCACCCGGTCCGGTTTCAGCTCCTGTGCCTGTTCCCGCAGCTGCCAAAGTTTTTGTAACCAAAACGGCTGCCCAATGCAACGCAAACACAACCGCTAACAGTGCTACGACGGGATCACCTCGTAGGAATGCAGGAATAACAAAGGAAGAGCCATTGAAGCACAATTGCCGCTGCGGAACCTCTGGAGTGGCGGTTAACCCCAAAATTACCTGTCGCAATAGCCGCTGTCCCTGCTACAAGTCTGGCAAAACTTGCACAAATTGTCGCTGTGTTGGTTGTCACAATCCGCATAAGACAGATTTCCTCGATTCCGATGATGAAGACGAGTTGGAAAACTTGGCGCCCCCATCACTACCCGATCCCCAGAGCGAGAATAAGCCAGCACCAACAAAAGCAACAGCAACAAAGAAGGTAAATGTAAAAAATACTGACGTTTCTGCACCAGCTTTGGATGGTCCCCAAGGCGGTATAATTTTAGTGCCCATTAGCAATCTGGAACAGTCCCAACACCCTTTGGTTCTCGTTAAGAACGAGCATGGGGAATATCAATGTAAGATTATGATCCTTTTAGGTTCAATTCGATCATCTTTTAACCCTCAGAATTGTTGTCTTTCAGGTTTCAACATCTTCCAAGGCAGCGTACCGATTGATCCCGCCACAGTTGGCTTTCTGCGTGTCCGGATGCAGAATAACGATTACAACGGCAAGATTCCTCGCTATGCGTATGTGATTCCACCTCCTCCAGTGGTGCCTTAGGCAGCTCCACCTGCCATCAAAAGGAGTGCACGTCTACGTGGTTTTCCACCACGCGATTCCATTGACGAGCTGGTCAGTAGTGGCTCCTCCGCCACTAGCAATTCTGCCGCCAGCGCATTCACTGTTCGAGGAGATCATGTGGGATACAACATTTTTTTAAATTTTTTTTTTTTATCATGTTCTTGAACAAATGGTAAAACATTGTAATGCTTTGCTCCAAATGCCACCGCTGTTGGCCCAAAAAATAAAATAAAAACCTTTTTTTTTCATAACTTAAGTACAATTTTTTTTCTAGGTTGAGGCTTTTTTAAACATGCATTTACATACATATTACCTTGGGCAATGGCCTCCACAATAAGATGAACTTTTCATTGTAGCCGCTCACAAATAGACGCAGACCATTTTCGCTGACACGGAAGTAGCACTTGAGGTTGGCACTTTCAGTGAGTTGCAGTTTCTCGTCCAAATGGAGCTTCACCAATGAAACGTACAAACGTACTGGAGGAGAAACAGACGGAATGCGATGAGCATCAAGAAAGAGTTGGAAATTGGCAATAAAATGATAGATAGAAGGCTTGCTTCTTCTTTTTTCGCCACCTGCTGAAATTCCGAGGACGCGAGAACTCGTTTCATGGTCTCCTGCAACATCAACGAATCCTTCAGAGCGAATGTTAAGTAGTCCAGACTCGACTTTAAGTGTTCATCGGGTCAAATAAAGGATAACAGCGTGTCCTCGCTGAATATTGACGAGGAGCCTTGGCCGCAGTGTTTGTTCACGTTCGCAAAGAAGACGTTCTCCTCCGAATCCGGTTTGATACCAATGAAGACCATATGCTTCAGAAGGTGGGCCCTGATAGCTGCACGGATCGGTGAATGGACCGTGTACGACCATCAAGGCATCAAGGTGTACGTTGTTGGGCCCTTTAAATGCTTCCTGTCGTTTTCCGATTTATCGGGATCATCCAGATGCCTTACCTGTTCTGCCATTCGACTATGCGTTGATCCTAATTGCAAATTATATTCCCACTTTGTTTCGTCTGGGATGTTGGATTTTTGTATTATACAAACATCCGACGCCAGTCGCGCAAAAACCAGATGGCAGAAATGGCGGTACGCAACTTTTAGTGATGGGCATCGGTTTTAGTGATGGGATCATCGGGAAAATCATGCAGTTAGAGCGAGAGATATATATTGGTTTGGATGTTTTTGTTTTTTTTGCATCTCTAGTTCTGCGTAGCATCGTGTGGTTGTTTTGCTGGGTAAATTTTGTTTCAATTGTATTAAACTGATATTTAAACCTTTTTTTTGTTTTTTGGCACGTGAATATTAGTTTTAAGGATACGGATGCAGCCAAGGGAAACAGCAAGCAACGGCTCCTGTAGAAAATCGAATAGATAATTGGCGAATTCTCGCGTGTTGCTGGAGGCAACATCAACAAATTGCAGGGCAATTGGCAATCCATTATTAAAATAAAGGAATTGTAAATAATATACACCCAAGACAACGGAGGAGTTCATCAGGGAAGCGGCCAACTATGATGATACTTGGGCCACATTTCTGACACTTCCCTTATCTTGGCCCGCGGAGACGTCGCGCACCACGGCTGCCACAACTCCCGAGCTGCCGTACGAGCAGAACCTCTTCGAGCAATTGTCGCACTTTTCCCATCCGCTGCTCAAAATGTCGACAGGGTCGGGCCGGGGTCTGACGGCCGCCCAGACGTCATTTATTCTGAACGAAGGTTTCCTGAGCACTGAAGCCGGATACACGGAGCACAACTGGACCGAACTGGAGCAGGTGGATCTCTCCGATGCAGTCTCCATGTCCGGCTTCCCCAACGAAACAACTGACTATGCCGTGTCTTATTTCATGCCCTCGGCTACATCCACTCCCTTCGATGACCAGAATGTCAACCCGAAGCAGTCATATGAAGAGATGGTCTCCTCAGAGGAACAGCACCTGAATTCAAGCCAGAATATGTCATCCACCATCAAGGACAAGAAGAAAGACACGGAAATGAGTCCTGTTAATTCAAAGCATAGCATCATCTCCTGCGTGCAGGCGACACCTCAAAAAACCGTCAAAAGGAAAGCAGCTAAAGCTCCGTCACCGTCACCCGGTCCGGTTTCAGCTCCTGTGCCTGTTCCCGCAGCTGCCAAAGTTTTTGTAACCAAAACGGCTGCCCAATGCAACGCAAACACAACCGCTAACAGTGCTACGACGGGATCACCTCGTAGGAATGCAGGAATAACAAAGGAAGAGCCATTGAAGCACAATTGCCGCTGCGGAACCTCTGGAGTGGCGGTTAACCCCAAAATTACCTGTCGCAATAGCCGCTGTCCCTGCTACAAGTCTGGCAAAACTTGCACAAATTGTCGCTGTGTTGGTTGTCACAATCCGCATAAGACAGATTTCCTCGATTCCGATGATGAAGACGAGTTGGAAAACTTGGCGCCCCCATCACTACCCGATCCCCAGAGCGAGAATAAGCCAGCACCAACAAAAGCAACAGCAACAAAGAAGGTAAATGTAAAAAAATACTGACGTTTCTGCACCAGCTTTGGATGGTCCCCAAGGCGGTATAATTTTAGTGCCCATTAGCAATCTGGAACAGTCCCAACACCCTTTGGTTCTCGTTAAGAACGAGCATGGGGAATATCAATGTAAGATTATGATCCTTTTAGGTTCAATTCGATCATCTTTTAACCCTCAGAATTGTTGTCTTTCAGGTTTCAACATCTTCCAAGGCAGCGTACCGATTGATCCCGCCACAGTTGGCTTTCTGCGTGTCCGGATGCAGAATAACGATTACAACGGCAAGATTCCTCGCTATGCGTATGTGATTCCACCTCCTCCAGTGGTGCCTTAGGCAGCTCCACCTGCCATCAAAGGGAGTGCACGTCTACGTGGTTTTCCACCACGCGATTCCATTGACGAGCTGGTCAGTAGTGGCTCCTCCGCCACTAGCAATTCTGCCGCCAGCGCATTCACTGTTCGAGGAGATCATGTGGGATACAACATTTTTTTTTTTTTTTTTTTTTTTATCATGTTCTTGAACAAATGGTAAAACATTGTAATGCTTTTGCTCCAAATGCCACCGCTGTTGGCCCAAAAAAATAAAATAAAAACCTTTTTTTTTCATAACTTAAGTACAATTTTTTTTTTTTTTTTCTAGGTTGAGGCTTTTTTAAACATGCATTTACATACATATTACCTTGGGCAATGGCCTCCACAATAAGATGAACTTTTCATTGTAGCCGCTCACAAATAGACGCAGACCATTTTCGCTGACACGGAAGTAGCACTTGAGGTTGGCACTTTCAGTGAGTTGCAGTTTCTCGTCCAAATGGAGCTTCACCAATGAAACGTACAAACGTACTGGAGGAGAAACAGACGGAATGCGATGAGCATCAAGAAAGAGTTGGAAATTGGCAATAAAAATGATAGATAGAAGGCTTGCTTCTTCTTTTTTCGCCACCTGCTGAAATTCCGAGGACGCGAGAACTCGTTTCATGGTCTCCTGCAACATCAACGAATCCTTCAGAGCGAATGTTAAGTAGTCCAGACTCGACTTTAAGTGTTCATCGGGTCAAATAAAGAAGAACAGCGTGTCCTCGCTGAATATTGACGAGGAGCCTTGGCCGCAGTGTTTGTTCACGTTCGCAAAGAAGACGTTCTCCTCCGAATCCGGTTTGATACCAATGAAGACCATATGCTTCAGAAGGTGGGCCCTGATAGCTGCACGGATCGGTGAATGGACCGTGTACGACCATCAAGGCATCAAGGTGTACGTTGTTGGGCCCTTTAAATGCTTCCTGTCGTTTTCCGATTTATCGGGATCATCCAGATGCCTTACCTGTTCTGCCATTCGACTATGCGTTGATCCTAATTGCAAATTATATTCCCACTTTGTTTCGTCTGGGATGTTGGATTTTTGTATTATGGAAATGGCGGTACGCAACTTTTAGTGATGGGCATCGGTTTTAGTGATGGGATCATCGGGAAAATCATGCAGTTAGAGCGAGAGACATATATTGGTTTGGATGTTTTGTTTTTTTGCATCTCTAGTTCTGCGTAGCATCGTGTGGTTGTTTTGCTGGGTAAATTTTGTTTCAATTGTATTAAACTGATATTTAAACCTTTTTTTTGTTTTTTGGCACGTGAATATTAGTTTTAAGGATACGGATGCAGCCAAGGGAAACAGCAAGCAACGGCTCCTGTAGAAAATCGAATAGATAATTGGCGAATTCTCGCGTGTTGCTGGAGGCAACATCAACAAATTGCAGGGCAATTGGCAATCCATTATTAAAATAAAGGAATTGTAAATAATATACACCCAAGACAACGGAGGAGTTCATCAGGGAAGCGGCCAACTATGATGATACTTGGGCCACATTTCTGACACTTCCTTTATCTTGGCCCGCGGAGACGTCGCGCACCACGGCTGCCACAACTCCCGAGCTGCCGTACGAGCAGAACCTCTTCGAGCAATTGTCGCACTTTTCCCATCCGCTGCTCAAAATGTCGACAGGGTCGGGCCGGGGTCTGACGGCCGCCCAGACGTCATTTATTCTGAACGAAGGTTTCCTGAGCACTGAAGCCGGATACACGGAGCACAACTGGACCGAACTGGAGCAGGTGGATCTCTCCGATGCAGTCTCCATGTCCGGCTTCCCCAACGAAACAACTGACTATGCCGTGTCTTATTTCATGCCCTCGGCTACATCCACTCCCTTCGATGACCAGAATGTCAACCCGAAGCAGTCATATGAAGAGATGGTCTCCTCAGAGGAACAGCACCTGAATTCAAGCCAGAATATGTCATCCACCATCAAGGACAAGAAGAAAGACACGGAAATGAGTCCTGTTAATTCAAAGCATAGCATCATCTCCTGCGTGCAGGCGACACCTCAAAAAACCGTCAAAAGGAAAGCAGCTAAAGCTCCGTCACCGTCACCCGGTCCGGTTTCAGCTCCTGTGCCTGTTCCCGCAGCTGCCAAAGTTTTTGTAACCAAAACGGCTGCCCAATGCAACGCAAACACAACCGCTAACAGTGCTACGACGGGATCACCTCGTAGGAATGCAGGAATAACAAAGGAAGAGCCATTGAAGCACAATTGCCGCTGCGGAACCTCTGGAGTGGCGGTTAACCCCAAAATTACCTGTCGCAATAGCCGCTGTCCCTGCTACAAGTCTGGCAAATCTTGCACAAATTGTCGCTGTGTTGGTTGTCACAATCCGCATAAGACAGATTTCCTCGATTCCGATGATGAAGACGAGTTGGAAAACTTGGCGCCCCATCACTACCCGATCCCCAGAGCGAGAATAAGCCAGCACCAACAAAAGCAACAGCAACAAAGAAGGTAAATGTAAAAAATACTGACGTTTCTGCACCAGCTTTGGATGGTCCCCAAGGCGGTATAATTTTAGTGCCCATTAGCAATCTGGAACAGTCCCAACACCCTTTGGTTCTCGTTAAGAACGAGCATGGGGAATATCAATGTAAGATTATGATCCTTTTACATTCAATTCGATCATCTTTTAACCCTCAGAATTGTTGTCTTTCAGGTTTCAACATCTTCCAAGGCAGCGTACCGATTGATCCCGCCACAGTTGGCTTTCTGCGTGTCCGGATGCAGAATAACGATTACAACGGCAAGATTCCTCGCTATGCGTATGTGATTCCACCTCCTCCAGTGGTGCCTTAGGCAGCTCCACCTGCCATCAAAAGGAGTGCACGTCTACGTGGTTTTCCACCACGCGATTCCATTGACGAGCTGGTCAGTAGTGGCTCCTCCGCCACTAGCAATTCTGCCGCCAGCGCATTCACTGTTCGAGGAGATCATGTGGGATACAACATTTTTTTAAATTTTTTTTTTTTTATCATGTTCTTGAACAAATGGTAAAACATTGTAATGCTTTGCTCCAAATGCCACCGCTGTTGGCCCAAAAAATAAAATAAAAACCTTTTTTTTTTCATAACTTAAGTACAATTTTTTTTTCTATGTTGAGGCTTTTTTAAACATGCATTTTTTTTATAAATAACTAAGCCATATAATATACGTAACATTTGGATACAGTATTTAAATCGTCAGTTTTTTAATTCACGGTTTCATATAATAAGTTTGCAAAAACAAACGATAAAAATGTATTTCAATCGATGGACAATTTTGCATCAGGATTTTTAATGTGTACTTAGCAAAATAAATATCCAACAAAATTGATCTCATTAACCCATTAAGGGCCAATGGGTATTTCAAAACCCATGAAAGCTATAAAACTTGAAGAATGTTAGCGCCAAACTGGTGAAAGATATCGTAATAATTTGTTTGTGATGTAAAGGTAAAAATTGATCTACAAGCAGAATTTTCATACAGCATCATTTTTTGTGGGCTTCCTACAAAATGTCACCTGTTAAAATATAGGTTTCTCAGTGGTCCGAAAAATTATTAACGTGCAATCGTTTTATACAGTTTCGGACGTCCTTTGTGCAGTAGAAAAAATTCAACAGCGATATTTTAACACAAACTGGTTTTTGTATGTACTGAAAATTCAATTATTGTGGAAAAACTTCAACTGGAGTAACAACCAGATGAAAATAATAATAAGATTTTGTTAAAAACAGTAACATGTTTCCAAATAAGAGTATTTTGGTATTTAAATACCCAGGCTATATCTCAAGTGTTTGCACAGGTAAAAAAAATGTCGTTCGTCTCTATCAACTACTATGGTCTCCAAAGTAAACATATCAAAATTTCATCAATATCGTACGAGCCGTTTAGGAGTGGCCCGTAATGGGTTAAGGCAGTCGAGTGAAAGGCGATTATGTGTATAGATTTGATAAGGTGTTAATTTATATGGAGTTAAAAAACATGTTTTCATTTCGGTTCCGCAATAAGAGATTTATTCAATATTGCTGTGCTTTATCCGTGCATTGTCGTCATCCAGCGCGCACGAAAAGTACATTCCTGCTTGCTTTGAAATTTGAAATTTTTACTGATTTTATTTGTAAAAAAAACACATAAATGTGTAACCGAAGGGCACGCCCACCTGGTCAAACAATGCCCCGAACAAAATATACGGCACTTTCAATCCATGGAAAATTTTGCTGATCTGAGTACTGTTCACCTGTTTAAATAGAGGCGGGTCGAGTGGGTTAAGTTCGGATTTTCAACGATATATTTAAGGTATATTTTCAGAAAGAGCGATATATTCTGAGGGTCAGTCGATATATTGTATCGGTAAGTCCGCTGACTGCACCACTTTCCGGCTTTTGTCTTCACGGTATATTGGGCAGATGGGGTGGATTTCACATTGCATGCGTTGCATTTTCTGTGCCGTGTTGCCTGTTGTCCACACCCTCTTTTTCCTTCCAGTATGTAGCAAATGTGTAGTAGCCGTGTAGGTTCCATGTAGTAATTTGAGCAACTGTAAAAACAAATGCAACAAAAATAACCAATCTCTCCTTTCTGGCTGTCATTCAAGTGCAATATTTTAAAATAAAAAAACGATGTTTTTGCATAACAGAAACTTGTGCAGGCTGGCCAGTGAGTAGATGCAATTAAGGATAAGACAGTCTCTGATCTTTTCCTTTTGCAGCCAATGGCGCTAACTTGGCAGCGAGGGCAAGACAGTTCAGCGGGCAGCCGGCCAAGACCGCGGTGCTCATGCTCAATATGGGCGGACCACAGAGCACCGACCAGGTGCACGACTACCTGCTGAGGATCATGACTGACCGGGACATGATCCAGCTGCCGGTGCAGAGCAGGCTGGGTCCCTGGATTGCCCAGCGGCGAACGCCGGAGGTGCAGAAGAAGTACAAAGAGATTGGCGGTGGGTCGCCCATACTCAAGTGGACGGAGCTGCAGGGCCAGCTGATGTGTGAGCAGCTGGACAAGCTGTCACCGACGACCGCCCCCCACAAGCACTACGTGGGCTTCCGCTACGTCAATCCCCTGACAGAGAACACCCTGGCACAGATCGAGAGGTGGTTTACATAAGAGAAAGTATGATGCGTTTTCTTGGGATAACATTTTGTCATGTTCCAGCGACAAGCCGGAGAGGGTGGTGCTCTTCTCGCAGTATCCACAATACAGCTGCGCCACATCCGGCTCCAGCTTCAATTCCATTTTCACCCACTACCGCAGCAAGTGAGTAGCGAAACCCCTTACCTTACGGAGCAGGACGATATAACCAAGAAAAACACCCCTTCTCTGCCAGTGATTTACCCGCCAACATCAAGTGGAGCATCATTGACCGCTGGGGCACACACCCGCTGCTCATAAAGACCTTTGCCCAGCGCATTCGTGATGAACTGGCCAAATTCGTGCCGACCAAGAGGAACGATGTAGTCATACTTTTCACTGCCCATTCCCTGCCCCTGAAGGCGGTCAACAGGGGCGATGCCTATCCCTCTGAGATCGGGGCTAGCGTGCACATGGTCATGCAGGAGCTGGGCCAGACCAATCCCTACAGCCTTGCCTGGCAGTCCAAAGTGGGACCACTGCCCTGGCTGGCCCCGGCCACAGATGATGCAATCAAGGTGGGTTCTGGCGTATCAATCAACGACTACGAATTTTATTGCTTTCTCTTTTGCAGGGGTATGTCAAGCAAGGCTTGAAGAACTTTATACTCGTGCCCATTGCCTTTGTGAACGAGCATATCGAAACCCTGCACGAGCTGGACATCGAGTACTGCGACGAGCTGGCCAAGGAGGTGGGCGTGGAGGAGATACGCCGTGCCGCCGCCCCCAACGACCATCCGCTGTTCATCGATGCCCTCAGCAACATTGTGGCGGATCACCTGAAGTCCCAGCAGGCCGTCAATCCCAAGTTCCTGATGCGCTGCCCCATGTGCACGAATCCCCGCTGCCGCGAGAGCAAGCGCTGGTATCAGCAGCTCTGCAGCTCCCACTAGGTTTTTCCCACCTGGGATTACATTGATTTCCGGGGAATGGCCTGCGCCGCCGAGTCGTGCCTGGCATTCCAAATGCATAACAATACTATTTTTACATTTCATAGGGTTTCGTTTCAGGGTATTGGAACTTCATTTGGCTTTCATTACGTTTCATTTGCAATAAAGCAAAATAAAAAAGACACTGCACAAAAACAAAGCGGGAGGAACGGTAACTTCAAAGACCGAGACTTCAGATACCCTTGGGGATTGATCGTGATTATGGTATATAGAGGGGGGATAATAAAGCTTCCTTGCATTGATACTCGACACGCACAAGCGAGTGCAGCAAAAGAGTATACCAATTGAAAAAACAACGGGAATTGCGTGCGCGTGTTGCAACATAATAATACAGTAGGTATTCTTATTTATATGACTGTTCCAAACTTCATGAAAAGCCTGCCTACCGCTGTTATAAAAAAAAAAAACGGAACGTTTGATTCAACGGCAGCCATTGAGATATGTAAAAATATATCCATTATTGGCCTTTTTAAATTATACACTTCCTGTATCAATTCAAAACTGAGGGAATAATTTACATAAATCGAACCCATGCACATAGCTACATCGACTTGGAAAATCCTCTTCACTGTTCACTTAATTGCAAACACGGTCAACAAATTTAAATACTCTCAGAAAAGGGTATACATTCTACGTATGTGTGTGTGTCCGCTCTCTTTCGTTTTGTGCGCTTGCTCTCTTTGCCACACGTGCGCTGCCTTTTCTGCCGCTCGCTCTTTCTCCGTTTTTTTCGACGGCGACAAAACAGCTGCTCGCACAGTCAGTCTATTTTATTCTCCACTTTGTTATTTTGTAATGCTTCCATCGAATTGGCTTTGACCGAGTCTGGAAACTCAGTTT
Organism: Drosophila lowei; assembly: GCA_008121275.1. Classification (NCBI taxonomy): domain Eukaryota; kingdom Metazoa; phylum Arthropoda; class Insecta; order Diptera; family Drosophilidae; genus Drosophila; species Drosophila lowei. The sequence goes on along the minus strand of CM017777.1, from coordinate 30,321,852 downwards.
TCAAATGGACAAAACAATCCGCCAACGCTGGACGCGCTTCACCCAAGCAGCCAGCTTTCAGAACCCTCTGCATTTTGCATCATCCTCATCAGTTTCCTTCTGCCGCCACACGCACATTGCGTAACGGAGCCCTGAAATTGGAAAAGACTTGTTCTGCCAAGGGCACAAATTGGAACTTCGACTTTGTCTACAAGTATATGTACATATATTCGCGCCAGATCGAATCACAGTCATTAATCAAGAGAAGCGGCCGCAGTTTCCAATTGGGGAAAGCTTTTTCAGACGCTGCCGATCGACAGTTGTACCGACGGGTCCAATTAAGCCACGCTTCTCGAAAAGTGCCTCGATTGATTCGATTGTTTTGCAGGCAGTGCCGTTTTCAAGCTGCCAAAACCCATTGCATCCCATAGTACAACAGTGGCACACCACAAGCTGATATCTAATCTGCCCATCGTCGCAGGCAGATCATAAATCCATTCATTCGAAGAGTACCAAAAACAAGCCTGAGAGTATGAGCAGCTACCAGTGCAGGTCTGGACTCGGCATTGCCAGCCAGTCCGGGCCAGTCTACGGAGTGATCTCGACGTTGGACGACCCCAGTGCGGCTCCTTCCAATTTCGCCAGGTAAGCGGACGATTACCTGTAATTTTGTGTACACTCCAATGTGAGCAAAAACCAGTTTTAAATAAGCTTAAAGCTCATAGGGCTTTCTCCCGCACTCTCTTTGCATGGGAGTTATGCTAATTTGGGAAGCAACGAGCGCAGTGACGTCGTCGTGGGTCCATGAATGGGTTCCGATTCCAATTTAGATTCTTATCATCCACAGTCAGATACTTGAAAGTACGTGCAGATAGACCCAGCCTAATTGAATGACCAGATTAGGGGTGGAACGTATGTGACCAATTGCACATCATTGAGTATCCACTCCAATGCGAGATTAGGCCCAAAGATATATCCAATCGAAAGTGGGGATTACTTTTAAAGAGAAGGGGAATTTCATAATTATCTTTGGTGTGACTCCGGGTATACTTTGTGGAAGCCAAGTGGAACATCAACCGCGGAAACCATAATCGCTTTAGCGTTCGGTTATCTCTTCTGCAAAGACACGGAAATAATGTACTGCTGATGCCTTGCTGTATTTGATAATGATTTTGTAAAGCTTATCTGAACAATTGGGTGGAATGAAATCGAATGTGGGTTCAGTTTAAAGATATACTACCTCGCGACTCCTTAAACATTGTGAGAAGAGGCAAAGGCTTTGTACATGCTCGTATACATACATATGGACATTGTACATATATGCGGGAAATTCCATTGCAATCAAATATGCCATTTATAGTTATTTATTTGGGCTAGACTTATCGACACACTGTGTCTGTGATTCGATCACAGTACAAATATGAGAATGTGTTTAATTATAGCAAGATATCGCTGTTAATAAAAGACACAGTTAATAAAAAGACAGACACCATGGATTAATACTAAGATAATTTACTCCTACCGATAATATCTGTGGGATTTCTTAATGAGAATTCATAAAACCTCTATTATCATCTCTACAATGTTGCAAGCACGAACCGAAGTAATCTAATCTCTTTTGTTCCAGATGCGCCGTAGCCGAGCCCAGCGAGAGCGAGCTAAGCGTATTTCTCACCTGGCGGACAATTCACAAGAAGATGGAGCAGAAATACTGCTCTGTACTTAGCAATCGCAGCCTGATTGTCGATCTGCTAGCCATATTTTTTGGCATCGGCACCTGGCTGGGCGTTAATGGAACCTTTATTCAACTTCCACTGCTGGTCGACGAGGCACCCGAGGGCTGGAGTCTGCCCTCCTACCTGAGTGTGATGGTCCAGATTGGCAATCTGGGTCCACTGCTCTACACGGCCATACAGAAGTACTCACCGCGCAAGCTCAACGATGGCTGGACCATACACGGCGTGCTGCTGGTGGGCGCCATCTCCTGCCTGCTCACGGCCTTCTTCTACAACCGTACGGCTGAGGTGAACGGAGTAGATCACAGCGTGGCCCTTCTGGTGCTGACAATTTTCACGGCCCTGAATGCTTGCACCAGCTCGGTGCTGTTCATGCCGTACATGGGGCGATTCAAGGAGCAGTACATGGTCACGTACTTTATTGGCGAGGGACTGAGTGGCCTGCTCCCGAGTGTAACGGCCCTTATCCAGGGCATTGGCGAGACATCGCAGTGCGTTTTGGTGAACGTGACGGAGACCGGGCAGGAGATCTTCGAGCAACAGAAGGTGCCACCGAACTTCGACACCAAGGTCTTCTTCCTCATCCTGTTCGCCCTGATGGTGCTCAGCTACATTGGCTACACGCTGCTCAATGCCCTGCCCCTGGCCAGGATGGAGTACGCCAAAGTCACCGTCAGCGATGGCAACAAATACGTGTACGGTGAGGCGGACAATCAGCCGCCATCGGAGAAGCTGAGCCGCGGCCAATACACCTATCTGTTGCTACTGATAGGAGCTATCTCCCTGTTTAGCAACGGGATGTTTGGGAGCATCCAGTCCTACTCGAGTGCCCCCTATGGATCGCGTTCCTATCATCTGGCCGCCACGCTAAGCGTGATCGCCAATCCGCTGGCTTGCTTCATGGCGATGTTCCTGCATTTTACCTCGCTGCGCCTCATCACCGTGCTCTCCATCATCGCCGCATTACTCACCAGCTACGTCTTTACCACGGCCGCTCTGAGTCCATATCCGCCCTTCTATGACCATAGCTTCGGAGGTATCCTGGTGGTGGCTGCCTGGACACTTCTGGTGGGCATCGTCAGCTACACCAAGCTGGGCATCACCACTGTGATGCGCTCCCAGGGTGGCCAGTCGCTGGTCTGGGTGGGATCCATCACCCAGCTGGGCTCCACCATTGGTGCTGTGTCGATCTTCTTCGCCATCAACTATACGGATATGTTTCAGGCGGCGGAGATGACTTGCTGATACAGAGCGTGAAATGGAATGGACATCCAGAGATGAATCGTGATTTTTACTGTAGTTTAGTGTGATATTTTTCAGATTTGTATTTCTACTTATATCGTCACAATGAAGACAATAGTATATTAAGTTCCTAAACTTTGAGCCAAAGACTATACGATTACCAAGATGTTGAATGAGGCACCAGAAAGCTGTTTTATGGCGGGTCTTTTCGTAATGCTCCGTAGACGGAGGGCGCACGCAGGGTTTCATTTCTCTCTTCACCTATGATCTGTCTCTGGCCGCGCCCCGCTGCCTACTCGGTTTTGTCTGTTCATCAATGCCTTGGGCAGCTGAGTCAGTCCCCGAAAGCCAATAACAAAATACACATTCTGTAGCGAGGAGCCGAAATGACTTACTTTTCGGTCCGCGGAATCCAATACCCAACACAACAATACCCAGTCCGAAACAAAAAACAATATCCGTTGCTTGGGCAAATCGATATGCAGATGCAACATCTTATGATTGATCATATACTGATGAAGGAGTAGCCACAAGTTATACCATTTGTAGGATTTTTTGAATGAAATCAGGAGGAATAATCATTCGTAGCACTTGTGGGTGCTATTAAACTCTATTTATTAGAAATATTATCTTCTCTCGCCGAAATTATTAAATTTAGTTATATCAGATTTATAACATTCAACTTAGCCTCTAGTACTATCGGCTTGATCGACTTCGCTGTCGATATCGCCCTCATAACCAGACTGGGTGCGCGACCGCACATTTATCGCCGGCTTCATCTCCTCGACGGAAGCCTCTGTCACTGGATCGCGGCTGCTGAAGCAGTCCTCGAAGTACTTGGACGTATCCTTGCCATCCCCCAGCGCCTTGTTGAATGCCTCGATCTTGTCGCGAAGGCTGGGACTGACGCTGCTAGTAGGACTTACGCTGTTGCTGGGCGATAGCTTATTTGTCTGTGGAGCGGGAGGCGCGCACTCAGTGGTGGCGGCGGATGTGGCGGGCACGGCGGATGCGGTGAAAGCGGCGGACACGGCGGATGCGGCGGACGGGGCGGTACCACCGCTGCCGACCATATTTTCAAAGCAACTTTGCACCTTCTCAAACTTCTCCTTGGCACTCTTGAAAGTCATCAGACAATCGCGAAGCAAGTCATCGTCGTTTAGCGTTTTAAACTCGAGAAATAGGCTACGGATCTCGGTCGTATCAATGGACGGCTTGTCCAACCCCAAAGTCGTTGTGTTGGCAGTACCGATCGTCTCGAAGCTCCTGATCAGGTTCTTTATTTTGGGGGTATTGGTGCTGGTGGTTATCGCCAGATGCATGCCATCGCTCACATCGGACAATTCCTTGAGTAGCTTCACCGACTCCTGGATGTCCTGGTTGTTTCTCTGGACGCACTGACTGAGCCGATCACGGAGACTGCGCATGTACTCGCCACTCGCCAGATACTCTTTATCGAGTGTATTCCCTAGTAAATCTGAAATGTAGAGTAGGGTAGCGAAGGATGTCTGGTAAGTCTCTGTTATGTTTGCAGCGAGTAAATTCCTTACCAGGAATTAAATTTTCCTCGGCCTTCAAGCTACTAGTCACCTCTGCCTGCTGTTTGATTTTTGCTTGTTCACTTGCCATTTTATCGTTAAAAATTATTTAACCAAAATCAAAAAAAAAACGAACTACGAATTTTATAGATGTATTTCCTACTGAAATCTGGTTATAACTGAAGATGTTATAGTGATAGCTCAGCTAGTTTTGGAAATGTACTGTACGCTTTTCACAAAGGTTACTTTATGACATCATCTTTTTTAGCAGAACAATTTTTAGCTAGCAGTTTTTTGTTGTTTAGTTTTCAACTGTACTATATAACAATCTGCCGATTTTTAAGAAATTTCGTTTGCATATTTAGTAGGTATGCGAATGGCTTATAGCTTTTGTATTTTATACACAAAATATTGAAATATCCCATACAAAATGCTTTGATCTAGTTGGGACTCCGCTTATTCGAAAGTACTGATTGGGGCTTTGGACAAAAAATGTCCCCATTTTCATGCGCATCGGGAAAAGTGCAACTTCCTAAAACTGAGACACCACCAGAACCATTGTATGGAGTCCATTCGCATATTTAATTAATGCTGCCCAATGACATCGCAATACTGCGGCAAATGGTTTGCTGTGTCAACTAGTTTTACTACTGTACTATTCTTGATGACAGATATTTAAAACACAGAGGAGCTCATGAAATAAACAAATCCAAAGCTTTGAACATCTATATATACACAGGTACGCTTGGCTCAGGACTCAACCTGAAGAGTGATCTTTTCCATACGTTTTTGTAGACCTCCTCCTCCGACTAGTTGCATAAATTGTTATATAGAAAAAGCGTGACAAAGAGAGGGGCAGACGCAAGAGTGAGAACAGAACCTTTAATACCCTTTTAGTGGTCCTCCCACTGTAGTTCCATCAATAATTATACAGACAGGCGGAGAGCGAGCGAGTGAGTGCAACAGTTGTATCGAATTTGACACATTCACAAGTGAACGCATCGAAAATTGTGAGCACTTTGCAACCACCCTCGACCCACTGTCGCTGCCTGAGCGAACAGCTGGTTTCTTCGCCTCGGCTTGTATACTTTATGTTTTCATTTTGATTAGGGCAATGGCAATATATTCCGATGATTAAAACCAGTCGCGGCGAGTCGGGAGTCTTTGCGTTGTTGTCGTGTTGTTGCTGAAAGTATCTATCCAGCCAGCAAATATTATTACTTCCAACTGGAGGAATTATTGAGGAATTGAAATTCAATCGCCGACGAATGTTAGAGCGAAAAAATAACAATCTTTTCCTGGGATTCAAAGTCCCGACCTACCCCCTACCACTGGCAACCCAGCAGCCTCGAATTTCCCCTCAGAAAGTTGCTGTTTCTGGCATGAAAAAAAGTGTCGAATATAGAGAAATAGCGAATATGTCGAAGCTTAACCAGAACGAGAACATCTGCTGCTGCCACAGCCTGGAGACACATTAGGTGTGGGTGTCCGTCTCTCTGTGCCCGTGCCTGTGCCTGTGCCTGTCCCGAGTGTCTCTCTCTCTCTTCTATCTCTCTCTCTGCTCCGTCTCTGAGTCTCTTGTTGTGGAGTGAAAAGTTTAGTTGGTTACTGAAACAATTTCTAGGATGAACTACACCCGAGGCAGTCGCTCTGTGGAGTGCCTCAATCTGAATCTGGGCCTGGGGCTACGCGAGAACGATCTGTTGTCTGGCCAACTGTCGGCGGGCATTTTCCGGCAGCGCCTCAGTGCAGCAGAGAATCTCTACCAGCGCAATCTGACCGGCCACTATGGGTGTGTCAATGCCTTGGAATTTAGCAACGGTGGACAGTTCCTCGCCTCAGGTCAGTGCGGATCAATACCTGTTGCTATGAAGGAACCCAACCCTTAACATCTGCATCATATCTTTATTAGGTGGGGACGACAAGCGGGTGCTGCTGTGGAACATCGACCAGGAGGTGATGTCCGAAATGGGACGGCCGCAGGTCATGAACGAGACGCACACCAGCAACATCTTCTGCCTGGGCTTCGACACCCTCAATGCACATGTGTTTTCCGGTGGCAACGATGACCTGGTCATTCAACATGATCTTGCCACGTAAGTTAAGGTCAGACATCCCAGCTGAAACGTTGATTATCTTATCGCTCTTCCCTTTTCAGCGGCAAGCTCTTGAATTACTTTTCACATGGAGGACCCGTCTATGGGCTCAGCGTGGACCGGACCAGCGTCCATCTGTTTAGCGTGGCCACTGAGAGTGGCGAGGTCCTGTTCTATGACCTGCGTGTGGGTAACTACGAGCCCCTGACTGTGGCCAAATTCCGTTCCCCTTTTAATGCCGTCGAGTTTCATCCGCTGAATGGCAACTTCCTGGCCACGGCCAATGCCAAGCGCGGCGCCATGCTCTGGGATCTGAGGCATCATAATCAGTGAGTCCGATCGACAGCTTCCATGATATGGGATCTCACTTTATCGAACATCTTTGCAGTCCCCTCTGCCAGTTCAACTATATCCCGGAATCGCCCAGCTGCATGAGTGTGCGTTTCAATTGCAGTGGCAGCCTCCTGCTCACCCTGCACCGTCGACTGCCACCTATATTGTTCAGTCCCAGCTCGCCGGAGCCTTTGGGGACCTTCTACCATGACGAGTACTTTAACTCGTGCACCATGAAGAGCTGCACCTTTGCAGGCCCGCAGGATGAGATGGTTGTGTCCGGTTCGGATAACTTTAACATGTTCATTTGGCGGATGGATGGTGTGGATTGTAAGTTTCAACAAGGGGGAGGAATCTATAAAGAACAATCGCTCATACTCTACCCTGTAGTGGAGGAAAAGAATCAATGGATTGACACGCCCCCCATTATCCTGACCGGCCATCGTTCTGTGGTCAATCAGGTGCGCTTCAATCGACAGCGCTGCCTGCTAGCCTCTTCTGGAGTGGAGAAGATCATTAAGGTTCGTTTGAGAGATACATTTTTCCCCATTGTAATCCGCACTCCCTCCTCCTGCAGTTATGGAGCCCTTTTGAACAGCATGGCTGGGAGGGATCGCTGATGTATCCGCCAGCCAAGCCATACTGCAACCGCACCCTGCACAACAACACCACGGAGCATGTTATACAGGACTTTAGCTCCTGCGACACTGACGAGGACCAGGCGATGCTGGCCTTCTTCGATACTTTGGTGCAACGGGAGCTGGAATCCTGGAACACCAATGGCAATCATACGAGCAGTGACAGCACCTCCTCTAGCACATCCTCAGAGCGCAGCGAGGCTGGGGCCAGCTCGGCATCGGAGGAGGCGCCCACCGATGATGAGGACGATACCCCCAATGTCAGCGAGCTCTCCTGGCAGACGCATCCCAATCGCATCTTCTATCTGATCGCCAAGAAGCGTCGCGCTCTTTTGCAAATGGCTGTAAAGGGCACTGGGGGTCAACAGCGCAGTGTGGAACAGTTGCTGGCACGACTCAATGGGGAGCAGAAGCAGGCGGCCACCGCGGCCCGCATCAGCGACTGGCTGGTCGAGACACATCGCCTGTTTGGGGACGATGAGATGCCCACCACTTCCGCCGAGGCTGCAGCCCGCGAGCAGCGTCGTCGAGTCTTCGATCAGCTCTCCCGTAGTCCCCGCAAGCCGCCTGTACTCAAAATAGGTGAGTCTAATTCCTCTTTATTTTCTCTTTTTACGCCCGAAAAACATTTCGACGAGACAGACGGAGCCGGCCAAAAGGCAGCCAATGGTTAGGGAATAGAAGGCCAGCTGCACGTCCGAGAGGGTGAGCGCCTTCCACCGGCCCACGTCCAGCTGGGCCAGATAGTCGGGGAATCTCTGGATGCTCCACTTTGCCCTCTCCTTCGTCTCCCCCGTCCAGAGCTGAATGAGGCCACCGGCCACAAGCCGCAGCACCACGTGATTGAGCTCCTCTAGGTATGGCGATGGCCGGGGCAAGATGTAGGCTATGTGGTAGGTCTTGGGGCATTCGGGTATCTTGTGCACCTTCTTGGTCATCACATACCGGATGTCGTTCAGCTGCAGACTGGCGGAACGCGTGACTCCGGCGAATTTGCCCTGCCTCGAAACCATCTCGATGAGACGCTCCTCACCCTCGGCCACCAGCATCATCTTGGCGTTCAGCCGTTGATACACCGCCGAGTCGTGGCCGTAGAAGAGGTCATCCTTGAAGGCTGGATGCTTGATATAGATGGGCTTTCCGGACTCGTCCAATTCCGCCAAGGTATTGAGATCCCGATAGTAGAGCGGTCGGATGTAGACCGTGGCCAGGCTAGACTCCAGCAGGGCTCCAAAGATGACGCTCACCAGGCACAGCGACGCCACAAATATGCGCTCCGAATGGAAGGGCGGAAAGCGACCAATATTCACCCGCACCCAGACCACCCATGTGTCGATGAAGATCCTTAGGGCGCAGCTCCAACTGCTGATCCTTCTTCCCCTGGACTTTTGGCCATCAAAAATCCTTGGGATTCCCAGGCCCCTATTCAAAGCCCTCAGGCACAGCCAGCAAAGGGTCCCAAAGAGACCCACCATCAGGAAGCACAGCCAGACATCCACATGGACGGCGAACAGGGGCATAATCGACTGTGGAATGCGCTGGGCCTTCTGCACATACAGACACAGATCGTCCATGTAGACGGCGGCACTGAACTGAATGTTCGTAGAGAGGTAGTCCTTGATGAAGAAGCCCGCAAATATGATGTCCACCTCGCGGCGATGGGCACGGCCCACGCCACCGCTGTAGGAGCCATCCGATCGGCGGCCACTGCAAGAAGGAGAACATTTAAATAGGGTTTTAGTTGAAGCAAACACCTCTGAGGGACTCACCCAAAGAACTCATCGTCTGGCCAGATGTAGTCCGGGGTAAAGTTCAGCTGCTTGGCCACCGTTTTGGCCAGCTTGGCGTCGGCTCCCGTGATGCTCAGGATCTTTTTGTTTGCTCCATCGCCAATTACAGCAGAGTAGACCGAATCAAAGATGTAGATTCTCACGGGATAGCCGTTGAGATTCTGATAGATTTGCGTGTAAGCCTGTGTCCCATCCACCAATACGATGCTCTGATTAAAAGGATTATGAAGGAGCAGACGACCTCTGTCCAGCTGGATGTAGTAGATTTGACTGTGGTTGTGATACCGCCAAACCTCCGCCATAAACTGCAACAACTGTGGATCGTCCGCTGGTGCACTGCTCTCCAAGGCCAGTATGTAGAAGCCGCTTCTGGGGGTTAGTCGAGGAAAAGCCTCCTGCAGTTGCTCCAAACCGGCAAAGAGGAGCACATGATGGGGTAATGCGCTGTCCAGCTCCAATGTCCGGCTGATACTCATCGAGTATTTGCCCTGCCTCAGTAGAAACTGCACAAAATCGTGATCTCCATCCTTCGAACTTCGCAAGTGCAGCTCCACGCCGCCCTTCAACTGGCTAAGAACAGGCACCAGCACTTGCCTGTAGTTTATATTATTGGCTTGACCAATTGTTACTCCCACTAGAGTCAACATAATTAGCTGCAGAGTCGCCGACATTGTCCGTGTAACTGAGAGTCGCTGGGATTTCGGGGCTAACAATAGTTACAATACACAGGCCAGGTCGCGGCGGCCTCTTGTTTGCTTAGTGTCAGGATTTGATGTGACAGCTCGGGGCGGACTGCTGCTACCCACAATTATTGGCAAGTGTCGGGGGGTTGTGTTGACACTTGGGCTCCCAGTGCCAGTGACTTGTCCATTTTCCATTTATGTTTTATTTGCTCTCTCCTTCAGCAGATACGCTGCAAATGGAGCAGATGGAGCGCAAAAGGAAGTTGATGCGTGAGCGCTTTGCCGCCAGAAAGCGGCGCCGCCCCGCCGTCCGGCCACGTTCCAGCGATCTGGAAAATGACAGCATCGAAGGGTTAGAGGAGGAAGACCCCAACGATTCGTCTGAAGAGGAGGAGGAGAATGCCGAATCTGAGGATAACAATAACAATGGCACCGATGGCATTAACGAAGCTACGGCTGTGGCTGTTGATGATGATGATGATGTCACTGATGATACATCATCCACATCCATGACCTCCATGGAGGCCCAACTTTCGCAGGCTCCCAGCACATCCAGCTCGTATCCGTTCCTTGTGGAAACCGAGGCCAATAACAACAACCAAATGGCTTCGAACAACAACCACAAGCCACCTGCCGCTGCCAATGGATCGACTGTGGATATGTGCAACACGGAGTCATCATCCGCATCCGCATCCACATCCTCGTCCACATCGAACTGAGATCGATCATAAAACTAAGCTTAAGTTACACTATATGTAAATCTAAATTACCTTTTGACTTCAGAAGAAGGGTCCAGGCGAGGGGCCATGGGGGTTCCTTCTATATCTCTTGTATAACCATGATCTGAGGTGATCTCCAAAACTCACACAAATTGAATATTTTTCGTTTTGCAAAAGAAATCTGAATAGCTTTCTGAGAAAGTATTATCTATCATTATTAACATAAAACATAAAAACCACAACGTGTATTCCTTTTTTAAAAAACTGGAAAAGAACTCAAGAGTTTTTTTCAAATGAAATGCAAATTTTGAAACATTTTGTAACTGGATTTTTTTGTTAGGTATATATAATATATATGTAGCATAAGTATAATCGAGAAGAAAATATACAAATTTAAACTTGTTAAATGTGATTTAAGACTAAACTATTTAAGAAATCGTACATCAAACGGAACTTAAATTGGAAATTGAACCCAAAAAAATGCATAATTCAACAAGAAAACAATGGAACAATGAAATGAGTTTCTGGTTCAGTTCGGAATGAAAAATCAATAGATATATCCCATTACTGGTAGGAATATCCATAATTCTAACACGATACATTAGGAAAGACCTTTAAAATATGTACGGCTTGTGTTTTTTGTTACTCTTCATTTATTGATTGTGGAACTGTGTATTTTTTGTAGTATATAATAATTTACGAATAAACTAGAATACAAATTGTCTCAGAAAACGAAAAAAAAACAAACCAAAATTCTTTTAGCATGTGTGCATCTTGTGCGTAAGTGGGGGCTATACCATAGTCTTAGGTCAACGTAAATGCGTATATTAAACATAGGACATATGTATTATTATCTACACTAAGGACTGCAATAAGTTTTGTCCGTGCTTAAGCCTAGAATGTCGCAGAGATATCGTATAAACTACTGAATGTGCTATGGTCTATTTAGTTGTGTGTATGCCTGAACTGTAAGCTAAAAAGAACAATGTACACGATCGCTAGGGGAGATCGGAGATGCTCAGCAAATGGCCACTCCTTCGTCATTCATGTCACTGGGCCTAAAGGGCAGCTGCATGTCCCTGCATCGTTCAATCACGAACTTCTCCAGCTGACAGCCAGCACTGGAAGGAAGGAGGGGTGGCTTCAAAACAGGTTCAGAATCATCCAAGAAAGGCACTTACTCGTATATCTCATTGCCCTCTACATTGTAGAGATCGCAGTTACGAAATACCAACTGTATGTCGCTGAGTACCTCCTCGTTCAACTGATAGGCGCCCATGTTCAGCTTGGACTTGACCTTGGCCAAGTCCATCGGCGTTTTGATAATCTGATGGTAGTCGGGCACCTCCGATGTCAACACTGGCCGCAGGAAGGGCCAAGAGGCCTTGTGCTTCATGGTCTGCTCCAGCAGATCGTACAAGGCGGCGCTGTTCAACGGCAGATTGTCATTCATTCGACGACCGCTTCGGCGATGATTGTTGTTGTTATTGGTGCTGCTATTGTTGTTGTTGTTGTTCGAGCCGCTGTGGCGGGCGGATTTGTCCAGCGAGATGCGCAGAGAGTTTCGAGAGGAGCGCGAGCGTTTGGCTGGAGGTTCATCCCGATCATCATCATCATCGTCGTGACCATTTACTATGGAAAAAGATCAGAGGATTTCTTTCTTAGTTTCTATTTTTATATATATGTACTAGAGACTGGCATAATTCTACAGTATTCATAAAATCATAGATATACACATGCATCTTTATTGTGTTCGATCATTACGAATCATTCATTCAGTCAGATTCGGGTCGCCCCGAATCACTAAAAACTGTAAACAAGAGTGAGGGAGACAAAAAAATAATTTTTCGGATCCAACACAGTAAAAATGGCGATATGGAATGAGGATGGATTGATGGAATGAGGAAGCTGAGACTCTAAGATTCTAAGAGATCTAATGCCACTGCATCAAATAGGTAGCCTGTTCATACCATGACTATTTCGGCGTCTCGGTCGTTGCGTCTCCGATGTCTTGCACTTCTTGCAAACGAAGTCCGCTCGTGGCTGTCGCTTTAATTGGGCACAATCCAGATGATAGTAGAGGCTGCAGCGGACACAGCGTATCTCGCTGCCATCGTAGAAGCACACCTGACACACTTTCCCATCGTCGCTGTTTGGAAAAACATCCGTAAAATTCAAATGTATCTAGTTATCAAGGAGTTTGGAGACTTACGATTCTTCGTCTTCTTCATTTTCGTTCTCTTCCACGTCCTCATCCTCGCCAGCTGTGGTTTCCACGGAACCCTCATCGCCAACTTCACTGCCCAAGGGTTCGCTCTCCTCTGTCGCCTCATCACCATCCTCATCATCGTCAACGATAGCTTCTTCAATTTCTTTGGATGTTAGTCGCTTCTTTTTGCTGGGACGCCCTCGGGGACGACGAGAGGGGCGGCCATTGAGCTTGTTGGTGGAGGAATGGGTAGATGTTTCGCTTTTATCGTCTGTGCCATCCTCTTCTTCCTCGTCCTCCTCCTCCTGCTCCTCTGTCTCCTCCTCGTCTTCTTCCTCCTCTTCCACAATGAACTTGCGCTTCCTCTGGGCCGCCGTCTTCTTCTCCTTCTCGTCGTTGGCGTTCTTCAGGCCCAGATTCTTAACGCATTCATTGCAATACCAATGGCCCTTGGGCACGGACCGCATCTTAGGCTTCATGCAGAACATGTGTGTGCCGCCATTGCACTCGTCGCAGAGAAGCATCTTGTCGGGATCGCTGCCCCGACGACAGACCTTGCACAGGGACTTGTTCGTGGATCGTATCCACTGGATGCAGTCATGCAGCATGTTGAAGTGCAGAAAGAGCTGCGCATAGCTGGTGCTCTCCATTAGGGACACCTCCCACTGATGCAGTCGGGCCTCGCACTCCTGCTTCAGGGCATCCTGCTTGGGATCCCACTTCTTCATGCCGTAGGGCGGTTTCAGGAACCGCCTGCCAATGGCCTGCTCCACCTGCAGCAGGGCACCGGCCATGTTTCGTACCTTAGCTTGCAAGGAGTCCATCTCCGCCTCCGACTGCGGTTCTGGCCCCTCCCCGTCGGCACTCTCCATAGATTCATCCGCATTCGATGCGGGGCCCAGATACTGTCCCGGATCTCGATACGGCTGCGTGGCATACTTGCCCAGGGGCACGGCGCTCTTTTCCTCGTCCTCGTAGTCCTCGTGCGATTCGTGGTCCGAGCCGGCAGCCGCCAGATCCTCCAGCTTGCCACCGGGACCCCACTGCAGCTTGATCTGTGGATCATAGTTGCCCTCCAGAAGATCGTTGCGCCACTTCTCCATGTCCTTGACCTTCAACCGCCCCAAGTCGCCCGTGTAGATGTCCCTCTCGAACTGCAGGATGCGATCCACCAGATGCAGCTGCATCACCTGATTGAGATTTGTGTCCTCAGGCAGTCCAAAGTTGGCCTCCCAATACTTCCTATGCGTCTCAGAGTGCATGGCGCTGAGGAATTTCTTGCGCTGCTGGTCGCTCTCCAGCGTCAGCATCTCCGCGGGACAGGTGCTCACATGCTGCTCGATGAGCGTGCGCAGGCCATTGATCTCCTCGAGGAGACCAGACTCACGATGGCCCAGAGGATTGAGACTCTTGAGGAGCTCGTCGATGTCCTCGGCCTTGTAGATGTACGACCAGCGTTGGCGCTGTTCGTGATCGTGGACAATGCAGTTGCGTCGATCCCCGCTGCACATCATCAGCTCGTGCTGGGTGGGATCCTCGAGGGGCTCCACCTCTGCCACCTCCATGGGCTCTGCGTCGCCATTGATGCGGTGCTCCTGGTTCTCTTTGTTCTCCAGCGACTGCTTGGCCCGTTTGCGCGACTTTTCCTCGCCGTACAGCTTCAGCAGATAGATGCGCAACTCCCTGCGGTTTTTGGGCAGCTGTGCCTGGTTGCTAATCTCCGACTGGGGCTTGTTCAGGGGCGGCTGCTCTAGACAGGTGTCCAGGTTGTCGGGCGAATGCTCTACAAATATGCCAGGCATGGACTCCAGCACATAGTACTTTCGATAGCAGCGATCCATCCCGAGGAATACCAAGAAATTGAACAGCTGCGAATGCAGGGCGAGGACCTGCGCCTCATGCTTTCGATGCTGAGTGTCGGACTTGGCATGCAGCTCCGCTATGCCCTTGTTTAGCTTCTCGAGCAGCGACTGCTTCTTGGCGGGATCGTTCTTCAACTCCTCCGCGCTGCATGCCAGATGATGCTCGTGCGTCAGCTTGCGTTTGCTCATCTCGAGGGCGGCCAGGCGTCGATTCTCCAGCTGGATGAGGGTTCGCAGCTCCACCTTGGCCTTGTACGTCTGCTCCATACGCTCCTCGATCAGATTGATGGTCCCGGAGTACGTGAGGATCTGGGACATGAGGCAGCGTATCACGCGCATGATGTCGCTGAAGCTCAGCTGATAGACCGGCGAGTTCTTGAGGCTGCGCAGGATGTGCGGATGCTGGAGGCGCAACTCCAGGCCTGGATCTTCGCGCGAGGCATAGCCATTGCGGTACATGATCCGCCACTTCTCGGCCTTTTCATTGACAATGGCCCCGGAGCTGAGCAGATGCAGGCGCAGGACCTCGCTCAGCGTCAGAGCATCCAGCGGCAGTTCGTTTATCTTGAAGGAGAAGTGTCGCTTGGAGTAGTAGTGGCTGCGTGTGGCTTGGCTCATGCTGATGTACGGCTCACTGGGCGCCGTGTAGCGTCCGAGCATGTAGCTGACCGCGCACTCATCCTCCTCCTCCTTCTGCAGATCGAAGACGGTGCCCAGCAGCACCAGGATTATGTCCGATAGTGGGCCAGCCACCTCGCGGGCACTCAGAGCTCGCGTCATCTCATAGAAGCTGAGATTCTGTCGGAACACCTCCACCCCCGACAGCAGCCCCGCATATGTGTGCATGAATTCGCGCATCATGAAGGCATCGCCCAGTAGCTTCTCCGGCAGCAGCGTCACAATCGGCTTGTAGCGTGGCAGCACCCGCTGATCACAGCGCTCCAGGTCGTCCGTCTTTGTCAGCAGACTGTTGCATTCAGACTCCACGCGCTCCATCAGCTGGGCCTTCTTCTCGGCCTTCTCGCGCTCCAGGACGGCCAGCTTGGCCGCCTTCTCCAGGCGCGCACGCTCCATTTCCTCGGCCAGCAGCTTGGCACTGGCCTTGGCCTTCTCCTTGGCCTTGGCGGCCGACTCCTCCGACACGTCCGACACAATGTACTTGTTCAGGGTGGACTGCTTCTTGGAGGATGTTTCTTTGGGCTCGGGTCGCTTTATCTTTGACGGCGAGTAGCGGGGCATTTTGCCAATGAAGATGCTCGCGAAGCTGATGCCCGCATCCGTCACGTACTGTTTGTAGGCCTCGGGCTTCGGGCGAAGGATACCGTCGACGCGGGTTACATTGTTCTTGATGAACATCCCGAGGTTCTCCATGTTGAACTCCAAACGCTGTCGTCGTATCTGATCGAAGGATACCGTGATCTCTGTGCTGGCATCGCCCTTGACTGCTTTCAGTCGGTACTGCAGGGCATCCGTGTCCTCGTATATCTCGTTGCTGGGCACGGGCTTGCTCTTCCCGGGCGTTATTGCCACCACCACATAGACGGTGTTCTTCTTCGTGACCACGGTCACCTCCTCGTTAATGAAGTAGCGTTTGCGCAGGAATTTGGCCACCATCAGGTTGAGGGTCTTCACCGCCGACTGGCGGGCATGCTCCACCACCAGGAGGACGGGCGCTCGCAGGCTCTGTTTGAACTGTTCCATCTTCTTGCGGGCGGCGCGCTCGCTCTTCTGGGCCTCCTCGTAGGTGAGGCTCTCGCGGCCGGTGGCCTCGCACTGCCACACCGTCGAGTTGATGGCCATCACGTGTCGGAAGTAGTTTCTGTTTAAATTATATTAACCGATCAGTATGGGAATCATATGAAGCCTATATACTATATATGTATATTTTCAAATAAGATTTAAACGCGCGCCTATTTTTCGGGAAAGGTGGCAACGCTGCGTCAAGCAGCTGGGACAGGCGGCAGCTGAGAATTGGCTTCGCGCGCTTTACGCCCGCCACCGACAGCGTTGTTTGTGCCCCGCGGGCCCAGGACCAGCCACCCATACATCCACACATACATACTCGTGCATTATGGATGTGTGTGTGTGTGTTCGCTGTTCGTATATCGGTCGGTTGCATGCGTTCCATTCTCAGCGTCGCTTTGTTGTATACTTTAGCGCACTCTTCGCTTTGCTCCAGGCAGCAGGCAGCCAGGCAGGGAACGGTGTCATGATGATGCCCTGAAAGGACATGGACATGGGTGTGGGTATGGGTAGGTACTTACTCGTAGTCGCGGAAAATGCGATTGGTGATGTAGCAGCAGAAGACCCAGTCGTTATCGTGGAATGTATCATTCTTGCCCTCCTTTTGATTCAGATCGAAGCCTTCCCGCTTGCAAATCGGCATATTTGTGTATTTATTTTATTGCAACAATTGTTCTTTAACAAATTATCCTCTGTATATCTCATACATACAGTCACTCGCGCGCGTATCACTTTTTGGGCTGCTGGCTGGGCAGTAAAGAAGAAGCAGAAACTGCGAAATAAATGTGCCACAGCCAGACGACACACAATCTTCACAAAAGGCGCCCAATTTTTTCTCGTTTTCACAAGGCTGCCGTTTGTAAGCGTATTTTCAGCGATTTGCGCGCCGCGATCCAATTCACATTTATGAAAAGCCGACGCACCAAAAGATCTACCCACTTTCTATGATATTTTCTGTGGGTTTCATCAGCATCTACACTTTAAAATTAGTTACTTTTTAACGCAAAAATTCTTTTCACGCGCGCCTTGCAAATCGCCTAATTTTTTTTACTTTGCTTTGCAATACAAACAATGTTACCGCACCCCTCCAATCGCGAAAATGCCACAAGAGGAACAGCCAGAGGAAGAAGAAGCAAGCACGCTAAAATGAATGATGTACAAAAACAAGGCTTCTTTAAAAACATATATTGAGACTATTCTAAATATAAACAGAGGTTTATTTAAAAAAGATTGATTTAAATAATTTTAATTTATAAATTCAAACAAAAGTTGGGATTTTTTGCGCGCCAATTAAACATATTGGCTATCGATAGTAACTATCGAAATATAATAATTGCAGGCCTGTCACAGACGCAAAGCAAAAGGCAAAAAAAAGAACAACCAAAAAAAAGTTTGCGGAAAAGTGCAACTAATAACATAATTAATTGCAGTGCAATCAATTGCAATGCTTATAAGAGAACATAAAACACATAGAATGCGCTGCTGCGTATGACGACAGCCTTTTCTGATAGGTACGCGATCAGCAAACACCTCCAGCAGGCATTTTTATTCTTTCGCTGTGCTCCACTCCACTCTTCTCGTCTTCTTCCTCTTTCCCTCCTCGTTTCATGCACACAGCAACAAAAGCAACAACAAATAGCGATATTTTGTGTGGCAAAACTGTACGCGCGCGGGGTGTGAAAGAAAAACTGCAAACATACATATATGTGCATACATATGTACTACCTCTGCATACGATTATGAAGTGCAAATGTTTTAATGTCTCGTTTCTGTCTCTTTCTCTGTTTCTGTTTCCGTTTGTGTCTCTGCTGATGCTTCTTGGCTAATTGCAGTCGTCGTCTCTCTCCAAGTGTGTGTGCGTGAGCGCTCGCTGCTGGCAATCCATCACATTGCTCGTGTCCAGCAGCAGCAGCAGTCGTCGTCATACGGAAAAACGCGCCAACGAACGCACCTCTTCGCCCACATCTTCGTGCGCTGCAATCACGCGCCGCCGCCACCGCCCCACCATCGCCCCTTGCTGAAGCCCAGCCACGCTCATAGATGATAATGGTGCGCAGGAGAGCGCGGCCCGCCAAGGAAACTGGTGGTGGCTCCGCAGCGGCAGCTGTTGCTTCCGACGGGGCTCTGTCCATGGACACGGCCGCCGCTGTGGCCGTAGCGGGCGGCAATCATCTGCTCGATGATCAATATTTTGCCAGCCCCAAGCGAAAAGACTGCCGCCTGATGAAGGCCAGTGAAAATCTCAAAATCTCCTCGGATGTGGTGGCATTGGGGGAGGAAGCGAACAACAAAGGCGTCAAGCCAACAAAGGCGTTAACGGATCGAACGATTGGTGAGTGTTTTCACGTAGCCCCTCCTCTCCCTCCCGCCACCATCGTTTGGTGGCGTTTTTGAGGTTAGCTTTTACTGATTTTTTTTTGGTCTTGGTTTCTGTTTCTGGTCTGTAGGCGTGCCGCTGGCCACCCGCTCCCAGACACGCACCATCGAGAACTTTTTCAAAGCGAATGCTGCCGCCAAGTGCGGAATCACATTGAATACACATCATCCAACGCCAATTGAAGAGCAAAAGACAATATCCACAACAGAGCTGCCCTTGTCCGACGAGCTGGGGGATGAGGAGTTGGAGCGGGTAGTGGGGGACCTGCTGTACGATGGCCATTCGACGGCCTCTTCCGATTCGCCTTCCTACCAGCACGAGAACGAGCACGAGGAGGTGATGCAGGACACCTTTGCTCTACGCGAGACCAGTCCCGTGCCCGTGCTGATGGCCGACTTCCAGACACACCGCTCTGCCCTGCGGGACAGCCACAGCTCATCGCACAGCAGCAGCAGCAGTGGTGGTGCCAGTGCCACCACAGACAATATCTTCCTGCAGGAGCCGGTCCTGACACTGGACATCGACCGCACGCCCACCAAAGCCTCTAGCATTAAGATCAACAAGAGCTTTGAGCTGGCCAGCGCCGTGTTCTCATCGCCGCCTTCCGTTCTGAATGCCTGCCGTTTCAATCAGATTGTTACACTCAATGGCGGCGGCCAGTGCGAACCACAGCCTGTTGTCGTAGACCAGCCACAGCTGCAGCTGCAGCCGCAGCTACAGCTACAGCCACACCACAACGGCTTCGAATTGGACCAACATGACACTAGTTCCTGCGACAGTGGCGTTGCCTGCAGCCTGACCATATCGGCAGAATCTCCTGCCGCTGGAGGAGGAGCAGCTGCTGCACGTCGTCGCAAACCAGCCACACCCCATCGCATACTCTGCCCCTCGCCGATCAAGACATTGCCCCGCGGCGATGGGGGGGGATTGATTGTACCTGGAGCACGCAAGACTTCCGGCATCATGATGAAGGGCGATCTGTTGTCGCCCAGAAAGTCGCCACGCAAGCTGCCGACAACCACAGCGGCGGTTGCCGCCTGCAAGTCGCGACGAAGACTGAATCAGCCAAAGCCACAAGCGCCTTACCAGCCCCAGCAGCCACAGCCACAGCCACCGCCAGGCACACAGCCAACGAACGAGGACGTTGTCGTTATTGATGATGATGAAGATGATGATGACCAGGAGGAGGACGAGGGGGAGGATGATGAGGACGATGTCCACGCCTTACTGAAGGCCGCCGAGGAGCTGGAGAACCTGAACAAAATACCCATAGCCAACAGCAACAAAAGCAACAATCACGTTAAAACAATGCTCAAGCCAGCACCAGCCAAGCCAAGGGCTGCCCTAACCAAAGGCGGGTCCAAGACCAAGACGGGGTCAAAGATCCAACCAGGACCGCTGCCCCTGGCCGCCACCAATGGCAACCGGGAGATGACCGACTTCTTTCCGGTGCGCCGCAGCGTACGCAAGACCAAAACTGCCGTCAAGGAGGAATGGCTGCGCAATCTGGAGCAGGCTGTGCTCGAGGAGCGCTCCGAGGGACTCCAGGTGCGCAACTTCATGGGCAAGGGTCGCGGCGTCGTCGCTGTACGTCACTTTAAGCGCAACGAATTCGTTGTGGAGTATGTGGGCGATCTGATCTCGATCAGCGATGCCACCGATCGCGAACGACGCTATGCCCTGGACGAGAACGCCGGCTGCTACATGTACTATTTCAAGCACAAGAACCAGCAGTACTGCATCGATGCCACCGTGGACACTGGGAAGCTGGGACGCCTCATCAACCACTCGCGTGCCGGCAATCTAATGACCAAAGTGGTCGTGATCAAGCAGCGTCCGCATCTTGTGCTGCTGGCCAAGGACGACATTGCGCCGGGGGAGGAGCTGACCTACGACTATGGCGATCGGTCCAAGGAGTCGCTGCTGCACCATCCCTGGCTGGCCTTCTGAGGCAGGGAGTCCATGGAGAAACCCTAACCAGCAGGGATAGGGATAGGGATGCCATCGGGAAACGGTTCGGAAATCGTTCAGCTTTAAGCGGAAACGACCACAAAATCGGTTAAAATCGGCAAAACTGGTTTTTGTTTTGTGCTTGTGTGCTTCTTTCTTAGCTTTTATATATGTATAGATATCATCAGATCCATTATGCCCTGAAACCAAGTAGAAAAGAAACCGAAGACGAAAACTTCCATTCAAAGACTGTTCAAACCTCGAAACGAACCGAACCGACCCGGTTGGCCCTCCCCTTCGCTCCGAATTTAGTTTTTATTTGAGGAAAAGTACGAAAACTGTTAGTTCAAAATATCATAAAGGATAGCGACACCAACACCACACACACACACATAGCACACTCATATATTCTGGATTTGTTATCCGTTTTTTTTTTCATAATGTTAGAGCCAGGCTAATAGTAAACAGAGCTAGAGAGACAGACGAGAGACAGGAGACGGGAGATGATGATAATAATAATAACTAAAAGAAAATGCGCTTAAACATTAAGGCATCTAGAGATTAAGGGTAACGAAATGAAACACTGTTGAACATTTAGACGCAAGTTGGTATGAAGATTTCGAGAGGAAGATGTGCTGCATTCACATTTGTCTAGAGATCGGATCGTATGCTATTTATATAGATATTTATATTAGATACATGTGTAATTTTGAAACTATTATTATTATGTACTATTTACTGCCATAGTGCTATTCACACAGCCTCGCCCATGCACTCCCCCACGCCCCACACACAGCCCCAATCTGCAGGCACATGCATCCTCCAGGAGATAAGCGGACTGCTGGACACCTAGTGCTTCAATTGATTGATAATCTCTCTCCTTAACACACACACTTAAGCAGGTTTCAATCACACACACAAACACATTATAGATAGTAGAAACAAAAACCTCCTGCCCCTCCTCTTAGCAACAGAAAAAAGAAGAAATTTCCAACCAAAATGACAGAAGCTTCTCCAATAATGGTTTTTCTTCAAATAGGTTTTATTTCTTGTAATCGGCGCATATCTTTTTAATTATACAATACAATACAATGCAGTAATACACTTTGAATAGGTTTTACTAGTTTATAGGTAATTCATTATTATTTAAATCAAAGCAGCGACCCAACATCGTATAATGTACTCTTGTTTTAGCCCTATATATTTTATTGACTTAGCAAAATAAAAACACACACACGAAACACAATCTATTTGTAATTTACGTACACTTAAGTATAATTTACATCCAAGCACACACACACTTAGTTCTAGTTAATAATTGTTTATAATTTCCACATACATACACACACACACTCTCCCACACTCGACTTAAAAAAAGCGTAACATAAAGTAAAATAAATAAAAATGATAAAAACACTTTAACACGAGAAAAACAAACAAAAATTATATTTAAAAACAAAAAAACTGGAGCGGATTGGGGTTGCATCTCTGCCTTCGAATGCGCGCGTTTTCTGGAGATCATCATGGGCGAGTAGACATCTGCACACACTCTGGGAATGGAATGCACGAGATACTATATCTCTATCTGCTATCTGCTAATATCTATTATGGTTACATTGCTAGCCTATACCTAGGTTTTAGGTTTAGTTTTTAGTTTTCTCTCATCTCTTAAGTACACGATATATTATTTAGTGGTAGAAAAGTTCGCATCAGGCGGGTTGGTTGGGGTTTTTTCTTCATTCGGACTTCGGAATTTCGGACTTCTTGGAGTATTCTGTTGGGTTAGGAAGGAAGTCGCAAGAGGAATTTTTTTTCTCTGGAATGCTCTCAAACTGCGGGAGTCTGTTCCTGGCTCGGGAGGGGTCCTGGCTTAACAAAAATCATATAAAATCTCTAGTTTTTACATCTAATTTTTTCCTTTAAAAAACACCTAAATTTCAATTAGTTTGGAGTCAAAAATATTGCACAAGAACGATCTGGGGGAGATGGGAATAGAAACAGAACTGGAGTTGGGTTTCCTCGATCTTCTGGGGGGAACTGAGTGGAGTGCCTGAGTGGTGCCTGTTCCTAGAACGCCTAACAACAACATCAACAACAATAACTTCAACGACAACATTAAACACTTTTTTCTGCTGCTAATTTCTTTTACAATCTTCTAATTGCAACCTGCAGATATTATATATACGACGTTACGGTATGGTACGGTGTATAGTAATTATCAGACGGATTCATAATACTGACTATCTCCACGGGCCATCCGCAGGCATCTCTACGTGAGGATGCTGGCCTCTCCGGCCAGGGGGCGCGGTCTCAACGACTGTTGCTGCTTCTGCTGTTTCTGTTGGGGATTCAGATGATGTTTCCCTCCGCGCAGCATTTGTCATTTCTTGCCACCGAAACTGGGCTTCGGAAGCGATCCCATAAAGGCCCCCGCATTTGTGGGCAAAGCCGGGGCCACAAAGCTCAAATCGGGTATGACGGATATGAGCGGTGCCACCTTGGCATTGCCTATCTGGAATTGCTGCCGCTGATGGTGCTGCTGATAGGTGGCTCCGGCTGCCAACGAGCCCGCGACCGTTGTCGAGGGCGCCGTGGAGAAGTCGTGCATTATGTGGATCTGCTGTGGTGTGGCTGGCACATTGTTGTTGTTGTTATTGTTATTGTGGTTGGTTGTGGCACTGCTGCTGTGCTGATATTTGGGCACCAGATTGCTGTGGGCATGCGTCTGCTTCTGGTGCTGATAAAGACTGAGGGGATTGTTGTAGAAATTGGCGCTCTGCCAGGCCCCGGAATTAAATTGTGGAGCCGATGGTCGGGCCGCCAGCGGAGTGCTGCTCACAAAATCCGACCAATCATCATCCTTCGGCCCAGGTCCAAACCCAGTCCCAGAGGGGGGCTTCTTCAAGCTGTTGATATTGTTATTATTGCTAAAAGACTGTTGCTGCTGTGGATGCTGCTGCTGCTGCTGGGGCACAGGCACCGACACAAAGTCCGACCACTCATCATCCTCCTGTTGCTGCTGGTTCTGCTGCTGTTGCTGGGGCGGCTGCTTGGCAACCGTTGCACTTATCGTCGGGGGCTTGGACTGTGCCGAGAACAGATCTTCAATGCGGGCCATTTCCTCAGCATTGATGCTGGACAGAGCATTGTCGCCCCACTCTATGGTGGTTTTGGCCAGGGGAATGGCCTGCGGCAGCAGTATCGCCGGACAGAGTATCATTTGTTCGCCAAATGTGGGCGTCCCGTTCCTTGGCGGCTGTAGCGAGACTTGCGTTCTCGCTGGCATCGACTGGAAGTCACTGAAATCATCATCCTCCGCCATAGGATTCACTGTCGTCGGAAGCTCAAAGCTGCTCGTTCCATTGCTGCTGGGCAATCTGCTGGGCGAGTCCAGGCCAAATGGCGGCGGTTTGTACTCCACATCGCGGTACTCCTTCTTGACCACCATCTCATCAATGATGATGCCAGTGGCCGCGATCTCGTAGTCGAAATCAATGGGCGCCAGCGTTGTGGTCTTTGCCACAGCCGTATCTGATTTCGAGGGTGTGTAAATATGGGTCTCCTTCAGTGGCATTGCGAAGCCAGTGGGAGTACTGGTAGTGCTGCTTCCTTTGAGCTCCTCTGGCGCCACTGCTGGAGCTGAAACTGGAGGTGGAGATGGCGTTGAGGTTGCTCTCAAATCAAACTGCTGCTGGTGGGTTTGCTGTTGCTGCTGCTGCTGTTGCTGTTGCTGATGCAGCTGCTCACTGCCGTTGAGGTTGTGGCCATAGCCGTTTGCTGATAGAGCAGTCGATAGCGTCGTTGCTGCTGCAGCAGCAGCTGCTGCTGGTGGCGCTGCTGTGGACTCAAGGCAGTCGCTATTAATGTCTGGGTTAACGTTGCCCTGGTCAAAGTTGGTGGTTTCGGTGCTGCTGGCGACGACACACTTTTCCCCATTAGACGGGCCAAGCCGCGCTTCAGTTTGGCCCGTTTGTGCTGCTGCGGTGGCTGTTGCTGTTGTTGCCTCCAATCCTAAGAAAGAGGAAAAGCAAGCATTAGTGGTGTTAATTCTGGGCAGATTTTATGATTATGGGAAAGAGTTTGAGGCACTGCAAGCTCAGCAAGAGATAATACATATATCAACAGCATTATTATCCCATAAATTCTAGCTAAATGAAGGGGGAGATATTTTTCTGGGTTGGAACAACTACTTGTGCTTCGATTAGAGCCCTGCATGAACAGGCAACCGAATCGATTCGGTGGTCTCAGCTTTCTGAACCAAACCCGGGCACCGTCATTTGTACTGTGTTGGATCAGAAAATTTCTGTTTTTTTTCTCGCTCACTCTCTTTAACGGTGTTTAGTGATTCGGGGCGACCCGAAAGTACTGACGAGGCATGAGTATAGCTGTGATTTTATGGTCACTTTGGATTCATGCAGGGCTCTTGTTTAGATGTTGCTTTTTTGTGCCAAAGAAACAAAAGTAACAAGAACGGGGAAACCAGATGTGGGGAATTCAGAATCATTTTGGAATAGGGAATAGAGTAGAGAGAAGATTGCAAAAACAAAAAGCAAAACGGAAAAGACTACACAGACACACACGCAAACAAACACACGCACAGAACGCCCAAACGAAACTTACTAAAATCCAGCAAGAAGGCATCGTGATCAGTGAGTAGATTTATTGTGTTTGTTGTTGCATGATTGTTGTTATCATTATCGTTATTGAGGAGTGTGGTTAATGATGAAGAATGGTGCATATCATTGTGTGGTTTGTTAGAGGGGAAATCCATCATCAGATTGTCATCCGTTTGGGGTAGGGCAGCAGCAGCAGCAGCAGCATAACCATTTTCATTTAGTTCGCGGTTATTGGTGTGGAAGTTAGAGGTAACAAGAGGATTTATTTTATCAGCCAGCATCATCGTTAGTTCTTGGTCTAGTTCTTCCAATTGTAAGGTCTGTACATGTGTATCTAGATACAATTTATCATCGTTTGGGATACGAGTAAATGTTCATCAATTCAGTATTGAGAGTGGACAAAACTGTAGGGTGTGGGGTGTGGGGTGTCGGTGTGGGAGGGAGAAACAAACGAAAAACTGTAACAAAAGGAGCGCAGGCCAATCCGGAAAAGCAGGGGAAACGGAACGGCAACGGAAAGCATTTTGTAAGAGAAATTAGCGAGCGATAGGCGGGTGGAAAAACTTGTGTAGCGGTTAATTTGCGTTTAAACTAAGTGGTGTATAATCTGTATATAGCATATAGCATATATGAAGGGGATTATCTGGGATGCAGCACTCACCCACTGACTGCTGACTGTTCAGGGTCGTGGCCTCCAGCGGTTTCAGCGGCTTCAAAGGATCAAAGCTCAGATTGGCAGCAAAGCGCGGCATTGAAGCATTCCACTTGTCCCCAAAGAGCTGGAATAAACATAAAACATATTAGCATTGAGCCCAACCCTAACTGGTAGGTATTGTCCTACTATATTTCTTGAATCAATGCCCAGGGAACGCACTAGGGAGTGCCTCATCTCCGAGCTGGTCCACTGATAGTCCAGGGCCTGCGCCTGCTCGATGGCACCAAAATTGAAGGTCTGACACTGGGCCAGGGGCCGCCGTTTGGCCTCATTCGCAGCACTGCTCTCCTGAGACAGGGGAAACATTAGCTCTAGGACTGGCTTGATGCGCTCATCAATGCTCAGTTGGACTGCTGCAGGCGGCGGTGGCGGAGGTACGGCTACGGCTATGGGTATGGGTGCTGTTAGGGGCTCTGAGAAGTCACCAAACTCATCGTCATCGTCTGCATCACCTTCTGGGGGAGTGGCAAACTCTTGAAAATCATCGAAGCCATCATCTGCAGCAGTTGCTGGAGGAGCAGCCTCCATGGAATCTTTTCTTTGCTGAACTGGCGGGGGCATAGCTTCCACTGGAGGCGTAGGCACAGCCGAAAAATCAGCAAAGTCGCCAAAGTCATCAAATTCGTCCTCTTCATTAACTACCGGATTCATTTGTTGCTGCTGCTGCTGCTCTTGGATGACATCCTCCCGAACAAAGGACTGTCCTGTCGCCTCTTCAAAGCTAGCAGCAAACTGAAATAAATCTGCATCCGCTGCTGGCTTTTCCAACTGGGAGAAGGACTGAGACTGGGACTGGGTGGAGGCTAGTGTGGCTGTGGCTGGGGGTGTGGCCAGCACTTCAATGGCAAAGAAATCTTCTGCTCCCTCGCGTATAAATAGTTCTTTGGGTTTCTTTGGCGAACACTCCTCGTCGCTGTCATCGGACACATCCTCCAGCGTGACTTGATGGCTGAGGACAGGTGCAAGTGCAGGTGCTTTGGTTGTGGTTGTCGTCGTAGTCGTTGGTGGTGGCGGCATCTCCTCGTCGGCATCTGCAACGGGCGACAGTGTGGACGAGGCCGAGACACTTTCCGTGGAATACAGACTCAGGCTGTCCAACTTAAGGGACGGCACATTGTCATTTATATTGGCTTCCTCTTCCTCCTCCTCTTCGTCTTCCTCCAGCTCATCAGCCAGGGGTGGGGGCGTTTCCTGATAACCGTCGTACCCCTCAAGCGATTGCGACTTTTTCACTTGGTAATTGAAAGCCTCCACAGTTTGCTTAATGGCGTCTACAGATGGTTTGCTAATCTTACAATTCTCAATCAGTTCCAGATCGGGCGGCCGTTCACTGTACGCTGATATGGCTACGGATTGGGGTTGGGGTTCTGGCTGTGACTGTGATTCTACAAGTGGAGCATACAAATTAGAAAAGATTTCCAGAACTAATAAAAAGCCCGTTGGCAGCAAAAATTACCTTTTGCATTGAGCCCCGCTTCGAGCCCTGTTGAGCGGCTGGTGACTAAGCCAAAGTCATCGTCGGGGTATTCGTCACCGTCGTCCAAGTTAATCGTCGACTGCAGCCCGGAGTCGTCGTCGTCCTCGCCAAAATCGATCGGTGGCGGCGTGCTGCACAGCAGGGGCGGCACATTTACCATTTTGCAGCTGTCGTCGTGGTTGGATCCTCTGACCGGACTTCCTGCTTGAAAAAGTCAGCTAATTTGGCTTAAAGCAGCGAGCGGTCGGGACGGGGAATATATGACGTTTTCGACTGGGCCCCGTTTATCAAGATGTGTGTGTGTGTGTGCGCCAGATGTGTATGTGTGCTACCACTCAAGGTCTGTGTTGGAATTTTCTTGTTTGCATTTAACACGCGTCAATTTTGATGCACTCTTAATTTTTATGCACTGCTGCCTGGCAATTAATTACAGAATCGTATAGTTTGTGATTGCACCTGTTCTTTTAGCTGCAATTTGCCATGTTTTCAATAAAACAACACTTTTTTTTCCAGGTTTTGCCTTTGACATTCGCATCGCGATGCAAGGTATATTTAGTGTTGCAATTTTGATAACATATGTAGGCGGGGAAACATATTTCATTTGACAGATTTTTACCTTTCTAAGAACAAACAAATTTGTACATTTAATCAGGTCGTACTTTTACTTTATATCTGTAATACAGAATATTCTGTTATTTCGCGTAACAATAACATTGCGGCAACTCTGCACACCTACCGATAGGAACATCGATAACGCACTTGCCAATCTGACAGCTGTTTTAAGGTTATATTTTGCTACTGTTGCAATCGCATCGATTTGTGGTAATTGCGCTTATTTAATAGATTATTTGGATATAAAACCAGTCGCAAGTGAAACGGTGGTTGAAACGCCGTCTCTGAGGAACCTTTGAAATAGTGTAAATAACTGATGTGTCCTCTTTTCTTGCAGTTTTCGGTCGGACCATTACATAACTACTAGCCATGTCTCAGCCTCCAGTCCGTGTCTCGCCGCTGATCAAGCTCGGCAGATGGTCCCTGCTGCTCGTGGGCATTGCCTACGGTGCCGCCCACCAGAGCCGCCTGTCCAAGAAGGAGGAGAAGGTCCGCGAGATCGAGGCACAGCAGAAGGTGGTCCGCGATGCAAAGTTGGCCGAGGAGAAGAAGCGCAACGCCGATGCCGAGGCCCGGGCACTGGCCGAGCTCTCCAAGCCCTCAGCCAAGCATTAGAGCCCGCAAATAGTTTGTTAAGTTAAACCCTACTCCAACCACAACCACAGCAACTGTAGTCAAACATACAAATTTCACGGGCAGGAGCAGCAGCAGCAGCAGGTCGCTGATCGTGGCCAACTATCGGCTGCAACTATCGATCGTTCTTGTGTGTTTTTCTGTTTGTGCAAAAAATGTACGGAATTAAATGAATGATTGGAAAACAAACCATTATGCAAGTGATTATTGGTGTTTTTATGATTGGTAGTCATTTCAAGTTTCGATATAAAGCATAATGAAGCATTGTCCGGCTCACTTTTGCTATGTTTGGCCTACTTTCAAAGACAGCTGATTTCCCGATGAAAGCCGGCAGTCTTCTGCCCCTTCTCAAACCGTGGGGTCGGCAATGACTTAGGTTTGCTTGATCAATAAATTATTCGCTGCCAAGGAGATAATTCCGCAGGTGTTGATACGAGACACCTTCCGTGTCGGGCCGCACGCAAAGCAGCCCCAGGCATGCCATCACACTCGCTCCGGGCTCCGCAGCGATGACAAACTTTTTGGATCAATTGCCTAAGCATATTAGAGAAATTGCGGAGAACGGTAAGAATGGGGAACTTTGTTGAAGTGTCATCTAATGCGCCTTTAATGCAATTCCCACTTCAGTCAATGTTCTCACGCCAGAGGCCGTGCTGACGACGCCCAGGATCAAATTCCTGGACACCCGCACCAAATCCCTGTATACGCTGGTGCGGAAGTGCACGCCGGACGATGTCCGGGTGCTGAAGGATGCGGCGGCCAAGTGGCTAGCGGAGACCCCGCTGTCAGGTAAGGATAACCATTCTCGAAAGTGAAATTGAACTGCAATTGAACTGTTTTCCCCCCCAGCCGATTCCCTGTTCAAGCCACTGGCCAATGTCAAATGGTCACGCGTATCTTTTGGCTGCTCTGCCCTGGATCGTTGTACGGGCGGAGGCGTGGTCACGCGGGGTATAACCGAAATCTGCGGGGCCGCCGGCGTCGGCAAGACACAACTGCTCCTGCAGCTCGCGCTCTGTGTCCAGTTGCCGCTGAAACTTGGGGGCCTGGGCAGGGGAGTGGCCTATATATGCACAGAGGATGCCTTTCCGGCGCGCCGTCTGCTGGAGATGAGCAAGGCCGTAGAGGCGCGCTACCCCCAGGAGCACCTGAACTTTCTGGGAAACATTTTCGTCGAGCATCAGTACGAGAGCGTGAGTGAGAGAAAACCACTTAAAGAACCCAGTTTATCCTATTCAAATGAACTTCAGCAACCCCTCATCAACTGTGTGAGCAATCGTTTGCCGCGTCTGCTGCAGCAGCACAGCATTGGACTCATCATCATCGACTCGGTGGCTGCCATCTTCCGGCTCTATACGGACTTTCTAGAGCGTGCCCGGCAAATGCGCCGCCTTGCCGATGCCCTGATCAGCTATGCGGACAAGTACAACTGCGCCGTGGTGTGCGTCAATCAAGTGGCGTCCAGTGGCAATGGCTTGGCGACCGGGCCGCTGCAGGATGAAGTGCCCTGCCTGGGCCTGCAATGGGCGCATCTGGGACGCACTCGCATGCGCATTTCGCGGGTGCCCAAGCAGCACCGGGTCAAGGATCAACTGCTCACAGTACGAAAGCTGGAGGTTGTGTACTCTCCAGAGACGCCCAACAGCTTTGCCGAATTCCTGATCACCTCGGAGGGTGTGGTGGATGTGCCAGCAGAACTCCCCGCCCGACCACCGGCCAAAATGCGACGCCTGTGATTCATTGAATTTATTTTTTATATTCTTTTTAATTTGTTGAATTTAAAATGTGTAACGGCGGCGATTTGTTCTCTTTTGCCTTATTTAGTTTTTTTTCGGGCTTTTTGTTTTGTTGTTTTGTACAAACACTCAATAAATATGTTTCATTAAATTGCAATTTACAGGGTAGCATAGCGTACACATACAATAGCCTTAGACCTACATTTATATAGTTCATAGTTCAATTAGTAAAATCAATTTTGCAATTTGTAATTGTTGCTATGCCTCCGGGCAACGCGTATCTTCCTTTCCCTATCATTTATCCTTTATTCTTTATCTTCTATCCTCTATCCTCTCGCCATCGTATACATTATCACATGAAATTTTCGAAAGTTCAAATTACATTTACGTAGTGGCTGCAGTGGCTCTCCATTTAAACATTTACATAAATGCGTTTCTAATGGCAACATTTACAAGGCCCAGTCCTAGTCCTAGGCTAAATCGCTTAAGCATACAATAAATTAAATACAAATACACACGCCTAGGGGTGAACAGAGTTACAATCGTACGTGTTAAGTAAATTATATTTATAGTTACAATTACAATTAAATTTAAAGATGTATGGGGAGGGGTGTGTGTGGTGTGTTTGGTGTGTGTGGGTGTGAGCAATATTCGACTTTTTGGCACAGGTTAATTTGACTGTTTCCGGAGTGACTGACCCCCCAGCTTAGATCTCGCGCATCGACGACACATCCTGATCTTGGGAGTCGTGTGCCTCTGTGGAGTCGCCATGCTCGGTGGACGTCTCCTCATCGTCCTCAGACTCGCTTTCCTGCTTCAACAGCTTCTCCTTGGCCTCGGCCTCGGCCTGCTTCATCTGTTTGCTGGCCATAGCCAAGGCTATGGATATCTTGGAGGCGGCCAGCTTGCTCTCGAAATCCATTTCGGTCAGGAGCGCCGCTGCCGCTGCATTCGGTGGCGGCGGACTGCAACCGTTCTGCTGAGCGGCAGCAGCGGCTGCCTTGGCGGCCGCAGCAGCACGCTGCAGGCTCAACTGGAGCTCGCGATGCTGCGGCGACTCTTCCAGCTTGATGTCCAGCTTCTCAGTCTGCTCTAAGGGGGCGGCCGGCTCCACTGTCAGCGGTATGGCATGCTGGTGCAGGCGCTGATGCATCAACTTGGACTCTCCCACATTGTTGTTGTTGTTGGATGGATGATGACGCTTCTCGCCGGATTTGGTGCCAGCCATTTCAACTTTCTCGTTCTCGCTGCGATTTGAGGCGCTTCCGCCATTCGAATTTGATGTTTTTGCTGCCTTTTCCAGCAACGCATTTAATTGTTTCTTAACTTTTGATGTTGTCTGTTTGTTTGGCAATTTGCCTTCATTGTTAACGCTATTGTTGTTGGCCAAAGAGACCGAATTGTTGTTGTTGTTGTTGTTGTTGTTGCTGCTGCCACGAATTTTCTCTCCTTGGGCATTTGTAGACTTTTTGGTAGCCGTTGCGCCTGCACTCTCCACAGCAGCAGCACTGCCACCAGTTGTTGTTGGTGCCGTAGGCTGCTGCTCGGAGCCTCCGCCTGATTTGTTGGCATTTGTGGATTTGTGCTCGGCAGCCTCATTATTGGTGACATTATCCTGCTTTTTCCACTTTGTGCGACGATTCTGGAACCAGATTTTAACCTGAAAAGAGAGGGAGAAAGGGGATTAAAATTTAATTTAAATGATTGAAAATTATTTAAAAATACTTCTGTGAAAGGAAGAGCGTAAAAATAATATAAAACTGTATAGTTTACGCCATAGAATCAACTCATCCTCCCATTTAAATACCGGCAGCATCTACATATAATTCACTTAATCCTTTCATAAAATATACCATTTTAGTCACTGATTCCCTGAAAGGAGGCTCCATCTGCCAAACAAAGTGAGGCCTATTGTGTGTGGATTGTGGCCTGTGTGCAAGACAATGAAATAGCGTTTGCAACATGCCACCCGGCAAACGGTTTGTGCCGCCATAATTATGCATGTTTATGCCCCATTTGGCCTTATTAGTGGGGCGTACAACAAATAATTAGAAAATTGTGTATCCTGCTCTCGCACAACACTTCCGCCCCCCGTCACTCAGTCACGCAGCAGTCAGCGAGTCTCCTCTTAAACTCAAAACAAGCAGAAATGATGAAATGATGGGCGCCTGTCAAAAGCCAAACACCAGCCACCAGCCACCAGTCCATGCCGTGTGGCAGCACCACTCCACCCACCCGCTCCACCAGCAGGCCGCACCAGTCAGTGGCGCAACATAAAACATTTGCCTCTCATCTTCGTTTTCATTTCCATTTCATCTAAAAACGAGAAAGTGTGGATGTTTATGGGGCCGGAGATTTTGATACCTTTCGAGATGTATTCTGCCATAAAAGATAAATTATCTTCTCTTCAGAAAAATTAAGATATTCTTACAGACTGTTTTACCGATTTATCGTTTTATGCGATCTTATGAGTACTGCTTTGTATTGCCCTCAAAACAGTATTAGATGGCTGTTAATTTTGATCCACTATAATTGTACGTATAACCTAAAGCGTCGCATCCATCTGTTCAAAATCCTAATACCCTTTTCAAGTGTATAATGATGGCCTAGCTGAATAAATGAAAAATCTATTTAAATCGCGCACATAATTAGTATTTCAGCGGCATGTCCGCACACACTGACACACACTGCACACAGATACACACGCACGCACAACCTCCTCCAAAGATAGAGATGCTGCTATATGACATGCATGCTCATTTCCCCGGAATAGCGTAAAAATTATGAAATCAACATGAAAACGGCACTCAATAACCCTCCAACACCCGATTCCCGCTTCCCCCCCAAATCAGCAATCAATTTTCAAAAGGAAATGCTCAAGTACATACACACACATATATACACATTCAAATCGTAAATTTTCAGTTGGAAAATCAATTAATTGATTGCCAAATATTTTCTAATTTATCCACACACACACGCACACACGGACACATGCACACATGTACACAGAATGGAAAACGTTATGTACTCGACGAGGGATTGATGCATACGAAAATTGTTTATTTTATGGATGAAGATGGATTATGAGAGTGTAGAGTACTCTACCCCACTACCTGAAAACTGCCCGACCACTGGCCGACTGGCTGGGCTGGCTAGTTTCCTCATAATTATTTTTGGCCTTATACCATTGGCAATTACTCATCCCGCGAGTCCACAAACACAGCCTCGAAACACCAACCCCAACCCCAACCCCAATCCCAATTAAGTACGTTCATAAACAATAAAGCATTTCCTATGTTTACCTTATGAACACTCTTAATGGCCCATCGAAAGTAGATTTTTCCCTTTATTCCGATTCATTTTTCCTCTTCCTTTCACTTGAATGGGTTTGTTTTTATGGCCATTCGGATGCGGGCACTTTTCGTGTGGCCCGCGGTGCGCAAATCACCCTCCTCTGATCATCATCATCAACATCTCCATATGCACCGCACACATATTTAATTTTTGGTTATTGTAGCCAGTACTTGAAGCTCAAGTACTTACTAGGGTATATGGCATCCTTGTGGATATGTATATGTTGCAGGTAGAATAGACCTTTTCCGAGGCCTTAAACAATAAACAATAAAAATATTAAGACGAGTAACGCCCATACATTTCTTTGGCACACGATTTTTTCAGGGTGGCTTTTGAAAGTGGCTCCAGGCCGCTGACTGTATGCGTGCACACGTTTTCTCACGCACTTTAGCTCTGCCTGCCTGTATGCGCGTATTCTTTTTACAGCTAGTCGCCGAGACATACCCTTTACTTTAGTCTTTACTTTATATTGTCTTGATACTATCCTGCACTTAAGCGCCAAGTACATAAAAAAAGCCGAGTGGAGGGTATTCTCCAGTCGTAATAGCTTTCCAATTTAGCTTCAAGTGCGTCCTAGCCCAAATTGGAGCCATTCTGTACATGATGATCTAATTGATTCGTGAATTTTCGTATTATTAATGCTAACGAATCGGCGCTCGTTTGGGTAAATATTGCATAAATCTTCATTAATAAATTCTGCTTGTTGAATTCCTCCAGCAGAACAGAACACTTAGCTTGTTCCGCTTCTCTGGGGGTTCGGATGGGTTGGGTTGGGATAGATTTCCTATCATAAATAAGCTTCATTGTTTGTGCTGTTGTCATCCAAACACTAAACCTCATTAAGCTGAAGATGTTGGAAAAATGTCTAAAAATAAAGGGAAACGTGTTGTGTCCCCCGTTCCCCAGTTCTTCCCCAGGCTCGCTTATGATTTATTGACATTTAAATGGGAGAGTGTACATATCTGTGTGCGAGTAAAAGATGACAGAAACAGAGCGCATAAATAGCCCGAAAGGCAAACAAAAGCTCCTACATACTCGTACATATATGCCAGCCCATTCCTCTCCATTCCCCCATCTTAAATAGGTTTATGACAGAAGCGTTTCAGCTACTTTGTTTGCCCCGTACACGCATTTCAATCAACGCCAACAGATCAGAGAGCAGTGCGAGAGGATCCTTAAATAGTCGGTTGTCTAGTCTGGTCGGGTCTTCTGCAATTTTCATTAGCACATAACCCATGCTGTTAGGCGTTTCCCCTTCTTCCCCCCTATATGCTGTGCGCTTGGTATAATTAATTTTCACATTTTCCGCGCACTTTTTCTAAAATAAACGCAGGGGCCAAGAAGATGATGATGCTCTGGCCTGGCCTGGCCTGGCCAACAATGAGCAGCCAAATTACATCCATCCAGAGAGAGAGAGGACTTTTAAGGGGAGCCCTGCTACTTTGTAATGGCGGCGACTGCCGTACATAATTCTCTGGGGGTGCCAAGAAAAATTCAACATTCACTTCGTTTCCTCTTCACAAATAATGTTTTTAATGTGTAATTTAGCATATTTTTGTTTGTTTGTTTGTTTGTTTATGGGTGTTGAAAAAATTATGATAATTGCTATCGTTCATGAGGAATGCGGTACGAAATAGCAGGGAACACCTATTAGACAAAATTATAGCTCATTCGAACTGGATATCTCACGGATCATCTCACTGGATGATTCCGTCTCCTCTCTCTATTAGGTAATCATTGTGCATCGCATTAATTTTGCAATTCTGGCTAAATCCATTTTGGAGCAAATTCTGCCGATTCCTGATGTGTAATGAGACACTTTGCTCACTGCAAACATTCGCATTGCAATGGCATTCGTAATTAATAACATAATCACTGCATTGCCCCTGTCATTCTGGATTATGTTCGCCATCGAACACACAGGCATCTATATACACATACACTATATGCACACATATACGAAACATACCAAAAGGACCTCGAACCTAAGCGTACAATTCGGCAAATGCATCCTGAAAGCTTCGGCTCAATGCGGTGTGAAATGCACAGTTGGATTATTTGATTGCCACCGTGAAGAGGAGGGGATGCCATTAAGCGGCAAGCACTAACGCGGAGGTAGTCAATCGGAATATAAGAATCAGGGTGTAGATTTGCAAAAGAATTGCTTTAGAAGAGTCTGGATATCTGTTGATTCCTTGAAGGATATGGGAAACAACTCGTCATATTTATCTGACTAATATCTGAATCCTCAAATGTGCGCCTATCATATTGTTGGGCTCTTAATTAAATATCAATGCCATTGAAGCATTTGATATGGGGATATGAGACTGATATGCTTGGCTTCAATTTGTTGTGTTATTAATTGGATAGACATACTCGTAAATGCAAACTGCTGCCCAGCTTTGTGGCAGCCCCCAACAAAACAATGCCCAACAACATCTCCGGATATCCAATGAGATTGCAGCATATTGGCTGCAAGTCTATGGTTTGCCCCAAGAGGGGAGGGGATGGACTGGCAGCAAATGCTTTTAATGGACCAAAGGGGAGCAGCCTCTACAGAGACAGGCAGGGAGATGGAGAGGTATTTATGCAACATCATTTACGTGTAATAATTGCACATTGTTAATGCTAGTTTTGAGATTGTTGTTGCTATACATGGAATGCCATAAATTCATCTGCATTGCATCCACAGGATAATGCGAAATGGAGAGAATTTCGTTTGCATTTACATTTACATTTACATGGGGTTTACTGACCCCCGATGGGGAGTACGAGTAGGGTGCGGTACGAGTAGCCCAGTGGGAAGACTCATTTCAGGCGATGTGTGAAATTAGAAAAACTCTGCGATGAGAATTGGCATCGCAGAAGTTGTCTAGCCTCATCAAGGGATCAAATACGAGCATGTATGAGTATTTCGTAGCCATTTTCCTTTACGATTTCCCGAAAACTAAAATTAAAATCTGCTTTTACAAATTAAAATCCACGAGAAAAACCAACAGCAACAGCGACAGCGCGAAAATTCGTCGAATGTAAAGGAACATAAATCAACAGAATGCAACGGAATAATACGAAAGAAATGATAGCATTGCGCATTTACATAGCATTTACATAACCTTGCGGATATATACAATAATTCCCACCCATTCCCATTCGATTTTAACCCAATTTTTCTAGGTTATGTTCCTATATACTGAGGATCTAATGTTCATAGATACATTCGGACGATAATTTCTGTACAAACTCAGCTTTTGATCAAGACTATAACTAATCTGTTTGATTACTGGATTTGCAAAATCGAGTCAAAATGGAAACACCATACTCTCCTTTAGGGTTAAAATAAACCTCGAATGATAATTTTCCTATTATGTTTCTCTCGGAAACACTTCCTTTATGTTTTGGTAATTTAGCATTTTATTTTTAGTTTTTTATTTGATTTGCGGTGCTGTTTTTATGAATTTCGTTTCAAACGGCTGGCCCAAGCAGCATAAATTATGCTTATTAGCTAGAAAAGGGGAAAGGGGAGATATAGCCAGTGGAGGAGTGGGAGTGGGACACCAACTGAAATGTCGGTTTAATTTCATTTCAGTTCTAGTTTTGTTTTGGTTTGCTTTGCCTTTCGCTTTGGCAGAAGTTTTTGGCCGACATCGCCCTCTTGACTTTTAATTGGCTCATTGTGTTTTGTTGTCTACAAAATACCCCCACCCCCCCACCATTTGTTGTGGTTCCGTTGGTCAGAATACACATAGCCTTTGACGGGGCACCCACACCCACACCCACTCATTTAGCTGTTAGCAAATTATGTTCTTTTGACAAGTTTTTGTTGCTGCTCTTTTGCTTTGCTTTTGCTTCTGGTTTTGCTTTTTTTGTTTTTTCTTGCCCGGGTCTTGCGGTGATGCTAGTTATTAATTACATTCTGAACGTTCAAAGTTAATTGTTTCACACACAAGCACACTGGCGGGCATAATTGTCAATAATTTTTCAAAATGGAAAAGCCGTCATTTACTGCTGATTTGCTAATTGGCAAGTATTTAGTAGTTTTTGGCAGCCGCAAAGAAAGAATTTGGAAGGTGAAATGAGAAAAATACATAGGAATGTTTCATTTGAGTGTTGCGACTATTGGATGCCCCTCGAACTTCATGAACTTAGTTTATTATGTGCCCTGAGTGGAAGATGATCTGCAAGTGCCTGGAGTAAGTTTTCGATCAGGATTATTTTTAATGGATTCGGAAGGCTATTGCTGTATAAAGAATAGATCCCCATGTCTTCTAAATTACAAGAGCCAACTGGTTGCCTTTGTTCTAGTGATCCCCAAGATATAACCTTGGTTTTCTGCGTGTACAGGGTATAAACATTTAGCAACGCCCACAAATAGCGAGCGAAAGCGATCGTTGTCTACGCTCCGGCGATCGCACACACACACACAGGAAAGAACGATAGCGATAGCGATCGTGGGCTCGAGAGAGACAGCCAGAGAGCCATCTGAACAATGTGCTTTCTTGGGAACGCCCCTCTTTTTGTTTTAAGCAGCCCAGACCTACTGCTCGTCGCCAATCGAGGCAGATGCTGCTGGTGCTGCTGCCTGCCATTGCGGTGTTAAAGTGATTTATGAATAATTTCAAGTGGTCCGCCATCAAATTAAATTATTTATGCAAAAATATCCGAACACAACAACAGCAACAGCAGCCATCGAGAGCAGAGCTGTAAAAACTGAATGGAAGCCCAGCATAAAGCTGAAATAATACTCAGAAAGAGAGGGGGAGAGAGAGAGAGAGAGCCATTTGTGTGGTGGCAGCGGGGCGTATGCGTAACAATTTAATTAAGTTGCGGTCCCCCAATAATACTAATAATACCAAATTGTATTTATTGTTTTAAGTTTATGCACATTCAGCAAAATAAATTAGTGACACTTTTGCGGCTGCCAAACGGTATGTTTTTGGACGGGGCACTGAGAGAATGTGGGGGTCCAGCAAATATTATCGAAACATAAATATATTATCAATTAGGCAATATTTATTTATTAATTATGGGGAAAAAGTGACCTGCTGTTTGCTTTGCTTAAAATTTAATTTTCGCTAAAGGCTTATGGCTACACGGCGTATGCTCGATATTTGTGTGTTGGGTGTGCTTAAGTTATTCATAAATTGATTCAATAATTACCAACTAATAAAAGCAAATTAGCCTTAATAAGGTAATTAATTAAACCAACGGAAAAAGTCGAGGGCTTCTAAATATAAATAAACGAATGGGAAAATGGATTCTATTGAGCATTCAAGGAAATATGCTGATAACACTACTCCACAAACCAAACCACCTTTTTCTGATAGATTTGGGGCCTTAAAACCGTTAAATCAATTAGATTTTTGTATTTTAAAAATTCTTTAGAGGTAGTGATTTTTTCATGGAACTCAACAGTTCTGAAAAACTAATTAATGTAACTAACAATCGAACCCAAACACTTTGTAACTTCAGCTTACCGTCTTGGAACTATTAAGCTTTATTATTAATGCTGACATTTTTTTTTTTATGTTTTTTTTTTTTCAAAATGTAAACTTTAAAAATTCAGCAAAAGTCGAAAAAAAATGTTTTCTTGTGTTCTTATGTTTTATTTGTGTAAGTGAATTAGTTAGGCGTCGTTTAAGGTATCGCTTGCTAAAATCTATGAATAAACGGCTAAGATGTAAAGGAATCATTAGAGTCATAGGAAAAACACTTAAAAGAGAAGTGGGTCTACGCAGAAGGCATCAATAAACATCTCATTTTATTTCGAATTTCTATTGCCTAGTGAAAATATAATATTAATAAAACTCATGCCAATTCCTTTTGCAAAGGGAATTATTATATGCAATATTTTATTTAATTGCCCGACCATTAAGTAATAAAATAGTGAAATAATTGTTTGATTGCCTGTAAATGACAGAATTATTTGTGGAATGCAATCCCAAACGGCAACTGATAGATATCGATGGCAATATTAACAACAATAATAATAATCCAACTGGATAGCGGACTATCTGCAGTTGGCCAAAGGCAATTCGGTTACGAGTATTTGCATGTTCATTTGCATATGGTATATTGTATGCAAAAATTAATTTTACGCAGCATAATTTTTGCCCTTTCAATGACACAGACAGGCCATGAATGTAAATAAGCCTGGAGGCCTACAAGCACAGCAGCAGCAGCAGCAGGAGCAGCAGCAGCAGCAGCAGAAACAATGTGGAACCCACAACAATATGGCCTGAATGGGGTTTGGTCACCGTTCTCGGGGCTGCTGCTGCCCTCAGAGATGAATTGCCATTTGATTTGTTTGTGCTGCTTGTGGCAGCAGTTTAATTTAATTATCGCATTTGTCATTTGGCCAACTGCCAGAGAGCCAGGACAGGGCCTAGACCTCGGCCTGGGCCTGGGCCAAACCAACAAACCGACACACACAGAATACAGTGACGGAGAGACAGAGAGACAGAGAAGACTGGGGTCAAATCTGCAGAGTGGGGCATCTGCATATGAGTTGTGTGGTTCAGTTGAGAACTGATTCCCAGTCGTTGGAGTGCGGTGCGGTGCGGTAGGATCGAGCCACTTGAATCGAATGACTCCGCAAATGGAAACAGTTCAAAAACAGGGGAAATATTTCAGCATGGTTTGGTCAACCACTAGATTTTCTTGGTTTCCATTATTTCGTCTAAGAAAACTGTAGACCAAAAGCAGCAATAAGTTTCAGTAATACATAGTTCAAGTTGCAATCCACAGATCAACTCTCTCTCTCTCTCTGTGAGAACCAAATGATGATAATTCGCATAGGAACCACTAGTTCGGATCACTGAGTAAATCAGCATTTAGGTCACTCCCGGGGGCGCGCACCTGAGTGGCAATTACATTCGGGTTACATTATGAGCCCTGCGTGGGCAAACATTTAAAATGAAATGCCTAATGCAAATTGTCGCGACAATTGCACACGGCATACCGCAAGCTAAACAGAGTGTCGGTGGAGCAGGACAGGCCAGGCCCCTATCTGTGCAGCATGCGCCATACGGCAGGCAGCATTATTCTACCCGCCTCCCCCTCTGTGTGGCATGGTCTGCTCCTCTTTGGCCGCTGGCACTAATATGCAAATGTAATTTGCTGCGTTTGGCGCGTGACGTTCGTTTGGTAATCGCAACACAATTACAATGTTGTCAGTTTGCCAGAGTGTGGGTGAGTGTCCCTGTGTGTGCTGCATGCTGCTACGCATTGCAACGGCAGGAGGTGGGGCAGGGACAGCCGCATCTACGCGTAATTAATTGATTTTTATCTGGCTTAAGGCTATTTTACAGTTTGTTGATGACAGACGATGCAGACAAGCGGAGGCCCTCTGGATGGGTGGGACATGGAGTGGCTCCTCCGCGGAGGAGTGCGAGGTGGGTGCTAGAGTGTTCCACACAGTCATTATGCCTGATTCGGAGTCTATTTAGAGAGCGTTTTATGACTCTCACTTTGTTTTAGGCCCATACATTCCGAAACTTTTAAGGAAGTAAGTTTAAGGAAGAGAGCCTCTAGTTGTAGTGGCATTTGGAGGCTGAATACCTATCGACTGCCAGACAATCGTATCTATTGATCCTCCATGTAAACATACAGATTATCGCAAAGCTCTTAAAACTCCACAATAGCGTATTGTTTTTTAAATGTTTATCCTGGCTCCTGGGCAGGTTGAAACACTCAATCTGTTAATTTGATTCCAATTAGTGGTCATAGGGGCACTGTGCAAAGTAAACCTGATCCGAGCCCACAGTACTCGTACGGTGTGTGTGTGGGGGCGGTCAATGGGAAAATTGGCAAGTGCCAATGCAAATGGCCGAGAGGCTTAATGCTGGCCACAGCAGGATACATGCACACGAGAGGAGCCAGTGCGAGAGTCCAGCAATGTGTCCGTGTCCTGCAGTTAATTTGCTGATATTATTGCTGTGATTAACACATACATGTTTATGCGCCCAGGACCCTGTTTTATGTATAAACACAGCTGGAACTGGAGAGAGAGGGAGAGGAAATCTGGCCACTGACTGCACTACAGAGCGACGGTTGCCATGTCCTTTGCCTTGGACCCTGCCAGGATGATAAATGGCCGTGGTGGCTTATAATATTAATAACACAGACAAAACACTTGAACATGTCGACATGCATGAACATGTTGGCTCACACAGACACACGCACACACACACACGGAAAGAGGAGTAGAAGGGGGGAGGGAGAGTGCTTAGTGTTTGACTATATATATATACATATATCCAAACATATACGTATATGAAATTGTAATTAATTGACTTGATGGAGAATGTAATTTAATTAAGCAAGCACTTCGATGCGCCTCTGACGCATATCCTTGTTGTTTGGCCATATCCAATTTGCTCTCTGTCTCTGTCTAACTGTATCTGTCTGTATCTGTCTCTGTCTCTGTCTTTAGCTGGGGCTGCCAATTAGTCTTATGCCATTTGAGCTCAGCTCCCACACGGCGTATGCGTAACGTAACGATTATTTATGCAAATCGGGGGCTGGAATGTTTGCCATTCTATTGGCAGGAGCTAGGCATGCAGCCAGAGATTATAATGCAGAATTATGAGGTGACAGATGGACAGAAAACGTAGAAATGAAGAGTTTAATGCTGAACTCTTAAATACACTGCCATGTGGGAAGAGCTTATTGAATTGTGTTTCATTGTTATATGACTGGAAGAGGCAGATAATTCCGACCTTAATCAGGACGCTACATCTTGACCTTACTTCGTAGACAAGGAATATTTATGTCTTTTCTCAAAGTCGTGATAATTTACTCAATTTTGATTAATTTTGTGTTCGCTTTAAGGTCATGCGAGGACATGGGAAGGAGGAGGACACCCACACACATAAATTGTGCGTGTTGTGGCTCCTAATTGGCCGACAGCAGTTGGCCCTAGGCATGTCCTTGTTGCAAAGTTAATTTATTCTAATTAGTCAATAAATCTCAATTTATTTTACAATCGGGCGGCTCTCTCTGTGGTGTGTATTTCTGTTTGCTCATGCTTTAAGGCAGTTTCATGTTGCCATGCAAATTGCATTAGCTCCTTCCCCTACGAAAATGCCCTGCCAGCTGCCACTGTCACCTGCAACCTGCACAGTAATACTACAATTAGAATAGCTGAGGCATTAACCAGCATCACACCTTGCCGCCTTTTGTTGTGGCGCCTCAATTAAATGACGATAAATTTCATGGCTGCCGGCGCGCCGGGGCCAACATTGAGTTGGATAAATAATTTCCAAATTATTCCAATGCCGAAAACATGTTTCTTTTAGCTACACTCTAAACTTGCATGGGCCTAAGGTATTTTGCATTTAACATCGAATATTATTGGCCTATTATTTGGAAGTACAGTGCGTTTCAGCCACTCAAAACTCTGCCTAGAAATAACGTGCCAAAAAAAATAGTTGTTTCGATTAATTATTATTATATGTAATTTGAGATAATTGTTAAATAAATGCAGATCGACACAGAGGAAAACCTATACGTGCTGCGTTCATTGGGTGTGTCGGGAATTTTGAAACCAGGCTATAAATTACATCGAATTAACTATGGATTAGGGTCTAATTGTTATACCAGAATATACTGGATATAGCTTTTACCTTTAAGCTACACAAATTTCAACTGATTTAACGCACTATACTCAGATACTCAGCAGAAGGGAGTTCTCCCATTGTTCATTGTTCAACCATTTAATTTTAATTTGTTTTTATTTTTATTTTGCGTTTCCGGGCTTTGTGCAAATTAGGAAAATTGAATATTTGAGAGCACACTCTACGGACCCACTCGGACAATTGAATATTCATTGAAAAATATGAGCATTAGATTGGGATTATTGAGAGAGAGGTAAACAAAGAGAGAGGGGGAAGGGTAACAGAGAGAGCTTAATTTAATTAAATGACCGCAAATTGCCAGGCAAAATGTTGTCGAAATAAATAAAGCAAATGTTTGGCATAATCCCCAGAGAAACATAATGTGTTTTGTGGAATGTTAAATGGTAGAAAATAGTCCCCAGATTGCATACCTGTGTTTCGGTGACTATCAGCAGTTTGGCCATCTCGGTGCGCTCGCTGGAGCTGAGATACTTCTTGACCTCGAACTGCTTCTCCAGCTCGAAGATCTGGCGCCCCGTGAAGGTGGTGCGGGCCTTCTTCTTGCGCCGCGCATCGGTGGAGCCCGAGTCGGAGTCGTCTTCGGTGGTCTCCATATTGCTATTGTTATTGCTGGGTATCTGCTGGGCATTGGCGACGGTGCTGGCCGACGAACTGGTGCTGGTGGCCATTAGCTTGTCCCGCATCAGGCTGTCGCTGCTGCCCGTGGGGCTAATGTCTGGCGGCATGGCCACTGTGGTTGCTGCCACCGACGTTGTGGTGGTCGTAGTTTTCTTCTTTTTGGCCGGCGGCTTGCCCGA
Organism: Drosophila lowei; assembly: GCA_008121275.1. NCBI lineage: Eukaryota > Metazoa > Arthropoda > Insecta > Diptera > Drosophilidae > Drosophila > Drosophila lowei. The sequence continues at coordinate 30,277,379 of CM017777.1, read as the reverse complement.
GTTCTCTGCAAAAGACAACAACAACAGAAATGTAGCTATAGTTTTAGTATTTGCCTGTCTTTTCCATCGAATCGCAGCTGTTTAACCTCAATTGGGTTTCTTGACTGGCTGGGCTGTCATTTCATAACCGCTTTTTGCAATTAGCCAGTCAAATATAACAACCGTTGACTTGCCTTGCCCCAACTGCCTCCCTCCCTCTCTTTCTTTCTTTCACTATCTGGCTCTCTCTTTCTCTCTGTTCAATATGCAGCAACAGCAACAGCAACTGTTGGCGGCTGCATTTGTTTGCAATTTGCCCCATAAGTTTATGACGTTTCTATTTAGCTTTTGTTTTCTGCTTTTCTACTCTCTGAACAGTTCGGGTAGAGCTCCTCTGAAATGGTACCTAATATTTATATAACAATACCGTGGAGCATTTTATAGTTTCCAAGCAATCACCATTATTACGATATTCTTTATTTAATACAAAAATCAGCAAAGGAATTGCCATCATATATGGAATATTCCTTAGCTCTTTTAGCTGTGTTTTTCTCGTTTTAATAAACTATATTTTCAGTAGATAAAACCCTAAAGAGCATTCGTTAGTCTCTAAATCTTTGGCCTTTGGCCGGCTGGCGGTCGCTTGTCGCGTCCGAGTGAAAACAAGTGTTAACAATGCTGTGCTCTGCTCTGGCTGCAACTTTTGGTCTTGACTGGGGCCAAAACGTGTCTGGCATCGAATCGAGCCAAACCAATACCGAAAGCAAAGCCAAACTCAACCGAATCGAAACGAAACGAAACGATGCCTGCTGGACAACTTCAATTACCAATGCATAATTGAAATCTAATTGACAGTTAAATGCAAAACGTTCGATATAGCACTGCCGGTGCTGCTGTCGTGTTCGCTGTGGTTGTAGTTGTAGTTGTCGAACTGCTAATATGCCGCGTGGGTCGCCCCGGCCTGGCCTCATATGGCATATAGTCGCATACATATGCCTGACACTGTGATTAATTAGCCGGGGAGGGCGACATCATTGCCATTGTCGCTGTGTCGCTGTGCCGTTGTTGTCGCCTCTGGTAATTGGCAATTTTTGCTATCGAACAACACAACACAACCCAACAACCCCCAAGAGCCCCAAGAGCCGAACCAGGTCCGGTCGCGTCTAGCCGAGGAGTCCACTCGAGCGCAAAGGGCGCCCCAATGGCGCGAAATCAATAAAACTAAATGGCAAAATACAAACAAAAACAACAGCAAGCGGGGAAAAGCAGGGAAAAGCAGGGAAAAGCGTTAAAAGCCCCAAAAACAACAACATCAATAGAGCCCAAAAGCTTGTGCAATTAGAACAAAAACAATACAAAAAGTTTGCACAAATGTTTGTTGTTTGTCCTGTTGTTGTTCGGCTTAACGCCAATTGGCAATTGCCATGTCATTTCATTAGGCCCATTCCAGAGAGCCATTTAAATGTCGATTTGCTGAGTAAACAACACATAAAAAGAGTACAGTACTCGTACAATCCGCCATGGATCGTTTAATTCTGGGGGTAGTACTTCCATTTATGTCGGTAATTAACATACAAAACAAGGGGAAATATGTTAGAAATCGGGTGGATCGAAAATGAGATATCTGGCACTTGGTGGAGTAAAAATTACAGGTCCTATAGAGTGTTTCCTGTGTTTCTAGGGATGGAAGAACAGGGGACACAAAAAACCACCCTTATATGTTGACTCTCTCTGGGTGAAAAGGAGAGTGAACTTGTTTTCTTTCTTCGGTATAATTAATTTTGGTATATCGGTAGAGAATATCAGTATTTATTAGAGTCCTGCATGAATCCACAGTATTTATAAAATCACAGCTATACTCATGCCTCTTGAATGCTTTCGATCATTACGAATCATACCTTCAGTGAGCGAGAGAGTGAGCGAGAAAAAAAACCGAAATTTTCGGACCCAACATAGTTAAAATTGCGATACCTGAGTGAACAACGATTCTATAGAATCGATTCGGTTTTCAGTTCAAGCAGGGTTCTAGTATTTATTAGTGTGAAAAAAAGACCACAAGATGTCGAAGTCACATACAAGGATGACTAGAAAGAGACGACTCTAATGTGGTGCTCAAGAATATTTTTCTTTCTGGTGTTCACATTGCCTACTTCTGGCTGTAGTATGCACTTCCTTGACTACAATATACCCTGTCTGTGCCAACAAGTACTGGGTATAATTACCCCGATGACTGGGCCAAACAGAGTCGAGTCGGATGCGGCTGGAAAATGTTGTCTGGAGGTTCGTCATTCAATCAGAATGGGGAATGAGTGGCAGTTTGTTTGTTGTAAATGTTGTTTTGGCCAAGTCTGGTACGTGATTTTAATAACAATAAAAATCGAACACACAGCCATTGAGCATTGAGCAATTAACGCGCAAAAACAAAACTGAAAACTGAAAACTGCAACAAAAGTGGCCACAAATTTGAATTAAAATTCGGTATTCATCATTTCATTGTACAATATTGTATGTATATTTCACTGTCGATTGCCATTTCGCATTTGTTGTTGCTAATTGCATTTTATTATTCTGTATTTTGTATAGCTTTGCTTTTCATGTTGGCCTCTTTCGAATTAAATCATTTTAATGCGGCGCAAATTCAAATTCAAATTCGAAATTCAAATTAAAATTGCACAGAACGAGCCAAACGAGAACGAGTGCAGCTAATTAAGTTTCGCGCATTTCAATTGTTAATTAATTATCAAATGTGAGAACTGAACTGAAGAACTGAATCTCAAATGCAAACTATAAACTAGACAAAGTAATCAAATTAGAGAAGCTGTCGTCTTGAAATAATATGAACAAATGGCCGTGACAAATTGCAACATATTGTGGGAAAACTTGTGTAAAGATTTCCCATTAAATAAAGAATGTTTGACAGAATTAATTAGATGTTCTCAGTACATAGTACAATATGTTTACACAATGTATGCATTCATTACGTCGTTGGTCCGCTACATTTTAGTTAAAACAGGGCCAAAAACAATCAGAAAACTTAGAAGAACCTGGCAACCAAAATATATCTAAAAGGAACTAAAAGGAAGAAGATTGAATTCATTTGTGGAACATTCTAAGCCAAATACTAAGCCAAGGACTATATTCCCGCCTCTTAATAGATAGGGCAACAAAAGTTTTTTATCAGCTGATTTCAGAAGCTGCGCCATTTTGTTTGTGTTTTGTAGCCATTGATAGCAGGCTTCCTCGTAATTTGAGGTTATTATTGAGTACTTAACCATCATCAATTTATAAACAGAAATATATACAATATTCAACCAATTCAAATGGAGACACAACTTCCAAAGCTCTTTAGCTATGCTCTTTCAGAAGTCGAACAAAAAGGAATGTAATTACCTATTAATGCTGGCTAAATTCTGTAGAAAATTGATTGGCTTCCCGAGCCGAGTCGAGTCGAGAATCCTAACTGGAGTGTGGTAAATCCTAATGGCCAGGCCATTAGGCCTATTTTGATGCCAAGAAAAAACAGAAACAACAGCCGAAAATAGGAGACGGAGAGCGTACGGGAATATGCTGCGATGGGCATCATTTAAGTTGGCAGAACAGCCCATACGCCGCGTTGCCCGCCGCACGCTTCGCTGAAGCGTGTTGAGAGCTCTGCGCTCCGCTCAATTGGCAGGCTCGTCGAGCGTTGCCACAGATATGTTGCCACGAGTATGGCAGCCACGGCGCCAATATGTTGGTATGGCCAGGAGATCAGCACAAGGAATAAGGAAGGAAACGAAGCATTCAATACCCTTGAATAGGGAAGGTTTTTATGGCTGAAGAAGGAAGGTACTTTCAAAACTTAAAGAAAGCTAAAACTAGAAGGTCCCAAGAAATAAAATAGAGAATCGATCACTCCATTAGCAGCACCCTCAAAAGCACAGACGATAATATCGGTATTCACTATTTCTAGCTAGACACTTTTTAAGGGGGTGTAAAGGGTATATCTTTGGGCGATCCAGTTGTTGACTTACCCTTCTTGGTCTTGCCGTGGAGTGTACTCTGCTTGGTGGCGGTGGCTGAGGGCATGGGTGAGCTGTTCTGAACATCGCGCGACTTTTTGGCCACACACAGATTTAATGGCTGATCGAGCGGAGTGGCTACGACCGCGGCTACGGTTGGCCCTGCTCCAGCTATAGCTCCAGCTACAGCTCCAGCTGCAGCTGCAGCTCCTCCAGATGCCGTGGCATTGACAGAGCCGGCATCCTCCTCGCTGGCATCGCTCATCGAGATGGAGGCACTGCGCATGGGTGCCTGGTCCTGGTACTGTTGCAGAATGGTGTTTGGCGATTTGGCCGGACCGGTTGGATCGAAGGCGGTCTCCGAGACATCCTTCGCCCACGGCCATGCCCAGGATGTCGGCTATGGAGTGCGGTGTAGGACGATTGGGTGGACGTGCATAGACATGGGCGTGCCAGTTGGTTGGGGCTGCTGTGGCAGCTGCAGAGCGACGCTGCTGTGGCTGTTGCTGCTGCTGTGGCAGCTGTGGATGCACTGAGCTGGGTCGAGCGGGTGTCGCCTCCAGCTGTTTCTGTAGAAATGTGGTTGGTGGACTGCAGCTATTGGGAGTGCTGGCGGAGATCGGGCTGCCCATATTCTGGTGGCAGTTGTTGTTGTCGCGCACGCGCAGCATATTGACCAGCTTCTCCTTGCTGCTCGGACTGACCATCGATGACACGGATGTGGGCGGTATGGTCAAAGGACTGCTGTACACATAGGTGCTGGTGGCCATCTTGTAGAGATCGGCTGTAGAATTGCTGGAGTGCTGCTGCTGTTGCTGCTGCTGCTGTAACTGGAGCTGCAGCTGGTGCTGGTGTTGCTGATGATGATGGTGATGATGGTGCTGCTGCTGATCCTTGCCTATGCCATAACCATGCCCCAGGGCACCGCTTACCATTTCAGCTGCCACCAACTGCGAGTCGCGTTCAGTTTCGGGCATCATTTAGGCCAATGTTGCCTGGAATAAAGAGAGACAGAGAGAGTCGAAATAAGTGGGTATGTTGGATTAGCTTCAACAGCTGCACATTTGTCGTCAAGTTGTTAATGGTCTTTCTGCCATCCCGACGGCACGGGCTGGTAATGTAATTTGTCCGCCCCCAAGCGGAGGCCGGCCTCCGCTTCGCTTCCTTATTTTCCCACATTTCCTCCTTAGCCCCGGCCCCAGACACAGACCAGACCCAGACCCAGGCCCAAAAGTAATGCAATAAAATACAGCGTCAGTCCGCTCTGCTGCCACTTGCTGCCTGTGCGGAATGTAGTTCAACTTACTTAGCCCCTGCCCCTGCCCCTGCCCCTCCTCCTGCCACCAGGCCTCTGGGACTGGGGTTGGAGCTGGGACTGGGGTTGAGTTTGGGTTAAAGTTGGGTGGGTCAGTCCGTAGCCTATTTCCTGGCGCACTGCGTTGTGATTTGCATAACAAAATGTTGCACAATCATTGCGAAAGAACGACAGAGAGACAGAGAGCGAGAACGAACGAGAAAGAGATGGATATGGAAGGAATGGAAGGGAAGGATTTAACTAGGAGGCACATACGTTTTCAAGTGGCAAGAGCGCCTGGCTGGACTGGGGTACACAGCCTTGTACATTTGTCATTGTGTGTGCGTCTGTATCTGAGTCCGTGTTTGTTCTTGCAACTGCTGCGAGTGCTAGCTGCAAAATTTATGGCCACAACATTTGAGTGTGACACAATTTCAGTTAATTCGTTAAGTCCCCGGAACAAAAGTGTGTAGATATTTGATACTATTTGTATACTTTAGAGGAATGATACTCGTATTATAAGCCCTTTCATCCTTCGTCAAACAAATAACTAAATAAATAAATTCAATTTTATTTACATGATTATCTTATATCAAAATCAAAATTAAACACAAATATTCAACATTTAAAAGCCACAAAAGCTAAGGTTTCCACAAACATTGTATGGCAGTTAATTGTTGTTGTTTGTTGGCAACAATCTGTTCCGTCCCTGACTTGTCAACGCATCGTTATATGTCGCAATAACAGGAAGATCTAACATGCCCCAAAAGCAATTTGAATTAATTCAAAGTGCACACTCGTACACCCCAGAACTTTAGGCAGACTGCCAGCACCCCACGCAACCAACCCCCCAACCCAACCACCCCCACAAGAAACCAGAAACGACGTCGACGTTGCCCTCCGTGCCGCCGTGCCGCCGTTCCGCAGTCCAAAATGTCAGATTCAAGCCGAGGCCGAGAGCGGGCGCTCAATAACGGTAATGCGTGCTTAAATGTTTTTTATTGCCATCAAAAGGAAGAGGCAGAAGCAACACACGAGCGACAAATTTCTCTCGCAACCTTTTAGTGGAGAGAGAGAGAGAGAGCGCTGAGCTCATGTTGCTGGCAACATGTGGCCAAGGCCATGCCAAATCACTTAAAGCCAAATAAAAGGAAATAAATGGCAAAAGGCAAAGGCAAGAGCACTGCCAGTTCAAGTCTGTTGAGCTTTTCCAAAACGATGATGAGGTGGGGTGGGGTGGGTAGGGGTTTGGCACGGCACGTCAGAGAGGGAGTGAGCCAAAGAGTGGGGTAGAAGCTGATTTGGGGGACAAATTCAAGCAGCGGAAGCAGGGCAGGCAAGCGGAAGAAGTTATTTCAATTGCCTTGGCAGCACCGCACCGAACACAGAACAGAACAGACAGACAGAGAGACAGAGTCATATGGCGAGTGAGATAGATATACTGTGCCATGGAGAGAAAGAAAGAGAGAGCGTGGGTGGTGTGTGGGCCGAAAAGAGTGTGCCCTCCATGTGCTGTGTGTGCTGTGTGTGCGCTGAGTGTGGGGCACGGGCACGTACAGTAGCTTAGTTCTGTGTAAGTGTGTGTATTAGTTACCTGGCACGCTTTTGCCTCTGCCCTGGCTTCTCTTAACTTGTGCGCCCCGTGTCCGTGTGGAAGGACCCAAGTGTCGAGTGCCAGGACGAGGGCTAATGGCATTTAAGTTCTGTTAGCCGGACCCGGACACCCACTCTCAGGCACATCGCATGTGGCTCTAGGGCCAGGAGCGGGCTTGGGGAATGTGTCATAGCAGAGATAATAGGATGGAATACAGAAGATGCTACGGCTTGTGCGGTTAACTCTTGATAAAGGCCAAAGCTTACAATCCCTTAATTTGTCAGCTTTTGAAGCGTAATTGTTGTGATTCCGCACTTGTTTTTCCTGTATACAAAGCGCATAATTGGACAGAAAATTATGCTAAGGACAACAACATTTTGAGAGAGATCCTGCAGCCAGCTCAAAAGCCAGCCCAAGAAAATCGTATAACCAAAAAATGTATGTATTTATATTGCCTTTGTTCCAACCTTTTTCTATCAAAAATAAAGTTGTAAGTCATTGATCCCAACCCTTTGGCTGTGAGTCCGCTCCTGTTGCATCCTGAGCCACATATGAGCTTATATTTCGCTTATCAGGATAGTCTACATTTTGGGCATTTTAGCCACCCATCTTTGGCCTCAAGGCTTTTGCCTGCTGTCCGTCTGGCTGCCACCATTTTGTCTATTTTATTTCATTTTCATTTTATTGCATTGACAACAACACAGCACCCCCAAACAAACGCACACACACACACACACATTCCACAGGATAGCAGGATAGCAGGGTGACTGCTTGTCTGACGTTTTGCTGGAATTTTAACAAGCCACTCGCCCGAATCATCATCATTATCATCATCATCATCGGGGTCTGCTTCATTTGGCCCACGGCTGCTTTCGTCAGTCAGTCCGGGCATCCCATTCGTCCTGCTTCTGTTCCTGCTCCTCATTCCCGTTCCCGTTCCCGTTCACGTTCCCGTTCACGTTCGTCCTCGTCTTTGCTTTTCAGCTTTTTGCCATCTCTTCGTCGCGTCGGTCTCTTGGCCGTGTGTTAGCTTTGACGTTAACTGTGGCTGATTTTGCCCGGCAAGTTGTGTCTCCTGTACACCTAACGATGGCACAGCTACAGCTCCTCCTCTTGACAGCAGCCTCTGCTTCTGCCCTGTCCGTTCTGCCTTGTCAGCATAATTTAATGTGCCTGCTGCCCCAGACTGTGCGTTACCCAGACTGTCCTCCTCATTTTACTCGTACTTCACGTCTGCATTCTCTTATTTTACTGTTATTTTCCCTGTGTACACTCGGATGAGTTGAGTGTGGTGTGTGTGTGTGTATGAGTGCCTGTCAGCCTGGCAGTTAAAGTGTGTAATTCGTCATTCATATTTGCGTTTTGCGTTTTGTGTTTTGAGCTGGCACTAGAGACGGAGATGGACCGGAAATGAACGAGGACACGGACCAACACAGCCTCGGAACCCAACCAGAAAAAGATTTGCAAATTGCAACATATCTGAAAACGATTGGATTCTCTCCGGATTTCGGGAGTGCTCGTCTCTCTTCAAATCAGTTTTTAATATATTTACTGACGTTTCCAAAATCACGGCCTATTCTGATTTTACATAGTATTCGAACAAACTCTGATCTCCAAAAAACTTCTACATTTTGCCCGAGTGCCAATTGTCAATAAGACAGTTTGTAAAAATTTATTGTCTCCATTCTAAATTCTGTTGAAAATAAGACATTTTTCTATGCTTTCCAGGTTTTGGGGATGCTGCGGATCACTGATTTCCAGCAGCTCTTCACGACACTTTTCCCCGTCTAATTCCTATGAAAATATCTTCTCCTAATGTTTTTGTGTGATTTTCGTGGCCCCGTGTGTCACGATGTGCCCCATCTCGAATTAGAACCGTCTCTTGCCCCTGCCCTACCGTGGAGTCCGTCCGCCCTGCTTCATTTTCTGAGTCATCATTTTGAGCCTTGTCAACTTTATAAAGTATGGGCTTATGCATGTGTTGTACGGATACATATGCATATGTACGCTTTGTGTGTGTGTAAATGCTTGACGTCGAGCTTTTTCGGTGCGAGACTTCAAAGCTCCCGGCTAATCGTCCATAGAGCAGCAGCAGCAGCAGCAGCAGCAGCAGCAGAAACAGCAGCAACAGCCGCAAGCCACTTGAAGAATTTTTGACCCAGGGGATCGTTTGAGGGGCGCGGGTCTGAAATATGCCGCTAATTGATTTTTATGAGGTGTTCTAATGAATTGCCATACCAGAAATGTACACACACACACACACACACACACACACACATGAGATATTCCCTGGCTGCAGGGCTGTACTGTGGCTGTAGCGCATATTTTGCCGGGAAACTCGCTGAATATTTCATCAGAGTTATGTGCTCGCTAATTAAATTGCCGTGACACACACAGAAACACACACATTCTCCCCCAGGAGCAGAGCCTTTACTTGGCAATATCGACAACCTGGAATCAGCTGGGAGTACGTACAGAAATTTTAAATGAATTTACATTAAGCCGAAAGCCGCATAGACTTCGTCGGAAACTTCTGGCGGACTTTAATTGTCTTGATTTGTTAGTTTAACATGGATGTACTTGTACTTACACTTGTGCACTTTTTTTAAAAAATTATTGTTAGAAGATATTATTGTTATTCACAGAAATCGAACAAAACACTAGAATGAATATTCACTGAAACACAGAGCAAAACAAAATTAAAGGAAACTTTTCATTTTTTTTTCACCAGTTCAAATTGGGGGCAAACTGCTCTGACCGAGAGCCAAAAAACAATTGAATACAATTGAATTTTAATTTAAAATTGGAGTGTTGAACAGAAATCTGACAGCTCCAACCAGAAAGCAAAACAAAAAAACGCAAGGATAACACGATTGGGGGAATTGGAGAATTCCTTTAAATGTTTCCTTAAATATCGTCGAGTCTACTCGATTATCATTATTGTTGTTTTGTCTGCCAAGGAGTTCTTTCGGCCATCTTCCGGATATCTCTTATTTTTTAACCCCATTTCTAACGACTGCTGCTCCACGAAACTGGTAAACAAAAGTCGGTCGGTCGGGTCAGATGGCAGAGCAGCGAACCTGGGCTGCATAAATAAATAAATCATAAATTGTTGAAAACGATTGTCGAGTGTGTCGAGTGTGCTGGGTGGTTGGGTGTGTGTTTGCGTTTGTGTGAAAATTGGAAATTGTGAAGGAAAGCATTCGTTCGATTCAAGGAATTGAAACGAAACTTGCAATTTAGCCAATGTTTTATTTAACGATTGAGGGTTGTGTTGATGGCTTAAGTGCTTCCCATTCGATGGTCTCGCAGCTGGGACACGGCCATATATGTAGTTTCTCAGACCCACATAGTACCAGTACGTGTATAAGGGAAAGGATAGGCTTCGCTTCTGTGGATGGGAGTTTGATTCGAGGCACTTAAATGGCATTTTGCAATGTAGCAAATGTTTTAGTTCACATGTTTCGATTGACTTGATTGTTGTTGTGGCCCGTTTACAAGATTATTGATTCGCCTATTAAGAATATTCCATAGAATGTGGTATAGCTTCTGGTAATGCTTCTTGTGGAGCTCAGGGTGAATACTGAGGCATGTCTCAGCTTCAGAGCCCCACTCCCAGCCCGAAAATCCTTGGAGCTAACAAACATTACAAAGCTATTTCCAGCACAAAATTTAAGCTCTTCAATCCACAACACAACACAGAATTCCCCCCAGAGATTTCTTAAACTTTGGCACTGCTTTCACTGCTTTTGCTGCTGCTGCTGCCGCTGCTGCTGCTGCTGATGTTATATTTATTTATTTTTATTGACAGCATTATATTTTATTTATTATATTGAATTCATGTCATTGTGCTGCCATGGCCAGGCCAAGTCGATATCTCTGTATGTGTGTATTTGTATGTGTGCGCGTGTATGGATAGAGCGGTAAAGGAGCCGAAGCCAAAGCCAATGCCAGTGGCACGTTCTGTGCGATGTGAGCTGTGTTTGTGCCATTATTGTCAAGTCAGCATATAAAGCAGTCATCGAGTCGAAGGGTGGGTTGTCCAACTCCCATATAAGCCATTCGTAGTTTGAGCGGAAATCGTTATATAAATCAAAGACAGATTATAAATGCTGCGCCATTTTCAAGCTATTTTTGCTCGGAAGGGTGGTTCTTCCTTCCTTCTCCAATTGGGGTTTTATTTTTTCGCTTTGTTTTATCGCAGCCGAAAAGGTTAGGTTACGCAGTGAACCAGGTCCTGATGGGGACTGACAGCCAAAGGTTGGACAACTGTTGAGCTGAAGACTTATCTCATTAGCAGGGGGCGGGGGGAATGCGAGTGGGCGTGACAGGGGCACAGGGACATGTCCAAATGTATTTTGAAATGAGTGAAAATGTCAGCTAATTATGTTTGCAGTTACATCTCGCTGCTGCTGCTGCTGCCGGCGCCGCCGCCACTGCCGCTGAGCCGGAAATACCGTCAGGCTCATTTCCGTTCGAAATGCTTCCTGTCATAATTTTCTTCAATTTTCCTTCATATTCCAGGCGGGCGCACATCGATTCTGGCTCTGGTAAGTGCTCTGCTCCGGGAAGAAGCCAAAACTTTGAGGCAATTTGCTTTTAAAGCTTTTTTTTACTGCCTTGAGGGGTCCTTGAGGGGGAGATGGAGTCAAGGCTGTTGGTGAGGGAGGGACTCTGCTTGTCATGGCTTATTTCACTTGAACTTTCGGGTCTCGGGCTCAGAGTTTTTGGCCGAAAGTTGGCGTGCTTAAGCTTTATTTTTTAATTTGCCTTTGACGCGCGGCATTCCTATTCGCTAAACGTTTTCGTTTCGTTTCGTTTCTTTTTTTGGCCTGGCCATTAGCCAGCCAGCCAGCCAGCCGCTCCTTTGTCCGCATCGAGAAGGCCGAGCGAGCAATTAACTAACTGGCTATGATTGATGATCTTTTAAATGAGTGCGCGACAATGGTCCCCTACCCATACCCATACCCATACCTATACCCATACCCAATGCTTTTCCAGCCATTATTATAATTTCCTTTGATTCCCGCTCTCATGCTCATACGTACGTAAGCGCTTCAACGTTTCTCTGCTGTAAGCTTACGTACAACTGGGTCAAAGGTCGTTGAACCCAACTAATTGACGTTTAATTGGGCCACATGTCGGAGCACCAGCAGCAGTAGCAGTCCCTACAGATTGGATTCGCTTGGATTGTGGATCGCTGGCCTGGCGCTGGCCAGGCGCTGGCCTGGCGCTGGCTCTTAATTGTCAAATGAATGGAAATACGAAATGGAATGGAAATGCTTTAAATTAATGCATTATTGCCCAGATGCCATCGATTATTTAGTGCAGACCATCCATTAGTCAGTCAATCAATCCATCAACTGACTCGTAAAATATGCAAAAAAAAAGGATCAAACAAACAACTTAATAAAATTTGGAAAATTGTCAAACTCTGCAATGCACTTTCCCCATCCCCATTCTTTGCTGGAATGCTGCCCAGAGATATTTGATTACTAGAAAAATCATTTGTTAGATCTTTTTTGGAATTTTTTCAATATTTTTGTGTAGGATTTTCATCAGTGTTTCTATTTGCTCTTACTAAATGCTGTTTTAGCTCACGTTTGAGTAGCTAATATGTGCCTTAGAGTATCATACTTAATTTGTAGACATCCAGGGATGGATGTTTGCCTTTCCAGGGTCCCAATCGCACTCGAAATATGATAACTCTTATTCGTTGCGACGAGGGTGGACTGAAATATGAGTCAATTATACTTCCGTGCGCATAAATTAATGATTAATTGCAAAATAAATTGACTTGCGTCACTTAATTACGTTGCGCGTGTCCGATAGCGGCCAGAGGAGAGATGGAAGATACGCAGCCAGCCAGCCAACAAGCAGCCGGCAGCAGGCAGTTGTCACGCCCCTTGCCAGTCAGCCAGCCAGTCAGCCAGCCAGCCAGCCGCCTGTCAACGCAGGCACACATAACGGCAATTTCTGCTGTTGACATTCACAGTCAAACATGCTTAATTAATGCCAGAGCAACGGCAACGCTACCATCGCTCAGCCCCAGCCTCCACATCTCCACATCTCCATTCCCATCCATCTCCATCTCCATCTCTCCGACCGTAATGAGAGCCAAACAGTATGACAACATTAATGCGAACATTAACAAAAACAAAAACTGCTGGCGCTGCCACACTGCCACCACTGCCACCGCCGCCGCCGCCGCCGCCTGCCTCCTGGCACCCACTTCTGAATCCGTACTGCTGCTGCTGGCTGCCAAAAATAAACACTTGCAGGCATCGGCATCGCCATCGTCATCGCCATCGGCCTCATAATAATGATACATAGCATAGCCCGAAGCGAGAGTCGCAGTCGAAGTTGGGGCTCAAGTGAGTGGCAGGGCGCACTCCATGTCTGTCTAGGCTGCTCCTTGATGAGCAGTTACCCCGATTGGTCCGTTCTCAGCCCAGGCCTAGACCCACTTAGACCCTCAGAGCTAGAGTCGGTCGTCTCCAGCATTGTCTGGCAAGATTCTCATAATTAGGCGGGCTGAAGGACAGTGGGTGCTGTCGGAATAAAACCAGGAAAATACTGTAATAAATTTCCACCGCTAAACAATCTTCTTTCAATCAATACGAAAGAGTTGCAGGTTTCTTTGGAACAAAGTATTATCTAAATACATTTCTTGATTCACCAAAATTCCATTTAAACATTTAGCAATCATTGACCTACGATTAATTGTGCGATTCCCATTGTCTTTGGCTGCTGGCTCGCTCGCTACTCATCTGTCAGAAGGCTGCTGTGGACAAAAATCAATAAAAACCTGGCCAAAATGGCATTCGCACCATTCCAGTTTATCCGATTTCCCCCCTTTCGCACTGGGTTCCAGCTCCCAGCTCCCGGCTCGTTTGGCATTCACAGAGGATGTGGATAAGGATGAGTACGGGGATGGGGAGGGAGGAGCAATTAACGCTGAATTGATACGCACAGCTCGGGAAAGGAAAGGAAAGCCACTGAACCTTATTTCGCTCATCGAGTCTGGGGCGACGGGGAGACTGGGCGATCGTAAGCGTTGGCATTAAGACGTAATTAAAACAACGCCAAATGGGAGCAGAGTCCGCGGCCCAGAACCCTTTTAAGGAAACGAAGAGAAGGGAAGAGTAGGGAAAGGGAAAGGAGTCAAAAGATTATTTGTATTTAATTTCAAGTACTCTTCTGCCAGGAAGCCACTGCTCCACTCCACTCCACTCCCCACTCCCTCCTTCCTTCTGGGGCAGAGACAATTTCCCCGCTTTCCCTTTATATAAAACTCAATTATAATTAAGCATTTAAGTGGAAATAAGCATAGCTGGAGCAAATGAAGCGAACACCACCCGCTCCGTAGTGGAGTATCGGTTTGGGGCAGCGACAAAGACATCAAGGATGCTCGACTCGGGGCCATTTTTTATTAGTGGTAGCCAGCATCCTAATTGCGCAAAGACCTACTCAAAGTTTTGGGCAATGAAAAGAAGCTGGTGGAGGTTGAACAGGCGACCAGAACAAGAGAACACGAGAGCACGAGAAGGCATAAGGCAGTCAGTATTTAATTATCGCTCGTTCATTGCTGGGGATGAAGGATACTGTTACACAAGACACAAGAGTCCCGTTGCCATGCTATTGGATTAATTGTTACGTCAACTCATTTCATTTACATCCACCATCCGCCAAGCCATCCGCCAAGCCATCCGCCAATTCCACTTGCATAACGTAGTGTGTCCAGGGGAATCCCGCCCTCTCCCTCCACCCTGCAGATCAAAAGCGAGGAGTATCTCAATTAGTGAGCGCCTGTCACATCCTTGAAGGACGGCAAACACAGCCCGCGCGAGGTATAACCGAAATATGTATTACGGCGCCTGGGTCAGCCAAATAGGTCAACGATTTGTGTAGCTGGAGATTTTATTTAGTTTTTCCCATTTTCAACTGGCTTTTTCCGGGCCAACCAAGTGGATAAATATGTATCGTACGACAGCTGACAACACGGTGCCCAAAAAGGGAGGTAAAATGGAAAATGCAAAATGGAAAATGGACTGGACTGAAGTGAAGCCTAATGAAATGCCAACGAGATGAGAATAAGTTCTAGGATGAAATTTAAATGAACTTTTAAACGTAATGAAAGTAATTTTCAAATTGCAACCGAAGAAAAAAATTGAGCGCAAAAAGAAAAAACAAGTGAAAGCCATGGAAGGGTATCAGAGGGTATTCGAATTTTGTACACTATTTTTGACAAAAGAAAAATATATTTTTATATATATCTCTGTACATACATATATATATATAATTTGACACAAATATGACTTGTATATCTTTTAAAATTTAATTAAAACTATTGGCTTAATAAAGTTTCGAAAAAAAATAAATCGGTAATTTTGTAGATCGTTTACTATTTTAGAGAGACTTTGAGGAAAAATTTTATCAATAATCATCTTTCTTATAGGAGAAAATAGTAAAGGAAAACATAACTATAGAATACCAAAAACTATCAAAAAGTGAAATTTTGTTTATTTTAATAGGTTTTTAGATCAAAGTTCATGAAATTATATATAATAATTATATAAATTATATGTCAATTGCCGAAATTCGCTGAGTTTCAATGTTTTTAGAAAATAATATTGGGACAAACCTATATTGAAATGTCTTTCTACTGACTTTTAATTTTTGTCCTCGGTTGAGATTTTCACGAAATACCCATATATTTGATATTTATTTATATTTTGGATTTTAAAAAGATCGGATCGATAGTGAATCGTGTTCTAAGTTAGAAGTGTTGATGAATATATGCGATGTATAACTTTTCGATAAACACCACCTTTAAATTTGAATGTTTTTAAATTGTGAAATGTTAATTATTTTTGACTTTTATTATCAAATTTAAAAATAAGAGTTGTAAAACAATCTTTTTTAAAAAGTTTGGTAATAGAAGTTCATCCTGTTACAGGATACCTCTTCAAAAATTGGGGTAGTTGTATCTGTTTCATACACCTAGGACACTTTTTCGACATTGATTTTTTGTAACCTATGACTCTTATTTGTTATCCCTGCTTCCAACCATTCTATATCAGCCGCATATGCTTTAATATTATTCAGACAAATTTGAAACAAATTATAATGAGTTTTTCCTGTATCTAGGAACGATGGGTATCTGAAGATTCGGCATCCATTCCTAGTTAGCTCCATTTTTCTTGTTCTTGTTTTTCTTTCGAGCTCTGTTTGGTCAAAGTCCAATGAAATTCAATTGCGGCAGAAGTCCAGGCGGGTCGGGCAGGGACGGTCGGTCGGTCGGTCTATGGCAACTTTTGTGCGTCCTTCAGACAGACCAAACCCCCCACCTCCGGCCCCAATCCCCACACCAATCCCAACCCGAAGCCGAAGCCAAAGGAAACGGGGTTTCGGCTCGAAATGATTTCAAAATGGCATTGAATGTAGCATTTAATTTGTACGCCACAGTCGTCCTGGCTGCGGGTTCTCAGTCCTGCTCCTGGTCCTTGGCCTCTTGCCTTGCTATTTATAACTGTTTATTTGCCGTGTGCGCCAGGAGCTGGCTGCAGCTGCTCTGGCTCTTTGCTCTGAAAAAGGATTAATTAAACTGACAACTGACGTCTGTGGGTCGTTGTGGGAGTGGGTGGCGGAGGGTGGCTGTAGGTGGGGGTACTCTCACATTCTCTCTATCTTACTTTCAGCCCCGTCTTTGAAGCCAGAGTTCGGCATAATTAGTTAAATGTGCTTTGCCATAACAATGAGGAGAGTCCTTGTCTCGACTCCCTCTTCACAGTTCTTTGAATATCCTGTCCTGGAATTCGTGGCAGGAGAGGACCTCTCTAATTGCTGAAATATGTATTAATAATTGGCCCAGGCAGAAAATGTTAAATACAATTAATTAACTGCACAACAACAGCAACAGCAACAACAACAAATCAGCCAGGGATGGTCGACAGGCAGCTGCTTACATTTTATTTACAGTTAGTCATTTTATGTGGGCGAACACACACACGCACACCCACACGCAAACACACACTCCCACTGCCAGTCCTACTTCGTAGTCTAGTCATCTGACTGAAGGATACCCCGCTAATCGTATTTCTTATTAAATATTTAAAATGGTAATAATTATGGGAGAACTACGAGTATATACAGAAGAGCAGGAGGAGGAACAGAAACAGAGGATATTTACAGAGATGGCTATAAATATTACTAGATCATAGATCGTTACGACCTATGTCCGAGGGTCGTTCAAAACACAGGTTTTTGGGAAAAAAATCATGTAATTTTTCAACATAGTCGCCTTTTAGCTCTATAAACTTTCTTCAACGCTTCTCAAATCTGTGTATAGCTTCCAAAAAACGAGGATTGGTTGAGGTCCTCGTACATATCTTCGAAATTGTGGGTACAATACGTTTTTGTAAGATTTGCGGTGGTGGAAAGAAGTATAAGTAAAATGGGCTTCACTGAAATTCTTCTTCTTAATACGATAATTAGTTCTTCTAGCTCTAAAATTATCTTGGATCCTATGGAAGGTAATCCACACCCATATAATATACCCTTCTGCTCTAAGGATACCCTGTAACAAAGCTTTTGCCGCTTATTTGCCAGCAATTAAGTGCGCCGAAGGAGATGCAGATACGATACTCATTTCAAATGGCGCCAGCGGAGTATCTGTGGCTGTGCTGTGTGTGTGCTTATCGCTGTCTCAGTGTGTGTGTGTGTGTATTTTAATTAGAAACTTGTACATTTTGCCTAATTTGACAAATTGTTTTAATGCAGTGTGCAAACTTTTCGGCTACATTGCGACACAAATTAGTTTTTGGGCGGCGGCGAACAGAAATTGGGTCGAGTCGGGCCGAAACGGACAACTTGCAGAAGGAATAAAACCAATCAAAGGCGGTTTCAGACAGCAGTTTGATGAGCCACCGCCGAGCCGCGCGCAAAGTTATGCAACATACTCGTATAT
This sequence comes from Drosophila lowei, assembly GCA_008121275.1. NCBI lineage: Eukaryota > Metazoa > Arthropoda > Insecta > Diptera > Drosophilidae > Drosophila > Drosophila lowei. Next base: position 30,259,542 of record CM017777.1, on the reverse strand, counting down.
GCACTATCCGATGCAATATCCATGCATCCCAGGGATTATTGTGAAGCCATTATTCTTCTCCTGCCACCGTCTGTGTCTGCTCAACACTTAATTGTTTCTGCTGTTGACGTTGGCCTGACGTGGCAGGCCTGTGGCAACTTCCTGTGGGGCAAGTTGGTATAGTTTTGGCAGCTAAATAGCGCCCGTGACAGCCACAGTCTCCAGTGTTTGCAGGACAGCCCTAAGAGTGGGTGGTAAACACCAAAGCAGCGGTCTTCAAATCACATGACACAAATGTACTTTGCAGTTCCCATTAATCCCTTGGAAACGAAATGATATAGTAGCGGAATTCTCATAAAATTGCTGCAGTTTTTGAAAAGTTCCTGCTTCATAGACGCACATAGTAGTATTTATAAAGAATTTAACCCAATTTTTGATGCCTTTTGCCTAATGACGCCCCAGGCCCCCAGTTTGGGCAGCGTGCATTCATCATCAAACGGCCGGATTTTCTGGGCCGAGCTGTGGCAAAATAAACAAGTGTTTTGTGTGCATTTTTCGAATGCATAGCATTTGCCGAAATTCACTTTATGGGATTTTGTTTACACTCAGACTCGGTACTCAGAATCGAACAGATTGGCCAAAATGATTACATGGTAAAAGTAAATAATAAATAATTAAAATACAAATTGAAACATAACTAAAAAAATTATTTCAATTTCAATCTATGATGGGATGGGATCTGGGCGAGATGGCTGCAGAGCCACCTTATTGATGCTCAGCTTTTCGTAGAGTTCGATCAGCTCATCCTTCTGGTGGGACATGTCCATGGCGCGCTGACAACGTTCCGTCCAGGCCTCTGGATAGTCAATGGCCATTTTCTCCAGGCTCTGTTCCACAGAGATCTTGATGTTCTTTTCGGGGCTCTCGTGGTAGAGTAGCATCAAATCCATGGCACGCTTCACAACTGCCTCCCAGACCTCGTGCTGGTGCTGAATCTCCTCTTCGGAGTCGCCCTCGAAGATGGGCGACAGATTGCCGACCGCTAGAGCGGCCATCGAGCGTATGCCCGCCGAGGGATCGTCCAGGCGCTGCATGGTGGCATATGCCAGCGGCTTAAGCTCCTCCACGGACAAGCCCCGGAAGTAGCGCACCGTCTTGATGGCATAATTACGGGTGTTCGAATTGCGGTCTTCGAGGAGGCTGGGCATATGCTTCACCAGCGACGGCAACACCTCGAGCACATCCTCCGGGGCACTCTGGGCGAGGGCGCACAGTGTGGCCATGGCCAGGGAGCGCATGGACTCGGAACTAGCGCCAGCCTTCCAGGTCAAATACGGCTCCACAATCTCCGTGACGAAGATTTTCATCATGCTCGGCTCGTCCGGCGCATCGACGTGTGTTGGTGTCAGTGTGCTCGACCAGAGCAGCGCTGCCATTGAGAGACTGCTAAAGATGCGAATTTGTGCATTGGCAGAGCAGTTTTCGAAGACGATCTTCACCCGCTCGATGAGGCGCTTCAGGTAGGAGCGCCGAAGGTGACAGATGTTGATGAGTCCGTCCAGCAGCAGGACCGGCTCGGCATTATCCTCCAGGATGGCGTCCAGGTTCTCCACGTCCCCCAGTGCCATCTCGAAGTAGCGTTCGTGCAGCTGGGCCAACGTTACCTTCTGGAGCTGAGCGATACGCTCGAGGACCATTTGACCAACATTAGGGTCGGCATTGTCGCTGTTCAGAGAGTAGCCCAGCGCCATGACCTTTATGCCAACGATATACACGGTCATGTAGAGTTCGTGGAGCTCCTCTTCAGTGGCTGTAACTTCGAGAGACTTGTTCAGTATGGTGTCCAGCAGCTTTAAGATGTACAACTGGAAGCCCGGCTTCAGGGTGTGCGAGTACTCGGTGGCTCTCAGGAGCTTGCACAAGCGCATGAGGTGCTCAAAGCAGGCGCTATTGGAGGCCGTGAACATGTAGTAGAAGCACTTCATGTACGACTCGCGAGCATTGCGCTGCAGACCATCGAATCCGTGCTCGATCCAGGCGTCGTAGCAGAGCAGGCGACCCATCAGATCGGCCACCTTGGTCGCCTCGGCACTGACCTCAGCCACGGAATCGCAACAGGCATGCGACACATCCGGATAAATCTCATAAAACTTGGCCGTCATTGCCGTCTCGGCATGGACCACGAACTGGTACAGCAGCTTCAGCGAGTGCAGGCGGACATTGTCCTTCCAATCGGTCGTCTCGCGAGTGATCAAGGTTAGCAGACGCAGGGAGCGCTGCACCAGTCCACGGCAGCCAATCGTTGGACGCTTGACATTCTTTGGGTAATTATCCACCGGCAGATCGCAGATCTCCTGCTGTGATAGCTCCGCCTCGTTCTCCTCGTAGTACTGCTTGCCGCATTTGACCCACAGCGGATGGATGTAGTTGCGTACATCCGGGGAGTCGTCCTTCAGGCAGCACAGCACCAGCGGTAGGATCCGCTCAAAGAAGGAGTAGCGATCGAGCAGATCCATTAGCATCAGGACTCCCATAATTCCGACCTCGCGCCGCACCAGTGGCATCCGATCCATCAGGAGCGGCGACACTTCGCCGAACAGGCGGCGCATGCTCTCAGCGCTGGCATCCATGTGCAAACTGAGACGCCCCAGTGCCTCCACGGCCGAGATGCGGGCCGGCGCGTGCTTGTGATTGAGCATTCCGTACAGGGCCACAGCCAGCTGTTCTGTAAAGGGACGAAGCTCCGTGGTCTCGGCCACACGGCAAAGAGCCACCAGGGTGGAGCAAGCCTCGCGCTGCACCACTGGATAGTCATCCTTCAGGGCCTTGATCAGCACTTTGACCACCAGATGATAGCACTCGCGAAAGACTCCCACGTTGCCCATCTTCGCATACTTGCGCACCATCAGATGCAGCTGTCCAATGTACAGATAGCGTATCTCCTCGCTGGGCTCCACCGTCTCGGCCTGTCCCATGCGCTCCGTCAGCGTGGACACCACATTCAGGAGATTGAAGTCCATCGGCGGCAGGCGCTCCAGGTAGGCGTCCACCAGGCGCACAGCACCGTCGCGCACGCTCTCGAAACGGTCGTGGTAGCACTTGAGCAGATGCAGATACAACCGATCGAAGTATTGGGCCAAAAGCTCTGTGCTGTTATCGCCCGAGTTGTTCTCGACCCAAACGAGCATATGCTTCAAAGTCATTGCCTTGTGGACTCTGTCCGTGGACTCCAGGTCCTTGCATGTTTTCTTAGTATTTTCCTCGATTTCCTCGTTGTTAATTGTCGACATTTTTGTAGAAAGTCGAAAATCGTTAGAGTACTGTGATATTTTTGTAAAACTCGACACGAACTCGATCTGATTCCCAGCTAAGTCTGCTGTAAAATGAGAATGGAGAGGCGTTAGGTAGGAGACAATAGCAACAACAAACGAAGCGGTTGCTATGATTACGAACTTTCTAGATGGAACTATGTATGTATATGCTGTAAACCGGGAAACGTACAAAAGCCGACTTGTTCGTCTGTTCTGTCCGTATGAAAACATAAATTCCCACGGGTTCCATGATTCGCTGGAAGATCTATCAATATTTTCCACGCACAAACTGAGATAAACATTACAAGTTGTTCCGTCAGATAAACATTACTCCCCGAATAATCACCAATTGTTTCCCTGTTTGCCCTCTCTTTATCCAAGGCATCACTTTTTTGCTGTTTAAATACTTGCTTTCGCGCTTTTCCTATTTCTTTCCTCTCGTGAAATCACACAAATGTGCAGGCTAATCCGAGTAGCAACTATCTTCAATTGTTAAACACTTTTGCTTACATTAATTGCCAAGTTTTCACATTGTTTATTTTGTTTAAACAAAGCGTGCCGTGACGTGACCGTGGCAACAGCTGTGGCTTAGTGCTGCGAAATATTCGCATATTAGCCGGGCAGTGTTGTAAAGTGAAGCCTGGGCGCGCATTTCGAAAGTTCTGGTGGATTGTTTGATCTGTTCGCCTTTGATCATTTATGTATTTGCTGAGCTAATTAAGAAACTATAAATGATATTTCTGTGGAAACTTGAGGTTGTTGCGGCAGCGGCTGCTCTTTTATGAGCTCCGCTCAGCGGCGACCCATAAAAGCTGTGCAGGCACGCCTCTGGCCGTCGACGGCGGCGGCTTCTCTCCTCTCCTTATCTTTGAGGCCGGGCGACTATCTAATTGCGATGTCGTTCCTTATCAACATCGGGGTTCCAACAGCGGAGCGACAATATCTAAGATTGATTGGCCGCGCACCGGCTTTGGGGGTGGGTTCGTTGACTGACTGACTGAATGACAAACTGACTGGCTGATTGGCGGGGGGCTTGCGATGGAAGGAAATCACATAAAATGTCTATTTTTATCGCAACTTAATTGCATTTGTGGGTCACTAAAATTTTAGTTATAATAAACACACAGAAAATGAGTTTTGGGGCTGGGCTGGGTCGGAGTGGGAGATAAGCACAATGGCATTATCTAAATCTTACTGATATTATGTTTTAATAGTTAATTGATGGGTTCGGCGTGCCTTGTGAAGAAGCCAGAACATAACTAGCCTATAAATGGGGAAGAGATTGCTGGATGGAAGTTCTGTTTTGGGTTGGATTGTGGGAAGATCTTTTTGTTATAAAGAACTCTTATTAGTAATCACAGATTTGATGACTGTGATGTTTAATAACAAAAAAGGCAGCGTGAAAGACGATCTCTTTGTTTTGTTAAACAATCTGCTACTCTTATAATACATTTTTATTTAATAGAGACCACAGAAAATACATTTCTAGGGAAGTAATCTTCTTGCTAGATTGTGGGGAAATTTATTACTATATTTATCTGCTCGATACTGATATTTTGTTGAACTAAAAAAAGTTTTCCTATACCATATATTTGTGGGTGTGCTTCCCACAAGAAGAAATGGAATGATATATGGAAATTAATGATCTTTAAAACATAAATCTAGTACAAGTTTGGAAGAATCTCTTGCGGATTGTGTAGGGAATGTTTGAGGGAATCAATCTTAAAAGATTACTATAAAATCTCTTCCCAATTTGGGGGAAAGTCTCTCATTAGATTTAGGGAAATCTGAAGATATCCCCCCAATCATCTCATAGGAATGTGCCGTCTTTTATAATCCCTCCCCAGATTGTTGATTGCTCGTATACGAGTGGTGTGGTGTGCCTTCAACGAGTGGATACGAGTATCTGTTGATCTTTCCGTTTGAATTTTATTTAATGCCTGTGCGGAATTTTGTCTGTTGTTTTCAATTTCCCTTTCGGTATCCCCATTTCTCTGTGTGTGTGCCCCTCTATCCGTGTTTGTTGCAAGATTGGCGTGCCCAGGTCCGCGGCATATTTTATGAGCGTTTCCCCTTGTTGTTGTTATTTTTTGTACCTACTGTCAAAAATTGTTGCTGTCATTTTTATTGAAAGCCAGCACTGTCGCTGCCGCTGTCGCTGTTGCCAACCTGGGCAGCGTCGCAGTCACAGTCGCAGATACAGATACAGATACACCAGCGCACTTATACGAGTATGCTTTGTTGCTCCCATTTGTGTGCACAATTCGATTTCATACCTTTTTGTTTGGGGGCTGCCTGCTCCGTCAGCAGTGGAGATGGGGGTCTGGGTTTGGGACTGGGACTGGGACTGGGTTCAGACACGGCACACGCTCCAAAGCAATTAAGCGCATGAATCAGGTTCGTTCGGGCTCGTTCGGATCGTTCGGTTTTGCAGGGCCGCGGCGGATGTACGGATGTATCTGTGTATCCGTGTATCCGTGAGTGCGGCGTGCGTTATTTCTTTTGCACTCACTGTGCTGTTTTTCTTTCTTTTTTGTATAGAGTGGGTACGAGAGTGAGGGAGAGGTACGATACAATCACCGGCACAATACTTAATTGATATGAAATGAAGTCATTTGGCAAAATCACTGGGAGAGTAATGGACCGACCGACCCGCGTTCATTCAATTTTGATTTGATGTCGGCCCGGCCAGTTCCACGAGATATGCACGGGATATATGTATGTATATTTTCGTATATCGACTTTTCGAAACTGTACCGTACGACAGTACAGACAGTGCCATGCCTATATTTCGGTCGGAAAAAAGAGTTTCAATTAAAAATAACATTTTTGGCGCTTGGGGCCGCCGGCAAAAAGTGCGGAAGCCGCCTGACTGCTGCATTCGTGGGATGCGAATGCGAATTGGCCCGCTCTGTCGATAAAGCCAAAAAGCTGACTGGCTTATAACAGTCATAATTATTAATTAGACACAGATACTCGCACAAACATATCCGTGTGTGTGTGTGTACGTTTATACAGATGCAAACACGATTTACAGGCAGAGGCAGGAGGCAGGAGGCAGTGGCAGCGGCACTTAAATGGACTTGTTACACAGTCGAGCGGTTACCCGAGACGGGGACTGGGGGACTGGGGGTCTGGGGACGGAGCTACATGCAAAATGCAAATTTACCAATTGATATTGATTGAATTGCCAACTGCCAGAGCAGGCTAGAGAGCTAGCGGAATGGAGCCGTCGGGACTGGGACTGGGACTGTGACTGGAGCCGGGGACTGTAAACGCTAATTAGTTTTATATTTCAACTGGCCGCTTAAGTGAATGACGGACTGCCCGACGGCCGGCCGGCTGGCCGACCGACGAACCGCGTCACTCACTCGAAACCCAGTTGATTGAGTAGTGAGTGTTTTATAGTCGTACTCGTACTCGGACTCGGACTCGTCATTAAATACCACATATCCAGTGTACTACTTGGGGTATATTGTATTCACGCAAATGGAAGACCATTTAGGCAGGCTATAAAAATGCCGTGTGCTGATAAAGTTCTGGATATTATCTTCCCCAAAAAAAATCAAGAAAAACCCCCTCAAGATATGGCACACTTATCAAATCATACTCGCATTATCTACTGATATGATCCAAATTTTGGATATTAGATAAATACAAGGGGGCAAGCCCCTTGAGAGGATCACGACGAGGTCTTAAAACATTTTGATATAATAGAGAGATAACTGACGGAATGAATGAGAACCTTTTGTTATCCACTTTCTTGAAATAGCTTCGATTATCTATAGATTTAACCAATATATATTACGAACCGGGTATCGTAGTGTCGAGGCACCTACAGCCTTCTAGCATGCTTTATTTTGTTATGTTTCTGTCTCGATTTCTCGGAATCACTGATTAGAAATGTTGCTAATGGCTTGACTTTGCTTTTGAGAAACAGAGAAAGAGAGAGAGAAAAACGGGTACGGGCATGGCTGCTCCAGTCCCCATCCCCATCCCTGTCCTCAGTCCAATCCGTTTCCAGGCCAATATGTAGCTATAAAAAAGTTTGCCATATAAGCAAGTGCTGTGTAAGTGGTGCTCCCCAAGAGCCCCCAGCCACACAGTCGCACTCTCACTCGCACTCGCAGTCCCAGTCCCAATCCCAGACCCTGCCTTGCCTTGCCCCTTGTTGGCATTTCATATTAATGTGCGCCGTTTAATTGCGTGACTCATCATCGGAGGAGCTCTGTAATCGCCGTCTGCCATCATCTGTTTCCAGAGGAGAGAACTCGTTACGTTACTTACGAGTATTTGCCGTCTGCCGCGCGGCGACTTGTTGGGGTTCCGTTGCATTGCCAGGCCTGGCTCTGGTTCTGGGTCTTTGAGCTGGCTCTCCTCTCCTCTCCGTCGAGTTGGAGTGGCAGAAGAAAGTTGAACTCATAATTAATAAAGTATGTGGCTGATGAACGAATTAAGCTTCTCTTTGCCAGCAGATTGATAAGTAATTTTCATCAGCAGAAATTAATATTTTAACGATGGCTGGGGTTCGCTTTTTCCTTTGGTTTCGGGCTACTTAACAATCATTATCGCCGTCTGAATTATTGAAGACTCTGGGCTATTCCAGACACCCAATTATCGTATTCTCTTAACTTCAAATTATACATTTCTTTGTGTAAGTTTTTCATAATTAACCGAAGAGTATCTTTCCCAAAACATCGGCAAGTTATTTCCATTAAAAAGAGTTCCGTATCGAATGGTGTTTTCTTATATGAATGATCTATAAGCAAATTGATCCCTTTATTTTTTACAAAGTATTCTTTCCACTCTAAAGTTTCCCATTTGCAATGCAGATTTTTAGTTAGTATCACTCTTGAGGAATATATGATTAGCCCATAAGATAGATCAGCATTTGAGATGATCGTAAGGCATAAAGCTGTTGGCTAATCAGCCACTTCCAGCCACTTTGTTTATGCAATCTGTTTTCAGAACTATTCGCATTATTTGGATTATTTGTTTATTTTCCATATGAGTATTAGCGTGAAAAAATGCAGGCAACCTGTGTCTCAGATTGTAATGAGAGCTGCAAATGGTTTTTGTGCTGCCTTTGCATTTAATTTTCAGCCATTTACATATTTGCGTAATCGGCCCAGACCCACTCCCAGTCCCAGTCCCAGCACCAGGCACTCCATTCTCAAATACCAAATGCCTGGGATACGATACAGAGACCGGAGACCGCGATCTGTTTGTGCAGTCGCATAGCTTCCATTGCGAATATACGAGTATATATGTTTATAGCGGATCCAGACTGACCAGTTCCAGGCCCATACCATATCCATATCCATACCATACCATACCATGGAATGGAATGGAATGCCAATCCATTCATTCATTCGCAGCGCGAGTGTCGGACGTCTGTCAGTCAATCAGAGAAACAGTTTGAGTAACAATTTAATTAATTTCAGTTGGTAATGCGAACCGAACCTGTTATGCGATAGATATTAGATATCATCGCGCTGCTATTCGGTTGCTGTGAATGAAATTGCCTCTTAATTATGCATAATGCCCATGACATGACTCAATTAAAGGCCAACAAATAAGCCAGACAGCCGCGCAGATGACTGGCACAAAGCGTACTACTAAAATATTAACCCGAAAAAAGAGATACGATACCATGACTAGATGCAGAATTCGGACTTGTTTCGTGCACGTACGAGTATTAGTTTTTTGTTATCTTGCTCGGGTAATTATCACAGACAAAGACACACCGACAGACACAATCAGACAGACAGACAGACAGACAGACTCTATCTCGAATATGCCGTATCTGTGGAATGTATCTGCCTGCTCGTAGTGCAACCATAACAAGCCGCCACCATCTGAGATGGTGTTTCTGTTATTTTTTTTGGGCATGCAAAAGTTGAACACGGTAAGGGATATTCGAAGGGGTATATCAATTTATAGATCCCATATCCATTATCAGCATAATCAGGGCTGTTCTTTGTTGGGATTTTACATTACATTGTGTACATTCCAATCATCTTTCAAATTTCAGACATACTTTGAGGCTTTAAGTGAACAACATTTTCTTTCTGGGAAATCCAAAAGAGTGCACTTCTCTGCACCTATGAAAAGTTCTTAGAGTTTATCAAGTGTTCTCTGGAAATCCGACTATGTACTATATGTTCACATGGTCTGTATGACTCAGAGAACTAATTACTACATATTCTCTGATCAATTGGAAGATTTCTTATTTCAGCTGATTAGCCCTTCGATTTGATTGCATCAGTCTCCCCAGCTCGGGATCACGATTACGAGTATATGCAGTACGTATTAGGGCCTATTGCGATTGACTGCCCTTTGCTTACGCACAACAGTTCCGTTCCGATGGGTTCTGTTGCTGTTGCTGTTGCTGTTTCGGGGGTTTTCCTTTTCAATTAATGATCGAGTATGCCCGTGTAATCATTTGTTTTTGTTTGGATTGCCAATAATTGCATCATCTGGCAGTGCAATGTTTTGCCGATTACGATTCTACGATGCAACCCATAATAAATGTCAGAGTGCTGTCTGACTGATTGGACATGGGTTTGAGAGAGTGGTCAGGGGGCATGGGGCATGGGGCAAGTAAATACAGTTTTCAGTCAGCTAATTTTCCCATTGTCATCAATAGCTGTCAATGCCGAAAACCGAAATGGCAGCAGCCCCGAAAACCCGCAACCTCATCGTGAAATGGAAATTAATTATGTGTCAACAGCATGATTACAGGCGAAATTTAACTAATTTGATGCCAGAAATATACGTATATGCACGTATATGGGTTGTTAGGATAATGCCCTGAGTGATTTATCTAGTCGTTCGATTAGTGTATCAATTTAATCTGCTCAAAGTCGGACTTCTCCGCCAATCAATGAATGATATTGATACGGATCTTTGGGGTTCAGCACAGACACAGAAGTTAAAAATTGATTTCGATTCGCGTGACCGATTAGAAGGTTCCCGATTATGTACTTTGATTAATTGAAATTGATTTTTAGTTGCATCTGGCCCAAGGGGTCATCGACTGTCTATCAGTGTCGTGTCCTCTGCTTTCTGGGAATTCCAAGCGCCCCTACAGCTATTTTGTGTGCGCAAAAACATGTCCACGTGCGCATTTGGAGGCACTTTTTCACAGTAATTGATAGCGATTATGCATCATATGTTAGTTATGGTTGTCTCTCTCGCTCTCTCTCTTTCTATCTCTCTATAAAAACAAGCATGGGCTCCGCCATCTTATCTGGTCCTAGAGGCCTACGGCTTTGACCTGTCGCTGGGATGACGAGGAGATTCCAAGGAGGAAATGTACGTAATTTATAGATTATGTATACCGTTGATGGGGCGGGGCGGTGTTGAGACTTACCTGTGAGGGGCCACGCGGGCAGTACCCGTAAGGGCTGAGGGTGTATCCAAAGAGTCAAGGTGAATGGAAATCCAATTAAATGATTTTCACTTGCTTTTTGAACGTTTTCGGTTTCTTTATTGGTGAGCTGCTGAGCGCTATTTATAGTTGGGGTTGTTGGGGTTACCGTCAAAGGTCACCGTCACCGTCACCTTGTGTGTGGGTGCTCGAGTGGTAGTTGTTGTTTTTATATTCCGCTTTATTTTCCTTGGGGTTTTTTTGTTTTTCATTTGGCTGTTCCTCTATTTGGATATCCTTTATTTTTGGTTCACTTTTTTATGGCTGTTTCTTGTCGCTGACGTTTTACATGGCTCTTCGCTGCTTCTGCTTCTGCTGCTGATTATAATCCTTAATTAGTCTAACGAGTTGCAAATTAATCCACTTTCCCTAATTAAATTGCCTCTCTGCCGCGACAAAGTTAAAAAAATTCTATTGAAAAAAGTACCAACAAAAAAAAGTAGCAAAGAAAGACTTTATTTCGGGGTCGAAGCTTTAAATACCCTTTGCCGATTTACTTAGAAGCAGATTGGAGATTGATCGGCACGCACACATTCAAATACTTTGTATTGGTGACAGCCACTGTCATACAGGTGTATGTGAATCTAGTGGATGATCTGATCTAATGGAAGATTTATGTTACAAGGATCATCATATCTGGGCACTACAGAGAAGGCTTTGTGGACATTAACTGGAGGTATACGTTTTTTGCTGGCTTGCACTGCAAACTCCTGCTGAAAATCAGAGTACCCTCTTCGAGGGTACACTACGTAAAGGAAGGAGCAAAAAACTGCCTGAATTCCCAGAGAGATGGAGGGAAATGTAATTAATTCATTAGCCAGGCAATTGACAATTATTGATTATTGTTTTGCCTTTTGCGATTTTGAATTAATTTTAATGTATTTTCGTTTCAGTTTTCATGTAGCTGATTGTTGTTTTTTGTTTTGTTCGGGCATTAGCGTTGCACAATTTGTTATGGCCCGCACGTTGTTCATTTATTTCATTTTTAATTATTTTCAAATGTGTTCTGGTTTCATAATTGGCAGCCCATTGTCTCTCAGAGTCTTTCTTTCTGTGCTTTTGTGATTTAATTAAATACATTGATATTTATTTATATATGTTGAATGGGAAATCCGACCAGGTCGGCTTCATTTGTCTTGCGCTCATTTTCAATTTGGGCTCTCGGCCTCGCCTCGACTCGCTCAAAATGTGGCGAAATATTTAATTTGTCGTACAGCTGAGCAATTGTGTTATGCCACTTAGTTGTTGCAAGGTACGAGATACGTATCCATTTGCTTTTTGTGGTAAATATATGAAATTTGCCTGTCCACATGAAGTGACAAATCAAAAGACAATTTGCTTGGGGATTCTGGCATACAAAACAACAAATTAATAGACTAATTTATAAACAAATTGTATACAAATTAAAATGGGGAATAATTAGGGGGATTTTGAGGGGTTTGTAGAAAAAGACACAAATACCGACGGCAATAAATTCCCTAAAAAATTCGAATAAATTGTTCTGTTAGCTCTTTTGTTTATAAGGGTTTCGAGGAGGCGATTAAGAGGCAATAATGATCTAAATTGAAGCCTGAAGTATGAAGCCTGATATAAGCATATTGATTCATCAATACCCAATATAAATGAGCGAATCTTTCATTAAACACTTTTGATTATGAGAAATTCATCTGCTTTGCGAGACCGTTATCATTTAAACAATTATTGTTAACTCGGTATAATATTACACGTGTAGTACTTGTTGGCCTGGTTTTATCGAATTTAGTGGCTGGCTGCTTCGCTTGCCATTTACAAAATAATTGCATTTTTGGTTTGTTTTTTGCTTTTGTAACACTTGATGCCTTTTATAAGCGTTTTCTTTAATTTTAATGAAAATTTATAAGCGTTTTATTTCATTTAATAGCGTGCATTTTCAAAAGCGTTTTATTTCATTTATTTTCAGGAATGGAATTTATGAGCCCCGGTACTGCACCGACACCGTCACTGACACCGACACCGACACCGACACAGACACAGATACAGACAATTAAAACTTGAACTTTGGGGCAGGGCACTGTAATGGCAGTTTTTTGTATTTTGATTGCCATTATAAATATATAGTATAGTAGTTATTCATTTGCTCTTTCTTATTTATTATTAATATGAGCAGAGCAACACAGCGTTTATGGCCAGGCGCGTAATTAATGGGAAACGAACACACGGCCGAGACCATAAAGTGGACTTCAATTACGATCCCAAAACACACACACAATGCACACACAACCAGCACACACAAACACACGGGTGCACAGATACAGGTTGATTTCAGGCGAATGCTTTATTTATAACACCTTTTTGCCAAACTGAATTTAATTGAGTAATTGAAATATTTGTGTGCAAATGAAAATTGCCTTTTTTGTGCCACATGCTTCATAATTTATTTATGAGAATAATCGAGGGGCTCACACACATGCACACAAGCTTACTGTGCCATGCAGTATCTGTGTATATGTGTGTATCTGCAAGATGCCAAATATGAAAATGAATTGAAAATCAATTGGCGGCAATGCGGCTGCGTAGCCTGTCAGTGTGTTGCGTCGCTTTTGACAAATTGCCCCGACACTGCCACTGCCATCGCCGCCGACTGACTGTCCGTCCAAGAGAAGAGCGTGCGAACCAGCAGCAACGAACTGAAAGCCACACAAACAACAACAGAAAGTAGCCCAACAAAACAGCGCGAAAAGTGGGCACAAACAACAGCAATAGCAGAGGTGGCCACCGCCACCATGTGTATCTTGCAGATACATGCGGCAGGGCAGCAATTAGCGGCCAATAGGCAGAAGTGTCGTGCCGTTGTCTCCAGTCCACTCTCCACTCCACTCCACAATTCTGATATGAAAAAATAACTGGTGTAACATTTGAAACATGTATTTTCCTACAGAAGTGTCCCTCTGCACTTGCAGCTCAATTGTTGCTTGTGGCGGCCTCCTCTGCCTCAAGGGGTTGATAATTCCTATAGCCTGCCTGCCTGCCTGTCTCGCTGATGATGTCGTATTATAAATTTGATTGCTGATGGCCGACGGTGGGAATCGGACGCAGAATCAACGCACAAAATAAACAATTTAATGGGAAATGCCAGGCAGAATCATAAAAGAAATGAGCCAGAATCCCAGTTCGATATAAATACTCATATATACTACACACACACATAGATACAAATATATGTATGCAGATGCGTGTTGTGTGTGTGTAATATCGCCTAATGGCGCTTGACGTTGCTTTTTGCCCGCGCGCTAATTCCTTTGACCAGCAAATGCGACAATAACAAACAGACGAAATGCTAATTAGTTTCATGTGTGACTAATGGATACGAAAAGCGGCACACACACACACAAACACACACAGCTACAGCTACAAGATACGTTTGCAGAGATACACATGCGTGACTGCCGCACATTGCTTTTTGTTGTTGTTGTTGTTGTTGGCGTTGTTGTTGCTGTGGCACACACTTAATTAAAATAGTACACTTTTGGGTAGCAGGCTCTGAGGGGGTCGGTCTCTCGGTGGGTCTCCCCATTCCCGAGTTGAGTCCCATTCCCATTTACGACAGAGAGAGGGAGATAAAGAGAGAGACCCACTTAGTTTTTGGCGTTTCTTTTGTATGGCCTCATGCCTAATTATAATTACGTGTATAATAAGCCCGGCGCGTAAATTGAATTTGACTTTTAGACCCCCGGTCAACGGGGTTTACCGGGTCTCTATCGCTCTGGGCATTGGATTCTCCACTCTAAACGGTTTTTGCGCGTACGCGACCTGCACGGCGTTCGGGCCAGGCAGGCACTCCGAAATACGAAATCCGAAAGCTAAGCCAAAACAGAGCCAGAGCCAGAGGAGCCAGAGCCCAGAACCGAATCTGAAGCGAAACCGAACGGAATGGAGCGCAACCCAGACCAGACCAGAACACACACAGCAGATCCGATACGATACCGAATCCGACCACGACCACGACGGCAACGATTCTGAACGACTTCTGAGTGCGAGCGCTATAAAGCACGAAAAACGACAACAACGACGGCAACGATGATGACGATGGAAGACGGACGACGGACGAGGGACGACAACAAGAACGACGACTGTGTGTGCCGCTGCCTCTGCTGCCGCTGCTGCTGTTGCTGCTGCTGCTGCTTCTGTGAACTGCGCCGTGCAACTATTTAACGACGACTGAATGTGGCAATTATGTATCTAGATACATTTTGGCCAAACGCAGACTGCTGCTGTCTGTCTGTCTGTCTGTCTGTCGGTCGGTTTCTCTGTCTGTATTTGTGTGGGGGTTGCTAAACGAGGGAACCATCATAAAACATATTACTATAATTACAATTATGGTGCGCACTCTCACACTGAGAGGCACACACAAGCACACACCGCAGGCACACAGCCAGAGAGTCACACACAGATACAATACATGGTTATAGCTGGTGAAAGATAGAGATACAAACAGTTGCCGCGCGCACGTGAACATAACGCACGGCAATAAAACACAAATTTTCATATGCATTACGGCTTAATTGTATCTCGTTGGGGTCTACACTCGTATCTGTGTGTGTGTCTCTGTGTGGGAATCTGATAAATTGGCGCTCGTCTGGCCGTTCGGTTCAGTTCGTTCCATCGCTTGGCAACATGTTGCCGCGGTGCTTGTTGCTGGCAGACTTGAGCTTTTGTATCTTTGAGGCTGACTCCGCTTGTTGGGCGATGCGATGCGATGATTATTAAATGCTGAATGTGTTTTATTGCTTTGATTGTTCCCTGCCTTCCTGCCTTCCGGCCTGCCTGCGCATACACTCGAATAGCTCTTCATCCTCTCTCTCTGCTATCCTCTCCTCTCCTCTTCGCACTAAGTATGCTCCGTTCCCCCCTTCTGCCTGTATCTGTATCTTTTGCATTGCAAATTGCCGACGTCGCTGGCTCTGGGCTCTGTGTCTCTGGGCTCTGTCTCTGAGTTTGTTTTTAATTCTCTATAATTGAGTTATATGTACATATACTTTAATAAGTTGGCGGCGGATGCTGCTCTGCGCTGCTTTTGGGGCGAGCGTGGAGTGGACTGGAGTTCATATTGCGCTGGTCTGGCTGTTGCTCTTGTTGCTCTTCTTGCTGTTGTTGTTATACTCTTCCAGAGGGAATTATTATTTTGATTAAAAGTTTGCAGCTCGAAGGGAAAAGTTTTATTGACCTTTAAGCTGATTTCACCAGTCCGTGAAACAATTACCCTCTGCGCTTAATCGCCACAAAGATAAGCAGATTAGAGTCAGTTTTCTGCATTTTATATGGCTAGAAAATAGTTTAGTTAAACCATAATTATGTATGTACTGCATTGGACCTAATTAGCAATTTTTGAACAGTAGAGTTGTTGTGTTTTGAGTTATTGTATCAATCTGTTCTTCAGAGACGTTTTTCTGTGTAATGATATATAGTTCCCATCTTAATCCCTCTGCCTGAAGCTTTGCCTGCTTATTTATTTATTCATCATAAGTTTAAACTGTGCAGATCGAATCACTATTTCATATAACAATTGCTGGAAAAAGGTATTGTTTGGGAGAAGATAGATTTGTTTCAAGTTTCAATGATACATGCTGTTGTATTCTATCATTTCATTTAAGAGATAAGCCGATAAAAATTAATTGTAATTCCTATTCCTGCCACACGAAAGGGTATCCAGCTAGTTGCTCTGACTCTCCTGAGTAGAGTTTTTCTGCTGTTGTTGTTGCCACAACGTTTAGCGCTAATTAATGCTGAGCCAACGGCTTTCCATTGCCAGAGCCCCAGTCGCAGTCGCAGTCCCAGACTTTCGGCCTGGCTGGTTTTGTCTTTCGCTGCTTAATTGTTCACTGAGATTTATTATTTGATTAATTATTGAGATTTCGTGGCCAAAAAAACTTTGCAACCCCTACCCCGGGTCTTCTCCTTCTCTTTTACATTTCTTTCAAAGGTTGTAGCTTTTCTTCGGCAATAATTGGTGTATAATTTCATTTCCCGAGAACAGGGCCCGCGCTCTCTGGGTCACTGCACAGCACACACAAAAGGCAGAGGCAGGCATTCAGTGTGCTGTTTTCTCGTTACTCGTACTTCCATATTCCATCTTCCACATTTCGTAATTCAATTTGTTGTTGTTGTTGTTGTTGCTGTTGCTGTTGTTGTTGTTGTTGTTGAGGGGATTAGTCAGCCCCAGTCACCCAGAGTGTTTTTGTTGCTTTTTTAATGTGTGTAGAGGGACCGAGAGAGCGAGCGAGCGAGCGAGCGACAGCTCAATTAGCTGTAATGGAGGCGATTATTAATGGGCGATATTATGCTATTGATAACAGGCGATTACTCATGCCCAGTCGTGGGCCTTTGAATGTTTGATTTGCGATTTATTTTTAGGCTATCGCCAATTGATTTCTACTTGTACGTATACTCGCATTTGCCGGTGATTAATGCGTGGTTTTATGGCCTTACCATAAATAAGTTGCAGCCATCATTGCACTATACAGTATTGTAATGGCTTGCTTCCTAATGAACTGGCAAATGAACTCTTAAACGCTAAAGTTTCTGCACACTGCCAGAGCAACAGTTTAAGCCCCTTGGCATCATTAGAGTGGCACAACAATGGGGCAATAACAATGACCCTCTTCAGAGCAGCCTGATTGCTCATTTCAGGCAAAATTGAATTGAAGATTCGCAACTAGGGACGCGGATGCGGACGCGGACGCGGACTCCTCCCAGTCCCAGAGTGGCATGCAAAAGAAGGAAGGAAGGACAGAGAGAGAGGTAACTAAAAATAGCTACGAAAATATGAAACAAGAAATAACATCAACAAGAAGATGCTGCGATGCTGAGATGCTGAAGATGAAGCAATTTAGATACAGTTGAATAGGAACACGAAGAGGGACCCAAGACTGGGACCCACTTCAAAATAAACACAGCAATAAGATGGGAATCTTCTTATGTTGAGGCTGCTGCTGCATGCAAAACAAATTGTGCGTTGCATGGGGTGGTGATGATGCCCCTGATGAATGCTGTTTGCAATTGCTGCTGCTGCTGCTGATGATGATGCCCCTGATTATGATGATGCTGATGCTGATGAAGCCAGAGCCCACTAATACACACAAAAAACTGCCTTGCTTCAGACCTCAATGGATTGCTTTTGGAGTTCAAAGACAAGTAGAGTTCTCCCTCAACTTGAATCAGAGTTTCTTTAGAGTTCTGGGACTTATTCTGAGATTTAAACACGATTTTTGTTTCCTACTCGCATTTTTAAAGGTTCACTTTAAAGGTTCCTGAGTGGTTTGTTTTTGAATGGAATTTTTAAAATACTTTTCGAGCATGGATTACCTCTGAGGTTTCCATCCCCAATGGATACTTTTAGAGTCCAACTAAAAGTAAAGTAGAGGTTTGGTTCCCATGAATGGATCGCTTTGACGAGCTGGCTCCACTACCAGAAAAACACGCGGCGGAACAAGCGCTAACGACAACAACGACCAAAGACGACAAACGACGACGAAACGACGACGATTTAAACCGGCCGCGGCAGCCGTTCGGTCGTTAACGGAAAACAAAAATTTACAACTGTGAATGTGATTGTGGATGTGAGTGCCCCCAAAGCGCCAAACAAGCCCCGCAACACATAGCCATGGCATCAGCAACATGTTGAGCACGGACAAGGATGCGGGCTGGCAACATCTGGGGACGATGGGAAGGGGCAAGCAAATAAACTTATTATAAATATCTCCACTTAAGGCGAGCGATGCCCGCGACACGGCGCAGTGGGGGCCATTTATGCTGCAGACAACAAAAAAGCGAGGAGCAGTACAAGACCAGGAATACCCTCTAGTAGATACTCTTTCATGTGGATTGCACCTAAGGCACAAGTAAGACTGATTTACTTCCATCCCTGCTTAGCCAGCATCTGATCGAAATCATAATACCCTATTTGCCAGGGTATATGGTAACAGAAGCAACAGCAGAAGCAGCAGCATGAAGCTGCAAATGCGCACACGCAGCGCTGAAATTGCTCTCATTCACTCACACACAAGCAAACAAAGAGCCAGAGGGAGCACTTCCCCTCCCCTCTCCAACAACCCCTCTCTCGCTAGTGAAGCAACAAAAAGCATCAAATGATGACAACAACACTGCGCTTAATGGACTTCTTGCCCGCGTTTGCGTCTCAATTCAAAAGTGCATTTAGCTCTCGCTCTCTCTATCTCTCTCTCGTTATGTTTGTCTCCCTTTCTGTCTTGCTTCCGCACTGGCTCTCCTTCTCTCTCTCTCTCTCTCTCTCTCAGTCTCTGTCTCCCCACACTCTTGCAGGGAGAGAGATATGTATCTCTCTCTGGCTGTTTATCCTTCTCTCTGTCTAATAGCGTGTTTGCTCTTGTCTGGCGTTATAAATCCATTATAATAAAATCATTTTGTTGTTTTATTAGCCTGGCAGCATGTTGCCAAGCGCTCTCTTTCTCTCTCTCTTTCATTGGGAGTCAAGTGCTTTGGCAACATGTTGCCCTGCTCATAAATATTGCAAGTGTTTTCAATTAGCTCACATTCTGTGACTTTCATATTAAATGAGAGCGCGCGAACTACGTGTATATGGGATATGCATGTGTGTGTGTGTGTGCTGCCTTTGTGTATGGGTGTGCTCTATATGAGAGGGTGGTTGGGCTGTTGCTGGAGTTGATTCCAATTATAAATTGCATGGCGCATGTGATGCAATTAAAAACAAAACAAGAAAAAAAATTGGGGACAAGGAAGAAAGGTCAGAAAGAAGGACCGAAAATGTATATACCCTTGCCGGATCCTTTATTACCTCGGTATGCAGAACCATTTGATGGTTTGCATTGGATTATATTCAGAAACAATCAAGCTTTTTATTTCTTTCAATGACCGCCATATGACAAAGTGGCATCCGATTGTACATACTCTAGTAGACTTGAATCCGATGGGACATGATTATACCCATACGGAAGTTAATCCTGATCAAGAATATACTGCATTCCTTAGAGCGTCGAATTGAAAACATTTGACCACATTCGTGCTACCCCTTTCCAGGGGTAGTACACAAATACAAAAAAACAGCTTTAGTGTACGGTGGAAAAAGGTCAAAGTTTTTGAGGTCAGGCAAACGGCAAAAGGAGTTTCTCCAGTTCCCCAGTTCTAGGAGTCATGCAATCAACGCACTTCCGCTGCTAGTTTTCAGAGGCCGCCTCTCTGCCTCCACCCTCCATTCGGCCCCCAAGCAAAATGTCATTGGGTCCTCCTTCCTGCCTGCTCGTTGTATCTATGGGTGTGTGTGTGTTCTTTGTGAAAGCAATTTCCGCTCGAGTCCGCAATTAAAAAGCAATATCATCTGGAGTCGACGTAAACACAGAATTGAATTGAATTTTCATGATGTGTTTGTTAAATGATTGCATAAAAACCAAATATAGCAGCCATCTCAGATAGATATAGATCAGATGCACTTGCAGAGGGGGCAGATGCTGATGCAGATGCAGATACAGGCGGCAGATACAGATTCAAATTCAGATATATGTATGTAGATACAGTTGTGTGGCAGTGTGTAGACGGCAGAAGTCACAGGCGCCCAGCGCCCAGCAGAAAATCGTATCCGTATCCGTTTCGTTTCGTTCGTTTCCCTGTTTGCTCATATTCTCGTTTCTGCAGAATTTGGCAGAAAAAGAAAAAGCAAAATAAATGGAAAATATGTAAAATGAAATTGCCAACGAGGGGGTGGGCTTGCCTCTCCGCTTGTTGCATGTATCTGCCTGCCTCCTGGGTGGCCCTGTGCCCTGTAGCTCTTTCAAAGAGTTGGCCCCTGCTCCATCTTTTGCGGATGATGTCTGAATGTCGGGCGGGGTGTGTGCCCTGTCCTGCTTGTACTGCCCTGCTCTGGCCATGTGTTTCATTAGCGTATTTATGGAATTTTTATTCGCTTTGCGACATTTAAAAAGTGTGAAATATTCACGATGGCTCAGGCGCTGGCTAAATGTATTTGCCAAATTAAATTCCTCGCCCGCAGAGTGGGGTGCCACTGGCAGTGGCAGGGGGCAGCCGTGTAAATTTAATTGAAAGCTGATTCGTGGCACAATGCGAATTCCAATTAGAGTTAATTGGATGTGACAGGGCAGTACTTAAAGTTAAAATAGAAAAATACTCAGAGGTGAAAAGTTGTGAGCGACTACAATTCGATATAAAATGTAATGGAATAAAATGTACTAGATTTTATAGAATGATTGAATAATAAGTTACAGGAAATAAAGGTTACAAGTGGATTTCGATACTAAGGGATACTTGATTGGGGATTAGATACTGTTCTGTATTAGAAATGATATCCGAGAGATAAAGATACATAGGAAAAGGAATTCTATTATAAAGGAACACTCAGGTCTTTGGCACTCTTCTATTTAGCATTTGGCAGGGAAGACATTTAAAGAATATTTGTCATTAAAAAAATACTAATTGCTTAGTGAAGACGAAAGATTAATGAATGAATAATTGAATGAAATTGAGGTCATTTTCACCCAGACAAAAAAGTCCTAAGAATCGAATAATTAAATTTCAAATTAAACATTTTTACCAATATATTTTTTTACCGAGGATTGTAAAAAGAAAATGTTTTCACCAAAAATGTACCATTAATATTTTAAATTAATATATTTCATATTTAAATTAAATATATTTCATACAAATTTAATATCAAATATTTATTTTTATTTAGATTATAATTAAAATAAAATTAAAGTGAATTTTATTTAATTTTACTATGTTTGTATACAAAAACCGATTATTTAATTAAAATAGGGGTGTGTTTCATTATACTATGCCATTACTAAATGGAAAATTAAGAACTCTTCTTCGAGTATATTTATATGATTTTGTTGAAAAAAAGGATATATTTGGGTACAATGCTATTAAAGGATAGCTCGGATTCAAAACCTCTTATTCTTGTTACTAATTACTCTTCCATTATGGTAGATGTATCGCTTGTTATTTTTTGCTTTGGACAATGCCGGGCTTCCACCCTGTTAGTCCGTTCATTAAAAGTCACTCGAACCCTCTCGGCGATCCGAATAAAAGGTCTTGTCATTTGTGCATAAATGTTCACTCAATAAAATGTCATAATTAAAAAGTATTTCCTCTGTTGTTGTTGCTGCCGCTGCGCCTGCCTGAATGACCTTAATTGCTGCTGTACGTGTGGCAGCGATTCGAATGTGCCACATGGTTAGCTGTATGTACGTGTGTGTGTGGCAGCCAGAGAAGCTGTGCTGCAACTGTCAAATGAATAAAATTAAGTGTAGCACTGACTCTGGTTTTACCCTCCGCCTCTGGTGTTGCCTCTGCTGCTGCTGTTGCTGCTGTTGCTGTTGCTTGTGTTGCTGCCGTGCAAGAGAGCAACACGAGCGACGGCAACATCAACTGATGGCAGGATATGTTGTTGCACTAATTGAATGTGGCATGCTGCAGCAGCATCAGCAGCAGCACCACCACCACTACCAGACAGCAGACAGGCAGACAGGCAGACAGTGGAGCCTGCCTCTTGCCGCAGTTTGCTGCCATCTCGCTCTGAATCTGTAGCTGTATCTGTATCTGTATCTGTATCTGTGCCGGGCGCACAAGTAGCTTCATTTTGCGTCACAATTCGCATTCGGATTCGCATTTTAAGTGCAACTGCTGGTGCTGGATACTGCTGCTGCTGCTGCCTCTGACTGTTGACATGGCAATGCAATAAAAGTGTGTGCCTCTGCCTCAGCCCCAGCTCAGCTCAGCTCAGCAATTTCAGTGGCAGCAAAAGGCGACAGACATTCCGGGAAAAGCAGGCTGCCTGGGAGGCATCCAACAGATGCCAATTGTTTCCCATTATTGCTTATGCTGATGATTAAGAGCGAAAGAGCGCCAGAGCCACAGCCGGAGGTGGAGGAGGAGGATGAGGGGTGAAGGTGGAGGAGGAGGAGGAGCCTGCCTGTTCGACCACACAAAAGCCATTCGCCCAACGGCAGATTAAAATGTGTTAATGGTCCGTCCACCCCACCCCAACCCAGTCTCTAGAGGGAGTGGGAGATAGAGAGTACGAATCACAAATTGCCATCAATTAAGATCACAAAATGCCAGTCGAATCTCTCAGAGAATTCCCTGTTCGCAGTCAGCTTTCAAGCCCCGATACTCGACTCGTATAAAGACATAAACATTTACGAGATTTCGAACTATTGTTTTTGTTTTCAACATATGCAAATCCATTCGGCCCATCCCGGGCCCGGCCCCGGCACCGGCCCACGCAACACTTTTCAATGCCTTCTCCGTAAACTTCTTTGTCTGCGATGATACGAGTATTTTATGTCTGGTTGAAAGGCAGTTATTGGCTGATGTCTGATGTCTGACGTCTGACATTCGGTTCGGGCTTGGAACATTTAAATTTTGGAATATTTTCTCAAATATTTATATGCACTAAGTAGTTGAAGAAGAATGGATAGAGATGCCGATGGCCCTACTCTTCCCCGCTTTTTCGTACCCGTTACTGAAGAGTGCAAGGGTATAGCAAGCAATTGTAAATGGAAAGTGTTTTTACTTATATATTGACGTTAATGTGAAAATATTCGATTTAAATATATTTCATAATTAAAATAAAAATATATTTCAGATTTAAAATAAATTTTTTGATTTTAAATTTGATTTATATCCTGAAAATATTTATTTTAGAGTATTATAAATTTAGATGAAATATGGGCCTGAATAAAAAGACTTTTTAGTTCATTTAAATTTTATGAAATCAAAGTGATTTAGTATATTTAGTATATTTAGTTTCTTTATGTCTGTATGTAACAACCGAATATTTAAAAAAAAAAGTGGTTGTGTTATCTGTATTATGCCATTTTTCTTTGAGTGTAGTTAACATTTTCTTCGGATTTCATGGCAATTAGGCTGCTTAGATAATTAATTTATAAACAAATTGGCAACGCTTCGTCATTAACAGTGTGTAAATTTGAATAAATAAAAGACTTACTCTGAGTAGCCGGGTATCCCATAGTCGTAATACGCCCTACTGTAAGGCTCTGGACTTATTCTGCTTTGCCTTGCCTCTGCTGCTGGTGTTCGGCATTCTCTTGGCTGAATGCCTTTCTGATTGTCTGTGGTGGCGCTTGGTCTGTTTGTTTAACCACCAGCACCAGCACCAGCAGCAACAACAGAGGGCCAATAGTGGAGTTGAGTGTAGGGCCCAAGGAGAAGGAGGAAGGGCGCAGGCACAGACCAGCAATAGACTTTACTACCAAGCTGGTCCATAAGCCTGTTTATGTGTGTCTGTCTCTGTCCGCCTGGTCCTGGCCTCCTCTTCCCCATGTGGTATCCAGGGGGAAGTTGTATTCTCTCTGTTTACAGGAAATTCCATCAAATTCCTGTCGGTTATGTGCACTGAAATGAATAATATACTGCCGTGAAATTAGGCTATTACACTGAAAGAACTGGAAGGCAACGAAGCCAAGCCAAGTAATTTCATTAGCCGAATTCCACTCTTTGCCTTTTCGTCGTTTGTTTCAGTTGTTTCGAGCTGCTGTGTTTTTTCTGCATTCTATTGCTATACGGACTGCGGACTGCGGACTGTGGACTGTGGACTGCGGTCTGCAGGTGAGTATTATCATTTTACATAAAGCCAGTCAGCGTCGGGCCCCCGCCAGATGTTGTCATGGCTCCTGTTGCTCGGTGCTGCTGCTGTGCTCTGTTGCAAGTAGTTTGCCAACTAGAAGTACAAATCGCTTGCTCGTATTTAGACAGGCCCCGGACTGGCTTCTGAGAGGCAGGGAGATTGGCAGGAGGCAGACCTCTTGTCCGTCTGGTGGCTGCAAGAGCCCACCCACGCTTCTACTTACGGGGAAAAGTATCTTTTACTGATGCTTAGTTTGCCATTTGCTACGACGAGTATATCCATGGCTGTTGTCGTTCCTGTGCGGATGTTGTCTCTACTGCTGCTGCTGCTGCTGTTCCTGCTGTTTATGCTGTTGCTTTGCTGTGTTGTTGCTGTGTTTTCTGCTGTACTTACTTTATTCTCCAACAATTTGCTACATGAGGTCGGTCTGGGTCTGGGTCTGGCCGTGTGCTTCTGTGTGAGTGCGCAATATGCTGCAGGGACGGGGATGGGGCATAAGAGCCTTGGTAATGGTAGTCACAGACATCAACTTTGGTAGCCTCTCCCTCTTCCCCGCCCAGTAGCAGCAGCAGCAGCAAAGCAGCAAAAGTCAAGGTATTTTACTTGTGAATTGTTTGTAAGTGGAAAACTTTCTGCACACGTTTCCCCATAAATACAATCAAAATGCGAACAAAAAACTAAACAAAGAACAAAATATGCAATGCAATAGTGAAGCTTATATACCCTAGAGACGGTTAACAGGATATTTACACACACATATGTATGTATATTCTATGAGTATCGTACACTTAAGGAAATATATCTACTGCTTCTTATCAAAAAGGCTTCCTTGAGTTTCCCTTGATTTCATACATATACTGTATTTATTTCTCATATAAATTTATTCGTATTGTTTGAATTTATAAAAACTATTTCGAAAATTTAAGCATTGTTTGTGAGGCTTCTGCAACATTTATCTGATCTGTTGAGCATCTCAACCAATTACCAAAGACTGAGACCCCCTTTCAAGTGTATAATTCGCTGGGAAAGAGTATTCCAGTTGTTTTAGAGTTGGAGTTTTCCACTCTGTCGCGTTGCTGTAATTGTTTGTGCCTTTCCTGCCGATGGCTGAGTGTGCAAAATCCAAGAAGTTGCCGTTTGGCCTGGCCTGTTCTCTCGAAGGGGGATTTCATGTGAATCGAGTGACAATAATTAATGCGAACTTAAGAGTGTATGGCACTTACTTTATGGAGTGTATAATTAAGGGGAAATTACAAGAATTGCCATGACATTGAATTAATAAAAGCATGTGTTGTGTGCGAGTATTAACTGGCAATGTCTGTTAATCTGCTGCGCCCCCAGTGCCTCTCCCAGTCCCAGTGGGGTCACCAGAGGTAAAATCAATTACTCAACAAAGCCCAGGTAGAGGAGGAGGATGGTGTGTGACGGTGGGGCTGGGGCGTTTTGGGGGTGGCCTGGCCATACATCAAAGACATCAAGCAACAATGGAGAGCGGCGATAGCGGATGAGCATCAATCACATTTCGTGCATTCATTGCCCGGCAGCAACAACCCCCAAAAATCCCGATTCGAGTCCATTTGCCTCGACAAAATGTTTGGCACCGTGGAAGGAATGGAAGAGGGGAAGTCGTCTGTCAAACATTCGTAACGGAACGGACAGAAAACTTCATTCCACTCGATTGTCAGATTGTGTTGCATGATGCGCGAGGGACATGTGCAGCACTTGGTAAATTAATCAACCCTTGGCTGCAGCGTGTGGCAGAGTGGGATGTGGAGCAGGGGAGCTGGGGAGCTGTCTGCAGGGCGACATGCCATAATTACGTTTTAAATGCTCCCGGTTCTGCCTTCTCTGCTCACTTTCCATTATCCAGATATATGTATATATATATATACTTTTGTTGTATAATGCTTTTAGGTGTTCGGTTCAGCCAATGTAAATGCAACAATTGGGCAGACAAAGCAAACCGAAAATCAATTCAATTCAATTAGAAGGCTCGCGCAAAGGCCAGGCCACACATTGTTGCATGTGGCAAATGCCATTTGCAACAGCACAGCAGCAATCACAGTCCAAAAAACCAAATGCAAAAGCTTAGCCCCAAAAGCAGCCACAAAAAGTTATGGCCGAGGCAATCTCATCATCTCCTCCCCCTCCTCCTCCTCTCTTTACCCCCGTCAGTGACACCACAAAGCAGAGGCAGGAGGAGTATGTGTGTGTGTGTGTGTGTGTGTGTGTGCTGGCGTGCCACATAATATAGCTGCCTGTCTGTTGCAATAATGGCCGTAAATTGCCGGCGCTTCATTATACACTGCCTTTCAAAAGGTCACTAGAATTTTAAATGAAAGGAAGTAAGCATTTGAAGAAGTATTTTCGATCGAATAAAAATCATACGAATACGAGTATTATAATGTCAGAACTGAAATCTGTTCAAAATTTATTTATTTTATTCATCATTTATCTGCTTTAAGACCAGTATTTGGGGAGAATACGTTCTTCTTTATGAAGACCCTTCGTTGCAGTGCAAAATTCATTCAGCGTCGCACTAGTTCCCTCGCATAAACAGTACCATATCGTGTCCTATTTATAGAAGATCTACTATATGGTATGGAAGGTATAGTCTCATGAGGTTAGGGTAGCTAAAGCTTCGTCGCTCGATGCCAGAGGCTTTAGGGACTGCTTCAATGCGTGTTGTTGCAACTGCAACTGCAACTGACTGCCATGTATTTGTATTTAAATGTTTGTTTGTGCGTGTGTGCGGCATATGAAGTACATTTAGGAAATTAAATGCGTTTACCTTCTGTGTGCATCGGATGCCTTTCAGCTTCCTGCTCTGCCCTGCCCTGCTCCTGCGGCATGTTGCAGCCTGCGCACACGCCCACAATTTATAAGCCTTTTGGCTACATTTTGTGGCTCTGATTGCAATTATCTTTTGCATTTTGTATTTATTTGCTACACTTTTGGCCAATTGTCCGTGTTCGTCTTTTGTCTCTGGTCCCTGCCCTCTGCTCCCTGCTCCCTTCCTGGGTTCGGCTCGATTCGGATCGGGTTGTGGGGTCAGTTCTGTTCGGTGCAGGGCGATGCCATATGTGTGTAAATCGACTGGTGGCAATTGTTTCGTTTCTGTTACATTGTACTGGGCACTTCATAAATCCTTTTATGCTCGGGGCCTGTGGCAGGAGCACAGGGGCAGGGGCTTCCCATTTGAAGTTTATTAATTGTCAATTTCATGAATTTTTCGGTAGGGCCCTTTGGGCAATCAACTTTTCAGTCCAAAAGGATTGTGTGTCTGACTGTGATTTGTGCAATGGCTGTGATGGAAGAATCGTCGCCTGTTTGTTCTGTAAATAGTTTCATAATCGGATAAATGTAATCGAGGTTACACTGATATTTCCCTCTATTGTATGTGCTTAAGAGAGGTTTGATTGAGGCTTTTATGATTTTAATTTTTTTTTATTTTATTAGCTATATCGTTGCCAGGCGTTTCCAAAAGGTCATCAGGTCGCGTCGTCTATGGTCCTCGGGCGGCATCCTGTGCGGTCAGAACTGGCCCCAGCGATGGGGCAGGCCCACACCATTCGGATAGTTCTGACTGTTCATGTGTTCGTCCATATATTTGACATAGTACTCGCAGCGCTTCTCCGGCGGAGCATCCTGAATGGCCTGCCAGGCATTGCTCTGCAGATCGCTCACGTTCGTCTGGATGCGGAATGGCTTGGATGTGGTCATGAAGCTGCGCTTCTTCCGCGGCCTTGGAGGAGCAGTCACAAGGTATAGCAACGGGTTCCGGTTCCGGGGCGGCTCGTTGGGGGCATCCAGGATCCAGCCCAGATCTGGGTGGGGTCGTCTCTGAAGCTCCCCTCGCTGCTGATTGGGGTCGTTGTTATTGTTTCCAAGCCCATAGCTCGGAAAGCGAATCAGCCGATACAGCCTGGGATCCATTTCGTTTGTGTCAATGTTTAGCCAAAAGCCAAAAGAAGGTTTGAAAAAATACGGCAGTCTCTATTTTTTTGGAAAATTCTGCTAAATTCTGTATTAGAGCTATGTGTGTTTTCTATAGAGATGTTGTCGATCCGAGTTTCAAAGTAAATCTGAACGAAAGTTGGAGTCTTGCTAGTTTTGTTTTGTCTATAATTGAAGTACATTTTCCGGACTACTAAAACATGATATGGGGCCTGGAAACTTCGTCAAACTTGGGAAATCCCATTTGGTTTTGAAAACTTTTGTTTCCCTGGCTCACTTATGAGATAAGATAGATTCGTGTGTATCCATTATATGCACACTCAAGAGGCAGGGGCAGAGACTAAGGCTGATGTAGTCATATCCATATCGAACCTTGTCTGGTCTCCGGTGCCGTTCCCCAACGTCCAGGCCAGCTGCAAATGGAGAAATGCTGTCTGACATTTGCTCGGGCCCCAACTTCTGCCAGCAGGCCCGCCCTCGAGTGATTGGACACATTTAGCCCTGTTTTACCCTCCCATCAGGAGGGGGCTGCCTCTGTCCCTCTGCCACTGCCACCATAACAAGCAATTTAACTCGACGTAATGCTGCCATCAAGTGCCGTGCCACACAGCCGTCGCCCTGGCAGCTGTTTGGGTGTGTGCCCCCCGTAATGGGAGCACATTACGATCTGTAAATGAGTTCATTATGGGGCCTGCTCAATTAATAACTTTTCGAATCGACTCTCGCCGGAAATTGTGTGGAAAACTTTTCCTCAAAAGACGCAGAGAGTTCTGTGACTGGGCCAAAAAAAAAAAAGGCAGAAAAACAAACAGCTTTTGTGGGGGCCTGTGGGGTGGTCTGTGGGGTCTGTGCATCCAACAAGTTAGCATCGGGCAGCATGTTGCTGGCAACACTCCACATAGCGCCGACGCAGATGCTCTTTCCCTCTCGTAATCTCTTGCCCCATCTCGCGCGACGTAGTGGCCTCTCTCTGGTAACAATTTATGATGGCTTTGGGTCGTCTGTGACTGTGTGCTGTGTGTAATCACATTGTTGCCATTTTCACTTCATTATTTTGCTTTAATACGAGCAAATTTTTGTTTTATTGCTGCATCCTTCGGATTCTGTTTGCGTAACCGCTCTCTCTCTCTCTCTGCCTCTCTGTCTCTCTCCCCCACTGTATCGCCGTCTCTGTGTTCATGTCCTTCCCCTGTTCTGCCACACTTGTGCTGTTACAGTTGGTTAAGCAACAAGGCCAGGTTGGGCTTTGCTTTCCAGCCAGTTATCAATGAAGCAACCGAACATGTCCCTGATGCTCTGTCGCTTCGAGCGACCTTGTTTGTGTGTGTGGGTGTGTGGAACGGTCACTCTTTCTCTGTCTCTGTCTGTCTGTCTGTCTGCTTGCGTGTCTGTCTGCTGCGTGGGAGGGAGGGAGTGTGCCGAGAGCAGACAGTAATTATTCTGCCATGTCCAGCGATAATTGATTCAATGAAATATCTTCCAGCCAGGACATTTTGTTCGGTACAGAGAGAGATAGAGGGAGGTCTTTCCCCATCCTTTGGAGATTCTTTTGGAGATTTACTAAAGGCTTACGAAATTCTACCTATTCTGAAAGAAGATATACCAATAAATAGGCTAATGAAACATCTTTCGGTTTCTTAAAATATTAACTTACTTTGTTTAATGTTGAAATGGTTTGCTATTCTTGAATATATATTTAAATAGAGTTATCAACATGAAAATAACAACGATATACCAAATCCAATTGTTATGGAATTATTGGAAAAGTTTCAAAGAGATGGATGTCGTCGGATTCTGCTAAATAGTCCTCCATTTGACAGATATATGGCCCTCCCTTTTGAGGTGTTTCAATTATCAGCAGCCATAAACTATAAATCCACAACCCGACCATATATGTATGCCATAATAAACCCAAATATTATGCTAATGAATCCATCAATATTTAAGCATTCCCCCGGGGGCATAGAGCAGTCATTTTCCAGCTGCCAACTAATTAAATGGAATTATAATTGCATTTAATTATCGGTCCAGACCCCGGTCCCAGGCAAAGGCCCAGGCCCAGGCCCAGGCCCAGAGCAAGCATTCATTCTATGGCCACATAAAATGTCAACTGCATTAGCATCCTCATTATCAGCAGAAGGCAACACTTTCGGTCTCCGTTTGTTGCAGCAGCAGCATGGAGCATCCTCAGGGCTCCTTTGATCTGTGCCTCGCTTCGACGTTGCGCTTGTTAAATTCGATATATATACATATATATCTTTTTTATGGCTGCAGGGCAAGGGGAAGTGCGGCATCTAAGGGGTATACTTCTATAGATACGTATGTGTGTGTGTGTGTTTTCGTTTTTAATTACTTTTGCGCTATTTTTAAGCTGTCTGCGGGTCCGACAACATCCGAAACCAGGTCCCAAGTAAGGACAGACCAAGTCCCATCCCCATCCCCATCGCCCCCTTCGTTGCATCTTTACTAGGTGTTAATTTATTTTTAATTTTTATTATTTATCAGTGCTATGCGATCGCTCTGGCGCTGTGGCGCTGGCACTGGTACAGGCACAGGCACAGGCGTCTCCTCATCAAAGAGGATCGCGCTCTTCGCCAGAGAATCTCAACCGATGCAGCACTCCATTGCTCAATTCCAGAGTTCTCATACGTATACCATTCCATCATCATAACGTTGACGTTTCTATAGCATGCCAGTGCCAGTGCCAGTGCCACAGCCACAGCCATAGCCAGAGCCACAGCCAGAGGTATGCCTGCTCTGGCATCGGGGTCTGCACTCTCGCATGCAATTAATATCATTTTTATGTTCTAATGACATTCGTTGCGCTGCATTTCGTGTGCATTTAGCGGGGAGCAGGGCGGGGCTGCCCCCGAAAAACCATCATCGCTCAAAACGGCATGGCAGGCACGAATCTTTCAAGTTGTAAAAATGCCATTAAATTGGCAGCGAAGTGCATGCCGGGGCCGGGGTCCCGATGATCACTCAACGGAGTCGCGGATGATGCCAGTTGGAGAGGGCCTCCTCCTCGCTGCAATAACCATTAAAAGGGGCCCCGAACCCTGGGCTGGGCCACATTTAATTTACTTTATTGACTTTAATTAATTTGTATGTTTTTGTATCAATTTTAGTCAAAAAGAAAAAGAAAAATGTTGTGCGTTTGCTCTTTTGTTGTAAATATCATAAATATTTCGATGCTGGGGCTGCCCATAAAATATCTGAGTGTGTGGAAATGTAATAAACATTAAAGTAGATCTATATATATATGTATATATAATGTGCTGTTGAAAGTTGTGGGTGTGTGGGTGTGTTGGTGTGTTGCCCCTTGCTGTTGCAGCTACTGTTCCAATCACGATTGGCATCTTAATGGTCAATAAAAACTAATTAAATGTTTTAATACAGCCAGTCATTTGGGATTCAGCGCTGAAAAGAGTTGAACAGATCGATCAAATATGGAAAATTGTTGCATAAATCAACGCACAGAGATTATCAGCAGAGAGCGAGATACAGATGCAGATGCAGATGCATCTGAGAGTGGTGTGGGCGCCATGGCAATTGCCACACGCACACCACAAAGCTATTTTAATTGTCTGCCTCTCGGATCGGAGGGGAGGTCTTTGCTGCATCCAGGGCCAGGCCTTCACGTTGACAGCCACCAAGTAGAAGGAAAGGCCAGCTTTGGTGCCGAAACATTTGATACCCTTGCATACTCTCAAATAATCAAATGATCGATGCATCATGTAGGTATCGAAATACCCTCTGAAAGGGCATCAAAAGGCGAGTCATAATGGTAGAGACTTTCCCGTGTTTGGATGCTATCTGCTGGCTCTTCTATTGCAGCATCTCCCCTCTGTGTGTGTGCTCCCTCCTGGCCCCCGCCGCCACCTAACCATCAATTCGCACCGCCTGCATCTCTTTAGCATCGACAACGTTGACTTCTTGGCTGCCGCTTGAGTGGTGCTCCCTCCTGTCTGGGCTCCACAGCCATTCGTCGCGTCGGCCCATTCCCCCCGGAACCAGGGCCAGGGCACTCTTCGTCAAACACTACAAATCGTTTTCATTGCCGCTCGGCAAAAGCATTTTCAAAATTGATGCGGTGTCTGCGTTTAGGTGGAAAATTGAATTTTCATTCTCATTTTATTTCGTTGGACGGGTCTGGTTTGGTTCTTGCTCTGGCAATGGCTGTGCTCCGGCTCGTCTGTCGTAATGCCCGATGCCTGATGCTTTGGGGTGTGTTAACTCAAATTTGATGAGGTTGAGGTATTTAAATAAATTGTAGCATGCGTTCTGTTTGACATTTTGTTATTTTTGCCGTTGATTGGTGGAGTTCAGGCTCGGTCGCTGTCGCCCCAGGAAAACGTCACCCGCAGTCGCCCACTTATTTTGGGTTGTACATATAAATACGTGAAAGTGGTTCCACCTGCTTCGAGGGTACTCCCTTTGATGAGAAATGTTTACATATGTATTTAAGGTATTATTAACTTTGCTTTCGAATATCCTGCATATATTTTAACAAATCTAGCTGACCCGGGAAACGATTTGCCGCAGTATTGTGAACTATTTCTGCTGCTCCGAACGATGCCATTAGGAAACATGAATTGAATGTGCGAATAGGCTTTAGTAACAGG
Organism: Drosophila lowei; assembly: GCA_008121275.1. NCBI lineage: Eukaryota > Metazoa > Arthropoda > Insecta > Diptera > Drosophilidae > Drosophila > Drosophila lowei. Next base: position 30,226,602 of record CM017777.1, on the reverse strand, counting down.
TTTAAATCTGGATCCGTGCCGATGTGCCAGCTGTTCAATGGTTCCGGTGGTGTCTTAGTTTTTGGTATTTGCACTTTTCCAGATGCGCAACACACGCCATCTGACTCATGTTCGAATTTGAGCACATGACAATGGGCACATTCTTTGTCCATCGCACTAATCAGCACTATCGGATGAGCGGAATATTCAATATTTGGCTATCGAAGAATCGAAGCGGAGGTAAATGCTCGATGTACTTGTTGGTGTTTTTTGGCATTTCCTTTGTATGCAAGCCTTTCACAGCCACAAATCACATAACACACACACAAATACAAATAGAGAAAAGCATTCTTGATTATTTTTACTTTTGTGCGCAATTGGGAGGAGGAGCTCAAGCACAAACACCGTGACACGAGATAAATACAATACTCATAATATTCATATGTTCATCTTCAGAATGACATAAACTAAATATTACAAGTGTTCAATAGCTTTGCTGTCTCATGTCAATCATTGTAGCGGTGATAACATTCTGTTCTGCATGCAGAATAAATAACATAACATAACAGCATCTGGAGCTTCCACTGTTAACTTCCACCTTCCGTTTCTTGCTCTCTATGTAAATTGTTTTTTTGTAAAAAAGCTCACATTTTGTGAGTGTTCACTTTTGCCTGTTTGGTGTATTGTTCTTTGATCTTTAACTTTTACGTTGAACATTTTCTATCAGTATCGTTTGCTTCTGTGTTTGTTTGAAATATTGTAAATTTTCAACTAGAAATGAACAAGTTCAATGCTAAGTCTACGAAGAATCCGCGCAAAGAAATCGACAAGAGTGTCCGCAGAAATCGATTCCGAGTCCGGAGAATCAGAGGCAGATGAAGAACGTGCCGTAGAAGAGCCTGAAGGGGGATAGGTGCCCCAAAGGGTGCTTATGGCGGCTTCGAGTTTGACCTTGTGGGTCATCCAGAGGCCTCATCGGTTCATCTCTTTCCCACTCCGCCGTCCGATACCGGATCGAGGATGGGAGCGCATAAGACCACTTTGAGCTCGCATATCCTGACGGCCATCGAAATCTTGGATAATAAGACCGAATCAGCGGTTCAGGCCATTGTCAAGTACATGGTGGAGGTGGAGCAGGTCAAGCTCTCGTTTAAGCTTACGAAAAACGCTAAGAATAAACGAAGGTCTGTGGAGAAACTGAGGGCCAATCAGGCGGAGGTCAAGGCTATGGAGAAGGAGAGCAGGGCCAAGGCTTAGAAGGGTTCCAAAGAAGTCCAGGCCAAGGAAACAGCAAACAAAACGAGAGCACGAGCCAAAAAAAGTGAGTAGAAACAATCATCGGGTCAAGATCGTATCTATACAAATGATTCCTCTCAACCCACCAGCAGCCCAGCAAGAAGAAGAAACCGGAGGAGGGAACCTCCGACAAGGCAGCTCCTATTGAGATGACAGAACCAGAGCCAAAAAAAGTGGCTCTAGATGTTTCGGCCGGATCCTCATCCCCAGCGAAGACTGTCAAGAATCAGTCCAAGGCCGACTCCAAGACCAAGCCAAAGAAACTACGAAAATCGATTGGAACTCTGGCACAATCCATGGCCAAGCCCAAGGTAAATGTCAAGGCCGTCAAGCAGCTGGTGGCAGGCAAGGGCAAGGATCTCACCAAGGATCTTAGCGAGGATATCGATGCAAATATGTTGGGGCCCAGGCCACCTCAACGCCCAATTTTTAATTTTCTTTTCTGTTTTATGTTTTATTGTTTAGTTTAGCTAATTGTTAAGTTGCATCCCAAAAATGGAACGGATCTGTCAACGAAGCCTAAAAAGTTTGTATATCCTTACAGTTAGATTTGATCAACGATCGTTCGTTCATTTGAATGCTATATGATACTTGTAGGTGCATATGTACGTATTCTCCGATCTCGCCGACCTATACTGCTGTGTGTGTATGTACCTAACGATCTGAAAAATCCTTTCATTTTTGAGCTCATAAGCCTCAGGCGTCAGTGGACACTGTCTGTGTTGTAGTTTCCACTTCTGGAACCAGAAAGTACAGTGTGAAGTTCAAAGTCCAGGTGCAGAGAGAGACCCAAGTGTGGAGAGAGCCGATATCCAGCAGCTGCAGCTTCTACTTTACTCACCCTTGTCCGAGCTGTTCTCTCGCTCCGCAATAACTGTTAGAAAGCTCAAATTTTGTGCATTCACTTTTGCTTGTGTGCTGGAATCTAGGTGGATCCAGTTTGATCTGGTTATCTTTTGCATTATCTTCTGATTTCACCGATTATTATTAGACATTTTCTGGACATTACTTCCGTCTTCACTCGTCGTTTGAAATCCATACCGCTCAGTTGTGTGTCTGTTTAAAACCGTTTGTTTTTTGGACGTAAAAAAGATTAAAATCAAAATTCTAAAGATGACCAGGGCTTCCCCAGGGGTAGTATGGCTTAGACTTTGACGATGTGGATCATCAAAATGTGGAAGCCAAAGCAAAGCCAAGGAAAAGCCGACAACGCCATCCGATCGCAAGTAGAAAAAAGTAAGTAGGAACAATCTTACCCCACAAAATATTATATATTCATTCGCTATATATTCGATAGCTATTCAGTTGCTCCTCATCAACGACCTGCAGCCCAGCAAGAAGCAGAAATCGGAGGAGCAGGAGCCTTTAGCTTTGAGCTAAAACACATTTTATATATTTTACAAAACAATTCCTGTATTAGGTTGAGGCTTACCAATACTAGTTTAATATTTTGCTAAATAATTTAATGAATGTTGGTTTCAGTTCTAATATTGGATTTAAAATTGCATTTAAAATTCTAAGAAATTCAGTCTGTATTTCTTATAGACATATGTATCTTTGAAAATATACCCTCTTTGGAATATATTACATACTATTCGTTTCATTACTGGTGATGAACTAGTGGACTGTATGATTTTTTAATAGGTTTTATTTAATATATCTAGTGATTATGTACTATTGGCGGTTTACAGGTCATATGATTAGCGGGGGTTGATATGCGGCGGTACAGCGATATGCGACGGTTGGTTGTGACTCGAATTTTCTACTAAATCAACTCCACGAAAAGAAGACGAGCAAAAGGGAATTGAAAGATCATGCGGTGCGACGGTCCAATGCAAAACGGTACACATCGATGCATGCGTGTGCAGCTGCGGGTTTTGGCTATACGTGAGAGAACGTTACAGTTAGGTTTTGGACACAAGCATTAACAGCACAACTATGCGCGTAAAAATAGGTGCTTAAGCGGGACAATACAATGATGAGCATATGAATATTGAACTAAAGCTAAGCGACTTATTTCTCAACAATTACAAAGGCCGAAATAGTGGAATATTAAAACAAATCTAATTGAAATTTCATTCTAGATTTTTAGTTTCATTTATAGTTATACCTCGCCTTATTAGCAAGCCGATTAGTCCGATTTTATGGCCACCTTTGGGCACACAACAAGGCAGTAGTCAAGGGTTTTTTTATCTGTCCATCAACTGGCTATAACCAGTCCCACTGATAAATCTAAAATCAATTATAAAACATCAATTTGAAACTGGAATCTGAGACAAATTATCAGAGCGGAGCGTTAGACGGGGCTCAACTTAATCATGGCCCAGACATTCCTAATTGCGAATGGATGTGGGCTGTGGGATGTGGGACGGGCCAGAGCACTCTCTCCCTCATTAGGTTATCTCTGCCCATACCTGGACCGTAAATAGAGTCATCAACAGTCGATAAACGCTATCGGATCATCGCTTTTATACTGCTCCTCTGCCTGATTAATGAAGGGCGAACTCAAACTCAAACTCTAACTTGGAACGTCAATTGCCGTCGGCCGTCGTTCATTTAATTGCTGCTGCGACTCGGCGACAAAGCTGTAAATAAGTCAAAGAACAGGCTAGAGCAGGGCTCAGACACAGACTCTGGCCGGAATCATCTGCTTCCACTCCACTCCACCTCCACTCCACCTCGAGCCGCTAACCAGATGGCAACTGTTGCCGACGGCGGTGGCTCTGTTGCTCCTGCTCTTTTATTTTCTGTTGTGCCTCATTGTCTCCCCGCCCTGTCGCGATGCTGCTCGCGATGCCCTGCCCTGGCCTGCCCCGCTGTCGGCACTTAAACGACTGGCTGCAACATTCTTTGCTGACAACGCAGTAATTAAAATTCAATTGCAATTAAAAGTGCGCACGCAAAACGGGCAACGACAAACAAAATGAAGCGCAGAGCCAAGGCTGTTGAAGGGTGAGGAAAAGAAGGCAGCAGGCCCTTGCCTGTATAGGGACGCATAGGAAAAAGAAAACCAGTTAGAACAACATAGTCGAGAAATGCGACTATAGGATACCCGCTAGTCAAAGAAATTAAATGAAAAGCAAGAACAGAGAAAGAAGGCAGTAGAAGGAGCAGACTTCTGAAAGCATTCTGAGTGTAAGAGGTATACGATTAAGATTAAAACTCTGTCTCTAAGACCCATTCTTTAAAGTTGTTGTCTTGGAAGATATGTTCCATCAATACCATCGATTGAAGGCGAATCAAAAATCATAATATACCCTTGTCCGTCCTATACAAATACCTGGTATCTAGCAGGGAATTTGTCGCAATAGCCAACATTTCCCAGTTGCCAATTGCCTCCATTGGTGGGCCCAGTGCACGGGGCATTTGCTGCCTTGTCGTCGCTCCATCTGCCCTGGCATCGCCCTGCCTGGCATTTTCCTGCCATCCCCATCCCCATCCCCTTCCCCATCTCGCATATCACATCCTCCCGTATCCAGTTTCGCCTTTCGCTTTTATTTTTTCTCCCCGGGCGCATTCTTGCGTAGGCGTTTGACGTGCCGCTGATTAGCCGGCAGTTCTCAGCCCTCAGGCCTCAGCTGCTGCTTCCATAAGCGGACACTTGAGATCTCTGGGCGCTTTTAAGGCGAAATTACCAAACGAAAACACTCACAAAACAATCCGATCCGATCCGATCCGCGCGATCCGCTATCACAAATGCTGAGCAGGTCTGGGAATCATATACGACAGAACAGAAGTACTCGTACTCCACATTTTAATTGCTGTTGCTGTTGGTTCGTGGAAACCGGGCAGAAGAATTCTGCTCTGAACCGAAGCAAAGCGAAGCGAAACTTCTGATGTGATTGCATGTCAAACGATACCAATAGCTAAACAGAAGCGATATGAATGCAAATGTGTATATTTTTTTAATTAATTGAGTCGAAAAGACATTGCTCTTTCCCAGCCAAAGAGCCCGAACAATAACAGAACCCCCAGCCCCAGCCCCAGCCCCAACCAACACCCTCCTTGGGCCCTTGAGTAATTCTCCTTAGTTGGCATTGTCATTGGCGTACAAGTAGTTCTCATGAATTTTGGTGGCTCTGCTTTGCTTTGCTTTGCTTTTGGTGCTGTGTGTCAGCGATTAATGGGAAATTCGATTATAAATAAATTCAAAATTAATAGGAATTGGAATTTAAAACAATTACATAGCCGCTTCACGCCGAAATAAAATCGATTTGGAAATTGCCAATTCTGTGAGAGAATCGAGTCGAAAAGCATTCACAAAAGAACCCAAACGAACAGAACAGAACAGAACATATAGTACAATTTTAAATCAGTTCAGGGCAAAAGCATGCCGATGCAATGCTATTTATGATAATTGTTTTACGGTTCATTAATTTATTGTGGGCACTGTTTGGCATGCGATCTACGCAGAACAGCACTGAACTCCTCCTTGGAAAGACCGAATCAGAGCAGAGGAGAGTGTGGTGGAGTGGGGCCAGAGACCGTTGCAGATAATTAATTACAGGCTGCGTTTAAATACAATTTTTGCTTTATTATTTGCTTATTTTAATGTGTCTTGCATTGAAAGAAAATGATGCAAAGAAAGTCTAATTTATATAAAAGTTATGGTGGGATTAAATTATTTTATGAATTTACGGAACCTTTAAATCGTGTTGTAATTTGTCGATTTATTTATGTTCCACATAGTAAAGTATTTTCTGGTAAGATGAATATAAAAATAGTACAACATTTTGATAATGTTGTTTAGAATTGATGTTTAGCGGATTGAATGAGTATATTAACTCCTCTAAATCTGGAGTTCGCATCAATAAATGATTTTATATTTGAATTACTGACTATCCATTTTTCGTTCATTGATACTATCCCTTTTTTTCTTTGAGTGTTCTCAGTTTATGATCTGGGCCATAGTCCCGCATAATTGTCATGCCGCATTTGTGAAATAATTCTTAAATAATTTCATCAATTACGTCGCCCAGCTGCACAGCACGGTGTCGGTGTCGGTGTTGGGTCGGGTCGGTCGGCACTGGTCCTGGGTCTGGGTCTTGGTCTGAGTCTGGCTATGGCCCGGCTGCTGCCTGCAGTCGTTGCCATTTCAATTATGTTGATATTTATTTTCATATTTAATTTAACACGAACCGAACTGAGTGAGACTGAGAGAGGGGGGGAGCCTGGAAAGTGGAAACGTGCGGAAAGATGGAAAGAAACAGCATCAGAGGCAGCGGCAGCGGCAGCAGCAGCAGCAGTAAACATTTGGAAAATCCATTTTACAGTAAAAACCGCATGCATTATTTAATTTTTAAGTGAAATCAATTACAAGCTCGTTGGATATAGCCGTGAGGGGTGGCAGTGGCAGAAGCAGAGGCAGGGTCGGTCTGGGTATGGGCAGGGCTTTTGATGTTAAATACCATGCCGTCGACATCGATGACGTCGATAGCAGTGCAGCAGTGTCTGTGCGTGTCTGTGCTAGGGGTCTGTGCGTGCAATGTGGGGGCGACGGAAGTGCGCATAAATGCAATTGCAGTCGAATAAATAAATAAAAATACTTTGTGTGCCATTAAATTTCAATTAATAACAAGGCAAACACACACACACTCGCACACACACACGTGTCGCGGTGACTCTTTTTCTGGCTACGCTACAATATTAATACATTTTGGCAGTGGTGCGTGCCGCGCCGTGTGTGTGCGCCGCCGATTGCCGCAAGCCCATGAAATTAAGTCACAAATTAATTAATTAATGCAATCAATACGTTGGACATTTGCATTGCGTTGCATTGGACTGGATGTTGCTGCTGTTGCTGCTGCTGCTGCTGTCTGTCTGTTGCATGTGGGCAACATTGCAATTTGCAATTACAATTATGCCTCGCCCCTTGCCCCACGCCCCACTCCCCGACGACTGACTGCTGGCAGCCATTTCTTGCACTCTAAATATAGTAGAGCCAACTGGGCCGCTAAGGTCGCTTGCCAACAAAATTGCCTTCTCTTCTCGCCCAGGTCTGGTCTGGACACCCGAGAGCAGGAGCCCCACACAACACACACACATACACACACACACACACGCCATGCCCATGCCCATGCCCAACATCATTTTTTAATGGACTTTTAATGTTTGTCGCCTGTGTGTCCACTCGGGGAGGGAGTGTGTTTTTTCGGGGTCACTCTTTGGGGCTGCTGCTGCTGCTGCTGCTCGGCTCGGGCACAAATTAGCTGCCGCTTGTGCTCTACATGTGTTTGCTTCACTTCGCCCATCTAGAGAGGTGGGCTTTCCCGGCTTTTCGTGTGCTATGAGCTTATTAGCCCGGCCCGTATCGCTTGGGTGGCAGTCAATTAGTGTGAAAAAACAAGGTTTATCGGATTTTCGGAATTGCATTGGCCAATGCTTTCAATGAGAACAGGTTGGGTTTTGATGATTGCAGCATAATTAAAACTAAAATTTGATTTGAATGCACTAAAACCGCATACGGTATTTATTTTTGATCCCAATCGAAATATTGAAAGGTGTTTACTAGCGCCATCTGTGGGGCCAGACTGCTCTGGAGGTATATTGCGCCATCTACATGTTGCAAAACAACAGCAACACCCAGTTTCATGGCGGCCAGCCTCGGTCAGTATCATGTTAATTATGTTATTGGTGTCTAGCAAAGGCTCATTGCCATTAAACACTAATGTTAAATACATACTACGTTAAAGTTAGCGCGCGAAATTTAAAAATGTTATTTCTGCCACAACAACTCGCAAAAATAGCAAAAATTAACCAAGTTATTTACATTGTCATGGCATATACAATACATGGATCCCCCTGGACAGTCGATGCAATCTGCAGCTGGAATTTTAGGCGGCATACCTACGGTCCAAGTGCAAGCTGCAAGTGACAGATGTGTGTAAAAACGAGAAGGAAGCATTGCCGACACATTCAGTATATATATTCTCGATCATCATCAATAACCTAGTCGAAATACAAAGCCTTCACTTACCCCTTGGACCCAATTCCATTAAAAAAGAAATACATTTTGACTATAATATTTTGTCGCATTTCCATAGCATGTACTTTTATTGCGGTTTCTTGTATGCTTCATATGTATATGTATTTGAGTTATCATATAATGCTTTTCCGTAAAACTACTGATAAGGATAATAACGCGAATAGTACATCGTATGTATTTAGATATATGTAATTATATATTTTATTCGCTTAACAGACACATTTAAATTACATTACAGTTTATCAATCAATCAATCAATCAATCATATGTATCCTATCGTTTTAAATCAATCAATCATTAACTCTGGACAAAACTATTGAGTGGCAAAGACCTTCGCTTAATGTGAGTGTATTTGGGGTTAGTAGTAGTTTAACTTAAATTTATAAAATTTGACTAGTTTGAATTTGCTTTACACGTTTTAAGGTTCTTTCCTTAAGGTTTTTCCATTTTTTCCAGAAATAATTCACGTTCTCCTAAGGGGAGACACACATATTGTTAGACATATTGCCGATATTAAAAACTAATTAACATTAGAAGACATTTGGGAGTGGGGCTGGCGGGTGCCGTAAGATTTAGCAAGAGAAATCATTTACAGATATTTTGTGATATTTGTGTATTGAGTATTTTGGATGTTAGATTTCAATCGTATCGTCGTACAGCTATGCGTTTGCGTAATCGTATGCGTATGCGTATAAATTAGGGCCACGTATAAATATAATACAGTAAACTATACGTAGATCTAAACCGAAAACATTATTGAAGTTTCAGAAAACCTTTCTTTTAGACATCATTATATAACTAAGTATTTACAAGAATATATTCTCTCTTCTTCTGGCTTTCTTTAAGCTCATTTATGGTCCGTGGGTATTATTGGATAATTGTGTAATCGTTGGGTTGTTCGAACTGGGGGCTATCCATCCTCTTGTATGCTTTCCTTTTTTCTTTCTTTCTTTTGTAATAAATGCGTCAATTTGCGACAGACAACGAGTACAACGAATATCTGCCGAGAAATTCGGCATATGTTTATATATATATAGTATATCTGTGTGTGTTTTATATATATATATTTTAACCTAGACCTTGCTCTCGGGTCCATCGGCCACTTGCTTGAACGCCAGGCGTATGCGGGACAGGTAGTGGGAGCAAATGTGTCCGTAGTTCTTGTTGTACCACTCAGGCGTTTTACCCCTGAAAGTAGGCAATTATTATTGGAGTATTTTTCAATGGAAAATATCTTAGAAAACTTTCAAGGAAGAAGCGTTTTTCTCTATTTTTTTCATTGATGTAAAAACTTACTTGACATCGACTCTGGCCAGGTGCATTACTCTTGACCTGCCACTGCCACAGGGCTCGATGAGATAGCGAGAGGCAAGGACCACGCCGCGCACAGCTCCATACAAGGGCTTGGCCTTGGCATTGTCAATGGAGGTCTCCACAATGACACAGGCGCCACGTGGCAGATCCGTTTGCCAGGAACTGCAAAACATATAGATATAGTAGATTGGGGATATTTGGGGATAGGGATTTTGCAACTTACCGCAAGACACAAAAGTCGGTTGTTAGCTGCCCGTCGAGGGCGTATTGATAGATCTCCGTGCGATCGTCCAGCTTCTTGACTGTCTGGCACTGCAGCAGATTTATGTCCCAGGAGGCGCGTTGCTTGATCACGTACTCGAGCACCTCTCGCGGTGGTCCCTCGATTTCCGTGGAACAACGCCACAGGCGCAGGGGATGGCCATCGCCCACTTTCTTGTAGGCAATGTCCACACTGCTGTCATTCGGGGAGTTGATGCTGAACCAGCCACGGGTTCTGTTTGGGAAAGGTTAAGTGTTTAGTTAAGGATCAGTGCCAGCTGGAGATGTGTTAGAGGTTTGCTCACTTCTCTCGACCCTCCTTGATGGTGGCGCTGGTGCACTCGTAGAGGTAGCCCCGCCAGTTGTGGAACTGCATGCCCTCGCCGAGGGCCTCCAGGGGCACCGGCTTCGACTCCTCCATGTAGCTGAAGTTGCATTTGGCCAGCTTCTCCTTGCCGGCTGTGTAGATCTGCTTGTAGTGCTCGATCATGAAGGAGAGGCATTCGTGCGAGGCCTTCGCCTCGGCCAGCTCCTTCATGTCTGGCATGCCGGTGCCCTTGCCCTTGCGGCGGGGCGAGGCGGAGACCGAGGCCGATCCGGTGGAAATGGACGAGTGGAAGATGGACTGGGCCAGACACACGCCCAGATTGTTGCTGGTCATTTGATTCTGGCACGAGTTTCCGGCCACAATGGTGAGGAATTCGAGCAGGACGTACAGGATCTCCCTGTTCTCATCGGGCAGCAGGAGCACGGCACACTGAACGGCATCTAGGCGCACCTCCGCTGGCAGATCTGCGGGGGAAAAGTACATGGATTAGCAGCTGTGGCCACTAAAAAGGGGTCAAGGGTTACTTACGCTGAAAGATGGCCACAAATGTCTCGGACATCTTGGTCGTTAGCAGAGATTCGGGCAGTTCGCGGAAGTACTGCTTGAGCATGTCTGCCACGTCGTATGCCTGCTGCAGATCAAACACATCCATGCACTCGGCCGTCGAGTCGCTCACTTCGATCTGCTCGCGCAGCTTGATGATCCTCGACTTGCCGCCGCTCTTCCGGAAGAGGCCCACCTGGTCCAGGGCATTCAGCTGGAGCCACCGGAAGGCGGCCCGCACGGCCATGGGCAGGGTCTGGCCGCTGCGCTGCAGGACCAGCAGGAGGGGGACTCCGAAGACCTTCTTGTCCTTGTAGTCGGGCATCTTGATCTTCTTGATGAACTTCGGGAGCTCCCAGTTCCAGCCTGAGCGATGGGTGGGACAGTACCGCTCCATGTGGCCGGTGAGCGTGACCAGGGCCAGCTTGCGAATGATTTGTAATTGACCCGCCGACATGGCGGCGAATGGAATGCCTGCGTCCTCTTGCACCGGCTCGATCTTCTTGGAGAAGCACTTGCGGAATATCATGTTGGGGCGCTCCTCCATCTGGAAGCTGTGCCAGCGCACCACCGGCTGCCGCTTCGATCCCCCATTACTGGCGCCGCCACCGCCACCACCCTGCTCATCGTCGTTCTTCTGCTCCTTGCGGGTGGTGCTCCTCGAGCGGAACGAGGATGTGCGGAAACCATCCCGTTTCTTGGCATCTTTGCCCAGGTTCAGGGAGCCGCCACGTGTGAGTTTCTTGATCTTGACTTCCGTCGTGTTGGAGTTGGCATCCTTGATGAGCAGCTTGCGTCCCTGGTGGCACTCGGAGTCCGAGTGGGCGCCGATGTCGTCCACCTTGCCCGAGCGCTGCAGGAAGCGGCGCGTCTTCGAGGGCTTTCGCAGCGAGAGCTTGCCCCCCGTCGACGACTCCTGGCTGTCGCTGTAGTACGAGGAGGAGTCGTCCGACTTGCCCTCCTTCAGCTGGGTCATCGGATTGGAGAAGAAGTGCAGGGGGCTGGTGCGCATCGAGCGGGGCGTGGTCGGGGTGCGCTTCGGACTGGCGCGGTTGGGGCTGAGGAAGTTCTCGCTGTGGCTGGGCACCTTCAGCTCGTTGCCGAAGAACGGCGCCTTGGGGAATGTGTGCATGGGGCTCAGGGCCGAGGGGGAGGGCGGGGTGGAGTAGACTGCATCCGGTTTGCGGAGGCTGCTCCGCTGGCCCAGCTGCGAGAGATCCAGCACCTGGGGCCCACTGATGACCACGTTCTCCCGGTTCTGGCGCTTGCGCCGTCGCGACTTGATGGACTCGACGCGTCGCAGGAAGGCCTTGGCGCCGTCCTTGATGCGTTCGCTGCCAGTGCGCCGCAACCGGCCGGCCGAATCGGAGCCATCGCCCAGGGAGGAGCCATCGGTGGTGCCTGTGGAGGTCTTGCTGCAGCCGGGGATCATGAGGGTGATGCCAGCACCGTCCATATCGTAGCCGTCGTCCTCGAACCGGTCGGGACTGGACTCCTTCGAGGAGCTTTCGGTCTTCTCCAGATTGAGGAGACCCGGTGGCGGCAGCTCTAGGCCCATCTCCCCAATGCGCGACCAGCGTCGAATGTGCGGTTGGAATGTCCAGTTCTCGCTCAAGGCGAAGTTCTCATCATCGGATTCCTCCTTTTGCTGCGAGGTGGATGCAGAGATAGAGGTGTGGGAGTTGGGGTTCGGGTTACTCTCATGGATGGAAAGCTAGGATGTTGGGGTTTGAGGCTTACCTGTGGTGTTTGCGGTTTGTGCGACTGATCCAGCCGCATGGTGGCACAGCGATTGAGGACACAGAGCCGCCTGTACAGTGACTGCAGCTGATCGTTCTCCAGATTGGTGTGATCTTTGGCTACATTGTTCAGATCGATCGGGAACTGATGGTCTGCAAAGTCAAACAAAGGACGATTATTAGGTAGAGCTCTGCTCCGATCGGGTTCTCTTTGCGACCGCACGCCTCGACGACGCGTGAAATTCTAATTGAGAAACGAGAAAAATCGAACGCCCATGGCGCCAGCAGCTGCCATGGATACTAGCTGGATGGCTGTATGGTTGGTCATTAAACGGGAACGCGGTACGCGGTACGCGGTAAGAGGCAGCAGCAGCAGCCGCATTTTCACAGCGTTTTTCCACATATTTGCGTGGCCAATTCGCACGTAGGAAATCAAGTTCCAAGGCGACCACATAAGGCCAGATACTCGTACCCCAGACGTGTACACATGTCGCGACGCGTCACACAGATACACCGATACCGATACGGCTGCCGATACGGTTGTACAGCCTGCCATCCGTAGGATGCACAGCCTGGAAAAGCTGCCCCTGGCCCTGCCTGATCCCCTACTGTCTCTACTGCTGCATTGTTTGTACAAATATTGTTAGCATTACAACAATATTTTGTGTTCTTCTTGGGAAAAAGCCATTCACGGTTTGTTGAACTTTCGGCTCAAAGTACGACTCGCCATCGCCTTCTCCCCTTTCCTTTCAGGGCATGGGTCCAAAGAAAAGAGCTTTATATAGTTTTGTTTACGCCATTCTTGGGCGCTCTTGGCCCTGCCCTGCCCTGCCGTGCCCTGCAATGCCCCGCAGGGTATTAATAAGAACATTTATGCACCATTCTATAAAGAAGTGTTGTGCTTTCCTTTCCAAAGTGCTGTGCTGTATGTTTAGTTTCTAATTGAATGCGATGCGCTTTGATGCCACGGAAATAAACAAAATCGCGCGCCCGATCATTGGAGACCCAATTCTGGGAGTGTGCCACTTAATGGGATAACGCCCTGGGGGTTGGGTTGGGAGGCTGAAAACCCGGCAACACCTTTCGATTTGATCTCATTGCAGAGTTGACGTCAGAGTGAAAATTATTTGTAAATGATTTTTTCCCTCTTTTTTACAGCAGTTTACATGGGGGGTGGTAGGGAGGGAGCGAGGGAGGGAGAAGAGAGGCGTTGCTGGGTGTTCGGTTATTAGGCCAATTATATGATTAATCTTTTTTCTCAGCCAATGACGCAGATTGCAGTGAAATTTTCGACTGTAATTACGTACAATTTATGGGCCTTTTTTGGGTGGAAAATATAGAAGCAATTAGCCTGGAATCTAAATTGAGAATCGACCACATTTGATGGAACTCAATTAGAGGATCACCTATATTTCAATTCCTAGAATTGTTCGAGTTCAACTAAAAATTCCCGGACTTGCCCACAGTATTTTATAAAGTGTTCTGCTCACATAAAGAACCGGTTTCGATTGTCAGGGCAGATTTGCAGCCCCCATTCGCTCTTATTGCCCTCTTAGGCACTCCCATATGATCCTGTGCCATGGCGCAGGTCACACCCTCAAATTAAGAGTGCCACTTTCGGTGAATAATGTGCGTAAGAAATGAACAAAAGACAAACAAAGCATACAAAAACGAGCAGAAAACCTTAAGCAAATTAACAGTCGCTTACGGATGGTACACCTCCTTTCAGCAGAGACCAGACCAGACCACATCCATGTGGCGACTGCAAATGACAGAGCAGAGCAGAGCAGAGCGGAGCGGAGCAGAGACAGAGACAGGGCTTAAACACCTACGGCATTTTAATTTGCAGACCAAAACCAACCCAAACCCCAAAAAGAATCCACCAAATCCTGGGCCTGGGCCTGGGCCTGAGAATGGGCCTGGGACTGGAAATTTGAGGAGCAATCTGCGCATGCGCCGCTGCCTTGTTTACACGAAACTCATTAAAATACGCATTTATCATGCTGTCCCCCGCCATAAGGATGGGAATGCAGATGGAGATGGGATTGGACTTAAGATTGGGCCTGAGCATTGGGCTGGGAATGGGTTGGGTTGGGCTCCAGTTTAAATGTGCGCACAAACTGTGCCGCAAGTTGCGGAAGATTTGGATTCTTGGTTCTTGGTTATACCTTCCATGGAGGAGGCGAATTTATGCAATACAATTCGCATATTTCAAGGTCGGCGACAGCCATACATCGGGCGCCCCGGGACATGCCCAAATTGCAGGCTCTCCATTTCAGATTCACTTTTTTCTTTCTTTCTTTTTTGCCTTTGCTCTGGCTCATAATTCAAATGAAGTCGAGTCGGCGAACTTTTGGCTCGGACTGTGAGGACTGTGAGGACTGGCTGGCTGGCTGGCCGGCTGGCTTAAGAGTGTTCTTTTCGGGGTTTATTTGTTATTTGAATTCGCTCAGATATCTGCTGCTGCTGCTGCTGTTGCTGCTGCTGGTCCGCTCATCCATCTGGACGGCCTTCAGGCGTTAAATGCGTTGCGACAAATGCTCAAGAGAAGGGTCTGCTGGTCTCCTTCTCGATTAAGGAAATCAAATAAATATGCAGCGTTGCTTCGGTTCGGGGGTTCATTGAACTGGTACTAACATTTTGGCTGGTGGTTGAAGGGGCCTTTGCCCTTTGCTTAAACCAAACTAAGAGAAACGAAATTATCAAAGAAGGAATGAGGCAAGAAAAAACGAAACGAAACCATTTTAATTTTCGGCTGGTGGTTGGTTTTTTTATATGAAGGTGGTCCTCATAAATTCTTGGGCTGCGTGTCCTTTAGCCTTTTATTATATTTTATCTGAGTCGGAGATGCCTCACGAGTGGATGTTTTTTTCGCTCTTTTTTCACTCTTTTTTGGTTTTTTGTTGTTTTGTGTTAAATTCTTGAGATTGCCACGATCTGGCCCAAGGGTAGGCGTTCCCTGGCTTTCGTTTTCGCTTGAAAGGATCGAGGTCTGAGGTCTGAGGTCTGATCCGCTGCCGCCTAATTGTTTGTCGCGGCGTGTTTCGGATATCAAATTCACTCTTGGGCTATGGCTATCACGATGTCCAGGGCACTGCTGTGCTTTGACTGGTGTTGAAATCTTTAATACCTGATGTCCAGGCCAAGCTGGTGTTGAAATCTTTAGACCTGGACTCTCAGGCGGCACTTAAAGAGTGTTCTCCGTTGTTGGCACGTCATAAATGCCGACCCGAGGGGGGGCGAGGACTGTTTTTCTTCTCGTTTTTTTCCGCAGCGAAAGTGAAAGTTCGTGTAATAAAATTAACAAAACGCCACTTGGGGAGCGCTAAGTATATAAAGCTAAATGGTGGCATGTTGGTCAAGTGCCTTGGATTCGGTCTGCTGCTGCCTGCTGCCTGCTGCGTCACTGCTGATGACGAGACCATCAATTACCAGCATGCCACATGCCACGCCCCTATGTTTATCCATGACATGGCTTCAGCCTTTAAGCCCAGAGCCCAGAGACCAGAGCTCAGGCGGAAGTGCGTAACAGGAATGGAATAAAAATAGGGCTAGGGTTTTTGTCGGGCTTGTCGGCGGTCGAACTTACCTTCGTACATCTGGGCATATTGCGGAAAACCTGCAGCACGCAGCCATTTGCAGGCTTCTACGGCTTCGATTTCTGCATAAAAGAGAGAGAGAGAGAAAATCGAATCATTTTTCCATATAGCGTATACGCAGCGAACGAAATTAATTGTAATTAAATTTCCCGGCGAATCCTTTTTTGCCGGACAAAATTCAATACCGCGACCCGCGACCCGCGACCTGGACCTGCTTGCAAAACTAATTAAAGTCCAGTCGGCGGGTCTTTAGGCCAGTCCAGTCTCTCTGACAGGAAAGGCTCTGCTGGCCATTGTTCAGGTCTCTTCATGGTCACGGTTGATGATGGATTATGTTGCAACCCGTGCAAATGATGTTAACATTTAAAACTCATGTAGCTCTGCGGTCAGTTTTCAGTCTCTTTTGCCTTTAAATTGTATTTTGCCCCTTCAACCCAACAGCAAACAGCAAACAGAAACAACAACAATAACATGAAAGTAAAAGTTTCGGAGAATCTTTTTGGCAAGGCTTGAAAGTGAAATGATTGAGTGGTGGCAAGTGTATGGTATGGTATGGTATGGTATGGTGGTACGGTTTGGTGTGCTATGGTATGCATGTTTCGGACATAACAATGGGGGTTGGGGGTTGGGGGTTGCTATAAGAGCAACGTACAGTTTATGGCTATAAAATGAATACTCGTGCAGAGGATTTCATCCAGGTTAAGACTCTTATTTATGTTTCATAACGGCCTCTGCTTTGGGGTCGGGTCGCTGGCTAATTTCGAGTTAGACAGACAAAGAAGATGGCAAAAACCCAGTGAACCGTAGAAAACAAATGTAAGTGATACTGGTATACCCTGTAGATATATGTTTCCAGTGAAAAGAAGTAGTCATGGAACAAATAATATACGCAGCATATTTTTTTCAGTGAATATTTGTTAGTTCTTAAGTTCCATAATTTTGATTGAAGTATCCAAATAAAACAAAACAGTAAGAATATAAACTTAATGGACCAAAATTAATTGGTTAATTAATACTTGATAATCTGAAGAATACATCTCCATATTATATATACATATTTTGGGCATCGTCGTGGTCGTCCCAATATTTTACTCATATCGGCGTGAGCAAGCGAAGCGAGTGAGTCGGGGGTTGGTGCACAGGGGGCAAGCTGTCTAGTTGTATGGTATAGACAGAGATGGGAACAGCAGCATTGAACATGCTAGGCTATCTTAAGATTGAAACACCCAAAGATGGCCTTTTTCCATCTTTTTTGTGATTAAGATGATGCCTCAATAAGCAGCAAGGGAATACATTCTAACCACCGTCAACAGATATCTTTGTGAAATGAATTGAAATCGATTTCCGAGCCATAAACAAAGGCAGCCAGGGATTGTCTAGCCAGGCCAGGGATTGCCAACCAATTTGTGGCACCCAGCCCCGGCTTCAGCTATTTTAAATGCTAATCTGTGCGCTGGCTCAATCCGAGCAGAGCAACAGGATCTGCTGGGGAGCAGAGCAGTGCAGAGCGGAGCTATCGATTTTTAATCAACCTCCAGTGAGCGACAACATGAAACAGTTTCCGGCTGCTTACTGTCAGCAGGGACTTGTGCCAACGATGGGGATTGGGATGGGGATGGGTGTGGCTATGGGGCTCACTGTGAATTATTATTGAATTTTGCAAGCGATTAACTTGCTCGACAACGCCAGGAACGGAACGGAACAGGCACAGGCCACTGAGGCGGACGACGACGACAGTCACCTCATCATCGGAGGGCACCTGTCCAGGCGCGTTTCCTCCTCGGGCTGTGCTTCCAATACTGCATTTATTTATAACCCAGCAGCAGCAACCCTTCTGGCATCGATTTATGCTGCCATTCTGACAGCGGAAACACACACTCCGGACGCTTGACCTGCTTGGAGCGTATCCTGGCCTGATGCCAGACCAGAGCCTGACTTTTTTCAATTAGAGCCGATGGCAGTCATGCACCCACAAATATAATTATTCCTCTCTGAGCAGCAAAAATAGCCAAACATCGGAAGATACATTAACCAAACGAGGTAGCACGCCAGGCACCATATTGTTTGCCGAAAATGCCAGTCCGGCTGCCATCTCTAACACATTCGAAAGCCGTTTAAAGCGAACACCACAATATTGTGGTATATCACTTGTATGTGTGTGGGGGCGCTCAGCTTATTGCGTGAGAGGTTCAATATTTGTTCATGTTCAAGCGCACAGCCAACAACGCCCCAAAGTGTCCTTATTGTCCTGTACGGGGTCCTCCTCTGTCTGGTAGCACTCGAAACCAGGAGGCCATCAGGCACTGTTAAAACATTTCCAAAACAAGCGACGCGTAAATTCATGAAGTTCACCTGCGCCCAGGATAATAATTATTCTGATGGACCCCCGGACCCCGACCCCGACCCGGACCCGAGCCCGGACCCAGAGCAGGACACGGGAACGGAACGGTATTGGAGTCCTTCATGCATGCATGGGCGTGCGGAACATGAGACGATGCGACGATGCTGATCAAAGTTTACACGAGAAATGCCTGGCCTGACCTTAAGGCTAATTAAAAGTATATATAAAATGCCCTTCTACATTTAGTAAGTGTTTAAAAAAGGACACTTTGTGGTTCTAAATTGAGCAGAAAATTAATCAAATGCGGTTTAGTCAAATGGATGATGGCTTTAAGATTTAAGCTTCAGGGCAAGGGCTAGGGGTACATATATTACGGTTTAAAACGAATGAACTGATAGTATTATCATCCGAAATATATATTTTATCCGTTCTGAACCCATTCTGAATGTCATCTCAGCTTTAAGCTAATTTTTCTGTCACTCTCAGAAAAGAATTCCCATAAAATCCTTTCTTAATCCATTCCATTTTCTTAATATAACTATCTGGGGCATCTTCCCTTTGCTTTCTGCATAACTTTATTCAAGCCTGCACCAGCTATTTAATCTATACTCCTGGCGCGTTCTTCATTGAATTTGTTAAAGATTTCAATTAAAATTTGCATTGATTTGCCAGCCCTACAGCACCTACCACCAACGAAACCAGGAGAATGGTTGCTGTGGAAGAGTCCTTCGTGGCGAGAAGGAGAAGTGTCAATGGAAGGCAGAGCAGAGTTCCCAACACAATTGTCGTTGACTCCATCCTCTGCTCTGGCAAGTAGATTGTGGGTGAATGTTAGTGACACGCTTTGTCTTGTCCTGCTATGTGAGTGTGCTCTGCTCCAGAAAAATGCACCCAGGCAGAGCGGGCGGCATGACAATGTATTGTAGATGGCACACACAGATACACACAGATACAGAGATACAGACTTGATTATGGCTTACAAGCGACGGACTAGTTATGCCAATGGGTGGGCTCTGGGTGGTCCTGGTCGTGCCAAGGCAACAGATGGAGGAGACAGAACTGTGGCATGTGCCTCATGGCACCATTGCATCCGTCTCTATGACGCCTCGCGTTGGTTAGACGTCTGCCGGAGATGTATACAAGTTTGATTTTGGGCCAAAAACTGTAACCCGATTTGACGTGATTAAACGACCAAAAACTCTGGGCTGTAAAAGCTTTGACCTTTATCGGATAATTCAATATTGTAAATTGAATTTACTTCGTGTTGGTCACTAATTGATAGGTAATTCAGTTGCCACAGGCTGGCCACATTATTCAGCAATTTTCCGTTAATTTTCCTACCCTCTAAACGCTTTCCATATGGCAAATTATGCTGCCTGCCATGTACTAAAGACAGAAAATTGCACTGCCTCGGGAACAATACCATTTTGCAGCCATTTTGCACGGGGTAAATGCAAATAAATGGCATGAAATATGTTTGCGTCGGACCCCACTCGAGTGCAACAGAATTTAGATAAATAATTCAATAATATGCAGCTCTCGTTGTTTTTGTTTTTTTGTTGTTGTTGTTTGCCTTTAATTGTCGTAGGTGTCTTGCCATTAATTAATTGTTTGCTGCTTGCCGTTTGGCTCCTGCATTGCATGTCCCCTGTAGCTGCATTTAAATGTCAGTCGAAGCATAAATTTTATTCAGACGTGACAGGCTCGTTGCCTTGGTAAGCCATCAAAGAGAATGCAGTGCTCTGTGTTCTGTGCCAGAGTTGAGTATTAATTATAAATGGCACACCACACCAGAAATAGATCGAGAAAAGTGCACAAATTTCTACACTTGAACTTGTAATTTCAGTTTCCTTTCGGAACAGAGTTGCCCCACACAGATGTACGATGTAGTATAAATAGCATTGGCAACTCCGACAACATGTGGAACCTTTTCCTCCTCACTGGGCACACAAAGCCCTTCCTGCCTGCCTGGCAAAGGATCAAGTTATTTATACATTTTACTGGCCCATAAATGGGGAGCCCATCCTCTGGGCTACTTACTCGCTGCTTTCGAATGGGGAGTGCCAAGACTGGGTGCAACAAGTGGCAGGACGTCAGCTTAATTTGCTGTGAACTCTTCAGCAATGGGTTGGGCTGATTGTTCGCCTCACTGCCTGGCTGCCCAGCCCTGCCTGCCTGTTTGGCTGCCACATTTGCTCGCTTGGGGCGGCATGTAAACTCTTGCGCATAACTACTTTGTAATAGGGGGGCAAGTACAGCCCAAACAACACAACCCTTGAGCACTTTTTGCCTGAAAATATTTCAACCAAATACAACAGATCATTGAGCTCTTAATGCGATTTTAATGTCAGCGTATTATACGCTGAGGAGAGTATTTCCTGCTGAGCGCACAACAGAAATATAATTTGGGCAACAACCGACTTTCGCGTGCTCCAGCCAAAAAAAAGACATTTAAAAAACAACCAAACAAAACATTTGGAAGAACGCTTGTTGAAAATGTATGTATATATTGTTATAGCCTAGAAGTGGCAAAGAAAATGTATTGGAATCAAAATAGCAACAACAGCAGCAGATAGAACAACATGCAAGCACGTAAAATGCTAAAATGGTCTTAAATGGTAACAGGTGGGTCTCGATATTACCTGTAATCGAGATGGCCCCACGCAATCCCATGGGACACACAAAAGGCTGCGAGTGTCAAAGGTTACGAGGGAATGTAAAGGGATGGTTTTCCCAAAAAAGGAAGTAAAAGAGTCAAAGCCAATCTGTTCTTACAGATTCTGTAACTTTAAGGGGATTCTGACTAAAAATGTCTTAAAAATAGCAACAAATGAATTAGTGGATGGTTTTTCCCAGCAGATGGGGTATAAAAACAAACAAAAACACTCATATCTCAATGAAATTTCCTGGGAAAATGCAATTAGGAACAGGACATTTGAGCTACAACTGCATTTGACCGCAAAACTCATTGGAATATGGATATGAATATGTGAATATGAATGGTGTGGAAGGTCCTCCGAGGGGAGAAACACCAGGAACAACAATTAAAACTTAAAATGTAATACTCGTGTGAGTATGCGTTCATGCTATGAATGTTTTCCCCCTTTTTTATTGAGCTTTGGCTAACGAGGAATGTATCGTGTATACGTGTATTCCTGGAATTGGGAGTAGAAATACAGGTAGGAGCACCCCTAGCTTTCTAGCTCCTTCTCTGACGGAAGTCTGTCTGTCGAATGACTCTGCATCTACCGATGGGTTACACGGATATTTGCATAGATTTTCATGGAATTGGGTGGTACGAATGGTAACCCCTTCTAACTGGAAAATTCATTTAAGACTGATGCAGTTTTGAAACCAATTCCAGCCTAGCTTTCTAGATCCATTTCATGTTAAAGTCTGTGAGTTTTCGCCTACAAAGAGCACTCAAAGGCTGCTATACTTCCCCTGTATATTCTCCAACTGGGGCTGAACTCGGAAGTATCTGTATCTTGAATGCCATAAATATGAGATTCCAATTGGCCATTCGCTGATCTGATGTATACAATGTAAGCCGTAATATATTTTTGGAGGCACGAACCGTGGAGGCAGGTACCGGCTATAATTTACTTTGTTTGTTGCCTCGTTTTTTTTTTTTCCCCTCTTTGCCTTTTTGCTGTTGCTTGTTTTTTCTCGTTCCCGAATATACATATAGCACATGTATTAATTGTATAATAATTTTTTTTCATTTATTACTACATGCGAAACAATTTTCTTTATTTAAATGAATGGCTTTGCTTGACTGGCGCGCAATTTCATTTGAGTGTAAAGAAAATGATTATGATGATGGTGGGGAATACGAGTATATATACATATATATATATATATATAAAAATGTAGATAGTATTGTGGTGCAGACTGACTGTCGTCCAGTGAGTGATGGAATGGAGTGACTGACTGACTGAATGACTGACAGATGTAACCAGTTGCAAATGACAGACGACTGGCCATATTAGATGGCTGCTGTCTGAACACTTGTTGCCATTCCCATTACTATTCCCCATGAATAATTCGATTTCGAGGCGAGAGTCGTCGACTGATGGGTCCAGGCTGTGCTGGAAATAGCCATGCTCCGCATTCTTATTCCCAAAATAACTAATTGTAGGTGCTGAAGTGGGAGGTGGCAGGTGGGAGGTGGGGTGGGGAAACCATCATGGGGTGCGGAAAAACAATAAACAGAAAGCGGCGGGCGGCCCAAAGTGGCGCGCGCGCATTCCTCGCCGCTCCACAGCAAAACACACAATGATCCCGCAGCCGAAGACAGGCATATTTCTCTAATTGTATACAAAAAGTTTTCATAATTTTCCATTCGACCAGCGCGCTGGCAAAACAAAGCTGCCCTTGAGGCCGAATGGAAAACCCATTATTCGATTGGCCATTCCCGGTCTCACCTGCAATCTTGCGTTCGCGCATTTTCCGCCATAACGCCTCGGCCTTGCGCTTGGGCCAATTCTCGAACTTCTGCGAGAAGCTCCTGAAGAACTTGTACTCGCGTATGGTGATGGACATGCGGCGTTGCATATTGGCCAGCTTGGGAAGCGCCGTCTTGACGGTGTCTGCACAGAAATGACTGAAAATTCCCAGTAGGCTATTGGCCTGCAGTGATTGTTTGTGCCAAAGAGGTTCAGGCTAGATCCATAGAAGAAACTACTGAAACACTGGTAGATATTCCATTGTACGGACACACACACACACAGAATCCACCACTGGCACACATACACACACACGTAGTTGGGGGATTTTTCCAGTGATTTTCTATATTTTCAATCGTATTTCAAAATGCCGTTACAAACTGAGTCGTCGGCGTCGACGCGCTCCACCCGAGAGAGTTTTCCACCCGTTGCGGCCACGAAAATCAACAACCGTGCACGGCGCCTGTAAGAGCACTAATGAATTTGCCAACGCGCTCCCGTTCGGGGCAAAATGGCGAGCCGTGCTGCCCGGCCCGAGTGCGCCCGAACCGGAAAAAGCCGAAGCATCATTGGGGGGCCACAGCCAGTCATACGGGGCGTATGAGCAATGTTTCTGTGTTCTCTGTTGTAAGCGAATGATGTACTGCTGTTTTTTCTTCTTCTCCGATTCTTTGGGGTTCCGTTCCGAAGGATTTTGATGTGATGGGATGGGATGGAGGGTACTCGTGCCTCCTTTCCATATAGCTCGTATCGGCGCCACAATCGCTTATTATTTTCTGTGGTTAGTTGGCCAGGGCCAAAGCCTGAGGAGAGGACGGAAAGACCAGACAGCTCTCCACAAGTAAATAAATAAATAAATTGAAGAACTGCCTGTTGTTGGCCGTTGATGAGGTTTATTTCATTTTCATGTAAACGTAAACACACACACACACACACACAGGGAGGGAAATGTCAGCTCATGTTGTAGTTTTGTTTTTTATGGGGGCATTCATTAAAATTCATACATTTAGAGACATTGCCTTGGACAAACAACCGCACCTGTTGCGCACTGTGTGGTAGTAGTGGGTGTGGGCCTGGATGGAGCCTTGGTGGAGGGAGGTCCTTTGCGGTGGGTTCAGAGTGGGCCACAGTTGGTTTGGCACAGTTGCACGATAAGTTTCAAGGTTGAGCCTTTGCTTTGTTGCATGATTTATGTATGGAAAACTAAAGGCACACTGGACGACACTTTGATGATTCAGATGGGTTTGAGCACACATTTACTTACTGCTTAATAGTTCTAACAGTTCTAATCGGGAAAGTGCAGGCCCTTTGTGAGTTACAAAAACAGCTGGCAGAGGTTTACTTAGGGATTACATTCACTTTTGTCGAGTTTTCTCAGAGTGTGGTGGGAGGGGGGTGGCGGGAAAGAAGCGAAGTCTGATGAAAGCGATTAATTGGGTAAACAGGAAAATTATGAACACAAAATCATTGCCAGTCACGGTTACATTATTTCCCATTAATCTTCCCCTTTCGTGGAAGGGGCGGCTGGGGGGTGTGTATGACTTGGTGCGGAAGACGGAACACGACATGGACACATGCTCGATATCGGCGCATTATATTCCGTATTCTCTTGAGCCATACCCATAGCCATATCCATTTTATATATAAAAGAGACACACTCGTATATATAAATGCTGGTCATTTGTATTTGTGCAATATCAGATATAAATCATGATATATACTGTGTGTGTGTTAATCTTTTCAATAAAATAAACAACAGCCAGCGAGAGAGAGCTACTTGGGATGTTTCTGCTTCCGTTATGGAACAACAATGATGAACCCCCTCTGATACAATCCCATCACAGCTCGCTCTCTTTCTCTCTCACTCACTCCGGTTTCGAGTCTGTCATTATTGACATCGGGGCGTATACGCAATGAAAAGCACACAAAAAATTGGCAATATACTCGTAAATACGCATAATGCGAGAGTAAATATAATGATAATATACTGAAGGTTACTACCAGGACTGGGACCAGTGACCAGCGACCTTTCTAGAGGGCATGTTCTGGCCAAGACGTCACTCTAGTGACGTCAGGAGAGAGACATCATGGCTGAAGCGACAGGAAATGGAAAGGGAAATGGAAATGGCAAGCAAACACTCAGATAATGCTTATGAAATGACCAATGTGCCGTGGCGCCTCCATTCTGACGTCATTGCTCTAGATTGCCACTGCGACTCCAGAGGCTCCTCCTGGTGGGTGCTGATGAGGCTCTGACTGCGTGCTCGTCTACTGGTACTCCTTTTGTGTGTGTGCATAATTCGATAGTGAGGACGAGGACGCAGTCATGCTGCAAAAGCGAAATTGAATGATGCTTTCGGTTGCCACCCGGACAGTGAGAGTTGGCACAAGTTTGCTGCCAGTCGAGGGCACTTTGGCGTCCAGTTTGTGATTGAATTTTTTTGTTCATTTATACGCCATTTTTAGCACAAAGAGTGCCATCATCATCACCATCATCCCCCCAGCAGCAACAGCAGCAGCATCCCCACCCAAAAGAGCAGGCACAATATGTGGATAGATATGTCTATGTATGAGTCCCTCCGAGAAAGTGAGAGTGTGAGTGTATGGTCTGTACAATTGACAGATTGACAGCCATTTTCGGTTTGGGGAATGGTTTGGGGACTGGGTGGGGTGTGAGGTTTGCGCCGATGCCATTCAAGTGTTGACGGAAGTGTTGGATATTCGCAAAAAGAGCGCCTGCCGCTGCCACTGCCACTGCCACTGCCGCTGTTGTTGATATGTTGATATTGTTTTTGCTGTTGCTGGCCCAAAAGAACATGAAAGTAATTTAAATGATGGCCTTGATTGACTGCAATTGTTTGCCGAAATGAAAGCATTTGATTTCGACTTCGATGCCGAAGTAAACGATGATTGCTTAATGGAAAGGGGAATGGGAATGGGCCAGTCCCTAGCATACGATATCAAATATAGATCAGACTCTGTCATAATTATAGAAATTATGAGTCATGCTTGACCACACTGTTATTATAAACCACTCAGGCTTAATAACAGTCCACTAATTGGCTGGCAGGACCACCAAGACCTCAAATCAGACACTCCAGTCAGCCTTGATGGTCGGCTAGTTGTGGGTTCTCCCGTGGGCCCCGGGCTCTGGTCCGGGCCATTTAAATAACTCATTTAGCCCCGGCTGTGGAAAAAGGAGAAGAACTTGTTGCCGGCCCCAGCCACAGCCACAGCCACAGGCACAGCCACTCACCTGCTAAGTAGCGATCACTCTGCGAACGGGAATAGCGCAGCGTCTGTGGGAGAGATACAGAGAATGGGCATTAATGTCTGGCAATCAAGTTTATGCGAGGGTGTATCAATAAGTTATAAAAGGGATTAATATTCTACCATGGCTTCGAAGGGTTGCTTTAATTCTTATATTCTATATTATATATGATATCTATATTTCTGCTTATACTTTAGACTTTTACAAGTTGTTATTACCCTAGCCTAGTCTCTAGGGGTTCATCAAGATTCTTGGTACTCACCAAATGGTGGGCAGCAAAGTCATCGTATCGTCTGCTCAGTTCGCGCTCCTTGAGCAGCAGCGGGGCAGAGTTGGACTTGGTGGTAAGCTCCGGTATGCCGCCCGAGTCGCCCAGGTTGCTGTGCAGCGAGGCGCTGCTCGGCGAGGGCAGCTCCACGAAGTGATGCAGCTGCGTGACCGTAGTGGCCGTGGGCGAGAGCAGCGACTGGAAGGGCTCCTGTCGCAGGGCCAGGGATAGCTGGGTCCGCTCCTTGACATTGCGGGGCAACAGCTTGCGTGTCTGCATCAGATGGAGCTGCTGGTGATAGTGGTCCAGGGAGTGGCTCCGCTGACTGCGCTGACGGCCGCTGCAGGGCACAAGGATGGGCGGCGGGGCGATGTACTTGCGGCGCAGCACCACAGGAGTGGCCATGGAGGCAGTACCTCCGCCGCTGGCGCTGCTGGCATCGCCGTCCGTGCAGTCGCAGTCGCAGATGTGCTGCCCCAGCTCGAACTCGTCGTGGCACTCGTCGTAGTCGCTGGGCTTTCCGCCGGACTTTTGTTTTACGGCCTCCGCCTCATCCAGCATATCGTCCTGGGACTCGTTGGCTGCCTCCGCCTCGCCGCCACTGCCGCACTGGCTGAGCACCTCCAGGAGATCGGGATCATCCGAGGAGGCCACCGAGCCGCTCTTCTGGAACTTCATCTTGCGCAGGGCATCCAGGCTGCTCACCGACTCGTTGTCCGGGCCACTACGGTCTCCCGCTCGATGATGATGATGGTGGTGGTGGTGGTGGTGCTGCAGATGGCTCTTCCAGTGGGACATGTCCTTGGGCGGGGTGGCTGTGCCAATGCCGCTCTCGTTGTTATCGTTGTCCAGTCCAGAGGAGTCCAGGGAGATGCCCGACTTGCCGGAACTGAGAACACCTGTCGCCTCCTCGCAGGCCGACGACGACGAAGTGGAGCTGCAGCGCGGGGGGTAGACAGATTGACAAATCAATATTGATGGACCCATATTAATGACTTCATTCCCAGGTTTCCTGGGATGTTGATGATGATACTCACTTATTGTCTTCATCGACGGCGCCAACGCTGCGAAGTATGGACTCCTCCGATGTCCAAATTGTCGATGTGGATCCTTTTTTGGTCACATCCACCAAATAGCCGGGCGTGGCCGTACCTTTCGTCGATGCTGTCGTGGCTGCAGGTCCAGGTCCAGCTCCAGGTCCAGCCGATGCGGATGCTGGCGGTGGGGTTATGGCGTTTCTGTTCGTCAACGAGGAGGAGCCCGTGGTCGCATGATTAATGCCCACCCGTTTTGGCATCGACATGGGCATAGATGCCGCCGCAATCGTCGTCGGGGTCTGCATTGGCATTGTTTCCATGTCGCCGCTGCTCAATTGACGCTGTCGCCTAGATTTCAAATCCTCGATGGTGGTCCCAGTCGATGGTTCACCTGTTGCCGCCGCTGCCAGCTCCTCGATTTTCAATGCACTTCGGAAATTTGTCAGCTTATGAGCCGGCGGTGTCGTCGGTGTCGTCGGTGTCGTCGGCGTCTCCATGGCATGGCCATTAAATGTCGTCCCAGCCAGACTCTTGCGCTGGCTCTGAGCCACGACTGTGGCTGGAGCTCCTCCATGATAGCCATTCGGGGCCGAGAGAGTGCGCATATAGGAGGCAACATTCGATTTGGTGGCTGCTGGCAGCATCGTCGCTTCGCTGCGTCCGCAATCAAGGTTAAACGATTGCAGTGGAATGGTGGCCTGGTGGAAGACACAGAATGAACAAACTTATTAAAATATAGTCAGTCGGGTTTAATAAAGAAAAGTCGACACTGAGTGCCGCTGACAGTTTCGAGGGCCGCCGCCGCCGCCGCCGCCGTCCACAGACTCAGACCTCAGCCTCTACATGGAAGGACCTTGAATGTATAATGAGACTGGAGATCTGGAAGCTGGAGGATGGAGGCTGGCTAGCTACCTTGTTGGGCAGCCCACAGAGAGACAATGCTTAAAAGGAAACATCAGCGGAATTTTTAGACATTGTCAAGTGGCTACCCAAGAATTTTCGTACTTTATGCAAATCTAAGAGGCAGTTGAGCTTTTTTCTTCTCTTTTTTTGTAGGTATTTCTGTGGAACTCCACAAAGGCACATCTCGACGCACTATAAAATCTCCGCTCTGAGCAAATGTGTCCTATTGTTATGGCTTATGATTTATATGCCGGCCCTGATAACAGCCAGCAGCAGCCGCAGTAGCAGCCTTCTAGGAACTCTCTTTTTTTCTCTCTTTAATCTTGAATCCTATCTACAGTCGGTGTCCCATGGTTCTACACATTTTCCTGGCCAAAATGTCAAAGAGGATAAGTGCGTTATGTTAATTAAATGTTCAGCTTTTGACAATTTGTTTTTGTCCAGGAAAAAAGTAGTATTAAAATATACGAAAAAGAGAGAAACCAAGCCAGCGACAAGCGGAAATCGATATAAATGATTTATGGGTGGAAAAACTGTCTACGTGTGTGTCTGTGCCTCAAAGCAACGCATTTTTAGTGACTGCAGCTAGTTGTCGTTGTTGGTGGTGGCTGTAGTGCTGCAGGCTTCTGTTTCTGTTGCCGTTGCCGTTGCCATTGCCATTGCCTTTCC
Organism: Drosophila lowei; assembly: GCA_008121275.1. NCBI lineage: Eukaryota > Metazoa > Arthropoda > Insecta > Diptera > Drosophilidae > Drosophila > Drosophila lowei. The sequence goes on along the minus strand of CM017777.1, from coordinate 30,197,621 downwards.
GCTGATTCTGTGGCAGGAAAAACGCGCAACTCCCTCGGGGCAAAAAGTATATCAAGATGGAATAGTGCCAAGGCTGGGGGTGAGGCGAACCAGGTATTGACTGACACACGCCAGTCGCAAGATTCAGTCAACGAATCGATAAGAAATGCTAAAGCAACCGTTTCGTATAGCAACAGGAAAATGAATGCATTTTGCATTGGAGTGGAGTATTCAAAGGGGACAGGAATTTAATATTCTCTGTATTTAGGAAACTTAAACTGAGGTCTGGGTCTGGGTCTGTTTTAAAGCAGACGACGCCTGACCAAATATAGTCCAATTATTCGAGCGAAGGACGCGGATGCGGTAGCCAGACCTGACCAAGGATTGGATGTGTGGTGGTCCTTTGGGAATGTGACAGGACAGACACATCTGTTGCGTTGCTGTTTTCGAAATCAAATTTGTAATGCATTATGGAGCAGCAGTCTCGCCACAGAGCGAGCCCCGTGCCTGTTACGGCCATGTCTATGAATTATTAATAAAGCCTGATGGTCGGGGCCGATTCCGATTCCAATTCCGATGCCGATTCCATCCAAAGCCCAACTGCGTGTTAATGAGCCGCCAACTCTCGCCGGCGGACGCATTAATTGGGCGTCCGGATCATTGTCGTTTATGGGCATGGCTACGCATCGGGCTATTTAAAGGCAGGCGGGCGCCACAGCTACAGCCACAGTCACAGTCACAGCCCCAGACGCAACCGATGCCCCAGCGGATGGATCTCTCAGATCGGATCTGATTTCGACAGTTAGACAAATAAAAACTTTTACATTTTACGGCTAGTTATCAGGTCTCGAGCATCTATCTTTCTGTAGATCGTAAGACCGATCGCTCACTCTATTAATTTAGCGATTTTATCAAAGCCAACAAAATTCTCAATTAAAGAGGGGCCCATTCCCCGCCATTCCCCCGAAAACCCTGTTTAACATATGTAAGCGATTCCCTCTAGGGTTTGTTGTGATTGAAAATTGAAGCATTTTATTGGTTTTGGTTTGGTTTGGTTTGGTTGGGTTGGGTTTGGTTTGAGGAGAGTAGAGTAGAGTGTAAAGCAGAGGAAAATCCGAAATCAATTTTATGGCCGGGCAGTAGAACTCGATATCCGAAACGCTGACAAAAACTTATTTAAATGTCATAAAAATGTGAACATTTCCCACAACAGCAACAACGCAACAGAACTGAAGTATCAAATTGATGGAAAATAAATGAAATGTTTTCTTCGGTTAGTTAATGAAAAATGCAATAAAATGAACACAAAATGACACATAAAAATGGGAAATAGGGGAACTGTAAATGCTCCTAATTGATCATAAAAAAACCCGAGGCGCAAGAGATCTACAGAATATATATAACTCTACATATGACTGGGGCTATGGATGACAAATGCAATGGGCAACGCCTCAGCGTTCCACTTTTATTGATATGTGACCCAGAAAGACTCTCCTTCTCCCCACAAAAAGATACGTACACGTACCGTACCTATATATGAGTATGAGTAAATGCACTCATAAGTACTTGATCATACACCCAATACGAGTACGAGATTGAGTGTGAGTCTGTGTGTGTGTGTGTTTGTGTGTCAAGGCATCGCAGACTATCGCAAATCGATTGGACATGCCCCTGACTGACTCTGGGACATGGACGGGCTTCCCTGCCTGCCTGCGGTCACGCATGCGCACTGATAATAATTATCAAATCAAAACACTTAAACGCCTGCCCGGCCCATGGTCGCCTCCTTCCTGATCTGTGGCTGGGCCTCTTGGGATCCTCTTGGGATCCGTCGTGTTTGTTTGCCTTGGAGTGATTTGCAAGTTCTACTTAAGTCAAAAGTGTCGGTCTCCGTTCTCTGCGGCTCGTTGAGCTGCGTGAAAAGCTTTTTGTGTGTCGCGGTCTTTTGTCCGTGTCTGAGACTGCATCTGAGTCGGAGACTGAGTCTGGCTTGCCACATCTGTTGCAACTGCTGCATCTGCATGGTTCATCATCATTAAGCGCATTGCGTTGGATGTGAATGCCAATGCCCCCACACACATGTACAAGATTCACTTTCGCAGAGGGAGACCCTACCCTCATAAACATGGCCACAAACTAAATTGGGGCGTTTTGGGCCTGTGCCTGGGCCTGGACCTGGGTTCCACCGGGTCTGCCTCATGCAACGTCTGCTCTGCTGTGTGTTGACAGCTGCAGCCTGCCTGGGCCAAAGTGAAGTGTTCTCTGCGGATCTCGATCTGCCGGCCGCAGGGCGGCATATTGACCCAGTTCACTCTCCCTTGGCTCCTTTCGAACGCAACTCGAACTCGTGCATACAAAATACGAGTAAAGTACAACTGCCTTGCTGCTGCTTTACTTTCATTGACAGTTCTGTCCAGACGACGCTTTTGGCAAACCAGGCACGCACTTGTGCCCTCGATAAGGTTGATGTTGTCTTTGATTTATGCTGCCTTTGGTAGCTTATAAATCATTGCCCGCAGAGACTGACTGACTGACTGACTGACTGACTGATGGACTGAAAGAGTGTATCAGACGACCACATTCTTTGCCATAATTAGTGCAGTCGGTTCAGTTCAGGATTCAGTCCTCAGCTTAAGCGCTTTAATTGGCACTTTTACCTGCTGCGATTACGACAAAATATGACAGCTTCAGTGCCTGCATTTATTCCCCGACACAATGAAATGTCAGGCGCCCACATGAGGGCCATGTGGTTGAGGAAGCCCCAAATTGTGTCAGCTATTTCTCAGGCACAGGAGTTTCCTGTTAACCAACGAAAGAGAAATGCACCGGGAGGAATCGAAACTGGGAATGCGCTTTCTTCCAGAAGCATGTTTATTCCCAGGAAGAAGGAAACTGTTTTAGAAAGGGCCAGGACCAATTGATGCTCCCTCCTGCAGCTTTTCAATTTATGGAAAATATCTGAGGCATATCAATAAATAGAATACATTTCTAGTCGTGGTTGGAGGTTTCCCTCCAACAGCACATCGATGTAGATGTAGGAACGGGTCCTCCCTCCTGTCATGCGAGCATATCGATTTAAACACTAAATATTTCGACTTTTCAGCAGCCACGCCACCAAACAATGCAGCTCCATATCTCCTCCTTCTCCTCCTCCCTAGTTGTGGCTTTTTGTGGGTTTTTGTAGTCGGTTTTCAGTTTTCAGTTTTCGGTGTTGATGTCGTGTTTTTCCATTGGCATGGCACGCGTTTTGAAAATTAATATTTGTCTTGTTGCGCTGTAGCTGTTGCTGTAGCTGCTGCCTTTTTGAGGTTTTCCACAGATAATCAGAGATCCAAAGCAGGGAGACACGAGAGGCAGAGGAAATGTATGCTAAGCATATGCAACAGCCAGAGGTAGATGCAGAGGCAGAGGCAGAGACAACCCAGAGACCCAGAGACGACGACCGCAAGCACAGTGCCGTTTATGAGCAGTTTTTGGCTTATAAATGTTTTAATTAGATCTATTTGGTTTGATAAGCCGCGGAGAGACAGCTAACAAGTTGGTTAGTCTATTCGGGGCTTATGGTTTATGGTCGGGACGGCATTAAGTGGGTCATCGAGCTGGCCAAAGCACATGGGGAGGGAAAGAGTTCGTTGTGGGTTATCTGGCGCTGGGGAGTCAAAAACCTCAAAACCCCAGAACTGATTGCAACAGGAAAAGTCTTTTATGGCCCAGCAGCAATCAATCTGACCAATTGTCTTTCAATAGATCGCTCTCAAGAACTGCACTAATTAGTATATTTTATTACACATTTTATGGCGATGCAAATCAAACGGGGCCCCCGAAATGCAATGCAACTGCCGGAGCACCATAAAACTTTCCGGCTGCCGTTCTACTCAGTATTCATATTCAGTATTCTGTGTTCAGTGTTCCATCGTATCTACAAAGTTCAAAGTTTAACTGATTCAAGTGCCAGCCACGGAGTGACGACTGTCTATCAGCGCTCTCTGGCCCCCAGTTGATGCCCCAGAACACTGCCCCACAACCCTACCTTCTCTGAGACTGCTTGCTGCCCATAAATTTCACGCGCTTCAGTTGCGCATCCGGCCCTGCAGATGGATGGATGGATGGATGGATGGATGGATGGATGGATGGAACATATGGCACTTCTTGAGAGAACATTCCTACTCTTTCGGCATTCGTGTGGCAGGGGCAGCTGCGTGTGGGCCCCCCGAAATTCCAGTGTGTGTGTGTGTTTGTGTCTGTGTGTTGACAACATTGTTGGGATTCAGATTAAATGCCTTTGTCTTAAGCGCATTTTATCTAACCTACATTCATAAAATATGCTTCGCTGTTGGCTGTTTGCTATGTTGCATGTCGAAACATCATGCCAGAGATTACGAGGGAATTTCAGCGACTCCGAGATTAGGAAATCTCAGCCCGAGAGACAGAGTACTCGTATGATGGACTTACATGCTTCTCCGGTTTCAAGACAAGTCCGTTCTGCTGCTGCTGCTGTTGCTGCTGCTGCTGTTGCTGCTGCTGCTGTTCCATGATGGATGAGCCCTTGCCAAAGCGACTCTGGATGGCCGCCGATGCTGCTGCTGACAGCAACATGGGCGCTGTCCTGGCTGTGGGCGAGTGGTGGTTGGAGGGAGGCGTTCCGGAGCTGGAGGCAGCTAGGGCAGCCAGATGCGGTGGCAGCTTATCGCCGGCCATCAGGCTGTCCAGATCACGTAGAAATTTGCAGGCCCAAATGTTGACATCCTCGACCTGGGCAGGTGGAGAAGCGGCGGCGCCAGAGGAGGTGGTGCTGGTGCAGTGTCCACCGTGCGGCGGCGGCGACAATGCCCTTAGTTTAGTTGTCACTGGTTTGGTGGATGTTGTGGATGCTCCTTTCCCTGTGGTGCAGTGGGTTGCTGTGGTGCTGCTGCTGTCAAAGCCGCTATCTGATTCCGTGGAACGAGACAATTCATCAAGCGGCATGCCGGTGGCTGCCTCCAGTTGCTCTCGGAGCTGCTGCTCGAGGCGCTGGACCTTGCGCAGCTCGAAGACCTCATTGATTTCCCGCTGCAATTAGAATAGAAGTTGTTAGCCACAGTCACAATAAATTCTGAGCCTTGGCCGAGATTAGGTTTTGATTAGCACTCTAATTGCGTGCATATATCAAGGCAATGGTCTATTAATCGCGAGAGGCCCAAGGCGCCAGCCCCAGCACCAGCGCCAGTTCCTCTCCTAATGGGCCCAGACTATGATGTATGTTTGCTTAATTTGCCCCGCAAACAGTTGCAAGTTGGCAGAGAGCAGAAGAGAGAAAAGAAAGCCTAGGACACGACCCAGCATTTCTCACACACAGCAGAGATACAGCAGAGACATGGCCACAATCAAAGACAAATAAATTAGAACACGACCGCAAAGGCAAAGGCAAAGGCAGAGGCAGAGGAGAGTCGACCAGAAAGCCAGAAAGGTTTTTCCAGCTCCAGCAACAGAAAACTGCAGCCACGAACTACAGCCAGACACAGACCCAAGCCAGACAGCAGCAACACGACTTGCAGCAGCAGCAGCAGCAGCAACATGAGGCACAGTCTCTGTTGCTCTGTTCCAACAAATGCAAATAAATTGAAATGAAGCAATTTGTTAGCCAGATTAAAGCAAGCCAAAGCAAAGGGAGAGAACACAGGGCGCACAACACAGTCTCCAAAGAAGATCAGACAGATGGGCCCACAGGGCTAACAAAGTCAGCGAATTACTTAATTAAAAATCGTGGCCAAAGAGCAGCAGAGCAGAACCAGAACTGGCACAGACGACTGCGAGTCTTGGCCAGGTCCAGACCCAGACCCAGACCCAGACCTATACCCAGGCCCAGGCCGAGTGACATTAATAACGTGCAGTGCTCATTACTCAACAATTGTGTTTGCCTTTCTTTCTTTTATGTGGTGCTGCTGCTGCTGGTGTGGCTGTGGCTGTTGCTGCCGCGGGACATGCAACAGGGCGCAGGGCAGCAACAGGCAGCCCTTGGCAACCCTTGCCACAGACAAATGCGATCGAACATTAGCAGGCAATAAATTCTCGAAGGTAGCAGCCCCCATCTATTGCTTCTGGGCGCATGAAAGAAAGCGCCGCTCTGGCAGCTGCCTCCGCCTGTGGCTGCCACTGCTGCTGCCACTGCTGTGATTGTATCGCTGGCTGGGAATGTTTTGGCAGAGTTGTTGCCTCATTTGTCGTCTGGTGCGAGAAGGTTTCTAGCTAATTTGTGAAGCGGCATCGGGTCAAAGGTTGAACAAACACAGCCGGACAGCCAATCGAAATTGGAAACAAGATGGAGAAGGCTCGATAGAATAGATAGAACGGAAGCTATCAATACGCTTGCAGGTGGATGGAAATTATGGTTACCTTATGACACGAGTATCTCCAATGAACCCAAAGATGATGATGACCCCTGATCCATCATAGGGTAGAGAATAATTTCATCTGTAGGTGGGTATATATTCTCTGCAAGGGTATACAGACGATGTACAATAGCGAAAACTGTGGCAATACTCGTGGACGAGTGGCACAAATATGACTTGTAAAAAGTCATCCAGAGCTCGGGGACATCTCAAGTGGGCTACAGATTTCCCAGTTCGACAAAATTCCGTCATTGGAGTACAATGCAATTTCCTTTTATTAATTTCATGCTACGACGCGCTGGATAAACAATGGCCATTGCCATTGGCCAGTGCTTCACTCCCAGACGCATGTGTGGGACCAAGGGTCCGTCCACAGCAGAGCAGGTCCATCCAGGTCCAGGTCCAGCAGGCGTATTCCCAAAACTCCAATCCGCTCCGCAGGCAGCCGTTCCTGCCACATCTTGGCTATAAAAAGCAAGACTGCTTGGCAGCAACTTTCAGTTTCAGTTTTCTAAGAGCCAAACGCGCAGCGGTCGCCCGCCGCTTCAAAGGGAAGCCCGACAATCCGAGCCAAAGACAAAAATAAAATTGGAACAGCAGCCTCGATCGGACCCAAACCGAGGGACAGAGGCGAGGAGGATCGACTGGAGCAGCAGAGTCCAGAGGACACGGACACAGGCTGGGGCAGGAACGCAGACAGCAGACAGCATGAGACTCACGCTCGCCTGGCTCAGCGTCTGCCTGGCGATTTATTGCGGCGGCGGTCACAGCCACAGCCACAGCCACGGCCACGGCAATGTGGTACTATCTTTGCCACCATCGCTTATCGCCATGGCCACGGAGGCGGCGGCCTTGAGGCTACAACAGCAGCACCAGCAACAGCAGCCGCGCTGGAAAAAGGATGCACGCGTCCTGTTTGACAGCGGCAACGATGCACTGCGCGATATGCTCCAGAGCCAGGCGGCTGCCTCGGCGGCTGGGAAGTTCAGTCTGCCCCACCACGACCACGACAACGCAGAGCTGCTGGAAGGGGATGGGGATGCAGATGTGGAGCAGCAACCGCAAGCCGCGGATTTTAATCGAAAAGTTTTGCGCGAGGTAGATGATTTAGGGGCACAGTCCGGGCTGCGGCAGCAATCAGCGGCGCAGGAAATTGCACCACTGCAACGGGGCATGCTGGGCCTTAACTATGCGTCCACGCCCCACCGATACTGGGCCAGTCGGTGCCAGGGTCGCCTGGGCCCCTCTGCCAAGTGTCCGCAGGAGTACTATCGCGCCATGATGGCCGCCAGGTAAGCGGCAGCCCCTCCCAAGGATGTGGGTGGGTGGCAATCGGGGCTATTAGGCCGGGATTCTGCTCAGCAGCTCGAGGGGTTCAAGGTTGCTCTGGAAGGAAAGTCGAAAATTCGACAAGTCGAAGCGAGAAAGTTTCGCGCCTCGTTTCCGCTTCACATGTGAAACCAATTTATCAGCGACTCTGTCTCGGGGTTCACTCTGAGGTTCACAGATTTAATGTTTAACCCTTTTAAAGGCGCCAGGTCTTGCCGAAAAAAAAAACTGCCAGCAACAGAAACAGCAACAAATCGTCGACAATTTGGCTGTCGGCCAGAAACACGCAAAACCAATTAATGGGCGTGAAAAAATCAGTACAGTACAACGATTGCAGTTTTGTTTCAAGTCTCTCAGCCAAAGACGGCTCCTACTTCTGCCCCTGCCCCTCCCCCTCTGCCTGACTCCCGAGCCAGTCTGAAGACTCCTCCGATGGAGCCTCGTATGTTGATTTATTTTATAAAATAACAACTGTCAGCAAATTCATTGCCCCGTAACGAAACGAAATCGAAACGAAAACTGCATTACGAGTTTCACTTTTCATTTCGGCCGAAGAGAGGAGCTCCACCAGACAGACAGGCCAGAGACCAGACCCCCCCCACTAGAAGTGAGAAATGTTTCAACTTTTATTCAATATTCAATACTCTTGCAGTGGACATTATGAATTCAACAACAGAGAAGGTGGGAAATGAATATGAATATAGCAGACTGCAGATCTGTCCCTCATTTTTCAATGAGTTAATTTTGAATGAATGTAATTCTTATAACTTTTGGATCGATTGCACTACCAGGGTATCTTAGGCTGCGACTCTCAAGGCAGGCCTTTCTTTCTTTCTTTCTTGTTTTATTTATACACATAAATATTTCTTCTTTCTTCTGAGGCGGTATGTAATTTGTGTGTTTAATTTCTGGAAATATTATCTTGTGTTGAAAAATTATTGGGCGCTGCTATTAAATTCGAATTAATCATTTCTTGTGAGTTTTCCTTCTCTGCGTCCCCTGCATTATTTCTTTTTTGTTTATTTGTTAAATGTTTGATTAATTGTCGGCCATGGCATAGGCCCGCATCGGCATGGGCTTTCCTTTCAGTTTCTGTTGTTTGATATTTTGTTCGCTTAATTTGTAATTTTACACAGTAATTTCGATGGAATTGCCTCAAATTGACTTTTGATTGAATTGGATGTGCCCTGACAGCGCGGATAAACGAAGAGTTTAGGCGCTAATTCTTTGTGGCAGCTCAAGGGAGAATGGGTTTATGGGTCAGACATTTGAGTGGCTGCCATTGTCATTGGTCGGTCCCAGTCGGTTCCAGTCGGTCCCGGCTCCAACCCACGTCCCTGAAGATGTTCATCAATTTGGTGTCATCGTGTCTTTGGGTTGTGGGAGCCAGTCAGTCAGCCAGTGGCAGTGGAAGAGAAACTCCAGTGAAGATGGTCTGTGGTCGGGACGGGGCTCTCACATGTAATTGAAACCCATGGAGAAACATGGAGAGCGGCCCGGCCCACGCTCATCAGGCAAGAGAAATGTGTACAAAGAAATGATACTGCTCCTTATACCCGACACATTGTGCAACAAATGATGGGGCATTCATCTCGAAATAGACAGGCCAGATATAGAATATCTATATTAACTCGTATCTCCATGCCCATGCCCATTCCCATTCCCATTCTCATTCCCCTTTCATTCAAAAGGAACAAAGAGGCCATGGCTCGTCTCCACATGCAGCTGAGCTCGATGCAGGACCCTGATTCATCCGCCTCTGACAATAATAATGATGACGATGACCTGCTGCTGAACCCCACCGACGATGAGGAGGAGAACAGCAGCAACGAGGTCTTTATGCTGCTCACCGGGGAACAGGATCTCATTAAGTTCCTGCACTGGGCCATGCAGCTGCTGTATCCCTTCGAGCGACCCGAGGGCAATCGGAGCGATAGTCCAGCCGAACACTATCATCCGGGGATGTTCGTCTGGAAGAAGCTCAACCTGTCGGGACACCTGGAGCCGCCACTGATTGTGGACGAGCCGCAGTTCGTTCTTGTGCGGCGCGAGAAGCTCCTGGATGGCTATCACTTGGGCGGTGAGTGCATGGGGCTTAGAGTCTGTCATAATTCCCGCTCACTCCCACTGGGCTCTTTCAGATGAGACGAACAAGGAGGACGATCCGTTTATACCACCACGCGGACGGAAGCACAACAGCCCGGATTTGGATGCTCTATTCAATCGGTATGAGACCTTTGTGCCGAATCGCGGCAGGCGCGACAAGGTCAAGGATCTGTTCAAGTACGACGATCTGTTCTTTCCGAATCGCGGCAAAAAGCATCGCAGCATTTTCAAGCTGGACGATCCCTTCTTTCCGAATCGCGGCAAAAAGCTGCAGCTCCGGGATCTTTACAACATTGACGATCCATTCTTTCCGAACCGCGGCAAGCGGCACTTGACAGGATCCACCAAGACACCACCCCCCTCTGGTCTCTGGGGAAAACTGTTGCAGCAGCAGCAACAGCAGCAGCAGGAGAGAAAATTGCCAGATGACAGCGACAACTGGCCGCAAAGAATGTCAACGCATAAAATTAATGGTTACGATCAATCAGTCAAGCCATCAATGTCACAAGTGGAGGATGCTGCTACTCTAGCATCCAGGCCCAGAGCCAGAGCTATTCCGACTCCGACTGCGACTGCGACTGCAGCTGAGGGCGCTCAATGGCGACGTCTAGCCAGGGGCCTGCTCCAGCCTGCTAATAGATTACACTCGACAAGATCAATGTCAGCAAATTTACAACAGCCAGAGCTGGGGATGGAGATGGAACAATTGGTGCCACATTTGCCGCTGCAGCAGCAGAGCAGCGTCCACTTCATTGGCAATCCAATCATGCCCCGGCAGCAGGTGAAACCATCCTGGCTGGGATCGGAATCGGCATCGGGATCACTGCACCGTTTCAGGCGATCTCTTCGGCCCGATAATGCCCCCGAGACACAATTAACACGTTCAACCAATGCTAATCCTCAGAAGATCGACTCTGGCTCTGACTCTGATTCGGAGTGGGACTGGGGCACTGATGATGCCAATTGGAGCGACATTTAAATGCCAGCGATCGGTTTTTGGTTTTCGGTTTTCGGTTTTTAGTTTCGGTTTCCGAGCAGCTTCCTTGGGGGCACATACACTCGTTTATGCCTGATTGTAGCTCGATGGGTCAGCAGGAACAAGCCACAATGTAGAACGAACTATAGCACACCGCACAAAATAAAGTAAATGCAATTGAAAATCGAAACAGAACGAAGGCCACTACGGGGAGGAGATCGCTTGCCTTGCCCTTGGGGCAGAGCCTTTCTAGAATTGTGCTGCGATGAAGGTCTCCATGCCCTTGGGAATGGGGTATGGGGTATGGGGTATGGGGTATGCGATGCGGTTGTTCCTACAAGTAATTCCTATTTTAATTGTATTCATTGGTTAATTTATCGCTAAATGCAATCAGCATTGTGCCCAAGCTGCAAGCTGCAAGGTCTAGAGTCTAGACTTGGACCCAACACAGCTGCCAATGTTGCAGACAGCCGGGCGTGGCACGCAGCTGATGCCACAACAGCGATATGTCCGCTCTCTGTGAGATATGCAGTCTGATCAAGAACAATATACAACCAACAACCAACAATCAGGGGCAACAACCACGACGACTGCTGTGGCCACGGTGACTGGAACTGGAACTGCAAAGGTCAGGCCATGTAATCCCCAAAACGCACATCAATCACGCGACTCTTTAGCTTATTAGCCAGCATTGAACCTTAAATATCAGAGCACGGGAGTGGGAAATGGGGAATGGGTAATGGGTAAAAATAAACAGAAATACAGAAATTTTTTAAGCCGAAGCTGAAGCCGCCGCTGCTGTTACAACAGCAACACTGAAATTTTCCACTTCAACTGATTTCTGACATTGACATTGACCAAAAATCGACATCAACGTCCAAACATTTGGTGAGCCACAAAGTCTACGGGCCCAGACTCTGGTCGAGACCCAGACCGAGACCCCTAGCAGCTCTTTGTTTTGTACAAATGACCATTGAAGGTCATGCCAGCCAAAGCCGCAGCCGCAGCCGCAGCCGAAGCCAAAGCAGGCAGCAACAAATTGGTTAAATAATACTCTCCTCCACTCCACAGCATCAGAGCATCAGCATCAGAAATACTCGTACTGGAAAAGAAAAATGTTAAGCAGATGCGCGTCATCGTTTGGGGTTCAAGTTTTTGGATTTTGGTAGCTTGACGTTTGCGATCAGACCAAAATCTTATGAAGATCATTATAATTTCAATGGCACTCCACAGTCCACAGTCCAGAGGCAGTCCAGAGGCAGCCTCAGCTGTATCGAATGAGTGTGTATGCAGCATATGTACTATACTACAAGTACTCGTATACCTATGTTTGGTTAGAAGAATGAATGCAGCAGCAGCAGCAGAGCACATATATAGAGAGTCCATATATAATACTATTCAACTCTCCTCCGCTGGGCCTCGTGGCAATGACACTTGAAGTGGTCGGTCAGCCGGTTAAGAGGCTCACCTCACGTGCAGCTTTCATAGGGGGTACGGGTGGGTACCCTACCTTTTGAGTTGGGTAAGCTTAGAGCCCTAAGCAGCTGTGACAGCTTCAGAAGAAATCTCACAGAAGCATTAACCTTTCCTTTGACATACACTACACTGATCCAAAATGAATGCTTACATCATCTTTATGGTAAAAGCACTTCCGTCTCTTCATCATGGTATCGGATTGGGGGATTGGGAGACTGGAATTGGTAACTCTCACTGGCCATAACCTTTCGCCAAATAAATGTGCAAAAACTTATGTCAAAGCCGGCCCAAAACTTACGGCACCACACGAACACCACACAGGCAGGTCTATTGAGCCAAATGTGTCAAGACTGAAGATTGTACAAATTAAATTTCATTGGCTTTGCGCTTTCAAAACTTCAACTTCAAGTCCAAGACCAAGACCAAGACCATGAGTGGGACTGGCTCTGGCGGATACTTTGTGTCACTTTTGGCCTGCCTGACATTTGGCCAACAGAAAAGAAAAAGAAAGTCCAGTCTGAGTTCCCCAATTGAGCTCCAGCATCACAGCAGCAAATTGGCTCAATTTTTGTGGCAACGTTGGTTGTGGCAACTGATTTGCTTGTCGGGAAATATCAACGCATTGTCAGCGATCCCAATGCCGTTGACAACATGCAACATGCAATGGGGTAACGGGCTTGCAACATTGCAACTGTTGTAACAGTTGCAACTGCTGCAATTGTAACGCGATCAGCATGAGTAGCTGGCAGCCTTTGACAGCGGCTTAATTGCTGTCTGCAATTATGATTGTTGCCGGGATAGAAGCTCCGCTCCAGGAGCAGGAGCAGGAGCAGGAGCAGGAGCTTCACTTTCGTTTGATTTGTGGCCAAAAGAGCCAACCGCTTGTTTGAACTGCTTTCTGACTCCATTTGGCGTCTGAAGTTTCTAGTTAGCTGTCGTCGTCCCAGTCGTTGTCGTTGTCGTTGTTGATTTGGCCGTCTTTGTCTGGTGGGAGAGCAACTCCTGGTTGACAAAAATAGTAACGTGCAGGCAGGCGCTGCCTTTTATTGCCATTTGTTTTTTGCCATGGCTGTGCTGTGCTGTGCTGTGCTGTGCTGTGTGTTGCCGTTTTGCCATTTGACGTTGACAAAAAAACGTCATTTGCAAATTGGGCAAAGACAACTTTCTCTAGGCAGCAGCTGCGCAGGCGCAGGCGCAGGCGCACTCTCGCAGTCGCAGTTGCAGTCCCAGGCGCAGTCCCAGGCGCAGTCGCAGCCGCAGTCGCACTCGCAAAGTGACAGTCATTGCATAAAACTATATAGATAAACCAAAGGCAAGTCGTCGCCCACATTCATTAACAGCATTCGCATAATTGGCTGAGGCAGATATTTCGTGGGTTCACTGAACCACAACAGGCAGCACCCAGCATCCCATCCGAAGACAGAAGACAATCCCTGGGCGCAGCCCGAGTCGAGTGGCTTATTGGGCCTTACGTCTCAATTTCCCATCGCCACTTTGTCAATATCTATAATTAAAATCGTTTGAGAACACACGCAAACCCCTGGCTGGCTGGCTCGCTGCTGGCCTCTGCCTCTGCCGATTTATCAGATTTTTCGAATGGCAAAAAAGGCTATACTTATGGATATATACATACATATATATACTCGCATTCGACGTTGAAAGCTTGATTGATGCATTAAGCTTATACAGCCATAACCACTAGCCAAAACCCAAACCCAGCCGCGTCCCCCACCCACCGACTGGGGGCAGACGACGTTGACGAGAGCCAATTAATGGCTGCTTAAACGGGAAAAACTCTCTGGCAGTGGCAGTGTGGCCATGTAAAATTATGGAAAATCTGTGCAAACACAACCGGGAGCAAGCGCTAATTGAGGCAGGAAGCGTTGCGAGGAAAAACGAGTTGCCATCGCCTGTCATCTTGCATCTGGTCCGAAAAGCTGCTGGCCAGCAGCAGCACCAGCACCAGCACCAGCACCAGGCTTTGGCCCACGAAATGGGTCAGGCAGTGATTACCCGACGTTGTCGTTGTCGCTGTCGCTCTGTCGCTCTGTCGCTGAAGCCGTCGCCGACGCCGCCTCCACGAACGCATTTCATAACTAGGCAAATTAAGCCTAAGGCCAACAACACAAGCGACAAGCGTCTTAGCCCCGTCTTAGCGGGTAACGGCAATTTCCAGCCCAAAAGCGCTGCACTATTTGTCATAATAAATGTGCACAAAGGAGGTGTACACGTACACCTCCTCCTTCTCTCCGAAGAAAGCGGAGAGACCAGAGACCGGAGACCGACGACAGTGTGGGCAGCGCTGTGACACATTTTGTCATCATTAGGCACAGTTGCCGGCTAATAATTTCAATTTAGCCAAAAAATTAGTTGTATTGTAGGATAGGGTGGGGGAAAGGAGGGGAAAAATATGTAAAAAGAGCGTTAATAGCCGCATAGGCCTACAGCCCACGCCAAGAAAAAATGAAAACCATCACCAAAGTCGAACCAAAGTGGAACCAAAAATTCAACGACTGCTAGGCGGGACTGGGGCTGGGCCACTCGATGGGTGTTGAGGTGATGACACTGATTATAAAATGCTGCATGCGCCATGCGCTGGCTCCATGCCCCTCACTGGAATGGAAATGCCATAAAAAAACTCCAAGTTAATCGCCTTGCTCTGATTTTGTGCTGCAAAAAACGCCATGGCGATTGCTGTGCGACTTGTGGGGTGCTTCATTTGGAACGGTATACGAAGATGATAATAAAATAGTCACAATTACCATATCGGAAAATGGAAAAATGTTATACAAATCGAAGTCAAACGAAATGACTGGTAGTGATACTCTGTTACGGGATAAAGTGTTCATAGAGCGCGGAAAATCAAGAAAATAAATCTTAAATAACTATGAAAAAATAAATATATACCACAAAACGTTGCGTACATCATTTTTGGGTCATTCATAATAAGAATATTACATAATGGACATCGAAATTGGTATCAATCAGGTTGATTATTAGAGCAGAAAGAACAGACGAATAAATCCAACAAGATAACAAAAATGTGCGTGTGAGCAAGTTGCACTTGCGTAAGTCTCAATCAAAAGAGGCACGAGATGAACGAAATCAACAAGACAATTGGAACGGAGACAAGCACGCTAGTTAGTAGTAGACAGCCACAGATAAAATGGCAGACAACGCCAACAAATACATCCGCTTTATTCCTTCGTCTCGCATTGGAGTACGAACCAGATAGTGAACACTCCATTCCGCTCATCCGAAAGTGCTCATGATTGTTGATCGCATTGTTTTGACTGCCAAAAACGCTTCCAAAATCGCTGGCGATTCCTATGCGGTTTCTGGGGTCTTCCCCCCTTCTAACTAAACAGTTTCACAATAAAATTCGCATGGAGCTGAACGAACCCATTGCAAAAATGTGTTATCAAAAGGGGGGAAGGCCCAAGCGCTTTGGGCGCGACCCACACACGTTTTCTCGACCACCGACCGACCACAAGAACCATAAACGCCAACAAAAAGCGCGCGTGCGTGCGTGCCGTGCTTCCGCCTGGATGATGGGCCTCAGTCCATGCCTCTGCCTCTGCCTCTGCCCTGGCGACAAATAAACAAAGCCAAATAACACAGCAGCAGAGGCTACAAGGAAAATTCATGCGAAACAGTTATAAAAAAAGACAAAAAGAGGAAGAAAAGCGAAGAAAAAAAAGAAAGAAAAGCCAAAGCTGAGGCCGTTGACGCTGCCGCCTGACGCTGACGCTGACGCTGTTGCCGTCATCGTTGATGTGTATGTGTAATATTGCGCTTTCCGGTACAGAAACATAAAATTTTATGTCTACGAAGCTGACGACAACTCTAACGACAGCCGCAACATCAACTGGAGAGAGGGGCAGCACAGAAAGTCGGGCGTGCAACACTTCGTATGCGCTACATATTACTGCCCCCTACCCCACCGACCACTGTCCCGACCGTCCCGAGTTAACACATTTTTCTGTCACGCAAAATAATCATTTGCAAAATCACGCCGTGCTGACAGGCAGTGGCAGGGGTACTTTGCCAGGAGGTGAAGGAGGAGGAGGAGGAGGAGGAGCAGGGCTGAACTGAAAGAAAGACCCGGCAACGGGAATGGGAACGGGGACTGGGACTAGGCTGGGGCTGTGGCCCCGTCGATTGTGTGTGCGTGTTGGGCACACTAACTGCCGGTTATTATCATGTGAAAATGTATGAAATTGAATAATGTCATTCAGCACACTGGGACGGACACGGACACGGACACCCTCCCTTTACGAGTACACAAAATGTTTGCTTCTAATGCGAAAATTAAACAACATGGGAACGGATGAGGGAAATATTTCCCACAAAGAGTAGGGTGCCCCTCCCTTATGCCCAACACTCACCTTGACACGCTCCAGATATTCCTGCAGTGCCCCATACGGATCATCGCCATCCACATCCATCAGGTCGAGACTGTGCGCCAAGTCCAGATTGTCCAATGCGGCCAACTTGGACTCGGCCTTATCGACAAATTGCAGCTTATGATGCCCCTGATGCAAAGTATTGCCCGTGGAGGCCAGTGTGGCAACGGGCGCCGCCTGGCTTAAGAATTTCTTATCAGCTGTCATGGTGTTGGATGGAGTTGCTCCTGTTGTGGCTGCGGCTGCTGCTGCTGCTGCTGCTGTTGCTGTTGCTGCTGCTGTGGCACTGCTTCCGTATTGGCGAGTGCGAGGCATGGTTGCACAACCGGTGCTAAAAACGCTTGCAGCAGCTGGCACAAATGTGGATGTGGCTGTGGATGTGGATGTGGATGTGGCTGCTGATGTGGCAGATGAAGTTGCGGCCATCGTCTTGCCATCAACGTCTCCACCGCTGGCCGCCGCATCACTTAATCCCGATTTGTAGCGCGTCGCGTCAGTGGCGATAGCCGACGTGCGGCCTGACGTTGCACTACCTCCTCCAGCTCCTCCTGGTGTTGCACTTTTTGCAGCTCCCTCTGTTGCACCACTGGCTGCTCCTTCTCCTCCTGTTGTTGCATCTTCTCTTACTCCTCGTGCTGTTTCTGTTGCTGTTGCCGTTGCCGGCGGCGTCGTCGCCTTGCCGTTGATAAGCGTTTGATGTTGGAGGTTCCTGTTGTTGCTGCTGCTGCTGCTGCTCTGGCTTTGGCTCTGGCTGTGGCTGTGGCTGCCACTGCTAATTGCACTTTTCACATCGCTTGTCATGTTGTTTTGATTTGTATTGCCATTGCCATTTTCATTGCACTGCATTTGAGTTAACTTCTTGACTTTGTCATGATGCCGCGTCGCCGTGGCTCCACCAATCTGCTGAGGCGACTCTGCAAATAAAAGAGAGTACAGTAGAGAGGATATGTTTAATTTCAGCCAACGTATATTTTCCTCGGCCAAGAGTCGCATAAAGTTGTCATTGTCGCTGCCTGCAACATGCCTCAAAGGCGCACCCAGCCAGACCCGTGAACATACACAACATATTCATAATTTCCCAATGGCTTTGTCGCCTGTGTGAAAATGAAAATGAAAAATTTCAACCGAAATGCACAAAAAACACGCTGCAACATGTGGCTGCTGCCTGGATTTCGGGGTTGGGCCACTGTGCGACTGTGCTTAAGCCAAATGCGCGAAAATTTCTGCGCTAATCGCCTCAAATTGTCCGCCAAATGTGTGCCATTTAAATTGTCATAAATTTTGCAATGTTCCCCGTCCCGGACCGGCCCGTCCCGTCCTGGACATGGTGCGGACTCCAGTCTTTTATTCGGCATCTGTGGCAATGTGGCAATGTGGCACTGTGGCTCTGTGGCTCCGTGGCTTTAATTAATTTCGGACTGGCGCAAAAAAATGGCCTGCAATTATTTACATATTCGAATTTATGGCTCACACTACTTAACCATGCCCTGGAATGGCTCCAATTATTTATCTTCGCTTCTATTATACTCGTATGGGGGGAGCTGCTGGAATCACGCCCCACAAATGTGTGTCGCCGCAGATTTATGTGCCTGTCGATGGGCTGCTCGAATGGATGGTCGTAGAATGTCAGTTGTTTGTCTTTTTGGGTTGATTCAGAACGGAAACGGGGATTGAATGCTCACTTTTATGTGTCAACTAATTGTTATTGCTAAAGCAAAAGTTCACAGATCTATAAATACACCGATGGAGTGCTCTTCCCACTCCCGAAGTACTCCTTCAGGTACTGCAAACACCAAAACCCTCTCTCTGGAAATAATGGACTCCTTCTTGCAGTTCTTATCCTCATCGCTTAGCATAATCCCCCCTGTAGCCCACATGTCTGGGCTTCAATTCACAGTAAATCGATTTGAAATTCGCATAGGGGCGAAAGGTTATATGAACTTTTGTCAAAGACAAGAATTTCGAATTTCGAATGCCGGCCGGCATGTCTCTGGCTCTGGGTCTATATACGAATACTCCTATCTCTACCCCCGCCCCCTGTTTTCTGTCTGTGCTTCTGGGGCAAGTGAAACGGTTAAAGAGTTTTCTGTGTCCGCTGGCTGTTGTTGATTTTATAGGTACGATTTTATTTCTGTTTTTTTTTTTTTTTTATGGCGCATGCGTGCGTTCGATTGAGTTTTTTGATTAAAATGTCGCCGCCACCGTCGCTGTCGCGGCTGCTGCTGTCGCGACTTGGACTTGGCGACAGGCAAAGGCAAAAGCCAACAGCAAGGGGTCTCTACGACTGGCTCTCTCTCTCTCTCTCTGTCATTTCAGCTCCGACTTCAACTCCAACTCCAAATCCAAATCCAACTCTGACTCCGAGTCTGAGTCTGCTTCTGCTGGTCAGAGACGTTGGCATTTAAAAATTCTGAATCGCATGCGTTACACAACGGCCCGTGGCGAGCTCGTAAATCAGCAGTGCAAACGAGTCAGTCAGACGAAGACGGAGGGCCTCAGAGACAGACCAAACAGACAGACAGACAGTTGGCAACATTTTATGGGGGTCTCTGGCGGAGGCAGGGGGGCAGGGGCAGAGGCAGAGAGCAGTGTCAGAGGGTGGGTTGAGAGAGCGCTACGCTGCCCCGGCAATTGATCGTTTTGAGGCGATTGGCAGGCCGCCAAGCCAGGCCTGGCCAGATCGCAACCGAGACCCAGGCCCACACTCGGTTGCAAAGTTATCTTCTTCTGCCATTTTGGCTGCATTTCAATTGTGCAAAGCTAACGGTACATTTGGCTATAGGGACACCGCCACCACCGTGTGGGAGACGCGTTGAAAGTTCATGGGAGGTCTTCCTTCCCTCCCTCTCTTATACCCTTGGAGAGTGTTATTTGATTTGGGAAAACTCTTTTTTGAAACTGCCATAGAAAGAAAGGACCCTCTTTCAAAGGATATTTGGACTTGGGAATACTCTTTCTTATAGCTACCATAGAAAGAATGGACCTGTAGGCGTATCAACAACTTCGGGCCACCAAAACGGATGGTTTTTTCATCTTTTTACTGTGCCGTTGTGTGCTGTTTTTATTTAAGCCAATTTAGCTTTCATTTGGCCAACTAATTAGCAGGAAAGTAGGGGTAAAAGGGGTAGCCGGGGACGGAAATAAGTTAGGCGGCCTTTGTTCTATTTGATGATTGACTTGACCAAAAGTTCTTTATTCAGAGACAAACCCCGAAAAACAGAGAGAGAGCGAGAAAACCAAACAAAATAAAAAAAACATTCGTACGTAAGTATTTTGCTTATTTGCTTGGAATAAAATTGTTTGCTGGGGTGTGTCCGCTGCTAAATGGCCACTGTCCGTCCCACGTCCCACTCTGATCAGTCTGTGAGTGTGTGTGTGTGCGTGAGTGTGTGCGTGAGTGTGTTTTTTGAGGCTGATTGATTCGCTCGCTGAGGTCACCTCAACGTGATTAATTGCCGATTGCGAATGGCTGGGCTGGAGAGGGAAGTGTCACCGAAGGGAGGGGAGGAGTGTACAAATACAGAAACAGATACAGATACAGTTCCCCACTTGAGGTTGCGAGGGTTGTCTGACGCATACTCGTGCACAGTGAAAAGCTCTCATAGAAAGTCTTGGCCAATATTTGCTTGCAAAATGCAGGCCGGCCGCCCTTCTGCCGAGACCTACCTCAATGCAACTCTCTGGACAGCTGGGCTTATATCAACAGCCAGCACGGCGGACCAGGCTAAATAAGTAAATAGGAGGCAGAAGTGAGCACAGAACAGCACAGCAGAAGCTGTCGTGGATGGGGCAGGGAGCGGAGATCGGGCTGGGGCTGGGGCTGGGGCCAAATGGAATGGCTGGACACGCAAGACGATTAGCAGAGCATTCTTTGAGATCTTTGAGCTGGTCCCCTGAGCTGACGTGTGTCGGCTCGGGACAACGTCTTCGTCATGCTGATCAACACAGATCAGAGGCGCCCCGAGACGCCGCCTTCTTTAGCTCAGTGCTCAGCTTCCTTCTACCTTCTCCCCCACTGCCTATTCTGCAATGTCTTTAGCTCCATTTCACGTCATCCCACAAAAGGGCAGGGCCTGGAGATCTCTGAGACTCTGACTCTGAGACTCTGACTCTGAGACTCTGGCCGCCAGAGTCTGGCGGCTTTCAAGCCTCATTTGCCTATCAAAATGATATAATACGCACTCATGACGTCGATGGCGATGTTGATGGCGATGGCTCTGTGTGTACGTGTTTCCTGTTTCTCTTTCTGTTTTGTGTTTTGTGTTTTGTGCTTTCTGCCTTTTGTGCAAATCTCTGCTGCACAACCGCCGCCTGCGGGTGGCACTCAAGCAAGGGGCGTGTCTGGAATCAAATGGAGTGCACTCCACGCACACAGTTGGTGACAAAGCTGACCGGGGAGTGTTTTTCGTTTTTTTTGGGGCCGCAGCCTGCAGCCTGCAAGTGCGTGTGGTGGAGTGGAGCGTGGAGCGTAGAGCTGCACCCAAATGGCAATCAATTTTTGTCTCTCTCTTTTTGGTTGCAGCTCCCTCGTGGCGGCATGAGACTTTTACGACTTTTCCAATTGCCCGACCTATGCGGCGACGCATTAATAATAATAGTTTTTTTGGTTTCCTCCTTTATTTATTATTAACCACAAATTCCGTGGGGCCGGAGACAGAGACACTTTCTAGAGAAGTTTTTTATGCGGCCTTAAGTGGCTTTTTATTAAACATTGCTGCATTTAATTGATTTGTAATAGATTCGACTTCGACTCTACGGGTGTGTGTGTGTGAGTGTCTGCCTCATGCCACACAGAGGTGTGCCAATGTGAGTGTGTCATGTTAACGGAAATCCAAGGCTCCATGTCATGCATAATTCATTCAAAATTGCAGTCGCGTCGGAGGAACACAAAACACAAAACACAAAAAATATGAACACGCCCTTAACAGCTGCCCTGGCATTTCTACTCCAATATTATATACAGAAAGACATATACATATGTGTTCATTTCCTACACAATAATGTTTTCCTTTTTATTCGACGTTTTTCACTGATCTTCAGGTATTTTAGTGACATCGGAAATTGCCTTTAATTGGTTTTACTTAGCTTTAAGTGATTGCCTTTGCCCCGAGGCACAAACACAAATGATTCAGATGCCTGCCTGCGATTCATTATTCATTCTCTGGCATTTTATATTTAATTTCGATCAATTTTGTACACCCTTTCAGAGAGTACTATGATTTGCACAGGAGAAAAACTTGCATGAATGGGAAATAGTTCAACCAAAGATCAAGAATCCCAGAGTTTCATTTGTTTCTTAGCTAAGGGATCCATCCGTATCTTAGGAACTATGAGTCTGTTAGGGTATCTAAAGCTTCGTTATGT
The DNA here is from genome assembly GCA_008121275.1 of Drosophila lowei. Taxonomy (NCBI): domain Eukaryota; kingdom Metazoa; phylum Arthropoda; class Insecta; order Diptera; family Drosophilidae; genus Drosophila; species Drosophila lowei. The sequence goes on along the minus strand of CM017777.1, from coordinate 30,175,617 downwards.
TCTTTTTGTATTTTATTTATTTATTTTGCCTCTTAGCTGACTCCATCGGCAAACACTTATCTCTCATAACCGGAAATGGCGAGGATCTGAGCTGGCTGCCAGCTCTCCTCCATTGACCTTCGTTGACTTGGCGGACTTCTGTCATCAGTCCTCGGGATATTCCCGGGACATACCCCTTTGACACTCTATTGTGCAGATCAATTAATAACAATAAGAATAACAAGCGCTATTAACTAGCCTAATGACTGTGGGCCTGGCCGGGGCTGATTTTTCCCACGAGTACGGGTACGAGTACTCGAATGTGCAACATATCCGCCCAGGCGATCTCTGGCGACAATGCGACTTAGTTGCACAAAGCTGATTAAGCGGGAGAGCGGCAGAGCTCGAAACTTACCATTTCCTGCCGCAAAGGCGGCGATGCGCTCCCTAACCGAACGTCTGGGCTCGTCATGGGCGATGTTGTTGCTGTTGCAGATGTTGCTGCTGTTACTGTTGTTGTTGTTGTTGCAGCTGTTTTGCTGCACATGTGTCGTCGGCGTCGGCTTCGGCATGGCCTGCGTTGAGTCATGGCTAGGACTACGCTTCACCATTGTCGTTTTGATCACAGTCTTGAGGCGGCTGGGCGTGGTCGGACGCGCTGCAATGCGGGGCTTAGGTGTTGCTGTTGTTGCTGTTGCTGGTGCTGTTGCGGTTGTTGTTGCTGCTGTCAATGTTGCTTTATCGTTGCACAGCACTTCTGTGGCAGCACCCACAAACTCTTCTGCTGCTGCTGCCGCTGTTGTTGTCAGCCCACACTCGCAGGCTGTGGCAGCTAGGTCTGTTGCTGTTGCTGTTGCAGATACGTTTGCTGTTGCTGTTGCTGTCGTAATTGTCATTTTATTCTGCGACGACTTCAGTGAATCAATTTTCGAGTTGTTGCCGTTGCTGTTGCAGTTGCTGTTGGTATTGGTATTGGTATTGGTAGTGCTGTTCGTTTGGGGCACGTCGGCGGTGTCGGGTAATTTACAATAATTACAGCGCGGCTTGTTGTTGTTGTCGTAGCTTAGTGTATTTTCCTTATTGCTATGTTGCTGCAATTGTTGTTGCAATTGCTGTTGCAATTGTTGTTGGTGTTGCTGTTGGTGTTGTTGTTGCTGTTGCTGTTGCAAGCTATTGCTAAGTCTTTGGGTTGGTTGTCGTTGCTGCTGCTGCTGCTGCTTCGAGTGTTGCTGCTGCTGCTCATTGCCACTCTGCGGGCTCTTTGTGACAGCGCAAGTTTTAGTTGCTGCATATAGATCGCTGCTGCTGTTGCTGCTGTTGCTGTTGCCTTTGTGGTCCTGCCGCCATTGTTCGGACAGATTTCGTTGATTCATTAATATCAGCGCCACATTTCCGTCGTTTCTCTGGCCAGCATTGTTGTCAGCGATATCATTGGCATCGTCGTCATTACCATTACCATTACCATTATCGCAGTTATCGTAGCTATCGTAGTTATCGTAGTTGTGGCATCCGTAGTCGGTGTGGCAATCTTGGCGTCGCTTGGCCGTCGTCGCCGCCGCTATATCGTGGCGTGCCACATCATCAATATAGGTAAAATCGTTATCAACGAATATATTTCTGGCATGCAGCGTATTTTTGCTGCCGCTGCTGCTCTTCGGCTGCCTCAGATCGTAGCGCCTCCGCTGCGGACAGCAGCAGAACTTGACAATGGATCGCGGCGATGTTGGCGATAGAGTCGGCCGCGTCGGCGTCGCCGGTGTGGCAATGTCAGCCCATTTCTCGATCAATGCCAGCTCGCGAGCATTGGACATTGTCGTATGGCCATGGAGTGTGATTCTGCAACAAAACGAGAGACAAGCAAATTAATTACAATTACAACTACAACAAAAAGGGGGCTGGGGAGTACTGTACTGCTGTTCTGCTGTACTGCTCGCCCCAGTGCGAGAGTAGCAAACAAAAATCAATTAACCACATTTCTCGACGCGTCTCAGGCCTTTCAGCCAAAACGCTTCCTCATTCCTGCGCCGGCGCTCTCTGTCTCGCTGTCTCGCTGTTTGTCCGCAGTCCGGACCATGATGGAGCTGGAGCTCCGCCGCTGAAAGCCGATTCGCTGCGCACATCACAAGCCACACGGAGAAGCAGACGCAGACGCAGACCCCAAAGCCCAGAGCCAGCAACGCGCCATCTGTGCGTCATGGTTGCAACGTGTTTTAATTGCCAACTGCTTTTCGCGCCACACTTTCCCAGCTGCGGCTGCCGCCCAGCCCCGGCCGGCGTACACTTCTAAGTGACCGCCAAAATGTTTGGGGCAGCCACTGGCACTGGCACCGGCACTGGCACCGGGCCGTGTGGCAAGCTGTCGATGCATGATTAACTGCCGCGCCGTGCTGCAAACGGCAAACTGCATTTAATTGCATTCGAGAGATGCAGCCTGCCGCAGGGCACTCTCGACAGCAGGTAGCCAAATCCGCGAATTCCATATGCCGCCCACTGCCGTGCATTGTTGATTAATTTGTGGCATGCGGCTGAGAGATGCGGCTGGGGCTGGTTCGGAACTCGACTAACTGCTACCTTATTGGCCATGGGGGTTGACCTTATCCTGGCTGGCGGGCGACCCGGCTAAAAGCTTTTTGCGCGCCGTGAAAGTTGCAACTTGGGAAAATTCCTTTCACTGCCGGGCCTGGCCTTCCTTTTGTGTGCTTTGCCCACGCCTCTTGTCAAATCTTTGACAAATTAATTTTAATTGTTTAATGCACACACACAACACAACACACTCGATCCCGATCCCGAACCCGAGCCCAAGCCTGAGCCCGACTTATCTTTCACTTTATCTATTGTGGGGCCAGAGTGAAAATAAATTAACAATAAATAATTTTAATTATTTCATGAAGATGTCAAATTACACACGCCCCCACGCAGAAAAGGCCAAAAGACAAAGGCAACAAACAACAGAAAAAAACCAAGAGCCAGGCTCCATTAGGAGCCTCACATCCAGCTCCCAAATGGCTGCCTGCCTGCCTGCCTGCCCCCCTGCCTGCCATGTGCCACGGACTGGGACTGAGACTGGGACTGTGGCCGGGTCGCGTCTCGCGATCTTTGCCACTTACGGGCCGGCTATTGTGGCAGCTTGTGGCACAGCTGCGCGCTCTTTGTATTTATGATTATTTTCCATTTTATTTTATTTATTAAATTTGTGTGTTTGCCCAAGCCGCCTTCCACCACCCCCCCTGCGGCACTCTTTTTCGGGCAGCTCTAATAGGATTTGTTCGCAAATCTTCGGCGCTGTCCGAGCTGTTGATGGCCCGACGTCATACAATTAAGCCCCGAAAGCCGCTAGTTAAATTTCACTACCAACTGTTGGACTGTTGGCTGACTGGCTGACTGTCGGACTGTCGGACTTTCAGACTGGCCCTATTTGTCGCTGGCGGGGATCACATTACACATCTGGTGCGTCCCCTATTAACAAAGAAGCTGCCAGCAGACGGGCTACCAAACGATTTGTCAAATAGTTTAGGGCCAGAAAACTGTGGGATGTGCTTAATGAATATCCGATGAAGATGGATCAGGTGCAACGATTTCGAGAGGGTTACGCCTAAAAGACTTGGAAATACCCCGTAAATCCAGCAGGAGAGAAGAAGCTTAGACTTCCAAAGGGGTTGCAAAAGAAAGGTGTTACTTGAGGATACCTGATCTGAAACATCTGGGAATTGGAAGAGGTAGACCCTTCTGCCTGCAGAACACTTCTGCTTTTTATACGGATTGAAGGGATACGATCCCCTTTTGCTTTTGCTCTCCTATCATCGTCCAGTGTACCCCTTCATTTGAATGTAATCTCGGATAAAAAACGATCATAAAAAGAAGCGACATCGGAAAACATAAATTTAAAATATGCCACACCGATGGGACTCTGCCCCAAAGCCTCTGCCTCTTGTTTGTTTCCCCCATAAATCCGAATGCAGTATAGGTATATATATATATCCATATATCCACTTATATGCCTTGTGCTGAGCTTTATTTGTGTTATTGTGATTTATGGGCCTGCGCCTGCGATGCCTGTCGTTGTTGTTGTTGCTGGCTGTGTTGCTCTGTTGTCATAAAGAGTACAAAATTAATATTGAAAAGCTACTAAATCCAGACTTACGCATAAATTAAAAAGTTAAGTAGGTAGGCAGTGCCCCCAGACATGGACTATTTTTGGTACAGGCCGCTACAAAGCAAAAGCAAAACCAGAAACAGAAAACTGAAATCTGAAAACTGAAAACAAAACAGCGAACATTTCTCGAGCTTCGAGTGGATTTTCTCGCATGTTTAACCCGTGATTTATGGCCCAACAGAAAGAGCGAAAGAGATGGAGATGGGGGCTTTGTTTTTGTTTTTGTTTTTGTTTGTGTTTTTGCAATGCATTTGACATCGTAAATATTTGTCAGTGCATTAAGTTGACTGCATACACACAAATAAATCGATATGCATACTCGTATGAGAGTACGAGGCTGCCTCTGCGCATGCGCATGCGTGGCACGTACACGTACACGTTGCCGCTTCGATTGGCGATTATTTATGAAGTCTAGACCCCTGATTTGGCATACTTATAATTAGCATACAGCCTATAGCTGGGTGTGTTTGTGTGTGTCGCCGATATATCAGATACTATATATAGATACGAATAACGGTTGCAAAGTTCTATGAACCGAACCGTTGAGTGCCCGCCAGCCAGCGACTGTCAGCTTAGCTAATTGAGGCCGAGTCGGAGCCTCGTTCCAGCGCTTACTGTCAGCCAGTTCGTCACTTTAGCAAGCGATCAATCAATCGATCAATCGATCGGGCAATCAATAAGTCAATCATATGCATGGCCAATCAGCAGAGTGCATACAAATTGCTGCAATTGTCTATTGGGCTTTTCATAAGTGCATTACTGAAGTGAAAGAGTTTCGCTTTTCATCATGATCATGAATGATCAGGGGGCAGGGGGCGGTGGGCGTAATGGGGAGGGGGAGAAAAATGAAAAATTCGATAGATTTAAATACGCATTCGTTTTGATGCCCAGATTGGAGGAAAGTTTTCTGGCCACGGGGCCAGGCAATCAAGGCGACATTAACGCTCTGCCTCTGGCACTCTATCCAGAGACGGAGACGGAGGTGGAGCCGGGGGACTGCGACTGGTACTGGGATCTGTGCAGTGTTTTTTTGAGGCCTTCGAACCGGTCAGTACGATTGCCTCGTACGATGTCTATTAATGTTGCCCATTAACCTTTTAACCCCCAGATTGCCAGCCAACCAGCCCGCCAGCCTGCCTCCTACCCCCAGCCCACCTGACTGACTGCATTGCGTGGTAATGGCTCTCTTTCACCCGCTTTGTCTCTTTGTCTCTCTCTCTCTCCAGCTCTCTTCACGCAAAAATGCGCAGAAGCTAAACGCTTTTCTCCTACCATTTTGGCCATTTATTGAGGGGTTACACTCCGCAGCACACTGCTTCTGCTCCTGCTCCTGCTTCTGCTTCTGCTGCCAGCCGAATTTGTTGCCAATTTGTTGCGCCACAAACTTTGTTGCAGAGTCAGTCCCTCTGTTCGTTTTCGGGTAGTCGTCCAATTAATTTCCGCATTTCCCAGACACAACTTGGCAATTAATTTTGCAGTTTGCATTTCTTCAACCTTGTTGGCCTGACCTTTTGGCTCAAGTGATTCACGCCAACGCCACACACGTCAGCTTTGGATTTGGTTTCGGTTTTGGTTTTGGTTTTCGGTCTTTTGGTTTTTTTGGTCCTAACGAGAATGGCTTCGCTTTGGCTCTAAGTCGGCAATTAATCAAAGCCCCCTGGGCCACGGACAAATCCTTTGTACACTCCTCGTGCATTCGTATATGGCCAACGACTGACAACGCAAATGGCTAAAATGACAGCGGGCCGTGGCCGCTTCATGAGTCAGGCCGATGGGCAACGGTAACATTACTGCATGCGTTGGCTCTTTTTGGGCGGCTTTTCCAGGCTTTTCCAGCACAGTACAGCGGATGACTGACAGACTCGGCTGACAGGCGATGCCAAAGGCCATACACACGACAGGACGGGACAGAGTGACGGCTTTTTATTGAAATTAACTTTACCAATTTGTACGGGCATTTCCCGCTGAGTGCATAATAAGTTTGTCAAAAATTAGAGAAATACTCGAAAGCAGGGGCTGGGGGGAACATGACCGCTCTCTCCCCTGCCTGCAGCGAGCACAGTGATATCACAGTTTTGTGTTTTGAGTTTTCTCAGGGCCAAGGACAAGGACGCCTTGTGCAAATACCCGATACTGTGGCTCGATGTTTGCCCTGGCAATAATTGGCGGCATTATTGACGCTCGCCAACAGCCACTCAATGGCCAGAGATTACCTGAACTTCAAATCAGCGTTAAAATTCACGAAAAATTCAATTTCAGTTTCAATTGTTTGCGTGATCGGTCGGGGTCTCTATTTTGTGTGCTGCTTTTAGCTTTTTTTTTTGGCAAAGGCCAAGTTAATGAAAATATCATTACAGTTTAGCCCAGAGCGCAACAATAAACATGGCCCGCATCTAAGGCTTGGCTTTGGCTTGGCTCGGCTCGGCTTGGCCCAAGTGCTCGTTTATTGACACATGAAATATGATCGCTTCTCGGGGGATTGTGTGATCCGGAGGTGCGTGCTAAGCGGGCATTACTCAAGCAGCGCTCAGCAGCCAGCAGTCAAAAGCTCAGCTCTGCGCGTGCGCGTGCGCGAGTGCGAGTGCGAGTGCCGCTCTCTTCTTCTGGGCGTCAAGATTAAGCGCAAAAGTGCGCAATCTGTGCGCTGAGCTTTTGCGCAGAGCTGCTGTCAGTTTGACAAATGCTCAGAGCTCAGCGATTGTGACAGTTTTAGCGGATTCGTAATGAAGCATGCGCGCACATGCATAAATAGCATAAATATCAACCAGCAGAAACAGCCATCACCCATCCACCATCCACCAATCACCCATCGGCCATCTCAAACGGGGCCTATCCCCCACTTGCCCCTCACTTGGCAGCTCCTGCGCGGGCCCCGCAACGGGATGACAAATTGCTGGGACTGCCCTGCTGGAATTTGGTTATCGTGCGGCGCTGCTGCTTTTTGCTTTTGGTAATTAAAATAATGCACAGAAGGGTGTCAAGGACTTGCGACGTCAAATGAATTTTAAATTGCCACAAATTGACGGGGCAGACACCGTTTGGTTTTTTGCTCAGTCAGGCAGTCAGCCAGTCAGCTAGTCAGCGTGAGGCAGAGGCAGAGACAGAGACAGAGACAGGCATGTGCAAGCAGAAAACGGTGCGTATGCGCAACGAGGCTGCTGATTGAAGAAGGTGTCGATTAAAGATACTTCACGACGCTTGAACATGTAGCAGGGTGCTGCTTGGATAGATCCTATTCCCATTTATTTTCACATTTTTCAATACTTCCTACAATATAATCTCTTATGTGTTCTACAACATGTCGTATGAGTAATATTCTGTCATTGCCAAAATGATTTGAAGTTCCCTGCTGGGATGCCACAATAAATGTCAACATTTTGGCACGTCTCACTGCGACGTCTATTCGTACATCGCATATACCCCCATACATACCCGTACGTACAGGGCAGGGCACGTATCTAAGCACGCGATCTGCACCGCAAAAACAGGCAGAAACAGTTCAAAATATTTGCATAATTTACCTGCAAAGAAACCAAAGCACACAGACACATAAATTATTGAACTTTTTGTTTATTTTTGTGTCAAAACAAAATACAAAATACTTTTAAAAACAAATTGTATGGTAATCGTAATCGTAATAATATTTAAAGCGCAGAGGCCGGGCCACACCTTTTGCAATAAATTGTGTACATTTTGCCGTCGCACACATAATAATTAAATGCACTAAAAATGAATTAAACTCTTGGCTAAAACTTGGATGAAATGAAATGGAGCCTTGCAGACGCGGAATCGAAGCCGAAAACCGAGACAGAAATCGAGTTGGGGGACAAGAAGGCGAGACGACGTCTGCACTGCCGGCAACTCCATTGATAAATAAACTGGAAAAATGCAATCTCTCTACAACAGAAAAAGAAAAACCCCAAAAATCCCGAAAATATATGTACGCCCTATGGCGGGACAGGCACAGTCACAGGCATAGGCACAGGCACAGGCCTGGCTGCACGATGCACGATGGCTTCCTGCACAATATGCAACAATTTGTTGCATGTCCGGATGTTTACAACAAAATAAACAACATGGGCAATGTTCAGTGCACATCAATATCAAAATCAAATTCGAATTCAAATATCCAAATATCCAAATCGATATGCATAAAACTTGTTACACTTTTGTTTACACAGCGAGGAGGAGAGCAGAGAGCAGACCGCTCTTTGAACACTGATCAAAGTCACATGGAAATTTATTATATAATCATCCGACGGACAGAGAGACAGACAGAGACAAAAAACAGAAACATACAGCGGTACACGACCATAATTGGCCGCAATCAATCAGTCGGTGATTGGTGGCGATCCGATCGATTGAAACTGATGAAGCGCTAATCTGCTAGTTGACCCAGTTGACTCTTGGCCATATCCCCATCCCCCCATCCCACGCCGAGTGTGCCCCCCAAAACTACGAGTATCTGTGCATCTCTCTGACGCTGCAGCAATTTGTAGCCGCAGGCAGGTGAATGCACCCATCTCCGCTCCGTGCGCTGTATTTTGTTTACTAATGAGTACCGCAAGAGGCACAGCACCGCACCGCAAGAGCCGCCCCTTAATTGTTCTCTAAATTATTTGGGGGAATGGCTGACTGAGGGCTTGTCGCCAGGTATGTCTAATGCGAGTATCTGCATCTGTACATCGGTATTTGTATCTGTATCTGTGGTTACGCCGAGTGGCTTTTGGGTCGTCATAATGAGGTGCCAAGCGTAAATACAAGCCTGGAGATTTTTCCATATGCTCGGGAAATGATGCTTTTTTACTTCTTTTGACAGCGACAAATGTTTGGTTCTTTAATGAGATTTTTGGAAATCTCAATCTTCCAAGGTGTTCCTTCCACAAGGTGTTTGTTGTACGGCTGATAAATCTCTATTTTTACTGCTGAGTGTTCCGCTAATGAGCTCGAGTGGTTTAACTCTCCCAAAACTTTAATATAACTCATTCTGCTCTCGAATCACTCACAGAGAGAGAAAAAACGAACACACTCTTGAACAAACACAGCTGCTGGAGCCATTGAAGCTCACAATTGTTTAGACATTGCTGCCGCTGCCCCCAAAAACCAAACGGAAAACAATTTACAATAAATTTTCGATAGGAAAACCATTTGGCATGCCTGGCCAAATTGGGGACGCTCTCGGTCCCAGGCCCAGTCCCAGTCCCAGGCCCCCAATTTGTTTGTTTTTTGGGCAAAAGCGCAACAGTCTGCTGATAGAATTGTAACAACTGTCGCGGCATAAATAAAGCCATTATGATTTATGCCGAGCAGACGATTACGAAACTCGTTAGAATGCCACAGACACAGACGCAGCCACAGCCACGGGCCAGTGGATCGAAGCGGATCGGATCGGATCGGGTAGAATGGGGATTCGTATGCGGATCGATAGCGATGGTAGACCGTGGCCGAGCCTCTGAGTGTGCCACATGGATTTGCATGTCTAGCGCCAATAATTCTAAGGCGTGCGCGCCCCGATGATACTCCCAAGTGGTTCCACCTCGGTGCAGTGTGGTGCCGTGCGGTGCCGAGTGGTTCGACACATTTGATATGGCGTGAGGCTATATTGGCAATCTTCTGTGAGCCCAAAGCCCATCCATCGACTGATCGCACTGATCGCGCTGATCGGTGAATGTGCGTGGAATGGTAAGTTTCTGGGATTGCAATTGCAATTAAAAGAAAGCAGGGAATGGGAACGGAACGAGCCCGAGGAGAAGACTGGCTGGACTCTCCAGGCAGCAGCAGCTGCGAATGCAATCTTGCAGCATGGCTTTTGTGCATGTAAGCGGCACTTTTTATAAGCATTATCAGACTCCAGACACCGTCTACAGCCGTCTGGTTGTAGTTGTTGTCATTGCCAGATGCGAGAGTCGATTGGCACGCAGCTAAAATAACCAACGCAGATCCACAGCAGATCCACAGCAGATCACAGAGCCAGCAAGTGAAAATCATTGTGAGTCACATGAAGCCCCAGATGTGGAAATGGGGAGACAGAGAGCACAGAACAGCCCACAGACAAAAGCCTCATTAGGCGTAGTCTATAACGCCGCTTGGGTCTTGGTCTGGGTCTGGGTCTTGGTCTGTCTTTGGGCTCGGGGCGCGGGGCTCTGGGCACGGGGCTCGGGGCCCGGGGCTCTCTGGGCTCGTTTCAATTTCAGCGTTGGCGTTGAAAGCGCGTCGAGCACTCCTCTTAAACTACATAGTTATAGTCATTGCAGGAGCACCATCCAGACATTCAACCATCCACACGATCATCATCATTATCATCTTGATGATGATGTTGCGCCCATAAAGCGAATTATGCTATTTGCGTAAATTATTGTCAAGTGGCCCCAACACACTAAATCATAGAGATGCCAGGCTCCTGATGCCCCGATACTGGAGTTGTTTTTCACGCCAATCAAATGGTTATGGCTCTCTTAGCCCAGATCCTAACTTTTGAGCCTTTGTCTTGGCGTTGGTTTTCGGCTTTGGAGCTGGCTTTGGAATGGGGGAAGTCTTTGGTCTGTTTGGGCAGAGTGAAATCAAGAGTTCACGTTCGGGGTTGACCCACAAAATGTGCGCTGGAATTTCATATTTATTTTTGCCATGGCCTATTAAAATATACAACTTTATGTTCCACTTTTTTCGATGTATGTTCGTTTCGGGAGAACCCCGAAGAGACAAAGCCTGGAAGAACCGGGACCATCAGGGACCAACTTTCTTATTAAGAATTATATATGAAACCGTAATGAAAAGACATAAAAAATGATACTTTTAAGGGGGTCCAACCCGTACCCTGTACCCCTTACGGCCTCTCCTCCCTTTCCCTATTGCCATGTATGCATGCATATGGGGCAGAACGGGCTCCACTAAAAAAACATTTGACCCAGAAATGGAAGTTGCAGTTGCAGTAACGCGGAAGTGCTCCTTACGGAGGCTGCTTCTGGAAATGGAGATGGGAGCTGGGAGATGAGAGCTGGGAGATGTGGGCCTCTCTGCCTTTCAGCGGGTATAAATAAATTTAATGACTCAATTTGTAATGAGAAATGTGCCCGAATCGTGGGGGCTGTTTGTTTGCTCTGATCAGCTCAAGATTGGGCCACTCGTAAGCCCCACTTGCAGATGTGCAGACTCTGCCATAACTTTTGCTAAATTGAAGCCCCCTTCTGTTCTGCAGACAGTGTTGGTTTTAATCAAAGGACCATTCAGAGGCACGATCATTCGGGTCCACTTAAATTTAAATAAATTACATAATTTACCAAAAGAACGAGAGAGAGAGAGAGAGACAGAGGAGTGGAGTGGAGTTCTTTGTTAGCCCAAAAAGATGCAAATTCATTTCAATTCCTCAGCATTGACATCATCCTGAAAAAACAGGTCCCCGAAATTCCCCAAAAATTAATTCCATTCTTTTTTGCTTTGTTTAATTTATATTTCGCGTAAACTGTTTTTTTGTACTCTTTTTGGTTCACTTCTTGATTGGAAATCGTATTACAGACACAAACCGAATTCTTGTTTGCGAATAGCAACAAATTTATGGGACAAGTGTCAATAGGCCACAGCACATAAATGTTGTTAATTAACATTTATTGTTTGCTGATACTACAACAGAAAATATGCAAAAAAAACCATACTCGGGAATAACAAAAGAGGTCTGGCCATAAAACGGCATTCAATTTGCTGGCCATAAAGTTTTATTAGGGCTTTTTTTTTGCTATTGAAAATGGAACTCTGGCGTGTTTGTTGTGGGCGTTTTTGCTAAAGGTCTTTCCGTATTTTTAAAATGCGTTGAGAATGTGGATTGGAGTGGAAACAAAGGCTGCTTAATCGCCTATGCGTTTTTTTTTTTTTGGTTATCTGGAACTTGGCCTGTGGCTCAGTTGAGTTCAGTTAAGGGAAATCACTCAAAGTGGGAGCCTTTTGTTCCCTGATAAGACTTTGTTCTTTGTCTAATCGGGTGCTCAATGAAGACTGGCGACTGGTAATTAACCCAGTGCATTATTGACCGCTGAGTGCATACAAATTTTTATAGTCCACAAAACAATTTAAAGTTATTGAAGAAAAACGCAAAGGACGGACCAAATTGATATGATTGGAGAGGCTCCAATGGACCCCAAGCATGGCGTGTCTTTGTCTTTGTCTTTGTCTTGGGACTGGGCTTGGGATGGGGCTGCTGCTGCTGATGCTGCTGTTGTTGTAAACAAACTAATTAAAACTGACACTGACAGGGGATGACAATTTACGCAGCAGCTGCTGCTGCCGCTGCTGTTTCGAGAGCTTAGCTGGTTTCTCCACAAGAATTGCCACATCCACATCTCCCTTTGTGGCAGTTGGCAATTGAAATGTTGCACGCGCAATTGCCCAGACTTCGGTTGCAGCAGCAGCAGCAGCAGCAGCAGCAGAGATGGGGTTGGTGTTCGTGTTGGGGTTGGGGCGGAGAGTGGAATGGCATTCAAATAGAAATGCAATTCCAGCAATGATCATTTAAATTAGCAGCAAACAGCACGCCGCATACAAATTGTCGCTGTGGCTGTGACTCCAACTGGGGGGGGCATTGGCAACATGTTGCCAACAGCTGTTGGCCTGCAACACATGTTGGCCACATTGCCACCAAACACAACCGCCTCCCTCTCCCAAAACAGAAAAAAAACCACACCAACCGGCAGCAAAATTATGACTTGCCTTATACATTGCCAATCCAATGCAGAAATGCCACACACACACACACACACACACACCTAGACACGAACTGGATGATGTTGCTGCCGCTTTTTGTGGTATGTGCATACATATGGTGGTGGTGGTGGTGGTGCTGCTGCGGTGATGCTGACAACGACGACAGTCAGTCTGGCAAGACATGCGAAACGTGGGCAAATAATTATACATGGATACGGGGTACCTGTACTTGTACCCGTACTCTCGTACTCTTGTACTCTCGTACCATACCCGTACCCGATCTGTCGCTCTGTCGCTTTTGCTTTTGCTGGCATTGTAATTGTTGTCTATTTGGTGTTGGCTTTTAGCGTAAATGCAAAACACCAAAAAGAGACAAGCAAAGCTTAGGCTTAACTTGAAATTGTTACACATTTATACCCTTTCTCAGAGAGTATTGGCATTTTTAAAGCAGGTTTATGTCTGTTCGAAGGCAAAGCCTATTTTTGTATAGGTTCATATATCACAGATACTTCTGTTAACTTCAAAGTGTATACATAAGCTATAGCCCTGAAGATTGTCTAACCAGATCTCAGTAATGCCATAGGAAATATCTCTCTTCTGCCTATACTGTATCCTACAGGACCCTGCCTTAGGAACACCGTCTGAGGATCTGCTAGAGGGCATCCACATCTTCGGTCTTTTCAGAATCTTGTCCGTTTTCCATGTTATTGTAGTTGGAACCCCCGAGCACGGACCGACCGGTGACAATCATAATTTTTCATAACTCAACCGGTTTTTGCGGCGGCCGGGCCTCACTGACGTTTATGAGAGGCTTGTTTTGCGCTAGCGGCAGTTTTCAGCATTTATAAGGCAACATATCGCGTATCGTACATAGTATTTCTCGCAGTGCATGTGTGTGTGTGTGTGTTTGTAGCCAGCCCCGCTGCACATGCGCACAAGTGTCGTCGTCGTTGGCGGCGTTGGCGTCTGAGCAGGAACAACAACCGCTAGGCGGCCGCGGGGGGGCCACCAGGGCCAGGGTTCAGGAACGGCGTCGCGTCGTGCTCATTGCACAAAAGAATAATGTGGCATGTGCTCGGCCTGTAATTACCTGAGAGCTGAGAGTGCTCACAGATACACACACACACACACGCACGGAGCTTGAGACACACACACGGAAACTCACTGGAATTTGAGTGTACACCTGAGTTTTGAGCTGTGTGTACTGTGTGGAACTGGCTCTCGTAATTAGCCTCTGCTCTGAAATGAAGGCCCTTTGGCCCAAGGTATTTTCGGTCTGTACAACATGTTTTGCATAAGTCTAGAGATTAATGTTTTTGAAACCAGACTTTGTGACTATCAAGGGTACTGCCAATCAAATATTGAAATCAAAATGAATGAAATCAGACATCCGAAAGGCCGAAAATCATATACCCTTTCAGCTCGAAAGTAAATCTATTTTTTATGGTTTTATAATCCAACCGATTCCACTAAAGTTTGCTTCTAAAATTACATAGAAATATGTATTCAACTTTTATGTGTTGAATTTTAAAATACATTTTTAAGTGCGGAAACCCTGAACTGAACTGCCGGCTTACCAGATTTATTTGACATTTCGGCCAAACATTTGAGCCATTTCAGTCTGTTTTGTTTTCCAGCCACTGGCCTGGCATTTAAGGTTGTTTCTTAAGCTCTTTGGACATCTGTGAAATGTAGACGAGACAGGCCGGGCCGAGGCAGGCAGCAGTCTATAATTTTCAAAGACTCAAGTGCCCATCACCGGCCTGGCAGACCCATTTTTCTCTCTGGCTGTGTCTTGTGAAAGGAGTTTGCAGGCTGCTTAGCCCCGGCATTGCATTGCATTGCCAAAATGCCGAGCAACTTGACCAGAAAACAGCAGCAGCAGCAGCAGCGGCAGCGGCAGCAGCAGCAGCAGCAGCAGCAGCAGCAACATGAAAAACTATTGCAGCTGCAATTACTCGCACTTCAAAATGCCAACATTTTGCACAAAGAGAATATTTCGTTGTTGTTTTCCCGAAGAGCAACAAAAAAACTAAAAGGAAAACGTGGCAACATCAATCATTTTGCATTTGCATGCAACAGACAGTAGCCCCGTCGTTGCAACAACAGTGGGAACGGGCAAGAGTGAGGCATAAATTAGCTGCGGGCTTTGTGTTAAGTTTAAATATTGCACTTGCCTCTCCCTGCGGCCCCTGCGGCCCCTTTGGGTCCCCTCTGTTCGTAGTCTGTTTAGTTTCATGGGAGTAAAAGTGCGGTCCTGCTGTTGTCCGATTCCTTGAAGCCATTGCCACAGCCATAAAGTCTATTGTGGGGCCGGCCGCCGACTTCATTCTGGATGCCCCAGACACTTTCGCTGCCGCACAGTTGCTTGCAATTCATTTTGGGCCGTATTTTATTACCAGCAGCAGCATGACATGACTCATGACTCACGACCAATCCACAATCGAATCGACGCGACGATGCGTTGTCATCCCTCAGCCAGCCAGCTCTGCTCTTAGAGGTGTTTTCCCCACTCACCCACACCCACACCCACTCACAGAGCCACACAGAGTCGATGGCTGGCTGTTTATGGACTCCTGCCCCCCTACTCTACTGCCTTATGGACACATCCGCTCTGATGACTCAGTCTCTCTCGCTCTCTCTCTACTAGACCAGATCTGCATAAATAAATTGCACTCGGTATGGACGGGGCTTTTCCCCATAAGCACAGCCTGCCCTCGGAGTAAGTTATACACTGAGGAAAACGCTGCCGAAGCTATATTTTGACGTTCCTCTTTTCTTACAGACTCCCAGTGCTCACAGTACTCCAGTGCTTCTCAAAGAAGTGGTAATTCTTGGGATTCCTGGCGTCATAGAACACAGCTTTCTGCAGTTCGTGTTAGCCTTATAAAAGATGCTGACATAACATTTGGCGGGGCAGTGGCGGGAGGAGGGGGCAAATGATTTATGCTAAATCCAAACAAAAAATCGCATAAACGGACAGGCTTATCTCAATGAGCTGCTGCTGCTGCTACATGCCGCCAACGAACGGCCATGGGGGCCACATGGAGCAACATGGAGAGGCAGATCCCCGATCCCCAGCCGGGGGGATGCGTGCAACAACGCAACAGCAACAACAACAACAACAACAACAAAACAGCGATATTGATAGGAGCAATTAATTATACGCGCCTCACACTGACAGTAAGCGTTTTGCTTTGGTCGCCCCGCACCATGCAGTGTCCCTCTATCTCTCTCTCGCTCTTTCTTCCGCTCTCTACCTTTCTGTCTCTGTCTCTTTTTCTCTTCGCCATGGCCGATCGAACGTCGTCGGTCGTATCAATGACCAAATGACATATTAGCCTTCGTCTTAGTGTAAAAAGCGGCGATAACTTTGGCAGACGCAAACGCGAACGCACACACGCAACGCGGGACTGGGACTGGGACTGGGACCTGGGCTCCGACTATATCCCATGCCACGGTGTGGCAGACGACGACAAACGCTTAGAACCGTGCACTGCCTCTAATCGTTTATTGAACTCTGGTGAACACATAATACGCATACGCAGCGTGCGTCCCAGGCATAGACTGGAGTTTCCAATTTGGTTTTTTTTTGGTTTTTGGGGAGGGAGGGGGAAAAACTGGAGCAGACACTAGGCCAGACAGCAGAGGAATGTCCAACTGTGTCGCTCTGCTGGCCCGCTGGCTGCGTTGAGTGCTTGGAATTACTACCGGAAAATGGAGGAGAAGGAGGAGAAGGAGGAGGAGGAGGAGACCCAACCGCAGACCCAGACCCCCAGGGAGAGGCTTTGATTAGTTAGTCCATCCATGGGCTTGGGCTTGGGTTTCGGTTTGGGGTTAGGTGTAACCCATACTATCCACCCATACTCCCATGTGGGGGAGTACGAAGAGTAGGAAGTTGATGTGCACGTTTCGTGGAAATATGAGTAGACTTTATCCAGGGGAAGGGAGAGAGAGCGCGAGAGAGGAAGAGACACGGCGCCATCTGGGGCTGTTGCATTCCCAGCGAATGAATAAGAATGAATGCAACTCCCACGCTTTAAAGTAGCTCGTTTAGGGTATTTGTCACGTCTTTGTGGTGGCAGCATGGAATGATCTCTCTCACTCTCTCTCTGTCTCTCTGTCTTACATCAGTGGAGAGTTGGCTGACTCTGTTCTGTTCTGTTCTATTCATGAAAGTTGGTTTGGGTTCCTCTGGAAGTTTATTTACGAGCCCAAAGCGTGCTGTGTCTGCTTGGAATTATGATGATTAAGGAGTAGCAAAACGACGTCAGCAACTATTACTGACAGTCCATGGGTAAGGCTCCATTAGTGCAACAGAATACTACGAAAATCGATGGAAAATTGTCAGTTACTACTGTGCAATCAGGCCCCAAACAATAACAACAATCATTGCAATGCCAGAGAGAGACGAAAGATCTCCAGATCTCCAGCTATCCAGCTCTCAACTGATTTGCTAAACAATTACGAATACGAAAACGAATACCAGTACGAGTACGAGTCCACTCACAACAAATACTTGGGCTGTACAAGCACTTAAGATACAAATCTTAATAGAATTGCAAGGCGAAATGCAATACAAACACAGATATAGATACACAGATACACAGATACAGATACAATAGGAAGAGGGAGACTGCTACGTAATGATATTTATCAGCAATTCATACAATTTCCATGGGGGCATCATCATATTTACAAGTTAATATTTGCGCTAACAAGATTTGTGCAACTATGTTGGGGATCCAACATCCAGGGCCTGGTTCTTCCCTCTGCGATCGAGGAACCCCCAAGAGACCCAACAAAAGGATTGCAATGGCACACGGCCAAAGAGATGCAGATAGACAGATAGGAGGCCAGAGAAATAGAAAAAGAGTCCGAGAAGGAGTGGAGAGGAGAGGAGGAGACATGAGTAGACAAGCAAAATGCTTGTTAAAGCGCAGAACATGCAGATTTCATTAAAGATATAGCCGGATGGAACTGCTGCTGCCAAGCAGTCGCTGAAGGGAGCACTAAGCAGCGCCACAGAAAGAGAACAGGGAACAGAGAACGCAGTGATCCCCAACTGGATCCCAGCGGATATGCTTGTGGATGCAAATGTGGTGCAATATGCGCTCCAATGGCAGGGCAGACTGATGCGAAAATGAAGCCCAAGAAGGAACTGCAGTCTGCAGCGGAGCTCCTTCTAATGAAAGACAGACACTCGACTAGCTGTGGCCTAATAGCTTCAGTAATAAAATGGCAATTAAGTGGCTTTATGGCCGTATCCCCGTCCTGGTCCACAGCCAACGGGCACGGGCATCCTTTTATGCCTTCAGGGGTCGGTTGGAGACCATAAAAATACTTGTTTACGCATGTACCAACAACTCTATAAGAAGTAGGAGGATATATCCTGCCCCTGCCCCTGCCCCTACCATTGCCCAGGAGATCCCAGCTTTGGCATTATCTTTCCTTTCGTTGTGATGTTTTGTGGTTTTTCGGCAGATCATTTTTAGTTAGGGGTGGGCCTAGTGCTAGTGCTAGTGCTAGTCCGTTTCTTTATGGTTATTGTGGGAGCATAAGTTTGTGCTATTTTATAGTTTTATGGCCTACACATGTCGAATGCAATTTGGCACTGGGCACTGGGCGGGCCGGGCGTTGGCCAGTTTACGTTTATTGATTTTAAGTGTGAGTTTATGTTGTGCCCGGCCCGGGATAAAGGGAGACTATAAAATAATGCTGTCCATTGGATTCGTTCTGCATGTCGGCCTCATAAGCAGCCTGCCCTTCAGTCTGTGCGGGCACACAATTAACGCAGAAGGAAGCCATGCTGGGATGTGGATTGGTTATGCGGCTTGGCCTAAACAAATCAGAAGATTAAAGCAAATCAACCAAAGGGCGGAATGGGATCCACAGAGACTGAGAGACATGTTTGGATTGGCTTTATGGCTGGCTGGGAAACGACACTTCAGGACCCACTTTGAGCTGCAATTTAGGAACATTAAGGCCATTAAACCTAGGGCAAAGAGACCGATTAACGTTCTGTCTGAGTTCGTCTGAGGCTCATCTCTGGCTCGATTCGAGTGAAGTCTCATGACAAACCAATTTCGATTCAACTTCGGGTCTCCAGTGCGGTTTCGCGAGACCCAGAATGACTTGCTTTGTGAGTCATTTTTCGCAATGTATTCGTTATATTTATGAACACCTTTTGCGGGTTCTCTCTCTCTATCTCTCTCGCCCTGCTCTGATTTCCGTTCTACTCAAGAAATTCTCGTCTTTATCGCTGTGTCCTCAGTCTCTGTCATTTATGGCTGTTTAAAAAGTGTTAGTTATCAGTTTTGTCAACCCCTTGACGGTTTTTGGTTGCCAAAAGTTGTTTTCTCGTTCTCGTTGTTAGAAATGAATGCGAATTCGATTCCGATGCCGATGCCGAAATGCTTGACAATTTGAGTCATAAAAGCCCCTCACGAGAATCGACTCGGATCGCGGATCTCAAATCGAACCGTGTGCAATTCCGATTTGAACATCGAAAAATAAATCGTGTGCGCTTATTGAAATGCAAACAGTTGGAGAGCAACAGAAGCTACATGACATGCCCCGACTCGTCCCGTCTCGTCCCGTACCGTCGGAGCCACTGCATATTTGCATAAGAATTAGAAAAGAAAACCCGCAGCGTGTTGGGGTGGGGGTTCCAGTGCGCGGAGCGGCAGCAATCTTGTTCGGCATGGGGCGGCCATATATGTACTTGTGTATGTGGAGTCGTCGCAGTGGGGCATACCAAAAATAACTTCGATGGTGTGTGTACAGCGTACACCTTCAAGACAACAGCACAGCCCCAGCAGCACACACGAGAAGCTTCAGACAGGCCCAGCGGCAGCAGCAACAACACAAATGGCAACATTAGCGCAAATTTCAACGGGGCAAAATTTGAATTTGAATTTGAATTTTGTTTCTGTGCGATACACAGATGGGTGGAGAGAGAGAGACAGAGAGAGGGAGGAACGCGACGCGACACTTTGAGGGGAAAACACGTTTTCTGTATATGTTTATTTTGTTTTGGATTTTTGGGCATTTTAATATATAGAAAAGATATTCAAAAACTAGATTCAGAGTCGAGTCTTGAGATACCCTTAAAGATCCATCAGTTCCATTAAATTTAATTATGTCATATGTCGGGTTGGAGATTTGTAGAATAAAGAATAATCGTGTCTTATGTCGTTATTCTTTGGTCCGGACTAAAAACGAAAGACGCTTTCGATGAGTAAAGCTCATTGTTGTTGCTGGGATGGCATTGCCGTAGAGAGCAATAGAACGAAGGAATCGGAGAGGGTGAAGTGAAAAAAGCAACAAAGTGCATCCCACAACTCTGCGCTTGCCTGCACTGTTGTTGTTGCTACTGAGAGAGCAACAGAATGAAGCAATTGCGAGAGCATCTATTGCGTGAGAGGAGCAAAGATCAAGAGATAAGACTATTGTGACTGCACTGCGAGAATAGGAGCAGCGGCTGTTCTTCTCTGACATTCGTAAGTACATATTAATGATTTTATATTCGATCGGATCTACTTCTTTCTTTACACAAACTTCATAATACCCTCTGCTAGGGTATATAGGCAGACAAAAACGAAAAATTCCCAGATCTCTGGCCTGGCCAATGACTTCGAAAAACATGTGTTGATTAACATAAATGATTTCTGAGCGCCGCGTCGATCCGATCCGATCCGATCCGATCCGTGGAGCCAGAGCAGAGCCTGTTCGAGCCAGAGCGCTGCGCTCTTCTCTTCTGCCATTTGTAAAATGTAAAAGCATTTTTGGAAATCTTTATTGCTGTTTGGGTGTCAAAAGCGTTCGTTCGTTCGTTCGACGACTGACATCAGCAGATGGCAAATATTTATTAACTTAATTGGCATATTTGTTCAGATATTGGCCATCGCCATCGCCAACCCAATCCCCCTTCGTCTGCTGCGAAAGCTTTCATTGAGTTAATTAAGAAATCGTCTACATACCTTTTTGGTTGCAATTTTCATGCAAAAATGTCCGACTCCAAAAACCTGGCAGCGACGACGACTGCAAAGAGAAAGCCAAAAACAAAAACAAAAAGGTCGCTTAGTTTATTTGTCAACTAATCAATGGATGGGATGGGATGGGATGGGATGGGATGGACTGTGCTTTGGGGATTAGCTGTTTTGTTGTCATACTAAAAGTATTGGCACGCACTACGCCAAATGCTAATTTCGAGTCGAGTTGTATCTTTTGCATGATAAATGTGTTGACTAAATGCATAAATTTTGTGTTGAGCAAAGCCCCTGCTTAAAGCAGGTAGTATACTCGTATATGGACAGATCCGACCAGTTTCGTTTGCTTCGAAAACAACCTCAAATCGATAATGCAATGCGGCATAAATTAGCGGGTGATGAGCCGCCGGAGAACTCCAACGTTCAGGAAGTACAAGGCCAAGACAGCTCCAAAGATGACATCCGCCCCTCCCTCCCCGATTGGATGGATGATTGCAAAATGTCTCATATAACTTGCAGAACAGCTTGCACAATTTTCTTTTCGACAGTGTTTTCCTTAGCATACCCGTTGCTCTTCGGAGTATGTTGGATCCCCGATATCTATCTATCCTTCCTTTCTTGTTTTTGCAATTCAATCAGCTGACATTGTACTAGGAGTTTGCTCTGCTCCGGTCCTGGAAGCAGCCAACGGAACCAGACGTCATTGGGAATACAAATCGCCTGATGTGGCACATCAGGTTTCGCCATGGCCGTCACTCAAAACCAGTAGAATTTCTAAACTGGTTGAGCGACACAAAAGGCCAAGCAGCAGCCACCAGCACCAGCACCAGCACCAGCAGCCACTAAACAATGCATCGGGGTATTGTGTAGTGTACTAAATGTATAACGAATTCCGGTAGGTGCGGAATGGAGTAGTTTTTACTTTCAAATGCCTGGCATATCTCGCACCCAGCACCCCAGCACCCAGCACCCCGGCACCCCTCCTGTCTGTCAGCTGTGGCTAATTTGCGTGTGTTAATTGAGACTAAATGGCAGGCCGGCAATTGCCGCAGCAGACGGCGGCCCTAGTGCTTTGATTAATTATGGACAGGCCGTCATAATTTACAATACATTGCCCTGGAATGGACAGACATCTCTGGCTGTTAATTTGCTGCAATGGTTGCAAGTGTTGCATGCAAGAATCCAATAAAAACAATGCCCGAGATGTCTGGGAGAAATGTTACACAATATCTTTAGGCCGCGCCGCCTCTGAAAATGAAAGCCATTCGAGAGGGTGTTGTGATAACCCAAATTGGGGGCCGGCCACAGACACTCAAATAGTTGACAAATCATCGGAAGATTTACTTTTCAAGAATTAATCCGCAAATAAATGCAGACTCATGGCCTAATCAAAAGTAAGAGTAAAGAAATGGGCAGCGCAGCAGCAGACTCCTCAATCAACAATGAAAATATAAGACAAGACTCCTTGTGGGCCGCATTAACCCATATTTTCTGTTTTGGCCAAAGCCAAAAGATGAACTCCACTCGGACCCACAGCCCAGAGCCCCCAGAGCTCGTCTGAAGTGGAGTGCTTGCGTGCCTAGAGCTTATTGATCAGAGCCACGTGATCTCCGAGTGGATTGGAGTGGAGTGGATCGGATCGGATTGGAGTTGCCTCAGAAGCAAACGGCAGTTGCAACTACTGACACACCTTTTGCCGCCAACAGGCAACAGCTTGCAACATCTAGCAACCGGCAACAATAATGAGCAACTGCCAAAAGGGAGATAAGACGACCAACTGCCTGAATGGCAGACTGCATGACTACATGACTGACTGTCTGTCTGTGTGGGAGCCACCGAAACCGACACCGACACCGACACCTGCATTTTCCATTTTCCATTTTCCCAAGTTGATACAAAAATTTGAAAGCCTGCCAATCAGCTTGGCAAAACAATGAACAGCCACCGCAGTCCCAGCAGTGCCAGCAGTCCCAGCAGGCGACTGCCAAAATATTGTGTGCACACGATTTCGTTATGCATTTCAAATGCAAATTGGTTTCGAAAGGTAATTGATCCCCGGGCCAGTGCCAGTGCCAGTTCCAGTGCCAGTGCCAGTCAATGACAGAATCGTTCTCTGACTTTCAAATGCAGGGCAGGAAATACAAATCTCCATCACAAACAAAAAAATAAAAAGATTTGTAAACCGATTTCTCGTATGCTGGCCACGAATCCCGAACTCCAAACCAAATCCGAATCGAAATTAAATAAACTCCGCACGCTCTGTGGCACATTTATAACTTTGAACTTGACAGCCAGCCCCCTCTTGCTCCGACTAGAGTAGAGACTACGATCCATAGACGATCCATATATAAAAGGCACATATATCTGGTTGGTTCTATCTGGTTCCCTCTCTTTGATATGACAGCGTTAATTGAATTTCAGTTTCATTTGCATATTTATCAAGAGAGAAAACTCCACTCGGCTCTGCTCTAAAAATAGAGCCAAAGAACCCGAAGGTTCATAGGCCCCGCCGTTGATAATCGGCGGAATGGGCTGAATGGATCATTACGCATCGCACGCATGGCAGCGTTACAAATTAACCCAGTTATTTATGATTATTTCGCTTTTAAATTTGGGTATTAAAAATGATTTAAATGCAATAACAATTTCTGTGCTGTGCTCTCCGAAGCGGTGCGATGCGATGCGATGCGGTCCGAGGCGCTGCAACTGCCAGCCCAGAGATCTTTGAAAATTGCATAATCATCCAGTTGGTCCATGGTTCTGATGGTTCTGATGGTTCTCTGATCTAACAAACGCTCTCAAAACATGTTTTAGACTGTGTTGTGCTGCTCTCATTTCTTCCCCCTGTTTGGTAATTGCTTAGGCCAATTGCAATTTGCAATTGTGTGGCTCTGGCTCTGGCTCGAGCTCTAGACTCCTTCTCTGACTCTGTTTCTGGCTCAAAGAGATGCCATAGTTTGATAATGGCCATGCAATTATAACGGTTGTGGTGTCACTGCAAGAACGAAAGAGGAAGGTTCGAGGGGGGATACCAGGGGGGTATTCAGGCGCTAAAGATGATTCGCGCCAAAAGCAAAGGGCAACAAACTGCAACTGCAACTGTGTCAAAAGTGACTCACTTTATGACGATGATAATGATGATGATCATCCCGTTTACCCATAAAGGAACAACAGTCACGTGCCACCTCTCAGAGGCTTAGCCGTATTCCCAGCTGTTTAAGCCCTGAAGCTCTGAAGACCTACTGGTTTTTAGCATTGCAGATAAGCAGAGTTCTACGTTCTGCTTGCCCCTAAATATAAAAGAACGACCTCAGTCTTGATCTTCCGCAGCATTTGGAGCTTCTTTAGCTCTTTGCAGTCTCTATACCGCCACATCAAAGCCTCAGTTGTCAGAGCTCCACTCTGGTTGTCTTTAGCTCCCCTCGAACTATTGTCTCGCAGCGAAAAAACTGGTTAAAAATGCACTTTTCGGAAACACCGCAGCACACACAAGCGTTAGAAAATTAGCAAAAACAAAGTGTTATGTGCGACAACTGAAAGAGCGACAATTAGGCGCATTTTGCTTGTCTTTTTTGTCCACTCCACTCAGCTGTCGCCTGCACTGCATTGCATTGCATTCCCCCCGAAAATTGAAAAAAAACCAAGGAAAAATTGTGCAATAACAATTTGCGCTGCACACACAGAAATGTGCGCCTTGGCCTGGCCAAAAAGCAAAAGACCAAAAACCAAAAACCAAAAACCGATACTCGGACAAGTTGCGTGGCAGCTTTTGTCATTCGATGCATTCAATGCATTCGATGGTGCGGTGGTTGTGTGGTTGGGTGGGTGGTTGTGTGGTGCTGTTGCTGTTGCTGTTGCTGGTGTCTGTCCGGCAATCGAAAACTGTTTCACACAGTTCATTAAGAGAGGCAAATAAATAAATAAATAAACTTTAATTCGTGTGCAATCGATGATAGAAATTGTCAATGCAGGCCATACCATAAATGGACAAACGCAACGACAGCCGCCACTGCGAGGGGCAGAGTGGGGGATGGGGAGTGCGGAGTGCGGAGGAGGAGTAGTGCTCTGGAAAGAGGGGTGTTAATAGCCTCTCTAAGCCTAATGAAGGTTAATGGACACCAAACGACAAGAAAATCCAGTGGAAAATTGTCCAAAAATATTGAAAGGGGGAATGGGTTGCGATGGGATGGGATGGGATGGGGGATGGGATAGGGGTGTATTATGGCAGTAAATCATGCAAAATGTACAGTTAATAAAACGATCGAATTTCGTTCATTCGGAAACCCAAAACGCACGGGGAACGGCATAGGCGGGGCTGGGTCTGCTATACCCTTCCTGGGGCCATCAAGACTGCGACCAGCTGTTTGCCACTCAAAGAGGAAAGCATCTCCAACCCTCGTGCCGCTTACTTCTGAAGATATTCCCACAAAAAAGTTACAATTTTCTTTAGAGTATCACTGGCTAAAATTTCTCCCCGACTTAAGTTTGGTTATGTCTACGATTTACTTTAGTTTTCTTCGGTTTTCTTGGGTTTTCTTTTGGGTTTGTGCTTTTTCTTCTTCTCGTGGCAGAGCTGAAACCACGCGGAAAATGTGCGACTGGCGACAACTGCATGCCACTGAAAGGCTGCTGCCTGTCTGCCACAAAACAGAGGCACAGCCACAGCCACAGCCAAAGACAGAGACAGGGACAAGATGATGATCGCTGTGGCGCATGCGTGGTGCTGTATCGGTGGCTCAGTTCAGTTCGCAGAGTCTTGTGGCACACAGAGAGCTGGCATTGTTGATTGGTAGCCAGTTAGATGGCGACGTTAATTTCACTTTAACAAACATTTCGCTTGTCTCTCACTCGCCCGCCCGCCCTGCCCACTCCTCCCTCATCCCTCATCCCTCCCTCCTCTCTGCTCTTCGTCCGGGACAGACCGCAGTGCAGCGACGAAGACGACGACGACGACGACGACAACTTTTGCGGCTTGCGACTCCGACTCCGATTCCGATTCCTCCGATGTCTGTGACAGATCATATAGAAATGTGTTGCATTTTTAATCAAAACGATCGATCAAACGGTAGTTTTATGTTTGCGTTTTTCCCCCTCCTGCCAGCAGCCCCTGCAGATGGGTGGGACACCAGACAGCAGACAGCAGACGGCAGACGGCAGGCAGCGTTATAGACACACGCACACATGGCGCTCCCCTTGTGCTCTTTCGTTTGTTTGTCTAAACCGGGGACGGGACTGTCTGTCAGTCCGATCCGATCCCCCTCGTTGCCCGTTCCATGATTTGTCTGTCTGTGCGAATGCCGCAGTTGACATCCGATACTCTGCATTAATAACGGTTCGAATGCTGCATCTGTATTTGTTCGGTTCGAAATGCATTTTGATCGATCGCTGTTGAAAATATAATTTGGTCGGTCGGGTCTTTTAAGGAAATGCCCAAAAAAAAGCAAAGAGTCTCAATTACATATAATCGCTGAGCAGGGAGCTGGGGCTGTCTACAGCTGCTGACATCAGGGCTCATTCCTGGCCTAAGCCTTAACCCCTAACCTTTGACAGAAGCCCCCTAATATACATACGACGACCCGTGGGACAACCTTGAGACTATAAACAATCAAAAAGCCATTAACGCCTGCCCCAAAACCTTTACGAAGGCAGAGAACCTTCATTGAATGTTGTTGGTTTCTACGAGTACGAGTATTTACCAACATCATTACGATGAGGCTGCACATTTTCTCAAGAACCAAAACAAAATGAAACAATGCAGGAGTCCCCTATGCATGCACTGGATGCAGATGTAAGACTGTGATCCTCCTCCACCCACCATCGCGCAGCATCCGAAAGATACTCCCCGTATTCCGAGACAAATAGAGAAACAAAAATGTTCGTATCTTTACATTTCTAAGAAGCATTTAATGCCCTCACAGGCGGCAGGGGCACATTGCGTGTTGTGCGACTCTGGTGCCGATGCCGAATGCTGGAAGCCTTCACTTCACGTAATTTCAGCTTTGTTGTGCCACAATTTCCAGCCTTTGAATCTGCTTTGGTCTGCCCCTGCCTCTGCCACAAGCACAAGTGTGACTATTAAATTGGCGGCGGTAATTTTCTTTCTGTTGTAAGTCCAAATGCACGCAAAAGCCAAGCCGCCGACAACGCCATGGCCCGAAGCCAGACTGGGGCTTGGTCTCGGGTCTGGGGTCTGGGGTTTGGGGTCTGGACCACACAGCAAAGTCTGGGACTGCGACTGCGACTGCGACTAAGACAGAGGCGCATTGCGTTTGCGTTTGTTTGCCTTTACTGAAATTAACTCTGTGTATCTGTGTGTATGGCATTATGCAATAGTTGCCCCCGCGGCACATATGAAAAGCGAGTCTGAGAGCGCCCCCGAGAGGGTCTCGATTCTCGATTCAATTGAATTTTATGACGAATTTTATAGGCCACCCAGAGTTTTATTTGTCGATTGACTGTGCAATTAAAAAAGTCATCTGGCAAAGCCAAAGCCAAAGCCAAATTCCGGGACTAGTTTCAATCAGAGAGCATCTTCTGCTGGAGAGTATCTTTGTATCTTCGACATCGCAGGCAATCTGATTAGCGACCTACGCGCTACAGTTTTGAGAATTATGCGGCATTCTGGACTGACAAGGAGACTGCCTGGGGGCTGGCTGGGGGCTGGCTGGCCCGGCAGCTGTCAGGCATTGCCCACACGCCTGGGTGCACATGTAAGGCAGCTTTGGCGACTGTCAGAACGGTTTAAGGAGGCTGCCAGGCCGCTGCCAGCCGGTGACAAATCAATAGCCAGGAACGTAGGTTGAGGCACAGGCACAGGCACAGGCTCAGGAGCAGGCTGGATGGAGTCTTAGTTCCAGGCTCTGGACTCCGCAGAGTCCAAGTGTAGGCATTAAATATGCTGCTGACACTTTTAAATCTGTCACATGGTCCATGGCCAGCAATCAGCTATAAAGCATATCGCCCTGTCTTGCTGCCAGTTGAAGATTGCGACATGATCGAGAATCTCTGGGGCTCTGGAGCTCTGGAGCGTGGGCTTTGCTTTGCAGCTAATTAAACGGCTTTGCTGTCACTCGGAAAAACAAGAAAAAACACAAGATAGAGGAAAAATATGAGACAACGAGCAAGCGAGCGTTTTGTAATATTCCAAGTTTTGATGGGTTCAAAAAACCCGAACATAAAAGCTAAAGACCTCAAAGGCAGAGCGACCGCCGCTCAAATGAAAATCATACGAAAATATCATTATTTTTGTGGGGCCGAAGCGGCAGCTACAAACGAAACTTCCAGCTACCATAATAGGCGAAAAGGTCAAGGACTTTAGCAGAAAGAACAGAAGCGGACAGAAGCGGAAATGGGTCAGGCATTAGATCATTAGATCCAAGGTTTCCTACGATCGTAAAAGAGCGCTTGAAATGCCGGTCGCTGGATAATGACATCCGACGAGGCTGACATAAAAACTCTACTCTGATTGGAACAGCTTGGACCAGCCAACATAATTTGTTTGATTGTCAATTCGATTCTCTAGTCGATGGATGGTCTCTGGGCAGTGGTCTCCGGTCTCCGGTCTCCGCTCTCTGGTTTGGAGGCATTTGATTTACATTTCCGTAGCCTTTTGTTTTTGCTTTTGCTTTTGCTTTGAATTGAGAATTCATTTGAGTGCTGCTGCTGCTGGCTTTGACTCTGAATGCCAAATCTAATTTATTCCAAGCTTGAGCCTCTGCCCCAGCCCCAGTTCCAGCCCCAGCCTCAGCCATTGCCAATGCCAATGGCTTTTGCGCTGCGAATGCAAATTTGACTTCTGGACGATGCCAGGACGCTGCCTGCCAGTCACTCAGACATCCATCTGTGGGGAGGCACAAGCCAAAAAGTGCTGCTGCATAGAGAACACCGCTCGCTCCAGCTGCAGATCCAGCACCAGCTCCAGCTTCAGTACGGATGACGCTGCCTCATGGGGACAAAACAGCAAAATGCAACCAACGATAGACGTTCGGGCCTGAGATACATTCATTGTTGGAGGATGTGATCTCATCGTAAATTACAAATTACACAAAGTCACGATATCAATTTCAGATATACCCGATCCGATGTGTTTTTTTGTCGCTGTTTGTTGTTATAATTAAATTGTTGTTGCTTGGCTCGTCTTTTTTCGCGCCACGATCACAGCACAAAAAAGAAATGTTCAAAGGAGAAACACACACAAAACACAAAGCTTGGCATGGAAATTGATTAATGTATTTAAATTGATTGAGCCAGACGGAGAGGAAGAAGAATCACAGGAGAGACAGTAAAGAAAAAAGCCCCAACTAATTGTGGAAGAATTTGTTTTTGGTCGAAAAGGCCGACAAAAAAAATTTACATAAATAAACAGGCAGGGTCAAACACCTACACCTACAGAAGAAAACACAGATTGACTTTGGACCTTCATTAGAGCAGCAGAACAGAATGGAGTGGAGTGGAATGCCCTATATCGCCATGCCCCATGCCCCATGCCCCATGCCCCGTCCACATCCCCAATCTGGGGCTGGCTGGCGAAAGGTGACGTCGCTGTGACCCATATGCGGTGAAAGCCTCTTTAATCAGGCAGCGGATCGGTGGGGATTTTGCCTTGATTTTTCAATGGAAAACCGCCGCAAAGTGCTTGGTCATGGCATCTACACACATCTACGGATATGTATGTATGCAAGACCTGCCCCGAAATGCCCCGCTATTAACTAACTGTGCCCCATTTCTAAGACAAACACACAGACACACGCCTCCACGCCCCCACACATGCTGGGGACGTGGAGGAATTTTAATTGGAATTTCATTTGATTGAGAAACCAAATCTGATCTGCCTACAGGTGTGTGTGTGCTGTGTGCTTCTGTCTTTTATCTGTGTCTCAATTCTGAAGAAGATATCAGTCCCTCTATCAGTCTTTTATCTGTGTTATTTCCACAGAAGATTTGCTTCGTTTAAAGACTTTGATCTACTTCAAGGAAAACAGTCAATGAATCGCCTGACGATCAACTTCCGCGTTTGTCTGAATGACTGATGACTGATGACTGATCTTTAAGGGTATTGACGACTGCTTGTCGATTGCAAATGCATTGCCAAATATTATTGTGATGGAAATACTATTCATCGGATGCACAAATATTGCTGCCCCAACCCGGGCTTAATTAATAAAACAAATACAAATATTTTGTTGTTTGCG
Source organism: Drosophila lowei (assembly GCA_008121275.1). Classification (NCBI taxonomy): domain Eukaryota; kingdom Metazoa; phylum Arthropoda; class Insecta; order Diptera; family Drosophilidae; genus Drosophila; species Drosophila lowei. The sequence goes on along the minus strand of CM017777.1, from coordinate 30,145,612 downwards.
GTGGTGCATAAAGCGCTTGGCGGTTGGCGGTGGAGCTCACTGGCTCTCTGGAGCTTATGCAATTCGAGTGCACAGAGCCACAGAGCCACAGGCCATACCCATAGCCATAGCCATAGCCGCACGAGTTGCCATAAATTTACACATTGTCATGTGCGCAGGTCTTTTGTTGGCCATATCGTACGAGTACGAGTGTATAGCTTTTGCGTTTTTGCAGCATGTTTTTCTTGTTTTGCCTTTTTATCTGCTGTGCTGTCTGCTGTTGCAGTTTTCTAACAAATTCTGCCAGCAAATTCGTAAAATATTTGCATGCACAAGTGTTTCTTTTTTTTTCTTTCTTTCTTTTTCTTTTTTGGCATATCCATGGCAGACCAGACCCAGATGTAGGTGGGAACCAGCGAAAAATCTGCTTGCCTGTTATGTCACCTGGCAGGCAGGCAGGCAGGCAGGCAGGCAGGCGGACTGGACGGACAATGGGAGTTGCCGCTGACATGTTGCGGACACTTGTTGCACTGCACTGCGCGGTGTAATTGGAGCCACCGCCTCGCCAGATGGGGCACACACAGCTGAGAGCAGCTCCCTCTGGGGGCTGTAGTATGCGACCTTCAGCATTTTGTAACTATGATAATTTACGTGGCATTATCTGAGCATCCGATCTCTGGCCGATCCTGGCCACAGACAAGGTCAACTGCATGGCATATAAAATCGCTGCTTGCGGATCGTTTTTATGTGCATTACAAATCAATATAAATCGAAGAGTTATAAAAAGCTGAGCAGACCATAAATAAAGCAGGCCCAGGCCCAGGCGCACAATGAAATGTCTCACAGATGCCACAGTCTCCAACAGCCCAGCCGCTACAACTGGAAAACTGGAATCGGTTCGGGTGAATGGCTGCTGCTTTGGCTGGTGGAGCACGGGGGGGTTGGGGCTGGTGCTGCTGGGTGGTGCTGCTGTGGGCCAACGCATTGATAACCAACGCTGCTGCTGCTGCTGCTGCCAGCAATGGCAGAGCAGAGATGTGTGCCGGCCTAGCACATAAATCTCTTTTCACACCCAGAGAGGCAGAGAGCCAGAGACGACCGGACGATGGCCTTTGTATCTGTGCAAAGTGCATGTACGAGTAGTTTTTTTGAAATTTGAGCTACGCATGCGACGACGTCTGCCCCCCTCCCCCCCCCACCCCCCCTCGGAGCTAATTACTAGACCAAACCTGAGGCTGGGCAAAACAGTTCTGGACAAAAAAGCTGGTGTTGCTGCTGCTGCGGCTGCCGCTGCCACGTTGTGTGATTATCGCCAGTCATAACTTACAAAAAAGCTGTCTCAGTCGCAGTCTCCGGCTATACGTAAGATTCAGTCACTTTCAAGTTTTCGTTTTTAATTGGCAAAAACGAAGCGAAGCGAAGCGGCATGATATCATATTGTGCGAGTATACGTATACTAGAAGCAGTAATCATTTATTTTTAGCCAAATTGACAGGCGACAAGCTTGCCGGAGTCAAATGGCACACAGGCCCGATAAAAATGGCTAATTAAAGAGGCAGCCGAAGCCGAAGACGAAGCGGGAGCGAGAGCGGGCGATAAGCTCTCGCTGGAGATAGATATGGGGCTGCTGGTGGCTTATCAATCTCGGCTCATTTGTAGCGTGGTGTGAATGATTGCCCCTTCAAGGTTCAAGGTTCAAACGGCAGTAAACAGTAATCCGCACTCCGCAATCGATGCCAATGAACACTTAATGCCCGAAGGCATTGCAAACCGGAGGGAAAGGACGGAATCTGAAGCAATAAATATTTGGTTTATTTGCTGGTATATTTCCCAGCACGTTTCCATAATCAATTTCACTTCTCATTCATCCTCGCTCAGAGGAATATCTGCCAACTCACTTTTGAAATAGATTTCTTCTGTACAACACTGCGTATGATTGACGTGCGCACACCCAAGGCAGGCGCACGCATGCCTTCGCCTTAGACATAGAGAAATTCGTGAAATAGACTATGAAATACACCTTAAAAAAGGCAACGTGGAAAAACGCCTGGAATCTGTAATGGAACGGCAACCACAACAACAACAACAACAACCAAAAATGAATTGTAATTTCAATGTGTTTTATGTACGGCTCGATGGGTCGGAGCGGTCCGGTGATTGCGTACCTCGAAAAATGTTTACAACATTTGCTATTTTTGTTCGAAGAAAACAACAAAGCAAAACAACAACAACAGCATGCCCCCAGAGTGCATACACGGCGAATGCGCAATCTCGGAGCGGCTTTTTCCTCGCTTTGGGCCCGTTTTTTGTTGTTTTGTTGTTGTTTTTGTATTTGAAAACGCATCGTGTCGTACGGCAATCAACGCGCACAGCTGGAAGCTTCTAAGTTTGTTTAAACAATAACAACAACAACAACAACAACAACGGCAGCAACACCAGCGGCATCTTGAAATGGGCAAAAAATAAAAAATTATTTTCCATTTTTTTACCAGTTTTTTAGTTTTTGTTTTTGGGCAAGTCCACTGCGAGTTGTTTTCGCTGTTGTTAACATTAACGAGTTGCCTGAAAAAAGTGCACTAACAAAAACACTAATTTCGACTGGAAAAATGAACAAATATTCATATATTTTTCAATGAGAAACAGTCACAGGGGAGGCCTTAGGCTTGACTTACTTCTAAATGCATTCAAAGTCCCAACACCCAGAGAAATCGAGGCCTGAGAATCGAATCTTTGCACTAAGATTTAAAATTGAAATATGGGTGTCTTTCTTTTTACTATGCCTTCTTTCTCTCAGTGTACCTACCATGGGTATTCCTATCTAATAGTTCCCCTAAAACAATCCTAACACTTGCCTTCACTACTTTTTGGAGTTTTTTATATCAAATGTCTCCCATGGCAATACAACTCTAGTGTTTCTTCTGATCCTGCTCTGTAAAGTGTAAAAAAAGATCTGCTCTTATAGCATGGCTGTGTAATCAGAAACGATTTGAATGACAGGTCACCAGGGTCGGCCACAGCACTGATAAGACGCTCTCTTTCAAGCTTTTGCTTATCAGGAATCCGAAGCTTCGTCGCCGCATTAGTAGCCTTCCAACCATCTGGGACTTAAGAAGCTTAACCAACCGCAAGATGCCTTTAATTCACGCACTGGCCACACTTCTGCTGATTGCCTCCACTCTGGGTAAGTTTTTAGCCCAAAGATCCACTTGAAACCCCACCTAAGCCCCCCTTTTCTACAGCTCAATTTGCTGATCTGCCAGCCAGCCTTAGAGTACAGTTGAGTCCCCGTTTGCTGTACAGAAGGAAGAGTGGCGTCCAGCCTCATGTCACAGACCCTGTCGGGAGTGTTCGGCTTTTGCTGGAGAAAATGGAGCTGGATCATCTGAATTTCGAGATAGTTCAGGCCATTCAGATACCCACAAATGGGCTGCTCTTTGAAATGAAATCATATGATCAGGCAATTGAGATTGCCACGACCTGGACGAGGATATTAGGGCACAACGCCGAGTACGGCGTTGTAGATACTTGCCCCAGAAGAGTCAGTACCTGTGTGGGCCGAGATTTTGAGCTGAAGCAAACCGAAAGGGATTTCTTTGTGGGACCTAGTAGAACGTCGAATGATTTTGGGGGTCCCACTTTCAGAAGGGGGGACTAATGGGGGAATAATGGAACGTTTGTTTTCGATGAAAGTTTGGTTATCTTATCGCTAATAAAAGCAACGATTACTTGTATTCATTCATGGAATTCCATATGTTCGCTCTTTCTGTGGAAAGTTTTGTTATCAGCTGCATTGGTATGGTATTTCCTCCCGAAGGCACGCACGTCATCGAGTGCCTTGAAACCCTATGCGATGGCATTCCATTCGCCCACATTTTGCGGACGGACGCTCTCTGTGGCACTGTTCCCAAAGCGTAATCCAACACTCAGTTCAGTTCAGTTCAGTTTTATGAGTAATACAATGCAGCAGCAGCAGCAACCTTGACTTAATTTGCGGCGTCTCTTCTTACTTTGAAAGTTGCAACGGAAACAGAATTCACACGCCGGGCCCCCAGAGGCACACAGACACAAAGACAACCCATTTCCAGCGGCGCTTCGGCTCTTTCCATTCAATGTCAAACCGAAGCTGAACTTTGGGGCTTAGAGAGAAAGAGAGGCTTAGAAACCCAATCACACTGGCCCAATCCTACCATAAATCACTAATGACACCCCAACTTTATCTGTCTGTTTAAACAGCCATAAATTCTTAACACGAAAACAAGCCACAAAAACTAAAAGGTTCTAACACCTTTCCTTGCCTTTCCTTGCCTTTCCTTTCCCTTGCTTTGCTCCATGGAGGCTGCATAAATTTATGCGATCGCCCGAGAGACGACGCTCTTTGATATCAAATTATTTGCGCCGCCACATGAGTTATGGCTGAGTCCATATCCGCTGAAGCGGTGGCAGCCCAAATTGGCTTAAAGGCGGCGGCTCTAAGCCGAGACGAGACCCACTCCATATATATAATTTTGTGGCTGGCTTCCTGTTTGAAGTTGAATTAAATTTGAGGTTCACTTCATCCTTGAACCAACTCCATTTTGAAAGCTTACGTAAAAGTGTGTGTTTCGTAATGTGCCTAAGAAATTATAATAATTACAATCATAAATAAGAAGAAACAACGGCAGTCAAAATGGGTATTACCATCTGAAAGACTGACCGAATTGGACTGGCATTGGGATTGGGATTGGGATTGAATGGATTTTCGGCTTAGCTGCTGCTGCTGCTGCTGCTGCCGATAATCAAAATCGAAATTGAATCAATAATACACGAGCGGCGATAGCTGTCAGCCAAAGCACAACATAATTTTGAGTTATTGGATTGGGAAAATGCCTCATAATGTGCCACTAATGTGCCACGCGAGTGAGTGACTGTTTGAAGTTGCGTATACGCAGAGTGCGTTTTCTATCAAAAAGAAATTCGATTGCTGGCTGCTGCCTACTGGCTGGCTGCTACTTTCGTATGCCGAAGCGCGCGCTTGTCAAATAAAATGCCGGGTTTATGAGACAGTTTAGCGATTAAAAAAACGGAGGGGAAAAATACTCAAAAATCCATTGAATACTGCGCTTCGAAGCGGCCAGCGGAAAGAGATTAGAAACTGTCGCTCGATTCGAGGAAAATTATATTTAAATGTAAATTAAGCGCAGCTGAAATTACTAAATATAAGTTATTTTAGTGTTTTAAGTAGTGAAAGTGTGCCGACGCTCGGCCCATGGGAAAACATGCACGAAATGGGAAACCCATTCGAAGTGGGTGCGAACTGGAAGTAGAGCTCTGGACTGTGGACTGAGGACGGAGGACTGAGCAGGGTTAACCGATAGCTTCTTCTGCCCGGATGTGGGTGTGTCTCCAGCCATCTATCAGCACCACCCCTGGAACACACTCTCTCATTGGGTAATATATGCAGGTATCGGCAGCAGCCACACGACAGGGCGAGGATTGAACTAGGCTCAAGTGGCGCGCTCAAGGAGAGGGTAGCCTAGAGAGTGGAAATAAAAATAAATTCAAATTGAAGCAATTAAAACTGTGACCCCTCTACCAGCAGCAGCAGCAGCAGGCAGCAGGCAGCATGCAGCAGGCTGACAGTATCGGGGATAGGGTTCCCGTTCCCATTCCCGTTTGTGGAAATTACCACCATGATTGTCGTTTCGTTCGACAATTCCTTTACAGCTGTGTGTGTGTGTTTGTGTGTGTTTCTGTGTGTACATTCATTTCGTGTGCTCCGGCAACCACAAAAACTCATTGCAAACAAAATGATCGACGATAATGCGGCTACAGACAACAGGCAACAGCCACAGAAAGCAGGCAGGCAGGCAGCAGCAACAATGGTTGAAACAAACAGAAACAACAACCGAAACAGAAAAAGAAACAACAACAATGTTGTCAGGCTGAAAAGACAATGTCCCGTCCCGCATTTAGCGACAATTAAGAAATCAAACGTAGCCTGTGCCTGGGCCTGTACCTGAAAACCCCGCTAGCCAAGAGCAGCACCATTCCACTCCATTCCAATCCCCGATGACAGTCCGGATCGACTTTCCACTCTAATGCAAATGTGCAATTAAATTGTTGACGGTTGCCTAATCAAAATTGTGCGATCATAGGACAAAACGACAGAAGCAGCGAGCTCCAGATCCCCATAGACACAGCCATGGGGCAGGCAAGCAAATGGGGAGCAAGTGAGCGGAACGACAACAATTTGATGGGTTTTCAAAAAGCAGGCAATAAATTGTAATTAACCTTTGGCCACACACAAATTGTGGGAGGTCTGGGTCTGGGTCTGGGCATAATGGAAATTCTCGGCACACAAAAAAGGTATTAAATAACCATCAAAATTGGCAAAAGAAAAACCCTTAAAAAAGTGATGTGAGGATCGCAGTCTATCGCCGGGGGCAATCAATTTAATTGTGCAAACAATTGGCATCCGATCCACTTACTTGCAGAAAACTAATTGGCTGTCTGTTCGGTGGTTTTTTATGTGCATAATTAAATGCGATTTAATGGGCAGAGAGCCCAAAGTTCTACCCATAGCTGAGGGAACCCGTCTCCAGGGGTAGCGTAGCAGGGACATAAAAGCAGCATGAAGCAGCGGACCGCCACATATGGTTACAGTTCGGTAATTTTCATTTCATTTTCAAGTGAAAAAAAATCTATGAGCTGTAGCTGGAGCTGGGGCTGGAGAGAGATGTGTATCTGTATCTGTATCTGCGTCTGTTTGTATTTTTGTATGTGCCATGCTCGTATGAATCGTATGAATCGAAACGGGTGTGTCATTATTTCAACTGAATTTCATGCCACATGCAATGCTCGGCGCTCTCTCAGATGCGAGTATGGCGTTTTGTGTGGCTGTATCGTTGCCATTGCCGCTGCCGCTGCCGTTGCCGTTGCCCATGTGGGCAGCAGCAGCTAACATTTTGACAGAACAGTTAGTCAGTTAGCCTTTTTGTCGAATCGAAGACAAGGTGTTGCAGAAATCAATAGAACATTTATTTGGCAACACTTGGCCGGGTCCGGCAGGCAATTTATTGCCAACACACGGAGACAGCATTCAGCATTCAGCGTTCAGCGTTCGACGCTCGACGTTCAGTTCAAGTTTAGGCCATTGCATAAATTAACAGGCCAGCTGGGCTCTCACGTGTATGCAAAAATCGTTAGCTGGCCAAGAGAGCAGAGCCCCCAGAGTGGTTTGATGGCAACTAAAAGTCTACAAAGTAACTAAAAGCTGCTAAGCTTGTGCGCAATTAGAATAGCCATGCAGCCGAGCAGCCGAGCAGCCAAGCAGCCAAGCAGCCATGGATCGGGGCAGGCCCGGTTGTTGCAGTTGCAGTTGATGTTGCTACATGGCTACACATGTTGCTGGTTGGCTGCCCGTCCGTTTGTCCATCTAACTAGCCATCTATATTTGAGCAGATTGCGCCGCTAACCTCATTGCAATCTTGGCCCAAACCAGAGACAAACTGACTGGCCTGTGCTGGCCTGGCCTGGCCTGGCCTGGACAGAGTGACTAACTTCGGCCGAAACTGTGACTGTGGCTGTGGCTGTGGCTGCGTCCCTGCTTTTGCCCCGAACATTTGCTGCTCACATTCTCTGGCAGTCTGGCTGTGTGTGTGTGTGTGTATCTGTGAGGAGTAAATTGTAAACATGCAGACAAGTGTAATTTAGTTGTTAAGAGCAGATGGCAGATGCACACAGAGACACACAGAGAGAGAGAGAGAGTCCCGTGTGTTGTCGCAGAATCTTTCAACTGCATTGACAACGCGCTGACTTCTACAAATTGAAATTTAAAACGCTCCTTTTTGGCCAAATGCTAAACTGGTTGGCTGGCCAAAGCGGCCGAACCTGGTTCGACCGCCTGCCACATTTATTTAAATTGCAATTAGAGTGCCAGACGGCACATATAATTAGCTTGTTGGCGGCTTAATTAGCAGACACCGCAAGGGGCACAAACATATAGTACATATGTAGGTCTCCCAGAGCATCCCCCCCCCCCTCTATTCTTGAGATACAATAGAAGAGAGTCAGAGCCAGAGACAGAGCCAGATACGGCATCAGCTGTTCGCAGCAACTGCGTTTGTGGTTGGTGCTGTTGTTGTTTATAAAGCTGAAAGTCGTTAACCTTCGTTGTAACACATTCATCATCATCACTCACCTCGCCAGCAGCACAGCCACACAGCCTCACAGCCACACAGCACAGCAGCCGTGGCAGCAGCAACACGCACTCGATGCAGCAACAACAACTACAGCTACAACTACTACACGATCCTCGTCGCAGCTGAAAGAAGAAGTCGTCTTAATCTTAAACGACGTCTCCATCCATCTCAGAAGAGAAGCATCAGCCAACAGCCAACAACCAACAACTAACAGGCAAGAGAGATACATCGACATGGCCATCAGCTGCTCTTAGCCAGTTTTTGTGTGCTTTTGTTTGCTTTTGCATTTGAAAACCAGCCGCAAAGAACCGAAGTCATTGCTACCCTCAAACATCGAACGTTTCTGCATGGCAAGCAGCTGCTCAAACTCATGATACCCTGTGCCCAGGGTATCAGGCATATGCCAGCAAGGAAGTGAATGACTGAGCCGCCACGCAGTGAGTGCATTAAGTAACCGAGCGGCTCTCTTGGCCACTTGGCCTTTAGAAGGCAACTCCAACGCAAGTTTGTTGGCTGCCACTGCCACTGCCACTGCGGCTGAACAAACACACACACACACACACATGAACCCCCCCTCGCACACACAAAAGGAACCAGAACACAGAGGAACACATGCCATAGCCGCCTCAAGGAAAGCTCAAAGAAAATCTTCACGCCCGTCGAAAGCAGGGGAACTGCAGGGGAGGACGGCAGGGGCACAGACAGCAGGGGGGAGACGAAAAAGCATTCGAAAGTGTCACGTCTAGAACTAAATATGGGGAAAATTGGGAACACAAACGCAAACAGACATTCTTCCACAATATTCCTCAGTGCGTAGAATGCAATGCAATCATTCGTCTTGACACTTTCTAAGCCACAGATGAGAAGAGAGGTAAACAGAGACACAGACAGACAGACAGACAGAGACAGAGACAGAGACTGAGGAGGAGCTGCACGATCCAAGGTTTGGCGGATGTTTGTCCAGACCCAAAATGTTGGGCTAACTGTAAACCAGCTAACAATGCAACAGCAGCAGCAGCAGCAGCAAAAAGCAGCAGCAACAAGAAGAACAGCAGAAGAGGCAGCAGCAGCAACAACAGGAGCGACAGCTCTTCTCTCGAGTGAAATAATTAAAATTCCATGCTCATAACTTCCGCAATTAAGGGGCAGGCAGAACGGAATGGAGTAGAGTGGACTGGACTGGAGTGGAGTGGCGTGGAGTCCTCGGCCTTCTCAGCCAGGAGCGGCAGCAGGCAGCTAATTTCAACGCACAGCAACAGCAACAGCAACAGTTGACGCGATGGCAACATGTGAGCACTTCAAAGTGCCACGAAGAGGCGCAGCCACCACCGCCACACTGCTGTCTGCCTCACTGGGCATGGGCATGGGCATGGGCATGGGCCGGGGCCTAGGCCGGGACTGACTGGACTGTGTCTGGCTGGCTGTATCTTTGAGATACAACGTCCAACAGCCACGGAGACGGGCAACGCATGCCGCACGGAACACGCCTGCACTAATGAAGTAATTCATTGAACCGTGCTACGTCGGCGTGGCAGCCACAGCCACAGCCATTGCCATTGCCATTAGTTTAGTGTTGGGTTCCTAAGCACCCAGGCACCCAGGCACCCAGGCACCCTGGCACCCGGCACCCACACCCTAGACCCGCTTCTGTCCTTCCCATTTTTTTGTTTATGCCCAGACCCTAAAAGCTGTTGGCCAGGAGACACAAACAGGCTGGGCCTTTACTGTCGCTGCTGCTGCCGTTCCTGTGTTTTTTTTGGACAAACATCTGCAACTGCGCTTCCTGGATAGCACATTAGATCACTCACTGACAGACGGCCAGAAAGAGCCAGAAAGAGCCAGAGAAACAGACAGGGGCAGGCGGCTCTCATTGTGCGGCTTGACCTCGCCTTTAAGCCGGGCAACGGGGCACTCCTCTCGGGAGCAACTCTGGCAAACCCATTGAGAAGAATGTCTTTGATAATTAAGCGGGTCGTCGTCGTTGATCGGTTCCCATCCCATCACAGTACATCCCATCCTCTGCTCTGCTCAATCCCAAGCCCAAGCCCAATCCAATCCACACTTGGCTCCGCTCCACTCCACTCCACACTCCATTCGACTCGAGTCCACTCACATTCTAACGATTGCACTTTTACCGAAAAGCGCAAGAACTTTATCTGGCATGCCGCTGGACGTTCGTTTGCCGCAAGTCAGGCATATAAAGTAGCCCCCTTGGAGCTGGCAGAGGAATGGACTGGGAGCCGAGTGGAGTGGAGAATGGCTTGGAGTGGAGTGTGGCCAGTGGCCAGTGGCCAATGGCCAGTCGTCCCATCATCTTAATAGAAATATGCGTGTGTCTGTGAGTGTGCCGCTGCTGCTGCTGCTGCTGCTGCTGTGTTGTGCATATCAAAATCCATTAGTGGCTTTTGTAGAAATAATCAACAACGACAAAAATATATAAAAAAACGAGGGGAACGTTGTGAGTTGCTGCTGCGACCGCAACTCTACATTTATACCCGATACATAGTCAGTATGGCTACATTAAACGACATAGAGTGCGTGCGAGAGAGACAGAAAATCAGTCAGAACGTGTCGACGGGCGCTGCGTAGCCACTACAAATTGATTTGTTACTTTTGGCTATAATAATAATCCGATCTTATTCGGATTCGGCAAGATTCGGCAATCTGGTAGATATGGCCATTCTCTATGATTCTGCGTTTTTAATTTTCTCCTATCTTCAAAATGGTGGTTGCCACAGATTTTCGTTGTTTATGGTTGCGGAACGGGGTGGGGCGAAATTTTGAAGCAGTGAGCTATCAACAGTGAGTTCTGCAGTGAAAAATTACAAATAGTTGTGTAGCAGTGAGAGCTCGACAGTCAGGTCTAATAGTCTCTGAGATCTGTGGATGCTCCAGATTTTCGTCCTTTGCGGGGCCGGAAGGGGGCGCGGCGAAATTTTGAAACAAACTCGTCAAGGTCCGATATTTCAGGAGTGTGGATACCAAATTTGGTTGCTCTAGCTCTTATAGTCTCTGAGATCTAGGCGCTAATGTTTTGCGCTAAAAGCAAAATGCGGCTATGATACGTGTGTGTTAAAGAGAGACAGGGCGAGAAAAAATGAAATTGTTTTCTTCATACTGGCTATAATAATGATACGATCAATTCAGATTTAGCAGTCTAGAAGATAGGGTTATTCTCTACAATACTGCGTTTTAGGTTTTCTTGTATCTTTAAAATTGTGGCTGCCACAGATTTTCGTCCTTTGTGGGGGCGGAAGTGGGCGGGGCGAAGTTTTGAAATACAATTGTAGCAGTGACATATCACAGAAGTCTGGATACAAAATGTCGTTGCTCTAGCTCTTATAGTCTTTGAGCACTAGGCGCTGATAGGGACGGACAGACGGACAGACGGACGGACGGACAGACGGACGGACGGACAGACGGACAGACAGACATGGCTCAATCGACTCGGCTATTGATGCTGATCAAGAATATATATACTTTATGGGGTCGGAAACGGTTCCTTCTGGACGTTACACACATCCATTTTCACCACAAATCTAATATACCCCAATACTCATTTTGAGTATCGGGTATAAAAATAAAAACTGCAAGCGGCAAGCGGCATGCGGCATGCGGCAGACGATGCAAAACTCTCTCTATCTAACTCTTTCACTCTGCGACTGTGCGACTGTGCGGCTTTAGTGGCGACGGGGCCATATCCCATATCTGTGGCCCCGACTAAGTGAACATTTGTAATGGTCAGTCAGGCGGCCCGGCCTGGGCCACAGCCAGAGCCACAGCCACAGCCACTGGCTCGCTCGTCTATCAGCAAACGCGTTTGTTCGACTGTCCGGCGTGTGCATGCGGATACAGATACATCTGTACGAAGTACAGGGTTCCAGATACATACATATTGTACAACAAAACAGAACAGAACATCCACTGAATCGAAACCGTACTGTGAAATTGGCTGGGGCGGCTGCCATCTAATCACTTGTTTTCGTTGTTCGTTTCAAACAGAGCGTATCCGAGAGGCAGCGCGTTGAGAGCACTTTGTAAAAATAATTACAGAATTACAGAATGCGGTTAGCTGACAGACGTGGGACATCGGACATCGACCATCGGCCATCGGAGGTTCTTTATAATCATCGTCAGAGTCCAGGCCAGTCCAATCCAGGCCCTGGTCAGTGCTCCTCAATCTTCCTCCTCCATCCACATAGTTGTAAATAATTGCGTTTAATTATAAATTCTATAATGAGTGCCACAGACAGCCACAGCGGATCATTCTGCCACTGGCGATTAAATTTATCAGCGTCAACTGGTGATTGACTTGTCGGCATGCAAATATACTTGGAGTGTACTCCAAGTACTCGCATATGCCCACATGTCGGCTGTAAATCATAATTCCCTCGTCTAGGCCAGAATGATTTACGGACCAACTGGGTTCCTGAAAAGCAGCAGACAAGGTGACGTCATTGGAATGGCAGGAATGCCTTTACCTCCACCTCTACCTCTACCCAGTTCCTGTCATTCCTATCATTGCATCATGCGACTGATCCCATCCATGAAAATCATTCATAAAACCTGAGGAAAAGTCGTTAAAATCAGACCAAACACCCCAGCATCTGTATGTGCGTCTTATGCCAGATTTATGCCTGCTTTTTTGTTGGCCCATAGATTTATGCCCGATTCGACCTTAACCAATTTATTGCGGTATTTATAAATGGCGACATTTGTAGCCTTTGCAACTCAATCTCAATATAAACTGTTTTACGACGCGATGAAAAAACAAAAAACAAAAAACAAAACAAAAACACAAATCTCACACACAGAAACCGATTCTATTCAGATGGAGAGAAATGAAATGCTGATTGCTGGGGATTTTGTAGTTTTTTTATTGCCCAGAGATCAGCAGTGCTTAAAGCCTTCTATTTCTGCCACAAATTATTGTATTTGTTGCTCCTCGTGTTCTATGCTGAATTATAAATCTCTTCGTGGCGGGGACTCGGCATGGCAAATTTTTGGCAATTGTTCAAGGCCTGACACATGGCGAGACGAGCGACGAGCGGCGAGCGACGAGCGACGCCAGAGAGCAACCGGTGGGTGGTCATGGGGGACCGGGCGCACAAATTACACACAAATTGTCTATGCAAATCTCAGAGAATATATCTCTATCTTTTCCCATGTGACTAATGCCTGGTCACCTGTCAAATGTCTGGTCACATCTGCTTCGTTCTCCCTCTCCCAGTGTGGCTCAGCAGTAACGGGTGGGTGCTCCTTTCTTTGACCCACTAATCAGGAAGAAAGTTCTACCCCAAACCAGTACCCTATCCCATGTTTATTTGTTTATTTGTTTCTGTGTTTATTTATTTGCTTATCAGCGCCCTGGCGGCGTCACTAATTAATTTTTTTTCTTCTCCAAAATTTTCTGGTCTTTCGTTGGCCGAAACAGATCCGGTCCGGTACGATCTACTGCCCACATGGCGTCGACCTGCCTGGCAAACTAATTAAGTCACAGATACATAACGCCAGCGTTTTATCAGGCGCGATAAAAGAAAAAAAACGGAATACGAATGAAAAATGAGAAACAAAACCTAGTGGAACTAGCCCCGGCGCTATCTACAAGAAAAACTCTCTCACCGAAACACACACCGATACACCCTCCACACTCCGCACTCCACACTACTGGGAGATTATCAGGCTGGAGGTCCCACAGAACTGGTAACTGTTTATCAGCTCTTAATGAACGAAGCCCAGTCCCATACTGATAAGAGAGAGAGAGAGAAACGGGGGAGAGAGAGCCCTGCACGTGTGTTGCCCCTAAAAAAATGTTGTTTAAAATATTTCCTATAAGAATTGCTGCTGCTGCTGCTGCTCGTGCCCCTGCCAATCAAATAGTCATCAATCAAAGCTCTCGAGTGTCCAGCAATAATATTAAAAATGTTTTTTTTTCCTTTTTTTTGGCGCGTTTTCAATTTCATTTAGGGGCCTTTAATTGCCGAAATCAATTCAAAGGCCAGTTGAACGCGTTAAAAGCAACTACAGAGGCAGCTCCAGATCCAGCAATAAACAGAAAGAGCCCCAAAAAAACCGAAAATTTTAATAATTATTAACAAGACGACGCAACGGACGGACGAACGGACGGACGGACAGCGAAGTTCATTAGCGCCGCGGGCGAACGAACGAGTACGTAGCACATACGTTCATACGTATATGTAGAGTCGTATATGTATGTATATAGAGATATTTTTTAATGAAAAAAATACAAATAAATATTGGGTAATTAAGACTTGTCTTTCATACATTGTAGTGCTCGGCGGTTCTGCGTTCTGGGTGTTCAAAATAAAGCCAGAAATTGAAAACTGAATACTGAATGCTGGACCGAGTGGTGGCAGTGGCAGTGGCAGAAAGGCGTTCCAAAAACTTGTTCTACAACTTGTTTCGCTCTTTACATATCTAGAGTCTAGAGTCTAGAGTCTTGCCAAGAGCGGCCAAGAGTCTACTGCCATATGCGATAATGTTTGCCCGACCGAGCCACATGATATAATATAATTGGAATGCGCTGCAATTGAGCTGCACTCGCATTCTCATGTACATGGAAAACCAAGAGTATGAGTCCACTATGGTTTTCCAACCATTATCACCATCGGATCCGCCAGTAAATTTCCATAAATTTACATGTCATAAATCAAATTGAAAATTGTTTATGCCCCGACATCGGCTCGGCTCTTATCTACATGGCCTGTCTTTCTGCTGGGCTGTCTTCTGCTGCTGCTTCTGCTGCTGGTTCTGCTGGAAACTAAACAGTGGGTCTTATCAGTCCCGTTCTGAGCATTGCAGTTGCTGCTGACAAAGTGCAATCAACTCTGGCTCTTGGCTGGCGGTTAGCTGTTGGCTGTTGGCTGCATTTCCTCATGGTGATGACTAAGACAGCACCCCACGCAGTTCTTGGGAGACCAAGAGACCTGGCCGCATGCCTGTGTATGTCTGATGTCTCTTTTGGTTAAACAACAGACCAACAGACTGCTGACTCGATGATGAACTCATTCATTTCTTCATTCATGAAAGAAGGCCCCAAACTGGCAGGCAGTCAATAAGATTGCTAAAAAGTTCTTGGACTTGAAAATATAAGGAAATGCTGTCAGGCCGTAAAAAAACCTCGAGTAACCTCCAGAAAAAAAACAGGAAATCTCAACGTAATACGTTCAGGTCCGATCAGGTATGACTAATTCACACCACAGCTCGGGTGATAAAGTTCACAAAAAGTCAGTTTACACACGCTCCATTCAGTACTGAATACTCAGTACTCTCGATCCCTTAACCCAGCATACGAGTGCGAGTGTATTCATTCCGAAAGGCAATTGCTGTCGGCAGTTACGTCACCAGACCAAGAGCCATAGCCACAGCCCGTCTTTAGCCCCGTCTTTAGCCCCGTCTTTAGCCCCGTCAGCATGTCGAAAAATTGTACGACCGAATTCGAGTTGGCCTGACTTTCTTATTGCATTTAGCAGACAGCTGATATATTGTTTGTTTGTGTACGAATATCCATACATACTACCCATAGTAGTCTGTCTCTGAGTCAGTCTCTGTCGGCATATGGCTGGCGCTCTCGCGATAGCACTCTCAGCAAAAATGCACGTCTAGAACGGGCCAAAACAAAACGCCAAAAGGGGGACTTTTGAGGGGTGTTCGATTTTGATGTGGGTCAACCAACCTGGAATGAAAAGAATATAGGAAATAATTAGCACAAAGATTATACAAATTAGCTGAGAATATTCGAAAAACAACAGCCATTATGATCTCATCGGAACACTATCTGCCATATAGAGATCATCCCATTTGGCGGACAAAGGTCAATGGAAATTATATTTTATGAAGGCGCCACCACAGCCCATACGTCTGTACTGTAAAGTGGAAAAGCTCTCCTGAACGTAAGCACTACGAATATATATGTATATTCTATACATATTCTATATGCATTCAATCATGCATAGGACTTGCTTTTAGAGAGAGACGAGTCGAGTCGAGGCGAGACACCACAGCCAATCGACAGTAAATCACGTCTGCTGATGACTCAAGCAAATTCTAATCGCTCAAAGGTTTTGCCATTAAAATTAAATGAAATTAATCAATTATTGTGAAGCACACCACTGCGAGGGCTGTAACTGAATAAAACAACAAAAAACTTAATTAAAAACCCAAGAAAAAAGGGGCGCAAATGTAAACAAACCGCCCACACAGAAAACAGAAACAGAAAAGGAAAAAACAAAATAAAAATGGAAACGGCAAAAAAAAAAAAAAAATCGAATTGCACTTCGTTGTACAATGGCCATAAATATGAAATTGTATGGTAAATTAATGCTATTATAGCGTCTAAAATCCCCCCGACACACACAAGAAATAGAAGAAAAATGCTTAGAAAAGACCAACAGCAACGGCAACAGCAACAGCAACAGCAACAGACGGGCAAAAGCTAAATAAAGAGCCATATTTGAAGACCTTGTACGTGTGCTGCCTACACAACCAGTTGGCGGGTTTGGTTTCAGTTGATTTCAATTTTGTGTGCTCCGACTACTCGGTCTCTAGTTCGGGCCTGGTCTGGTCCGGGGGCTGGGGTCTGGGGTCTGGGCTCTGGTCTGGTCTGGTCTGGTCTGGTCTGGCCAGCTCCATCACCGCCATCACCATCTCCGGCTCCAACTATGTAGCTCCACTACTGACTGGCCTGGCTCGAGCAGCGTTTTCTTATGGGTTTCATATGGGATGTACGAGTATATGTAGTGTAGTAAGAGTATACATGGCGGCACTTGATTTGCATAACAAATGCAGCACCCAACAACAGCAGCAGCAGCAGAGCCAGAGGAAGACGGCAAAGACTTGGAATTGTTGCAAAAAAACAAAAAACAAAAACCAAAAAACAAAAAAACTCACTCAAATATTCATCAAATGCTCGCCTAAAAAGCCAGAGCCTCGTCTCGCTCAATTACCAGAAATTTCACTCCATTAAGACACACACCTCGGCGTGTCCATAAAAAGTGAATGTCTATCATTAAGAAATTTTTCACTGGCTCTTGTTTTTTTTTTTTGAATGAAAGCTCTGTCGCGCGTGGAGCACTCTGCCATTTCCATTTCCGCTCTTTTTGGCTAAATTAATTGCTCCTAATTATGGCCAAAAATTTGCCAGCAATTGCCAGAGGGAGAGGGAGAGACTGCGATTAGATCACCCTCAGCCTCAGACGCCATCAGATCACCTGCTGGGCCGGCAGGCGAAGCGTGAATGAACGCATGAAAATGACCAAAAACAGACGACAGACACGGCTAATAATACGAGTATAACAAAATTAAAATTAATAACCAACTTCGTTAAAAAATGCTAATTTTGCACATTTCCTCAAGCAGCGCCCTTCAGCGTCCAATTTCTAGCCAATTTCTAAAGCGTGAAAAAAACTACAACTACGGCACCTACGCAACAGAGGTGTGACAAATTGGCCAAAATGCTGGAGTATGCCATAAAGGGAATGAGTGGCAAATATTCGTTCAATATTTCCTACGTGTCCAACACAGAACAGAGCCCTTACATGCCGTGGGGGTGGGGTTGGTCGGACCTACATATAGGGGAGCGGGAGCCATCGATTGCGTAGCACAGTGGTTGCTCTGATTTGTTTGCATTTTCACATTTATTTATCAACAAATTACGCTGTAAACAAAAGCAAACAGACCAGCTCTGGGTCCGCTGCGAGTAAAGGAGGAATGAAAGAATGAACGAATGACAGGTATGGTGTGCACACACATACATACATAACATATGTACATACTTCCTACTAGTACTCGTTCGAGTATATGAACATACTCGTATATCCACAATACAATATGTAGTATGGCCAAAAGGTTAATTATGGATGGGCGATGGGGGTGGGGGACTAGTAATGGGGGAAGCCGGGAACGTTGGGCACTGGAAACTGGGGGAGACCATGGGGCATACTGTACAATACGATTTTCCCCTGCGAGTGAAGCTAGTCAGCTCGTCACTCAGTTCGTCAATCATTTTCTGGATGCTTTACATGAAAATCGTGTTTGAAATTTTTCTGTTTTTTCAGCTGTTGTCTTTTTTTTTTTTTTTGTTAAACGTTTTCACTGCATTTTTACAGCCAAACAAATTTTTTGACAAGCAACTGACAGAAATTGACAAGCGCACGAGCAAATGTGCTACGAGAGCGGTACAGAGACGGACGGGTGGACGGGCGGACGGACAGAGTCCGAGACCGAGACCCGGACCATAGGGAGAGGAGATCCCAGAGATCAGAGATGGCAGCAAGAACTGTGATGTGAAAGATGGTTCCAGCTGTGAAAAGGTCAACATTCAGGCATGCTGGGTCTGTCGTGCCGAGTTGTTGTTGTGTTGTCGTTGTGTTGTTGTTGCCTCACTTTCGAATGGAAAGAAATGAAAAGTGTGGCCTGAGAACGAACCCGAGAAAGGCATTTCTCCATCGGATTGGTTCGGTTGATGGCTTTGACGAGCTAATATTGACAAATTAAATGCAGGTTAATGGGTATTTAATGCGTGTGATGTGTTTCTCTATTAGAAATGTGTACACCCCTCATGAGAGCAGAGATCCTCTAACTGATGCCAGGCATAGGATCCATAGAAATGGGCAAGAGAAAAGAAATAAGAGAAATGCTTACCACAGATAAGGAAAGATCCTAAAAGAACGCTGGCTAGCTAGATGGAAATGGATATGCCAGATACCAGATGGAGTGGAGATGTGGAGATCCTAACTGAAGAATGCATTTGGAAATCCCTTCCATCGCAGGCATTGATGCAACGACATATGTGCCGGCGCGCCGCCTCTATGCCTGCTGTGGCCGCCTCGCTGCATATCTTTAAGAACGAACATAAAACACACAGATACACACATGCATTACAGCTAATGTTCGAGTGTGTGTGTGTGTAAAAACTCAGCAGCCAAAGGCAAGGCAATTCAAAAGTCATTGAGGCGCAAAAGTCAAGCATAAATATTTCAAATAATGTTTGCTGGCCCCGCTGGCATTGGGTCTGGGTCTGGGTCTTCCTCTGCCTCTGCCTCTGCTCCATGGAACTCTCTTTCTCTCTCTCTCTCTGGGGCTATGGCTAGGCCTACGAGTGTGTGTTTGTGTGTGGCATAATTTGGTGAGAGTTCGGGTTCAACAGCTGAACAGAAAACAGCACCACCAAACACATTAACTTTGGAATAAGAACAACAGCACAGACCCGAGCCGTACGAGACGCTGGAGATCGGAGATCGGAGAGACCACAGAGTGGAGACCCGAGAACACATTCGGATCGCTGATGGAGAGGCGGAGAGGCAGAGCGCTAGAGAGGCAGAGAGCTGTAATAGACGATGTCTACGCTGATGACCTCAGTTAAAAATAAATAATGCCTTACATTGTTTTGAATTAGTTGCTGTTTTTTGGGGGGCTAGATTGATGCTGCCGGGTCTGTCTCTCTGTCTGTCTAAGTTCAGGGTGGCGCTCAGTGTCGCCACCAAAGCAGCAGCAGCAGCAACAACAACAACAGTAGCAATAGCATGGGGCATGGGGCATGGGGCGTGTGACATGGGGTGCCCCGTCTGGCAAACAAATCATTTTGTCAACTCTGCCTGTACGGCAGCTGGAGATTTTTACATGAATATTTCTGTAAATTCTTGTAAGACATTTATCACTGTAGAGAATTGATGAACCTGCCCCTTCTGATAAATTGTATGGCAACAGGGAGCTCATCAGAAGAGGTCCCGAAGAGAAGCAGATCAGATCCCCTGAGGGGAACAACGTGAAGAAGATCACACATACATATCTCAGTGAGAGATCTCATGGCTTAAGATCAAATCAGATCCCCGATCCCAGATCAGCTGTCCCAGGAGTAATCCCCGATTGTGCATGCATCTGAGGATCTCTTCTCTTTTTTTGTTGGTTGTTTTTCAGACAAAACGGAGTACAACCGAAATATTGTTTCGGTTTTATTTACCCGAATTTGCTGTTTTATCATCGTTGGCACCAGGCACAAGTGTTTCTTTATGTACGTGTACATAGTATTTACATACAGATCTGTTCATATATGTGGAGTATAAGCAACAACAACAAAACAAGTTTATATACATATGAGGTATAAGGTATAAGGTGGCTATGCTGTAAAAAATAAAGGGCAAACACACACAAACCAAACCAGACCAGACCGTATCGTATCGTATCGTATCGTACCCATGGGTTTCTGGTAGGGGTCTCTCCCTGTCTCTCGGGGGTTGGCCCGGGCGATGACGCACTCACATAGAACCGGATATTATTATTATTTTTTTGGTTGAGTTCCCAATAAAAATGCAAATCAAAGGAAACATTTCATGACCAGCCACACATACATACATACGTACATATGCATATTCTGTGCACTTTTTAAAGCCTTTTTCCCATGAAATCAACCGAAAACTCCAAAAGGTAAATACTTATGTAGAAATAAGGGGGCTACCACCCAACAAGAGAGCAAACACTACTCAATCGACACACACTTAGGGTCGGTCTGTCTGTAAACGACGATTATGATTTATGATTAATGAATCAAACAAAAAAACGCAGACAATCCAAACAGAAACCAAGATCTGAGATATCCCCAGAAGTTGGGCGCTGTCGATCGCATGAGACTGGACTAGCTAACCGTTAACATACTCGTACCGTACATATATTATATAGGTTATCACTATCACTATTTCGACTGGCCTGGCACACACACGACGTCGCGACGCCTGACAAGATAAAGCTGGCCTGGCCCAAACTAACGGGAGGGAAAAAAGGAGAGACAACAGCCAGGCAGCTGCCCCTATGCCCAGCTGTGAGTGTGTGTGTGTGTGTGTGCGTGTGTGGCAGAGTACGGGGTCTGAGTGGTGTCTGTTTTTAGAGTGAAAGTATCTGCAAACATAGCGACAATCACTAAATGTATCTAGACGTGAACGGTTTTGTTCTGGGAACCCGAACCGCCGCAAGAGATCTGCAGATCTGACCAGGTAAGGTACATATACTGCCTACACTCGTACGTACACACCCCACCCCTCTCTGAACAGACAGATAAGCCAATGTTTACCCACTCCCGATGATAAGCGGCATGGGGTCTTGAAGCTCTATTTACCTTTTTTTTAGATGCGTTTGCAGCTGCCTTTCGTTGAGACTGGTCTGGTCTCCGCTCCGCTCTGTAATTTTTTATTTTTTATTTCACAACACTTTGTATAATTCCATAAACACCAAATAGAATTTTATTTTGTATACTTCATGCACTATATATCTGATATTTTCATACATATATTTCCCCTTTTATTCTGTGGTTTCTATTTTCTTCTAATCACTTTTATTTTTATTTCTATTGTTGTTGTGCGCTCGTTTTCAACAACAACATTTCGTCATGTTTTTTTCTATGGGGCGTACCAACAAAATTTAGTAATCGACAAAAAAACAAAAGCACACGCGTTCTCTCTCTCTCTCGCTCTCTCTATTTGGGGGGCCAGCGATAGAGAGAGAGGGAAACACTAACAGCAATAACACACACACACCACAACATTTTTTCGAAACGGAACCGAGCCGCAAAGAAAACTGATTTTTATGCACTATTTAACTTTATATTTTTTCCTGTAATTCATATTTTGTTTCTCTGTTTTTCAAAAGGGGCCCAGTAGAGGGGTGCTAGGGGGGCAACGCGCGAAATTAAAGCCAAAAATACTGTGCTGTGAGAGCCAGATGTGTGACAAACGATGTGTTTGTTTTCATTGCAATTGCAATTTCCGTGCTCGTTTCCGCAGCTCATGCCCTAACAAAGGGTAATTGCTTCACTTCAATAGGAAACATACAAGTATCTC
The DNA here is from genome assembly GCA_008121275.1 of Drosophila lowei. NCBI lineage: Eukaryota > Metazoa > Arthropoda > Insecta > Diptera > Drosophilidae > Drosophila > Drosophila lowei. Next base: position 30,123,603 of record CM017777.1, on the reverse strand, counting down.
GGAATGATCAAGATCTGATCAATATGTCACATAAATATATATCACTCTAGCTGATAAGCCTTAAGAACGATGAATGTGTGTAGTAGGTACATATCTCAAAGAGTACTTAAAACTTCGGCTATCCAACCAACAGTCTTTTCTTTCTTTTTCGTATTTGTTATTGTAATTGTTATTGTTGCTATTACTGTGGTTGAAGCAAAACAAACGTTTTCTTTCTTATTGGGGAAGCTTTGCTATCGTTTCGATTCTCTTTATTTTTTGTTGGTTGTGTGTGTGTGCGTCTGTTTATCGCATTTCTTTCTCCCCGATTTTCGATTTGGGTTGGTTCTCTGACAAAAATTTCGTTCACGTTCTGCCCCGCTCGTGGCTCATTCATAAAACGTATCCAACGGTTTTCAGATACATCCGACACACAGATACACGCTCACTCACAACTCACAACTCACAATCGTATTCTCGTTTTCATTCGTATTCGTAGCCACAATCCGCGGAGAACAGCGGCATTATCTCGACCCGTTTAACTTTTGCCGACTCGATATGGAGCTATATCTATCTATTTCCTTTTGATAATATATTTTTAGTTGATATTTTCGTTTTTTTTTTTTTTGGCGAAAATATCAATATCGAGATTTTTGTGCGATTTTATCAACGTGAAATTTTTCGAAAAACCAGCGCGGAGCTGCTTTCGTTGTTGCGTCCGCGGCAGTGTTTTCGAGTGTGATTCACTTCAGTCGCATGAGCCTCTGCTGTTATTCATGTTATTCATGATCATACCCGAACGAAGACATTTTTTGAGTGGAAAAAGACGAGGCAACTTGAGTGGGATTTTAATCATACCAAGCGCAACACAGCTCACAGCAGTTGGGTTTGAACGTGATTGCGTTTGGTATGAAAGAAACGCTCATTCAGCAAACGCAGTCACGCTCCAACCCAGTTCGAAGTTGTTCGAGTTGCATTTGGTATGAAAAAAGCACTCAAAGAGAGAGAGACTGCTCACAGCGCGTTAACAGCTCGTTGTGAGCATATAACAGAGGAGATCGGCCGACTCATACATGTTGCAGTTCGATTGGGTTGGAAGCCAGAGAATTTCCAGACAGAATTTTTCGTTGAAAGTAAAACTAGAAAGAGAGGAAATGCAAAGAGGTTGAGAAATGGGAGATAGAAAAACTGGGAAAACTCCACCTGTGGCGTCTGCATGCGAGAGAGTGTGTGTAAATTTACACACTTTCCGCTGCTAACAAGCGGCGATAAAAAATAAAACCCCATGTAACAGCCTCGGCTATGGCTTAATATAATATCTTTCGGGTTTTCTATGGATTCTATGAGGAGGATTTAATGGAGATGGGATGCGTTTATCGCCGCCTTAAATCTTTCAGACCTTATCAGGGCATTGTCTTATCTGCGGATCTATTGTGTGCCCAGCATTTAATAGTTCGTGGCCCGTTTCCAGGAAAGCGTCTTAACACTTTCGTTTGTCTAAATTTGATTAGCGCCTTGGATGGGACTTATCACTTTTCCACCACCGCTGAAAAGCTAATTAAATGAAAAGAAAGAGTTGGAAATGGATATGCTGGGAGATGGACTAGGCATTTCAACCTCGAAGTTGAGATGTTCTGCAGTATCTTCAGGGCTTAAGCTTAAATCTTTCCTTTTTGCATAAGTAAAATGTTTGGTAAGACAGAACAGCTAACAGCAATTCATCAGGATTAGCCATGTCAACGCTTTCCGGCTCTGCACTCCCTCTCACTCTCTGTCCCTCTCTCTCTTTTACTCTCTCTGCGTTTCCCTTCTACAAGTATTAGCTGTGTTGTTTGGTTTTGTTTCTTCATTCCCTTATTCCCCTGCATTTCATAACATTTTGAGGTGTGTTCGTGTCGGTCTCATCCTTATCAAAGGTGCGCATCAACGTCACAGAGAGAGAGAGATTCCCATATCCATAGCCATTCCCCCCTGCCCATTCCGAGATTCCCTTCCACAGGCTACGTGCCTGGGTTCTCGCTTGGGCTTTGAAATCGAAACCCCCCGACTATAGAGGAGTCCATTGTGTTGAAATCTAAGCAGAAGAGAGAGAGGGTTCCCCCGCTCCCCGCTCCCCGCTCCAATCCCCATTCCAATCCCGATCCCAGGCAATCCCGTGTGCTGCATGCTTGATCGATAGCGTCTGCTGTTGGTACTCCTATGGTCTGGCTTCTGAGTTTTTGTTGATTTCCAATGAAAGGTAAGCCACACACAAAAAACGAAAACAAAAACAAAAACAAAACATGCCACGCAGATATTTTCGGGCATATTTTGAATAGTTTTCAATGCCAATGGCAGGCAGGCAGGGGCAATAGCTCTTCCTCCATCCACTCATCCACTTCCTCTGCATCTGTGTGTGTGTGTGTGTGTGTTTATGTGTGTGTATCTGTGTGGGTATACTTTTCTCTTTCTGCATAAATAATGCCAAATGAAATGCGATAAACAGAGTTATATATTCGCGCACAGCGGGAAGCTGGCCAATAAAGCTGTATGGTATGGGGATTTTCCACAGTGCGAGTGGAAGAAAAGTGCCATAAAAAAAGGCAGGCAATGCTCGCACTCGCGCACTCACTCAGCGACATCGTTCTGTTAATGGTCGCACTGCACTGCACTGCACTGCACTGCACTGACTGTGTCTCCAAGTGCGGCAGATATGCAGATCTCCTTGGAATGGAATGGGTTTGCGGCTGGAATTGGGGGAAAAACACCATCCCGTAACTCCATGCCGCACTCCCCCTAAATGCATTTGCGCCATTTGTTGGCCTTGCCGGCTGATAAGTCAAGTTTTTATGGACGCGCGCGCATTTAACTTGATTACAAAACGACGGCAGGCCGGGTCCCGGGCCGGTCCGAGCAATATAAAATCGCTTTTCATTATGGCCAAGGCATGTGAAATTAATAAGCCAGGCGGCGGTGGCGGCTTGGCCAAATATCACCTCAGCCAAGTTCGCTGCCTAAGTCTTTTGTTTTGATTTGCTTTCGGGGTTCGGGGCTCGGGGCTCGGGTTTCGGTTTCGGCACGCACTCCACTCCACTCCCTGCTGCGCGTGTTTTTGTGGGCAAAACAAAATCAAAGTCGCCTTAAATGTTCATTAATTCAAATTGATTCTAATCGCAACGCATTCATTAATCTAAGCGCCACCCCACGCCTGGACGGTCCCCTGGATGGTCCCCTGGATGGAAAATGCATTTCTATTGCTCGCCAATTTTTATGGATGAGCCTCTGCTGCCGGATTTGGTTTTGGCTCTCAAGATTCGTATTCGTATTCGGTTCTGCTGTGGCACAATGGCATGATTAATGGGCGGATGATACCCATGGAGTCCATTGAGCCACAGGAGCAGGGCTCTATGACAAACGAGCATACTCGTATTTATGGCTCTATTCCACAGGTAGTACGTAGACCCACGTCTCTGTGTTCGTATTTTTATTTGCCTTTGGGGGGATCGGGATCCTGTGCGAGTCCACTTCCGCCTGCCAGCCACTTGTTACTTTGCAGGCAAACAAGAAACACACACACACGCACGCACATTTTAAGTGCTGTTTGTTTTGGCCCAAAGAGAGGGAGAGAGGGAGATAAGCCATTGCAGGACAGGGACAGATCCTTCAATTATAAATGCCAGACGGCAAACAAGTCAGCTATAAACTGACACCTCGCTCATCGTGAGAGAGGACTGAAGGGAAGGAAGGGAAGGGATGGATGGATGACTCAGGTCAAAGTCAATAGAGAACACCCCCACCCCACCTGAAAACTGTGCTATATCCACAGGCACACAACAAAGCCCAAGCTGTGTCAACATGGGGCACAAAACAGCAGTCAGCAGTCGGCAGACTCCAGAGGGTAACCCACCGACTGATCCAAATTGATGTGGTGGCCGCCATTCAAGGTTACAGCCAGCAGGCCAGCTCTTGGGCCAGAGCCGCGTGAAACTCTTGTTAAGCATTAAATGCCAATGACCAAATATAAATCAACATGACAAATGACCAAAAATTCTCGACTGCTGCACTGCGACAACCTTTAAAGAAACAGCAACAAGAGCAGAGCAGAGCAGAGCAATAACCAGCAGAGTGTTGTCTTGTACTTGCTGCAGTACGTGGCATGGTTGTTGCCTCTCTGTGTTGTAATTGTTGTTGTTGTACAATCCATTGTTGTGGTGCAACGAAATCTGCATAAATGGGTCAGCAGCAGTCACCGATCCGGGCAGCAGCAGCAGCTGCCGGCGGCGGCTTTGCCTTTGCCTTCGCCTTTGCCTTTGTGTACTTGTTACGCCCGCCCGATTGCATTCATCGAACCACCGGTGCACCGCATTGAAAGTGTTTCTTTTCTTTTTTTCTTTTTTCATTTTTGGTATATTCAATTGGAGATTGATCGGATTTATACCTTGCAGCAGGAGCCTGCAACGAATGGCAGGAAGCGTAGCCATGGCTGTAGAAGGCATAAATAGGATTACGATCAAAAAACAGGCGATTCGACTACTGAACTTCTGATTTGCCCAAAATAAAGCTCTTATCTCAAACATTTTGAACGGGCATATATATTTTCAGTATGTATTTTAGAATGGATCACTATAAATGTACATATTAGAGACCTGCATGAACAAGCGACCGTTTCGACTCGGTGGGATTCGGTATTCACTTCGTTCAATCTGCGTCTCAGCTTTTTCATTCTATCAAAACGCCCCCAAAACGAACAGATTTCGCCATTTTTAATGTGCTGGAGGCGAAAATGTTTGATTTTTTCCACGCTCACTCTCGCTTACAGTTTTTAGAAAATTAAGGGCGACTCGAATCAAACTGGGGGCAGGATTTGTAATGAGCGAAAGGATTAAGGAGACATGATTCATGCAGGGTTCTGAAACATATAGTAAAAGCTTTATTACGATCTCCCTCACAGTCCCTCTCTCTGATTCGAAAAGACATCTAAGAGAGATCCCTTCTGCTGGCAGAAATACACAGTTTTTCCTGCTGCTGTGAAAAGAATGACGGGTCGAAATGGATCAATCAAATAAAATAACCAAAATATGGCTCAAAAGGAGTCATAGCTTAAGCTATGTTTTTAGTCAATCTGAAGAACCTCATTTTATGTTATTTATTTGCAAGAAGGAATAGAAACAAAGGCCTGCACATTGTCCTGCATGCAATACTCGGTCGATTATTAATCGTCTCTTCTTAGTAGCTTTGCCATATGCCCCACAAAATGGCTCTCAACACCATGCCACAGGCAGAGACAGGGGCAGAGACAGAAGCAGAGCCACATTCCCGGAAGCTCATATTTCCAGAATTTTTACAATGTGCGAATCCGGTCCGGGTGCTAAGTTCAGAGTCGCCATGAATTTTCCCCCCTCTCAAGGCAGTGCTGACAACATTAGACCCGGCGTATCCGAGTCGCGGGGTAAAAGCCGATGACAGCATGTGGTGAAAACAATGTTTACAGTGCCAGAGCCAAAGAGTGAGAGAAACCTAGCTGGCCCTGGCCCTGGCCTGGCCTGGCCTGGCCTGGCCTGGCCAAAAGGGAGAGATCATATTCTTCCAATGCACACACACGAATATATAGCATATATATCTATATATATCTTGGCTTGATTTTCTTCCTACAATTTCATGGTGCCGCCGCCGAGTCTGCCCCAACTAGCTGACTGACTGACTGACTGACTGGGCTCTCTGTAATTATAGAGAACGCTCCGAAGCCGCCGTGTCACAGCTGCCACATAAATCAAAGCCCGGGCGGAAAAGTCAGTCAGCCGGCCAAAGTTGTTGCTGCTGCTGCTGCCACGCGCGGCTTGGCTTTCTGAAATCATAATTCAAGACCGACCGCTCCCGCTCCCGCTCCTCCAGCGTGGAAGCGGGTTTTTGCCTTTTGTCTGAACTTTTCGCACGCTAGACGGGAGCTGCCACTGCCCCTGTCCGGGATGGAGAGCTGCAAATGCAGAGATGGCAAGAGGGGCGTCTTGTGGCATCCGTCTTTGTAATTAGGCGTTCATAATTAGCCAAAGCCAAAGCCAGAGCCAGAGCTGAGCGATTTTTTATAACACCCATACTCTCGCGAGAGAGTCGCAAAAACAGGCGTCACTCTCGGGGCTTCTTGGGGCTTTAGAAAGTTTGGTTTGGGTTTTGTTTTTTTCCATTCGTGAATTTGTTGATTATTAGTGCGATAGCATTTAATTAGATTTTGCCTGCCCCGGCAGACACCTCCTCACTCCTCAGTGTGGCATTGTGAAAGGCCAGACCCAGTTAGACCCCGGACTGGATTCCCAACCGAAGATCTGGCCAAGAGAACTGGGCCCAGCCTTTGCTCATTAGACTGCGATTGCGGGGGTTTCTATTTTTTCTATCTATGTTTTTTGCATATGACCGTTTCCGTTTGCTCAACAACAACAAAAATTAGCAAACAAAATAAGAAAAACTTGTAATTTATAGTACTTAAACCCCAAGAGAGCCGCAGCGGCCTTGATCGCCGGCAGCGAAGCGAAACGGAACGAGACGAAACGTGGCGCAAAATGTTGCAACGTTTGTTCTGCTGATTGTCTTGTTTATTTGCCTTAGTCAACGTTTTAGTTGTTCGACTGTGCAACATAATCATAAAACTGTGAACACGAAATGCATAAATTGCAAGTCGAGAGGCGGCTGTGTGGCAGGCAGCGACTCCAGCCTCGACTGCGACTGCGACTCCGGCTGCACTTAACCCAGATTGCAGCCAGGTACCATTTACCAATTGCTTTACCGCATTGCATGCTGCGGGCCCATCGATGGCAGAGGCAGAGCTTGGCGTAGAGATCTGGTGACTAGACAAACAAAAAGGTAGCTGCTGCCGCTGCTGCTGCTGACACACTCTGCTCTCTGCTCAGGTGCGTCCTTGTCCGCGGGGGCGATGGCGATGGCCAATCCCAGAAAGAGAGGAAAGCTAACTTTTGGGTCCGAAGCTGCGAATACTCTTAGATACATCTTTTTTCTTTTTATGCAGAAAGATAATGGTTCAAGAAACTGAATATAAACGTCATTCGTCGTCTGGTTTCGCAACACAACCCCTTTCGGTGTCTGGATTCGTGCGCTCTCTCGCCCTCGCTCGTTCTTTCCGCCCTGTTTCGTGCTCTCAAGAATTCGCCCTCGATCGTTTTTGCTTGGTCCAGGGATCGGAATTGGCAAAACCCAGCCCACATGCATATGTATGCTTTAGGGTATCAAATGCTTCGTTCTGTATCGTCACACCCTCTGGAAGCGTACAACAAATGGGCTTGATTCGAGTGTGGGGGGTGTCATATCATCAAGCAGGCTTATCAATGGCATTATCAGCTGTCTGCCTGGGCCCCATGCGGGAGGGTAGCCGCGGCAGCCCAAGTGCGGTAGCCAGAGTGACAGCAGGATGCGGCAGACAGTAGCCGCACACAGGAAGCGAAGCAGAGACACACATGCAAATGCTGCCGAAGAAAGAGAGAGAGACAAACGGCCGAAACGACAACGGCTTCATCACCTGCGGGCACACGGACAGACGGACAGACAGACAGACAGACGGACGGATGGGGGGATGGACAGCTGGGGCGTGGCTGGAGTGCCGCCTGGCTAATTTCTAAACACAAATTTCCTAGCGCCCCCCACCCCCCTTTCCCCTTGCCGTACACCCTGCGTGTGATGTACAGTTGGGGTGGGGAAAAAGCGCGCGCCAGGTTGTCTGCAAGTGTTGCACATCGCACAGATGCCAGCGCCGCGATACAAAGCCAAAAGGCCAGGCAACAACAACAGTGGCAGCTTCAGCTTCAGCAAAAAACAAAAACAATGGTGGCAGCTGCTACCGCCGCCACAAAACATAATCTCTGGCGATATCTCGGCGGCAGCGGCATTCGTGTGGCTTCCTCCTGGCCAGGCTCCATAGCTCCTCAACCGCCCAGCCTGTGCTCCTCCAACCCCCCCTTAGTGACTGTCTAAGTAGCTTCAGACGTTGCCTGGCTTGTTGTATTTTTTCTACATTTATACGCTTCGAAAAGGTATCATGGAACGGGGCAGATATGAAGCATATTTGACCCTAAAGATTACAGATATATCTAGCCCAAGTCTGCCACAAAGACCCTTCAACCATAGTCCAACCATTCAAACATTTCTTCGCCAAAGTAAGGCTAAAACCGAGGACTTTTTCATAGGGCTGGATCTGCTAGGGTATCTTAACAGTCGATCCTCCAAGCTAAGCCTTTCTTTCTTGTTTTTTTTCTATATATTTTCCTTCGTTTTTCCGCTGCATCGCCGGCGGGCCTATGGCTTAGTTTACTCTTTTTTTGTGGCTACTTTTGCTCTGCCGTTGGCCGGCGTCCGTAACTAATAAAAATTTCAATTTGTACGCTAAACGGTTATTGACGTATTACCGCTTGGCCAGCACACAGGCCCATCCACAACCGAACGACCAGGCAGACCCCTCGAGCCCCTCGGACCCCCACCAGACAGGCTGGGCTGCCAGTCCCCGACGCAAGGTAGCAACAACGCCTTTAGTTATTGTTTCTTTTGGTTCAGAGCAACGCCTTCGTAATGTTTTATTCATTGCAAAAACTTGGCAACAACGAAAATGCATCAGCCGCAGAGACCCAGGCCCAGGCTTTCGCCAAAAATAAACGGAGAAAATGGGTTTCAGAGAAAACTTGGAGAAGATCAAATTGAATTTGATTTGAAACCAAACCTGAAGGGAACTGATCCACAGCGGACCTTGACATTGTTCGAATGTGGCAGAGCCGCACCTGCCCCACCTGCCCCACCTGCGCCACGCATGTCAATTTCCATTTCCATATCCGGTGCGCAGCGCTAATTGCACTTCTTTTGTGCGCCTCAATAGGCCAAATTATTGTCTATTTTGATGGTAATTACCGTAACTGGCTTAATTACACAACGCAGGCGGCGTCTCCGTCTCCATCTCCGTCTCTGTGGATCTCTAACGAAAATCAAATTTTGTACAATTTGTTGTTGTCTCTCTTTTTATGCCGTGATTTTTTCAGAGACAATGCGGCATGAAATTAACTTGAAGTGCGCCTTAATGTCAAATCCGAATTGTCGAGGGGCTTGTCCAGCAAAGCAAAGCCGACAAAAATACTATATTTAGACAGATCTGAGTAGATCCAATCGCATGTATTGGAAGTTTGATAATTAAGCCCATTTGCGATTTGTTGGCCAATAAACTAAGGCAAAGTGTGGGAATATTCATAGAGGTGGAGGCCAGACTGCACAAAAGTCCTTGTAGGCCACATATAAGGGCATGGCCAATAAATGGACAGCCAGTCCTGCCAGTCATGCTTCAAGCAATCAAAAATCTTGAACCCGGAAAGCACTTGATCATAAATACAAGGCCTTCTCATCAGACAAAGGCGCCCACCATCACTCTTCTCCTCTCAGAGACAGAGGCTGACTTGCAACAGTCCTGTTTTGCTTTGCTTCCTCTTCTCCCACACACAGACAGACAGACAGACAGACAGATAGACAGCCACAATCTTCAACCAATTAAGGTTGTCCAGGCTCGTTTAATAAACATATATTTTCCATTTAATTAACTTCCTTAAATGTTGAACATGTTTTTTACATAATTATGGCGCAGCCTCAGCCACAGCCACAGCCACAGGCTAAGGAGCCAGAGCAGTCAGCCCACCACCGAACCACCAAGCACCACCAACAACAAGAGCAAATTAAATTAAATTAAACAATGACAACAAGCAGTGCGGCAGAAACTGCAAATTATGTAGGTCACCCGCCACCACAGGCCAAAGGAGCTAACGACGATCAGAGAGCAGATCAAGCGGACAGCTGGACAGATGGACAGAGGGACAGACAGATGCTCTCGACTGAGCCCGACATAAAAGGCTAAACACATCCAACTGTACAGTCGCATAAAGATCACGATTAAATGAGTGCACAATTGGATCAAATTTGCGCCAAGAGTCGGCTCAAGCTTAAACGCGAACCCACGAATGAAGCTGGAGCTGGAGCTGGAGCTGAAGCTGCTCCCAGGCTCTGTTCAAACGGCTCTTCATTGTAGCTGCTGCTGCTGTCGCAGAGCAGAGCAGAGCCCCCTCATGGCATGGCAGTAAAATTGAATGCGTGTGGGTTGCAATGTGACACATACTGTCATTATTACCAGGCAACAACCTCTAGCGGCCAACGGCAATGGCCAAAACGACGACAAAACACCAAATCGACCAGGCCAAAGTCTCGGGCCAACCAGCCAACCCAAGGCAGGCCATGGCAGTCCAGGCTCATATTACCCACCGCTCAGGCCCAGGCTCAGGCTCAGGCTCAACTGGAGTTGGCGGCGGCTCGTTACGGGGGAAAAGACTGGCCAAGAGCCAAAGAGAAATGGGGGGGCAAAGGGTGGCTCGGTGTATGTGGCCTAAGAAATTTATGTATTATGCAATGTCGTCGCTTTTCAGGCTAATTTTCTGTCTTCCTTTTTGGAAGGGGGTGTGTGGTGGCAGAGGAAGTCTGTGACCCCCTCAAGCAATTAAAAGATGAACGAATAATCGAACAACATTCGGCTGATTCCTAGTAAATTTTGTTGGCGGGTTTGAAGAAGAAATAAGACATGCCAGAAGGAAGATTTGAATACAATGTTTAATTAATTTCTATAACTTATTTTGGATGGTTTATTGCGGAAAGAAAGGAGGAAGAATGAGGGGACAATGGTAGTCAATTAACCATACAAAGCGGAACGCCTTCTGAAAGATGTAAGTTCGAGGAAGGGAAGATCTCTAAACATAGTTTGTAACGACTTGAAAACGTGAATGAAATTAAGAAAACCTATTCATGAAGCAAGAAGGAAACCATAAATGGATTCCATACAGTACTCAACAGATTCCATAGATACCATAGATACTTGTCTAAAATGTGTTCAATTCTAAAGGCTTGATGGAATACCTGTAGGAGGCGTTTTTTTTAAATATCGAAAAGATTCGAAGAACTCTGGTGCCTTTTCTGATGCATTCCGTAACCACTCGTACTCCTTGCCATATTCGAAAGCCTCGTATCTCGTTTCTCTCCAGACCTCTGCTTTTGGCGAACTTTGTAAGTGTCGTCGTCGTCGTCGTCGTCGTCGTCGTTGGCGTTGGTCATGCCACCCAAGGCTGGAGCTGAACTAATTCAAAGTTATGCCAGACGAACGAACAGACACAAAAAGTGTTCCTAATTTTTCTAGTGAAAGCCAAGAAGGCAACGACAACAGCAGCAGCAGCAACAGCAACAGCAACAAACTGTGGCAGCCACAAACAACGACAACAACAACGACAAACATTGCCACTGATTAGACGGTAGCCAGGAATCCCGTTGCACGTTGCCTGTTTGCCCGTTGCCTGTTGCCTGTTTGCCTGTTTGCCCGTTGCCCGTGGCCCCATGGAAACCTGGCTCTCGCACCTTGGCAAATGGCAATAAATTTTGCACTTGAAATAAAAAGTAATGCTGGAAATTGTAACATAAAGCAACTGTCACACATAAAAATATCAAACTAGCTCTCCGCCAAGTCTCCAACTCGCAGAAGGAGCTGCTGCTGGGAGTCGGTCTAGAGTTTGGACCTGAAGCTGAAGCTGAAGCTGGCACTGAATCTGGGGAATGTGTGCAGTTGCTGACTGACTTGCAACTGTCACTTTTGGCCAAGTTGCATGTCCACGGCAATTGCTACCATTTTCATTTCGTTTGCCGCCGCAGCAGCAGCAGCGTTGACAATTTCCACGCTCCCTCTTCTGGGAGTCCGTCGTGTCCGTCTGTCGGCCTTTTCATTTGCTGCCACATTCACCCATGGGGCGTCGGCTGCGTGGGTCGGGGGCTTAGTGAAAATTGGCAAAAATATTTGGTCAAAATGTAAAAGTTATTGCAACCGTTGCAACGGTTGGAGGAAAAGGAGGAGGCTGAGGCTGAGGCTGCGGCAGTGGTGCAGGGGGGAGAGATGGTGGCAACGTCTGGCAAAATGTTAATTTACGATTTCAATTTGGCGGCCGTTGCGGCTGTGGCAGCGGCTGCGGCACATAATTTATGCGCCTTAATTGAGCCGGCTCGGGGTCTAGACAATGCAGGAGGAGGAGGAGACACAGGAGGCACAGGAGGCGCACCAACTTGAACTTCAAAGAGCTCAAACCAAGTTATGACATGGAAAGTCGGTTAGTCACGTCTGCTGCTGCTGCTGCTGCTGCTGCATGGGGCATGAGGCATGCTGCATTTGACACACATTTGAATCGACTTTGCCATGGATGTGGCTGTGACTGTGGCTGTAGATGTAGATGGATGGCTGGATTGCTGGCACTGGGACTGCAGCTCAAGGTCAGCACCAGCAGCGCACTGGCTTTGCTCATTAATTCCCCCAGCTGTCATGACGCGCAGCTTTTCCCCATCTCCCTCTATTGAGATACACATACCTCTCCTCTCTCTCTGTATCTGTATCTGTATCTCCATCAGGGCGCTCGGCCGTTGCATAAACGAGCCCAATTTAAAAGAATTTAAGCTAGTTTGTGGCTAATTCAAGGGCATGCTGGGTGCCTGGGTGCCTGGGTTCCTGCTGGTAGAGTGCTGCTGCTGGAGTTTGAAACAATTTATTTCAATTATTCACTCATGTGCGTCAGCGGAGGAGGGTTCGATGCTCCGCATCTATTGCAAGTTACAGTTTTGTTGTGGGCGCGTGCAGAGATACAGATACAGTCGAGCTTAATTCGAATTTAATGGGTTGAACGGACTGCAGTTTGATGAAAGGAAGGGTAGAGTAGCGACTCGGCTGTTCACAATAAATAAGGGTATAACGATGCCACTGTCAATCGATTGTGGCACAGCGTTTCGGTAAGAAAGTGGCAGCTTACCGGTTGAATGACCCTCACCCAAGAAGAGGAATATGCACCAATGTGCCTTGTGCCTTGTGCCGTGTGCCGTGTGGCTTGTGCATTGCCTGCAGTGACTCAACATATAGGAAGTTATGACCCAACAGAGGCTGGCAGCACCGGCAGCAGCGGCAGCAGCGGCAGCAGCGGCAGCAGCAGCAGCGTCGGCACAACCTTCAAACAACTTTCCTAAACTCCTGAGAGCGGCTCCAAGTCCAATCCAATCGCATGCAATTCAAATCCCCCAAAGAGCCGCCTCGGCGGCCAACACCTTTCCCACCTTTCGCTGGTGGCACATAGCTGCAGGTTAGTCAGGCATATCGCCTGCAACTGCAACTGCAACTGCAACTGGCTTTCTAAAGTCCACATCGGATCGGTCGGATCGGTCGGATCGGACACCGCGAAAAGGGAAAAACAAACTCCAACTTCAACTCCGACTCCGACTGGATATCGAAGGCTAATAAGCCCCAAGAAAATGCCACCAATCTGGTGGAAGCGTAATGATGCAAATGCCACCTATGTGGAGGAGGACGCGTAATGATGCAGATTTGGCCCCAGCTGATGATGATGATTATGATGATGCAATTGCCAAAGCAATGCGAATGCGAATGCGAGCCCCCCCAAATATCAGAGGAGGAAAATAACTGCAATTTCTAAGGCCCAGTGGTGCCTGCCACTTGGATTTTTGAATGTTTCTTTTGGCCATGGCGCTGGGGCCCTCTATTATGTTAACTCGATTTGGACAAACAGTCTGCTAAATTATTGTTATTATGCGGAAATGGCCGAAAAACCCACAAAAGCCGGAGATACCAACAAATTGGCAGTCGAACAAAAAAGGAGAAAAATAAGGGGAAGGAGCGAAAAAGTAACCAAATCCAAACGCTTACGAAATTGGGCGCAGAAAATTGGCAGCCAGCAATCTCTCTGCATCTCCATCTCCGTTTCCCTGCCATCTCTGCCGTCCCTGCCCCACTGGACGTGGCACAGTCACTCCCGCCTCTCCGCGCCTGATGGATCAGCAATCTCCCGACATAGACATATGTTTAATGGCAACATTTTGTGGCTCGTTCATAGCCGATACAAATCAATCATTATACTATACTTTCGGGGCAATGTAATTTGTACGTATAGGTACCCTTTGCTTGTTTTCACTTCCTATTAAATTATATTTGGCATTTAACGAACCGAAGCGAATCGCGAGGTGGGTGCACCGCCCGTACCACCCGCACCAACCAGAAACAGCAACAATTGACATCAATTACAAGACAGTCTCGACTCCTGCTCCTGTGCTCTGGCAAGCCTGTGGCAAGGCGCGGCATTGACAGCTTTCTGGGCCGCATTTGACGCACGCCCCCCATACCCAGCCCCAATGAAACTCTCCTTGGATCCAGCTACAGCTACAGCTTCAGCTCCGAACTCCTCGATGTGATTGAGTAATTTCGATTGTCTTGTGGCAGAAGTTTATCAAGCCAAATAATATTAACGACATGGCCCCGGCTGCTGTTGGCCAAAAGAAAGGCAAATAATGCAACAGCCGCACGTCATTTATGGGTGGAATAATGCGCTGCTGCTGCTGCTGCTGCTGCCTCGCCTCAGTGGTGCCTGGATAATTTTTCGGGTGTCGAGGCAGCCGAGGCAGCCGGGGCAGCGTTTTTAATTATGTTGCTGCATGCAGCAGGAGGAAAAAAATAAGGTAATAATAATAAGCAAAAATACATATACATATACATATATATTAAGCTGAAAGTCTGGCCGGGGTCTTGAACTGTGGGCCAGCATAAAATAAATTGGCTTTTACCCAGCGATGATTGCCAATGCAGGGATGCAGGGAGCGAGGACTGGAAGAGTGGGCTACGGATCGTTCATAAATCATAAGAGACCCTGGCCATATCCGCATATACTCGTACAAACATACGAGCACATTTGACTGGAGAGCGGGGAGTTCTATGGGAGTTCAAGTGGAGGGCTCCCCTGAGAAAGCCGATCTCCTTTATCGATGGATTCCTGCCGAAAGACATTCCTTTGACATACATCTGGCCGCACAAGACTTATCAGTGTAACTCGATATACAGCCGTTTAATCAACATTCTTGAGCAATTTTCGGGCTACGTTTTTTCCCCCCTTTTTGCGGCTTGTGCAATTGGCCAGGATTGAGAGTGGGGTTAATCGGTACAACATGCTGTGCACTTTTTCAACAACTGCGGGAGGGTGCACTTTTCATGTATCAAATATCAGATATGTACGAGTATACCACATACCTTTTAGGGCCCGTTAAAAACCATTAAAAAAGAAACCCAAATTAATGAAGGCTTGCCGAGCAATCAAAAGATTGAAAGATACAAAACGCAGGCACAGGGCGATGTACAGATGTACAGATGTAAAGATGTATCTGTATCTGTATCTGAAGATGCTGGCGGTGGGCAAGGTCGGGGCCAAATTATTAATTAAATCATTAAGTTAATAAATTATTAAGCGGTGGCAGCTCTCAGCGGATTATTCCACACGCATGACTCACTGGTAAGTGGCAGCAACAAAAAGCTGCCAATGTGCGAAAATGCTGCAATTAGCATGTGGCATGGGGCATGTGGCATGTGGCAGCGCGCTGCAGCGGGAGGGGGGGCATAATGCAGGCAAAACGCATTCACAAAACACTTTCCCAATCATCAAAGTCATTCATACGCCTTTCAGCTGCACGCGCCTGCAGTTTGTGGCTGTGTGTATCTGTGTGCCGCGTCTACGAGTATCTGCAAGATACACGCCGCTGTTGATATATTAATGATGATTTCTCGTTTTTCGTTCGTGTCTATTTGAATTGCATGATTCAACACTCCGTGGCAGCAGCAGCAGCAGCAGCAACAGAAGCAGCGGCATCCGTGGCAGCAACTGCAGCTAATGTGCGACTCTGCTGCTGGTTTGCGTATCTGTATCTCTTTACATTGTATCTGGTATCTGCATCTGTCTCAGTATCTGTCTCAGTATCAGTATCAGCTGCCAGTATCTCGTGCACGTAGCTTTCCACTTTCCACCAGGAGGGGGGCGTACACTTTGTAATCCAATTAACGCGCCCGCTGCACAAATGAACCATAATTCCAGGCTCCTTTATCCACAGATACTCGTATTTTCCCCGCTTTATTGAATGTTTGCATAAATTATAATCATCTCTGGGTAGTAGAGTGTATATATTAGTATTCGTATTCGTATTCGTATTCGTATTATGATTATGCCATGGGAAAGGCAAACGTTGCTAACTTTTACTTCTGGCAGAGGAGTGTGAAGTGCAGTGCTCGTTGAGTAATCCCTGACTGCAATTGCATCTGAATCTTGGCAGACATCTGGCGAAGGTCGCACTAAAGATAGCCATGCACTTCGGCAATCAACACAAATTATATTATCTATCAAATGAAATCGAAATCGAAATAAACATGCCCCAAATTGTCCATTCGAATTTGGCTCGCAGCTAAATATACTATACCCCGTAATGCTGGCACCCCCCGGCTAGTATTTTTAGAGGCTCTGCTCTAGACACCGATGATGATGATGATGATGATGATGATGATGATGGGAACATCGTGATGATGTTTTGTGGGGGTACTCTCTCGCGGCTCTGAGTCACACCTTTGGCAGCGTTCCCGTCGCCGTTGAGTGATTGGTCGTTTGAAGATTTATTCATATAAGAATATACGCGCGTATGTTTTTCTTGTGCGCTTATTTACGTTACCCGCGCGAGACATTTGACGCTAAATGCAATTTAAAGGCAATAAAACAAAGCCAAAAGACTGCACTCTCATTTGAATACAGCCCCACAGCCCCACAGCCCCCAGCCTCATTATGCATGCGGCGTCATATCTCAAGAACAGCGGGGCAATTGCTCAAAAAATCACACACAAAAAAACAACTGGAAAGAAGGTGGTTTTTCGGATGCCAAAGCTTAAGATACCCTAAAGAGCAATCATAGCAATTCAATTAGGACTTACTTTCAACAAAAGCTCTTTTTGGAGCGCATTTGTTATAAGAAAGAGTGCTCCTCTGAAGAAAAGATCCTTCATCTATGCAGTGCAAACATATGTTGGAAATCAATGGACCCTCTGTCAGGGTAGAAATAAGAGCTAAATTTGCATACAAGAGGCCCAGGCCCAGGCCCAGGTTCAAGCCCAAACCCAGGCCCAGGCCCAGGTCTGATCCGAGCTGGGAGTGCCCATGCCGGGGTATCTGGCGAGGTTCTTGCAGCTCCCTCGAGGTGACAATCCAACGCCAATGCTCGTCAATGCCTGACACACTGACACTGACGCGGGACTGTTGCTGGAGCTGGAGCTGGAAATGGGGATCTAAAGCTGGGATCCAAAGCCGAGAGACTGCGCCTAATTGATTAATTGCAAAACGACAACGAAACACGATTTGCATTTGGATTTCGATTTGGGGATATTCGATTTTGCTGTTTTTTATACACTTTTGTGCTTTTTTTTCTGTATTTTTTAGAATGCAATTGGAACTGTCAATTTGCATTTAATTCGGCGAAAATAAATTGCCGACTGACTCACGACTTGGCTGGCGGGCCAGCGGCAACGGCAACGGCCGCAATTTGGATTTAAAAATCACAAGGCCTGAGATTATTTTGTGATATGTCGTATCGTACTGTATTGAAGCAATTTTCTGATAATTTAAATGAAATTTTCTGTATATTATACGGGATGATACGGGCTTTCAATATTAAAATGCTAATTAGCCAGTCAAGAGCATTAATACTGGCCTAGAGCTGACCTCGAAGGGAACAATATACACGCGTACATGCCCATGTCACATAATGCCGCTGGTTACATGGCAGCTTACAACCCAAGCGGAGTGGGGTGGAGTCCCCTCCGATCCGAGCCAAAGGAGCTGCTGGACAGCTACAAAGTGTTGATGTTAACATCCACATCCAGCCAGCGACAAAGTGGGGCAGATAGCGCTGGCCTGCGGTTTTTAATCAAATCAAATGCTACGGCAGCAGAGACAGCCACACGGCAGTGAGCGACAGGCCAACAGTAATGTAATAGCAACAGAAAAACAAACCAAAAAAGAAAGGTGCCGAGCTGTAGATACCCTGGGAGACTGTGGTGTCCGTAGAAATAAGCATTTCAATTGTCTTTAGACTGAAATCCCATCTTCCAAATGCATCACTAGAAGGTTCTGCACATTATTCCGACCGACTGACTGCTCATCATACCCGTCCTACTCGTAGGGTATGCTAGTAAAACCAAATGGAAAGTGTTAAAAATCTGATAATCATGCGGTGGCGCTGTTTTTCACATGCCTGCACACATTTCTTCCCCCTTTTGTTTTGCATGGCCCGCTTCGACAGGTAAATGAACTTATAATTGGCCATAGAGAAAAAAAAAAAAATATGCATATGTGTGGATGATGCATTTTGCACAGCCATTGTGCAACGCACAGAAACGTTGAAAGTTGCCAGGCGAGGCGAGGCCAGGACAGGACAGGACAGCACAGGCAGCACAGGCAGCACAGGCAGCAAGCAGCAGGCCTGTGGCAACAATGTTGCGCCTCGCTTTAAATAATTAAAATGTGGCAATTTTTCAGCACATTTCGTTGTTTATCGCAGCTGCCACACAAGGCAAATAAAATGATAAATTCGCCGCGGCCTATCGATGGATATACCGCCTCCCTCACCCTCGTCTCCACCCTCCCATTGTCTGTGGATGAGATAACACTCGCGGAGGAGAGGCGGGAAAAGCCGGGTAGCAAGAGCAAGGCTCTGGCTGCGGCAGCAAACGATAATAAACTTTCACGCCCATTAATTGGCATCGCACATATGCACATACCCTTTCAGAGGGTAGTAGGATTTCCACATACATTTCTCTGTCAATCCCTGTCCCTGTGAACACTCCGTCTTTAAGGGTATCCCGAGCCTCGGCCTTGAAAAAGCCTCCCCCTTTCTTGGTTTTATTTGCTGTTTCTTCAACTGCGAATGCTGATGATGGCGCGATGGGTATGGCGATGGCGATGGCGTTGACGCCGCCGCTGGCCACTTTTATAGCATGTAATTCGTCAGCCTGGAATGAGTACGCCGAGTGCCGCTTGGAAGCCTGCGAAATGCTGCATCAACAGACCCATCAGCAAACACAGCAACAACAGCAGCGGCAAAAAAAAGGTCATAAAACAACCAGCGGACGGACGGACGGACAGTGGGCAAACAAAAGTAAAAACACTTTCACTGCAACCTTGAGAGGCTGAGAGCGCCCCGAATCTGTCTGTCAGCGGACGACAGGGACGACGTCAGGCAGTGGGAATGGGGATGGGGATGGAACAGGCGTTCAATTAACCGCATTTATTTTGATTTCGTTTCAAGTTCGATTACGCAAGCAAGCCTCCGAAAAAGTTCTGGTGCCACGACACGCAACGGCCCAAAACAGAAGACTTAGGCAACGAACTCGTTTTGCATACAGCTCTTGCATGCAACAGGCAGTTGCCCCGTGATGTGTGTCTGCTTATTTCAATGAACTAAATTAAGAAAATCATATATCACAAGTCTGCTTGGTCTTGGGCTTGGGCTTGGGCAGGGATACGAACAAGGGGCAGAGGCAGGGGCAGGGCTCGACGACCTCCCAGCTAGCAGCAGGAAGGAAGATCCATCCACTGTCCGCTGTCCAGTGCAGTGGTCCAGGGGCCGGTTTGTGGCCTCTTGCCGCTTGTTGTTGGCTTGATTTATGCCTTGCACCAAATGAAATGAATTGTGTAACCTTTTTTCCCGAAGCCCCCAAACAGTACAAGACACAGGGCGACTTAACGCGAAATTTCTTGTTTTTTTCTTTCGTTTTGGATCGTGGGCAGAAGCTGCCCCAACCACGCCATCCATCTGCATCTGCTGCCTGGATCTCCTGCATCTGCATCTGCATCTGCAACTGTAAGGAGGGGCTGCGGCTGCTTATCGCTGGCGGCGCATCGCGGGCACGTTGCGGCCATAAAGCAAATCAAATTGCAACAATTGTTGGTAATATGTTAATAAATTGTTGGCCAGCAGCTTCGCTTTCATTGAGTTGTGCGCAGCTCCGAGTGAGCATCGCTTAAATCGAATTTATTAACCATCTCTGGATGGATTGGGATCAACTGACGAGCAGCAGTCACTGCCACTGCTGCTGGATTGTCGTCGGTTATTTCATCAGTAGCTCTGCTGACAGCCGCTGACTCATCTATGCCTTTCCCATTTTGTGGCATAAATATTTAGCAGATATTCCAAGTACCCAACAATTATCATTGCAAAACTTTGACTGGCAATCGACTGGCGGCCGCGGACTCCAGAACTTCTCATCTCATCATCGTTTACCAATTTATGTAATTACGAAAAATTATAGAAACCACATGTCGCTAATGATTGCCAACGCCGCCGCTCAAAGGCGAATCGAATGATTGGGAGACAGACAGCAGTAGAGAGGCAGAGCGGCTGAGCGGTAGAGTGGGAAATCCAGCGGTACTAGATGGATTTGTTGTCGACCGCAAGTATTCTCATGCCTGTCAATCGGCGATACAGCGAAATCTCAGCGAAACTTATGAGCATTAGCCGTGAGTTTGGCATTTTGGCCAAATATGGTGCCGGGATTTGAGCGGCGATTTATGTGATTTGTGCAAGATTTTGGCAAATGCTGCCCCCTGCCACAGCCACAGCCACAGCCTCAGCCACAGCCAACGAATTGACTTGTTGTTGGCCAGCATCAACAGTGGGGGCAAACAATGAGGCCTGTCCAAATGCCGCTCCCCGCCCCAGCCTGGCTAATACAAAAGTTTATGGCACAAATCGCATTTGTTCGCATCAGAACGAAATCAGCTTAAGGCCAGAGACTCCGACTCCGACTCCGCACAGTAGCCGCTCGGGCAGGGGCACGGACACGGACACGGGCATGTGTGTTGGCTTTTCTATTTTCGATGCGATGCTGGAAAAGAGAAACGCAGTCGCAGCTGCCATAAACTTGGGCATTAATGCGCTCCGGTACGCCGCGTGGGCCGCCTGGAAATGAAAAGTTAATGTCAGAAGTGGAGTCCGAGGCGGAGTAGGGGTCGGAGCGGGAGCTGGAGTTGGCTTAGGTCAAGGCAGAAGGCCGTTTACCGAGTGCATGCTGTACCGAGTGCAGTGTGTAGTTAGTACTTGTACGTACAACGGCGACCTTGGTGAAATCTGAGGGCTGGCTGTCCGCACGCACAACGACTTAATTTGTGGTAGGGCCTAGGCTCTGGACCCTTCCTGCTCTGTCCCCGATCAGCTGGGCAAACAAGCGTTGCTGATTTTCCACAATGGCTATGGCTGGGGCTGGCTGGGGCTATGGCTGGGGCTGTGACTGGGGCTCCTCGCTGTTCGTCGCTCCTTTCATCCTGTAATCCTGTAACCATGAATTATGCGCCCTGGCAAAAAACCATTTAACGAAATGAGCAACGGGCAGGCACAAACCATAATCATTGCCAGAACCTTGAAGTGCATTTTTAATGCCAGTGCTTGTCTGATAAGATTAAGTCATGAAAAGGGTTGGGCCTGGGCCTGGCCTCAGTCTGGTTCTAGCTGTGGTAATACGACTGTGCCTGGGTCTCGGCCATGTTGTTAGCAAGCGGCTGTGGGCATGGCTGTCTGCGAAAGTGCTTAGCCTAGGTCTCAAGTGTGTCTACATGACTCTCACTTTTAGGCCAGGCCAGGCCAGGCCAGACCCAAAGGAGTTGCAGTCAGAATGGCAAGCCGCAGTCACAGTCACAGTCACAGTAAGAGCCACGTTAGTGCACATTTAAATGTCGATTTGTTGCAAATTGTTGCCTGTTGTGGCCCGTTGTTGTTGTTCAATTCAATTCGACTCGATTTCAATTATGTTGCGCAATGCGTTGAAATTGCGCGTACTTGTTGCTATTGTTATGGCTGTTGCTTTTGGCCACAAACAGTCATTGGCTTTGGCGGTTGTTGTCGCTGGCTTTTGGCCAGGTTTGGGTTTGGTCTTGGGGCCAAATTGTTTCCGCGTGTTGCAGCTTAATTGTCCCACGAACAACATAATTCGCCATCATTTGCAGGCAAAGTGGCCTCAAAAACACACACGAAAACAATTTCGTCTCGAGCTATTTTTATGTAAGTTAATTTCAATTTGTTGCCAGGCCCGGTCCGTTGTCTTGGCCAAATTCTCATCAGCCCAGAGACCAGGGAGACAGGAAGGCAGACAGACAGCCAAAATGCCAGACAGCCAGTGATCGGTGGAGAAGAAAGAAGCACAACGGCCCAACAATCGGAGAAACATAACGAATAATGCCAATTCATGCAGTTTAAAACATTTGTTCGACATTTCAAAGTCCCGACCGACCGCCCCACAAAAGAAAGCCAAGCCAGCAATCCATTGGCATTCGCATTCCCCATTCCCATTTGCAGTACCAGTTCCACTCTACTCCAATGCCCAGTCGAGCGGCAAACGGCCCCATAAAATGTCTTAATCAAGGCGAAAATAAGGTTATTGACCTTGTCAGGGCGGGAGTGTGGTCGTGGTCCCCCCCCTCCTCGAGCTGGAGTGCCACTAACTCCGCTCCAGTCCGCTCCAGACCGCACCGTAGTTACAACTTTGTCTTGGCCGAGCAATTAACTTATTTTTGCAACTGATGAAGACAAACGGTGCCAACTGATTGCAATCGCTGACCAGAGCCAGAGCCAGAGCCAAGCCAGAGCCACGCCAAAGCCACGCCAGAGCCACACAAGTCGCCAGGATTTTGGACTGGGGCTTTGGCATTTCAATTTTCCATTTGAATAGTCAGCAATGTGTCTTCATTAGACCCACGGCCAGAAGCACGTGCCAAAAGAAACTGAGATGAACTAAATAAAATATACATATGTATGCATCAACATCCAAGTGATGTTCTACTTGGCTCTCGAATCATGCAAAATGCTGACTAACCAGCCAACTGAGACGAGACGGCCAATGAAATCAAATCAAATGAAATGAAATGTATCCAGGCATTTGGAAAGTACTCAACTCAACTCAACTCACAATCTTTTTCTTCGCTGTTCCGTTTGTTACTCATGTTGATGCTGGTATTGTTGGTATTGTTGGTACTGTTTGCGATTTCCGCGAAATGTTTGCCATGATTCACTGAACAAGCTCCGAAGAGAGCCAGCCGTGTACTACAAAAACTGGAGCTGGAGCTGGAGCTGGATTGCGCTTGCGATTGCGGTGCATCGACTGGGGGGGAGAGTGGTGCTGCTCGTAATTCATATGTAGATTATGCACTCATATTTACAAAAGTTTTGATGTGCAGCTGTCAATACGTTTGTTGGCTTTGTCATCTGATGGAAAGTTTTCTTTTAGCCAACCACAAAACGGGGGAACAAGCCGTCTTCGTAGGAGGCTTTACATAGATATATGATATGACGGTTTCGAACTAGTATTCTATGTCCCAGATATCTTTGAAATTGATGGACTAGATGCTATGCTCCTTCTCTGTCTTGCAAAATGCTCTCCATTAAGCCGGATAACCTCTAAAAAGAGTATCAAAAACGAGCGGCAAGGGCCGCAGCTCTACCCGGTCCGGTACCCGGACATACAGACACGGCTATATCGACATAGCTGTTGATGGGCATTCGTCCTCTGCGGCACCACAAGACGAATATATCCCTAAACTCTTCGAGTACCGGGTATAAACAGCACACAACAACTTCGACTCGTGTTCGTTGTCATTGAGTTTTTTGCTTTTTTTTGGACATTCATGAAACATTGTTGCTGATTCCGCTTTGAAACACATCTCACTAATTGCACATGAACAACGTTTATCACTCGGAAAGCACACTGCGCCTTCAGCTGGTCCTGCTGCTGTCGCTGCTGCTGCTGCTGCAGTTACAAGGAAAACTCATAAGCATTATCATTAACAATATTATTGTTGTTGTCATCAGCAGCAGCAGCAGCTGTGGAAGGAGGGGGGGCAACATCATCAGCAAGCACAACAAACAAGCCAACCCAAACGAGCAGAGCCCCATCCCATCTCCATCCATGTTGCAAGAGAGCTCCATGGCCAAGAGGCAGCAACTGGCAACTGGCAACTGGCAACCGGCATCCAGCAAGAGGTAAGGTAACCTGACTGCGCATAATCGGCAAGGCATTTAATAATTTTTATGTTTATATATTTTTATACTTGTACAATATTATTTCTTGTTGGGCACCCACGCTGCAGGCAGACCGCTGGCCGAGTGCTGGCCGATTGCTGGCAGTACGGGATGGCAGACAGCTTGTCTGGGAAAGTTTTTGTGTGCTGTGTGTTTCGTTGATTTGTCGCGGAGTTTGTGTTAAGTGGCCATCATTAGTTAAATATGTGCATTTTTCTTTAAGGATTTTCGCCAAGAGAGAGATAAACGACTGAAATATGAACAGCTCGTTAATGTTGTGGCCGTTTGTGTTGTGCCCCTTTGCTGGCTCTGCTTTCAAGCTGCCATAATTCATGGGTAGCTGGACCTGAACTTTCTTTCCTTTCTTACCCAAAGCCCAAGATTGCCTTGTTACCCTTTTGGTCGACTCCTCCCTAGTGTGCGCGGGCCAGAGGTGCAGCCATAAATTGGCCGCATATTAGACGACTTCCCCTGCAGTTAGTCAAACGAAATTGAAAGACAATTAACCTGATTAGCGTGTGGCCGGACAACCACTTCCATGACTACTGTGCTGTGCGATAGCGGTACATTTGTGTCGTTAGTGGGTCTAGTTCTCCCCTTGCGCCACCCCTTTCGGCGGCAGTATGCCAGGCGAGATCATTAATCAAAGGCTGGGGACCGGGACCGGGACTGCAGCACGGATACGTAATTTAGTAGCCATAAATAAAAGAAACTCCGCTCTTTGGTTGGTGCCATTCAAGAGATACCAGCTCCAGCTCCAGCTACAGCTACAGCACCAGCTCCAGCTTCGAACTGCGAGTGAAATTGAAATGTTTAAGCGATGAGACAAATGTTCGACTTGATTGGCGCACAGCCAATACTCGTACTCGTACTCGTACTCGTACATTGAGAGTCTCTTTTTTGCGGCTGATGCTTTTGGCGCTTGCCGAGATGATATTAATGACATTTCGCATGTATTTGGATGTTGTTTATGAAAACAGCATTCAATTTGCATTAACAATTGGCAATTGATTGATGGATACAGCCAGCCATCCAACGAAAGTGGTTCGCTGGGCCAAAGCCAACCAACCAACCAACCATTTCACACCCAAACAAAAGACTCTGGCAACGAACTCGATACCCCAATACCCCGATACCTCGATCCCTCGGTGGATCAACGGATCAATGGATCGATTGGTGGATGGATGGGACCATCGTCGTGGTCAGCAAGCCATGCAATATGGCCCTGTTGACGGCTGTCCGCCATTTGTGTGGTTTATGGCACCAATAGAACATAAAATTGGGAACTACCAGCCGAGACAACGGCCTGCGGAGGTCATAAACTTACCTTCCGTGTTCGGAAACGCAGAGAGAGAAAGTCTTTCGCTCCACTTGCCGCATCGCCAGTGCCGCGCCGTAACATCTTTTGCGGCAATAGTAAAAATAAATTATTGCACAAAACAAAGACTCTGGCGGTTACAGGGAGATACGTACATATATTATCGTGTTGTTTTGTAATTTCAATTAATGAAGTAGAAATATAAAACTTTTAGAGCTCCGTCGCCGCATAACCCTGCCGCCTGCCCCCTTCCTCCTGCCTGGCATTCCATTAAAACATGTGACGGCACTTATGATGGGTGGGCGAGTGGTGCATGTCATGCGTAATAAACAAAAGCAGTAGAGGAAGAGCCAACTCAGTGGCAGCAACCAGCCAAAGCAGGCAGCAACATCAGGCCACATGGGCAACTAAGGCGAGTGACAGCAGCAACATTAGCGGCAGCGGCAGCGGCAGCAACATCAGATCCGAGAAAAAGTGTGAAAGAAAAGCCCCAGGCTCTGGCGATCGTTGAGCTGCGGAATTTCTATAGAAGTGAAATTTCTGCCAGGCCTTGGCGGGCCTCACCATTCGCGTGTGTGTGAGAACCGCAAGGCAATTAATTTGTGGGGAAATACCCTGCTTTAAGCCAAAGTGCTCCGTAATGGATGTCTTGGATTCCTGGTATAACCCCATTTCAAGCCGGACTTGTAGGAGGAAGACCCAGAGGAGTGATTTCATTCTGCCTCAAAAGAGTTCTAACCTGCTTTCCCGATTAGAGGAAGAGAAGAAGGCCTCTACAAAGGAAGATCCTCCTATCACCCACTCTCTGTTGCTCCCATGGCTTACTCTAACTATCCTTTAAAAGGTTGTAACCTCCTTTAAAATATCTAAGAACAAACTCCCAAGAGCCATCAGCAATCCCTTCGTTCTCTTGGCCCCATGGCTCATCCCTGGGTATGCCCCATTCGATCACTCTCACTTGTTTTCTCCTCTTTTCACAGCCGTTGCGAGTTGGTAGCAAAAACATTTTATAAATTAGAGCAACACTTGCTGCGCTGCCAGTGGCACAAATGCTGTTGTTGTTGTTGTTGTTGTTGCTGCCACTGCTACTGCTGATGCTGCTACTGCTGCTGCTGCTGCTGCTGCTGTTGATGTTGTCGACGGTGCCGCACCTTGCATGCGAAAATCTTTTCACGCCTCGAGGCTAGGCAGGCAGCATGCGAAAAACTAATTTCGGGGCACACATCGTTTGTCTTGGCTCTGCTCTCTCATGCCGGAAGATGTTTCAATTTTGTGAAAAATCGCCACAATTAAATGATTCAGGTGGCCCGATTTCTACGTCTACGAAACTTTAGAAACGGGTGGCTATCGCCAGTGGTGGCCAGTGCCACCAACCAACCACTCGACTGACCGACTGACTGTTCAGACGGATGACATCATTTCATTGAGTCTCAATTTTATGCATAATTTGTCTGAAAATGGTCAGAAGACATTTAGACATTTAAAGTTGGAGATAAATCCTGTGCTTTGTGGGGATTGTCACTGGCCGAGCGCTGACGAATCAATCAATTGGGGGACAGATTGAAAAGTTGCCAGATGATCATCGGCTCTGCTGATCGCTGAGCTAGATTAGAGGCCAGTTTTCGTAACGCTCGAGAGCGTTTTCCATGCCCCAGCTCGGAGCTGGGAGCTGGGGAAGCGGGATACAAATGACTTGAACAACGAACGTAAGTAATTGATGGATTTGCCTAAATAAAGAAAACATCAACATCAGTACAGCAGTACAGCGGTACGGCAGTGCAGCAATACAGCAGTAGCACTGGGCAAAAGCGCTTTTCCAGGCAGGTGAAATTTCCTTCATGATTATTAATGATGATGACTTTTTACGCTGCTGCCCGCAAATATTTGACCAACACTACAAAAACGAAGCCAAACGCCAGATGTGTAAACTGACCCACTAAGCTCTGTCACAGGCACTGGCCCCAGTCCGAGTCCCAGTCCCAGTCCCGGTCCCAGCCCCAGCCCCAGAGCCAGACATTTTCCAAACGAAAATGTTAAATGAAAACTGCACAGCGCCCTGCGGCGACCCGGGGCCCAGGCCAGGCCGGGCCAGAGCGCAATAATTCAGCAATTTCCAACACTTGTGCAATTTCATAAAGCATTTTTGCCCAGTGGCCCAGGCAGTTGCCACACATTTCCGCGTAATCATCATAAGTTTTAGTGTTTTTTGTCGTTGTTTTTTTATGAATCTGTTGATTTAGTGCAATCGAGGCGGGGTCGGGTCCCAGCACCAGTCCCAGATCGTGTCCATTAACCAGTAGAAACAATTTGGTGCGCCACATAAAACGGCACATTAAAACACATTTCAATTTGGACAGTCTTTGAGCAACGATGACTTCATTTCTGTTTTCTGTGCCACCAACTCGACATCGACAGCGACAGCGACTTCCCCTGCAAGAGTTTCCTTGATTTCTTGATTAATGCTGTGTACCTGAAGCCTCTCTGCTCAGTTGTCAATTATCATGATCATGATGCTGATGATGATGATGCTGGCAGAATTATTATGTAACTTTTGGCATATTAAAATGATTTATGGCCCGTGGCATTGGCCATCGGCCAAAGCCCAGCAAAGCAAGCTCATGCTCTTGGCTTCGTTTTCATCTAAGCCATAAGCCATCCCATCCATCCGATCCGACTGGCTGACTGGCTGACTTCCTGTCCATGGCCATGGTCCATGCTGTCCCTGCTGTCCGTCTTTAGAGGAGAACTTTTCACATGCGGGAATTCCCCAAACCGCGAACCCCGAACCCCGAATCCCGAATCCCGAACCGAATGATGTCTTGAACTTTTGGGGGCGCAAAGTCGCAGCCATTTATTATCGGCGGTAAAAGTTTTGAAGCTGAAACATTTTACAGTTGTGTGTCATGAACCTAAATGTTTAGCATGCTGTTGTTGTTGTTGATTTTGATGTTGTTGTTGTTGTTGCTATAGCTGTTGTTGGTGTTGCAACTCTTGGCTGTTGCTCTATGCAGTTTTCCTGCCTGCCTGCCTGCCGATATGTTTAAATGTGAGCAGTTCATGGGAACAGCGGACGAGAAAGTTGTTGTAGGTGCCGGCAGGGTACACAGCCGACGTGATGGGGTCACCATCAGACAGTCACCAGCTCCAGCCACAGCCACAGCCATAATTATACGTGCAAAATCCAATGTCTGACATTTCTGGGTTAACGCGACAAATCAAAGGCCTTTTGAACCCAAGTGCCCAGTGCGGTGTGCTGCAATTAACAGCACGTTTAATAACTCAATCAAATCAGCGCCGTCGACGCTTTCCGGGTGACCCTCATCATTGATGGACAATTGATGGAGATGTGCGAAACCCAAATCCTCCGCACAGCTCATCGTTAATTGATGCCTTTTACGAGTATGAAAGTGTAAGTCGAGCCAAATCCGTGCACAGACACAAACACAGATCAACACTCACCGTTTCGGCCCAGAGCCGGCTCTGGCTTTATGGCCGGAGCGAAGCGTGTGAACATGATCGGTCTTAGCCACAAAAGTGCCGCGGCAGGAGGCAGGCGGCAGGCGGTAGACGGAATCGCGCTGCTCACCGCAAAGGTAGCTCTGTGATCTTAATTTAAACTACTTAAATATTAAAAAACGAAACCTAAGCAATTATTCAGGTACTCTATGGAGAATGTAGAGTGTTACAGGGAAATTATGCATCCAAAAGTCACTCGCTCTTCCATATTTTGGCTTCCTTGGACATTCCATCATTTTGCATTCTAACTTCATATTCTTTCTGCCTTAGGAAGTGCTTCAATTATACAAGGATCACTCTTTCTATGACAGATCATATGCAGATGCAGGCCATGTCATGGACACGATCGCGTTTAAAGTAATAATAAAATATAATAAAAATAAAAAAGCTAAATAAATAAAATAATATTATTAAAATATTAGCATTTGTACTTTTTTAATGCCACTTTTACTCTACGAACCAACCTGACTTTTTCTGATCGATTTCGGGCTTTACAAACTTTGAATGAACTATTTTTTTTTTCTGGTCAAGGTTTTTTTAAAGTAATTTTGGTCAACCGACTGCCGTTTATGCATAGATTTTATAAATGACGCCTTATTCATATATTTATACAAATAAAAATAAAAACACTAGAAATAATTATTTTCAACTTTTCCTGATTTTTTAAAATTAAAATTAAAAGTTCTGCATTTGAAAGCTCAAGATTACCCAGACGGTAAGCTGAAACTACAAAGTGTTCAAGTCCAATTTATAGCTGCATTTATCAGCTTTTCAGAGTTCATCATCAAAGTTTATTAAAACCAGATGTAAGATACTTCAGTACCTCTAAAAACAACGTTAAAAGAAATTCTCTTTTTTAATTTAAAAAAACTGTGCCAAGAAATCTATAAGAAAAAGTACGTTTGGTTCGATTTTTTTGCCTAGTATCATATTTCAATATAATCCAGTCAAGTATGATCATATTTGATCCATAAAAATGTCGCTTGTAAGAAAAATGTTTGTGGATGAACCAACAAATTTAGAAAATGTATTGCTCTTTATCTATCCGAAGATCTATCGAAAAATCAATCCATAATCGTTACGCCCCTCTCGGCTAGGGTATGGTGTGCATCAACTGTGGCACATAGAAACCGACAAAAAAGCAACAAAATTTCTCACAGGTTTGTAATTTAAGCGCGCCACAACAACACCAACAACAACAAAATCCCCCCGCAAAGACAACAGCAGCAACAACTGCGACAGCGGCAGCGGCAGCGAATCACCACAAACTAATTGCAAAGTTTAAATGCGATACTTTTATGCATTTTAAATATTTCAATTAGTTGTCGTAGAGGTGAGCAGACATCAGACAGCGGACAGCGGACACCCGACCACGGACAGCACAGCGGACCAGCAACAAGCCACAAGCAACAAGAAACGAGGCGGATGGAGGCGCATCGAAATGGATGCCGCCTGTAAATGGCCAGAAAGAAAGTGCAAAAAGCGTGGGGCGCCAGCAAATAAAGTAAAAGTGTTTACAGACGAGTCCGAATACGAGTGCGAGTGCGAGTATATAAAAAGGTCCGTTTGCTTAACCCCGGCCGAATATTGGCAAATTTATGAACTTTAAGCCGCATTTATGCGTGCGGCTTATAAGCAATAAAGGTAACTTAGTGCCAACAATGTCATAAAGGCCGCTGTCGCATAAACCACTCCAACAATGGTATTGGAAATGGGGAATGGGGAATGGCCAGCGAATTCAATATCGTATGAATTTATATGCAAAAGCTGAAAAAGCGTAGCATCGCCGAAAGCGAAAATAAAATTAATAATCAGAAGAATTTCACTTTTCACGCAACGAAGGCAGCAGCAGCAGCAGCAGCTACAGACAACAGCAACTACATCAGTGTAGTGTCGGCATCTCGCCATCTTCTGCCATGTCACCCACAAAGTACAAGCCAAAAAAAGTCAAGAAGGAAAGGTTACCACGACTAACCGAAGCATAACATACCCTTTCAAATACCTTGTCTCCATATATAGTTAACAGAAACATATTTAAAGTTTATAAAGTCTTGTTGGATTATCTATACAAAATATCTTTTTTTCGACTCAAGGTATAGTTTTTGGAACGAGCATTCCGATCTGATCTTGGTGGCTATTTCCTGCAACAAAAGATAGGGTTTGTTATATCGATTCTTGCTGATCATTGAAGGAATGCAAACATCTTGAGCTAGTCATAATATCCACTTGAAGGGTATCAAAAGACTCAGAGGCCAGGTCAGGCGCTGAAGCGCTGGGAATACAGTTGCATAAATTTATTGAAATTTGCATTTCGGTTTTCGACGTTTTCGTGGCTGTTGTTGTTGCTGTTGCCGCTGCAGTTCCGTGTGTCGTTCCGTTGCATTGCTGTCCGTCCGAGGTTTGGCCTATAAAAAATATGGCATCGATTGATCGCAACGCGAGATATTTCAATTAGCGTAAATACATTTTTGTCGTTGTTGGATGGGACTGCTGCCAGACAGACAGTCGCAACAGACGGAACAGAGACACGCACAGCGATCGACGATCAGCGCGGGCTCTCCATGAAAGAGAAATCGATGATGTTCACGGGACAAGAGATATGTACATTTATGCCATACGATGCGTAGATTAACTTATGGTCGTGTCGCCATTCAAAATGGCCAATGATAACGAGCTCGATCTATGCAAATTTCCTTACTCGTTAGCCGAAAGTCAAATATAGGCAAGCGGGCTCTATATGGGGCTGCTGGTACTCGTAGACAAAAACCTTTTTCCCAGGCTTTGGTTCGTTTGGTGGCTCGGTTTGTATAATGGCAAATCACTTAAGCACAATCATGTCAAATTTAAACTAAAACTAATGATAATAGTAGTCGGGTAAGTGGAGCCGGGGAAGCACTTGAGTATCGTGTCCTAGGGATCCTCTGGTGTGATTTTCACATGCATTTGCTTGACACCTCTCAAGATGACTATTTCCAGGTCTTTTCTGCCTTCGGCCAGGGCATCATACACGTCCGAGGAGTTCTTGATCTCCTTCTTGTTAATGTGGGTGACAATGTCGCCTGGTTGAAGACCGCCACTACGAAATAGACAGAGATTAGTGATATTCGTTGGCCAATAGATTGATAGTCCACCCTGCTCACCTGTGTGCCGGTGAGCCCACAATGACCTTCCAGACCAGCACGCCGTGCATCAGATTGTTGGGCATGTTCTGACTGCGGGACTTCAGCTCGAACAGTATGTCAGGCGTGAGGGTCAGCATGGTGATGCCCATGTAGCGCTTGACCGGATATCCCGTTTTGTGGGCAGATCCCTTTTTACGACGCTCCGCGGCCCGCTCGAGGAACACCTTCACATAGTCGATGGGTATGGCAAAGCTGATGCCAGCGGTGACCTTCATGGAGTTGACGCCAATGGCCTCGCCATCCAGATTCACCAGCGGCCCCCCAGAGTTGCCAAAGGTAATGGCCGCGTCCGTCTGCAGGTAGTTGATATCGCGGTTGCGCAGCCCCAGCTCCT
This sequence comes from Drosophila lowei, assembly GCA_008121275.1. Taxonomy (NCBI): domain Eukaryota; kingdom Metazoa; phylum Arthropoda; class Insecta; order Diptera; family Drosophilidae; genus Drosophila; species Drosophila lowei. The sequence continues at coordinate 30,091,316 of CM017777.1, read as the reverse complement.
GGGAGGCGCGCTGCGTGGCACTGATGACGCCGGCAGTAACCGTGTTGCTCAGCGCCAGGGGGCTGCCCAGGGCCACGACCCACTCGCCGGACCGCAGGGTGCTGCTTTTGCCGAGCTTCATCACGGGCAGGCCGCTGACCTGAATGCGCAGCGTGGCCAGGTCGGAGGTATGGTCCACGTCCTCGATTGTGGCGGGAAAGGTGCGTCCGTCCGACAGCCGCACCTGCACCATCGTGTGCGGCTTGTTGATGACCACATGGGCATTGGTCAGAATGAGACCGTTCTGCTCGATCACGAACCCCGATCCGTTGGACGCTGTTATGGGCTGACCACTGAAGTAGTCGAAGTGGCGAGTGTCCTTAATCTCGATGTACACCACGGAGTCCCCACAGCCGGCCACCACGTCAGCGATGAAGTTGAATTCATTTCGCCGTCCTTTCAGCGAACGTGCTGAGATCGTTGGTGTTAGGTCGTCCCTCTGTCTCTCTATCAGCACGGCACTGGCCAGAGCACCCAGGAGAAGGGCACACAGAACCGGAGAACACTGCGAAAGCCAAACCTCCTATACCCAGACTTATTCTGGCCATTATCCTCTTTGTCTTTGCTATTGTCGCCGCCGCTGCCTTTGCTGCTGCTGGCCGTGTGAGCTGTTCTGCTGCTGGCCACACAGCAGCGATGTAACGTGGGTGCAGTGCACCACCTCAAGAATATTTCCAGATTGTTGGTACATCGCAGCGCCATTTATTTTTTGTTGAAATATTTGTTTGTTATTTAATTCAACTGTCAGCGTCAGCGTCAGCTGTTTTCAATTGTGAATGACACAAGCTGCCTGCTGCGTCACGAAACAAGCAACCGCTCCTATCGATGGCTGGACTATCGCAATCAGCTTGACCAGTACCACTATCGATATATTTATCGGCTTAGCTGCGGTTTCAGTTACATTCAAATTCAAAACATAATAGGCTATTCACACTGACGACCATCCACCATCCATTTTGGGGATGGTCCGTAAGGTTTTGCCGTTCCGAAAATTTCCCAGTTAGTCCACCATCCATTTTGGATGTTCCTAAACCGCACGTTTCTATGCGATAGTTAGCCGATGGTTTTCAAATGCAACCCTAAAAAGCAATGAATGGCAACAAAAAATAGTTCGCGCCTAGACATATTTCAAATCTTAGACTTTGCTAAATTTTCTGCGAAGAGGGCCACTGGCTTTTTGCAGCTAGGCAGTTAGCAAAGTCGAATGTCATACAGCTTTTCGGCGCAACTTAAAAAGATGTGCTAAAAATCTTTGACAACAAAACAACAACAAAAAATAATAATTTTTACAATTTTGTGGGTGAGGAAATAATACCTAAATCTTCATTAATAATTAGAATGAGCAATTTTTGCAGCAAGGAAATGCATCGCAGTATATAGATACTAAAAGCGGAAAAGCATTGAAACTAAAATAAAAACTTATTTTTATAAATCAATATATCGATGGTTTATACCATCGATGGCTTTGCCGAAAATGTTTATGTACCATCCCTACCTACTCTGCAATGTTTTGTAATCGTATTTACTATAGTTAAATTTTGAATTTTATAAATAAGAAATGCTGCGACGAGCCCAGTGCCTGCTGCGGATGCACAGCACTGGCCGCCAGTCGGTTTGTGCCGGACAGCGCGTTCCTGCCGTTCTCCACAGAAACTATTCAGCCGACGAGACGAATCCCAACTCGGGCAATCCAAATGCAAAACGTGCCGGCACAGGTAGCTCAAAGAGCCTGCCCGCTGTGCGTAATGTGTTTGCAGCGGCACAGGACAAGACGAAGGACACGTACCTCACAATGGTGGAGATCTTTCAGGAGCGCGATGTGCATAGGCGCAACCATGTCGAGTTCATCTACGCTGCACTGAAGCACATGCCCGACTTTGGCGTGGAGAACGACCTGGATGTGTACAAGGCCCTGATCAATGTGATGCCCAAGGGAAAGTTCATACCGACGAACCTTTTTCAAGCCGAGTTCATGCACTATCCCAAGCAGCAGCAGTGCATCATCGACCTGTTGGAGCAGATGGAGGACTTTGGAGTCATGCCCGACTACGAAATCGAGGCCATGCTGCTGAATGTGTTCGTCACCACCTGCGCAAGTACTGGCGGATGATGTACTGGATGCCCAAGTTCAAGAACCCGTCGCCCTGGCCCCTGCCCAACCCAGTGCCCGACGATACGCTGGAAATCGCCAAACTGGCCGTCGAGCGGATGTGCACTGTCGATCTGCGGTCGCAGATTAACGTATTCGATACCAAGGAGCTGAAGGATGCCGTGGACGAGACGTGGATCGTGAGCGGCATGAGTCCGGAGCAGTCGAAGGATGCCACTCGCGGCAAAAGGCCCTGTACATTGAGGGCCCCTTTCACATATGGATACGGAATCGTCGCATTAACTACTTCACCCTGCGCGCTGATGCCGACACCGAGTTCCTGGCCCAGTTGGACGAGCGGCAGCTCTTCTTCGGTCGCCCCCTACCGAGACGCCACAATCAGCTTGGCAAGCTGCGCTCGGTCCACCAGCAGGACGATGGCACTATTTTTGTCATCTGCGCCACTGGCACCTCCACCAAGGACTCGCTACTCCCGTGGATACGTCTGCTGGAGGCGCTGATAGCAAACGACGCGAACGAAGTGGGCGCTATATCTTTTTTTATCGGCCGGGAAGTAGTTATAACGGTTCAGGGGTCTTATTATTGGGGCCGACACCCAAGCTCATGGATTTTCCGGTTCTGTTTGGCTTCCGCTTCGCTCCTTACCTATACATTTTCGACACACTTCGAAAGGGACAAACAAACAAAAAGGCACATATACTGTAATGTAACTATATTCTCTACTTATTTATTATAACTGATCTGATGAAAATGGATTCTTATGTTAATGTTAATTTTGATGTTAGTTGGTACCGTTGAGAGTTTTTTTATTTTTTCGTTTTTGTTCAGTTAGAATGTTGTTATAAAATTTTGGCACTTTATTAGAACACCAATCAGGTTTTTTTTCCTCGGGGAATAATGTTATTATTTCCTCTACAAGTTGTCGTGACTTGCTCAAAGATAATTTTAAATTTCGTTTAACGAAAAAATCGGTTATTAATTTGCGGAGAGTAGTTCTCTCGCTAATTGTCAAAGGATCTTTGCTCTTAATTTTGATCAGCAAAGGCTTGCTGCCGGCTCCAATTAGGATTCCATAGATGTTAATTATTAGTGTCGGCTCAATTGTTGAGACGCTTTCTTTTCTTGGCATCACTTGCCCATTCCAATTGCCGGGCTCCATTATTGAACTGTCACATTCGAGCCGGGATTCTGGTGGTGAAGCCTTTATGTTGGTTTTGGTGGCAGAAGTCGTTGGAGGGCGAGGTGGCATTGGTGGTGTTATTGGCCGTTCTGCCGGTTTTGGCGGTGCACCTGTGGAGTTTGAAGGTGTCTCTGCTGTAGTTTTCGTGGCCACCTCCCCATCAAGCCACTCCCACGTTTGTAGTTGTAGTTGTTATTGTTGTTGTGACTCTTCTCATTTTTTAGCCGGTAAAGTAAACGCAGAGGTAAGGCTGAGCAACAGGTGGATAGTGACGACAATTTACAATAGTTACAAGATAGTTTTATCGGAACATCCCACTTTTTTTTTTCCCCCATTTTATCCCCTCTAAAAACAACGGAAAAATAATTATAGTTATTTTTATCCAATTATCGATTTAAGGCCATTAAAAGTATATTATTTTATCCAATATCGATAGTACAAGTATCGATGGCAAAAATATCGCCTATCGGTCCATCCGTTTTTCCTGCACAAACACACACTTTCAAAAGAGGCCGCCAGCTATTTGCAACTACGATTTTGCATAAATAAGCAACTTTCTTCACAACTGGGAGAAGACCTTCTCACCTGCCTCTTTACCTGCTTCTTATTGGTGCCATTAGCCGTTATCGGAGTGAGTGTTCTTCAATAAGTAATTGAATATCTAACTTTTGGCACGCCGGCTATTTCTATTTTTTGTATATAGTGATCCCTGGGATAATGGTGCATATCTGTGCGGTACAGCCGCAAAGCATTTCCTCCCACGCTGTAGCTGGTGTCTAGCTCTTCATCTAGCTCAAGCCCATCGTACTCGAAGCGATGGTACTGGAAGAAGACGTGTTGGGCGTCCTCCTCCATGCATTAAGCTCTGCATCTTTGTCGTCGCTTTGGACCACACTGGAACACCATACAGCAGCTGGGAAGAAACGACGCTGTTATGGTTATCAATTTTCTCCTTGCTTGGTTCCTGGAATTTAGCAGGATTCGGGATAGTGCACGGCCTTTGTGTTGGCGTACTCCATATGCTCCCAGTATAAATATGCTCATTTCGTGGCCGCCGACACTCGAGCTGCCTCCACCTTCTTCCTGCTGCTGATCAGAACAGCCTCGGTCTTGTAAGCCGCAAGCTGAAGTCTGAAGACTTTAGAGCTTGCCCCGTTCCATGGTCCTTGGCAACCACTTCGATCGTCGTGTCCTCGACCATGTTTAGTCCTTACTGTTTTTTTTTTATCTTTTAAATAAGAGGTTTAGTGCACAAGGGCGTGCTAAGTGCAAACGGGGGCGTAGATAGCACGACAACGGGACTTTTGCAAGCCGTTTATGATATCTTTTGCGAACTGAAAGTTATATTAAAACGCACTATTAATTATATTTATTTATTATTTTTTATAGTTTAATTAAACATAAAAATACTAATTTGATTTCCTGAGAAAATCTTTCTTTAAATCCCGCTGTAAAAAAATATGTTTAATATATTTTAATGCACGCATTAATTTAAAAATATTACTTACTAAGGTTAATCAGCAAGTGCTAGCAATAGCTGGCTTCAAAATGGACGGGACTAGCTTCCGTTTCATTTACTTGCGTGTGGAGGTCCTGCAAAGGACTGTGGATATGGGCCTAGCAGACCACCTAATGGCTATTGTTTGCGATGGTTGCCCAGCCAATGGGCTAGCCGCTTCAAATGCCAATTGGCATTTTCCAGCTTTGTGGGATTTCACCCATCTGGATAGAATTTTTTCCGGCAACACAAAAGGGCCCTTTTTCGATGTTATTCTAAGAAAATTATATGATTCGAGCTTCACGCCCACAAATTGGAGGGACGCTTTCGATAATTTGCCGGATTATCACTCAATAGTCCCCGAAGAATATCATCAAAATTATCAACCAGAGCTGTTCAACATCGAAAAGATGGTTCAACAATTTTTCTCGTTTCCGCGCGCAACCCCATTGAAGCTGAAGGAAGTAAATTCCAATAAGCTGGAAACAATGGGTTTCGTTATTAAAAGGCTTGCTGCGGACATTATTATAACTTATGCATCCCACATTAGCCAGCCTAGTAGACTTCAAGAGGATGCTCTCTATTTTATAGCCCGCTTAGTCGACGCTCTAGCTCTATTAACTCAAGGAACCGCGAAGAAAATCTCCTTTTTCAAAGTTTTACTTCCCTGCAATTCATAAGGACTTATAAAGATTTTGTAAGCAGCGATGGCGGCTGTTTATGGGACGACTCATCCATGATGTTCCACCAGAGCGGCCCCTGCGGAAGGTTTGCTGGAAGCCCTAGGTCCAGCAATGCGAATGACGAATACCTGGAAAAAGGGAAGTACAAATTTGACGATTAATGTTACATTTATTGTTAATAACTTGATACTTCTAGACACCCAGACGGAACCTTTATACGAGACGGTTGCTGCACATGTTCGCAAGGTGCTTTGGGCCCCGACCTGAAAGTAAATATAGTGGATTAGGCCTATTGGGGACACCACTTTAAAAAAAACCCACCAAAAACTCGACCTCTTGGGTGGTGTGGAATGTTTTTTTTTATTTCATGTATAAATAAGTAAAAATATATCTTTAAATGCGTATTTCTTGTTTCATTTCATTATCTGGAAACAGGCTTTTCGGTCCCGCAAGATCTGGGCCACTCGCTGCTCGTTCTTGCTGAAAGCGTTGGCCAGCTCAACCTTTGACTGAGCTCCTTTCCTCGCGGCTGGGTATGCAAGTATGCGAGCTGTCTGGTCCGACGTACACGGATCCCGATGCCTCTCGAGCTCTTGGACTGTTTGACCGGACTATACTCCGCTAAAAACTTGACTGCTGTTTCATCAACGGGATAGCCAGATGCTAGCAACTTCGCCATAAGAGCAGGAGTTGCTTTAGGGAATATATCGGTGGACTTTCGCTTTTCCATAACCATGTAGAAGGCGTTTCAGTGTTGCCCGATGCCAACACTTCCGTGCTCATTTGTTTGGGTTTCGTTTTCTTGTCCGAGTACTTTGCAAAGGCGTAGAAGGTTACCGGAAAAAAGAACTTTCCCATTCTGTGAATGGTCGAGAATTAGCCAAAAATGTGTCATATATTTGGTGGTACTTATACTTACTTTGCCCATTCATGCTGAAACTCTTCGGGCGAATCATCCTCTTCCGCTTTTGGCATACTGAGCAACTGTCTTTCGTTCGTTGGGGACAAGCGCGTACCTTAAACTGGTGTCGCCTTCGGACCTTGGGTCCTTGTAGAAGGCATTGTGGTAGTAGTAGCCTGGCATACTCATCCATAGTCTTTTCGCGCCATCTTCATCCGCAGCTTGGTCCTGTTGCACCTCGGCAGGTTCTATATTGCCTTTTTAAAGACATTAAAAGGGAGTGCTTGAAGGCGTGCTTCCCTGCGAGGAGAATATCAGTATGCAGTGATTTTCAATTATTTTTGGCTATGCTTACTACTTACTGCTTATTTCATTTCTTCGATGGAGCCATTAAAGCTCGATTTTTGGCTTGGTGCGCGAAAATATCCGAGGCAGGGCCATCGCAGAGCAGGGCGGCCGATGCAAAGCTGTAGGAAGGTGGAGTAGGATATTGTTAGTTTAAGAATTTGGGCAGATATCGTGTCTTTCCACTCACGTGGTTGATGGGACAGGACACTGAAACTCTCCTGGCCGCTTGCAGCAGTCGGCCTCATGGACATTGTCACAGCTGTCACAGGTGGTACCATCGCAGATCAGAGTCTTGTCGCTGCCCTCGGCTGACTGTCAGCTGAACTGATCCGGTGGGCAGTCCTTTCGTCACAGCGCCATCAGGCGGATATACAGTTGTTTTTCATGTCACTACTCCCGCCACTTAAAATTATCTGGCCGGATAGACGCCGTAGTTCTCCTTGTCCTCCAGTAGCATCAGATGCTTGGGGCACGAGCAGACGTCGTGAGTACTGCGTGTCACCCCGCTGGCTATGCAGTTGTGGAAACAATTTGGGCGACTGTGCCATGTGATTGCGCAGCACTTTCGCATCCGGTGTCCACACGGCACTGATGTCGGTGAACTGCGGCAAGTGCTGCAGCTCCACGGAACGACGCTCTTCGTTGACAGTGATCCGCTCCAGTCCGGTCTTGTCATCCAGCCAATACACAAATCCCCCCAAGGCGGCAATATTGATCACCTGCGAGATGTGCATGGAAACAAGGGTTTTCCTGTAGAGACGGAACAGGAGATTAAACATGTGTCCAGAGGGTCGGGTCCCCATATTGGTTGCTTACTTGTTCTTTCCTTTGAGGTCTATAACTTCGATACGTATGGTATATCGGACCTTTGGTCCAGGGCCAGCGACGTGACTCCTTCCAGCTCCACACGCTCATTGCCATCGACTCGGGTCCGAATGATGGTCTGATGGCTGCCGACATCTGTCGAGAAGAGCAGACGCCTCGCCTTCATGGCATGCACGGCAATGTTGCGAGGCTTCTGCGAGTTCAATTTAAAAAGAGGAAACGTTTTAGAACACAGCTGAATAAGAGAGAGAGAGAGAGCTTCACCTGGGCACGGAAATTCTTGCTGGACACCGCCAGCGGCACATTCGGGCAGTTTGTCGTAGCTGGGGGGATGCAGGGCAAGTCCTTGGCGAGGCTGCGGCTCTGGCCCGTCTTGATCAATGTCCCCGTTGCTCTAGTCGCTCCAGTACACGTAGTCCTAGCTGCCAACCAGTATCCGACGCTTCTTGCCATCCAGTAGAGGCGTCTCGTCTCCTGGTCGAATATGAGCTCCCGGCCATGGTTGCTGGTTGCTGGTTGGATCCGTCCATTGTGGCTTGGCGTATGGAGTCCGAGGGCGATTTTGTCCAGTATATGTAGCCGCGACGCGGCTCGAAGACCAGGGTACGCGGCTTCTCCACCTTCTTCCACAAGAGCACGCGCCGACTGCTGCCATCCAGGCGGGCCGACCTCGATGAGACGAGCCTCCGCATCGGACCAGTAGATGTTGCTGTTCAGTCCAGTAGATGCACCGCTCCGCCACCGACACGTTTAGGGCGTGCGCATCGGTCTTTCCATCGCACCAGACGCCAGAATCCTGAAGACGCGGTGCCCAGATGCCGTTTTCAGATGAACAGCTGTTCCACCCCCACCCCCAGTCCGGGGTCTGTTCTTCTTCTTCCTTTTGCAATTGTTTTTCAATGGATTCTCTACGATTTTTCTATGGATTCGTCTTCTGGGGCGGAGTAGTGGGCCACAACTGCGTCAAAAGCGCTGCTGGTCTTCAAAACGGCCGTCCACGGGAAAATCTGCCCCACAAATTCAATTGAGATGACAGTGCTTCGATAAGTCGCGACAGCTGATCGCTGGTGGTGGCAGTTTCTCAATATCGATGCTGTTATTGATTATTTTGACACTTTTAAAATATACCGGAAAATACCGAAAATTACTCGAAATATTCTTCGATTTTGATCTTCCATCGAATGTTACTAGCTAGATAGATCTCTCAGCTTTGCCCACATAATTTTATACGATTGGTGAATCTATTTCCTACTTGAGTGGCTTGTTTTTAACACTTGCTTTTATTGCTTATTTGTTTATTTTGCTTTGTTCTCTCTATCTATTTCTTGAAATATTTGTTTGTTATTTAATTCAACTGTCAGGGTCAGCGTCAGCTGTTTTCAATTGTGAATGACACAAGCTGCCTGCTGCGTCACGAAATCCTATCGATGGCTGGACTATCGCAATCAGCTTGACCAGTACCATCGATATATTTATCGGCTTAGCTGCGGTTTCAGTTACATTCAAATTCAAAACATAAAATACTGTCGGTGGCATCCGGGTTTTAGCTTAGTACGGAAAATTTAAATAATAAACGGCAACTTTAAGAATTAAGCCATGAGAACCATTTTCACAAGACAACGGGAATTCGGAGGTAACTGATGCCTATTGCATGAGGCAACAATTGGGGGAAAATAAAAGAGAAAAGTGGTATAGTTTCCACCGCTTAATGAACACGAATTTGCATTTCATTTCCATCTATTTACTGATACGTTTCCAGATTTCACAAAGGAAATAATCAGGGAATCCTCAAAGCTCCCACAAAACAAACTGGAATAAGTCCCATCAGCCAGGAATTCCCCCTCTGGTCAATTCAGTTCTCTTCTGTTCTGTTCTGTTCTTGTTTGATGCCTTTGGAATATGCATTCATATTGCCAGAACAGAAACAAAGAGAGATCGAGCCACAATTGTCATTTGATTACACACTGGCACAAGGGTCACAAAAGTCACACAAGCATGGATGGACTGGCAATAAAGGTGAGTTAATTAACACGACACCAGTGCGGTTTGGCAAGCCTGGCCCAACCAGGAAGTCCGCACTCTAGGCTGTCTGCTACGGAATAAGGATAACCGGAGACAAGGACAATCAATCTCTTGAATTTGACTTGAAACGAAGGCAAATTGGGCGACAAGTACATATACCCGTACCTCCCCCGTGTCACAGAGATACAGAGAGACTGAGAAAGAGAGATAACTAATTTATGCAAATTCCTTGCCTAAGAGCTGTTCCCTGTCCGTCTGCCAGTCTGTCTGGCATTGAAGTCGAAGTCGCCTGCCTTTGTAATGTAAACAAAAGAGGAAACGTGCTGGCTGTGGATCTGTCGAGGCGCATGCGCTGCGCCTAACATTCAGTTAACATCAGGCTTAATCAGGTTCGAGAAGTCCTTTTAAAGATGCTGCTCGCGACTGGTCGGCACAGTTCGCTGTTAGAATTCGTTCGGTTGACTTGCCCGGGAGCCCAGAGACCCCCATCAATCCTTCTTTATTTCTTTACCGAAACCAGGCAACAAGTGTCCCCAAAAAATGTGCGTAAACAACTCTTGTTTGTCCATAGTGTTCGGGTTTTCTATCGTACTCATGGGGACTGCGGTTCCCGGACTTGGCCAAAATGAGACCACCCTGAGGCAGGACTGCGGCAGCACGCAGCGAATGGTCGATGATTGCTTCAAGGATTTGCCGCCGCATCTAATGGAGTTTCTGCAGAACACCAAAATCATCATCAGCAAGAGTGACATCACGACAAAGTGCAAGTAAGCCACCAGCCGCGGACATCGGATATTGGGCATTGGTCATTGGACACCAGCTCCCAAAAAGGTCCTGTGTAAATTATAGATGATGTGATGCAATTTGAGTGGACTTATATATATATGCTCGTAAATATTTGAGGACAGAAGCTGTCCTGGAAACAAATGCTTGTAAATTTCTTAAAGAAAACTTTGTGCCACAGGGACTTTGATGGATGAATTTTTAACTTAAGGCAAAAGTTTTTATGTTTAACAAGAAATACTACTTCCCTAAAAACTTAGAGACTGTGCATGCTTAAAGGAAAGAAGCGCGGCCTTTTCTTGCTGAAGGAATTCTTAAATTCAAATAAGAATACACTTCTTAGAAAGTATGGGGTCCCAGTATGTCGCGACTTCTTCCCTTTTTTCCATTGAACCCCTTGGATTTACTTTGAAAATTTGTTTAAATTGGATTTGATACAGTCTGCAAAAGTATTTGGAATTGTTGAACCATAACAACATTCAGTCAGGTAGCAATAAAGTAGCCAGGGACAGGCTATTGGCTTCTTCGGTTTGGCATCGGGGCAATCACTTTGGGACTTCTATTTGCACGGGGGAGTACATGGCAACAGTATTTTGGGCACTCAAACAATCCGAGCTTATTCAAATATTCGCATCTAAATTGGGACTATGATTTGCAGCATTTTCAACCGGGGGATGCGATGCTTTGATGCCTACTCGAAGCGCTGCCTCAACGACCGGAAGCTGGAAACCTTTAAGATCAACGTGGAAGGGGCCCGTCGATTTTTCTATAAATTCTGCGGCGATACGGATTTTCAGCGAGGTAAGCGACGTGCGGTGACATTTTCCAGAAACTAAATCAATTTGTGAAGCACAAACACCAGTCACACTACACACAAGCCCAAGGCACGCAGAGCTCCAACTGAGATACACCAAAACCTTACACTGAGATACAACCACAGGGACACAATCAGGCACACAATCAACACACAACGGGATTATCCCTGCTAAGTCCATGGCCAAAGTTCACACAAAGGACCCCTTGACTTGACAGGAATTTGAGTGCCCAGCAAAATGATTTATTCATATGATGGTGGAACCACCCACCCACAGCCCCACCAGCCCCACTCTACTGTATGTTGGTTGGCTTTGCAGATTACCTGAGGCACAAGGACTGCTTCGCCTACATCCAACTGGACTGGGTCAGCTGCACATCCGAGTTCGAGGGCATCCTCAGTGATGAGTTGCACGATGCGACGCGCAATGCAAGCGACAAATTCATGGAATTCTGTTGGTAAGTGCGGGCTTTGGCTAATGCCATTTGGCATGCGGGGAAATCGCATTCGATGTCATTCGATGTGTGTGTGGCCCTCTGACTCTTCCAGTGCCCGCTATGCCTACGAGAACTGCATCTACAACAGCGCGAGATACAAGTGCTACCAGAATTCAGCGGAGTTTGCCCGGGAAACGGCCAAAATGTTGTCCGACGAGAAGCACTTCAGGAACTGCGCCGTTCTCGAGAACATCTGCGGACAAGCCTCACGGCTGGCCCGCCACTGGCTGGGTACACAGCCGAGCCTGCTCCTGATTCTGTTTGTGGTGCGACTCCTGCCGTAAATTGATGCTAAATGAATGAGCAAACGCTGCGTTCTGTGTGTCCATGGGTCATAGGTTTGTTTTTTTTGTCGTTGGGTTGTCCAAATGAAAAATGCCAAGCATTTCTCTCATTCTCTCTCTCTCGCTCTGTGTGTTGTTTTTTATTTTCCTATGAATATAATTGGGTGGGTCACGGGGTCGGAAAGCGACACTGGTTTGTCCTCTAGTCTGTTAAGCTACATTAAATGTAATTTTCAAATAAAATTATTCTTCATGATGTTCACCTACGCTTGATTTTCGTTTTTCTTTTCTCCAAAAACTGTCCAATAGGCGCATTGTTCTTTGGGGCTTTGCTGGGAATGTGGCTCTCCCAAGGCATTCCTGTCTTATTTGATCTGTCCTTGGTCAGATATAGCTCAAAGTAAAATATGCTTGCAGGTGCTTCAGAACAGCAGTTCAGTGGAGACAAGAAAAAAAGAAAAACCAAATAAAAAAGTGACAAAACTGTACTAAAAAGCAATTTCCCTAAGAATTTGACAGAGTACGTTTTTCAGCATAAGTATAGAGCAATTCAAAAAAGACTTCTATTAAATGTTGAATGGAAATAACTCAAATTCATGGTCCCGAGCCAAAAATAGCTCAAATTTGTGTCTTCTGTTACCGGATTTCTATATGGATGTCTTCCTGTTCTGGTTTTTCAGCAGCCACAAACGAGAATGTTCCACATTCCAGTTTTCGAGAAACAGAGAATAGAAAAAACCACACATGGCTCTTTGGTAACCTTTGAACTGGTGGCTAACTATATTAACGAACTCTTTGCCGTTGCCACCAGAGCACACCGGCGGTCAGCGGCTCCAACCTGTCTCCAATCGCCGATGACAGGTTTAATTGCATTCAACCTCAAAGCTTTTTGCAGCGACAGTCGCGTCGCAGTGCCATCGCTGGAAATGAAAGAGCAAATGGAAGCTCCCAAGCCCAAGACTGGCTGCAACTGAACTAAACATTAAATCGGACCACCTGCCACCAGCTTCCTTTCGAACGTATCCAGCGCGTATCAGGGACAGCATCAAAACTCGTTCTCCCAGAAGCACATGAACGCCATATGAAATATAAAGTTCATCGGCTGACCTTTTCTATGTGTTGCCAATTTGAGCATTTTCCCTACCGAATCCTGCAGAATGAAAATTGAACGCTAATGGCAGTGCCAGACACTGAACTCCATCATCGATACTGTCACTGTAGTTATTGCTGCAAACTTTGCCCTCGACTTGCAGTAAGAGTTTGAAGGAGCGTACAAAAAACAGAATCACATTGGACGGAACAATGCATTTTCCTTTTCTGCTTTCACTGGAAATCGCTTCTTTCAAAGATATCATTCTTGCATCTGCACACCGATAAACATTTTACTTGAGATATGCACATGCAAGATACAATTTTCTACAGAACTCAAAACTTCAGAACAAGTCGACTATATCTTAATAAAAACAGGCTGTTGAATTTCCATTCTGTACTGTTCTTTATGTATCCATCCAAACATACATATGTTTGCATGCATTTGTGTACTTTAAGATGTGCCTAATATGTATACCTAATAATTCAGAGTGTTTTCAGGATGCTTTTAAAGAAATTGGGATATATTTTCATTCAGTGGCGGAAGCATACCATCGTTCGCTTCTGTTAACAAGCCCCATTTTCACCAAAATGTTTTAAAGTTAAATTGTTCCATCATGCAACCTGCGGACTAGCGTGCTTGCTTCCCTGTGGTTTGGGTATTTCATTCTGCAAATCAAAAAATCCATGTACGAGTATGTACGTCCAACTGCAAAAAGATCTGTCAATGTCAACATGCCACAGGAAGACATCCGGTGCGCCAGTGGCAGTCCTGTAAATGTTTGTTTGCGGATTTCACAGCTGGTTGCAGGAACGATTAATTTAGTTATTTTGTGCCATTTTGCAGCTTCTTTAATCGGTGTACGCTTGATTGATGGATAAATGCCGTTATGCACTCAATCAATTTAGAAAAAATATCCAAAACAGAATGCATTTACATATGCATGCCCCAAAAACAACCATTTGATGATACTTGGATTTGATTTTTTATAAACATTTATTTATGCAAAAAGTTAATTATAATCGTACATAAATATATGTATTGTATGTATAGATTTCTATTCATTTGATTTGTTACATGTGTGCGTATTATGTGTATATAGTATGTATGTATCTGGCATATTCATAGATAAGCTCTGAACATGTGTATGGATTATCTCACAATTAATCGATGAATTAATTCGTACTCAAGCGCATGCACCTCAGATCTCTTGGGGCTGCTGCTGCTGCTGCTGGATGAACATTTTTACTCTGATTGTTATTTTGGGTATTAAGAGACACAACATTCAGTTAATGAGAGCGCTTACTCAACTAAAGATACATATATTGTGTGTTTTCAAAATGTTAATCAATTAGCAAGGCCAAAGAGAATTTCGAAATTGCTACAATTGCACGATTGCCGTTACTATCTATCATTAGGTATTATTATTATTATTATTATCATTATACTATATTTATATTTTTATCGATGTTGAGTATAAAGTCTCACAATTTGCAGAATAATTTCAAAATGTGTGTGTGGTTTTTTTTGCGTTATTTTGATTGATGCCAATTCTTGAACGTCATTTAAGGCACAGATTGAGATATAATTTCCACTCCAAAAAAACAAATAAGAATTCTTCAATTTAAAATATAACTCTGCAACAAGGTTCGCTTGGTCTGCTTTGTATGCTTTGTACCATAATTTAAATGCAATTTATTCGCTTTATTTTCGTCGCTGCTAATCTGTCATCTATCCGTTAAGATATGTATATATAAAAAAAAACTGCTCTACATTTATTTTAAGAGTTTTGTTTAGTTCAACAATGCCTGGAGACTGCGTTTTGGCGGCTGGATGTTTATTTTAAATCAAAGAATTCTTTTTGTGTGGTGCCTTCTTCTTGGGCAAAAAGTATTTGTTTGCTTTTCTTTTTTTTTTTTATTTCTGCATATAATACATTAGCTTTAGATTATTTAAAATAATTTAAGTGTAGCTTTTAATTGTACATTATATTGATATTATTACTCGTACCATAATTATCGTAGTATGGTTATTTTCATTAACTAAATATGGCTGTTAGATATTATGCAAATTAATGTTTCGCTCGCTTTTCTCGGCTGCTCCCCTGATTTCCCCACTCCTTTTCACACGATCAGTGGGAGTGGGACAGAGGTTACCAAGATATGTATGGTGTTTGTAGATATATATATAATATAACATAATCATAATCAAAAATACTTCATCAACAAGAATTTGCGTCAGTTTAACAACAACAAAAATATATATATTAATATTTCTGTTTAACTTAGGCTTACAGAACTATAGATAGCTATAGCAAGGAACCTGCACCCAACGGGATGAGTAAATATGTACAGATTCCTTGCCGCAAATCTTGCAATGATACACAATCAATAATATGGTGGAAAAACAACAACTAATTTCGATTAGCTAATGAAAGATTCTTCTTTGCCTGCCGCCTGCCTTGCGCATGAAACAACAAATGAGTTTTTGTTTTGTAAAAATTGGTTTTAAAAAATTAAAACAGTTTCTTGGATGAGATTCCGTTAACATGATGATGTTGCCTTTCCTGCTCTTCTTGTTGAGGATTCTGAGGGGGGAAGCGGGGGCTACTACTTCCCTATATACAAATTTGTATATTTAAATATGATTTAAGTATGTTTTTGTTCGTTGAACTTTTCTTGTTTCACTAAAAGCTAACATTTTGTTTTCTCCGTTTTTGTTTTCTCCTTTTTGTTTTGTTTTGTTTTGTAGATTAGGTTAATTATACTAAAATCTATGTTTGATTCTCTTATCGATTGTTTCTTCTTACATGTTGGTTTTGTTGTTGTTAACAGTTTAATGGCCACAAGATTCAATATATACTGTTTTTGTTTCTACTGCTGCTGCTGATGCTGCTGATGCTGCTGCTGCTGCACTATTTTTGTTGCAAAGTGAGTGAAGAGATTTTCGAGTAGTTAGAGAAACAGGCGGCGCCAGAGCTTCAGGATGCAGATTTTAGTGGTATGTGTATTTGCTGTTTAGTTACTGGAGTGTTAGCCTGGCCCAAACATATGCCACACACACACATATTGCTCTGCTGCTGCTGCATTCCGATTGGCTTTGCTGTTGCTTTGGCTTTGGCTTTTTCCCGATGGCGTGGCTCTGCTTCCGTGCTCATCTGAGGCAGTCGGTGGTTCGTGGTTCAAGGTTAAAGGTTCGTGGTTGTGGGAGTGGTTGTTGTTGTTATTTGGGTTCACAAATGGATTTATTGAATGGTTTGTTGGGAGTTTTTATGTGTTGTTGAGAAATATTTTGTTTTTTTGTTAATTTGTTTTTTAAAATTTTTAAAAAGTTTTTTTTAATAAAAGAGTATTTAAATTTAATTAAAATTTTTATTTTTTAATTAAAATTTTTTTTTTAAAATTTGTTTTTTAATTTTAAATTTCAAAAATTTTGTTTTTAATTTTAAAATGTTTTTAAAAAGTTTTTTTTTTAGTTTTTAAGATGTTTTTTTTTTCAAATTAAAAAAATATTTTTTTTTATTGTGTGTTTTATTTTGTGTTTATAATTTTGTTCAGTATTTTTTTGGTATTTTAAAATGTTTTTTGTTTGTTATATGGTATTTTGTTGTATTATTTTTGTATTGTTTTATTGTTCGATTTGAATGTGTGTGGAGTGTGGTTTTTGGTTTAGTTAGCATGTAAAGAGAGAGAAAAAGATTCGTAGACGTGGAAATTGAGTATTGATTAATATTTCATGGTTAGCAGTTACTTTTGATCTCTCTAGGTCCTTTGTTATGCGAGTTATGAGGCTCAAAAAGTTACCAAATGACAGCTGCAGCGCATTAACCGAAATATTGGATTGTATTTAGCATATTACATGAGCAGTGAGGGGACACAAACACATGCATATAGATATTGTACGAGTATACGAGAATATGTAGTATTTAAGGTGGTTCTGTTTATTTTTTGCAATGGCTTACAAACGTTTAGTAACTTTTTGCTCGATCATGATCAACCGCATCCTTCAATTAGGATATATTTGATGCGGTATACATTTTCTTGGATATAGTAAAGACAAACACATACATCATTAGAAGATTGTATTAAAATTATACGAGTATATATAGAAAAGTTGTTGATAGTGCAAAAATATTCGTGTTTTTGGTTTGTTGAAACGTTATTTGATGCAACATTTGATGGTTATTGAAGTTCGTTCTCAGACTCGAAATTACAAGAACATGAAAGATTCTGTTTTGAAATTATTATTGAGTTTCTTCGAGCTAGTTTTCTTTTGTTTTTTGGTTAACTTGGCCTTTGGTTAGTTAAAATTAGCAATAGTATTACATCACATTTTTTTTATTTTTGTGGCTAGACCTTGGTTTTTGTTTTTGTTTAATACGCTATATAGTTTTCATCACATAAGTTATTAGGGGAAGTAAATATTAAAATATATATAGTATATGTAGGTATGTATATAAAATTGCAGGTGCATTAGATCTCATTTTTAAATTTTACAAATGCCAGAAAATATTGTAATTATTATGATATAAACGAAAGCGTTATTTACATTTTGTTGGTTTTTTACATTTAAAAAATAAAAAATTAAGGTTTTTAATACATAATTCGTTCCTCTTTTGAGCAGGGGGTTGCGCAGAGTCCGGTTTGAGTTCTTTGGTGCAGATTTTTTATTCTTTTTTGTTTTGTTTCTCAATTATAAAATTGTTTTGGTGTGGCATTGCTTTTAGTATCATTTGTGTGTGGATAGAGTATATATTTCCAATTCGATTAATGGAAAGCTATAGAAAGCTTATCGAAAAATGCCAGTATATGGCAAGCAATCGAAATTATTCACTGATTGAATATCAGAATTGAATTCATACACAGAAACAGACTATTTCCCAGTTCGATAGGGGGGTTATCGACTGTGAAAAGTTTAAACCTTTGAGTAATCGATGAATCGATGCAGAATGAAATAAATAATGAGTTCGATATATTATCGATTATGGTAGAAATCGATCAAAATGTTCGATGTACCATCACCTATCGTATTTGCTCGTTGATCGATAATTATCGAAAAGTATTTTTAATACGCACTGTACGTGGGACTGTTTCTATCTGTGTGTGTGTGTGTTTTCTTTCTTCGGATTCTATTTTTATTTGTACAGAGATTATCATTTGTTGTGAAAGCAAATGCAAATGCAATTTTATCAGTTAAATATCATTAAATAACTAAGCTAAGAGAACAATTAATCGCAAATATGTATATAGAGATTACTGTGATACCACAACCCATAAGCTTAGAGAGTAAATCTGTTAAGCACACGTATACAATAGATACACATATCGGATGTCGGATATACTATGTGTGTCTTTATATTAAGAGTACGGAGTATGGTACGGTATAGTAGATGCATATGCCATGGCATTGTTGTTGTGTTTTGTTCTTTTTGGTAATAGCTGGTGGGACTGGCTGGGACTGGCTGGGGATGCGGATCAGACTGGGTGGTTCTGGGTGGTGGATCGTGGTAAGCATAGAGTTAGGCGTCCCAGAGGACGCGTGTGTGTGTATGTGTGTGTTGGTTTATGTGAGGGGGTTTTATGTATAGGTTTGTGTGTGGTGTTTCGCATCTATCGTTAAGTTTTCTTAGTTACTAGAGTTGCAAACAAACAAAGTGAAGTGTTTTTTTATTATTAATAATTCTGATCAATGAGTTATGTGTGACTGATTACTGATTACGAGATAAATACTTTTTAATTTTTACTGTGGGGGGTTTAGTTTTCAGAAAGCGTTAGATTTTTGGTTGAAAGTTTTTCGAGAGAGAGAGGAGATCTCTGTTCTCCGAGGAGAATTTCTGAAAGAAGTCGAAGTAAAGAATCATAAGACTTGGTATGGATTTTGTTTTGTTTTTGTTGTGTTCGCTTTTTTTTAGATTTTCCTTTTTTATCTGTTTGTTTTGCATTTCAACAAAAATCATTGATCTTTATTGTGGTACACTTTTCGGTTTTTCGGTTCAATTGCAACATCGTTTACATTCGAACGCATAATACAAAATAATCGTAGATAATCGTTACGGACTAAACAGGGGGGGACTTATGGCCTAGGATACACATGTAAAATTCATATCTCATTAAAGAGGGTTTATATATAGTATATATAAAGAGTATATATATGGTATATGGCTTATCCGAGAGTAATACAAGGGAAAAGTCTACTACAATCTACAGATTTTGCATACAACTTTTCTCTTTTTGAATTTGTTTTTTTTTTCGGTTTTTTCTTTTTTTGTAAAACATCAAAGGCACAAGTCAACGTGGAAACAAAGGAAAAAAATACAATATAAAAAGATTGCGTGTGTGTGTGTGTGTGTGTGTGTGTATATAAATATTCATATCTAAGAAAAATAAACAACTTTTCGTTTCAGCAGCATCATGTGTGTCTGTACTCTTTTGTCAAAACTCGCAAAATGTACGAAATAAAATGCAAGTGGAAACAGAACCCACTGGCACTTTATTTCAACGCGTCAAAAAAAGGATAACACATAGAGAAAGTAACGGTTTGATATGGTAAAGAAAATATAAAAGTGAGTGGAAAACACAACTAACCTGTGGAGGCGCGGTGCCACTTGACAATTGATTTTTTTGGATACGAGTGACGACCGATCAGGGCAGAGCGGCGGCCTGGCCTGGCCTGGCTTTGGGCCAACAGCTCCGGCGGTGTTTCATTGGCTACAGTGGTATCTCGATATGTGGTTATAAATACGGCAAATTGCTACAATAATTGATCTAAATTGTGCGTGGTTGTTGGGTTACAAAACACGATCAGGGCCCAACAACCACCGAATACGAAAATATTTCGTATGATTTTTTAAAATGTATATTTCTTTCTTTTCTCGTTTGTTTTCGTGAGGGATATTTATGGTTGATATTTCTTGATTTTTGCGGTTAAAGTTTCGCTAAGAAACGAAACGAAATTCTATAGTTTTTTGTTTTGTTTTTTGTTTTGTTTTGTTTGCTGTTTTTCTGTTTTACTGTGTGTTTTACTGTATCTCAATGAAACCCGCCGGCTTGGCTGGCACACCGACCGTTGCGCGCTGATAGGGGTGCTCTCTGTTAGCCGCCAAACGACGCTGCTGCTTAATGGCGCCTAATAAAATATACGATACGATACATGTAGATACAGATACGGATACAGATACAGATAGATATATATGTATGCATTATATAGGCATCAAATATAGTAGACGTAAACATATTCGCTATATGTGTAGCATAAAACTTACAACTAATAAATATATTGCATATGCTTGCTCATTTTCGAGTTCATTTCACACTTTTCTTTTCTTCTTTTCTTTCTTTTCTTTTCTTTTCTTTTCATTTCATTTGTTTTCTTTTCTTTTTTGTGCCAATTTTCGGGGGGAAATCATCTCCTTTTTTGTTTTGTTTGCTTTGTTTTGTTTTTACTTTGTAACATTTAAATTCTCTGCTTCTTTGGAATGAGTCGTTCATATGTTTGTGTGTAGTTTTGATCATGGTTTTTGTTTTGTTTTTTGGACACAAAATAAGTGATTTTCAAGCCGCTTTTAGCCTATGGCTGTGTGTTTAATTCTAGAAATAATATATGTTTTTGCTGTGTATGGTTTCCCTCCTTCTTTTGATTAAATCTAGAAATATATATATTGGGTTTGTTTGTTTGTGTAGTAGTCGTATATTGATTTATATATTGTTCTTCTGCTCGATTTGCTGACTAGTTGTGCATTCAATTCTTGGCGATTGATTTGTGTGCTGCTTCTGTTTCTATTTCTGTTTCTATTTCTGTTTCTATTTGCTCTGATCCTGGACGGCCTGCCTCGACTAAAACTTACATTCTAAATTAAGCACCAACTTGATTCAAGGCTCCTTTTCTTACTACGAAATAGATTAAGATACATTTTGCATAAAAGCTCTGCTGCAATTCTGATTTTCGTGTTCCTGTTCGTGTTCGTGTTCCGACAAATGGCACTGGCTGGAAAAATTGAAACGGTTCTTCTTCTAACGTAAGGTACATTTGTGCATAAATACTGTCCCGCCCCATCATTAAATCATCATCATCATCATCCTCATCGCTACTAACTATGCAAACAATTAAATACAAAAATAAACAAAATACTAGTCTAAAAATTGCACTTACGACACGACCCTTAAACCAAAAAAGATACACATACGAGTATGCATGATACATTAATCGTACAAAGAAAATGCTTATAATAATATTTAATAGATTTTTGCAACTCTGCCAACTTGGTTGAAAGTTTTTTGCCTGTCACTCAAACGGTCGGTCACTCTCTACCAAAAATTTGAAGAAGAAAAAAATACTCAAGGGTTCCAAAATGAATGAGAATCAACAACTGTCTCTGCCTGTGGCTGCTACTTGCTGCTGCTGCTGCTGCTGCTGCTGTTCTCAACTAGAATATACTCATATCAAAAAACATATTGGGGGATAAATAAGAGTCCTATTCGATTAAGGAGGACTACATTAAAGGGCCTAAAAATCACTTATTTTCGCCAAGTTCGCGACCTATCGACTAACTATAGAATAGGAGAGAAAAAACCCAATTCATAGACGAGCAATAATTTTATAACACTCTCTTCCATATTTCTTCTCATTGAGTATTTGTTGTGGTTGTTGTTCTTGTTGTGCCGCTTGTTTACTCTCTTTTCGTGTCTAAATATATTAATTTGCATATAACGTACAGTCTCTATATTTTGTGACTGCAACTAAAAAAACTTTAAGCTAACAATTTTCTGGTTTGAATTGGATTGTGGATTGTGGAGTTGGTTTGGAGTTTCTGTATTTTTCAGTATATTTTACTCAGGGGGAAAAATAATAGAGAGTGGGGATAGAAGTTCAAAAGACGGAGCCGGCATGCATATATCGACCAACTGGAAATATTTATGTTTGCAACAAAATTGTTTATAGAAAATATAAGATAATTATTGATTTCGTTTTTGGTGGAAAATAAATAATGAACGAACGTTTTTAGTTCTGTTAGCTATGGAGGGGGTTTTTTGTTTTTTGTTCTGTTTTGTTATTATTATTAATATAAAATAATAATAGAATTATATTCGAGAAGCAATCCATGCCCAAATAGAGTGGTTAAAAGCGTGCACTGGGCCTCCAACACATTTTGTTCAGACAGTAACTTTATGGCACTGATGGAAGATTCAAGTCCTAGATGTTTGGAAAACCTTCATCAACCCCTTCCTCTTTGTTCCTCGTTGTTCCTCGTCGTTCGTCCTCGTTGAGGGTTCTTCAGTAAGTAAATATTTTGCCATATTTTGCACTGTAAAGCTGCTTTTCATTTGTTTGATTCTCATTTTGTTTTGTTTTTTGCAACAAATAGAGCACAAATGGCATTCTATGCCTTTCCTTGAGATATGTGGCATGTGACACTAGCCGAAACGGTGTTTCCATATGGCTTCCCCCACCTCCCCTCCCTACAAAACGGCGTTAAAAATGCAATCGTTTACAGGCAGGAGCCGCCACTTTCTGAGAAAAAATTGGTGCATACTTTTGGGCTGCGCTCAGAAATGATTGTGTAGAACGCATGTATACAGTACGTAGAATTAATGTAGATATAATGTAGAATCGCCGTTTGCTATCAGGAATGGATGGGACTGTACTTCGGACAACTGGCTATATTTTAAAATCTGTTTCATAAAATTGGGTTATGATGGTAGTTCGTCAAGCTGTTTGATTACTTTCAAAGTCCCCTCTTCTTATCATAATCTTGACAACAAAAATAAATGCAAAAATCGATCGACATGGATTATGTGTAAATGTGGACGAAACAAGACAATTAACAAATTAATAAAAATACGAGCCACTGCTGGAGTTCCCTGCTTTTCTGTGAGTTAAGAGATGTGTTAAGACCAAAGGCAAACAAACACGTTAACTGGAGAGAGAGAGAGAGGGGGATATAGAGAGAGCAGCCAACTTGGCGTATGCGTAGTGTGCGTGTGTGTCTGGGTCGTGTTAGGGGGTGGTGATATTTGATTATTGCTCGCAATTCTTCCTCCTAATTATTTTTTCTTTTTTTATATTTTTGTTCCCCTCTATTTTCCCCATTTGTGATGGTTGATTATTGTGTGTGTGTGTGTGTGTGTGTGTCTACAGTTATGGCGCATAATAAATAAAATAAAATCATGAAAGATTGATATATAGATAGATTGATAGAGTGAAAGATAGTGATTGAGTAAGAGAGTGAAGGAGTGAGGGAGTGATAGAGTGTGTGTGGGATAGTTAGATTATCTGGCAAACAACCCACCGCTATGATCAGCATATTCCGTGAGCAGAGGATTGCCAGCGAGTGCCGCATAGTTCGCATAATCCGCATACGGCGCAAAGATCATTTGATGGCCGCTCTGATCGAAGGCTCCAGTCGGTGCCTGCGACAATATGCTGGCCGCCGTTGTGGGCACGGACATCCTTGGATTCAGTATCAATGGGGCGCCCAGCGGCGCCGACGAGGGGGCACGTATCTGTGCGGCCAGTCCGGCGGGCAGGCCGGCGGGCGTCAGCAGGCGATTGTCGGAAGCAGCCACCAGACGACGCCAGTCCTCTTCGCACACTGCGGGATACAGAACAGAAGCAGAGGGAGAGCCAACGCATGAGAAAGCTGTTCGTCGTCGTACACAGAAATTTCGGAGAAAGTTGCAAATCAGTTCAATGGAATCCAGGTTTTCATATACAATATACTATATCAAATAATACACGTATACGATCGTATGTCTATCGTTAATGGTTGTTAGACATTGGTTAGGATTCGTTGGACGTTGGACGTTGGACTTTGGACGTAGTAGGACGGGAGAGCCTTTCGCTTATGGTTTTTCTTTTTATTTTGGAATTCTGGTATCCATTCGTTAATTGTTAGACATTTCTGGTTAAAGATTCGATTAGCTGAATAGAAATTGGATTATATATTGGCTATATCTTTTGGGTTACGGAGAGATTGTTACGGATAGATCGATTGATTGATTGATTGATTGATAGAGAAGATTGATTGGCTTCTTGTTTTCGACATACCTGCGACAGATTTCGCTGTTGTGTCCCTATAGGTGCCGTTTATTATGGCCAATTCCATTAGTTGGCGTTTCTTGAGCTCGTCTTCGCCTTCGGCTTGCTGTTAGTACAGATACGGCAATGTTTTTGTGTGTGTTGTGTGTTTTGTGTTGCATGTTGCATGTGTTTTGTGTTGCATTAAGGCGGATTAGATTTGTTGTTGTTTGTTTTTTGGGTAAGAGAAAAGATGAGAGAAAAATATACATTATTAATTATATTTTGGTTAACATTCAACAACAATTTTAGCTATGAAAGAATTAAACATTAAAAGGGGCGAAAGGGGGAAAGGGGGTAACAGGCAGGGGGATTGGGTTTCATTAAACAAAACATTCGCCAGTTGATGTTTGTCTTTTTCTTTGGTTCTTAGTCATTTTTCTGGGGCCTGGCATTGTGTTTTCTTGTGGTTTTCCCTTTTTTGCAGGGACTTCCGACTTACCGGCACAAGCAGCTTTTGAACCTCGCCCACAGCCTGGGCCAGCTTGACCTTGGCACGGTTCTCGGTGTCCTCGACGGTGATCAGGACATGCAGGTCATCGGACAAGTGCTCCCAATTGGGCTTGCCACGATTGGCATCCTCCTGGAAGGAAAATAAAACAGAAACCGCATAAGAATATAGAATATATAATAGAATAAAGAATTATAATACTTTAAACAATTTGGGGAATAAATTACAAAACTTTTCAGGCTATAGTAGAGGCCTTCAAAAGGGGCAGATAAAACCTGCACTTCCCAACTGCATGAATGAATTCAGCTGAAATTGTGGGCTCATGGGAGAGACTCATTCACACAACATTTAAGCGAAGAAGAACGAGTGCGAGCACCACTTCACTTTACCTGCAATTCAGTCAAGAAGGAAACTGTGAGTACATCCTTGCAGACGTCTGTTAAGAACTATTACGACAACGCTGTTTTAAACGCTCTCTCACCACACCGCAGCTGTTTTAAACGCGTTCTGAAACCGCTAGCGACTTTATAATTGCGAGTTGCCGATAAAAGATGCGTGCAAAAACCGCTGGCGTTTTTTGCTGTATTACAAAAATGCGCCCATAACACGCAAACAAAAATGTGCGACAGTAAAATTTGGTACCCAAATCGATGGGAAACGACGTCTCTAAAAAAAGGCTGTTTCCAAATAATTCTCAAAAAAACTGCATAGAAATCCCGTAGAAAACGCCTGCAAAGGCTCGCCATACAGCTGTTTTAGTCGCGCACCGAAAACGCTAGCGATTCCTCATGGAATGCTCCCAAAGCATCTACAAAACGCTCGAAAATGATAAATATCTCTTGTAAACTAAAATCACCCATCGAATTCTAGTTAAACTAATTCCAAGAAGGCCTAGTAAGTCCTTGTCCTATTCACACTTTTCCACTTCGTCGGATTCCACGTTTAAGTGCAAACAACCAAATGATTAAAGCTAAGTGTACTTTCAGCTTGTGTGCTAATGGGCGCGGACAATTAATTGTGGGCGTGCCGCACCACTGGTGCACTGAAAATTCCTACAAATTTTGTTGTTTTTTTTGGCTGTTGCTGCTGTTGCCGCTTCTGATGATGATGTTATTACTTATAGCGAGACGATTCTTGGCTGGCTCACTCGAAATATATGCAACAGAAAAAACAGAAAAAACAGAAAAAAACATCTCTCTGTCGCTGTCAACTTTTGACCCACAATTTATAAACAATTAAGCCTCAAATTAGCGGGAGAATATGATAAACAGAAGGAGAGTGTCAGAGGCTCCGTCTAACAGCCTTGGTCCAGTGCGAAGCTAATCCCGTGTCAAATTAAGATCGGACATGAGGCCATAATAGCAGGGGGATGTCTCACCTCTGAGCAGACTTTGCCTCTGACTATGACTAACACGCATCTTTGGGGGAACGAGGACTGTTTCTATACTAAAATAAATTCTACAAAATAATGCCACCACATGCAAGTAAGCAGAAATTCTATTTCTTTTTCTGTTGGCATTTTCTCAAAGAGAACGAATGTGAAATCTCTTCGGGTCTTTGGCGGTGACTAAGGAGACAATCGTGTGGGCGTTACTTTCGTTCGAGTATTTGCTACTAAATTATCAAAATATTGCAACGAAATTAAACAATTTTTAACACTCTCCCTCTCTCTCCCCCCAGTCTGTGTGTCTGTCGGTCTGTCGGTCTTCGTTTCTTGATTTCTTTCTTTCTGTTTGACTGCCTGTCGCTCTGTCTGTCTCTCTGTCTGTTTGTCTGTTTGTCGCATAAGCCCCGCCACATTTAACAATTACAAAAATACATTTAATCGTCTCGAGTCACTCGATTCATATTCTCGCATTTTTTGCTCTTTGCTGCTAGAGGAAATTAAATCATCAGAGCATTTTTGACTGACAGGAATTTGCATATATATTTCGGGTACGGTACGGTCGTTCAGGTCTGGTCTACGGACTTTTAAATGCTCTCTAATTTGAATTCCGTTTCATTTGGGAAACGATACGTCCTAGAGAGCAAGAAAACGAGGCTGCACTTCTCCCACTAAGATTGGTACTCCTTTAGACTCGGACTCGAGGCCCGTGTTCCTCGACTCAAAGGTCCTGCAATGGCTGCACCATTAAGTGGAACAAAAGAGAGCAAGCCGAAGCTTGTACGCATACCAACCGAGGGGCTCTGCCGCATGACACATATATATATATATATATGACAGATACTTTTTCTTTATCTTTATCTTAAAAAAAAAAAATAATACTAATAAAATGTGTAACGAAGAAGACAAAAATGCTCTAATGGAACGTATTATATTTTTATTTTTTAGTGTTATTATTTTTTGACGCTCTAATGCCACGATTTCGGCATGTACTCGTGTAAAGGCTTTCGTGGATTCGTAGAGCTAAAAGTCAGCTAAGAAACTTTCTTCTTGTGTTGAAATGTATGAGCATTTTTCATCGTAGTATTACATTTTATTTATTATCCTGTAGTCTCCAAGATCTAGATATTTCTACAGACAGACAGATTTCCGAATGTAAATATGTAGATACATATATAAATAGATGGATACACCATCACCTTCTATTCATAAACACACAATACATACAGATGGAGAGGGAGAATGAGTGTTTCGGTTTGCCTTTCATTGAGTACAATTCCCATTTGGCACGGAAACCGACTGTCAACAGAAATGTAATACCCGCGTAGTTTATTCGCCAGAGATATTTACGATAATTCAAATTGAGATTGAAGTGCTCTGCTTCTGTGTGAATGGAATGCAGGAGAGCATCCCGCATTCTCTTAGAACGTACATACTCGTATATACTCGTACTTGAACACTCTCTAACAATTTGTGGCACTCACCTTCTTCTTGTCGCGCATAGATCCCTTGCCTCGGACCATGATCTTGCAGCCGGTCTCCTGCTCCAATTGTTTGGCTGTCATGCCGCGTGGTCCCAGAATGCGACCGACAAAGTTGAACTGAAATAAAAATGGAAATGGAAACAGAAACAGAAATGTTGGAGAATTAATATGAGAGGAAATCATTAGCGGAAACTAATTAAAGTTTTTTTTTGGCAAATTTAAAACGCATTAGAAGCCCAGATCAGAGATCATGACTCACTGGAGGACAGAGGAAGAGAGACCTCTTTCGAGTGCATAAAATCAAAATCAAGTCCATTCAAAGTCGAAATCAAAATTGGTCAGATTCAGATTCACATTCAGATTCCATTTCTGTCCGCGGTTGAAGGCTGAAGGCTGATCGGAGTCGTCGTCACCCGCAACAACAATGGATCGCGAATAAGTATTACGATATAATCGTACTGTAAATGGTAAATGGCTAAGGTAATATGACCTGAGGCGACACGCCTGAATTTGGCACGATAAACAAATCAGCCAGAATAGATGCGATGTGTACACTGAGCGAAAACTGATGGCAAAGTGGAAGGAAACACACACCCATTTTGTATCTATACAAACATATGCACATGCAAAACTTTTAAGCAAATATAAAATAATATATTCAATTTGTAGAAAATATATTTATTTTAAATATGAAATATATCTGTATTTATTTTAAATATGAAAATATTTAATTTAAATTTATATTTAAATAAAATATTTGCATATTAATGTCAGAAACTGTTTATCTGTTTCTATTTAATCTGTCAAATCTGTTTTTTAATTTTAATTCCAATTTTTAAATCCAGGTGTAAATGTTGAAAATGTCTTTGCTCTTTTCTCTGAGTGTATATACTCTTTCTGCATATAACAAAATGCAGTCATTCAGTCCGTCAGTCCGTCAGTCCGTCATTCCGTCAGTCTTTCAATCGACAGGCGGCGACATTCAAAAGAACTGACGCGCCTGTCCGATGCCCAGATCCGTGAAATGATGGACATGGCTATCAGCCGACTGTAAGCCGGGCCAACAAGGGGGTCGCTGCTTGGCGCCCAATTATCATGCATACATACTCGTACATACATACATACAAACATATATCTATATATTTTGCTCAGGCAAAGTTCCGATTTGCGAAAAGTGCCTCTCTGCCTCGGGGCGCGGGTGATGTGATGATAAATTCGATTTATTAGCCAGATCGAAAGCGATTTTCATGTGAGTTATTGTAAATGGCCGGATAAACTAGTTCTGGTCGAAGCCCCAAAGGCAGTAGCCACCCACACCCACACCCACACTCTCTCTCACACACACACACACACAACAAACACAATGAAAATCTATTCCGAATGCGGTGATGTGATGGGGATGTGAGATATTGTTCGTTCCCCTCCCACTCCCCCTACCACCGTGTGATGCGATCATCGACAGGCAGCCGCCCCAGGCCTCAGGCAACAGTCAGCGGCAGCAGCAGCAGCAGCTGCAGCTGTTGTCAGTCCGAATGTATCTGTATCTTATAGCCTGCATCTGCAACTGCAGCGACTGCCACTGCAGCAGCGGCACCGAGAGATCAAATCAATTGAAAATTGCCGCCATGATCCGAAGAATGCAGTTAATGCCTAATGGCTTTGGCAATTTTAATTAAATTTTTGCACAAAACTTCATCCAAAGTGCCTCCCAGCTGCCACGGCAGCAGCCGTTGCAGCAGCAACAATCCATCCTCCTTGAATGTGGCGCAAAATGGTGCACAAATATGGCGAGAAAGTTTGTATCTACGCACTCTGCCAGGGAGTATTGAGGGGGCTGCCGAAGAGAGGTGGAAAACCCCTCCCCACATTTGCATTGGCTTAATTAAAAACCCAAAAGTTTACACAAACGATCTCCACCATTTATCCCATAAACGGAAATTAAAATTCACCCTCCCCTCTGGCAACACTTGCCCCCTTTTGGAGTTACCACAAGCGACGCGTTCCACAAACATTGAACCAGGCCAAGCAAACAAACAAATCTACGAGTGGGCCAAATAAATGATAAACGATTGCGCTGCTGCAAGGGCTTCCATTCTGTAATCTGTGCTGCGGAAATCAATAAAGAATAAATAGTAAACAACAAATTAACGCACTGGAAGCGGATGTCTGTGTTGGCTGTGCAGCCGCAGAAGAGCTTAGAGTTCTATAGGGCCTCCCAACAGATCCGCAATCGAGGCTCTTAAGAGCCTCAAAAGATATCTAAAAAATCTTAAAAAACACTCAAAAGATTGTCAAAAGGTCCTTTAAATAAAGTCAAAACATCCACAAAAGATTGTATAGTGATCCCTAAATTTATAGTCAAAATATCCTCAAACTATCCTCAAACCATCCTCAAAATATCCTCAAAATATCCTCAAAACATCCTCAAAATATGCTAAAAAAATATAGTCTAAAGATCTTCCAATAAAAGTGAAATCGTCACAAGATTTTGCGATAAGCTATAGTACAAAATATCCTCATAATATAATTAAAAGATCCTCAAAAGGTAAGTCTACTGATCCTCAAAATACATTCAAAAGATCTTCAAACGAAAAATATCCAAAAATAGTTAAATAATCCTTAAAGTACAAAAATATAACCTTCCACAAAAGACTTTATAGTTATCCGCAAATTACAGTCAAATAATCATCAAAAGATCGTCTAAAGATCCTGGAAATATAGTCGATCTGCCACTATTAGACCACTACTCTTTTTATCAGTAGAATATCGTTTATTCAGGTAAGTTTTGGAGGAAATTTAGATAAGATGCTGTTCAGATGATCTCAAAGATCTTCATGCAGAAAGGCATCCTACGCTTACCTCTACATCGACGGAAAATTCTTCCGAAAATAGAGGTAATTTCCCCACTAAGATTGTTAGATCTGTTACATCTCCCTTGTAAAACTTAGAAAGGGAATCCAAAGATGAAACTGGTTTAAAAAATAATTATTTACATAGGTATTCTAATATATGTACATATGTATGTGTGTAAGTGTGTGCTAATCTATTTCTTTGCACAGAATGCATCCCCAGTCGCATCGTGGAATATACCCCTCTCCTCACTCATAATAGCATCCACATTGTTGTAGATTTACGAGCTATACAATAATTACGAGTACGAGACGAGTAAGAGGAGAAGGAGCTCCCTCAAGTGTCCCACACGCGTGCCTCTAGAAATTCCGAAACCCAAAAACAGAAGCAGAAGCAGCAGCGGCAGCAGCAGCAGCAGCAGCAGCGGCAGAAAAAGGCAGTGGCAGCGGCAACGATAAGCAAACAGTTTTGGATGTTATATTATTTGTGTTTGTACGTTTATTGGCATTTTCCAGCCCAAGGGAATGGGAGGTACTTGAGGCAGACAAAAGACAGAAGGCAAAACGGGAGTCAAGTGGAGTGGAGAGGTGGAGAGGGGGAGAGGGGGAGTGGGGGCTGGAGACAAGTCTCAGATGTGATTCAATTGAAGTGAACAAATAAATAAATGCCTGTATACGAGTATACACATAATACCTACTATTTTACAGATTGTCAGACGAGATAAGGCCCTTGCACACAAGGCGGTAATTTATGTACTCGGAAAATATTTATATTTATATATATTCCATATAGAATTTCTACAATAATTTTCAATAAAGCAAAGGTACAAATAAATTGATAAGAGAACAGAGAAGAGACTTCCACAGACACGCACACAAAAGGGCCCTCGCACAGACGCACACAGACACACACACAGACAACAGAGACAAATTTGTGAGATAAGGAAATACGAACGATCCAGAGACCTACCGACCGACAGACTTTCGTGGGCGTCCATGACAACGCACACACAACTGTCCTCCGATTGTCCTCAGTCCTTAGACCTCAGTGTTCCTTATAGCATATCAAATGAAAGGCCATCATCAATTTTTTCGGCACAAAGAAAATGGCACAAGTTTTCATTTGGAAAACCTCTCCCCCCCTCCTCCACCAATCATTAACAAAAGAATGGTTTTTTTCCATCGGAAAATGTTTAGTTTTCAGAGATCTTAATCGATTTACAAAGAATTTCATACAATATTTTCGTCTTTTGATATTTAGCCGCAAGGTTAGGTGAAGTTTCGACTGTTCGAGTACCCTGTAGTGGATCTAATAGGTAGTAGAAAAAGGAAAGCAGACCTTAGGACGGAGATGAGTTATGACAGAATAGTAATCCGAATAATCGGTCGATTAATGGTTCGTAATCGATCCCTTTTGCGAAATGATCGAAAGCGAGAGTAAAAGTAAAAGTTCTATAATATTTTAGTATTATTTCGATCGAAAAATTGATCGATATGTAGTATATATCGCTGAAGATGCGGCTACATTATCTACCAGTATTTAAGTATTTATTTTTGGCTAATTCCATGACCAAGGGTTCTTCGAAAGTGCTTGCCAGAAATTGGGTTTCAGTATAGCATGTTTATATTTGCAGGATCCCCCCGTGCAAGAATATATGTAGATCATCCCCAAAGAATCTCTCTATCTTTCAGTCAGATGGTCGCCAAAAAGATCTATAAGAAAACACCTCTCCAGCAGACGGGGTACTCGTATAAAAATGCATATTCAACACCAAGGCAGAGGTCGGCATAGATCAAATAGATTATTCTCGTACTCGCAGGTTATACGCCTCTAATACATGCATGAATATATATGTATATCTATATATATAGTCTATAGAGACGGAGACACTTTAGCGCACATAATTACGCTGCTGGCAACAACAACAAAAAAGCTCGTCTATTACACGGAAAAATAAATCAAAAATTGACATGACAGCAACAGAAACAGAAACGGCAATAGAGACGGCAGCAACAGCAGCAGCATCAAAAGTTGGAGCTACCTCCGCCGGGAGGGAGCGATTTGAATGACTGAAAATTAAACTTTGAGAATAATGTTTGCCACAGTTTTTTTTGTTGCAGGGTGTTTGGGGTTCGGGGTTCGGCGGCTAATGCGCGTTTGTACCCCCCCGAAAACCCCATTCCATTAAATTACCAGCGAAACAACCGAAAAAATGTACATAAAAACTGCACGTAATTAGCATTTGAATGTTTATGACTACTTTGCTGCAGTTTGTAGATTAATTGGCCTTTGTGTTAACGGGCTTAGACAATAATGAAAAAAGGCGCAACAAAAACCAAACAAAACAAAAGTAAAGTGTTTTTCTCGGGTCTACAATGCGATGGATGAATGGGATGCTGTTTGAAAATAATACGTGGAGTATTTAGGGGCCAGCATTTAAGAGTTCAGCGATATATCTGCCTCTCTATGAAACGACCTTAAAGCCAGAGCCACGCAGCGCATGTCAGACGAGGCTTAAATGTGGGCTTAAATCTGATTCGGATTCGGATTCAGATTCAGATCTGGAGTTGCGAGTCTTGTGGGTGTGACCAAACAACATTACATTTAATGAGCCCAGATCATAATGGATTGAATCAGCCACTTGATTGATTGATTACAATAATCAACTGCACGATGAGATCTACATAAATTAAGGGAAAAGCTAATGCAACATTCAAAGAATGGAAGTGTCTAAGGAGTCAAGGATAGGGAAACAGAGAATGGAAACCAAAGAGGCAATGGGGCCAAATATCTAACTAATGATAGGGTCAAGTATCCCTTCAAACATAGCAGTTGAAGAGTAAGAAACACGATAGAGACTAGGGAACAGTTCGGGGAAGCGACTAGTAGTGTAAACCATTAAAAGATACAAAATCCAACCAGAGATGGTCATAGCCATGGCTAGATAGCTACTTTTTCTATGAAATAAACATAGAAAACGTATCCCAAATGGGAATAAGAGCCAGTAGAAGCACACGTGCCTCAACCTCCACATATCCGGTATTCTGGCGATACTGGTGCGCTCTCTGAGAGATAAAAACTGATCCTTTGCTGCTAAACCGCACTGGGATAGAGATAGATTTTGAGCGATGTGTAAGATGCGGTCGGTAGCCTAATAAAGATCCTTCTTTAGGCATTATTTTGGATGCCACAAGATTTCGGTGGTAGAATGACACATGGCAATACACACTTTGAAAAACCAATATAGCCCATGAGTTTCAAATGTTTCCTGTCGAGGCACACGTCCCTCCACATCAAGATACCTAGTACTTGGTACGCAGGAGCCTGCTCTAGCTCTTGTAGTCTCTGAAATCTGAGGCGTTCAACAAGAAGGACAGTCTGACATGGCTAAATCGAGTCGTCTGTTGCTGCTTCTAGAGAATATACCTACATATATTGTACATACACTTGTATTATCTTTACGCATTGAAGCCTAGTTCAATCTAATCTCCAATTTAATTTCTTTGTCATCCTCTAAATAAAATTGCATCTAATTGTGCTTCATCCATATATGAATACGCACATGTACGTATGAACGGTTCAACATATAGTAAACATCAAATGATTTCATTTAACAGAACAGAAAACAAAAAATGATTTGGCCATAAAGAATGTCAAACATAATTTTCTATTCCAAGCAGCGAAAATTGCTCACAGATACAGATACTCGTGCTAGCAATGGGTCGCTGTTGCTGCTGTTCGCTCAGTGGGTCAACTGTCGCATGTCGCCACGGGGCGTATGAGCAATGAGCGTTGACAGTCGTACAAGCAGCACACACACACACCCAAGAAAGAGAGATGGATAGAATACAATGGAACGAGACAGCAGACAGACAGATGGACAGATGGACAGAGAGAGAGAGACAGACGACTTTGGAGCGTTAATAGTTGGCTTGTAATTAATTGTAAACTGTTTTAATGCCCTGTCTCTGGCTCTGGCTCCGACTCTGGCACTGGACTGGTGGTGGCACCGGCCGCTTGGTGGCTGCTGTCTGCTTGATGGCTGCTTTAATTAAGTTGCATTTATGTTTTGGTCGCAAACAACCAGCCGCTCCGTCTATGATCTCCTCCTCTGCATTTGGTTAGCCCGTTGACAAATTGTTTGTCCATTTACATGGCAGACAACGAATACGAGTACGAATACGAATACGAGCATTGTTGTCACCCTCTGACAAATCTCTATTTACATTGTCGGGGGATATAAATTATGAACTGCCATTATTCGCTCTTGCCAAATGCCTTGAAATTAATGTCCAGCGATGAGGCATGGCATCCAAATGCTTCGTCTGTTGCATTTTCCATGTTATTTGAAACGCAATTTATCTTGCCTAAACACATTTTCAAACATACACAGAGAGACGGACACGGACATGCGAAATGTGGAAAATGTCAGATATTTTTCTATTGCTAATTTCGCTCGAAATGATTGCAATTAAATTAAATGATTTATGACGCGAAGAGAAATGCCCGTCTGAACGCCTACGCCCAAAGCTCTCGAGAACATCGAACACCTTTGCCTTCGGAAATTTCCCACCATTTGGCCTTAAAAATAGACTGATTCGAACACCTGAAAGGGGGTAAAGATCCGCCGATCGGAGCTGTAGATCTGTGCCAGTTTTCATTTGGAAAACAACATCAAAAGTTGTCTCTGGCTCTGGTTCTGGCTCTGGTTTGTGTTTCTTTGCTTGTTCATGTTCTTTTCTAATTTATGACCTTAACTCATTCATATTCATTCCATTTCATTTCAAATTGGTTCGGAGAACGTACACAAAACATAGACACATTGGACATGGGTTCGAATCACCCTAATAAAGTCCAATTTGATGTTTTTTATGTTTGCTCTGCTCTACGCTCCTCTCTGATCTTTTCGTTTTTCAGTTTATGCAATGCTCAAATCTCTTGCGAAATGTTTCACTATGCTTCAGGGAATACCATTCTGGATGGATCTTGAAAGTAACAAGTTCTGTAGGTTCTCATCGTGTATCAATATAATCCACAATCTATCAAAGTTATCGATCAACTATCAAAGTTATCGTTTTATCATCTATCAATGTTATCGATCATCTTTCAATGTTTTATAGATCATCTATCAATTTTATCGATCAATTATTGATTTTTATCGAACATCTATCAATGTTTTCTATCATTTATCAATTTTATAGATAGGACACATATCGGAAAACGCATGCTTATTCGATCTTTTTAGGAGAGAGAAAGAAGGACCATTTGATGACAATTTTTAATGCATGTTTATGCCTCCTTAAAACCCATATAAATACGGCAATCTCCATACATTTTCACCCAAAAATAATGTCTTTATTTTGGCACTAGAAATTCATAAAATTGTAAAACAAAAGAGATATAAAATTCTGTTAGATTTGAGGTATAAATCTCCATGGAATCCCCCTTTAAAACCTCACTTTAATCTGAGAAAGAAGCAAGAGCGAGAAAAGTTTGACAAGTATTTCCAGAGAGTTCCCTCAAATCTCCTCTGGGGGTTTTCATACTTGATTTGAAACATATTCCATTCTGACTCTAAAAACGTATCCAATTAAAATACAAATGATTCTCAGTTTTGTGGTGGAAATCTGTTCCTTGTTATTGAAGGAATAACCTGAACCTCTCTTGAATCCCCCCGATGTGTTGGTGGGGTCGAAGTATCACCCTGAACTATTGCTTTGGCGCCAAGTACCAGTATTTGCCGAGAAAATTATTGGAACAGCTGTTGAACAGCAGCAGCAGCACTCGATCTGAAATGCTTTCGAGTCTGTCTAATTAATGCTATTTAAATTTATGCATCTCCTCGTACTCGCACTCGTACGCGTATCTGGATCGCCAGAGCAGAGGGGAGGGGGAAAACATCAACATAAAATACATCCAAGAGCAAAGTGTGTCATGCAATAAAATAAATTTCCTCGTCTGCTGCTGTCAGGCCATAAATAAATGGAGGGAGCAAAAAAATATAAAAAATACAAAACTACGCCCAAACAATTTCCAAATTAAACGAGAAACAAAAGACGGAGCGCACAACATTTTAAATTGCATAAAATTAAATCAAATTCTAATGTGGCAGGCAGGCGGGCAGGCAGTCAGGCAGGGGGCTTGGGGCTTGGGGCTTGGCTTTGACGTGACGCCTACAAGTAAATGAAATGAAATGAAACGATCTGAATGAACGTTGTCAAACGACTTCCTAAAACGCTTCAATGATTCCGCATCTAACCCATATAGTGGCTATATGGGGATGGGTGGCAAGGGTAAAGGCTTACAAAGTCTTTGCGCTTTGCGCTTTGCATTCGGCATCTGGCATCTGGCTGGGGCGTGTTTGACTTGTCTTGTCTCAAAGACACTTTAACACACGACTGACTCTATCAGAGGCGGCGTGCAGAAGAAGCGCAGAGCACGAGTACACCGCGTGTCGGAGGTAGGAGATTGGCACACCTTAAAGCCATTTCCGGTGTACCAGTTGCTCAGTGAACACACACACAAACACACACAAATACCGCCGCTCCGAAGTCGGTTGGTCGGTTGTCACTTTTCTAATTAGCGGAAACCCATCCATCGAAATGGATACTTGCTCTCCCTCGTCGATCCATAAATTAGATCATCATTCATCATTCATTTTTGTACGAGTACACTTACATCTGGATGTTCACGAACTGGCACATAAACCTTCTCGTTCATCGTCACGACAGCGCCCTCGGGCTCGGGCAGTGTCAGCGGCTCCTTCTTGACCCCATTGATCTGGAAGAGCGAAGCGCGCACGCGTGCGATTTCTGAAAATAATCAAACAAAATAGAGATTTCACATTAATAGGGAACACAAAAGGAAATAAGAAATATAAGGTGGCAGTTGTGCCGCGATTATGTTATATCCCTGTTCCACAGGGGATCCTTTCTTGAAAGACTTTGATTTGACGTACAAACGTTCCATAAGTGAATGGATATATTCGTTTTGAATGAAACATACAGTGACGATTCGACACGACAGTTTCGGGGCTTATTCCTATATTTTATCGATAGTTTATCGTTCCTATATCATTCATGCATCGATTTCATCGATTGATCCTGTATCGATGTTATCGATCACGTATCGGCATTATAGATTCTTTAAAATTACACAGACTACAGACACAGGGCTTAGATGAATAAACATAGATCGGATATATCCAGTATTAAAAGAACAAAAAGGCCTTTACAAATACTGTATAATATGTGGGACATTAAGGATAGTGCTAGAGCCTTGAGCATATCAAAATAGATCAGGATCATGATTATATAAACAATATTCTTAATTGGGTAATAAACGCCACTCATCTGTGCCTAAGAAAATGCATAATGCAAATTCTCCGATGAAAAGCAGGCAAACAAAGCGAACGGCGTTGATAATTTTAATTGCAAGCCCCACCAGAACCGAGTCCCATTTGTCATTTAGATAAGTGGTTGTATTAA
The DNA here is from genome assembly GCA_008121275.1 of Drosophila lowei. Classification (NCBI taxonomy): domain Eukaryota; kingdom Metazoa; phylum Arthropoda; class Insecta; order Diptera; family Drosophilidae; genus Drosophila; species Drosophila lowei. The sequence continues at coordinate 30,053,513 of CM017777.1, read as the reverse complement.
ATTACGTTTAATTCATGTACTAAATGGACATCAATACTCGTAAAATGGCGTGTGAATATGTGGGTTTTCCTACGGCCATTGAGCGAATGAGTGAGTGAGTGCTACTTTTGTTATTTATTGGGTCGGGTGGCCACAATGAAATCACTTGGTTTATATTTAAACAAATTATGCCATGAATTTCCCTATTCCATTAGCTTTTCCAACACCCCCCCACCCTGAGAGGCGGTCTGAGGTCAGCCGTAGTCTCTCCCCTACATTTCACACTTCTGGTGGCTCTGACTGACTGACGCGGACTGACGGTGACGGTGGGGTGAGGGTGACGGTGATGCTGCTCTGCGCCTACCCCCAACTGTGCCAAATGACAGCCCCTCTCGAATTGATATGATCAACATATTGTGTTGCTGCTGTTATTCTGGTTTTTGCATAATCCCAATCCCAATTGCATTGCCATTGTTTGTCTTTGGCATGTGCTGTGACAATTTGTCACTAAATACCCGGCAATTGCTGGTGTGTGTGTGTGTGTGTGTGTACATGGGGGGGCAGACACACAGGCGTATGTCATAGAAGTGACTCAAGATTTCTGCCCACATGTGACATCAATTAAACGCCCCATTAACTTGTCCAACTAAATATAAACCGAGTGGCTAAACTTTGACAAGATAACTATATTTGATTGGCACATAATCCTGTGAGGGTTTTTGGTTAAAAGAAAGTTTTCGAATGTTTGTTTTTTGTGGCGGATTTAGCCTTTTCCACAATTTGCAGTCTTGGCCTTCCTTGAACTGTCTTTGCTTCGGGAATTAATTAGCTTTTTGTATATGTAGTACATATATTTATCTATCTTTCGGAATCTTTTTACTTATTTTTTTTTGGTGTCACATAAATAAAATTAAGAGGAAAAAAATCTGTGCAGACACAAAGCAAAGCACACGCCTCAAAAGACGCAGAAAAGAAATTGCACAGATATTTAAAATTACTTTTTCGCGGTGTGGCAGGAAAGGAAAAGCAAAATAAAAGATATTTTCCATTCCAGAGTTCATCGCGGGAGGTCAAAGAACCCATCAAGAAATGAAGAATAATTGAGGGAACCGCCAGAAAGCAGCACAAAAATATAGCAAAAATATACATTTCGATGGAAGACAGTAGATGGCAGATGGCAGAGGCAGAGAGCATCTTGCGAATGGGCTTTTCATTTGTGTTTCGAGTTTTTCCACTGGCGACACGCAACATAGAAGAGCACATTCCATCAGTTCAGATCAGATCAGAGCTTTAAGATCATTCAATCATGACAGCTGTCAGTTTTAATCGACCAAATGCCAATCTGCAACGTGACCGTAGCGATGTGTGGCACACGCAGAGCAGCAGCAGATTGTGCAGCCAGATCAGATGAATAAGACTCTCGAGAGTCGCGTCGTACTGGAGGCTAAATTGGTGTAAAATCGCATTTGCATAGCCGAGCAGAGCCGAGCCAAGTCGAGTCGATGACGAAGTCGCGTATCATTCGAATCGAATTAGTCACTTCGGGCAATCGCATATTTGATAGGCGGCACTTAGATAAATTACTATGATCAGCTCCTAGCCATATGGTGTGCAGGCGGCTTAATTAATAACTTGGTCTGTCTGCTGGGAGGAGGGGAGGGGGTTAGGTCTCCGATCTATAATTAAATCCCTTACTCAGAGAACAACCTGTTGCCCCCACAGGCTGACCATTTTAGGGCATACAGAACTCGAGAACTTGAGAACTAGAGAGAAGCCAAGTGGGCGACCCGAACGAGAGCAGTCACAATTATCAATGAATGATCATTTTATTCATTAACAAGTCGAGTCGTTTGTGCTTTTAAGGCAACTCTCAGAGTATCTCAGATCTCCTTCATCTTTCGTTTCCATTCATTTCCATTCCGCGCCTAATGCAAGCCACACTTTGACTCATAATTTACATAGATATAACTTTTACGACTCTATCTATCCATCCATCTATAGAGTGTATCTCTTGGCCAACGCTCAAGCTCTATATATGGCCAGAGAGCCACCAAATTTGGCACACAACTTTGCGTGTGTGTGTGTGTCTGTGTGTGTTCAAGTATTATTATTATTATCATCGTTTTGTATAAATTCAGCAGCCCCCACAAAATGTGGCTCCAACAAAGTGGTTACCTTTCCGACGGAGTGTTATTAGTGGAAACGGCAGCAAAAAACAACGTGGCTTAAACTCAAGGCTAAAGGATGAATGGAATTTGTTTAATTTGTAAATGACATCATTTTGATGTTTCTTCCCAGAATGAAATCTCTTCTGAGGGGCCCCTACCTCTGCCTCTGCCCCTTCTGCCGCTTGGCTGCTACATTTTGCAACATTTACATTTTAAATTTAGCTTCTGCACTTTTTCTTAATTTTCTGCCTCGCTTTTTTTTTTTTGCCTGCGTTTTCCTGCACTTGAGAGATGGTACGGAATCGAAACGAAGAACCACTCGAGCGTCCATAAAGTTGTCAAATTTTATGCACCACGACTTTTATTTTTTGGCAAGGGTTCTGGGTCTTGCTGCCCCGAAGGCAAGTAGGGCATAAATTATATACAAGGTGGGGGTGTGGGAGGTGGCGGAAATGATTACACATCACATATGTACATATGCGTGGGGTGAACATTTTTCAAGTGCCTTTTTGCTTTGATTTTGAGATGGAATTATTCAGAACTGAATTTTACATGGAATTGAAAAATGGTAGAGAGTTTATCAATTGAAGTGATTTTTTGCTGGTATTTGATTGAATCTTTATCAAAACGGTTAAGAAAAACAACGAATATATTTTATATTTCAGATGTTATTTAATTGGTAAGTCTCTGTATTATTTCCTGTATTACTTCTAGATTTATTTTTCCTCATTATCGAAAATGTTCCTCAGAATCCTTCAGGCGCGCTTAAGTATTTGTGAAATTATTCTCAGTGTATACTCGTTTCATCTGTGCTTTGGTCTCCGTTACTTTGCTGCTATTCTGATCATCTGCCGCTTCTTTTTGCTGGAGAGTGAGAGAGTACTAAGAGAGACTCGCTCAGAGAGGATAGTACGAACAAAAGCTGTCGTCGAACTTGGTCCTTGGTGTTGCTGAGTGCGAGTGAGAGAGTGAGACAGAAATGTGTAATTTGACAGTTCTTCTGTACTCGTATGCTGTTGAGAGAGTACATACGCACTGAGAGAGCCTCGCTCAGAGAGGATCATATGACCAATGCGATAAGAGGGGTTGAGGGCTGAGTGCAAGTGAGAGGGAGCATCTCAGCCCATGAAATGACGTTGTGTAAACATTTTGCGAAGAGAGAAAAGAAAAAGAGCAAAAAGCAGAAAAGAGTGAATGCAACTTTTAATCAGGAATCTTTCAAGCACATCCCTCCCATTCACAGTGTTCGCATTCCATTCAGACAGCCTCGCGCTCACACCAAATACTGCGTACGTAGTCGCATCAAATCGTATACCAAACAAAATCGAATGTCACACGAGACACAACATCTCATAAGATATGCGCGAGACAGCGCAGAGCGACACCTTAAACCAAATTAAAACTGAGCTTAGCTCAACAGCTTAACACGAGAGATCGCATCGCATCGGATCGCATCGCATCGGGGGGCTCTGATTGATTGTTTTTGTTTTTTTTTTTGCTGAGACAACAATTTGCATTGGCTCACGATTTCATGGCTAGCAGCGGCAAGTGCGGGGGGAGGCGGGCCCAAAGGCGTGGTGGGACTGTGGCTAAATGCGACACATATCTAAGTATCTGCCAGCTAATTTATGAATGCAAAACCATTCATACGAGTACTCGTACCACACGATATTCGAGCGTGGGTGTCTGTCAACCCAGGCAAACAATGTCAAATGAGATCTCGGTCTGGTCTGTGTGCCTGTGTGCGCGTGTGTGGGTTTCGGCCTGGCTGTGACTCTGCCTTAACCAATTGTCAACCGAAAATGGCAAAGAAACGTTTAAGGTTCAGGTTGATTGCTGCACTTAAGCCCCACCAGGTCCCCGGTATTTGATTTTGGTTTTGAACTCCATTGGCCTTGGAAATATTTGCAATTTGGCAGTGTATTTGTTTGTACAGCCAAAAATCAAAACCAAAACCGAAACGCCACAACAACAACAAAAAGAGAAGGTTTATTGTGCGGTCAAGTAATTTCATTATTCGGATGTATTTTTTTTTTTTTTTTTTTTTTTTTTTTTTTTTAAGCTTTTTAGCATATTTTGTGCACATCTCTTTTGTGGTTGTGGCCCACAGGCAATGCCTTTGGTGGACAGTGCGTTTCGAAGCTATAAGTCAATCAGAACCAAACACAAATTATATTATTAGAATGAGTAACGAGGAAGAATAAAATGTTGCAATGAAAATTCTTGCAAGCTCTCGCTCACACAAATTTTGAAAGCCATCGTGTGCCGAAGTGAGTAGAATTCGATTCGACGCCCCTCTCTCGGCATGGAATTCGGAGAGCGTAAAGCCAGCATTGAAATTTCGTCTGGCATTCGGCCTCTTATTATAATATCCTTTGGCTAAACCTATGACGAAATTATAATTCCCTCTATTTTGGGTCTCACACACATCCAATCACAACGAAGCTGGCTGTTGTACTGAGTAAAGTAATCCCCGCAAAGAGAGCGCGTTGCGGGAGTATGATTTCATCATGGTTGAACCTTAGGCGAAAGCGCCCTAGCATTCTAAAACGCACTGTAGCTGTCGGGTGGTGTTTCGCAACACTGCAAAAGTAAACATTTCTTAATGTTTCTTTCAATCCGTTTTTGGTTTTTTTTGCTGGGTTGTTTTTTTATTGTTCTTATTATGGTGTTGTGTTTTTCTTATTATTTTCAGTATTTTAATTAATGGTTATTTCCATAGCAGTGACAGAAATGACAGTTTTTTATGCATTTTTATAAATAAATTTCTACAATCATAAAGCTGTCAGTGGCATGTCGGTTCACACGCTCGATTCGTGGCTGATTTTTCCAAGATTTCTATTATATTCAAGCAAAATCTTATTTCTGAACAGACAAAATGCCATAAATATTAAATAAAATATATTTATTTTTTTTATCCACATGATTTTATAATTAAAATTGCAAATGCAGGCTACACTTTTGCATGTTTTGTGTGTGTTTGCTGCAACAGTTGCTGAAAGTTGTAGCACAGGGGAAGGAAATTGTAATTTCTGGCAAACAATATCCGCAGAGAAACAAAGTCAAACAAAAAACAAAAGGGAAACACTATAAAAGTTTGCGAAAAAACAAAACAAGGACCATAACCGAAAAACAAGGGGGGAAAAAGCAATAATAATGAAAAACAAGATTTCAATAATAAAAAAAATACTTAAAGATACCCATTACATGGATTGTATAACAGTTTTATATATGAATAACATTTGATTAACAATTTTATTGTAGGTATACAAGCTGTATAACAGTTTTATAGCGGATTTATAACAGCGTAGAACAGTTGAAAACAATTGAAAAACTGAGTTTTAGGTATAACGGTTTCATTTTCGTTGTAGAAAAGTTACTAAAAAGTTTTATAACTTTGGAACTTTTAAATAACGTTTGTATAACAGTTTTATGTGTAACAGTTTTGAATAAATATTGTAAAACAGTTGTACAACATATGAAAAATAGTTGTTGAATAATCGAATAATATAATTGTTGACAACAGCTGTATACAAAAAATATAACAGTTTTATCTCACGTTTAAACATGAAATATGTTAACAGTTGCTTGATCCAAGATATACAAAATCACCGACCGAAATTTCTATCCCACAAATGGAAACCCAATATGCCCTTCTACACCCCAAGAGTACAGGGTACAAAAATAGGTCATGTCAAGCCAAAAGAGCTGAAGCGGCTGAAGAGCAGCAACAGGGAAAGAGCGATAGAGGGAGAGAGCGAGAGAGTGCGCCTTGTCCTTGAATCTGGGGTAAAATCAGAGCGCCACAAACAGAGCGCCGGAACAGAGCGCCTCACACACTATGCAAACAGAGTAACGGAAATACCATTCTTTAGGGGACAGTGTACACTGGACAAAGTGCGAAGAAATCTCCTCTTTTCTCATTTCTGGTTATTTGTCTGACACAAGCCTTGAACTAAGTAAGCTGGATTGTTTAGGCTCATATTTACTAGATTGATTAACTAAGTTCTGTAAAATGTTGGTTAATGATTTTGTTCCTTAGTTAAAGCTTCCGCGTAAAACTTTGCTGGAATTGAGCTTAAGATAACGACGCATTTATGTTAACCTTGAAATGTGAAAGATAAATATTTACTCAACCGTTTCCATGCAAAATATAATCCTTTTTCACTTGGCTTTACATGTTCTCGTTAGCTTGCGAAATTTATCCAATAAATTCTTGCAGTTTTAAATCAAATTTTTTGCACAATTTGTTGTTTTATTTCTCAGATTCCGGTGAGGTTTGGTTCGGTTCGGTTCGGTTCCCATCTGCTTTGTTTACTATGGGTGCAGTGAAATATTGGAAATGCTTTTGCAATCGACAGGAAAACAAAAGAGCGGCGAAAAGCTAGAGCCAACCAAATCACGGATACGATACGGTGTCAGAAAAGAATGAATCTGCACCTGGTCCGGGGTTCGGGCCGGCGCTTTTCAGCCAAATAGCCCCCAGACAGCGGATAAACACTTGAACAAACACAACACACCACAGAGAAATGATAAAACGCACATTAAGGCTAACAATAACACGGAATAATTGTACAAATTGTTAGTTAAATAAACCCCAAATTTCCCCTATTTGCATGTCGATTTTTTTTCATTATTTTTCTTGGGTCTGTGGCACAAGCCATCGATAGAATAAACACTTCCCCGAAACATGCTCTATTTTTGGGTTGTACCGAATGCCAAAATCTGACTTAAATGTATCTATAAATATACGTCATATTTGTTTAAGGCAATCAAATGGTAATAATTTGTTTAACCAAATAGTGTGTCGGTATTTTGATAGGTTTTATTTATTTTAGAGACAGAGAACGTTGATGATGTAACAATGATGTCTATTATTAGTTTCTTGATAACTTTTTGTTAGTCATAAATAAGATAGAAAGAATAGCTTTCGATACCCTTGCACATCATAGATCATTCCTATAGTTAGATAATAAAGTCATCTGATTTTTATATTCAGTTAAGCCGTGAGAAAACGTATGAAACTGTGCCTTTAGACCTATATCGATTTATTATCGAAAGGCATAAAATCGAAAAAAAATCTTTAAAGTGTACCTTATGGATATGGACTAATTATCAGTTATATCGATAAATAAGCTATAACACATCGATCACATAGTTAAATTATCAATATCTTTTTGGGACTCGCGAATCGATCACTTATGTATCGTGTGTATAATTATTTACATCATTTTATATCTTATCGATAAACTATCAATAACATATCGGTGGAATAGCTACATTATCAATATCTTTTTGTGATCAATCGGAACCGTTCATTAATGGGACACTTTTAGCAGGAAATCAACCTACCAGAGAATGTGCTCAAGTGGAACTGTAGCATATAGAACGCCATGTCTTAAATTTGTATATATTTTATGGGCTCGAAATGCCTTTCTTGCCGGCGATACAAACATCTGTTCCAAAGTCATATTACCCTCTGAACGGGCATTAAAATCAATAGATGGAAGAATGCGGGAAAGAGCAAGGCAACACAAAACAATTTTTGATTTAATTAAATCTGTGAATAATTTGCAGTACATTTTGATATTTTGGGATTTGGGATTAAACAGCCGTATCAATCGTGTGTGTAAATAAATATATTAAATGTAAAGTCAATCAAATTTAAAACGAGATTAAATTGCTGTTACCAAATCATGTTCTGGCCACACTCTCGAACCAGTCCGCCAGGCATTTGGCAAATAAATCGTTGCGATTAAAATCTCACACAGCATTTACTTGGTCAAACGTGCAAAAATGTTCGAAACAAATCCCCCAGCAAATTCGTGACTAATTTTCGACTTCGTAATGCCCCCGAAATATATGTTCTCTCACACACACAATCATTTTATTAGCCATCGCATTGAGTGGCTGTTGCCGTTTAATTACGTGGCAACAAAGAAATATTAAAAAGAAATGGGAGGCGGAATTTTAATGGACACTCAATGTGACGGTGGTACCTCTAATTGTGGCTCTGTCGCTGCTGGCCCCAACAGCGCAGATTCATTCTCTAGTGGCCATTAATACGGCTCATCATCGCCATTGCCATCATCCATCCGTCTAAGGGCATTAAAGCTAATGCCAACACCCACATCCACACACATCGTGGAGTGAGCCAAAGATTTGCCATCTTTCAAGAAGGTAGGTATTGCGACTAGGGGATACCTATTGATGCGCATATATGATGGATAATGATATTAAAAACCATGTACCCCATAAGGGAAGGAACAAGGCTGCAATAATACTCTAATCATAATGAAATTAAAGAGATTAAACAGATCGCTGGCCATCGAATATTAGATCGACATATCTTCAAATTTTAGATGCCACAGATCTTTAAGAGTATTAAAGATCTTCCTTCCCTCAGTCCGACCTTCTGCCTGTCACAGACCCAAGGACTAATCCAGCACACTCTCAAACACTCCACTATTGCTGGGCACACAAAAGAAAAATGTGTCAAAGAAGAAGAAAACTGTGGACTACAAAAAACAATGAAGAATTGGCCAACAAGAGGCTTTTCACATGTCACAGGGGCGACACACCAGAGACGACCAGAGGGAGAATGAACGACGACCCACATCTTCTGGAAGTCTCTTCTGTGTGCCACATTTTGATGAGCTTTAAGTCTCGTCGGTCGTCACGCCAGAATGCCTTCGAGGGAGGGTAGGGCTAGGGGAGGTGGAGTGGTAGTATTAGCATTTCCCCTGGAGCGAAAGATGAGGTGTTGTTGCCTGAATCCGAAAGGAAGTGAAATGTTAAATTTGAACTTTCAGTTTTTTCCACAGACAATGGAAATGTGGAAAGTTGTTTGTCAGCGCAGAGCACACGCAGCAGCACTTAAAGTCAAACAACAGCAACATTATGCACACACACAGAAAGACAGACGCAAGAGAGACAGAAATTATGTGTGTTTTCCGCTGCGGGTGTGGGTGGGGGTGTCGATGAGGCTTTGTCGGGGAAGCCCCCAGATTACAACAAATTTTCCCATGCACTTGGAAAACAAAACAAAAATGAAAGAAAATACTTGTGGGAGGCAGGCAGCAGCAGCAGCAGCAGCAGCAGAGCTTTCGCATTAAGCAGGGGCTCCCTCCCAAATCGCTTAAGAGCATCAAGGGCGTCCGAATGGAAGTGGGCGTGCCAGGGCGTCGGCGGCAGCAGCAGCCCCACATCAACGGAATTAAATAGGTGTCGAAACATTAGCCACCAATCAATCGAATAAACGATACAAAAGGTTGTTGGCGCATGGCACACCCTTGAAATATATTGGTTTATATTTTGATTGATATTTTTATACACAATTATTTTGGTAATTTGATAATTGGTAATTGGAGTTTTGATAAGAGGAAAAATGAATGGAGTTTCAGAAGTAAGAAATATAATACACATAAATATATTTCCAAAGGGTATTTTATAGTCGAAAATAAAAGACACAGGAACTACGCAGCAAAGTAGTGTACGGTACGGTACCGTTCGTTTTTCTGTAAGCTTCTGTTTTTGCTGCGAGCGAGGCCCAGAGAGAGCGAGCGAGAGAGAGAGGGTCACCTCCGACGAGTAAAGCTCATTATAGTTGTTGCTGGAAGGAGAGTGCAATGGAAGCAAGGAATTAAAAGAGTATGCATGCCAGTGCGTGCGAGGAGCAAATGCGAGCAAATGTGAGCAAATCCCGTTTGCCGACAGCAACAAAGTGCAGCTCCCCTACGCTCGCATTGTGGTTCTTGTTGCTGAGAGAGCAATGGAAGGAATGAAGCAATTACGAGAGCCTCTAGTGGGGTGACAGAGAGGCAAAGCTCGTAGATGAAATTGAAGATCAAGCGATAAGACAATAGCGTCTGCACTGCACTCGAGTCGAAAGCCAACAAAACTGCAAAAACTCTCTTTAAGGAGAGAAATTTGTGTAGAACAGAATATCCTTCGCTTGCTCTCTACAGCAATATCTCGATAGGTATATTTCTGATATATCAATTACTTTCAAATACATTTCGAATTTCTAATGAAATTGTTAACTGATTCACAATGCCAGAACTGAGTCATGGGACGAATAAACATTTTCACAGCTGTCCGGCACAGCACGGCACGGCACTCATTAAATGCGGGATACCCCCCGATCCAATAGCAACAGCTCCATCCACACTTTTCGTGAGAGCCGAAGGCAAACAGTTATGCGGCCTGGCTGCAACGCGAAAACAAACAAAACAAACACGTTTCGAAAATTGCTCACCAAAAAGCGAAAAAATACCCAATTGCAGCGGCAACTTGTCGTTGCCAAAAAACGTTGCAAATATCGTCTGGCAGTTACTGTTTTCTGCAGTCGGTCGATGGTCGATGGTCGATGGCCGGTTGTTGTCGAGAGTCCAAGCTACGAGAAGCCACCAAAAGCCAAAGCCAAAGCCACTAACCGCTAATCAATCAGTTCCCATGAGCACAATTTTCAGCAAAATGCCCCCACAAAACGAGTATAGTACAACCCCGAAGAGGCCAGAGGCCTGGCCTAGGGAAAAACGATCCCAAAAACGATCCAAATAAATACGCAATCAATGCGTAAATTGCTTGGAAAATAAATGATTAAAGGAAAATGCCAGCTGAACCGCATTCAACTGTAATGAGTATAGAATTCTCTGCTTCTTTCATTACAAGTCCTCAATCATTGGTATCAATCATAGCTAATGGATTGCTCCTGTGATGGGATTACCTATGGCTTAAAAATTAAAGGAATATTATATCTAAATACATATGGAAGCCCTGATTTTTTAATGGAATGTACAGCGCATACTACGTTTACGTGTGATACACATCGACTGGTTGTATTTTTCCCGTTCTATACTCATTTAAACCAAATAATTTTCAAAATTATATTCTCGATAAACATAACATGGATAAATATAACGATAAATTATCGATATCATGGATAAAAACTTCGAATCGCTCGGTCGGAATGATCTCTGTGAGATAACATGTCCCGCTTCCCTATGGAACGTTTTTACAGCGAATCAACCAACGTCCATGGCGCATCATTTGACAAAAGTTCTGATGAAAGCTAATGAAAATGTCGTTTAAACCAAAATCGATACACTCTTGCCCCCTTCCACTCGTGGCCGTAGCACACTTTTGCTACCAATTAAAAGTGTGCTCCTCTTCCCATTCAAAGCAGATCTGAAACCAAAGCAGGAAGCCGCACCCAAAAAAGGAAAATTAATTAAGAGTAACGAAACATTCGGGTGGCTTCCCACTCCCTTCAGCAGGGTTAAGCTTCTCTTTTGAATCGAACAAAAAAATGCCAAACCTTTGAGTGCATAAATTTCATAGCCGAGCGAGCGGCGACTGACTACTGACGACTGGCGAGAGATGAATGACAATTTAGTCATTTCCTACAAATAAAAAAACACACAGTAGTCGGTAGACACACGCGCGCCCATTTTTATAAAGCAATTAACTGAAGCTGATTTTATGGCCGGCCACCCCATCCCCAACCCCATAAAACCCAGCTCAAAAGCAACAAAATATCAGATATGATGACGGCTCTCCCTCTGCTCTGTTCTGCTCTGCTCTGGCGATTGCAATGGCTGCTTAAGCCAATTAAAAGTTAACAATTTATAGTATAGCTAATAGACGATCTGTGTACTCAGCCAATCAGGTTAGCCGCCCCCTCCATAGCGACGGCATTTTGTTGTCTGCTGCTACCGTGTGGGCCGTGCAGGGCAGGGCAGGGCAGGGCAGTATCTTTATCGCATTTGGCGCCGTGATAAGAAAAACTCACCTGCAAATAAACAAAGAGAGGAGGAGAATAAATTTCCGATTAGATAAGATAATAATAATAATACTCGTACATTAAAATGGAGGCAGTTTATGTGGAAACAATTTATGATCCGGAGAAAATATGTTTAAAATATCTTGGGCTTTGCCGTGAAGGCAGCGGGAATTTATCTGGTAGATATATTTAGAATCTCTCCATACCATCCTCTCTAAAGTGAAACTATGGAGATATATTGGGAATGGAATAAGCTACGAGTCTACTTGATTGCTTCTAAATCCTTATAGATGTTGTATTATAAATCCTTCTTCATTCTAGTTTTAAGAACAAAAAAATATATAATCTATAAACGATGCTCACGTCTCCAAAAACTATGCATACATATATTGTTTTAGATAGATTATGCAATGAAATCAAAACAAACAAAAATGTATCGATAAGTTATCAATATAATAATATCAATTGATAGAAAATCTATCGGTTATCGGTAATTTATCGAACAAATAATTTTAAATTAATTTTAAAGAGTCAATCTGTAGAAAATGTCCCTCATTAAGCAATAGCCACAGACAGCATCTAACGGGGAAGGAAGTTCTTGAACCCTATTCTTTCATAGAAATTTATTTTAAGAGGTAAAGTGCAAAGGTAATCGAACCCCTAACCATTTTTACTGCCAACCGAAATCGAGCACCTCAATCAACAGGCAAATTTCAACGTTTTCTTGCCACATTTCAACGTTGTTTGCTGGAGAGGGAGGGACTTCTATTTTTAAGAATATTTAGAATATGAGATTTCAGTCCACACTGCCATACGGCTGCTGGGATGCTGGGATGCTGTGGCTGCGGCTGCGGCTGCCGGTTCTGGCTCGTACGTACGCTCGTGGCTGGTTTATTTCTGGAGTAGCCGAATGACTTTTCCGGAGTCGCGGCTGCCCGTGGGGCAAGGGAGCGTAAACAAAGGCCAAGATGATGCCACAGAACAGGAAGAGGGAGAGGGATAGACACCCGCAGGGTTCATGACCTTTTTGGGTAGATATTGTATACATATATATTGAATATTTTGTTACTTCTTGGTACAATTCTCACTTCGCTGCATTCTGTTTCTTGCAATTAATTTTTCGATACACAAAAATTCTTTCGAACGATTTCCAATCGCTAAGCAAAACCAATAAATTTCCCCCAAGAGGAAAATTCGAAGAACGCTGCATTCCATCAAATGTTAAACATTCTGGATGTTTTTATTACCAAATAAATGCACACGAATATTGTAGTTGTTTTTTTGTGTGTGTTTTGAAAATACTCACAAGCTTTCGAGTACGGAGACGAAATCAAAAATCAATCGTTTACTTATCGATGAGTGCTGCCTGCTGCCTGCTTGCCCCATAAAATGTTTGGCTATTGGAAAATCATTTCTTGCGTTATGGCATTCCGGTGAAAGTTGCAGTTCGGCGCCGTTTTTGGATCAGCCGGACGGACCGGCTATGGGCCATGGCTTTTGGCTTATGGCTATCGCTGCTTATGTCATGTTTATAATATTTGTTTCCAGCACAGCCCCCACATTGCCATAATTAGCTCAAAAAACTCATAAAATAACTCGATTTGGTCTACTTTTTTTTTGGAGATAAATACAATAAACGAATGAGATTTTGGTTCAATTTCATAAAAAATATGTGATAGAAAACTTGTATAAAGAAACCAAAAGAAGACAACAAATGTACGTTCCTTTTTCTTCAACAAAAAAGAAATGTTAAGATCGAATAATCTATGATGATATTCGTTCTAGAGAGATCTAGTTCTTTAGTAGAAAGTCTCTCACTTTTGAAGCTCTCTTATTACCTCCTGGGAGTACGATCCCCAGATACGATCCAGACAAAGAACTACTATATAGAAACTAAGTTGCATGCCACATACTCCTCAGCCTTTGCGTGATCCCTCGGACGTGGACTCAGATACTCAAGACCTATGAAAATACTACGTTAATATCTTTGTAAATCAATAAGTATGGCAGATATAGGATCGAAATACCTCACAATGCACTACAAGGTATTGACTGCCAGAGAGCGAGAGAGAGTGCAAGTGGAATGGAATGGAAGGAGACGGACTGCAAGAGAGACAGCAAATGGAAGGACTGACTGCCAATTTGGGCGAATTGAAGGAATGAAGAGCAGGGGAATAGTAGAGAGCAGAAATATCAGAGAGATAGTTTGGAGCGTATATCCCACAGGTGGCATATCCCACTGAAATTCTGAAATTCTACAAATCTTTAAGCTCCAAGGATGCACACACATAATTTAAGCAAAGATTTCGAAAGCCAAATACATTTCTGGTACATTATTTGGCATGGTATGGATGGTATGTGGGATCTTTGAATGGGTCACGGTCTTGCCAGCCTCTCACTTTGTCGCATAATCAATTGAAGCTGTCTCTCTTTCGCTCTCTCACTTTCAACAACCGAAAATGATATACGAGTACGAGCATTAGCTTACAACAACAGCATCCGCACAGCGTCGTAATTATTTGTATATACATATACTCGTACTTATAGCGTAATATGCTTGACTTGACCAACATTGAAGTGTGGCCGAAAACAACTCGTTTTGAAACAAAAGCCAAAGCTGCCGCCTGCCTTTTTCTTTTCCCTTTTTGCACCCACCCGGTCTTCTGTCTTGGTCTTGCCTTGAATGGGATTTATTATAATAATAATAAATGTACACTTTCGTACGTACGACATATGTATCTGTGTATCTGTGTATCTGTGCATCTGTGGTATCTGTGTGGCATCTGTGGGTAGACTTAGCCTGTTGGATTTGGGGCTTTGTTGAGTGTGCAACTTGTTCTTAACACCTTTTTCATTTCTCTTCCTTTTTGCTTTTTTTCTTGATGTTTTCTTCTTTTTACCGCGCGCCCACGTTTTTTGTTTATTTTTAGTCATTCCTCTGCCTCTGCCTCTGCGCTGCCTCTGCGCTGCCGCTGCGGGGCACTCGTCAATCTCTTTTTTCGTTTCGTTTTTCTTTTCCCTTTTTTTGCTGTTAATTTATTTATTTTCATTTTTTTTTCCTTTACACTTTTGTTGTGGCGGCCTGTCTCCGCCTCAAGTGTCGCTTTGTATGACAATTTATTTGTCAGTGTGTGTGTGTGTGTGTGTTTCTCTTCGAGTGCGTGGAAAACCGGAAAATCCTACGTACAAAACTTTTGCTGTGGGCCAGAAAACGCAAGTGCAGCGCCCGTACAGCACTCGTACGTATGCTGTGACGTTGTGGCACATACAATATGCCACATGCCAATGACATTCGAGCTGTTGCCATGGCTGATAAGCCCCACAAGTCGTCCTTGCACATCGCTTGGAGGTGCCCACAGAGGGGGGGGCAGGCCAGAGAGCAGGCAGAGATCAGAAGATGCGGAGGCGGTGATGGATTTGGAGTCCAAGAGGGAGAGAGAGAGAGAGAGAAAGGGAGAGGGCCAGAGGGTCGTGTGGGCTGTTTTGGTATTTAAAAAATAAAACTAAAGTTGCGACAAGGCCCCGTCCATTGGGGCATAGAAATTGTCATGAATAAAAGTGAAGTCATGAAGTGCGCTTTCCACAACTGCAAGTCTGTAAAAGAGTGACTAATTTTTCACTGTGTATTACACAAATAAAAACCCTGATCACTAGCCTTGTGGATTAAATTTGACAAATTTCCCACAAGCGAACGGATTTATTTGCTTGGAAAGACATTTTGCAAAGTGAGACATCGGAAAATGTACGACTAAATGCCATCGTTATCGTTAATTTATAAATTTTATCGCCACTTTAGTTATGTAGTCGATAAATCATTGGCGACATCGATCATGATTTATCGGTTTTATCAATTTTCGACAAGTTATCGAATTAATTTGTTCACAATTATCAAAAATTTATCATGAATCGATAAGTTATCGACAATGTATCGGAATTAATCGCTGTTATCAAAAGTTATCATTTTAAAAATCGTTTAAAATGAAGCTAATTTTTATATTTCAAAAAATTAATTGCATGTACATACATCGATAATATAATGTTACCTACATATATTGTAGGGAAAATATACAACCAGTAGATGTAATACGATTTTTTTGAGGAATATAATATTGCATTGCTCGAAAATATTTTTCAAACGAAATAGCAAAGGGCCAGTCACGCGTGAATGGATCGGATGACACACTCCCACATTCCAATGGATCCACTATCATACGAGTATGATTGATTGATTGATTGATTGAATGATTGCCCTATTCCCTATAAAACAATTGAATTAGTTTATTCTGAATTCTGTTATTCCACAGTTGCAAATCGAAACCTTGTTGTGTTTCTATGTTTCTCTGGAAATTAGTGGGTTCAATCTCTGATTGCACCCTCCCCACCCCGCACCCCACTAGATCGTACGAGTGTGGATACAGGATAACCATTTAAAGCAAATATGATTTCGCTTAAGAGCCCACAGACACAATTAATTCATCCGCCCACAACGCTGTGCTGCTGATTGACAGAGAGCCAGGCGCCTGGGCGTCCATATAAAATGGGCATTTAACCCAAATACGCGGCTGCGCTGGAAAACGTGGCCAACGCAGCACGACATTAAAGCATTTATGGCATATCAAAGGCAGACTCTAAAAACTGCCAAAAAAAATACAACAAAAATTCAAAGCCAAACGCAAAACGCAAACACACAAAAAGGCAATCAAAAGTAAAGACAAAAGACAAAATGCAGCACTCCCCACACACACACACACACACACACACACACACACACACACGACCACACAAGCCACACAGAAGGCAGAGAGGCACAGAAAAAATGTGAACAGATGATGGGAAAGGCCACAATTAGGAGCCCATTGGGGTGTGGCATTTGTTAAATTTTATGAAATTTCAAATACTTTCAATCGAAACGATTGAAAGACACCAAAATGCAGGCGTTTCGGCGAGTGCGTTTGGCGAAAATAGCGCAAAATTGAAACGGCTGTTAAGGCGCCACCGAAAAAAAGAAATCCAAAGCCAAAAAGGCCATTCAGCCATGCACACAGGCACACACAGGCAGAGAGTCTGAGATACACTCTGGCACGGCACACTCGGAGATACAGAGATACAGAGATACAGTGGCAGTGTGACAGTCGGCAGACAGGTTAAGGCAAGAAGACGTGACACATGCTGGCGGCAGCCAAGATTCATTCATTCATGCTGCAAAAAGCGGCAAATACGCGTCGTCGCCTCTCGCTTCTCGCTTCTCCCACTCCCCTTCCCAATTGCACTCATCGAAGCGCGATGAAAAAGTCACAAAATGAAGATACAAAGATACATGGATTGAGGGCACTCGAGCTGCGAATGTAACTGCTACTCTTTTTAGACAGATGGAAGTAATCCCCGTCTAATCCGAAGCTGGAATCAGCCAAGTCAAGAATCTTGAGTACCTTTCGCTTGTGGGAAATTTGTACAGCAAATCAATGCATCCTTTCGGTTCCTTAAACGAATGTGGAGTATCCACTCTGCTCTGCTCTGGGAATTCCCATTCTAGGGTTCCCCTTTCCATTCTTAGGGTTCTAAAAACCTATTTGCATGTGCTCCAACGGTAAATCTATTTTGTATCTTTGTATCTGTTGGCTTACATTTATATTCCACCTTTTTCCATCTGCTTTTTTTGTGCTTTTTACGTTGCTGTTAATTGTCTCGAATCAATGACAGACTGAAAGATGGATGGAAAGAAGGAAAGGAACAACAGAAGCAGCAACATCGAACCGAGAAGATTAAGATACAATCTGTATCTTTTTTTGTGCTTTTTGTGTGTGTTTTCTGTATCTTTTGTCGACGTTTGTTTTTGTTTTTCTTGTGGCTTCGCTTTATTTTTCCACTTGCGATGCATATTATTTCTGATTATAGACAGAATGAAGTGAAATATTTCCCGCTGCTCTTATCCTCACTCTATCTTTCTGTTCCTCTCACAGAGTAGCTTAGCAGTCAGCAAAGTGTGAGTTTGCATGTCTTCCTTTCTACTTTTCCATCTTCCCTGCTAGCTCTCTCTCTGTAAGATTTTGTGTATCATTTTTTAAATGTTTTTCAAAGTCCCAAAAGTCGCTCAATAGAAAAAGTTGTGTTCCAGAGGTAAGCCATGCACCCATTCTCTTAATTTGTATTTTTCCCAATTCAAAATCTTAGTTTTATTTACTTCAAATATCAGATAAACCTTGAAGATCGAAAGGGAACTTTTGGAGTAGCAAATAAATAAAATCTTTGGCTGAAATTTGTAAATATATTTAACCTTTAAAACATGTTTGGAATACCTTGCCTGCTACTATTTTCAAAGTTCGTACAAAGTTTTTGCATCCCCAAAACGATTTTCTAAGGGCGAGTATTTTTTTTCAATTCCGAGGATTGGCCGCCGCCCGCATTTCACACGCCCCGAAGTTGAGGAGATCTGGAGGTCTTTAAAGACAATTGAAAAATTAAATTGATTGTCGATATCCAATCGAATGGCGAATGCAATACTTCAGGCTGCAATAAAATTGATTCACTTTCAAGTGGCAGGCAGGCAGGCAGGCAGTCAGCATGCATCCAGCATCCATATCCATATCCATATATGTATTTCCAAAGAGTTTTAAGTTCGAGTTCGAAGCCAGAGATGCAGGAGATACAAAGATACAGTCGACCATATGGCAGGCACAACACTGAAAGCCCCCGCAACTTCAAAGGCCACGAACAATTCCACAATGTTGCCTCTTTGTGTGCCTCGTCTCTCAAGTGTGGTGGCAGCCAGCCCCCAACCCTACCCTCTCCTCCGCCGCGTTATCAAATTGTTCAATTTGTGCAGCTTGTCGACTACTGTGTGCCCCTGTCCCTGTGCGTTTGCCTGTGCCTGTGTGCCGCCTGGTGGCATATTAAAGCAATTGTCTAATGCCACATGGCTGGCGGCTGGCGGCTGGAGGCTGGAGGCTGGCTGCTGCTGGTAGTCGCGTGCCCCATCGACCATCCAAGGGATGGGCACTCCAAAAATGTTCCAAAGTTTTCTGTTGCGTGGGGCAGAAGAGAGGCAGCAACATGAACCTCATGTGAAAATATATTCTTTAATTACGCGCTTCTTTGTTTCACTTTTCTTTTTCTCGTGTGCTTTTTGCTATTTTTGTCAAAAATTATATTCCTCCAGCTATTGCCACATTTGTGGCACGCTTGTTGTTGCCTTGGCTATCAAATATCATGACGCCAAATGACGCAATATTCGTATTCACGTTGCAAAAGCATTTACAAGGAAAATGATTGCTAATTGAAGGCTGAAAAAAGATGTACGATGCGGCTTAGATGAAAGATAAAAGATACAGTCAACAGACAAGGCAAGTGGCACATTAATCTGAATTCTAGGATCTCAAATCTGTATCTGTTGGATGCACAAGTGCTTGGCAGTGCCTAAGAAATCATTTATTCCATTGGAAATGTCATCGAATTGAAGGATAAACTCGCATCAGAAACACAGCGTGTGGCAGGGAGTCCGCCACGGAACAGGGTTTCCTTCAGTTTCATTTCACGAGTATTTCTGCTCTTTATTTTGGCCATTGTCTCTCCATATATTCTTCTTCGATTTTCGTGTATTTCTCCGTCTAAGAAACGATGCTAATTGTTGCACATTGCGCGTGTATTTTGTTATTGCATTCTCGTGCCCTCGAACACCTTTTTTCAGTCGATTGCCGAGGCATAACTCTCGTAGCAATGGAAACAGTTGAGAGCTGTCCATAAATATCTGAACTACTATTAAACGATAAATGTGGGATGGATTAATACACGTTTAACGAGTGAAACAACTGTCAATCGATTGAAAAAGTGTTCCCATTCAATTCCCATTTAATTTTGTAGCGATCATGTAATACCATAATTAGATAATAATCCCCCAATCAAGATCCGCTTTCCATGACAAATTCATTCGACCAAAACGAAAGCCAATTCAAAAAGCCTGCAACTTTCGCCTCATCAATGATCAACCATAGGACCCATGTCATCCCATGCCATCCCATCCCATCCCATCCCATCCCATCGATCGTTCGATCAACGATCAATGCCCTTTTCATGCAACAAATGCAATTGCAGTTGCGACTGACTCGTGGCTCTGAGAGCTGTGGTATTACTTTTGGCTTTAGTCGATGGCTTCATTTGCTTTTGGTCTTTGGCTTTGGCTTTGGTCAACTTCCGCGGTGGTCGTACTGTTGGCTAAATGCTTGATTGCATTTGTACGTATAAAGAAAGAAAGAGCCACCAACCAACCCATCCATCGGCCAATAAAACAAATAACACAAATCAAAACAAAACCAACGGACAGACGATCGGTGGATGGTCGTTGACAAAAGATTTTAATTGAATTTGAAAACGCAATGAGACGTGGAATCGCTTTTGGATTCGAATCATTTCGATTGGGGGTTTCGTGCGGGTGGGAGTGGTTGCGAGGGTGCGGGTGCGGGTGCCAGTGCCGGTGCCGGTGCGCGCTATAAACAGCAGCTGTCTGTGCCTACGCGTTCCGCATAACAATTGTCAACAAATTTATGATCACGTCAGTTAGGAGGAGGAGGAGGAGGAGGAGGAATAACCATTGGCAGGCGGGGCCACCAGGTTCCAGGCCCTGCCTGCCTATGAAAATTTCAAATTAAAATGCTTCAAGTGCGGTAGGCTTTTGGATTTCTTGCTGTTTATTTCAACTTTGTGGAACGATAATTAATCGATGTCATCGAAAATATAATGCTTCTATCGAGAATTAATCAATTTGA
Source organism: Drosophila lowei (assembly GCA_008121275.1). Taxonomy (NCBI): domain Eukaryota; kingdom Metazoa; phylum Arthropoda; class Insecta; order Diptera; family Drosophilidae; genus Drosophila; species Drosophila lowei. The sequence continues at coordinate 30,032,823 of CM017777.1, read as the reverse complement.
TCGAGCATATGTATCTTTATATCGATCACATAATCTATTTTATAAAAAATTTATTTTTTCTGCTGATTATTAATTGAAGTTTTTGAAAATGTGTTGCTTCTATCGACATTTAATCGATTTTATCGAAAATTTAATTCTTCTATCGAGAATTTATATATTTTATCGAACATACGCTTATACATATGTGGCTATTATCGATAATTAATCGATTTGGTCATTCAGTCATTGGTAGTCATTTTCAAATTCATTTAATTAATTTCAAACTAATGAAAGTCCCCTAATCCTCCTCAAAAATCCTTGCAAATCGAGAGCTTTGTATCTTTTAATTTGTGCATTTATATACCAAGAGATACATTGGAGAAAACAGCTTTTATGGTAGAAGATACGTTGCAAATAAACAGCCTCTAAACAGAATGCCACTGAATGGAATAATCGCAATCGTTAACTGCTGTACCGGTGGTAAAAACATAATCGATCGTAAAGTTGAATGCTTTTGGAAGGGCTAGTGATCGATCATCAAATGTATCTTTTGTAGGGGTGAGAGGGGATGGGCGGTGGGACGGTGTTCAAGTCATTTGTTTGCATTTTGGCAGCGCGCTGGCTGTTTGCATTCGACTTGATGGACACTGGCAGAGTAGCACAAGCAACAGCAACAGCCTCTGCCACATTAGTGTCAACAAGCAGCAAGCAGCAAGCAGCACTTTAAATACCAATTTTAATGATCAATCCCCTCTCTCCCCGCCACCATCTCAGCGTCGTTTTGAACCGCAGGGAAAAACAACGCCCTAAAACGGTAGAATACGAGAAAATTCCAACGATGGAACGGCAGGCAGGCAGGCAGGCAGGCAGGCAGCCGAAAAAGCCATTTCGTTTTTCCAATAATCTAAATTTAGATGAAATGAAACACATTTCAAAATTTTCATGAAAAATGTCGGACAAAAGTGAGAAGAGAGCGATTTTTTTGTGTATCTAAGAAATACCAAGATACAAACACACTCACACTGCTTCAAGAATATATATACACACATATGTTTGCATCTATATATATATATACACCATCTATGACTGTGTGTCTGTGTGTGTGTGTGTGTGTAGATATATTCCGCATGCGGGCGTACGAGTACGAGTAATTTGATTTTGTTTTTCTTGTTGCCCAAGATACGGATGGGATCGGTAAGCAATCCAAGAGATACACCTTAGCTGTATAGTAATATATAATTTATTTCGGTCAGGTGTGTGTTGGGGCGTCTCCTTTTTCACAAAATATGTATATCATACATCATACATCATACACATAGTGTATAGTATATAGTATATGAAGTGTATCAAAAGATGGTTTTTGTTTCTATCTGGCTGCATCTTTTTTTAGCCAAGATCTCGCGCACGGCTGTGTAAACAAACGTCATGCGGAAGATGGAAGATGCGCGATCGTATAGTACGTGCAGTTATGCTTCGAGTACGGGGCATCGCGTCGCCGGGTAATCCGAGAGTCTGGGGCCTGACGTCGCACAGTCCAGTAGTGTTTTCTACAGTCTAGGCACACTTCAACTGTGCGAAATGCGACGACTATGAATAGGCCACGAGAGAAACAGAATACAGCAGCAGCACTAGCCGGAGATACAGATACAGATACAGATACAGATACAGCTATGGCCAGAGCAACAGATATACAGAAACGTGCTCCAGCGGCGTGTGTCATAAAAGCTATCTAACAGATACAATACCAACGAATGCCATGCCATGCCATGCCCCTCTCTGTCTCTCTCTCTCTCGGCTCTCGAATGCCGAAACTTATTCTTCGCCTCCTCCGCCTCCGCTGTCGTCGCTTTGGGGCGGCGTGAGTCAGAAAACCGAAAAACAAACAACACACAGCAACAGCAACAGGCAACAGCAACAGAAATTTATGTCAGCAGTGCCAAAAGCGTCGGGCGGAATGAAGACGATAAAAAAAAACGCGGCAAATAAACAGAAAGAGTAAAAATGTAGAAAAATACTATATATTCTATGTATGTGTATGGACGTATGTACGTGTTTTTACAGTGCGTTTCATGACTGACTGACTGGCTATGGCTGATGTTGAGGCAACGGAATGACAGCCATAGAACTGGAAGATTTCACAGGAACATTTGTCGAAATGACATGGATTCGAAACTAAATTTAATGTTCAAAAACTAGTCAATAGATGATGCCATCAATCATTTATAGATATTATCGATTTTATCGTTTTTAAACAATGAAACCTCACAAATATATTGATTAATTTTGATGTTATCGGTCAAATAATTTGTTATTTGCTATCGATAATTAATCGATTAAATTACTTGTTCAAAATTACGCTCATGTTTTGGATTTAGATGAATTAAGATCGGAAATAAGGTAAAAGTAAAGTTTACAAACTATAATTTAGAACCGCACTGTATCGACACAAACACAGACACACGCACATCTGCAATGGGTATGGGGCATGGGGTATGGGGGTATGGGATATCTATTCAAATGTAATCACAAGCTGTGCATTTTAAATGAACGGACGCCCCAACAGGTAGTATTGCCCCACGGATGAGTATAGAACCCCAAAGAGGAACAAAACCCGAAGCAAACATTGTTGCACACCCCCAACCCACCAACAACAACAGCAACCACAATTGGAAACCGCAACCTCAAACACCGTCGGTCTCTAGGGTCGGTCTTGTTGCTGTTGCTTTTGTTGTTGGTTGTTTGCTGTGGCGGTTGCTGTTGCTGTTGCTGCCGCCGCTTGGGGTAAGGCAGGAACCTAATTAGATCTCTCGCAACGACGTGTCTGACAGAGCAACAAAAATATGTACGTAGAAAAAAAAATATACCAAATTATTTTAAGCTACTTAACATTTCTCAGTTTTAAAGAATTAAGGAAACACATTTTTTTGGGATTATTAGATTGAAATTTTGAACACTCTTCTACGAAACGAAATTTTTAAAAACAATTGGAGTCCGAATTACAAAATAATTGAAATTCCTTCGGAAGAAAGGAACATATTTTTGCATTCTTTCAACCTATGCTTACAATCCTTGTTATACAATTCCCATTTCCTTCTTTATTGGAGATCACACTTTATTTAGGGTTCTTCGGGAGAAATTTTGCTGTCGATTTTTGTCCCGCACGTTGTCGAAAACAAAACAAAAACAAAAACAAGCGACGACAGCAATTGAAAAGAGAAAGTTGCAAAATGAGAAAAACACAAAAAACTTCTAGCAGAGTCCCCCCGAAAGGCAGAGGCAGTGGCAGAAGCAGAAGTTGAAAAGTTGAAAGCCGTTAGTGGCCGTCCAAGCTGTGGTCCGAGTCGTCGGTCCAACGATCCAACGGATTTGCCGGTTCCCATAGCCCCTGCCAGTGCTTGCTTTTGGCAAGAGTGTGGCTTGTGGCTCACTCCCACTAAGCTGATAAGACAGCTTCGCCAGAGCCCCACAGCCCAGAGCGCCAGAGCCCCAGAGCAGGGATTGTAGTGCACGGTATTTTCTCCTCGGAGTGCAAGGGTATGTTGTTTTTATGTGCAACAGGCGGAAGGCAGCGACACTATAAGGGATATACGGAATCATGAACTGTTTTCTTGGTTTTTTTACTTTGAAATCGAAATAATCTTCGGTATTCACAATTTTAGGAATACAAAAAGTACCAAGGCTTAATCTTTGGTTCTTTAACGGGTATGGCCATAGTCCGTAATATTGTCTCGGAATATTCTTGTTTTAGTTTTAGTTGTTGTTGTCTTTTTTTAGTGATTTTTGTGTCTGGTCGAACGAGTTTTACAAATTGTCAACGCTTTGCTTTTAGCAAATACAATTTGTTGAGAGGGAAACTAGTTTGCAGCTATGCGAAAAGCGTTAAAAGCAACAACAAACCCAAAACCAAATATCGGGTATCTGTAGTGTCGTGTTGTGTAGTGTAGTGTAGTGTAGATCTGTGCAACATAATTTTGTCATTACTGGCTATATATGCATATGGGCAACAGATGTTGGGCAAACACACACACACACACACACACAGAGTTAGTCGTACACGGATACACACAGTAGAGACCTGCGAGATGCGACCAGGTAGTGGCTCCGTCCCGTCCCGTCCCGGCCTCGTTTCCCGAAAGTTGACTTTTTGTTGGTTTTCCGCACAAAAGTGTGTGTTTGCCTTTGCCTTTGCCTTAAGGCTGATTTTCGGGCGTGGGCAGCGCGCAGTGCTACACTTTTACCGCACTTCAATGTAGTCGAAACTCTTGAGTGGAGTATGAGGGATGCCCCCAGGAGGGGACATGCAACGGCACATCTCAACTCACTGATCTCTCTCTTTTTCTCTTTCTGTTGTGTACGAAAGGCCAAGTCAACAAAGAATTCATAATAAGAACAACAAAAGCAAAGGGGAACGCAACATAAGACGTGAGTGGGGGGCCAAAGGCAACGAGAGACAGAGAGGGAGAGATAGATTCCCAAAGGAGAGAAATTCAATGAGAGAGAGAGAGTCAGAGTAGCTCGCGAAGAGGCGCACAAAAAGGAAGTCACTAAAAATAACAAACAACCGCCGCTGCCGCTCTTCTGCTGTAAGGTGGAATGAACTCCAATGGAAAGGAAAGAGAAGAGGGGCCGAGAAGAACCAGAAGGAGAGAGGCAGGCAGGTCTTTAACCCATTAAAGCCAGACCACTAGAGAAGTAATCATGACTGTTAAGGGCTAACAGTGAAATGCCTAACATTCGATGGTATAAGAGAGTGAAGGAAATTCTTTTTCTAGAAGAGAGCAAGTGCCTTTAACACATTAACCGCAAAATGTTACTTTAAAACATAGGATAGGAGTAAAGGACCCAACACTTGGGCTTGTAACATTGGGCCAAGGGAAATTCCCAGAGAGACAGGGATATTCTGCTAACAGTGCCTGGTCATAGATTAATAGAAGGATGGGGAGCGCCCATCACTTACCTTCATCCAAAAGTCGCTCCACATGCGTAAAGACATTCGGGAATGCCGCCAACTGCTTGCGATCCTTCAGCAATTGGGCCAAATAGTCGGCGATGCTCTGTGTGCTCTGTTGCTGTTGTTGGGGCGTCAGATGGGGCTGGGGCACCACCACTTGCGGGGGCTGTTGCTGTTGTTGCTGCTGTTGTTGTTGTTGTTGTTGTTGTTGTTGCTGTACGGCGGCAGCGGCTGCGACGGCGGCAGCAGCGGCTGCTTGTTGCTGCAATTGCTGTTGCAGTTGCTGTTGCACAACGGCTTTGCTCTCACAAACACTCATTATGTTGCTGTGTTTGTGTATGTGTGTGTGTGAGTTTGTGGGGGTGTATGTGAGAGAGAGAGCAAACGAGTGAGAGAATGTTGCTCTGTAGATTTGTTTATTCTTTTGAAATGAAAACTGTTTACTCTTGAGAGATTCTTTTATTTCGTTGATTGTTCTCTGATTTCATTTACTTATTGCACAATTTCATTAATTTTCTTTAACACGTTACTGCAAGAGAGAGACACAACGATCAATGTGTTATTATTATGTATTTGCGGAAAAGAAAACGAAATGAAAACAACTCCACCCAAAAAATTTCGGTTTTTTTTGCTTTTAAGCAACGGCAACGAGACAAAAAACTGCGTGAGCGAGCAACACACTCACAAAAGCCAGGAGAGACAGATAGAGCGAGAAGACAGAAAATTCCTCAGCGCCGCCGCTGCAGATCGATCGTGTGTGCAAAGAGGCAGGCCAGAGTCAGAGGCGCACACACACACTCTTGCAGGCAGCCAGACGGCGACAGAGAAGAGAGCGCAGTTAATTTGATAGTGAGCGTGAGTGCGGCGGAGATGAATGAAAGCAGAATGTCAAAATATCTGCTAGCTCGCTCCCACTCGCTGATACGGCTGCTGCAGCCCCGCAGAGAGAGCAAATACAACAAAAGGAAAATAATTTTATATGCAAATTGTTCTACACATTTTCCAGCGTATTTTAACAAATTTATGAAATTAATTAGCACAATTGCAGGAATTCCAGTGCGACATTTACCAGGCTTTATCCAGCCATTCAAATTCTCTTGGAAGTATTCGAAATTTTACAGAAATATGCACAGTTGCTGATTATGTTGATGGCAGGGCGGACAGCATTGCTGTTTGTCTGTTTTGGGTTTAGTTTAGCCTTCATTTGGTTTTCACTGGAATACGCGTGGGAAAAGATCCAATATACACACTTCTTAGGATTTAACCGAATGAGGATTCCTTTTCTTCTGATTATTATTATTATTCGAGTCGGAGAAGAACGAATGGGGACTCTCGGGGACTTTGCTTGAACGCGATTCCGTTTACCGTTTATTCCTACAGCTGAACCGAGCGCGAAGACAGAGAAAAAGAATCTGAATGCGAGGCATAGAGCGCGATAGGTAGTCAGTGTGCGATCATGGCATAGCAATCGAGAGGGTGGGATTTTTGATGTTCGCTCTCTATTGAGCTCTCTGCCCGCACGACGTCACAATTGCGATTTTGAAAACTATGCGGTTTTGGATACAAATATTAATAGATTTGAGATACAAATTATTCATCTATATATACAAATTTTACATGATTTTATAATAATATAAATGCATAATTTAATTGATTTAAAAAAAATTTTATTTAACAGATAATATCATTAAATACATTGTTTTTGTAAGTTTTATTAAAATTCACTGTTCCTAAACCTATATTAAGTTAAAGAAACCCTTTCTGCGAAAATTTTACACCTATAACATTAAATAATTAGGTGTTTTATTCAATCGGCCATACAAAACCGCACGAAAGTGTCATTTGTGACGTCACTTGTTCTCTTGTGTGGCTCTCTCGCTACAGTTTCGAAGATCAGTCGCACCCTCTTTTTCGTGCATGGGACCGAATAGAGTTACAGCTGGTTGTATTAATGCAGATATTTTCAATTAAAATGCGAATATTTGACTTGACAAATTATAAAACATCCCAAATGTAGCTAAATACACATGTGGTAAGTTTATTTCAGGCCTAAAATTGCTTCCAAAGTTAATATTATAAAACAAAGAAGCTGGCGTTGCCACCTGGTAGGAGAATGTTCAACCAATTTGGCGCGTTGGCGTTCATTTGAATTATTATACCCGATACTCAAAATGAGTATAGGGGTAGATGTGTGTAACGCCCAGAAGGAAGCGTTTCCGACCCCATAAAGTATATACATTCTTGATTCCACACTCCTGTGATATCGAACCTGCACAAGTCTATTTCGAAATTTCGCCACACTCCCTTCCGCCCCAGCCAAGGACGAAAATCTGTGACATCCACAGATCTCAGAGACTATTAGAGCTAGAGCAACCAAATTTTGTATCCGCACTCCTGTGAAAGCGAACCTGCACAAGTGTTTTTAAAATTTCGCCCCACCCCCTTGCGCCCCACAAAATACGGAAATCTGTGGCATCCACAATTTTGAAGATACGGGAATATTAAAAACGCACAATCATAAAGAATGACTATGTCTACAGATTGCCGAACCTGGATCAGATCGGATCATTATTATAAACAAAAAAAAAATCAATTTGCGGTCGCTACGCAGCGCCCGACGACACGTTCTGACTGATTTTCTGTGTCTCTCGCTCGCACTCTTTGTCGTTCAATGTTAGCGCCGTCTGCCGGAGGAGAGCCATACTGACTAAGTATCGGGTATAAATGTAGAGTTGCGGTCGCAGCAGCAACTCACAACGTTCCCCCTCGTATTCCACATGGAGCGGAGGCATTAATTACGCACGGAAATTGCTGGCAGATTAGAACCAAGCGGACGTTTTGTTGTTCTCCGACATGTGCATATAGATGCGGGGCAAGCCAAAATACCATGCAAATGAACGCCGAACCTTGTTGGTGTTAACTTTGCCTTTAAGCCAAATGCTGAAATGAAATGCTGAAATGTATGTGGGAAAATTGGCATTCGCATGCGTTTTGACTGGTCTGGTCCGGTGGTGGTGCCTGGCGACGCACCATATAAGCCACCCTATGCCAAAGACAACTTTTACTTTCCATAGCATAAGATATTTTTCTTTTGGTACCCTTTTGTATAGGGGTATTACGGATTCATCCTATCCCAATGGAATATTTGTCTTAGATGGACTACTTCATTGGTGCTCTTTATAAATGCTTTTAAATATCTTTCTATAACTGGAAAATCATATAGTATCCAAGGGTATCTGAAGATTCGCTCCTCGAAAAGCTAGCTTTTCTTTCTTGTTTTCAGTTGACTTTGGCTCCGGCTACGGCTTCCGTGTATTCAGCACCCGCATGCACTTAAATGAGACGTGAAAGTTTAGACGTGGACGTGGACATTGGAAAGCAGGCAGGCGCCCACCACCAGACCACACCACAACTACAACTACTACCACAACCACATCGGATCTCGCCTCGCCGGACAAGTCCGCCAAATTCGTGTGCACTTGCCAGGGGAGGGGTATGTGTGTGGGCCGTGTTAATACAGGCCGTCCCCACATTATACAGTTTTATTGCCATTGAAATATGTGTCAATGTTTTTCGATTTACATATGTACATCTCCCAAAAAGCCCTTTCCAATCCAAAATCTCTTACACCTACGAAAAACTTTTGGACATCACATCTGTTGTGGCATGGGGGGATGGGGATGGGGATGTGGGCGCTTAATCTCTCTAGGGCTTTGGCTTTTTATTATATGTATATCTTCACCGTAGCACTTTCAGTTTTCCCCCAAAACCTAAATACCAAATGTGTCCGAATGGCCGCAAAACAACAGATTTCTAGCAGCTGTAAAGTGCTTTGATTTGAGGACTGAATTTTTCACACAGCTTTGTCCAGAAATAAAACGTGGCGAGGCGCGAGTTATTATTATGCTTTGATCATTGGTCCGATCCGATCCCCCCTACTCTGTGATATCTGAAATTTATTTCAATTGTTTCGTTCACCCAAACTTCCAAAACGAGACGCAGTTCGTATAAGGAAGTGCGCCCCCCAAAAACGCAGCAGTGTTCACACTCTACTACTATTATCCTTGGGTGTCATTGGGGGTTTGCCTTTTCTGTGTGCCGCACGTTTTATGGTTACAAATGCAAATCTGGCTCTTTTGTGTGGCTGTTGTGTTGCCGCCAAATTATGCATTTCATTGGTTAATTTACAGCCGACACAGAAAACCGCCTTTGTGTGCGATTGTAATTAGCAGAATGTTGGCCAAAAGACAGGCAGTAGCCTGGTTGTTAACCGGTTTGTAGTTTCATTACATGGGGGGGGGCTTGCCTCCAGCTCTTGCGGTTCTGACACCCACACACACTCATGCATGCAGCAGCAGGAAACCATTTAAAAGACAACACCCTAAAATGTCAAAAAAGGTTTGTCTCTGTGCACTCAATGCTTTTTTTTGGGGGAGTTTGTAGACCATGTCTTACAAATATTTAACTTAGCCTAAGATAAATTCTGAAAAACAATTAATACAACAAGGCCTTCAGGCTGGTTCAAAATATATTTTTAATTTTTAAATTTATATTTCATATATTTTTGTAAAAAAATTGTGGGAATGAATAAAATAAATCTCCTACCTGCCTCGATTTCTGTCTATCTCTCCCAGTGTGGCTTAGCATTAAAGGTATTTTAGGTAACACTAGTGCTCTCCCAGTAAGACGTACATTTTTCGTTCTGACTTATTTTATAGAGAAAATTGTTTATGGAAAATTGAAACAAAAACGAAATTAAGTACTCAGCAGCAAAACTTGCTCAGCGCTCAGGGATGGATTTGACCCGATATATGTAGGGCAAGAGCAATCCATCATGTTTGAAGACAATGGAGCGTACTATTTCTATTTCTACTATTTCTATTGGATGAATTTATGCATGAAGATCACTAATCAATGATCTAAAGAGGCTTTCTAAAGAAAGTAGTCTATCGTCCATTAAATTTTCCAGAAATTGAAGTGCTTCAAAGAGCCTTAAACCTTTCAAAAGTCTGGATCCCATTCCCCAAACGATTGTTACCACATTTGTCGCCTGAACGCATGCAGTTCCTCTGTCACAGCCCACAGGTGGAGCTTGCCTCTCCTTCCCTGCCCCCCGCAACCTCCCGTATTCATTCATAAAGTACCCTCCCCAAGACTTTGCATATTATGCAGTGAAGCCAGCTGATTGGTTTTAACAAGCACAAGAGCCACAAACTAAGCTAAACTTCGATCCGATCTGCTGTGTTGCATGAATGAATCGAACGCGACGACCACGGGTTTTCATTCACAGAAATCTATCGTTCGAGCTGGTGCTGGTACTGGTGCTGGTGCTGGTGCGAAGGCGCTTCGCTGCCGCTTGAGGTGGAGCGAAACGCAGTGGGCGTATGGCGTTGTTGGTTTAGACATTCGTTGCGCCCACGCCCCATCCCATTTCTATGACCGTCCGACTTCCAATTTGCTGATACATTTTGATGGGCTGTCCGTCCCACCGTCTCACTGTCCCACGTTTTTGGTTTCATTAGGTTGCGCATTCAGTTTTTTTTTTTAAATTTATTTCGTGGGTGACTCTTCGCTCCGGTGGCTGTGGAGGGGGGGAGAAACGTGTTTTTATTGGAAAATTGATCACTGTTCGGATCGGGGCAGCAGATTCAATGCTGTTTCAATTGGCCAAGGCCTGTGCAGTGGGCGCCCATAAGTCACCGAGCATTATTTCAATTGATTAAACGTTAGATTATCGGACTATTTGGCCCACAGTTTTAAGAGCATTGGCCGCAGCCAGCCCCCAGCAGCTCCATTCAAGCGTGGGCCCAAAAAAACTGGCACAGCACAATTTCATGAAATGAAACAACAAAATTTGTGCCAAATTTGGGAAAGAGCCAGCCAGCCAGCCATCGCTTAAGCCAGCCATCGGTTGGGATCGATTCGACAATAAACATTTGAAACAAACAGAGCGAGCGCAGACAAATAAGGAGAAGCCACATCCGCATGTCGAGATGCGAGATCCGAGTGGGATGCGGTGCCAAAATGGTTACGTGAACATCGGTACAGTACATATGTACATACATATATACTCGTATATATTCACATCATATACAAATAAAGAAAGATTGTACAATATACAATGGTATCTTAATGGGTGTTTAAAAACTATTTCGTACATTTCACTAACGCATAAATTTCTTGGCCTGGTCACGATTGACCTGCTTGAAGTGACGCTGCTTCGAGGCGGATGTGTCATTCATTTGTCTGTAGTAACCAAAACCGCCGCCACCCACACGCTTCTCGGGCCGCTGTCGCTTGGCGGCGCCCACCTTAAGGTCAACCACGGGCGGCACCAGGAATCCAAAGCTCTTGGATACCGCCTGCAGGTCCAGCGTATTCACATTGAATATCTGTTTCAGCTGATGCGAATCATAGGCTCGCACATACGACTTAAAGGCCTCCTTGGCCGATTGATTAAGGAAGTAGTTCTTGGCTATCAGTTTTTCCAGCTGCAAAAGGAAGATTCAAATATACAATCAAAATCGCACTAAAAACTGTCTCTCTCTTTGGACGCACCTGCAGCTGAATGTCGGCAATCTTTTGCCAGGAGAACTCAAACTCATTGAGTGGCACCTTGGCTGCCTTGAGGTAGCGCAAGAAACCCAACTCCTCCGGTCGCATCAGTAGCAAAGCATGGCCCGAAGTGCCCGATCCTCGTGCCGTACGACCCACACGATGAATGTACTCCTTGGGATCATCTGGGGGATCGTACTGCACAATCCAATCGACCTGTGGTATGTCCAAGCCACGTGCCGCCACATCTGTGCACAGTAGGATCCCAGTTTCTGCATTGCAGAACTGGAAGAAGGTCGTCGTGCGCTTCGTCTGCTTTTGCTTGCCGTGTATGGAGGTCACCGGCAGATCAATGTAGTTGAAGAGCTCGTGATGGTACTTTACAGACATGCAGGACGAGAAGAAAACCATTACCTTCTTCTTGCGATTCTTCTTGAGGAAGGTGAACAGCACGAGCAGACGCTTTTCCGAGGGGCACACAATGTAGCCCTGTTCGAGACCATCAACCGTGGCCGTTACCTCGTCATCATGGACGCCCACATAGATGGGTTCCGACTTAAGGGCCAGCTTCGAGAGGGCCTCAATCCGAGCCGTTTGTGTGGCCGAGAAGAGCATTGTCTGACGTCGTTCTGGTTACAAAAGAGTGTAATTAGAAGAGTACAATCCCCCCAAAGGTTAAAAGGTTACTCACTTGGCAGCAGATTGATAATTTGCTTCAGCTCCTCCTCGAAACCAATCTCCAATATCCGATCCACTTCATCAATGATCAGACATTGCAGATTCTTGTACAGGAAATCTGGGGAATTCTGCAAGTGATCCAAGAGGCGTCCAGGAGTGGCCACCAGTATATTGATACCCTTGCCCAGCTTCTCACTCTCCACCTGACGATTGGAGCCGCCCATGACCAGGCCATAGGTGTGATGATGATGTGCCATTAGCTCCTTGAGCACACCGAATGTCTGCATCGACAGCTCACGGGTGGGGGAGATGATAATGACGCCCGTGCCATTGCGGGGCATAAAGCGCAGCTTATTGATCAGCTCCACTGCGGGTATTAAAAAGGCCAGTGTCTTGCCGGAGCCTGTTTGAGCCGCACCCACAAGATCGCGTCCCTTCAGCAGCGGTGTCAGCGATTTTGCCTGGATTTCGGTCATCTCAGAGAAACCCATCTCCTTGACGGCACGCAATGTGGCCTCAGAGACGGCGCCTTTAAGCGAACTGAACGACCGATCATCCGAATCACGTTGGTCTAATGACGCCAGCGAAGATTCGACGGTAAAAGGCTCGTCGTCGTTGCTGGACTTTCCATTTTGATCCTTTGTCTTGCTGGGCAGCAGCTTGACCTTCTTGGCAGGCACTGGTGCAGCAGCTGTAATGGATACTCATATTATTGATGTCTTGTAACAAGTGGAAAACCGTCAAAATTGCTTGGTATTCAGTTGAAATTAAATGGTTTTCATGCCCGCAACTGGCAGCATTAACTCGCTGTTCCAGTGGCCTCTCAAATTCGCCTTTAAATCATCATTATGGGCTAGAATGTTGGTCTAAAATGTTGCCTATTTACTAACCTTCATTATCGGACTCTTCGTCGTCCTCTATGTCTTCATCTTCATCGCTATTTTCATTCAAATCATCTTTCTCATAATCATCATCGGAATCTGAGTTTGCGACTTGGATTTGTCGTTTTTTTTGCTCTTTCTTTTTAGATGGCGGTGCGACCATTTCCTCATCATCATCATCTTCTTCATAGCTTTCGCTCATCACAACATCCTCCTCGTCCTCATCGTCTTCATCAGAATCCGAGTCAGAGTTGGCCACCTGTATTTGAGGCTTCTTTTTCTGTTGTTTCTTCTTGGGGAGAAGCGGTGCGCTCTGGAAATCCTCATCCAGATCATCATCTGCAAGGGAAAAATTAGAGTTATAATAGTTCCGCAATGTTTAACATTCCAAAATAACACCTTCTTCTACCGCCGCAGGTCTTTTTACAGTCTTCTGTTGCTTTTTATTCACTTTTTTCCCATTCTGTTGAGGCGGCTTTGACACTGGCTCTGGCTGCTTGTTCTTGCCCTTCTTCTGAGAGAGCTCCTTCTTCATTTTCTCACGCTTCACTATCTTCTTCATCAGCAGCTTCTCCCTGATCGACATGTTGCGGTTAGTAAATTATCTATTAATATATGCTAAAATGTGCTTAAAACAAAATTTCGTGCAAAACAAGCACGCACGTGTTGCCTACAGTGTGACCGCGGATTTATCGTTAAAAAATACCGTCCGACCCTCAGAAATATACCAAAATATACCGTCCAATTTTAAAAATATACCGTTAATATACTGACGAATTCAAGATCTATTTTACATATTCCTCGATTTTGATATTCCGTCGAATATTACTAGATAGATAGAACCCTCAGCCATGCCCACATAATTTTATCCGATTTATGAATCAATTTTCTACTTGACTGGCTTATTTTAAATACTTGCTTTTATTTGATTTTGTCTAAAAAAAGGTTTTAGCAAAAAGCTCAAACAAATAAAACGTAAGAAAAAAATCGTTCCTATTGCTCAATTTAGACATTCCGTTGAATAATGCTGACTAACTAAAACCCTTAGCTCTGCCAACATAATTTTAGGCCATTGATGAATAAATGTTCTACAAGATTAGCGACTTTTAAGTACTCATTTTTATTGTATTGTTTCTAAAACAAGGTTTAAACAAAAAAGGTCAACAACAAAAACAGTGGCAACGTAAGTGAGTATGGAATGTCACGTCATTTTTTACTAGTAGCTTGTCAACTGGATTAAATTAATATGAAGATGCGGTTTTTTAAGCTGTTTTAAAACGTAATTAATAAAGGCATTTTCTCAGATTGATATGTTTTAGACATATTCATGCATATATATGAATAGTGTCTTGTATATATATCTTGATCCCGATTTCTATTCTTGGTCTCTGTAAAAAGACAATAAACTGCAAAATTTCGTTGAGATAGCCGTAAAACAGTTTCTGCATTCATTGGAGCCTCTGAGGACAAATCCTTTTCCCTAGATTTGGCGGAAAGTTGCTCATTTTTCGATAAGTGTTGCTTTTTGAAACCGATAACGATTTTTTAAAAGGAGATATCGGGTTGACAAACATTTTTGACGATTTCACTGGTTGAAAAGAAAAATCCCGTGTTTCCGTTTCAAACCCGTTTCCGTTAATGTGCGATATATTTTTGTAAATCAAATACATATTAAAAGTAACTTATTGATAATTTCAAAATGTTAAAGTGGCTCAGCTTGAATGGTGTACCATCCAAGGTCCAATTTTCGCCGAACAACATTCTGAATCTGCTCCAGCTATCTGAATATGAACGTCGCGAACATTTTCCGGTGGGTTTACCTTTTCAATGGTTGGGAAATGAGTTTCCAATCATCACCATTTTCGATCCAAGCACAGTAATTAAAGTACATAATTTAAAGGTATGGATGGTCAACATACAACGTAAAGTTTGTCTGAATGAGTCTCTTTGTTGCAGGCAAATTGTTACGATGAAAAATCACTTGACGAGAGAGGATACCCACCACGAAAAAGAGAGCGAATCCCGAAAAAGGAGAGCTAACCCCAAGAAACAGCTATCGGTGTGCGCCAGATAGAAATTGTTTGAAAGTGAATGAGTGACAATTGACAATGCCAATTTAATAGATATTTGACCTTATTTTTTAAACTAAATTCTAATTTCAAAACAAATCGACTATGTCGACCACCAGATCAACTAAAATTCCAAACTAGAACATACACCCAGAAAAAAAAAGCCGCAATCTGATATTTTATGAATTTTTTATTTCTCCAGCGTGGGGTTTCCTTAAATGTTATCCGATTCGTCTAATTTTTCTTTTTTTGTGTCGATAAATCAATTCCTAACAAAAGTACATACGAAGTCATATTCCTATAATTAAAAACAAATATTTTTCCAAATAACCCTTTTTTCAACAGTCATTTAGTAATTTGATCAAACGAAGGAAACAAATTCAGTAAAATTATAAAAACGATTTCTTCAACAAAAACTAAATTTTTTCCAATAGGTTATTTTGTTTTTTATTAACTAATAATAAACAATATTACTGAAATATTTTTTTTTTTCAAATTATGAATTAATTATTATTTTGTGGTACCTCGCTTGGCTTTTATTACACATTTGACGCTATTGGGCATCCAATCGTATAAAACCTTTAGATATTCATCCGTTATATCCTCAAACCAAACTTCTTATATAAATTCCCCTAACTCAACCATAGTTTTTGGCTTCCGTTTTCTTATTTTGGCAGTCATAAGGGCCTAGACATTTTCTTTCGGATTGAGGTCGGTGCTGTTAGATGGCCAATCTAGGGACTTATTCCAATTCCGGCTTCAAAATGTTTATCTGTCGTTGAAAAATAGTCAAAACTAGTTGAATGCATTTTAAAAATAACAAAGCGTCAAATAGTTACTTACAGAGCGCGATCGATGACAAGGTTCAGGATCGTCCTGAAAGATGGGATCTTTCTCCTCCCTTCTCCAGTTTTATATTTAGATATGTATCCCCATTCTGCGGCGAACTGTGCGCGAACCATCGGGTACAATAAGATTAAATTTGGACTCATCCGAGAGTATGATTCGTGACCACTCAGATTCACTCCAATTTGAATTTTCTTTAGACCAATTTAAGCGAGCTTTCTTCATTCAACTACGCAGAAGTGGCTTTTTGCCAGGTGTCCTTGTTATTAAAGACACCTCATTTGGCCGACGTTAAATAGTTCGAGCCGAAATATCATCTGCAAAACGCTGCTACAGTTCTGATGCTATCTTAGCATAATTTTTAAACCGATCCTGAATCTCGTTTAATATTAACACGATCTTTCCTTGCCCCATTGCTAAGATTGGTACCACAAAATATTAATTAATTACTAATTTAAAAAAAAGTTTGAATTATATTGAATTTGTTATTAGTTTACAAAAAACAAATTAACTTATTGGAAAATTTTAGTTTTGGTTGTAAAAGTTGTTTTTCTATTTTAATTTACAAACAATTTACAGTTACAAACGTGTGGTTTAAAAATAATTTGTTTCTAAGTATATGACTATGATGAAAACAAATTATGTCAGATATATGTTTGTTTATTCATGTTTTGAGAGTCGCAGTGTTAGCATCTTTTCAGTAAAAGTGACAAGCTGATTAATTTTGTAAGTAAGAACTCATTATTGCATCAAACCAAAAAGAATTTAAAAAAAAGCAACATTATTAGTTAAAAAATGCCACATGGTACAGAATTTTCTGAGGAAGAACAGAGAAGGATCAAGAGAATTAAATTGGCCGGCATGAAAACTGGTCGAATAGCTTCGCTAATGAATCGACATCGAAATACTATTTAAAAATTTTTAATAGATCAGACGGTTACCTCAAAATCAAACTTCTTATATCAAATTCCCCTAAATGGACCAAACGGCACTTGGGCTTTGCAACTGTTTTTCTATTTTGCTGCAACAAAATCAAGGGCCTAGACATTCCCCAGGCAACGTTGAGGAATATTGAACGAAAATTTTATGGCCACATCTAAAAGAAAGTTGGCAAATTCCGGCTTCAAAACGTTTATCTGTCGTTGAAAAATAGTCAAAACTAGTTGAATGCATTTTAAAAAATAACAAAGCGTCAAATAGTTACATTTAAATCATAATTAGCGATTCAATTTTATACGATTAGATATGATCGTCATAATATAAGGGAATCTTTCGTCATCCACGGGCAACTTCTTCTGCGGCGAACTGTGCGCGAACCATCGGGTACAATAAGATTAAATTTGGACTCATCCGACCGGATTCGTGACCACTCAGATTCACTCCAATTTGAATTTTTTCATTTGCCAATTTAAGCGATGGTTCTTCAATCAACTTTCGCAGGATAGTGGCTTTTTTCAGGTGTCCTTGTTATTAAAGACACCCACAATTGGCCGACGTTAAATAGTTCGAGCCGAAAAATCATCTGCAAATCTATGGGGCCTGCTTTACAGTTCTGATGCTATCTTAGCATAATTTTTAAACCGATCCTGAATCTCGGATAATTATTAACACGATCTATAAAACTTGCCCCAATGCCTAAGGCTGGTACCACAAAATAATTAATTAATTAATTTAAAAAAGTTTGAATTATATTGAATTTGTTATTAGTTTTACAAAAAATAAATTAACTTATTTTCTATGAAAAATTTTTTTGTTTTAAAAAAATTGATATTGAATTTGTTTATGTTGTTAAAAGTTGTTTTTCTATTTTAATTTACAAACAATTTACAGTTACAAACGTGTGGTTTAAAAAATAATTTGTTTCATTCAAAGCATGATGTATAATTTTACAATTTAGTATAAACTTTTGTTTGAAATTGATAAAGCGACAACAAAATATAAAAATTAAAGAAATCGGATAACATTTGGGAAAATGTTCCTCATGCTGGATGCATGCATGAAATTTCAGAGTGTGGCTTTTTTTTCTGGGTGTAAATATATTTCTCCCGCTCACACTGCATGCTTTTCCCGTGAGGTTTTTATATCTGAAACTACACTTGAAGTTTAGTGTATTTATGGTTGTCTTTATTGGCCATCAAGTGCATTGATTACCCGAAGAACACATTACTACTTTTAGATTTCTTTGGTTTTCTGCCACGTATTTACATAAATGTATGTATATAACGCCAACTAAGGGGAAACACCCATTTTATCAGTAGATCAGAATTGGTCGTTTTATCTTTTATATTATATTTCCTTTGCTTTGCATTAATTACTTACACTTAGTTCACCATGCACTCTAGCGCTATTAGTGGGACATTATTTGCTCCACCTTCCTTTTTATGTCGTTCCGACCACTTTCCGTTAGAGCTCGGCAGAGACGCATCAGGAAATGTCTAGGGTCATGGCAGTCGTCCTCCTCAATCAACTTCAGCAGATGTAAAATTTTGGATTTGAGATCACGGGGATATCGTTCTTCGATGTCGTCCATGGTGCCCTCACCAATGCCCGCCTTCCGACCAAATGATCGCCAGAATCGTCCCAGTTCCTCAGATATCTTATTAAAAACAGCCGTGCGTTTGCGATCCGTGAATGCAGCTGGTGTCACGTAGTTCTGCTGTGGCGGTGGAGGCGTAGGAGCAGCAGCAGGGGTGAATGCTGGAGGTGCTACCACTGGAGCCGACCCTATTTGGGAAACCTGGCTAATGCGTAGGTATTGTCGCAGCTCCTCAGCCAGTCGTTCTTCTTGATAGGCATTGATTGGTTCCCGAGGAGCCGACTCGCGGGCCTCGTAGTTGTTCAGGGCTTCAATCAGATTAGGTTTATGGGAGGACATCTTGTGGAGGGGCTCGACATTTTCCTGGCTCAACTTATCCGCACGTTCCAGAACATCAATTAGATCTTCAATATTCCGAATGGAGTCGAGTTTTCTCTTTGAAAGTTCCATTTCAAAGATCCCCTTCAGCTCGTCAATGTCCGAAGAGCCTTCACAGGCCATTTTCTTTAGTATATCGTACGAATGATTTTCAGGCATTATGACTTAAAAAAAGGGGCGGGGCGGGTGGAGTAGACGGTAAAGAAAAGAAAACCAAGAAGCTGCGACACAAAATGTTTACTCTGTGGTAAATGTTTTGCGGCCCTGGAAAAACATATCGGTCAACAGCTGTTTTGCTTATCAAGTTGCTGACTAGGGGTGAATACCACTTACGCTTACATGTTTTGACCTTTTTTTTCAAACGTTATGTTAAACACAATCCAATAAAAAGAAGTCTATCAATTGGATACAAATATGTCTTCAGGGCTGAGGGTCCTAGCTAGCTAGCAACATTCAATCAAATATCAAAGTCAAGGAATATGATATCCGATCATGGACAGTGGGTATTAAAATACTCTTAACAAAAATGATGAATCTTGAAGGATTTTGGCGCAGTTTAGGTGAAAGATATCGTTGTCTTTTCTTTAAGTAAAGATAAAGTATAGGATGGACCTACAAGAGTATACTACAAGAGACCTACTAGCAGTATTATTTCCGGTGTTTGTTATCCTGTTTAAATAAAAGGGGCTTAGGTGGGCTAAGTTCGCTTTTTTTACCGGTACATTTAGGGTATATTTTGAAAATGAGACGGTATATTTCGGTATATTTATGAGGGTCATAAGTCCGGTCACACTGCATGAAACCCAATTTTGATGGAAATTTCTATAAACGTCTTTGTTTTTCTGCTGTACACTCTAATCGTGATCTATCTGCAGCACTTTGTTAACAAGTACACCGAGTTTGTGCGCAGCCTCTAAATGTTGGGCCTGCAATCCTACGCCAGCTCCTCCGAAGGTGACTCCGACCATGAGGACGCTACCGCCACCGCTGCCGCTGGGGCAGCAGCATCAGTTCCTGCTCATTTGATGCCCGTAGACAAGACACATTCTGTGTCCTCTGCCATAGCGATATGTGCAGCACCCGTTGTCGTGCCCATTGGAGCGTCTGCAGTTCCGCGCACGTTGGATCCAACACTCAAGGAGGTAACCTACAATCCCCGCTACGACGAAATGTACGCGCCTGTGAAGGGTCCCGACCATCCGGACCTGACCATGCAACAGCGAGCGCCAAGAAACACTCTGGCTGGTTACGTGGAAAAGGCGCACATCAATGCTTTTGAGTTTGAGAACCAACGACGCACCTTTCACACGTACGGCTATGCCCTGGATCCGAGCGTGGACGAGACGGCCGATGGGCAGACGTTTGTGGGCGACCTGCAGTCGGCATACGATGACAATGGCAAGACGGTCTTCGAGGCGCCCAAGGCAAAGAAAATGCGCAAACAGGAGAAGAACGACAAGCCCGATGATATCGAGGGTTTTCTGGGTCCCTGGGGCAAGTACGAGAACGAGGTAAGTGTGGCCAAACCGAACGAACAGGAACGGGCTGAGCTGGACGAGCTGCTGTCCAAGCGGCACAAACGCGGCCGCATTCCCGAAGACAAGCCGCTCGAGGAGAAGGCCACACTGCACAGTGAGTATGACACAGGACTCCAAAAAGAAAAACGCCTGCTAATACTTTGTTCTGTTATGTTTTATGTACAGTCAAGGATGCATACGACTACCAGGGACGCTCGTATCTGCATGCACCCCACGATCTGGGTGTGAATCTGCGTTCCAATGCCCCGCCACCCAAGTGTTTCCTACCCAAGGCACACATACACACCTGGACGGGGCACAACAAGGGCATCTCTTCGATACGCTGGTTTCCCAAGACGGCACATCTCCTGCTGTCCGGCTCTATGGACTGTCGCGTCAAGTTGTGGGAGGTATATGGCGAGCGACGCTGCATACGCACTTTCTCTGGTCATCGGCAGGCTATCAAGGACATTGCGTGGAACAACAAGGGCTCACACTTTCTGTCCGCCTCCTACGATCGCTACATAAAGTTGTGGGATGCGGAAACTGGCGATGTTGTTTCCCGCTTCACCACCCGCAAGATGCCATTCTGTGTCAAGTTCCATCCGGATAATAGCAAGCAGCATCTGTTTGTGGCCGGCACCTCCGACAAGAAGATCATTTGCGTAAGTTGATCTCAACAGCTTAACCTTCAGATTAGCCCTTAATGATGGCCTCCTTTCCTTATCCACAGTGGGACACACGCAGCGGGGATATTGTCCAAGAATATGACCGGCATTTGGGCTCCGTCAGCACCATTACCTTTGTGGATGACAACCGGCGGTTTGTGACCACCTCGGACGACAAATCGATGCGCATTTGGGAGTGGGATATACCCGTGGACATGAAGTACATTGCGGACCCAACTATGCATTCCATGCCGGCGGTTACCTTGGCACCAAACGGCAAATGGATGGCCTGCCAATCGCTGGACAACAAAATCGTCATCTTTTCCGCTCTAAATCGCTTCAAAATGAACCGCAAAAAGACCTTCACCGGGCACATGGTGTCGGGCTATGCCTGCCAACTGGACTTTTCGCCGGACATGAGCTACCTGGTGTCGGGCGATGGCGATGGCAAGTGCTACATCTGGGACTGGAAGACGACGAAAATGTACAAGAAATGGCAGGCGCACGATGGCGTCTGCATCAGTGCTTTGTGGCATCCGCACGAGGCCAGCAAAGTGGCAACTGCCGGCTGGGATGGACAGATCAAATATTGGGACTAAGGTTCGAACCAACGAAATAATTTGTAACTAGACATAAGAACTGATGTATAAATTGATTGATTATATTGCATACCACCTCTTTAAAGAAACGTAGGACTCGAAAAGGACTCGCATATGATTAGAAATATGACTCGATAATGAGTCGAAACTGATCAGAAAAGCGGGCTATAAGCGACAGTTCAAGAAGAGACGCGGCTAGGTACTATTTGTTCCCGACAACAGTATCATTTATGATCAGAAAATTATCATAAATATTTTAAGCAGATTGAGGACACGAATGAGATCGGAAATTTTAAAATAAAATAAATCCTAGTCGACGGCTGCCTCAGTCATAAGTCATGCGAGCTGAGAATCACTTTTAATCGCTATCTTGTAGCTTTTGTACACAAATTTGAGAGAGCCTGAAGCCACTTTTAAAATCCACTCTTTAAAAATTATGTACCAAAGAAATGTATGGGTGTTACTTATTTAAGATTTTTTCGGTTCTCAGTATAGTTCCTTATTTCTATGGATTGTATAAGGAACTGATATTCCTATATATAGGCTTGAGCGTCCCTTAGAAAACAATGAAATATCTTGGTTTAAATTTCGGAAATTCGTAATATGTATTTACTTTTATAATTTTAGAGAATATTTTGTACAATTATTTAGCACTTCGACCCTCCCTCCGCTCTACCAATGGAATATTTTTGGAACAATCAATCGCTACCGCCTATCAATCGCTGTCGTACTCGTTTTTGCCACCCCCTCCACCCACCGAGGTGAGCGGGCGTCGTGACTCCTCGTCGGAACCATAGACTACATCCTCGTCGGAGTCATCGATCATGGAAATGGCGGGATTGTCCTTGGTGACGGCCAGCTCGGCCTGGGAAAAGCGTCCATCGGGGGAATACACATACGCCATGGTGTACAGATAGAAGTTAAGGAGACCGTAGAAGCACATGAACTGGGCGGAGCTGCGGTAGGTGGTGTTCAGTGAGGCCACAAAGTTGTCCTCCAGTATCCCAAAACCGAAACGGCTGGTGGTCACCGTGATGGAAATGGCCAGCACGAAGAGCATCAGCAGCGTCAGGAACTTGAGGCGCATGTCTGTCAAATGGAACCGATTATAACGATTGATGATTGGCTACTTGTCGACGGGGATCTCTCACCAAAGTAGGGCATGGAGCGCAGCTCGGTATAGGCACGGAGTAGAAGCAGGACCAAATACAGCACATACATGCAGCAGGCAATGTAGAAGAACAGCTTGAAGCCCTGCAGAAGATATGAACCATAAGAAAGAGAGAAAGACTGATCCTGCAGGAAGCAGCAGGATCACTACTCACATTGTAGTTCCTGGTGTCCACGAAGTGACTGTAGGTGGGGTCCCTCAGCTCGTTGCATTTCTCCCAGGTGGCCAGCACAATGGCGCACAGCCAAATGGGCAGGACGACGATCACCTTAACCAAATAGAAACGCACAAAGCTGCGCTCATTCTGGCGCAGGCCATGGTAGATGCACAGCCAGAACATGAGCAGGGCACAGAGGAAGGTGGCCTGCAGAATAGCATCCAGCATTCCAGGCAGCCAAGAGTTCATTAGAAAGATCAGCGGAAAGAAAGGATCTGCAAAAGGAGTGAGAGTCTTACACTCTGAAAAATGAAGAATTTAACGTCTGTGTCTCACTATCGTAGAGAAGGAGCAGGGGCAGTAGAACCGATAGCCACCGCTGCTCTATGGACCAATCGTAGACAGGATATTTGCGCAGGGTGTGGGCATACCAGCACTGAAAAGGAATCAAGGGGTTAGTACAGGTCTCTGGCTTCCACCTCTATGCCAAGCACTTACTATAACAATGAAGGTAAACAACAGAAAGATGCACCTAAACCAGATCTCAATCTGTGTAAACTCCGGACTATACGTCTTGAACTAATGAGAAATTAAAGATAAATGTAGAAAATGTAGCTTTAGAGGATCGAAACTCACATAGAAGGTAATGCTGCGGATGTTGTACTTTTGATGAAAGGACTCTAGGCCAAAGAACCGCACAGTGATGATGTAGTGGGCATAATCGAGAAAGCCCAAGTGCATCACCGTGAACTCCTCGCAATCGTTACGCGCACAGACCAAATGCCGCGTCCGATTGTGGGCCATTCCAGAACCCAAAACACTGAGCGGTTTGTGCTGTTCGTTGATGCCATCGATGGATACGCTCACCTGGAAACTTTTGTCATAGCGTTCATCTAAGAAGATAGATATGCAATCAAAACTACTATTGTTTTAGGGGCAGGAGACCTACCATCGTTGTTGTCCGTCACCAGTTTGGCTATCAGCCACAGCTGCTGTGAGTACGTGGTGGTCAGCGGGGACTTCATGGCAAAGGGCCCTGTGGCCAGAACCGTGGGACTGTGGGCCAGCGTTGTGTTGGCCAGCACTTGTTGGGCTGTCAGCGTCGAAGTGCTGGTGATGGGCGGCCCTGTGAGGCCGATAATGATGCCCAGTCCGAAGCAGGTGAAGAAGCCCAGAAATACCATGACGAACTCCCGCTTGTGCATCGAGTAGAGACGCATATGCACGGATCGCTCGCAACGGTCGTGATGGTAGGCGGGCGAGATGTACTTGCTAAAGTCGCTGAACAGATCGCTGAACTGCGACAGAGAGGACTTGAGGCGCAGCAGGAGGCCTCCGGACGGCAGCTGGTAGGCATAGCCCAGACCAGAGGCATCTCCGTCCGAGTGTGGCTTGGCCATCTGGTTGGCTAGTGGAAGTGATTAGTGCTAGTCTGGGAGTCCAATCCTTTAGCTTTTGTAAACCATTCCCTTCTACTTGTTTTTGCACAGCTTTTCCCTGCGACGCTTGTGCGCCTTTTGAGGAAAATATCGATTTTGGCCTAACTCTCGCATATGTTTTGGGTCGCGTCTCCCGTGGGGGTGGGTGGCTGTTTGGCTGGTTTGTCTGCCGTTTGACATGCATTGCGCGTGCGCCCTTCTATCATATCATCATTGAAAGATAATGTTAATATAGTACGAATCGGATTTCCATAGATAAATATTGGATCTATGCCGTTTCCCGCCCCCCAAAAGATCAATTTTGAATTATTCGTTCCTTACAATTTAAGCGATTGGCATTACCATTATTTTACTAGATTGTTTTATTACATAATTAACACATTTTCGCCAGATGATTTCAAATTCAAACGCTCTGCAAAAAACCCTCTAGACGGCCTCGTTGATGCCCAACTTCGTCTTGGTCAAGAGACCAGAGTCACCCATGTCCGCGTTGTAGCCAGGACGGAACTTCATGCCGGGGGCCTGCAATCAGAAATTACAGATTGAGATACAAATAATAATGGAGAAACGGAAGAATCGTCGGACTTACATTAAACCAGACATCACGCCAGGCTTTGCTGTCGTCGGCACTGCGCAGCAGCTCGGGCACGTCGAAGCGTGGCACATTGAAGTAGTTCATCAGATCGGGCTTCTCATGGCAGTACTTGATGCGTGCCTCGCACCACTCGCTCTCCAGCGGGAAGCGCCAGTCGATCATTTTCTTGTTATGCGGATCCGACTCGTACTGGTTGAAGTCGATGCGCTCGATATCCTCGACGACCACCTCGGTCTCACCGTCGGCTGTCCAGTCGTAGATAAGCAGCTCCGCATGGTTGGCAATGTCCTTGAGGTATTGCTGCTTGTACAGGACCTCCATGTCGCGCAGATACGCCTCGCTAAAGACCTTCGACTTCACCTCGTGCTCCACGTTGCGGGCCTTGATCCGCTTCTGAACGGCATCCACCGGCAGATCCAAGTAGATAACCAAATGCGGCTTCAGCAGCTCTCCGATGGTGTTCTGACGGATCTCGTTGTAGACAGAGCGGGCGCCACGCGACAGATAGCCCTGGCGGAACATGGTCTCCATGAACACGAAATCCGAGTAGGGACTGCGTTCGAGGACAACGCCCTGGCCGGTGGAGAAAATGTGCTGCAGTGCATCGATGTACTGCGAATAGCGAAGCATGTACATGCGGATTTGGAACTGAGCGGCCAGATCGTGACTGGGATCCAGGCAGAAGTTGCGAATGTCATAGCTGCGGCAGCTAGGCGGAAGCTCGGGATCCAGCTTGCGCATATCATAGCCATATGAATTGATGTAAATCAAATCCATATCCACAGCCGGATAGTACTGCATGTCCAGCTCTTCGGCCAGCTCCTTGGCGAATTTCGTTTTGCCCGAGGCAATGGGACCCTCGACGCAGATCATTTTTGAGTTCTCATCGAATCGCTTGGAGGTCTTGTCGAAGAACGCATTGACAACGCTGTACTTCTTCGTCTTGTACGGATACGGGGCCTCCTTGGGCACACGCGGTCCGCCGCGCATCGTCTTGCCGGAGATGTTGCACTTCTGCTGGAAGGCGGCGGGCAAGGCGTTCGTCTGGGCCTGCAGCAGGCCGTTGGGGGCAGTGGCGCCGCGGCTGACGAGCCGCACCAGGCCAACACGAAACACGGCAGTCATTCTGTGGGGGAAACAATTAACAGTTAAAAATGTACGTACATCAAATATAAACAATAATATGGGCTCGGCTCGGTGGCACTTTGTCGTGTGTTACATCACAGGAGCAGACTGTATTGTGCCGTAATTTGCCATCAACGTATGCCCTTGCAGGACCTGAGAAATTTGACTTTGCTCCTGCTACACACGGCTTTTGGCTGGTTAAATGACCGCACAATTTAATTGTCTATATCCCCTGAATTAACTCACTTTTCAAGCAAAAATCTTAAATCTGCCCAAAAACAATATCGGTCGGTGTTGGAAAACGTCTCTTATTGGCACACTCCACAACTCTGTCACCCAACAAAGCGTTTTACATTCTCACCTGAATTAAACACATTTCAAAACCTTTCTGGCTTTGCTTCAGTGCGGACTAGTATCTATTTTTTTTTCTGAATAAGTCCTTATTTTCTGGTAATATAAATTAACACCTGACAACGAATTAAATTCTGTTTTCAACGACTTTGGCAACCCTTCTCGTATTTTACGAAGAATTTTACGCCCGCTGTTCCTGTCCGTTCCGCGATGAACTAAATATATTAATTAAATTTAAACGCGAGTTGCTTTCAAAACAAATCATCGAATTCGAAGATCTGTAAGCTAAAGGATTAGGTAGGTGTGTGTGTGCCCACTGTCTGGCTCGCCATTTGTCAGCGGTTGCAGTTACGCAACTGAGAGAACTGGCGCGGCACCCCAAGAAACAATTTTCCTCGTGTCACAGATTTCCATGTTGCCTCATCCTTCTAGAAAAATACAGAATGGGTAACAACGCTAGCTTCAACGTCCAGATGGAAGCGCCGAAAGGTGTGCCGGCTGATCATGCCAAGCACATGTCCGCAGGTGGCTCACCGCCGCCGGAGTGCCCCATGCACCAGAAGCAGGGGGGCGATAACAAATCTGCCTCGGCAGTGCCCCCACATCCCAAAATGCAGCAGGCATCTGAGTGCCCAGTGCAGCACGACAATAGCGATGTGAATCCACTCAATATGATGCCGCCAGCCAATCAACAGCCGTCACCAGGCCAGCCCTTCGCACTGCCCACCGATCGCCAGACATCAACGATACCGAAGGTGACCGAGGACGGCAGCGTTCAGTTCTGGCAGTATCCCAGCCAACAGATGTTCTGGAACGCGATGCTGCGCAAGGGATGGCGCTGGAAGAAGGAGGACGTTGACCAGAAGGACATGGGCGATATCATTCGCATACACAACGCCAACAATGAGCAGGCCTGGCAGGAGGTGCTCAAGTGGGAGGCCCTGCATGCCAAAGAGTGCGGAAATCCGCGCCTCAAGAGCTTTGGCGGCAAGGCCAAGGACTTCAGTCCCCGTGCCCGTTTCCGCAGCTTGTTGGGGTAACTAATTCCTCATATATTCCGATTCGCTTTCTAAGTTCAAGCATTTCCAGATATGAACTGCCTTTTGATCGTCATGACTGGATTGTGGATCGCTGCGGCAAAGATGTCCGCTACGTCATTGACTACTATGACGGGGGACTTGTGGACAAGGACTATCGCTTTGCCCTGTTGGATGTGCGTCCGGCCATGGACTCGGTCGACAATGTTTGGGATCGCATGCGCGTGACCTACATGCGCTGGAGGTACGAGCTCACCGACAAGTTTGCTAGCAATGACAAGGATGGCAGCAAGGCGTCCGCCAGCGACTAGAAACCCGATTACATCGTATCGTATCTGTAAAAAATTGGACTAAGTTATTAAAGCAATTAGAATTAATGTTGACTGCGTTTAAGTTGTTTTAAAGAAACGTATCGTATCAAATATTGGCGACACATTTATGTACGCTGCCTACCAAATATACATACACCTCTGAATTCTGAGCAACCTACAAAAAGTGTTTATTTCATTAAAGACTTGGGTGTATTTCCCTACTCCCAAATTCATTCGCATAAAAATGTCCATTGTATTCGTATTCCCAGAAAAATCAACAGGTTGAAAATAATATAAGTTTCAGTAATTCATCAGTAATTACGAAATGTGAGAGTTCCATTTCATAAGACAATACAATATTCGGCATATTTCATCACTCATCGCTTGTCATTTCGAAACATATAAGTAAATATGAACATATATGAAGTAATTATAAAAAAATAAATAAAAATTGACCTGGCACTGCTTTCGTACAGAACATTGAAATAGAACATAGCTCTTTATGCCAAATATATAACACAATAGATGTTTTTAGAAACAGAACAGATATTTTATTCTATTTTATTTTATTTTAAACTGCTTGCAGTTTCTGAAATTTGAATTTCTATCTATGAATTTGAGCATCTATCGATAACAACAATAGTCAACACAGTGTTGGTGGTTTGTTTGTTCACCAGCACACACAGCTGATTCATATACAGCAATTTATAATTTTAGAGTATGAATTTAACGTTTCGCTGCTGGAACTCCATACTAGAGCATACGTACCTCTCACTCATACATGCTTTTCCGCATAATGTTTTTATCGCAGGGTCTCACACTCTTCAATTGCAGTGTAATAGCAGATACCGATAGCAATATCGATGGTTTGCCGCAAGGTCACTCTGAAATAGAAAAAACTAACGACGGAGATACCCGCCACAAACTAAAAATTTACTCTATTGTTCGCTAGTTTTCTTTGTTGCAAGTTCGATCCTGACTTTCTCCCTCGCTTAGGATAATTAGTACAAGTTTTGCGCGATACTTCGTCCCGATATTAAAAACCAGTTTCGTTGTCTTTGTGACTCATCAGAATTCCACAGGCTCAAGGAAAATTGATGGAAAATACAATGGCCGACACAAACACAAACAATAGCAGCAGCAACGAGTCCACCGATCAGGTAGGAATTCGCGTGGAAAACGAAAACCCGGACGATCACACAGACGCCTTTGGATCTGTGGGTGGCAGCAGTGGCCCAACTGCAGCCTCGAGTTCCTCGCATCACAACAACACCTATGGTAGCGGAGCCATTGGGCAGCTGGCCAATGGCTATAAATCCCCCTCTTCGAGCTATGGCAAAAATGTTGCAAAAATGGTCACGGACCGTCATGCCGCAGAGTACAATATGCGACACAAAAATCGCGGCATGGCTTTGATCTTCAACCATGAGCACTTCGAGGTGCCCACTTTGAAGTCGCGTGCAGGCACCAACGTGGACTGTGAGAATCTGACCCGAGTGCTGAAACAGCTCGATTTTGAAGTGACCGTCTACAAGGACTTTCGCTACAAAGACATTGTACGTACAATTGAAATCACGGCCTCGCAAAATCACGGCGATAGCGACTGTATTTTGGTGGCGATTCTATCGCACGGAGAGATGGGCTACATCTATGCCAAGGACACCCAATACAAGCTGGAGAACATCTGGAGCTTCTTCACGGCTAATCACTGCCCCTCGCTGGCTGGCAAGCCGAAGCTGTTCTTCATCCAGGCCTGCCAGGGCGACCGATTGGACACGGGAGTGACCATGCAACGAGGACATACCGAAACCGATGGCGACTCATCCATGAGCTACAAGATACCCGTACATGCCGATTTCCTCATTGCCTACTCGACCGTCCCCGGCTTTTACTCGTGGCGCAACACCACTCGGGGAAGCTGGTTCATGCAGAGCCTGTGCGCCGAGCTGGCTGCCAATGGCAAGCGCCTGGACATACTAACGCTGCTGACCTTCGTCTCGCAGCGTGTGGCCGTTGACTTTGAGTCATGCACCCCTGATACACCCGAGATGCACCAGCAGAAGCAGATCCCCTGCGTTACCACGATGCTAACGCGCATTTTGCGTTTCAGCGATAAGCAATTGGTCCCCGCCGGACGGGTTTGATGGCTACTGGTCTGGTTGATGGGTTGGCTGAGGCTAAGGCGGGGTGTGTGATACGCGAGGGGTAGCAGGGCGCAGACGTAGCTACAGTATCCCTGAAACTGTATTACAAAACATTTTTCTACTTCATTTTGTGTATCGTATCCTAAACCCAGGGCTATTTTCTCGGTATTTTACCGAATATGTCTTTTAACTAGCATTTATTACTATCGGATTGACAACTCTTGCCCATCAAGTGCGGCGATAGCCCCTTTTAATATTTTTTTAAAATTATTTATACGCCTAAATACTCGTCTGTATGTTTAATCGAAGCATATGCGCAAATGTGTTTCGTAATCGAATTCACACACAACAAAAAACGACAAGATTTTAGCATGTAGTTAAGAATTTTATATTTATCTTTATGTACAATTTATACTTCTCTATAAAAACATGTATTAGCAAATGTTTTCCTTTTATGTGAACCACTCGCTAATAAAAAAAAGAAATACAATAGAAAAACATTTACCATTGGGTGTGCCATATCGGGTTAGGCGTTGAATCCACATTTTTGGGCCGTCTCAAGTTGAGCGAGATTTTCCTGAAAAGGAGTTTTGGAAAATGGTCGAGACGAGTCGTCGAGTTGACCCTGCCTGTCTGTCTGTCATATATACGATTTACAATCAGAGCTTACAATCACTTTATTCTTAGAGCTGCTGGACACAATGGAAATAAATTTAAATTAAAAATTTGTATTACTTAAAGCACTAGATCTGGATCAGCTCGGGGAGGAGCGGAGGGGAAGGAGAATTTTTAAAACCTGTCTGCCGATCTATCTCTGATGTTAGATAAATGCACGTTTCTGATATATTTTCAACTAAAAACGGGTATAATTTTGCTCACAATTTTGTTTTAGATGTGGCCCCCCTCCTTCAGTTTGGCCACCAGGGCGTCGACATCGGCAACGGTGGCTCCTGCCTGGCGCACAGGTGGATCCTCAACGGAGATAACCTCAATGCGTGGCGTGGTATCAACGCCCAAATCCTTGGCCGTAACCTTCTTCAGTGGCTTTTTCTTGGCCTTCATGATGTTGGGTAACGTGGCATAGCGAGGCGTGTTCAGCCGCAAGTCAGCGCTCAGTACGGCTGGTATCTTGGTTTTGATCGTCTCCAGACCGCCATCGATTTCCCGTGTGATGGTCAAGCCAGCATCCGTCTTCTCGATCTTGTTGCAGAAGGTGCCCTGGGGCCAGTCCAGCACGGCGGCGGTCATCTGAGCTGTCTGATTGGCGTCATCGTCGATGGCCTGTTTGCCGAGGATCACCAGATCCGCCTTCTCATCCAGCGCCAACTTGGCAAGAATCTTGGATATATGGATGGGCTGCAGCAGCTCGTATTCGGCCTGTGGCACGTCCACATGGACGCCACGATCGGCGCCCATGGCCATGGCAGTGCGTATCACTTCCGCCGATTGAGCTGGGCCCACGGACACAGCAATGACCTCCGTGGCCAGCTTCTTCTCCTTCATCTTGACTGCTTCCTCGACGGCTATCTCATCGAAAGGATTCATCGAGTGCTTAACACCCTGGGTGACTACGCCAGTCTTGTCTGGCTTGACGCGGACCTGTAGATGGACACAATAATGATAATGAAAATAGTCTAATTAAGTTTAATTATTCCGATTACGCAAAACGCAACAAGTGATAAGAAGAAGAAACATCAGGCTATTTCTCGGCTTACCTTGACAGCATAGTCGATCACACGTTTAACTCCAACCAAAACACGGGCCATTTTCTTCTAAAATATTGTAACAAAATGTAGTTAAATAATTAAAAACTTTAGCAGAGATATACCTCTGGAAATTGATTCGAGGGGGTGGTACAAAGGTCTCTTGTGCTAGTGGCTAACAGCTGTTGATAATGCCCTCAGAAATATACCAAAATATACCGTCCAATTTTAAAAATATACCGTAAATATTCTGACGAATTCAAGATCTATTTTACATATTCCTCGATTTTGATATTCCGTCGAATATTACTAGCTAGATAGAAACCTCAGCCCTGCCCACATAATTTTATCCGACTAATAAATCAATTTCCTACTTGACTGGCTTGATTCAAATACTTGCGTTTATTGGATTTTGTCTAAAAAAATGTTTTAGCGAAAAAGGTCAAACAAATAAAACGTAAGAGAAAAAATTTTCCTATTGCTCAATTTTGATATTCCGTTGAATAATGCTGACTAACTAAAATCTTTAGCTTTGCCTTTATAATTTTAAACCATTGATGAAAAAAATTTCCACAAGATTAACTACTTTTAAGTACACCTAATTCTGCTTTTACACGGTAGATTGGTTCCTGAAAAAACCGTGTAAAAAAAAACCGTGTAAAAAAAGACATTGATCGTATACGCAAAAAAACGAGAGAGAAACAAATATTTACATATTCTCTTAATGCTCTTTCTTGTTTTCGTTTGGTTTCTAGCTTTTTTTTGAGCTGTGTGTGATTTTATATATTTGTGTTGTCATTTTGAACCGTGTTAAATGGAATAAAACCGTGTAAAAAATGTAAAATTGTGGATTTTCAAACCGTGTTATTTCAAAACCGTGTAAAAAAAGACCGTGTAAAAACAGAATTAGGTGTACTCCTTTTTATTGTATTGTGTCTAAAACAAGGTTTGAACAAAAACGGTCAACAAAAACAGTGGCAACGTAAGTGAGTATGGAATGTCACGTCATTCTATTACTTGTAGCTTGTCAACCGGAGTATGGACATTTGTATACCCTATTTCGTTAATTTTATATAAAGATACTGTTTAAAACGTAATTAATAAAGACCTTGTCTTAGATTGAATTGTTTTTGACATATTCGTGCATTGATTAGTGTCTTGTATATAGATCTCGATCCCGATACCTATTCTTGGTCTCTGTAAGAAGACAATAAGCTGCAAAATATCGTTGAAATACCTTTGAAACAGAGACTGACTAGTTTCTGCATTAATTAGAGCTTGGGATGACAAACATTTTCTCAATTCTATAATATCCATCTCCCCAGGGTATGAAGAATGTTGCTCACTCCGCGCCATGTTGAGGGACAGTGCTGCTCGAATCCCAAATCCCAACAAACTTGAGCGCCAAATATACATTATTTAAAAGTGAATGAGCGAAAAGGATTTAAAAGCAATCCATTGGGATAAATGATGCACGGAAGCACGATTTGAGAGAGCGAAAATTCAAACAAACTGTGTATCGAAGTTTCTATACCCTTTCTTCTTAAATATACCTTTGAAAATATGAAGATACTGTTTAAAGTCTGCGTTGGAATGGGACTCAAGTCCAAGGTGGACTGTCATCAGTTTTGGGCTTGGGCTGAGTGGATTCAATCTCATTGATCTGCTTGGGCGTGTCCTGTTCGGGTGCTTGAACCACTGGCTTTTTTTCTTCGGACAACTTGTTCCGTTGATGCGATGTTCCAGCGGATGTTGAGTTGTTTCCGGCCTTGGTCTGCACCTTGTCCACGATTTCAGACATTAAAGAGTTGAATTCATCATCATTAAAGAGATTTACAGGCTTGCGATTAATTGGGCTGGGATTAGCCTCGGTTTTCCTGTGAATTTGTGGGGGAACAGCTCATCGAAATTGCTCTGCCAGGGAAAGTCCTCTTCCGTGTCTGTGGGCAGAGTAAGGATCGTGGCTGAGTGTAGAGTTGTCGGTTGCATTCACGACGTTGAGATAGACCTGCGATGGGGACGTTGCTGGCGGCGGACACTTCATAATTACATCTGTAGTGTCATCCCGGACGATGGCAACGGGGAGAAGAGAGGGAGAGCTGCGAGGGCTTGGTCTCTGGCTTGCCTCAAAAGAGCTACTGCCCAACCCCACATTTAATAGACCTTGCAATGAGTACCTGCCACTAACTAAGCAGGGGCACAGCACAGGCAAAAAAGCAGCCAGAATACGCACACATACACCACATCCTCTGCTCTGCTCTAAAAGTTGCCATTGGCATTGCCATTGCTGGAGGACCATATCCCCTCACATTGAACTATGAAAATCAGGAAACTACGGCGAAATTGTTTTGATTTTAAAAATAATATTCATATTTATTTTAGGAATTTTGTAAGTTGAAAATAAAAAGTCTTATGTTGATAGAAATATTAATGAAATTAAACGAGGATTCTTTACAAAAATCAATTTTTTTTGGTTCTACTCCATACTCGTCAAATGCATCCGGGAGTGACTGGGACCATGAGGCCACCGATGTCTTCGGCGACAATGGTTCAGTCGTCGTTGGGGTCCAGATGAGCTTCCGTCGTATATTAGCATGGTGCTTTTCTAGCCGCTTCTTGTTGTTGTACCTGACATACATTCGGCTCCGATCGCTCACTTTGTAGTCGCTTTCCTGTTCCCCGGGAAAAAGACTCAGGAGTTCGCTCTCCAAATTCCGGCAGTTGCTTATCGACAGTGGCATTTTTTTTATAACGAAATGGTCGGCGATGGCATTTATGGCCGTTCTTCTTAGATTCGGAGTCAGGGGTGTAATATTCGACGCTTGTCGTGCCTTTTATTTTAATTACCAACGGCTAACTCCCAAAATTACAGCCTAAAACTAGGCAGTAAAAAATTCGAGTTGCAGATCTTGTGAGCTTTAACCATACATAGATTATCAGCTGTTTTGCGACCTAGTGGCAACACTTTGATATGCAATTTTTCTGCTGTGCACTATATTTTATTAAATATTGCTGTGGCTGGATTCTGTATAACAGAAGAAGACCATAGAAAGTGTGGAAAAAACGTGGGTTGCTGTACCTAGTAGTCCCAGCCTCTGTCTTTTTCACCTCGTGGCCGTCAGAGTGACCGGCAGTGAAAAAAAAGAAGTCTTCTTGAGCTGTCCCAGTTCTCTAAAACAAGGTCAAGCCAAAGTCAAAGCCTAGTGCAAGTGCCAAGTGCGGCTCAAAGTGATCATTTAATTTGAGTGGACGCGCCAGTTATATATCGACAATACTGGGGCAGCCGTTCGACCATTATCCACCCAGCTGCAGCGACCCGTTGAAAAATGTTCTGTTCTTTTCGCGTAGGATTAGCACCACTAGTATCTACGTATTGAAACGCTGGTCTAGAAGTTACGGATTGGTTATTCCCGGAGACCTCTATTGGCCACGTGCCCGTACCACCGGTCGGTAGCCGAGGGCATGGACTTGCTCCTCAAGTAAACCAGATCGGTGTGATCTGCAATCTTCGCCTGGACAAGTTCGACTCATGGGGAGGATCTGAGTGACTCTTCAAATACACCAGTCGCCCCACGTTCAATCCAGTGTGCAAGTGTACCTAACCTCACGCCGCAGATGGACCGCTGTCATTGACCCCTGGCATCGGAAGCAGCTGATGTTACCTGCGCCCGGTACAATCATGTGCCACCTTCAGACCTCGAGTAGGAACTCGGTCTCCAGCCGGGAAGCATCGAACCCGCCTCGGATTTAGTTATATTTTCTCTTTCTTTTGAAATTAGACCCGATATGCGAAACCCTGTTTTTTTATCCGCTTTCTGTTTAACAATGTTCTTTTGATACGGCAAAAATGTGCAAAAGCCAATTAAATCCGGTATAAACAAAAAGGGAATTCCTGTCCATGGGCTAAGTCGAACTTGAACAAATGAGTAGTGTATTAATACCGATTATTTTTACAGTTTTTGATTTTGGTTGCCACGCATTCATCTCATCATCTATGCAGATACTCATCACAATCACACACATCATCATACTCATCCACCCATCAAATCACCTCATCCAACACACAACGAAAGATCTTTCTGCGTGGGAGTCAAAGTTATTAATCGTTTCGTAAGTGATTATAATAAACAAACAAGTAAGCCATCTGAAAAGAATGAATGTGCGGTAACTATTCGTTGGTCTTCAACCATGATCACGGTTTTATACACGTATTACTCATGCCTTTAAACGACTTTCCATATACCCGATTTTTGTCTGGTTTTGGCACTGGCCGTTTAGTTATCATCAGCTCCTATAACCTGTACGTTGTATGCTACAGGGGCTCCGGTCGGCCCACGCGCTGCAGCAGCGCCGTCGCCCCAACTTCCCTTATAATGACGGCAGCCGTGTTGGTCGCAAAGGGCTGATTCACTTCAGACCCTGCACTGTAGTGGCTGGAGGAAGATGCCACCATTATAGCCCCAAATACGCTGCTGGGCGCAAACGAGGGGGTACGCGCCTGGATTGGCCGGCACCCCATGGGCATCTTTGGCTTCGCAGTGTTTACAGTCGGTGGAAAGGCGCAAAAGCTGATAAGCGACGAAGTCGGAGCCGGTGCATCCTCACTAGTGGCATCCTCCCAAGGTACATCCTCACTGAAGGCATACTCATTGGGGGCATCCTCCACGACACTGCCTGCATTTGACGGCGTCTTCTGCTCCACTTTTGTCCCATTCACTATTGCAGTGGCGTTCCCAGCTTGCTGCGCAGCCGACGAGGACGACGAGGACGCCTCTGACGGCGTCTTCAGCTCCACTTTTGTCCCATTCACTATTGCAGTGGCGTTCCCAGCTTGCTTTAAGCCGATTTTACGACGAGGACGCCTCTGACGGCGTCTTCAGCTCCACTTTTGTCCCATTCACTATTGCAGTGGCGTTCCCAGCTTGCTGCGCAGCCGAGAAGGACGCCTTTGTCGGCGTCTTCAGCTCCACTTTAAATGTAATTATACCCGATACTCAAAATGAGTTTAGGGGTATATTAGATTTGTGGTGAAAATGGATGTGGTAACGTCCAGAAGGAACCGTTTCCGACCCCATAAAGTATGTATATTCTTGATCAGCATCAATAGCCGAGTCGATTGAGCCATGTCTGTCTGTCCGTCCGTCCGTCCGTCCGTCCGTCTGTCCGTCCCTATCAGCGCCTAGTGCTCAAAGACTATAAGAGCTAGAGCAACGACATTTTGTATCCAGCCTTCTGTAATATGTCACTGTTACAAGTGTATTTCAAAACTTCGCCCCGCCCACTTCCGCCTCCACAAACCGAAAATATTTATCCAGGTTTTAAAGATACGAGAAAACCAAAAACGCAGTATCGTAGAGAATGACCATATCTTCTAGACTGCAGAATTTGAATTGGATCGTATCATTATTATAGCCAGAATGAAGAAAACAATTTAATTTTTCGTAGTCTGTCTCTCTCAACCTGGGCCTATCATAGCCGGCTTTGCATAGCGCAAAACATTAGCGCCTAGATCTTTCCCGGACTATAAGAGCTAGAGCAACCAAATTTGTCCCACACTATGAAATATCGGACCTTGACGATTGTTTCAAAATTTCGCCACACTCCTTCCGGCCCCACAAAGGACGAAAATCTGGAGCATCCACAGATCTCAGAGACTATTAGACCTGACTGTCGAGCTCTCACTGCTACAAAACTAACCGTAATTTTTTGGTGTAGAACTCACTGTTACAAGTGTATTTATTTTTGCTCAGAGAGCTCGGTGCTACAAGTGTGTTTCAAAAAGACGGCCCACCCTCTGCAGCCATAAACAACGAAAATCTGTGGCAACCACAATTTTGAAGATTCTGATAGGAGAAAATTAAAAACGCACAATCATAGAGAATGGCCATATCTACCAAATTGCCGAGTCTTGCCGAATCCGAATCAGATCGGATTATTATTATAGCCAAAAGTAACAAATCAATTTGCAGTGGCTACGCAGCGCCCGTCGACACGTTCTGACTGATTTTCTGTCTCTCTCGCACGCACTGCTTTGTCGTTTTAATGAATGCATACTACTATGTATTGGGTATAAATGTAGAGTTGCGGTCAAAGCATAAACTCACAACGTTCCTCCTCGTTTCAATTTCCAATCTGATAAAGATTCATTTAAATAGATTTTATTCGAATTTTTACCGCCGAAATTGGCCAAACAACTCACCCGTCCATGGTCCCGTTTAGATTTGCTGTACCGCGGCGTCGTTTTTCACCATTATGTTTCCTCTTCATCTACGAGCTCGGAAAATGCAGGCAAAAATCAATAGCAATTTTTCCTTTCGTTGCAAGTTCTGATCTGACTGCTGCATAGTGGGTGAAGCGGCCCATTTGGTTGCCATATTACAACACACATAGGAAAAACTAGAGATTGACCGTTTTGGCCACTGTGCGCTGTCGTGGTTAGCCATTTCTAACCATTTCTTCCTCCTCATCTTCGAGCTCGGAAGC
This sequence comes from Drosophila lowei, assembly GCA_008121275.1. NCBI lineage: Eukaryota > Metazoa > Arthropoda > Insecta > Diptera > Drosophilidae > Drosophila > Drosophila lowei. Next base: position 29,994,650 of record CM017777.1, on the reverse strand, counting down.
AGCTCAAAAAGGATTGCAAATTTTCCTTTCGTTGCAATGAGAGCGAAAGGGAAGCAAGAGTTCTGATCTAACTGCCGCACAGTGGGTCAAGCTTAAACAATTTTCAAATGGCGATTATACATATGTATATATATATTGTTATATATTTTTGGAAACCAAACAAAAGACCCATGGGAAAAACGGGACAGGATTGACCGTTTTTGGCCCACTGTGTGCCGTCTCGGGATTTGACCAGACGAACACCTGCACTTTGACTGTCGCCATTTCCAACTAGACTGCGACCGCGTTCAGTTAAATCGGTGTAAAATGAAGTTGGAAGACGTCTTCACACGCCACCCGCTATTGGCTGCCCGTGGACACGATGTGCGGCGAGCCATCAGATACGTGGAGCGGCAGTCCCACTTGATAGAGCTGAACTGTGGGCTTATCAACATGGTGTCAAACTTGCAATTTTTCAGGGAGCAGCCTTTTGTCCTCATTTTCGAAGAGTTTCATTTCAGGCACGTACCCAACGTAAGTTCCCTTTTAACCGTATATTTACAGGTGCTCCTCAGCCGCTGGAAATCTTTGGCCATTGCAGCTGCAAATATGGACGGCACAAAATTCAAGTTTCTGTACCTGCAGGTGGTCCCTACAGACGTGCACGTTTTGGGCAGCAATGAGATATATGAAGGACTAAAAGTCGTAGTCACTTCAATTTTCAACCTGGGCTTAGCCCAAAATGTGTGCGGCGTAATATCGGACAGGTGCAGGGCCAATTTGAAGTCGCTGCAGTATGTCGCAAACTATTTCCCGGTCCTGTGGGACGAAGTCCATATGAAGAAGAAATTGGTCACGCGGTATAAAGATACGGTGGATAGATTAGGCAAAATTTACGGAAGCACCTTTGACCGAAACAGATGGGAACAGAAGTTTTCAGAAATAACCAGCAGCACGCCAAATGAACTAGAGGAGTTTAATTCAAACGAAGTTTTAAACTTAAAAAAGCTATTGGCGCTGAACTTCGCGAAATCGTCAACACCTCTTAACTTGAGCAGAGTCAATAGCTCCGATCTCGAGCTGCGTGGATTCATCCTCACCTCCCATGTGTACGATATTCTTAAATTTATCCACGTTACAGATGCGGATAAATTCACCGACACACGGGCGGCAATACAATTTTTTTCCCGCGTGGTAGGAATTGTAACCGTTATATATAATTAAGATAGAGTAATAAGTTAATTTTTTAAGATTTTAAATATACGTACATATATACATATATATATAAATCAGTGATTTTAAATGGGAACTAATGATGGGCGGACTATCCGAATCTTTAAGATTTTCTTCACAAATATTGTATTTCAAAAGAGATTTACACTTAAACAGAAATTAACCGAATGGAAAAAACACAGAAACTGGCCAGAGATTACGAATTAATCCATATAGAATCATATTGTTTGTCTATATAGAAATGTAGATCGAGTAAATGTGAGCTTAAGGCTAATGTCCCTGGTTATGAATTAGTGGACTGTATAATCGTTTTATATATTGAGCTTATTTATTTATATTGGTTATTGAATATTGGTGGTTATATTACAAGTATATGTATGAACAGCGGGGGTGTCGATGATGCGGCGGCACAAAGTATGCGTGCGGGTGGTTTCGTCTAGAAATTTCTACTAACTCAACTCCACAAAAGAAGTCGAGCCAAAAGGGAATTGAAAGATCAGGCGATGCGACGGTCCAATGCAAAACGGTACACATCGTTGTATGAGTGTGCAGCTGCGGGCTTTAGCTATACGTGTGAGAACATTACAGCTATGTTTTGGACACGAGCAATAACAACACAGCTATGCGCGTAAAAATAGTTACTTAAGCGGTGTAATACAATCATGAGCGTGTGAATAGGTCACATGAACATTGAACTAACGAGGGGGAACGTTGTGAGTTGCTGCTGCGACCGCAACTCTACATTTATACCCGATACATAGTCAGTATGGGTTCATTTAACGACAAAGAGTGCGTGCGAGAGAGACAGAAAATCAGTCAGAACGTGTCGACGGGCGCTGCGTAGCCACTGCAAATTGATTTGTTACTTTTGGCTATCATAATAATCCGATCTTATTCGGATTCGGCAAGATTCGGTAATCTGGTAGATATGGCCATTCTCTATGATTGTGCGTTTTTAATTTTCTCCTATCTTCAAAATTGTGGTTGCCACAGATTTTCGTTGTTTATGGCTGCGGAAGGGTGGGCCGAAATTTTGAAACACACTGTAGCAGTGAGCTATCAACAGTGAGTTCTGCAGTGAAAAATTACAAATAGTTTTGTAACAGTGAGAGCTCTACAGTCAGGTCTAATAGTCTCTGAGATCTGTGGATGCCACAGATTTTCGCACTTTGCGGGGGCGGAAGGGGGTGGGGCGAAATTTTGAAACAAACTCGTCAAGGTCCGATATTATAGGAATCTGGATACAAAATTTGGTTGCTCTAGCTCTTGTAGTCTCTGAGATCTAGGCGCTAATGTTTTGCGCTATGCAAAGCCGGCTATGATACGTGTGTGTTAGAGAGAGACAGGGCGAGAAAAAATGAAATTGTTTTCTTCATTCTGGCTATAATAATGATACGATCAGATTCTGCAGTCTAGAAGATAAATTCATTTTCTACGATTCTGCGTTTTTGGTTTTCTCGTATCTTTAAAATTGTGGATGCCACAGATTTTCGTCCTTTGTGGGGGCGGAAGTGGGCGGGGCGAAGTTTTGAAATATACTTGTAACAGTGACATATCACAGAAGGCTGGATACAAAATGTCGTTGCTCTAGCTCTTATAGTCTTTGAGCACTAGGCGCTAATAGGGACGGACGGACGGACGGACGGACGGACGGACGGACAGACAGACATGGCTCAATCGACTCGGCTATTGATGCTGATCAAGAATATATATACTTTATGGGGTCGGAAACGCTTCCTTCTGGACGTTACACACATCCATTTTCACCACAAATCTAATATACCCCAATACTCATTTTGAGTATCGGGTATAACAACGATAAGTATCAACAAAAAAGACATTGAAAGTGCGGCCGACAACGATCTGCAAATTTTGTGGCTGTGTGTGTGTGATTCGCCGCCATTCAGGGCTGCAGAGATAATGAATACAAGTATCGTATCAATGTCTTGCACAAATGTAGAATACAAAATTGTACCTCCTACCTCATTGTCAAATCAGATATAAGGCTCTGATTTTAAGAATAAAATTTAGTTTGAATTTACAACTGAACTCGCAAATGTCTAGACTTTTCTTTTAAGGTCTTAACATATTCTATAACTCAGTCCACACCACCCAAGAGGTTGAGTTTTTGGTGCGTTTTTTTTAAAGTGGTGTCCCCAATAGGCCTAATCCACTATATTTGGGGTCCTTCAATCTTCATTTACGAGCGTAAGGATAGCAGAACTCCGACTATCCTGGCTACAATGGGTATGGCAGAAGGTGGTTCTAACAACGCTTCGGGATGATTAAGATTTAATTCTTTAATCACTTCCGCCAAATCCACCTTCAGGGATTTTCCGGCGGCCTCCAAAGCGTTGCTTTTGCAATTTTGAAATGAAAATTGGCATTTATTGGTTTGAAATTTTCTTACCAGCACCGCTTTCATCGCATTCAACTCCCTCTCGTAAGCAGCGCTTAAATTTTTGGGAGGATTCACTGCCTCAATGATTGCGAACTGCTGTTCCCAATCATTGGCATTAAAAACGGTGTGGTAAGCTGTGTTCAGAATTGTATCGTCTTTAGGATGATCATATTTCTTGAGCACATCAACCGCATGGCGATAATCCCATAGGACGGGAATATGCCTATCGGCTTCGCTGAGGGCGAATTTGTTTTGAATAGCACCCATCAGACACCACTGCCATTAAATATTTTTCATTTCTTATTTCTTTAACCTTATTTAGAACCTTCGCTACAGCACTGTGGATTGTCTCGGCACCAAGTTTGTGTCCGACAATTGTTGGTACCTAAAAAATTATTAAAATAAACCAAACATAACATACATCAGGCTTACAGAAAAAAATAGCATTTCTACACAAACGACATATAAATATATTCTAAAAAGCATAAGCTCACATATATAGTGACTGAGTTGCGGGTATAAAGTAGAGCAAGCTTTTGCCGCGGCTCAAAACGTCCCGCGGTTTAAATTAATATTTAAAACGTTGGAACGTTCTGAGTTGCTGATACGGCCGCGACTCTACATTTAGTAGATACTTAGTCGCTGCGTAGGCCATTGAAAATTGATTTGTTCCTTTTGGCTATAATAATGGTTTGATCTGATCCAGATTCGGCAATCTGGAGATATGGTCATTCTCTATGATTGTGCGTTTTTAATTTTCTTGTATCTTACAAATTGTGGATTGAAAAAAATAAAAATCATAGATAATCATTATTTTTTGAGTTTTTATCAAATTACTCAAAAATAATGATTATCAGTGAAAAAAAATTTATAAAATTTAGATATAATCAATACCAAGATTTTTTATTATATAACTTATGTATAATGATTACGGTCCCGGTCATTTCACCCACTGTGCTCGTTGTTCTTCTTCTCACACGCACGTATTTATGTATGTGTCGGAGATGCATGAGAACAAAGGAGAAAGAGATGTATAGCATTAAGAAATGGTGACAATAAAGAAAGAATACGCTATAGAGTTGTGTCTGTTATACTTTCAATTCGTGTTTCTGCTGAGAGCGAGGCTGGAGAGCGAGAGAGAGTCGTCTCGGCCGAGTGTGGCGCGGTGTTGTTGCCATTTGAGAGAGCGACATCAAAAAAAGGAATGGCAGAATGAGAGCAATTGCATCTGGCAATGCTGTGTCATGCAATTCGAGAGCTGAGAGAGGCAGAGACAGGAATGTGCTCGTCAGTTTGGCTCATGGACTTTGAGAGAGACAACACCGCGACTCACTGCGCTCGAGGCTTAAGGAAAATGCAAGAAGAAGAAGACCCCCCTGTCCCTCTGTCCCTGACATCAGAAGTGGGATCGGCTATGCCACAGGAGCAGCGTGAAAGTGTATGGCAAGCTTTATCTGAATCACAAAACAAAAGATTCATGGAAATGTTAAAGACAATGCAGAAGCCTGCTTCATCGACTCCGAGTGAAAAATCCATGAGGCTGCCAAAGTTCAATCCAGACGCTGCCGAAGCTGATGCTGGCGCATGGTGCAAAACAGCTGACATGATACTGTCGGAGCATCCTCTGGAGGGCAGTGCGCTGGTTATGTCGCTCAGTGGAGCATTAGAAGGGAGCGCGTCACAATGGCTTTCGCAAATCAGCTATGCTGGCATAACTTGGCCGCAATTCAAAGAATTGTTCGTGCACCGCTACGACGACGCTGAGACGCCAGCCGCCATTTTGTTGAACATTCTCAACGGACGGCCGAAAACAGGCGAGTGCTTGTCGGTATACGGAGCCGACTAGTGACGTCACTGATGACAAAATGGAAGTCGATGGACATGGAAGAAATTGCAGTGTCACTCGTTTTGGCACACACGTCTAAAATCGACACAAGACTGCAACGTTTACTGTTCACTACCAATATAAAGAACAGAAATGAACTACAGCAGCAGTTGAAGGCGTATGCATACAGCAAGCGAAACGAGCATTATGTTCCAGACCATTCAATTGGACCCGACCCAAAGAGGTTTAAGGCACACACTCAAATCAAGTGCCATCACTGTGGGAATCTCGGACATAAAATGCTGGAATGCCGTAAGAGGAAGGCAGAACAATCAAAGACGAATCAATATTATGGAAAACCATTGGCGGGACGAGATAGGACTGGAGGACCTGTTTTAAATGCGGAATGTTGGTCACATTGCATCCGCATGTACGAAGGGAATGGCGGCACCGAATAGCAGCATGAACGAGAAGCGAGTGGACGTCTGTGCTGCAGTGGAGCCGAAGGGACTTTTATATCAATTTGGTGAGCCCTTTCCATTCTTCTTCGACTCGGTGCCGAGTGCTCCTTGATCAAGGAGAAGTTAGCAGACAAATTAGCCGGAAAAAACGATTTAATAATATGGTCATTCTAAAAGGAATAGGTGAAAATGTTGTACGATGCAATTTACAGATACTGTCCACAGTTCAGATTTGTCAGTTTAATATGGAAATTATGTTTAACGTAGTTATGGACGAGCATTTGAAACATGACATAATGATTGGTCGTGAAATTCTAAGTCTTGGCTTCGGCATCACGATGGATGCTGATAACTTTAACATTTATAAAACTAAACAGATTAATGTGATAAATGAAGAAAATGATAAAAATTATGAAAAGCTGTTTGACGATAATTTAGAGTTAAATGATGATGATAAGTTTAAGCTTAAGAACATTTGTAATCTATATTTTGAAAATTTTATTGTCGGTATGCCAAGTAGACGTGTTACGACAGGGGAATTAGAAATTCGTTTAGTAGATGTTAATAAGACTGTCCAGAGGCGTCCATATCGGCTTGGCGTGGATGAAAAGAATTAGTGAGAGACAAAATTAAGGAAATGTTAGCGGCCAATGTAATACGTCCAAGTAATTCTCCATTTGCTAGTCCAATCCTGTTAATTAAGAAGAAAGATGGCAGTGATCGCTTATGCGTCGATTATCGAGAACTGAATTCAAATACTGTAGCTGACAAATACCCTTTGCCACTGATTGCAGATCAAATTAATAGATTGCGGGGGTAAATACTTTTCTTGCTTAGACATGGCCAGTGGGTTTTATCAAATTCCAATAGATGCAGGATCGATAGAACGAACCGCCTTTGTAACTCCCGAAGGCCAGTATGAGTTCCTTTGCTATGCCATTTGGGCTGAAAAATGCCTCTTCGATTTTTCAGCGAGCCATAGCTCGAGCCCTGGGTGACTTGGCGTACTCCTATGCAATTGTTTATATTGATGACGTGGTGATAGTCGCGAGGTCGAAAGAAGAAGCATTTGAGAGATTAGAAATCGTGTTAAAGGCACTATCGGAAGCAGGATTTTCATTTAACATTAAAAAGTGCGCATTTCTCAAAACTGAAATAGAATATCTCGGATATTTGGTCAAAGACGGTAGTATTGAACCAAATTTGCGAAAAATACAAGCATTAGCTGGTTTACCTGAACCTAAGACTGTTACACAGTTGAGACAATTTATAGGTTTGGCGTCCTACTTTCGTAAGTTTGTCCCACAGTTTTCTGAGCGGATGAAGCCTTTATATCATTTGACTTCCAAGGTTAACAGTTTTGTCTGGAAGGTCGAGCACGAAGAAATACGACAGAAGATTATCTCAGTGCTAACTCATGATCCGGTTTTGATTATTTTTGATCCACAATATCCCATTGAACTGCACACGGATGCAAGTGCAGATGGCTATGGTGCCATACTCATGCACAAAATAGACAGTAAGCCTAGAGTGGTCGAATATTATAGCAAGTGTACATCGGCTTCAGAATCGAAATATCATTCATACGAACTGGAGACCTTAGCTGTGTACAACGCTGTAAAACATTTTAGACACTACCTGCACGGTAGAAAATTTGTAATCTTTACGGATTGTAATTCGTTGAAAGCAAGTCGTACTAAAGCAGAACTAACGCCAAGAGTACACCGTTGGTGGGCGTATTTACAGTCGTTTGACTTTTCTGTAGAGTACCGCAAGGGAAATAGCATGGCACATGTGGACTTTTTATCCCGAAATCCGATTGTTACTGCACCTGAGACTATAAGCAAGGTATCCGAGGTTCGCATCGACTTGACTGAAGTTACAGATAACTGGCTCGTAGCCGAGCAGCAGCGTGATCCGTGCTTGAGGGAAATCATAGCCCAGCTAAATGGTGGGGAGATGCAGGACAATTTGGCAAGGACATATGAGTTAAGATCAGGAATTCTATATCGGAATATCCAGAGAAATTGCAAAACACGCTGTTTACCTGTAATCCCGAGGGCCTTCAGGTGGTCCGTGGTAAATCATGTGCATGAAGCGATAATGCATTTGGGATGGCAGAAAACGTTGGATAAGGTTTATGAACAATATTGGTTTGAACATATGTCTAAGTATGTACGAAAATTCGTAGAGAACTGCATCACATGCAAACTGTCAAAGCCTCCATCAGGCAAAGTTCAAATGGAATTACACCCAATACCAAAGGTTGAAATACCATGGCATACTGTGCATATTGACATAAGTGGCAAGTTGAGTGGCAAAAATGATACCAAGGAATATGTCATAGTGCAAATTGATGCTTTCACTAAATTTGTTTACCTGTATCATACCTTGAATTTGGATGCGGAGAACTGTATTAAGGCTGTAAAATCAACAATATCGCTTTTTGGGGGTACCTAGTCGTATTATTGCAGATCAAGGTAGGAGTTTTGCCTGTGTACGATTTCGAGAATTCTGTTCAATGCATAAAATAGACTTACATTTAATAGCGACAGGTGCAAGTAGGGCCAATGGCCAGGTTGAGCGAGTCATGAGCACGATGAAAGGTATGCTGACAGCTGTAGAGACAGGCGAACGATCCTGGCAGGATGCATTAAGTGAGGTGCAGTTAGCCATGAATTGCACAACAAACAGGGTAACGAAATTCAGCCCTTTAGAGCTACTAATTGGAAAAGAGGCTAGACCAATGGGTTTTACTGCCCGTAAAATGAAGAGACTAAAATAGATTGTAAGCAAGCGAGAGTACAGGCCAAAGAAAATATGGAGAGTAATGCGAAATATGACAAGAAACGAGTTGACAAGAATAAGGCCAAGATTGTAAAACACAGGGTTGGTGATCATGTCTTGCTTAGGAGTGAAGAACGGCATCAGACCAAATTGGATCCTAAGTTCAGAGGACCTTTTTGTGGTTGTTGAGTTGCTTGCAGGTGATCGTTACCTGTTAAAGTCATTGACCAGTAAGCGAACGTATAAGTATTCGCACGAGAGTCTGCGAAAGTTACCAGATGAGCAAAGTGATGAGAGTGATGAGGAAAGCGACAGTGGTGAAAAAAGACATTGGTCGTGGGTCTTTCTCCCCACCTAAGAGAGGCGTGGGGAACGTCAAACACAGGGGCTGGTTCCAAACAACAATTTTCATGCCTGGATTGGGTGATATTGTGTGTGATGGACAATGGATCTACTTAGATCGTGGCACTTGAGGTGCAAAGCGTCGCGAGGATGCGGCAAGAGCCTAGAGACTGTGTGTTGATATCGTGTATAGCCAAATGGATGGGTTTGCGCAGAAGAGTATGATATACTGAGAGAGGTCAAGTCGAAGGGCACAAGTGCTGAACTAGCAGTGTTCAGACATGGCGTGTGGCGCGGTTGACGTGGTTGTGCGAGACGGATGAGGCACATCTTGAAAATTGGATTGTGGTAGCCTGCGAAACCAACATTTGAGGAATCATTAAATGAAGTTTTGTACTGTTTGAGTTTGTTTATATGTTTTTATTTTTGAATGGTCATAAGATATGAAAACAAGAAAGATGAAAAGACAATATTACTAAAGCAGGAATGATACCAACCTAGTGTTACAGTATGCACACGAGGACGTGTGAAAGTCAGGATGGCCGTGTCGGAGATGCATGAGAACAAAGGAGAAAGAGATGTATAGCATTAAGAAATGGTGACAATAAAGAAAGAATACGCTATACAGTTGTGTCTGTTATACTTTCAATTCGTGTTTCTGCTGAGAGCGAGGCTGGAGAGCGAGAGAGTCGTCTCGGCCGAGTGTGGCGCGGTGTTGTTGTATTTGAGAGAGCGACATCAAAAAGGAATGGCAGAATGAGAGCAATTGCATCTGGCAATGCTGTGTCATGCAATTCGAGAGCTGAGAGAGGCAGAGACAGGAATGTGCTCGTCAGTTTGGCTCATGGACTTTGAGAGAGACAACACCGCGACTCACTGCGCTCGAGGCTTAAGGAAAATGCAAGAAGAAGAAGACCCCCCTGTCCCTCTGTCCCTGACATATGCAACATAATAACGGACGGAACACACTAGCACACATAAACCCAAAACTAATTATGAAAGTAAATATTATACATATATATATATATATATGTCTGGATAAAATATATGTCGGAGATTATGAAATAATTCCAATATTTTGAAATAAAACAAGTATTCGATTTACAATAAAATTAGTTACTACGATAGCTGTATCGATATATCTAGTTGATATTCAATGTTGCTGAGAGCATAGTCTGAGCGAGAGAGAGGCGTCTCAGATGAGCATGTTGCTAGTGTTGTTGTTGAGAGTCAGTCGAGATTGGACTACTGAAGTAACGCAACGCTAGTGACTTGCTGTGCGACAGCGGTGAAACAAGATGGCGGATGAGATTCAAGGAAACGATGTGCCGCATCAGGATTATCTAGCTCCGATATCAGAAGTGGGATCGGCCTCGCCACCAGACCTTAATCTGACAATCAATGGCGTACACTTTTTCGAGGCCCAAAACCGAAATTTCATGGAGCTTATAAAATCAATGCAGGCATCAAAATATGCGGATGAAAAAGGCAAAGTTGTAACCTTATCCAAAGTAAGTTTCCCGACGCTGTAGGTGCACATGCCGCTGCTTGGTGCAAAACGGTGGATATAATCATGGCAGAGAATCCGCTAATAGGGCAGCGCACTTGTGATGGCACTCAGTGACTTGCTGGAGGGAGGAGCATCACAGTGGCTATCACAGATCTGTTACACAGGAATCAAATGGCCTGCGTTTCGAGATTTTTGTTCAGCGCTACGAGGAATAGAGACGCCGGCAGCCATTTTGCCAAACATCTTCAATGGCAGCCCGAAGCCGAGCGAGTGTTTGTCGGTATATGGCAGCCGCTTGTTGACGTCACTGCTATCAAAATGGAAAATGATGACTCTGGAAGAAATAATAGGTGTCTGTTGTGCTTGCTCATACGTCTAAAATAGACAACAGACTGCAGCGCCTGTTATTCACCACCAATATCAGAACACGCAGCGAATTGGAGCAGCAGTTGCGAGCGTTTGCGTTTGGTAAACGGAGTGATCAGTATATGGCAGATCAAGGTCATGGCACTGAACGAAAGAAGCAAAAATTGACATCGCATATACGGTGCCATTCTTGTGGCAAAGTTGGACACAAAATTGCAGAGTGCCGAAACAGGAGAGCTGGAGAGTGGAATGCGTTCAAGGGTCATCAGACGCACGGCAACACGTCACAGGGCAAGGAACGAGCAGCGGTGACATGTTTTAAGTGTGGCAACCCTGGACATATTGCGTCTGTATGTACGAAGGGTACCTCAGCGTCAAGTAAGAGCACCACATACGAGAAGCGGGTAGATGTCTGTACCGTGATGGAGCCGAGAGGAACCCTGTATCAGTTTGGTGAGCCCGTTCCATTTTTCTTTGACTCAGGCTGAAAAGTTTGCAGGCAAGAGATTGAACAATAAGGTAGTTTTAAAAGGCATTGGGGAAAATTCTATATCATGTAATTTGCAAATCCTATCAACTGTCAAAATTTGTGAATATTCCCTAGAAATCTATTTCACGTGGTGATGAATGATTGTATAAAGCATGATGTGTTAATCGGCCGCGAGATTCTGAGTCAGGGTTTTAATGTTTCCATGGATGCCAACAAATTTGAGATATATAAGATCAAAACTGTCAACACGCTGTCCGACATTGCCAAAGTGGATTTTGCAATGCTCATAAATAATGATCTAGAGTTGCATGACTCAGACAAGGCCAAACTAGTCAAATTATTGGAGCCATACGCGCACAGATTCATAAAGGGTATCCCAAATAGTCGAGTAACAACTGGTGAGCTAGAAATCCGTTTGATGGATGCAAATAAAACTGTAATGAGGCGTCCGTATAGACTTAGCTCAGAAGAGAAAACGTTAGTGAGAGGCAAAATACAGGAACTTATGGCGACCAATGTCATCCGTCCGAGCTGTTCCCCATTCGCGAGTCCAATGCTGCTGGTAAAGAAGAAAGACGGAAATGATCGACTCTGTGTAGATTATAGAGAATTGAACGCGAATACGATTGCGGATAAGTACCCGCTGCCCTTGATATCTGACCAGATCAACAGACTGCGTGGCAGCAAATTCTTTTTCAAGCTTGGATATGGCAAGTGGTTTCTATCACCCATACATTCGGACTCGATAGAACGCACGGCATTTGTAACACCTGAGGGTCAGTACGAGTTTCTGTCCATGCCGTTTGGCTTGAAAAACGCATCATCTGTTTTTCAGCGAGCAATAACACGAGCTTTGGGAGAACTGGCCTATTCGTATGCCATAGTTTACATCGATGATGTTCTGGTTGTTGCCGGCACGAGGGAGGAGGCGTATGAAAGACTTGAAAGGGTGTTGAACGTACTAATTGAGGCCGGATTCTCATTTAATATAGCCAAGTGCACATTTCTGAAACCAAGCGTGGAATATCTGGGGTTCAAAGTTGAAAATGGCGAATTAAGGCCGAATCCGCGTAAGATAGAAGCGTTGGCTGCTCTGTAGCCACCACAATCTGTAACTCAACTGAGACAGTTTATAGGGTTGTCATCCTACTTTCGGCAATTTGTTCCAAGATTCTCCGAGGAAATGAAGCCATTATATTTTCTCACCTCTAAGAACAGCAAATTTGAGTGGGAACCAAAACATGAACAGGTGCGACAGAAAATTATATCAACGCTAGTTAGCGACTCTACATTTATACCCGTACATAGTCAGTATGGGTTCATTTTAACGACAAAGATTCTGATAATCTTCGATCCACAGTACCCTGTTGAGTTGCATACCGATGCTAGTTCGATTGGCTATGGCGCTATATTGATGCACAAGGAAAATGGCAAGCCGAGAGTGATTGAATATTATAGCAAATGCACTACAGCAGCCGAATCAAAATACCACTCGTATGAGCTGGAAACACTAGCCGTGTTTAATGCCGTGAAGCATTTTCGCCATTACCTGCATGGTCGTGCTTTTGTAGTGTACACCGATTGCAATTCCTTAAAAGCTAGCCGCCATAAGATAGATTTGTCGCCTGGGTACATCGCTGGTGGGCTTATCTACAATCATTTGATTTTAGTGTGGAGTATAGAAAAGGAAATCATATGGCACATGTTGACTTTCTTTCACGCAATCCATTGTCGGTTGAAAAACGCGCGAATGCTGCGAATATAAATGAATTTCGTGTAGAACTAGCGGAAATAACGGATAATTGGCTCTTAGCAGAACAGCAGCGAGATCAAGAGTTAGCAGACGTAGTTTCAAAATTTCAAAATAATGAATTACAGGATGAGATTGCAAGGACATATGAATTGAGAGCGGGTATGCTGTATAGGAAAATACAAAAAGATGGTCGAACCAGGGGCCTACCTGTAATACCTAGGGCGTTCAGATGGTCAGTCATCAATCACGTACACGAAGCTATAATGCATTTGGGCTGGGAGAAGACTTTAGATAAGGTTTACACTCAGTATTGGTTTGAAAATATGTCAAAGTATGTGACGGAGTTTGTGGAAAATTGCATTACATGTAAATTGTCAAAACCGGCCACGGGCAAATCACAAATAGAACTGCATTCCATACCTAAGATCGATATACCATGGCATACGGTACACATCGATATCAGCGGCAAGCTCAGTGGCAAGAGTGACCTCAAAGAATACGTGATAGTGCAAGTCGATGCATTCACCAATTTTGTGTATCTTTATCACACTTTGAATCTCGATACAGACAGCTGCATTGAGGCAGTGAAATCTGCCATATCCTTATTTGGTGTTCCCAATCGGATAATCGCAGATCAGGGCCGTAGTTTTGCGAGTAGTGATTTCCGACAGTTTTGCTCTGCACAAAAAGATTGATTTTCATTTAATAGCAACTGGCGCTAGTCGTGAGAATGGACAGGTAGAGCGCGTTATGAGTTTATGAAGGCAATGTTGACGGCTGTGGAGACAAGTAAACGATCTTGGCAAGATGCGTTGAAAGATGTTCAGTTGGCTTTGAATTTCTACAACGAATCGAGTCACTAAGGCTAGTCCATTGGAAATGTTGATTGGGAAAGAGGCAAGGCCATTGGGTATGATGCCATTGATAGAAGAAGAAAAGGTAGATGTAGAAGGTGTCAGAACTCGAGCGCGACGAAACATGATAGATAATGCAGAATATGACAAACAAAGATTTGATAAAAATACGGCCAAAATTGTGAATTTGGCGTAGGCGACCATGTCTTGCTCAAGTGTGAGGAACGTCACCAAACGAAGTTGGATCCTAAGTTTAAAGGTCCATTTGCGATAATTGAAGTTCTTGAAGGTGATCGTTATATGTTAAAATCTTTATCAAGTAAGAGAACATTTAAGTATGCTCATAAACAGTTACCAGCTATGCCCAATCAGCTAGTTGCGGCTGAAGTGGATCACCTGCTTCAGAGGGCATGGATGATGAAGAAGTACCATACACTCCGGCACCAGTGGGTGTGTTGAGATGAATCATACACGAAGGCTACGACTGCACCACGATGGTCAACCGATGGCACAAGTGTGGGCTAAATAGAGTCCAACATGGCGTGCGGCGCGGTTGAATGTCGCGTTTCTTATTTCATGAGGGTCTAGAGAGAACCAAGACGCGAAATGTGCGTGAGAGCGTTGTATTGAGACAGCAAGAGCCTGAGAACGTGGTATGAAGGATATGTAAGTGAGAATCATGAGAGAAACAGTGAGAGAGTGATGGTACGATGGTACTATAGATGTAAACGAAACAAGAATTTAAGAGCACAATTGAAAAGAAAAGAATGTGGCATTGGTATATTGTAAGAAATAAAAAGATAAAGATTGAAGAAAAAGTTTAAATTGAAATGAGCGACTGAAAATTGGAATTGATTGGAAAATAAGTTTAAAACGTTGAAATAAACAATTGATTAAAAACAAATAAAAGCGAATTTAAATGAAATGTTAAGTTACTTGCGTAAGGCAGGGACTACTATGTATTTTGTCGTTAATTGGGCTATGGCCTGGCCCACGAGGACGTGTGAGCGTCAGGAAGGCCGTGTCGGAGATTTTGAAATAATTCCAATATTTTGAAATAAAACAAGTATTCGATTTACAATAAAATTAGTTACTACGATAGCTGTATCGATATATCTAGTTGATATTCAATGTTGCTGAGAGCATAGTCTGAGCGAGAGAGAAAAAATCTCAGATGAGCATGTTGCTAGTGTTGTTGTTGAGAGTCAGTCGAGATTGGTCTACTGAAGTAACGCAACGCTAGTGACTTGCTGTGCGACAGCGGTGAAACAAGATGGCGGATGAGATTCAAGGAAACGATGTGCCGCATCAGGATTATCTAGTCTGATATATATATCTTTATAAAATACATACATACGTAATATTTAACTTACCACCACAAGATATAGGTGCTTAAAATTTGTTCCGTCCACGCGTTGGGCAGCGACGGACAGAACCTTCCATTGACCTTGCTCAGGTGCCTGAAATTTTTATGAAATATTCATTAATTTTGTGTATAATGATTGAAAAATAAATTTTTCTTACCCCAATTTTAATCCATAGCTCATCTATAAATATGAAGAACAGCTCTTTCTCATAGTATTTTAAATTCCCCATGAGGTTCACTTCTCCAAGCTCTAGACGCTCGGCGTAGTCCTCCCGCTCGATGTATCTTAATATTCCTCTTAAGCGGCTCGCCTTCTGTCCATGCTCTAAGATATATTTCTCAAATAATTTAATAATATTAGGCATTGTCATTGTCAAAAATATAATTGCACTTATCCGCAAAAAGTTTCACGACGACAGCTCGACATCAACTGATTTTCGCGCTTTTTTTTGACTCGTGAGAGGGGGGAAAAATAGTGCAATTTTTTGAGTGTGTGGACAAAGATAGAGTAAGAGAAAAACTCAAAGACATTTTCGCGGCCTTTTGTCAAAATATCAACTATTTATATTATTTTTTGTCGTGTTAATGTAAGAATAAACGCTTTCTTCAGGCTGTTACATATATTTTCAATACTTCAATATACCTTGTTTCTCTTTGAGTACCTCGTTCACACTCATACACAAAAATGGTAGAAGTCATAAACGCATGAAAATCAAACAATAGGAAGGTAAGTAAAGTATACATTCAAATAAGCCCTGTATATACATATTTAATATTCCACCGCCACTGCTTTATTTTAGCCACTGCCATGATCCACCGCCACCACTGCCACCATTGCCACTGCAACTGCCAAAGCCACCATTGCCACTGCAACTGCCAAAGCCACTGCCACTGCCAAAGCCACCATTGCCACTGCAACTGCCAAGCCACCAGTGCAACGAACAGCTCCTGGAAATCTTGCGAGACACTTGGCAATGCTGTGGATGATCCAGTTCAGCCCAACAATCAACCGTTGGCAAGATTGTGGAACACCTCCAATACTGCAATTCTGTCCTCTCCTATTCATCGTACGGAGGCGTAGTTCCATGCCGGTGACATACATACCTATGATTATGCCAAACAGGGAGAGGCGGCACCCACTGCCACTGACACTGGGGCTGTCTCTGGGGCAAGCGTCAAGTCTGGCTTAGCATCCGGGCGTACAGCCATCTTTGAAAACAAAAGGATCCGTGCGAGCTGTCGCTGAAGGAGCGCATGAAGAGACCGGCAACAACAAGGCCATAATACCACCGCCAGCATCAGTACCGGCGACAGTATCCAAGGTGGTACGGCCCATGCCGCCGCCTATGTCTGGGCTCTCTCCGGCCCTTGCCCGCAGTAAGAGGCGCTCAGGTAAGCCACGATGAACGGTAGACATTCAACGAACATTGTAGCTGACACTATTGTAATTTCAGCTCCAATTATCGACGAGGAGGCGAAACGCGCACGCAAGTTCTGTGCTATGGTAACATCCACAGTTAAAGCCACCGGCATGTGCAATGGCAGCCTTGGTCGCGCAGTGCAGCGCAATGAGGCGAAGTTGGAGGAGCAGCAGCAAGGCCAGAAGGTGAGTTCTGGTTGAAAACCCTTGGATCAGCGTGTGGTCGCAACTAATCTCATTGTTCTTTGCAGACTGTGCGCTATGCCGATCAGGATTTCTACTACAACCAGGACAGTTCGGCTAACTCGTCGCAGGCCTCGGTCGGCATTGATGACTATTTAGATGAGGCTCTGGTGGACCGCAAAGACCTATTCGACAAGCAGCGGCAGGAAATATTACTTGCGCCAGAGCAGGGGCAGCTCGAAAAAGAGGGCCAAAAGATCAGGGCCAAAAGGGATTATCTTCAGCAATTGACATTTCAATGCATAGGAAAACCTCCCGAAGAAAAGAAATCCTTAATCCCTCTAATCCCTAAGAGGACCTATGAAGTACCACGCGACAGCAGCAGCTCTATTACAAGTAACCGGCCTAACCGGTCCCCATGTCTAACAGACTATTGTACGGCGGACACAACAAACATGTAGCACAAAAATTAAATTCCTTGTATTTTATTTATATTTGTAATTGGGAACAGTACAAAATAAAAATACAATACAATTAATAATACAAATATCTTAGCATTTTTTCCTTTTCTTTTCCATTCTTCCTTCAAACGTAAACAAACTTATTCCGTTTGTCTTGCCTCAAGCTCATATGTGTATGTATGAGTACGGATGTCCACGGAGGGCCGCCACATATGAGCTCATATGTGTATGTATGAGTAAGTAAGGACAAGTACAAAGCAAAACGTGAAAATTTCAAGAAATTTTAAATTTGTGTATCGATTTCACAATAAAATTTTTTTACCTCTTATCGATAAAACATAAAAGTTTTCCGGCGGTCTGGCAGCACTTTTAAAAATATGGTTATACTTAGCGATGGCCCACTTAAATGCGCACAATACAAATTCAAACCAAATTTAAGAAGTACTGTCCTTTATTTACAAATAATTTTCCTGGCCAAAACTGTGTTTTTTTCCTCCACCATGTTGGTGTTTCTCTGCTGACATTACTTCTTACGCCCCTGTTCGGCCTGAGCAATCTCTTCCTTCACCGCTGCAGCCACCTCATAGATTGTGCCCTTATGCTAAGGTAATACCGACGAAATACTGACGAAGTTATATTATGCAGCCCTCTTCCTTCGTCTTGTTTAAAAAATGAGCAAGACAAACAAAACGCCGCAAAAACAAGGCGAAACAGATACAAAAAACGAGGTTTTATATCGATGATTGTACCTAATATATCGGTAAGTGATTTTCACTTTTTGTACATTTTGTAAGGTACACTTATGGTACAACAGCTGTTGTACTTTCACACACTTGAAGCATCATTTCGTCGCATTCCAAATACAAAAAAGTACAGAAACATGGCTTTGACTGCTCCAGTTATCATGAGAATTATGGCGTCTTCCATACAGACAGCCAAACGAGCTGGTGGCATAATACGCGACGTCTTAAAACAAGGCGACCTAGGCATCGTGGACAAGGGAAAAAATGATCCCCAAACGGAGGCTGATCGTTCTGCCCAACGGTGCATCATTGCCTCGCTGACGAAGAAGTTTCCCGGTGTAAAGATCATTGGCGAGGAAGGCGGCTCCGATTTAAACGTGTGCGATGATTGGCTGGTCGAAGATTTGGATGAAGCGTTTCTTCAGAAAAGCTGCCCGGCCGAATGGCGTGATGCAAAACCTGAGGACTTTGTGATCTGGGTAGATCCACTGGATGGAACAGCTGAATATACACAGGGTAAGTAGGACCGCTAGCAAACACCAGACACCAAACCCGACTCACTTCTTGCCAAATATCCCCTCTAAAAGGTTACGTGGAACATGTCACCGTACTCATAGGCATAGCCCTCAATGATTCTGCGGTGGGCGGAATCATTCATCAGCCGTTTTACCAGCAGCCCGATGGTGAGCTGGGTCGCACCATTTGGGGACTCAGGGGTCTGGGCACGGGCGGTTTCACACATTCGCTGGCCCCACCCGGAGAGTTCATCATAACGACCACACGATCGCATTCGAATGCCCTGCACCAGCAGGCACTCAATGCATTTCCTGCCACCAAAATTCTGAAAGTGGGTGGCGCTGGATTCAAGGTGTTGCAGCTGCTAGAGGGCAAGGCACACGCATATGTGTTTGCCACACCAGGATGCAAGAAATGGGATACTTGCGCCCCCGAGGCCGTGCTTGAGGCACAGGGCGGATTTCTCACAGACATCAATGGCAAGAATTATTCCTACAATGCTGATGTGGAGCACGTGAATCGGCAGGGAGTGCTGGCCAGCGTGGGCGAGAATCACTCGGAGCTGGTGTACAAAATTCCCCGTAAGGTGCGGGAGGCTGTAGGAGTATGAATTCCGCGCCACTTTCATCATTTTATTAGTTTATTTTCCACTAAAAGTAAACACATATATTAAGCGATAACAGAAAAGTGCTGGGCAAAATGGATACATGTGTATTTGAGGCTTGTAGAAGAGAATATACAATGTTTCAGAAATCAATAGAAAAGTAAAAGTATCGCCTATTTCTCAAAGCTATTACTGATGCTGCTGCTGGAGCCAAGGGAGCTGCTGTTGTGTGCTGGCAGGGAGCTGTTCATGTAACGATTGCGCTTTGCCTTGGACATTTTGCAGGAATTCACGGAGGCAGCGAAGCGCAGAGACTTTACTGACTCTTGGAAGCAGTCCTGGAATGGCGAAACATTGATAAACATAAGCGTTTTTGAATTTCCACCCAGTGAAGGCATAAGCAGATGCGTAAGCTTCGAGTTGCGATACGGAATGTGGTCCTGCTTTTGCAGCAGAGCGAGAATGACATTCGTCAGCTCGGAGAGCGAACGATTGATATTTTTTGTTTCGGTCATGCGAATGCTTGTCTTTGGCGATTCAGAGCCGGCCAAGTCAACGAGATTAATGGAGCCCACTGAGACTTCCTGCTTCTCTGCATGACGTCCGATTAGTTGCAGCTTGGTCACGGCATGCGAGCGCGACGAGCGTTCATTGCCCGCCGTGGAGGCTGTGGCGCGATTCATTTTGGCTGTCAGCATAAGCTGGCGCAGATGATGGGGATCGGTCACGGTTTCTTCGGTTATATTGGACACATAAATGTCGTTTCTGTTGTTCTTGGCCATGCGAATTTCCATGTCCTTCTGCTCGTTGCTCAGTAGATCGTACAACACTTCGTTATAGATCTCCAAGAACGTGGCCTTAATCTCGTACTCCCAGCCCAAGTTGCGATACCCCTTGATAGAGTCAAAGAGCAGATCAACGGTGCGTGGAATGACGCCCACACCGTCCGGCACACCGTCCATGGTATAGGTCTTACCGCTGCCCGTCTGGCCATAGGCAAATATGCAGATGTTGTAGCCGTCCAGCGCAGATTGAATGAGCGGCGACACCATCTCAAAAATGTCTGTTTGCGAAGAGTGAGGATGGAACACCTGATCGAATGAGAAGATCTGCTGGCCCATTTTGTTCTTGGCCTGCCCATCGATGCTCTGCAACTCGACTGTGGCTTCATCGTGGTATGTCCACGTGCAACAAAGGCGGGCCAGCTCGGACTCCAGTGGCGGACGTATTCGACAGAAGACCCTTATATTGCCACGCAGATCCATGACTGTGTTGTGCAGCTCTTTGCGTTCCATGTTTGACTGAAAGAGCTGCTCCTTGCAGGTCTCCAGCTCTTCCGCTTGTTGCTCGTTCCTAAGCAGGAGATCTTCCGTGCGCTGGCGCAGACACAACACCTCCGCGGTGAGACTCTCATGTTCACTTTTTATTTGCTAAAAAAAAAATTCGATATATAATAGGGATAGGCATGAAATGTCCTTTGACATGTGCTCACCTTATGATTGACCTGCAATTCAGAGAGCTGCTCTTTTGTCCGTCCCAGCGAGGTAGTGATAGTCTCAATGTTCTTGGCCTGCTGCTTCACTTGCCTTTGGAGACACTCGTTGTCCGTCTGTACATTCTTTAGGGAAGTCTCTGTTTCAATTAGCTTCGATTGGGTCTCCTCCAGTTGGGTGGGCAGCGACTCCAGTTCGCCCATATCCTCCACTTGCTTTTCATATTTGGTCTTGAGCACCTTGTGCTTGTCCAGCAGATCATGGAACCGTGCCTTAAAGTCGTACGGGGCTATCCGCTTTGGACCCGCACCACTCCCAATACTGCCGCTACTTCCCGACGCCGCTCCGGGCCTAGAGGAGGCGGCAGCTGTTGCAGCTCTGGGTAAAGGCCGTGCTGCTATCGGTCGCTTGGTTACAGTGGAAGCTGTGGCAGTCGTTGTTCCAGTTCCGGCTGGTCGTACCACACGCTGTCCTGGGACCGTAGCAGCGGTAAAATTTGTGTTGCCAAAGCGCGAAACTTTGCTGGGAATGCTTGGCAATGTTGGCTGTGCAGCTGGGCGTTTGTTATTCTGACGCATCTCGTTGATGTCGCAGGCCGAACGGCTTCGTCTCAATTTGGCGCGGTTGCCTATCTTAGCAGGCTCTGGCGAGGCAGCGCGACCTTTTGGTACAATACGAAGAAGGTTGCTGTGATGTGATGCTCTCTGGCAATGATTCACCCACTACTCACCCCTGCGACGATCCATTTCTTGCAAATTGTTAATATCCCGGGAGAGCGGCGGCAGCAAGTTTCCACAGTACGTTTGGTTGGCACTGAAGGCTCCGCCCTGTCCGCCTGCTTTTATTCGATCTGTGGGCAGTATAGATTTGACCGGCATCATGGGCCGCTTTATGCTAGTCGGTTTTGGCAAACGGGATTCCATTATATATTATATTCCTCTGTATTTTTTTTAACTTCACTTATATTCTATATTCCAGCTTAAGTTGTTTGATGATATTTTAGATGCTTTGATCGAGAACAAGCGACGCTAAAGCCACTTCGCGCCGTTAATTTCGATTGTAGGGTTGCTTTGGAGCAACCGGCGCTGCCATCTGGATTGTTTCCGACAGTCCGGCCAGTTCATACGATAGTTCACGCCATCATATGTTTCCAGCAGGTACCAGCCCTGATAAATCAGTAACGTTGGTCGCCAGCCCTGCCTCTGGCGCAGAGTTAAAACATAAAAAAAGACGAAAAGCAGCAAAAAAATTAAGTAGCAGCAGAGAACTATTTTGCAGTGCGAGGGCCCGCGAGACCGCAAAAACCTCGAAGTGATGGCGGGTCACGCAGAACTCAAGGAGCTAGGCGTGTTCGAGCTTCGTCCTCTTATTACAAATCTCAGCTGCAAACTTTCGGCCGTCACCGCAGGTTTTGATGAAAAGCAATTGCTGGCGATTGTCAGCGAAGAAAATGAGATTGTGTTGCGTTATATCAGCGCCGCTGGCCAGGAGGTGGTCAAGATGATATCCTGGTTTCGACACCGTGTCATCCATGACGTGTGCTTTGATCCTGCGGGCATTTGGCTGCTGGTGCTATGTAAGTACCCTGGATGGTGTCGCCAATGGCATGGGGTGTAGGTGGGGGTGGTGTTCGGTGTTGAAGCCTAAAATTACTTTGCGCCAACCATTCTCTCTCGCTCTCTTTCTTTCTCTCTGTGTGTGTGTGTGTGTGTGATTATTGATTTTCTTTTGCGTACTTTGTTTTGATTTAATGATTCTGGAGTGGAGCCTCCTCCAATGGGGCTTGTATTGATCCGAATGTTACTCAACGCTGCCCATAAATATATCAACAGGTTTTGACAATACGCTGCATATCGTGCCCGCTCTGGCGCTGGTGGACAAGACGAATATACTGGCCGCCTGTTCCCTGTACAGTACCACACAAGTGACATCCTATATAATACCATTTGTGGGACCCCACGAGTGTCCCAACTCTAAGAAGTGTCCCAATCATTCAACGGCATCGACTGAGCAGCTGCAGCCAGCAGGGAGCAACCAAGAGGAGCAATTGGCCGAGAAGTTGGCCAATGTCATGCAGCTGGAAGAAAATGCCGATCCCGAGCCCTTGGGCCACGAACTGCCCGATCACATGCTGGTCAAAAATAATGAACAGGATCCGGCCGAAGTGCAGCAGCAGCCCGTCCAGCCACAGTTTGATGCCACTGGCAATAGCCAGGTGATGGCAGCTTCCTTCATGGCATCCAAGACCTGCCCGTATCCACTCTCAGTGGTGTGGTGGAAGACCAACCAGGGCCTAAACAGGGCCATTATTGGCTATTCGGATGGCTCCATCTGTTTTGTGGGCCTGAGTCCCAACTGCCCGATGATTGCCAGCACCGCGATCGAAAATGGATCTGTGATGCGTCTCGTTATCTGCAAAGACAAAACCTACGATGGAGTAATGTTGCTGGTAAGCTTCCAATGCTTTTGGTGACTAAATTTCATTAATCTGTGCGATCGCTCCCCCTTAGATCACCTCCTCTCTGAAAGAGCAGTTTAAACTGCTGCTGGAGCAGAAGGCCATCATGTACGTTTATCCTGGCGATAGCTCACCGACGACCCGTGAGGGGGCCTGGCAAATTGTGATGTCTGTGCAGGGGAAACATCATAGTCATAGTGGGATGGCGGCGGGTCCTCGACAAAGCAACAGCTCCGATCCGGCCTCGGACAGCAGCCAGCTGGAAGAGGATGTATTTGCGCCGCCATCTAGCGCCGAGGATGTTCCGCCCAGCTTTCAGGCACCAACAGTTCCATTAGAAGTATCTACCGTCCCGGCGCCAGGTGATTCTAGAGCTGCAATTGCGGATGTGCAGCCACAGCCGCCGCCGCCGGCCCCACCATCCTACAGCGAAGCTGTGGCCCGTCAGTCCAGCGAGAACATGGGCGTACGCTTTAATCAACAACAGCTGCCAACAGCCGGCAACAGCATCGATGGTATACTGCCAGCGACAAGAGCCCGTCTGGCCTCGCTCAAGAGTCTTGGATCGAAGAAGCTGCACGCGATCAAAATGAGGCTCTCCGATCAGAGGCAGAAATTCGATGAATGTGCGTAAGCAAACAATACAAACAATATAATTTTCCCACTTGAAAAATCTTCTTCCTTCCCCGCCCTGCCTGAATGCCATTCCTGCATTCTATCCCTGCTGTTCCATCGTTCATTTGTTAATTGTGCAATTTTTTTTGTATATTTTATATTTGTTTTCGATTGGTGTGCAGTTTTGAGAGAACTGTTGCATCTATTGAGGCGTCGCTTGTGCGGTGAGTCTCTCACACTCAACAGACTGCCCGTAGACCTGCCAATTAGTTACACTATTTCGATACCCCTCTAGACATTTATATTACTCATCTTCCTCCCTATCCTTTTCTTTTTTAGTAATGCCCGATTCAAATCTGGGTTCGTTTGCGATCATGGACTCACCTTCGGTGACCCCGGAGCCGCTGGGCAACACCACTGGATCGTTTTACACCATCCAGAATCTGAGGAGCACTTTTCTGTTGAGTGCTTTGCACTGCAATAGTCACAGCCTCACGGTTCATAGCATTGACATTAGCTTGAAGCCGCTGTTTGTCTACAAGATACCCAAGCACACCCAGGAAATACTCATTAGTTCGAACATACTCTATGGCATCAACTATGTGAATCTGCACAGTCGCAGCGATTCGGCCATTTCGACGGCAGCCTCCTCGCTGGAGGAGCCGCTGTTTGCAAATACGGACAAAGAGAATCGAGATGCGGATACGGAGAAACTGGAGCAGCAGGGGGAGCGGGAGACTAGTGCACACAAGAGCGATACAACGAGTGCAACAACTACTGCCACATCTAGCATAGACCACAGCGAGATGCCGAGCAATGCCATCAATGCAGTGAGCGTGATTAGCAGCGCTATGGCCTCAATGCATACCTCAGACGAAGATGTAAGTTTTTACACTCTCCTATAGTCCCATATTTTATCTGCCTCTTTCGACAGCGCTTTAACACGCTGGCGCAGATCGGAGTCTTCCGTTTTGAGCAGGAAACTGTACTCCACTTGTATCAGATGGCGCAATATCGCCAACCCGCCGGCCAGCCGGAAACCCTGACCAAGGAGGAGAAGGCCAAGGCATTCGAAATCAAGGATATCCACACGCCCATGGACTATGTACAATTTTACGAGACGGCCGATGTGAGCAGCGAGTTTTCCCTGAGACAAATGGAGATAATGCAGTCGGAGTTCCCCAAAATCAACTACGATCCCAGCTATGTGATTACCAACAAGAACGTGTACACAATACAACTTAGGTATGGTTTGGAATTAAAGAAGGACCCTTTATAGATGGTTAACAGTCTTTCGCTCTTTGCAGGAAGGAGCCCTTTGAGTTGTTCCTGGATGCCGCTCTAAAGAGCGAGTGGAATCAATGCCGCGACTTTTGCAACACCTTTGACCTATCGTTCGAGCTTTGCATTGAGTTTGCCGGCGACTATTTGTTGCGCCGCAAAAAGATTACCCAGGCACTGCTCACGTACAATGTGGCTAGGGTGAAACCCATACGCACAGCGCTCAAACTGGCCATGTACGGCCACACGTATGCTTTGATGCAGCTGAGTGCCATGGCCTTGAAGTCCACATATCTGTTGAGGTCGCGGCATTTGGGCCATCCACTGCTGAAGGGTATGATGGTGGACATCACCTACCGCCACTCGGAAGATGTGCGTATGATTCTGCCACAGCAGAGAGAACAGGGCGTGGTCAACAGTGGGGCCTCCTGCAGCGACTACTGCTACGGCGTGGATGAGTCCATTAGTGCCCTGCAAATGTCGCCCTCATCGCAGTTTCATTTGGCCAATCTGCTGCTCATAACGCTGGCTGAGAAGGCAGTCAATGATAAGAATTATATGCCCTTGTGGTAAGCGTTTTATTCCCATTCGATGGAGGATATATCTAACCTTAGCATTCTTTGACTTTTGCAGGAACTTTCTGGTGACCAATAGCAAATATCACACGAACATGACCAGTATTGTGCTCTGCCAAAGCGGACTCTTCTCATCGGCCATCATACTGGCAAAGACGCGTGGCGTCTGCCTGGATACGTTCAATGCACTGATCAGCGTGGTGGCCCAGGAGTTTGGCTGGTACAATGAGCTCAATGTCTGCCTGTACAATCTGAGCGAGAGCATATTCATGGAGACAATCACCTACTTACCGCATGTGTCCATGGACTACTTTGCCTTCATCCAAGAGAAGCTGGAACATATACGACCCTGTGTACTGCTGGTGAGAATACTATTTCGCATTACTATTTCCATTGCTTATTCTGTTATGTTGCAGCGTCTCTCGAGGCAACTGAATCCGTTCTCTGCAGCGCTGCGACCCATCGTCTCGCACAGCAGCGGCTGTGGGGCCAACTCCAACGATAATAATAGTCCACATCTATTTGAGTTCTGCAAGAGCCTCATTGAGACCTATCTGGCCGTGCTCATACACATGGAATCACAGCGAGTCAAGCACGATTCGCTGGTGAATGCTTTATCAAATTTTCGCATTAACTATGAAGACAATCAGGCAAGCCCCAACACGATGTCCCCATCTGTTTTGCCTATCCTTAATATCTTTCCTTACAGTTTGCCATTGAATCATCACGCTTTAAACCGATCTCAGCTGGTTGTGCATACTGTGCCTGTGTTGTGGATGGTATTGCCTACTTCTGGGGCTCCAGTGGGATACCCAGCTATTTTAGTGCTCAAAAGTCAACAGGTATAACCAAGTCTGTTCTGCCACTCTAGGTTAGGACGACCCTCAGAGAGGCCACGCATAGGCCAGTATGACCCTTTGTTATCCGGATGGGGAGGGGTATGAACCGCCGCGGGTGTCCTCGATAATCGAGGTGTTTTTAGCTAAGACAAATAGTTCCCTTGGCGTCTTCTTGGCGGCATCTTCCAGTGATACCGACATCGGGGCGCCCAGGTATCTTCTCTTTGCCCGTGAGAGAGCCGTTGCAAATGAGATGTTCCAGGTTTACGGTGCCCCCCAGGGTTTCATGGCATTTTTTACAGCTGCCTTTGTTCATGATGCCTACCAGCCAGACAGTGACCCGTGAGTAATCCCACTAGAATTCTGCACACCTTCCGTGGTAAGTGCAGTAATTACTGTCACTAAGTTTTCCATTGCTTTCTTTGCACATGGTTTTCGACGTTCTGCAGGTGGTTAAACCTGCTTTCCGTCTGTAATGCTTCTCTAAATCGCTTTGTAGCATTCTAAGGGAGACAGGCACGTTCTCGATTCTTTCATTCGCCAGCCTGACGATTTTCTTAGCCAGAACGTCTGCTGCCTCGTTTCCTTTTTTTATCCAGAGGTTGATTGCTGGGTGCGTGTTGGTCGCTTCTAGGCGATCCATTATAGCGATTTCCCTTTGGTGTAAACATGCTGGTTGGTTGACAACAGTCCCCCTACGTCCTGATGTGTAAATCCTGCAGCTTTTCTAGTTTTTTTTAATAGAAGGGAGGTAAGGCTTATCGGTCAGTAATTCTTGGGGCTCATGTGGCTGCACTTTCCTGCCTTTGGAAGGAAGACATAGCCTACTTAGACATTCCGAGTATATTGCGGAAAGCCATGGGGTAACCTGCAGCATGGCTGGAAATATTCCGTCCAGTCCAGGTGCTTTTATGGCCGTGAAGGAGTCTATGTCCCAGTGGATTCTCTTAGAGGTTATCAGATCTGTTGGGGTGCATCCTGGGAAGTGAGCTTCCGTTAGGGCTACCATCTGTCCACTTGCTTTGAAAGCAGCTTCCGGAATGTTGAAGTTTCAGGTATTTGGTTCAGGCGAGCAGAGAAGGCTTTCTTCTTCCGTTTTGCTTATTGATAGCACGCTCTCCATGTCCGAGTCTGACTCGACAACGGCACTTTGTGACAGTAATATTGCAACTGACCGACGTTTGGGTTGACATCCCAACTCAGGCTTCTTCCTTCTTACATTCCATTGGGCCCGTAGATCCATACGTGGTTAAAATTTTTTTGGGGGAACCACCCCTAGCTTTTTAGGCATATCCGCCAGGCACCTCTAGCCATGACCCTGGTTCAGTTCCTCTGACTTGCGGCCGGGAAGACGCTGAACCATTGCCTTGGCTAGACCGGGGTAATGCAGGGCCCATTGCCAAGCCCAACCCTCGTGGAGGGTTCAGCTAGAGGATTTTCGACAGCCACTTTCTGTATTACAAACAATTCCATGTCCTGCAGAGCCTCCCGAGCCAGCGCATGCCGTGAAAACGTTGGAATTACTCTCGCAGCTCAATTTGCAAGTGCATGCCATCAAATGTGGACGCCAGCATACGCTTATTTTAACCAACAATGGGGTAAGCCAAAGCAACAGCAAGCACAATGCATATTTATTCATATTTGTGATCTCTTGCAGCTCTACTCTGTGGGCAACAACAGTCTCTGCCAGTTGGGCATTGGCCGTCACATGCAGATGGCCCTGCAGCCGATGCTGGTGACAGCCTTGGATGGCATGAATATAACCATGCTCGAGGTGGGCCAATATCACAATGCAGCAGTGGCCGATGGCAGGCTCTATATGTGGGGGTAGGTTTCAGCAAAGACGAAGATGTTGCATGAGGCACCAAAAGCTGTCTCTTTACCTATGCTTTATCTCTGACGAAGGATAGTCGAAGAGAGAATTTATGAACAGGTGCCCCGCGCCCTCGTACCTAAAAGCATCTTGATGCAATATTTTGATTTCAGTCAACCGATAAAGTTCATCTTTATTTCAAATTTATTTATATTTCTCGCCTATTCTTACAGATGGGGCGTCTATGGCCAGCTGGGGCAGGGCAGCTGCGAGAATATTGCCACACCACAACTAGTCAGCTTCTTCAAGTATAAGGTTCGTCTCTTCTCTCCCGCACTCTTAATTAGAGTATTGCATTCAGTATTGCTTTTGCAGAAAATCTTACAAATATCGCTAGGTCATGCGCATAGTCTGGTGATGTGCCAGGCAAGCAATAGCTACAAGGAGGCTTACAACTGCAGCACCGAGCTCTTCGTCTTTGGCTCGAATCACTTTGGACAGCTGGGCACTGGCAATAGCGAGCTGGGCAGCGATACAAAGGTGAATCTGCCCGTGCGACTGGAGACGGGTGGCAGCAGCCTAAGACTGATACACACCAAATTTTTTACCAACGTAAGTGGAGCAAGAAGCTTTGTTCTCTGAATGTTTTCCGACCTGTTGTGTGCACTTCTTCTGCAGTTAGCTGTAGACGATCAGGAGCGTTTGTACACTTGGGGCAGTTCGCCGCAAGCCTTGCGCCTTGCAAACCAAATCAAACGTCGCGCCAATGCCAAGCAAAAGCTGGAGGAGAACCATCAGCGCGAGTTGTTGAGCAGGCAACTGGAGGCTACGCTGCTTCCAAGGCCCACCAGCAACAGCAGTACTCTGGTGGAGCCAACCACATCGTATGCAGCAGTGGTGGCTGGGGCTACACCAAAGGTCGCCAACGAGACCAAAGATTCTCAAGTAGATAGTGAGGCGGCGCCGTCAGATGGTAGCGAAAGTCTTGGCTCAAAGTGTGAGGCGGAAAAGGATAAACTTACGGCACCGGCACCTGCTACCGAACCTGATCCCACAGAGCATATGAAACCGCATCTAGTGGATACTAGTGAGGTGGCAGGACAAACTCTACAGGTGTGTACAAAAGGGAGACCAGACCCTATTGATCATGATGATTTATGCCTTGTGCTTTTGTAGATCTCCAGTGGGCTTTTTCATTTTGCATTGATCTCGTCCACGTGCACGCTCTATACGTGGGGCAAAAATCTTGAACATCAGCTGGGCACTGAGGACAAGGATCGTCGTGCTGTACTGAAGCCCTCGCCCATCGACAGCATTGAGCGTCCTATGTATGTGGATTGCGGTGCGGACTTCACTCTGGTCATGACCACCGATCACATTGTGCGCGCCTTTGGCGGCAACTCCAATGGGCAGTGTGGCAGAGATCAGGGGGCCGGCCTGGAGCGTATGCGACAGCGTGTTGTCTGCCTGCCAACGACCAAGCGATTGATGCGATTCGAGAGCCAGTGTGTGGAGGCTCCCGTGGAGATCAATCTGCCACGGCCACGCATTCGTCTAGACCAGGATCCAGTTAGATACCTGAAGGTCATGCCGCCATATCAGCCACACTTCTTGCAGCCAGCCAACATTAGCTTCGATCAGCGCTACTCCATAGGAACACCCATATACAAGAGCAGTACAGAGCAGGCGGCCACTGGACAGGATTCGGATGATCTGCTTAGCAGCTTGGAGAATCTGAGCCAGAACGATGCCAGTTTCTCGTACACCGCACCGCCGATGATGCAAACCGATGCAAACAGCTCCCTGGACATGGATTATTCGCCCGAAGAGCAGAGCTATGCTCCGCTGGCGGAACAAATGACAGCGGGGGGAATGGGCATGGGAATGCCAGCCAATGCAGCGGCGCTTTTAGGGGGCGATGACGATGTCAGCACCTTCACAGCGAGTTCTGAGGGCACGTTGGGAGGGACGGCTCTGCAGCAGCTGCGTCATTATATACACTACTGCTTGTATGCCTTCCACGGGCTGTATAACCCTGACAAGATCGGGGAGTGCGCCCGTCCGCATCGGAACGAGTACCGGATTCGGATTTGCATGCTCAACTTTAGGTTTGTGGAGGCCTTCCGGCTCTGCCTGCAGAGCTGCGACAGTGCCCAGCGCACCCTGAAGCTCTTCGAGTACTTTAGCAAGGACACGGGCTACGTGCCGCTGCGGCGATCCGATCTTAAGCATCTCATCTATCATATGTGCTTGCATTGCCTCGAGCGCAAGTTCGATATGCTCGAGTGTGAGCGTTACTTTATGGCCGATCTCGACTACTATCTGCTGGAGCTGGCCTATGTGTTTTACTTTAACAACAACAACTCGACCCTGGAGCAGAATCTCAATCAGAAGTTCAAGATGCTGATTGCGGCGGCAGCAGACAACAACCAAGCGGCGGTAGCCAACTCCGCCTCCGGGCACCAGCAGCTGCTGCAGGATACAGATGTCATATTCGATAGCTTTACGGTGAAGTTCAAGACGATTCTGTGCCAGCGTTTGCTCACCTACTCGGACTGTGAGGCGTCGACTGCCAATTAGCATTGACCTCGGCCTCCTCCTCCGCCTGCTCTGACTCTAAATTCTGTCTTGGCATAGGTGTTCAGAGTTTGGGATCGTGTTTCGTCGTGTTTTAGGTTTTTTGTTTGTTGTGCAACTTCATGCCACACTTAATACACACACACACATCCACTTATCCCCCCTCTACCCCTCTCCCATAAATGTTTACGCGTAATTATTATACCCATAATTGTTGTTTGCGGTTATTTATACACAGAATCATCATACACAAATCAAATGCTTTTTACAGGCGCCTGTTATTTAAACAAAAATAATTAAGAGGACAAACAAATTGTTTAAAGAATCGAATTTTTTGTAATGCTTTGTTTGCAAATTGCCTTCGCCCCGTTTTTATTTCTGTTTAATCAATAAATTATTAAAAATAAAGCAAAGACATTCTCGGCCACACAATAATTCTCCAACAGCTCACAGGTCGAGGAGGATGGATGCTGCAGGCTGCAGGATACAGACCTTTCGTTATATTTTATTCGATATTCAGCTTGTGATTTGCAATTATTTAATAAAACAAAAGTAGATTTAAAATAATTATACACGCATATACATACATACTATATATATGATTAACAATAAAAATACGTTTATATACAAGTAAAACAAAAGAAGGAAAGAGAAATCCTTTCTACAACTTGAGCTTTATGTTGTCTGTGGTCCATCGCTTGCTCTGCAGCGACTTGAGTGCATTCTCACAGTAGAACTGCTCCTCGGACCGTTCGGGCAGAGTCTCCCTGAGCTGCTTTAGTTCCTGCTGCTGCTTCAGCCCCGCCATGGCATCTATCACGGCCTTGATGCATTTCACCTTCTGCGCCAGGGCCAACTTTTCGCCGCTGTTGCCCATCTTGGAGAGGAACAGCTGCAGCACCGTTGACGGCGCGTGCAGTTCATAGAGACGGACCACGGCTAGCGTCAGGTCGAAGCTAATGTGAAATTGTTTGGACTTCAGGGGATGCCAGGTGGGCACACGTTCGAAGATGCACTCCAAGTCAGCGTACGCCTGTGCCTGGGCTCGTTCGTTCAGAGCGGTCCATTCGTATTGTGCCGCCGAGATTTGTTGATCGGCAGCAAAGCGCTGCGGGGCAATGGGCTTCAGCATGTCCTGTTCTTTCCAATTGTTATTTTGCTGACAGCACACGTAGAGCAGCTCGATGGGTGTGGGTTGATCGCCCAGTTGCTTGCCAGCAGTGCCCTCTCTTTCCATTAAAAGTTGCATCTTCAGTGCGGCGTGGAAAACTTGCTCGTACAGTGGAATAATGCCCACACCTGCATTGGCATACGCATCTATCAGGCGCTGAAGATGTTGCTTTCGCGAAGGGGCGTCTTCGCTGGCCAGTGCCGCTTGAAACTGTTTGAGGGCTGCCTCCTGGTGGCGGCCAAAGCGTTGCAGCAGATCAATGTGGTTGCTCACGTCGCCACTTTCGCGCAAATAACTGAGGTACTGTTCCAGGGCCTTTGGTCGTTGCTTCAGAATAGCGTGGAATTGCGCCGCGTTCAATGTGCGTTTAAGGAAGAGCAGCACAGTGACTACTGCATGGCCTCCACCATTGCTGAGCAGCGTATCCAACAGTTGCTGCTTCTCATGCAGGGACCTGAACATCTCCAAAGGTGCCGTCTTTCCCTGCAGCAACTTTTGCGCCGTGGCCTCCAAATCGGGACTGTATAGAGTGCTCTGGATCTGTCGACGCAACAGCTTTAGCTCCTCATCGGGGGAGACGCCCTTGTAGATGACGCGCTCGTCAAGATTCTGCTCTTGAAGTACTAGCTTTAACGCCTCCTCACTCAGAATGGCTTTGATGGAGAGATGATTCAAGGCGGGGCTGTTTTCAAAACTCGCCTCGGAAATGGTATCGTCGCTAAAGATTCCATTGTTCTCCCATTTGTTGCTAGGCAGCTCTGTGCTCACGATATCCACCTCGTCCTCATCATCGAAGCTGAAAGCGGCTCGCGAGGATCTGTTCCAATAGCTCTCGCTATCAAATTGTATGTCCATTTTTATCTTTTGTTTTGTTTTGAAATATCGTGGTGGTAATTTTTTCGCGATTCAATATATATCGTGCTTTGTCATGTTCGATAGTCTAGCTAGAGAGTATCGACTACCATGAATACGATGCGGCAGGATATCTGAGCAGCAAAATGACTACATTGCGGCCTTTCACTTTCGTCGATCTTTTTAAATTCAACAATGTCAACTTGGACCCACTTACGGAAACATACGGAATGTCCTTCTACACACAGTACCTGGCCAAGTGGCCGGAGTACTTTCAGCTGGCCGAATCGCCCAGTGGCCAAATTATGGGCTACATTATGGGCAAAGTGGAGGGACGCATGGAAAACTGGCACGGCCATGTGACGGCCCTAACTGTTTCGCCCGACTACAGACGGCTCGGTCTAGCTGCACTACTGATGAACTTTTTGGAAGACATATCGGAAAAGTAGTTACTGGGTCCTAGTCCCGCAGCAAGGAAAAGAGATCAAATCATCAAAACTGTTTTGTCTCTCTAGGAAGCGGGCGTACTTTGTGGATCTGTTCGTGCGCAAGAGCAACGAGGTGGCCATCAACATGTACACGAACCTCGGCTACATCATATACCGCACCATACTCGACTACTACGCGGGCGATCAAGACGAGGATGCACACGATATGCGCAAGGCATTGTCAAGAGACGTTAAAAAGAAATCAGTCATACCGCACACGCAACCTGTACGAATGGGAGATGCTGAAGTGGCAGATGTTGAGTGATCTGAGCTGAATCAGTTGATTATAGTGCCTGGAATTAAATTTAGTTAGAGATATATTAAATATAAAATCTAGAATCACTTTTTTCAACGCCCAAAAATAGAACACTTGTATTTATTCAGAATTAGACTTAATTTTTGTTTCTTCATGGCTGCTTTTCGCCTTTTGGAAGTTTCTGGGTTCTGTAAATATTATAATTTATTGGTCAATAGATTCACTGTCCCCATACCGTCCCATAACTTCTATACTTACATGACACGCAGCTCTTCCAAAGTGGGAACACTCAAACGAGATGGCATGCCCTCCCGATCGCCCTGTTGGATCTCCTGCGAATGCTTTTTCAGCTTGTGGGAACGACAATTGGCGTTGCAGGCAAAGGTTTTTCCGCAATAGTTACAGATATAGGGTCTCAGACCCGTGTGGCTAAGCAAATGCGTCTTCAGAGTCTTGGACCGTTTGAAGAGGGCTCCGCAGACATCACATTTTAAGTTACGCTCCTCCTTATGAACCACCTTGTGCATGTTCCAGGTGCGTCGCGTTTGCAGCTTCTTTCCGCAAATATTGCATATGAAGCTGGGATCCTCGTGGATCTGACAGTGAACCTTCAGACGAGCCCGATTTTTGAAACCCGCCTTGCATACGGGGCACTCAAAAGGACGACTGTCTGTATGGACCAGCTTGTGTTCATTTAATGCTGTTATCGTCTTTAGCTGCTTGCCACACTTGTCGCAGACGAATGGCTTGACGTTGTCGTGCATACCCTCTTTGTGCAGCCTCAGGGCCGATACCGACGAGAGTGTCTTCTGGCAGAGGTCACAGCTCGTGTTCTTATCCATCTTCACCTTGCGAACGATTCTCTGGCACTCTTCTTGATCTATGTGCTTCTCGTAGGAGGCACGATTCCTGTAAGTTTTGCCGCATCTCTTGCAATCCATACGACAGCGTTTGCTGGGATGTTCCACCCTGAAAGGTTTACTTTTCTCCTCGTCGTTGTTCGTACGAGAGTTTTCATCATTTGGAGATGCAGTTATTGGTGGTTCAATCGTGAGTGTCGCGGGACTAGGTTGTTCCTGTAGAAATTCTTGATCATCATCACAGTTGCCAGAAACATCCGGCTTGATATCCTCGTCGTCTGCACCACACGGTGCTTCCAAACTCGAATCAATCCGCTCGTGATGTCGTTTTATGGCGTCCGGTTCAGCAATAAGAACATCTTCTGCTTCCAAATCATTTATGACGGCATCCATATTGTTCTTCAAAAGCTTTTCGACCTGAAAAAATTGACCTAAATCTATAAATTCCTGCTTGTTGTCGAAAGGAGTGTTTTTAAATTTTTGTTTCTGGCTTTCCTCCGCTCCCTGTATTCTCTCCGCTTGCTTGGGTAGGCCTTCAGATTCATTTAATACTTCTACGTGGTCTTGATAAATGAGATCTTGCACTGAAACTTCAGTTTCCAGTTCTATGGGTTTGGCAGGACTGGGCTCGGTCTCTAGCACTGGCATCGGCTTGATGATGTGCGACCAGTCGTCCTCGCAGAGTCCATACTGCTGTCTGAGAGCTAATACATCCAGCTGTTTATTCTGCTCGGTCTCTGTGCGGCGCAGAACCTCAAAGATGGCCTGCACCTTGGTAACATGCTCCGCAAAATCGATTAGTTCACTTATCAGGGTGTAACACTCTGTGCAAAGGACGCTGCTTAGCTCATCCTCCAGTCGCATCTACGGAACAAAAGTCGCATGAGCTCTGGCTTTATCCGCTGACAGAAACTTACATGCACCTCGAAATATCTGCGGATGGCCATAATCATGACATTGTCCCAGGTTCCCTGACCCTTCTCATTCGTATAAACTTTCACATTGCCGCGCACATCGTCCTTGGCACACAGACGGCACCAATTCAGCCAGTGGCTATTTCCTCTACTGCTCTCCGCCATCATATCATCCTATCATATGATCCCCAGATATAGCTAATCCAGTTGCGGTATCTCCAAGAGATTGCTTTTGTTTACTTTTTGTTCAATTAAATTAGCATATTTGTTTAGGGTGACCATCTGGCGTAAGGGAAACGT
Source organism: Drosophila lowei (assembly GCA_008121275.1). Taxonomy (NCBI): domain Eukaryota; kingdom Metazoa; phylum Arthropoda; class Insecta; order Diptera; family Drosophilidae; genus Drosophila; species Drosophila lowei. Next base: position 29,958,864 of record CM017777.1, on the reverse strand, counting down.
CTCGGGAAAAAATACCAAGAACGCCTTTGCTGGGTTGGTATTTTTATAAGTTGATGTCGGTGGTCCCCCGGAGTTGCCTTTAACGGCCGATATTTCCCCACAAGAAGCAGTTTATTTCGGTAAGCCCGTTTTTATTCTGTGTAACCTGGCACAAGTTTTCAAATATTCTTACCGCAGTATTTCCTACTGCTCTCAACCACGTGACAATAAAAGTGAAGCCTAAAACTATGGCGGCAAATCATGGCAAACTATGCGCGTTCATTCAGGGCTCAAAATCCATACATTTCAATATACTAAATACTAGATGTGCTAAAATGACTATCGCGATCAACTATCGTCCGGCAGCAGTTGTTGATATGAAGCAAATGAAAATCCGGTCATCCTCGAGATGATTTAAACCCAAAAAAAAGAAGCAAATGAAAGCCTGATCGACCTACGACTAATGGTGGAACGAGGCCAAAATAGACAGAATCTACGAAAACCTCAAGACCGAATCCCAACTGTTTGCCCGGAGACGCTATGGGACGACTCGAGACCGCAAGCATATCCACACGGCTAACAACCAGTGAACATACGTCTAGACCAACGAGAAAACAGGTGACTCTATTGGTGCTCCCAACTGTACTCGAAGATATCGAGCAATAATATAATGCGGTCGAGCGTACTTGCAGCTGAAGATCCGGAAAACCAACTCCATCCCTGCATTTCCTTCGTCTCAGCCCCGCTCAGTTACGTTTAGTGACGACCCTTCCCCGACCGCATCCTCTGTGGCAATTCCTCTGACAAACCCAAAAGAAATCCCCAGGACTACGACTACATTACGATACGACCATGTCAGACCCAGCAGCTCTACCAGGACAATGGTATCGCCACGATTCGAGTCGGAAATACCCACCAGGGCCTCTAAGATAATGCCAAGGACCAAAAAAAAACCAGCATCGCCCCAAACATCGGCAATCATCGCCCCGCGTCCGCCGTCCTCGAAGAGACCGAGCGGGCCAAGAGAGACGACTTCGAATCTAGCATCCCAATGGACTATGAGCTAGCACCATTGGCCGACGTCGCTGCTGGCCGACAATGCAATCCTTACTCCGATATTTCGGAAGCCAGCGAGCAGCGAGAAGACGCCAAACCCTGTCGCAAAGTCTGAGTTTTGCATCCCAGGGAGACAGCCCGTGGTCAGCAGCAAATCTACGCCAACCTACAGCCATCACACCGCCAAACATGGTCAACGAGGCGGAGCAACCACAGCTCCCCGACGAAGAAGGACCATTGGAATCCGTATGCAGCCTTCCGTTGATGGTCGAAGAAGGAGATGAGCTTCTGCCAAGGATAGCAGCGGTTCAGGATGAGGCGGGCTGGGCAGAGGCTCCACCAGACTGGCGGACCAACAGTTCCCGTCGACTTAATCGCCAGAGTAACGGTGTACCTACGCGATCCCACGTCCCCATTGGGAGTTCAACTACTGGAGATGCACGGCGGCGACAGCTTCAGAATAAAGATCACTCGAAACCGGGCCGTCACAGTTACTGCTCGCCCCCCACCGAAGTGAAGAGGAGGTGTCAAGGAGAATACGCCCCCTTACCTTTTTTCTATTAAAGGATATTTCTTAGGTATAAGGAGACCACACTGGAGGAACAATCAGGTACATTAGGTTTAAGCATTTGAGGGCTGCCGTTTGCCGGGGCAGCGAAGAACAAGGGCAAGCGAGTCTCACGTCGTAAGTATGCGGGCTACTGCGTGGTGCGGTAGGGAGGAGGAACAGGAGTTCGATGCAAACCTTCCGTGTCCACATTTTTTCGGGAATATATACATAGGCGCAAGCCTTTTTCTTGATCCTGCTCTAAAATAATCAATTGAAAATGAGTACTTGGAAAATCTTTTAGAAAATTCATTAATTTGTCGAATAAAATTGTATGAACCTTGGAGAGGGTCCTGGCTAGCTAGTAATATTAAACCGAATATCAAAACCAATTTTGTATCACCAAGAAGGCGGTACAGCGCAAGCTGGTCTCCAAGGATGACAAGCACATAATTTCCTCGGACGCGATGCTGATTGTTTATGTCAATATGAACTCGATCAGATTTTATTTTATAGACCCATAAAACAAGCAAAATATATTGTTTCTGTCACTCTGAAGCTAGTCCTAGCTCTTCTGCTGCTGCCTCTTCTGCGACCTCTGCTGCCTCCTGTTCTTCCGCTGCTTGCTCTGCCTCCTTTTTTGCTTTTGCCATTTCACGGGTTCTGCAAAAAATAATACAGAAATCAAATCAGTAAATGAATCAACATGTCGAGTTTCATATGTCATCATTACATGGCTCGCAGCTCATCCAGGGTGGGGACGGGTATTCGTGAAGATTCCTTTTCATCCTCCATCGACGCCTCGCGAGGATGCTTCTTAAGCTTGTGGGCGCGACAGTTTGTGTTGCTGGCAAAAGCCTTCCCACAGTACTTGCACACATATGGTCGCAATCCCGTGTGGCTCAATAGATGTATCTTCATAGCCGTCGAATTCTTAGAGCCGAGACCGCAAATATCACAACGGAAGCGGCGCTCATCCGTATGCACATACTTGTGCTTGTTTAAGATTGCTCGTGTCTGTAGTTTCTTTCCACATACATTGCATTCAAAGCTTGGTGCACCATGGGTTTGCAAGTGGACCTATCAGGGAAACTAATAAGGATTATATCAAGTATTGATTGGGCTGTATTTTACTTACCCGGAGTCGGGCCTTGTTTTTGAACGCCGCATTGCAGACGTGACAGATGCAGGGACAGTAGTCAGTGTGCACAAGCTTATGCTCGACGAGGGCCGTGTATGTTGTCAGCCCCTTACCGCAAACATCACAGATGAAGCGTTTTAGATTAAAATGGACCTCCATCTTGTGACGCCTCAAAGAAGCGGCAGAAGTAAGCGTCTTTTCGCAAATTGTACAGGTGTTCTCCGCAGCTGGGGGACTTTTCTTCTCCATCTGAGTATCACAGCTCCCGTAATCAGGTAAGGGAAAATCTTCACTTAGGGTGTCTGGTTCGACTTTAATGAAGCGTTTTGGTTCAGTGCGGGCAGTATGATTTGCCAATAGAGTGTTTGTATTTGTTGGCAACGTCTTTTTGGTAGTACCTTTGGGACGACCTCGTTTTCTTTTGACTGGCGACACAGCATGAGTTTCATTATCTGTAACAATCAGCTCTTCCACAGGCACCTTTTCTTCGAACTGCTCACAGTCCAGGCTCTCTCCCCCAGCGAACGTATCAGTGGCATCCTCACCGTCGTCGTCGTCACATTCTGTTTTGTAGTCGACGGATAGTCCGTACTGGCGACGCAGCTCAAACACATTGAGCGTCTCAGTTGTTTCCGTGTGTCGCAATAACTCAAAGATTGCCTGTACCTTGTTAACATTTTCAGAGAAGCTAATGAGCTGGCCGACCATGGAGAAGCATTCGGTGCATAGCATGCTGCCCAGTTCCGGCTCCTCCAAAGTCATCTAAAGCAGGAAATTAACCAGAGATTCTTTGCCTGCACTTTGGTTGCTACTCACCTCCACATCAAAGCATTTGCTAATTATCCTTACAACTTCCTCATCGCCTTCATTGTCACGCACCTTGATCTCGGCGTCGTTTTTGGCGCAAAGGCGACACCAGTATAGCCACTGTTTCCTGGAAGCGGAGTCGGTCACAAATTCACCCATGATTGATTTTTCAAATATTTTGTTGCTAGTTTGGTAGGAATAAATTTAATTTATTGTAAATTCAATTCACTTACATATTGTCGGCGCGTTGTAGAGCTGGTAGTCCATCGATACTATCGAATTTTTTAAAGAAATTGTGCAGCACTGTTTAATTAGCTGTACGGCCAGTGTGAGCAACGTTTAAAGGAAAATAGAAAAAACTTTGGTTTTATATTTTATATTGTTCTTTCTTTCAAACAAATTTTTACAACTAACTAAACTAGTCATCTTAATTATAACTAACTGCTCTGTCGATGGAAGCAGCTTCTAAAATAGTTTTCAAAATCTTGTCCTTGGCAAACTCGGACGCATCAATACTTAATTGACGCAGTCGATCGGCCACGAAGTCTCCAAAAATCTGTGAAGAATCCTTTTGGTTATTTATTGCGTTGGCCACAGCCTTGTTGATCATATCCTCATCAATTAAAGCATCTGTAGCAGCTACCGCTTCGATGTCTTCTTCAGGGTTATGCTCCTCTGGTCCCGTCAGGGGACAAGTGGAAAACATCACCTGTTCCGGCTCATAAAGGGCCAGATTTTGAAGTATCTGCTCGTAGTCAATTGGCTGTGTTTTTTCATCCTTTACCACTTTGCGGGTTTTTTCGCGTTTCACAGCTGGGCATTTCGATTTAACTTTTGGCTGCTGTGCAACGTTGATGTTGCTGTGGCTAATTGAAATCTCGATCGCATCTTCAGCGTCGGTCTAGGTGTGAATATTGTCATGTTAATGCAGGTGCGATTTAGACGACGTAGACAGACCAATGCTCACCATAAGATTTGGCTTGGTTTCCACGACGGGCTCCGAGTCCCTTTTCCTATGCTTCATGGTTCGTGCATGGGCGCGTAAGTCGCATAATTTGGTATTCACGCCACACTTGCAGAATCGACAATGCGCCCGATACGAGTCTTCCGGATCTCGGCGCAACCATGGCCGGAATTCGGGCATTAGCAGCCAAGCGTCGCGCAGCTTCTGCTTGTATATTTTCATTTTTTTTGGCAGAAAAAAAAAACACTAGCAGCAGCAAAAACAACTAAAACCATGCAACAAATTAACGCAATAGGGGTGACAATAACAACATCTTCAGTGACTGCGGAACTATCGATTGAATATATCTATATACATTCGATAGGCCTCATGGTTTGATTTTGATCCACATCACATCCCCAACTAGCACACGTGAAACGAAGAGCAGCAAAATGAAAACGCCGAGAAAAACCGAAACTGTGCAAGGTGAATTAAAACCGTCGAAAAAACAACCTGTTTTTTCCCAGGAGAGCAAGTTAATCAAAAAGAAAGAAAAGAAACCAAAGCAACTGAATAAGGCCGTGGACAATGAGAGTCCAAAGAAGTTGACAGTAGCAGATTTGGCCAAAATCGAGAAAAAAGCGGGCCAAAAAGGAAGGCCAGAAGCTAAAGAAACAGCAGCAGAAGTTATTAAAAGCTTCCGCAGGGCCAACAGAGACAGAGGTCAAGAAAGAAATCAATTCCGTCGAAAAAAGCCAAGAGTCTGAAGAAGAAACTGCGAAATTGACCCCCAAGACAGTCGTTAAACAAGAGACTAAACAACAAAAAAAGGCCAGCAAGAAATCCAAGGCCAACAACAAGGATGAAGGTAATGCGAATTCAATATAATCTTCAGTATCTTTTTACCAGAGTCCTTTCCTTGATCACAAACAGGTGCTGCCAAATGGGAGCGGGATCCTGCCCAAGAAGCTGCTACCGTTTTTGTTGGCAATCTTCCCATCAACACAAAACGCGTCCAGTTGGTGCGTCTTCTAAAGCCTTATGGCAACGTCAAGTCTATACGCCTTCGCACAGCTGGTGGCAAGCAATTGTTCAAGCACAAGCAGCGCAAGGGGGCGGGCTCCCTCAACGCCTACGTAGTCCTCGATAGTGCCGAGATCGCTGAAAGGGCGCTGGCATTGAATGGTACAGAATTCAAGGAGAATCACTTGCGTGTAACCCCAGCTGCAAAGTCGGAAAGTGGAGATGATAAAGGGCCCAAAGATGCCGATGCCAAGCGCACCGTCTTTGTCGGTAGCCTGAAATACTGTAAGCGATTTATCAATCCCTGAATTCGCTTATATTACATTCAAGTTTCTTGTTTCAGCGGCCACGGAGGAGAAGCTTCGTGAAATATTCTCCAGCTGTGGCGAAATCGAATATATCCGCTGCTTACAGGAAGGGGAAAAGGGCTGCAAGGGCGTGGCATATGTGTGCTTTAAGACGCCCGACGCCGTGGGCCTGGCCCTGGAACTCAACCAGACACTGCTCGACGATAGACCCATAAACGTGGAGCGCTATTTAGTCAAGAAGTTGGGCGCCAAACGGGTGCGCGACGCTGCTGCTGCGAAATCAGGTCCACCATCGAAATCAAAGACCAAACAGAACTCGGTGGGTGCAAAGAAGCGTCTGGATAAAAAGCAATACAAGCAGAACGGCAAGCCAACAGCAGCGCTGGGCGACAAGACTGCGGCTGGCAGCAAAAAGAAATCAGAGTATCGGGGCGTTAAAGTTGATGGCATTAAAAAGGCCAAGAAACCAAAGAAGAAGAGCAACGACCAACTTCATGCGATGGCCAAGAAGATTGCACCAAAGCCGAAAACTTAATGTAAAGCTAGCCTAAGTCTTTAGTTTTAAATTAGTGACAATCTAATTGAAAGGGTTGGGCCTTTTCCATTTTTAATTTGACTCAATTACGAAAAAACAAAACCACCGGAACAATCCCTGAAATATTGTACAATTTCTTACAAGACTATTTTACGTTACGCGAAATATAAAATGACAATTAAATATTGTTCAAACTAATAACTTTTTTTGTTACTATTTATTATTAATATTACTATTATTTTTTTTCCCCATACTTATATGGCAATATATAAATTTATATTCTTAGTTATATAAAAATTCAAGTCCACAGGAGGCGAAACAGTTGCTCGTTTTATTTCACTATCTAGATTTTAATCTAATTTTAATCTCCTGCACAGTTTCATGGAATGGAGATGGAGTGCGGCGATGCTCTCTGCCGATCTGGCTGATCGAACACTCATTTTGGTTACTCAAACCACGTTCTAAATATCGTAGCAGGTGACGAATCATGGATACATGAATTCAGGCACATTGATATATGTTGAGTCTATGCATTGAGAGCTTTTTCGTCAACACTGTCTCCACATTTACCAATTAAAGTTCCCTGTTAGATTTAAATTTAGTGGTTTATTGTTCGATGTTTTAATTTCAAATAATTTTTATCCAAGTGAACCCAAGAATTTTGAATAAATAAACTGTCCAAATTTAAAACAAAAACGAAATAGTCTGCAGATAGTTACAGATAGTGGACAATTCCGTTGGTGCGGCGTTCGATGATAAATTTTACTGACCAAGAAACGAGCGAAGCATTGCAATATAATTCAATTTTAAATTTTACAACATATAAGCAGTAAGAAGTAGATAAAAACATTTATATATGTGAAACTATGCTTGAGACGAATATTTGCAGTCAACATTTGCATTTAAGAGCATTCGGATAAGATATGTTATATGAGCTAATTGAAATCTTTACAACGTATGGATAAATTAAAATAACCGTTATCCGAGGAAATTAAATGGCACCCAAGAATAAATAAATAAATAAAGTTTTCTAGCTATGTAAAACAAAAATTAATAGTCTGCAGATAGTTACAGATAGTCGATGACCACTGGTGCTAATCCTTTTACGAGTTTCAAATATCTGAGCAGAAATGCACCCGGGAAATACTATTCAATTTTAAATTTTACACCATTCACAGTGGCTGATAAAAACATTTGGCAGCTCTGCGAAACTGGCTTAGACGAATATTTGCAGTTCGTATTTGCAGTTTACAGACTCGGAACGAGTCTCTTGGGCTTAGTGAGTACTCGTAAAACTATGAACCGATGATTTGATAACATTTAATCTGGTTCAGATTAAATGGCGATCTTAAAATGGACAGCTTAGCTTCGTTTTTTCATCCATTATCCACTAGATTGAACTCTTTATCATTTGCAGCTAAACAACTATATCCACTTCTTACGTATATTTCTCACGAAAGACCAATTAGTTTATCTCAAGCGACAAGATACATCGATTTTGGGTCGCTAAAAACTGAGCAATGATTTCAGCATGGAAATTTCTTCTGTATGCCATTGTCTTCCTGAGTATACTCGTAGGGATTCCCACGTGCTCGTGAATATCTGTATCTGTATCTTCGGACAAGAACAGTGTAGTGTCAATGATGCGTGGTCTAGAACGATTATCTTAAAATAAAACATATCTATTTTTTTTACTTTTAAATATTTATACTCACATACATTTTTTGTTTTTAAAGCGAACACGAGATGGGGTATGGGAGGATAAACTCCGCAGATCAGGCGACTTTTTTAAGTTCATATCAGTCCAGTCCATTCATATTCGAGAAGCTGGGAGCATATAAGCCGATCCATGAGGCACCTGCGATATCAGTCGAAATATCCGTTCAATTCAAAAATACAACTTTAAATAATAAAACAACATTTTTTAAAAGTTCAAATACATATTTGAAATAAGTGGGCAGCAGATTTTGGCAGCAGGTAGCCCTAGCTGCTCTACCTTCTGCGCTGAAGATAGTGATGTCCGTTCATGTTCTACATTGTTCTATTTGAACCCTATTTGAACTAAAAAAAAAATTAAGATTAATGATTGCCCCTAAGATTAGACCAGGACAATCACAGGTAATTTGTTTGTTTGTCGGTTTTTTACTGAGTAATATAAATGTTTCTATATGATTGCTTTCGCAACACGGCTATCCACATTCGAGTTTTCGTCGTACACAACAAATTCGACGAACAAATTTGCCTGAGGATGTCCTGCTTGATCAGAAACGAGCTACCAGTGGCAAAGCTTTCAATACCCTGGCATATCGATCGTTTGAATGGTAAATACTTACTATATGGGCCTTTCCATGAAAAAATAGTAAAAAAAAAATGGATTTTTATTATAGCAATAGGCTTTGCGTATATTTAACTCTTAATTAGCTCTATAATTGAAATGTTATTTTGGTATTTCCGCTTCCAAGATAATTACAAAAAAAACTAGGGGGCATTTGCAAGGGACAAAAACAGAAGTGTTTTTCGGGTCCACATTCAAAAGACTATTTCAGTGAAACCTAAGGCAATATTTCAATGTGAATTATTTTGCAAATGTTGCGCTTAGATGCTTCTTAAAAATGTGACTATCAAAATAACAAAAATGATCGAAAAACTAAACTATTTCTGATTTTACGTAGGCTGCCTTTTATAGCCGTAGCCTTGGCTATTTTTAGTACAACTAGGTCAAAATCGTCACTTCCTCTTAAAAGTTTTGCATTATTTGGCCAAATTATGCTCTTGTACGGCAGCGTTTTATATATCTTTGGGGAAAAATGGAATTAACACATTAAAATTTTCTTGTATTGATTTCCTACGATTTTTGACATGGATTTTCAAGACAAGAATGCTTCGATCGACTTAGTTCAAGAGAATTCAGTAGTGTGTGTCCTTCGCTGCAGAACAAATCAAACCACGTTTTTAGCCTCAAAACATGTCGTAAAAAACCTTTTCAAATCAAATGATCGCCTGTTTTTTCGGAATATGGTTAACAACAATTGGTCATGTCACAACTTTTTCGATAGAGAAAAGTAGGATGATCAATTCTGAGTGGTATACAACAAATTTTTAGAAGGAAGTTTTTGGATTTAGGAAAACCAGCCTTTAAATAAGAGTTGAATTTTCTACGAAAATCCGAGCTCTCACACATCGTCCCACTCAACAATATGAACATATCGAATCATCATCTTCACACCTAAGGCAAAAACCTTTGTTCCCAGGTAGAAATAAAAAAAAATTGACGTGGTCAACGATTTTCGAGTAAAAGGCAGTCCTCGTATAATAGTTTGCGTCAATTTTGGCCAAATAGTCAAACCAATATATACATTTTATTTAAATATTAGAAAAAAGGTTCTTAAATAAATATATTTGATACACAGTTAGACTATTTTTCCATTTAAATATATGTAATTAAAAATTAGAAGGTCAGCATTAGTCAGCAGAATTTACCTTTCCCAACAGCCGACCAAATTTATTATTTACAGCAGAATGGCTGCTATTTATGTACATAGAACAGCTATGACAGCTATATCAGCATATCAGTATTCACATAACTGATTGGCATCTAAGGCAACAAAAGGGAGGGCTAAGAATCCGAATATATTATGCACCGTTTGCTCTTTCCTACAGAAGCCAGTTCGTTGTGGTTGGGGCTCCAGCTGACCGCATTTACCGCTGTGCTGTGGAATAAACCGATACCGAAACTATTTTTAGTTAGCATTAAGCAAAAATCAAAGATATATGAATCAAAGGAAAATGTTTTGAATTTCATTTTAACAAAATTTAAAAATTAAAGAAATTTCGAATTTTTTTTATATCTGGTTGGTTGTCTGTTAAATCTAATCGAAACGTATGAAATAATGTTTGTAGTTATATGTACATATACTGTTTGTACGAGTATGTACATATGTTAATACAAATTATTAGCAATTTTCTTTGAGATATCTATCTAAAAATCGAATCTTTTAACGAAACATATACGAACCTATGCCCTTTCAGAGTAGTTTCTAAAAAGCCATTAACATTCCAAATGTATATTGCACCATCCGCCGATCCGCAGGCAATTTTTAAACCATTCGAGTTAAAGGAAGCTCGAGCAAAATCACAGCTGATTTTAAAGTGTTCGTTTCTGCCGAAAGATACAACACGATAAAATATTATTTTTTGGTTTTCATTAGTTGAGAGTTTACGAACTAGAAACTTACGTGAAAGTGGATATAACTTGGTTCTTGCGTAGGTCTAATAACTTTATTGTATCGTCTCTCACTGAACATATGAGGTAATTGCAATCTGTAGAATACGATTGTAATGTATTTGTTTGGGATTTTGGTTTATTGTTTTAATAACTACTCACCCTTTGATAGGTCTAGGGACGTGATTTTGGCCGGCATTAAGACATCATCAGCCTGTTTTTCAGTACGTATATCCCAGAAACGGATTTTCTTATCGTAGTGCCCACTAATAATCGTTGAACCGAGGCTGTCTGTTGTAACGAGATCATTGCAGCTTGATCCAGCGAATTTGGTCTCTATACAAGCAATGCTTCGCAAATCCCAAATCTTCAAGGTACGATCATGACTTCCGGTTACCACTTTAATGGGCTCCTGGACATATTTGGCGGCCATTACTTTGCCACTATGACCCGTCAACGTGTGCTTTCATAGTAAGTGAAAGAACAAGACAGACAGTTAGACGATTAACAAATCAAACAAAATGTTATACAGAGCACCACAGCAAGACCGTCTTCGGCCTCTCGGAGGGGCGACAAAGTCTCTAGTATAAGATCTCCTACAATTCTCTTATTCTTGCTATCATTACCATGGACAGACTGAACAGAGCACTCAATCAAAACATCAATTTCAACGTTAATATCGATAAAAATGTCGCAGATTCTACTCTGCGTTACGAACAATTTCATCTCTCAAAGACTTATATTTTAACCAATCATTCCTATGCTGTAATGATTGTATCTTAGTGGTTCCTACTTATACAATAAGTACTACTGTACTACTGCTTGCAGCAATAGGTTCTGTGCAAAATTCCGGCCAGAGGGACTTAATACAAATATTTACTAACAAATGGCAACATACATATGTACATATTCTTGAGTCTAGAATCAAATGCTTTGACTCACCCTTAACCGATTATCCATCACCGTCCACACTCTAGCGCCGTAATCGTTTGAAGTTCCCAATATATACGCGCCGGTGGAATCAAAGTCGACAGAGTTGATGCCAGCGCTGCTTCCGCTCAAAACTGCACGTGGCTCTGTTGAATCTGTAATACATAATTTTATTTTATTTTAAAACAAGCTAATTTAAAATAATTTTGATATCTTAGACCCAAAGTCCTTTCATGAATGGCTAAAAATACCTTCGCATATGTAAATATAGGCAATAGATAAACAGTATTTAAATGTATGTGTATTAAGGATTAAGTATAATTTCAGCTCAGTTTGGAGTATAGAAGTCAGAATCAATATCAATTTAATAATCTGGGAGCACAGACAAACATAGTACATACTCGTATGTTATCTACGAATAAAGGAACGGGTGCCCGACCACGAGAAAACTGGTAGGGTAGGCACATCCATTATATCTACAATATGTACATTTACTACTTACTTTTGCCAATATCCCATAGCTTGACTTTTCGATCAGCGCCGCCTGTAGCTACCATGCGCTCCACGGGACTCCAACGTACTGCATGCGACTCGTTCTCATGTGCCTCGAATTTCATAAGTATCTTTGTTGGATTTGCCTGGCCTAAATAGCCTGACGCTTTAAGAGCGTCTAGGGATGGTCTAAGTTCGCCCGCTGTAAAACGAGCGTTAAAATATTCAGTATCATCAATACCTATGGCTTCCATGGCGCCATTTATCGTCGCCTCGTCAAAGTCGTCGTCGGTTATCATGCCACCACTAACGAATTGGGCAGGACTTGTGGAGTTACGGTTACCAGACGAAGGTGCACTATTGCTTGGTTCACGAACAGCGTCTTCGAGGTCACGTTTGAGTTTAGCCGAACGTTTCCTGAAAATTGACGGCAGTCTTTTTCTAGATATTTTTAAAAACGGTTATACATTTATACATATCGAACCAAACAAATTTAAGAGCAAATCAGAATGAATGATGCTATTGAAAATGTTCATCTAAATGGTTTGCTCTTCTCAGCGAATCAGCAATTAAAAACGTAACGACAGGTTACTAAAAATATATGGTCAGATTGTCCCGTAAACATACAAGCAATAGATAAGCTAGGCGAACAAACATATGGTCTTGTGGCTGTACATACTTATCGTAACCTGTCAATGTATGTTATGTATGTACCTATGCATTGATTCCAGCAATAACGGATAATCGTTATGGTGAATTTATGGTGAAAGTGATAATAGTTAATGATTCGAATTCAATGTTAACATACATACCTTATAATGCTTTCATTTTCCTCATTCAGTTTGTCGGCATCCTTTGACTTATGACGCATTAGACGTTCCACTAAGCAACGATTTTCATCCTGTGAAATAATCCAAAAACGATTTAAACTAGATTATTCTTAGATTTGAGACAGCTGCAGACTACTGCAGCAAATTATGAAATATATATATATTTGTGCTCGCCCGAGGACGGATTTGCCTGATAAGCCCTCAAATGATACTGAGAAATAATAAAGACACTACTATCCATACTATTTATACATATGTGTACTTATTGGAATATGGATATATGTACTATATACCTTATTGAGCTTCAACTAATTAACTATATAAAATCAACCGATAATTATTATTTGGCATTTGTTTTATTTTTTATTCCAAATGCCAGAGCCCTGCATGAACTCGCAACCGCATCGATTTGGTGGGATTCGATATTCGTTTCGTTCGAAGCAGTTATTGTTATTTTACTATGTTGGATCCGAAAATTTCAGTGTTTTTTCTCGCTCACTTTCCATTTAATTTTCTGCTAGATAGACCGACAGAGCAACACACAAAATTGCTGGGTTTTTGCTTTTCTTCTGCTTGTAAATGGGTTTAGCTGCGATTTTATGAATACTGTGGATTTAAGCAGAGCTTTACCAAATACTATTCTAAATTAAAACTAAACACCAAAAACATACGTACATACTTCAAAATTTTTTAGTCCGTTACTCTATCGTGAACATTTTATATTTACATGCCAATCCAATAAAACAATTTGCTAGTCACATAAAATTTAAATGCTCGGTAGCCTTAGATAACTCTTAGTTTATAATTTCTTGTTTAGTATTTTAGATGTGGAAGTCAACTAACACTAGGCTTTAGTGATCGTGTTCATTTCAAAATATAATACAATAAAAACTTACTTGTATGCCTCGCATTTTGTCCTCAAGTGAGCTAAACGCCAACTGAAGCGCTGTATGCTCATCCAGCAGAGTATTGTTCAGTTTCTTGAGTTCTTCTAAACTCGAATGAAGCAAATGGACCTCTGCCCGTAATCGATTGTTGTTCGTTTGTTCCTCAGCAAGGCTGGAAAAGTTAAACGTTCATTAAATTATGCAATAATGTATATATATATAGTGATACCTGTGCTCCTTTTCGGACATTATTATTCTTTGTTGCTCCACTTTCATATTTAGGTCGACAATCAACTGGGAGTTTTCCCCCTTCCTTTTGTGAAGTTCTATGAGCTCTTCTTGTTGACTTAGCAGTTTCTTTTCTAGAGTAGCTACGGCCGCCCCTTGGACGCCGGTGCCACTGCCACCTGTTGACACAGCACTACGTAGCTGTTCATTTTCAACGGATAACTTCAGATTGTCCGATTTTAGTTGTGCGACATGGTCAATAAGTCGGTTGTCTGAAATGTTAAGAAGTTATCAAATGTCCATACATATATGTACATATGTGCGGAGTCGAAGAGGCGCAGTGTACGGCACCATCCGCTCTGCTCCGTGTCTTACTTTGTTCAATTATTTCCTTGAAATTTTCACATTCCTTACGATTGCGTTCCCGCAAGCATTTAACAATATGGGCTCGCCACACATGTTCCTCCGTAGACATCTTTAAATTGGAATTCGCTTTCTGTTGGTTATAATGTTCTTTGTTGTGGTGTTGGCGTGATTGCAGAGTAGTTTCTGACAGCTTGTCTGGCTGACCTGCTTGCATCGCATCCACGATTCGATCTGTGCTATAAATGACTACCGTAAAAACACATTATTATATCTAATTACAATTTATTTCAGGTGATTTTTAACAACAAATAGAACAATTAGAGATGTGAAATATATACCAATGTACATATCGATATATTGGCCAACTATAATATAAATATTTTTGTGCGATATACATCAAGAGCATTTGTATTGGGACAAGTCAAATAGCACTGAGCTATCCGTTAGGAATAGAGTTATTCACAAGAACAGCTGTTGAAGCAGAAATATTTAAGAAATTCATAGTTAGTTTGTCGGTGAATTGGAGTTTTACAAATCAAATCAAGGTGAGTGGAGATCGAATTTCCCTGTAATGGATAGCCGGAACAGTACCCGCACTCATTTGCAGCATGAACATATGCAAAAATTTCAAGTTTCTACGTCTGACTCGATGTTGCATGCGTAACTTTGCCGATATCCGCCCTGGGCAGAAGCCAACTTACACACTGGAAAAATTGGCCCACCGTGAGCTGATTCGTGTCCATGGGCCCGAGGTGCTGCCGTTTTTGCAAGGCCTGGTCACCAACGATGTGTCCCACCTGCAGCGACCGGATGGCCCATCGTCCATATACGCCCTGTTCCTGAACAAAGGGGGTCGTGTTCTATACGACACGATCGTATATCGTACAGAAAGCCCGGATACCTATTTTCTGGAGTGCGACCGAGAAGCTTCAGAAGAGTTCCGACGCCATTTGCGCACCTTTCGCGTCCGCAGGAAGATCGACGTAGATTCGATAGATGATGAGTACGCGCCCTGGGTCCTCTTCAATACCCAGAAAGGGAGCGAGCAAGTGGGCGAAAAGTTGCAACGTAACAAAGAATGGGAACTGTTTATCTCATCCGATCCCAGACTTCCAACGCTGGGCACTCGCATTTTGGCTCCCACAGATTTCAATGGCTTATTGCGCGCTAAGGAGATGATTGTGACGCCCCCATCATCAGAGAGAAACTATCAACTGCTGCGCTACAAGCAGGGTGTGGGCGAGGGCAGTGAGGAGCTGCCGCCTGGCAAGTGTTTTCCCCTGGAGGCGAACGCAGACTTTCTCAACGGCGTCAGTTTCAACAAGGGATGCTATGTGGGCCAGGAGCTCACCGCCCGCATTCATCACTCGGGTGTGATACGTAAACGCTATATGCCCATACGTCTGACGGCTCCATTGGGGGCCAATCAGACGGTCCAGTCTATAGCTGGGGCCAATCTTGGCCGCATCTTTGGACATGCACATAACCACGGCGTCGCCCTGCTGCGTATTGAGCAGGTGCTCAACGGTCACCAGGAGCTGGTGGTCGATGGCGAGCGCTGCTTTGCCGAACGTCCCGATTGGTGGCCCAGCGACTTGCCGAGCAAGCGTCTCCAGGCCTTCACAGATTGACCAACACACGCTGAATGGGTTTAATTGTTTTTAGACTTAAGTGTTGCATAAGTAGTTATTTATTCTAGTAAAGACCATGCTCCTTCCTCACTGTCAAAGCTTCCCAGTTTTTTTGTCTACGTTCGTTCTCTTGCAGGGTCATAATATAATGGAGGCCGACCAGCCCAGCACTAGCAGCGTCAGCCTCAGCCTAGACAATGATCTGGCCGATGAGGATCTCGTACTGAATGATGAGGCTGCTGAAATAGCCCGACTGCAGCTGCCCGAAGTGGATCAGCAGCCACAAGAGAAGCTCGAACCGCAGGAGGAGGACGAGCGCATTGCCAAGATCGACTTCCGCTGCTCTGCCTGCGACATGCACGAGCTCGTACATTACTTTGGACGCCAGCCGTCCTTTGCGCTTGGCATTAAATACCTCGAGGACACCTACGTAATGCGCGATCCCTTCCAGCCGCCACCGCCTCGCTGGCAGTCCAAGCCCGAGTACTACATTGCCATGGGCTCCAAGTGCAGCAGCTGCTCGAAGGTGGTTTGCAAGGATGCTGCCTGTAGCTTCTACTACACAAGGACCGTTTGTCTGCCCTGTGGCAAGGCCGAGCTCAATGATTGGCCCGTGGAGGCACAGGCCCGTTTACGGAAACAGCTGGCGGACAAGGATAAGTAGCCGCCGGTCTCAGGACGCTATTGGGAATTGGAAATTTGCATTTATTTATCCGATCTGTGGTTGTGCCTAAAGGTTAACATTTGTGAAGTGTGGGGTAGGTTAATAGCGTCTAATGTTTGTGCTACAAACTTGAATGGGTGATTACAAAATAAACAAACAGTGGAAAAGACATTGTCTAGCCTAAGAGTTAGCCTAAGCAACTGCATCATTTTATGGGATCCGTTCACTTGTTGGCCAGGATCTCGAATTTCATGCCATGCTCGTGCTTCTCCAGTTCGCTAATGAGACTAGTCTTGGAGAAAGCGGCAGCCGGGGCCAAGACACCGCCGTTATTGGGCATCTTGTCGCTTTCCCGCAGGATGGTTAAGGCGGTAGAAAGCAGCGCCACACATGTCGCTCCATAGCCAGGATTCATGCCAGAGACGCGCACCATCAATGTCTTAGAGGGCGGAACGGTATACTGGTCCGTGCTCTCGGCCAGACGATCAGCCTGGGGCCAGCCAATTGCCTTGAAGGTCATCTTGAAGTAGGTGCGGTCCATGGACTCCTCGCTGGGACCGTCGCGAGAGGCCAGGCCTCCCGAGAAGATGCCCGGATACTTGAGCAGCAAAGTGCGGCCAATTTGGAATTTCGACATCAATCCAAAGATGCTGGCAAACAGAACAACGGCGGCGGCAGCTATCCAAGAGGGAAATCCGACATAAGCATGCATCTGTACGGGGCGCTTCTTGTCCTGGTCGTAGAGAAAACGCTGCGAGCGCATCACCACCGACCGATCGGAGCCGGGGAAAGGCAGACAGACCTTATCAATTTCTGTGGAGCGGAAGATCAACGGACGGTGCTTCAGCAGCGGATAGAACTTGGGCAAGCGCTGGGGGAACAGCTGCTGCCGTATGCCACGCAGCTCGTCCGAATGTGCCAGCCCATAGACGGCACTCTCCCAGGTGCCATAGTTGAGGCCAGCACGGGTGCCGGAACCGGCGCCCTCCTTGACGCCACTCTCCAAAAATGTTTCCACCGAATTGACCACGCCGTCGAAGTTCTTCTCCACAAAGACGACGCCCATGTCAGCGGGTATCGAGTCAAAGCCGCAGGCACTGACCACATACACACCACGTTCCTTGGCTCGCTTATCGTACTTCAGCTGCATCGTTTCCATGTACTGCGGCTCTCCGCTCACGTCCACATGATGCGTACCCGCCTCGATGCAGGCGTTGACCACCCTCTCGCCATGGAAGCGATAAGGTCCCGCCGTGTTAACGACAATGCGACACCGCTTGGCCATTTCCAGCAGAGAGGTCTCGTCGTTGATATCTGCTATGAAGATGGGCGTCTGCGACAGATCTTTCTTGGTCTTGGCCCCCATTTGCTTCAGCACAGACTCCAGCTTCTCTCGGTTCCGTCCGGCGATGCCCCATCGCAGGCCGTTCAGCACGCTGACGGCTTCGAAAACCGTATACTTCCCGGTGAAGCCGCTGGCGCCGAAAATTATGACATCCAATCGATCCGTTGCCATTTCACTAGCTTTGACGTTTAGAAAATATGATTTCTATTACTTGGAACAAATCGTTATCTGATTGTCGTTGACGCTGCTGCTTCTGCTGTCTGCGATTAAAAATATTCGGCATTATATTATGTACTATATAGGTTTTGTCGCGCTAACCTTTACCACTGACTATTAATTCAATCACTCTGATGATGGCTAATTTATGTACTTATAGTATATCTGGTGTGTACATATCCATCTGAATCGGTCAAGGGTCGGACGATAGTGATTAAAAGCAGCAAATCGAAGTCCAATTGTTTTCCAATCGCCAATCGTTCATGAGCGAAAGAATGAAAACGAACCAGTGAAGTGCATTGAATGGCTTTAATGTGCGGGCGGCTATACACAATGTATGTATTGCCGTCTCAAACCTGTTTACCCCTATTGATTTAGCTTAATGCGCAGTAAAAAATTATTAGTAGCATATACAAATTTACAAAAGTAGTTCTCATAAGAGATAATTAATACTTTGAAGCAACAAGCAACAAAAATTCCATAGCTTTCCGTTTGTCCAATTATTTAAAATTTTTTTAATTATCGCATGCACTCATTTTGGGAACTAGTTCACAACACGTCATCCTTTCTGGTCACACTAAGCTACTTCAAAGCTGCCAACTCGTACTAGACTTTTGGCGCCCAACAGTTGCCATTATTTAAATTCTAAAAATCAAAGAAATTCGTTTGTTCATGAATAGCCAATTGAGTTGGCTAGGGTGACCATTTACGATATATTATATACTTTTCGATATATTTTGACCTCGAAATTGAGTTGAAGCACTAACAGCACAGTATATAGATGTGCCAGTTCATAGAACGAACAAGTCGCACATCGAACACAGAATATTGCGTCCCATGGGCTTCGGGTCTAGCGTTCGGGTACCGCTGCGTCCTCATGAGCAGTGCTGCCAACTTTTTATCAGAAAAAAAGCTGCTTCTAACTTAAAGAAAACAAAAAAAAAAAACTGAAAATTTAAAAAAAAAAAAAAAAACCTAAATAGTGCTAACAATTTTGTATTAAATTGATATTTAATAGGTATTTTATAGAATTTTCATTAACTCATTCAGCTCTATGGGGCTAGCTTCTGATTCGCATTCGTACGACATGGTCGTACCAATCATGCTTAGGTAATTATGTGGCACTTCGTAGTCAAAACAGCGTTTTCCAAGTCTTCGCAAGCCATACCTGTATATTTAAATAAAAACTAGTAATATCCTTTCACTGACAAAAAACTTTACCTTATGCACAGAATTCTATTCCTGCTTAGTTTCATGGAATTCCTTAGTTTTGTCTTAACCAGATTAACCTGGCTTAATACCCGCTCAATTTTCGCGTTTGACCACGGCAATGATAGCATTTGCAGTGCAACAGCTGCCAGGTCAAGAATTCAACGGTTTTCACCAGAATCTTCATAGATTATTATGAAGAACCGGCCACATTTTCTTACTTTTTATGTAACCAATGGCAACATCAAAAAAAGCTGAAAAAAAGCCACACACATTTATAAAAAATCCAGAAGTCCCGCTTCCCGCTTCAAAAAAAAGCCAGATCTGACGGGAAAAAAGCGTAATCGGCAGCACTGCTCATGAGCCAGCCAGCTTAGCAATGTTTTGCATTTGTTAGTATGTATACACACACAATATATTCTCACAAAAATATTTGATTGCATGCTTTGTTTTGTATGTTTTCTGTTTTCTCTTGAGGTTCCAGCGGTTTTAGAATTGCTGGCATTTGTGGAATATTTTATTTTCGGTTTCTGAGCTCACATACCCTTAACTTTAGAATTTTTAGATTGACTCTTTTTGACTCTTCCCCACCATATCAGAATAACTGTTATTTTATATATGCTTTAGATGCTAATTTTGTTTAACATAGAATATACAAATATAATGACCGGAGATACAAATGTCAAAATGTATACATAATATATTTCTTACATGACTGTCCATTAGGGTATTCAAGGTGCGAAGTGTGTATAAGGAATGCAGCTTCGTTGAATATATATGTATATACATATATATATGTATTTGTATATATAATAGTCGAATAAACATAATTATGTACTAATAGTAAAGTAAAACTCAATTTGCGCTGAAAAAATTAATGTGTGCAAGTTTTCATGCAAATTTTTAATTTCTTTTTTTTGAGAAAAATATTCTTTATTTAGAGTTTTGTATTTCTTTTTCAAAGAGTCAAAGTCGGATTCTTCTCAAAAACATGTATCCTCTGTTGCTAATATCAATATTGACTATTGATTGACCTTCGTTTTTGTTTTCAATATTGTCGCGTCCGATGAACCATTCGGATAGAAAATCAAAAAAAAAGAAAAATACAGACAGAAAATAAAGAGACCTCTTAGGTTAGGTTAGGTTCAGGCGGTAGCCTGGGGGAGTGATGAAAAGAGCTTGGGAGGGCTCACTTGGACCTGTAGAAGGTCCGTTGTGATGCCGCATGGGCGTGTGCCCCTTCCCAATGCCTAAAAACCGTGGAGAACAGGTTGTTGCAAATTAAGGGCAGTCCCATCCGGAGGCTTGGATGAATCTGGACAAGGTCCCCGGTTTGATTTCGGACAGACCGTAATGGCTCGAGTAACTGCAGAGCACTGTGCTCTGCTGAGTCTATACAGCTCGGCTGAGCGCTTCTTCGATCGATATGGCCATATCAACCTTGAGATTTTACAGGAAACGGTTTGCTGCCATCTCCTATTGGCATTTTGCTCGAACAATTCGTACGTGAGGAGCCTGCACGTAGCCAGAGGCATCGCTACCTGCTTCCTCTCCAAAAGGAGAGGAATCGTAGTACCCTGCCTTGCTAGCTCGTCGGCGGCGTCGTTCCCCTCGATGTCCCTGTGGCCTGGGACCCATATAAGGAAGAGGTCTAATTGCTCTGCGATCTCGTGCAGAGACCTGCGGCAGTCATTTACAGTCGCTGAGTTCGACGATATTGAGCCTAAAGCTTTAATAGCTGCTTGGCTGTCCGAGAAAACGCACACTAAGTGCGTGTCTAGAAGTAGTTTGGAGACGATAGAAATGGCCTCCTTGATGGCTACAACCTCCGCTTGGAACACACTGCAGTGGTCCGGGAGCCTGAAGCAATGACTGATGTTCAGCTCGCTGCAGTAGACTCCGCCTCCCACGCGGCCGTCTAACTTTGAGCCATCAGTGTAGAAGTGAACCGCATTTGCGGGTCCTGGTTCGCTCATCTCCCAGTCCTCCCTAGGTGGGATTGATACCTGGAAAGGCGTCGAGAGGTGATCACTAGGGATACAATAATCTGTCCTCTCTGGTAATTGCGGGAGTCTCGTCAGGATTCCCGAGTGCCCAACCGCGGACGCTTTCCACAGTCTGGCTTCTCTCATTCTGAGTGCGGAAAGTGTTGCCACCTTCTTTCCCATGAGATCTATGGGGAGGAGGTCCAGCACAGTATCCAGGGCTTCCCCTGGAGTAGTGCGTAGCCCGCCAGTTATGCATAGCTCTGCCATGCGTTGAACTCTGCTGAGTTTATTGAGGCATGTCCTTTTGTCTAAGGCTGGCCACCATACCACCACTCCATAGAGCATGATCGGTCGTATGATGGCGGTGTAAAGCCACCGAACTATATAGGGGGTCATTCCCCATTTTAGTCCGATGGCTTTCCTGCAAGTATAGAGGGCCACTGTGGCCTTCTTTACTCTATCCTCTATGCTCAATTTCCAGTCGAGCTTTCTATCGAGGATTAGGCCAAGATACTTGGCGCTGTTGCTGAAGACTAGCGCTTCTCCACAAAGTCTTGGGGGAATCAGTGCCGGAACTTTGTACTTCCTAGTGAAGAGCACCAGTTCCGTTTTAGACGGGTTGACGCCTAGACCGCATTTGTCTGCCCATTTTGACATCTTCATGAGTGTGCTTGTCAGGCACTCACACAGCGTCTGCGGGAATTTACCCGAGAATGCTATAGCAACATCGTCCACATACGCCACCACGCGGCAGCCACCCCCCTCTATTTCCCGCAGCAGTTCGTTCAGTGCCACGTTCCATAGGAGGGGCGAGAGGACTCCGCCCTGCGGGGTGCCTCTACTGACAAATCTGGTGGACGTTGACGTCCCCAGTGATGCCTCAACCGTCCTGCATTGTAGCATCTGATCGATCAGGCTCACCGTCCGGGAGTCAACCCCCAGGTCCGTCAGTGCACCCGTGATGGCGGTCGGGAGGATGTTATTAAAGGCGCCTTCTATGTCGAGGAAGGCTACCAGGGTGTACTCCTTACAGTTGAGGGACGCTTCTATGATCGATGTGATCGTGTGTAGGGCCGTTTCGGTGGATCTTCCTTTCCGATAGGCATGCTGGGAGTCTGAGATTAGACTAGGCGGAATATTTACCGTGAGATGCATCCCCAAAAGCCGTTCCATCGTCTTCAGAAGGAAGGACGATAGACTTATGGGTCTGAAATCTTTGGGGGCAGTGTGCGAGGGCTTGCCTGCCTTGGGGATGAAGACGACTTTGGTATGAAGCCAGGTTTCCGGGATATATCCATGGGAGAAGATTCCCTCGTATATCCTTTTGAGCCAATTAGTGGCTTTTTGTCCAGCGTGAATCAGTTGGGCAGGGATGATGCCATCTGGTCCCACAGACTTGTATGGTTTGAAGCTTTTTATTGCCCAGGAAATGTTCTCCTGGCTTAGCAGGTTCATGATAACACTTGAGGCAACGGAAGGAGCCGCGATGTAGTGTGGTCTGTTTTCATCGCAGCCGGGAAAGTGGGTGTTAAGGAGAAGATTTAGCGACTCATTGCTGGACGTTGTCCATGATTGGTCGGTATTCTTCAGGTAGCCCAGAGTGGGTGTGGTCTTCGAGAGAACTTTGCGCAAGCGCGAGGCTTCTGAGTTATTCTCAATGTCGCTACAGAACTTACGCCATGAGGCGCGTTTGGCTTTCCTCAGTTCTTTATTGTAAATTGACAGACTGGCCTTGTAATCGGCCCAGTTCTGCTCAACGTTTTCAGCCTTAGCTTTATTGAAGAGTCTCCAGGAGGCTTTCCGGAGTTCCCTCAGTTTCGGATTCCACCATTCAGGTTTCTTCCGGCCTCTGCTCTTGCTAGAGGGGCAGGATTTATCGAGCGCCTCATTGCAGGCGTCGGTAAATAGTTCAACAAGATGAGTCGTGGCTTCCCTGGAAATCTCCTCCTCAGGTGGAGTCTCAGGGAGAAAACGACAGAGGTGGTCTGAGTACCGAGCCCAGTTTGTCCGCCTAAGGTTCCGGAATTGAGCTGGTCTCGGTAGTGAAAAAGAGAGTACGGTTTCCACGTACCTGTGGTCCGAGAAGGAGTGCTCTTCCAGGACCCTCCAGGATACGATGTTCCCATGTAACTCATGAGAGGCAAGAGTGAGGTCCAGGACCTCCTTGCGGTTTTTAATAATGAAGGTGGGATCACTCCCCCTATTTAAAAGGACCATCTGAGTGGTCAGTAAATAGTTGAAAAGGTACTCACCCCTTTCGTTGGTGTCAGTGCTTCCCCACTGGAAGTGGTGTGCATTGGCGTCGCACCCTACGATTAGGCCGGT
The DNA here is from genome assembly GCA_008121275.1 of Drosophila lowei. Classification (NCBI taxonomy): domain Eukaryota; kingdom Metazoa; phylum Arthropoda; class Insecta; order Diptera; family Drosophilidae; genus Drosophila; species Drosophila lowei. The sequence continues at coordinate 29,935,192 of CM017777.1, read as the reverse complement.
GTCCTTGGCCTCGCAGTCTGTGATTAGCGCCCTGAGCGCCTGTGGAGGGGGGTCTGGTTGGTCGTGACCCATGTACGTGGAGCAGATTCTCAGTGAGCACCCCTGGCCTTCGAGGCTCACTGCTGTTTGGTCTTCATTGCTGAAATTTGGGAGCAAAAATAAGTGCAAATCTCTTTTTGCAAGGATGCAGGTGCGAGTTTTACCTGCGGTGTCAGCTACGTATAGCTTATAGTCAGGAGTCCTCAGACCAGAGACCCTGTTTCCGAGGATCCAGGGCTCCTGAATGAGGACTATGTCGGCTCCACCCTTGGCTAGGTGGAGCAAGAGAGCAGCGCATGCTGCCTTACAATGGTGGAGGTTTATCTGCAGGAGTATCAGTGACATTCCTGAGGTTCACCTCCACCATTGTCTTGTCGTGGTCGCTCTCCGAAGAGTCCAGCTCCTCCCCGACCCCGATGTGCTTGAGATCCCTAGTAAGATCGCTCATGTCTGACACGTAACCATCTAGGATGTCATCCGACACCACTGATGTCACGTCCGAAACCGACACAGGCTTGTTCTCCATGCTAGGGATCTCCGGGGGCTCCAGGTCTGGCTCGACCGTCGGTTGCATGCCCTTAGAGTCGGACTTGTACGGTACTACGACTACCTTCTTGTAGCCGTAGTCCACAGCGCCCTCCGTGTCGTGGAGAAGTCTGACCGACTCCTCGTTCAGGACGAGGATGATTTGGCGCCTCTGCCCGTTGTTCTCCTCTACCTTGGCCACCTTCCAATCGGCTGTGGGAAGGTGGGGGTTGCAGACCTGCAGAATCCGGAGAATCTTATCCGGCTCTGCAGGCTTCGCCGAGACCCACGCTCTGGCCCTCGGCTTGCTGGGGGTGTCCTCCCACTTCACGGCCTCCAGCTGGGCTCCTGGGTAGACCTCCTTTAGCGATGCCACCGCCTTCGCGTAGAGGGCCGCCGAGCGAGCATCTTGGCAGGCGATGGCTTTCACCCTGCCTTGGTGCCACCCGGCGTCCTCACACTTGGGCGGTGGTCCTCCATTTTCCTCCAACTCCTGGAGGAAGCGGTCTTGGAGCTCGTTTTCCACGAGGTGCCATTTGTCCCGAGGGATCTGCCCGTCTTTAGAGCCCCTATCTAGGACTCCAATCAGGGTTTTTCCCCTCGCCACCTCGGCAAACGAGCGGTTGCTCAGTGTCTTCGTCCTCTTGGCCTGTTGGACTTGTGTGGCGGTGTCCTCCGCCGAGCGTTGCCGCTTGCTTGGGGCCTTGGCTGTGGCCTTGCCGGCTTTGGCTGGCTGGTAGTCGGGCAGGACTGTCTTGGCCCATCGCCGCGATTCGATTCCCTGGGCAGACGCCAGGAACACCGGGTCGTCGTTGCCCAGGATGAAGGCCGCACGTCTTTTGTCTTGGAACTTGGGCCTATCTTTCGAGGCAGAGGCGCCGCCTGCCGGGGTTGTCAAGGGGTCCCCGGTCCCAAGGGGTCTGCCAGCCGCGATATCGCTCTGCATGGTCGCCCCCCCGGTAACCGGGTCGCCCTTGGGGCCCCCCGACGTGGATTGGCCCGATTGGCTTTTCGGTCCTCTCCTCGCAGCGCCTGCTGCCTCGAGACGGTGGACCGACTTAGTTTCCTTCCCCGTCTTTTTGGGCACTGGTTTCCCAGATGCGTTTGTAGAAGGATGGTCTTTTCCCTCCGGCACTTTAGGAGGAGTGCCGAGCTCCTTTGCGGTGTTTTTTGTTTGAATATTTAGATTTGGCATATTTGATCCCACGAGTAGGCGGGAAGGGGTCGGGGAAGTCGCCCGGGGCATAGCCCGCGTGCCCCGGGAAGCCTTATTAAAACTGGAGGTCGGCAGGTATCCAGAGTCCGCATATAAGCGACCGAGCACCCCCTCGGCCATGCATCCCTCGGCATATGACAGTGTCACCTTGGATTGGGGTTATTTCACTGAGAGTTTTCTTCTCTCCGCCCGACTACAATTAGCCAGCATCCCGGCAGAGACATGACCGTACCAGGACCTGTTTCCAGCCGCCCTCACGGGGAGAGTATAGTCGCACTTCCGCCGGTGTGTACAGTTACGGCGGGTGCCGGTTCGCTCGTGCCCACCTGTATCCTATGACGCGGAGCACAGTCGCCTTGGATCCAGGGCAAGCCAAGAACCCGAGGCACCTGTGCCCCGTTCCGAGTCTACAGTTGTGACGAGCCGACCCGACATCCGTTTATCCCCCTGTAGCACCCGACGGCTGACGGCCAAGAGACCTCTTAGCATGCAGACTTTTATCATGTGGCGCAAGATTTAAACGCCTTAAAACCCTTCCATGATAGCTAAATTTCAGAATAAATGTGAATAGCGATTCCAAAAGAAAAGTTTACCTGGTCTACCTATGTACATATCTACTTATCCACAACACGACGCATGACCCCCATCAAGTAATTGCTTTAGCAGGAATTCATATTAACGCTCATAGCTTATTGAGCGACAAAGAGGGCGTGCGAGAGAGACAGAAAATCAGTCAGAACGTGTCGTCGGTCGCTGCGTAGCCACTGCAAATTCATTTGTTCGTTTTGGTTATAATAATGAATCGATCTGATCCAGATTCGACAATCTGGTAGATATGGTCATTCTCTATAATTGAGCGTTCTTAATTTTATCCTATCTTCAAAATTGTGGTTGCCACAAATTTTCGTTGTTTATGGCTGCGGAAGGGGGTGGGGCGAAATTTTGAAACACACTTGTAGCAGTGAGCTATCAACAGTGAGTTCTGCAGTGAAAAATTACAAATAGTTTTGTAACAGTGAGAGCTCTACAGTCAGGTCTAATAGTCTCTGAGACTTGTGGATGCTCCAGATTTTCGTCCTTTGCGGGGGCGGAAGGGGGTGTGGCGAAATTTTGAAACAAACCTGTCAAGGTCCGATACTATAGGAATGTGGATACAAGATTTGGTTGCTCTAGCTCTTATAGTCTCTGAGATATAGGCGCTAATGTTTTGCGCTAAGCAAAGCCGGCTATGATACGTGTGTGTTAGAGAGAGACAGGGCGAGAAAAAATGAAATTGTTTTCTTCATTCTGGCTATAATAATGATACGATCTGATTCAGATTCTGCAGTCTAGAAGATATGGTCATTCTCTACGATTCTGCGTTTTTGGTTTTCTCGTATCTTAAAAATTGTGGATGCCACAGATTTTCTTCCTTTGTGGGGGCGGAAGTGGGCGGGGCGATGTTTTGAAATATACTTGTAACAGTGACATATCACAGAAGTCTGGATACAAAATGTCGTTGCTCTAGCTCTTATAGTCTTTGAGCAATAGGCGCTAATAGGGACGGACGGACGGACAGACGGACAGACGGACGGACGGACAGACAGACATGGCTCAATCGACTCGGCTATTGATGCTGATCAAGAATATATATACTTTATGGGGTCGGAAACGCTTCCTTTTGGACGTTACACACATCCATTTTCACCACAAATCTAATATACCCCAATACTCATTTTGAGTATCGGGTATAATTCTGCAGTCTAGAAGATATAGTCATTCTCTACGATTCTGCGTTTTTGGTTTTCTCGTATCTTAAAAATTGTGGATGCCACAGATTTTCTTCCTTTGTGGGGGCGGAAGTGGGCGGGGCGATGTTTTGAAATATACTTGTAACAGTGACATATCACAGAAGTCTGGATACAAAATGTCGTTGCTCTAGCTCTTATAGTCTTTGAGCAATAGGCGCTAATAGGGACGGACGGACGGACAGACGGACAGACGGACGGACGGACAGACAGACATGGCTCAATCGACTCGGCTATTGATGCTGATCAAGAATATACATACTTTATGGGGTCGGAAACGCTTCCTTTTGGACGTTACACACATCCATTTTCACCACAAATCTAATATACCCCAATACTCATTTTGAGTATCGGGTATAAAAAGGAAACCTAATTTTAAAAACAATCCAATAAAAAGGAGGTACTTAAAATTAGCCAGTCATGCAGAAAATTAATCGGATAAAAAAAAAATATGTTTTCAGGGTTGAGGGTCCTAGCTAGCTAGTATTATCAAATCGAATATCAAAATCGAAGTACATATTTGATTTCCGATCATGGACAGAGAACGGTCGCCCATTGCTGACCAGTGAGTATTTAAATAAATTAAATTTTGGTGCAGTTCAGGTAAAAGAAATCGTGGAAATTTTGTTTGTAGCGAAGAGTAATGATGGATCTACAAAGAGATTTTGAAAACAGTATTATTTTCCGCGGTTTAACTCAAGTTGTTCATCTGTTTAACTATAGGTTTTTTAAGTGAAGGTTAAGTGGGTTGATGTGAACTTATCTATTTCCTTCAGTTCAGTTCGAAACGGTTTTTGGCTCTGTTCGCTCTCTTCAAATCGGTCAAGGCTTTCTTTTTCGCTCTCTTTGACTCGGTACTGAATCGGTAGCAACAATGAGACTCATTCCAGACACACTCACTTACATTGTAAGTTGCCCATTCTAATATTTTAATATAATTATGTACTTTAATTACTGTACTTGGATCGACATATGGTGATGATTGGAACTGCATTTCCCAACCATTGAAAAGGTAAACCCACCGGGAAATGTACGCGATGTTCATATTCAGATAGCTGGAGCAGATTCAGAATGTTCTTCGTCGGAAATTGGACCTGGGATGGTACACCATTCAAGCTGAGCCACTCTAACATTTTAAAATTATCAATAAGTTACTTTTAATATGTATTTGATACACACCAATATATATCCATATACACATATTTTTTCATGGGGTTGGGTACCCTTTTCCATAGGTTTAAATATATCGTACATTAACGGAAACGGGTTTGAAACGGAAACACGGGATTTTTCTTTTCAAATAATTATCGGTTTCAAAACATGTTGTTGCAGCAACCACTTACGTTTTACCATTGGCAACATTCAATTTGTATGGGCCAGACTCATGAGCCGAGAAAACAGCAGCATGTCCCGCAACATGGGCGCGGGATGATCAACATTCTGCACACCCTGGAAAAAGGATATTATAGAGTTGAGGAAATGTTTGTCATCGCCAGGCTCCAATATATGGAGAAACTATCAGTGGTCTGTGTTAAAGCTATCACAATGAAATTTTGCACACAATTTTGCAGTTTATGGTCCTATTACAGAACCAAGAATTGGTATCGGGATCAGGATATATGTACAGGAACCTAATCGAATTCATGAAACCGTGTAAAACATATCACTTTAAGAAAATTTCTTTCTTAATTACTATTTAAAAACAGCTAGTAAATGCGCGCCCCGGCACGGCCCTCCCCCCCTCCACACGCTACTTCTTCCTTTTTTCGTGAAAGTTTTTCGTTGCATTAGCAGCAGCAGTGTGACCGTCTGACCCAAGAAATACCGCAATCATTTTACTCCTTATTAGGAAAATAACCCAAGCGGTCCGGTCTGACCCACTTTTTTTTTGTTATTAAATCTCTGACAGGTGTTTGGTTAATTTTCGCTTAAAATAAACAAAATGGAGCATCATACAAGCATCAGTCTAGTAGAAAATTGATTCATTAACCGTATAAAATTATGTGGGCAGGGCTAAGGGTTCTATCTAGATAATAATATTCGACGGAATATCAAAAACGAGGAATATGTATGAACTTGAATAATTCGTCATGAGACGGTATATTTTGGTATATTTCTGAAGGTCTTTGTTTTCAAGGTATATTGGGCAAATGGGGTGGATTTCACCGTGCATGCGTAGCATTTTCTGGGCCGTGTTGCTCCCATAATGTAGCAAATGTGTAGTAACGTGTAGTTGCCATGTAACCATGTAATTGACCAAAATGTAAGCAATCAAGCAAATAATGTACTGAACGACTGAACGTGTACAGTACGAACTGAACTGAACGACTGAACGTGTACAGTACGACCACAACAGCGCGTACGCTTTGAAAATTTTTTGTGTTGGCGTCGGCGTCGGTTGCGTTTTGAAGAATTGTTTTTGCCCGCTAAATAAGTATATATTAACAAGTCTAGTTAACTTCGGTTGTCATTGAACAAAACAAAAGGTTAGTTGTGCCATTAGTAATACTAAATATTTGGGAAGAGGAGAGCTGTGCGAGTGGTTTCCGTGCAGACAGTTTTCTTTGTTGCGGTAGGATGTGAAGCTTGGTGTAGATAATTTTTTTTGCGCGTACAAACCAGGTACCGGGCGGCGGCGTCTTGTGAGTGTAAAAGTTTAAGGGGAAAAGGCGGAGCTAACTGTCGCACGAGAGGTTTAGTGTTTCTATCGCCCGCACCCATAGATATGCAGGTTTCCTCAAGTGCATTATTGTTAATTGCGGGTGCTGCTGCAACAGCAGCCGCCGCGCCGCCATTTTAAAAAACGTACCCCGTATCTGAGCCTCGGAAGATTGCCTGCCTGCTGGTACAGTGGTGGCAAAGCATTAATGTCGATGTCGGCCGTGTCGCCTGAGCACAGAATAAACCGATGGTGTTATGTTTATATTATTGATTTCTTTCAATACATTTAAAAAAAGTAAATGCTATTCTGCTCCATTCAAATCATCAATTATCTACCAATGTGCAGTGACTACTATTTTGGCGCGCACTGTGAGCCGCCTTTTCTCATACACTCACACAAATAAAAAACAGTTGAGGGGACTTGTTTGTTCTGATTTTTATAGGGAGAGGAAGGGGTGGTACTGGGCCCGGTCTGGTCTGTCTTATGTTTATGTTATTTCTGCTGATCCGATCAGAGCTCGTTGAAATTAATTAACAATTCGCGTTGAAGCAAAGTTTCCACTACACTCACGCATACTTGTACATACATGTGTACATACACTTATGCTCTTGTTGTTTCTGAGTTTAATCAACTCTGTCGCATCTGCACATACATACATATACAGGGACTGAGAAAAGTTTATGTAAGCATCTAAATATCCAGCGGGCACTAGAAGGATCATGTGACTTGCTCTATTTGGTGTAGATAAACTCTTGTCCGCCACTGTACTCGCGAACACACAAAACGAATATCAAAACAAAAAGAATTATATGAAAGGGAATAAGAGGGCGAGGGCTTGGCGCATAACTGCGCTTCATTGCCCACAGCGACATGCATACATGCATTTGTATGTAGATATGCACGTGTACACACACACACACACACACACACGCAACTGATATCTGCCGAGTCTATGTAGTTGTGAATTTTTCTCGCCGGCAGCATCTTGCGCTGTTCGCAATTTTTTTGTGTGCCGTTTATATCTTTCGCATTGGATTGGCGCTTTCTAAAAAGAAAACCCGAATGTGGCGGCTGCTCAATGCAATTTCTAGTGCACCCTACCTTTCATTTTCCCCCATTCCGTCCTACTGCTGCACCCCCTCCAAGTGTCATTCACCTTGAATGCAACTAGTTTCGATACCCTTTACGTATGATACATGCGACTTGAAAGGAGATGGATCCTGCATATAAATATAGATATAATTGAAAGTATACTAGTTTGGGTTGAGACGGCTGCGAGGTCCCTTCAAAAGTGTATCGAAAACCAACTAAAAGTAGAAATGAATACACTCAATTGGTTGCATGTAAAAGCTTTTATCATAATCAGGGTATCCAAGCTTCGGTTGTGTGTATTTCCCGATTTGCAGCTCGGTCTAGTATGACAATCAATGGGGGGGATGGAATCGCGCATTTATTCTTCTTCGATATTTTACTTATTCTTCATTCCTCATGCGACCCAAAGCGTTTTTATCATTTCATGTCTTCTCTCTGGCTGGCAGAGGGAACAGAACAGAAAGAGGAAACAAACATAGGTTTGTTCTGTTGGTACTGTTGCGTGTTGGCCAGTGTTTGTTTGGGTTATGTAGCATTTTGTTTCGAATGCATTTAATGGAACGGAAGCCAGTGAAGAGTATTTTTGGGAGAGGGGAATCACTCAGGCAGAACCATAAAAGCGATTTATAATCAGCGCTGAGGGAAAACAGCAAAGAAAAAATATTCGGACTCTGCAAATGTTACATATGTATGTATTTGCCTTTGAGTCTGGCATATGTCGTTGGATGAAGGGCAATTCCGAGTAATAATATTCTAATCTGTACCCATCATAAACGACAGCTGTCCCCGTAGGTAGTCTGATAGCTTCCCGATTACCTGCGTTCCCTACTTAAAGACTGGTCAGGCTCTGTCCACAAGTAAGTTAAGCTCTAGTCGTGAAACAGTCAAGACGCAACGCGAACAAGGAAAACGCTAAGCGTATCCCAGATTAGAACCAAATACAATAGCGCTAAGAAAAGTGGAAACACTTGGACCAACTGTGATAAAAACAGCAACAAAACAACAACTGTGGTACGTGGGGTGGGGTGGTTTCCGAGCCGGTTTTCCGAGCTGCGCGAGGAATGCGATACGACCGACGTAAACATTACCGCTGTCCCTCGACTCGTCTGTCAATTGAAACTTGTTTAGTTTTCTTTTCGATTTCGCTGCACTTGAAGTGTGAGAAGACCTACTGTGAAACCTACTAATCGACTCTCCCCTTGTTCTTTTCCCCTTGCAGAGATCGTGCAACACGGCCAAAGAATCCGATGCTAAGCAAAATGGCTCAACCAAACAATGCTAGTGGCGGCGGTGGAACAGGAGGAGTGGCCGCCAGTGGCTCCGGACGTCGCTTGCCGCTCTCACTAAGCGCTGGCACTGCTGTCAGCCGGTCCCAGCAGGGTTCAAGCAGTCCCCAGCGTAGGACAGAACCATTCGTGTCGCTCAAAAAATGCAGCGGTCAGAGATCCGGACCGGCAAACTCTGCCTCGAGTGGGTCCACCGCCAAAGAGGACGAAAAGAAGGGTATCAATGGCGTTAGCAAGTCCGCCAATGGAAAGGAAAAGTCGCCGCAGAACGGCAACTCAGCCAAGGAGCAGAAGCCCAAGGAAAAGGTAGAAAACGTAGCTGAAAGGCGGGACAACAAGGATACCCGAGAGAGCGTCACGAGCGAAAAGGAAGCCAAAAAGGCTCTTGCTAATGCTGCCGCTATTTCTGCTTCTGCAGTTGTTAATTCTGCTGCAGCTCCACCGCCAATCGTGAAAGCAAAGACTGTCGAGGTTGACCTAACCATCGATCAGGCTGAGAATGATGTGGTTTTGGTACCTGACCAGGTATCAGGCCCAGTGAAAGTGCAAGGGCCCACCACTCCCACAGGCGAGCGAAAATCGTTGCGCAAGGCGGCGGCCAGCCAGCCAAAAACTCCGACCAGCAAGCCAAGCTCCTCGCCGGTTCCGAAGAAACAGACAGAAACAGCAGCGACTCCTCCAGAGCCAGTTGAGGAGACTCCCGCTCCCGCTACACCACAGGAGGATGTTGAAATGGAGCCGCTTACTGTGGATGCCTCACCAATACGCAGCGTGACAAGTGCTGTTGACCACCTTAATGCCCAGCCGGCTGCCACATCGACACCTGGACGCCGACTATTCGGTTTTGGAGGAAGCAGCAAGCCACCGAGCAACGAGGTCAACCTGGTCGCTCAGCCATGCAGTCCGGCCCCGGCACGCACTTTCGCACAGATCAGTGGCAGGCGCAGCATACGGAGCACAGCCTCGCTGACACCGTCGAAGATCGGAAGCTATAGATGTACCACCAACGATCTGGACACATCGACCAGCACAAATTACAGCATGAATGCTACAGTGGGATCGGATATACCCAACAGTTCATCTTTCTCCTTCTCGTTCTTTGGGCGCGGACGCAAGCGCGAACGGACACCGCCACAACTGCTAGGTTCAAAGTCCACCACTGACTTGCCGCAGGATATGGACACTTCGCCACCGAAGCGCGCCCGCTTTGATCTCTTCAGCCTGAACTTGGCCTCTCCGTTCTCTTTGCTGCGATCGCGCTTCTCGAAGACCACCATCAGCTCTCCACAGCGATTGCGTCTGGAACAGCCCCCAGCCGACGGCGACGAAAATGGCAAAGTCCAGGACGTTCAGTGCATTGCTGTCGAAATGGATCAACAACAGCTCAACATCTCTTCTGGCAGCGCTGAGGAGCAAGACCCAAAGGAGGTGACTGTGGGCCAGGAGGCAGGCCTGGAGACGCCTAAGAAGTCTGGAAGCCCAGTCAAAGAAATCAACAACGAGAAGGAAATCAACGATGGCAACGCCGAATCTGATGGAGAGAATATTTCTCCGGCTGCAGAGGCTGCCGTGGAAGTATCCGTCGGCGAAAACCGTTCGCGCTGCTCAATAATGTAAACAATGATAAACTCCCCTCCCGATCCCTTTCCTTTAGCTGATAAACTTATTTCCTAGCATATCCGTCACCCTTTTATGTAGTTTGTGTTTTGACAAAAATTACATGTTAAGAGTGAACTGCAAACCACCCGCTTATGGCCATAGCCAGCACGTGCTGCGGCATTGGCTGTTCTCTTCTGGCGGAAGGAAGAACTAACACAAGCCAGGCCCAGCACGTGGCCGACCTGGCAGTGATTCGTCGCTGAATGGCTGAGCCTCAATCTGAAGTTTAGGCATCCATCCACTGACGAATCGCCTGGCACCGAGAACAAACACCACCATCTCGTGTACCCAGACAATGTGGGTACAAAAAGAAACCAATCAATATTTAGGCTGTAGTGTGGATAGAAATTCAAAGTTTTATGTTCAATGTACGTAATTTTTCCGTTAAATTAAATGCTTTCTATTAATTAAACACAAGAAAGTATTCATACATGTAAAAAACTAGAAGCGTCAAAATGTAACGCATATTTCATAAATAAAGTGCATTTTTAATAAATACATTTGGATTTGGTTTAATTTCAACAACAAAAATATATACCGTACTAAAATGACTGTCTGCAAAAATTATTTTTAATTTGTCTTAAAATGTAATAGCTGCTTCTATGGTTTGACTATGCAGTTCTTATCTCTTATTGTTGTGCTCAGTTACTACAAATTCTCCTCCTCTTTGAACCCCATTTATGGTACCGTTAGCTTAAGAGGTCAAGGTCGTGTTCTACGTAGAAAACAGATATATGTGCCATCATGCTTTTCATTAAAAGTGACAAGCTGATTGATTTAATGCGTAAGCACTCATTATTGCATCAAACCAACAATTTAAAACAAAAATTAAACATTTAGCTAAAAATGCCACATGGTACAGAATTTTCTGAGGAAGAACAAGGAAAGATCAAGGGAATGAAATTAGCCGGCATGAAAACTGGTCGAATAGCTTCGCTAATGAATCGACATTGAAAACCTATTCCAAGACTTTTAATATATCCAGACGGTTACCGCATAAATCGTCGCCATCAGAAAATGTACAAAACGGCACTTGCGGCAATTTGCAACTGAAGACTTAATGAGCTGCAACAAAATCAAGGCAGAACTCGGATTAACAATCCCCAGGAAACGGTTGAGCCAAATTTTGCGCGAAAATTTGAACCTCACATATCAAAACAAAGTTGGCAAGCTCCGCTTAACTAAACGCAAGTTCTGCGAAATCGAGTTTGAAAATGTCATTTTTAGTGATGAAAAAAAATTAAATTTAGACGGTTCAGATGTCCATCATAAATATTGGATGTATCTGCGTCATCCACGAGCAACTTATTACAACCGGACCCATGTTGGTGGATCGATTATGATATGGGCTAACTTTTGTGCTAAAGGGAAGTCTCCAATATATTTTATATCCGACCGGATGAATGCTCAAGCATATATAGAATTGGTAGATAGTGAACTTTTTTAATTTGCTGAGCATTCCATGGTGGTCAATGGACATTTTAGCAGGTTAATGCGCCAATTCATGTTTCCCGGGCCTCAATGGGTTACTTTGAGACCCACAATATACCGTTAATGGCAGTGATGGCCGGCAATGAGTGCGGACTTAAATCCAATTGAGGATCTGTGGGGCTTCCTTGCAGCAAAGGTTTATGCCTGTACAAGGCAGTACGATACCTTGAAGGACTTAAAACATGCGATCGGTGCTGAATGGGACAATATTGAGGTATTAACTCTACCAAACTTGGCAGGGTCAATGCCCAGTAGGCTGCAGAAGATTCAGAAGTATAAGGGTAACTCCATTAATTATTAAAAAAGTCAATTTTCCTTAAAACTTTTTCCTTGGAACAGTTTTTCCATAAAAAATATATATAACTGATACAGCTAACCAAATAAAACGAGGGGGAACGTTGTGAGTTGCTGCTGCGACCGCAACTCTACATTTCATTTAACGACAAAGAGTGCGTGCGAGAGAGACAGAAAATCAGTCAGAACATGTCGTCGGGTGCTGCGTAGCCACTGCAAATTGATTTGTTACTTTTGGCTATAATAATAATCCGATCTGATTCGGATTCGGCAAGATTCGGCAATCTGGTAGATATGGCCATTCTCTATGATTGTGCGTTTTTAATTTTCTCCTATCTTCAAAATTGTGGTTGCCACAGATTTTCGTTGTTTACGGCTGCGGAAGGGGGTGGGCCGAAATTTTGAAACACACTTGTAGCAGTGAGCTATCAACAGTGAGTTCTGCAGTGAAAAATTACAAATAGTTTTGTAACAGTGAGAGCTCTACAGTCAGGTCTAATAGTCTCTGAGATCTGTGGATGCCACAGATTTTCGTCCTTTGCGGGGGCGGAAGGGGGTGGGGCGAAATTTTGAAACAAACCTGTCAAGGTCCGATATCATAGGAATGTGGATACAAAATTTGGTTGCTCTAGCTCTTATAGTCTCTGAGATATAGGCGCTAATGTTTTGCGCTAAGCAAAGCCGGCTATGCTACGTGTGTGTTAGAGAGAGACAGGGCGAGAAAAAATGAAATTGTTTTCTTCATTCTGGCTATAATAATGCTACGATCCAATTCAGATTCTGCAGTCTAGAAGATAAACTCATTCTCTACGATTCTGCGTTTTTGGTTTTCTCGTATCTTTAAAATTGTGGATGCCACAGATTTTCGTCCTTTGTGGGGACGGAAGTGGGCGGGGCGATGTTTTGAAATGTACTTGTAACAGTGACATATCACAGAAGTCTGGATACAAAATGTCGTTGCTCTAGCTCTTATAGACTTTGAGCACTAGGCGTTGATAGGGACGGACAGACGGACAGACAGACAGACACGGCTCAATCGACTCGGCTATTGATGCTGATCAAGAATATATATACTTTATGGGGTCGGAAACGCTTCCTTCTGGACGTTACACACATCCATTTTAACCACAAATCTAATATACCCCAATACTCATTTTGAGTATCGGGTATAAATATAAAATAAATCAAGAAAATAGGCGTTGAAATAACTAAGGAAGTAATATTCTACGACAGCCTTGTTGACCATTTTCCGGTATATTTTATTTTGTGCCGTATTTCGGTATATTTTTGAGGGTAGGTCACACTGATGCCCATTAAAATTAATTAATCGACGCATCGACGCGCTGCTCGGTTTGAATTGTAAATTTAAATTTTGTGCAATAAATGACTTAAGAGCACTTAGCAGCCATTGCCTGCACCCAAACAAGCACCACCTTGAGTTCAGATCGATTTAATTTCTGCAACCGAGAGGAACAAAGTCTGCAATACGTTATTTTGAAGAAATGGAAAACGTTGATGCGACTTCGCAGTCCGATCCGCAAATTGACTACAAGACTCCAAAGAAGACCAACTCGCTGATCGACAGCGAGCAGTTGCTGGATAAGATAAATATCCTAACCACCAAACCGGAGAATCACTCGAACAATGCCAAGGTAAGCACACGTGCATCCGTGTACCGTGTGAGTGTGATTTACAGTTACCACGTGCACACGCCGTTAGTTGGTTCTCATGCATTTTCCTGCACTTTATTTCCGACGCAGCTGCCGACGATCAAAGACTTCGTCATCATCAAGCCGATCAGCCGGGGTGCCTTCGGGAAGGTGTTCCTGGGCTACAAGAACAACGATTCGAACAAGCTGTATGCCATCAAGGTGATGCGCAAGTCCGAGATGATCAACAAGAACATGGTGTCCCAGGTGATAACCGAACGCAATGCCCTAGCCCTCTCCCGGTCGCCGTTCTGCGTGAGTCTCTTCTATTCGCTGCAGTCGCTCTCCTACGTGTACCTGGTCATGGAGTACATGGTGGGCGGGGATCTCAAGTCGCTGCTGGCCATGTACGGCTACTTTGACGAGGCAACGGCCCGATTCTATGTGGCCGAGATGGCCATGGGACTGCAGTACCTGCACCAGCATGGCATCGTCCATCGGGACATCAAGCCGGACAACATGCTGCTCTCGCACACGGGTCATGTGAAGCTCACGGACTTTGGTCTGAGTAAAATCGACATGCGACGCGATCTGGAGATATCCGATCTGATCAACTGTTCGCCCAACCTGAATGCCCGGACACCAGGCCAACTCCTGTCCCTTACCTCACATTTGTCCTTTGGATCTGAGAAGAAGCTGCAGGAATATGGTTCCTCACTGACCGCCACCGGCGGCACGACCATGGGTACGGGGACATCCAATTTGCTGCAGGCCATCAACAAGCATGGCCATGAGGCCATGGAGATGTCCGACAGTGAGGGCGATACATCGCTCACTGATGCAGAAAAGACGAGCGACAGTAAAATCTCAGGCGTCTCGCCGTTCTACTCCGCCGAGGTTAATGAATCGATTACCCATACATGTACGGCTATTACCAATGTCAGTATAGCAAAAGCGACCCTGCCCTACTTTTCTCCAGAACCTCATTCTCCTGGTCTCTGTTCTTTTTTTGTTTTGCAGCCTCAGGACAGCAGTTCCTCATGCTCCTACCACACTTGCACCTCGGCCGAACTGAGCAAGTGTTCCCCACCACTGGACTCGGTTGCAGCTGGTGCGGTTGCAGAGTCAGTGCCTAGCAAGCGGCGGGTGGAGTTTATCCTGGATCCGGTTATATGTCAGGTGAGTAGCACCCTCCTCTCCCTGTACTCAATTGCATATGTCTCTAAAATCTCTGAAAGGGCTGCAAATTGGCCGAGCAGGACAACAACAATAGGGCCAGCAATGGCAAAGCCAAGTTGGAGAGCGCAAACGAGGCCTCGTTTGAGTTTTCCATGGTGCGCAGGCGATCGCTCGATGAGGTGCGTTGTCTATGTCTATGTCTCTGTCTCTCTGTCTCAGCCTGTGTGTCTATGTTTCTGGCTGAAGGTGTCGAAGTACTGAAAATATCCCCGACTTACTTTCTTATTTGGCATCCCAACAGCGTAACCGGAACAAAGGGCAGGAGGATTCCGGCGTATCGAGTCGAAAGGGAGACGACTACTCCGGTTGCCATCTGAATCAGAACAGCGAGAACAGTATTGCCTCCTCGATTGAGAAGAACACGGAGAACCTGAGCCATTCAAAGGAGGACTACAGCTGCTCGGACTACTCGCGCAGCTACAACCTGACAAATGGCAATGAGATGAGCGGGATCCACATGAACTCCCCCTTTCGCAATCTCTCCAAACACTTTAAGCGACCCGATTTCCTGCGTGGCATGAAGCGGAAAATCAATCTGGTGAATCGGTCCAACAATATGTCCAGCATGGATGCGGACGGCTCCAGTTCCGGGAATGGCAGCAACAACACTGGCCTCACCCAGGAGATCGAGATACTCAACATTGGCAGCAGTACGCCCAAGAAGCGCAAGGCTCGCTCCTCGCCCATTCGTGGCGTACTCAAGGTACGCTCTTTGTCTGACGACGAGATGCCTATGCAGCATTTGCTCGGCCCTGAGGCAAACGTGGCCAATGTGGTCTTCTCCACGCCCGTGTCATCGCAGAAGCTGCCACGCCGTGACGGCGGACTGCTCGGCAAGCTGAAGGCCACACGCTTCGCTCTGCCCCTGTCCATTGATAACAAGAAGCGGGAGAATACGGCTACCGAGAAATTGTCCGGCGTTCAGTATCACCTGAAGCTGGCCGACGATCCAACAATGTCGCCCATAAACCACGGAGCCGGGATTATGCCAAAGACCCCCAAGAACATGAACATCAATACGCCCTTCCGCACCCCAAAGTCTGTGAGGCGGGGAGGACGCGTCTCCAACGAGCGTATACTGGGCACACCCGACTATCTGGCGCCAGAGCTGCTGCTGAAGCATGGGCACGGCCCCGGCGTCGACTGGTGGGCGCTGGGCGTTTGCTTCTACGAGTTTATGACCGGCATTCCACCCTTCAACGACGAGACGCCCCAAAAAGTATTTGACAACATTCTTAACAAAAGTAAATATAAAATCTTTCGTTTTAAAAATTCGTGACTCATTTTCTATTCTTTGCAGACATTGAATGGCCCGAGGGCGAAGAGGCCTTGTCCGTCGATGCCATGGAGGCTGTGGAGCTGCTGTTAACAATGGACCCCGCCGAGCGACCTGCCGCCAAAGAAGTTCAGCTAATGCGGCACTTTGCGTGCATTGACTGGGAGAACATTGGCAATATGGAGCCGCCGTTTGTGCCCACGCCCGACAATCCCACCGACACGGGCTATTTCGATGCCCGCAACAATCTGCAGCATCTGCAGCTGTCCAACTTTGCTGTGGAAGACTGAATCGTCTCTAACCGGAGCCCCGGCTGCCTCTGGTTCCCCCTAAACCCGCGCATGCTTGTCGCAGTAGTCCCCCCATAAATGTTATTTATATTATGTTGTCTGTATAGCAATATGTGTTCGTTTGTTATCGTTCGTTCGTTCGACTAGATGTACGTATTTATATATATAAAAATTCAATTATGTTCATCTGTTGCTCTAGTGATTGTCCACGATGATATTGTAACTACGCTTAAACAAATGGCTTCAAGTATACACACACGCTCGAGAAAGAGAGATTTTGAATAAATTGGTATTGGATATCCATACGGAGCATTCGTAATGCAAAAATCAATCACTTTATGTGTCCTAAGTCTAGTTATACATATATATAATAATAATAAAAAGCCCATAGAAAATAACACAACTGGCTGTTGGGATAGATAATTGTTAAGGGAGAGCTATGCTGCTGCATTCAGGCGAAAGTCAAAGTCCCAGACCTCTGGAATGGTTGTCAGGTAGCTCTCCTCGTAGAAGATGCCAATCAGGCGACAAACCAAATGGGGAACAGCGCGGGCCTCCGGCAGGAACTGCTCCTTGAGCAGGCTGATGGCACGCACAATCAAGGGTTTGACGTCGGCGAACCTCTTGTTGGCCAGTAGCATGGAAAGCTCACGCATGCTGCTCTCGTATTCCTCGCAGGGCAGTCGAAGGTCACGATTGGCCGGGCACAGCGAGAATACGACGCAGGCCAGGCAGCGGGTCAACACTTTTCGCCTGGCAAAAAATAAAACGATTATAAAATATAATTGGACAACAATGTGTGTCCCACCTGTTCGTTATGACTTCTGACCTGAGCCCAATGACGCCCAACAGTCCATCACCCCAACCCTCGGCCTTTGTGGAGGCGATTTGCAGGTGACGCGCCAGCATAAAGAGTGGCTTCTTCACGTATGGATTGACCTGAAGTATTTGGGAGCCGCGCGAAATGATGGCGCCCCAGACGAGGGCCAGACGCGGTTCGGTTAGCGGGCTCGTCTTCAGGTTGTCCAGCAGTTGGCTAAGGTCCTGCAGGAACGTAACCTTGTCTCCATCCGTGGCGATTTCCTCCATCTTGTACAGGACAAAGACGTGCAGCGAAAAGAAGTAGCTGCCCTGCATAATGGGCATCAGTTCGAGCTTTGGCAGCGACATGCTCAACGCCTCGAACAGTCCTTGCCAGCTAGGGGCATGCCAGGGAGCGCACTCGGTCGATGTGCGGAAGTAGCTCTCCACACTGGCCTCCAGCAGGCTGTAGATACTGGCAATGTACGTGTTCAAATGTCCAATGGCGGGCAGGGCGGAACACATGACCAGGTTGCCCGGCGCACACTGCTGCTGCCAGCACACCAGTGTCTTAATGTGGAGACTTCAAATTTGATTAGAGATCAGAAAAGAACCCAATTAAAAATCAGGCCTTACATAGAAACTTCTTGACTCTGCGTCTGTGTGGGTGCCACCAGTTCAAGCATCAGGTTTAGAGCTTCGCGGCGCTGTTCCTCGGGCGTGCGCTGCTCGCTACAGCTGCTGATGGCCCGATCGATGCTGTTTAACAGCTCCAGGAAGGCATCGGAGAAGGCACGCTCCCCCTCTTTGGTGGCCAGCAGTTTCTTGTGCTTGGCCCCGCAGGCACGCTGCAGCCGGACCATGGAGCGTGTATACAGCATGCGTTTGGCAGTTCCTAGAACTACAGCATCTTGTGCGGACCGCTCGGGCAGCATGGCGCAGGCCAGACGTAGAAGACTGCCGAATGGTATCGAGTCCATAAATGAGACCAAATCAAAACTCTGTGGAAGACTTACTCTAAGACAGCACGATCTGCATAGTTGCTCTCTGATGGCAGCTTCAGGACAATGGCGGGCTCCACGCTGGCCACAAACCACTTGAACAGCTGCTCCAACTCGCTGTATTCGACCAGATGCCAGGGGTATTGGATGGCCTCCTCTAGGATTTTGCTCGTGTTCGGATGTATGTGAATGTTTGGCTCAAAGGCCATCTTTACGAAGATGCCAAAGAGTCGCGACAGAATCGCCACCGGCTGTGGCATCTGAGCGAACCAGCTGTTCCAGTCGATCCGTATGAAGATGTGGCCCAACATCGCATGCGATTCGGGCATAAAGCGCTGCAGGCTCTCGTACAACAGCTCGATATGCTTGGCGGGTGGCAGAAAGCGTTCCCAGGGCAGTTGGGCCAGACCCTCGTGGATGGGGGCTAGCACATGGCCGGCCATATTGGGCTGTGCGAAGTGGTGTACGTACCAAGCGAACACATGCTCTAAGATCATGCTGGACGAAGGCAAATACTGCAGCACTTGGAGGATGGTGACCGTGAACGAGCGAATCATAAGCTTGCTGCTGCTCACTTGCTGCTCGCTCCAAGGCAGAAGTACCTTGGTCTGGCCGGGTGTAAGCTGGCGTATCCAGTGGGCCACACCACTGGCCGTCTGTTCAGTGTAGGGGATCAGCCAAGGACCGTAGGTCTCCACAATGGAGCCGAACACAATGTCGCTGACTGGAATGGAAAGGAAATGAGAATCCACAAATGGTTTCGCCCAAGAAGCTCTTACTCTGATCAGCCAGTAGCTCCTGATAGCTGCAAATAGCCGACGATAGCAGCACATGACCAAAGCAGGTGAACCACAGAACCAGCGACTGGCAATAGTCCTTGTGCTTGGGATACAATCCGTGCAGACCATGGTGAAGCCGTTCCTTCTGGAAGTGCCTAGAAAACAGCAACAAAGTATCCGTGGCGGCCTTTAGGGTAAACAGCTTCTGGCGCCGTGAAAAATCCAACGACAGTTCGTGCACCCGCACCTCAAATTGGTCCACAGCGAGCCCCAGGCAATTGCAAGTGGCAAAGAGAGCGTTCAGGAGATCGACCAGCACCAAGGGCATCAGTTTCTGATCCGAGATGCGGTCCAGCACCAGCTGCATTACCTCCCCGTAGTGTTGGGGGAAGTCGTAGCAGAAGATGTGCACCAAATGGCGACGGAATTGATCTTGCAGCAGGCTAGAGTGCGGCTGGGACCAGGCCTCCAGGCCCTGCAGCACCAGCAGAAGCAGGCGGTTGATCTCGCTCAGCTTCGGCTGATAGGTCTCCAGCCAACAGAGCAAATCGAACTTGGAGAACAGGACAAAGAGGGTTTTGGTGTCGCAGCGCTTTAGATGCGAGTCGATGAGAAACTGGTACATGGACAGGAAGTGCTCAACGTCCGTTCGCGAAGGCACAAAGACTCCAGCCAGCAGCTCGAGGAGATCGGAACGCTGAAGGGCCAGTTTCAGCACCGATAATCCCTGGGCATCCTGGTCGGCTTGCAGGAAGACTCCCAGCTGCTCCATTACTTGGAAGTAGAGATCATGGGTGGGCTGGAACTGCATCGTCACTTCGTTAAGGCAATCCACCATATGGTAGAATGTGGCCACACCCATATCTGTTACCCTCTTACCACTCGGCGCTTGCAACAGCGCCCCAATACACAGGCCGAACTGCTCGATGGACTGTGCAAAGCCATCCACGTTGGCCGCCAGCAACAGGGCCTCCAGACGCTTCTCATGCCGCTCTCTGTTCACCTGCTGCTTGCGGAATATCTGTTCGTTTCGTCTTATGTGCTCCGGTCTCAATGTGATCTGAACGGGAGACGTGCAGCTGCGATTAAAGAGCATGGAGCTGCATTCCTTGCGCCTGGTCTCCTCGTAGGGCACCATCTGGTACATTGCTGGCACGTCCTCCAGGTAGTTGAGGTTCAGCGAGTTCAGCTCCGAAGTCATATAATGATAGTTTCTAAGGGAGCAATAAGAATTAAATTCTAGTTTAAACAAAGGTTTGTATACTACTCACTTGGCAGTCGAATTAAATATCCCAAGGAGCTTCTTAAGCTGCAATAGAATGTTTCCATCAATGGGTGGCGCTTGAACCGGATTGCAGCGGCAGTGTTCTGGAATTGGAACGCTTTTTTCATAGGCACTTAAAAGGCTTTTGATATGCTGCGATGCCGACAGTCGGGGCCTGGGCTGCACCGGACTCCGCGGCAACTTTTGGTTGGGCAAACGAAACACTTTGCGGCCCCACTGATCGGCCTGATGGCGCTGCTCCTTGCGCAGCGTGACGAGGTACAGGAACTCCGTCCAATGGTTGACATGGCCGCCAAGTAGCTCTCGCAGTTTACCGCAGTTGTACTGAGCCGGCAGCTGTTCGGCGTCGCTGGTGAATCGATTGATCTGCGTATCCTCCAGCCAGAGAACACAATTTTTCATGAGCTTGCAACAGCTGCGATAGAAATGAGCCAGCGAATCGTCACTGGCAGACTTGAGGGCCAGGGCCGCGTAGTACGACTCGGCGGATTTCAGCTGTCCCTTGATGCTCTTCATCAGGGGGACGTTGTGCTCGTAAAACTTGTCCGAGACCCCGAAATTATGGCTAAAATTAAGCGTTTCGCCCTCGCTGGGCACTCGCCACAGATACAGTTCGAAGAACTTCTGGCAGACGATGGGAAAGAGCGGGTGGTTGGTTTCCATGCTGGATAGGAGTTGGGCGTACTTAAAGACAACCAACTGGTTGGCGGGAAAAGCGTTTGTCTTGCTCAGCGACAGTGTTTTCTTGAGAGCCGCCTCCATAGGTTGAACAGAGACCTGGCGCAGCAGCTCCGGCCAGATGCGCGTGTCCACCACCCGAAACTCTATCTCCAGCAGTACCAGATTCAACCAGCAGTTCTGTGGCGAGATCAGAGGTATGCGCGAAGCGGACGATTGATTGCCAAAGAAAGCCTTTAGGGCGGATGACTTGGCGGGTGTCTTCCACTCGCTGCAATCCTGTCAAAGGAGTGTGCCATTAAATATGTTCTGTAGATGCTAGAGCTCATTTGACATACCTTGTAGAAATTGTAGAAGAATTCCACAGCCTGGGCACGACAGTCGGGGAACTGGTACGAAATGCACAGCATTCTGTCCAGCAGATACAACAGATTCGCGTTCTGTGACCAGCCTGGCAATGATGTGAAGCAATTGAGCCAGATGTTGAGCAGGTTAAGCGGCGAGCAGAGGCCATAGCTGTAGCAATAGAGAGCGGAAAATTATAATACCAAGATATTGCATCAGAAAAAAACTTCTTTAACATTTTCGTACGATGCTTCGCGATGCTTTTGTTATTCGATTCTGGAGACCGACTCAGCTGCCCGAATAGCCAGCGGGATCGCAGTCAGAGGCGAAGCATAGGTGAAAAGATACTGGAAACCCCATCACGAAAAACCCCGCCATAGAACAGCTTTTTTTTTGGCTCATGCTAAATCTTGGTAAATGTATAGTCTTAGGTGCTAATCATATTTCTAGCAAATATTCCACCTGGTATAGGAGATAATCTGATGATGCAGCATGTTATCGAGCAGCTCTAGTATGGGACCAATTGAATTGGCATAGACCATGTCCTTAGCCAGCTTTAGATAGGTCCTGTCTGCATTGAGCAGAGTCAGCAGCAGCCTCTGGAAGCTATCACAGTGTGCCAGCGTCTCGGGGGTCTCCAGAAACAGCGGCACAATCAATTCCAGACAGCGTATGGTAACCGCATGACGATGATCCAGGAGCAGCTGCTGGAGCAAGTCGAAGCCATGCTGGCAGATCAGCGGTATGGAATGGCCGTGCAGACTGACAAGCATTCCCACATAAAGGGCCAAGGGCCGGTGCTCGGCCACGCCCTGGAAGATCATTTCCATGTTCTCCAAACCGGGTATGAAGAGCAGCGGCTCGGTAGGATGCAGCAGCGTTCGCTTCACCGACTCTACGCCTTGGTCCATCAGATGGAGACGCAGCACGGATATCATGCGCCAGCACCAGTTAGTGAACTGCTCCCGGCTTGATTGCGTCGAGTCAATGAGGGACGACACTTGACGCACGCTCTCCGAAATGCCCGACGCGCCAATCACCTCCGGGGCGTACTTGTTGAGCGCCTCGTTTACCAGATATGCCATGCGCACGTGAATGTTGTGGGGCAGGAAGAGACGACCCTCCCCATCGAAGCTCCAGTTGAGGTGGCTGATAATCAGACGCGACAGATGGCTCTCCGACGACTGGTAGTCGTAGTGCAGCAGCCAGTTGGAGAGCACCTCGAAGCTGTCCATGCAGGGTCGCCAGGCATCCAAGGGCAGGGCCTTGAACAGATAGGCCGCCTGGTCGACCTCCGCGTAACGAACCTTCAGCTGGACAAGGAAGCAGCCGAGGAGGTCCTCTTGCATGAGGTTCGACAGCATGTCCCGGGCTGTCTTATAGCAGATCTCTCTGGTCGGCCGATGGATATATCCAATGTGGAAGATGTGCAGACAAATCGCCTTGATGAGACTCCAATCTTTCGAACGGTTACGGTCGTTGGCCATCTCAAAGAAGGTCTGCAACAGGTAGTACATATCCTCGGGCACCACATCCGCATTGGCCTGATCGAACTTGATCCAAAACTCGTCAGACTGGAAGGCGGCCTCCGCATTGCCAACTAAATCGGTCAGATCCGTGGGAAAGCCCACATTCAGATAGTAGAAAAGGTGCCAAATGATCTCCGCATCGAGGGTGCCGAACGGCAGCGTCGAAAAGTACTGCCAAGTGCCCAGATTGCGGGTGCGATAAATGTAGCCGCAGGCTCGAAGAAGCAACGCCTGCAGCTCCACCTGAATCCGTTCGTACAGCTCCGAGGATTTGCTCAGGTTGTTGTGTCTACAAGCGGAGGCATTTTTAGACTTGCATGTGTATGTAAAATGGAAATAAAACTCACAGAAAAAGCTCGTGATAGTCAAAAACATACTGCAGCGTGTGGCGTACCAGGCGACCCAGTCGCTTGGCCAGCTGCTTGTATCTTTCGTTGTTGTAGGTGAGCATGCCCTCGCCCAGGGTCTTCACCAATTGGGAAAGGAAAACCACAGCCGAGAGCATTTGCTGTCCCGTTATCATGTCCGGCTCGATGATGTAGTCGTCCAGAAACTTTTCAATTCCCATAGCCGATCTAAAACAGGAGTCGATCATCACTTAATTTTCAGAAAGGAGTTTTAATTCTTACGTAAAGATTTTCTCGAACGGCAGTTGGTTCAGCAGCGCTATCAGATCGCTCTCCTTAAGACCGATGCACTCGCCGGTGGGTGTATGCGAGTCCTCGCCATCCGAGTCGACAACTGTCCAGCACTCCGCGGCCCCCGCCGACTCCGAGAGCTCGCGGTGCGCTTGAGCCTGACTCTTTAGATACTCATTGCGGCGTTTCACGGGCATCAAGAGGATCTGCAGCACAGCCATGCAGTGATTCAGTTCCGGCGAGGTCAGACCCAATGGCAACTCATTCTGTTGACTGCCACGGCTTGCTGCCTGCCGCCTCATGCCTGGCAACTGCAGAAACTGGGCTGCCCACGAGCCCACGCCATTGGGGCAACGGAGTATGTTGAACAGCAGGAACCAGTGATCCTCCTTGGTGGCCAGCAGCAGCTGTAGGGCAATCAGCTTGCGCAGCCACGTCTTGAGATCCTTTTCAAAGTTCTGGGAAAGAAAAACAATTAGTTGTGTCTCCCATTTCCATTTCCCTTGATCCTTTTACCACATTTGGACTGGGTCGCCGCACAAAGCTAAAAAGAATGGAGATGGCACATCGCAGCTGCCCCACAAACTGGAGAGCCGCCGCATTCACTTGAGAGTTCAATGAAATGGCTGCCTGGGCATCTACATGGGGATACGAGAGCAGAGAATTGATCATCTGATCGATCTTCACTTTGGTTATCTTCGCTGTGATCAGATTGTTCGTGTAGGTGTGCGAAACCAAGTCGTAGAGGCCCGTAAAGACAGTCTTCGTCAGCTCCAACTTGATTTGGTCAACTTTTATGATTCTGTGGGGCCCCAGGGATTACCATTAGAAATGGGAAGACCTTTTGGTAGAGAACACTCACTCGTAGGTAATGGTCTCCTGCACCACGTTGCCATCACCACAAGTTGCGCGAAACGTGCGATTTACCGACTCTCGCTCCCAAATCTGCTCCTGCGCTTCAACACAGGCTTTTCGCAGCTTCTCCACATCGTGTAGATTCGAGGTTAGTTTGCTCTGCAGGTTAAAGTACTCCAGCAGGGCCGCATAGAGGGGATCTGTTTCACTGGTCTCCAGCAACGAGTTCATGAGAAATTCCAATTCAAACTGCTTGGCCAGCTCCATATCCGGGCAGTCGTAGATTTGCCGCAACTGCTCGGCGTCTAGTGGCTTGAGATTACTGCGCACTAGGGCAAATCCCGATGGCTGGCAATCGGCCTGGTGAAACACAATCTTTGATGAATGCTCTTCGATCTGGGCATTGGACAGCTTCATGGGCTGCAGATTCGGGTATTGCACGATTTTGGCGCTGCTAGAGGGCGGGGCACTGGGTGCACTCGGTTCCATCTGCGCTTCCGGTTCGGGTTCGGGTTCTGGCTCTGTCGGTAACTCCAATATATCGCTGGAAATGCAGCAGTCGTGACTAATGATGGCCTCGGCCCCGCTGCTGCTGCTGCTGGCCAACGCCGCGACGCGCTCAAACTCTTCCAAGAGCGAAGCATTTTCTGCGGGTCTTTGTTCTGGTGCAGCTGCTACGCTACTTGTTGATAACTCGTCGTTACATTCGTCTTCCTCTTGCAGCCTCTGTTGCTGGCTCTCGCGTTGAGACTTTTTCGTTTTCTGGAATCAACAATCTCTCATGTCATGTCTTTCTTCTCCAGTGCATCCTTGCGCTTACCACTTTTTTGGGCTTCACTAGCGTGGCCATTATTGTCTGTTTTTTGCGAACTCCTGCTCCGCCTTTTTGGGGGGCCGTGGGGGCAAAACAAAAATACACTGCTCTGAGTGTTTTCACTTCGGGATTATCTTAAGGCCTTCGTTGTGGTTATCAAATGCACCCTTTTCCTTATTTAATTGACGCTAATATTTCTTCTTGCAAAATTGCCGCGGCGCTCGCTGCCTTGTTTTCTTATTTATTTTTGTTGAACTTTTGTTTCGTTTTACATTTGCTCTAATTACTACATGGCAACGACACGGTAACTACACATGTGCTACATAATGAGAGGAAAAAGAGGGTATGGCAACACGTAAAACGGGCCAGAAAACGTAACGAGTGCAAGGTAAAATCCAAACCCTTTGCTTAACATACCCTGAAGTCAAAAAGCCGATTTCTCGTCACCCGCGAGGTGAGGTTCGTACGAACCTTGCAATTTGCCTTGGCTGTTTTTGCCTGTTTTCCATACCCTTTTGTATAGCCCATTTAAAATTACGACTTATTTTTTCGTGGTAGGAGGAGTGTGAGGGATCATCAGAAATACACCAAAGATAGTCTACTCTACGTAGACCACCTAGCCTCCAGAACCATTGCCCTAAAAACAACTAACCTTAATTTCACTTAACTTTGCCAAAGCTTTCGACAAAATAGGTATCCACTCTGTCATCCAACAACTAAAAAAATGGGAAATAGGCATAATACGCATGATACAATACGTCAAAATTCATTTCAAACAGGAAAATCCTCGTGAAAAGTGGCAGGAATCTCTCTCGAACACCTTTCCACTTCCCAAAGGCATACCCCAAGGCTCCCCCATCTCATTATCCTTCTTCTGATAGCGTACAACCCAATCGCCGAAATCTTATCCCTTCACAAACCGATCAAATTCAGCCGACGACTTCCTCCTTATCATACAACACAGCAAAGGACAAAGCACCACAATCGAATTCCAAACAATCCTCAGTCAAATAAACAACTGGTGCATTCACTCTGGCTCAGTCCTATCCAAAGACAAAAAACAACTCCTACACATACTACTGCCAACACAACCATCCACTCAGGGTACTACTGACTGGAATTCTGAAATTAATAAACCCAAAATATACCTTGCCAAGCGACTGGGGATTATTAAACACCTCTCATCCTTAAAATACAACTGCCACACCACATCACTAATGCAAATCACTAAATCTCTAATCATATCCAATGTACACTTCGGCCTCCCCATATATGGGTTGTGCACCCAAAAGCCAGCTAAATCGCATAAAAACTATGATTAATGCTGCAATAAGAGCCGCCCTGGGTGCATTTCGTAGCACACCCACTAACAACCTACTCTCTGAAGCCAACTTACACACCTTGGAAAACAAGCGAGATTTTCTAACTGGCAAAATATTTAAAACCTCATCCACGCTAATGACACCCCCTAAACACCCTTCCGAAAAACCTTGATAGAAAACACAGACAGCTTAGCACGATTGACAGAGCCAAAGAAATATCCAAGAATAACCTTATACCGTTCTCCCCAATAAAAACCTTCACCACCAATAAATTCAACATGACAACCATCCGTAAATCAAACAACAACCCTATCCAAATACGATAAAAACACCACCCCCAATAGTCTTCCACCAGCTCCCAACCTCCCCCAACACAACATCTGCAATGAAACATAAACCATAAAATCTGGACTACTTCCACTATACTCATCAGTGCTTTCCAGCGAAATGATAGCTATTCACGAAGCAATTTTAATAAGCCGCAACAAACGCGGAAGACACGCTATCTGCACAGACTCCCTCTCCTCTATATCCGCAATTAGCAATCGCAACAATTACTCTTACTATCCCACCACAATCGTCACCAAACTATTCCCAAAAATAACAATAATCTGGATACCTAGCCATATAGGCATAAAAGGTAACGAAATGGCCGACACCTTAGCCAAAAATACCTCCAAACAACCCCTCATATATACCCCCAATCATCACTCAAACGACATCTCCCAATCTGTCTTCCACTCATCCTCCCTCCAAAAACCTAAACAACCTAAACAGAAGACACCAAGTCTTCATAAATAGATTCAGACTAGGTCACACAAGATTCACCAATGCCCACTACATGGATAAAACATCATCCAACGCATGCCCACTGTGCCACAACCCAACCTTAGACTTAAGACACATTATATACACTTGCCCCGCCCTCTCTCTACAAAGATCCTCAATATTCAACACCGACCCCATGCAATACATCTCCAACCATAACAACAAAAACTCAAAAATAATCCTCAAATTCCTAAATCACTCAAAAATCCTTCACAACATATAACCTCATATATGTATGTATAACCAACCCTGTACATATGTACATATATACATGCATAGTACAGTATACAATATTACTCTAGTGAGCTTACGGCCTCAGCAGCTATAGCCCCATACTTTGCTAATACATAGTTTTAACTATTTATGAGCTTTATATTATAATAATAATACCGAAGTATACCGTAAACATACCGATGAAACCCCCTTTACTTAAACAGGATAACAACTTGAGTCAAACCGCGGAAAATAATACTAATAATAATTACTCTTGTAGGTCCATCCTATCCTTCATCTACATTAAAAAAAAAGACCACGATATCGTTCACCTAAGCTGCGTTAACATTCTTCAAGATTCAGACCTATATATTATATACATATATATATATATATTTCGGCATTTAGGCTATAGAAACATCCATACGCAGGTTTTTTTATTTCCGCTCTCTCAAATCGTGCATTCCAGTGGAATAAATGTTGCAGGGAAACCCTTGAAAAATTAAATTTAATAGACTGATGAAATTAATGAAATATACCATTACATACGGATATACCTTCAACTCAATATACAGAAAAGTATAACATGTACCGTAAACGGTATATATAAAACGTATATCAATTTATTCATTGCAACTTGTTGGAATTTTGACATCATCCGAAAATCCGACGCCTCTCCCTCTCCGGATACGCCGCAACAGGACTACTCGCTCTACGAAAAGGGCGCAGAGTGCCATTCTCTTGGATGAAACACATTTCTTCTCTCTTGTATTTAAAATAAATTTATTTACAAAAGAATATTCAAATTAATTCCTTATACAGAGGAAAAGCTGCATACAAAAACGGCTTCGAAACTAATTTACGCTCGCTCTTGTTGCACTTGAAAGTAGTAAAGTATGTATAATTATAAGAATTTCCATCTCGTGTTTTTTGTTTTGTTTCATTTAAAAAGCTTAGTCTAATATATTTAATTACGAATTCATTTAAGACTGATCGTAAGGATACCACAACTGTTCCCAGTGGACATCCCACCATGCACATTATTCGGTTTAGAAATCAATTATGTTTCTGTTCAGGTTACAATGGTTAAACATATATAGAAAAACTAAATGCTTCAAATAAAACAAGCATATCATGGGTAGGGGTAGGTAGGGGGGTGGGAAGAAACCCAACAAAAAAATTAATAGGTATACATATTTATAGAGTCATAATCTTAATAGCCGCAGAGCTGTTTGTATTGCGTTAAGGTAAGTTAAAATCATTTCATTTCCATTTAAGTTGATTTTTGTTTGAGTGGTGTCCAAATTGCTTTTTTTATAATTAGTCTTGCATTATTATTACAGGTATTAAATCTTACAATTTAAAAACATCCATCTATAGTTTACATACATTTTCGTGCCAATGTATCCATCATTTGTTTGATTCCAATTGAATTAATTATACACATACATATTATATTTAAGATGCATTTCACAATCTGTCTGTGTATTTTCGTGTGTGCAGGTGCAGGGAAAGGGAAGAGAGTGTCGGGGCAGAGCGGTGGTTTAGGGGGTGTGTTTCTGTCTGTCTGTCTGTCTATCTGTGGCGCACACAGTGCAACATTGAAAATCCAGCATCGATTGCATCTTATGGCGCTCCTTATCATCAATCAACCAAAAACTGGAAGACACGAACCTATTGATATCATTTTAATTTTGTTGGGTACAGAACGAATTAAGTTGTGAGTTGTTTGGAGAGAATGGAATCTGTGTTTCTGGGGGTGTGTTGTTGTTAACTCTTAAATGATTGCTTGTAGTTGGCGACATCTTTGCCTGACTCGACGGCCCAGCTGAAGATGGAAGATGCTGCAACGCACTGATTAGTAATTGGATTTCCATCATCCGATCGGCCTAATTGCACACCTTCGGCGCTGCATTGACGTCGACGGAATTGTTAACGATTTTTGGTTCACCTGCAAAAATATCAACAAATACTATAAGTATCTAAGTTCTTTGAGCGGGTTCGATTTACTCACCATTCACATTAAGCTCGGATTTGTTGACTGCACTGATGGCCTGTGCCTGCTTAATGGGCGTCTCTGACACGACGGTGGTATCAACAGCCGAAACCGGTACCGTCTTGCTAACATCGTTGGTGGCAGGGACAGGGGCAGGAACCGACGCAGCTGGAGTGGCTTTCTCCCCCGTTGTCTGTTCGGCTTTCTTGGGTTCTTCGGCGCTCTCAGCTGGCTTCGGCTCTTCCGTGCTTTTGGGCTCGTCTGAACTTTCTGCCTTCTTTCCCTCCTTGGGCTGGGCTGGCACATCCTCTTTAACCTCAGTGGCGACTTCATCGACAACATTATTGCTGGATTTTGTTGCTTCTGAGTTTGCTACGACCTTTTCGGCGGCTGGTGTAAATCGAACAGTTTCTGTACTACTCTTGGAACTCGAATCCACCTCCATGGGCTCCGGTGAGGGTTCCCGGGCGGGTTCCGAAAGTTTTTTTGGCTCCTCCGCTGCCTTATCAGCTGCGGTAGGCGCAGGCGGCTCTGAAGTAGTTTCGGGTGCGCTTTCGGCTTCCGTTTTATTGTCTGACGATGCTGCTGCTGGCTTCTCTTCATCCACTTCCATGGCTGCGGGAGCTGGATCCGCGGCGGCAGCTGGGGCAGGAGTGTCTGTGCTAGCACCATTTTCAGGGTCATCGTTACTTTTCGGTGGGTCTTCAGCCTTTGGCACTTCTTCTGGCGTTTTCTCCTTCACCTCGGGCTCATCTTTGCTTGCTTTGTCCTCTGCAGCGTGGTTCTGTTGCTCCTCGGGCACAGCTGTCAGCTTGGCAGCAGCACCATCTGTCTGATCCTCACTTTCGATTGTCTTGGCATCTGTTTCTATTGCGTCAGCAGGCTCCTCCTCCTTTTGGGGCTCTGTGGTGGTGGCTGGAACTGCCTTCTTAGTAGTACCTTTGACTGGCTTCTCTTCTCTCTTCACCTCCTTCTTATCTTTCTTGGGAGTAGCCTGAAATGATTTAATTCGTTAGATTGTATTTAATGTTTAGAAAATGCTTCACTCACCTTTGCCTTGACCGGCTGAACCACCTTCTCCTCAGCCTTGGCTTTCTCCGGCTCTCGGTCGAGCTCATCACTACCCACGTCTAGTTTGCGCGCACCGCGACCTTTCCCGGCGCCACCGCTCTTGGTGGCTGTCGTCGGCGACGCGCGTGCCTTCTTGTTGGGCGGCGGTGTAACAGTCTCAGCGGCCCGTGTTGGTGTGCCGCGAGTACTGGACCGCGTGCGACGTCCACCCTCTAGCTCCAAGCTGCCGCCCATCGTTCGTACCAGCTCTTCGCTTTCCCGCTGTGCCCGTTCAATGAACGAGCGTCGTTTCGGTGTGCGTTTCTGCAATAGTTAATGCAAATGGACTCGATAAGTACTATATACATCTTAGTTAAATATCCGATAAGATAATCGCTACGATCCGACGCAGTTGGGTCCTGGGCCACACTCTCTCTTACCGCTTCCATCAGTTCATTGGAACCTCTTGGTTGTCGATGAATTCCGAGGATCTCCCACTGTCCCGTGCTCAACAAAATTGGATATTAAAAGACGAATAGTCTTGTCAGTCGGTGCCTTTTTGCCGCGTTATTTTCGACGATATGCACGTTGAGTTAACTCAACTGACCGACTATTTTCAATGTAAAGCGTCACTATTTCAGCGCGTTGTTTTGGTGTAAGGTAATTTATGGTTAAAAGTGATTTTTCCAGCAAAAGTGACATTAAAGGTGGAGGACCCTGTACTCTAAAATAATTCCCACTGTTAGCTAACATAAATCTGTGCCAATCAACATCGGTGATTGGACGCCACTGATCAAGTATTAAATCCTCTATAGCCATCGGACAACAAATTAAACCCGAATCTAGAGCGCAACGTATTCCATCAATATCTGAATACATACAAAAGCATATATATGTCAGTACAGTGTCTCACAGCTAAAAACGAACAGTCGTAGTAGGAATGTTTGAAGCACTGCAGCTGCTAAATATAGTTATAATCTTTGATAACAGCGATAGCGACCATTAAGAAGCAAAGAAATAATATTATTTGCCAAGTTTTTTGTTTTTTTTCCATCCCAAGACTCGTTGTAAGTTTAAATTCGCCGTATATCTACATAATGCTAAAAGTTACAGCGCTCTGAACATTATGTTTACGACTGCGTGTTAACAAGCGGCTGCCACTCTACATTTGTGTGGTAAAGTACAGCAAACAACAAAAAGTCTAAAAGAGAACAAGCAAAATAAAAACAAACGAGACGCAGCGGCAAAACGTGCGTCCAAAAGGGAAACGCCGATTGCTTGCTCACCAACCTAACGGCAACAGCAACGAGTACATACACACACACACACACATGCATCGAATGTATCTTCCACGGGGGAGTAGAGTTTTGGAAAAAGCGCGCGCACACGAGGGCAAGTAGCAGTAGAAAGAAACGTAAATAGAAAATGGACAATAAAACGCAACACACAAAATGCACACAAAAACTGTGTGCGCGTGCAAACGTGTGTACGTTTTTATTTTGGAAAATTACTGAATAACCCAGCACTTATGTTCCCCTAGTCACAAAACACTCCGTCATAGATAATTCGGTTTGTTCATTTGTGTGCGTGGAACAGCGCGCTCTTATCGCTGTTCACTGGCTGTTAATTGTCACTAAATATGTATATGCAACGCTACTTACGGGTGTTTTTTTCTCATCCAACGCCGCCTCCTCAACACTGCTGTTGTCCAGCACCGTCTCCGGCTTCTGTGCGCCAGTTTCGTCGGACATTATTTGGTCAATGCAATGTTTCCAGGCGTTTCTGTACAATTATTAATATGTTTTATTGCGAAACCGTGTGTATTTCGCAATATTTTAACTTCAAACTGCTTAAGCTGCAAACTCTGACTCTGGCACGCCACTGACGAGTTTATTTCACTCAGTCCCTTGTACACAACTACAGGTAAATCTACACGCTGGGCAAAGCGTGAACCCGCAAATTTTATAAATGCCGTATACGTGTACTTGCAACAAAATGAACTGTTTGCAAATATTGTATTATGTTGCGAAACACAACTGGCTATATATTTCGAATATTATTTGCAATAAAACAATCCGCCTTTCACACTTTTTTGTGTTTTTTAAATTGCAATCGCGCTTCCGAACGTAACTAACAGTGTGAGGATTTATCGTTTCAATATACCGTCCGACCCTCAGAAATATACCGAAACATACCGCCTCATTTTAAAAATATACCGTAAATATACTGACGAATTCAAGATCTATTTTACATATTCCTCGATTTTGATATTCCGTCGAATATTACTAGCTAGATAGAACATTTAGCCATGCCCACATAATTTTATAGGAGTGATGAATCAATTTCCTACTTGATTGGCTTAATTTAAATAATTGCTTTTATTGGATTTTGCCCAAAAAAAGGTTTTAGCGAAAAAGGTCAAACAAATAAAACGTAAGAGAAATATCGTTCCTATTGCTAAATTAAGATATTCCGTTGAATAATGCTGACTAACTAAAACCCTTAGCTCTGCCCACATAATTTTGGGCCATTGATGAATAAATGTTCTACACGATTAGCTACTTTTCAGTACTCGTTTTTATTGTATTGTGTCTAAAACAAGGTTTAAACAAAAAAGGTCAACAAAAAAACAGTGGCAACGTAAGTGAGTATGGAATGCGCCGTAAGTGAGTATGAAATGTCACGTCAACCGGAGTTTGGGCACAGGTATACCCTATTTCGTCAATATATATGAAGAAACTGTTTTTACAAGCTGTTTTAAAACGTAATTAATATAGAAATTATCTCAGATTGTTATGTTTTAGACATATTAATGCATATATATATTCCTGATACCTATTCTTGGTCTCTGTAAATAATAACCACTAATTGCAAAATATCGTTGAAATAGTTTCAAAACGGAGACTAAATTGTTTTTGTCTTCTTTGGAGCCTGGGAAGACAAACATTTTTTCAATTCTATAATATCCTTTTCCCTAGGGTATGCCCAGAAATATTGTGCGTGGCCGAAAGCAAAAATCGCGTCGTTCCCGTTTTAACCGGTTCGTAATGGCGGTATAATTAAATCCATCACATAAAAAACTAAGTTTATATGGATATATTATGTGTGGTATATATCAAATACATATTAAAACTAACTTATCAGTACCAATTTTAACACTAGTCCGTTAAACTGACCAACATGGCAAGTACCCTGCTGAATAGCATGATGGCAGGAAACGGCCGCGACAGAATGTCCGGATGTGTCGTGTTAATGGTATACCATTTAGGGCCAATTTCGCACCTACTGAATATGAACATCACGTACATTTCCCGTTGGGTTGACCATTTCAATGGTATAGATCAATCATCACCTTATAGATCCAAGTACAGTTATTTAAATAATAATTTAAAAGTTTGGAATGAGACTCATTGTTGCCTACCGGTTAACCCGATTCAAGTTCGGCTATCGATACTATCGACGAGTGGTGCGCGCCAAATAGAAATTGTTTGAAAGTGAATGAGCGAAAAGGATTTAGTACAATCTATTGGAATAAATAATACACGTAAGTACGATTTGTGAGCGAAAATTCAAAAAACCAGCGTAGCAAAGTTTCTATACCATATGTTCTTAAATATACCTTTTAAAATTAAATTCAATAGATTGATGAAATTGATCAAATATACTATTATATATGTTTTTTAAATTGCAATCGCGCTTCCGAACGTAACTAAACTCTAGTGGGGGTCGGAAACGCTTCCTTCTGGACGTTACACACATCCATTTTCACCACAAATCTAATATACCCCAATACTCATTTTGAGTATCGGGTATAAATATAAAATAAATCAAGAAAATAGGCGTTGAAAATAACGTCATTCAAAGCAGACATAAAATATAGACATTTTACTAAGGAACAGTGGAACTAAGGAATAAGGAATAACTTAGAATAAGGAACTAAGTAACCGGGTCTAACAGACTATTGTACTCAATAAACATGTAGCACAAATATATATATAGTGACATATCTATAGTCCATGCTCCGCATACCCTTATCTATGTCTGTTACCCTGCACCCACATACTATAAACAATCCAACACCCTCAGCTTCGAATCCATAAACAATCCCACACTCGAAGGGGACCACTTGTAGCCGATAGCCGGCAATGTAAACAAACACCCTAAGCTAGGAGTCGAACATAAAACAATAGATGCCGCGTATCCAGCCGTACTAGAATCACGCCACCCTCCAGAGATCAATTACTAATCGATTCTCAAGAACCACGCCATCCTAGCTCACCAATCAGAATTGGGCATAAAACCAAAGAGGCCATATCCACCCCAAGTAATGCAACACCGATCATACGCAGCGGAAGCCTTTCATCAAAAGCCGCCTTCCAAAACTTCGATCGAGTCACGTACTCCATCACCGAAGCCGAAGCCGATGCCGAAGCCATCGCTCCCGAATCTTCCGAGCATCGTAATATAAATAGTCTACATCTAAGTAGGGACTTCAGTTCTGTTCAAGACAAACGTCAATCGCGACACCGTCGGAGAATTCAACCAAGTTAATTCCGTTTAAGACAACTGACCTTAGTCATCGTCGGGGAACTAACTAACAATTGTACGCTAAGTTTAAGTGAATAAATAAATCTTTTTTAAAACTTAAACTCAAGTGTCGCATATTTAACTGGCGCAGCCGGTAGGATCTCAGTTAAAAGTGAATTTTTTTTTAAGACGATCAATTGGCGTAGTGACAGTTACAGTGCGTAATAACCTACAGTGATCAGAGAAAAAGTAACGCTATTACTAAAGAGATCCGCCAAAGAATCTACACACGATTCAAACTCAATTAATATTAGTGAAAAAAACGAGGGGGAACGTTGTGAGTTGCTGCTGCGACCGCAACTCTACATTTATACCCGATACATAGTCAGTATGGTTGCATTAAACGGCAAAGAGTGCGTGCGAGAGAGACAGAAAATCAGCCAGAACGTGTCGACGGGCGCTGCGTAGCCACTGCAAATTGATTTGTTACTTTTGGCTATAATAATAATCCGATCTGATTCGGATTCGGCAAGATTCGGCAATCTGGTAGATATGGCCATTCTCTATGATTGTTTTAATTTTTCTCTTATCTTCAAAATTGTGGTTGCCACAGATTTTCGTTGTTTAAGGCTGCGGAAGGGGGTGGGGCGAAATTTTGTAGCAGTGAGCTATCAACAGTGAGTTCTGCAGTGAAAATTACAAATAGTTTTGTAACAGTGAGAGCTCGACAGTCAGGTCTAATAGTCTCTGAGATCTGTGGATGCTCCAGATTTTCGTCCTTTGCGGGGGCGGAAGGGGGTGGGGCGAAATTTTTAAACAAACTCGTCAAGGTCCGATATTATAGGAATCTGGATAAAAAGTTTGGTTGCTCTAGCTCTTATAGTCTCTGAGATCTAGGCGCTAATGTTTTGCGCTATGCAAAGCCGGCTATGATACGTGTGTGTTAGAGAGAGACAGGGCGAGAAAAATTAAATTGTTTTCTTCATTCTGGCTATAATAATGATACGATCCAATTCAGATTCTGCAGTCTAAAAGATAAATTCATTCTCTACGATTCTGCGTTTTTAATTTTCTTGTATCTTTAAAATTGTGGATGCCACAGATTTTCGTCCTTTGTGGGGGCGGAAGTGGGCGGGGCGATGTTTTGAAATATACTTGTAACAGTGACATATCACAGAAGGCTGGATACAAAATGTCGTTGCTCTAGCTCTTATAGTCTTTGAGCACTAGGCGCTAATAGGGACGGACAGACGGACAGACGGACAGACGGACGGACGGACAGACGGACAGACAGACAGGGCTCAATCGACTCGGCTATTGATGCTGATCAAGAATATATATACTTTATGGGGTCGGAACGGTTCCTTCTGGACGTTACACACATCCATTTTCACCACAAATCTAATATACCCCAATACTCATTTTGAGTATCGGGTATAAAAAATATAACAAACTACCCATACAAAAATAAAAAATCAACATGCCGCTATCAGAGTCACACTTGAACCAAGCCCTGAAGTCAATCAGGCAAATCCCACCATATGACGGTTGCCAAGAACGTCTAAGCTCGTTCATAAGCAGGATCGAGTACATCTCTGAATTGTACCCAACAGAAGACATCAGACAACAGAGCGTAATGTACGGAGCCACTGAGGGTCAACTGTGCGGACGAGCACAACTTTTGTCACAAAGCCTTCAACCCAATACCTGGACCGATCTAAAGGCAGCGTTAATCAGCAAATTCAATAATCACACTCCATACGAGACGCTGCTAAAACAACTACACGACACCAAATTCAATGGGAGTATTCGTAAGTTTGTAGAAGAACTGGAAATTAAGTCAAATGTTATAATAAGCAAAACTAAATCTGGAGACTAGCCCAGAAAATAAAAAATAATTTTTAAAAACGCTCTGGCAAATGCCACCAGACATACAATTGAAGATGCTTTACCCAATAAATTGTTCATCATTTTAGCAAAGAAAGACATTTCTACTATAGCTAATCTAGAAAAATCAGCTCAAGAGTTAGGAATCTACGAAAATTTCGTAACCGATAACAAGAATCACGAACACTCAAGAAACGTAAATAACAATCGTAGGAATGTTGGAACTTATTACCCTCGTTATAGTTATAATGATTCTAACAATCAAAACTCAAGCACTTCTAGAAATAACCATGGATCGAATAGAAATAATTCAGGAAATAATGCTGCAAATAATCCAGGATTATTTAAGGAATTTAGAAATTCCCTAAACCAAGGCAGAGCCCAGAATCCCACTAACTATCAAATCAATCAGACTCAGGCAGGTAGCAATGCACCGAATCAGCCGGTCAAACGATCTAGGGAAAGTCAAAGTGGACAAGTAAAATGCATGTAAATTTTCAGCAGAGTGCCTCGGAAGACACCGAGGAAGACCATATATAGTAATAATAGTAAATAATAAAAAATTAAGAGGTATCGCGGACTCGGGATCGTCAATAAATATAATAAAGGAAAATTATACAGATTCTAAAGTCGATAGCGACAACCTCACGGTCCATACCATCAATGGACCCATCCGTCTGACTAAGAGCATTACACGTAATGCAACCAAAAATTGTCCGACAAAACAAAAATTTTATATTCATAATTTTTCTGAAAATTATGATATACTTTTAGGCAGAGAATATCTAATGGCCAGCAAAGCCGTCATTGATTACCGAAACGAAACGGTAACGTTAGGAGAAAGGTCATACCCAATCATCCAAAGTGGAGAAGCAATTGCCGACGGCAAGACCGCACACAAAAGTGATAAGCCATCTTCAAAGGAAGATATAACTACACCTAAGTGCCTTGACCCATCTCCTGAAGGAGAGCAATACTTCGCTTCCGCGTTAGAGAATGAACTAAGGGAATGTAACCAGCTAAGGTTGGAACATTTAAATGACGAAGAAAAAGAGAAATTAAAGAAAGTTCTCTACGAGTTTAAAGACGTGCAGTATAAAGAAGGTGACAATTTGACCTTCACTAGTACAATAAAGCACGAAATTAAAACCCATCACGAAGATCCTGTATACCGTCGACCATACAAATATGCTCAAATACACGATCAAGAAGTGAATCAGCAAATCAAAGACATGATTAGACAGGGGATCATTCGTAAGTCGAATTCTCCCTATTGTGCACCCATTTCTATGATACCAAAGAAAATAGATGCTTCAGGAAAGCAAAAATATCGAATGGTAGTAGATTATAGAAGTCTAAACGAGGTGACAATCAAGGATAAATTTCCTACACCAAGAATGGATGAAATACTAGACAAACTAGGGAGGTGTCAGTATTTCACTACCATTGATTTAGCTAAAGGATTCCACCAAATTCCAATGGAACCTAGCTCAATTCCAAAACAGCTTTCTCTACCAAGCAAGGTCATTACGAGTTCACTCGTATGCCATTTGGGCTAACTACAGCCCCGCCACATTTCAAAGGTGCATGAACAATCTATTAGAAGATTTAATTTTCAAAGATTGCCTGGTGTACCTAGACGACATCATTATCTATTCCACATCATTGGAAGAACATTTATTGTCGCTTAAAAAGGTCTTTGGAAAGTTGAGAGATGCAAACCTTAAACTTCAAATGGATAAGTGTGAATTCCTGAAGAAAGAAACGGAATTCCTAGGCCATGTAGTAACAACTAACGGCATAGTACCTAATCCAGGGAAAATATCCGCTATAGTAAACTTCCCCATACCTAATACAACTACAAAAATAAAATCATTCATAGGCTTATGTGGATTTTATAGGAAGTTCATTCCTAATTTCGCTAATATAGCAAAACCAATGACACTCAAATTAAAAAAAACGAGCAGTCATAGACCCAACCGAGGAAAAATACGTCGAGGCCTTCGAAAAGTTGAAAGTACTTATCACCTCTGACCCCATACTCGCATTCCCAGATTTCGAAAAATGTTCACGGTAACAACCGATGCAAGTAACATTGCATTAGGAGCGGTGTTGTCACAAGACCACAAACCCATTTGCTACGCAAGTAGAACTCTCAATGAACACGAAATCAATTATTCAGCAATAGAAAAGGAACTACTAGCCATAGTTTGGGCAACTAAGTATTTCAGATCATACCTGTTTGGTAGAACGTTTGAAATATTAAGTGATCATAAACCCTTGGTATGGTTAAATAACCTCAAGGAACCAAATATGAAACTACAACGATGGAAGATCAAATTAAATGAATTTGACTTCAAAATAAAATATCTACCAGGAAAGGAAAACCATGTAGCCGATGCGCTATCAAGAGTAAAAATTAACGAAAACCTACTGGGAGAATCCATTAATAGTGATTGTGCAACGGTCCATAGCGCGCAAGAAGATAATACAAATTATATTCCACTTACAGAGCGACCAATCAATTACTATAATAGGTAAATAGAACTGATTAAAGGTAATGAGGACAAGGTAGAAACATCCCACTATTTCCACAAGATACTGATAAAAATCACATACACTGAAATGACAGAGACATTAGCAAAAGATATAATAAAGGAATATGTGTGTACCAAAAAGAGTTATATTTCCATAATGAAATAGACTTCCCACTGTTCCAAAGGGCGTTCCTGGAGATAATCAGTCCCAATCACTTGACTAAACTGATTAAGTCCAGCACTAAACTCATAAATATTCCGAACTACTCGAATTCAAGGAACAAATATTGAAGAATCATAAAGAGCTACTTCACCCAGGTATCGAAAAGACCACTAATTGGTTTAAAGGAAAGTTCTACTACCCCGATTATCAAAAGTTAATCCAAAATTTCATCAATGAATGTCCCACGTGCAACGTTGCTAAAACAGAGCATCGTAACACCAAACTAACCTTCGAAATCACCCCTGAAATACAAAACATCAGAGAAAAGTATGTCATGGATTTCTATTTGGTAGGCAATCAACAATTCCTATCATGCATTGATGTATATTCTAAATTCGCTACCCTTGTAGAAGTTAAAAGTCGTGACTGGTTAGAAACCAAGAGAGCCATCATAAAAGTTTTTAACGAAATGGGCAAGCCACAGGGAATTAAAGCCGACAAAGATTCAGCCTTTATGTGCGTAGCATTGCAAGCATGGTTGAATGCGGAAAATGTGAAAATCGAAATCACTACCAGCAAAACGGAGTTTCTGATGTAGAACGTCTACATAAAACGATCAACGAAAAAATTAAGAATTATTTGAAGCGAGGATAACATAGAGAACAGGCTCACAAAATTCGAGTTAATTCTATACACTTATAACCATAAAACGGTTCATAATACTACAAAAAGATCCCCAGCTGATATCTTCCTTTACGCCGGACTACCAGATTATAACACCCAACCAAATAAGGTTAGAAAGATCAATCATTTGAATAACGATAGAATCGACTTTGAAGTTGACACACGCTACAAGAGCGCACCCTAGTTAAAACAAAACAACCAATCCGTTCAAAAGGACAGGAGAAATTCGGCAGGTAGACGAAAAACACTTTGAAGAGAAAAATAGAGGGAGGAAAATCACCCACTATAAAACAAAATTCAAAAAGAAAGAAAAAATCTAATAAAAGTAAATACGATAATTGCAGAGTACCCGAAGAGAGTAATGGGAATCTGGAGCTACAACATGATTAAGATTATAATCTTACTAATGTTCACCGTCCTACAGTCTACCGGACAGAATATAGAGATAGATCCCATCAACTCAAGGAATGGGTATCTCATATTCAAAACAGATACCATTAATATACCCCTTAATTACGAATATCATTATTTAACAATTAATATAACAAGAACAGATGAAATATATCAAAGTTTACTAGACCAGGCAACCCAATTTAATAACGTAATCCAAGTTCAATATTTAGTCGAGAAATTGCAACGTGAATTCAACGGCATAAAAATAGCCAAAAGAAACAAAAGAGGCCTTATAAATGCAGTAGGCACAATCTATAAATATCTATTTGGAACGTTAGATCAAGATGATAAAGTCGAACTAGAAGGGAAAATAGAAAATCTGGCTAGCCACAGTGTCCAAGCTAATGAACTAAACTTAATAATTCAAGCAGTAAATTCTGGCATAGAAGTTGTCAATAAATTAAACAAGGATAATGATAGAAATAAGCAATTAGAAATACTAATATTTAACCTTCAACATTTTACTGAGTACATAGAGGATATTGAATTAGGCATGCAACTAACAAGATTAGGATTTTTAATCCAAAATTATTAAAAGCAGGATTACCTGAAACACATCGATTCAGAGAAATTATTAAATATCAAAACATCTACCTGGTTGAAATCAGACACTAACGAAATACTAATAATTTCCAACATCCCACGAGAGATCAGAAATATTCCTATACTTAAAATTGTACCATATCCAGATGAAGACAATAACATTCTTACTGATCTAACACAAAAGAATTATTACGTTCTAGAAAACGAGGTATATGAGAAAGAATCAAAACGAAAAACAAATGACGAATGTATATCAGGAATAGTCAAGCAAATAGCAACAAAATGTCCATACACCAAAGCACACCAAAACTTTCAAATAAGTTTCATAGAACCCAATATATTGTTAACTTGGAAATTACCAGAAACCATATTAAACCAAGATTGCCTAAACCAAGAAATAAAAGTAGAAGGCAACGCATTAATAAAAATACATAATTGCAGTATACAATTAAATGAATTCTTAATATCTAACTCAATACCACAATTTGCACAAAGTATATACATCAACAATAACGTAACAAAAATCAAACCATTGTCTTATTTGCAAACCAAAGAAATCGTAATAGAAAATACGCGATTTAATAATGTATTACATGTAACCTCAATACTGCTATTTGTCATAATCATAGTAGGATTAAGTTACAAATTGTTTAATCTAAGTAAAAGCAATAAGCCTAAACCCGACTCACACATAGAAACATCTCTAGACGAAGACGAGGAATCCCCAGCGTGCACAGTTTCAAATGCACCTGAACTATATCCAAGGATAATCGCCTGAGGACAGGCTTAAATCTAACGATGGGGGAGTGACATATCTATAGTCCATGCTCCGCATACCCTTATCTATGTCAGTTAAATATGCGACACTTGAGTTTAAGTTTTAAAAAAGATTTATTTATTCACTTAAACTTAGCGTACAATTGTTAGTTAGTTCCCCGACGATGACTAAGGTCAGTTGTCTTAAACGGAATTAACTTGGTTGAATTCTCCGACGGTGTCGCGATTGACGTTTGTCTTGAACAGAACTGAAGTCCCTACTTAGATGTAGACTATTTATATTACGATGCTCGGAAGATTCGGGAGCGATGGCTTCGGCATCGGCTTCGGCTTCGGTGATGGAGTACGTGACTCGATCGAAGTTTTGGAAGGCGGCTTTTGATGAAAGGCTTCCGCTGCGTATGATCGGTGTTGCATTACTTGGGGTGGATATGGCCTCTTTGGTTTTATGCCCAATTCTGATTGGTGAGCTAGGATGGCGTGGTTCTTGAGAATCGATTAGTAATTGATCTCTGGAGGGTGGCGTGATTCTAGTACGGCTGGATACGCGGCATCTATTGTTTTATGTTCGACTCCTAGCTTAGGGTGTTTGTTTACATTGCCGGCTATCGGCTACAAGTGGTCCCCTTCGAGTGTGGGATTGTTTATGGGATTCGAAGCTGAGGGTGTTGGATTGTTTATAGTATGTGGGTGCAGGGTAACAGACATAGATAAGGGTATGCGGAGCATGGACTATAGATATGTCACTATATATATATATATATATGTATATATTTATTTATGTGGGAACAGTAAAAAATAAAAATACAATAATTAATTAATAATAATAATAATAATAATTATTACAATTAATAATACAAATATTTTAGCATTTTTCCTTTTCTTTTCCATTCTTCCTTCAAACGTAAACAAACTTATTCCGTTTGTTTTGCTCAAGCTCATATGTGTATGTATGAGTACGGATGTCCACGGTGTGCGAGAATATCCGAGGCAGGGCCACGCGCCGCCATGAAAAAAGGATATCGGTCAAATCGTCTGCACCATCGGCACAGTTCTCCCAGCCATCTTAGAGCAGGTCGGTCGATATGCAAAGCTGTGGGAAGGTGGAGTAGGATATTGTTAGTTTAAGAATTTGGGCAGATATCGTGTCTTTCCACTCACGTGGTTGATGGGACAGGACACTGAAACTCTCCTGGCCGCTTGCAGCAGTCGGCCTCATGGACATTGTCACAGTTGTCACAGGTGGTACCATCGCAGATCAGAGTCTTGTCGCTGCCCTCGGCTGACTGTCAGCTGAACTGATCCGCCGGGCAGTCCTTTCGTCACAGCGCCAGAAGGCGGATATACAGTCATTGTTCATGTCACTATTCCCGCCACTTAAAATTATCTGGCCGGATACACGCTGTAGTTCTCCTTGTCCTCCAGTAGCATTAAATGCTTGGGGCACGAGCAGACGTCGTGAGTACTGCGTGTCACACCCCGCTGGCTATGCAGATGTGGGAACACTTTGTGCGACTGTGAAGACAATTGTGATTGCGCAGCACTTTCGCACCCGATGTCCACACGGCACTGATGTCGGTGAACTGCGACAGACGCTGCAGCTCCGCGGAACGACGCTCTCCGTTGACAGTGATCCGCTCCAGTCCGGTCTTGTCATCCAGCCAGTACACAAATCCCCCCAAGGCGGCAATATTGATCACCTGCGAGATGTGCATGGAAACAAGGGTTTTCCTGTAGAGACTGGAGATTAAACATGTGTCCAGAGGGTCGGGTCCCCATATTGGTTGCTTACTTGTTCTTTCCTTTGAGGTCTATCACATCGATTCGCTTGCCATGGGCATAGTAGATCTTATCGGACTCATTGCCATCGACTCGGGCCCGAATGGTGGCCTGATGGCTGCCGACATCTGTCGAGAAGAGCAGACGCCTCGCCTTCATTGTATGCACGGCAATGTTGCGAGGCTTCTGCGAGTTCGCCCAAGAAGCTAAAAGAGGAAACGTTTTAGAACACAGCTGAATAAGAGAGAGAGAGAGAGCTTCACCTGGGCACGGAAATTCTTGCTGGACACCGCCAGCGGCACATTCGGGCAGTTTGTCGTAGCTGGGGGGATGCAGGGCAAGTCCTTGGCGAGGCTGCGGCTCTGGCCCGTCTTGATCAATGTCCCCGGTGCTCTAGTCGCTCCAGTACACGTAGTCCTAGCTGCCAACCAGTATCCGACGCTTCTTGCCATCCAGTAGAGGCGTCTCGTCTCCTGGTCGAATATGAGCTCCCGGCCATGGTTGCTGGTTGCTGGTTGGATCCGTCCATTGTGGCTTGGCGTATGGAGTCCGAGGGCGATTTTGTCCAGTATATGTAGCCGCGACGCGGCTCGAAGACCAGGGTACGCGGCTTCTCCACCTTCTTCCACAAGAGCACGCGCCGACTGCTGCCATCCAGGCGGGCCGACCTCGATGAGACGAGCCTCCGCATCGGACCAGTAGATGTTGCTGTTCAGTCCAGTAGATGCACCGCTCCGCCACCGACACGTTTAGGGCGTGCGCATCGGTCTTTCCATCGCACCAGACGCCAGAATCCTGAAAACGCCGGTGTCCAGATGCCGTTGTCAGACGAACAGCTGTTCCACCCCCACCCCCAGTCCAGGGTCTGTTCTTCTTCTTCCTTTTGCAATTGTTTTTCAATGGATTCTCTACGATTTTTCTATGGATTCGTCTTCTGGGGCGGAGTAGTGGGCCACAACTGCGTCAAAAGCGCCGCTGGTCTTCAAAACGGCCGTCCAC
Source organism: Drosophila lowei (assembly GCA_008121275.1). Lineage (NCBI taxonomy): Eukaryota > Metazoa > Arthropoda > Insecta > Diptera > Drosophilidae > Drosophila > Drosophila lowei. The sequence continues at coordinate 29,890,204 of CM017777.1, read as the reverse complement.
GGGAAAATCTGCCCCACAAATTCAATTGAGATGACAGTGCTTCGATAAGTCGCGACAGCTGATCGCTGGTGGTGGCAGTTTCTCAATATCGATGGTGTTATTGGTTATAAAATGTTTTAAAATATACCGGAAAATATCGAAAATTACTCGAAATATTCTTCGATTTTGATCTTCCATCAAATGTTACTAGCAAGATAGATCTCTCAGCCCTGCCCACATAATTTTATCCGATTGATAAATCAATTTCCTACATGACTGGCTAATTTTAAGTACTCCTTTTTATTTAATTGCTTATAAAATAATGTTTAAGCAAAACTACACAATCAGTGTGACCGCTTACGGTATATTGTACACGGTATATTTATGGCGTTAAGACGGTAGGTTCAGTGTTTCGAAACGCCTCAAAGGTGTTTCCACGCGGCGCTGGTGGCATTGTTATTTTTATTTATACACGCATAGCAGCAAAAATGGTCTCGCAAGAGCAGATCGAAGCCATTGGCGGGGTGCTGAACAACAAGGATAGGCCCCTCAAGGAGCGGTTCCGCGCCCTCTTCACACTGAAGAATATTGGTGGCAAAACTGCCATTGATGCCATAAGCAAGGCATTCGACGATGATTCAGCCTTGCTCAAGCACGAATTGGCCTACTGCCTGGGACAGATGCAGGATCCAAAGGCGTTGGATATACTCACCAAGGTCTTGAAGGACACCACACAGGAGCCAATGGTTCGCCATGAAGCTGCCGAGGCCATGGGCGCCATTGGCCACGCGGACGTGCTGGCCATTCTCGAGGAGTACAAGAAGGATCCCGTCGTCGAGGTGGCCGAGACATGCGCCATTGCGCTGGACCGTGTACGCTGGCTGCAGAGTGGACAGCAGGTGGCCGACAACAATCCCTACGCCTCCGTGGATCCCTCGCCCCCGACGGCCGGCGACAAGAGCGTGGCCGAGCTAAAGGGCATCTACTTGGACGCCAAGCAGACGCTGTTCGATCGCTACCGGGCAATGTTTAGCTTGCGCAACTTGCGCACAGAGGAGAGCGTCCTCGCCATAGCCGAGGGACTCAAGGATTCGTCTGCCCTGTTCCGACACGAGGTGGCCTTTGTTTTGGGCCAACTGCAAGAGCCCTGCAGCATTCCGTACTTGCAGGAGAACCTAGAGGACCATAAGGAAAATGAGATGGTGCGCCACGAGTGCGCCGAGGCTCTGGGCGCCATTGCCACAGACGATTGCATACAGATTCTGACCCGCTATGCGGACGATGAGAAGCGTGTGGTCAAGGAGAGCTGTGTGATTGCACTGGACATGTGCGAGTATGAAAACAGTCCAGAGTTTCAGTATGCCGATGGCCTAACAAAGCTGGATGGAACCAAATAATCATATTTAGCATTTGAATTTATTTAACTGTATATATTATTTGTAAATTTGTATTGTTGAATCACATCAGAGAATGTGATTAACCAGAATCTAATCTTATCGGTGCAGTAAAGAAAAACGAAACGTGACTTTAAAAGGGTTCCTCTTTGTTGAGATAATTTTAGTGGTTTACTTGCACGGAGATACTATTTATTATCCCCGGAGATTTATAGGCTATTCACACTGACGACCATCCACCATCCATTTCGGGGATGGTCCGTAAGGTTTTGCCGTTCCGAAACGGCCAACCCTAAAAAGCAATGAATGGCAATAAAAAATAGTTTGCGCCTAGACATATTTCAAATCTTAATTCGAATTTTAAATCGTTGAAGGCCAAAAAAAAGAAAAAAATACAACAGACACAATACAAATTGGAGAGACCTGAAACTGGTGGTAATAAGTTAACATATGTACATATATGAATATGTATTTGCTTTCTTTTTTCATGATTAGTATTTTGCAGCTATTAAATAAACAAACGCATGTCGAATTGGACTGCATATATTGAAAATCTCGCTATAAACATTTGGCATGCTAGTACTGCGGACTTGCGGGGGTCCCGAAATAATTTCGTTAATGTCGACCGGGACAGATCCAACTACGGCTCTAGTGTTATTTCTGCAACTAAGGCGCCGCACCAAAGCGGATTAAACTGGAAAATCTGTTCGGAAATCGCTTGAAGTCCAGAAGAAGCAGCAGAAATTACAGGATGAGCACCAGGACACAGAGCGAGAGATACTCCAGCAAATTGCGAGCAGCCAAGGCCAAACCAAACGGGGTTTCACATCTGTCAAAAAATCCCACCGTTCCCCCGGGATGTGCTCAGTGTGCAGAGCCTATTAGTCGGAAATTTTTTCAAAAATTAACCGGTCTTTTTATTGAAATTACAGCTTTGCGCTAGTGTAGTGTTGCGTTTATGTATGCTATCGAAAGTGAAAAAGCTCATATTGTAGTATCTTTTGTATTTACTTTTTAGTAGATATAATCCGCTTTTTCATTAAAACCACGGCTTCACATTGGTACATCGGTCGTGTAGATTGCAGACCTGCGCATCTCAAAAATAAGTGCAACAAAAACACTATAAGCTTTGCTTTTTTTTTGAATCGAGAATGCATCGAAAATCGATTGCCTCGATAAGCATGCTGGGTACCGTACTGGCGCTTTTTTCATTAATTTCTGTAGCGATGGCGGCCAACAAGGAGCGTACTTTTATCATGGTTAAGCCCGATGGAGTCCAGCGTGGACTCGTCGGCAAGATCATTGAGCGCTTCGAGCAGAAGGGCTTCAAATTGGTCGCCCTGAAGTTCACCTGGGTAAGGAAATAATTAAATTAAGAAATCAATAGCGCTGTGCGCCCCCACGCTGGCTGGCGCATCGTGTTTAACCTCAAAAGCGGCGCTATCAGGTGGGGGCGCGGCGCGTCATCAATTTGACATGTGTTTTAGAGGTCAAGAAAACGGTGATAGCGTTAAAATATCTGTTTTGTAATCATTGCAGGCCTCCAAGGAGCTGTTGGAGAAGCACTATGCCGATCTGTCGGCCCGCCCTTCTTCCCTGGATTGGTCAACTACATGAACTCCGGTCCAGTGGTTCCCATGGTGTGGGAGGGCTTGAATGTGGTCAAGACCGGCCGTCAGATGCTTGGCGCCACCAACCCCGCCGATTCCTTGCCCGGCACCATTCGCGGTGACTTCTGCATCCAGGTGGGCCGCAACATCATCCACGGCTCCGATGCCGTCGAGTCTGCTGAGAAGGAGATCGCCCTCTGGTTTAACGAGAAGGAGCTGGTTACCTGGGCTCCAGCTGCCAAGGACTGGATCTACGAATAAAATGGCAGATCTTAGTCTGCATTTGCCTCTCACTTAAGTTATACAGTACAGAGATTCTTCAAAAGAAATAAAATTCCATCATTCTTATAAAAGTATTCCATTTTATTTAGCTCTGTACTCTAGCCACTCGCTGGTCGGCTCTTGGGTTGGCAGCACCCATCCGCGAGGTATACAGGAGCCTCGTTTTCCATGAGTTATATAAGAATCCCAGATGGAACTGAAAGTAAAATTGGATTACTTGATGGACCATGCTGATGGCGCTCAAAATCTTACCGCCGCTTAAGAAACTCGGGTTTATCTCCTCGCCGTCGCTTCTGACTAGACGAGGGTTTGCCAAAGAACACAACGTCCCATTGGGTCTCTATCAATGGCGACTTGGACTTGTTGATTGTGCCACTTGCACTCTCCTGCTGCACCCGGCGCCACACCGTGCGCATGGACGCCAGCTTCTCGGCTAGGGTCGCCTTATCTCCGCCACGGGCCTCGCATAGATTTACTAGAAGGTCTAACCTCTCCAACATACTGGTGGCATCACTACGCTTTTTCAAGGTGATGCCCTCCGTTTTCTTGTCCCTTGGAGAAGGACGAGGTTCGTCAGGGGGCTTCGGCACGGGTTCATCATTCAAAACGCGCTTGGCTGCTTGCTTGCTTCTAAATTTCCACCGCCGGAGTTTTCTGCGTCGTTGGATGCCGGCAATCCTTGCGGCCGTTTTGGAGTCGATTTCGACTGGCTGGGCTGTCGTGGTCTCTTGGTGAACTTCAACCTGCCCCGCATCAACTCTGCTTGGTGGGGCATTGCTAGCAATATCTAATTCCTCTAGATCGACAGCAGATTGTTCAATATTTGTCTTTATTTCGTATAATTTCGGAATTTTCGCCGGCATTTTAAGTAGTGTTCGAAAACGTTAAAGGCGTGCACAGCTGTTTGGCTGATGTTAGTTTATTAAATATAATAATACATATAAATAAAATTAATGCGAAACATATGTAATTAGGGAAGCATCTTTAAATACTATTGAGGGAACGTATTAAGATTCGTTTGCCGCCAGGGGCTTTAAACAGCCAGCACACCCTTGGCTTCGGTTAAAATCTCGGCCGCTTTTGTGTAGGTCTCCGTCTCCTTGAGATCCACCTCGTCGTCAAGAAACTTCTGCAGCACCTCGAACTCCTTTTGCAGTCTGGAGAGAGACGAGAAATTAATTAAATTTGTCGTTTGGCTGGGGTTCTTAGATAGTGGAAATACCTGCGCTTTGAGTCCGGAATCATCATCTCACACTCCGCGATGACTTCCTCCTGCTTGCGCAGGACATGGTCATCGGCGCCATCGTTACGGAATTTCTCCAAGCGGGTGCGTTCAATATTAACCTCCTTCTCGTAAGTTGTCTTCTCCTTGGACAGGCGCTTCACGACACCCGTTTTTATAACCAATTGCCTGATGCGTGGATCTGCCATGTTTGTGCTACCACCGGGTTATTGGTATTTCAAGTGATGAAAATTGGGGTTAGAGCCACTGCTTTTATTCTGAGTCACTGCTATTTTAATATTTTCTGAACAGCCGGCTAAATTTTGTGCCTACCTTGTTTGTTGTGCTTTTAAATTAGAGCTAGAGAAACACCGATGTAAACATCGATGTCATCGATGTTTGGGTGTCACTATTTTAAATGCCGCCTGTGAGTCAGTTCCAGAGCTGCCACCCTGTCACATAGAAGTCGGAATGTGGCATACACAGTAAACTCCGAAAACCGTTAAACTCAAACGACAACAATCTTATATAAGATGGTACTACATTTCATATGTATGTATTATACATATTAGAAGTGTTTGCTTTTGGATAAAATAAAACAAATTGTTTAATCGATTTATTTGTTATTTTACGGTTAAGCTTCCTTTATTTTTCTCATCATTTAAAAGATCTTTTAATCAAGCAACATGTTCTGTATCCATGAATTTTGTTTGGTGTTTGGTTACAATTACAATTAAATGTGTGTCTAAATTCAGAGAAGAGAGTGGTTTATGTGGGCAATGACCTGCGATTAACGTATATATATTGTGTGTTGTATGCAAATGCAAATGAGGCTCGATCGAACATTTAGAATGTTTTGTCAAAAACCGCATGATTATGTGTGTGTGTGTTTGTGTTATAATATTTTTTGTAATACTTCTTAAGCATTTGTCTTTTGGTTTCGAGAGAAAATTTTGAATTCATTACGAATGTAGTCTTTTTTGGTTGTTGTTGTTTCAATGAGGAAAACGACTGGTTGCGTGGAGGGGTGGAGCATGGTTTAAAACTAAACTCTGAAATTACAGTGTGTAATAGATTTTAAATCGAATGCCTCCGACTTGACTTATCAAAAGTATAAAAAGTGTTTAAAATCCATTGGTGACGGTGACACGATGGGAATGGTTATGACTGATAGGATGTTTCTTGTTGTTGTTGATGAAGAGATGTCTATGCGGATGTTTAATAAAATTTTATTATTAGTGATGGATGAGTATATCGATGAGGCTAGCGGCAAGCTACAGTGGCATTTTGGTTGGCTCCCTCTGCTCCTGCGCATGTCGACAACGACGAAGGTTTCCTGCGAAAGGACTTGCGATGGCGATACAAATTCAGATAGATGCAGTAGATGGCAACGTTGAGTGCCACGACCGACTGGGCGAGCGGAAAGGACTCTGGATACTCGTCCGTCTGGCCACTATCGCGATGATGTTTCGGTAGAAGGATGCCACCATCGACTCTGCTACTGCTGCTGCTGCTGGTGGCCGCCTGCTGCTCCTCGCTAATTGTGTGTGTGATTATTATTAATTGTAGTATTTGTTCGATTTCGTATAATATTTGCATGCAGCAGTTGGTGATATTAGTAATTGGTGTTTCTTCTTCTTCGGTTGCCACTGATTTTGGTTTTGATCGTCGAGTAGATATTATAATTTTGAGATGTGTTGCTGATGCTGCTGTTGCTGTTGCTCTAGCCGTTTGCTGCTGGGATTCTTGAGTGATGTTGTTGCTGTTGCTCTCGCTTATGTTGTAGGTCTGCTGGCACCCTAGTTATTTCTTCTTCTGTGCCTTCTCAGCGGCTTTTGTTACTTTGCCCGAGGTCGTTTCTTTAAAGTTGACGGACTTGATAACGCCCACGGCGACCGTTTGACGCATATCGCGAACAGCGAAACGCCCCAGCGGCGGAAACTCCTGGAAGCTCTCAACGCACAGCGGCTTGCTGGGCACCAGCACAATGATTGCCGCATCCCCCGACTTGATGGCTTTCGGTTCGGTCTCCGTTGTCTTGCCCGTACGACGGTCGCACTTCTCCTTGATCTCCGCAAACTTGCACGCAATATGAGCCGTATGGCAATCCAACACGGGCGTATAACCGTTGGCTATCTGCCCGGGATGGTTCAAAACAATCACCTGCACAACACAAAAATGGAAATACAATCAGTTTTCCCCATTCAGAAAGCCAGTCTTTGTCCTTACCTGAGCGGTAAAGTCAGCAGCTCCTCGGGGTGGATTGTTCTTAGAGTCGCCAGCCACATAGCCACGTCGCAGCTCCTTAACCGAAACGTTCTTCACGTTAAAGCCAACATTATCGCCCGGCATGGCTTCGGTGAGGGCCTCGTGATGCATTTCGACGGACTTTACCTCAGTGACCAAATTAACCGGCGCAAAGTTAACGACCATGCCTGCAACGAGTACACAAACATATATACATATACATATATATACAGTAGGTTCTCTATCTGTCGGATGGGAATTGTTATGGGGATGTGTGCATCTGGGGTGCCCGTGCCTCGCTCTCGACGCTCAATAATGCATACATGCGCAGGGCTTCGTGTCGAGCTTCGGCCACGGTGGCGGCAGCGGCAGCGGCGGCGTCGGCGGCGTCGGCGGCGTCGGCGGCACCCAAATGCCGACCTATTTTGAGATGGGCAGCACTTGAGGCAGAAAACTTGAATGAACACTAATCATGGGCAGGGCAGTGTGGGGATTGCATTGTGATTCCATCCACTCCTTACCTGGCTTCAGGATGCCGGTCTCCACACGACCAACGGGCACTGTGCCAATACCGCCAATCTTGTAGACATCCTGCAGCGGCAGGCGCAGTGGCTTGTCGGTGGGACGCTGTGGCGGCAAGATCGCGTCCAGCGCGTCAATCAGGCATTTGCCCTCGCCCTTACCCTCCTTGCGCTCGACGGTCCAGCCCTTGAACCAGGGCATCTTCTCGGAGGGCTCCAGCATGTTGTCGCCGTGCCAGCCGGAAATCGGGACGAATGCCACCGAGGCTGGATTGTAGCCGATCTTCTTGATGTACGAGGATACCTCCTTCTTGATTTCCTCGTAGCGAGCCTCGCTGTAGGGAGGCTCGGTGGAGTCCATCTTGTTGACGCCCACAATCAGCTGTTTAACGCCCAGTGTGAAGGCGAGGAGGGCGTGCTCACGGGTCTGGCCGTTCTTGGAGATACCAGCCTCGAACTCGCCAGTACCAGCAGCCACAATCAAGACAGCGCAATCGGCCTGCGAGGTGCCGGTGATCATATTCTTGATGAAATCTCTGTGGCCGGGGGCATCAATGATGGTCACATAATACTTGGCCGTCTCGAATTTCCACAGAGCAATGTCGATGGTGATGCCACGCTCGCGCTCCGCCTTTAGCTTGTCCAGCACCCAGGCGTACTTGAACGAGCCCTTGCCCATCTCCTGCGCCTCCTTCTCGAACTTCTCAATCGTCCGCTTGTCAATGCCGCCGCATTTGTAAATCAAATGTCCGGTGGTGGTGGACTTGCCCGAATCGACGTGTCCAATCACCACAATATTAATATGGATCTTCTCCTTGCCCATCTTCTCTAGCTGTTTCTTCTTCTTCCAGATGAATGCTAATCAACGACGGTGCGTCTGCTCTTTCTCTATATGGATACAATGGATAAAACCCAGAGAATGGGCGACAGAGAGAGAAAGAGAGAACAGACATAAGGATTCGGGGAAAACATCATGTATGTACATATGTAGCGATGTGTGGCTGACGTGGGTGTAGACACATCAAAAAAAAAACGTTGCATACATGTCGAAACAATTTCCGGACACAGGCCGAAAGCTGTAGATAGGACAGGAGTGGCACTCACCTATATATTTATGACGGATTTGGCTTATGGCTGGTGCCTCTTTAGGGTCAAAACTGTTGACAAATCCACTGGATGCTGAATCCTAGAATAATTTTTAATTAAGTTCTGTATGGAATATACGGAATACTGAAGTTTTAGGTATAGATGTGACGCGCTCCAGACACGGAGAACGACTGATTCTCGGCGTTTCTGCAACCCGGTCTAAAAAATCAATAACGAGCCCCAGACAGAAACAGAAGCCGAGTTGGAGCCGAGTGTGTGGCAGCCGCAGCTAACGACTGAGCAATGCACTCTCCTCTCAGACAGTGCGCGTCCACCTCCCCACCACCCTACCATACCAGTCGCAACAACACGGAAGACATTGTGGCAGGCAGAGAAAGTGTCGGGTGTGCGCCGCTCCCAAGGAGAGTTAGTAGCAGCGAAGTGGTGGCTCAAATTGCTCGAATTAGCTTTCCCATTAAGATGGATATGACAGATGAGATACCTTTTAGGTTTTTCCACGAAATGGAAGCAAAATCAATGATGACGTCGTGGGCAAAAGCCTATGCAAAGCATCGGCATTCGGGGACATTCGTGTTTGTCTCTGGGCTGCTCTCGACGGCCGGGGATTGCTATTCGCGATTCTCAAAAGGGTGAAAAACTGCACACAGAGAGAGAGAGAGAGAGGAGAGACACCACACATGTAGAGGAAGAGATGCAGTTGCTCGGCAGCGGCTGGCTCATCGTTTAGCATCGATTCTCGTCGGCCGCCGCCTGCCTTTCGTCTTGGATAAACTTGCAACCGAACGAACACACTTGCAGCACACACACACACACACTCTAGGGCGTTGTGATTTATTTTCTACCCTAGTGACAATTTTTACTTTTGTGAATTTTTCTCATTTTATTTTTAACTCTGTATTTGCGTCGAAGTGCAAATTGCAAGAAAAGAAGACACGAGAAAAAGGGAAATGTAAAAATACTTTGGCATGCAAAATCTCTCTCACACACACGCAGACATGCAGATGAAGCAGGGCGGAAAAAGGGGGGGTACGATAATCTGCAGAGCATGTGTCATATACAAATGCACATGCTTTTAGTTAAATTGATGAAAATTCCCATAAAAAGAAAGGAAAACACGTAAAATGGCTAAATCAATCAAGGAAACACTAACACACACACACACAAAGTTGTTGCAATTCTTTGCCAAAACGGCCGCCATGTTGGAAATGAAATGTCTCAACCGCAAAAATAATAGTTTAAATCAGTTCCAAATGGAGCCAACAAATGCACAGAACTTTAACTTTTGTTGGCTTTATCGAACAGTTTTCACCGCCATCGTTATTTATGCACGGGGTCTTATGCAAAAATGTTATAGGACACCGGCCGGTAATCCGAATTTTCCACACACACACACAAACACTGCCATTGTGTGCAACAATGCAACGAAGGTGTCGTCGGTTCGGATGTATAAAAATTGAATTCAATGGCTTTTCGCTCCACAAAAAAAACAGGAAATGGGAATTATTGATGAATAGACAAAAATATCTATGACCCCACACTTGTTTTGTTAATTGACACTCGAAAAATCAATCGATGCCTATTAATATGGGCAATTTTCAGGAATTTTGCCAAACCCTTTTGCGGTTTACGTGCACTTACCTCGAAATCAGAAAACGGAAAGAGCGAAAAATTTAACGGGAGCCTCGGTGTACATGCAAGTGCTCAGAATCGGAAAAGCTGCGGAAACATCGATAGTACTGTCGATATATCGAATTTGACTAAAACGAAAACGAATGTTTTTGGCTCCATTTCGATGCATTTTTAAAAAAAATTGCATATATTTAAATATTAAAGAAACATTGAGAGAGAGAAAGACATACGTAGCGGACCTGAGCTCTAAAAATTACAATCATATTCTAATTCCGTCTATGCGGAGCACTTCTTACTATTTAACTAATGGAGAATGTCTTAACTAATTTGCGCGACATCTCTCCATTCGGACCATAAAAATTATCCCAATTCAGCCACCAAGAAAATTAGTTTGGAGTACCCATTTAGTATGTATTCAAAATATTAAGTAAAAGCTAGATATTACATGAAAAGGCAAAGAGATGCCGAAAGTATTATTTGTTATTTCCATTCACTGTCCGACTCGTACTCTGGCCAATCTGGCTTTACACCCACTGTCAGTTTCTTCTGCTCCAGATAGACATTGAACTGCTCGGGAATGGACATAAATCTACGAATCTTCAAGCGAAACTGTCTCCATGTCAGTTGACCATAGTTCTTCCTATCTGTGACCATGCCCTTGTAGTTGAACTTGTATTTGTTGAGAAAATAGGAGAGCTCTTTGACGACACCTTTGGGTAGTCTATAAGAATCGAATAAATGTAAAAATGGTCGTCATCACACAGGAATCCCTGTTCACCTGAACTCTGGGTCCGCGCGCTCGCTAGCCAATTGCTCAAGCTCCTCTACCACATAACCGCGTTTTGGCCCCTCTTCGACAGGGGCTTTCTTTATGCCCAGCACCAGGCGCTCTTCCTCGTCGAGTTCCTCCTCAACAAAGCCATTCACAATTTTAGCCGCATGAAGTCGGTCCTTTCTGTAGCTGGGTATCGCAATTGCCTTGTTGGGATCCTTGGCCAAACCCATTTCGCTGAAGTTGGTTCCCACACGCTGACCGTCCACCCACATCTTTTTCAGAGTGGGACTGCGATACATAACGTTAATGATGGACATGAACACTCCTAAAAAAGTAAACTTACTCCTTGATTTTGCCAGTGGAACTGCGTGTTTTGTTGAGTGTTTTACGGTTCACACTGTAGCGATAGTGCTTGCCTTTATGGTTCTTGCGAATCTTCATGGCTGTATGTTTTAAATTTCTTAAATTTCTTCACTAGCTAAAAATCAAAACAAGTTGCAGTCGCACGTGTGCAGCAGTGTGACCGCGGACCCATTGATAAAATATACGGTCTGACTCTCAGAAATATACCAAAGATATACTGACGAATTATTTGTATTCAAGTTTCATCATATTCCTCGACTTTGATATTCTGTTGAATATTACTAGCTAGCTAGGGGCTGAAAGCCCTGGACAAATAATTTAATCCGCTTGATGAATTAATTTTCTACAAGACTGGTGAAATTTAAGTTTTCATCTTTATTGCATTGTTGATAAAATAAGGTTTCAGCAAAAACGGTCGACAACAATTTCCACTAAATTCATGTCCTTACATGGTAACTACACGCTAACTACACATTTGCTACATATTAACTACATTTCATGTAATTACCAACTTGAACTCATCGTCATCGTGCGATGTGCCCAACGACCTGCCCGCCTCGGCCATCCATCCGCCGACTTGCCGAAGAACATGCTCGGCCGCCGTATGGCCATGTCGTTTATAAAATGTATATTAAATATATTTTTTTTACAATTATGATTTTATAAAAACATAATTTGTTTGGTAAATTGGCAAATTCTTTGCTATGTTTCGATAGATTCTATCAAGATTCAAGTTGTGGTTGGTCAGACAAACACAGTGATGGTGATGTGTCCACGGCAACTTCGACCTTATAATATAGTACATATATTAACTTTGATAAATCTTATTGCCGCATTTGTCGCAGATCGTTGGGTCAGATTGGCTGTGAAAGACAAAAATTTGATCAATTAGAAATAAAAAAGGAAGTCATGTACTTACAATAATGCATCGCTTAACATGCATGTGTTTGCATGATTCTGCATTGTAGCAACTGTATTTGATCATTTCGGCATCACAGCATTCAGAAAGCCGGATAGCAGTCAAGGCAACAGGTCGGATTGTAGAGGAAACAGTCGGCGGTCTAGTGCACTTCCTCTGCATCCTTTTTTTTAAATTGTTGTATATTTAAGGCAAGCCACCATTCCCAATAAACCAATTCTCCTTCACCTCCTTTGGGAACATTTTTAAAATTTCCTCTGTATGTGACCTGATTTTCGAAGCATTCATTCTTATATTAATTTTTTCATAGAAATTGCAAATGTCTCTTCTTATTGTCAATCTCTCTCTGTCCGTCAGCGGTGTTTCTGTTTTTATTTTATTCAACAAAATATTCCTTTTGTTTTTTATTAAAATTCCATACACATTTATAATTATTTATGGAAAAAATAGATTGGATCCCTATGTCTCTATGTAAAGGTTCCATATTGACATTACTTACTTACCACCCATTCACAGGTTGTTGTTATCGTGCACTTCGTAGTTTTCATATTTAAGATGTTTCAAAACAAGAAAAATTGTTCACCCAGTGGTGATAGCTTTTTCCACGAACGCGTGTCTTATTTGCGATTGTTTCTGACATCTGTCAAAAGTTATACAGAGTTGTGTGCAATCTTTTTGCACACGTGAATTTTTTTGTGATTTTTTTGATTGTGCAGTGTATTCACGTAAAATAAAAGTCGGCTATATCACGATGGAAAGTTTTGGCAATTGCCTGCTTTAAAATGGACGGAACTTGCTTCCAATTTATATACCTGTACCTGTGTGTGGTGCCTATAATCCGAAACTTTTCGAAACTAGTATCACATAAAATTGATTCTTTCCTAGAGATAGTGCTGAATAGAATTCAAGATCTGGGCCTCACTAAAAACCTAATGGCAGTTATCTGCGATGGTTGTTCAGCCAATGAGCTAGCAGTTTCGAAGTTGGATATTCCAGTATTGTGGGATATAAAACATTTAAATAATGTGTTTGCCAGCGATAAACAAGCCCCATTTCATGATATAATTCTAAAGAAATTATATTTGAATTAGGTTTTCTTATTTTTTTTATTTTTATTTTTTATACCCGATACTCAAAATGAGCATAGCGGTATATTCGATTTGTGGTGAAAATGGATGTGTGTAACGTCCAGAAGGAAGCGTTTCCGACCCCATAAAGTATATATATTCTTGATCAGCATCAATAGCCGAGTCGATTGAGCTATGTCTGTCTGTCCGTCCGTCCCTATGAGCGCCTAGTACTCAGAGACTATAAGAGCTGGAGCAACGACATTTTGTATCCAGACTTCTGTGATATGTCACTGTTACAAGTGTATTTCAAAACTTCGCCCCGCCCACTTCCGCCCCCTTAAAGGACGAAAATCTGTGGCATCCACAATTTTTAAGAATTTAATTTTAATTTCGCAGAATCGTAGCGAATGACAATATCTTCTAGACTGCAGAATCTGAACCTGATCGCATCATTATTATAGCCAGAATGATGAAAACAATTTCATTCTTTCTCGCTCTGTCTCTCTCTAATACACACGTTTCATGGTCGACTTTGCCTATCGCTAAAAGTGAGTTCCTAGATCTCAGAGACTATAAGAGCTAGAGCAACCAAATTTCGTATCCACACTCCTGTGATATCGAACCTGCACAAGTGTATTTCAAAATTTCTCCCGCACGCACTCTTTGTCGCTCAATGTAGCCATACTGACTAAGTATCGGGTATAAATGTAGAGTTGCGGTCGCAGCAGCAACTCACAATGTTCCCTCTCGTTTTTGTTTATTTTCAATTAATTTAAGTTTGAATTGGGTTTTGTTTTAAATTATATTAATCATTTGGAAGCAGCAAGACGTGAGTACCATAAGCAACCTAATTTAATCAAATTTCACTAGCATAATCCTCCACAGCCAGCACACTCTCGAGCACAACCGTCTCAGCGTCTAGGCGAGTCGATTGCCATCTTCAGAGGAGTGTTCTCCCAGCACAATCAAAGTCACCGAGTTGAGATATCACATCACATTTTAAATGCAATTAAGACGTAATAAGAGCCATAAAAAACGTTCAATGTTCCTGATTTCAAACTTAGTGCAAAACGGATTAGATTATGATCCGAGTGCGGGAGAACCAAGCTAGCCATGATTCGGGTATAAATACCCCTCTCTGATAGCCCAATTTACGGAACAAAAACCAAACTGCTTTCACAGAGAACAGAAGCAAGCAACAGTCCAACATTAAGAAGTTAGTTTTGTCTATGCCTGATGTGGACCCTGGTTGCTGCGGATACCCGATCAGACAATGTAAGTCAATCTGGAGCAGTTTGTAAGATGGAAATAATTAATTATGAACTTTTTAATCATATGTAGGTGCGGATAGCAGCAACCCCCTACCGCTAATGGTGCAGATCGATGAGTGTGATGCCGTGCCCTGCGACTTTTGGAAGGGATCCGAGGTCAAGATCGACATCCAGTTTGTTGCCAGTAAGTGTGACCTCAGAGATAGGCCAAAGTATACATACATGCTAATTGGTTGATTTGCCTTCTGATGTATTTGCAGCTCGCAATTACATGAATAAGTTGTCCGCCGAAGTGCGTCTTACCTCGCTGGTCGTTACCATACCCTACGATCTGGATGACAGCCGTGGAAATGAATCTCCTGCACGGCGCATACTGTCCCCTGGGTGCCGGCGAGGATGTCACCTATGAGCTGCTCCTGCCTGTGAACAGCAATCAGCCCGAGGTGCCCACGCCTGGAGGTATCAATGTTTCTGCACTGAGCATCTGTCGATGCCAATTAATAGGCGTAGTTAAGCTGTTGTGGCACTAAGCCCCGACAAACACTTTAGCAGCTATGAATAGATAATTAATAAAAAATATTAATGAATAATAAACATGAACATCTGAGCTAATTACTCCCACATATAGTGTGTGTGTGTGTGTGTGCCCATTCTCCGCATCAACCACATCAACGTTTACGGCGAGTCTGGCTATATGATGCGGTATTTTCTCAAATCGAATATGCAGAGGAGCGAAATCATTTCGTGTCCTGAATGGCGGAAAATATTATTGTAAATTCTTTTTGTAGATCCATGTCATCTTTCCTCTGAACTTAAAAAAACCACGATATCTTTCACATGAACTGAGCTAAAATGATTCAATTTTAATTATTTTCTGTGGAATATTAAAATACCTCCTTGGATTAAAATGGGCTAATCATTCTCCGTCAAGGATTGGAAACCATATTCCTCGATTTTGATATTCCGTGGAGTATTACTATTTAGATAGATCTTTCAGCCCTGCCAACATAATTGTATCCAATTAATGAACCTATTTTCTACTTGACTGGTTTATTATTACTTGCTTTTATTGGATTTTGTCTAAAAAAAAAGGTTTTAGCGAAAAAGGTCAAACTAAAAAAACTTAAGAGAGTAATCGTTCCTATAGCTCGATTTTGATATTCCATTGAATAATGCTGGCCAACTAAAACCCTCAGCCCTGCCCACATAGTTTTATTCCATTGATGAATGAATTTTATAAGAAAGTAACTACTTTTAAGTACTCCCATTTATCGTATTTTGACTAAAACAAGGTTTAAACAAAAAAGTTCAACAAAAAATGTTGTCACGTCAATGTTGCTGGTTTTTGAAGACTTTTTGTTTGTCAACCGGAGTATGGCATTTGTATACCCTATTTCGTTAAGTTAATATGAAGATATTATTTTAACTATTTTAAAACTTAATTAATAAATAAATTTTCTCAAATTGATATGTTTTAGACGTATTCATGCATTTGGCAAATGTCATCCTTGCATTTTTGCAACCGCCAAAGACCGTCGTATTTCTGGATGAAGAAGAGATGTCGTATTTCTGGAAGAAGAAGAGATGTCGTATTTAGTGCGACTTTTTTGAAAGAAAGACATGGCAGATCCTTGTTTATCGAAAGCTTTAATTTTTTAATTGTATGTGCGTCATAAAAAAAGAAGAAGATCGAAAGATACGTATATGAATATTTATTTTAATTTATTTATTTATGTACAACTAGGTTAGAGTTAAAACTATTAACCTATCTTATTTAATGATAGCACTGGTTACTTAAGTTACGAAGTTATGACCTTCGGCTATGTTATCATATGGTGATCCCGTCGTTGAAATAGCTTTAAAACAGAGAAACTGAACCGTTATCAAAACCGTCTTTGGGACAACCGGCTCACATGATTCAAGGTCTTGTTGACATGACATGTTGCAACGATTCATCTGTTTATTCATTGTTTAACTGATTCCTGAACTATTTTATTCCACTATATATACAACTAAATATAGGTAGAATCGAATAATTTTGTAGATTCCACCAGAACAGAACCCCTTATAAAAACAGTAATACTCGTACTGTATAGGTAGTTGTGGTCGACTTGAAACCGAATCTTGCAACGGCCCATATCTTTTAGGTAGATAACGAAATCTAGGATTTACCGAAAAAACGCACTACCCATTAAAAATCTAGGTCAGTTCTTTTCAATTATAAAATCCGTTACTTCAAGTAGGCCTTACTGCCGTACATGCCATAAGAAGAGGCGTTTTGTATTTACTGTCCTTTTTGACCACAGAAATTGGTGGCCCCAATAAAAATACAGGTGGTGTAAATTCCCAAATAAAAACCGTTACATTTCTGGATTTTACCTAAGAATGCCGTAAAAGAGGAGTATTTCCTTCGAAAAATTACCTATTCGCATTACATTTTTTTTTACAAAATTCAGTCTGTAGTGTAGTGGTCAAGTGTAACAGTTATTGAAAAAAATTAAAAGTGAACCAAAAAAGGACTTTTAAATAAAGTGGACATGGCAAAACGGCAAGTTTAAAATTAGAATTATTTCGTGTGTGGTTAAGGAACAAATTTATCTGTTTTCACTGAAACTTTTCAGAACTAAAATTGAATTTGTGGGGTAAAAAAATTGAGGACATTATGACGTTTGCGCCGAAACAGGGAGTTTCCCGGCCCAAACCCATAATGCATCTAATCAAGGTGAGTTTTTGCGAACATATTTTTTTTTAAATAAAAGCTAAAGTTTTTATTTTTTGCAGGCCGTAGTCAGGCCCCGCGTTTTCAGCAATATGAAGTCCCAATGCCAACAACCAGTTCATCCAGTTTTAACAATGGTACGCAAATTGAAAATTCCTTAAATAATATTACTTAATAATTTTCCGATTTTAATTCAGCGGAATACCAGCAAACAATACCAACAATACAATACAATGACTGCAGGGCTGGAAAGAAATTTAATGGAACTAATTTTACTACATGGCAACTACACAGGGATGAAACCGTAAACCGGCACCTGGCAATTCTACCCGATTTAAAAAAACCGCTTTGCAGCACTTAAGTTGAAGATGGTGTACCAGCGATACCAAACCGATAACGATTACTTTGATATAGACCGGTGGATTTTCAACGTTATATAGATATCCAATAAAAGCAAGTATTTAGAATAAGCCAATCAAGTAGGAAATAGATTCACTAATCGTATACAATTATGTGGGCATGGCTAAATGTTCTATCTAGCTAATAATATTCGACGGAATATCAAAATTGAACAATAGGAACGACTATCCTCTTTCGTTTTTTTTGTTTGACCATTTTCGCTAAAACCTCTTTTTACGCAAAATGCAATAAAAGCAAGTGTTTAAAATAAGCCAGTCAAGTTGAAAATATGTTAATTAATCGGATATAATTATGTGGGCATGGCTAAATGTTTTATATAGCTAGTAATATTCGACGGAAGATCAAAATCGGAATATAAATAAAATAGAACTTGAATTCGTCAGTATATTTACGGTATAATTTGAAAATGAGGCGGTATGTTTCGGTATATTTCTGAGGGTCGGACCGTATACCTTATCGGATTTTCTTATTTTCTTGCCACCACGTCTAGCTCACACACCTCGCAATTTTTATACTTTTCATAGTATTTTCTAGTATTTTCCAGTATATTTTAAGACGCGTTATGGACTCACCCTCTTGTCCAATGCACCAATGTAGAAACCGTGTAGAAATGCCACTTAGAGCCATGTCCCAGGCCACATCGAATACTAATTCGTGATCAGAATCGGATTCCTGATCGTTTGCCATCAAAATCTCAATTTTTTCAAAAATGTCGGAAAAAAAGGCATGTCAAAAAGTGGATAACGCAGGTTTTTCACCTTCCATGGGGCTTATATGAAAAAAAACGGGCAAACATTTTTGAAACGTACACATTTCCCCTTCAGGTGTCGCCTTTGATAATTACATGAAAATGTAGTTAATATGTAGCAAATGTGTAGTTAGCGCGTAGTTACCATGTAAGGAAATTAATTTAGTGGACATTTTTGTTGACCGGTTTTGCTTAAACCTTATTTCATAAACAAACCAATAAAGATGAGAACTTAAAGTTAACCAGTCTTGTAGGAAATTGATGTTATAATCGGATAAAATTATCAGTTTAGACCTGAGGGTCTTAGCTAGCTAGTTATATTCCACGGAATATCCAAAACGAGGAATGTGATGCAACTTGAATACAAATAATTCGCCAGTATATTTACGGTATATTTTGAAATTTGTGACGGAAACGCGATTGCAATTTAAAAAACACAAAAAAGTCGGATTGTTTTATTGCAAATAATATTCGAAATATATAGCCAGTTGTGTTTCGCAACATAATACAATATTTGCAAACAGTTCATTTTGTTGCAAGTACACGTACACGGCATTTATAAAATTTACCTGTAGTTGTGTACAAGGGACTGAGTGGAAATAAACTCGTCAGTGCCGTGCCAGAGTCAAAGTCAGCATAGCTTAAGCAGTTTGAAGTTAAAATATTGCGAAATACACACGGTTTCGCAATAAAACATATTAATAATCAAACCAGCACAATGCGCGATGAAATATTGGATCCCAACAATCTGGTTAAGAACCGGGAAATACTGTACCGACTGATGATAAGGTAAGCTTGTGGGTTTGCAGACCAGAACGCCCAATTATCCTATATTCCATATTGCAGCCAGCTGATGTACGATGGCTTGGAGAAGTTTGCCATGGAGCTGTCGATGCTGGTCAAGGCAGATCAGTGCGCCCCAAGCGAGCGCCTGCTGCATGTGATGATATCTGGCATGCAGACATTGTCCGACAAGGAGAAACTCAATTCCGACGACGTCCTGCCTGGCATAGATCTCGAGTTTGAGCCCGAAGCATCCGCCCTGGCGCCGGAGCCGCACTCCTATGAAACTGCCTACGTGACGTCCCACAAGCAGGCTTGCCGTGCCGGCGCCTTCAGCTACGACGGCTCTCTGGTGGCCACCGGCAGTGTGGATGCCAGCATCAAGATTTTGGATGTGGAGCGTATGCTGGCCAAGTCTGCGCCAGACGAATGTGAGCCGGGTCGCGAGCAGCAGGGTCACCCGGTTATACGCACCCTGTATGACCACACCGATGAGGTGTCCTATCTGGAGTTTCATCCCAAGGAGCACATCCTGGCATCGGCATCGCGTGATGGCACTGTCAAACTGTTCGACATCGCCAAGCCATCGGTAAAGAAGGCCCACAAAGTCTTCACCGACTGTGAGCCGGTGTTGTGTCTCTCGTTTCATCCCACTGGCGACTACATAGCCATCGGCACGGAGCACAATGTTCTGCGTGTGTACGATGTGCACACCACGCAGTGTTTCGTCAGCGCCATTCCCTCGCAGCAGCACAAGGCCGGGGTCACGTGTGTGAAGTATTCGCCCACAGCCAAACTATATGCGACGGGCAGCTATGATGGCGACATCAAGGTCTGGGATGGCATCAGTGGCCGTTGCATCAACACCATTGCCGAGGCCCATGGCGGGGCGGCCATTTGCTCCCTGCAATTCACACGAAACGGCAAGGTAAGTGTTGGCCATGACCCTGGGACACCATTCCTTCTTATTCAAACGCTATTCTCCATTTCATTCCATTCCAGTATTTGCTATCTTCGGGCATGGATTCGCTTGTCTACCTGTGGGAGCTCTGCACCAGTCGACCCATACAAACGTACACGGGCGCCGGCACCACCGGCAAGCAGGAGAACCAAACTGAGGCCGTCTTTAACCACACCGAGGACTATGTCCTCTTTCCCGACGAGGCAACGACATCTCTGTGCTCCTGGAATTCGCGCAACGGCTGTCGGCTAACGCTCAACTCTTTGGGCCACAACGGACCTGTACGCTACATCACCCATTCGCCCAATTCGCCCGCGTTCCTAACCTGCTCCGATGACTTTCGTGCACGCTTCTGGTATCGAAGGGCCACCAATCAATAAATTGTATCATAGAAGGTTAAAGAAATTTCTGAAAAGAATAAACTATTTAAGAATGAAAAATATTCGCAATTTGAATGAATAATTTTCTTCGAATATTAGTCTAACATCTATTATTCGGTAACACGTGTCGCGCGTCATGCAGCAGCGCCCATCGGTCGGTTAGACGGAAGGAGGGCTGTGTTTCTGTCGTAGAGGCCACTCAATGGTCCAGTCATTGCATATCAACGTTCAATGTAATTATAAGCAAAACATAAAATCAGATGTGGCATCTTAGGTGTAGTATCATCGGTTATTTTTAGTAAAATTCTCTTTATTTTATGAACTCTTTCAAGTGTCTCTCCATGAATCGAATCGTAAGCCTAGACTCCACTCTCGCATCTTGATCTGTAAAATCTGTAATAGTATAATATCTATCGGATTGAGCGCATTGTAAGTTGTAAGTCGTAATGGTTGCCATTTAAGTAAATTGTTTATGTGATAATACAAGTAATTGACCACTCCACCTCGAAATTGGCTTTTTTTTCGTCGTATAAATATCAGTTCAGTTCAGATTTCTTCTTCACTGGGAAGTCCTTTGCGCATTTTGTTGTACATTGGAACATGCCTTATAGTCTAGTTCTATATCGTAATTAAGTAGTCGATAATTAAGTTTACAACATTTTTGGCGGGGCCGCAGAAACGCCTGCTCCTTCCGTGGCGGGGACCCCTTTACCAATTCATTTTGATAATTGCACAAATAGCCAATACATTTGATTTCATTTCATCTTGTTGCCAAGGATATGAACAAAATTATACTACGGGGACTTTGAGTATTAAACAAATCTATATACTATATATATATGCTATATATGTACAACAAAAACAAAAAGTATGCTAAAATAAAACAAAAGTTTAAAAATAAAAAAAAAGGTTCAACAAAATCACAAAAAGAAAATGAAAAAGTTCTAAAGGTCCCATCCCACCCCCATTAGGAAGGGGTTCGGTTCGATTCTCTTGGAACTCTGTAAATTGTTTATAATTAAAGCCGAAAGTCATTAGAGTTCACTGAACTGTGCGCGCACAATGGCAGGTGGGTTACGTTCTTCCCGCTTGCCAGCTTAGGCCCTAGGATTAGCATTCTTACAGGCTAAACATACACTAGATTAAGAGTGTTACTTAATTTTAAGGCTATCTGGACGGAGCACGTAGTAGTACGAGTAGTGTTGTAGCTTAGTATTGCTTTAATTTAACTAACAATCCTGTTGAGTGTTTGTGTTTTTGTTTGCTTATCCTTATCCCTATCAAGTATTCTACAGTTGAGAGACCTCGCTTTAAGGTGCGTTCTGTGTGTGTGCGTTAGCGTTAAGTGGGGATCCCTTTCCAAAGTCTTTACGTTGCGGTGGTTTGTGCGGTGGTGGCCAGTGCCAGGCTCTTGCCCTCGGCCACCGCGCATGAGGTGGGCGGTGACGGCGAGGGCGATGGCGACGGCGAGATCTGTATCTCATTCTTGATGATGACATCGTGTTGCAGGCTCAGCATGGCCGCGGCGACTGCCTCGGGATTGGAGGCCTCATAGCCGTCACTCAGCTCCTGGTCCTCCTGCTTTACGTCCTCTGGCAGCAGGAGGCAGCTATCCTGTTGCTCCATCTGCTGTTGCTCAATCTGCTCCATTTGCTGTTCGAGCTGTCGCTGGTAGTGCTCTTGCTCTTGCTGCTGCTGTTGTTGTTGCTGGTACATGGAGGCCTGCATTTCGCCAGCCGCCGCTGCGGTGATCAAATACTTGAGCGGACTGAAGGCACTCATATCCTTGGGTGGCGTAAAGTTCTCGTGCGTCATCTTCAGGTGGTTCTTCATCTTGTCCGGGCGTGAGAACTCCTTGCAGCACACTGGGCAGGGGAACACCTTGCGATGCTTGCCCTCGTGGTAGAGGAACGCGTGCCGCTGGAAGCTGTACTTGTTCTTGAACGTCTTCTGCATGTTTTCCTTGGCACACTCTGTGCACCGATAGACGCCCTCCACCACACTGGCGTACCGGAACAGATCCAATCCACGGACCGACATCTCCGTGAGATGCTCCGCTTGGTCGTCTATCGTGGACTGGGCCTTGCGTCGCACCCTTCTCCGCTGAATTGGACGCTTGGCTGGCTTCTTGGAGCCCGAAAGGCGCGTTGGATTGCTAGCCCGGACACCGCCAGATGCTGCTGGTGATTTGTCGGACACTGCATTGGGTTCGGAGTCGGTGGCTTGATAGCCAGGCAGTCCAGCATTCTCATCGGCCAGTGTAAGCAACTCGTGATCGGGCTCATCAGCCTTATCCTGCTGCTCGGCCATGCAGAGAAGCTCCATGTCATCATCCGGATACTGGTCAGCGCTCAATGGCGATGTCTGCTGCTGCTGCTGGTAAAAGTCCGACGCCTTCTGCTGATTGGCGGCCATGTGCATCAGGATCTGGTGGTGCAAACTGCCGCTGCTGTTGGCCACTTGGGCTGCCTGCTGTTCCGCCGCATTGGCCAGCGACTGTAGTCCACTGCAGGCGGTGGCGTGTGCCTCCTCCTGGCTCTCGATGTCAGTCTCCTCGATGGGGGATGGCCCTGCTGCTGCTGGCAGCCTGGGCACCTCGGGATCTTTGGCCCCGCCACGTAGCTGTTGCTTCAGCAGAGAGTTGCTGTTGCTGTTGGCACTGCCTTTAGGTTTTGTCTTGAATTGCGACTGTGTGGGCGATGGTGGTTGGGTCTGTGTCTGCTTCTGAGGGGAAGTCGTGTTGGGGTTAATGGCGCGTATTTTCAGTCCTAAAATCGTTGGCAAATGGACTGGATTATTGCCAATTTCCAGCAGCGTGGCCACCGTTGGTTCTGCCGCAGAGGTAGTGGTTGTGGCTGCCCCAAAACCAGATCCTGTTCCAGCTAAAGTCGTAGTCTTGGCCGAAATTGTGGTAGTCAGCGTTGAGGTGGAGCCAAAGAGCCGCTGCGAGAGTTCCGGTGTGGCCTGCGACTGGGCGGCTGTGACTGTAAAAATATAGTTTGAAAATTAATTTCGAATTATTTTTTTTAGATGCCAATTATGCTAAACGTTTTTTGTGGGGGAAAATCCTGGTTTAAAACTAAATTAAATAAAAAAACAATCAATTTTTGGTTCAGAACTGATTTTTGTTTTGTGTGTTTTTTGCATGGTGTATTTTATTTCTCTTCTGTTTTTGTTGTTGTTGTTGTTTGTTTGTTTGTTGTTTGTTTAGGAGTTAAACGATAATAGTATTATTATAAAATGTTCTGTTTTGCTTGATAGTTCTCCTTCCTACTATAACAAAAATTAGTTATAAATATATATCTGAATAATATTGCGTGTGATTCACTATTTAGTAGTTAGTTTTTTTTTTTAATCATTATTTATTTATCATTAGATCGTATCGTATCGTCGTATTTAGCTAATTTTAAGCGGAAACCAAGTTTACCAACGAATTTGCAGACAATTTTCTCGTTATTTGCCTTGCGATTCTATTCTGGAAAGATCTGGTCAGATACATATACATATATGTTGTATGTATATTCATATATTTCTTTGGGCATCAAAAGCATGACTCTTTTATATATATATATTATATATGTATATTGATTCCTCGTTAAGTGTTGTGGACATCGTTTGAAAGCGAGAAAATTGCCGAGGGGTTTTTTTTTTTTGTTTTTGATTTTTAGTTCTTTGAATGTAAAAAATATATGTGTATATAGTGTATATATATAAAAAGTAGACTAAAAATAAAAGTAAAATATAGTACAAACAATCTACAATATATATTGTGTTTGATTGATTTTTCTTTTTGTATATAATAAACGCCAAAAAAAAAAAAGATTGGAAGATGATTTTTTTAGGCTAGAAATAGATGGAAAAACATCCTTGTCGAGAGAGATGGTTGGTGGTTCTGTTTTTGGAGATTGTTAGGTGGTTGGTGCTTGGTGATTGGTGGTGTGGGTTCGACGGCGGCTTACGAACTAAATTGCACTAGCTACCACTAAATAAAGAATTAAAAACAAAATTATTTAATAAATTAGCGTACGCAGCTCTGGTTTATTATTTGATTGCGCATAATTTTTACTTTTTAATTTTTTTTTTGTTTTTTTTTTAAATCTTCTTTTTGCAGTTTTCAGTGGATTTTTTTTTGTCTAAAAAATTTGAACGTTTTCACATGACTTGAGGAATAACTTTTTCTTGTTGTCTGTAATTTTTGTTTTGTATTTATTTATTATTCTTCTGTGCAGATTTTAAACCTTTCGCTTATGTTTTTTTTTTTTTTTTTTTTTTTTTGGAGATCGTTTTGCTTTAACAACAATAAATTTGTAATTTTAACATTCTCTATTTTTTTCTGTTTGCTGCTGCGTTTGGATTTTTCAACTGCGTTTTTGCGTTTGCTTTTGATTTTAATTTTCTTTGGCGATAATTTAAGCCTCCGATATACAACATAAATCGTTTAATGGATTGATGATAAATTATGTTTAGTTTTTATGTTCATCAATTAATTATTATTATCATTACAAATATTATTGTATATTATTGTTGCTGTTACTATTTGTAGTTACAATTTATCATCGATCAGCGATCGATTGATAATCGACAAACCATCCCACCCCCATTCCCACTCTCGATACCAACGAAACATTTGCAACCTTTCGTTGGATATCCTATGGGGGCGGGTGATCAATCTGTATAGGTGTGTGTGTGTGTGTTGGTGAGTGACTGGGGGTCACAAAAAAGGACCTTGCGCCCAGACTCGGGATTTAACTTTTAACTAGCTTCATTTGAAGGCAACAAGGTAGATTTGCGCTCCCTCTCGCATGATTAACATTACAATTTTTTCTTTTCCGTTTCCGTTTTTAGCTTTCGCGATTCGTAAGATGTAAGATTTATATATAACATAGCATATATATTAACATAAGCATATCTGAACATAAGATAATGATAAATTAATTAATAGAACTACCGGCTAAGCATAAACATACCATTCAATGTGTATAGATATTGTGTATATTTATATGGTATATATATAAATCTGTATCTAAAGCTATGCAGATACGTTTTTAATTATCTAAAAGTGCTGTCGGTTTTTGTTTAGTTTCTTTTTAGAGTAACCTTCGCCCCCCCCCGCCCCAGTGATTCGTTAAATAAGGCCGCTCTGGTGTCCAAAACAACAAAAAAGTTTCTTGTTTTTTGTTTTGTATTCATGGAAATATGTATACAATATATTTCGATACGCAAAAACAGTAATCGCATTGGTGGTTTATCTTCTTTTTTTCTGCTAGGATTAGATTTGAAGAGAGGGCGTGCGGGATTGACTTAAGGCTAAAAAAAAGAGGGTTCGGTTCGGTTTGGGTTTGATTCGGGATTTGGGAAAATAATTGCACAACATATGTATATGTATATATAAAGACGGTGCTCAACGGTTCCTTTCTTTTTTTTGTTTAGTCAGGGAATTGTCCGTTTCGGATCGCCTTTTGGATAATCAGAGATTTCCACGTTGCCCGGCATTTTCTCTCTCTCGCATTATTCTCGTTCAATAAAAGAGAAGCGCAAAATAATAGGTAGATTCTTAACAGAGGCCAGAAAAGTAAATAACTAAAAACAAAATCAACAAAAAATCTACCCCCCGTTCCCCTTCAATAGCGAGCGCCTGGCGCTGCCTCATGATTAACTTTGCTCCTCCTCCCGATCCTCAGATCAATCCCCCATTGGATTCTGCTGGAATATGTGGCTGCTTCTCCTGGAGTCAACCTCTCTCTGTCTCTGTCTGTGTGTCTGAGGAGTGCTTCTTGGATGGGTGCTATATGGTGGATGGGTGTATGGGTGTGTGGGTGTGTGTGTGTGGGTCGAGAGGAGATTACTGCGCCGCAGCAGCGGGTGCTGTGGGTGCCGTGGCCACCGTCAGCGGCCCCAGAGAGCCGCTCGACGACGAGGTGGACGACGATGATGAGGTGGAGAGCGCATTGCTGGTTGCGGGCAGCGACTGATTCGAGTTCTGGGCACTCAGATCTGGCGGCGGTGGCGTCGAACCACCGGACACGCCCAGAGACTGATTGGCCAGGCTAGCGGCAGCCACGCTGGCCAGTGCCGTTGAGGGATTTTCGATCTTGTGGATGATCTTGACGTGTGCCGTCATGTTGTCCTTGCGCGTGAACTCCTTGAAGCAGAAGGGGCACGGATAGACCTTCACGTTGCGCTTGTGCGAGGTCACATAGTGTCGGCAAAAGTTGCTGATGTGCGTATAGACGCGCGAGCAGACCTTGCAGCGGTACGTGTGCTCGCCCTCTTTGGTGCAATAGTCACGGACGGAGCCCTCCGTGTCGCCCTCGCCAATGTTGCTGCTGAGATTGAGCTTGGTCTTGACGGCCGCCGAGCCAACGCTGCCACCGCCGGCGGCGCTCAGGTTCGGCGTGCTGCCGCTCAGCGAACCGGCCGCCTTGAACTTGAACCCGTCGCTGCTGTTATACAGATCGAGGTAGTCCTGGCTGGTAAACACCCCCTTCACCTCGCCGTTCATCTTGCCCAGCTTCGGGCGCTTCTGGACGCGCGGCCTGGCCGATGAGGACGACGCAGGCGACACTAGCGGCGTGGAGGCAGCGTTTGCCTTGCCAATGGGCGTTAGCTTCGGTATGCTGACCATACTCTTCACCTGCGCGCCCCCAGCGGCCATTCCGATAATGTTTAGCTTGATTCCGCCGGATGTTGTCGCTGCCGCCGCCGCTGCTGCCGTTTCCACATGGTGTTTACGTTGCGCGGCTATCAGGAGCGCCTGCTGGCGGGCCTGTTCGTTGAGGTGCTGGTTGTTGTTGTTGTTGCTGCTGTTGGCTCCACCTCCGCCTCCACCGTCTGTGTGGTCCTGCGTGGGCGAGCTGTTGTCGGTGAGCGGATTGTATTTGAATTCCACGGGCTCATCGTACTCGTCCAGCATCAGTTGTGGCTCCATGTACGAGGCGTCCATGCCATCGCCATCGCTGTCGTTGCCATCTACAGGAAGAGCAAGCGAGAGAGAGAGAGTGGAACGTTAGTGAGGTCTCCTCTTTGGCGCAAAGGATCTTTTGGTGATGTGTTTGTGTGTGTGTATGTGTGTGTATGGGTGCAGGATGTATGCAAGAGAAAGGCAAAACACAATGACGCGACAAAGTGAGAGATAGTTTTGAGTCGGATCGGAAAAGCTATAGGGATTTCAAGCCATTTGTTTTCAACGCGTATTCGTGGTAATCGAAATGTTTTCTATTTTCTGTTTCTGGTTTTCGAGTATTTCTGCTATACTATTTTTTATATGAAATAATGGGCGTAGGCGGTCATGAGGTGCGATGCTGTGGTCGTACTTTTTGCATTTTCTGGAGAGCCATCGATTTTGCGCGCGTTCATAATTTTGGAAACATAAAATGATCTTGCTTTTAGTACTGAGTTTTAATCTTCTTTTTTAATATTTTTTTTCACGTCGGCCATGAATCCCTGTGAGCTTCAACCCGATCCTCAACTTCACAATTATTTCTCTTCTGCAGCATTTTGTGGATTTGCATTTCTGTTGGCATCAAAACCGCTTCGTGTTGTTGTTGTTGTTGGGGACACTCACCTGCCGACGGACGGAAAAGCGCACTCGACTGGGGGTCCTATAAAACAACGTTCTCTGCCGATTGATTGATTCACTGAACGAAACTTTCGATTTTTTTCTCACATACTTTTTTTGTTACTTGTTGCACTATGAAGGGGAACCGACGCGCGTGTGAAGGAGTTTTATATATACTTTTTGAATCTTTCGATCTAAATTGAAATGCGTAAAATCCCTTTTAGCTTTTCCGATATTCAAATACTTCGAACATTTTTATCTTTTGTCGCAGATGAGATGTGGCTTCACCTTTTGGTTCTGTATTGGATATTGATTTTGGTTGTATTTGTTGTGGTTTGTTTTTTTTTTTGGTGCACTGAATGATTGACCAGAAGAATGATGTAGTAGTATCGATCGACTGATTGATTGATTGATTGATTGGGATTGATTGGGATTGATGGTGCATTCTGTCTCTTAGAATTAAGGCAAACATGATCTTAGGGGCTATACTATGCATTGTATGTACAAATATGTTTTGTAGATCTTATGATAATCTTGAGTCTGGATATGGAACATGGACTCACCGGAAGTGCTGTTGTCTTCTGCCTGGTTAACCACCCGATGATCCTTGGAATTCTTTGATCGTTTTGTGGGCAGAGAATCACGACTTTCCTATAGGCGGAAAAGCAATGATTAGTAGAATATTGGGGCCGATTTCCGTTTGGGAAAACTCACATTTAAATCATCATTATTGCCGGATTCCTGTTGATTGTCATCGGAGCCATCATCGTTGCCCGAGTAGGAGTCGTTGCCCAGTTTGCCATTGCCCATGTCCGAGTCGTTCATCAGGTTGTCGCGTTCAAAGTCTTCGTAGTCGTTGCCGGTGCCATTCGAGCTGCCGGACAACTTGCGGGGCCTGCCCCGCTTGCGTTTGGGCATCAGAGCGGAGCTGAGGAGTGACGGCTGCACCGGCAGTGTGGCACTATTTGCGGCACTGGCGGTGCTGGCCAAAAGACTGGCCTGTGACCGATTACGCTGCGGTACCAGATACGGCTGGATGCGCTGCAGCTGTGGCGGCGCTGCTGCCGTTGGTGTGCTCTCCGCCGGCGAGGGCTTATCGTCGTTGACCTCGGTGAGGCCCTTGATGCGCAGGCTCTCGGCCACGCGCAGGAATGCGGTAAGACGCTCCTGATCCACGGACACCTCGCCGCGATACATAAAGTCCAGCAGGGACTTCATATCGGAGTAGGGCACATCCTTCAATATGACAATCGGATGCTTTTCCGGATGATTGATAAACAGAGCATTGAAGTATGGACTGCAGGCGGATAGCACCATCTGTAAAAAGCGAGGGGAGAAAAACCAGAGTTAGACCAGACGAACTGCTTTTTCCCATTATTCCCCTCAAACGATGAAAACACTTGCCTTGTGTGCCTTTAGGTATTGTCCTTCGACGGCCAGCGTCACGTCTGTGAATGTTTCTGCGTGGAGCAGCTGATCGAAGACGGACAGCAGGTTGCTCTGATGATTGTTCCATCGCAGGCAGAATCGTTGGGATGCCATCTTCATTTGGAAGCCGTTGTGGTTGCGGTGATCCCTTTTGATAGTTGATTGATTGGATTTGGACGGGATGACGCTGTCTGGATACCCTATATAGTGCTCTTCATTCAATTGTTAGCCGTAGCATGGGTTTCATCTAATGTCCTTAGCACTCGTCCTGCTTCCTGACAATCGTTTGAATGTACAAAACATATATTCCAGGGCGTGCTGTAATCAAACGGAACACACGCACACTCAAGTTAGTTTTAGGTTTAAGGATCCTGCTATAAGATATACATATGTTGTTGAAGGATATTCCATTGCCCCTCCCCAGCCCGTGTGTGTGTGTGTCTTCCAGTTAGATCTGAGAGTTTTCCCCCTCCCCCGCATGGGAGGGGGCTCCGTAAATTACTCGCAAGTGCAAACAAAATTTAATTTAAGAGACGACCCCGCGGGTCAAACTGTTCCCCACCCCGAGCCCCCCTTCGAACATTATGCAGGCCATTCATTGCCGGGGCGATGGCGACGGCAGTCAGGAAAAGTAAATGAGGAAATCTAAATGGAAATTTCAAATGTGTTTCAAATGGGCAGCAAATTACAACAGCAACAAAAAAAATCCCGAAACCCCACCACACACACGCACTGATCGACAGAGAGCGTGAGAAGAAGAGAGCAGAGAGCGGGGGACGGGACGGTCTGTGAGAGTGAATGGGGATGTGTGCCTGTGTGTGTGGAAATGGGACAACGACGCGGCAACAGAAACAGTTGCCTGTAAAAGCACGCATGTGTGTGTGTGTATGCGTGTGTGGCTTGAAAACTTGCCAAAGGGCGTGTGTGTGTGACAGAAGAAGCAGAGCGAAGAGTAGACAGAAGAGGAAGGCGGAGAACGGAGGGAATAGGAGAGCAACAACAAAAAGAGGAAGCAGAACGGAGCAGAGCAGCAACAGGCACGTAGACGACAAAATGGAAAAACTTTACGCCTGCCATAAAACAGAACACAAAAAAATCCACTAAGAAGCTCAAAGTCGTTCTTACGACTTGAAGATACCCTACGCTAACTAGGAATCCTTTGAGTTTCAGTCTTAAGCATAATTATGGCTGTAACAATTAACCGATTAGCTATGAGTATAACGTTTTTTGGTGTATCAGTAGATCATATCCTTATCTATACAACTGTGGACACAAATTTTGCCTCAATTGGAGGAAGCAGAAAATGTAATTTTGTTTCATTAGTTTCTAAAAGTGTTCAAAGATCCAGATATACATGGATTAACAGAGTCTGGTTGTGGTGCTGATCGGAAAAGTTATATTGTTAAAGAACACAATCTACCCTCGGTTCAGTAAAAGTACCTGGTAACACCACACACAGGCATGCAGACAAACAAAACAAAACTGGAACACAATCCCCCAATCATCCATCTAGAAATTGTTGTGGAAAGTCATGAAATTCCGTTGGCATGGATCCACTTATCACTTTCAGACTTTCTGTTGGCTGCGCTGCTCTTTGCTGTTCCGCCCTCTTTCGTACTACGTATTCCAACAAAAACATCCTTGGGCGAACGAAATCATGAGAAGGAAACGGACGAAAGAAACGAAGCGTAGACAGAAACGCATGCAAACAAAGTTGTCGTTTGTTGTCTTCGTTTTTCGTCTCCGATCCGATCCCCTCTCCGTTGCTGAGGAGAATGCGCGGCACTTGCTAAATATTTGCCAAACCACCAGACCAGACCAGACCGCCCGCCCGCAAGTGCGCGCGCTCTTTCTTATCTTATCGGGGCCGTCTGTACGCTTTAATTGAAAATCATTTCAGTTCCAGTTCCCATTCCGAACCTATCCTCCTTTTTAGCTCCTCCGGTCGCACAGAGAGAGGGTCACACTGTTTCATTTTTTCTTTTCACTTTCTGTTTTTCTTGGGTCCCACTATTTTGCGTGGCTTTTTTTGCTTTGCACTTTTTGTAATCGTTTGTTTTCATTTTGTGTCTGCGCTGCACTTGTTCAAATCAATTGAGGGGGCAGAACCATTCAATACCCAAAGAGCGGGAGAAAGAGAGAGAGATCGAATACACACACACACACACACACGCCCATGCACACAGTCACTGGGGCTTTTGCAAACAGTTATTAGAGGAGCTTTACGAAAAAGCTTTTGCGCTCAAGAGCAAAGAAATGTTCAAAAGAGCGAGCGCGCACACGATCACAGAAATATACTTTATATATATATTTTTTTTTTTTCTTATTCATGGTTAGATTTTTTAATGGAATTGTATTGTTTTCAGTTTGTTTTCGCCGTGCCGTGCCTCTGCGGCACGCACTAGTATTCCGTTTACCGTTGCGTTTTCTTACTTTGCATGAATTAAATTTTACTTAATTCCGTCTGCAATTTCGGTTTCAGTTCTGAGTTTTCAGTTCCACAGAGTGAACCCGTCCTCACTCGTTCAAAACTCGCGCACGAATGAGCAAGTCAAAGTCCTCGACGCAGGAAGTCGACTGCGCAGCGGCACACACACACACACGTACACTGGCCTCTGCCTCTGTCAGTCACGTCGTCTGCTCACACGGACACTCTGCGCCTGATAAGAGTGGCGGCGGCGGAGGCCCTGGTCGTCGTTCTAGGGGTGGGCGGCACGGCACGGTACGGTTCTGCCTGCCTGCGGCAGAGAGGAGATCACTTTACAGACGGAAAAAAGCAGAGGGAATACATGCGCTTATTTTTACACCCCTTTTGACACACACACAAACACACAGTCGCATAGGGGTAGAGGGAGACGGCTTCAATTAATATTCCACAATAGTAAGCACCTTTCTTTTTAATATTTTTTCCTTTTGCTGACGCCTGCAGTTGTTTTGCCTTTCCTTTTCTTTTGTTTAATTTTAGTTTTTTTTCTGCTTGGTTTTTTGTATTTCCAAATTTCTAAGTGGAAATTTTCACAACTCAGGCGGTGAGAGCAGCGTTAGAGAGAGAAGGAGAATGACGAACAGGGAGAGCGGTGGAGGAGGAGGGTGATGCGATCATACCGAACCGCGATCCGCACGAACGAAAAACGAAACGAAACACTTTTGCCGCACGTCAAATTTCGTCCGTCCCGGTTGAATCCAAAATGTGAATGAGCGATCCTCGGGCTCCCAAGCTCCAAACGACCACACCACGTCCACTAGCCAAGCGTCGTCGCTGTCGTCGTCGTCATCGCTGTCGCGGCCCCACACTCACTAACACACACACTTCAGCAAACACACACTAATGCACACGCGTACACATTGCCGACAATCCTACATCCGTCGAGGCAAGGCAGCGCTGCCAGCGCGCTCACAAAAGGAATGAGCACACACACACACACACAAACAACAGTCACACACTACATTCACAGAAACAGGCATAGGGCTGCCTGCCTGCTGCTGATGACTTTGTAGACTTTTCACTGGGTCCCGTCCCCAAGTCTACAAAAAAAACTGTTGCCGTTCTCTTACTCACTCTCCTGCGCTGCGCTCTCTCACACCACGACACGATCTCTTACGCTGCTCTCCTCCGCTGTTGCCGCGCTGCTTGCGCCTTTGACTTTTTGAATTTTTAATTTCCTTTACACGCGATGGCAAGAGAGAGGGGAAAAAGAGGAAGGGGCAGGCGGGCAGGCATGGGTCTCGGTCTCGGGGCTGTTGCTTTGCTGTTTTGAGTGAGGGACGGGCCAAGAGCGTTGACGAAACGGGGTTAAAATGAAAAACATGATGGGGGGGAAAAAGCTAGGAAAAAACCACAGTAACAAAAAATACAGCTTTTGGGTGCGCGCAGCAGCCTCGTAGATTCCATCTGTATGTGTATATTTGTTGGTGTGTGTGTGTAAGGGCATTAGGCGGCATTTGGGTTGGGCTGGGCCTGGTTATTGGGGTTGGGCGCCTGGGCGCTGCCTTTTTCAAATTGGATTTTTCCCCCGACATGGAGGAAAAACATGTGGAAACTTGAGCCAGACCCAGTCCCAGCGATCGCTACGAGTGACGAGTGTGCTTGTGTGTGCAAAGGAGCGTCTGTCTGAATGTGTGTGATGGGATTACGTAAGCAACTGTAACAAGTAACTTCTACAAGTGGGAAGCGTCGGCGTCGTCGTCTCCAATTGGAATCGAAGTCCTATGCACGAAGTGAGCTTTGGGGCAAAGTTCTGTTCTGTTCTCTACACTTTACTTTATTTAGCTTTTATCCTCCACACCTTTGTTGGGGTTTTTTGTTGTTGTTGTTGTTTTTGTATATTATTACTATCCCCTACCCCTACAACGGAAACGATCGTTTCGCCTAATAGGCTCTCACACACACGTACACACACACCAGGTGAAATAGTGTGAGAGAGAGAGACAGACATAACTACAACTACAAGTACAACTACAACAATAAGGTAGTCACTGAATCGTAAATTCCTGTTGCTAGCTCTGCCTCGGCCTCAGTCGCAGTCGCTGTCGCTGTCGCTGCCTCTGCTGCTGTTGTTGTTTGCCTTGCCCTATTGCGTGTTGTTGGTTGGTCGCTGCGCCTGTGTGCCGCTTTTCTATACCCTTGCCTTGAGGGTATTCCTATTCCGACCAGATGTTGGCAAAACGCTGTGAAAGGAAGCATTTCCATGTCCATAATGTACATAGACTATATTGATATTGATAGTCATGTCCTTTTGTGCACCTGTCTCTTTTATGGAAAAAAGTTACTCAATGTTGAAGATTTATGGAGGAAACTTTGAAGAGATCGATACTTTTGCAGTATAAAGATCGTTCTTAAATGAATTTCAACCGAAAAGGATTTTAATCTGATTCATAGGGACGAAGTTTGCAGGAAAAATCTCTTTGATTTCGAAAATAATCCAAATTATTTTACTAAAAGCAGTCCTGAATATAAATTACAATTGGAACACGAACGCTATATCATTAAAGTTTAATTGATCCAACATCCAATCTGCAAGGGTATCTAAAGCTTCGGACCCCGTCCTTTCTTGTTTTTTTTCTACTTCTGAGTGGCTTTTTGTGGAGCTTTGCCACGAACGATCGCTGTCTGTGGCTTCGGTGCGACTCCGATTCCGATGATTCCGACGACTGCTGTGGGGCGCTGTGTGGCTGTGGGGCTGTGGGGCTGTGGCTGTGGCTTGGTGGTGGCCATTGTTGCCGTTCGTTCGTTCTACTTAGTCGCTGGTCTAATACGTATAACATCTAACCACTCTATCTACGCTCTATGACTTCCTCTCTACACCACTCTCCACATGCATAGGCTGCTGGCGGCTGTTGCTGTTGCTCCTCGCCTGCTTGAATTTTTTATCAGCAAAAAAAAAAGAAGTTACAACAATAGATGCCCATCCCCCTGCCCCTGCCCCTGCCACTGCCATTGCCACAGTGTATGTGTTTGTGTGTGGTAGTATTAAGTAAAACTGCGGAGGCTGAAAGTATAATCGGTGACAGGGGCCCCCACAAATTAACGCCGCCGCCTGAAGATGACGATGTTGAAATTTGTTGTTGGACGGCAGTGAAAACGGAATGGGAATCCGCTCATTTTGGGGGGAGAGAAATACATAGAAGAAACGCTTGATCGAGGATGATCAATTATATCGAATGATGTTTTGGATATTCAATAAAAATAGTTTATGTGAAAGATTTTGTTGAAAGTATAGATCCTTTTACGGGGAAACCTCTAATGATGGATTGTGGATTATTTGGCTTAACTTTCAGTTAATTTATTTAAAAGAATTGTAATACTGTTCTTGGATTAAAATGTATGTAAATATCTACAGCTAAAGGTAATAATAATAATACTAATAATATAATACACATAAAAATAAAGCTCGATGATCGATTTTCTGAATATCCTTTTACATGCATCTGCCCAATACCTTCGATCCTATCCTTAGGGACAACATCAGTAAGGCAATCTAAAGGACAGAGATCTTTCATTGTGATTTTTTGGTTAAGATCCTCTAGTTAAGGTAAAACCTAGGAAATCTTCGAAAATCTGGCCAAAGGATCCTCTTAATCGTATCACTTTCTCTTTATCTGATATTCCTTCTTTAACAGTATCCTATCCTTAGTTTCTATCTTGGCTTCCTCTCCATGTGGTGCATCTTTGTCGTTTTTTTGGTGATGGATTGCCAATGGATTACTCAATATCTTCGGCTCTAAGTGGGTTTCTGGCTCTAGCTCTAGCCGTTTTTTTTTTTATTGATGTGGTTGTCTGTCTGTTAGTTTGCCGCGGTTGTCGCGCAGTGGTGGACTTGTCATTGTGGGGGGACCCTGCCTTGGGGCATGTCCGTGTGTGTGCGTGACACTCTGCCCATGTGGCGCGGCGGAGCGGCGTGGCCCACACATATTCGCCCCCACAAAAAACGAGAGCTTGAGAGCGAATCGAGCGCCCCACAGCAGCAGCCTGTGATTGCGGCATGGCATGCGTGTCTCTGCCTCTGTCACGCTCTGTCTCTCTCTCTCGCTCTCTGTGTTTCTATCTCTGTTGCCCGCTCTTTGAGCAGGAGAAATATAGAGAGCCAGCCAGCCCAGCCGCTCTCTCAGCGCTTGTTATATTTCCTACAGCGCTATTTACTGTGTAAATACTAATGGAGATCGGACGGAGAGACGTTAGGAGAGCGTAACTGTGTGTGTATTTGTGTGCTGGTTTCCTGCATCTGTGTGTATCTGTGTGTGGCAGCCAACTGTTGATGACTGACTAACTGGTGCTCGGTGGCCGGATTCTGCTGCTGCTGTTGCTGCCATCGCGCGGAACAGGTATCGCAGGTTGGCACCAAGCACATGTTCCTCCCCTCCGTCGCTCCCTCCCGCCCTGTAACCCTCCCAGCCTGCGCCAGCACTGCGCCCAGCGCCTCTTTCCTGCCGCTACCGCTTTGGGGCCGCATCGTCTCGGCCCGCTAGCCGCCAACTGTTTTCCAAGTCTCACCTCACTCCACCCCGTCCCCGTTTCTATGACTTTTCTAATGCTTCCTCTGTTTTGCTGCTTGGCCGTGTGTGCTTCTCCTTTGCGCCGGACAGCGACGACAAATTGTGGATACCCTCCCTTTCCAAAAGGTATCTATGACTTTAGGAGGAAGCTTATACGGATCCTATCAGCATTAACCGTCGGTTTCTTTAGTTTTTAGGGCAATTAAGTATAGCTTTGCAGCTACGATCGTTTGAATAATTAGTTTAGTCGGGAATTTTAGATATTTCACTATAGTGTTTTCTATATCCTATAGAAACGATATGTATCTGTGATCTGCAAGGGTATCAAAAGCATCGGCGCCAATCAGAAACTAGTCTGCCTTTCCTTTCTTTTTTTTGTACTTTGTACTTTTTGCCTTCTTACATGCCTGGCATTTCTCTTCCCATGCCTTTTCCCATGCCTATTCCTTACTCTCCCTAACACCACTCTATACTCTCCCTCTCCCTTCCATTCTCTCCGCACTCTTCCTATCATCTCGGCACTCTTCCTCTCTCTTTCTCGCTGAGCTTGACGCTCGTCAGAGCTTCGTTTCGTTTCGTCTGTCATAAAGTCCCGTTGTTGTTTTGGTTGTTGTTGCGTCTGCCTGCTGCTGCTTCTAGGTCTTTCTAGCCGCCTTTGGCTTTTTTGTTCGCCAAGTGTAAAAATTCCTTTGCACGTAGGCAAGCAGTGGAGGAAAAAAAGCTTGGCTCAAAGCTACATGTACATACAGCCAAGAAAATACAAAAAAAGGTTAGCAGCCAAGCACGTAAGCTTCCACAGAGTAGTAGAAGCAGGTTGGTGGGGGGATGGGGTTGGGGAGACAACGGGCAGCGTGGGCCGTTGTTCAATGCCAAACAGAGATACACACACATACATGTAGAGTAGGACTCGAAGCGGGGCTTGAAAGACCCCCTCATAGTCATAGTTTTTCGAAATTGTCATTCAAGTGTAACCGAGAGCCGAGCCTCGGCCTAGGCTTGTTTTTACAGACCCACACATACACAGAGATATGTACATACATGCATAAATATATGTAGATACATATGTATGTATACGTAGATATAGTGAATAATTTCATTCATAGAGAAATTTAATAATAGACGCGACATAAGAGGAATCCCCACTGTGCATACCATGGCCATTAGTAGGTGGATTTCTGATCAGAAATTGGACTACTATACTACTAGCTAGTCTAGTCTAGTCCGGGATCAAAAGGTCTATAAAATTACTATTTTCATTAATTGGGAAGTGATCTAAATTTTTGTAAGTTGTTTTAAGTTTAAAAAAATACAAGTGTAATACTTAAAAAAATAAACGAATAAATGTGTTCTATATTTTACAAACTGTGAAAAATAATAGGGACACACACATCAAATATATTATAGTTTGTAAAAATTAAGTTTTTGTAAGTAGTATTCCGTAATTAGATACAAATATAGTCTGGTATTTGTCCCATTGTGCTTGTAATAAAACCCCCAACAACATCCATCTTTTCGTATCCATACATCCACACAGATACTACTTCAACATTTATAGATAGATGTATCTGTATAGTGGTTCCAATCATATATGGCAAACATTTGCGGAGGAGTGAGCGACAAGAATCGGTTGGGTCTTCCACTCGACTATGAAATAAGACTCGGCAGGAAAGGAGGAAGGGACTGGCGACTTCACTGCTTCACTGAACAGTGGCTACAGGCTGGGGCTGGTTGTGGGGCGATTGGGGGTTGAGGTAGTGGTAGTGGAAAGGAAAAACTTGTTGCCTTCGTTGGAATGAGCTCGCGCTCACCCTAGCAGCGGATCCGTCTATAGGGAACGACGGGGTACAGACTCTACTGCGACTGAATGACTGATTTGTGGCCATCGTTAGACACAGCGTTGGCAGCCCCCCCCTAAAAACAAGAGCTGCCAACCCGACTGGTTTTTGTGGCCGCTCCGCTGCTGATTACAAAATAGTTTTTTCGGGCTGACATTTTGTCAACCATAAAAATGCAGCCCAAAAGAGCTTGGAGCTGGAGTCCCGCCATAGAAGGGCGTCTCTTCCATCTCCCCATGCGATGCGATGTGGTGCGGTACGGCAACAGTTGTCTGAACCACTACTCCTCTGCCTCACCCACCAACCATACACCACTGGGGCGGCGGCTGTCAGCATTATTGATCTATGCATGTTTTTTGTTTCCTTCTTTTACGTGCTCTTCACGCCTCGACCCACACAAATAAGAGACAGAAATGAAATTGTTGTTGTTGCTGTCGCCCGTTTCCCCTCCCCCCTTAGTCATTTGCGCTTTGCTTTGGTGAGCTTTTTATGGTGGTGTCCTTAATTTAGACATTCGAAATGCGGGTCAACAGCGAAACGGGGAAAGTTCCGGCATCGGCCACCGGCAGAGGAAGCGAAACACTCAACGACACACTTGGCCAAGCACTCAACATGGAAGTCCCAGCACTGGAGTCCCATCAAAATTGTTTCAATATAAACGTACATACTTTCTATATATATATTCTGGAAATATTTTTAGTTGCAGTCTGGACACTCTAGATCGAGGTGCATGGATTAAAAGTCGGATTTGGCGATTCTTTTCTCGGAACAGAAGCTTCTTTATCTCTCAGAAAAGATTAAGCGATCGAACTATCATTGGATGGGAGGATGGCATTCGCTGGCTGAATAATCTTCGTTTTCTAAGGGCTGTGTTTCCTTCACCACAAAAACAGCTTTGGCGATACATCGATGACCTTTTGACCTGTTCTGAGAGGGTCTCTGCACGTGTCCCGTTGCGCTTGTTTACTTTTGTGACCATAGAAATTTGTGATTCTCTTAACCGCATTTCGCCTGATAAGAAAAGAGCCAAAGGAAGTACATTATACATACATACATATATACATAAATATGTATGTACATACATACATATGTACATGATAGGAGCACACATGTGTACTTTGGGACATTGTACGAGTTCTACAACGAAAAGATAAAACACACTAGCTACATATTGGAGGAAATTCTCGAATGCTTAGGAGCTCTCCTAGGAGTCCCCCGCTTGTAAGAAAAAGCTTTATTTGATTTGATATTTGGTTGATAACACCAACAGCAACAGCAACAAAGAGAGCAGCCAAAGAAAGAGAGAGAGATCGAGACAGAGAGAGAGAGAGCAGAGTAAACATCAAGTGCGATCGAAATTAGAAATGCCGGCATTCTGGGAGAGAGTGTGTGTCTTGCACATGTGTTTTGTTTTTTGTGGCTCTCTTTGCGTTTGCTTTGTGATTTCTTTTCATTAAGTTGCTTTTGGGCTTATCCGATGTCGCCTCCGCCTCCGCCTCCCATCGGCCACACACACATCGGCTCCCTCGCTCCTGGCGCCCGTTAATGGAAATTCGAAATTTGGTGCGCGGATATTTTTAACATGACCCAAATGCCGGGGGATCCAGCCACTAGAAAAATCCTCTGACGAAACTTTCCCGAACAGCTGCGGCCGTCCCGGCCCGCCTGTGATGCCAGCCACCCACCCGCCCGCACGCACGCCCGCTGCTGCAGCGTACGCTGCAAAGAGCCAGAGAGGATCGTTCGGCTATCGCTTCGGATCGCCTTGTTCGGCTGACAACAAGAGACAAAGGAAACGACGGCCAAAGACAAAAGAAGAGGAACAGGCATCTGCATGGCAAACGTCTACCGGTGGAATACCCTGTAGTGGTAGAGATTTCGAGAGGAGATTACAGTGGGAGGGAAGCTTATTGAAGTGAAATCAACACTCACATAAGCAGAAGCACTCACAGTAACAGCTTTGGAAATATTGTGGCAAATGGTAGAGCGCAGACATAACCTGCGTTAGTCAGAAATAAAATATTCTCTACGTATATCCCCGCGCGTTCAATCTGGTACGAAGGGTATCCTCGCGAGAAAAAAAAAGCACGCAGTTTGTTTGCGCTGCTTTCTCTTCGTGCGTTTGGGAGGGAGCCTCTGCCAGAGTCAGCGTCAGCGTCAACGTCAACGTCACGACTGCGTGCATATTTTTGTTCTCCTTGCTGCTCTCCTGGCGTGCCTGTCTCAGCGGGTGCGTTCGTGTGTGTGTGTGTGTGTGTGTGTGTGTAGGCCCCTTGATAAAATTGTGTGTGTCATCCCCCGGTCGCCTCCCCCTGCGACCCCATGGCCACTGCCAACCGCCACCGCCGTGCACTCAATTAAGCTTATCGCGCACTGTCCGTGTCTGTCCGTGTGTGTGTCTGTGTGTATGTCTGTGTGCGTTGGGGATATTTGTTTGCTGCTCGTTTTTGTTGTTGTTTCTGTTTCTGTTTAGAGGTGACTTTCCTCTGTTCGGCGCTCCTTGGAGGCGGCTACGCAACGCGAGCGAGAAAAAAGTACGAGTATCTGCTTGTCACTGCCCCCGGCCCGCAATGGATGTGTGCATGTGTGTGTGGCAGCATTGGTGTCGTGTGCAATCGGCCTCTGAGAAGCGGACGCAATCGAAAAAAATCCTCTTTGAGAGGATTAAAATATACACACAGCTTTTTTTTGTAGTTGTTGTTGCTGTTTCTTATTCTCATGTGCTCTTTGCCTTTTGCGCAATGGACAGTGGGGCAAAAGTGATTGTGCGACAAAGGATTGGGGATCAATAGAAAATAAATTATAGAGAGATAAATTACAAAGATATATTTTATCTTATTATAAAGATATATTTATCTCTAGTTCAATTTAATTATCAAATATTCGAGTATTCTTCAAAGGGAGATCCTTGGAACATAGCTGACCTCTACGAACCTTAGATATGGTAACACAATCTGCAGATAGGTTTATTCTTTAAAGTTAAGAGGACAAGAAAATCCTTTAGTGTTATTTTTTAGAATATCCTGTTCTTTTCTTTATTTTCTAAGATAGTACTACGTGTGAGCCCTTGAACCACTGTGCCTGTGCCTGTGCCTGTGCCCCTTCCAATGCTAGCGGGGCCTCCCATCGTCCCATAAACGGACAATGTCCCCTGCCAAAGCTTAAGGGTAGCCACCAGCGCAACGGCGACTGCAGCTGCAACGGCGACTTCTGCGTCGGCTGCGTCGGCAGCGTCGTCGTCGCTTTCAATTACCTTCCATTTGCATTTCGTGCAGTTGCTTATTTCTCTCTCTCTTTTTGCTGATGTTTGCCTTTTCCCTGTGCTGTGCGCACACAGCCTTAAGTCGGATGCCTGCTGTCCGTTCTCCTTTTTGATTTTCCCGTTCTCATGCAAAATAGGAAACGCCTTGTGTGTGTGTGTGTGGGTGAGTGGGGCCGCCGCCACAGGGCGTATACTTGACGCGGACATTGAGCTGCGTCGGCAGCGATGGCGATGGTGATGGCGACTGCGACTGCGACGCCGACGGCGTTAATTGAATTAAGGCGTTGCAAAGGCTTAAGGCAACAGCTAGCGGAAATTGCAAAATGAGGCGACACATAGGGTGGAGGAGGCGCGTGGCACGTGTGTGCAGGCCAAGAAAATCCTTTTTTGGTCAAGAAACTAAAAAACGACCCCAAGGTCTGGCCCAATTCCTCCCGGCTTCAACGGATTTTTTGTAAACGGTTGCTCTTTGGCTTCCGCTTTTGGTTCGTTTTGCTTTCTGCTTCTTTGCTGCTGATTTTCTTGGCCACATTCTCTTTTCGCTGATGCTTTCTGCCTGCCTGAATTACAAAACATATTTTGGTCACTGACCTTTTCTTTTTTGCCTTTTCTTATACTTTGTTTTAGTTATTTTTTTCGTGCCTGCTTTTAGAGTTTTTTTTTAGATACGTTTTGCGGTGCTCCACTTTTAAATTTGGGTTTCTACAGTAGTTGGAGTCACTTTTTTCGTTCTTCAGATTAATAATTAAAACAGGAGATTTACGAGTCCAAGTCCGAGTCCGAGTCCGAGTAGTGGAAAGATCGGAGGAACACGGAGAATGGCGATCAAAAGCACGTAAGTTGATAAAAATCAAAATTGCATTCATCAAAAATGCAACAAGGCGAATGCCTCCACGATAAATGAAAGGAGTCATGAAAAGAAAGAACCATCTGGATATACATTCGAAAATATACGAAAATATGTCGACATGTGTTTAGCCTTTTCCTTGGGCCTAGCAGCAGCTGCAACGTGAAAAATGAAATAAATATGAGAGCACGAAACAGCTTTTAATAACAATCATTAAGGATCGTATGTGTGACTGTAAGTTCGGTTGATTCCGGTTCAGAGCAGTTCTGGCGAATAATAATCAAATACGCTTAGAGCGTCAAGAACTGTTGACTACATTTGGCCATGATTGGTAAAGTTTGACAAGTCTTCGATTTCGTTTCAATAGTGATACGATCTGAATGGATTCGACTTACATATGTGGAGTAGCATATACTTTATATGTTCCGAATTAAAACCACTTAAATCAGCCTGAAGGCTGTACATTTTATTCAGAAATATATAACTTTCGACCCTTTTTTCGTGCATCGAAAATGTTTGGGAAAACCCCATTATGTACGAGTATGTCCCCTTCTCCTTGCAGTGGCTATAAAAATGGAATATGGGAAGAGAAGGCAGAAAATCAGTGCGAGACAAAGAATCTGAAATCCGAAATTTGTGAAAACAGACACGCGCTTCGTTAGAGAGAGCACGGGGTTCTCTCCTCTCTCTCTCTCTCTCTCTCTCTCACTCTCTGTATCTTTTACTCTCTTTCCGATATTGCGTATACGACGCTTGGGACTTTTACTTGTTGACTTTTGTGTTTTGGGGGAATTTTTACCGCTGCAACGACAGCAGTAACGACAACAACGTGTGTTGTTAGTCATGTCTTTCTCCTCACATCGTCTGCTGTGGCAGCTTCTTCTTCTTTAACTGTTTCGATCGCCGGCTGAATAACAGTTATAATTTGAGCATAATTTCGACTGTGAGCGCAAGGTGGTGGTACGACTGTCTGTCAGTCTGTGTGTGTGT
The DNA here is from genome assembly GCA_008121275.1 of Drosophila lowei. NCBI lineage: Eukaryota > Metazoa > Arthropoda > Insecta > Diptera > Drosophilidae > Drosophila > Drosophila lowei. The sequence goes on along the minus strand of CM017777.1, from coordinate 29,846,891 downwards.
GTAAAAAGCTTTTAGAAAGAGCTAGAGATATAAAAACATACATATATATATAAGAGAGCGTGTTGCCGCTGTTGCTGTTGTTGTTCGTTTCATTAACAAAACAACCGCAAAATTTATGTGTGATCGGAGGCTTTGCATTCGTTTCCTTTTTGCCCCAATGAAAAATAATAATTCATGATATTTTTGTTTTGTTGTTGTTTTTTTGTTTTTCTGGTGTGTTGTTGTTGTGTGGTGTGTGAAGTGGGTTGAACGGAGAGACAGAAACAGAAACAGAGACAGAGATTGGAGATGTGGAGATCGGGTTGAGATTTGCATAATTGAATTTGTGTGGCCCGCGCGCACAGGTGCTAGAGTTGTCGCATGGCCACCAGGGTTGTCGCCTCGTAGCAGCGGAAGCTCGTGGAAGCCGCAATCAAAGATCACTCACTCAATCACTCATTCATTCAGCTAATCATTCACTCTGTCATTCATTCATACAGACATTTTCTGGGCTGGGGGTTGGGGAGATCAGGCAAATGGCCCTGGAATAAAAATGGATAATGGAATGTTCCAGGCCACTGGAAGCCCGAAGCCGTACCAAAAGGGGTGCGGCTGCTGGAACTGGGAACTAGAAGTGGCACATGGAAAGTGGGCGGGGAGGGATAAAAAAAGGAAATGGGAATGGGCGACGGAAAATGACAAAGATCACTGAAGCAAGACCGACAAATAAGTAGCAGAAACTGAAAACGGACGTTTCTACGAGTACGAGTATGTGTCTAGTACATATCTGGTATCTAAAGCGGTGGCGCATTACTCCCCACTCAACAACAACAACAACAACAAAACAACAACAAAAGCAACAGAGGCAGCAAGAGAAACAGAAACCGAAACAGCAGTAGCAACATTGTGGGCCTGTGTGTATCCATCAGATACATTAAGTGCCTGACGGCCCTGCCTTGTTGATGTTGCAGCAGTGTATCTGTGTGTATGTGTGTGTGTGTGTGTGGGAAATAGCTGGGTGGAAAATGTATCTGGTAGGCATTATAGATTCGTATTAGATTGCAAATGAGCCTCAAAGGAATTTCAATCAAGTTTTCAGGTCAGATTTAGCTGCAGCGAATGAAATGCTCCTCTTTTTTCGAATTATTTTTGTTGCCGGTTCGAGCGGGTACGAGTACGAGTACACTCGTGTGATTCCTGGAAAGATCTTTGCCAAAAGCAAATGGAACTTACCGATTCTTGGAAGATTCTTAGTAATCCATAAGCTGTCGTCCGTGGTTGGAAAGTTTTGTTGCAACACTAGAGCACTTTTTTTGTTGTGTGTTGGATTCGTTTGAATGTGTAGTTGTTGCTGCTGCCGTTGCAGTTGCAGTGTGCAGACGAATCAAATCATAAACAGTTGTGTAAAAACATAGGCCACAAGCGAATAAAGGAGACGAAAACGGAAGACAAACACGAACATGAAGCCAAAACGAAATGCAAAATAATAAAAGCTTCAAAGCTTGGGGCTGCAGGGAAACACGCCGCGTACTCGGACTATCAACGGCGGCGCACGAATCTCCAATCAGAACTGAAACGTAGGGATGGATGGATGCCGTGTGGGTCCCGTGGGGACCGAATAGCCGAACGACCGAATCGACCCGAAGACGGACACAGACACACACGAGCTCCAACCGAGAGCGTCGATCACGAAACACGAACTGAGCGGACGTTTCTTTGGGGCTGCGGCTGGGGCTGGGGCCTGGGCTGCGGATGGGAGCTGCTGGTGTGGTTGGGGGGCGGTCTGGACTTGTGAGTGTGTGTGGGGGGCTGCCACGACGACGAACATGCGCGCGCCTGTTTCGTGCTTTGGGGCCTGGGTGGATAATAATATCGTAGCTCTGCTCCCGTTTCGCGTATTTTAATTCAGAGTTTCAAATGTGATAAATGAGCATTGCTTGCTTCTCTCTCTCTCTCTCTCTCTCTGAAGCCCAAGCCTTGGGCCGAAATAAAACAATACAAAAACGCAAGTGGATGTGGACGGACGAGCGGATGAAATGGAATGGATGGAGCCATTCCGAATGGTTCCAAATGGCCAGCAGCAGAGGCAAGAGTCAGGCCGCCGAAAGCGTTGCAAACGCAGAAAAAGAGAGTAAGAGCGAGAGAACAGCAGCAGCAGCAACTTGACATTTTGACTTGCCCAAACGCACACACATGCGCAACAGCCCCGCTGCGTTGGCGCTCTGCCCTTACGTTTGTGCTGCTCTCTCTCTCGCTCTCTGTGAGGGTCTCTGGCTCTCTAGCTCTCTCTCCAGCCTGATGATAAGCTTATGTTGAAATAAAGCTTGTTCCTTCTCCTCGCTCCGCTCTGCGCTGTTCCGCTGTGACCTGCTGCCACAACCCAACCCAACCTCTTCCTCTCTCCCTCTCCCCGTCCCCCTTCCCTGGAGCAATGCATTTTGGTGGTGCTGCTGCCTCAGCGTATTACGAAATATGACAACAATGCAGTTTCGTCGTCCTCGTTTCGTTCTGCCGACGCTGCGGCTTCTTCTTCGACGTGGTCGTCGTCGTGGTCGTCGTCGTCTTCTTCTGCTCTTTTCTTTTGCTCTTTCGGTTTCTGTTCTCTCTGGTCGTTTGCATGCTCAGCACAAAACACCACTCTCTCTCTCGCACTCTCTTTCAAGTGGGTGGCTCTCGCTCTCCCTCTCTTTGCACCACTTGCAAATTGATTGCATTTCAATGAAGTTTCTGCGAGGCAGCTAAAAATAGCGTCGTGCGGGGGAAATCTCTAGCATGGGAGGCGGGCGCATTCCAAGTGCAACAGCAGCAGCGGCTGCCGCAGCAACAACAACAGCGATTCCAAATGCCATCCATCCATCTACAAAATAAAAAAAAAAAACGGGTTTCGGTCAGAAGCGTGCCGGCGGCCGTCTCTACTATAAAGTACTGCTCTCTCGGTCGCGCGTCTAACTGAAACCGAAATGACTCGATATTTTCCCCATCGATCGAATAGGGCTGGGGCTGCTGGGGGTGTCCCCCAGGTGGAAAAGTGGCACACGTAACCCACTGGACCTACAACTTGGGTAACTCCAGCGAACGGCGAACGAGGGCGTTACCCAAAACCAGGTACCCGCTGGGGAGCGTATCGGGTTATTTATAGCCATTTAAAGGATCATTAGATCATGCATGGAAAAGATCGTCAATCATTTGGTCAAACAAATGATCTGGCGATTGGGGAAATGCCTTCAGATTTAACCCAAATATGAATTTTTTTTGGGAATTGTGGGGCTGCCTTTCAGAGGAGTTTTCAGGTTTAATAAAAACCGTGCGGCAAGGACCGCTTCATTACTTTTATACCCGATATTCAGTATATCCCTAATCTCTTCGACTATTGGATTGGGTATAATCATGGATATACATATGTATCTAGGAAAATCATTCACAAAATCTTGAATTTTGTCTTGGGATCCATGCTTGGATACATATTACTTTTAGACTTTATTTATAAACCCTAAAGAATAACTTCCTATATATGGTTTCGATTCAATGTTAGATTTTGTTAGTATAGATAGATAATTACAATAATTGTGAGCCATGAATCACCACTCAGTATGATTCATCAGAGTGGACTACGTACCAAGTGCATCCATCATTTGCATTCCCTTGTGAAATGCAATGTGCTCGTGTGGCAAGTCCCAAGGGGTATGCATATCTCTCTCCACCGGTAGGGCCGTAACTGTGGGCACTACCCGAGAAGTAGCGAAGTACGACTCCGAGTCGATCGAGGTTCTGGGTTCTCTGGGGCCTTGGAGCAGACGGACGACGGACGGACGGACGGACGGACGGACAGACATGGCTCTGTTGATCAACAGGTTTGCCTGCCTGACGGGCCATTTACTACTCGGCTTGATTTTTTCCCGCTATTCAAAGTGCCACCAGCTAAATAAATTAATTGCTTAATTGTTTGTTGTTGCCGCTGCTGCTGCTGTGTTTGAGATGAAATTTGCTTTTAATTAAGAAACTCTCCACGAGGAAGGCGAGACTCTCCAACCTTCGCTGTGCTGCCTGTGCGTGGGAGGGGGTTTCCTCTCTGTAGCTGTATCTGCAGCTGTATCTGTATCTGTATCTGTATCTGTGAGTGTCGTATCTATTTGTTTTATTAGACCAAAGTCGTGCACTTTGTTAACGAAAGCCTGGCTGACTGACTGAAACGCGTTCTGCGTGGGATTCTCGAAGACAAGTATGTCGTCCGCTGTTTTTGTTATTTGGTGTTTTGGCCAATTCTAAAACTGGTTTGCCAGCAAGGAGTCGGCCAACAAAACGAAATCGAATGGATGTTGGTTGAATCATACAACAACAACAAAAGCAAAGAGCTAAGCAATCAAATTAAGAATTACGAAATTTAGAATTGTGTCCATCCCTGGCTGCTCTTTTGGGGGTCACACTCTTAGGGATTTCCTCTTGAGATGCAAGCCGTCTTGTTGCCTAACGCATTGAAGTGCTTGACCTGAATACCTCTCCAGTTTCCAAGGGTCTCCAATGCTCCAGCTCCAGTCAAAACTTCCCAGGGAAAACTTTCAATGCAAAGAAGGAAACCAACCACTTTGCATCCCTCTCTCTCACTCCTTCTCTCTTTCTCTCTCTCTCTCTTTCCACTATCTTTTGGTTTGGGATTTCATAATCGAAATGAAACCCGAAAGGCTGGGTGATGTTTCGAAATCGGTTACTCGCATTTCCTCAGACGATTTTTGTTGCAGCGGATCCTAACTCTACAGATACGTATGTATCTAGTATCTATGTATCTATGTGTATGTGTGAAGGTGGCTTTGCCCTTTTCTAAGCCTCGTCTAACGGGACCCAGGCCCTGACGGACCCTCCACTGAAAGAGAGCGAGACGTCTTCGCCTCCATCTCCACCTTTCTGTACATGTTTCTGTTCGAGCAGTTTTCTCACACTCCCAAGCGGGCAACGAGGAACGCCAGCGGGCACAAAGAAAAGTTGACTCGAATGAGGAGTTGGTGCAGCGGGGGGCAAAGGTGAAGAGGCTGCGGTGAGAGGTGCAGAGAGTGGGAAAAGGTTGGCTTGGCGTATACCCTTGCAGAGGTCGCGTGATAGAGTTTTTTACTTAGATGCTTTCAACACAGAAAACGAAGGATTATTGCGATGTCTCTCTATTATACAAAAAAGTTTTGGGTAGTCGTCCCCGAGCAAGCGAGTGAGCCGGGGCTTGGCGCACGAGCGAAGCGAGTGGGCAGGTGGCTTGCCGATGACTATATCATATAAATGCCATCGCACAGTGGGCGGAACGACCTATCTGGCGGCATTAAGAGATTTAGGAGATATCGCTATGAAATTCAAGACTATATGGATGCTATAGGGCCGATCGGTTAAAAATGTTTAAATCTTACGATATGAAATTTCATATATAATTGTACGCATAGAAAGAGAATATTTTGTTAGAATTTGATTAATATCAATCGAGTTTTACACCGATTCAGGTAAAAATCAAATTCTAACAACAAATTCTCTTTATTTTTGATTTAGTGCATATTCTATTCGATAGGTTATTGGATATTGGATTGGATATAAGCAAACAGCAATGCCTCATGCATCATGAAAATGGATCGTAAATGGATGCATGAATTAATGCATCATAATCGCTTATCAGCGTTCAGCAGCACTACCTCAAGAAATCGATCACTAATCCGTGATCAAGTTGTATTGGTAAACGCGTATTGGTCATTGATGTTGTATTGGTATATATAGTAGATAAAATATGTTGTAATAATTGATCTTCAGTTCTTTTCTTTCTGTTTTTCAAAACCATTCAATTTAGATTTTGTTGAATGTCTATAAGGCTCCATTTTTATACCCGATACTCAAAATGAGTATTGGGGTATATTAGAAACCCGAAAGGTGAAAATGGATGTGTGTAACGTCCAGAAGGAACCGTTTCCGACCCCATAAAGTATATATATTCTTGATCAGCATCAATAGCCGAGTCGATTGAGCCCCATCTGTCTGTCCGTCTGTCATGTCTGTCCGTCCGTCCGTCTGTCCGTCTGTCCGTCCCTATTAACGCCTAGTGCTCAAAGACTATAAGAGCTAGAGCAACGACATTTTGTATCCAGCCATATGTCACTGTTACAAGTATATTTCAAAACATCGCCCCGCCCACTTCCGCCCCCACAAAGAACGAAAATCTGTGGCATCCACAATTTTAAAGATACAAGAAAATTAAAACTCAGAATCGTAGAGATTGAATTTATCTTCTAGACTGCAGAATCTGAATTGTCGTTCCCATTATTATAGCCAGAATGAAGAAAACAATTTCATTTTTTTCTCGCCCTGTCTCTACCTAACACACACGTATCATAGCCGGCTTTGCCTATTGCTAAATATGAGTTCCTAGATCTCAGAGACTATAAGAGCTAGAGCAACAAAATTTTTTATCCAGATTCCTATAATATCGGACCTTGACGAGTTTGTTTCAAAATTTCGCCCCAACCCCTTCCGCCCCGAATTTGAAGATCTATGGCATCCACAGATCTCAGAGATTCATTAGACCTGACTGTCGAGCTCTAACTGCTACAAAACTATTTGTAATTTTTTTACTGCAGAACTCACTGTTGATAGCTCACTGCTATTGATTGTATTTCAAAATTTCGCCCCATGCCCCTTCCGCAGCCTTAAACAACGAAAATCTGTGGCAACCACAATTTTGAAGATAGGAGAAAATTAAAAACGCACAATCATAGAGAATGGCCATATCTTCCAGATTGCCGAATCTTGCCGAGTCCGAGTCCGAATCAGATCGGATTATTATTATAGCCAAAAGTAACAAATCAATTTGCAGTGGCTCCGCAGCGCCCGTCGACACGTTCTGGCTGATTTTCTGTCTCTCTCGCACGCACTCTTTGTCGTTTAATGTTTTCCATACTTTTCTATGTATCGGGTATAAATGTAGAGTTTGTTCGCAGCAGCTACTCACAACGTTCCCCTTTTTAACAGTTAACCTTGATTGTACCGGATATATGTATATATATTTCTTATATATGTAAGATCAGCTGTTGACCTCTCGCTTCAACAATACTTCAACAATACTTCTACAATACTCCTATTTCTCCTGCTCTCATGTGCATGTCTTTCAATCGAAAAAAAGAACAGAATTAAAGACACCAAAAGCCAACGATCATAATTACGTGGCTAACCTTAAGAGTTGACACAAATCCGGGCTGGAGCCCGTTCCCAGCAATTAACTTCAAATGACACCAAATGCCACCGAGGCACGCCACCAAAGCCAGGGCCCCACAGAGCCACAGCAGTTGTCGAGTCGTTGAGGCGCCGCCCACCAGCCCGCCGCCAAGCCGAGAGGAATATCGCAAGTGAACGGCAACTTTGATGACGCCCACAAGGCGACAACAACCATAGATGATGATCATCAATGCTGGGTATATGGGCATGGGGCATGGGGCATGGGGCATGTAGCATGGAGCAGCTTTCGGTTTATTTGATCAGCGAGTGTACGACTAGCATTCCATTGATTTGTAATAAAAGGGAAGATCGATTGAAGAAAAGAGACAGACAGAAAGAGAGAGAGAGAGAGATACAGAGAACGGAGGAAGTCTTACGGTGGTGTAATTTTTCCGAGATGTATCTCACAGCTACACAATCCATTCACACATTCACACACTCCCCTTGAAGTGCAATTGAAATACTGTGTGAAATTTTTGCAGCTCAAGCCTTGCCTAAGGTACAGTGATAATCCGCTCAAGCGGAAATCAAATCCATCCAGTACTAAGGGAATATTTTCATAGATCTGTGTAGATCTGTGTAGATGGTAGATGGGGGCCCCTACTGTGCGATACAACTCCATCTATTAGTACTCGCTTCGCCTTGCCTTTGTGCCTTTTTTAGCCCCTTCACTCCTCACTACTCCCCTCTACACCCCTCTCTGGGCAATTGCTCTACCCCTCCACTGGTCTCCATCCAACCCCTTCTGGGCCGCACTTTGATTCGTGGCTCATTCAATTCAAATACTTCGTGATTTCGTCAGCCCGATTTTGCTGCGGCTGCTGCTGTTGCTGCTGTGGCTGCAGCGTATTCGAGGCCATTGAGAGACGCAGAAGGGGCAGCGGGGTGTCGGGGAAGATAGCTGAAAATACGACTTTAACTGCTCTTTGGCGATGCAGTTGGACAACGACGGCGTTTGCTGTCAAGAGATTTGCAGTTGTTTGATACCCTGTAATTGTAGAGCATCAGTCGGTATATATATTACATATAAATCTATGCAACAGACGGATGGGATGGGGAAGTGTTTTTGATATACAGCCAGAGAAAAAAGCACTGAGAATGGGTTAAGTACTCCTGCATTTTAAAATGTATAGCAATATAATTGCACCGAGAGTGGAAATTGTTAAAATAAAGTATTTTCACTTACATTTTAGCATTATAATAAAGATATGTATGGGATTTAATCAATCAGCCAGCCCGCGACAGCGAAAAAATGTATTCTCAGTCGTAGTAGGCGAAGAGGCATTTGTCATAGTCGGAGATCAGTTCCGAAATCAAGATATTAATCTGCATCGACGAAACAATCAATTGAGTTATCCTAATTTCGTACCCGTGCAACCCAATGTGTATTTTTAAATAGATATAATATATATTGTATATTTAAATTAAATACATAGTAGTTTTAATTAAAGTGTAATTATTTTAAAGTGTTTTAAATTTAGATTAAATACAAGCCGCATTAAAAAGACTTTGTCATATATTTGTAATATATTTATGCTAAAATGTTTGTACCTGAAAACCGAGTATTTTATTGAAATATGGGTGTGTAGGGTTTCGATTATTACTCTATTTATTATTTTACATTACTTTACTTTAGTTTATTACCTAATTTTGTGAAATCAAAATAAAATCAAGTTCTCCTCAAATGTGTACAATAAACCAAAAGCAACAGCATTGATACCCAGAAAATGTTGAAGGAAGATCCAGGCAGTTCTCTATACTTCTCTATTATTATTATATTATATACTATTATACTGTATATACTATACTATATACTATACTATTAGGTTATGCGAAATTTACACAGCGAATCACCATCATGCGCTTGCTTCTACGAAGGTGCCTCTCAAGCTGAGAAGAGTGTTTCGAGTACGGGGTATCACTTTGACGGGACAATCGACTATGGCGTTCTCTTTGGTTTCTGTTTTGGTTTGTTGCTTTGGGTTTGTGTGTGTGTGTGTGTGGTATTTTGTTGTTGGCGTTGTGGCGTTGTGGCGTGATGACCTTGAGCCGCTCTTTTCAGCCAAGTGGCTTTGTGTTGGCCAAGTGTCTGTCTGTCCCTCTGTCGGTCTGTCTTTATGTCTCTCCGAAGGTGTTACCCAGTTCCAGTTACTTCTGGCAGCTCTCCGCCGTGTGCATTCTATCTATTTCGCAATGAGAGACACGCGGAAAGAGAGGGACCATGCAAGAGACAGGACGGGGGAAAGAGATAGAGAGAGAGTGAAGGAAAGTCGGTAAGAAAAATCAATGGCAGCAATGAACCTTCTCTCAGTATGCCCTTCAATTGTATACTCTATTTCTTGACAGAACTTCCATTTTGAATGGGAATCACAGCAACGAAACACTTAGTATTTTAAATTGGCAGTGAGTCTCCAAATGATTGAACAAACAAATATTTACTTGGGCTCTGCCCTGTGTATCGTATGCCTGATTTCCGTGAGTACCCGGGGAGGGGATGGCTTTCCATTCCATCATTTCTGAGCGATACGCGATATATGGTCTTCTTTCTATCCCGAATAAATGCAGATAATCAGAGCCGCACCTACACTTCCATCATCCACCGATCGTGACCAGTTCGAGCCTCCAACGTTGTTGCATGTTAGTCGAACAACAGTGGCTGAAGTTGACTGGACCCCATCAGGATCCACATATAATTCGATCACCGAAACAAAAGTCCCAGAAGGCGGCAAAGAAAAGAGCGCTTTTATGGCATATGTTGCCACAAATCCCGCCCCGACTGCACTTCGGAATACGCTCGAAGCACACACCGATCCTGTCAAGCTCAGGCCTGTTTTAAGCTCAATCCTTCAGAGACTTGGAGTTAAGGTCACGGCGCCTTTAAGCTCGAACCATTCGAGCCTCGGGCTCAAGGATCCAAAGACACGAAAAAACACACTGATTCCGTACGTTTACAGTGTCCCAGCAACCAGAAATCTAGAGCTGGTGCTGGTTCATCGTTCCACCAAAAATGCTCAAGGCAACAGTAGCTCATCCGGATCCAAATCTGATATTAATGGCGAAGAAAAACCCAAAGACAGGATTCAGACTGAGAAGCCTGCCCGAAATCCTTTGCGGTCAAACCATCCGCGCTCTACGATTAAGCGTCCAAAGACACGGAAGAGCCGACTGACTCCAACCAGAAATCAAGGGCTATTACTGATGGGCCTCAGTAGCCCATCCGGACCCAAAAAAAGCAGGCAGAAGAGTATGAGGCGTTCAACCAGAAAACTGGTCGTAAACGCAAACGGACCTAAAACACACCGTAATATTTCTATTCCCATGGAGCTTACAATACCAATGAAATATCTGGCCAGGGCAAAGTACGAGAAGGCGATCAAATATCTGCCCAGGAATGCGGAGGAGGAGGAGGAGGAAGAAGAGGAGGAGGATGAAGAGGAGGAGGAGGAGGCGGAGGAGGAGGTGGATGATCAAGAGGAAGCGTTGGCTGCGCTCTACAGGACTGAAACAATGATATACACCAACCCACCTGTGTGGAAGGACACGCGGTACCATTTCCAGCACAACAGCCGACAGCCCCGACTCCGCGTAGAGTCCAATCCAATGCTGGAGTACTACCCCGATGATAAGAAGATAGAGGTCGTGTGCCGGGATATGTCCACAATTATCGGAACGGATATGGTTACGGGCTATATTAAGCCCTATATCTATCAGAAGCCCTACGGCAAAAGAAACCTTTACAGGGAATGGCGGGAAGATATATACAACCACCCTAAAGAGTTGCTTTTTTGCCACCACCCTGATATAATTCCTGTCTTTAGATATCTGCAGTGTGCCGTTATGCGCCACATGTTATTTGAGTCTATGCTACCCAAATATCCATACCACCAGGTCCAAGCAGGCCCACAGTAGGCTTGTTTTGGAAAACTGGATCGGAAAACTGGAGCTGAAACAGAACACCATGGAGTGTTCTGCTGATCTTTGGAGAGGCTGCACCAAATCTCGGCTATCGTCTGTTGTTCACCACATATTATATCCTTTGTAGTCTGTGAAAGTCAAATAAAATCGATGCAGAATATCTGTCTTTCACCTTTCAACACTCTTACTGTCCCTAAGGACTTTCCACTCATTCCTTTCACATTCGCCAACTGAATGAGCTAAAGCACAAATCTCTATAGAGATTGCAGCGTGCAATCCATCCAATTCAATCTTCAATTGAAGGAAGAAGTGAAGGAAAGTCGGTAAGAAAATTCAATGGCAGCAATGAAACCTCCCCTAGTATGCCCTTCAATTGTATACCCAATTTCCTGACTGAATTTAAATATTGGTTGCCATTTGTGTACAATTGAAATCTTCACAGGGAAACTCTTAGTATTTTAAATTGACAGTGAAATCGGTAAGGATTGTCCTGAATGTTGAACCATTTGGTTTTTGCCCTGTTCATGGGTTGCCTGACCTGCGTGAGTACCCGGGGGTGGGGTTGGACGGGACGGGACGAATGTATTTCCCTTCCATCATTTTTGAACGTTACTAAACTTTTTTCTATCCCGAATAAGTGCAGATAATCAGAGCCGCACCTACATTTGCACCGTCCACGGTTCGTGTCCACTTAAAGCCTTCTACAAGCTCAATCCACCCGCCACGGACAACCACATCCAAGGGACTTTCCATTTCCAAAGTCAATGCCACAACTCATGACTGGTGGCATTTTGGATCGAAAACATTTGATTCCAACAGCAAAGCAAAAGTCCAAGAAGTCGGAAATGAAAAGAGGCTGGGGCTGCTGGATCTTCGTCCTACCACAAATGCTCAAAACGTCAGTAGCCCATCAGGACGCAAATCTGATATTAATATCGAAAGAGAAAACGAAGACAAAGACAAAAGGCTGAGTAAAAAGCGTTCCCAAGTACGGGTCGTGGTTCCTTTAAGCTCAATCCGTCAGAGCGTTGGGGCTAAGGATCCAAACACACGGAAAATCGGAGTAACTCCAGCAACCAGAAATCAAGGACTGATGCTGCTTGATCCACGTCCGACCACAGAAGCTCAAAACCTCAGTACGTCATCAAGACACAAATCTCATATTACAGGCGAAGACAGAACGCAGACTAAAAATCGTTCCCAAATAAGACGCACGACTTCCTTGAGGTCAATCCATCCGAGCGTTGGGGTTGAGGATCCAAAGACACTGGAAATCGGAGTGACTTCGAACGCTTCCACGTTTCCAGTAACCAGAAATCTAGGTCTGATGCTGCTGGATCCTCGTCCGACCACATATGTTCAAAACCTCAGTAGCTCCCCATCCGGAGTCAGAAGGCAGGGACAAAAAATCACTCGTGAAATTCCCATGGAGCTTACAATTCCGATGAAATATCTAGCCAGGGCACAGGACGTGGAGGCGATGGACGGGGCACCGGAAGATGATCAAATTATATATACCGACGCACCTGTGTGGAAGGACACGCGGTACCATTTCCAGCACCAAAGTCGACAACCACAAATCCGCCTAGAGTCGAGTCCAATGATGGAGTACTATCCCGATGATGGGAAGATAAGCGCCGTGTGCAGGGACAAATCAACCATTAGGGGAACGGATATGGTTATGAATTATATTAACCCCCATATCTATGAAAAGCCGTACGGCAAGAGGCACCTTTACAATGCATTTCGAAAGGCGAATACCACATCGGGTATGCCATTGTTGTTCTGCCACAGTCCTCAATTGGTTCCTGTCCAAAAGTTTTTGAAATGTATGATAATGCGCCACATGATGATGGAGTCGTTGGTACCCAAATATCCCTACCACCAGGTCCAACCAGGTCCATCATAGGGCTGCTGTGGAAAACTGGATCTAAAGCTGAAACAAAACACCATGGAGTCCTGCTGTCCTGCTGCTATTTGTTGATCTGATGATCTTTTGATCTGCATTGATTTTGTTTTATCATAGTACGCATTGTCCTTTCATTCCCCAACGGAATTGTGGAATAGTCTCATTTCCAATATTAAATTCATAGTGTTACATGTGCATATTGTAGTTATTTTTATTTATTTCATAAATTTGCTGTGAATAAAACTATTAGGATACGTGAAAATGTACAAGATGAGCGTGATGGTTTTCCTCTGCCTCTGTTGCTTTATTACCGTAAGTCGATCAAACAAACAGTTTGATAAACCATTCAACCAATCATTCAAATCCCATTAGACGATTCCCTTGAATCGCCGTCATCTAGTGGGACCGCAAGGCACTTACCCAATGAATACATCGTACACGGTGGTAATCGCTGGTAATCGAAGCGGACTGGTGGTCGATTATGATCTTGGGTTGAGCGACCAGGCAAAAGATTCGATAAGTGCTGGTCGGGGTATCCGACTCTTCCAAATGCCCTCATTTGCCAATGCTCAAACCAAGAGGGAGGACACGGGAGCAATAAACACAACGGGGGACACCACTCTTTCACATAGATCTACTAAGAACTATGACGAGAAACGAAGGCCTAGAGCAAGGGACGGAGAAGGAGAAGGAGAGGGAGAGGAGGAGGAGGAGGAGGAGGAGGAGGAGAGGGAGAGGTAGTAGTTAACGAAGCTCAAGAAAAGACAAGAGCAAGAGACGGCGACGGCGACGGCGACGGAGAAGGTGGAGATGTAGTTCAAACCCAAGAAAAGCCAGTTAACGAAGTAGGTGCGATGGATCAGGAAGACGACGAGGAGGGATCAGAGAAGGATGAAGAAGAATTGGTGGAAAATAAATTGAGTACAGCAAGCAGTGCCAGAAAGGAGCTGAAGGTTACAGAATTAGACCCTGAACCAGAATCAGAACCAGAACCAGAACCAGAAGACGAAGAGGAACGAGATGATGACGATATTGAGGAGATTGAAGAACTGGCGAAAAAATCGGATGGTGCTGAGCAAAATATTGGCTTCAAGGACCTCCTCAGACCGAAGACGCCAAGAGGCCATGGCTTTCTTAATAAACAAGGGGAAGCCGGATATGGAGAAGCCATATCCTATGCCGGCAGTTGGAAGGACACGCGCAGGGAGGAGTGGAGAAGTGCGCTGGCTCGTGCCGGCATTATGTCCAATCCCCTCGAGGACTACTATCCATCAAACACGAAAAATCTCAGCACGGTGTGCAAAGACAAATCGGTGATAATGAATTTTCCAAGAGTCAATAAGTGGCTGCACAAGGTTCTCACAAACATCACATACCACCAGCGGCCAATCTTCGTCGAGCTTAGGCGGGAGCTGTTCAAATTCGGCAAGTCGGAGTTGTGCCACAAAACTACAATGGTTAAATGGAAGGACTATCAATACTGCGCCCTCATGCGCAATCAGCGGATGGAGTACATGATTCCACATTATCCGCTGCACCAAATCGGCTATCGTCTGTTGTTCAAGGCAAAGAAAGGCGCCTGATTCACCAGTTACTATCTCCTTTGTAGTCAGAAGAATATCTGTCTTGTCACTTGTCACTTGTCAACTCTCGTAGTCTATCTAAGGACTTTCCACTCCTTCTGAAGTGGGTTTCACAGCTTTCATATTGATATGTATATCGGGGTATCTTTCCCGTAGCCCTTGACAGTCGGCCACCGAATCTCTATCTCTATAGACATTTCGAGGCCAAACTGAGGAACCTGTGCATATTATTCCATCTCTACTGCTAATATTTGTAGTATCATTGAGTCGTCTCAGGGGCAAAAAACAAAATACAGACACAACACAAAAAATACATTAACGATGAAAGAAAATTATCTAGTGTATGTTGCCATTGGATGCTTGATCGTAAGTACCATCCCACAGAGTCCTCGATGTCATAAACACGGTGCAATAATCTCCTACAGATGATGCCCTTTATGGTGGATACCATGCCGATTGCCTATGAAGGTGTCACGAAACTGGGCAAAGAAAGTGTCTCCTCCGCCAGACATCCTCATAGCGAGAAGATGGTAATGAAGGGTATCACTGAAGCTGAATATCTGGATCGGCAGGATATGCAGATGGCGGCTGATTACTCTGCTTATGGCAGACAGGAAAAGGAGCAGGATATGCAGAGTAACGCCAGAAAGGAAAAGGAGCAGGATGTGCAAAGTTATGGCAGACTGGAACAGGAGCAGGATATTCAGATGGCGGCTGATAACTCTGGTCTGGGCCTCCGCATGTTTCCCAAGGTATATCGAAGTGAGTCGCCACCTCGTGAAGCACCTCGCAGCACTGCACCACCCCAGTTGGAAAATGAGTGGACTAGACGGTCTAGTGCCCATCCTCTCCGCACCAAGGGTCTCCTCAACTTCTGGGCCAAGGCCGAGGATAAATCTACGGAAGGAATTACCAAGTTACTGCCAAGAAAATATGACGACGTGAAGGCTGAAGCTGGCAATGAAAAAGACGGTGCTGGTGCTGGTGCTGGTACTGGTGCTGTCGAACAGAGAGCTGGTACAGAGATGACCATATCCGTGCCGCGACACGTGACTGATCATATGGGTAATTGGGTATTCAATCCGTGGGGCGTCACTTTCGGGGATGTTTGGGAAGATACTCGTTTCCAGTTTGATGGCAAAAATTGGTTGCCATGGATACTGGTAGATTATGCCGAACCTGGCGCGTATCGGATGGAAAAGCTTCATGGATCAGTGTGCCAGGGCAGATCGACCGTTTACAACCGCCCCAGAATATACAAATGGTTTCCACGATATATTGATACGAAAAAACGCGATCACCGGAACATCCTACTTAATCTGAGAAAGGAGATCTACAAAGATGGCAGGTCGGAGAATTGCCACACCACGAACTTAGACGATTGGTACGCGTACATGCACTGCTCTTTATTGCGAAATATGCGGATGGACTATTTGGTACCCAATTATCCTCTCCACCGTTGGTATAACACCGACTAATACCACCCATACCATCTATCCGATATTCCCATTCCCATTGTAGTGTGAATGAAATAAAACTGAAAAGATTTGTTTTGTGTATAATATTGATGCGTTTTTATACCCGATACTCAAAGATTATAGGGGTATACTAGGTTTGTGGAGCAAGTGGATTTATGTGACACCCAGAAAAAGATATATTCTTGATCAGCATAAATAGCCAAGTCGATATAGCTCCCACACACTCTCCTTCGTGCAGTGTGCCCTCTGGCGTGTGACTGAGTATCCGGTATAAATGACGAGCCGCGGCCCGTGCAGCGCCTCACAACGCTCCCGCTCGTTCACCATAGATTTCCACGCTAAATTAGTTGACTTTGACAAATATGTTAATAAAAATGCGAAGGGAAGGACCTGCTCATTCCGAAGATGCCAAGAGGCCATGGCTTTCTTAATAAACAAGGGGAAGCCGGATATGAAGAAGGCATATCCTATGCCGGCAGTTGGAATGACACGCGCAGGGAGGAGTGGAGAAGTGCGCTGGCTCGTGCCGGCATTATGTCCAATCCCCTCGAGGACTACTATCCATCAAACACGAAAAATCTCAGCACGGTGTGCAAAGACAAATCGTCGATAATGAATTTGCCAAGAATCAATAAGTGGCTGCCAAAATGTTCTCAATAACATTTCATACCTCTAGCGGAAAATTTCGTCGAGCTTAGACGGGAGCTTTACAAACTCGGCAAATCGGAGATGTGCCACCCAACTGATATGATTAATGTATGTATGATATGATGTGTATATCGGGGTATTTTTCCCGTAGCCCTTGACAGTCGGCAACTGAATCTCTATCTCTATAGACATTTCGAGGCCAAACTGAGGAGCATGGGCATATTATTCCATCTGTACTGCTAATATTTGTAGTATCATTGAGTCGTCTCAGGGGCAAAAAACAAAATACAGACACAACACAAAAAATACATTAACGATGAAAGCAAATTATCTAGTGTATGTTGCCATTGGATGCTTGATCGTAAGTACCATCCCACAGAGTCCTCGATGTCATAAACACGGTGCAATAATGTCCTACAGATGATGCCCTTTATGGTGGATACCATGCCGATTGCCTATGAAGGTGTCACGAAACTGGGCGAAGAAACTGGTGTCTCCTCCGCCAGACATCCTCATAGCGAGAAGATGGTAATGAAGGGTGTCACTGAAGCTGAATATCTGGATCGGCAGGATATGCAGATGGCGGCTGATTACTCTGCTTATGGCAGACAGGAAAAGGAGCAGGATATGCAGACTAACGCCAGAAAGGAAAAGGAGAAGGATGTGCAAAGTTATGGCAGACTGGAACAGGAGCAGGATATGCAGATGGCGGCTGATAACTCTGGTCTGGGCCTTCGCATGTTTCCCAAGGTATATCGAAGTGAGTCGCCACCTCGTGAAGCACCTCGCAGCACTGCACCACCCCAGTTGAAAAATAAGTGGACTAGACGGTCTAGTGCCCATCCTCTCCGCACCAAGGGTCTCCTCAACTTCTGGGCCAAGGCCAAGGATAAAGTAACTAAAGGAACTACCAAGCTACTACCAAGAAAATATGACGAAGTGGAGGCTGAAGCTGGCAATGAAAAAGACGGTGCTGGTGCTGGTGCTGGTGCTGTCGAACAGAGAGCTGGTACAGAGATGACCATATCCGTACCGCGATACGTGACTGATCATATGGGTAATTGGGTATTCAATCCGTGGGGCGTCACCTTCGGGGATGTTTGGGAAGATACTCGTTTCCAGTTTGAAGGCAGAAATTGGTTGCCATGGATCCAGATAGATTTACCCGAACGTGGCGAGTATCGGATGGAAAAGCTTCATGGATCAGTGTGCCAGGGCAGATCGACCGTTTACAACCGTCCCAGAATAAACAAATGGTTTCCACGATATATTGATACGAAAAAACGCAATCACCGAAACATCCTAGTAAATCTGAGAACGGAGATCTACAACGATGGCAGATCGGAGAGCTGCCACACCTCGGACTTTGACGATTGGTACGCGTACATGCACTGCTCTCTATTGCGAAATATGCGGATGGACTATTTGGTACCCAATTATCCTCTCCACCGTTGGTATAACACCGACTAATACCACCCATACCATCTATCCGATATTCCCATTCCCATTGTAGTGTGAACGAAATAAAACTGAAAAGATTTGTTTTGTGTATAATATTGATGCGTTTTTATACCCGATACTCAAAGATTATAGGGGTATACTTGGTATTTATGCCAAAAAAAGGCAAAATCCCAAGGTGCACAGCATATGACACAGAAAGAATTATTTGACTTGAGGAAAAACCTCAGTTTTGGCGGTTTAAATGGATTTGATAGATACAATAATACTACAATCGATAGACCTTTGCATTAAATTTCTAAAACATTTTGTGATCGTGAAACATTTGGAACACATTTATACAAACAATTGGGAAGCATCTCCTGAGAGGCACATGATGAAAAATTATCTTGTTTTTGGCATCACTTGTCTAATCAGCGTAAGTTCGGGAGTTGAGTTTTATCTTTTTTTGTTCCTTATATTATCCGAAACTCCTCTTCCCTTCTCTTCGCTGCGGTGTGATGTACAGGCATCAGCGTTTTTCTTCGTGGTGGAGGCGGCAACAATTGGTCGAAATGGTCGTCCACGACTTACCCTATCGATGACTGCGCAGTCTAGGAGTGCCATCCAATCGATGCGTGAGTTTGCCCTGTATATGGGTCCCAAAGGATTGAAGGCGACACCCGAGGAGTCCTCTCGCCAGCGTATGCTGGACTTTAACCTAATACCCCCAGCACAACGCCAAATGTTGGCGGATGACGAAAGCTTGCCCTATGACTTGAGAAGTCAATTACCAGAGTTTCAAGCGAAACAGAATGCTCGTAATCCACGCGGCATCAAGTGCAGGAGAAGGGCTGCCTTACAACAAGAAAGGGATGGAGAAGGGAATAAGAACGATGCTGCAGGATCTGGCACCTCTGATGCAGAGTTTGAGGAATGTAATATCACTGACGAAGATTCTGACGACACTTCAGGAGCGGACGATCAATTGATTGCGATTCAATTTGTATTTTCAATGATATCGTTCGTCCCACTAGTCCCACTAGTACTATTGTAATTACTATAAATTCGTTTCAAGTAATTTAGTAATTCAGGGGCTACTGGTGTTTTCTGTGCAGCCGAAAAGTGGCACGTCGCTCACCTTCGTTTCGGGCCGCAAGAACGAAAGAAGTTCTCAAGTGCTGCTGTTGCATTTCTGCTGTCACCGTTCATTTGCTGTTGCATTTCGCGAAACTGTCACAACCGATGACCCAATTGTGTACTTGGGATTGGGTTGGGGTATCCACATTACAGACATACTCGTGTACTGGTTGCAAGGTATGCATGTGTAGAGGGTCTTAGTTTACTGAGTTAGCAAGAAGTGCCGTGCCGTGCCGTGCCGTGCCGCCTAAAATGTAGCAACAGCAGCGCTTCCATACACATACATACGAGCGAAGCGATTTTTTCATAAATAATTGGAGCAGTTTGCCAGCGTTGCTCACGCTTTTTGGGCAAGGTAACAGCAACACTTGGCCAAGGTAAGAACAGCCCTCATAAACGTACAAACAAAGCAGCAAAAATTTGGAAACATTCGAAAAAGAAAATCTTTCGCAGAGGCAGGCCTTATCGGAGTGGGGGAGGACAGAGTGAGTCCTGTTGTCGCTGCTGATAAGGAAAAATCAATAGCCGATAGGCGTCCTGGTTATCACAGGAGGACAGGATTGGTTATCTTTATCTGTGCGTATCTGCGTATCTGCGTATCTGCGCAGGGGTGGCAACAATCTTAATTATAACATTTAAATATGTATATCCTGCCCCGGATATCTCTCTTTGACATTCTCTCCGATAATAAAATCAATAATTTTGTATCGAAGGATCGAAGGAAATCGACCACTATTCCCCGCTGCATTATCAGCGCAGTCTTTGGGAGGGGGCGTTGACCATGCGGCTCTTCCATTTGTTATCAGCTGCAAATGGGTATTTATTTACCCATCGAGCAACAACAACCACAACAACAACGACAAAGTCTGGGACATTGTCCGACAATGACTTCAAAATCCTCCTGGAATGGGCGGAAGACCGCAGCGGCGGCTTATCACCATCGACCCGACGACGGACGCAGAATGGGGCAGGGCGTAAATAATACACAGCAAAGGCAGAGGCAGGGAGGTAGTTTCCTAGTTTTTCCTAGCCCTGTGGAAAAGGGAAAAGCAGGAGAAAAACGTGCGATAGGCCAAGGGGCAAATAAGAGAAAGAGAACACCAAGAAAAAGAGCTGGAAAAAAGCAGAACAGAAAAGAAAAGCAAAACCTTTGGCGCTGGCAAAGTGCATTCGCCTCGGAAGGGAAGTCACTGCCAGGAGGAGTCGGTTGTCGGTCGTCGGGCGTCGGTCGTCGTTCGCCTCTTGGCCTCTTCAGTCGTACAGTGGGATAGTCGTATCATACAGTGGGATAGTGCCATAGAGTGCCATGGAGTGCCCAAGTGATAAAGAGAGAGAGAGAGAGGCCGCGTAGAATCCATTAGCAGTCGCATGGAGCTCCCTGCGGGCAGGGGGAGAGCCAGCAGCAGCAGCAAAAAAAAAAAAAAAAAAAAAACGAGCATGTGAATGAAAATGGAAATGGAAATGGGTGCATGTGGAGCTGCAGCCAAGTGGCTGCATCCCGGACTCTCTTTTTTTTCTCCCACTCTTTCTGCGTAAGAAATACAAAGGGTTCAATGCACGATTTCTTTCTCCTCCTTCTGCCTCTGCCCCTGCCTCTGCCACTGCCTCTGCTACTGCCTCCTCGTCTGCCTCTGCTTCGTGTCTTGTGTGAGTCTTTGAGTCGTTGCCATGGGAAAATCGCCGCAGGGAAATCCGCTTGGGGCGCATGGGCAAAACGACTCTCAGCAGGATCAACCCTCGCTTTCATACAGCTATTCCCCTAATTACATTCAATTAAAAATACAGAAGAAAAAGCTGATTCTGCTGGTACTCTGCGCCAAAAGGATCGCCCGATGGCCCGATGGCCCGATTGCCTGATAGCCTCAATTGAGGTCGAGAAGCGAATTCAATTTATAATTTCTTTCAACCGAAACAAACACGCGTCAGGCTGCATGTCGCATCATCATTGGAAATTATGCAGGATCGTGTATGCATAATACATTCGAATGGGGGCAGGATCGATACGAGAACGACTATGTCTGGGAACGAATGATGGAAGAGAGAGAAGTCTCAGCGAGAGGATTTCCCCTAATTTCCCTTGACTTTCCGCTACTTTGTTGCACATAACTATCCACAAGATCGTTCCATCTAATTAGAAATAGCAATCGATTTGAGGGTATCCTCGGGCAGAGTTCATTGAACGTTGGGTTGGAAAAGTCACAAAGGAAAACCCAAAGAAATATCAAAAACCAAACAAAGGGAAACCAAACAATAGACGCAGGCAAATGAAGATAAAAAGAGGCATACAGATGCAGGATAAGAAAAGTCAGCGAGAACAATCGAAAGACAGAAAGTCAATGAATAGAAAAGCCGGGGACAATGAAGGACTGATGAAGTCAGCAAGGACTGACGACGCTTGCCGATCACGTGGACTTGAGACAAAAGGATCCCGAGATTCCCGAAATCCTCCTAGATGTGCGTGCTGCGATACGCGTGTGTTCCACGAACAGCAACAGCAGCAACAGCAGGACACGCCCACGCACAAGTAATACGATCCTCTAAGGATCCTCTACAATCCTATCCTCCTACGAGTCTTTACGAGTTGGTGTTGCTTCTTGGTGTTGAGTAATTTGTGGGCTGCCTGGCGATAAAAATCTGTTAATCGATGGACAAACATAAACAGCAAGGCAAGGAGTCCCAGGAGCGCGGCAGGGGTTGACTTAACCCCTAGAGCGTGACAAGGGTAGGCGGGGTGTGCTCCGATCGGTAGCAGCCTCCTTCTGGGCGAATGCTGGCGGTGGTCTATTTCCGTCTTTATGTGGGTCCACGCTTCTTCTCGGGGGTTGCAACGTTGCCTCATTTGGGGGTAAGTTAAGGCTATTTCCGTACTCTTGCCAGTCAATGTGTGGGTTTGTCAATCTTCATTACGATTTACAATTCAAAATGAAATACCCGCAGATCGGTAGAGGTTCCTTATGGGACAGGACAACAATCCATTCAAACTTTTCGTGTGACCTTTAATTGATCTGGGCTGAGGACGGCAGGGGGACCCTAAGTCTCCATAGAAAATCAATTAATTTCCCATCGAACACATCGAAAAGTCGTCACTCATCTAAAAATAGCCACAGAGAGATCTCGATCTCGATAAATTGGGAAATTCTTTCTCCAATTTGGTTTATTTGTATGTAAATTAATCAACCCAAGGAGATATCCAGTCCGAAAGGCATGAACATTTTTGCTTGAACGGAATTCTATTAGAGGCAAATTCCTGTTCCTTTGTCTATCCCACCAATTGCCGATAGATACAAACACACACACAGTCACAGACACAGACATACATATTTGTATCTATTTTTACTGGGGGGAAAATGCCAGAGAGAGAGCGACGGAGGATTGCCGCCGTCATCGTCAGCGTCATCGTCGCCTCCTCGACGTTGTCATAGCGTACGCAATTTCCTTCCTGCTTCTGCGGACGTGGACGCGGTGCAACAAATAGCTGTAATAATAAAACCGACGATTTCTCCCAGCCACAGCCTCAGTCTCAGTCTTGGTCCCAGTCTCCAGTGCCAGGTCCCAGGTCCCAGGTCCCAGGTCCCAGTCCCTGTTTCTGTCTCTGTTTGTGCCGCTGCCGCCGCCTGTTTATGGCCGAAGACTCTCTGGCCTGGCTGTAGGATGCGACAAGAAAAGCAGGAAAAACTCCTTGGCCGCGGCCACACACAACCATCCAATACACACACAAACACACAAACACACACACACAGATACAGGCTGACAGTCGTTGTCCTATCCCACAGCACAGATCGTTGTTGTATCTGTGTGTGTGAGCCTGTGCCTGTGCCTGTTGCCTGTGCCTCTGCCTGGATGCCGATGGGATGGGGATCTCTCAGTTCAATGAACTGCCGTCACCTCTTGGGGCAGCAGCGCCTTGCCTATGCCTTAGCCTACGCCTATGCCAGCGTCGACAGCGACAGCGACAGCGACTGAGAGTGTGGCAATCCTTTTACTTTGGATCTCTCGCATTGCACCCTTCACTTGATCTTTACTCTCTCTCTGTCTCTCTATGGATTCGGAATGCTGTTGAATGCCTCGCAGGAGTCCACGCTCTCAAGGGTTTCAATTCCAATTCCAATTCCGTTTCAGATCTTCGCTTTGGCTGGGGCTGGGGGCTTTGGGTTTCACTCTTCTTCGAGTGGGGATATGTAAACATCGTCGTCATCATAATCGCAGTCGTTGCCTGTGTGCCTGTGTGCCTGTGCCTGTGCCTGGGCCCTGGGTCTCTCTCCAAGGCTGTGCCTGTGCTGGTGGTGGTGCTACCGCTTGGATTTGAGGGATGGGGACATTTGGTAGAGTCTGGGGGGGGGGGGACGCGTATCCCTTTCCCTGGCTGCTCTTTTTTTCCGTTTCGTTGGAATGCGCTGCTTGTTTACTCAAATGTATATTTGATCTTCTTCTGGGGTAATTTTTTCTCTATCCCTCCACTCTGTTGTTGGTGTTTCTGTGTTTCTCGAGATTGAGATTCAGAACTGGAGTGCACTTGTGTTTATCTGAAAAGGATTTTCAAGGAATCACCCCGCACAGCAGATTATTTACTATATATACTATATATGTATGTATTTTTCGCTGATACCATGATATTTCTGTGCGTGTGGGGGGGATCGTCGTGATGGCATCTACAAATACAGATGTATATTGTGTATTTTTCTGTACAGTTGAGTTTGATTTAATCAGCAAAAGATCTGGCATGATCTGGCCAAGGCGTAGGCGTAGGGGAATCAGAGGATCAGTAGAGGTTGATCATTGAAGCGAAAGAAACCCCAAAAGCTGACGTATTCAAATGAGTATCCACTCAAGACAGGATCAACTAAGAAATTGATACATTTCCAAGGAACAATCCATACAATACACATCTCCATTCTGCAGACTTTAAGCCTTTCCAACGCCTCGTTTCCAGCACTTGCTCCCAAAAGGTACAGTCACCACCGGCAAAGCAAAACGCTCACAAGGATCGTGCAGGGTCCACACCATCACAGACAAAGGGCCAACAAGAGAGGTTCACAAATATCAGGCAAACAAATCACCGAACCCACAGGCCAGGCCGCCTGCGGATGGGAGATGGGGGCATGAACGGGGACCGCGACCGGGTACCGGGACCTTCATATCCTCCATGCACGTACGATCGCTGGGCGATTGGCGATTATTCATGATTTTATGGACTGGGTAGAAGGACATTAAAATTGCTTTTACGCCAACTCATCGAGGCCCAGAGGATCAAACTGGTTATGTGCTTTGTATGCCACTCACAATCATTCGGGAGTCGGAGAGTCGAAGAGTCGAAGAGTCGGAGTCACAATCCAGCAGCCAGTCCTCTTTCCCCAGTCCACACAGTCCCACAGTCCTCTGGGCAGGCCGCTCCTTTTCGACTTTCGAGTTGGAGGAATCTGGAGAAACCAGTTTTGCTGTGGTACTGTGGCCGCGCAGCACCGCACCGCACCGCACCGCACTCCTCTACCTGTTGGTCGGATCGGTTCGGATCGGATCCCACTAAAAAAGGGATACTTGTGGGCAAACAAAGAACAAAGGAATACTCTCCTCGTATCGCATGTTTATCCAAGTGTACGACGAGACGATTATTTGCCTTTTGACGCAATCCTTTCGTCCTCGCCACCATCGCTTCTTGACTGGGGTTCCATTTTTCTCATCATTTTCTGTAGCCTTTCCATTCCTTTGGTTTGTTTTGTGTTTTGTGTGTTTCGTTTTGTGTTTATTTTGGACCTCTGCGTACAGTTTCGAAAGTTATCCAGGGATTGGGCCCTGAAATTGGAGCAAGGAATGGTGCAGAATGTTGGGGCATGACTTTAGGCTCTGGCAGATATCAATCCACAGCTGCCCTTGTCCTGATATGGATCCCCGTATCTGTGGCAGTATCAGGCTGTGTTTTCGGTTACCAAAAGGATTGTCGAAAACGCTCCCCCCACCCGCCCCCAAGCGAGACTTTAATTTCGCGATCTGCATGTGGAGTACAATGCCTTTTGCGTAAGGCAGGAATTTGTCAACGTACGAGTAGTATCTGCTGACGCCGTATCTGCCGTGATGTGCATATGAATGAGACATTTTCTGTTCATAATTCACATAAAAAGTTCCTCGCGTTTTTTGCTGTCACTCTGTCGCTGAAGAGTGGGCCTGGATATGGAGGGTGGGGTACGGGGTATGGGGTATGGGTATGGGACTTGGTCTCGGTCGCGGTCCATTCTTGGCCCTGGCCCTCTCAACCTCTCATGGAGCACATGGAGAAAGGCACTCTGCAGAGTGAACTCTTTTTTTTCATTTTCTTATTGTTCCTTTTGTTGTTCGCGAGCATTGTTGCGGGAAAACGGTGTGCGCATGCGCAAATGCGATCCAAAAGAAGAGCAAAAGAGTAGAAGAGTAGAAGGAAGGAGTGCAAGAAAATTCAACCCAACCACACACACAGTGTGGCAGGAAAAACAGAGCAAAAGGCCGCGCAGAAAATGTAGGAAAATATTGTGTGAAAATTGTGTCTGTCTGTCTGGATGGATAGAAACAAGTTGAATGCCCCACTCATTCATGGTAGGGTAAAAGAGGAGGTGACGCTCAAGTAATGAAGGGTTTGCTAGGTCGTCGTAATCGTCTCTCTCTCTTTGTCACTGTGTCTCTCTCTCTCTCTCTGTCTTCGGTTTTGGGTAAGTGGGGAGGGAGCTTCACCTGCTGGCAGGCCGGGGTTCAGTCAGGCCGAGTTCTCAGGACTGCCGCCTGGGAAAGCACTTTAAATGGTTATTCATGCCCGGCTTAGCTTTTCTTTTTCTCAAAGGAAATTGTCTTTGGCTCTTGATCTGTCCATTGCGGTTTGGCTTGGTTGCTTTTGGCCTGGCTCTGACTCTGACTTTGGCTGCAGGAAGCTGAAACGAAGCTAAACTGAGACTGAGATCTAGGCAACCACAATCATGGGGCTCCGCTGCTCCCCGTATACGTAATTCGTTAGACCAAGAAGGAACTCCGCACACAAACCACATTCACAATCCAACTATCGGCTTGGACCAGGCAATGTCAGGCATCTGCTGTTTGTTGCACTGTTGCTGTAGCGCTGTTGCTGTTGCAAATTGCTGAAGGAAACGCACGAGTGCCGCAGGAGAGAGCTGCCGCTTGCAACAAGAGCAACTGACACAACTACTGCTCTCTTTTGGTTCATTCAACTCCAGAGACACGAGACACGAGACACGAGGCGCTTCCAGCTGGGGATACATAGAGGCATAGATGGATGAATGGATGTATAGATGGATGGATGGTTCTCTCTAGCTGCTTGGCTGACTGCAGTTGGCAGAGCAGCCAAGCTGTTGCTGTTGATGTTGCCACATCCAACTGGGAGGTATGACCACACCACACCACACCACACCACATGCCACACGAGAACCAGAGAGGATGCCCAGGTTGGATGTGCGACTGGCCCCTGGTTTGGCCCGGCCCAACCCAACCCAGTCCCCGCCGTGGCTGGGGCTGTGGCTGTGGCTGTGGCTACTACTCAAATTGCCAAAGCCAAAAGCATGTTTTACAAATGGATTTCATGTTCAGTGCGTTATGTTTCTTGGAAAGGATTTCTTTGGCCATTTCTTGTCATGGCCATGTCTGGTCCGGGACTGGGGACTGCGACTGCGTCGGCGACTGCTACTGCCACTGCGACTGGGGCCTGTGCCGTCGATCGTCGTCTTGGCTGGCTGGTTATGAAAATAACTGAAAATGAAATGCGACAAAAGTCGTAAACATGAAGCATTCAAATGCTCCCCAAATGCCGAGTCGTTGACATGCAGATTAAATAAGCTTTTTTTCAGAGAGAGAGAGAGGGAGAATGAGGGATTACGGATTCTTGGGAACACATACACACACACAATCACACACATTTCTCAGATCCTTACAACTGCAACTGCAATCTCCACCTTGGTGGTCACACTCTCGTCTCGTTGCAATCTCTACCATATCCAGGTCAGATGCATGTCAAAGTCATTAAAAACCGAATGAAGAACAGCAGAAGCCGTGTACAATATCTCGGCTCCTGGATCTTGGTTTCGGAGAACACAAGGAGTGCGTAATAAAATGCAATCAAAAATGACAACAAAAATTTTACTACCTTTCCCACAAACAAAATCGTTCACAAAATGTTTTATGTATCAGGAAACTCTGCAAAGGGTTAATGGATAAAGAGACCCGACCCTTTTTGGGGGTTTCGGAGGAAAATGTTTCCAGACCCGATAGATAACGCGATAACATACAACACGTACAACACATTTCGAAGGGAAGAGCACAGGCCACCCCCCAGGCAAGGCATTCTACTCGATTCATTGATCTACGAAATTGAGTGCAATGGAAGCTGTTACTTTAGTTATGGGAAGGACTCATCTCTTTTGAGAGATGGTGTGCTAGATAAATTTAGATAATCCTAAGAATATGATGCAAATAAATCCTAGAATAAAGCACAGATCCATATGAGTACAGGAAGATGTATGTAGGTGCGCCCTAAGAAAGGATGAAATCGAAAAAAACATATATGTACATATGTATTTGGAAATCGCGATGCGCGCTCCCACAAAAACTATTAAAGTCTCCGAAAAATTAAAGGTGAAATCTTAAGGAAACAAAATATCTAAATTAAAAAATTTAAAAAATTGGCTTGTTTTTTTTTTTTTTTTTTAAACTACGTTTATTTAGCTAAATTGTCTGCAATTTTCATTCAAATTCAACTAAAACAGCCTTTAGCAAAAAATAATTAATAATGCTCCAAAATAATGATTACTTGTATTTATTTTTGCTGGGAAAAAAATGTATACATATCCTAACTAATTAAACCAAGACAAACAAAGCCCAAAACAAATTTTTTAATTAAAAAAAAGTATTTAGTTTAATCCAAATATTTTTCAAAATTGAATTTTGTTTATTAGACAAAAACGCCCTAATACTGAAATTATTAGAGGATACCCAAAGAGTTATGGATAATTATAATTATAATAATTAATAATAATAATTTATAACGTATTATACGTTATTTTGTATTAAATAATTACTATAAATAATTTTATATATCATATTTTTATCTCCAAATAATATCTTTAAAAATATTTTATTTTTGTGATTTTCAAAATAGAACTTTTAATGATTACAGTCTCTGGATTTCATATCGTTTTAAAACTTATCGCCTCAGCGATAGCGATAGCTCATGCGATAATTCACATTTTTTTCAATAATTTCGATAGTTTATAATAATTAAACGTTTTAAAATCCCGTTTCAGTTAGCCCTATAGTGCCGAAACGTACTGTACACAAAATGGAAGAGAATTGCAATAAAAAATTCAACTCCCGTTTGGCAGGATGGGGATCCACCGAACGAGGATCGGTCGAATGACATATATTATTTAGCAAATTGAAAGTATTTCTCCACTTGAAAGTCGCACATTACAATTAATTCTCTTTCTCTCTCTCTCTCTCTCTCTCTCTGTCCGTTTGCACCCTCTTGGTCCACGAAGCGAAGCGAAAGGGATCTCTCTGGCGGTTATTGCTGCTTTGCGTTTCTTTATTTTTTCCCCCGTTTCTGGGTTGGGTCGGGCCCCGCGCTGTTGCACACACATTGGAATGCAAATCAAAAGTAAAGAAGGGCCAGAGGGGGTGGGGGTAAGGGTAGGGGGCAGAAAGAGGGCGGCAGCCAGGCTATAAAAGTATCCTCTGACGCTGGCACGAACACACACAAACGCACACAGATACAGAAAGAAGCGAATAAATAACTTCGCTTTGATCCCCCTTTCGTGTGGCATTCATTGCTCAGTGGATGGATACACACGGCTGACTCTGTGCCTCTCTGTGACTCTCCAGTGCCTGTATGTGCCTCCAGTCGCGATCCTCGATCCAGTGATTCCCAGGTTGCCCTTGTCCCTGTTGTCCCTGCTCCTCATGCTGTGGCATCAGCAGTGACTGCACCCTGTGGCGGCCCAAAGGCAGCACGTCCTCGCTTCGGATAGATGGTCGGTCTCCTGCTCCGCGCTGGGGCTGGTGCTGGGGCTGGTGCCTGTGCCTGTGACTGGGGCTGGTGCTGGGAAGTGCTTGAGATTTCTTATACGAGTATGCATGCCTCTGTGCCTCTGCCTCTGCCCCTGCCTCTGGACTCCCCTGCGTGTGTCGTCGCTGAAGCTCCCCCAGTGTTGTTCTGTGTGGTGTGGTGCCTCCTCTGAGTGGCTTAAAGTGGCGCAGCAGATAATGAAAGTCAATGTCTGTGCAAGGGTACAGGATATGCTGTTTGTTCGCTCCTCTCCTTTACGTTTGGGTCCCTGTTTCTGTCTTCTCTCTTTCTGTTTTTTGTTTTCTTTTCTGCTCTTCTCTTTTTCTGTTTTTTTTTAGGGTAAATATACGAATATCTGTTGCCCAGACAAAGCCAGCTCTTTGTCTGCCCCTCATTTGGGGAGAAGGGGTGGGGCGCGACGAGGTGGGAGGGAGGCTTGTTTGGCAGCACTGGAAATGGGGCGGCCTTGTTTCATTTTTCGTTGTAATTTCTTCTCACAATCTTTTCTTTTTCTCCATTTCCCTGTAATTACAGACAAATCCTGGGAGACACAGTCGCATCCATCCCTGCTCTGTGCAGTGGCATCGCGCTACGAAATGCTCAAAAAATGTAAAAAAAACTTAAATCCCTGTCAAAAACAGTCGGATCCCTTCTCTTTGCAGTCGTATCTCTAGCCGAAACAGGCGAATCCTGTCCTATTCATGGGGATCCCTGCTTTTAATATTTACGTTTAGATCTACAAATGGATACGAATAGACTTTCTCCGATACAAGGAATTGTAAAAAGAGAGTGTTTTCACTAATATGAAAATATTTTATTTAAATATACATATGTATTTCATATCTCTCTATTACATAACAAAGTTTTGGATCGTCTTCCGATGTTTTACTCATATCAGCGCAAGCGAGCGACGCGAGTGTGCAGTGGGCTTGCTCTCTAGTACTCGAAATAAATATATTTCATATTTATTTATATTTAAATTAAATATTTTCATATTAACATAGGGTGAATATATTTTCTATAAATGTAATATATAATATTTACTTTAAAGTGTGCTTCAGATATCTTCCAACATATTTTTTAAAATCAAAAGTGAATTCTATTTTATTTAACTATGTTTTTATTTGAAAACAGAATATTAATAATATTATTAACCGAATTTAGATATGGCTGTGTCTTTTTACTAAGCCATTTTTCCCTGAGTGCATATACAGTAGGACCCCGATCACTGTCCTGTACAGTCGCGTCCCCTGGCCGAAATAGTAGGCTCCTTGAGTTATACATACACTGGGGATTCCTGACAGATACAGCCATGGTTTCGGATTTATATGTATGTCAGGAATGTACATATGTATAAGTCAAGGACTGTTTCGGACAGTGGTATCCCTGTCAAGAGCAATGGAATCCGTTTATTGTACAGTGGGTTCCCTGCCCAAAATAGTCAGATTCCTGGGCAGTAGAGTCACAGCTCTGTACACTCGGATCCCTGCCTTGTGCAGTTGAATCATCAACCAATGCAGTCGAGTATTGTATCCCCAAACAATGTACAAATGTACATACATATGTACATATGAATATGACTCTTTAAACATTATCCAATCGGTTGACATGAATTATTTGCTTGTATTTTCACGGCAGTCAACGTCCATCGGCCGACCAGGTGTTTGTGTCAACGTCTACGTCTATTTGAAGAGGATCTTCCTTCGGCATACACATTTCTCGATGGGAAGACAAACAGACAGCCAGAAAAGGGAGATACGAGAGACGAAACACGAAACGAAGAAGCGAGGAAGTAATGGCAGCGGCAGCGGCAAGCAAGAAGGCAACCCTTGAGATACAAAAACATCAAATTGTATCTAAATACGTCTGCGATTGATCCTGCTGCAGGGCAAGGATCGACCTCGGAACGTGGGAGAATGGAGTAACGAAACAAACCCCTCTCCCTCCCTCCCCAGTGGGTGTGTGTGTGTGTGTGTGTGTGCGTGAAAGAGTTGAAAGAAGGATGAAGGATAATCAAGAGTCGACGTCAAGGGCCATTAAGTCGGGAGCCGGGCAAAGAAATCAAAATAAAAATGTAATTTAAAATTTGTTTCCCCCCGCAGCAGCAGCCGCAGCCGCTCGCATGCCGGGGCATGCAACACGCTGGCTGATCATGGGAAACAGTTTCGATTCCCTTGAAACCAGTTGAGCGAGCCATGCCCTGATTGCGCCGGCACAGCCAGTCCAGTCCGTCCAGCCTGGAGAGGGTGAAAGTTGCTGGCCAACAGGTTGTGGGACTCGATTAGGGCCTGCAGGACTACGCAGGTGCACCCACACCCGCGACTGCTCGCAGGATAATCAACACCACACGGGGGTTGGTTGAGAGCGCGCACAGTCGGAGAAGCGTGTAAAATATTCAACAGGGACTGTGGGAAGCAGCGGCACCAAGGCAACGCCGTGGAACAATAATTTTATGGTAATTTCACGGATCTCCCAGGACCTCGAACTACTGGCTACTGGACACTGGCTACTGGACACGCAACAGCCGGCGGTTCACACGGGGCCGCTGCGCATGCCCCCGAAAGTGCTCTGTCATATCCGACCATCGAAGCCAAGGCCAAGAACGGGGCACCAACTGGGCACAGAGCCAGAGCAGAGAGCGACAGACATTTCCGGATTTAAGGGCCCAAATACGCGCCAGAGCTCCCCAGCAGGGCCGTCATTAGCGATGTTAGAAAAGAGTAGCATTAGACGGTGGCTGTTTCTACGGAAGTTCCCACAAAAGACGTTTGATTATGACGCAACAGAATTTTTGGGACAGTTGCAGGTTGCTACTGGAGTCGTACTGCAGACTGGGGCCTGCGCTCTCATGGGACGCTAATTAAAAAGGAATTTCTTCAGTTTTTCTCTTGGTTTTTTTACAGCCAAAGCCAAAGTCAACGGCAATTAGAAATGTCAGTGGGGATGCCACATGGGAGAGAGGATGAGAGCTGTGTGGCAATCAGGAGAGTGCTAATTTAGTAATCACAAGTCAGTCGCAAGCTGTGAGGGGGGCTCAACCTAGAAAGTATCTTTAAGAACCGGTTGTCAGGTCCTCAAAACGATAAGCTCTTGGGGGCTATATCTGATGTGTATCTGCTGCCACGCCTCCCTCTCTCTAACGGTGTACAAAGGTGTGAAATTGTTGTGGCACTTGGTTTGGATCTCTCTGTTGTTGGATCAGGTGGCACTCTGCTGGATATCGTGAGAGCACAATCAATCCTCCCCCAACCATACAAAAAAATATCCAAACATATCCAGAACCCCTCGATAATTTAGAGATCTTTTGTTTGGAGTTTTTCTATGGCTATGAAAGCTATGAAAGATCCCTTCCAGCAGCCAGTCATCATTCAGGTGTTTCTTTGTGACCAGGGTTTCTTCTGTGTGTGTGTTAAAAGTCATTTCTTTTCCTTTACAACAACATTCAATGAAATCTTTACCGAGTGGAGGGGTTACTTTTTGATGATCGGTTGGTAAAAGGAAGCACCTCAAAGCCAAGGTGTTTCTGCCCAACTTAATCTCTCTTTCTATATCGTATGAAGTGCTATCCACACAATCTCATTCCCCATTTTCAAGGGGAAAACTCCTTAATCTTTCGAAAACTCCTCAATCTTCCCACCGAAAAAAGGGAGAAAATCGAAGACAAACTTGAATCCAAGCAAACAAAACATTAATATTCCCCAAAATGAAGAATTGGGAATGGGAAACAGAGAAATGGAGAGAATCCTAAACTAATTTACAACACGTGTAATCGTTCGGAGGGGTCGCTGACCGTTCCCGTTCCCGTTTTCGTTCCTGGTTCCAGGCCAAAGGCAAACACACATCTTTCTAACCAACCGCCTAGATTGACAATCGAGATTGAAGCAATCACACACACTCACTGGCGCACACTCGTACAAAGTAACGAAGAAGAGGATGAAAAGCAGTAAAATAGGATGAAGAAGCAGCAGAGCGTAAAAAGGTAAGGAATCCATGGGGAAAGAGCGACAGGGGAGGGAGCCTACGGACAAATGGAAAAAAGAAAAGAGAAGAGCCTACGGACAAATAGGGAGAAGAAAACCCAGAGAAGGCGATGAGGAGGGGGTGGAACAGGGATAGGGATAAGAAAGAAGGGGAGCGAGCAGGGGGTGGAGGTAGTCATAAATAATATTGTTTACACAAATGGTTCACGACAATAGGCAACGGACTCCTGTTGGCCGGCCCAAAAACGAAGCGCTGGCTGACCCCGACCACCATATTTTTCTCTTTATTTCGTTTTTTTTTTTGGGTCAACGGATCCTACGCACTGGAGCTAAAAATAGAAACGATGATCTCAAGTTGTTTACGACAGAACACACGAGGCAGCGAGCTAAAGAGTTTCAGGCTCTCGGCGGCTCTGGCTCTCGTGGTTTAAGGGAATAGAAGACCGAATAGATTCCGAAATTCCGACTAACATAAAAAACATGAGCCGAGTGCGTGCTCCGTTTCAGGCTGGCTGTGTGGGGAAGAGTGGGCCGGGGACTGGTACGACTGCGAGAGGGGCGTACGTTTGCTGTAAACGCCGCGGAGGAGGAGCTGTACGAAAGGGGAGCTGTGCTGTACGCTGGCAAAAGGCTTAAAAGCCTCCAAAAGCAACAACAGGTAGAAATCAAATAGAAAATGGAATAGACAAAAGAAACCCAAGGCAACACAAAAAAAACAAGAAAAAGGCAAATGGAGGAAGTGGCGAGGGCAGCCGCTGTCAGCGTCGGCAGCGAACCACACACACACACACATAGAGAGCATAGACAGGCACACTCAAACTCGCAGGGGAGCTCAGCTCTGCTCCTCAGTTTGTCTATGTGCACAGGCATTCCGAGTTTCATTTTATGTTTTGACCCCTTTTAAGTTCAAGAACCCTTTTCCTCACACAAACACATACATTCAGAGGGCCAGCCAGGCCGAGCAGCAGAGCAGCAGAGCAGAGCGGAGCGGAGAACACTACGCTCCGCTCACACAGAGCTCTCCAACGCGGCCGACTGAGCGCGCGCGAGTGGCTCGTTAGAGATTTACAATGCAGGTCCCCCCAATGGCCAAGCCCCAAGACGTCGTCGGGCTTCGTTGGCGCTCGGCTTCGGTCGGGTCCGCACCAACACATGGAGAGCCACCCCAAGAAGAGAGATAGAGAGAGTCTCCAATGGAAAGCTCAGCTCAGTGGAGAGTTGGAGAGCTGTTGGAGCGCGCCGTGTGGATTGTTATTGTTTTGAGGTTGGATTTTGTTTTGTTGTTTTTTTGTTGGGCTTCGGGGTTGTTGTTGCTCATTCTGCTGCTGCTGACGTCGCTGCTGGCACTGGGCCGCGGCATGGATGGGCCTGGCCGCAACAAGTGTATTTCGACTTTTGATTTACGAGTGTATGCCTGCCCCACGCTTCTCCTGCCGCTCTTTCTCCTGCTTTTTGACGGGGGGCGGCGAACAGCATTATTAATTGATTGATGAAAACTAATTATGTTAATTGGCTAATGAAATGCAGTGTGTCGTCGAGAGCAAGAGTTCTGTCTCAATTTTGACAAGCGAAGTGCGCCTGCCAGCTCTTCCCTCTCTCAATCCGTTATCTTCATCACTCCTCCTATTTTTCCAGCATTGGTATTGAGTGACGTGACGGCGCAGCTGAAAATAAGCTTTTGATGCCCTTGAAGGAGAGGGTATGATGGTTTTAAGCAGCATCCTGTTGAACAGCAAGTTATCATAAAATACTAAGGCATATGCATTTACCCCCTCGATACCTCTAGGGTATCCACAGTTTTACAGACACGAAAGTCCCAACATTGGAGTGATATTTTCTGCTTACCCTTAAATACCCATTGCTGGTTGGAACATATTGAGGACAGAAACAGACAAGGCTGACTCGATGGATCTACAAAGAGTATGTCTACTGCTTCGATCCTCAGCACTACCTTTACGTCTTCCTTGGCTTCTTTCTACAGTTACATAGCTTTCAGATGACTCACTCAGTTCCAAAGCAAAAGCTCTACTCTGCCAGGGCTTTCGATCGATGTTAAAGGGCGTTGCCTTGCGTCTTATCTTGCAGGTTGTATCTTCGGACTTGTGGTCGGTCTCCCTCTAATAACTGTTGGCAACATCAACCGTCAACATCAACAGTCAACAGTTACATCCTCCGCACAAACAATCTAAAAACCGTTCATGGTCATTGTGCCATAAATGGCAAACGAAACGAAATTGAAATTAAGCAAATGAGTGGGAAACCAGACAGACTATGCGATGTATGAGATGAGGCAACAAAAGGAGAAGAACAGCAGCAGCAGCAGCAGCAGCAACAGCAGCAACAGCGGTGGGAGCAACTTCAGAAAAACAAGTTGCTGTCTCCGAGGTCCAAAAGTCTAGCGGATCAGCAGCGGCGGCGGCGCAGCGAAGGCGGATGCGCACCTTAGAAGCCAAATGAGGAGCTCTAGCGGATGCTGTGCCTCTTCAACTGGGCCAAAAACCAAAGCAGCTTCCAACCAATGACAGACAATGCCTGCAGCTTGGCTGGGGCCGGGGAATGGGTTTGGGTTGGCGTTGTTGGCCCACATGTCCCACGCTTGATTTTACATGCACGCACAGGCACACAGGCACACAGGCACAGACGTGCACAGACAGGCACGGCACACACATATCCAAGGCAGCTAACGGTACACTCTTTACGCAATCCCAAGCCAAGAATGTGGAAAGAGAGACAGAGAGAGAGAGAGAAAGAAAGCAGAAAGCGTCGTCGATGGAAAAGGGAGAGAAAGGGTTTTCTTTCAAATCCGCTGGTATCATAAAAATAAATAAAATAAAATAAAATAAAAAAAAGCCCGCGCGACGCTTTCAACATCCACAGAAAGAAACCGAATGAAAGAGAAAGAGAGAGAGAGAACAGGGCCAGGCGACACGCATGTAAATTGTGAGGCCATGTAAACCCTACTTTCCACTTTTGGTGGCGACCGTCCGTCAGGTGTGTGAGCGCGCTCTGCTGCCAAACGGACAACACTTTTTTTTGGGCGTGTGCCCATTTGTAGGAGTACCCCCTGCCTGCCACCCTTCCCCTTTGCAACTTGTGGCATGGTTTGGGTGCAACAGGTTCGTATATAACAATAAATGTTGCGGGCGTAGCGCTTTGGGCCAAAGTCCTAAACGCGTCTCGGGTTTCAGGGCGATTGGAGCTGTGGCGTGTCAGTCGCCCACCAACAGGTTACAGCAACAGAAACATGGGCTAAAATATCCAGCCAGAAAAACACACAGAGTTGGATCAAAAATCCAGCCGAAGAGAAAGAGAGAAAGACAGTCGGACCAAACCAAACCAAACCAAACCGCGGGCCATACGCATTTGAAGCGTTTTTTTACTGTTTACTGTTACGACTCTCGAAAGCGAAGATCTCTTCTTTTCTCTCTTCCATCTCCCATCTCCCGCGGTTCAACGACCGAAAACCGACCTCCCTCCCTTTCCCTCCCGTTCCCAGGGAAGCGTTCCCCCGTTCCGCCATTCCCCATTCCCCATTTCTGTTGCCGCTTCTTTTGCGCGGTTCTTCCTGACTGCCTTGCCCCATCCCCATCCCCATCCCCACTGCCTGCCTGCCTGGTGCTTCGTCTAGGTCTAGCTTTCTATTGTTTGATGATTACCCAAAAAGAAAGAAAAGACTGAGAAATGGTCGTGGGTTTTAACCCTACAAAATGGGAATATGGCTGGGAATGGGAAGAAGTCGTTGTCTCTCTCTCTCTTTCTGGCTCTCTTCTGCCCACATTCCACAATTTTGAGAGAGTAGTTTTATCTGTGATTCCGGTGGAGGATTAATAATGCACAAGACGCGGGGGCTCTTGCCGAAAATGTCCAGAGAGCGTCGTAGATTCTGGACGGTCATTGACTTTCTAATTTGTGGCCAAGGGATAGATCTGGTTGTGGGATGCCTATGCTATGATTAATGTTTTTATTTGGCTCCAAACTTTTGACGTTTCCTCGTCCCTCAAGAGGAGCAGATCAATTATAAGGCGATCAAGAATCACTCAAAAGATACACCCCAAAATCTCATTAAAATGTATGAAGTACAGTCGCACATTAAAGCCACAAACGAAACCAATAAAATCGCTTGACAAATTATGCAACAGGTTCGGTTCGGTTCGGTAAAACCACGTGAGTTACGGAGCTAAAGAGTCATGGGAAAATGTCACCATCATCCACGCCAGAGAGAAATCCCTCGGAGCCGTACTGTAACAGGTTCACGCATAGTGCACCGTGCAACAAAACCATTTCAGGTGCGGAGGCGGGCGGGGTATCATAAATAAGCCTCGAATAGGGCACACACCGTAACGCCCTTCGCGTAGGCAAAAGTACATTAAAATTCCATGTGAAAAGAGTCGTTGAATCTACGAATACTCGTATTTTGATTTGTATTTGGGTAAGCCACTCACAAAAAGGGGGTGGCAAAGCTCATTCGATTCCAGATTTTCAGCGGTACAATGGATTGGCCCAGGCCTCCCCCGAGGCAGGCACAGGAATCATGGTAATTATTCACCCCTCGCAGTGAAGGCATTTCCGTTTGACATTGTCCCGTCCCCGACATCACTTCCGTATCCCGCACCCAAAACAATTGTCGAATCGTCGTTCACCCCCAAAACACAACAAAACGGAGACAGAGACGTAGCCCTGACCTGACCCTTGGTCACCAAGTGTCCGGAAATGAGATGCAAATATTATGTGGGACTCCCAACCGATCCTTGAGCCACCCCCCCTCACAGTTCAGTGGCCATGGGAGAGAGAGAGAGAGAGAGGATCGCCATGAGGGTTGAGTTAGCTGCGCATGCGCATCATCTGCTTAACATAGAGAAGATCCCTCCCTAAGAAAATTGTCTTGGCCTTGTGCACGTGCGTTTTCCAGGAGGAAAATAATGAAAATTGCATTGCTTGAGTGCGCTTCTGGGCGGGAGATCACGGAATGGCGATAAGAAATTCCACGATCCCATTTAGTGGAAATATTATGCAAAGTCGGGATAGTTTCAAGGCGCCTGTCACAGGGGAACAATAGTTTCCACAGTCACAGGAATATACTTCTTCTTTTCCCTGGGAACGGGCAAAGTTTCACGTACAGATAGAGAGACGATCATCTCTGATCAAGAACACATTCGCAGCGATGTAGGTCAGCTGAATCATAACTGCCACCACATGTTTCTCCCATCTTGCACCACACACACACACACACAGATCCGCCCTCCTCCCACTCCATCATGCGTCTGCGACTCCAGCTCCAACTCATGTCCGGCTAGAGTCGTTTGGGATGGCTTGGAATTATGTGATTAACAGATTTCCATTGTGTGCCCGGCAGGAGAGGCACTCTCTGGAGTCTCCCCTCCGATCAGTGCCCGGAGCGAGTGCGTGTCTCATAATTTATCATCTCATCCTCGCTGGAAGATGCAACTGGGATCTAACCCCCTGATCTGACAGAGAGACAGAGAGGGTCCATCCAGCAGCCTAGGCGCAAATCATCATCAGAGTCAGAGGAGAGTTCAACGAACTTTGTAGAGAACAGATTCAATTCTCCTTGTGTCTCGCGGCCTCTCCTATCGCTCTGTGTTTGTGTATGTATGTGTGTGTGTGTGTGCGACGGATGGGATGGGACGGAACGGGACGAAGACACAGCGAAAGCATAAAAATGTTACAATGTTAATGGATGCCCCAGTCGGAGGCACGTCGGGAGAGAGAGAGATAGTGGAGCTTGCGGCGCGTGCCTGTGTCCGGGAGGAGAGTGCACGTGTGCATGGGGACTGCCACAGTCGCCACAGATCTCCAAAGATCGTAGATAATTGCATTCCCAGCATTCCCTTCTCTAACTAAGAATCCTGGAATTCAATAAGCAGGTCATTGAATCCAAAAGAACGACTTTCCTTTGCAGCAAGTGGTCTCTGGCCCGAGGCAGTCCACTCCTGTTTGAATTTCCTTTCTGGTGCTTTCTCTTTGCGATCGCGTTCTCTTTTGATTTCACCATCCGGCAGCGGTACGAGTACTTCTCCTCCCATAGCAGCACACCTCCCTTCCTATCTGTCCCGTGGTCCTTGTGTCAAGTGCATGCTTCCTCTCCTTTCGTTTCTCGTTGAGAGTCTCGTTCTTCAGAGCAACTTCAAGACGAGAAGTAGGAATTGGGGCGCAAGAACCGGCAGGAAATATTGAATTAACAATTATGTAGATACGAATTCTTGATATGTATGTGCATATTTTTACGATGCACCACAGACCCAGACCCCGTTTCCCTGCCACTAATTAGGGCGCAGCACAGCGGCGGTTCCGTTGCGATCTGTTCAAGCGCATCCCCGCTATACGTCCACGTCCACGTCCATGCCCAGGGGTGCCACAATGATCCTCTACATCCTAGCAAGTTGCTTCTTCCGTTACAGGTACGAGTACAGGTACAACCACCCCTGGACGACAACATTTAAATAGTCAAAACGATCACTTCACACTATGCGAGCACAGGGTAAGAGGATTCCACTACTGAGATTCCACCACCAGCCATCTACCACTTGCTACCTCCATTTCAATGTAAATTGTATCTGTGTTACCTCTATGCATATGTATCTCTGTGTTGGTGTAACGTCTGTCTGGCGGAGGGTTGCTAGACCATCTAATTATCATTTTTCAACGTTACGTTCGTCTGAGGCCCCGACTCAGGTGTCGGACTCGCAGTCAGAGTCCAAGTCAAAAAGACATCATCAGGTGTACTCGTTGCCCTGCCGCTGATGATGTGTATTCCTTGTTCTTTTTTGAGGGGATGGACGGGACCAAGGATTTCGTTGATGCACGACTGAGCGCAAAAGAAACGTCTTTCCTTTGTTCCGTCAGTCCATCCCCAAATCGTATTCGTGACCCTCATCGTCCCGCACTTCGCGTCCTGGCTGGCTGGCAATTACTTCAAAATGCGTTAATGTTTTGTGTCCCTTGTCCCTTGTCCCTCGAAGATCGTTGAGTGAATGGCAGGGATCGTAGGGATGGATGGATGGATGGATGGATCGGGGGCTTTGTCTGCCTGCAGCTCGCATTCCCCGGTACGTCACACTCCACTCGATTCCGCTTTGACTCCGCGGCTTTGGTTGGCTTTTTGAGTGGCAATCAGATCAGGGATGGGGCGACGGAAACCTTTTCGCTCCCTATTCATGCCACTGCTTGGCATTTATTTCCCGGGCATCCTGTTGCTTGCTGTTGCATGAAACAGGATGGCAACGAGCGTGTAATATAACTGTTACCCCCCACTCTGCTCGGCCCTTGCTACACCCCCGAGATCGTTCGTTCAACTGTTGCCTTTACATGGATTTTGTATTACCATTTTCCAATTTCCAATTTGAATGCCGCCGCCTGTAAAAAGGAAACGATAATTGGCTGGATATTGCTGTTGATTCCTCTTCCTGCCCCGAACTTTCAGGGCAGGCTGCAACCATTTTAATTAATTTTTAAATTTGTTGAGAAACTTCCCCTCGAGTTGGATTCAAGGTTCCCCCCGCAAGACCCCGAAACCCACGAAAAAAAACTTCCCATTGCCGGCGGCCTGCATGCGCAGAGCAGAGACAAAAGCACGGCGGAAAAAAGACCAAACAAATCAAAATCAATTTGTCAAGCGACACTTGCCACCGTAAATAAAGCTCCGCAACAAGCAGTGGCAGTGGCAGCAACAGCAGCGGCAGTGGCAGCCACACAAAAAACAAAAACGAGCATAAGACATTCGAACGGCAATCAGAAATCAAAACAAAAACCGCTAAAATAACAGAAAAAAAAGAGCAGCATAAAAATAAAATACTAAAAAAAAGAAAGGAAATTTGGCTTTGAGAAGCCGAAGCTTTTGATACCCTTTTTAACGGCGGTATTGTTTTAATCGGAGCTATATTTAAGATATGATGTACTCCTCCAAATTTTTATTTTTGTAGTATTATGTTTTGTAGTATGTAGTAAAACACTGAGAGACAAGGGATATTTTATGGATAATTTGAAAGATCACTTAAATCTTAAAACGTAAGTTCTGCAAGCTCGAAAATGACTGTTCTCCATTTATGTATAAACATTTACATGTGATAAAGTACCTTCTTAAATTATTAAATATCAATAACGCTGCGACAGGGATTTTTTGCCTTGAACGAGACACAATCAGGTTATAGGCCTGGGATAGGTAGACCACATCCTGATAATACAAATTTGCTAGATACCTTCAAAATGTTTTGTTTTTAATTCGAAACTCGTGATGTCGTAGTTTAGATTAGGTTATAGCGGTAGCAGTGGAGATGAACGATCCTGGAGAAAGCCCAGCTCACTTGGACCCATTGAAGGTCCATTGAAGGGAACTTCTGCAGAAGTCCTTGAGTTATTGAGTGTCGGAACATTGATAATTTTCATTCGGGATTTGCATCGACGATATGGAGTCTGCTTATGATGCCGATCAAGAATATAGTATGAGTATATCTTTATGCGATATGATATTCGCCTCTTCTACGCTCTCTGTGTACGTCTGATCATAATCATAGTACCCTCTGCAAAGGGTACAACAAAAGTTGGCGCGCATGCGCAAACAAGTTTTAGACAAAAGAGAGAGAGAGAGAGAGAGAGAGAGAGAGAGAGTCACTAGCTGCGAGAACAATCGGAGCTTTTCGAGCCGGCGAGCGCCAAACGCGTGGTAAGAGACCTATCTCTTCTACTCTCCTCTCTGCCCCAGCCCGAGCCCCATCCCCATCGACACCATTCAATTGTTAGAGGAGAAAGAAACCAGGAGAGGAGCAGGGCAGGGCAACCCATACAAATGAGTCAGAGCTGCGACTGGCACTCCATCGATCGACAATTGAAACAGGACAGGATCCGCTCACCGTTGCTGGCGCGTCTGTAGAGGATGGGGGAAAGGGGGAAGGCAGTATGCAA
The DNA here is from genome assembly GCA_008121275.1 of Drosophila lowei. Lineage (NCBI taxonomy): Eukaryota > Metazoa > Arthropoda > Insecta > Diptera > Drosophilidae > Drosophila > Drosophila lowei. Next base: position 29,804,637 of record CM017777.1, on the reverse strand, counting down.
ATTGTTGTAAACCGACGCGACAACTTCATTTGTTCAACGGAGCTCCGGCGTCGGCCAACGGAAACGGCATCGGGCAACGGGCAACGGGCAACGGGCACCGAGGCAACCGTTGGCCGAGGATGGGAATGGGAATGGCGCTGGGAGTGGGATTGTGGGGAGTGTAATGGGAGTGAGGCACGTCGCCAGCTAAATTGAGGTTAAGTAATGCAGTCAAATGCGTGAAAAATGGCAAAAGAACAAATAAAACCCAGCCACAAAAACTGGGCAGGGCCAAAGGAGGACAAGAGTGCGCTGCGCGAACAGAGTGCCAGACACTGAAGACGACGATGGCTTAAGCCAAAAAAAACAACAAAAAAACACGAAAAAAGGCGACATAGGACTCGGTGCGTGACGGCAACATAAAACGTCGACACGTTGCCAAGACGATGTTGTCATCATCATCATCATCCACCAACACCAACACCAACAGCAGCAGCAGCAGCAGTACTGGTACCCACCAGCACCTTCATGATCGTCGTGAGGCTCCAAAACCTGATCCCCGATTAGCATGCAAACATTCCTGCGATTGATTTTTTTGGGTCAACATTGCGAAAAAACTGATGTCTGCCGCCTGTCCCCGACAGCGTCTTTGCGCCTGACCCCACCTGCAAGTCGAACTTGGACTCCGACTCGGGTTTGGGTTTTGGGTTTGGGGATTGATAATTAATTTCGGCATGGCACCTACTAGAAGTTGGACGGACACTCTAGGCTGACACCACGCGACACCTGCCTCTGTCTCTGCCGCTGCCACTGCCACTGTCTCTCAGCAGCTGTGGGGCCAAAATAATACAAGGCCTTCTCTGGCGCACGTAAACTGGTTGGGTTGCCATTGGCAGCCAACATTTGCCGTTTGCCGTTTGCTCTTTGTGCGCGGCTTCTAATCCGTTTGGAATTTCAGACACGCCAAAGTGGCGCACCGACTGAGCGGATCGGAGCTGAGTTGAGTTGAGCATGCCACTGCCACAGCCACAGCCAGAGGCTGCCAGGCTGGTTGTCGTCCACTTGGTGGCTTGGCTTGGCTTGGCTGGTTGCTGCTGCTGCTGCTGCTGGCAAAATGTCAAGTGTCTGCCTCGGAAATGAGGCCGTTGTGGTTGTGTGTCACAAGAAGAAGAATAAGCTGCAGCCAGAGAGAGAGAGAGAGACTGACTGCAGCTGGAGAATGATCTATCTAGAGGAAAGCTCGATGGAGTTGTGACATCTTATTTGGCTGAAGGATGCTTCGTTTGAGTGGTTCCAGTTTATTCTCGAGGGTACACCCTGGCACATCTGGAGATGGTATTTGGATTGCCATCAATGCCCCACTATGGGTGTTGCATCCTCTGTCTATATTGCGGCACTTCAACAAGAAAAGACAGAGAGACTAATGTAGGGATATTTGCAAAGAAAATGTATACAAAAACTCTTTGATATCTGAATATCCCTATTCCACTATGGCCCATTCGTCGTATAATAAACATATTCCAGATCCCCTTTCCTATTGGAACTATGCTAAATGTACTTAAAATGATACCGATCTCTGTAGGAAGATTTCTTAGATTTTCTCAGATGAAATTTCACACCAAAAGATCTATCCGAACAAGCTTTACACATTCCTATAATATTTATTTCCCTAAAATTAATAAAAAAATCGATGTACATTACGTATACGTCAACCTTCAGTTGATCCCAAAAAACACTCATCATAATTCCCTTTCGCCACTCAAGCATCACATTTTGGATTTGATGAAGGAGCTGAAACCCCTTGGCGTGGCCCCAGCACACGCCATGCGAAATAATAACAGGCCATTCGCCTTGGATTCGACCGCCCAATCACTTGATCACATGTTATGCAACTCAAAAGATACAAAGATACAGAGAGAGAGAGAGAGGAAGAATAATAAAAATAATAACAGTTGGCGAGAGAAGAAAAACTGCATTTTCACGCGAATGGATGGATGGAAGTGAAATGAGCCGACGACGACGATGACGACGACGACGACGACGACGACGAACGAAAGCCAGTTGCAGTTTTCCCCAAAACAGCGTCTGTTGTCTGCTGTCTGCGTCTCGGCTAGCCAGCCGTGTGGTGCCACCAGCAGCACACGCCACACCAGGCTACGCCAGTTGGGGACCCATCCACATCCCCATCTCCCACCCCATATACGACTCCCGATCCGATCCCGAACGTAGTTGAAATTGCATGCCGAATTCGCCAGACAACCAACTAACCAACCAACCAGTTTCACTTGCGAAAGCAAACAGCTTCCATTTCCATTTCATTCGACAGTCGACCGCCGTTAGCTGGAAACGCGTTTCGGGGCCCGAGCAGCGAGCTAAAATCAAAAGTACTTGTACTCGTAACTCCCGGAAACTCATCCCATCAATCAGTTCAGGAGCACTTTTGTTGCAAGGAAGAGAAGATGAAGGAGGCCGATCTCAAAGAACAGTATGCCCGCTTCCCGGAAATCAAGCGATCGGAGGTGCAAAAGTTTGTGGAATGGATCCATGTCCAGCCGCACATCTCGAAGCAATTCTCAGAGGGCGAAGCATTGCATTTCTTCTACGCCTGCCGCTACAGCATGGAGGTGGCCAAGCAAGTGCTGGACATCAATCTCACGGCCCGCACCCACCTAGATGAGTTCTTTGTGAACCTCGACTGCGAGCGACCGGAGCTACGGCGTGCCATGAAAACAATGTAGGACCAAGCTCTTCTCACTGAGAATTCTATCCAATTATCTCCAAGTGTAATTATAGTTCTATTGTTCCGCTGCCTGGAGCTACTCCCGAAGGCTATCGTGTGATTGTCGCCAAACTCGAAGACCTCAATGCGTCGAATTATAACTTTGCGGATGCCATGAAACTGTAAGTGGAAAATTAACTGGCAGACAGCTCTGGAATATGACTCCTGTAATCTAGAAGAAGATACAATCCTTTCAAGACTCTTTTGGAAGTTTTCAGCGCTACCTGTCTTGGAGTCACCTTTACGTAGGCAATCCGTTTATATGTATATTTCGAGTTCGAAGTCAAAACAGTAATGTCCGAATTCCCAAACACTTGTTCAGCTTTAGCTTAATGGCCAACAATTATTGCAAAAATAGTTAAGTGCAATTTGCGTGTCATTTGCGAGCGGGACGTGTAGCGTGATTATGACAAGGCATACTGAAACATGAAGAGATTAAGGTCCGAAGTGTTTAATGTCACCCCGAACACAACCCCAACCCCAACCCCAAAACTTCAACCCGAACCCGAATTGTGTTCCGAGCACGCACACAAGATTTAGCAGCTGTGGATACACAGCAGCACAGACTCACTCAGATACGATACTCATCTACTGGCACTCGCAGATCTGATCTCAGATGATATGTGCGCTCTATATAATGGTTATCAATTAAAACATAACAATTAAATGATCAATTAAAAGGGGGGGTACTGATATCTCTATAGTAGCTGCGGCTAAGCATGTGTTCTGTGCACTTTCAGATATTGCATGGTATTCGACTTTTGGATGTACGAAGATGGAATACAGCCCGGCCATGTGATTGTAATCGATCTGAAGGGCTGTGCCCTGGGGCACTTGGCACGCATTGGACTGCTCCAAATGAAGAAATTCCTCTTCTACCTGCAGGTAAAACTCTTGACTCTTAGTTAAATCAAATGTTATATGTATGTTTCCTGTTGCTGTAGGAAGCGGCTGCCATACGACTGATTGGTTTCCACTTTGTCAACATTGTACCATTTATGGACAAGATTATGGCCCTGATGAATCCGTTTATGAAGAAGGAGTTGTCAAGCGTTCTCCATATGCACAATGACCTCAATGACTTCTATAAATTTGTACCGCGCGAAATGCTGCCAATGGACTACGGCGGACCGGGGGAGGAGACCAGTCTGGCCAAGGGTGAGCCTCAGAATATAATTTACATGGATTTTATGTATTAAATTGACATATTTGCAGAGATCTATTACAAGAAACTGTTGAACAATCGCAAAGAGATGCTTGAGTTTGAGACGCGCCATCAGGTTAATGAGAAACTGAGGCCCGGGAAAGCCAAGACCGTCTCCGATCTCTTTGGCATCGAGGGAAACTTCAAGAAGTTGGACATTGATTGAAAATTGGTGGTATTACTATTACTTTTAAGAGGGAGAATTAATTGTTTACAGGTGTTTGCTAGTACTAATAAAATGTTCGTTAATTGTTTATCATTTACTTGTTTAATTTAAAATCAAGATTGAGTAATCATTCGAACGGTTTCTATAAGTAGTTAAATTTTAATAACTATCTTCTTATCTTCAATAATGCAGCTTCGCTTTAAGCTATACATAAAAACCATGTAATCGATGCAATGTGATTGATTTGATGTTTGATTCTTCATGTGAGAATGTGTGGATGATCCTTAGGTGTTTGCATGAGTCCTTCTTATGTGTTTATCCAACTCATACTTGCTATGCGGTCACAGTATTCTTAACCTATCTACTTAGGTGGTGTACCTTTCTTATATACCTATAATTTAAAACTATAAAAAATGACTTTTTTACACACTGCCTCAGCGCAAGATCTTTTCCTCGTAGTCTCTGGTAGTCCTTTGCCAAAGCTTTTCTGATTTTATCTGTAAACCAAAAGCGACTTTAGTTTTGTAAATGATATCAATTTCTGTAATAATATACTTATTAATGGTACTCCTTTATTCAATGGGTTACGTTGTAATAAAAACTCTTTCTGTTCTGAGATATTTTGAATATCTAGGCAGTCTCTTCAGGTGGGAAATCCGAAATCCTATATTGTGTGCCTCCTACAATACCAATCCTTACTGCTGGAAGTGTATTTGGTTCACTTGGTTGTGGTGCATTCCCATTGTACTGTTGCCGTTGTTGGTGTTGTTGCTGTTGTTGGCATTGCGGCTGCGGTTTTGACCCCTGCGAGCTGAGGACTTTGGCTTTGGCGGCTGCTCTGCCATCACAGTGTACGGCTGTACATTGCTGGTCACGGCGATGGGTACCTTTATTTTAGTGGAATAGAATGTCAGTGTAATCGAACGTGGGACTAGACGGGGCAATGGTTGAAGGCAACCTACTGGTATATTGTAATGCTGTATGGGCATCGGCTGGGGGGTGGCCAGTCTGTTGCCATAGCTGTACGTGTTGGTGTTGCGTGGGCCGGTTATGATGGTAGCAATATGCGGCACTGATGATGACGGCGTCGGTGTTATTAGCGAGGTCGTGTTAACGACGTTGCTGACTGATGCCGTAGCCGACACCGAGGTTGGCAGAGTGGCACTGACCGACACTGGGCGTACATATGTACCAGACGGCAGTCCGGCCAGCAGGGGACCAGGATGTTTGAGCAGACTCTCCTGATTGGGATGGCCGCTGAGGGACATCATGGTCTGCCATTTTTTGGGGGCTGATCCGGCAAAAGATCCACCAGATCCAGACCCAGTTCCCGATCCCGATGCTGTTGGAATCGGCATTGCACTGGACACTGTCCGATGCAACTGTGGGGTGGGAATGGCGATACTAGTTGCTGGCGCTGGTGTTGGTACGGATGTCGCTACTGGCATCGGTGTAGCCATCTGACTGGCAATCGGAGTGGCCATCGTTGGCTTTGGCCTGGAGCGGGTCGGCTCTGATACCGGCGGTGGCGTCAAATCGATCGTTTCACCCAGCCCCAGTGCGCTGGCCTGGCCGCATGTGGCCGAATGACGTTGCCAGTGCATCTGCTGGCAAGGATAGTCGCAGTAGGAGGTGTTCCAGCAGCAGTACAGCTGAGCCTCTCGCATGCAGTTGGCGCACCACTGTTTCTTCTTGGTTTCGTCGACGGCATGATTCCGTTCCAATGTGCTCTGCTGACGCATCTCGCTGATCACACGCTTGTTCTCCTGATCCAAAGCCTTGCGCATCTCGTTGATCATTTGCTCGTTGTTGCGCCTTATCTCCGAAAGCTGGCGGCTGTAGTCCTGCTTTAGGCGCTCGTTCTCCAGGGCGAGGCTGGTGATGCGAGCCTGCAGAATATTCTGATCACCACCGCCCAGATCGCTAAGAGTGTCCTCGATGACGGATATAAAGTAGTCCGTGATCTGCAGAAAAACAACGTATTATTTGAATATGCTACGAGTATCTTCAAAAAATAATCAGGAACTGGCTTACTTTGTGTGCATTGTCTTTGAGACGTTGAGAGACGGGTCCGGCGTGCGCTGGGTAGAATTGGGAGCCATCCGATTGCAGTGGACCGCAGGGACGAGGCACCAGCTTGGGCGGAGCCGAGCGCAGGAGCATTTCATTCAGAGCTGCACAAACGAACGAATCATTCTGTCTCGACTCGCTCACCATGGTCTCAGTGGGCAGTCCGTTCAGTGCATTGGCCAGCAAGCCACCGGACTCCATAGTGGGCGGCATGGATATGGCTTGAGACGTGGACGTGCCCATCTGGGGCATGCTCAGACCCGCCAGAGGCGGTGGCATGGAAGCACTGCTGCTTTGCACTGAGGGGGGACCAGGGGGAATGGGAATGCTTGGTATAAACGTCGAGTTCTGGAGCGTGCTCTTGGACACGGCTCTCAGGGGAGGAACTGGTATCGTCATCGGGCTGTTCAGAGTGCAGCCGCTTGCCTGCTCCACGGGTATGACTACCATATTGGATCGCAGAAGGCTTGATGTGGTGGGTGACGGGGGCGGCTGCGTCAGCTGTTGAGTGCGGTCATTTTTTTGCCGCAGATTTGGCGGTGCAGGTGGTGGTGGCGGTGGCGGTGGCTTGCTGACCACGTACATGCCGGGTGGTTTGACGCACGCCAAATGGCCGGGCGAGTGAGCTGGCGAGGTGGATGCTTGCCCCGACAGAGGCAGAGGGCCATATGGGACGCCCCTACGTTTGGGTGGTGCCGCCTCCATTGCTTTTGCCGCCGCGGCTGCCTGCTTGTGGCTGATCTTTTGGATGGACGTGTCGCCCACATAACGCACTGTAGGCGTCTCCTCGCGCATCGTTAGCACTGAATCCGCTCTGGTGGCCTGGGCCTGAGACTGCGGCGACGGCGGTGGAGGCATTGCCTGTGGCACCAAGTTATGTCTGCTGTTGTGGGTCTCCGATTCCGTTTCCTCTTCGCTGAGAATCTCTTCCTTGATGGCCACGAGCTCTGGAACAGGGGCAGCAGGCTGGGCCTCGCCTGTTTCTGGCGGTGGTGTGGGCACAGGCACGGGCACGGGCACAGGCACTGTGATCCTCGGTTCCTGCGGAGGATTAACCTTCTCCTTTGGCTCCTTCTGTGTTTTTTGCTGTTGTGGCTTCTCTGCCGGTGCTTTTTGTTGTTCATTGGCTGGCTTAGGTAGCTTCTTGGCAGAGTCGGGGTCAATAGTTTCCTGCGCTTGAGGCGGTTCTTCGTCGGGCTCTGGTTCCGATACCACTTCGGCTTTGACTTCGACAAATGGAATCACTTTCTTGATGAGCTGCTCCTGTTGCCGCTCAACTTCGGACCTCTTCAAGCCCTTTGCTTCGGCTCTCTCCAGTTCACGTGGCTGCTTGGCCACTGGGGGCTTGGCGGCTTCTGGGGCAGTGGCGTCACTTGAGGAGGCAGCTTGCTGCTGTTGCTGTTGTTGCTGCTGCTGCTCGCGTGATATCTTGGTGATGGTCACGCCTTGACGACGTCTGACCAAATCCACCAATCCGCCGAGAGGATCGGGCGGGGTATCGATTTGAGAATCGGGCAATTGTAAATGCATCTCCGACTCAAGTTCGGAAAAAAGGGATTCGTCCTTCTTGTCCTGCTCCTCCTCGTCCGGATTATTCGCTTGCTGTTGCTGCTCCAGTTCTGCCATCTGCTGCTTGCGTGCTGCATGTTTTTCGCGACGACTCGATTCGGAGGTGCCGCTGGTATCGCTTATGGAATGTTTACGCCTTTTCCCGGCCACCTCTGTATCCGCCACTGAAGTGGCGGCTGGTGGTATGGTCTTTGCTGCCAGGTTCTTCCGCTTGAGCAGCACCTTGCAGCGTGAGTCGGTCAGCGATTCAGCCGAACGGGGTATGACCTCGTAGTTGTTGCTCTTCTGCTTGACATGCTCACTGCCGGAGACCGTGGCCGTGGTCTGTTCTAGTCCCTGAAGCTGCGGTGATGATCGCGGCGGCGGCGGCGGCGGTGGAAGCTTCTTGACTGGACTAACCGACTGATCCGACTCATTGCCCGACTCTGTGGCGGCCTTTGTCTTCTTTACAATGGACAACTTATCGCCCGCTGTTTTACGAATGAGAAACTGCAGCGGCGTCTTGTTGGCCGGCTCCAGATCACGATCGATGGCCGCGTATACGCCTGGCATCATGTTCTCGAGCTGCTGCTGCTCCTCGAGCGGATCGTAGGGTGTGCGGTAGGGTGCATAGTGGAAGGAGCCGATTTTCCGCTTAATATGCTCAATATGAACCTCCACCTCACAAATGCAATCGACCAGGTCTCTGGCCATGCGACGACTGGTCTGTATATTCGGATTCTGGGCCGAGTACAGGAAGCAATCCTTCACGGGCACATGGGCGCGATCATGCTTGCCAAAGAAGCGCACATTCACCAGGCCTTTGTCGGAACCCATGGCCTTGGCGGGCCAGTAAGGAAATCCCTTGAGCTTGGCCCAGAGCAACAGATGCGGCTGACGGCAAACCTTTACGAACCACTCGTCGCTGGAGTTCGCATTCAGATAGCACTCGGCGCAGGTGTCTATCTCGATGGTTTCCTCGCGGCACACCTTCACCAACTGCTTCGCCGGCTGCTCCACCTTGAGGTCTGCAAAACGAAAGCAAATCGAAAGGAAAGGTTGGTCATTGTGCAGTGAAAAACAGTCCACTCTGAATGCTGCTCACGTACCGCCAGAGTCCATTATCAGGGCATTGTGCTGCATCCACTTGACCTCACTCAGGAACTCATCTACACTGCAAAAGGCGTTGTTTTTGATGCACGCGGACAGAGTCGCGAAGCTCACGGGATGCACAAAGAATTTTTTGTACGTTTCCGGTAATACATCCTCTGGCGCCCGCAGCTTCTGGAGCTGCAAGAGAAGGAGAAGGAGACACAGGAAATGTGAATTCTCGGGTTGTATTGCTAACAACAAGTTTTCTCCAAAGAAAAGCAGAGGAAATGAATTGGAAAATACGAATTGTTGCCTCCACAGGGGAGGGGGATGGAAACCACAGATAGGAAATGGTCTTCAAGCTAAGGAAAAGCATAAATAGACCCAAATATGACATAAAATGACGAGTCTATAGCTCGTGTAATTGCCTAACTGCCGGCAGGCGGCGATAGCATTAAATGAATTAATTAATTAATGGTCCGCGTGGCGGGAGCATTTTAAGCATATCTAACGAGAGAAAGTCCCACTCCAAAGGCCGTCATAATTAACTTATATTTAAATGGGTTACACATTAATTGGCTTCTTTATGGCAACCATTGGCCTGCTTCGTGTCCGTACATAATATTAGATAAATGCAGAAATGCCCCATTAAACGTATGCCATATGGTGCAGAACCAAGTCTGAAAAAGCAGACTTTAGTTTGTGTTGAAATTAACAAAAAGAAAGCCGATAAGTACAGCGCATTAAAGAGATCATTTACACAGCCTGTTTTACAAGCTATCAGACCTCATTATCGAGTAAACTAGAAAGAAAACAATATATCAGTCGCACAAGTATGCCTGCCTCTGCGGCTCTTCGACGGCCATCGAATGCAGATAAGTACAGTAGCGCGTACGGCACGTGAGTCGTAAAACGCATCCAACTATCGCTTCCACTACAGCTGAAGCTTAGACAGGGCACGTAGGTCATTGCAGCGGAGCCTCCTTCTTCAACGTCAGCACAGAGAGCGAGTGATAGAGAGAGCGAGGGGGAGAGCGAAACCCAATAAACCAGCGAGACATTTCAGGTGTCTACTCAAAGTATGTTTCGTCACTGCAGAGATAGTACGAGTAGGAGCGTGAGCACACACACACACACAAAGCGTCGCCCATACCCAGAGACAGAGACAGACACAGACACACATCTCGTATATCTCATACATTTTGCTGTTTTTGCAAAATATTTTTTCGCATTAGCAAACGAATGTGTCGAAGATAACGAAAAATCTTGATGGGGAATGAGATACACACACAAATATATATACATATACATATATTCCAAGCATAATCACTTACCCCGCGCACTTGTTTCATGCGTTCGAGCGCAAAGCCCAGCAGCTGGCTCAACAGATCGGCCGAGACATCGTTTCGGCGCAACCTGTAAAAACGAAAAATATATATAAAGAAAAATGCTCGCATTTGCAGGGGAAAAGGGTCGGGGTCACCTCTTAGGGGCAGGGTCAAGCAGCGTACACTCGGGACACTTCCAGGAGTAATCGAATTTCGTGGTGGCAGGACGCACACAGTATGAGTGAAACGAGCGAAGACACTTGCTGCACGCCTCCAGATTGCCGGATTTCCGACACTTCCAGCAGAAGGGATCCCAGCCATTCTAAAATGAACAAAATTTGCAAGAATACGAAGGTGAAAGATGTTACACTGTTTTGTTATCATTTTTTTTTACCCGTGGCGGCGTTTTGTAGATCTGCATCATTCGTTCATATGCCTTGTCTTCTGGCTCTTGCTCCTTTTCTGTTGTTGTCTTCGGATTACTGAAATCCAAGAACGCCGACACATCGGTATCTTGCATACTGCCAGCCGAGCTGTTGATCCAATCGCTATCGACCTCGGTCGAGGTGTTAGGGTTTTGCTCCGATTCCGCATCATTTATGATGCTGTCCAGAAAGGCGCTATGCTTCTTCGCAAAATCCACGTTCTCGGTGCGGAGATTGGCGCGTTTCGCCGGGCGATGCTCCTCATTGCTACAGCTGTTGCTAAGCGAATTGGTCTTGCTGGGGGAGCGAAGGTTTGAGCGGTTCAATCCCACAGTCGAACTACTATTACTATCCTCGGCATCGAGCCCCAGCACGCGTTCTCCGCAATCGTTGACCATGGAAAGGCCCCGCTCTTGGCGTACTTTCGTCGCCAGCCTCTCAACCCATTCAGTATCTTCGGCGTCCCAGGACGGGTTTGGTATGCTCTTGCTGCGTTTCATAAACTGATTTTTCTTGCGCTTGCTGCTGCGGCTGCGGCTGGAAGATCTGGAAGAAGCCTTGGGGGACGACCGCTCCTTGTCTTGCTGGGCCCGTTTCATTAGCTGATTTGTGACAAAGCGCGACTTGCGGCGCTTCAACTTTGATCCATCGGCCACAAAATGGCTGAGCACCTCGGACTCCATTTGTGACCTTTGGAGGGCCAGCATCTCCTTGGGCACCTTCGTCGTCTTGCCCTCCTTCTGTGGCAACGATCCCAATGGGCTAAGGTCCGACTGCAGCTGCAGGTGCGGTTGCGACGGCACCTTGGTCAGTTTCATGGTGAGCGGGGGTCCGAGTGTGGCCGAGGGACTGGAGTTGGACGAGTTGCTGCTGCCGGCAGCCGACCCCGGAGGGGCACTCACAACATACTTTTGTCGCTTGTGGGGCATACTGGGCTCCATATCATGACTGTCCGCCTGAAGTAACAGCACTGGCTGGGGGCTGTCGATGGCGGAGAGGGCCTCGAATTCAGGACGCGGTATCGAGTTCACGCTGTCCCTGCTGTCGCTGCTGTCCGTTTCCATGTAGATTTAGCAAACCTCCGCTTCACTGCAAAGATTATATACGATGATATGGAGGCGTTAGGGTAATGTAATGCTAGAACGTGAACCCCAACTGCAACTGCGAGAAATCACGACTGGGAGGTCGTGAGACCGCGCGAGCGAACAGATGTGACGAATACTCTCAAAATGGCAAATCTATGTATAAATGCAAACTGTCACGCTGCTGCTGCCAGCTTGCCTTTCGGTGCGGTGCTGCCTGCTCACTGTGGCTTCTGTGGTTGTTGTTTCTTTGCTTTTTTTTGCGTCACCTGAGCAACTTCAGCGAGTGGCAGCAATCGCTTTTTGAAAATTATTTAACCTACGCATCGTGGTAGGCCAATACGCACACCCACACACACGCACAGGCACGTACACGAGCACCCACCTTCAGGGGATCCTGGGAGGATGTTTCAATGGCCGGACGCGGCTGCGGACATGGCCTGCGGAACAAAACAGCAACTATTTTGGGCCTCCCTGGCGACACTTTGCTGCTGCTGCTGCTACTGCTACTCTTTTTGTTGCTGTGGCCCGCCGCAATGTGTGTGCATCTGTAAGAAAATGTGCACTCGGTAAATACAAAGTTATAGTTGCTCGCGCTGGCCCGTCAAGCAAGCGAGAGAAAGAAAGGGAATATGTGTGTCTTACCAATTTCACTTCTTGCGACAGCCATCGACGAGTCGCTCTGTTATGGGTTATGCTCTCTTTTCTGGTCTCCGATATAATGATCAAACCAATTTCACACTAGAATACTGACCTAGATTGTGGGGTGTATGCAGTCGATGCACCTTTTTCCTTATTTAGTTAACGCTTTTATTTCTTTTTGCAAAATTGCCGTGGACCGCTCGCTGCCTTGTTTTCTTGGTTATTTTTGTTGTATTTGTTTTTTTGTGTTTACATTTGCTCAAATTACTACATGGCAACTACACGGTAACTACACATGTGCTACACAATGGGAGGAAAAAGAGGGTATGGACGACCGACTCGTTTCTTCGTTGCAGGACAGAGCAGCAGTGTGGCCGATGTACCGATTAAAACCGAACTTAGCCCAACATGAGTTAAACAGCGGAAATACTGTTTGTAAATTCTTCTTGTAGATCCATCCTATCCTACTTGCAAAAACCCCCCCGATATCTTTCACCTGAACTGCGCCAAAATGATTCGTGGAGAATATTTTTATACCCACTGGTCGACAATGGGTTAGAGGTTCTATGTCCACGATCGGAAATCATATTCCTCGATTTTGATATTCGGCTGAATATTATTCGCTAGATAGGAAGATCCTCAACCCTGAACACATCATTTGATCCGATTGATAAATCAATTTTTCCTAACGTTTGATTATTTGAAGCTTTCCCTTTTATTGGATTCTTTGCAAAATAAGTTTTAAACAAAAAGGTCAATGTATAAGACGTAAGTGAGTTTGGAATGTGGGGAAATTGTTGCGATGGAAAAGGATATTGTCGCGATGAAAAAAACCCTCCATCAACCGGCTTTCGATACTATCGACTGTGTAGTAGAGCTGCGCGCCTAAGTTTCAAAAGGAATGAATGACAAGGATATGAATGCAATCCATTGGAATAAATTATGCAGGGAACCACGATTTGAGAGAGATATGAAATTTAATAGATTACAATTACAAAAAAATGTTTTGACGACGACGAAAGCAACCAAATTTTGGAAATATATTAAACAATGGAACACAACACCAAAATACGACAGAGACTTGATGCTTTTATTTATTAATGTATATTTATTTTAATTTCTTTCAGCTCTGAATTCGCCGCAAGTGCGGTCGTCTTCGCCGCTACTATTGCACTCTCTCCGTCTCTTCGCCTTGCTTGTTGCTTGTTGCTCTCTCTCTATCTCTCTATGTATTTGTTTTTTATTTTTATCTTTGCAAATCTTTGAAATAAGTAATAGCTTAATTTCTTTGGAACTCTAAATGAATTAAATATTTACAAAATGTCTGAACATACCAACGAAAATTAGGAAAAAGTGTAAATTTTCAGTATGTGCATTTTATCGGAAAAAATGTTTCACAAAACAATGTTAACTAAATAATAATAGACCATAGAAAGTATATTAAAAATTGTGATTTGTATCACTGTGTTATCTGAGAATTCAAAGTGTTTTTTTAAATGTAGTTACTCAGCCGCAAAAATATCAGAAATAGAATAGACCCATTTTAGGAACAGAACAGCCAATCGAACAGATGCATAAAGCTGAATTAAAATAATATTTTTTTTAAGTTATAAAAATACGCAAAGAGCATATGTTTCGTTATGTATATTTGAATCCTAATTAGGTAGATACTTATAGAAACACTCAATAACAAACCATAGTCAGCCAGCACTAATAGCTGCATTTTTGTTGAAATTAGTATAGTTTTCCACGACTATCACGTTCATCTGAATATAGTATAATAATTAGCTTAATAATGAACTGAAATGCAGGAACATTCGTATGAATTCGCAATGTGGCTAACGGCCTTGAAATTAACATATATAAATCAAGGGAGGTAGGTAGAAGGTGCACAGAACAGAAGCCTTTAATCACAATTTGGAGAAGTTTAATTAAAATTAAAAGCCATATTAAAGTAGGACTAGGACTAGGCTGATACTACTATACTCGAATAGATATGGACATAAAACCCGGGGCTAACAGGTAAACAAGTTATGAATCCCATTACATAAACCATTTCCCAGGCTGACAATCCCCAACCCGTGGAAGGGTCCCGTCCCCACATTCCCACCCCCAACCACTCACACCCACACCCACATTCAAACGAACCCAGGGAAAACGGTTGAACTTCTAGAAACGGTTTTCATATATTCATGGCAAATTATAATGCTTCGGGGGGATAAAAAGCGACGACGAAGAAAGACAAAAGTTGGCCCATTCATAAGGGTCACACTTGGGGAGACACAGCGACAATGTCGGAGTCCTGGCTGCTGCTGTCCCTCTTCCCTCTCGTAACTCGATCTACTCCACGTGTAAACATGCATCTCCATATATCAATAAATTGAGATTACTTACATAATTTGTATTCCAAAATCCAAAAACTGTTAAAAAAGTTGCCATGGCCCCGTTTTTATACGATTGTGTGTCCGTCCAGGAGCGCGTGTGTGTTTTTCGTTGCCAGTACACGAGTACATCGTGGAAAAAGTTTTTTCTTCTTTTTCGGCAACGGAGAGAGAGATTGTGGATGGAGTGGGAGAGAGGGAGTGCTCCTCGGGGAGCAATTCGGTTAATATTCGGAACATAAATTTGCAAAGGAACCACTTTAATCAATGGCCAGGTAGCGGCATCGGGATAGGTATAGGGAAATGGGATATGGAGGTATATGGGGATACAGAGGTGCAACGTACCATTAAGCAGCAGCGGGTATTGATTTGCTGAGAGTGAAGAGGGAGAGCAAAACAATGCGACTGTGGATAGCCTTTCCGACATAAAGACAGGCATAAATAGCTGAGCGCACGGCCAGCCAGCCACGGGGTTTCCACAAAATCCGGACATTGTTTGTTTTGCTAGCGAAAAAGAAGATGAAAATAGAAAAGAGAAGGGAGTAGGAAGAAGGAGATGGAAAGTCGGATGAAATGGAACACTGTAGAAGGGATTGGGATTGTGGGGGGGGAGGGGAATGCGTGCCATTCATAACACATATTGAATTTCATTTTGTGGACACTGCGCCACAGGCGACCCAACACAGACACCGACACCGACACCGACGGCCCTGCCTCAAGCGAAAGATAACTTGCATAATCGTTGCCATGGACTTAAAATTTATAGAAAGCTTTTGCGGGCACCTGAGTCATGGGCTAGAAAGGCCATCCACTACCTCATCCACTCCTCATCCACTCTCCTCTCCGCAATCTACTACTGACCAATTATTGAGCCGTTGCCAAATGCAAGGGCATAAAATGAGCGCACATATTGCCAGGACGAGCGCTCCAGGACGAGGTGCAGGCGTAGGAGCAGGAGTTGGCATTGGCTTTAGATGTGGGCTTAGGATGTAGGAGGTGGAAACGGGGCAGCGGACCAGCGGACCAGAAACAAGAGCAATAACTGTTTGGCAAACAGATTTATTTTGCCTGCCTACACAACCAGGAGCGGACTCCAACACTTTGAGGGTCCCCGGATATAATTTAATTAAATATTTAGTTGGGAAATCCCCCAAGCCCTGCGCATTATTGTTGCCAGCTGTATGCAATGTACAATATGTTCTAAAAAGTTTCGAGACCCCTTCAAGTTTCGTAAAATGTTTTAGGAACTTTGCTAATTCATTCCGCCTGCAGTTGCTCCACGATATGAGAGCCAGCTTGAAGTGGTTATCCTTGTTACGAGCATCCCCATCCAATGCTCCACAGCACTCGCCTAGATTTTCCCACACATTTCCTGGAGCGCCCCAACCAATTACCTATTTAGGAAAAGGCCGCTCCTGGCGGCTTAGGGCTCAGGGCTCGCACACAAATATTGGTTTTCAACTTTCATTGCCACTGCGGTGGAGTGTGGTGGAGTGCGGTGAAGTGCGGTGGAGGTGGCTCCAGTTGCTGCTGCTGTTGGTCCTCTCCATCCTCTCCAATCCGCCTGCAGAGTCTGACCACAGACACCTCCCCACCCACCTCCCACACACACGTCGCTCGGGCCGCGTGGGTGCAGTGCATCATTTTTGCATTAGAAAAGTGCAGGGCCATGAAAACTGTAAATAACCGGAATAGAAGCCTAAGAGTCGGAGGCAGGTCCCAATGGCTCTGGGGCCTAGGCCAGCCGCAAATTATGCTTGTCAAAAATGAATGTTGCATACGTAACGCTGAGACAGAAGAAGCACAGTGCCAGAGGTAGTCGAAGAGGCAGAGAGCTAGACAGAGGCAGCGAGGTCGCATTTAGAAAATCGCAGCAGCAGTTTGCGGTTGTCGTAGTCGTCGTCATGGCAGTACGTGCTCGATGCGTGCCAATCCCTGGAGGGTTCTCTATACCTAACTGTGGCAGAAGTCGATGCCAATGGCTATGGCTATGGCTATGGCTACAGCTTGCTCTTGGTTCTTGGCTCTTGGGTCTCGGGTCTCCGGGTCTCGGGGCCTCGGTCTTGGTGGTTTTGTGGATTTGCCCGCAAAACGGATGCTGCTGACGTTGTTGCTGACGCAGATGCAGAAGAAAAGGCTAGTAGGAGAAGGAGGAACTTTTAACTAAATGTGCTCCGAGTGCATTAAGATGAAAATGTTATTACGACTGGGTATGGCTCTGAGGATGGGATGGTGGTGGTGGGGGCTTCCTCTGCAGTCATTATTGAAGCATTTGTGAGGTGGCGGCGCACTGGGAAACGGAGATTAGGCGCGGAAATGCTCGAAATGTTAGTTTGGTTATCGCCTGGAATAGGCGATGATGATGGGGAATGGGCGAATGGGCGAATGGGTGCAAAAAGTCGGAAATTTGATATGCCAAAAACCGTTTACGATCAACAAGTGATACGATGAGGAGCAAGTGCACCGAGAAATGCCAAAGGAGGACTCACTGGCAAATTATGCAGATTGCCTGATGATGAAACTGTGGATGGAAACTATGGATGCGGCAGGACACAGAGGACAGCAGGAAGGGGGGCTACTCGGATATTGAGGAAGTTCGGCTGCAGTTGTTTGGCGAGAACTTTCCATCAAGCGCCCAGGAAGAGACATTGATTTGACTGCACGACGAGGAGAGAGAAAGAGAAGTTTTCCATTATGGAAATGTCATCAAATCGATTTTCTTCTTTTTCCTATCTCGTCCGTCCGCCCCTCTTTGTGCAATCATAATGACGGTAAATGGTGGGGGATTGCAATTGCAGGAATACTCGTAGCAGTAAAATATTCCACACACTCCACGTACACGTTCTCTATAGAAATGAAAAGGCCAAAATGAGGTTTTTGCTTTTGTTAAATTTATTCATATTTCTCTCATATTTTATTATTATTATTATTTGCAATAATAACTGTTATTACTCGTTACTCGTATTATTATTATTATTCCATCTATTTAAATATAGTGTGTAATAAAGCTTGACAATCTATTAATGCTATTACAATGTATTTTCGGTTATATTGTTCGTTAAATGTTCTTTTGTTTGTCCTTCCATATCCTGTTGTGTTGTCTGTTTCTGCACTGTCATGTTTGCTTTACCCACTGTCCTACTGTCGCACTCTCCTTCCTCCTCTTCCTCCCATTATTCCGTCCTCGTCAACAGCTGTATTCGTGTCATGTCGTGATGTCGGGATGTCGGGATGTTTTTGTATCTATATATCGTTTTGAGGGATAATATAATGCGTGTGGGAG
Source organism: Drosophila lowei (assembly GCA_008121275.1). Lineage (NCBI taxonomy): Eukaryota > Metazoa > Arthropoda > Insecta > Diptera > Drosophilidae > Drosophila > Drosophila lowei. Next base: position 29,786,658 of record CM017777.1, on the reverse strand, counting down.
TGAGTGAGGAGTGAAGTGGGTTTTGGTATAGTCGAGTGTTGGATGTGAGTTCTAGAGAATGCTAGGGGATGGCTGTGGGGCTGTGGGGCTCTGTAAATTGTTGAAATTTGACTAATTTCGGCTTTCAATGGAATTCAAGTTAAAATGCAATATGCTGATTCGTCTTTCTTTTTTTTTTTTTTTTTTTTTTTTTAATGGTATCGTACAAAATTTGTTACTACTATTCATCATCCTGAATTTAATTTATTTTCGGGCCGCACTTCGCAGCACAGAGCACTCGTAAAAAGTTAATTTTATTTCCCTGGCATTCGCACTCTGGTTTTTTTGTTGGTCGGTTTGTTCTATGGATGCACCGCAGTAGCTGCCTGCAATCGGATGCGGAGAGTCAGATACAGATACACAGATGCGTGGCTCTCTACTGAGTGTATAGTATATGGTATAGTATGCCATGTAGTACGCTTCTGCATCTGTGAATCTGTGCATCTGCGTGTGTTTTCCATTTGCATTCACGCAGAGTAATTAAAATTATAGTTACATTTCCATCATCATCCGGCGCCGGAAAAGCGAGTGGCGAAACGGGCGGAACCCGGGTGGAACCTGGGGATAGCCGTTTGTTTGTGCATTGATGGGAAATGGGAAATGGGAGAATGTAGCTAAAAGCATAGTTTAAATGTTTCTCTTGTTAGGTGCTCCCTCCGCTCTCCGCTCTCCGCTCTCCACCATTCTCTCATTACTCTCTCTATTTGACTGTCGGTTTACAGTTGTCTTTTGGCTCTTGCTTTTTGGCGGTTTCCATTTGTTTTTTTTAATTAGTTAAAACGATTTTAAATGAATAAAATATCGCCCCCTGTCCGCGGTAGTCATTACTGCGTGGGAGAGAGGTGTAGAGGGGCGTATGATGTAATTAAAATTACCTATTTATGTACAAATCTACAGGGAAGTACGGGATCCATCCCCATCCGCCATCTATTAGAGCGGACCAAACAATAAAACTTTGATTAAAACATTCACATTGCGCTGTCAAAAAGGAGGTACGCAAGGGCAAGGTGGTGTATGATATCTGAATAAATCGTAGGATGTAGGACGTGTAGGATGTGTGGGGCAGGTTGTGTGTTTGTTCTGTTTGCTGTTCTGGCAGCTCTCTATGTGCCGATGTGCAAATTTGCTTTCGGTTCAGTTCATAATATCAAAAAACAAAAATCCCCTCACCAGCCAGCAAACATTGCACACAACAGAGGAAAAATTAATTGGGTCGGGGAAAACCCGGCGAGGAATCCCCCCTGGTGAAGTGAAGCTGTGCAAATATTTGCCAGAATACTTTCCCATAATTATTGTAGTAATTCATTGCATTCATGTGTTTAATTATTCCACAAACACACACATGGATACACGGATACACGGATACACAACTTAATGCATTCATCGTGTAAGCATGGGTGTGGGTGTGGGTGTGGGTGTATGGGTGTATGGGTTGATGGGGCTGTGGCTGTGAGCGTGGTCATGTATGTGGAATTTATCATGTACTGTACTTATCATTGACTTCTATAACTTACATTTTACATTATCAAGCTCGAATTTGAAACGTTCTACATACACAAAAAATACTTATAATGCGGCATCTCTCTCCTATTGTTCTCTTGTGTTCTCTATATAAATCTCACACCGATATAGATATATATATATATATATGATATACACATCGATATATAGCTGTAGGGTATCTCTGGCCTCGACCTCTCGAATTTAGCAATTAGTTTTCGATTTTATTTATTTTCAAATTTTCATTTTTCTTTCTACATTCAATTAGATTGCACGCAAATCCATACATATGCAGAGATATATGTATATATATACGTATATACATATATGTATATTATGTAAATGGTATGCCATATATTATTTAGATTTGGTCTACTTGCAGGACAAAGTGTGTGTTACAGCGTGGGACAGTGATAGGGAGAGAACTAAAAGGACTCCTTCTATAGGTATTCTAGGATAGGAACGGACTAACTCTATATACTATATGCATATGTATATGTATATTGACTAGATGACGACTGCTAACAATACAAATCATAGGTACTAGGTGTTTGGCTCTGATATCGGAAGAACAATCCTACAGTTACTGCTGGAACCGGAAACAATCGCAATCGAGGATAACAGACTAAAAGTAGATTTGATTTAAAAAACATTTTTGGCACGACTCGATGCGGTATCTATATACGATAGATATACATATGTAGGTAGGTAGGTAGGGAGTGTAAAATTATTTTTGATTTAAAAGTCCTTAAGCATTTAGGAATACATTTACATATGTACATAAAGAAGGAACTATCTTAAGGGGGACTAAAGACTGTAATACATTCATGCATACATATATCCATTGTACATCGATGTCGGTTATATTATATAGATTATAGTTGTTTATATCGGGGTGTAATAATAGTTCTGCTAACATTATACATATGTATGCGTATGCAAGTGCTACGATGCTACGATGAATTCCCATCCGGTGTTCTAATCCTATTCAGTGTCTGATCTCTAAAACGTAATTCAATAAAATACTCGTACTCCTCCAACAAACTCTAGCACCCCAGAAGCAAATGCATCTTTCTTTGGTTTCATCTATATCTGACAAGATATATACTATAGAATCGTACTATACACCTTATGAAGATCAGTTTTGGTCGCTATAATCTCTAGCATACATTTATCTTTCGTTTATTTTACAGAATTCAGAATTATAGAATGGGTACAACTATGCGATTTCTAGCTAGGAATGGGGTCAGTATGGAGAGATCTCTAAATGGAATACACATACGATACATAAGTATATAGAAGTATATATATATACGATAACGGTATCTATGTAGTGAGATTCAAAAGGGGAAATAAACTCTGTTCTCGGAAATAAACTCTCAAATTCTCATTGTTTCGCCTTTTGATTCGGGTTTTCTGCTATATTCGGTTTTGATTCTGTGATCATTTGGGGGGGTCTGTGGCAGTCAATAGATTGTGTCGGTTGCTATATAGTAGGTTTCTATATAAATGATCTGAGTAGACTATTCTCGAAACTGATATGAAAGTAAACGATTGCCAAGGAGTTGGGTTTCTGAATGTGAATCTGGATGAGGATTATGGAAATGGGACTGGTTCTGGGTTCTGGGTTCCTGGGGGCACGAATCTATTGACCTATTTACACTTGCGTTCCATAATACTATAGGGACACAAACTCCCCTCTGTCCTTGTCCTGGCCTTGGCTGGTCTCCGCCTGGTGCTGATGATGATCCTGGGACTGCTCTCCCCCGACGCACTGCTTCTCGGACTGGTTCTCGTTGAAGAGCGTCTCACTCTCGTATTGCTCCTCATCGGGCAGCGAGAGAGTGGAGTTGCCCAGCCCCCCGCTCGCGGTGATGCGGCGCCCCATGTTGTCGTACTTGGGGTACGCGGAGCTGTCGCCGCCTCCGCTCTTGCCACAGAGCGGCCGCAGCGGCGTCACTTCGATGGGTGGCGTCTGGCAGGCGGACGGCGGCGGGCCGTTGTTGATGCAGCTAGCGCAACTGGCGGCGGAGACGGGCGGCATGTTGCTGGTGGCACTGGAGTTGGGGTGGTGGCACTGCACCACAGCCGTCACAGCGGGCGGTGGGGGAGGAGGTGGCAGCTCCATGGCATTGCTTTGGCCTCCGGCCACGCAGTGGTAGGTCGTCTGGTGGCTATGGGAGTCCACATATCCGCTCGCATCCAGGTTGTAGGTCACGATCTCGTCGTGCGGATAGAGGCCGGTGGTGGCACCTTGCTGCAGTTGCTGTTGCTGCTGTTGCTGCTGCTGCTGCTGCTGGTGATGCTGCTGCAGCGAGGTATCCTTCTTGAGGATGCCCCGCCGTGTCGTGTGCCGTGGCAGGGTTGCAAATTGGCCCTCTGGCACACTCACCGTGCCCGAGCCTCCATCATTGTTACACTGCACGTCCTGCATCCGCTTGGGGATGTTCAGCAAGTCCGGATACATGTTGAGGTCCGCTCCGTCGAGCATGTCCTGCGTGACTGATACGCGGATGAAGATATTGCCCCCAAAGGCGGGATTCGGCACAATGTTCGAGCAGAACTCTGGTGGCGGTGGAAAGACGCCCACATTCAGGGGGAACTCCTCGGAGATCTGGCCGGGATGTGTGTGGGTGTGGGTGTGACCTGCCATGGACGTGGGCACGGTGATCATTCCGCATGTGGGATCCTTCACGGTCATCAGCTGCTGCCGCATATGCTGGTGCGGATGCTGCTGTTGTTGCTGCTGCTGTTGCTGCTGCTGTTGGTGCTGCTGCTGCTGGTGCACCAGCATTGTGCCATGACCCATGCCTCCGCGGTGATTCTCCACGGCATGGATCTCGATCTGGTTGAAGCCCAGACCTGCCGACTCCGCCTTGTTGATGCTGATCGAGTTGGGATTGTTGTCGATGCCATAGCTGTCGCCGCGATCGTTTGTGGTCGTAGTGACGCTCGAGTCCAGCAGCTTCTTCTCCTGGTCATTGAAGCTGACACTGGACTTGACACCCGCCTTGTTGGCGTGTCGATGCTGGCGGGTGGTGCGCTTGCAGAGGCACACCACAAACGAGATGGCAATCAGCAGGAAGACGGTGCCGAAGATGCCCATGATAAGGCCGAAGTACCAGAAGGTCTCTGGGGTCTTCACGAGCACATGCTGCACTATCTCGCTGAGGTAAATGCTGATGTTCTGGGTCATGCTGCCGATGGGATTGGCCCCCGTGCAGGCATACGTGCCGGCATCCAGGCTGGTCACATTGAAGACGGTCAGGTTGCTCCACAGCTTGTCGGAGGCGATGCTCTCCGTGTCGAAGAGCACGTTGTCGTTGTCCAGGATCTTGCCATTCAGCTCCCAGGCCACCTCGGGCAGCGGATCCCCGTACACCAGGCAGCTGAAGGTCGTGTTGCTCCCAATATCGATGTTCTGCACCTCCTCGTTGTTGAAGATCTCGACGCGCGGCGGGCAGCCGAAGAGCTCATCGTCGACGCTGTCCCAGGTGCGATCCTTCTGGGCGGGCGGACCCTTGCAAACGAGGCTTACGGAGCTGAGGCGACTGGCCACGTACCAGGAGCGGAACTTGCGCAGCTTGCAGTTGCACTGCCAGGGGTTCTCCTCGAGGGAAAGGGTCTTCAGGTTGGCCATGTGCTGGAAGACGTACTCGCTGAGGCTCTCCAGCAGATTGTTCTTGAGGTTGAGGAACTCCAGGAGATTGAGATTGGCCAGCGACATGGGATCGATGTACGAGATGAGGCAGTCGTGCATGTCCAGGGTGCGCAGGTGGGGCAGGATGGGGAACTGGTAGGCGGCCAGACGCTTCAGCGGATTGCCGTTCAGGTACAGTATCCTCAGGCGGTCGTTGCCCATGAACGTGTCCTTGTCGAGCATCTCCAGCTTGTTGTCGGACAGATCGATCTCCACGAGGATCTTCAGGCTGCGGAAGGACTCCTTGTGGATGTACTGCACCTCGGACTTCTTCAGGTAAATGCGCTGCAGATTAAGCAGCCCCAAAGCCGAGAACTCCTCCCGGTTCAAGTACGGTATGTGGTTGTCGTTCAGCACCAGCACCTGCAGCTCCGTGCTGAGGGTGCTCGGGATGCTGGTCAGCTGCAGGGAACTGCAGATGGCCGATTTCTTGCCATTGGTCCACTTGCAGGTGCAGTTGGAGGCGCAGCTCAAGGACCAGTCATCGGCCCCCGTCCAGGCCACCAAACAGAGCACCAACAGACACCAAACTAAAGATAAATAGGAAATGCAGCAATGATGTGGTTACTATTTCCCTATTTCCCAACTATTTCCCACTCACCTGGAAGACCCATCGTGGTCGTAGTCGTGCTGCTGCTCCTTCGATCCATGCTGTGCATATGGCTTCCTTCTCCTCAGAGGTTCGACGATATTCCTTCCGCTCCCGCTGCGTTTTGTGTGGCCTCGGCGACCCTGCCAATTGATGACCCTAAATGGCTTTGGCTGATTCGATTGCCATGTTTCACATCATGTTGCCGCCGCCAGCAAAAAGGTCTCCATTACTCCACATTACTCAGCACTTTGGCTACACTTGCCACACAGAAAGGATCTGCTCTGTGCTCTGTGCTCTGCGTGTGCCACCACTCGACTCCCAGTATCTTATTGATTTTGCTTGCTTCTCTTTATCCTTCTCTGCTGCTCTGCTGCTCTGTTGAGTTCTGTGTTCAGTTCTTTTCTTTTAATTTGCTGGCAGAAAGCAAAGTTAGTCCTGCCTCTTTTTGTGTGCTGCTGCCACTGACATCGACATCGGCAGTTGGAGCTGGACCTGGAGCAGGGGCATGGGGTATCCTTTCTTTAAAATTCTTAAATCTGCAAAATGTAAAAGAGAATCCGGTATTAGCGAGACGACCACTCCAACAATGCCCATTGTAGTTGTATCGTACATATAGTAGAGTAGTGCCTCCAGTGGCTCTGCCCGCTTGTAATCTCTGTTTACAGAATTTAGCTTTGGCTGTGAATAGAATGGGCAGAATGGGGAGAATGTGGGATGTGGATGTGGGGGAATGGTATCGGGGGTGCCTGCGAAATGGATGGAGGTTTAAATCGCCTTTCAACAACATTTTGTAATTTGTTGTACGTCCAGCTGGACAACACAACAAAGCACTAAACCACAGGCACATCTACATCCGCATCCACATCCACAGCCACAGCCACAGCCACAGAGAGGTGGAGACCCTGAGCCCTGGTCTCCGACTTTGGCATCGACATCGGCATCGGCATCTTTAGAAAATCAGCATCAATAGCCTGTCGAATGCTTTTTACTTTTATGTTCCTCTTTCTCTCACTCTCTCATTCTCTCTCTGTGTTCTCGTTTTTGTTTGTTCTCCTTGTGCTCCTCCAGGAGCGGTTCAGCATCACCTCTCTGCATTGGTTTCAAGCATACAAATACTTTTCAGTAATTTTAATCAACGGAAAATGCCTAATTTCACTTCAATCCCCCAACTGCGATTGAAAGGACCCCACAATAAGGTTTCCTGAATTTTCCTGCCCCTCTCCCCCAAACACCGCAACGAGATGAATCCGCTCCGCTTCTGGTTCTGGTTCTGGGGCGCACAAATAGGGGATGGGACGGAGAGACAGACAGACAATGAAAACGTAAAAAGCTCAAAAGGTTCATTTGTCAATTTGCCATTTGAATTTGTATTTGAGAGAATTCACTTGGCCGCTTTTGCCGCTTTGTCCTGCAGCAGCAGCAGCATCACCCTGCCACACAAGTTACCCACCTCCCCACCCTTTGGGGCAACCTACAAAGCACACAGTCAAACCTTGGCAGCAACCTCAATTTTAGCTCATCCCTCTGGCCCCCTCCCTCGGACCCGTCGGTCGGGTGGGGTGGTGGTCCTGGCAATGCGGATAATATTTCCTGTGTCAGTGCACCAGCAGTTGGCAGTTGCAATTGCTGACTTGCCACACAGCGCTCGACTGCTATCCATCCCGACCCATCCCTTCCGAATCCTCTCTAGTCTATAGTGGTACCCCCCATCGTCGACAGTTTTATATTTGCTGCTGCTATGAGGAGGCACTCGTGCTCGTGGGGGCACTGGAACCGCATCGGCATCGGCGGCACTCACAGGTTCTTTGGTTTGATATTCATAAATGTGGCACAGTGGGCCAAAAAAGCAAAGCTAATTTGATGGCCAATTGCCAAGACTGGGACTGGGACCGGCCCGTAGCCAATGTGCGGTAGAATATTAAAAAAATATTATGGAAAAATATTGTATGTTGCAAGCGGGTCTGCTCTGACTGCAGCCGCAACTCGTAAAGCAAATCAATTAACTGCTGCCACATAGAGGGCGAAGAGGGGCAGAGAAGCAGATACTCGTACAGAGATGATGATGCCCCACAAAGATACGAGTTATTGTCTGGCTCTCTGTGGCATGTGGCATGTGGCCTCTGGCCTCTGGCAGGCCTCTAGCTATCATCGGGCTAATCTCTTGGAAGAAGGTCCTGGTAATTGTTAACCTGTAAATGAAGGACTCTACACTGCAATTGGCATTTGGTAATTTGATTTCGTATCCCAGACCCAGATAATCTCTGAAAGGGAAGCTAAGCTGCAAATGTTTCCATCTTGGAATTGGATTTCGAATCTCACTTGACTTCGCTTTCAGGATGCAGCAAAGCATCTCTCACAGAAGAGTAAATCAAAACTACAATTGGAACCGAACGGCATTGGATTTTACTTATTTATTAATACAATACAATGGCCATGTGAAATGAAGTAAATGGAAATTGAATTGGCTTGTCTCCTAGAAAATTCTAAGCAATTTGTGCACTCACCAAATGAATGGAAGAGCTCTGTATATCTGAATGGATACATAGCAGGTAATCCATTCTATGGTTATCCTTAGGTTTTTATGTATATTTTGTGTTTAAAGGATTATCCACCAGCACAATATTATGAATGAATGGAATGAATGCCACTTATGAAGGTACTCCATCTGTTCAGGGCAGCAGCTATAACAGGAGTGCAGCACTGTTAACAGGCCAGCGTAACAGCCTGTTAGCGCTTTTCGTTTACAGCCTGTGGCCGCCCACTGTTAGCGTTTTCTGGCAGCTCTCTCACTGTGGATCGCCTCAGTGAAATACCGAATTATACAGATGATATTTATGTTCATATGTACATACATACAATATCGCACCCCGACTTTTTTCTTCGTACTCATCGCTGGAGTCCTCCTACATCCTACAGCTCGGTCCATCCTCCTACAAAAACCATGTACAAAAAGATGCATTATGCATTATTATTATATTAAAGAGACAGAAACATGCTCTCAAAAAATTACCAAGACTATAGGGAACCACTTCCTAGAATCCTATGGTATATTTAATTTGTGTTCCCCCACTTAGTTGTCACATTAAAAAATCATCAAAGTTTACCCAGAAAAGACAGACAGAAATTTGCCTGTGTCCTGTATCCTGGCGCCCAGTTCCTGGAATCCTTTCCTCAAAAGACATATTTAATTCATTAATTATCCCCCTAGTTGAACCAATGAAAAATCATCAATTCACTTTGATGAACGCAATTCAACTGAAAATTGTTTAAAAATTATTTATATTTTAAATGCATTTATATACGTTTGTCAAATGAAATTCGTTGAATATGAAAACAATTGATTACGGATGCGCGCCACAAAGAGTTTACATATTATTTACATCTGTGTCGAATTAATTACGCAAAATAAATATTTCCCCACTTGATTCTTGTTACTATTCCATTCGGATGCAGTTTCAAATTAAATTTACATTTTTCCCTTAATCTCTGAGAGGCTATTCATTGTCTCTTTCATGGCCTTTCATGGCCTTTCATGGCGGACACTTTGTTCGGCGGACAAATAAATTCCAAAATTTTAGTGTTTCTCTCTAATTTTTTGGTTTTACTTTCCGTACAATTCCATTTGACAATTGGAATTCAATTTCAATTTGCTGCCTGGTGGAAAAGTTAACTAATCCGCCCCTCGACCACGCCCCCCTCATTTGTAAAACTTCATCAAATGTAATTGTCGGAAAACAGCAAAAAGTCCTTGTCCAGGGCCAACAATTGGAGGCCATGCTCCATGCTGCATTACCAAATTAAAAACAAAAACTAAACTAACTTTTCTGCTTTTTATTTTTTTATTTTTAGCTTTCATTTGTCTCTCCTCTCTCTCTGTTTTTTTTTGTTCCGCTCGAAACTTGCTTCCTTTGCTTCCGTCATCCTACCACGGTGCGTAAACAGAGGCGTGGCATCTAAATAACGTTCGGGGGGAGTCTTTTTAAGGAATATTACTTTATATGGAATTTTATGTCATTTAAATCATTATGAAATCGTGTTAAGCTCTTTTAAAAACTTTTATTACAGATATTAGTCCAATATGAAGTTTAAAATTTATGGTTTCGCTTAAATTTGTATTATTTGATATTCATTTTAGTTCCTCTGACGCTAAATTGCAGATATTTGAGGTAGAAATGTCTATCCGTATCAGTTCTTCAATACACAGATTTATTTGGAGTTTAATGTCAATTTTTGGAAAAATATTTCTGAAGCCTTAAATCATCAAAAGGATATTTACAAACTGTTGTCTTTAAAAAGAATGAATACCTACTCGTATGTACCAATTTTTCATAGATTAATCTCTAGAATTCCCAAGAGCTTGGTGGCGACGGACAATCCCCTTGCGACTAAGCCTCTGTTTCGTATGCAAATCGTTTCTTTGCCGCCTGGCTGCGCTCTTTCTCGCTCTTCCTGTCTTCAGCCACGCCCACTGGCCCGCCCACTCTCGCCATGGCATTGTTTTGTTATTGCACAAGCACGTGCGAATGTGCGTGCAAATGCAAATGGCGATAGAAAACTTTTTAAATTGAGCAAACATTAACAAAAAGGCAAATCTAGAAGTGGATCAGGACGGGCAGGGCAGGCGGGGCATGACCTCCACTTTGCAGAAAGAGAGAGAGAGATGTTACGGAGGGGGTGAATGTAACACCCAGAGCAGGTTGTTCTTATCGCCTGTCATCGGACATCGGTGGGTGGCCTATTTGTTTTTCTGCCTTGTTAAGACTCGCCTCGCCCGGTCCCTCAAGGACAGCCACCAAAAGTGTAAATTACAAACTCCTGTGCAGTGTCCCCGGAGGGGGGGCTTTGAGGACTTGGCACCACTTTTCCGTGCAACAAATCCGCACATAATCGGAAAATGTCACAGAACAAAAAAGCAGACAAGAAAGAACACAATATTAATGGCACTTGTCTCTGCCTCGGGGCCGAGATTAGATGACGCTGACGTTGACCGTGTTGAGTTTTATTGCAGTACGGAAATGGTTTTCATAAATACACCGAAACTTCACACAGACGAGCCAGCGAGGAGGGAGGTGGTGAAAAGAAAGAAGGAGGGTCGGAAAGAGACAGAGGCAATGCAATTATCTGGAAGCAAAGTGCAAGCGGCAATGTACGTGCGAAACGAGGAACAGGACATTCGCCTTAGCCAGAACGAGAGTCAGCGCCAGAGCCAGAGCTCGAAGTCGGGGAAAGAAGGAGAGAAAAGGCCCCTCCCACCGGAGACAAGCACCCGGGGAGATGTATGGCCATGGAAGGACACGATGCGAGCATGTGCCTGGGATCTGGAAGGAGACGCCCCGGGCTGACGACGGAGTGCCAACAAATGCAATTGTTATTGTTTGCCGTAACCTTCACCACTCGGGGCATTATACATTTATCATGGATTGTGCTATGAGATTGTGCCGTGTGGAGAGAGGCCCAGCAGCGGCAGCGTCGGCATCCAGATTAGTTGGTCTCCAGGTCCGTGTTTAGCCGGTGGTTCCAAACAATAGATGGCATCTAATCGCAATCGGCAAACCAAACCCCTTTCATTAATTAGAAGCAACCCCAAGCCCTGCCCTGCGCATAACCAATTCCCAGAACGGAGAAATTCCATTGTGGCGTATGAAATGTTTAACTCGTTTTAATCACTCAAATATGGAGGCCATTGTACGAGTGTTCCCTGGCAGACATTCATTAATTATTAACCTGTGAACGAAGTTCGTTTTAATTGACTTTCAATGTAATCGCCAGACTTTAGCTGGAAGCTCTCAATTCAATTCATTTCATTCCATTCCATTTTCATCCTGAATGCAGCAGTGCGTATGAGCCCTTTTCTTACTTGTTAATCAACAATAATAAGTATCCGCTTCATTGGCTTCGTTGGAAATGTATCTCCCCTTTTGTTCAAGCACTGATGAATCGACTGAGTCTATAGGCAGTAGATATTTATAGATACCGTATTGTGTGTTTGCTAAATGAAACTTTTCAATCCTCTCATTTTCTCAGCTTCAAGCTTAATTTCTCGGGAAATTATAAATAGTTCTAGGTACATATGAAGGTTGGGAAAACGTGTCTGCCACTGAAATTATGCATTGGGGTTTTCGTTAGAGGTTTGTCTTGATTTTAAATGCGTTAATTGTGGCTTTTCGTTCGATTGCCATTAAAAGAAAGAGTCATACAAGTGCAGATTCCTGAAGAGCTGTGGCAGCATCTGTGGTCCATTGACATACAGCTGGAGTTGTCTTTAATGTTTCTCCGTTGCTTCCTTTGGTTGTATCTGACAGTCATGCTCTATAGAGAGATGGATTCCCGCATAAGTCTGGGGGAAAATTACCAAACAATGAAAGGAAATTTATTATCTTCGGTCTTCTCGTTACGATGATGATAAATAATGGACTTTCTGCAATCAGAGAATGTATCTATAAAGTGTACATTTTTGAATAGTTTCTCGAATGAAACTCGTTCCATCTTTCCTTGCAAAAGATGGCCGCAAAGAGCCCACTAATTTCGTATACCTAAATAGTTCTGATAACATCCGTGTCCCCTCTTCAATGACCCCGTAAAATTATCTTTTGTCCTCCGTAATTAGGTCGATTAATTATGCCTTTTCTTTCTGTGCGCTCCATTAAGAAAGGGTATATCCATTTCGGCATAAACCGCAGATATTGTCATGGCTCATTGTCATTGTTGTACGAATACTCGTTTGGTAGTGTTGTTGTTGTCACTGTTGGTGGCTGTCAGAGCTTACAATTGTTTGCCATCGTTGTCAGCGTCGTCGTCGTCCTGGTGGTTTTACTGCAATTCCGTTTGGGCAGCAGCAGCTGTACCTATAACTCTAGTTGTTGCTGCCGCTGCCGCTGCCGCCGTTGCCGCCGCCTGCCGTTGTTGCAGCTATTGTTGTGGCAGCTGCGCATGCCGGTCTGCTCTTGGCAGCTTTACAACTGCAAAACCATTTGAGTTGATGCTGAAACGAGGCATCGGCCAGGGCAGTGCTGGCCAGGATTCAGCCAGACATCAGCGTCGTCGTCGGCGACGCCAGCGACATGACCTCAGCACACAGAATTTTTGGGAATGGAGAACGGAGACGGGTGAACGGATTTGTATGCGTATGCCACGTCCTGTATGCACAGAGCTCTGAGCACTCTGAGAGCCATCAGTATATTTGTGTAGAACCGCAAAAATACACAAACGACCCGGGCAGCAGGATGGGAAGATGGGGAAGCAGGATGATGATGCTGATGACGAGGCAGACGTATGCATGGCGGTTGTTTGTGCTGATATTTTGCCAGGACCACAGCCAGGAGTAGGTGCAGGGTAAGTAGGAGTAGGAGCAGAGCCGGAGCTTCAGGAGCAAGACCACAATCAGGACCACGACCAGCAGCCAGGGAGCAGCGACAGACAGACAATTACAATACAAACAATACAAAAGCAGAGAACGAAGCAACAGAAATGCCGGCAGGCGCAGGGCAGGAAGTGGGCCGAAGATGCAGCCGAAGCGGCAGCAGAAGAATAAGAAGATGGCGAAGAAAGAGTGGGAGTGGGAGTAGGAGTATGAGTGCAAGAGTGGGGGAGTGGGAGAGTGGGAGAGCGACAAATGTTGTGTCCTCGCAGATAAGAAAGGATGAGGATGAGTCTGAGGATCTATTACCATACACAGCACACAGCAGATACATCCTGGAGCGTCCATTGAGTGAAGTGTGTTAAGCAAACAGAGGAAGCACCTCCTCCTGCTGCTCCTTATGCCTCTGCCTCTGCCTCTGCCTCTACTCCTTGCAACTGCAACAACAATGCCTTGAATAACCAAAAAGGATGTTGACTTGCCGTTTGCTAAAAGGAACTGCAGCCATTCCGTTGCCGTTGCCGTTGCCGTTGCCCTATACTCATATATTCATTTACTTGGATGCCGCCAGATGTTGGGTCTGCCATCCTTTGTATGTGCTGCGCCACCACCCCGAAATTAGTTGCACCCCCAGCCGGTCCTCTCCCCAGTTGGTCGAGTCCGTGCTCCTTAGACCAAGCTCTCCACAACCGCAGCTTCTGAATGCGGCCAAAGCAATGCGGAAGAATATTAAGCGGTTTTTAAGCGCCTGCATATTAAAAAGGATACAGAAAGGATAAAGCGGGGCCAGAAACAGAGACACAGCGAAAAAGGATAATAAAGCAAGTAGAAAGAGCGACAAGAGGAATACCCTCTTACCAAAGAAATACCCTCTGAAAGAACCAACATAAAGATACAATCAATCGAATGAATTTTTTGTAGTGTTTTTCCATGATTTTTAAAGCTGGTGCTTACTGCAGAAAAATATGTTTCCTCTATCTCTGGCAGAACCCTTCAAAAGGGTTACAAACTGCTTAGAAAAATGAAAATACCCGTCCTGTAGCAGGGACTGAATACAAAAGCATAAGCAATGCCAGAGGACATTGGAGCCGGAGCATTCCCTTGGTGCTCGCTCGCCTCGCCAGTTAGGTTCCTTGGATCATTTGGCGATTTGCAAATTACCAACAAAATGCTCCTCCTCCCCAGGAAGCGGCCAGAAATGCCAACAGAAGGAGCATCGGGACAGTGGGACAGCGGGACAGCGGGACATCGGAGGACCTGGACAACGATTGTGTGCAAACTTTTGCTTGAAACATTTTTATTTAACTTTTATTTCTCTTTTTATGCCCGCTTTTACCGAGCTTCCAGAGCTCCTCTAATACGTCCATTGGGTGCTCGATTTGGTATTTCAAATGGTGGATGAAAGGGAGGGGGACTCCAGTGCCACACTAGCACAGTGCGACAGCATCCACTTGGGTTCCACTTTGGTAACCGAACCCTTTTTGTGTAGCCAATCGACGGCACCTTTTGTTTTTCCCCGTGTCCGTGTCCATGTCTTTTGGCCTTGCCTTTCTCTCCGTCTGTCTCTCTGTCTGGGTGTGTGGGTGTACGCGTATCTGTGTGCATCAGTGTGTGCCTCTGTGTGTGTGTGTGTGTGTTGTGTAATTAACTCACATTTGCTACGCCCACAATGGGCGACAATGCCGGCTTTAATGAGTCACAAAACGGTTTTATGTGTCAAACGTTTGAAAATCCATTCGTCGATTGTCAGTGCAGGCTGGTGGCAGATGCGAGAGAGGAGAGGTGCAGATGATTCTGCTGCCAAGGACCCACACAAAGGGTTCATTTAACAGCTAATTAAATGTTTAATCGGGAAATCTCTCATATGCCAAATGAAAGCAGCCCAATTGGCCCTTCAGAAACAAGTATCCGGTTCGGTAAGGAACGGAATTCGGTAATCTGCCAAAGAGCAACTCATCCGTCTTTGAAGCGGAATTAGCACTCTATGTGTTCTTAAAGCTTTAAGAAAGAAAGGATAGACTTCTAAGAAAGATGCGTATGAAAAATACAGATACAGATACAGATACATACACGAGTTCCCAATTCATTTCGATTCAAGTTGTAATTTTCAATGATAGACTTCTTCAATTCAAGCATTCTGTGCTGGTTTCACTATGAAACCTTCAAGATTAAAGGATGAAAGGATAGTGCACTCATAAAGACACTTGTCCAATTCCATTGCCACAGCATCTTATCTTGAAAGAAAGCCATGCCATAAAAGATAATCATTGATTTGATGGGAAAGGCTATTCCACAAGCATCCATAAATAAACCTCATGCTCACGGAGAGATAAAAACTAGAAACATTTCCATTTCCATTGGCATGTCCATTCCATTCTTTGATATTACCACGATGCTCTTTAATTACTCGTTGTCCAATTTCAATGATTCCTCCTCTTTTTGGTTTTCTTTAAGCATCGACAAGTTGTGTTAATTACTTGCCGGCAAAGTGCAAACCAACTAACCCAATTAGGATCGGAAAAGGGCAGACACTGCCCCGCACACAGAAGGAGGCAGAGGCAGGGGCAGTGTGGCGGAGGCAGTGTGCCAGAGACAGACAGCGATTGCGAGTGGGCCAAAAGGAAGGTCCAAAAAGCAATAAACATCAACTTTGAGCTTTGATGGAATCCGCGAACTGGCCAACTCGTTAGAGGCGGAGACGGAGGAAAAGTCCGGCGGCCAGAGTTGGGGGCGGTGTCCGGCATGGATCTGGGATAAAGTGAATCTCTCGTACCTTCATTTGGGATTCAGTTTTTGGATATTACATTTTTGTGCCATGGCAGTGGGAGTGGGTGGGTGGGTGCCCCAAGCAAAGGATGTTGCAAGCTTTATGGATTTCTCAAACCCTCTCTTTTGCACACCAGCAAACAGATTTTCCTCATCTAACAATTAGACTCCGGGTTACATTCACAAATTTTCAATGGCCCCGGAAAGTTGGCAAATCGCTTCGGTGGCTCCCAGCTAAGATTCAACTTTTTGGGGAATACTGCTCGTACTCGTACTCGTAGTGGTACCCGTACTGGTTGTGGGTGTGGTGTGGGTGTGGGTGTGGGTGTGGGTGCGAGTCAAGAGGATTTGTAAGACGCTTGGAAATTAGCTTATAAATACGCAATCCCTGCTGGGCAGTGGGCGCAGCTTGGAGTAGGGAAACTTGGGTGAAGGAATGAAAAGAAAACCAAGTTGATGCAGAAGGACAACACCGAAGGAACGACAACAACGACGACGACGACGACGACGACGACACTGAGCAGCATAGAGAGTTGGTGCATTTTTCATGGGCTGTGCAAAATAAATTAGCAAAAGCTGTAAATATGATGAACTGCTTCTGCTTCTGCTGCTGCTGCTGCTGTTGATGCTGATGCTGCTGCTGATGGCCTGATGGGGATGTTGATGAAGATGATGATGATGTCCTGGACCCAGTTTCGCTTGAGCGAGAAACTTTCAAAAGTTTTTTTGTTGGTCGCCAGCGGCGCGCATTTTCAACAGCTGAGAGCTGAGCTGAAGCTGAAAAGCTGGAAGCTGGTAGCCAGAGCTAAAGCTCAGGACGAACCGTGAAGAGGCTGGGGGCAGCATCCAGCATCCAGAACCCAACATCCAGATAGTGGGTCGCTCGCTCTCTCCCCCATTTGTAGCCGCTTTAGTTTAGTTTGATTCAGTTAGTAGTTTTAAGAGTTAAGTAGTTTTCCAAAGTTTTATGAATTATTAAGAGGATTTTCGAGTTTTACGCTAGCCTTTCATATTCGCTTTCAGTTTTCCCTGACAATCCTTCTCGCCGGCACCCCCCACGAATGTCCTCTCTTTTGTGCGCTCGTCAGCCGTTTCCGCTGTTGTCGCCTGAAAAGCTGTCGAAATATTTTGCAGATTTTTTAATTTTTTATGTGGCACTTCCACACTGCTGTTGCTGTTTATGTTGTTGTTTGTAGCCGCTCCCGCCGTTGCTGCTGCTGCTGCTTCTGATGATGATGATGGGGCTGCTGTTGTGTGGGGCAAACATTTACTTGCCGCTGCCCGCTGCCGAAAAACTCAGGACACTCGCCACACACAGGGTAAGGGGACACGACGGAAACCCTTTTCTCTGTCACTCGCTTCAACAAAATTAAATACATTTTACTGTCAATAAAATTATAAATGCAAATTATAATTTTCTACTGCCTTTCGGACACTGGGCGCACAACAATTAGCCAGGCTCTGGCTCCTCCTGGCTCTGGTGCCACCTCTCTGCCAATTTCACCAAATGGCACTCGAGATAATGCCCAAAAATGCCCCCACATCCCTATCCCCATCCCCATCCCCATTCCCATCGCTGGTGCGGCACTGATTGTGACGTCAATAGCAAATTAAAACTTTAACATGTCGCACGGCGCTAGTGGGGGGATGGATACCTCATGGAAGCGGAGTGGGAGATGGGAGACGGATCCCTCAGACAATAGAGTGGCGACTGATGTGGCAGGGTATCCAATCGTTTGGAAGGGAATGGTGCGGTGTGGCAGGGGATCCCATAGAATGCGAGGCAGGGGAGCCCACAGAATTTGAGAGAATGGTGTGGCAGAGAATCCCATGGAATGGGATGTTTGCAGCAGGGGATGTTTCTGGAGCTCCGGCAGGAAATAGAGTGAAGTTTCGGCTGGCTATAGAGTGGCGTTTTCGACTGGTGGTAGAGTGGAGTTTTGGCCGCTTTTTTCGACTGGGAATACAGTGAAGTTTTGCCTGTTGCGGTTGCTAAGGATGTTGGCATGTTAATTCACTTTGCAAATTGTTGCGGTCCGCTCTCTTCCCCCTCCATTTTGGTACGCTAATTTCGTTCGTATAGGACCTAGACTCTAGGACTTTAGGTGGTGAAAGCGTTGCACAAACTTTGCTGATTTGCTAAGTGAAACTTCGATTACGCGCTTAGTCTCCCTAGGAGTCTCCCTAGGAGTCTTTTTTTGGTGTGTGTTTCGTTTTCCCATTTCTCTGGAGCTGATTCCGGCAGTACAGCAGGCTCTCAATGGGGCCTGGTGCCTTCAGCCTAAAGGAATATAAACTTTCGCCACGTAGCATTTGTTATGCTCTATTTCTTTGCAAAGCAATTACCGACCCACATATCCCGACAAATAAACAAACAACAAAAAACGGCCAGGCCTATGCCTATGCCTATTCGAGGGTTGCAGACGCTGAGGGAGGAGATGGAAGAGCGGGGTGAAAGGTAGGGACGGGACTCTCCGTAGCAGTAAACGTGCATAAATGGATTCTGGCGCACAAAGTGTGGCGTGTGGGGTGGTTAGAGTGTGGGGCGCACGAGGTCGTGGAGGTAGAGAGGCCCAGAGACTGCGAAAGTGAGTGTGCTTCTAAATGAATCGCACTTATCACGTAGTGGCGTCGGGGGCTCAAGTACAGTGGTGCCTGCCTTGGCGAGATAATGAGAGGGAAAATTGCAGGAAAATACAATTAAGGTTTGTTGGCAATTAAATGTGGCGGACACAAGCACTGGCAACAGGAAGAGATTGTTAGAAAAGAGTGGAAGTGTAAAACGAGTTGTAGTACGGGGAAGGAAATATGTATTTTAAAAGCTCGTAATTGAAGGACTATTGCAATTCATTAAAGATTAAAAGAGTTTCCATGTCATTCATAGAGTAAATGCAATTAAAAGAGTGATAATCTCAATAAAAAGCGGCAAAACGAAAGAAAAACTCTTAAAAATCATGAGAATATAGATCTTCTCTTTACATAAATATATATTTGCTCTAGGGGGCAGGGCCCTGTGCACCACCACTGGCTCACTCGCTTTGCTCGGCTCCCTTGCCCCGCTTCGGTTGCGCCGATATGAGTAAAATATCGGGCCACAACGACGACCCAAATCTTTTTTATATAATGGAGAGATAATTAGATTCTAGTAATTTCCATTTCAGATGAAATTCCCAACCCACATACAATATGTTCCACATAAAGTTGCACATTTACTTCTCTTTTTGTCCCGAAAACTTCTTCCGTTTCATGGAGACAAGATCTCTCACGTAGCGCCCACAAATTTACGCAGTTAACACTGTAAAAGGGCCACTATCTGATGCCACTCCCCCTCCAAATATTGCCACGTAAATTTTGACCAAGTTTTTGTTGCATTTGTTGCGTTGCTGAATAAATAATCGATAGCTTACGCCAACAGAGCCAAAACAAGCCGACATCGACAGCCAAGAGGGGGTGGGTGCTTTGGCTTGGGGATTAAGGACAAAGGGGGCTGGGTTTGGTGATTTGAGAGGTGGTGCGAGAGGTGCAAGACTGGGAGGAGAAGGTGGATTCTAGAGCAAGTAAATTTCGCAGGGGCGAAAAACAAATTTATAAGCGCATTAAACGAGCGCCATGTAGTTCTCGTGATTTGTGAGCAAAATGAGAAGATGGAAAGGGAAGTGGAAGTGGAAGAGTGCCCCAGAGAGAGGAGGGGGCTAGTGCAGAGACTGAGGCATGGTCGAGGAAAGGGTTACAGCTGAGGTCGCGGCCGTTGCCGAGGCCCAAGCCAAGGCACAAAAGTGCTTACCAAGCGCTTAGCGATTAATCAGTTTGCCAACAACGAAAATGGCCAGAAAGAAGGGGGCACAAAGAGCGAGAGAGAGCGAGCGCTGGAGAGAGAGCAAAAGAGAGACTCGAGTATGTTAAGGGAATATGCAACGGTACTCGGAACTTGGAGTCCTTGAGCTGCGCCTCCAAGGAGCATCGACCACGCCAGCCAGTCCCTGCCTGACGTCTAACGGGGTCTACTGTACTGCTGCTGCTGCTGCGCTTCCTCTGTCGTTGGGGGTCTTGCTGTTGCACTAACGCCGTTTTGGTGGCTAATTAAGTCAATTATGCACTTAAGGCTTCAAGTGGCGTGCGGCACCAATGGAGGCCACCACCCACACCCACAACTGCACCCACACCTCCATTGCAACACAGACATCAGCACGTCAGCCGTTGCAGTCATTTAAACATCAAAGCTCGTCACGCTTGAGTCGTGCAGCGCCCACCCAGCACTTGCCACGCGACTTGCAACACCCACACCCCGTGTCACCGCCACCGCCTACGCCTTGGCTCTTCCTGGCTGCTGCTGTTCCTGCTGCTGCTGCCTTTTTTAATAATAAAATGGGCTCGTCTGTGGAAATAACTCATACGCACCGTATGCCGCCGCGCTCGCCATACATCAGCGACAGCCGCCGACGCGACGCGACGCCACGCGACAACTATAGAGACGGAGACGGAAATGTTGCCTTTGTTGTTGGTGTTGCATGGATGTTGGTGTAAGGACGTGTTACTTACACTTTGCCTTATGTACTTAAATGCCTATACATATGTAATAATATGTAACAAGCCATGTGCACATACACATGTACACATGTACATATATACATATCTACAAAGTATGTGTGTACAAGGATGCCAGCCTCATGTAACTGTGTGTGTATCTGTGTGTAAGTATATGTATCTTTGTTTGTGCGGCAGGCACGAGAAACGATTTATCTCAATTTACATACTAAATGACAAGCAGAGCGGCTCATGCATTCCTTTTCGTGACTGTCGAAGGATCCCCATACCCACACACACACACACACACATCCTTTCCCCCATCTTCCGTCCATGTCCTTGTCCATGTTGCTGTTCCGCCTGCTGCCGCTGCCGCTGCTGCTGCTGTTGCTGCTGCTGCTGCTGCTGCTGCTGCTCTAGTGGTTGCTCGGACGCCAACCGGCATCCATGCACAATGGGCAGAAGATTGGTAAATGAGGCATAAACATTGATTTTCAGTTTAAGTAAACACTTAATTGAGTAAAAGTTGAGTGGAATTTCTGCCACTGCACGGCACGGCACGGCACGGCACAGCAAAGGCAAAAGGCGTCGGTAATCATTTAAAAATTCAGTGGCAACAAAGTGATTGCCCGCCTGAATCATTCATTTGTTGTTAATCAATCGAATCATCGCCATTCCAGCCCAGGGTCCCTTCATTCATGTAGGTTTCCCTCCCGGAAGGTTGGAGGCATCACCATTTCTGGATGGGAAATTACTTAATCTTGGCTTTTCTGCCTTGATTGTTGATAAAAACATTTATTTTTGGTGCCCTATCGAATGGGGATATTCAATGGATCAGATGACATATATATACAGAGAATAAAAATCAATCTCCATCCCTCGCTATATCCAGTCTTTAACGAATTTGGCCCACTGTACCTACAAGGCACAGGCTCTCTCGATTCTGCCTCACTTGTCAGTTCTATATAATGTAATGAAGCCGTTCGATGAAACAAATGCAAAATTTCAAAAACGTAAAAACGAAATTACAGTCAAGCGGATGAGACAGACAGGCGGCAAGACTACAATGAGGTGTAGGGAGTGAGAGGGAGAGAGAGAGAGAGAGAGAGAGAGAGGGAGAGGCACCCAAAGTGGTGGAGGGGGAGTTGGAGGCAGCCGACAGCTGTTTTTGGCCCTCCTTTGGCTTGGAGCGCGCTTTGAAAGCAATTACTTTATACCGCAACCACACACATACATATACACACATCCATGAAAGCCAACACACACACAGATACTCGTACTAGGAAGATTCCTCTCCAGATTGAGGCCCAATCCCTGCTAAGCTGCTTTGGCACTTTTTGTTTCATTTGTCGCCGCCAAGGACAAATATTGTAATTCCCTGGCGATGCAGCGCACACGCACATGACTTTTTAATAAATATTAAACAGTGCGTCAAAAAGTAAGCGTGCCCAGACAAAGGCCAAGGCTGAGCCGACGGATGAGCCCCGGGGTCGGGGTGTGCTGGCTGATTGCGGGGGAAATGTCGTTCGTCCTTGTCGTTCGTCGTGGCGTTGACATGACGCCTCGCCTGGCGAAACGAAATATTAAATTACGATAATAAAATATTGAACCAAGATTGTTTTGTTCAACTTTCCAAAAAAAAAAAAGCCAGAAACAGAACCAGAATCTTTGCGGTTTTGCTTCTGGGGTTCTCTTCACTTTTGGATTGGTTGGAGCTTGGTTTGAGGTTTTTTTTTGGTATTTTGACAAATGTTCGGAGCCCATTTATTGTTTTGCCAGCCAGCTCTAGGTCTCTGGAGCATATTATAATGGTCTTTTACTATGAAATTTAGCCCACGTTTTGCCGGCCTGACGTCTGGGGCTCTGCTCTGCTCTGGGGCTCTGTTCTCCCCTTTGGGGGGCCTTTGTAAGTTATATATATATTTTTTTTCTATTTTTTACAAAAGAGGAGCAAAGTTGCGTAAATTATTGTTAACGGAGGCGTGAGTGGGCGGGCTCAGGAGGCAACAATCTGAGGCGCCTTTCTTCGGTTGTGTTTTTTGTGGGTTGCCTTTGTGTGTATTTGAACTTGGCAGTGCGTTAAATTGTAAAGGCCGGGCAAACACACACACAGTCACACAGACACACAGACACACAGACGTATGTATATACATATATTCGCATAGAAAAAGCCGACAACAAAGTACACAGCACACATTGTTACACAGAGTTTTGGCATTTAGTAAGCTAATCCCCGAAAGTCTCTCAAAGATTTCTGAAGATTACAACAGAATGCGAATCGAAAGGAAAAGCAAGGACCCCAGTACCAGCAGGAAGGAGGAAAAGCTACCTCTAAAAATACACACAACTCTAGATAATTTTAATTTGGCATTTGATTAGGCACGTGTCCTGTCCCCTCAGAGAAACGGAACCAGCTTAAGGACTCACACAGAGTACTCGTATATCTTTGGATCCTATTCTCATTGTCTGTTTCTATTTGCAATGTCAACGGTAGACGAGGTACCACGACACAGAAACAGACACAGACACAGATACGAACACGGACACGGACAAGGACTCGCACAAAGACAAAGAGTACGCCAGTCTGAGAGAGAGAGAGAAAAGAGAGCCAAAGCAATTGCAAATACTCCCGAGCTCGTATGAATATTTATGAGTGTGTTTGCGACTGCTTAAGACACTCAACTACGAGGCTGTCCGGAGGAGGAGAGGCAGACCGAGATCCGGTCCTGCTTCGGCCAGGTTTAAAGATTAGCGCACAAGAACTGCACACAAATGTGGCTCCTGCTCCCCCAACAGACGCACAGACATCCCCACATCCGACTCCCGACTCCATCCATTTGTGTGAGCCATTTGCCAGAGCTACTTAAGGTTCGTTCGTAGAGCTAAATTGCCAGCCATGAAAATGAAAATGAAACTCCATTGTTTTCCCATTTCCATTGTTTGATTATTATTATAATGTGTGTGAGTGGCTCGCAGCCAGTGTGTATCCCCAATATCCTGGCCGAAGTCGTCCAACGAATGGACAAATATAATTGCCTCACATCACACAGAGACACACTGAGGGAAATGGCAGCTGAAAACGCAGCTATTTACGGTTTTAGGATAGCATTTTCTTCTAAGATAAAAAGGAAAAGTTTCAGGAGGCTTAAGAACGATTCAAAAGAGTTTTAATGGGATTTCAGGAGCCCCGAAAGTTTCAAATATTATTGTGTATTGTAGAAAAATTCGAAGTATTTGCTTGGTTTCCTTTACCGAGATTAAATTCTTTATTTTGGAAACATTTCTACCAGTGTAGTGTCATTGGAAGCCAGGCTTAAAGACTAAAGCAAATAATGGCAACTTATCAACACGTTAGCTGAATCCGCACCATCTGGACCCCCATCTCAATCTCCATCTGTAATTAGTTGACTTCCTTGAATTAGTTTTAAGGTGATTAAATTTAACGACTTCCACTGGCGTCTCGAATATTTGCCACACGAATGCAATTACCTCGATGGTTACGGCTACACAACCAAGACAACAAATCAGCAATTAAGCCACAGCCACCTCCACCCATTCCCATGGCCATCACCTGTCACCACATCCGCCACCAGCCCCACAGCCCCACAGCCCCACAACAGCCCTGCAAGACGGGGGCGGCCCAGAGATCTCAGAGCCCACAGCAGAGTAGCAGCAGCTCCCACTTGGGCTCTCGTGCAGATGGCATCCATTCCATCCCTTTCGGGACTTGATGCTGACGTTAATGACCGCCAATAAAATGCGTGCTCAAGTGGCAGGAAGCTGCCTCGGGGCTCCATCTCTCTTTCTCTATCCGACTATCTCTAGTTGGGCCCGCAATTAATGTCAAAGTCAATATGCCTTATCGCGCCGTTAAATGTAAAGGGAATTATAATAAAATAAATAACGCAAAAATCAGCAGAGAGCTAAAATTAAATCGAACATCAACAATCTGTGGCGAAACAAGAAGCCAAACAATCAGTGGAACCAGAGGAGGATGAAACCACGGCGAAGGACTCTCCAAAGGACACTCTATACATCTCTCTTTCACTCTCTGTGCAGAACACCGCCAGCGGGGCCAAGGAATCAAACGAAATCAACGAGGCATCCACCAAGTTGGTTATCCATTCCATCGACATCGCCCATCGCCATCGCCCATCGCCATCGCCCATCGCCCGTTGCCTGTCGTCGCTGTTGCTGTTGCTGTTGCTGTCGCTGTCTGGAGCGGAGCCCATTGCCAGGAGCGGAATCTTATTTTGTTCGCTTGTAGCTCTCTGGCTGGAGTGCAGCTCGTTAGGCACGAACGAGCAGAGCAGAGGCAGACAGACGGGCAAGGACATAAACAGCAACGGCAGCCGGTCGCGGCATCTCATTGGGGCATGTTGCTGTAGCTGCGGCAAGTGGCAAGGCGCCGACACCAATGGGCGCACGGCTCATGGCCCATCGAAGAGAAGTCGCTGGGCGCATCTTAAATGCCAATTTCAGTCGCTGCATTTGCCCCACTCAGAGAGAAAGAGAGAGAGAGAGAGCCCCGGTCCAGGGCCATCCACTGAATACTAATTAGAAGAAATCAAGTTTAAAGCTAGGCAGCGATTTTTCGGAATAAAAGTATAAAAATCCTTTCAACAGCACTATCTTAACTTGATTAAAAATCGAAATTCATGAAAGCAACGCTTAAGCTTCGTAGACATATGTATTAAAATTTTTTCGAGTGTATCCCATCCATCGTGGGGACTCGTCCGTTCGTCGAAAAGCCAATCTGCTCAACACTTTGTTTGCCGACGCAGCCATTGTCGATGCTGTCGACCCCAATTTGCAGAGCTCCTTGTCGCGCTTATATTGATATACATAGCGGGTTCTCTCCGTCGAGACACCCAGCCACCGCGCCACAGCCACAGCCACAGCGAGGCTGATCCCCAATCCTGCCCTGCCCTGCCCTGCCCCACCGCATATTTTGGTCGATTTTTAATATATAGCATATCTTTATGCAAACCAGCCAGCCAAGCCAGCGGCAGGACCCGGACCGGACCCGGACAGGACCCGAACAGGTAATCCCCTATCCCAGGAAAGTCTACGGGAAAGCGCGAATAATTCAACGCAGCTCACGTAAATTTTAAGTTTCGTCATTAAGATTATTGGACTAAGAAAAATTTGGTCAATGCATGCACGGAATTTTTCATGAAGGGACCAAGCGCCAAGTAATCAACTTCTTATGGCACAAGAAAGAAAAAGAGGGAGCAGAAGATGGAGGAGCAGATGAGATTCTCAGCAGAGACGATTGGGGAAATTGCTCAATGGATAGATAGACAGAAGCGAACCCGAAGACGAACCCAATTCAGAAAATAGTCTGATTGAATTTTGAGCTAATTTTGTAATATTATTTTTAATTCATTTTGCTGTCTGAACCGGGGGAACGAACCCCTGAAAAATGATAAATAATAATAAGCCATTGAGGGGTGAAAATGGAAAATTCAACGAGTCCGTTTTTCGCTTCTCTCGAGCACGGAGCACGTGTCCCGTTAACCTTTCATTGCCGTTCCATCAACTTAAAAAAGGTCTTCCTCCCTCCCAAAAATTCTTTCTCTCTCTCTGAGTATTTTTTTGTTCATTTTCTTACTTTGTGTGTAAGCAAATTGCCCAATTTTTCTTTCCCCTTTTAGCCCCTTCCCGCTTTTCTTTTTCTGTTGCCTTTTCTTTGGGTTGTTTCCTTGCGCTGTTGTTGCGGTGGTTGCTGCTGATAGGATTGGTGCTGGTGCGGGTGGGTGGCCTGCTAGGTTATCAACGCATTATCTCCGTGAAAGGAGTGCAGTGGGAAATTGTTATGCCCCAAAGAGAAACAGCGGCGAAGGCCAGCAATAACACAGAACACACACCCACACAAGGAGCGGATGGGGCACAAAGTGGAAAAGGAACCATCAGCAGCAGCAGCAGCAGCAGCAGCAGCAGCATGAAGAAGAACAAGATTGAGTCCCGTTCCAAAGAAAAGAAGAGAAAGGGAACAAGTGAAACAGAGGGAGAGATAGAGAGAGCTAGCCAAGAGCACTAGTCGCTGGTTAAGTGGGGGGTTGTTCGGGCCGCAAAAGCAATAATCTAACATTTCAGCACATTTTACAGTTCACTGAATTAAATAAAGAAACTTTGGGAGCACACAGAACCCTCACCCTCACCCACACACTCACACAAACATATCTACACATTCCCAGAGATACACACACACACACACACACATACAGATTAAAACCTATGAGCATAAAGCTTCCCGATGTCTACGGGGCGTATGCGTGTTTCCACACGCTTCTATGTGTCTGTGTTCCATACCCTTAAGAAAAAGAGTATGTTGGCTCTGAAAGGGAAAGGAGAAGTATACAGAGAAAAAGGTTGAAAACTAGAGCTCCCAGAATTGAGGAGGACTTGAAGGTATTGCAGAACTTGTTTTTGGGGGAGGTGAAAGAGTAGGAACTCATCTATTCTTGTTTGTATAACTTTTTTATGATTTTGACATATTGATATTTATATAAAATATTGTCTGGAATCATAAGGAATCTTTCTGAATCCTTGGAAATCCATTTGAATGGTTACATATCCTTCTGAACTATTAGAAATTCTTCTGAATTATAAGGAATCATCCAAATACCTGATCAATATCGAATACATTTGTCAAGCATCTAACAATCTAGATTCTTTCTACGTATCTATCTATCTATTTATCATCTATCTATCTATCTATTCGGTTCTTCTTTGATAAGTTCTTTCACAAAGGGCATTGTCTGTTTTGGGTAGCTGCCTGCGACATCAAATTCCAACTAATACAGTGCTATCGTTTCTGGTGTTCTCTGAAATGTTTCCATAGAACTCAAATGGGACGCCTGGTCGAAGAGACAGACAGGGACACCAGCTTCAGAGCCAGCTATATCCATAGCTCCAGCAGCAACAGCGACGAGCGACAAGGACTACTTCCAGCATGAGGCTGAGTGACTGAGGAGCAAGCAAAGCAATTTTTATAGAAGCAAAATTCTACAGGCGGAGCAGTAACAGCAGCAACAGCAGCAGCAGCAGCAGCAAAAAAAAGTAGAAAGAAAGGAAAATAAATGCCGCGATATGGGACCCCGGCTAGGAGCGCTGAGCGCTGCCTCACTGCCACTGGGGCAAGGGCACAGACGCACATGCCCCACAAGCGGAAAAAAAGGAAAAACCGAAGGGGGAAAAAAAAAACTGCTGAGCTAACGATGTGTGATTTTTCTGTATGGCTTGCTGCTGGTACGTCGACAATTGTGGCCCCGGGTGGGGTTTGAGTAGAAGAGGTTTGGGGTCTGGTCTTCGTCTCCCTTTTTTAGGTTTTGGGGCATAAAAAAAAATAATCATAAATGAAAGTGTTGGCGCTGGCGCTGGCTGGCAGTGGCGGTGGCGGTGGTACGTGTAATAACATTCAAGTACGCCAAGTTTAATCTTTCAAAATGCTTATGCACAAAAAAATAAGCCATAGAGGGGGCAACGGGTCTCCAGACCAAAAAAAATATTATGCAAAAGCCAACAGGAGGGAGGTGAGGGTAGAGAAAAAAAAAAAAAAATAATGCCAGGGTAATTTACGTTTAAAGCCTGCAAAATTATTCAAATTAAAATTGTAAGTATTCTAACGCGTCGCAGGCATCTGCGGCCGCCGAAACCAGCTGTGGTGCGCTCCAGGAGCGGACACCCAAGCGAACGAAAGAGAGGGATGCCACAGAGAGAGAGAGAGAGAGAGAGATAGAGAGAGAGAGGGTGCCTGGGTGGGCGCTGACCCAGCTCTGTGTTAAATTAGCTGGGACACTTAATTTCTGTTGACGCGCACATTTTTCTATGGAAATTAACGCTAAATAATTTTTTGGATTCGCCAGCGGAATCGTTTAAGCAGTGGAATGCACCCCTCTCTCTCTCTCTCTCTCTCTATCTCTCTGTCTCTCTCCCCCGTTGGCCTTGATTTAGAGTGGAGTGGAGTTTTGGCAATTAGGCCCGGGGTGTTTGAATTAGTTTCGTGTTTTAATGAGTTTCATAACTTTTTGGTTCCGTTGTAAATTTTGTCGGGCAGGCAACAAAACACACACATAAAAGATGCGTGCAATGGTTAGAGAGCGAAAAGCGAGAGAGAGAAAGAGAAAGAGAGTGTGCAAGAGGGGGGTGAATACTTATGTATGTATTTGTTGGCTATATATCCAGTTGACATAAGCGAAGGCAAAAGTGGCAAAAGGCAACATGAAAAATGCTTTAAATCTTCTCTCAAATGTGTGTGGGTGGGGCAGGGGGTGGAGGTCTCAGGTCAGGTCTCAGCTGTAGGTTTGTGTGTATGCTAATGATATTTTAAAAGAGCTTTCGCTGTGCTTATGTGTGTGTGTGCGAGTGAGCAAAGTGAAAAATTATTTATGTTGCCTACTTATTGGGGCATGGCAAATGCGCATTGTTATGCAAAACCATCTCTATACTCCCCAGCCCAACCCTCCCGTGCTGCAACCCTCCACTCCATAAGTGGATCAGTGGATTATCCAAACAATTTCGCAAAGGACACTGTCCTGGCAGCCCTAGTTGCCAATTATTCATTCGATCAAACTATCGATAAACCATTGAGCGCAATTTGATTGTCGGTCAGTCCGCCTGCATTCCCAGGGCGACAATTTGCAATTTAATATTTATAAGAGCTCTAATTAATTAAACATCACAGGGCCCCGAAAAAAGCACAGCCACGCCAGCGGAAAAACCAGCCAAAGCTGTTGGAAAAAACTCTAAAAAAGGCAGCGAAATATTCCGATGACAAATGGGTCTGGGCTGTTAAATATTTTCCGGGGAAACCCTTTTCCGGCACAGAGTCAGGCAAGGAAAAAAAGAAATACAATAGCTATCTCTTTTGCACACCATTTATTTCACACTTCCTTTTCCTCTCACTCTATCTAGCCATATCCCTCTCCGTCTCGCTGTTATGGCTCTTTCTGACACTCTCTTTGTTTGCAGCCAGCATTCAGCATTCAACTGTAATTACTTAGGTAGACCCGATCCGATACGATGCTGCTGCAATGAGAAATAAGCCTCTTTTGAACCCCCTCTACCGCCACAGCCAAAGAGAAGGAAAAACTTTGAATTTTCTTTTAATTTTTCATTGTTAAATTGCCATGTCAGGAGCGAAATGAGCAGAGCGGTGTGTGTGTGTGTGGCAAGTGGAAAGGATGCGCCAAACACAAACACAAAACAGAACAACAAAAAATATAGGAAACCAAAGCAAAGTGAAACAAAGCAAAGCATCAAAAAAGGACAAACAAATTGAAACTTTATACAGTTGGAAAAAGTTGAGCAAAAGCAAACCAAAGCAAAACAAAGCGGAGCCAAAGCCCAAGCCAAAGCCGAGGAAAACCAAACCAAACCTAAAACCAAAAAGGGTTAACAAATCTAGCAACATTTTTGGCCAGGTTCATGGAATCGGAGATGGAACTGCGAACCGATTTTTGATGTAGGTCAGACACTTCCGGAAGGGCTTAACCAAATTTAATAAACCCAAAATTCGGCACTTGAAAAATGGGCAGAAAAAGGGACGATCCCAAAAGGAAGACTAACGAGGACCAATCGTACATCTGGGCAGTCCTTGAGAGTGCAAATAAAATAAAGACAAAATGTAAGCCAACAGAATATCAATTAAAAATGAATGCAAAAAATGTCGATTATAGCATTGGTTGGTTAACAAAGAAAAACAAAATACAATATTCGCAGCACCATTAGAATCATCCTTTAAGACCAGGTGAAAATATTTAAATTATATCTAAACACATATAGCTGGAAAAGCAAGAAACTTTTATGAAGTTCAATGAAAAGGTTTCACTAAAAACTGCCAACATTCAGCCAAGTAAATGGATAAACGTTTTGAAAAGTTAACAAAGCAAAGGGAAAGCAAAATATAACCATTTAAGTCAGTCAGGATATATATAGATTAAATACGAAAACCTATCCATCTAAAATGAACAAAAATCAGTGAACTTTTCTTCAGCTAAATGGCTCTGGAACCTCATTTCAATTATTAATTGCACTGCTTTCCAGAAAAAGAAACTATTTTTATTTGAGATTGGAGCTGAAACTGGAACTGATTGTGAGGAAGATAGCCAATGAATGAACGAATATCTTTGAGTGCTTTAAAAGTAGGAATATTAATAAAAGAACGCTTAGAAAACCAACAAAAATTAAATATCGCATAATTGCAGTACAATTAAATGTAAATTAAACTAGAAAAGTGGCAAAAATATATAAATGGAAAATTACTTTGATAACTTTGATATTAGGAATATATTAATAAAATAAAACTTAGACAACAAGTCTTAAAAACCTGTAGCAAAAGATATGTGAATTTAAGGTTTAATTATCGAATAAATGCAATACTTAAAAAAGCACAAATAAATGATATAATAAAGAAAAATAAAATAGAAAATATCACAAACATGACTATAAAATATATCACATGCAGAAAAATAGTTAAGTAAAGTACACGTAAAATTAAACAAATAATAGTAGATCCAAAATATAGAACTTGAAATTAAATAAAAATGTAAATAAAAAAAAAGGACTATTAAGAGCAGCTATCCTTATCCCTATCCGTGCCCCTACTATCTGCATAGCCTCGTGTGCGAGAGTATTGCTTTTGTAAATCTAGCCAAAAATCTAAGAGAACAAATATGGCAAACAAAAATAAAACGAGGGAAATAAATAAATATCAGACCATAAATAAATAAAAGTTGTGAACAAGCAAAGGCTCTCCCTGCTCCCTGCTCCCTGCTCTCCCTTCCCCTGTTCCCTTGTCCGAAAGCATTTACAGCTGCGAGGGCCAGTGGCTGTGGCAATGGCGGTACAGCAGCAGATACAAGATACAAGATACACACGTCAGCGTCGGCTTTGTCTGTTTGTGTGTGTGTGTGTGTGTGGTCGTATCTCCCGCTCGTGGTTGTAGTTGTGGTCGTGGGCCGGGACACGCCTCCTTCAGCGATTCAGCCGCACGCAAAAACAACAAAAATCAATATGTTGATTTGAACTTTCTTTTTTTTGCCCCACCAATTCTCTTCTTATTTCTCCTTATTTTCGCTGCTTCTTTGCTGATTTTTTTCTACTTCTTTTTGCTGTTGCTGCTCTGCTGAGAAAGTTTTCCGCCAAAGGAATTATCAATTTTTTTGTGTACTTTGTTGCTGTCTTCTTGTTTTGGCCAACTCCAAACGAAACGAGTGAAAGAGTAGGGCGGGCAAGAAAAGGGGCGACGCAGGCCAAAAGCTGCCATTATCTGCTTACATATTCATTCGATATCTTTTGTGTAGCTGTGTGTGCCTGTGTGTGTGTGCGAATAGAAGCCATATAAAGTGTGTGCGTGTGTCTATTTCTATATATAAGCGGATATTTTTGACACTTCAAAAATTGGAATATCTCGAGAGCCAAAGCGACAGGCGAACAAAATGCTCTGTGTAATTTTTCATGACCCCCATCACATCTCTCCTGCATCCCAAACGCTACAGCTGGGACCTTGTCAGGAGATTGGGGTAGGGTCTGAGGTCTGGGGTCTAGGGAGGCGAAGTGTATACCATTCAAAATCGTAGCAGATTGAGCTGTTGAGCCCAGGAGAAAAGTGGAGAAGGAAAAGGAGATGGAGAAGCAGCAACCAGCATGACAACTGAGCCTCTGCTTCCTTTATCACTTCTCCTCGCTGTATATGCCACTTTTTTATATTACTTCGCAAATATCGATAAGAGACAGTAAGAGAGGGGTCCCAGTTACCCATCTCCCTTGCTGTCACTCTGTCTGTCGCTTCCACTTTGCCTTTTGCAATATTTGGCGACAGTAAATGTTTGCTAAATATCCTCAGTAAATACTTGGCAGCTTATACTTGGATTCGTATTCCCTTTCCTTCCTAATATATACACATAAATATCGAAGTACAGTAAGGATTCGCCCGTTCTTTGTGGTCTTGAGCGTGGTCTTTGTGTTGGAGTGGCCACTGTACTTCACAGCTCCCAACTGAGCGACTCCGCTGAGCAAGGAAGTCTGGCATAAGTGAGTACATGGAAATAACGCACTTTAAAGCCCGTCTGGGACAGTGGGCCTGGGACCATAATGTGCGAGGGCATTATTAATGAATTTATGTATTCGTAATCGCATCCAATGGCAGGGCAGGGCAGTGCAATGTATTCCCCCATCATCAAGGCAGGGCGTAAGACATCAGAGATATCGAATGCGTGGGAGTATCTATCTGGGAGCGTTATTGCCAGAAGTCAGGCATATTGAATACAAGTAATTTTCAATGAACTTCAGAGGTTCTCCTACTCGTTGTCGTGTATCTGTGTATCTGTGAAGCCCATGTCTAAGGCAATTCATTAGTTTCTATCTCAGTGACTGGCAATTCAATCAGTTTGATCAGCTTTAGAATGTAGACAGCTATTGCCCCCGCTCTGTCTCCTTCTATCTGTATTTGTATCTCTATCTCTTTCGCTGAGTGTGTTTGTGTGTGTGTCACTCCCTGTTCTGTCTATCTTTCTCTCTTTTTGGAAGGCAGTAAAGTAAATTTAGTTAACCAACCATAAAAAATTGTGTGCACAGATGTGTGAGTGGCATGATTTCCCTGCCACTCTGCCACTGGCACGCCCTATCCTCTATCCCTCTTCCCTCTTTTCATTCACATATATTACGTATACGACACATAGTTTGGGCCCAAAGTTGATGATGTGGTTATAGTTGTTGCTTTTGCTGCTGCTGCTGCTGCTGCTGCTGCCGCTCCTCATTAGAGCCGCGTTCGCGCCGAAAAATCTGTAACACATAAAAGTATGCAACACGAAATGTGCCAACGATAGAGAGAGCAAGAGAGCGAAAGAGAGGAAGGCCTCGTTCGCTCTGTACCAAAGAGCGAGATGGTGCCTGGTATGCCGCTGGGTGATTCTTAGATATTATCAGGAAAGTTATTGGCGGAGAGGTGGGGTGGGCTGGGGTGGGTGGTAAACTGCTGCTAAGCATTAAATTTATGAATGCCCAGCGAAGTGTCTTCCAACCACCAGCCACCACCACCACCACCACAACCATAGCACTTCTTTCTCCCCATTTCTCCGTACCCGTCCGAGCCATAACTCGAAGTCAGCTTAGAGCTATGGCAGTAGCCAAAGGGAAAAGAGAAGAGCGACTGTGGTCCGGACAGGAAGTTACGTGACTCCTGGGCATAAGTCCGAGCTGCATTTCACCTTATTTGCTTGAGCTTCATCTCATGCGACGCTCCCCTTAATGGAAGCAGGGGGATAGGATCAAAAGCGGCAGGATATGGGAGAGCAGAAAGCAGCGGAGCAATGCGATAAATTCAATGAGCTCCAGACTCAAAGTGGAACCACGTAGAGCCACAGTGGAGCCTCCAGCCAGGCGCCCCATCCTTAGAGAGAGACAGAACAAAGTAGCCAGGATTCGCAGAGAATCCTAGTAGCCAGGAGTAGCCCCAGCAGCCATTTTGGAACAAAATTGCCGGGACTCTGTCCAGCAACCAAAATGTACATTATCACGCGAGCTGGATGAACTTTTTGGAGCACTGCCCGATGGTCGATGCCCGATGGCTTTGGGGCAGGTCCTGGGGCCGTACCAATATAGTTATGCAAATAGCGCCCCGAATTATATAAATTGCGTAAACGCAGCGTGGCCAAGCCGTACAGTAAGAGAGCAGACAGAGCAGACAGAGCAGACAGACAGACACATTGATATAAATTCATATTCAAATGGAGTCCCACACCCCAGCAGCACGAAAAAAAAGAGCAGAGACATTTGCACAACATTCTAGATATATTGCCATATCTCCAACTGTAACTGTGTGCGTATTCGTGTGCCTATTTGTGCGTGTGTGTGTGCGGCAAATTAAGGAGAAGCAAAAGGAAAGAAAGGACAAAAGGCCTGCCTGCAAATAGCGGAAAATGTTAAACGACCCGCAGACGATAGCTTCAGGGGCGCCACGGGCCAGGGGCCAGGGGCAAGACACCCATCGACGTCGGAGGTACGCAAATTGATATTTTTCTACAACATGCAAATAACACGAGTAATGCGAGTGAAGAGTGGTAGGGGGACGGGTAAGGAGAGTGTGGGCATTGGAGCGGCAAGTGGCAGTGTGCAGAGCAGAGAGAAGAGTGCCTTTTCCTTGCGCAATAAATGATCTGATAAGACAACAACAAACGTAAAAATTTATGCATGCCAACTAAAACACACACACAAACACACACGCAAAGGCACACACCGGAAGTGGGAGAAAGTGGGAGTGGCAGTGGAAGTGCCAGTGGAAGGAGGCAGTGGCAGGAGGGGTAGGGTAGGAGTGTTGGTGCTGCCGTTCGGGCACGTGTAGGATGCTGTGGAAAAATGAAATAAAGTTAAACAGGATGTTTCAACATTCTCCAAAAACAGGAGAGAATGCGGGAGAGAGCGGAACAACGGCAACAAACAAAGCAAATGAAAGTAAAAGCGAAAGCCAAGTTGCCTCTAACGAGGGCCGTCCGGCAGGAGGTGGAGGCGTGTGCAAGGACGTTGTCAGGACACATTCCGATTCGGTGTGTTAAAATGTAATAGCAACGTTAATGAACACGAACGCAGTGGCAGTGGCAGTGGCAGTCGCAATGGAAATGGTCGCATAAAAAAACGGCAACGATTTGCCCTCCGACCCCCTGGGCGAAACCCCACAGGTTGCGGTTGTAAAACACACACACACACAGAGAGAGAGAGAGAGAGAGAGAGAGAGAGATGCTCACGCACATTAGCAGAACCCTGAAGGCGGAGGACCAGAAGAAAAGCCATGAAAAGTAGGGGTTGAAACGGAGGAGCAAACGGAGGAGAAGTTTGTGGCAGGATTTTGAAGGAGAAGACCAGCAGCAGCAGAAGGGAGCATCAGCAGAGGAAGGAAACAGAAGGATGAGCGGAATGGAAAAGAGAACAGAACCAAGAAGGAAGCTAAAAGTTAGCAAAGCTAAGGAAGTGCGCGGATGAGAGCCAAACAAATCTCAGCCACGCACGTCGTTCGCCTCTGCCACTGCCAGACGCCCACCTACGACACATTCATCCTCCACCTCCTGAACCCACACCCCCCACATCATACTCCCCCACCCAATCGTCGTTTGCTTTCTTTGTTGTCTCCCAAAAAAACCAATTGCGCTGTCGTCGTCATCGTCGTCATCGCCGCCGCCATCGTTGTTGCTTTAGCTGTTGTCGAGGTCGCCAACTCTGTCTTCATCTCCATCTCCAACTCTGATTCGACTCCCACTCTGTCACCAGCGACGCTCCCATCGTGTCCTTGCCAGGTCTGCGGTGCTCGCTCCCGGGCATGTCTCAACGCTGGTGATGCGTGAACAGTCGCAGTCTGTGATTCAATCACTGCCATTTACGTTTGTTAATGGAATTCGAATTAAGAGGAGGACAAATTTTACATTTTAATAGTACGGAATCTTTAAGGATACTCGTACCACACCTATGGCATAGTTTGGGGGGAAAACTGCTTATAATCATGAACATTTCAAAGGAAAGATAAGTAGATATCAGAGAAACAGAAGTGATTCATTCAATACTTAATACTTTGATGCGATTGCTTTTCGAATGAATGAAGCTCCTCCACTTTTAAGAGCGTTAAAATTCATAAGAATCGAATATTTATAACCATAAAGATCTCGAAACATATGTTTGTTACTTTGTCTTTTATTTTTTCAAGTCTTAACATCTCCGCTCATTTTATGTGGTTTTTTTTTATAGTTTATGCCTCCTGAAATTCGCTTTCGATCATTTTCAAGTCGTAAATCTGGAGAGCTGGTATTTTATGGTCGGTATAGTGGAGTTTCTGCTCGTTTTTTATGATACTTTTTGCTGTAGAGCAGCAAAAACAACAGCAATACAAGAGTGCTAGTAGGTAAGTAAGAGATTATGACTCCATTTATGTTCTGTTGAGGTTTTTTCGTTATTCCCAAAGCTGATGTTTTCCCTTTTTTGTGTCAGACTCTAAAAAACCACATCTCATACGAGTACGAGACTTTGATAGAGAGACTGTAAGCTAATTTTGGTTAACTCAATCACAGTTTTGCCCCATCACTGCTTGTGGCAGCCAGAATTCACCCACAGAAAGATTGACGCAGAGTAAAAGAGAGAGATAAAGAGACAGAGACAGAGACAGAGAAAGCGATGTGTACAAAGAGACAGACAGGGAGAGAGAAAGACACAGAGAAAGAGACGAAGATGGTGTGATGGAGCTGGAGCTGGAGGCAGCAGCAGGTGAGCTCCTGGAGATTTTCAGATGTCTTATTCAATGAGGCATTTTACACCATTTGGTTGGTATTTGATGAGCATCTCGTGTGCTTTGCCACTTTGTTGGCAGCGTTTCCCAGCGTTACGTTGAATCTCTATAATGGTTCGTCTTGTGTGTCTTCCCACTTCTCCCCCCCCCACCACCCTCTCGATGAAATCCTGGCTAAACTCCTCCTCCTTATTCGCAAAAATGGCATCTTAGCTTGTTGCTCATTTGGATTTGGGGCATTTCCACATAAACATCGCACACACATAGCCGCGAGACATTTTTATGTCATCCGATCCGCTAACGAATTTTCCAATAGGCCATTTTGGACCATTACTCCTTGAGGCGAGGGGTCGCCGTCGTAGCAGTTCAATTTTCAGCAAAGAAAATTACGAAATTGGATATTTCGGCATCGGCATCGACCCACATTGATGACTTTGCTGCTGGGGTTATGATAAAACGGCCCTGCCCTGCCCTGCCATCCAGCAGCAATTTATGAATACCTTAATACGGTTTATAGTCGAAATATTTACCTACCAAACAAACACCGAAAGGCGAGAGAGCATACCAGGAAAATAAAAAACCCTGAGAGGACGCAGAACCCTGACAACATTGCCGTCTGAAAGAGCAGAAGGGGGAGCATCCACATCCACATCGACGACGATGTCGAAGTCTGTGTGGCACTGGTGGCACTGCTGGGGTAATGAAAATAACAGACATTAAGCAGATGAAGCGACCAGGGGCATCCTTGCCAGATGGGGACACTCTGCCGGAAGGATGGATCTCTCAGGTTGGGGGCTGGGGCTGGTTATAAAATATTAAACGGAAAACCTTCGTAATTAAAGTGAAATGAATTTAAGTACGCAAATTGAACGTTGAGCAAGTCAGGAGTCAGGATGTCCCTGGCCCCTGGCCCTCATGTCCTTTGCCTGTGTGCTGCGACTTGTTTGTTGATGTTGCAGCACCGTGTGGCAAGCACCCTCCTGGTGTCCATATAATTGAGTGACCATAAGACAGGAAGCCACTTGAGTTTACCAATCCTGTGCTCCTGGCTTTGAAGTGTGTTTGGCTTCTCACATGTGCAGCAAACTGGCGGAATAAATGCTATATTTTATATATAGTACATATGTACATATATATGTACATATACATAGGTGGTTTTTTTTGCCAGGATTAATTAAAAGGCAGTTAAGTATTTATATTCTCATAATTGAGATGGTGGCCCAAAGAGAAGGGGAATAGAAGGTCCCACAGTAGTCGAGTTGCGAAACGGAAATTCGAGTGGATCAGGGCCACAAAGTGAAGCAGCTGGCCAATTAATTTCAAGTGCACATTAGATGGAATGGCAAAGGAGAACCGAGTAGAGTAGAGAAGAAAAAGAAACGAAAGAAAAATGGATATGGGAATGGATTTGGGAATGGGGGAATGGGCAAAGGAAAGGACACACTTCACTTAAGAACAGGAATGTGCTTCACTAATTGGTCTCCACAAATGCTCTCCACAGATAATCACCGGAAAATGCAGATAAATCAAGGGAAAAATGCTGCACCTAAGCCTCTTCAAAACAGCATTTCAGCATTTCTCATAGCCTTAACGATGTTTTTGGGTTATAGAAAATATTTCCAGTTATTAAAATCTA
The DNA here is from genome assembly GCA_008121275.1 of Drosophila lowei. Lineage (NCBI taxonomy): Eukaryota > Metazoa > Arthropoda > Insecta > Diptera > Drosophilidae > Drosophila > Drosophila lowei. Next base: position 29,748,271 of record CM017777.1, on the reverse strand, counting down.
CTAGGAATTGAAGAAAAAAGAAAAAAAAACATTTTGTTACCGTGTACCCAGCAACTTTTACTCAAACACTTGTACAATACTTTCTATCTAGCATAGAATTACGGATAAAACCTTACGGATTGCCGTATAAAAGACGTCTATAAAATAATATTGGGTAAGGCAAAGCACTCCGATAGTCCTTTAATCTTCAATCACCAATTTTACTGGACTTTGTTTATTTAAAATATAAATTCACTGAACCTTTTAATTAATATCCCGAGACCAGACAGAGAAAACCTCCAAAAATACTTTTTCAAGTGATTTTGATAAGGTTTCGCTTCTTTAATTACCCAGATGATTGATTTGTGTTCAAATGTAAGCCATGTATGAATTAGATTAATCAATTAAGTGATTTCCATCCATCTATCCATCCATCCAGCCTTTTAATCTAGGAAAATGAAGATATGCCACCCTCCAATGCGGCACTAACAGGAGCTCAATGGGACCTGAAATGGGGTTAACCCTTTTAGCGGCGGCACATCCCACACGATATATCTCATCCTAAACTCCATCCCACCTTTTTCTGGAATGGCTCAATTCCACCTCCTGGAATAGCTCTATTCCACCTTCTCGTGGAACCGCTTTTCCCCATCCTTTTTCCCCTCTCGAATAGCGAAAATTATCGCCGCCATTGGCAAATTGTCGCCAACGTTTTTCGGGGTGTCGGTGACGTTGGGGGATCGGTGGATGGCGGTTCGTTGAGGATGAGATACAAAATTGTAACTGCGGGCAACTTGAGTAGCCATATCCACTCATTCCACTTGTTACCCTCTGTCTGGTTATCTGCCCTCTGCCACTCTGCTCTGTCCCTTCCCCATTTCAACTGTGGTTTCATTAGCCGTGGTCTGTGTCAACTTTGTTGCTGCCTCCTGCTGCTTGGCTGGAGTTGGCCTTCCTCTAATTTTGTTAAGTTTCGTTTGCCACAACAGGCAGCCGCCATTTGGATGTGTGTGTATGGCGGTATTTTTTTTGTTTGCCCCTCCGCAGCGCAGCGCAGTTAATGGTACCCCAGTTGTGGCACCAAGTTTTCGGCGAGCCCATTGGCGAGGCACGGCACTCTTTCCATTGGCCATATCTCTTGGTGGCTCTCTTTCTCCATCCATACCTCCCATCTCCCCATATCTCTTTCTCTATCGTGCGCTCTATCTATATTTCCCCTTCTCTTTTTATACCCTTGCAAAGCGGGTATAATGATTTCTAGCAGATGATTTGATTGATGTGCATTAATAGTAAAGAGTAATTAGACTGAAAGTTTATACAAGCACACTATTGGACATTCTTTGTGCATAGCAGCAATAAGCAATTTCGGATGAGCGGAAGATTCAATATATGTGGCTCCATATCAAAGCATACTTGATTATGACTACATTTTGTAAGGAATATTTGGATATTGCTGATAGAAAAATACTAAAATCCCGATTAAAAATGATGGGTAGTTATGGGAAGGTGAAAAATACTTTTTTATCTATTCAAATACCTTATCGTTTTATAGATACCATCGATCTGCCAGGGTATCGCAAGTTTTAGACCCTCAGCAGAGCAAAGGCTTCGACTAGCCTCTCTCTCCATCTGTTTAGCTCCGGGCCTGGTTTCTCTCTCTCTCTCTCTGCAGCCTCCATCTCTGCCTCCCTGCGTGTCTCTGGTTTGGTCTCTCGGCGCTGTTCCCCAGTCAAATGCAATTAACAAAACACGCTTCTAGCATAAAGTCATTAGTTATTCCATTTCATGAATATCCCTCTCTCATTTCGAACGCTTCGTTGAATATACGATATTCTATACCATACGCACATATACATACTCGTATTTGTGGCTGTGTGTGTCTGGGCTCCTGCTTGAAGCATATGGAAGCACATTCGACTGTAAGTTAAAGCTCTCTGACCAAGGCCCAACGTGTGCAAGTAGTATGTGTACCATAACAATATTATTTTGGTGGATTTTGCACCCAAAATGGCCGCCAGCAGTGAGTGGCTATTCCCGTGTCCCTACTCCACATTCCATCCCCCTTAAACCCCTGCAACCATTTGTAGTTCAGGCTAAATTGGCATTCAATGTTGTACACAACTGTTGGTGGTGCCTCTGATGCGATGCTGTGCTGCCTGGTGGGGTTTTCGTGGTGTGGTCTGTTTTTCGACGTCACGTTGTTTGCTTTCACCTCAAGCTAAGTTTGCGAATGTTTCCCCGACCTGACCTTCCATCCCCGCCATGCCCATACCCATTGACACCCCAAAACCTCCCCCTCGGCCGGAAAGCAGCGTGTACGCCGGATAAACTTTTTGGCATGAGTTCTTATAGGCAAAAATGGTTTTTCAATACTCAAAGATTTATGAGTCTATGAATCTTGTATACATGTGTAGGTGTGTCTGTGGGTGTGTCTGTTCGTGTTGGCTGTGGGTGTGAGTGTGTGGTGATATGAAATACTGATACCTATCCTCCCGTAGATCTCCCAGCCACTGTCCGGATACCACTCTGCATATAAGCCAGGAATCCCGGCCAGAAATGGAATCCATTGGAGCAGCAGCAGCAGCCTCCCCGTTAGAAGAGACCAAAAGCAAACACCACAAATTAGTCGGCATAGGACACGAACCGGTAAGCGTTTCAAGTGGGGGGAATGGGAAGGCAGATCAGAAGAGAGCCCTGAGGAGCGGGCCGGTGGACGGAGGCCGGGGGCCCGGGAACAACAGCAAATAGAAATCAAGTGAAATTCTTGGGCAAAGCTTTGGCTGTGCATCTGGTAAAAGTTTTCCATTTCACTTTTTCTTTTTTTTTTTTTTTGTAATTTTCATGTTCCACCGCTCGCTCTTTTCCATCCTCCTTTTTTTTGGTTGGAGATTCCTGGGAAACTTGGGGCAGCTGCCACATGGAACATGAATCAACACAGAAAGTCCTCAAAAGTTCTTTGGGATGATTTAATTAGAATTCTTGAAGATGTCACCCAAGGCTATGCCTGAGCTGGTCTGCTTCTGCCCCGGTCTTCGGTCTACAGTCTACAGTCTGGTGTGGCATGGTCTGGTGCGGCATGGTCTAGTCTAAGCCGGGGCTGGGCAACGTTTAATTATGAAATTTTCAAGGTGGAAGTGGTGCCAGAGGGGGGAGGACGGCGCACGGTGGCAAGTTGGCAAGGTGACAGGAGAGCGCGGGGGCCCACACCTTGCAGGTAGGTATTTTGTGGTAGATTAGCCCAGAGTTCAATGTGTTGATGTGCCGGGCTAAGGCATTCCTGATTGGTGTCGGGTCCCGGGTGTCGTGGCGATAGGGCAGGCTGTAGGAATATGCGATGGGGTATGATGGGATTTCGGGTGTTGGTTGTCGGCTGCTGGCAAACGATGTGATAAGTTAATTGAAATTAAATTTTAATTTCATGGGATAAAGTTCCCTTAGATGAGATTGCTTTTACGGAGGGGTGGGTGGCGATATCAATATATAAATGGATATTCGCCTGCTGAGGGGGCTGTATGGGTGGGGGTGTACGTCCAAGGATATCCAATCAAATGGGAAGCCTCCCTTGGGTCTATTAGCAGAATCATTTCATTTCATTTTCCTCTTAATGGCAAACACACATGTCATGGTGCCTGCTGCTTTAGACAAAAACCTCATTTATACATTATGTATACGCCATGTCGTACAAGAGATTCAATCTTCTCCTGCCATGCAAAGTGGAAGGATGTCATGTCTTGAGGACTGCTGAAGGGTACCACTGGACACACACTTTCATCTACACCTACACACCATCTATGTTAATTACCTATCGATGAAAGTGCTTGAGCATCATTAATACTTCTTTGTTGCCACCTCTTACCGGTGGTCCTCCTTGAGAGGCTTACACTCCCAAACGGGTTGAGTGCTACAGTCGCCTCGAGTGCGGTGCTTGAGGCCAGACACAATCAATCCATTGTCGGTTTTCATTGCAAATAAAGCAAAGCTTCAACTGTTTTCATCTCTCATCTCAGCCATCAAACGAATAGAGAAGTAATATCTGTCAATCCCCGAATCATAACTAAAGTTATTGCTGCCACGTAGCCACTGTTCTGAGCAATAATTTTTGATCTGCCAGGCCATTGCCTGGCTCTGTCGATCCAATTAAAACGAATCTTAGCCAAAGTTAAATGCCCGTCGGGCGGTCTCCGTTGTGGCGGCCATTAACTATGCAAATAATGTGGGGATATAGACAAAATCGCGCCGAAGATTAATGTTTATTGATTTTCCTCGCCAGTGATAATTTGTTACCCAACCAAATTGCCTCTGCCTGCCTGCCACACAGGACTAGGACTGGCAGCAGGACCCTACGAAGACGAAGTAACGACAAAACGAATGCTATTTTTCTGGCTTACTTTTCTATTTGTGTGTAAAGCCATTCTAAGAATTTGATAAGCCCCCCTTTTGGAATTTCCGTCTGATGGAAGACAAAAGTTTTTGTGGGTATTTGCATTATTAAGTACCGCCCCCCCCCCGCTCCCGCTACTTAACAGATAGATTGGGATTGGGCTGCTGCTGTCGAATTGGGCCGCACGGTGGTCGGTCATCCATTCAGCCGAAGGTGTCACATTGCTTATCAGACATCAAAGAAGACGCACCTTGTGGTGCCACTTCCCCCATCTTCCCCCCAGGTTGGTTGCCATTGCAACCCCGTGAATGTGGGGGGAGATAACATGGAAAGGGTCCCAAGCTAAACTCAGGTCCTGGGTTTGTGGGGTTCCAGATTGGTTGCCAAGTTTCACGTTTACTTAAATAATTTCGTTTGTTTTGTTTTGTTTTGTTTGTCTGGTTTCTTCTTCTGCTTTGCATTTCGGAATATTAATTAAAACAAACTTTCGAAGGAATGTCGGTATTATCAGAAATAAAATAAAATGAAGCAGAAAAAGCTGAGGAAAGGCAACATATTTGTGTGTGTCTCTGTTTGGAAATGTAAATCGCATAAGTGAAACATTTACATGTCTCTCTTTTGTAATCAAAAATTCGTTTGGTTTATCATCAACTTTTCGGACAAAGAAAGAATGATTAGTTCTAAAGTTGTATGCCTTTGTTTTTTTTCCTGAAATACAGTAGAATCCGGTTATAACGACTCTGCTTATAGCGTCTGTCCGGTCATAGCGATGAAAATTCGATGACTTGGTTGGTCCCCATACAAACTTATATGAAAGGGCCTCCGCTTAGTACGTCTCCGCTTTTAGCGACAAACCGCGTATACCGACGATATTTTTCACAATTCCACCGGCTATAGCGACGTGCCAAATGCCAGGAATGGTCCCAGCAGCTCATTCTCGAGTGATATTGAAAACGAAGATGACATTCCTCTATCGGTTTGGGCATGAGCTCTAAAAAATCAGCTACCGATTTAAAAGGAAGAACTGGATGAATATGTTCTTATTGACAATGGTGTGGCGATTTGTGAGGAACCTCCCGAAGACAACATTGTTAAAAATATATTAGATGACGGACAGGACTTTATACGACTTTTTATAAAAAAACCATGTTATTGAATTAAATTTATTACATTTTTTTTTTTTGATTAAAAATTAATTTGTTTTTTTTTTAACCTATTATAAACATAGCAACCATAAAATAAACAAAAACAATTTGTTGTTGCTTCTTTTGGTTAGAGCGTCATCCGGGTATAGCGACGTAAAATCGTCGGTCCCCTTGAGTGTCGTTATAATCGGATTCTACTGTATGTAAATATTTCCCTGTAGAAAAACTAGATTATCATGTTCTCAAACCAAAAAAAATGATTGAAAAATTCCTAAATTATTCTACGAACTTTCTTGACAGAACCAGCAGCTCAGCGTTTTCTTGGGAAATTTTTCAGGAGATTGGTTAAGCAGATCTTTCACTTTATCACTTTATGGAAAAAAAAAAAAACCACCCATTTCTACATAAATTTTTGGCCAAAACTTGTTGACTTTTCGTTGAAGGTCTGTAGCTGTTATAAGGTCTAAAGAATTAAAGATTCCAACTGCCAAAATAAGGACTTGTTTTTATTATAAGACACATCTAAAATTGCATGTTAAAAATTTCTTTTAATACCTATTAAATCTGGAAATAGCTTATACGCCTCAGAGTTGTAATATCTTAGCTGCTTAGCTTTGTATACCCTTTTATTTAATTATGTCTGTTATAAGAAACGACTTTCTATCAATTAACTTTTTTTTATAGAATCCTTAAAAAAAAATAATAAAGTATTAAAATCAGAAACAATGCGCTGGCGCTGCCCTAATCAAATTTTAGGACATCAAGTGGGTGTAAATTTTGAAACCTTTCTTTAGGCCAAAAACTGTATCGGAGGGGTAAAAAATTGAGGAAAACTTGAAAGAAAATATTTTGCTTTAAATATTGATGAATGAAAAGCGAAAGCCAAGGAAGCGAAAAAGAAAAGGAAACGTATTAAGAAGGGTCTATAATACGGGTGTGTGCCTCCTAGAAAGCTTTTTTGTATCAATTTAGGCGGGGGGAGGGTTGCCTCTTTTTTGTGATACCTGGGGGCCCCGTGGTCCGTATTACCTGGATTTGCGTATCAGACTTCAAAGACCATTCCGGTGGCTACTTTTTGCGGGGTATTATAGTGAGAAGATGGGTGGGGAGGGGTAGGTCTTAAGCGGAAGCGGCCACCCAAAGTACCGCTAAGTAAACAAATACACTTTTCGTCAACATTTTGCTGATTGTTCGTTGTTGTTCTTTAATTTCGCAGAAAATTAACTGGAAGGTGAAAACGAGACCGTAATTGAAACTGAAAACTGAATGGATATTGAGAAACAATCCACAAAAATAGAGGCGCAAAGAGACCAGCGCGCAGACCATCGAAACAGAGACCCAGAGAACCATCGAAAGACCCACAGACCCAGGGACCCTTCAAAACATAGTCCCAGAGACCAAAGACCCAAACAGACTGGAGACCAGACCGAAAGTCAACCTACTTTTTGGGGACGCAACAGACGGCGACAGCGTCGGCAACAGCGACGGCAACAGCAGAGTAGACCAGGCCAAAGCGCATACATATACCCGTATATACCGTATACCCATATACCGTACATATGTATATTCGGTGATGGTGTGGGGGCCACAGATGGGGCTATGGAGTGAAAGGCAATTGGGCGCCCTATGGCGGATTATTGAATTTTCCAACATTCTCCGCTGACACTTGGCGCCTAATGCGCTCCGCTCCACATACCCTTTCCCGTTCATCGCTTACCTGCTATGACAGTTGCTCTTCTTTGGCTTGTTGTTCCTCCTCCTATTCTGTTCCGTTACTGCTATTCGCGTTATATTGCTCCCTTCTTCTTCCTGTGCTCTGTTGTTGCTGCTGGCAATGATGTTCATGTGGCTGTTCTGTTGATGTTGCCGTATTCGTTGACAAAAATTCCAATCGAATTTTACATAATTTACATATTTTTGAATTGCTTAGGCCAAGGGCCAAGAGGTGGCCAAGAGGGGGCCAAATGCATTAGACACGATTCCAATTCCCCCCACACACAAAAATACATACATATGCATGCGACAGAAGAGCAGCAGAATTCCACCGATTCCACGAGGATGCTGGCCTCTGCCTGGCAGACGAGAGATGTGTACCCGATTTTCTCGTTTTTCTTTTTTTTCGTGTATGTGTGGTGTGTGTGCGACTCTTAGCGAGACCCAATTTTTGTGCCGTTAACCGAAAAATCAAACGCAACACGCGTGTCTCTCCTGCTCTGCTCTCTCCTCCCGCACGGCACGGTGTGTGTACCGCTTTATCCGGAGATTTGGCAAAACCACGCACTTGCAGCACGCGACACACGATATACCGGGAGCTGGGGTGGACACAGGATAACAGGAAAGGGAACAGCGAAGGGTACCACGATAGGGACAACGACGACGAACAGCGGCACCGACACCGACACCAACACCAGCACTGCGACAAGCGACAGGCGACGGGCGACAGGCGACAAAGATGAATGTCAATAAAAGTGATTTTGCTTTTGGCAGCCGAGCGGACACTTCCACTGCAGTGATGCTGGGATGTTGGTGGGCGGCTTTTTCTACTTTTTCCTCGTTCTCTCCCTGTTTTTGTGATGTCCTGTTACAGTGATTTAATTATAAATCGCAGACGATGGGCCACACACACAGTTCAGCTCTCTAGCTATCCGACGGAACACCGGAACAGACACTTTTGCACTCGCCACGCAACGAACCAGTACTGAAGATACAGATACACTGGCAGTATCCATCTGAATGCCTGTAGAAATGACTGTGGCGCCGCGCCGCGAGGTTGGAAATCAACATTCATCTCCCATCTCCAGCATGGCTGCTGTTCAGTCTCTCTCTCTCTCTCTCTCTCTCGCTCTCTCTCCGTGCGCGATTTCCGATGCGCAGTTAACGGTACTCGTGGATGCCAGTGCTGCCAAATGCGACGTAGCTCTGCTCTTCCTCTCCCTCTCTCACAGTGACACTCTTACTCGCTCTGACTCTCTCTATGAGCTTGTATGGGTGTGTGTGTGTGCTCGTTGGAATGCTATAAAAAGGAAAACGTTAGAATGAAATGAAAATGTAGCATAATTTATGACTGCATCGTCTTTTAAATAATTGTACGCATACATACTAACAAAACGTGGACCCATATACTCGTGGATGCACACACACATACATCTGAAATATTTACATCAACTCACCTGAAACCCCCACCACCCACCACTCATCCCCCTGTCCTCCACAGGCACCTCTAATGGCCATGTAAATATTTCATTTTTTATTTTTATAAGGCCTTTGAAACATTTCCCCAAATTGGTTAAAGGTCAATGGTATGTTCACAGTTTTAAAATTTCCCAGACGATGAAAAAGATTAGAAATAAGAGCTTCTGTGCGGCCGCCTTTCTAGATACCCTTGCAGATCGGTCCTAACTATAGGGTATTGTTGCGAGGTTTTAGATTGAAATAGTGGGAATTATGAAGATTTACAATAAGTAAAAATATCGTAGATTTTTCAACAAGAATTTGTCCTACTAAACATCATTTTTGGGACTGATATATTAGTATTATAATTTAGTGAATTATAGCAATTTTAATAGGAGTTTTTTAACCAAACTAAACCTAAAACTCCAGCCTTACGACATATTTTCAAATAACTCTACAGTCGATGGCCCTGGCAGCTAGCCCTATTAAGATCTCATGTTAGACTTAGCATTATAAGCAATTTCTTACCTCAAATTAAGAAATAAAATAATAATAATTAATGTGTAAACATTAAAATATATTTTCGAAAAGTATAGATATTTCCTAATTTGGAAGTAGTATTTGTTATGATGTTTTTGGGACCGATAATTTTGTATGAATCAACAGAAAAACGGACCTTAGATTACATTTGAAGCCCGCTTAAAAATATATACGCACTCTATAGAGAAGATCCATTTGTGTTACAGTCATTATAAGCAGAATTATAACCACCTCTTTCAAGGAAATCTTTATGGAAATAAAATTTATTATGATCTTGAAATTACTATCTAAACAAGACACAATCTAAATTAATTTACTCGTACATAATCAAAGTTATCAAATATCTGTCTTGATTAAACCCAATTTGAATGGATTCATGGGAATTTAAAGAATGGTGTCGCGATTGTCGTAAATCTTATATTTATAATCATAAATCTGGCAGACTGGTAGATGTGAGCTCTTGTCATGAGGGTGAGAGGCCAGATCTCTTAAGAGAGGATGATCCCGTATGCTATAATTCTACATTGTTCAGATTGGAGCCAGACGATGTGGGCAGATCGACATCGTTGGGAGGGACAAAGGTGCCCATGGTGAGGACGCTCTCCTGCTTGGCGGACAGCTTGAGCATCTCCATCTTGAGCTTCTCGAGAATGGCGTAGTTTGGCTGATTCACGGCCGCTTTGCTCTGCAGCACGGTGATCTCCTGCTCTTCTAGCTTCTTCTCCTTGAACGTCTTGATCGAATTGTTGCCATACAAACGCAATAGCGAGCCCCACGTTTGGATATGCGGGTGCAGTATCTGTCAAGAACCAAATGTAAGATGGGATCATTAGGATCCAGCCAGCCGCTAATACCAACCTGGAGGATGGCCTGCGAGGCCAGCTGCTTTCCTTCGCGCTTGTTCTTGCACACCACCTTGGCGGTGTGCTTGCCGACGGTCATGGTAAACTCGTTCTTGTTGTTGGCCGTCCGGTTAATCTCCTGGCTGATCTGCACATCGCTGCCGTAGTTACGCTGCAGACACGTGAGGAGAATGGCATTGGGAGACGGCTCTGTCGTCTTGTTGCAGAATTCGGTGACTCGGGGATCCTCAATCCGGATGTCATCGAATACCTGAATAAGTTTAAATAGTAATTGTCCTTCTATTTTTTTATTGATTTTGTGGCACTCACTGATAAATCGCTTTGTCCCTTTTTGGCTGTGGCGCCCTTCGTGTCCTTGTTGCCCGTTATTTTGTCCTTGACATCGGGTATGAGAATCTCCAGGGTCTCTCGTGCCGCCTCCGACTTGGCTTGCTTTTTGCTGGTGCCATAGCCCGTACCATACTTCAGATTGTTCACCGAAACGATCGCCGAATAGGGCGTCGCGGCATTCTGTAGCTCCTTGAATTCGTAGGTGGGCTGCGTCTTTAGGGCGTGCTGCACATACTCGTGGAGGATGCAGACAAAGCTTTTGCCGTTCGGGTTCATGATCCATTCCTTGCGCGCACGCGGATTGGTGTTGCCCTCGCCGCTAGCCGCCAGAATGGGGAACTTGATAAGCTTCGTGCCATCTGGCAGAGTGGGTCTCTGGATGTTCTTGATGTGCTTTCGATTTTTGGTAAACCTGCGGCGCGCATTCCAGCTGCGGAAGCGCAGCACACGGATCACCTTGAACTTGAACAGCTTCTGGCAGTAGGCATTCAGTTGGTCCGGAGTCACGGACTCCGTCTGTGTGTTCTCCTTGACGGTGACGATTTTTGCTGCTGGCATCACAGCCGCAAGTGTCTCGGGCTGTGCCTCGGTCTTGACCTCGGGCTTAGTCGTGGTCGTAGGCTCTGTGGTAGCTTCGCTTGCCTCCTCACCCTCCACAGCCATAGGTTCCTCTACAGCGGCCTTGGCAACAGCAGCCATGGGACAAACGCCTGCCGGTGGGGTGGGCTCTTTGATTTGCTGTTCAGCCTCGGCCTCTTCATCCAGAGCACGACGATAGTTCAGGCAGGGTATAGCCCCCAATGGTACGGCATGCTTGCGGGCACTTCCGGTGCCCAAGAAATACGGCCGAGAGGCGCAACAGACGCGCGTCTTGCGGTGCAGGAAGAGCGGAATACCGCTGTTGTGCGTCACTTGCACCCAACCCTCGGGCAGCACCTCAAAGTGATTGTGACGCTTCTCTGTAATGTAATGAAGGATCACTTTGGGTCTATCTGCTCGATGGATGCCGGGCGGATGCTCACTCACCTTCCATTACGGTCTTGAAGCGCTGCTCGTATTTGGGTCGCTTGGATTCGCGCAGTTCATCGGGCAGCTTTTCATCCAGGAGATTCTCAATTTCGTCGTCATCAAAGTCCGAGGAATCGTATTCATCCCCCTCACCATCGCCAGCATCTTCGTCATCGCCACCGTTTTCGCCGGTCAGCTTTTCGCTATTTTCGTCTTCTGGCAGTGAGAGGGAGACAAAGATTATTTATATAAGCTGCATTTCGGGGGGGGATGTGAAGTAGGGCCACCACAAAAGATTGACTCATCCTCTGGGACTCTCTCTGGGATTCTCTATTTCTGGCAGTACCTGTCTTCGGGGGCCACTCCAGCCGGACAATGGGTATCATGCGCATGATGAGATCAGCCCAAGAACTGTCACAGAAATCGCCAAGGCGATTGCACCTGCCAGGTACACCTCCGAAAGAAATCTGAATCTGGTTTTTTTTTTGTCTTACAGTTTGCCTTTTTTATCAGCCTCCTGTATTTGCTCAATGATAAGCGGCTCTGCTCCGGGGAAGATCGAGAGCGAGATAAGACCTGCGGCAGACATCATCACCTCGCCTATGCCTCACTCACCTGACTCATCCTCATCGCTGGCCGTGCCTATCTCGTCGAGCACCTGGAACTGGCGCAGCTGCTGGTCCATGGACTCGCTCTGCAGCTCGGCGTCGCGCGTCTGTCGCATCTCCTCAATGGCGCTCAGCGAGAAACCGGCGACCTTTAGCGCCTGCTCCTCATCCTCCAGCCGGGCGCGCTTCCTGTTTGCCGGAGCCGGCAACTCCTGTGCCATGGTATCTGCTTCCTCGGACATGCTTAAGCGCTAATCTATCTTTAAAATTGTAACTCTTATAGCTGCCTGTGGGCTCTTCTTGCCAATAACCAATACTGAGAACGTCCAACGACTTGTAATTGATTTTTCATTGGAAGTGCCACATTGGTTAAGCCAGAGACCCCCAACTTGTACACTTTTCACGTTTGTTTATTGGAGCATGGAAAGAACCGGATAAACCAAATCTCCCCCCTATCCCAACCAAGTTCTTGTGGGTTTTCTGTTGTTTTTTTTTTGTGGAGTTAGTGGTTTGGGGCGCCCGTGGGAAGCGGCTTTTGCGATGCGATGCGATGAATTCTGTGTCTGTTGCACCACAGATCACCACAAACCACCAAAGCAATACTATCCGCACGTGCCTCCAAATGATTCTTCAACTTTTTATTAACTTTTTACTTAATAAATATTGCTTTAAGTGATTAAAGAAACAATTCACCGAAACTTATCAGATAAGTTTTTTATGTTTACATTTGCTCAATGAATTACATGGCTACTATACAGTAAGTACACATTTGCTACATAATGGAAGGAAAAGAGGGTATGGACAATGGGCAAAACGACCCAGAAAAGGCAACGCATGCAACGTAAAATCCACCCTTTTTGCTCAACATACCTTGCAGTCAAAAATCCGATTTTGCTCCAGGGTATATTGTCGACACACGCGAGGTGATTGTTTGGTGGTTGATTTTGCCTATTGTCCATACCCTTTTTTATAGCCCATTCAAAATTAGCAGCACCGCATATATACCGATCAAAACCAGCTTAACCCACTTGAACCCCCTCAATTTAAACAAGTCAAAGCTTGAGATAAACGGCGGAAAATAATACTGTTTGTTTCTTCTTTTAGATCTTCTTTTAGATCTATATAGATTCGATACGTCACAAATTTCAAAGTATGTACACCTTAAATATACTGACGAATTATTTGTATTCAAATTCCATCATATTGCCCGTTTTTTGTATTCGGTTGAATATAATATATATATTATTGTATTACTCTATATTACTGAATACATAATTTGATCCGATTTATAAATCAATTTTCTACAAGATTGGCTAATAAGCGACTCCCTTTTTTTATATTGTGTTTAAAATAAGGTTTAAACAAAGAAGGACAAAGCATATGGAATGCAATTTAACAGGTGGTATGTACATCTTTATACCCTATTTCCTTAAATTAATCTTAAAATTCCGTTTTCCAAGCTGATTTGAAACATTTATAATGACTTTTTCTCAGGTTGACATGTTATAGACCAATTCATGCAATTGATATGTTTTTTGTGTGTTTATCTCCATCCCGATACCTATTCTTGGTCTCTGTAAAAAGACCATTAACTGTAAAATGTCGGTGAAATAGCTTTAAAACAGAGATTAGCTAGTTTCTGCATCCGTTGGAGCCTGGGATGAGAAACATTTCCTCAATTCTATAATATCTTTTTCCGTAGGATGCCCAATGTTGCTCATTCCACTAAGAACAACTGACAATGTCGCTTCTGTTTTCGATAAAAGTTGATCTTATGATTTTATCTACAGTCGAACTTCCGTATAACGAATTCTATATTACGAATTTTATATATGTATATATGTATATATGAATGAAATCGTTAAAATTGTATACCCTCTGGTATTCTACCAATATAACCTATATTTTTTTGAGTGTCGCAAACACAAACAACCAATGAAACCAATGAAAAAACACACAGTAAAACACAGTTTGCGCGCCAGCGACCAAACATACACATATGTACGAGTACGTATGTACATATGTATATATGAGTTGGTAGGTACATAGCAAAAATGGTAGAATTATAGTATAGTCGAACTTCCATTAAGCGCATCTCAAGGGGAATTCGTAATATATACGGAATACGGAAAATTCGTAATATAGAATTCATTTTTGCGGAATATAGCATTGCATTGTTCTGGAAACAAATTCGTTACATAGAAAGTTTCGTTGTACGGAAGTTCGTAATAGAGAAAATCGACTGACTTTAAATTACCACCACAAAAATAGTACAGGTAAGGATGGTTATTTTATTTCTTAGTTACATAGTCTTGTTTTGATGTTATTGTTTCCTAATTAGACGCGCAACGTCCACTTCCAGAACCACGGTGCAGCTTACTGTAAAATTTTGGACACACTGCCAATGCTCCTGTCTCTGGGGCGACCATCAAGTCTGGCTTGGTTTCCGAACGGGCAGCCATAGTTTATAAAGGATCCATGTAAGCTGAATAAAGCCACGCTGACAAAGGCTCCAATGGCATCTACACATCGCATCAGTCGGATAAAATCCGAAGAGTGGAAGGGTGAGTGTGCTTTCGCTTTCGGTCGAATGATACAACCCTACTTTTCTGTTTCCCCCAGGCCAATTTGCTGGTCTGCATCCTGCATCAGCGGATGCCTCTAGTGTGACAGAGGTTTTATTGAGTCAGGAAGACATAGAGATCATCGAAAATCAAATCAACAAGTTGGCGACTCACATATCAGAAAACGGATCGCCACGTCGGGAAGACCTGCAAATAGTTGACAGTCGTCTCAGATTGAGTTCATATGCTGCCCTGTTCAACCTCGACTCCACTAAGAACAACTGCTGTGCGGTACTGTGGGCGACGACAGGAGGTATAAATCCTAGGTCCTAGGTTGCGATTTAATGAAGGCAGTTCAGGGCAGTGAATCTATGATACAGTAGCAGCAGTAGGCCAAGAAGATTGTGCGCTATGCCGATCAGGATTTCTACTACGACCTCAAGGATAACTCGTCGCAGATCTTCTGGGGCATTGATGAGGCGCCGGTCAGTGACTATGGAAGCTTTCAGGATGATAACAATGATGGCGCGGGCAGAAAAATTACAGCTGCCTCAAACAGCTTCTCCTTACGAAAGACCCCGTCTTTAAAGACGTGGTAAAATTCCCTGTGAAACGTCCCAGTAAGGTGGCACAGGCCATGGTGCCGCCGAAACGCGCTCGTAAACGAACTCCGGTCCTCGGCCAAAAGAGAAAGTCTGCCAGCGCTCCATGCAAGAGTTTGATGCAGATTTGGAAGCGCTTGGCAATAAACTTACTGCGGAGCATGCAGTGTTCTTGGATGCCAAGCAGCAGCCGATGACTAAAATCAGCTTGGCTTCCAAATCTGCTTCAAACTCTTGCAAAGGGGAGCAGAAAGCGGAGAAGAAGCTACGTAATTAGAAAAGAGCGGAGCCAGATCGGAGCGCTATGATCGCCAGGCAGGAGCTGGCCCACATTGAACTTGGAAACTTGGATTAAACGTTTTGAAAAATCCAATAACCAAGAAAGCCAAGAAGTAGTCCGCCGTATGAACCCATTATTGCCACCTAAAATCTATAACTCTGTGGCAGGCAGCCAGAGCAGCAGCAACGGCAGCGTACCCAGCCACCATAGAGGGCCATGCTCACCTTCCTGCTTCGATTAAATATGCCAGAATATATAAAAATAAATATTTTATATACATATATAAACTACTTTTCACGTTTATTTAAATCCATCTCTTTGCATAGATATTTTTCTATATTTTAGCTTGGGACATCCCATCGAAAAGTGATGGTTGCCAGTCATTATGACAACCTTGTGCAATAGCTGGGTCTTTGTTGGAGTTTAAGTCAATGAACCGAGATTCAGCTCCTTGTAGGAGCTCTTTAAGGTCAGACTTGCTTCGAATTTATTCACGTTCATCTCCTCCTGCGGCGATTTCTCGAGGTTAGCATCAATCCCACTCCCATCAACCTCCACACGCCATCAGATCCTTGCTTTGTTCGTATCCGGACGGGTCAATTATGTCTAGAACTTCCTCCTGACAGTCGAACTGTTTGAGAGTGAATAGTGAGGATGAGGTATGGGGTATGCTCGTGGTCCCACTGATCACTCGACCCTCGAAGATGTTCACTCGGACAGTCATTGTCCATTACGCAGAGAGCCTTTATATGCATCTGTGGAGGCACCGCGTCACCAGCACCTGAAAATGCCATTAATTAGATAGATATATTCCTCGCCCCTCGCTGGAGCTGAGCAAGTCCACCAGTCGTCTCCTTCTCTATAAATTGGGTTAGAATCGTGTTGGGGGACCACTCTAGAGAAAGTTGGAAGAAAAACCAAAAATTATGCCAAAAACATAACAACATCCCATAACTAATCATCTGAATTAACTCTTATCTATTATACTTGCCATTTTGGGTCTGCGGCCGTTCATTCGAATCGCGCGCCACAATATGTTTTTTGTCAGCTGTTTTGAAATTTATCGAAAGTGTATCTGGAACTTCTAGAGATGCGCAAAATGCGGATCTCAACTTTGGAAATGTTGCCTACATCTTCGGGATTTATTTTTACATTTGACACTTATACACACATTTTGCTACATATCAACTACATATTAGTGTAAGAACCGTTACGTGTTTTATAGTTCAACAACCGATTCGAAGAGTTGAGCGCCGAAGTGGAATTTTTTGAAAGCGAATTTAGTGAAGGTTGAAATCACTATATATGCAGAGTGTTTGTCCATACAAACTAGATGTTGCCAACGGTAAACAAGTAAGTGTGTATATGGAATGAAACTAATAGTTGCTACCGATTCAATAATCGATTCAAAGAGAGCGAAAAAGAGAGCCATAACCGATTCGAAGAGAACAGCCATCGATACTATTGACTGGATAATCACTAGAGCTGCGCGCCAAAGTCGAATTGTGTGAAAGGATATGCATGCTCGATTTGAGAGAGCGAGAATTCAAAAAACCAGCTTATGAATGTTTATTTCCCTTATGTTAAAAATGAAATTTAATGGTTTGATTAAATTGATTAAATATACCATTATATACCGATGTACCGTAAGTATACATTCAACTTCGACATCAAAATATACAGAAGAGTATGTAATATTCCGTAAATGGTCACCCTGGCCTACACGTAAGCACGAAACCGATTACCGATTACCGTGCGGTCAGCTGTTTGGGCGACTGTCGTAGCAGTCAGCTTTGACGCGGTAGCATTTTAAAGGCGAGATATCGCTACTTCTTATCGATACAGTTTAAAACTTTTCAAAATTATATTACATTTAAACTTGCGTGAGCGTGGGCGTGGTCTCCGCAGCCCCCACCGTACACGGAGTATTGGCAAGCAGGTCAGCTGTGCGACAGCCAATTATCTGGAACTCGACCTCATTCTCCCGCAATGTGCCACCGACAAAAAGTTTCGGCTCGCTGCTCAGGGCCCAGAGCTCCTCCTCGCCTTTGGAGTTTCGGTTGATCTTGAGGCCAGTGACGAACTTAATCTTCTGCGGGTTATAGGCCACGACCCGCAGGTCATCCGCCGTGTAATTTGAGCGCTCCTCCCAGCTAATGAGAGCTCCCAAGCTAATGAGACTGCAGTACAGATTGCCAGAATTGTCCATAACTTCCGATTCGCACTGAATGCCTCTTGTGCCGAGTACGCGGAACTGATCCTTGACTTCGCTTGAGTTGGCGGACTGCCAAACAGTTTCATTGTTGACCAGAGAAAGTGGAATGGCGACCTCATTGAAGCCATTCAGAGTGTGGAAGTACAAAAATCGATCTGCAGTATACCGACCCAAGATTATAAAAGGAGTTCTTTCAACATCAAAAGATCAACCTTACCTTCGTCTTCGCTGGGACTCAAGCTCACTGTGAATATGCCCGCGTGCGAGTTGCTGGAGCGGGTAAGGCGGAGCGGCTTCATCGAATCGTGCTCTATGCGCCACGACTTGCCGCTGAGAGAGTCGTAGACGATCAGGCCATAGCCCCAGGCATCGGCAACGTACGCCTTTCCACCTAGGCACTTGTTTGGCGCCCCGCTCTCCACCAGATCCACCACAAGAGCCGTGAATATCGACACGCTGGGCGTGTACGCGTGAGGGGGTAATGTGTGCCGCTGCACCAGCTCATCCTTGACCAAATCGAAGGTGAGAATCTGAGGGGGGCACAGCTGCAGTGAGTTCACCTGCCCCGAGTCGACCACCCAAAGGCGCCAGCATTCATCGATCTGCGGGAAAGATGGATGTCTTGAACTCTTAAATGGAGATCTTTTCAGATGCACTCACGTAGGTTCTTATGGCAGAGGTGAGGCCGGAGCAGTTATTCGGTTGAATATGCCAATCTGCACTGGGGTAGGCCTCCAGGCGAGGATTTTCCAATAGCTCGTTGTCACTGGCGATC
Source organism: Drosophila lowei (assembly GCA_008121275.1). Taxonomy (NCBI): domain Eukaryota; kingdom Metazoa; phylum Arthropoda; class Insecta; order Diptera; family Drosophilidae; genus Drosophila; species Drosophila lowei. The sequence continues at coordinate 29,729,810 of CM017777.1, read as the reverse complement.
ACAGTGGCTAAGGTGAAGGGCGTTTCCAGGCTCAGACGTGGAATAGTAAGGAAGGTGCGGTGCCTCCCCTCATCTCCGTACTCGATGTCCACATCCACGGGGAGGAACTGGTGGCTCGAACTAATATTCGTCCACTGGTGTAGTGTATGGAGCTCTTTCACGAACAATTTCTGGGACTGCACCGCACAGAAAACTCCCAGCAGGATCGAAATACTTTGAATGCTCGACATTTAGACGTAGAGAAGCAGATAGAGCTCGTCCAAACCGCTCAGACGATGCGTGAAGACTGACGCGCAGGTAGAAAAAGGCTCGGAAAAGGTGTTAGCCTGTTCGCCGCTAACAGACCCTAATTGACCAAATAGGCGACGTCGAGAGCATAAACAAAGGTCATCGGCGTCACTCATTCAGGTACACAAGGGTCAAGCAAACACCCTCGAAGGGAACGGGAATATTTTCGAGATTTATAGACATCTTTTATGGAGGCTTACAGATTGTTTACATAGCCTAAGAGCCCGCACAGCCCCGTCCCTGCAGCATGTCATCCACGTCGCAGCGCTGCACCCGATAATTGATTTCTTTGTAGTTGATGGTTCCGCCAAATACCTTCTGGAGACGATTCGAGAGAAGCCACAGTTCCTCCTGGCCATCGCTGGGCCGTGTCACGATCTTCATGCCACTAACAAATTGCAAGGTGTCGGGGTTGAGAGCGAGCAGCTGGAGATTGGGCCTGGCATATGGTGTCTGTATATTCCAGCCGAAAATGCCGATGGGTTCCAGGAAGCCGCAGAACCAGAAGCCCCTCCTGCTAACAGCATGTGCAGCGCACTGCACACCTCTTCTTCCAAGGGCTACGAACTCCTGCAGCGATGAGCTTATGCCCCGCTGCCATCGTGTGGAATTCTGGAGCACGTCCAAGGGTATGGAAAGCTCCAGTTCGTTGGACAGGGCATGAAAGATGAGGTGGCGACGCAGGCCCAGCCCGTTGGGAGTTATGGCCAAGGCCAAGGCTCCGTCCAACAGCTCGAAGCTCTCCCCGGCCACAGTGTGGGTGCCAAACCTTGCGTCGGGGTACGTGAACTTGTTCTCCACGCGCCAGGATCTGTTGCCCTTGACATCGTACACGACAATAGCCTTGCTCGTGGGATCGGCCATGTACACATAGGCGTCCTTGCACACTCCCTGCGGCGGAGGGTCCTGAATGTCCGCCAAGATTGTTACGAATCTGCTGACCTTTGCCTTAAAGCTGTCCTCCGGAAGACGGTAGCGGTGTATCAGCTGGTTGGTGGCCAGATCGAAGACCACAACTTGGGGTGCACAGTGCTGGACGAATTCGATCTCGCCGCTATCGAGTATCCACATCTGGCCACAGGCATCGATGTGCACTCGATACACGGAAGTCAGTCCATCGCAGTCTCCGCCATGGGTCTTGTGCCAGTCGTAGCTGGGATACGCCTGGATCTCGGTGCCGTTCTCCCGCTGCACCTGAGTGACATAGGCCAGGGAGTATGGCACCCCCTGGCCGAAACGAGGAGTCGTGATGAAGTGACGCACTGCCCCACCCTGAGCTGGAAGATTAATCCAAGATTGATACTCTATGCAATTATATTTGTAAACTCTTGATATGCTTACGCGGGTAGTACACATCTATGTCGATGGGTATGGGACTGTCGGGATTGTAGCGACCACTTCGCAGAACCTCCTCACGCTCCCGTTCACTGGGGAAACCATACTGGATGTTCTTCCACTCGTACACCCTATACAGCTCCTTGTACTGTGGGCCATGCTCGAGTGCTGGCTGGTTGGGTTTTGGCCTATGAGTGTAGTACTGTGCCGTGGTCAGACTTAGTAGGGCCAATAGAACAAGTGGCAAAATATACCTAAAAAAGTCCGAAAAACGGAGAGATCGGAAAAAATTGGATGTACGACGGAGGAAAGAGGCAAGCAATAGTGCTAACTAGACACATATTTCAAAAAGTTGCTTTCAATAATACTTCTTCACCACAAAATTTGGAGAATCACAATCGTATCACACCAAGGAAACCATTTTAATTGTTAATATTTCTTCAAGAATACCCCTCCCAAAATGGACAGTTGGTTTTCTTGACTTCAACTTATCTAAAATTAACTTGTATGAACCTTACATTTTATCTTTCTCTTCGCAGTCCGACCAGTGAGAGATCCTTACTCGAAGGCTACTTGCATTGAACTAATTCACCAGTTACTGAAAGAGCCGTAAAATTGCGAAATAACAAAAACAAAAGACAGTTCGTATAGCATACTCGTTTCCAACCTGTTTATTTTAATTTATATTTTAGCTCTTTGTTTTTTTTGCTCTTCTTTCTAGAGTCTCATCTTTACTATACCCTAGTCGAAGGTACTTCAATTATGGCCAAAGGTTTGTCACGTACAAAGCAAAGAATTTCCGAAAAAACTTGATTTATTTATTTTTGAGATGTCTACATTTTTCTCTGTTTAAGCTCGTAAAATATATAATATACAAATTTTGAATAATATTACCTATCTGGATGATGCAAATGGGAATATTTAAATCCATTTTATAAAAACATTAATCTGAAAGAGTATTTGAAGCCGAGGCCCATGCCGCTCAGTAATCTGGTTTAAACAACATCCGAAACTAGAGTGTTTCAGATAGAAAAGTCTTGACATATTGCCATGGACAGGCCATCCACTGATTTAAATCGAAGTTGTTATCAGATTATTAGCTAACCAAACTCATAAATATCCAATCGATCATGAATAAACCATTGAGCGTTTATGGTTCATGGGGCTTTGATGGTTTTGTCTGCCGGTGCCGGGGTTTCTTGCATGCAAAATACTTTTACGGAGGCGCACGCCACTACGAAATAACCGCAAAACAAGAAATATGTAGGAAATAATCGTAAAAAGTTACAAAAACTTGTTCTGCTGTCGTTTCACGCCCCATTAATGTCGAAGTCGAGTGCAGCAGACATGAAATGGTTCCAATTAAATCTTAATTTGTTTAATAAAACTAGAAAAAAAATCAATTTATCTGTCACGAGTAGACTAGAGTTTTTTTTTTTGAACATCAGATTTGATGTTCAAAATGCAGAAATATTATAAATCATTTAAAGTTAAGATCTGCATGTTCGAGAAGGAGATATGCGAATATTTTTTGGAGGGTGTTCAGCGATAGGGCCGGTACAAGAATCGCTTGTACTTAGAAGGGATAAGATAAGGCTCGATATGCCGAGCAGACTAGTAAATACAAAATGAGATTTAAATATTTAATATAGTACCTACAATATAGTAGTATTTAATGAAAATAAATGCAAATATTACAATCGGTTTCGTTTTACTAAATGTTGAACAAAGTAATTCAATTTGTGTTGCATTTTCAGAAAGAACTTAAGCACACACTTTTGGGACTACAATTAAAAAATATATTATCAGTTTAAGAGACTTTTTGAAGTGCTGCGGGTACGATACCACATGCTTCGTGCAACTTTGCTGAGTAATACCGCTATGGCATACGACGTCGATCGAAGATTCCCAACAGCCTCGCTCTAGTTATCTCTCTGGCTTCTCAGCTGGTAGATTTCTGTGCCAGTTGGTTTATCGTTGTGATGTCTTTTCTGGTCAAATTGTTGGAAGAGTCCACGCTGGGGAGACTTTGCAAGTCGCAGGCAATCGATACTATGATGGATGTCTATAAAAGACACCAGACACACACCATTCTATTATTGCGAAAATAAAAAATTCAAATTGGAAATCAATGAAGAATATCGTTCTCAGTTACGAATCGCTTTCACTAACACTTTGAGCTTCATTAACTTATAAGCAAGACATAGCTGACTGCGCAGTATAATAATAGTATAGTCGTTCAATAATGGAAATTCTGAGGGTAAACTCGCTGCTGCCTGGTCACACTCTGTCGCTTGCAGAAGTTCCTGCCAGAAGATTTGATGGGTGGGTGGGTACGTTCTTCGTCGTTGCTCGTCCTAATTGAAAATTACAAAAATAAATATACAATTACTAAAATATTGTAGTAACTCTCGTTTGAGCGCATCTTTAGACCATCAAGATTTCATTCTCAAGGTAGAACCGAAGTCACAGTTCTCAGCCAAGCATCGTGCATAGCGCCCATTCTCCTGCCAATGCCTTGTTTGGAGGTGAATAAGACACGAATCCTGGTAAGCCTTTAGAACTGCCTCGGACTCAACGTCTTTTTTGCAAAGTTGACGAACTGAAAGTGAAGAACGTTGAGCTGTGTTAGAATGAGCTGACGGCTGCTATCCAGAACGTGACCCTACAGGGCCCACCAGCGCCATCCGCACGCAAGTACCAATCTTACTTAACTGTTTTTGCTTTCAATTTCCCTTATTATTTGGAATGGTCCTTGATGGGTCAGAACAACCGGAACGACTCCAGAAGACTTACCACGTGAAGTTGTATGTACAACAGTTTAATGTACAACAGTTTAATATACCGGTGTGTTTCCCGCGTTATCCACAGCGAGCTTGAGGGTCAGTGCGAATTTTGTGAAATGTGTCACTATTTTGTCGAAATGGCCGAAACCAAATTTTAAATCTCTTAGCAAAATTCAGCTGCTTGACTGGCTAATAATCGCCTACGCTCGTACGACATTGCCAGAGCCTCCAAACATTAATTACAATGACTGCCCGGCGCCAGATATTCAATTTACTTGCTCCAACGCCTGCCAAAAACCGGTTTGAATTGATAATAGTATTCACACAATGATTGTTATCGAAAAACGTTGAATGGAGACTGGCCAGTTAATTTGTTTTCACGTAGCATATATTCTGTTCGACTTTAATATTTATTTTCGTATTAACTATTAAAAGGAGAATTTTTATTTTTGCCTGTGCGTGCGTCTGTCTTTTTGCTGAAACTTTGTACCGACTCTTCTTTTTGCCGCACCCAAAGAAGATGGCATTCTTTTCAGATCAAATTCATTGGCAGATATTTTCCTCAATACTCTAAATTGAACTCTTCCAAATATAAAATCTATCCAAGGGGTATAAACCACTCCAAATGCCGGAAACTAGAGTATCAATTACTAAATGATTAACTATCTCTACTACCCTGTTCGTGATATGATCTGCATCTCATCTGCTAGTAGACTTGCTCAACATCAAAGATAGCTATCTCAGTTAATGAGCAATGAGTGGAGCTCTGGCTCTGACATTCCCATTCAACATATGCAAATGCGAAAATAATCCTCGTTTAAGTGTCGCCGCTGATACCAGCGCTGATAATTAATTGATTTTAAAGTAATAAATAGTAGTTGACTTTATTGGCCACATTTGTCACACATAAAGCGCAGATGGTAAAGAAAACAAACTAAGAGAAGTTTGTCTAGAGGCCATATCATAGAAAAGTGTTCTGATTCATAAATAAATATAATGCAAGTGGAAGTGATAGTCATACCTTTGCCCTACCCTTTTTAAAAATTCAGTTTCTCAGGCAATTTTCATTAAATTAATTTAATCAATACATTTAAAAAAGGTTTATTTACATCAGCAGAGCGTGGCATTGCGCATACGCATCGTGAACACAAATCGAGCGGATCCCTCAAGCGGATTGCGGACTGCGGTTAGTGCTCCTCCTCATCCGATTCCGCCTGCAGCGCCCGCTTCCCACGCTGATAGTAATATCCGCTGTGGCGGGTCGTGTAGGGCGTGGGGGCCGAGACTAATCTCGTAGGTGCCGCCGGCGCAGTGGTGCCCACCAGGGTGTCCAGGTAGGAGCGCTGGTAGTTGTCCCGGGTGGCCTTGCTGGGCGGAAAGGCCTCGCCTTGGTTGAGCGCCGTGAAGGGGTTCCGCACGCCGTATTGGACGACTCCGGCACTCTCGAACCTGAAGGGCGTCTTGGTTGTGAAGGGCGTGGTCAGCGCTGGGCTGCTGAAGTACGTCTGCAGGGCGTTCGTGGAGGCTTGCGAGTGGGTGTTGTAAAGGCCGTAGTTGAGCAGGCTGTTGTGCGCGGGGGCCGGGGGCAGGGCCAGGTGGTGGCCCAACAGGGAGCCGGAGGGCAGCTCCAGGCGCACTATGCGGTTGTTAAACTCGTTGGGGTCAAGGTTCTTCAGGAAGAAGCGGTGGAACTTCGAGGAGATGGCGTAGATGACGCCCGGCTCCGAGCGGGTGGTGGTTATGTCCGCCACGAACTGCAGCTGGTCGCGGTCGTAGGCCAGAACCGACTGCTGGTTGGTCGAGGGGTTCCACGAGGCGATGGCCGTCTCGCTAAGCGGGCTGAAGATCAGGCTGCTGTCGAAGGGCGAGACGGACAGGCCGATGCCCTGGGAGGACTTCTTGCCCACCAGCTTCACGTCCAGCATCTTTCCATCGGGCAGTGGTCCGGCACGCAGCACATTCTTGTGCACCGAAAAAACTCTAGAAGCGAACGGGAAGGGATAAGGAGAACCCTAGGCTTAGAGCAAAGATTGTGATCTGGCTGGGATGAGGCACTCACCGATCGGTGGCCAGAGGCTGGAAGTAGACCACTCCTTTGCGCTCGTCAAAGGTCAAGCCCACAACTCCATCCATCAAGACGAAGCGATCGTTAAGGATCTCGGACTGGGCAAAGTCGGGATCGGGATACATGGCCGGATGGGAGACTCGCCAAGTGACGTCCTTGCCACTGTCGTAGACAACAATGCCGGGCTCCACCGTGTCCGTGATATACACAAACACATCGTCGCAGGTCTTCGCCGTCGTCTCGTCGATCACCATGTTCGTGAAGAGCGATTCGCCGCGCAGCACCTCGGGAGGAAAGTCGATGCGACGCACCACCCGGTCCGTCGCCAGATCCACCACCAGTATCTTGGGTGGACAGGTGATCTCGTAGTCCTCCAGCGAGCGGGACACCCCCGCATCCAGTAGCCATAGGCGGTTGCAGGAGTCAAGACGCAGGCGGTAGACCGAGGTCAGGATGAGGTCGCTGCAGTTGAAGTCGCTGCGGGCCGTGTTGGAGAAGGACCAGTCGGGGAAGGCCTGCAGGGTGGGTGAATCACCGAACTCTGCCTTGGACACCCAGCTCACGGTAGAGGGCACGCCCGTAAACAGCTTGGGAGTGGCCACGAAGATGCGGTTATCCGTGACGGCCACTCCCGTGATGAGAACGTTCTGGGGGCTGTAGAAGTTGGCATTGTTGACCGGCGCCTGGGGTTGGAAGTTGTAGCGTAGGAGCTTCCACTGCTTGGCCACCTGCAGGCCAGGAGTAAGGGCCCGACTGGCCGGCCAGAGGAGCGCACAAAGTACTGCGGCAAGGATCCTGAGCATGGCAAGATGGGTGTCTGCAAAGACCAAATCGAATCGAATCGGAGATTATTTGATGGATGAACCTTTCAGTCCCAGGTTAAAAAACTTTCTGCTGCTGCTGGGCACTGGCTCGAGCTTATCTACCAGCGGACTTATATTTTCTATTTCCGGCCTTTTCAATCATCGTTGAAGGAAAACGGAATTGGGATTATTCCCAGAATGAAAATTGTATTCATTGAGAGTGGCAAAAACTTGAATAATCTTTGGAAACCACACGCCATATCTAGCTGAATAATCAATCAGATAAGTAGCCCTGGATCGTGCTGTTGAATGATTAACAATTGTAGATGAGGTATGTATTTTAGAACATTTGTTCTTTAAAATCTGCATACAATGCCATAACCCATTCCATAGAATTCCCAGACAATTCTATAAACCTAAGCGAAACCGGTAACTGTCGTCTGGCTACCCTTTCTAAACGTATTTATATCCATATCCTATAGTACGAGTATGCAGATGCTGAGACCAATACAGATTGCATGTAAATGTGCCAATTCCGGTGTCGAAGTCGAAGTCGAAGCCGGTGTGCAGACTGCACCAGATTGGCCCTGGTTATTGTATTCAAATGAGGCTGTGGCTGCTCGGTGAGCAGCAATTGACGTATGCACCAGATACTATATGTTGTCTCCATCTGCAACTGACGTGTCTGTGGCTGTGTGTGTGTGCTTCGATTTCACACGCCAGTCACGCTCTCCATCCCATTGCGAGAGTCGATTCCCATGCGTTTTTAATTGCTGCGCGAGCCGGGCAACTGGCACTGGCAATGGCAACGCGGAGGCCGGCCATTTGAATATTTTGGCCAATTTGTCTTTGACAGGCTTACACATTATTTAGTGACGGGCCAACTCCCAGACTCGTTTGCGGCCGCTGCAGAAAGTGGCCTGAAACTTTCTTCGGCGCGTGCCGCATGCTGCATGCCGCATGCCGCGAGTTGCCCCGACTGGGCCACGACAAGCAGTTAAAGATAATTGAATTTTCGTAGTTGATGAGTTATATAAAAGAGTGAAAAGTCAAGGCTGAAGACGGCGGCACACGCATGAAAGAGATTTATTTCTACGAGCTGGCTGGCACTCCTTACGCAACACTTGTGCAACTCCAAGCGGAAACCGAGACAATTTCCCAAATCTCGAGTAAAAGAAGAAAACTTCGCACTGCTTGGGAAATATGGAAATCACTTATGTCAAGTATTAGACCTGACAATGACAGGGGCACCGCCCGACTGTCATGACGACCGACGCAAGCGGAACAAACCGTTTACGAGTCGGGCCAGAAAACCACTTTACAGTGCTCGATCTTTACATCTGTTACTATATTTTTTACGAGCAGTGCTCGCACTTCGCTTGATAGCCATCCATGTTGATGACTTATGGCAGGCCAATGAATTTCGTTTAATTTACCTATTAAATCCCCTAACAAAACGAGCCGAGAGTGAGTGAAGCTAATGGCTTTGATGCACGAAAGAAATCGCTGAGGAAAATTAATAGATATTCCTATGAATAACCTATGAATACCACACTTTGTTCGGCGCATTTCAACAGGTATTCCGAGCATTAATCACGTTGTCGGTTAACAAAAGAAATTCATACATTTTTGTACGTTTTGATTTCTGCTTCATCTCGGCCGACCATTTACTAATAGATCCCTCGGAGACAATCAAAGTGGCAGATCTGATGCAACCAGAAGTCGCTCGCTGCGGCTAATTAAGTGGATTTTGCGGCAGAATCGAGACCTGAAATGAGTTCAGCCACTCGGCCCGGCCAGCACGAATGGCAGTACTCGCATAGTGTTGCCTTATCCGCATCTGTTTTACACCTTGTCGCCGAACGCCGAAATCCGAACGCGTTCTCACGCGTTTCACAATGGACCTGGGACTGAGACTGAGAGCCACAGGCCGTGCCGGCCATGCACACTGGCTAAAAAGGCTAAAAAGGCTTAAATGCCCGACTCAATTGAGTCGTGTACATATCACTTTTGATCGCATTTGAATTTGGTTATTTTTTTGGTGCTCTCATTAGGCAATCCCTGGCAGGGCCGAGCGGAAAAGCGGAAGCTGCGAAGGTGAATTAGCACCTGCTTGTAAATTGCGGATTTTTGCAAACAGAAAGGTCGCGCCACAAAGCAAATACAAACGTGCCGATGCTGACGTGATCTCAATTTCCTTATGTCCAACATTTCTCAATCAGCAAAGGTATGAGTATGGTATATCCATATAAACCAACAGTTGCACATTTGGCTGCGATCGATTTTAATTGGCAGCCGAAAAATGCGTTTACCAAACAAACCTAATTAACACAGTTCCGTTCCGATCCGTTCTCCGACTAAGCAAAGTCTTCTTTTGGGCACGCACACACGAGAAGCGACTTTTGGGCAATAATGTAGAATGCAAGTGCGCAATTGCAGTCTACCCTTGGCGGTGCGGTGCCTATCGATTGGCCAATTAGTTGTATGGCCTAAGGCGTTGCAGGCTTTCGGAAATTAATCGGTGAGAGTGTGGCATTGTTGGGGCCTCCAAGCTGAATCGAACCGAATGGCGGCGGACCGAAGAGCTAACTAAATGTATACCAATTTGCACTTTAACCGTTGGAAACCGCACTTCGCGACGTGCCCCACTGCAGTGGCGCTGGCAGTGGCAGTTGCAGTTCGTTGCCTAAGTCTTTTGTTGTGTTTTGCCTGGTGGCCAGGCCGATTTGTGGCACTGCTGTGGCTGTTGATACAACATTTCCATCTGGCATTAGCTTACTTTGAGACACTTTCGGTTGGGGCCTGTGGATGTTGTTGCTTTCGATCTGATCGCCGCGACACGTCTGAGCGCTGCGGTTGCCGTTTTGCGACTGCGCCCCGCCTGGCAGGCGCACCGAATTTTATAAGAGTGTCTCTAAATCATACAAGAAGTCGGTCTCCAGCTCCGGCTTTGGGTCTAATATTAGCTGATGTTTTGAACTATAAAACTCAGTTCGAATCTCTTATATTCATGGGGGGACACTGGTGCACCAATTGCTCATACGCTCCGTTGGACGGCGTGAAAAATGTTTGTGGCTGGCGGCACGTCTTCCGCACATTTGCATTATGATTTGTATTTTGTGATTGTTTTTGTTTCTGTTTCTGTTGCTGTTGCTGTTGTTGTTGCTAGAGCAACTAGTTTCTGGCCGGTTGGAGTTGGTGGCAGATTGTGGTAATTCAGCTGTTAGTGGGTCCAATTAACCAATTGCTGCTCTCCTTACAAGTTCATTATCGCCATCAGCGAAAAAATGCAAACGAATAAAGTATTTGATTATTTTTTTTCCCGAATTTCGGGTATTTACGAGTAAAGCCACGGACGGCAGTTTTGTCAATGGAGGCAAGAGAGAGAGTCCATTGTACTGCTGAAAACAGGCAGTGTCGAAAGCTATAAATTAAATGTTCTCGAACGACAATTAAAATACCGCAACCAGTTCCAAAGGCATTCTCACTTTAATTGAAGATTTATTTTATTATTTTATTTTTGTTAAATTAATAATTATTTATTTGCATCCTGCATCCAGGGGATAACTAATTGCCGAATCAAAGCTAAGATTTATGTCCCGACATTGGCCTTTTACAGTGTGGTACTATTTTCCGAGCCTGAAACCCAGAATGTGGTGCAAAATCGAGACTCTAGTTAAATATGGCTGGACATGGCAATGTTAATTGTCTAACAACATTTACCCATTCTGTGTGCGAGCCTGCATGTTCTACTTTGGGGGTTTGAAGTTTGTTCAATTGGAATCAAAAAAAAAATCAATTTAAATGTGTGCTTAGTCGGTTTCCCTTTTACTTGGCTTTATGGCTTAACTGGCGCAGGACAGGTGATCCAATGCGAGTTAGCTAACTGGAACTGGGTTTCGTAACAGCACATGGATGGGGATGGGGACACGAGCCCATTTATGTTTGAACTATCTCGAGCAGAGACAGAGGCAGGTGAAAGTCCAGCCAGCAACTTGTTTGCTCTCGATTGAAAATGGAAAGCCCGACTCGGATTCGGATTCAGATTCGGATTCGGGTCCGGGCTCTTGAAAGGTTCTCTGCACAATTTTCAGCCTCCGCGGAGCTAACCCAAATACGTGAAAAGTGCCGCTAAAAGGGGGTTATGCAAAAGAGGTGACTGCAGCCGGAGAGGCAACGGCAGCGGCAGCGGTAGCGGCAGCGAGACAACAACGGTACGAGTATCCAAACTGGTTTGCGGCCAGAATTAGCCAAGTTAACATTAACTGTATTGCCTCGGCATTTGTTTGCATTGTGACACATGGAATTGTTTAGTTGATCAAAATATCCGCAGTTTGCATACGAAATTGGGATGGGGATGGGGATATGGATATGGATATGGGAGAGCACTGAAGCAGCATCATTCGATAATTGCTCCAATTGCCCGTGCCATGGTAGGGAGCCGGGACTCCGGAGTGTTCCGAAAAATTCTCAACCACTGCCAAGCCCCGCTGGACATTCACTTTTCTTGATTCTCTTTTTTTAATTCTTTGAATTGTGGTATGTATTTTGTTGTTTAGCTTTTGGAGAGAATATCCACATCCCACTTAATGCCAAGTTACGATCTAAATATATAATTTGTGTGTATTGTAGTACCAGTACCGGTTCTAAGCACAGTTCAAGGCTGTGGCCACTGGCCAGTGCCATGGGATGCGATACGGTACGATTAGCCAGCGAGTGACATAACGCGCTGTCAATAACGTAAAAGTCCATGTAATCCTATGCCCGGCATGGGCCTGTCGCATGCCTTCTGCACTTGACCGTTACGACACCCGAGACGGGCGGAAACGTAGGTGGCTGCGCCTGCCCCCGGGGCATGCCGCGCTTCACAGATATTAGCGCTGTCAAAGCCATCACAACACATTTCCTTTCACAACAACGCCCTGGACCGGCGCTCGTTAGTCGCGTGGCCGTTTCGAAAGTAACCGATTTATAGAGAGAAACAAAATCTGGGCAGGTCTGGGGTCTGCTCTATATGACTCGGCGACGATGAACACTTGAAGATTAATAGCCACATCGTCGCATGTTGGCTCGAATCTTTGTCTGTATCCGAAGTATCAGATACTCGTATCTCCTCTCATTGCTGCCATTACGAAATGAACTTTAAATATGTTTCGGCCTCACATCACCAAGCATTCCCCACATGCCTTGTCATCGACACTGTCCAATTGCTTCATTTGTGCATTCTGCTCGCACAAATGTGGGTTCAATTAAGTCAATGCGAATCCGAGTGCTCATAGCTGGTGCTGGGGCCGAAGCTGGTGAAGCCTGTTGACAGTTTCATTACCAGCTTTGGCGGTGGCGGTGTCGGTGTGGACAAGGTCTTGATGAATTCGGTAAATATTTCTGGCATTTGGCTGGGACCTTAGGTGTTAACCATTCTAAGTGCCGTATTCGGCCGCCGAAATATCAATCAACTAATATCGAGATCTATGCTGGCTCTTAACCGCTTTTAATGGGCCTCCTTAAGTGCTCGGCTTTGGTTTCTATAAATGCAGACCATTAAACCAATTAAAGCTGTGTGGCTGAAGGCTCCACCTCCGCAGAAGGTGTGCCAACAGCCGGTTTCCCACCACAAGCATCGGACACCCAGACAGCCAGACAGCCACAGCCTCGGCAACAATGGCCAACATTAACCGCCTTGTGGCGCATACTTTCATTTCCAGCCGATTGCGGATACCCATGCCCGTACCCTCCAGATGATCAGTATCTGTATCCTCCAATGCACGTAGTATCCAACGAAATCCAGCCACTGCTGCGGTTGGGGAGTTATTATTCGACTCAATAAATCTATCTACTTATAAGTCGAGAATATGTACCCATTACAGTAGCCACTAGTTACCCATACCCCATATACATATATATCGTACATAGTACGACTCTACCGATACCCGTATGGATTTCTATTCTCTTGACGAAGGTCAGCACCGAGCCAAAAGTCCCTCGGCTGCCTCTGGCCACACTCCGCGGGCCATGAAAGCGAACGGAGCCCACTCGGGCCGGCCGGGCCGGGGCCGGGTGGAGCAGAGAGGGGTGAAACGTGGTGCATTGGACATGCATGTTGGCTTTGTCTTTGAACGTCAAGCTAATAAATTGCTCGAAATTCATGGATATGGCAAATCGAAACACGAATACCTTTTTTAAGTGAGTCACAGAATGGATTTAGGCAAAAAATATAATTGTTAGGTTAACTAGCGACTGATTTGAGGTTCTCAAAATATGGTTGGTAAAAGAAAATAGATTTTCATTAGATATATGTGTACATATGGTTCATAGACTCAAGGGATCATTATTTGTTGCTGTGGAGCGCCTCCAGTTCACCTTTCATAAGCTTTACAATATGGGGAGAGATTAAGAAAGATGATTATTCCTCTGCCATGTCTAACTTTGACCAACAACGTGTGCTTGTGGTATTTAAAAGTATGGAAATTAATGAATTGTCTATATTGCCAAAATTCCAAACTCATTATGCGAGAATTAAAAGTCACATTTTGTCTGTAGGCACAGAAAGGCATACGAGTATTTCAAGAAATTAACATACCGACTAAGCAAGTGATTTTTAATATGAAATATAATATTTAAGAATAGAAGGGAGAACTAAGTGGCGACAAAAACAATGAGCAATTTATATGACTCGATTGGTACGTATTTGTATCTGAACGTATTCGAAATACTTATCATATTCCACATATTTGGTAGCTCATGATCACGCAACGCAAACGGGCGAAACTTTTACGACCAGCAACCAGTAGACTTGGGTAATTGTTTGATTGGAAAATTCATCAATGAAAAATAGTATATACTAGTGACGACAATGTAAACGGAATCGAATCTTGATTAAACAAAATGCAGACATGATAATTAAATTAAGAAGTTAATTGTTTGCACTTCTCACTTGTTGATTCATGTTAATGCTGTATTTATGGATGTCGGAAAGGCAGCGAGAGACTTGACAGCTTTGTGAGCATTATTTATGGCCAATCTCCCACTGAGGTGTATGTAAATGGTCCGATTTACGATGATGTAAGATTGGAAAAATAAAAGTGCGTTTATGATATATGTATGTATGTATGTATGTTACTCGCACCAAAAATAATATACAAAAAAATTGGAGCAATTTGCTAGATTGAAAATCTGCAGCAGGCACAAACCTGTGGCGACTGATTTTTGGATTGCTACTTCTCGAGCACACTCGCTTGATTCAACTTGATTATTTTTTGTTCGATTTACTTTCGATGCAGCATTATTTATTACGCGAAAATGTCAGGCCTCGTTGTTCCCGCTGCTTCGTGTTTGTCCGCTGTTAGCGTGGCTTCAACTTTAATGTCAGCCAGACAACAGAAAAGTCTGCCCTGGCCATGGGAATGGCCCGTCGCACTGAAGGCGCACTGGAGTTGATCGGGGCCCTGTCGGGGGTAAAAGTACAGATGGAAAAAACGGTACGACATTTAAGAAAAATAACTCCACAATAACAATCTTCTTTGGTTTTATTAATATTTGTATAATTTTGAGAGTTCTTATTTTTAGAAATCCACTGAATGAGGAAGAGTTTTATAAATTTCGAAACTATTTCAGTAATGTTTCAATTATCAAATTAAATTATTACAATCATGAATGTATCTAATATATTTGTCGTAACTTGGCCCTAAACCGCACCCTGAAAAAACGGACCACCTATTGCCTGATAGATACATATTTTGTCAGTTACCTTGTAAAAAGACTAATTTTTTCTGAGTGTAGTTATAGTTGCATATTCGGGGAGATTGAAGATAAAGCCTGTCGCAATTCACGTGGAGCGTCAGATCCTATGACGGGCCATAAAAGGCGCGACGCACCGGTAACGGGCACTAAACAAACAACTCGAGCAGAATGGGAGAAATACGAGTACAAACAATTTATTTTGTTGGGACTGTGGGGCCGAATCAAAGATTGAAAATTAACATAATTGGAGTTTAATGACAGTGGGCTCTGTGTGCTCCCTCGAGACGCGGTTGCCGTTTTATTGGGCGTGTACGGGGCGTGGCCGCTCAGTTTTCTGTGGCATGTCCGGACTAGAGCTACGCATATCAGGGCGCTCCGTTTGGGCGGCGACCTTGCTGCTCCACTTCTTGCTGCTGGCTTCAGGTGTTGATGGGTTCGGCGTGAATCTGATGACGGTTCCCAACAAGGACAAGTCACAGGGAGCCTGCATCCTAGCCCTGCTCCGAAAGTACTTCGACTCCGGGGATGGTCTCTCCGGCTCGGTGCTGTGTATCAGCCGCAACTACCAGCTGCACAATGTCCAGGAGCGGCTGCTCAGTGGCATGAACTTGTATGACGGATATCCCTGGACCCTGCTGGTCACGAATCCCAGGGAGGGTCTCCATCCTCTGAATTCGTGATGCACGAGAAGCCGCAGTGCTATTTCCTGATTGTGGAGAATCTCGAGGACGAGGATCTGGACGAGGTGTTTGACTACTGGAAGGGCATGCTGAACTGGAATCCACTCGCGCAGTTCGTGGTCTACCTGGCCGCGGTGGAGGAGACGGACGAGGAGATGACAGACCTGATGGTGGAGCTGCTTCTCACGTTCATGAACAAGAAAATCTTCAACGTGAACGTGATTGGGCAGAGCGAGGAGAACGAGTTCTACTACGGCAAGAGCGTCTTTCCCTATCATCCGGACAACAACTGCGGAAACCGAGTAATAGCCGTGGAGCTGCTCGATGCCTGCGACTATCCGAGTGATAACAGGGGCGACAACGATGGGGACGGTGACTATAAGGAAGAAGACGATAGTAAAAGCGAAAACGAAGAGGAAGTTGAAATTGAAGAAAATGGAGGAGAAGAAGTTACCGAATTTACAGTAGAAAGTCAAGAAGGGCTTAATGAAGGTGAAACAGATGAATCTAGAGAGGATGAAAAACAAGAAGATAGTAATGAAGAAGGTAATGAACTTGGAGATGGTGAAATGGAAGAAAATACAGAAAATAATGATGAAGAAAACGATACTCGTAATAAAGAAATGGAATACAAAGGAAACGATTCAGATCTCTACTTAGAATCGAATGATAACTTGATTGGCAACAAAGCTCTGCCAATAAGAATGTATGAGTACGCTGATCAATCAGCGGAGAATAAAGCTCAGTCCAAAGAGGGTAGCAATGATTTTCATTACGATCTGTCAACAGAGGTCCAATCTGGACACGGTGTTCAGAGCAGCAAGGAAGATCAATCTGATCGATCGACGGAAGGTCCCAAGGCAGATGATTATGATCAGTCAGCGGAGAGTGGCAATGAAGATCCATCTGTTAAATCAACTGAGAGCAATAATGAGGACACATCTGCTCAACCAACGGATAGTAACAATCAATCGGAAGATCAATCAGAGCATTCAACTGAGAGCGACGAGCGGCACAGGTCTCCCAATGTCACAACAAAAATAGAGGCTACCATCGAAGAGTTCTTTCGAGCAAAGTTTGAGGATAAGTTTCCACGCGACCTGAGCGGATGTCCGCTGACTGCCGCCTTTCGGCCCTGGGAGCCCTACATCTTCCGCAGCGGCGAGGAGTCTGTGGAGGACTACTACTACGGCACACAGGGAGACGGCGACTATAATGAGACAACCAGCTATGGGGATCCAGGAGATGAAAGCTACGCGGATGCAGAAGCAGCGGACACCAGCGGCTTCCTGGAAGCAGACGGCGGGGCGGATGGGTCCAAGTCCAAGCTCAGTGGAATTGAGTACCAGATGGTGCAGACCATTGCGGAGCGCTTAAATGTACACATCGACATGCAGGCGGAGAACAGCAACCTATACCATCTGTTCCAGCAGCTAATCGACGGGTATGCGCAGTCCCATTCCAATAAACACCATCCCTCACAAACACACACTTATCTTTCAGCGAAATCGAGATGATTGTGGGTGGCATCGATGAGGACCCCAGCATTAGCCAGTTTGTGTCCAGCTCCATTCCTTACCACCAGGACGACCTCACCTGGTGCGTGGCACGGGCCAAGCGCAAGCACGGGTTCTTCAACTTCGTGGCCAACTTCAATGCGGACACAGGCTTCCTGCTCCTGCTCTTCATTGTCACCTGCTCCTTCATGGTGCTGATGGCGCAGCGCATCACTGGCTTCCGCCTGCGGAATCTCAACAATTATTTCGCCATTTGCCTGCGGATGCTGGGGATTCTCTTGACCCAGGCCATGCCCGCCCAGACGCTTTCTTTGGTTCTGAGGCAGCTCTTTGCGCTGTCCTTTCTGATGGGCTTCTTCTTCAGCAACACCTATCAGAGCCTCCTGATAAGCACGCTCACCACTCCGCGCAGCTCGCATCAGATCCAGTCCCTGGAGGAGATCTACAGCCATCGCATGACCATCATGGGCAGCTCAGAGAACGTTCGCCATCTGAACAAGGATGGAGAGGTGATTCATATTGGCAGTAACTCAGTATTTCACAGATCGCTTAACCTTCCCTGTCCCTTGCAGATCTTCAAGTATATTCGTGAAAAGTTCCAGATGTGCTACAATATCGTGGACTGCCTCAATGATGCTGCAAACAACGAACATATCGCCGTGGCTGTCTCTCGGCAGCACTCCTTCTACAATCCACGCATCCAGCGCGATCGCCTCTTCTGTTTCGACCGCCGGGAGTCCCTCTATGTCTACTTGGTCACCATGCTGCTTCCCAAGAAGTACCATTTGCTGCACCAGATCAATCCGGTCATCCAGCACATCATCGAGTCGGGCCACATGCAGAAGTGGGCTCGCGACCTGGACATGAAGCGCATGATCCACGAGGAGATCAATCGCGTGCGGGAGGATCCCTTCAAGGCCCTGACTCTGGCTCAGTTCCATGGGGCGTTCGCCTTCTCCAGTGGTTTACTGCTGATCTCCTTCAGCGTCTTTCTCATAGAGTGGGCATTCGTGAAGTGTTATTATAAAGCTCGTAGATGAATCTACGCACGGGACGGTTTTTTAATTAGAGTACGGAGTATGAACATTTTTAATAAGGTTTAGATATGTTTTTAACATCTGAATACCCATCAATACATTCAAAAACATATTATTGGTTCTTCACAATGACAAATAGCTTGTGGCAAAAATATTCTTTTTCAGCTACAGAACGGATCTACATAGTCTTAGTGAGCCCAGAATCGAAGGCAATGAATCCCAATAAAACCATAAATATATCCATATCCGAATTGAATCATTGCAACCCTCAGTGACTCCAATTAGCACGCACACTTATGTATGTCCTGTGGAACAAAATTCAATCATAGAATTTAATTAATTAATTGCAAACTAAACATTAAAATCGTTGAGCTCCTGCCCGAAGAAATTCATAAATATGTATATTAATATTTTCTTGGCACATTATTCGATTTAAAAATACGAAAATTGCAATACACCGTGGAATGCACGACTGCGTCGCTATAGCCGTAGTCGTAGCCGTTGTTGTTGTTGTTGCTGTTGCTGTTGCCGTAGCCGTTGCGGCTGCTTGTCAAGAAAGCGGACAGGCGCGCACGCCGCCAACGTCAAGCTGTCGTCGGCATTCGCCGGCGTCGCTTTGCGCATCCTTAAAAGGTGGTGGTCTATGTGCAGCCTGGTGGCTTTGCTGGTGCCTGGCCTCCGCCGTTGCTGCTGCTGGCTGGTACGAGTATATGTGCTTTTCATAAATTTTTATAAATAATATTTTTAGGCAGAACATTTGTTGCAGTATTTTCAAATTGGCAGCTTTTTGTTGTTGCTGGCCAACACAATTCAATCAGCTGCTAGCCAGCCAATGTGGGCCGAGCAAATTTCAATACACACAAGCGATAACATAGATACTGGTGCTGCCACATACATATGTACACTCGTACAAACAATCGTTGTGGTTGGGTGAATGAAAGACACGTTAATGGTATTCAACAAGGCGTTGTAAATACATATGTAGATGACACCCAGCTGATAAGATGAATCAGCGAGTGAATGAAAATAAAATACGAGTATGAGTATTACGGATCTTTCAGGTAATTGAACAGGAATCGCGCAACGTTTATTCGGGTACGGGAAATACTAATATAGACAAAATATTCGATTTGATATAACATTAACGCGTACACTAAGGGAAATAAAGTTTATTAAAATTTTTAAGAACTTTGATTCAGAAAGTTTTAAGTTCTATTTGGATTTACAGAATATTATTTGGGAACTATTTTAAGAATCAAATACAACCCATAGTCCATGAATATAGGAAAAAAATAGAAAATATTTGCTAAATATGTAGTTAAGCGAGGTAACTGGTTCTTGCCCGTAAACGTTAAATTAGATCAGACATAGAACAAGTTTGACACCTCGAATCGGGGGGAGGAATTACATAGATGATTTTGAAAAATATGTGTAAATATTCAGGGAAACAAATATTACTATCTGTCCACGTTAATTTGTATGTAAATTGATTCAAGATAATATATCCCAGTGTAACCAGTGTCCATATTGTAGGGTATTCAAATGGCAGCACAATTGAGCAGGCTGTTCCTCACCTGCGATAACTGGCCAATCGCATACTTTTCTATATATAAACTTAAATTTAAAATATATAATTCTCTTGAGTTTTCCGCTGAAAATAGAATTCCATACTCTAGATACGTTTCTGCGCGTAAGCGTTAAAGAATCTCATGCAAAAACGTGAGAGCGCACGATTTGTATTTTTATTTTCCTTCTTTTTCTTTCGTTTCTTTTCCGATTTCCATTTCACACAGTTTTCCACCCACACGCACGCATTTTAAGAGAATTGGGTAAACAACAAACGCATGTTTGCCTTTGTTATTTCTTGTATTTTTCAATATTCCCTGAGCACCATATAAGTCAATTAAAGATTTGATCATTAACTGAATGGATTTTAATGATGTTGTTTATGATTAATGGCGATAAATGGCGGACGGCCAGGAGACATATTAAGGAAATATTAATGGGGAAATAGGTTGAAGCATATTTAATTGATTTGCAAATCTATAAATCTATAAATGCACTGCACGCTCTATTAACAATTTTCGACTTGTGTTTATGGGGTCCAAATCCTAACCACCCACACCCAGCGCCACAAATTACGGCTGGGAGAATGTTGTACGAATATATGCATGTACTTAATTCACAGAGATTTTTGGTTTTTGGTTTTGTTTTGAGATTCGTTTTTTTCTAATTACGAGTGCGTTCTCATCGCCGAGAGATTTCCATCCCAACCATGTATGGATTGGACCAACGTGCAAATGTTGATTAAAAATTAGACAAAACAAAAACGATCACACATACAGATGCAGATACAGATCTACTCTACGAACAGCTATAGATACAGAGAAGATCTGTGAGCGAATGCTACGCCTACGATGGGGACTCCGATCCGGAGGATGTGCCCCTGTATGTGTATCTGTCCATCTGTGTAGCCCATGTAGTATCTGTGGGTGAGCCATTTCGTAGTTGTTTAGCCAGCGACTGCGGCTGTCTCTGCCTCTCGGAATTATGAACGAAGCGAACCGAAATCCAAAAACAAACCAACGAAAACAAATTATTTTTAAAGAAATTCAAAATTTTCCCCCTCGGCGAAATGTGCATCCATGCCATGTGCTGCATATGTCTGAGAGTGCTCGTATCTGTGTGTGCCTCCCCTGCGCGCGTGTGTTGGTGTGTGAGTGTGTGCTTGCGTGTGGAATATCTGCTCGACTGAGGATCGCTCGAATGGTATAAATATTAGCGCATCTCGGTCCAGCGGCCACTCGCAGTTCTACAGCGAAAGTGTTGATTTAGATTTCTAGTTGTCTTTTCCTTTGACGGTCAGTATCCCACAGCCTTTCAAATCAGATTCAGATTCAGAGATCTGAAACATTTTGTACACACCACACACATCAAAATTGTATCTTCTCCTGCCGGTTCTTAACGGACTTCTCAATCTTTTACAGTAAAAACAAATACTATACAAGATGTGTGACGATGAGGTTGCCGCATTGGTCGTTGATAACGGCTCGGGAATGTGCAAGGCTGGTTTCGCTGGAGATGATGCCCCCGCGCTGTCTTCCCCTCAATTGTGGGTCGTCCACGCCATCAGGGTGTGATGGTGGGCATGGGACAGAAGGACTCCTATGTGGGCGATGAGGCCCAGTCCAAGAGAGGTATCCTCACCCTGAAGTACCCCATCGAGCACGGCATCATCACCAACTGGGACGACATGGAGAAGATCTGGCATCACACTTTCTACAACGAGCTGCGCGTCGCCCCCGAGGAGCACCCAGTTCTGCTGACCGAGGCTCCATTGAACCCCAAGGCCAATCGCGAGAAGATGACCCAAATCATGTTTGAGACCTTCAACGCCCCCGCAATGTATGTCGCCATCCAGGCCGTGCTCTCCTTGTACGCCTCCGGCCGTACCACTGGTATCGTGCTTGACTCCGGCGATGGTGTCTCTCACACCGTGCCCATCTATGAGGGTTATGCCCTGCCACACGCCATCCTTCGTCTGGATCTGGCTGGTCGTGACTTGACCGACTACCTGATGAAGATCCTCACAGAGCGTGGATACTCGTTCACCACCACCGCTGAGCGTGAGATCGTTCGCGACATCAAGGAGAAGCTCTGCTACGTTGCCCTAGACTTCGAGCAGGAGATGGCCACCGCCGCCGCCTCCACCTCTCTGGAGAAGTCGTACGAGCTTCCCGACGGACAGGTCATCACCATCGGAAACGAGCGCTTCCGTTGCCCCGAGTCCCTCTTCCAGCCTTCCTTCCTGGGCATGGAGTCGTGCGGCATCCACGAGACCGTCTACAATTCCATCATGAAGTGCGACGTGGATATCCGCAAGGATCTGTACGCCAACATCGTCATGTCTGGAGGCACCACCATGTACCCCGGTATCGCTGATCGCATGCAAAAGGAGATCACAGCACTCGCGCCCTCAACCATCAAGATCAAGATCATCGCCCCACCAGAGCGCAAATACTCCGTCTGGATCGGTGGCTCCATCCTGGCCTCCCTGTCCACCTTCCAGCAGATGTGGATCTCCAAGCAGGAGTACGACGAGTCCGGTCCCGGCATTGTCCACCGCAAGTGCTTCTAAGCAGCAGCAGCAGCAACACCAGCCGCAGCCTCCACCACCCACACCACACCACACACCAACACGAACACACAACAATACAGCAACAACGAGAGCAGGACGGCGTCGGCCAGCGACGTCGCCTAGGACTCGAGGATGATTAATTTTAAGTCGCACCTCTTGCTGCCCCGCCATCCAACCAGACGGACAAACAACCAAAGAAATTGAACCAGCATGATATGTATTATACTTATATTAATATTTATTGGAAGTGTCGCACAAGTCGATGAGGAGAAGTTCAGGAGAATCAAGAATGCAAAATTTACAGTTTAAAAAATAAATTATACAAGTAGCATCCGCTTTAAATTAAATCTAATGAAACTATATCAAACATGTCTTTCATTGCTGCAAGAAGCAGACAGTTTCTATCAGTATTTTTAGCCTCGCATCGCATCGACCGTCGCGCACAGGAAATTACGAAATTTTGCACGCCCACTGCATATTATCCGTATGGTATGTACGAGTACTATGTAAACGAACATCCATCCCATCTATAGCTGGAGGGGGCAGAGCCAAGGTGCATATGTACATTCTCGTGGCATAGGTACGTACGATGATCAGTCATTTCTCCGCTTCCAAAACAGTCCGTTTTCGCCCATCCGCAGGAGCTGCCCCCTCGTCGTCGGCGGGGGTTATGGATCGGCTAAAAATAGGGCCAAAGCAGCATGCCAGAGCATCAAAAAATGTGTTGTCTAAAACGATATCCATACATTCTCGTGTGTATACAAGATTTCTCTTTGGAATCAGCATCAACACTGCTCGGAGCCGATGCGACCGCCGGCTGTCTTTTAATTGCAGTGCCACGACCTCGGGGGCTGCGAAAATATCTTGGAATTTCAAGTACATGTGTGTGGTTGGGAAGGCCTCCGCTGTGGCTGCTTCTGGTCTGTACTTGACTTGAGCATCGGGAGGCTAACTGGCAGCTGGGCCTCCTTTGGATTCCAGGAATGGGCTGCCTAATTCGAAAATAGATGGGAAATATCTCGTTGGGGTTGGGGGAATGAATGCTTCAGAGGCGCATGCTCCATGTGTGTAAATGTATAATGCATAAATGCACTTTTATTGAATATTTTATACATTTAAATGCTTCAACATCCTCTCTGTATGCTTAGACAAAAAATAATTGAGTACACTGGCTCTTGTACTTAAAATTTCGATGGATAATTTTGTTTTGAACCTACGAGTAAGTAGGATACCCGGCGGGTAGCAGCACATTTTCAAATTTTCGATTCTCATCTCAATTCAGTTTGTATACAGTTTCAGTCAGTTTTTGTTCATTTTAGAATTTAGTTAGAATATGCACGGTTCGGATTCGTTGTTCTTAAGAGTGGTTGATTAGTTGGAATACTGCATTGAGGGGAGCTCACATTTCTTAGCTATAATATAGGCCTAGTACTATATTAAGCAGGACGCCTTCATCACTTCTTGTTTGTTTTGTTTTTGTTGGTTAAAATCCAGTCTATACACTTATAGTTAGCAAATGAATACATTTTGAATCGTTAACTTTATTTTAAGTACACTGTTTTTAGCACATCTCGTTCCCGTTTTCGTTTCGTTCAAATGTTGACGAATATGTATATGTATGTATAAATATGTATATACTATATAGATCGTTAAGGCACATTTATGGACAGTTTACATTTTGATTGGACCTGCTTTTTCTCATTGTCGTTTTGTCGCTTTCTTGCTCCTCTCTCATGGAATGATTAAAAGTTGTCTAGCGTTTGTCTATATTAAAAAATACGAGTAGAGTACGAGTACGTTTCGTCTGTCTAGAATTTCCGTACCTAGCATATGTATGTATATGTATATAAATAAGAACATTTAGGCTTACATTTTTAAAAGGGTTAGAGGTTAAGACTAAACAATAATTACAACTGAGTTGTAATAACGGACTTTCGTATAATAGTCGGCTCGCGTCCCTTGGGGGCCGACACAACCTCCGAAGAGACCAGCCAGGGTGAGACCATATCGTTGCTGTTGCTGGACGGAATGCGGCTGCTCTCCGGGTAATTGCTCTTTCTTTTCTGTGGAAGAAGATTAAGCGTTAAAAGCGTTAAGAGCCGTCCACAGAGGTCAACGAACTAAGTATACGGGTATATACGTTAAGAGTTAGATTGCGTGCAGATTGAAAGAAATGAAAACTAAATGTTAGTCGTTCTAGGCCAGTTTATAGACAGACAGTGAAAGCGTAGACAGAATTGCTCAATGGTCAAACCTTTTCACTCTGTGGTGCATCTACTTCGCTATGATTCTGGTTCTGATTCGGATTCTCGCCCGTCTTCTGCGCCTCCAACCGCTCCTGCTCACTAAGCGTGGAGAAGAGCAATGTGCCGGCGCTGGGCGTGGCGTTTGCCGCAGGCTTTGCACTAGATTCGGCTGCGTTGCTGCCACTGCTGTTACTGCTGCCGTTACTGCTGGCAGCAGCATTGTTGTTTATGATGTTGTTAATGAATATTTCATTAATGAGTATTTCGGCAGCCGAGGCATTGCTCAGCGCGGGTGTAGGGGCGCTTGGGGCCGAGTCTGTGCCACTGCTGGTGGGAGCCACTACACTGATGCTGGCAGTGGGGCTGCTGGGCGTGATGATGGTGGTCACACTGGTGGCCAAGCTGCCGCTAGTGTTGTTGTTGTTGAGTATGGCTGGCAGCGACGATGGGGGGGTAAGCGGCGCACTGAAGCCCGAGACAAAAGTAGCGTTGCTGAAGGGTGGATTACTATTGGTGGTGCTCAAGGTGCTCGTGCTGGCGGTGGAGATGCCGCTGGCGCTACTGCCTGCTGCCGGTTTCTGTTCCGGTATGCTGAGCGTCAGCTTATCGCCTCCCTGTTCGGGTTTAGCGTTTACCGCGAGTGAAGCAAGCCCCAAAATGCGCGTCAGCACACATACGCACACACAACACACAGTAAACATAAAGTGCGGACAACAAATGAAAATGAAAATAAAACATACAGAAAGCATGAAACGGGTGCAATGTGTGGAGCAAGCTGGTTCGTTGGCCACTCACCACTGATATGTAGGTGGCGTTCAGGGAATCCGGTCCATCGCTGTGTGCATGATTGCTATTGTTGCTGTGACTGCTGCTGATGCTTGTGTGCATACCGGAGTGGGCAGCGGAGCTGGCGGCAGGCACAAACATCTGATTGGTCAACTTTGCGTTGCCGCCGGCGCCCAATTCCTCCTCAACGCGAGCTGCAATGCAAGGAAGACAAGCTGATTAACCTCTGCTCCGAGTGTCCCCTTCGGAGTAGGAGTAGGTTTACCCTTAAGGATATTGCACTTGATGTTGCCTGGCGGCAGGGCCGTGGCGCCCACATTGGCCAGCTTCACTTGGTTGTTGGGCTTCTCGTTGGCGTTCGAGAGGCGCTTCAGTGTCTCCGTGTTGTGGTCCATGTCGAAGGTCTTGTTGATGGTCACCCTGCCAGAGATGGAGGGATGGATAGAGATTCTCAGGTCAATCTATATGCGGTTCGAAGCTCGAGAGTGTTTACGCTACCTGATACTATTAGCATCGTTAATGGCTTCGTTTGCTAGCACTGATGGGGATGGATCTTTGACAATGGACTTAAGTAATGAGTCTAGCTCCCTATCTTTATCCGACAAGCCGCTCTTAACACTGCGCAATGATGACACAACACACACACAAGGCCAGGACACAACATAGACACGTGAGAGACAGGTGGCAAACGCAAACAGGCAGTATTAGTCAGGATATAGAAGCGATATGCACATCGGTCGAATTAGCTAAACTGAATACTGGCTTACCTGAGCTGGCCCGAGCTAATGGAGGCCTTGCCAAAGCTGCCATGGTGCGAGGCCGCACTTCTGAACGGATTGGTCTCATCAAAGTTCTTGGTTGCATTCGGCGAATACGGAGGCGCATACTCCGGCTCCAATCTGCAAGAAGAAACCCAGGAATTAAGTACAATGTAAACACGTTTCGAAAACGTAAACATCGCCGTTTTGCATACTTCACAGTCAAACCAGCCGCCTTGCCAATGGAGCCAATCTTGCTGTACGCCGGATCATCGTTGCTAAAGTTGGATTTTAGGGAGCTACGACCCAGGGAGGCGCAGGCGGCCCCTGCCTGTGTGGAGGAACTGATGGAAGCACTGCAGGCAGCATCGGGTTCGATGATGGCGGAGTTCTGTATGACAGTGAGCACAGAGGGCGAGGGGGTGACAGTGATGAACTGATCCGTGGAAATCAGCGAATCGAAGACGTCACTGTTGTTGTCGTTGCTCGGAACGGGAGCAGCCACTGGAGTCAATGGAACTGGAGTATGGTGAGCCTGTGAGGCAGCTGCAGCAGCGGCGGCGGCTGCAGCAGCCCGAGCATTGACCGAGGCCACGGCTGAAGCGGCCGACTCTTGGGAGGCCTTTTGCCGCTCTCGCAGAAGATGGGACTGCCGACTGGCAAAGCGTTGGGAGGGCCGACGCTCGAACTGAACCGTGCGGCGGGCCCGGCTCTGCTGGGTGGTCTGGAACTCGGTGCGGCCGGAGTAGCGGAAGCGCGAGCCCATGCGGAAGAAGTTTTGGCGTGCCGAGGGGCCTTTCACAGGCGCCCGCAGCCGGAAGAAGGTGTGATGCTCCACGGCGCATTTCCACAAGTGCTTGCAAGCCTTCTCGTTGTACAAACGAAAAACGAAGGTGTGCTCTTGCTCGCGACCATCGTCGTCGTCCTCGATGACGATAAGCGTAAGCTTTTTTTTCTTGAAGTCCAACTTGCTGATCTTTGGCCAGAAGAACAGACCTATCTTCTGGTCCCGCTCGAACACAAGGATGCCAGTGGGCGTCAGCCCCAAGTGATACTCGCATCCGTCTTTGCCCAGCACGGTGTGCATGTCTACGCCATACATGTCCAGCCACTTGGCCTTGTTGAGGAACGCCGTCTCAGCCTGGGCAGGCGTCAGGCCGCGGCACGTCTTGTACTCCTCCAGAATGGATATTTCCAGATCCTCCGTCTGCTCTGGCACGAACCGGAACTCCGAGACGGTGGCCGCCGAGTGTTCCTGATCATCGTAGTCGCCCAGCTCAGCTGTTTTTGTTGTTGTAAGTGGGGGTAAGATCAATTAGCAAATTATAAAATTTAACCATGAAACCAGGAACACGTACATTGCAAGGCCAGGGCGCAGAGCTCGGTGGACTTGTCGTCCGGACAGTCGAGGCGGCCCTCCAGCAGGTCTTGCTTCAGTTGCAGGAAGAACAAATAGCGCGTGAGCTCCTCGCGCAGCGTATTGGGCTCGGAAGAGTAGAACTTCACCTTTAGGCGGAAAGTATACGGAGGTCCAACTGCGAACGAGTCGTAGTGCATTAGTAGCGTTCAATTGGAGAAAGAACCCATAGCCTTGTACTCACTTTTCACCTGCTTCTTGATGGGTTTGGTGGGGTCCAGCCAGTGCTTGACGTGATTGGCGTCCATGAACTGCAGGCCAAAGTAGTCCTTCTCGATGATGTCCAGCGCATAAAAGACCTGCTCGTAGAGGAAGCTGCCCAACGCTTTTTTCTGCAATTCAAGTGCAAAGTCGCGAAAATTAGTACACTCGTGCTGCCGTGGTCTGTAAATCAAGATGGCCCTGAACTAATCACGTTCGCTTAGCGGGTTCAACAATGCGAAGATCAGCAGTGGTTCGTTCGTTTATCGTTTATCACACAGTCAGCCAGCCAATACTGTGTGCCAGCTTCTGTGTGCTGTGTGTCTGGCTATGTGCGACAGTCCCACACATCAGCAATTAACCTTTGAGGGGGTTTTTGCTTGACTTGATTCAACTCGAAACGTACACCAAACTATAATTCATGTCATATTATAAAAGCTTTCAGTTGGCATAGTCCCGGGGCCGCCGTCGCTGCTATTACTTAACCCAACATGTCCGCATACAATCGGACAAGCACAATGTAATTTGTAATTCTATACTCACCGATAATTCGATGGAAAGGTCAGTATTGTCCAGCAGTATGACGCGGCAGTCGATTTTGTTCTTGTTCACGACGATGCGCTGCGGCTTAATCTGGGAGCCGCTGGCCGCAACGGCCCCGCCACCGCCCATGCCACCTGCGCGGGGGCTGCTGGCATTATCCGCGTAGTTGTTGCGCACCTTGCGACGGCTCAGAAAACGCAACATTTTCGTTATATTTGCTTTTTCTCGGTGGCCGCTACTTGTTGTTGTCGTCAATGGTGGGTCGGGGTGGGTCGTCTATTGTTGGATGCGACTGTGGCCGGAGCTCTGTTGCCAAGGCAGCGTATTGCACCGATAATTCACCTGTGTGCTCACCTCTTGGTCGTCGCCTGGGAAACAGCGCAGACATCAAGACCCAGCACGCACACTGCCACACCGAGCACCACTAATACAACTGCAAACTCGCGAGTGCTGCAACTTGTTCTTGTCCATACACACACCACACACACACATATAAGCGGGCATGCGACGCCCCCGTTTACTTGGCCTACGCCAGCGAATGTTGAGGACTGGGCGCTCCTGTGGCCTATGTCGGCTATGTCTCCCCAAATCACAGTTAGTTGCTGCGGCCCGACAGCCACTACGTCCACTTTTGCACAAAAAACTAGCCCCAAACACGTTCGCGTTCTCGTTCGCAGAGCCGAGAGACGCGTGATTTCTGGAATATAAATGCAATGCTCTGAGGGGTTTTCACTTTGGAATTATCTTAGGACCTTCATTGTGGTTTTCAGATTAAATCTCTTGTTTTCTTGATAAGTTAGCTTTTGTGTTTGTTTTTTGTGTGGTTTTTCGAATGTTTACATTTGCTTAATTTATTACATGGCCACTACACGGTAACTACACACTTGCTACATAATGGGAGGAAAACAAGGGTATGGATAACAGGTAAAACGGCCCAGAAAATGCAACGCATTTAAAGTCAAATCCACCCCTTTTGCATAACATACCTTGAATCTACATTTTGTCTTCAAGGTATATTGTCCTCGCACGCTGAGGTAAGGTTCATACGAGCTGTGCAATTTACCTTGGCTGTTTTTGACTGCTGTCCATACCCTTTTTTGTAGCCCATTCAAAATTACGCTCTCCCGACTCATTTTTTCGTTGCAGCAGCAGTGTGACCGTTTGACCCTCAGATATATACCGAAATAAACCGTCTCATTTTCAAAATATACCGATGAAAAAAACAAACTCAACCCACTTTACCGCCTTCTTATTAAACAAGTTAAGTCTTTAGTTAAACTGTATTACTTACAAAAAAGAACACGATGCCTTTTAGCTAAGCTGCGCTAAAATTGTTCAAGATTCATAATTTTCGTGGAATGTATTTTAATACCCACTGGTCGACAATGGGTTAATCGTTCTCTGTCCATGATTGGAAATCATATTCCTCGATTTTGAATTACTAGTTAGCTAGGACACTTATCTGATTGATTTATCAATTTTCTATAAGATTTAAGCACTCCCTCTTATTTGATTGTGTCTAAAATAAGGTTTAAGCGTAAGTGTGTAGAAGATATTTTGTTCATCGGTATTCAACGAAAGCGAAAGTGAAAGGCTATAACCGATTTGTAGAAAGCAGTTCGGCTATCAATAATATCGACTGTATAATCGCTAAAGCTAAAATAGTTTTGGTGTGATGCAGGAAAACACAATTTGAGAGAGCAAAAATTCTAAAACCATGGATGATTCTATACCTTATGTTCCTTAATAAACCCTTAAAAATTAAATTTAGTAGATTGGTGATATACATCTTTATGTACCGTACATAACCCTTTAACTCAATTTCGCATCAAAATATACAGAAAAATATACATATATTGCAGTATAAAAGTATACCGTAAATTTACTTGACGACGACCCGTGGCTGTTGATATTATATCGACATGTACGATATTTTAATATTTTATACGATATGCAGTGCTGCCAACATTTCACTTTTGTAGCTAATTCTGGCTCCTTTTTAAAGATCGATTGGTAGAAATTTCTGTAAGTTTATGTTATCTGGCCGAATTCGGCTTTTGGGGTGTTGGCAAGCGATCCTTTGTATTGATCGTAAGGAAAAACAGGTCCGACTTCGGTTCAAGGTTTGTCGTGCTTAAAAACTAAGGTGTCCTCCACTTTGCTTCAGTGTATGCGGGACGTCTGGAATTAAAAATAAACAATATGTATTTAGAATCTAAAAGATAGCTTATTTTTTCTCTGAAACTGTTTGCCAAATTGAAAGTAACATACAATGTAGCACCTCTGTTTGCTTGTACGCTTGACCTTTTTTAGGCTATGTGGCATCATAGCCACATAAACGATATATACGATACATCGCACATGTAAATTTGGCCTAAGACGATTTTTGAATTTGAATGTTAATTGAATACACCTAATTCTGTTTTTACACGGTCTTTTTTACACGGTTTTGAAATAACACGGTTTGAAAATCAAACAATTTAATTTTTTTACACGGTTTTATTCCATTTAACACGGTTCAAAATAACAAATGAAATATATAAAAACACACACAGCTCACAAACAGCTAGAAAACAAACGGAAACAAGAAAGAGCATAAAGGGAATACGTACATATTTGTTTCTCTTTCGTTTTTTTGCGTATACGATCAATGTATTTTTTTACACGGTTTTTTTTACACGGTTTTTTTAGGAACCAATCTACCGTGTAAAAACAGAATTAGGTGTATAATAAAAACGATTGAATACGTTCCATGAAAGAAACGATTTGGTTTCAGTAAGGTACTAAACAATGAGAGGCTCAAAAAAAACTAACGGTAGCTTACCAACACTTACGAAACTTATTAGAGAAATTTTTAAAATGCAGAAATTTTACAATTTCGTAAGCGTAATGGAATTTCCTAAAAGAAACTGCCGCTTTCGGCTGGGCAACAGGACAGGTACAACTTGTTGCCATTTCGGGTTTCATTACACAATTCTTTAAATTCGAGTTGTATATCTCTCTCGCAGGAAACTGCAAAACAGAAAAGAACCCACGATAACTGTAAAATAGGAAACACACGAGGGTTTCTAGTGGCAGCCGGCATTTGTAAAATCCTTTTTATGGCCCATTTATTCCTTTATTTGTTAGTGGATTTAAGGCTGTAACTGTAACCGACATCCCGCTCTCGGTCCTGTTTTCGTTCCCGGTCGCTGTCCACCCCTGGCCGAGCAGACGAAAGCGCCCCATTGGTGGTCGTATTTCGAGTTTAAAGGTAAAT
The DNA here is from genome assembly GCA_008121275.1 of Drosophila lowei. Taxonomy (NCBI): domain Eukaryota; kingdom Metazoa; phylum Arthropoda; class Insecta; order Diptera; family Drosophilidae; genus Drosophila; species Drosophila lowei. Next base: position 29,698,211 of record CM017777.1, on the reverse strand, counting down.
GGGAGATTTATCGCCGACGATTTCCTCTGTTCTGTTCGGTTCTCTTCTGTTCTGTCCTTGTGTGAGAATGAGCGTCTTAGCTGGAGGGAGGCCATGTTTATATCGGGGTTTTAGTGGGCCCTTGAGATGTTTGGCCGGGGCCGAGGGTCTTACTACAGTCGTCGTAGTTGGGGCCCAATCGCATGATTCATTTTCGCTTATTGGCCATTAATTTTCACTCGATTCTGATTGAACCCGATATGCATTTACATTTTTATGGAATGCATTAGAGATCCCGGGCTATAATTACACAAATGCCCGTTATAACAAGGCGCATGATTAATTACTGGCTAATACTGAAACCCGATCTGTGGTAACTCAGAGACAAGACACAGAGACAGAGGCAGAACCAGACCAGGCCTGACCATAGCAGCCACAGTAGTAGAAGCTTCCGTGGCAGCGTCGCATTCGTCCATAATAACAAGACAGGCGACGATACAGCAGTCTTAGAGGCAGCTGGGGCAACTTGAGCAGCACCACCAGTACCAGCAGCAGCAGCAGCAGCAGGCTGCTCCATAATTATGATAGGACCCGCCGCAGGGGGGGAGGCAACAATTAACAAATGGCTTCGTTGCCATTGCCATTGACCAAAATAGGCATGTTGACGAAGGGTTATAGACAGCCAGACACACATTGGCGTGCGTGTATCCTAGAGATGGGTGCTGGCTGGGTTCTCAAAACGGATGCGGATCAAAACGGGTAATTTTCAGAAATATGTACAACCTGTATTTTCAGATGTACATACATATATGTATGTATATCGGACATTTGATCAGTCCCAAAACGATGAATCATAAATTATTTTCTTGAGTAGTCCTGCTTTCATAGAAACCAAAAATAAACTGTTTTCAAACGGAACGGAACGACAATATTATACAATTGGTGAGAAGTTTGTTTACATGACCATGTCCGTCAGACACTCTGTTTCAAAACTCTAGTGTGCAAAGAGTGACAACGGTCAACACTTTTTCCCTTTGCTGTCTCGTCACTGACGAAACAGAAAAAGACCACGCACACCCGGTCTCTCACTGAGCAGAACACTTTTCGTCTCATCGCTTCTGTTATGTGTTTCGTGTTATCGGTTGAGCCGACACACGATCGTGTCTCACAATAACAACTTAGAAAGGCACTTTTGATCAAGCGCTCACAGAAAAATGGTCCGTAGATAAGCAGAACCAAAAAAGTGTCTGAGTGAAGTGTTTTTAGTTTTTTTTCGTGGTTTTTTTATTCATGTTTTCCGCATCTTTTGGGTTTTTGTATTGTAATATGTATATTTTGATATATTTACAAATTTTCTGCAAGCTGAACAGATACGATGAAGAACAGATGTGATGATAATGGAGTTTATACCCATTATAAATTCAATTTATTTTAAGCGCGTCAAACCGCATACAATTCACAAGGCAAGGCACCACCCACAAGCACGCATACATACGCAAAAGACACTTTTTTCGTTCGCTCGCGACAAGATGCTTAGTGAAAAACAGTAACAAAAGACAAGATAAAAAATCGGTCTTTGCTTGAGCGAAGAGCGAGTTGAGCAAAAACAGATTTGATCGGGTCTTTTCTGTCCCTTTTCTCAATGTGTCCGTAAATGAGAGGTTTTTATCAGACACCCCGAAAGTGTCAACCATTATTTGCGAGGTCTGCTATCCAGTGATCAAATCCGAAGAGAGTTCCGAGCGGATCCCTAACAGTCGCGGAAGAGATGTATTTATTGGTCGAAGAGTGGAAGTGGTCGTCGAATTTAAAGGACGATGTTTCCTACTGTCTAGTGAGTAAACTTTTGTCAACCTTCTATTTCCAGCTGGTGAGAAGGAATGACACGAAATGAAGTTTTCTCACGGCTCATGCCCATCTCTAATGAACATACATACATATGTATATAGACGTAGTATATAGATGTATGTATTTGCATTGTCTTAACGATAATGGCAAGTCGTGGTCATGTAATACGAGGAGCAGGGCACATATTTGCCTGTGTTTATTTGTGTGAGTGTATTTGGGTGGGCGTGTGCATTTGTGGTGGGGTGGTACGATGGTACAAAGGTAAACTATTATATTTATACGGATGGATGGCGGCTCCACTGTCTGCGCACTTATCTGCAGTTGAGTGGGAAATAAATTCCTTTTAATTAAAACCGCAGCAGAGCTCGTGATTTAAATTGCTCACGGCTCAGGCGGCAGGCGAGTGCAAATTTATTGGCGTCCATCCATAAATCAGTGGCATCGGCGACGCTCCTGTCCCGGTCTCGGTCCCGGTCCCGGCTTGAGCTGTGCCCGAACTTCGAACAGCCAAAAGGTGAATTCATTTTAATTAAATAGAAAAATGTTTTGTTGCTTACTTATTTGATGGCCGCGCAGCAAACAAACTCTAGAAAGCCAAAGCCCGAGCCGAAAGCCAGAGTCGGAGCCGGAGCCGGAGCCGGGCAGGAGCCACATACAGAGCAGCAATCGAAGGAGTGAAATTCATAGTAAGGAATTCGAAGTTTTTCAGTAATTGGCTACTTTAGTTGCTTCGATTGGGGACCAAGAAGCAGCAGGAGTGGCAGGAGTAGCAGGAGCGGTGCCAGGATGAGTGCAATAAAAAACATCCTCGTGTTGTAAAATTTTATGTGTGATTGTGTGTCGCTTTACGATATCCTGGCAGCCAGCCTCTGCCCCAGTCGCCCAGTCCCCCAGTCGCTCTTTTCCGCTCTTTCCCGGCTGCTCTCCACTCGCCACTCTCTATGGCCAGGGCTCGTTACTGCCCGGATGGACGGACGGACACCAGACAGCAGACAGCAGACAACAGACAGATATGGCCAGAGCAGCAAATGGGGGCCAACGGGGCGTGGCAGATGCGACTGAGGCCACTGGGTCTGGGTCTGGGTGGCACAAAACATTTGTTGTCTCAGCGAATTCCCGGGCAAACGATGCGATTGCCGTTACCTGCTCCACCTACGCCCTGGGGGAATATTTCACGGCTATTTGGCAAGTCAACAGCTTGTTTTATTTCGGCATGTAATTTTCGATGAGTATTTTTATGACGGCAGGCGACAGAAGCCAAAATCAATTGGAAATCAATGTTGTGATAGTTTTCCCGCCCATAGAGATCGTGATCCCACAGAGCAGAAGGATAGCAATTAGGATGTCATTAAGCTGATGGTGAGGAGCTGTGAAAAATGCGAGGGAAACGTTTCAAATTACGCACAATTTATTTTATTTTATATTCAATTTAAAAAGTGTCAGCTTCCAGTCAGTCTTCCCCCTGCCTCGTTTTTTGGTTAGCTTCGGGGTCGACCTTCGGGCCATTCAAAAAACCATATGAAACGCATAAAAAAGTTATTTATGCCCCGCGGTCGCTTTTGTTGCAGCGCGTTGTCCGGCAGGGTCCTTTACATGCCAAGCGCCTTCCCCTCCCGCCTCTCCCCCTGCCACCTCCATTGGCGGAGGCTAAAAGCTAGAGGCCTTTTTTTGTAACTCTTTCGCCTTGGCGGCTGGTCAGGTCGAAAAGTTTCGCAGCATTGCAACAATTAAAAGTGGCACAAGGGTCATTCAAACAATTGCCCATTGTTGTTTCTTCGGTGGGACAGGAGCTGCTAGGCGTGGCCAAAGGGGAAGAACTTAATTTATGCCACTAATTACTTTAAGAGCTTTGTTGCCGCTGCAATCCTGCAGATTGCGATGTCTTGTATAAGATTTTCCAGGCCATTATGTACGCCAAAGGTTCCTCCAGAAACGGGCGTCTGAAAGGCCATGGAGTGGGAGTGGGAGCTAAAGAAGGAGCAAGTTTCGTTCTTGTAGTCAAATAATATGCAAATTAGAATTATATTCAAACAGTTTTTTCTGTGCCACTAGGTAAATGAAACTAAACCAAAAGTTTTACAACATCTTTCGTTTTGCTTCACTGTCTGCGGCTTTGCTACTTCAAATGACTTTTACCGAGTTTCGTTGAGCCCTCAGACCGCCCACCGACCACCGCCCACCTCCCAGCTGTCCCCAAAAAAAGGAAGGAAAAGGAAAATTCGAGAGGTTTCTCAGGCTATTTACACCCAAGGGTCGGCTGGCAGCCCGGGCCGTCCATATGGCCCCGTATACTTTTTCGACCCAAAGAGCAGCAACGCAACAAAAAGACATCCTCCCCCAGATGGCTTTCAGCTTTCAGCAACAATAAAACTCCAGCCCATAAAACTATAAGCGAAAGCAACAACTTTAAATTGTAGTTTATATTATTGATGTGGCAGAGACCTTGACATGTGATTTCCCATAATTATGGAAGAGCTTACACCAGTGGCAGCTGCGTCCATTAGGGACCCGGCTCACCCTAGGCCACATAAATCTCACCTCGAGTACACACACACACATACACCCTTACACGCACTCGGCGTGTGGCGTGTGGCAAGTGGCAAGTGGCAAGGATGGAGCTCATCATCAATGTGCAATATTTTGCTTATCATGCACTTTTTGCCGGGGAAGCACACATCTAACATCTAACGAGTGGCTCGGAAAGTGCTCGAGGAAAAAGTGGTCCATTGAGCATCACAATTTGCTGATTGCTGGATTTTGCGATAGGAAATGAAAACCGAAACCGAAACTCATTTAAATCAATATTTTGTTGGGCACGTATGCAGCCCCAGCAGTTGTCCTCGAAGATGCCGAAGGGAGCCAGCTCCATGCTCCATGCTCCAGCCTCGGAAGACCCAGACTCAGCACAATTGTCGGACTTGGCCTAAGCGTTGTCTTTCTGGCCACATGACCACCGCAAAACCCCAACCAGATGACGCCTGCATGCAAATGTCCCGCAACATTGTCCTCTACACCGATCGACCAGGCCCGGCCCACACACGCAATTATATTTGCCTTAGGTCGGCATTAGTTTACCGAATAGTTCAGTCCAGAGCTCAGTTGGCTCCGGGGTTGGAATTGGGATGAGGTCTGCTTCCAAGAGTCATATCCGCTTCCGTTACAGGCGACAGGCGACTGTTTTTCATATGCTTGATGTGTGCGGTTTGTGGTGATTGTTGCGACATCCATTTGATCGAAATGGGATTGTCGAGAGTTTCCTGCGTACTGGACCACATGGAAGACTGTGACGCAGAGTGACGCCCCTCCTCACATCCTCTCTCCTATTCGGCAGCAGTCAATTATTTGGGGCAAATATTTGCTTCTGACTTGACATATTTCTCTACTTGGCGTCGAGTGCTCAGAGATAAGCACTTGACAACTCGGTTTCGATGATGCTGTTTTTGCCAAAGTAAATAGTCAAAAATATAAAACTTCATAAATGGATGGAGCGGGAAAAACGGAAAATAGAAAATGCTCACAAAAACTGAAGCTCGGAAATGCACTTTAAGGCACTCCACTCTGTCTTCGAATATTAAATTTGGGGCAGATTTTCCAACCTGCATAAGTAGGAGTTTGACAGGATAGTTGATGTCCAACAGTACGTACCGTTCTAACGAGAAATACTAAATCTAAAAAAATACGCGCGAATGAACCAAATAAAAACTTCTTGGGTAAATACGAGGAGAATGCTGTGGGTAATTATTAGTGAGATTAGTTATAAGTTCTAAAAAAACCAGCACTCATATAAAGTCGAGAAGTGTGTTTCTATGCAAACCACTCCCGATTGATCCGGTACAAATGATCTCCTTAAAATACCTCAGATCTTCAACGAGGATATGGCAGAGTTGGGGTAGATAGAATTCGAAAATCTTCTTAAATCTTCAACCAATTAAAACCACATTTAGTAAATAAAATAACTATACTATAAATCATTTATCTGCTCTGCGCTTTTCTGTTCCAATTTGAATTCCAGCTGGTGCCTTTCTTTGTCTCTCATCAAAGACCTTCGGTTTCTTTTGTGCGGCTTTCATTTAAAACTTCTGCAGGACACCTCGGGTGAATGTCCTAAAAGGAAATTTTCAAAGTTGCTTTTTTTCTAACCGCCCTGGTTCTCTTTTGAGGGACACAGCGAGAGGGAGAGAGAGTGAAGTAGAGAGGGAAGAGCGGGATAGAGGGGGTGCTCCTAACGACTGATATCTTGTGCATTCAACTCGGTTACTACGCACTTATCTCATCTCTGGGACTGCGACTGTTACTGTGCATAGAATTTTGACAGACAATTAGCAGCAGAGCGATGGCAACGTTGCCAGCTCCGTCTTTGACTCTCCTCTCGTTTCACTCTGTGCTTTACACTCCACTCCTCTGCTCTCCTCTCCTTTCCTTTGTGCCCTGCTCGACACTTTTATGGGGGTTTTCTTTTTATTGTGCTACGCATTTTCTATGACATTTTTGACGCTTACGATTCGAGCACTGTCTTAATTGCTGCTTTATGACGTGTGCTCTCAAATGACACGCAGCATTGCCAGCCCCGATTATGATTTAGTTCAAAAGAGAGGAGCGGACCGGGGAGGTAGGCGCCATAAAGATTAAACGGGAGTGTAGTAACAAAGATTGTTGCTTTTGCACCCGTCAGTCCCCATAAAACGCTCCTCCTACCCATCTTCAGCCTCCTCAACTCTGTTCACATATCAAGTGTGAAGTTCTTTAAATATTTGCCAGGCCATATAAAATATTTACAATGTATACCATGTGTGGCAATTGTCATGCCAAACGGCCGTAAATGGGATATACGAGTATATCTCAGCAGTACGACAACTAGTTCGTAGAGGGAGACAGAGGAGACATTAAACAAGGCCTTCTAATGTCACTCAATGCGTTCTCTACTAGGGGAGTCTTTAATGCAATAAAATAACCAATAAATCTATGTTTTGCTGTAAATAGAGCTGGCTTTCCTTCCCAAATATTTTCATCTATTCAAAGAATCAGAAAAATACAGTAGAAACCTAATGTTAAGAAATACAAGTATGTAAATTTTATTTTATCCGCCCCTGCAATTATTATAATATGTGCATACATTATATACATCAAATCAAACAGCTGTGTCCATTACTCGTAGATCAAAAGGGTATATGGTATTTGTGTAGCGTAAAGTAGGTAAATTGTTGCTCACAATCAACCGAATCTCTAAAATATTTATTCACAAAATCTTGTGCATTTAAAATATAATAAAAGTCATCTTTTTTTGCCTGGATTACTCCCATTTTATTTAATTTATTAACTTGGGAGAAGCGAAGATGGATTGCTTGCTTTGGATGCAAAGAAAATATAGAATCTGAGTCTCACAGGAACGCACACACCCAGTGGGAAATATTCTATAATATCCTTGCAAATGAATGACTTGGACAAGGTCGCCAGATTGGCTGGTTCCAGTCAATTACCCGCATAACATGCATCTAAATCAGAGGCCATGCCACCAAGGCAATCTCCCGAGCTTAGCCATTCTTAGTCGGGCCCATTCCTCACCTGCGCCGCCCGCGCCCAGAACTCATACTCGTGCTCGTATCTCTGGTAAATTTATAGAAACAATTTATATTTACGTACCCATACACACATGTACACATGTGCATATACTGGCATTTGTGCCTTTGGATTCGCATAAAAGAATCGTATATTCAAAATTTGCATTTCAACATAAAATTATTTCTGAAGATTTTAATGACAAATTATGGCCGCGTAAATTATGTTGGCTCACCGGCTTCCCTTCCTCCCCCAGATTGCACCTTCCACCTTCTATTTATATTTATATCGTAAAGGCGAACCACCCACGGACCACATCTACCGCCATAGACACCCACCCACACCCACACCAACACCAACCCACCCACGCTGGCCAAAATGGCAATAAAAATATTTCGCTACAGATCTTATTCAGCTTTATTTCGCCATTTTTATTTGTTTTCGGGCTGGAGTTATGTACGAGTATGGTATGGTGGGGAGGGGGATGCCATCCTCCAGCTTGTCCCCATCGTCCTTTGCCTCTGTTTGGCCTGGCTTTGTTATATTTGCTTTCCTTTTTTCATACATTTTACAGCGTCGCTGGCGAAACCTCTTTATATGTATGTTTTGTATCTTTACGCTTGCCTGGCACTTATCCTCCTTGGTCCTGGCCGCCTGCCGCCAGCCGCCTGCCGTCTCCAGAGTCCTGCCTTCCTCTGTCTGTCTGTCTGCCTGTCTACCAGGAAGCCAGGCCGCGTTCACCTTGCGATTTGTTTTTAAAAGCCGCTCAGCTGTGGCTCAAGCAACTTTCTGTTTGGTACCTTTGTTAAAACAATAAAATTATTATTATTGCTCCACATGTTGGAATTCGAGGACTTAAAATGTTGTTTCGCTGCGAGAACCCATCTTCCCATCTTCCCGTCTGCCTGCCAATCCCCTCATCCCCATCCCCCCTCCCCATCGGCATCTGATACTCTTATAATCATCGTCCATCATTTCTCTGACATCTTCGCCTCGGACCCGCCCTGGGAATTTGTCATGCAATTTCATTTCTTTGTTGTGTTCGTTTCTTTCTCGTTTTGTGCCATTCAGCACCAATTTTATGTCATTTGTTGATTGTGTAAATTTCGCGTTTAGCAGGCAGTCAGCCCTTCCTGGTCCTGGTCCTGGTCTTGGTCTGTCCGACGGCTAAGGCTAAGGATCCGGCGCTCGCATTTGAAAGGTGCTAAAGGATTTTATGTTCGGCTTATTTGCGTTTTTAGTAGCCCAAACAGGCAGGCAGCTACTTATGGTCGCGACCCTGCGCGCGATGTCCTCTCCTCTACTCTCCTCTCGCGACTTGGCTACATAAAAAATGATTTACTATATGGTGGGTCTCCCTTTATGACAAGTCGTAAATTGCATTTTATGTCGCATCTTCGCTGGCTTTTTGTCTTGCTGGGCTTGGCGGGGCGGGCTTTCCTTTCGTTTTTCGCTGGCACTTTCATTCCCGGTATATTTGTTAATTAAGATTGAGAACGATGTGCGGCAACTGCACACAGAAATGGCCAATTATGCAACGTGTTTGCATCTGCAACGCTGCATCTGCAACGCTGCATCTGCAACGCTGCATCTGTAGCTGTATCTGCATCTGTAGCTGTAGCTGTAGCTGAAATAGCGAACTCTGACTAATCCGCCAGTGCAACTGCAGCGTAGCACACCAAAGACCTTTCTTGGCCCTGCCCTGCCCCGCCCCTCGCCATGTTGCTTATTTTAATTAGACTCTGGCTGGGGCTCCGAGCCGGCTTTGGGCACAAAAGGTAAGCGCAAATGTGCTGCCTTCCGCTGCGGAAATAGCAGCTCCTTGAGGGCTCCTCCAGCCCGATCCCCACCCGCAGCACATCCATCTCTGCTACTTGGATGCAGGTACGCGTAAGCATTTGCATTTGTATCTGTATCTGTATCTGCATCTGTAAGTGTAACTGGGCTTCTTCGAGGAGGCCGTATGTTGTTTGTCGTCGCCTGCTTATGGAAAAGCCAGCAAGAACAGCGGAGAACAGCCTTTGCCGGGCCAAGAAAACCAGCCAAGAGATTACGAAACGTGTCACAAGTGCAGTCTGCATCTTTTTGAAGTTACTATATGCTTAGAATGGCAGTGGACCCCTCAGTGTGCCGCCTAATGAGTGGAATTAGAATTCAACATATGGCAAAAAAGTCACGTTTTGTGAAATTAATGATTTGGGGCGACAGCGACGGCGTCATCCTCATTGCCTCTGACAGATACTTGAGGCTTTATTCGTTGCCGGTTTCCTTGGAACTGGCAGAACTCAGACATCTGGACAACAGAAACACGCTCCTCTAGAGCATCGTCATATCACATTCCTTGCATTCCTTCATACGTTCGAAGTGAGAAAATTACCTTTTCTGGGGACTGATTCAGGTCGAATCAGCCTCAAAGAAACTCAATCACAGCCCGAACATAGCCAAGAAATGAAATCTCTATTGAAGCACAATTTATTGAATGAGTGTGGACGCAGTAAAGAAGCGTTGAAATCAAAACCCAAATTAGATCACATTAGGCCCTAATTTGGCTTCGAAAATCAGGCATAACCGGAAACTGGCGAGGCGATGTCAAAACTTGTCCCATTCATAACAATAAGCCCCATAAATTTATAATCTGCCTACTCTGCTCTGCTTCGAATTCGAAGTCTCTAATGATGAAGTGCGATCATAAATTTTAGTTCCGTAGGCAAATCTGGAAACCTGATTTGATGTAATCTCACTTGAAACTCACTCTATGTATATGCCAATGAAATTGTCCCCAATTCCGCATGGTTTCAAACCGAGAACAATCGGTGATCTGTAAAAACAAAAGGGAATTTTTTGCATAGAAAATATTTGACAATATTTGTATAAATAAAGTGGATCTAAGAGTGAAACATTTTGAAACTTCTACTGATGTAGCATCTGTAGCAGTACAAAATATATTTTTGAAAGATAAGGTCGGATATTTTAACATAAATTAAAGCATTATGTGTTTTATCTAATTATCCATCTGCTTGTTCTGCTTTATAAAACATCGTAGAGAATTATTGCATATATTCCTGATCAGCACCAACAGCCTAGTCGTTTTACCCATAAAATTCTGTCCGGCCGTAAGATCGCAGAGATCTCCGAGATTATAAAAGCCAGCTCAACCACTTTCCGTGCCCATACAATCGTAAGACTATGAATTTTATATAAGGAATATGGAAAACAAATTTATAAATGGATTTTAACCATTCTTAAACGATTAATATAATATAATTAGGAGTTGACGTGCAAGTGTTCCAAGTTACACCAAGCCGAAGCCTGTGACGCGTAGAACGTAGCCAGGCAGAAACGCAATCGACCGAGGGGCACTTCTGCATAGCGCGCGACACATAAAACTGAAACGGTCAAATAAATGCAGGAAAGATAGATGTTGGACTAATATTTGAGGAAACTTAGAACATTAGAAGAGAGCCCATGTCTGACCGTCAAATAGTTTCTGCACCTAAGTTGTTGATAAATCCATGCTCATCTTCGTTTTTTTTTTGTATTTTTGGTTGGAGCATAGGCTGTATATCGGACAGTCGATGTATGTCGATGCTCTTCCGAATCGATGTATGTCGATGCTCTCCCGAATCATCGAAGTAGTCGTATCTCAAATGCTTTGGAAACTGTCTTTAATCAAAGTTCATTTTATCGCATTAGTGTATTAAGTCTCAAACAAAAATCCAAAGTTAATCAAATTTTAGTACATCTAAAAGTGATATAAAATACTGTGCAGAAATCCCAGACTCCAACAGAATTCTTAATTCTCTCAACAAAATTCGCGATTGACAGTGATTCCGACCAAATTTTAGCGCTCCCTGCTTCACGATGGAGCCGATCAAGGAACCGCCTCAGACATTTATCTTTGACGTCGTGGTCACCAATCTGGAGCCACAGGGCGTAGAAATCGCCGATCCCAAGCGGCTGGCGATCGATGTGAACCTCAATCGCATGCCGTTGACCCTCACCTCGAGCCGGATCAATGTCAACGAGTTCAAGCCGGGCAGCGGTCTTCAGTTCGAGGCGGAGCCCAATGCCCTACGCAACACCCTCGAGGAATGCGGCATGACGTTCGTGGTAAAGTACGACGATCGCGCAGTGGGCAACGGACAGATAGCCTTCCCTACCATGGTCACGGAGCGCATCGAACTGGAGATGAGTGACATCATCCACGTGGACACGTGCGTGTTGGGTAAGGGAGCTGAGCCGGCTGGTAAGCTGCAGATCCTCTGCCGCCTGGTCATCCGTTGCAGTGATCAGCCGAAGTATGTAAAGAGCCCTGACACCCACTGAGATTCAATACTAATCAAATGCTTTTTCGAAATATCCGCAGGGTGGGAGGGCGCGAGTGCGAGCGGAACATGGACAGCAGCATCAATCCGCAGGACATAATGTTCGTGGTGGGTGCGTCACAGCACTGTCCCAGTCCCTGCGATCCCTGCCTAGACGCCATGGATTCAGATACGGATTCCCATTGACAATCCAATATAATCCTTTCCAGAAAACCAGATCCAGGGGCAGCGCGCCGCCTGGATTGTCGGTATCCGGAGGGTTTAGTCGATTTAGTGGCACAGCCTAGCGCCGATTAGCCACAAGATTACTAAGGAATACCAAGGAAAATGCAGTTGGTGTCGCAATATCCGCCACAATATTTGCCTCTATATCTGGTGGTTAGCTGTACTAATGTATTTCAAATTGATTTTGTCACGTGAGGCGAAGAGCACAAGAAAACATAAATGTTTTAAAGTATAAATCAGTCAAAATAATCTTTCGGTTTGGGTCTAAAGGTAAAAAATACATGATTTTTAATTTGAGCAACCACTTTAAGCAATCTTTCTTCTGCTGCAAAAGATGCGAGTATCTGACAAGCATCCCAGATTGGTAAACTTCTTTGTTAGTACCTGTAGTTCTCCTGGTTCTATTAATATCGTATTCGTTGACTGCATGCGATCAGGCTAATATTCTATGGACACTTCGCATATCCAAATCAAACCCCAATAAATAGTGTGTTTCTTCTGATTAAAACTGCTTTGCCCAATCTATCTAATAGATACACATGCTCGTGTGTGGCTGAAACTGAAACACGCAAACTGACAGACCGACAGACCGATAGACCAGCAGAGGGGCACTCTGGAACGGGCCGAATGAAGAAATATGAGTATGCAAATAAGCTTAAAGCGCACAATCGCAATCAAAAACGACAGCAACAATAACTAGCGTAGCGTAGCGGTAAAGTGTTTAGACACGCAATGTCAATAAAGTATCTTATCTGGGAACATACGTTGAGCGGGCGATGGATACGGATACGGATACGATACGTTACGATACGTTACTCGTCGTGTCCCGCTCATATAAGGCACGACACCGCCGTCGCACAATGTCTGTTATTCTTTTCTTTTTTCGGTGGGAGATGGTGGATGTTGGGGAAAGGGAGCTCGCTCCGTCGTGGCCCATTCAAAAATGCGTGCCTACGAATTCTGATTATACATATACTTGTATCGCACGGGTCGAGAACAGAACAGAACAAAACAAAAGAAACTTAACAATGTCAAAGGGTTCGGTTTCTGAGCATTGGGTCGTCGGCACCAGCACCGGCACCAGCTCTGGCTCTGCCTCTGGCTCGTGCTTTGGCTGTTCTTGAGTGCTACTCAGTCTCCGTCTCCGTCTCCGTCTACGTCTCCGTGGGAGTGTATGCGTGTGTATCTTTTTGTGTTCGCAAATGATCTTTGCATGTTTGAAAAACATTTTAGCATGAAGGGCGTGGCAAGTGCGTAACGGACAGAGAGACAGACAGATAGGCGGTGAGACGAGCATTGGCCCGGACAGACATCGAGTCGAAAATTGCAAATTGAAATGTTACAGTTAAGCACGTATTAAGCACGGAGCCGTAGCCGGAGGCTCGTCTAGGTTGGGTTTGGATGGCATGTGTGCAGCGATAAATCGATGCGATGTATGGATTTCATTGGAATCTATGTATATCCATCTAACCGAAACCCAAAGCCACGCCAATCCGCCCCATCCTCCAGGGTCGAACAGTCCCGTTTCCAAAACAAAATCATTTCTAATAAACGTAAATGAGCCGCGGCACGGAACAATCACTGATAGCCGAAGCTCAGATACGCTCGAAGATATTGAGAAATTGACTATAAGTATAAATTGTCCATTGTAATTCCAAAATAAAGTAAATATTGCAGGGCTCTCATTCCATTAATAGTGCAGTCCTGCATTCAGATTTCAAGGTTTTATTGTATTCTATGGCTCAAGGAATTACGAATTACTTATGTGATGTATAAACAGTACTCATTCACCGGCATTATTATTCACAAATATACAAATATAAAGCTCTATTGGTTCTATAATTCATTTGATCGTGTTACTTCCATACAAATTGATGGCATATTTATGAATTAGTTGTCCTCCTACGGAGCACCGCAGCAAAGGCAGAGGCAAATGAAAGGCGGGACTGTGTAAGCGAGTGTCTTCCATTGATATGTAAATTTTAATGGCCAAATAATCGCATGTATCTCCAATGTAAAAGCTTAATAAATTGATTAAATTCTTGGCTTTTATTAGGAAGTTGTCATTAAGTCATCAGCGGACGGCGGAGCTGCGACTAATTTGGCCGCTGCTATTAATTGTTGCCTTCGACAAACAATTCGTTAAAGACCCCTCACAAACACGCCAAAACAAAGCCAGCTTTTGGCATCATACTCGTATGTAAATTGGACAGAGACACAGTCTCAGTTCCGAGATTGGTATAATAAATGTTCGGGCCGAGAGAAACACATGTAAGGCATCTAGAAATGAGATTTTAAACGTTTAAGGCGAAGTATATATGCTGCTGCTGCTGGCCCCAGTTTTGCATAGATACATTCTAAGGAGGGGACCACTATTGTACTAGTATGATGGTGCTGTTGGTGCTGATGATGGGACTGCGACCCATGACGAATGCCCCGCAAATGCAAATGGGAATGTGAATGGCTACAATACACAATGGACCTGGATTTCCCAGAAATTGGTCCGCACTATCGCTGGCAGTTGTTCGCTCAGCGCACGCGATCTCACCGTTTCGTGTTTCCATTAGGCACTCACAGATACACACTCGCACACTCGCATACTCGCACAGAGATGCATCTTAGTGCGGTTTGTTTACGTGGTGGAGATGCATCTTGCTATTTTTACATTGCATCCCGCATAACTTCTTCTCTTCAATTCTAAACATTCCGTGTATTTCTTCCTAATTTGCTCGTTGCTCTTCTTTTTATTGAACGGCCCAACAGTCAAAGAATATTTATTGATGATATGACCACACCTATTTTATGAGCTAGCCAGCCCAGCCCTCCTCCACATTCCACTGCAACTGCACTGCAACCAGTCGCAGTCCTAGTACCGGTGCCAGAAATAAACCACAAATCCCTAGTGCTAAGTCCAAAATAAAAGCCAAGTCAATGGGAAGTGGGAAGTGGGAGATGCGACTGCGGCTACGGCTACCATGGGTATTTGAATTTGGGGGCGGAGTGGGTGTGGGTGTGGGTGTGGGACTGGGACTGAGTGCACTGCCATCTCACTTGAGATTTCTCACACCTCATCTCTGTCAGACGGGGTTTTTTGGGAGTCGGAGTTGGAGTTGGAGTTGCAGCTTGAGAAGGTGGGGTTGGTAGGAGATTTTGGGGTGGCGCATCCACGTGCCATGCTTTTGATCTGTTTAGCATTCCGTGGCACATCAGAAAGTCGTAACTATTGACAAGATCTGGAGCACCAACAAACTCGCCAGCAACCGAGAAGCCGAGAAGAATTGTTTTTCGAATCTGTTCAGATCGCGATTGAGGAGTCGAATGCATTTCGGGCAGCACAGCGCTCGTGTATTTTGTATTTGTTTGCATTAATTTGTATATGTTACTTTAACGATTTAATGCGCAGCATGGCACCGACCCGCCCCGACGCGGACTGGGCATCCATCGAATGGAGTTCGATTCCTTCCCCATTCCCAGGTGATTGCACTCTCCGCTGCGGATTCGTTTGGGTGGCCGTGCACCCGGACCACTGCCACTCCCCTGTCCGTGCCGCAGCCATATCTCACAGACTCGATCCACAAAAGTCAATTCGGATTCGGATTGGGGGGCGCTCTTCCCGCTGGGGCTGGCTAGCGCAAATTGCTCGTGCGTTCCTTCACTACTACTTTCTTTCCGTATCAAATTGTGTGGATATTGCGCATCAATCACTTGATAAAGAACAACAGTGCTGCCGCTCTCGCATGATGAATAACATCTGGCCGAATCAGAATTAAGGCCCAATGTTTTGCGCCAAATAAAAGTACGAGTGCGGGTGAGAGTGCGAGTGCGGGTGCGGGTGCGGGAGGAGTGTATGGAAATCCACTTGAAACGCTGCGCCAACTTATGGACTTGGCTCGTCACAGAATAAACATATTGATTGATAAGTGAATAATTCGTGAATAAGCCATGGATGTTTGCTTTAATTAATTTTGAATTGGCAAGTGAAGGAATTATCTTGAATAATATTTCCGCTGGGCCTCCCATCCCACATCCTACCCAGATATCATTTCATTATTCATTTCTTTTGTTTGCTTTTTTTAGGCGAAGTATTGATTTTTAAGATTAATAAGTTTAATCATACTAAACAGCAATAAATTGTTACATTTTTACACTCGTACATTGTGCGTATTCCTATATGGAATCACTATTCCTATCTAGCTATTTTACATATTGTCCGAAAAGTAATCGTGTCTAGCCGTAGTTATCTTAACAGCATGAACTTTTATTGCTCTGTACATAGTATGTATACTATTATTTTAGTTAGTTAGGGTCAACTGTCCCATCAGTTTCTCACCGCTTGTAATAAAATATCAAAAAGTACCACCTGCGAAAGGTTCATATTTCTCGTCTAGGTAACCTTTTAAATATAGAAGAAAATCTGTAACAAGTATAAACATTTTTTGTACATGGAATGGAAATGGGTTTTCCTAATTCTTATATTTCCTTTTCCTCTTAAAAGCTTATTTGTATCTATTCGTATGTTTCGCATATGGTTTTGTTTAAATACTTAATCAATCGCACATACCATCTCCGACCTATGTAAAGTACTTTTCCTTTTTATTTTCCTATTTATTTATCCCATAGAATTTGAATAGCCCCACCAATAATTTGTAGAAACAATTAGTTATCGGGTAAGCAGAGTGTTTCTGTCGAGCAATCGTGTCTAGCTCTAATTACTTTTACAGCGACAACTTTTATCGCCCGTCGCAGGGAATATCTCCAGTTTGATGCGAAATCTTCACGCATAAATGACCAGGCAGGAGGCAGGGAGGTGGAAATTTGTCAGCTGCCGTTTTGTTGTCTGGTTTTTGTTGGCTTTAAAGATTTGCCATGGTATAGTCCGGCTTCGGCCTACAATTTACGAAATGCCGCACTCCACTCTGCTGTTAAGCTCGAATATCGTGTGCCAAGTTTCGAGCGAGCGCTCTCTTCAGATTCGTATGTCATATGCTGGTCTCTTCGGCCACGCGCGCTCCTCTCTCGCTCTCTTTGCTTGGGTTTCGGAATTCGAATTTCGAAAAGAAATCAAAGCAGACAACGCAACGACTAACTCTGGGCATTCTTCGGGCGAAGCTATAACGGTACACAAGTTGCTGTCGGAAAACGGAAAACGCGAGCGTCCCAAGTGGAAATGTAGCCCAATCCGTTCGCTTCGGGGTTTCCATCTAAAGCGGCCCTCGCACACACACACACACCCACACGCACGCACTCTCGGGCTCGTACCACTACAGGCGCCGCCGTGTGTCTTCGTATCTGTGAGTAGAGCACTTGCACAGGTGTTGGTGTTGGTGCTGGCATTGTATTCGGATACAGGATTTGCTGAAGTGCTTAATGAAACCATCGAGAGTGATAAATGTAAATGATTCGTTAATACCAAACGTATCCAATGGCCAAAGTGCGGTTCCAACCATCCCATCTCCAGCCTCCAGTCCTGAGCCTCGTACTCGTACTCGTACCCGTAGTGTGAAAGAGTCTGTCGACCCGTACTCGGACTCGTTCGGTTTGCCGGTATTTTCGCAGAATCGTATCGTAACGGTAACGGAAATCAAAACAGAAAATTGAAGCCGTAACTCAATTGCATTACCTGATGTGATGCGGCACAAGGATTACTCAAAAACTCGAATAAATTTTGTGAAAATCCACAACTATCAGAAACAGCAGCAACAGTACGACTGTATAGCCCAGGCTATACAGGCTGACTTTGGAAATCGCTTAAATTCCCTTGCCCCTGTACCACTCGAAACCAATCCGCTCCACTCCACACCACTCTACTCCACTCCACTCCACACCGTGCCACTCCACTCCAATCTGCCTCACTCGACAGGCTCATTGCTCGGTTTGTGGTGCCACTGTCACTGCCGCTCTCGCAGGCGCTGCCGTGCCCGACTTCGTCGATAATTGGAATTTACGACTGTGGCATAAAAAAAGGAGAACACAGGCACAAGGATATAGCCCAGGCAGGGGCACGGGCACGGGCCTCAGAGCCTCTTCCCACTCAGGCGCGTCCTCGCCACTGTTGTTGTTCGGTGACTCCGACTCCGACTCGTCCTCAATGCTCTGTTCTCCGTCGTATTTTGTCTCCTACTCCTCTCCTACCACTCTCCTAAGCAGAAGCAGTCAGCCCTTCGATAGTGCCGTGTAAATATTTTTGTTTCCTGTCCTCGCTCGGAGTGTGGTACTGTGCGGTGCCGTCCGGTGTGATGCGGTGCGGTTCAATTGGCCTGTCACCGGCAGGCGCGCTGATTTGTTATGGTAATAGTTGTCAAAACGAGAGAGATTCGAGAGATCTTTAGTGGCACTTGATTACACTTGGCAACATGACAAATGTATTGTATGCTTTATTGTGCTGTATTGTGCGGATAGTGTGCGCTTAACGAAATCCAAATCGAAATCGAAACTGAGCTGCGGACAGGACAGAGGTGTGAACGTAAATCCGAACCAATTAAGAGTGCAATCAGAGTGGGACTGGACTGGAGGGCAGTCCGAGTGTTGGCTCGTTAAGAAGTTAGCTTGGCTTGAAGTTTCATTGAAACATCTATCTCTGGTTTCATCGCAGCTCCAGCTACAGCTACAGTTCAGCGCAGACGGCGTGTCTGGGCCTCATTAGAAGACTGGTCAGCAGCCCAATCGAAATGGGAATCGGAATAAAATAAAACTAAGCAAAACCAAAGCAAACAGAACAGAAAAAAACAAGAAAATAAAATAAAACAGTGGATCCATTAAGGCAGAACACGATGGAATATTGAATGGAATCATTTGGCTATATGCACATACATTAGCAGGTGAGTTATCTGGCCGCCTATTTCCCCGAAATTTATGCCCATGCATATCTGCATAATCGCAAATTAAGCTACATAATTAATAAGCCAAGAGGAATCCAAACCAAACCTCACCTCCCCTCACAGCTGCCGCTGCCGCTGCCACTGCCGCTGTCACTGGGCGTTGATGTAGCACTTTGGGGAGCTATCGGCTCGAGCTGCCTTCTGGCAGCTTTTTATAAGGTACCTATATGTATGTATCTGAACGTGCCACTGCGTTCCGAAAAGTATCGATGTCTGTAATCTTAATTAGCAACACCACAGCAACCGGCAACAGGCAGCAGGCAGTAGGCAGCAGGCAGTAACCTGCCCAGCGCCAGGCACTCGAGCCCAAAACATCTTTTAGCATTTTAAGCATGGCGTACACTTTTCAGTGTTTTTTCTCCGTTTTTTCCCCGAGTGTTGTTTCCCAACGAAATCACATTACACTGAAAGCCGAAACCGGTTTCGGTTGATTTCTTGTCATATTTTGTATAGAAGCTAAGGTGTTTTGTACAAATGGCCAGCAAACCAAACAAACTAAAGTCCGCAGCCGCTCATAACCGGCTGCCCATCAAAGAGTTATTTATACCCATTAATACCTGAAGCACTCCTTGGGGAAACACACCCCTCGCACGAGGCACGAGACAAGAGACAATCTCTATGGTTAGTTGTATTGAAGTACTGGGTGGAGGTGACGATGGAGTGCTCTGGCCCGGCTGGGACCAACATGCAAATATCTTTGATCTGCTTTCGGGTTGAAAAATTCGCACCTCCATGTGAGAACAAAGCACCCATGGGGCCCCTCAGATGAGTGCATAAGAAATCAAGTTTACGACTTCTGCGGATGGGTCTGGATCTGGATCTGGATCTGGATATGGGAGTAAGAGGAGCAGGCACTTTATTTGCTTCCATTAGAAAACGCTTAGCACACCGAATGATGACCACAGGAGGGAAATTTAACTACAAGTGTGAATTCTAATTCCATTTAAAGCATTTGAGGTCTCAAGTTTAACCGGGTTTTATTCTCTGCGACACCTTCAATCAGACAATCGGACAGAATCGCTTTGTTTGCGTTACATTGGCTTTTTGTGCTGCATTGTCTGCGCTGGAAGCATAATTTCATTATTTGTAAAGTAAAACGAAAATAAATAATTAATAAATCAACGCATCTATTGTTTGTTCTCTGTCGCAATAAAAACAGATAAAAACTAATGAATTTTAAATGAGCAGGAATTCAAGTTCATTGAGATAACCGGTTTGGTTCGGTGCGATCAGTTTGTCCAGCATTCGATACATTCGTTGGCTTGGAATGACCAAAAACTGGCCAACAGTAGAAGAGATACTCGTAGCAGTGGCACAGAAGGCCACCAAATGCCCTTTCAAATTCATCCAAATATTGTTTGATCTGTTCCCTCATCCACGGTTGATCTTTGTAGACATGCGAGTCAGTAAGCTGTGGCTTAGACGTAAATATTGTTATGGGGAGACAGATTTTTTACATAGAACACTACCAAAACTTAAAACAAATGGAAACAATTCTAGGCTTCGATTTGAAAAGGGAATATTAAAGCCATCATAAAGCACGCAAAATTTAAAAATTATTGAAAATAAAAAAATTTTTAGAATAGAAAATTATCAGAGTTCAACCCTAAACTAGATCTATCGAGTCACTGTTTAAGGTACTTCCTAATCTAAGAAAAAATGAACCGCATTCTCATAAAGAGTTTTACACCTCAATATCAATTTGGCCACAGTTGGATAACCTTATAATGTTAATAGTCCACGAGATTAACCTTTGCTGGAGGATCAATTATTGACAAAATTGTACTACCCTTCGCGAGGGTATCATTTGTAAAAGAGCCAAGCCCTATGCCTATTGCCGCAGATGCTTCTGTATCTGTGTTTGTGGACCAGGCTCAAGTCTGGGCCAAGTGTTTTGTCTATCACATTCATAGGCAAATTGTGGACGGCATATTTACGAGCAGCATTTATTGATGCTGTTGTTGGTTATTTTTTCTGAGGGGAGGGGGGAAATGGAATATCGTAATAATTAATTAAGTTATAACATTAAAAGGCCATAAAGGGGCATTATGGCCATAACTTTGAGTGGACGCATGAGCATGAGCTATGCCAAAAGCCTGGAATCTCGGATATTCGTTACGAACAGACCCATAACTCTTTTCTCTTTTGTTATCAGGGGCAGATCTGGGCAGTGGAAGCGGGATACTCGGCCATATGCTGATGCGATAGCCCTTTCCCCCAGGCAGCTTCTGCTTCTGCCTCTGACAGATTTCGGCCATCATCATCATCTTTTACGACTGTGACTGTGACTGCGACTGCGACTGACCAGGCCAATCATGGTTACTTTCCTAACCAGAACCTGCCCAACTCACTCGTACTCTGCATTCCTCGCTCTGTCTCTGTCTCTGTCTGTATGCGAATGATGCTGTCAGTTTTGAGTTTTGGCTTAGTTTCGTTTGGTTTTGGTTTTGGCCATTCGAGCCATGTGCCAAATAAATGACTTCACATTTTTTAAGATATTACGTTGACAGCCTGAGATTGAGAGAGCACCTTCGAGTATACTCGAAGTCATTGACGAGTCGACCGAAGATGCGTCATGAATTCCGACCTGGCCATGAGCTCAGAACCCCATTCTTTGGATGAGTAGAAATATGAATATATTTAGAAAATGGCACTTGCCGAGTTTACTGTTTCCCCTGCAACAGCCAAGCAATAAAACGGTTAGAAACACTTATTTGGCTAGTTAAGAGAATCATAATACTCGCGAAAACGTGTGGGAAGTGTTGATGCCAGCCGATACCAGGCATTGTTCTCGAGAATACTTTTGATTTATTGGCGAAATGAGTGGAATTGACAGCGGTTATTAATTGTGGCCACGCACACAATGGACACGCTGAACAAGACAAACAATCACATATTCAAATGAATGCCCTTGGATCTGGCCAAATGAAGTTTGACTGAGCATTTGGATCTGGGAGAATGAAAGCCTTGGGGTCGTATCCGTATTTATACTCAGCGAGATAATTAGTCCTCCATGGAATGCAGTTTTCCCAAACGCCTCCAGGTATGCAGCACAATCTCGATTTGCTGCCACCAGAGTGGATTCCGTTCCATATTCATTCTTTAACTGTTATCTCAACTGATTCAACTGTCTCTTAGATGAAGTGAAATTTAAAGACCTGAAATGAACAATTTATTGAATAAACAGCATATATTGTAAAGCTTATATGTCAAAAAAATTGCGAAATCTGTGAAAAACAAACCTCCTTCTGCTATTTTGATGAAGCGTACATAAATATTTCAAATGTTTGTCTGCACAAATATTTGAATTGGATTACATGTTATTGTAGTTGGAGTTGCATGCATTTTATTATGAATTCAGATATATACGTAGGTTCGAGCTCCCAGTTTATTAGATCTGTTTGTATGAGACGAGAATACGTATTTATCAATATTATGCGTTGAATAAAACAAGCAGATATTTAGAGAAGTAAACGGGAAAATGCAATAGAGATGAACTCAACAAATATTTCTCATTTTTTCTACTGAATAGAACTTCACTTCCTATCCATTAATGAATTGAATTATTGCATTATTCAGCCAAAGGACATCCCAATCATCCTCACTCGACGCCACTTCACTCCACTCCACTTCACTCCACTGGCTGGGCGTGCTAGTGCACGACGGCCGTCTTGACTGCGGAAAACATGGATGAAAATGCGATAAGCACTCGATAAATATGAGCAGAGGCAGTGCCAGAGGCAGCGACAGACACAGAGACAGACACAGAGTCTTAACAAGCGACAACTTTCAGTAAACAAGAAAGCGAAGAGCAGAAGCATATCATGCATCCCGAGGCAACGATCGATATAATGTGCCAGCAGCCCAAGGAGCCACATCCCCATCCACATCCCAGCCGATGGCGGCGACTGAAGCTGCATTATTCGCTCCCCTGGAGCCTTGGCATTGGCACTGGTATGGGCCCGTTGCTGCTGATGCTCCTGCTGGTTACGCTGGAGACCTGCCAAGTGCGGGGCTCCTACCTAGAGCCCGATGAACTCATCCAGGAGCTGGATCGACCGGTGCCGCTGACATCGGTGCAGGGTGTGCTGGGCCGGCAGGCCATGCTTCCCTGCGACATCTCGCCGCTGGAACGCGATGACGCCGTGTACATGGTGCTTTGGTTCCGCGAGGGCGATGGCGAGCCCATCTACAAGTGAGTGGAAGGCGCCAGCGGGCTTCATATGCAGCCTCTCCCCTCCTGGGCCTGGGACTAACCATATTTCATTGCAGCTTCGATGTGAGGGGGCGGCAGTTCGGCCAGGCGCGCCTCTGGTCCTCGCCGCTGGCCTTCGGGACACGCGCCCACTTCAGCAGCACCACCCACCCCGCCCAGCTGAAAATAGACAACATACGCATCGAGGACGAGGGCGTCTACCGCTGCCGAGTCGATTTTCGCAATTCGCCCACGAGAAATCTGAAGATAAATCTAACTGTCATCGTGCCCCCAGACAGACCCATCATCTATGGCCAGAACAGGCATGAAAAGGCCAGCAATGTGGAGTCCTTCAATGAGGGCAACGATATTGTCCTGTCCTGCGAGGTCTCAGGCGGTAAGATCCCAGTCCCCAGCTCTGAATGTGCTTATTTCTATGTTGCGTGTGTCTCCAGGTCGACCGCGTCCCAATGTCACATGGTACTTGGACAACACGGCCATCGACGAATCCTTCGAACAGCGCCCCGATGGCAAGACCATCAACCACCTGTCCTACCCCAACGTGGGCCGCCAGCATCTCAACTCTCGGCTCGTGTGCGTGGCCAGCAACACGAACCTGACGCCACCCAATAACAAGGTCGTCATTCTGGATGTGAATCGTAAGTGGAGACACAGGGGGCAGTATTTGCCACAGAAGTATGGATTTATTTACCTAGGAGCGTTTCGTTTCGTTTTGTTTCCAGTGAAACCCATGGCGGTGCACATACTCACCAAGGATCGCTTCGTCTCCGCCGATCGCACCTACGACATTGAGTGCAAGAGCTCCGGCTCTAAGCCGCCCGCTCTCATCACCTGGTGGAAGGGCAGTAAACAACTCAAAAAGCTCACCAAGAACGTAAGTTCCAGTTCGAGCTCCATTCCGTTTCGTTCCGTTCGGTTCGGGTGGGTTCGATTCGGGTTGGTTCGATTCGGGTTAAGTTAAGCGGAGCTGAACACCCATTTCGAATGCACAAAGTCTCGGGCTCATTAATTAAACACAAATTAATATTGTACGGGTAGAAGAGGGGGTGCGTTGCTTATAATTGCCACAATTTTCGTTTTCATTTTCGCTTATTTCTCGGTCTCGGTCTCGGTCTTGGCCTTGGCTTTCTTTCCCGTTCTTTTCGTTTCTGTTCGTTTCATTTCGTTTCCTTTTCTTTCCGTTTCATTATTCATTTCCTAATGGACTCTGTTTGCGTTTCTTTTTTTTAGTTTAATGAACCCGATAATCAATCTCTAAGTATACTGACGTTTACGCCCGGACGCGAGGACGATGGCAAATATTTAACATGTCGGGCAGAAAATCAATTCATCGACGGCAGCGCCATCGAGGACAAATGGCGTCTCATTGTCCACTGTAAGTGCTGAAGGAGAAAGGAGACAGCAAGTCTGAAAAGGAGAGGGTGAAACTTAATTGGGAAAACATATCTCTGTCCTCCACACAGTCCAGCCCACGACAACGCTGAAGATTGGCTCATCCCTGAACCCGGACGACATCAAAGAGGGCGACGACGCGTACTTCGAGTGCGTCGTTCAATCGAATCCCAAACCATACAAGATGTCCTGGTTCCACAACGTAAGCGAAAGCTTTATATTTATCCTCCTTCTGATGAACTCACCTCTCACCTCTGCAACCTCTATGCCATCCATACCCATATACCCATCCAACTGCAATGTATCGAATATCTAGGGCAAGGAGCTGCAGCATAACATCTCCGCCGGCGTCATCCTCTCGGATCAGTCGCTGGTGCTGCAGAGCGTCTCACGTGCCTCGGCCGGTGACTACACTTGCCTCGCTGTCAACTCTGAGGGCAAAGGCCCAAGTAATCCGGTCACATTGCGCATACGCTGTAAGTAAACGCTAGCCAAATCCCGACCGTCTCGGCCACATCCCCATCTCCATCCCCAATCACCATACCATTCACCATGCTCGAAGTCACCAAAGTTTGGCTTTGAACTAACGTCTATGTAATTTCCAATTTAATCCTTGAGTTTGAATGGCTCTTAATGTATTTAGAGTGGGGGCCTCGGCTTCTACTGCTGTGTTCTGGCCCAAAGCCAAAAACAAAAGCCCAGTAGGTGTGTCAGCCTCACCATACCATACCATACCATACCATACCATACCATGCCAAGACCCACCACTTCCATGCCCTTTCCGTCAGCCCACTCAGCCCACTCAGCTCACGTTAATGACCAAGATTATGGCGCAATGAATGCATTGCCTTGGCACTGGCACCAAATGATATTCCAAATGACCAGAAGAGGAGGCAGGGCTTAGACAGGCGGCAGGGATTGCAGTGGCCAAATGTTGGAGCCAAATTCGAAATTAATTCAAGCCAGTTTAAAGCCCGAGCGGCTGGTGGCTGGTGGCTGTTGGCTGGTGGCTGGGACAGGCGCTTGCATATTGAGATTTATTCTGGGCCACCCTAATAGGGCATTAAATATTTCAATAAGTGTTCTAATTATTTATTCGTCTCCGGCAGACGCCCCCATCTGTGCTACCGACCACGAGGAGCTGCTGGGCGCCTTAAAGCACGAGACCCTGCCACTGAAGTGCGAGGTGGACGCCTCGCCACCCGCCGACTCCTTTCACTGGACCTTCAACTCGTCGGGGGAGCAAACCGAGCTGCCCGCTCGCCTGCACTCCACTGAGGTAAGCCACACACTTAATAGAGTTGTTAGTGGTCGCTCCACGATACGCTATCGATACGCTCCCTTGCAGACTGGCATGTCGCGACTGAACTACACGCCCAGCACCGATCTGGACTATGGCACAATTTCCTGCTGGGGCAAGAACTCCATTGGCATGCAGAAGAGTCCTTGCGTCTTTCAAATTGTCGCAGCGGGTAAGCACCGACCAGGCTCTACATTGTCCGGGCTCAACATAACTCCACCCACAGGTCGGCCCTTTCCCCTGCAAAACTGTTCGGTGACCAATCAATCGGTGGACTCCCTGCAAGTCGACTGCATCGAGGGATTTGATGGTGGCTTGCCTCAGGGTTTCATGCTGGAGCTGGTCGAGTTGAACACCTTGCGATTGGCCAGGAATATCACAGTTTCGGTAAGTGGAGTAAGGGGAGTTCTAATTTCTTTATTCTGAAACTTAAAAGTGATTTTAAAAGTAGAATGTCGGTTTAAAATAGCTTGAGATTTCGATAAGAATATGAGTTCCGGAATATATAGGGTACCCAGGGTGTTACTTGGTTTATGAAAACCTTTAGGGAACTGTAATTTGCTGACAAAACCCCTTCGCAATTCCTTTCTTATTCTATTCAGCATACTCCGGTCACGTTTATTATTGACAACCTGGACCAGGCTGCAACCTACCGGATGGTAATATTCGCTGTCAATGCCAAGGGTCGCTCCGAGCCCACCATAATCGATGACATCAACTTCAAGGGGGTGGCCAAGTTCACGGGTGAGACTATGAGAGTGCCTCCAATTGGAGTTTACCTTGTAATAATTGAATTGCGGATCCACAGGTGCCTCGACGGGTCTCTCCATGCCGCTGTCGCCGTTCCTGGCAGGTCTGACCCTTTTCTGTGGCCTCCTCTTTGCCATCTTCTGCATCATGCTCGCTGCCATCTACCGGAGGTTCTCGAATCGGTGCGTTAGTTAATGGCTAATGGCTAATGGCTAATCGGTGTGGCTTTGGCTTTGGCTTTGCTCTAATGACCTCATTTAAATTGCAGGCGCACCGACAACAACCTGAAGGTTGCGAAGCACACGCAGCTGAGCATTCCGGCGGACTGCCAGCTGGACCCACTGCATCCGGGTGCGCACGGCGGGCAGTCGGAGCAGGGGAACCACCAGCCGCACCACAGCCTGCTGCCCCTTAATTGTGATAATCGCAACGCGGTCGACTGCGCCAACCTGGGGGAAGTAAGCGTTGGGGTCGGCATGGACGGGGTCAAAGGGAGCTCTCCCATCGGTCTGGTGGCCCTGGGCAGCGAAACGCTACGCTCGACGGCCCGGACCCGGCACAGTCCGCTTGCCGATCAGGTCGACATAGATGACACAGATCCCGATGTTATACCAAATCAGTATGGTAAGTGGTCATCATCACATCACAGCCCGTACTGTTCCCTAAGTGAAATTCGCCTGATCCTTAGAAAAACGTCCACTGAAGAGTCTGGTGTCGCCACCCGGCTTTGCCAGCCCCTCGACTCGCCTAATGCAGCGCGACTACGTCCGGGAGACGGAGCTGGTGAAGGGCAGCTGCGAGACAGTGGGAGCGCCGGAGGGACTGTCCAGCATTGGGCTGATGAGCAGTTCCGGCAACGAAGTGCTGCACTACACCTTTAGGCCCAGCAAGCAGATCGTAAGTATCCGAGATTCAAGGGGATTTTGGTGATGGGCTGGGATCTGGTCATCGATCATGGTGTCATCTCATTTCTGGTTTCCTTTCTCTTTCCCCGCTTTCGCCTGAACAGAGCTATGCAACCCTCAATAGGAAGGGCATAACAACCTGTAGTCCACCGCTGGGCACGCAGAACTACAGCGTGAGCACATCGACGCCCTCATCCTCATACCATCTAACACCGCAGCCCATGGAGGTCAGCCTGCTCAGTCCGAACCATCCATCGGTGACGTCCTCGCTGAGCGAATACCGATTTCGAACCGGGCCCGAGATAGTCACCACTTCCAATCGCATACAGGAAAGTTGTATATAAACTTCACACACACACACACACACCACACGCATCTATACACATGCATCTATACATACATCAAATGCTACATACCCGTACTCGTACTCGTATATACCTATACTTACTTCTGAGTGTACAAAAACAAAAACAAAAACAAAAGCAAAAGCAACATATTATCGAGAGCAAAGTGGAACTGTATTAATGCATTGATATCGTACCGTAACGTAACGAATAACGTATCCTAGCAGCTAGACGTATTTATTCGCATGGTTTGAGGAAAGACTTCTCCTAGCTCGTAAGCATCTTGTGTACTTATTGCATTCATCATCGAATCAATGCCAAAAGTGTAGACGAATACACTCGTTTTGTAAATAGTCGTTGTCATCTGTTGTTGTACCTAAGTCTAATCCCGTGAACCAAACCTAAAGCTGAAACTGCAACTAAAAACTCACTCGAAAGTGAAACGGAAACAGAAACCGAAACATTCTGGTAGAGCAGAAACGAACGAAAAAACTTCTAAAGAACATATCGTTTATCCTTATACCCAATGCCATATCCGCACCCCATGTCCCCAACCCCACATTTATGTATGTTTCTCCCGACATGAGGTTCCAAACACGCTGTCAACTTAACATATCGCCAGACATCCTAAAAGAACTGTGCTCCCGCCTAACATTGCTTGAACCAGGCTAAGGCTAAGCTAACCCGCTTTCCCCGGACGGGGTCTCGGTCTCGAGGTCGAGGTCGAGGTAAATGTTGCGCGCCAAACCCTGAGCAAAACTGAGCAAACCGATTGCAACTAATTTACGCCATAATATATAAATAAACATATAAACTTGTATCCATTTAATCTGAACAGGACCTGCACTCTTCCAGACCCGGCAGAGTTCTGCGGGAGTCGCATTTGTGAGAATATCATGTCCATATCCTCTATAAAAGTATTACCTATTGATTTTCAATTTGATTAACTGAAGTGTTTAAGTGTAGCTACCACATACTTGTATTTATCTAGGCCTAAGTAGCCCTAAGTGTCGGTCTAAGTGCAATGTACATACATGATTATACACACATATAGAAGCATGCTAGAGCTCGCTTGTCAAGGACTCAAAAGGTAACGCACGGAAGAACTGAACAGAACAGCACATACAAAATTCTCCGTGAAATTTACTCGACAACTGTACATATATAGATCATAAATAATGGTGAGGGAAATATGTTGTTCGCTTCTACGAGTATGTATGTTGTTGCCCCATCTAGGAGTAATTTAAGCATTTATAATATAGAACAATTGCAAGGCCACCACACATGTGCACATCTTCGGCAAGATCCGTGGTGGGATTTCTCGCCTGAATTATTCTGCAGAAGAGAGCAGCTGTGTTCTTCCCCACCTGGACCGGACACCTCTCCAGCGGGAGGATGGTATACATTATATGTACTTATAAATATGTATGTATGTATGTATGTATGCTAGAGAGTTTCTGCCAAGAAGTACACCTAATACAAACAGAAATGCAAAGATTAGTATAATTTGTCAAACATAGTTTTTGTAACTATTAGGAGAAATATTAAATACAATTAAATTATAACTAAATGGAACTAAATCACACTGCGTTTTACTGTTGGACCACCGCCGCTTTAATAAGCACTTGGGCAGCAGGAGGTATTGCGGACACGAACCTAACTCCTGCGGCACTAGTACTTAGGAAAGCAAACCGCCAAAATGCACAAGATATGTACAAGGTAAGTGCTCGAACTATACTCACCCGTGATCTCCTGTTCATTTCCCGTGACGTGACCCCTCCTTTAACTGCTGTTCTGATCTGATCTCTGCAATGATATGTACATCAATTAGAATGGCTCTTTCGGAAATTATTTCTTCGCTCTGCTGGATCGGTGGATCGGTGGATCGGTGGGAATGACATCACAGAATCCCTCACAATTGACAGCTCGAAGCATCCATCCGTTCTGTAATGTATTCTGAACTATGCACTTCATCGTTTAGTTTTGAGTTATTAATATCTATAAACGATACTTAACCTTCTGTGGCAGCTGTGTCATGCATCTGTATCCAATCTTCTTCTCCTTCTCCTTCTCCGGCCAATACGAGTACTACATTTGTCTACCCTCCCCAAAAATAGAAATATACGAGTATTACTGCCCCTCCACTTCGGGTCTTCGATTGCCTGTGCATGTACGAGTAGGCATGTATGTATGTAGATGTGTATCATTGCAAGTCATATACGGATGGCATATTGCTATGGCTAGTAACCTCTTGCACATAATACATAAGTTTATTAAATTTAAATTGGCTTAATTGACCCTCATTCGTTTTCCGTTGCCCGATGCCCGTATTCGCCGACAGCGTTCAAATTTACTCCGTGACAGACGACAACGGCCACGTCGCATCTGCTCCGGCTCCGGCTCTGTCCCTGTCTCTGTCTCTGGATCTGGTTCTGGCTTTGCTGTGCCCGTGCCCGTGCCCTGTGTGTGTTGTTGCCTTCATTGCTGGAGCATTCAAAGTCAATTGAATTTAAACGAATAAAAATACACACAATGCGAATGTGCAGAAGCAGTCTTATTGTGCCGCTGCGATGTCGCTGCTCTCGGTTATGAGTGCTGCTTCTGCTGCCGCTGCTGCAGCTACTACTGGGGCAAGCGTCAAGTACTTGTCAAAAAAGCAGAAAATGCCAGAGCAGACCCGACTTCGGGGAACAAGCTCGTACTCGTATGTGCAACAATTTGTCGGCGCAAGATGCGCAAACAAAGTACAATAAACAGCTGCCTGAATGCATTCATCAACTAAATTAGAATATACATAGATTAATCAGAGCACAATAACACTTAGTTAAGTGAATCCAGTAGCAGCCACAGTAGCAGCCGCAATTGTCGTCGTCAGAAATCTGATGCACTTCCTGAGTTGCATTAACGGCAGCTTTTGTTGCAATTCTACTACAAGTATATGTACACTGATTGTATTTCATATTTTATATTCTATACATTTCTGAGCCCTGATTCGACTATACTTTAATCTGCATTAATGGAGCCTCATTTGAGTACCTAACACATATTTCAGTGTGATATACATACATGAAAATATTCTAGATTGCAACCTGTCTCTTCTTCAATAACTGTTGCTCACACAATAAGAATTATATAAGAATTTACACATGAAACGAATACTTTCTGAACTAAGTATTGCCAACAATTTAATAAATATAGCATTTCTTGGCATGACTAATTAAAAATGGAAATTATATTCCACGCTTCTGTCAGTTGCCAAAACTAAGGGAACAAGTGTTGTGTGTTTGCGGCACTTTTAAAGACACTGAGCTCTACTCCCTGAGCCATCCATACTGCACAGATGGACAATGCATATATGTTGTACTTATTTGCAGAATAACATTAAGTTAATGAACAATTTCCGAGCGGAGATAACGTAAATAATGTGGAAACATTTCGCATTTCGCAGTCGTATCATACATACCATATTTTGCTTTCCGGAAAAATGGAGAATCGGAGAGCGGTGAGAGAGTGGTAGAGTGGAAGAGTGGAAGAGTGGGAGATCCGATCCGCTCCGCACGCGAGGGAGAGTCATCCATTCTATCGTTGGTGTTGCCGTCGCCGTCGCCACCGCTGTCGCTGCCGCTGTACAGCTCGACGACGAAAACGTTGATTGCGATTATCGCGCCTTCGAAGGGTCTTAACCCCGCTCGGAGAATTGACCAGCGCCAGTAAGCGCTGTTTCCAGCATACATATGTACACATGCATACACATATGTATGTCTGTATGTATGTATTTACTCGTATGCAATTATATTTTTTAAATATTTTTGGTTTAATGTTCGTTCAACAGCAGGAGGGAAAGTATGTGGTGTGGGGCACAGTTTTGTTTTTTTTTCGTGGTGCTTTTCCGAGTAGTGGCGCGTCCCATGCACACCGCGTTCTGGGATGCGAGATCCGTGATCCGAGATCCGAGATCTGAGATCTGAAGTCCGCGGCTGAGCGCGGAGAACTTTTCCGCTCGAGGGCGATTCCACAACTGATTTGTGCAGTGATCGCTTGGACAGTCGTTGGATTTTTGAAAATAACCATCAATTCATTGCCGAGCGGCTCGCCGTCCGATCCGCTCTCTGTATGGGTGTGGTGTGTCGATGTGCGCTCGACACGCCGCCCTCATATGCGTACTCTCTTATGAGTGAGTGTGTAGTGGTGTGAGTACACAATGATGATGTACATATGTACATAAATACATACAGACATCAACATCAATTCTGCAACAATTCCGATCGAGCACAGCCAGCCCGCCCCCTGCCCCGCGCAGTCCTAGTTTGCAGTTGATTATTGACTAAGCCGGGCGGCAACTGTCCCGCATTTTCTCGAATTGAAATACGCGTAGAAGTTCTCGAAATAGCAGCCTCAGCCTCAGCCGCCACTCCCTACCTCCCTCCCTCCCGTTCATATAGGATTATTTTATCACACTCTCGTTACAATTTTCCTCCCCGGCACCGGCACCGGGCTCTTCTTCTTCCGTTTTCCAATCTTAAATCAGCATCGCCGACGGCTTTTCACACAAACAGATTGTCCAGGCCTATAAAAGATTAGGCTGGTCCCAAGCATGAGAGTGAAGAGTGGAGTGTGGGGTGGGTTTCCCTCTGCTCCACAACACCACCCTCCCTACTAAACACTTAATATGGTCAAACGATGGTCACCGAGTGAGAGGTGGAGGGGAACGACTTGCTCGGATTATATCCATGTGCTGTATCAGATTGAGTTTTGTCCAATTTCGAGATCCGAGATCATGTGGTTGCACGATGATAGGGGGTGTCCAATAAATCTCACACGTCGCACTTCTGGTTGGAAGATTTTGCCTATTTAATTTCAAAAACATACCATTACGATATCGTTTTTACAGTAGGTTTTTCAGTTTCTGATTTACATACATGTGATTTTCAATTTATACGACATTACAAACTTCGTTGGCTAGAATCTATTCAACATTCTGGAGGAAACTAAACTTCGGGCTTGTTTGTATGGAATTATGTACAAGGTGGTCGAAGCTTTTACTACCCTTGAAGATCGAGCATAGTGTCAGTTATGTTGTAAAATAAATCTTATAGTTTTTCAAAAGCTTAGTTTAAAAAAAATTCCCGTTTTTCCACAATTTTTATTTACTATACGAGCATATCATTTACTATATCATAGATAACTGCATTGGGGGCAAATGTTTCAAATACAACTCATTTATACCTTTAATTTTTTCAAATAAAATCCAACAAAAAGTTATTATAGCTTATAATATGTAGGAATACTATTTTATATGGTATAAGTATATAAGTAAATTTCCCGCATTGTGCCACCATATGATACCCTTAAATTGAATCTTATATGAGTGGAGGTGGAGGTGGAGCAACTCAACTTATGATTGTGGAATCTACGACTACAAGTTCTCATGCGCACACAGATTCGGATTCGTATTCGGATTCGGTTGTGTGCATTCACTTAGTCGAGTGAGGAATTTCAATTAATTCAATTGAGAGCGGCTGGCTAAGTACGAGTAGGTAGTAGTGGGCACTGTCACTGTCACTGTGGATCGTCAGCGACAACAATTTGGTCTCCATCTCATCTCATCTCGTCTCGTCTTGTCTCATCTCATCCCATCTCCGGCTCCAGTGAGAATACAAGACTGTGTGCTGTGTGCCCATATCGTTCTTGTAGTCATATATGCAGCTTCCTTATTACGGGCCATACACCATCTAATAGGCCGCAGCCAGCGACCGTGTGTGGGTCCGTGGAGCACGTAATTCCGAGTAAGCGATGGTTAAACTCGAGACCAGGACAAGTCAACTTAAATAGCTCTTACGGCTGCCTGCCGTCGTTGGCGACTGCCGCGGACTGTCGGGGGCATCTCTATCCGCAAACCCATAAAAAAGGAATGAGGGCGTAACCCTTTCTCTGTGGGGAAGGATGGGGGAATGTGGGAGATGAGAACCCACTCAATAGGTACATCGATTTTCGCACACATTGTTGTGTGGCCAGGGATGGAAGGGGAAGGGGAGGGAAGCTTGAAAAGATTAAGGTGAAATCCACAAATTTGGCGCAAATGAATTTTCTTTTTATGTTTTTTACACATCTTAAATTTTTTATTATTATGCCATCCTTTGTTGTACGTTTTCGATCCTCATTCTATTACACTTTGGTTCGGTTTCGCTTCAAGCCCATTCCCATCATCCCCATCCCTTTCCATGCGAATTGGAGAAATTTGCGTGCGTGTTTTGAATGAGAATTTGTTGCATATTTGCCTGCCTGGTTGCCCTTCGCCTTTCGCCTTTTTACTTTTTGTGTTGGCCAAATGGAAAAAAATAGACGTGGCAAGAGTCGAGAGCGGGAAGAGCAAAGGGAGGGGCAGGTGCCAGCTACAATCGAAGTCGGGTGGAAGTCTGTTCTGTCTGCTGTTGTACAATATATAAACATTTACCCATATACAAGTATGTATGCATGCATGTATGTGTGTACGAATATCGTAAAAAAGTAGCAAATTCCCCTGTTGCGTATGAATTTTTGGCTTCTTCGCTGAAGTAGAAAGCATTTTCGCTCTGGGTAAATGTGATTTATATTGATTGTAATCGTGGGAGTGGGAACGGTGGGGGAGTGGGGTCTGGGTCTAGGTCTGGCTCGCATCCTAACTACAATATCAGTGAGCATCCGACAAACAGCGATTCAGGTTCGAGCAATATACGTACAGACAAAATATATATCCCCCTCAATTTGTATACACAATCTATTCTCCAGTTATCCGCAAGCCACGAGATGCTGCTTCCCCTTCCCCTTGAATATTTTCCGATGCAGATCCTGATGCAGATGCAGGCGCACGCGGTCGGAGCCCACACAGCAGCCAACTGGCAACCAACCGCCAGCAGCCTTGGCTGGCCGTGCCACTTACAGTTGACATCAAGACAACGGCGGCGTGTGCGGGTAGCAGAGCACTCCATACATCCCGCCATTGCAGGGAGGGTTTCGTAGCAGACCTCCGGCTACCATTAGCATTAGCACGTTTTGTGTGCACATTAGAGATGCCCTCATCTGGCCATAGGTAGGACGCCCATGTCTGAGTGGCATTTAGCTCGGGGCTGCCACAAAATTTGACTTTGTGTGACGTATCGCTGGGTTAGCGCCAGTCAGGCACTTCCACTTCCAGTGGCAGTGGCAGTGCCAATGCCATCCAGCTAGCCAGTCAACTGGGTGGTTCGTGTCAAGGACTTGAAGTCCTTTTTAATTTTAATTAGGTTGTAACACGTCGGAACGTGCTATAATTCGAATGTATGGGGCCTGGAGAAATGGAAAACAGCGCATTGACAAACCGTCTGCCTAATTGTCTGCAACCGAGACCGAGACCCAGCCAAGCCCAAGGACAGCCCATCTCAAACGTACGCACCCACACACCCACCACCCACAACATCTCCCGAATTCCCTTCCCAGACACCAGTGTACACGCCCTCACATAAATCAATCCCCCAAACATCGCCAACGCCATCGCCTCCAACATGTTCGCATTGAGCAATTTGTCAATTTTTAGGTGCTCTGTTTTTCGGCTGTCCCGTGATTAACATAAACCGCAATTTTCATTGCCGACCTGGCGAGACAAAGGGGCTGGAAACTTTCTTAATAATGTGGCCCGACCGACCCCTACACACACCCATACTTCCACCTGTCGTCTGTCAGAGACCCAGGATCCACTCGAGTCCCCAACCACATCCAGGACAGGACGACGCTGTTGCTGTTGCAAAATTTATTGCCAGCAAAATAAATACGCAAAAGATGACATATGATTTGACCCGAAAGATAAAACTGTCTGAAAACAAATATTTCCGCTTAGACTCCATCCGTAATGCGAGTGCGGCCGAGTGGGAGTGGGAGTGTGGCAGGACCCGACAGAGCGGAGCAGAAGCAAACAGGATAGGATAGGACAGGGCTGCTCCTGGTCCTGGGAACGATTGGAGAGGAAATGGTCATGTTTATTTAAGGTTCTGGTTTGCTCCTTCATTATTAAGGACATCATTCAACTAGTTGAATTGGCCCTTTGCTCTTTCGCCCTCAGCCCAGTCCTCGCCTTCGACGTCGCCTTCGCCAGGCTGTCTGTCAGGCCATTCTTTTTGGCAGTAATTTGTACACGCATACTCATATGTATATGTATGGGTAAATGTGACTCCACCTCCAATGTGACTCCACTCACTCCCACATCTGCGGTGGCGGTGGCGGTGGCAGCGAGCTGAGCTACTTATGCAAATAAACATAAGGGTATACACATACCTAAGTGTGTACATATGTATGTACATGCTGGTGGGCGTTTCTTGGAGTGGGACTGGGACTGGGACTGGGATTAGGGGGAAAGGGGACTAGGGAATGGGGACTAGACTTTGACTTGTTATGAGCGGTTTGCTGTGCTCAGTTGCGGCCTACGGAAATACGATATTGTTAATTAATTTACGCTTTTATTGAAGCCCTTGCCCTTTAGTCAGCAGTTTCTAGCTGAGCCGGAACGGAGCGGAACTCCTGTCCTGCCCTGCACCCATATCAAAATGAAATCGTGTCATGGGTCAGTGTAAGGAAAAAGTAAATCAAAAGCTCGTTAACACATTGCTGTTACACAGGATTGTACTGGATGGATGAGGATTGGGAGCGGGTGAGGGTGAGGGTGAGGTTACAACAACGTGTACCGGGTTTGGGCTGGAGCTGGGGCAATGTCAAGGGCGAGATATGATGCTTTCACTCCATCTGCACACACTCCACTAACTGTATTGAGTACTGACAACTGGCTCACTGACTCAAAGGGCTTTGCATAGCATTCCAATAACATATCACATGCCAATCCTAATAATCCTTGCTGCAATTCTTTCTTCACCCTCTGAATATGGAAGGGAAGGCCTAATGAACAGCAAAACCCAGGCTTGGTCTCGGTAACACGAAAAAAGAAAATAAAACAGAGAGACATGTACAAGTCAAGACTTCTCGACTGTGAGGCCGGAGATAATGCCGCGAAAATTCGAAGCAATGCTCTTACTCCACTTAAGAGAGTGCTGGCATATTAATTTTGATGGACCAACGGCCGTTGCTATCGCCTCAATCTTCCTAATCCGACAACTGCTCGTATATACATTATTAATGTGGTTTTTGTGCAGATGTGGAATGCCTTATATCAGTTGTAAGTCTTTTTGTCTTTTGGATACATTGAGCTGGAAAGTTACTGATCATTGATTTTCAGAAGGTGACATAGGAAATGTCTGAAAAATATTTAATCTTTATCAACTATTTATCAGCCAGACAGATCAGATTTACTCATTTACAGCGGCTCTTACAGAAACACAGTGGCGCCACTATGTGTCTAGGGGGCGCCACTTCATTGCGCCACCTGGCGTGACATGACTGAACAACTATTTAGTGGCAGCGCCATGGTAAACGCGCGCGTCGTTTAATTTTCGAAAACTTATTCGAAATAT
The DNA here is from genome assembly GCA_008121275.1 of Drosophila lowei. Lineage (NCBI taxonomy): Eukaryota > Metazoa > Arthropoda > Insecta > Diptera > Drosophilidae > Drosophila > Drosophila lowei. The sequence goes on along the minus strand of CM017777.1, from coordinate 29,661,020 downwards.
TACCTACAATGTATTTTAAGATTTCCTTAATACTATACTAAGGCAATTTAAGACATCCAAAAGGGTTTAATACTTCTACTATATAGTATAGTTCCAACAATACAAATGTTTCTCTATCTCATATTCTTCTTGACAATTGAAGAAAATAACCCGTTTAAGCTCCACTGAATACAGACGTAGCGAAAATTATTAAAACTCAACAAAGTGGTTCTTAGGAGCAGAATTATGCACTAACCGACAGACAACTTACCGAAGAAGGCGATTCGCACATCAAACAAGCAGGGCGCACGATTATGCAGACTTAATTGGGCCGCTCAGTTAACAAAGTGTGAATGATGGCGGGGAAAATCACTGACAATTATTCTGTTACATCCCTGATTGGCTGCTAACAAGATTCACAACGTGCAGTGTATTTTCTTCCCCTTTCATAATATTTAATATCATATTTCTCATGCCTTGCCAGGTCTCAGAGCAATATATTTTGCAATTTTCTGCACAACGCAACACCTCGGGTTACCATCCGACATACTTATGGACGTCCAATACATATTCATTTGCCAATCGATTTGTGCGCCAATATTTCTCGCCAATTTGCTGCCTGCTGGCCAGGCTGGGCTCCACCTCCAGGTCTACGTTTACTCGTAGGTCCGGTCAGCCCAGGCCAGTTTCGTTCTGGGAACTGGTAGGAGATGGAGATGGGGGATGGGGCAGGGTACTAGAGCTGGAGCTGGAGCTGGGGAAGTGGCTGGGAGGCTGGTTCCTGTTTCGATTCTGCATGTTTCTGCATGGGCACATTTTTCAGCTAGTTCTTCTAATCAATTGCGTCGATTACTGCCAGCGGTTGCTGGCGGGTCCATGTAGCCCTGTCCTCTCCGAGGTATGTCGCCCATAGGCCCTCCTGGCCTCGACTAACCTGCCCCGGAATGCCTGTCCGTTGTCCGTTGTCCGTTCTCTGTGTGCGTGGAGCACTTTCGGCATTTGTTGCCAATGCCAGGCTCTGGCTCTCGCTTCGGGTTCAGTGTCCACTGTCAAATGTCCGCTGTCCGGCACTGACCATTTGCCCAGCGGGGCAGGCTCCAGGCGCGTGTCAGCGGCAGTCGTAAATGATGTCCAGATATCTATGGGTGGGTTGGAGGGCGTTGGCTGCCGAGTCTATGACAGAGTGCCCCCGACCGGCGACCGGCGACGGGCGACTGGCGACTGCCTGCTGCGTTTTGATTTCGAGTTATTGCAGCAGCGGCAGCAACAGCAAAAACAACAACAACACGCTGCATTTATGGCTTGTAATCTGAATCTCAGTTGGTCAAAAAACGGGGAAAAAATTAAATTTGCACAGAGAACAAGTTTAAGTGGCGAGGGCGGTAGATGGGGCAGATGGGGGCAGACGGGGCAGACGGGGCAGATGGAGCAGGGCTGCTGCAGCGTTTTTGCTCCTTGCGTGCTGCCCTAAATGACCCTGCCCCCTCAGGGCTATTTGGCAGAACTCGTTTGCCGTGCAACAGAAATAATAAACAAAAGAAAAAACAAAACTGTTGCACATTGCTAAAAAGGCAACAAAACAACAACAGTACAGTGGTGGATGGAAGGGGCGGTGAGGGGAGGGGAGTTGAAGAAAAGCTGCTGCTGGAAGCTGCAAACGGAAAACAGAAAACTGAAAACGAGCAAAACACAAAATTGCGGAGCAGCAGAAGAAAAATAGCAAACAAATTTACTGCCAATTTGCTGCTCATTTCGTTTAGAAGGTGACACGGCCCTGGCTCTGGCTCCATGCGTGGTGCTGGCTGCGGGGGAAGGGGGAAGGGGGAAGGGAGAAGGAAATGGATGCGGCGGGGGCGTGGATTGGGGGCGTGCTTCGTGGTCGTGGTCTTGTGTGCACTTTGCGCGTATGTGTTTCGCATTTTTACACTTAATTGCTCCGCTTTACTCCAAATTGAACGGACCATGCAGGGGCGGACCTGGGGGAGGGCATTGGGGGGTGTGGCAGGGGCAGGACGAGGGGCAGGACGAGGGGCAGGACGAGGGGCAGGACAAGCCAAAGCCCCAACCCAGGCACAAAAAGCGCAACTGCAACTGCAACAACTTTTTGGCAGGCACCACCAGACTCGCATTCACACATACACACCAACGCACACAGGCATGGGGAGAGAGCCAGGGCTTATAAATTTGTGGAGCACACACTCAACCAGACACTTAAACACACATTCATACATACATATGTACGTACGTACGGGAAAAGCGTTCGATAGTTGAGTTTTTGGGAGTTTTTGGTTAGTTTTCGATAACGTTTAAAATGCCAATAGACCCGGCGCGAAACCTTTGAACAAACAAGCAGCCCAACAAACAAACAAAACTATTTTTGCCGCGATAATCGCCGTCAATTGCAGTGCAGCAGTTGCGGCCCCGCCCCGCCCCGCCCCGCCCCGTACCGCACCGCGCCGCCTATCCGCCGACCCTCCGTTGCAGTGGCAGCTCCAGCGCCATCTCCGTTGCAGTTACCGTTGCCGTTGCCGTTGCCGTTGCCCCGAATTGCGCAATTTGCGGCAAGTTGTGTAAAGCATAATTTTTCGGCAATTTATTGCGTGTTTGTATGGGCGGGTCAGGATTGTGACTGGGAGGGTGAGGTGGAGGTAGACCCATCACTCATCATCTGGCCATCCACACATCGGGGGATGGAGCGCACGGAGCAGGGCAGATCCTTTCATTCAAATTTATGCGCTAAAACTTCCGTTCATTTGGAGCTGGAATCCAGAAAAAATGGCAACTGAACACGGCCAAGAATGAAAGAAAGATAGATAGAGGAATGGCAGAATGGAGAATGGAGGCAGGGCAGTAAGAAATGGCTGGGTTATTCATTTAAATTATAAATGCATTCGGAATGTTTAATTTTTGAATGGTGTGTGGCCAGCCAAGGAGCGGCAGCAGCAGCAGCAGCAGCGGCAGCAGGGACCTGCACTCCTTTTCCTACTTACAAAGGCAGCACATTCGATTCGCATTAATCTTCATTTGTTTTAGAATAGACTGGCGCTGCTGGTCTGTTACTGCTCCTTCTGCTCCTGCTGCTCCTGAGACTACTGCTCTCTTCTGTGCGGCTGCTCCAGCTGCAGAAAAAGGACAAATACAAATCCAAAGCACAAATGTCTGCGGAATCGATGGACGACGACATGCAAGAGAACGAGAACGAGCACGAGGATGGGAAAGGAGTCGAGCCAGGGGAGGTTGCAAAGAAAACGCAACGAACAGAAAGCCATAGGTCATAAATTAGATTTTCCATTAAGCATATAAAAGCACCTTTTGGTTATCCTCAAATGCGTTCCCTGCGCTGGCCTCTTTCCTCCTTTTCGAACTCCCTGCTTTCCTCCTTTCCGATAAAAGGCGAAATCCAACTTTGCTGCAAAATCGAAGAAAAGCATTGAATAAACGAATGAGCTGCCATGCGACAAGCGGCAGCAGGCAGCCTAAGATTGTCCGCAGGAGGTACGGTACCCAGGCAGCATCCGAAGCTGAGACAGGAGCTGGTTGCCGTTGCCGTTGCCGGCCGGAGTCAGAGGCAGAGGCAGAGGAACAGCCAGAGCCAGAGCAGTACTATCCTGTGCAGCTAGAACTCAAGCTACAGCGGCAACGGCAACGGCAACGGCAGCCATATTGAATGGATTTGCACAAACGTGCAGAAAAACTTTTGCTGACACAAAGGATGCAAGAAGGTGAAAGAAGCAGTGTCGTGCCCCTGCTTTCAGTTCCCTTCGCTTCCCTTGCAACTTTCCTAGCTCGTGGCCCAGGGAAACTTGGACAAAGTAAATTTAATGCAATATTTTTACATACACATAGAAAGGCACGGGCACGGATACAAGAGTTGAGGCAACTGGGCAATAAAGGCATTTTCGCACTCTTCGAAGGAGAGTTATTGGTGCGAATTAGTTTAATCAGTGCTCGGTTCTGTCCATTGAAGTCCCGTTAATGTAATGGGCCTTTTTGGCAGCCCATAAAAAGTCATATAAACATTTCAATTAACGAGGCGCCCACGTCTCGGACGGTCACATCCCACGTCTAACCTACCTGACAGGCATCGACGAATGAGCCATGGCTTTGATAAATTGAAGGCAATACCCGTTCCATTCCCAGGCCCAGCCAGCCATCAGCAGTTAGTGAGGCAATGCCCAGACCCATCCCATCGCATCCCATCCCATCCCATCCCCCAGGCAGTAAGCAGGGTAGAGCTTGTCCAGTTTCGTTTCAATTCATGCCATTGCCTGGCTAATTTAGTGAGGAAATGGACACAGCCACGAGGGCAGCCGGACAGCTGAACAGTAGGACAGCAGGAGCAGGAGCAGGACAGCGATGGCGATGGCGATGGCGACGACACAAAAGTGTCGTATTCAAGGTCATAAAACGTGCGTCATGACCGGTAATCAAAGCATGAAATTAATTTCCAATTGATTTTGGCCCCCATCGCTGCCTGTCGTCTCCATCTCCGTCTCCGTCGTTGGCTGCTCTGCCAATCGCTGCAGGAAGTTGACCAACGGAAGTGCGAAACGATAAACAGCAACGATTGGGGCGAAGGAAACGTCCCCGACTGTGACTGCTACTGCGATGGCGACCCTGGGGACCCGAGACATACTTCAGCAGCTGAAGCATCAGCAGCCACAGCTGGTGCAGTGGGGTACGAGGATGAGGATAGGGATGGAGAGGGGGATGGGCTGCGGGCATTAAACGATCAAGCATTTAATGACACCCGGTCAGCCATTGATTTGCCAAATACATGCGAATACGGCACTGGCACTGGCACTGGCACAGGCACAGTCCCTGGCAACGGGAATCGGAATCGGAATCGGAATCGGAGTAGGAGCAAACGCCAGCCAGAGCCAGTGGTGATGACTTGGACTCCGTTTGAGTCAACACAGCCGCAGGGATTGTCAATACCGAAAAACCGGTCAGGCATGGGCCATAGTTCACATAGCGAGGGATGTTACAGACATTTGGGTAACCTTTGGCAGCATGCCTCTGTAGATGAAATGTAATTATTCAAACGTTCCCAATTGTCCTTCATATTTAATCGCATTGTACATGATATAATTGGCAAAAGGGGATCATTTTGACTTTAGTTTGACAATTTCCAAAAATTGTTTAAAACCTTTTTTTAGATCGATCAAGGTGTGCGTTTTGAGGTCATACCAGTCATGTATTTTCAGCTCTCACAGAAAATACACAATCCGTAAATTCTGATACGTACGGAATAAAGAAAATTCATTCATTATTCGCTATTGAAATAAACAAAAATCGACCTAAAATTCAGGTTTTATCATGGCTTATATAATTTCTTGCAAATAACTTTGCAAGCGCCCCTCGGGGGCCCGTAAAACTGCCGGCAAACAGCGTAGGGGCAGGCATTTTTGGGTGGCGCCATGACCATCAATATGAACGGAATGCCAGGCCAGATGGCCAGCTGTCCAGACTCTGTTTCTGCCTCGCTGCCAGTCGCCCTGCCCCCTGCCTGCCGTGCCTCTGTGTGGCCTATACCGCAAAGCACAAACAACTGAAGCGGGGCATTTAATGTCGCTCTGGCTGTCATCGCCAAAATCGAATAACCAAAAACAGGAAAGGCAAAAGGAACCAAAAAAAACAAGTAGTAGAAATGGAAGAAATGGCAAGCAAAACGAAAGCGAGTGTCCGACAAAAAATATGCACAGCATCCTTGACGTTTGTTCGCTCGTTGACGCCCAAGCTGCTGCAAGCATGGGGCAGCTGCCGCTGCCTGGCGGTCCACATAGCTGTCCCAGCCTCTGTCCCTTTCCCTGGGGCCGTCGGGTGTAACGTTGGGCTACAGGGTTGGCCAGGTCCAGGCACAGTCCTCGGACCAGACGCGCTGGCTGGTGACGGGCCGACCATGGTCGAGATGTGTTCATGTCTAATGTCGAAATGGTTAGTTTCACTTTTTGCGTCAGAAATCGTAAAATTGGATATAAAATTTTACGAGCGTGTGGCTGGGCCTCGTCTCGAGTCTCGAGTATTCATTCTGTGGCTCTTTTTCCGCCGGAGCTGGAGTTTGAGCTGGCATTGGCGTTGGCTTTGGCACTGACGTTGGCCATTGGTCGTTCTGCTCAGGCACCCCTCTCTCCCCGCTCACACTCACACTCACTCTCACACTCAAACTCGCTCTCGCACAAATTTGTCCTGCCTGGCAATGGTCGCCTGTTTCTGGTCACGGCCCAAATTTTGATGCTCGACTAGCAATGGCAGCTGAAGTGGCAGCCAAGACACAAACGACGCAAACGACGCAAGCGGCGCAGGCGGCATTTTGTTTGTGGCAATAAATCATTTATGCAAGTTGCTCTTGCTGTTTGCGTGGAAATAAAAATTTAACCGAAATTTGTTTAGCAATTTTGCGTGTTAAAAATTTAAGAGCCACTTGCCGGACTGACTCTGACTCCCTGTCTTGCTTGCCTGCTCGCCTGCTGGCGTGTTCTCCCCTCCCAGTTCCCAGGAGGGTGCCTGTTTGCTTGTTTGTCTTTTGTGCGAACTTTGAATTGTTGCATTTAATGCTGTAAGGCTTATAATATGCAATAATCTCAGCGGTGCGGTGGGTGAGCAGAGAAGAGAAGAGAGCCGAGCCCCTTGGGGGTTAAGGAAGCGTGAGCCAGCAGCATACATATGCCTATATGTATATTCATGAGCAATATATTTTATAAGCATCATTGTGCATATTGGATAAAAAATAAGCTTGAAATACAAAAATATTCCGTTACTGGGAGTCGGGCAGGCAGGACTGCAGGCCGGCATGACGGCAAGACGGCAAGTAAAAGCAATCAGACGCCTAGCCAGACCAGACCAGGCCAAACCCGAGAGGAGCAGACCAGGGTGGGCCTTCGTGCCACCTCGTCCCCCTATCAGAACTTTCCCATTGTGGCAAATGCTCGGAAGAGCCTCAAACATCCTTTCTCCGAGCAGCGGCAACTGAGAAGCCCCAATATTCAAGGACTCAAGGAGAGCCCGAGCGGGCTCAGGAGGAGGCAGGATGTGCAGGGCTTGGAATGTGTTTGTAAGTCTATTGTAACAGCAATATAAGTGCTAGGATGTGAGGGCCAGTAGTCGGAGTAGGAGCCCAAGTCTCTTGCCGAGGAGCAGCACCAGCAGCAACAAAATATTTACAAAATTGTAATGGAATATCAACAGATCATAAAATCATGCACATTTTATTTGTCGTAGTCGTAAAATGTAAAAAACACACACCCACACACTCGGAGCCATCCTGGTAGGGAATGGATAAAGTATATTGAAAATAAAATGAAAATATTTTATGTGCATTACAATGGCAGCGTGTGGCAATATTCTGAGTACAAGTACAAGTACGATAGATAGAAAATTGTGGCATTTATTAAATGGCTTTGGCTTTGGCTTTTCCCTCACTGGGCACCCGGCAGTCGGCAGTCGGCAGTCGGCAGCCGGCTCTGCATATCCTTCTCATCCGACTCGGCTTATTTCATTTTACTGCCGCACAAGGCCAACTACTTAGCTGCATTAGCCAGAGGAAGCCAGGAACGAGGAGCCTGGAGTCAGGACAGATCCTGGCAATTACTTGATTGGGGCGGAGGTGGCTTTAAATTGAATTAGGGAAAGTGCAATGCAATGAGGTGCAGTGCGGTGACCAAAACATAATCAAATCCAACCAAAACAGCGCCACTAACACCCCTACCCTCCCCCCCTTACAAATAAGCAGTGGGGGAACGACTTTAACAAGTGTCGCTTCTCGAAACTTTTTAGCTAATTTTCGATTTTAACGAAGAATTTTTAGGCGTCAGCGACGCCCAGCTCGAGGGTATAGGGACAGCCGAGGCAGAGGCCGAGGGTCTGGACAGCATCAAAATCACTTGGGTGCTCGCAGTTAACGAGAAAATGTCTGGCAAACACTTAAACTTTTACGATGGGATGCAGTCGACGTGGGTCGCACTGTGGAGCGGCCAGACGAAATTTCGGAGTTTTCTACTGTGTTGAAAATTGTGCATAGAGATGGATCTTATACCAGGTCTCATCAGAGGTAAATGTAAACCACTGCGCCACTATGTAATATGCCGTTCATTATTTTAAAGAGATCGAGAAGAGAAAAAGACCTTTATTATTATGCAGGCTGTTCCTGTGGAAACTAATCTGAGAGTTGCACTTGTCCAATTTTATTATACTTTTACACTATGTTTTAAACATGTTTAATGTTGATTGATTGATTGCCGCAAAATGAGTTTCGATGGCATTCATTCGGCACTTTGACAGTCACGTCACTCTAAAACGTGAAAACTAATCCATCGAACCGATTATTCAATGACAATCGATTGGTTACTCAATGGGCACGTGGGGGAAATCAGTTAATTGGGAAAATATGTAACCAACTAGCTTTCAAAAGCGGAAAATGAGAAATGCGAAAATGATTTCATGTAAATTACTTGCCATGTTTCGAAAAAAATCGACACATGGGAACCACACTCTATGATACGAACAGTGGTGCAACAGCGTTCCTAGATGTGCAAATCACCTGGGAAACGTTAATAAGTACAGAATAGCTGTACTCGAATCCCTCTAGTTGCACACATTTCTGATGAGGTCCTTACATCTATCGAGACTATCCCGAGATTCTCCTTTGCAAAACTGTTCCATCCGATACCACAGTGCGCTTATCTTTCGTTCGACTTGCCTGCCGCTGGGCTGTCATTGAAGTTGTCCCAACACAGCCCCACTCCCCACTCCCCACTCCCCCTCATGCAATACTCTCTAATGTAAACGCTTTTGAGAATAAAACAGTTGGCTGAGGGCAACGTCAACGGCAAAGGCAACGGCAATGGCAACAGTATCTACATCAGTTAACTGCTTAAAAGCCTTCAAAGCCAAAATCCCAAACCCAAACTATTAAATGAATGCTAATTATTGGCAGTACGGTTCTACGCCAGTTGTGTGGGACTGAGCCGAGTGTTTAGTTTACTGTTAGGGATCCGGGCTATTTTTAGGCAATTGTTGTAGCTGACAATTTCACTTTACTGTCCGTTTTACGGGGCCAGACCCAAAAAAACTGTGTAGTTGTGGAGTTGAGTGGAAAGTAGAAAAACACAAACAGCACTGGCACCGGCACCGGCACCGGCACCGAACAAGTGCAGGCACAGAACCCACGAAATTGAACACGGCTGCCACTAAAATAACCATCCGACCAACTAACCAGGGAACCAGAGCCAACCAACCAGGACGGTCGGACGGCCAGACAGTCCAACATCGGGCGGAACCCCAGCTAAAGAAGCGATAAAAAGAAGATAAAACGCCCAAAAAGCTGAACGGAGAGAGTACACCCTGTCCTCGTTACAACTCTGGCCAGCCCGATACTGTAGTTATGGCCACAACGCAACTGAAGTAAATAGTCTTGTTTTATGGTTTATTTAAAAGTCAGCCGCCGGGTGGCCAGCAAAGCGATAAACAAGCAAGTCAGGACTGACTCGAATCCGTTTGACAATTGAACACCACGGCAGAATGACCTCGAATTTCCACCTGCCGAATGCTGGTCTGCCCGCCACCGGCCCCGGCCCCGGCCCCCCAATGGCAAGATGGCAGCCACCACAGCCCGAAAAGCCAAAAATTCATTTGCCGAAATTACAAATTACGGCACTTGCAGTCACTGCCACTATCGCCAGGCCATGGCTCAGGCACCGAGTAAAAGAGTGGGCAGAAGCTGGGTTGGCAGTGGAACGCGCTGAATCCGAGAGATGGCGAGCAACTATTAACTCAACAAGCATAAAACGAAGCAGCCAGCCAGCGCCAGCCAGCCCGAGTCGAGAGGGACTCTCCGGCTCAGGTCTGATTGCGGTGGTCCGATGAGGCGGGTGGCTAAGGTCACAGACTGAGCCGGCAAATAAGCCGACAGAAGAGGGAGATAACGTTGACGTGCAGCAAAGTGACAGACGCCAGGGAGATCAGAGCCAGGAGCAGGGATGTCGAGGCTGGAGCTGGAGCTGGAGCCAATGCCAGGGTTATTACATTTACATGTACCCCACTCCATCAAAGTATCCAGAGTCGGCGCGGAACTTACTCTGCCCCATATTTCAAAACTGTCGACACTTTTCAACACGAGGGAGAACAAAACATTACAAAAAAGCCAAAGGAACGATATGATACGACTATAAGATACCCGCAATTTACATATGATCACACTTTGCTTCGATTTTCATAAGACATAACTTACTAAGCAATGATAATCATAGCAACTGGAAACGAGATGGTAAACGGGAATGATATGACAGCACACACCACACACAACAATAGTTCGATCGATTGATAATAGGTATATAACTATCCTATAACTACTATATTGAGATAAGATCATATCGCAGACAGCAGGACTAATATGGCTGTAGCGAGTCATGGGTTGGTCCTGAGATAGAATGTTTTGTAAGCACATCCAATATACCCTTGTTCTCGGCTAGTACCGGGTATCAGAGGGGAAAAACTCACAAGTCAAAAGGAGCCGCAATTATGACAAAAGTATGCGTCGCATAAATTTCATAACAACCTCGTTTCGCACTTGTTAGTGTTGATGCTGATGGCCCGGCCCGTACCGACCCGGCGGCTCTGGTTTGGAGAGCCATGGTCTGGGGCTTGCCACGGAGGCTGGCCCCTGCTCCAGTTTGGTGCTCGGTGCTCGAGCCCGACTCAAGCTCACTCGTGCTGTGGCGCGTCGAGGATGTTGTTATGACATTTGTTTGCTGCTAAATAAAGCGAGGCATTAAAGTTAATGACGCCCAGGCAGGTTCCTTAAAGTGCCTGCCACCCGCAGGCCAGCACCCCGCACGGCACCGCACCACACCACACACACACACACAAACTTAACCCACAACCACCAGCCATGGACAGACAGGCATCCACATCCACACACAGTGGGCGTGGGGCCGCCGTCAGCCGAGGCGGAAATTAGAAATTAAGTCGCGCGCTGTTTGAATATAAATTTAATTAATGTTACACAAATGCTTAAAAGCTGTAGTTTGTTTGCCCTAGACCACCAACACAGTGCCAGCAACAACTACAACTACAACTACAACGACAAAGCCAGGGACAACAACAGGAGGCCAGGACCAAAAGCAGTCAACTCTGACAGGCAACAGCACGCGCCTTCCGCCTTCCGTTTTCCGTTTTCCGCTCGTGTTTGGTGAACTTTGGACGCTGTTTAATAGTTTTCAAACGCTGTCTAACTGACGCCTTCCGTCACTAATATGTAACCGCAGAGCGAGGGTTGACTCTGCAATTGGCACGATTTACACCTCCACACCTCCACACTAGAGAAGAATGTGGTCGGCAAAACCTTCACTTCGAGGCCATGTCAGGAGCTTGAGTCTTCAAGAATTTCATTTGCGGTTAATCCGCCGTTAATCTAACATATGACAGCGTTATGCGAAAACTTCAAAACAAAGGTATTTGAATTTTCTTTTAATATGTGTGTCCCATAAAAATGTAGTATTTGGCGATGGCCTCTCATTAGGAATCAGTTTATTATTTAAGCAAATCCAATGTGAGGATGATCAGTCGTCCCTGCAGGACTTTATTAGATGTTCGAAGGACAATATTTGTTGGAAGATCTTTTGAGATACTATCTTCCTACGAGTAAACCTTTTTTGCCTTAGGCATTCGTGTTGTTCCAGCCCGACGTCATAATGTTTCCCTCTCTATCCAAATGTGCCACAGTAAATTGAAAAATTAACTTGCATAGTCCTGGCATCCTTTTTTCACGAAATCATTTCCAGAAATGATTAATAAAAATGCGAAACAAGTTGTGTACCGATACAATGGTAAATGTACATAAAGGATTATCATTTCAGTCCATTTCAGGTTAACAAAGATTAACAAAGATAGAATCTGGGAAGACCATGTAGCAACCCTCTGCCCTTTAGGAGGACGAAAGCCACTCCAAGTGGTCAGCGTGGCAGGGGTATGGGTAGGGAGGGGTAAGGTCTGTGACTGAATGGAGTGGAGAGAGGAGAGTGTATTTGTATGCGGAGCACTCGGTTGCGTCATGTGTGAGCTGACACCGTTGCCGCTGCTCCGCCTCCTGCTGGTGCAGTTCATTAATTATTTGGCCGAAAGAACAGCGGGTTGTCACTGCTACTCGCATTTTTTCCCACTTTGTTTGCCTGCTCGCCAAGTCGCTTAATTAGTTTCAGTTGAAGTTTATTATTAGCGCAAACTTTGACATCGATAACACCGTAAAGTCATTAGCATTTACTCGTCCAGCTTTAGTTAGTCAGAGCCGCAGTCGTTTCCGTAGCTCCTCTCGATGGTAATGGAGATGGAGATGGGAGTGCTACTACTACTCGTACATGACAATGCTTTCAGTGCTACTTGCTGTTTCTTCATCTAACTTTGCATACAAGCCAAATTACATTTTGTCCATTCTATTCTCTGCTCTGCTCTGCTCTCCATTCTGCAGTTTGCAGTTTGCAGTTTGCAGATTTGCCATTTGCATCTTACAACAGGACGCAGTTTGCCCTCCCCCTCCTCTTGCACCGCTCTGGTGCTGTTGGAGCAAAGCATTTCATTAGATTCGGACGCGACGGCCCCCGCAGCGGCGTCATTAAATCATGCTAAATGTCAGTGACTGTTGCTGTCACTCAGAGAGTCGCGTTGGTCGCGCCAATTGCTTTAGGCAATGCATGGACCGACACCCTGCTGTATCTATCCCTGCGCCAACCCCGCCCTGCACTCCATCCTGCGCATTGCTGCCGTGGTCGCAAATGCAAATAGCAACATCGGCGGTGGTGGCAGCCAGAGCCAGGCAACAGCATTTCCATGGAATTAGTTAACGTTTACCATCGAAATGCAGCATGCAACAACACCGCCAACGACAACCATCTAACCCAGTCCACGAATGCACGTAGCCGCTGTAAGCCGGACAACAAATTGACAGTGTTAAATTAATTTGAAAATACATGCAAGTGTTTCATGGCCCCTGCCCCTGCTCCTTCCCCGCTTCCAACTCAATCTCTACGGCCCATTTCTATAGGTAAATTCAGAGCGAACAGCCCAACAGCCCAACTGCCCAACAGCCCAGGCTGCCAGCCAAACTGGCAGGCCCTGATGTCAGTCAGATGCTTTCCACTGATTTTAATTAATTCATCTGTCAAATAAGATTAGTTTTATGGTTTACATTGTACCAGTACTCACGCAGGCACACAGCACATGGGACACACACACACAATGTTGCTGCTGCAACATGTCGCTGTCGCTGTTCCTGTTGCTGTATGAGTATTTGGCTGCGGTTGTCTGCGGACGGTCTGGCCAGACGGGATCAGAGCTTTGTGCTCTCGGGTCGAGGGTCGAAATTCGAGGGTCAAGTTTTCGTGTTTGGATTCTATTAAAATTACTTTAATAAATGACTAATGCACTCACTAATGCTCCATTTGGCTAACAAGCTGCAAATGTCCCCGATAAAAGTACCTTTGGAGCAATGTAGACACATTAGAGGCGACCCTGTCCCAGGAGTCCTGTTTCAGGTGTTGTCCCTGGGCCGAAATCGAATTTCGGCAGAGTCATTAATGAGCTATAATAATTCAATAAGCTGAAGGCAATATAAATAAACCTGTTGCGGGCCGTTGTTGCACATCCTGGCAGCTACATATGCCCCATTCCCCTCTTCATTCCCATCCCCATTCCCATCCCCATTCAAATCCCCATTCCCATCCTCATTCCCTTCCGCAATGGCAAAATACACAAATTTCATTTTGACATGCATTGCAGACCACCTACACTGGTACATACACACATGCATACGTATACTTACACAAACAGGCAGACAGGAGGGTAAATATCCAGTATAACCGCGTAGTTCGACCTGGAGATAGCCATGGGTATTTATACACAGTCATACGGCCCATTAGCCACAGATTTTGTAAATTATGTCAATAATTCAATACAGATATGCCAACGCTGCTGACATTTGTCACCCACCGCCCGCTCAACCCGCTCAACCCGCTCAACACACCCACACACCCCCCACCAGCCAACTTAACGACAGCGGCAGAGACAGGAGCAGGAGTAGGAGCAGGGCCGACGTAGTCGTGTCAAATTTGTGCGCCGCTCCATTGTTAATCGCCCGGCCATAAGCCCAAAAACAATTAAGTTAATCAAATGCAATTGAGCAATGTCATTTATGATTGTTCTGCCACTTGGCCTCGCCGGGGAGCGATCCCTTTCTTCATATTGTCCCCGTCCCAGTCCCTTGTCAGACTATATGTACATCAGGGTATATGCGATGAGCCATTCGGCTTGCTAGTCCTTATTGGGGCTACTATGATATATTTCCACTGCATTGGAAGACAAATATCACTTGACGTGACTACGTGAGTCTTAGTTTGCTATCTGTCTTTAAAACAGAAAATTCGATTTTCATAACACTTGTAATTAGGACCACTGCTGTGTACATAATTTGTTTAAATTAACTTTTATCCGAGCAATGTCAACGCTTTGCGATTCCTTGAAATGTATCCTGCTTTACGAGTATAAGATCATACGCACTTCGGTATGCTGGCAATAAATTTACCATCTTTTCTCCAAGTTTAACTACGACTAGAACTGCTGGCTGGAGTTCTGTTGTGGGTTCGGCTCTGGCTGCTCTTGTTATTAATAGGATTGTCAATCGCAAATTGTGCTTCTGTCTCTGCCCGGGCCTGCGTCAGTGATGGTGATGGTGCCCCGTGCGGCCTATGACTCCTATGGGTTTTGGTTTGGGACGGCGGCGGCGTCGTCATCATCATCAACTACATTGTCAGCATTGTTGTCGTTGCCAGCGAGCGATTCCTATCCCGGCTTTCGGGGACTCCGACTCCTGTTGCCAGGCTCTGGCGTTGTGGCTGAAAATTATTATAGCGGTTATTATTCACAGTCAATTACATTGCGCACAAACACTCACACACTCAAGGCCAGGCCTGCCCGAAAAACGGATGCGGCGGGAGATGCCAAAGGAGCCACAACAATCGCATGGCCGCCGGTAAGACGGCAAGTGACATTTTGACAGGCACTACTATCTATCCTGTATTGTACATAATGACAATTATAATGGCAACCACAATTATGGATGCCAGTCGATTAATAACGCCGACTGGAGCCAGCCGCGCTGCCAGCGCCAGCGCCGGCTCCCGAGAACCGAGTACCGACTACCAACTCCCACCTCGCGGCCCCGGTATCCGAGATCCCGTATCCCGGCTCTCATCTGCGTTAAGTAACAGCGACAAAGCGCCATCAATTTATGGCTTCTGCTGTTGTTGCTGTTGTTGCTGCTGTTGCTGCCACTGCCTGGAGAAAGTATTTTCGAGTGTATTAAAACTGTCGTTGATGTTTGGGATGGGGTGGTTGTGGGGATGTGATTCCGAATGGGGAGGGGAATGGGGCTCAATGTTCCGCAAATTTCACCTTACTTAATTTCCCATTTCGCCGGCATCTGGGGACGTTGGAAGGGGATAAGATATGGAGTCAGGATTCTGGGATTTTGTGGAAACTTTGTGGGAAATTGAAAATATTCACGCCTGATTTCTAAATATTATACGCACTCGTGAACAAATTATTTAAGTTATTATTCAACAATCATTTTCTAAAATATAACTTCAAATAATAACCATGTATATATTAGTTATTATAAGCGCATTTCATGCGAAATAACTACAATATAGCGTAAATTATATACACATTTTAATAAAAGATACAGTTTAGTTAAGATTTTATGAAAGTTTTAATAAGGAATTAACTTTTTTTAAACCTCTCTAAATCAAATTATTGTAGAATAAATATAGTAGTAATATACAACGAAACGATTTTAGATGACTTATTGGTGCTTTTGGTTTTGCTTTTGAAAACGTCTGTAAATGGCACTACATCCTCCCTGTGCAATGCATCCGTTCCCAGCTGTAGCAAAAAGTTTGGTCTATTGATACAATGCGAAATCATAAATTAATAGAACTGAAATTGAGTTCCCCATTCTATTCACCAGCATCTTGTGGAAAAACTCCCTCAAAATATTGTGTTAAACTTTAAAGTTGAATTGGTTTATGATCGCCCTGAAGTGCTCAAAGCCTCATTGTAAATTTATTTCGCCCTGCCTTTTTCTGGGCTGCAATACGGTCGCCACCGTGACGGGCAGCTCAAAGCTATCGACGTTATCTCAATGGCAATTATTTTAATAGATATTTCAGGAGATTACATCTCCATCATCAACCCCTGCCTTCTGTACTGTCCCTTTCCCTTCTACTCCACTCCACTCTGCTCCGCTCCGCTCCGTTCCCATTGTGGCTGATTATTTATTTCGCCAGAAATTTTCTTGAGCGACAGGCTGGCTTAAGTTGTAGTCGGGGACTTTGAGTTCTCAATGCTCCTGCTCCTGCTCCTGCTGCTGCTGCTGCTGCTGCTGCTGCTCCCCCTGCTCCTTCTGCTCCTTCTCCTGCTGCTGTTGTAGATGTTGTTATTCCCGTTTGCTGTTGAGCGCCAAATCGTTAGCGCATTTTAATTAAACTCTAAATTAGTCATTTTCATTGCCTTTTGGCACAAAGTAAAAGTGCCCTACCCTTCTGCTCCCACTTCCATTTCCACTTCCTTCCACTCCTGGCATCCTCTCTGGGCCCTTGCAATTCGTTTGAACGAGTGAAGATGGCGTCGTTGCCGCATTGCGTTTCTGTCTGTATCTGTGTGTGAGTGTATGTGTGTGTGTGTGTGCCTCTGTATACGTATGTATTTATATGTTTATTGCTGCGCTTTTTGCTGCTGTTGCTCCTGCTTCTGCAATTTCATTTATTTCAGGCGACAGATTCCATGGCGGGACCTCTGGCTGTCTGGCTGACTGTCTGTCTATCTGACAGTCAGACTGTCGAGCCACTTCAGTCTTGCAACTAAATTAAGGTTAAGATTGCAAATAAAATGTATTACCCTCCCATCCTGCCCTGCTCCATCCGGCATTCGCCGGATCTCGCCTCACGCCCCATTTGAAATGCATAAACAACTTACAAAGCAAAAAGTTCAACGACTGTCACCATTTATCTCTTTTAGCTCGTCTCTGTCTAATGACACGCCCACCAGCACACGCAATGAAAGAGGGTGGAAGGGGCAGATGCTGAGCAGAATGGGAGGACCGAATTCATGGGAAGACCGCAAAGAGACCGCAATTTAAGCCTAAATGCTGTGCGTTTAAATAATATCCAGCCAACGGCCAACGGCTGCGGACATGCAATGGAGCTCCGTCAAATTCAAGACAAGCCAAGAACAAATTTGCTGCCAGCAATGGCTAGCCAGAGCCTCGGCCACTGCTTGTGCCTCTGCATGTGCCTCTGCCTGTGCCTCTGCCTGTGCCTCTGCCTGTGCCTCTGCCTGCGACTATGGTGCCACTGCTTCCTTTTCCATTGTCAGAGCTCCCAGATGCTGTCAGCACGCCTCGAGCTGTGGGCTGGGCCCTGCCTATGCGGCGTATGCGGAATATATCCCCCTTTTGCCGCCGGTGCCACCGCCACTACCATTGCCACTGCAGCGGCCGACTGCAGGCCACTAAATTTAACTACAGTTAAATAAATTCCATGAAATTAGTAATATTTATGTTACATTATTGCACTGACGGCGGCTACAAATGGGAGGAAGTGGAGCTGCAAATGCAACAAAGACAACGCCGTTGTGTGGCTAAGTAACCGCTCTTTATCTCTTTCAATAACAAGTCTAACGACAGAGCAGCCACATCACCAGCAACAACGACAACGACAAAAACAAAAACAACAACAACAATAACAACAAGAACAACTGCAAGATGAACTATGCGGTGCGGTGCGGTGTGGTGCTCTGGTCGGCGACCATCCTCCTCGTTGTCTTTTGTTGTCCACGATGATGATGCTGGAGAGCAGTGGCTCGTGCTGGAGCTGGGGCTTGGACTGAAGAATGGAGAATGGAGAATGAATGACATAATGGTGGAAGACCACAATTTCAAAAGCATACTTAACAAATATTACGAAATACTACGGAGAAAAGTGCACGCAACAAAAGAATAACAAGGCAGACTCAGAAGAGAGCTGCATGAGGAAGCATGGGTTAGCATGGAGAAACATGGGGCATGGGGCACCAGAGGCAGATGCACAGCAGCAAGGTGAGCCAGACAAAAGGGCAAAACAATGCAAACGACACGCAGTGGACAAGAGGCCACAATAGACTTTGGAGAGCCAGAGCCCCAAGCCAGCGATGAGGGCGTGACGTGAGCACAGCGTGAGCGTGATTGGCAGCCTGATTCGGGAGGACACTAGTGAACAGAACCTTTTTGAGCACTCATGCAGTATTCAATCCCACGGCCATCTCTAGCCATCTCTAGCCTGTCTAGGCACAATGGAGTAACTGTTGCTGTAGCTGTAGCTGTAGCTGCATTAAATAATAATCATAATAAGTAATGTGAGGAGACAACGCTCTTAGGCTGTGGAGAGTGAAGGGAGCGGAGCGGACTGGGGCAGGGCTCGGGCCAGGGCAGCTAAACGTCATGCAAAGTGCGGTAAAAGGACACTCCAGGATGCCAGTGCTGATGTTACACTTCCGGGTTGTCTGCCAGCTAGGTCCTGGTCCTGGTCCTGGCCCGTCTGGCCCCCTGCCCGCCTTCGCCCTCCCGCCAGCTGCCTGTTCATTTGCCAGCCGTCTTTGTTGCTGTGAAAATACCTTATACTCTTACCGTATAGTTGCCTGTAGTTGTAGTTGTATCTATCGTTGTCGTTGTCGTTGTCGTTGTTGTCGCAGTTGTGTGTGCAGAGTCTCCACTCATCAGCGCCGTTGTTCTCAGTCTCGTCATCGGGCCGTGCCCCTTGTTAAAATCCTTTACTCGGCCCTGCATAGCTGCTCACTTTTGCCTACCAGCCAGGCTATTGTTCATATAGACAAGTTGGCCCGGCCCGGCCTGGCCTGGCCTGGCCTACACTGTCTTCTAATGGCTGGAAAGAGCCCAAAGCGAAAGCTAAAGCAGGAGGCGGCGAACAACGCCGACAAATACTGTGCGGTTTATAAGCGCCCAGGTAGCTTTTGTACCCAACCAAACCTCAGCAGAAACAACAACAAGAGCAACCAGAGCCGAACAATGCCTTGGCACACATTTTGCATTTTCCTTTGCTCCCGCCCCCGCCCCCGCCCACGCCAACACATCTGCCTCTGCCTCTGCCTTTACCGTACGTATTAAGCTCAAATGATTTAATGAGCATGTTTTACCTAAAATGTAGTAATTGTCACGTATTACGTGCTCAGCCTGAAGATTGCGTATGCAGAGCTGACAAATAGCTAAATCTGTGGCCTGCCTGGCTGGCGCTGCAGCCTTTGCCTATTTGCCTTTTTGCCTGGTTCTTTATCCCGGCTCAGTCTCGGTCTCAGCCTCAGCCTCAGCCTCAGTCCCACCGACTCTGTTCGGCTCAGCCCAAAATATGTGTATTTGCATATGTAATTTTATGGAAATACTCGTTAAAAATATATGTACATATCCCCGTTTGTGGGTAAACAAGCAGGGACAAGTACGTGGGTTTTCCGAGTTAGTTGTTGGCATAGTACGAGTACGGGCATACGTATACCCGTAATACGTACTGTACTCTCTTAGTCCTCGCCTATACCGGCACACAAAACTCCAAATTAGAACTCTGGGAGCAGCCGTTGCCGTTGCCGCACGTGGCAAACAAAAATGTTGTGGCTGCTGCCTGTTGTTGCTGTGGCGAAAACTCTTGACGAACAAATTTTCATGTTGAGTGCATAAAAAACTCTAAAAAATTCATATAAAACCAAAGAACGCACTTTACACGCTCTCACCAACACACACACACACACACACATAGACAGTGACACAGGGAGAGGGGTGGGTGAGGGAAGCTCCACAAAGATACAAATAACCACAAAGGGAGAGGCGATGACGTCCACGTCTGAGTGACATGTAATAAAAACGAAACAATATTGTATGATAAAGTACACGCCCAGTGGGCAAAAGGTTTCACGCACACACACACACACACACACGGACACACGGACAGGCATGCATGTGTATATGAAAACTGAATTAAACGAACAACGAATGAGAAATAATAACAGCAGCAGCAAAAGCAGCAGAAGCAGTAACAACCACCGAAGAAGACTCTGCCCCTACACTGGACAGACGGACAGATGGACAGATGGACAGGCCACGGCAACAACAATATCAATGAGGAAAGAACAAGAAAGGCAATAGCCGGCACAAGACAAAAGATACAAGGGATACAGGCATCCAGCAGCCAGCATCCAGCATCCAGTAAGGGGCATAAACAGGAAGCACACAATAGAGTCAACTCTCAACTGTCGACGAGGTCACCAACGACCAAACAAGGAGAACAACGAGCCCGACAACGACAACAACGACGATTGCAGGTCTTACGGTCGGTCACTTAACAGTTCAGCTTCACTTTTGAGCTGCTGCTGCCCCTACTGCTGCCCCTACTGCTGCCCCTACTGGTTGTGGCAAGCAGCATACTTTATTTGATGGTCATAACTTTTTCATTAGAACAAAAATATATATTCGAGCACAATATGTCCCGCAGCGCCGTAAACTATAAGTATATAAATAAGTACGGTTCTACGAGCAGCACAAGCAGTTCATATACCCGTCATGGTCCATGTGGGTGAGTATGTTTTTGTGTGCGTGTGTGTGTGTGTGACAATGTGTGCGCATTGGGGGCTGGCTGAGGGTCGGGGCCGGGGCCGGGTGGAACGGCAAGAGCAATAGCCTGAGTTGTCATACTTTTGGATGACCATAAAAGTCGCTGTGGAGTAGCACGCTTTACGTAGCTGCTGCTGCTGCTGTTGCCGCCGGAGTCGTTGCAGACGAGCGTCTGACCCAGCAGTAGCTTGGAAGCCGAAAGTTAAAGTATAACTTGAAGTTGCCCACAGGGGAGCAAGCATGGGCGCTAAAAGTCTTGAGAGCAAAACGAGTTTAAAGACAAACAAAGATGCACAGGCGGCCAGCCCCAGCTCCGGACCCATCCACAACCCAAAGGGGCTCCCAGCACCGCTTAAAGTCATCCCGTCCCGGAATCGGAGCAAGTACCCCCACAGTGGAATAAATGCAGTTTGTCTTGCCAGAAAAATGCTATAGTTGGAGCCGATTAAACTTAATGTTATTCCCTTTTGTCACATCGCTTCGATAGCTTCATCCTGACGACCAGCCATTCCGCCAGCCGATTCTTAATTACATACTGCCCGGCATCCGATTTTTCAGCCGCAATTTCCCTTGGTTTCCCGCCAACTTCCTCTCTTATCGGGCCTTACGTCGATGAGGCATGCAATCTTTAAATTAAACTGCAACTAAGGTGCAATGTATGCCACGACGTCTTGGGTTAACGCTGCTATGGCATGCAACAGCGCCTCCCTTGCTTCCTTCCCCGGACGCACTGCTACAACCTCTGTGCAACACATTCCTTTCCATCGGCAACTTTTTGCATTCGAATATCAAAATCAACAACTTACCGCCGTCGTTAGCCTTCGTTGTCGTTGTTTTCGGTGCGTACTTCTGCTGCAAGAGGAATTCGCAGGACAGCAGCCTCTATCTCTTTTTGTGTCTCTCCCCCTACGCCTCCCCCCTCCCCAGCACTCTGTATCTGTATCTGCCTCTCAGCTTGTATTTGCTTGTTGATGCTGTAAAGCCAAGGAAACTTTTGTCCTCAGTTGCCCAAATACGACTGTGTATACAAGGGGGGCTTGGCGGAGGGCTGTGGCGGCAGCTCAGCGGGGCACGCGTGTGCATGGGGTGGAGGGTGGAGGTGGAGCAGAGCCAAACACAAGTGTACAAACACTCGTGGCGAAAGATTGTCCTGGGAAATACAGACATCGTCTCAGCTCCAGCTCCAGCTCGAGCTCCGGCTTCAGCCTCAGCCTCGGTCTCAAAGCTCAGACTCATATAGTTGAATGCCCCAGAGGGAGCTTACAAAACTATTATGCTCTCGCGCAGCAGTGCCAAACCGAGACAAGAGTAGCAGCAGAAGCAGCGGCAACAGCAACAAATGCGGAATGGGTGAAAGAGAACAACAACAATGACAACCACAACAACTGTACTAATAACAGCAGAAACAACAGTACCGTACCGTACCACCCTGCAACATTTCCATGTGCACCAACAGCCGTAACGACAGAAGCTAAAACATCGAGAAACGAGAGAACAAGGCCAGCTTCAGGGACCGAGCCACTTGATACTCTTGCAGATCGATCGTTGCTTTGCCAGCAATATGATTGTATTTTGACCGTAAATTTAAAACTCATGTTTCCCAAGTTCGTTTGGATTATCCTTGGAAACAAACAAAAATTGTTTTTCCATAGATCGTTCGTATGGATCACGAGTACTCATCCGTTAAGGGGTCGAAGATCCTTCCGTCTGTGTGCTGTACGTACAATCATCTGGAAAGAATCGTATTACCTTCTGCAAGGGCATGCCAAGAACAAAAACAACACAGCAGGGACTCGCATATCAGCTTACAAATGCAATGAGAAACTGCAAATGCAAAATACCAGTGCGCGACAGCATACTCGTACTTGCACAGGACCCAGTGGGGTTCAGGGAGACGCCGCTTCAGCTGTCCGCTTAAGCCGGGGGGATACGAGGAGCGGAGAGCAGGAAGCGGAACACACACGGGCACACAGGAAGACAAAAAGGCAGACCACTACAGGAATCAAGCTCTAAGTATACCCTCAAGATATTTTTTCAGCTTGTACTTTTTTAATTTGGTTGTTTTGTTTGTCATCCCATCCCCGGCAGCAGCTGCTGTGCTGGTCCTGTTGCTTTGTCGTTGACAAATACATTCATATGCAAGCCCGGGCCCGAGTGCGAGTTTGAGTATGAGTATGAGTATGAGTATGAGTATGAGTAGCATGGATTTTCCGAAATGGACATGAAAATGAGAAATACGTTCAACGAACCAGCAAAGCGGCTAAAGCATGGCCATGTCCACACACAAGCCCGCACTGACAAATAGTGGGGCCACGCGTGACTGCAACTGTGAGTGGGAGAATCGGGAGCAATGGTCGGAGGACGAGAACCAGACCACATCTTGCCGCTTAATTCCGCTCCACTGACAAGAAAGTATACAAGAATTGCCAAGCAAGGCTTCAGCTGCAGCTACAGCTACGCATTCAAAACTCATCAACAACAACATTTAGAGCATCAGCAACAATTCCACAGCATCATCATCAGTTTGAGTTTCAGTACTGCAGCCAACTGCAGCTCCGCATTTCTGGCAGTGGCAGTGGCACGTCGTACGAGGCTATGTCTATATATACGTACTCGTATTGTTCCTGCCCTAGCCAGGAACAGTACCCGTATTTGTTACAGCCAGCGGTGGTAGCGCAGAGCTGACTAATGCACATATAATGCACACCGCTGCGTATACGTAATAATATGCGAATATGGGCTGAGCATACCGAATTCTACCGAACAACTGCTAGTATTTTCTTGTGAAACCCACTATTCCCAACTGACTGTTCAGCCTAGAAGTCGGATTGAACTTCAAATAAGCTTTGCAGAGGGAAATTTCGAGGGAAGCCTAGTTAGCAAATGGCAGGGGGTGGGTGGATGAACTGAGAAGCTCATTAAGCAGCTTCGAATTCACAGATAGATTGATGATGCGAAACAGATCCGTCTCCATGGAAATGCAGAAGACCTTCGGGCTTTTAAAGTTGCTTTAAGGATTGATATAAGCTCAATCTATTTTCGTCCAGCCACGCAGACTCTGTTCCTGCCCCTGCCCCTGCCCCTGCCCCGCGCTCTATCATCGTTTCAGCTTGTCTGTTCTTTAGGGTCTGCCAGCTAAGTAGAAAATATTACGTATACGCAGTCGTGTTATGCTTTTCGCCCGCAGAGACACAAACAAGCGGATGGGAAGGGGCAAAAAGAAATCACAATGTGCATTGTTACGAGTACGTATATACATATAGCAGAAACATATACATATCTGGGCAAGGGTTTGTGCTGGTGCTTGTGCTTGTGCTTGTGCATGTGCGTGTCGTTATTAGAGTCAAAACTGAATGACATGGAAGTTGAAGCCAAATGCACGCATAAGCCCAGCAACAGTGGGATTGGGAGGACACATAGCGGAGCACAATCCAAGACAACACAAGGCCATGGACATGGACATGGACAGCCAGGAGAAACAAAAATCTCATATCTAATGGATGTGTTCGCTCATGTATATCCCTGTGTGAGTCTTCGTGTGCGTGTGTGTGTTCCTCAGCAGGCATCACGTAATCATTGCACAACTAAAAGGCAGCCATTATTATTTGAATGAGAATGTGAATGCGAAGGCGATGCGAGTGCGAGTGCGAGTGCTGGAGCGAGTGCCAGTGCCTGTGCCAGTGTGTTGGGAGCGTAACAGAAAATTACAAGCAAAAGATGTTGGCATTTACGATAAAAGCCCTGGTAATGTTCTGCTTACGACACACACATAAGTCCGTAAGCCGGTCCGCCTCGGATCTTCTTGTTAGCAGGGGAGACGGAGCCCGGCTCAGTCTCAGAGGCAGCTACAGGTTACAATTTGGCTGGAATCTCTTTGAATTTGTACACTTTTCAATACTGTGCAACGAACACGTACACGTACATGTACACGCACCCCCCGTCCCATGCGTGTGTCTGCCCGTGTAATTGCTCTTTGTCTGCATTTGTCTGCAATTAATTTCGTTAATGAATGCATAATCGCATTTTTGTGCACGCCTCGAAGCCATTTGGGCCCGCGGCCGACTGAAATTATTGCAAAAGAATTCAAATGAAAATAAATTTACGTAAGGGAAAAACTCATTAAAACGGCCTCAGACGTGAGGAAAAAAGTCAAGCACTCGGCAGTGCCCGAGCAGGAGCAGCCGCCCCTCCCTGCTGCCCCTGCTGCCCCTGCTTCCCCTGCTGCTGCATGTGTGCACACACAAATATGTGCATTATTTTATTTCATTGTTTGTGTGTTTGCGTTTCGTTTCGTCTCGTCTCGCGCTTTTCCAATTTGATTATTACTTTTTTTCGCAGTCGTACGAATAATGAATTTAATGAACCATTAAGATGCTCGTCCAGTGATAAATTTCAATGCGAGGCATAAATTAAATGGACCCTGGAACTGGAACTGGAACCAGAGGACGCGTGCATGCCCCGTCCCCGTCCCCTTCCCCACATCCGTGATTGAAGCTCCTCTTCTCGCTCCCTCTGGGCCAGAGCAGAGGCAATGTTTTTATTTGTTTTACGCACATACTCGTATAATTTACTCTCCCAAAGGATCAGCCACGTGTCTGGATTTTTTAATTTTGATAATTGCACCACAAATAAGCGTCCTTGCAGCGGAAAACGAAAGCCCCTCGTGGGTTGGAGAACTTTCAAATGCGACTTAAGTCTGCAGCAGCAGCAGTTGCTCCTGGCGCTGCAGGAGCAACAATAAGTTTAGCAAATTTTTTTGACAAATTGCTGCAACAATATATTTTATTTTTTCCCCTCCTGGCTTCTGCTCTGCTCCGGCTTTGGGCGGAACAAAAGTGTTTTACATGCCGGCAGATTCATGGTATTTACACGCACGCAGCATTAATGTCGCACCCAGCAGCAGCACCGAGACTCTTTCACTCTCTCTCTCTCTCTCTCTCTCTCTCTTTTCCCCTTTGCGCGCACACACACACTCACATATACTGTATATTCATCTGCATTTGTAAGTCTCACGTTGTCTGTTTGTCTGGGTCTGTGGTGAAACTTTTCTTACATGCAAATACAAGACACAGAGCGGGTACACCAACACCACCACCACCACCACCCTCCCAACATCCCCCCATCCACAGTGAGTGCGCTGTGTTTGCTTGCCCCTACAGCTCCACCTTCAACTCCGCCAGCTCCTCCTTGGCCTGGGGATCCTCCACTGGCGGCAGCAGGAAACCTCTGTACATTTTGAATTGCATACTTTTCAGGTTGCGTGCGTTAAAAAAGAAACGAACTTTTAAGCTTCTTTAATGCGTTGGGTGCGTAGGGGGAGGAGGAGTGTAAGAAGGATTGCGGTTGTGAACGAGAGTGTTTGGGGGGGGGAGTGGATTCGAGTGGAGTGAGTGGAGTGTGTGGCGTGTGTGGAGTTCCAGTGCCACCTTAGCCAAGTTCAAGCCGTTGAAAGTGCTTTTAAAGTCGCAATCTGCATAAACAAAGGCAGGAGGAGCAGGCCTGCCTCGACCATGAGGATACCCCTGAGTTGGCAGGGGCCCTCCGCCTTCCTAATACACTCTTTGACTTGACTCTTTGGGGAATTAAAATGAATAAATAAATAAAAATAAAAGCAAAAGTTTGCAACTCAACTTTAATTACATTCTGTTCTCCTGAAGGCACTGCCTGCCGCTTGCCAGTGTGTTGTGTGTTTGTGTTTGCTTGGTATTTTCAAGTCAATGCTTATTTAGACGCTTTCCTTGCTCTCCTTGTTACTGCTATGGCAATAAAGTACGTGGAGGAGGAAGCAAACGTACAAATAAGCACCGAAAAAATTTAAGCAGGCACATACGGCACACACTCACTTTGTACGGGACAAGGGTCCGGACACGGGTATGGGTACGGGTACGGGTACGGGTACGGGTACGGGTATCCCGTATATGGTATAGTTCGTTGTTGCCATTCCCAAGTCGCACTGCCTCTGCCACTCCGTCTAACACTCCCGCTGCCCTCGTGCCACCTTCATAATGACTTCATTCAAATGCCAAGCAACTTGAAATGCCAAATGAAATAACTTCTGCCGGGGCATGCAGCAACAGCAACAGCCACAGCAACAGAACCAGTAGCAGTAGCAGCGGCAACATCAGCGGAATAACAACAACAAGTTGAGTTATGAGTTGGCATATGACTTTCATTTTGAAAACCCACACACACACGCACACACACACACACGCAAGCATGAATATAGATGGAGAGTGAAGAGGAACCGGATGAGATGGTAACGTTGTTGCCATTTGCGAGCTGAGCTGAAGTCAGGGGCAGACTCGGAGTCGGCGTCGCCGTCGGAGTCGCAGCAGCGTTCACACATAAAGTGTGAGCCGGCTGCCTGCTGCTGCTGCCGGCTGCCGAGTCCATATCCCTGGCCAGGACTCCTCCACTGCCTCTGTCACTGCCTCCGCCTCTGCCTCTGCCTCTGCCCTGCCCTGCCACAAATGCTTGCATTTTTGCACATTTCTCCTGTCTCATTATGCTAAATACATTTGCATTGTTTGCCCGTTGTTTTTCTAGCTCTTTTGATGCATATGTGTTGCTGCTGCCACTGCTCCAGCGCCAGCGCCAGCGCCAGTGGCAGGGCCAGTGCCAGCTCCAGCTCTCAGCTGAGTGCGTGGCTGCTGTTGCTGCTGTTGCCTCATGCCCCTTGCCTTGACTTTATAGTTGTTTGCTTCCGCTTTTGGTTATTACGCATTCATGTCTTGCCAAGTGCGCTTCAGAACTTTTGCGGCGGCGCTGGCACTAGTACTGGCACTGTGTGCTAGCCCGGCTAAAGAGTCAAAAGCAGCAAATGCCAGATTTTCACCATCACACTTATATATATTTGGATATAGTATATTCGTATAAACAGAGTTGCCGTCCCTGGCATGGCATAGATGTTGCAGTTGCAGCCCGGTTCTCGGTTCGTTTTTGCATATGAAGTGCCGACTCAACAATCGAAAATTTACGCAACAGACGCGATAAGTGGGCGCATGCATTGAGAGCACAAATTTCGCATATTTTCTAGCCAAGTTTATGCAGTGCCATTGCCACATTGCCACTGCCACAGGCTTAATGAGGCTGCTGCTGCTGCTGCTGCTGCTGTGCCGACGCCACTGTCAGGCTTTAAAATGAATTTGTCGAGCTGAAAGCAGAAAGGAAAGAGAAAGCAGCCACACTCGCATAAAGACAGAGACGAAGAGAACAGATGAAGGACTCTGGCTAACCGCACAGAGGCACGCAAATTAAAAGAGTTCTGGCCACTCTCAGACTCCACTATCCACTATCCAACATCCACCAGCGCACACCCTCACACTCACCCTCATCCCACTCCACTCTCGGTGTCATCTATGACTTTGTAAAAGGCTAATTTATGCATTACAGTTATAAGGGCAAGCCAAAATTTTTAAGCGCCGTTCCCACACACAGAGACACGTGGAGCTATTATGCTGCAGCGGGCGGAATGGGACACACTCAATGGGGCAGGAGCAGGGGCAGGAGCATGGGCAGGGGCAGGGGCAGGGGCTTGGCATTAGCCAGGACAATCTACATAACAATAAGCGACGATTAAAAGCTTTACGGCTTCGGCACAGCCCACTTCACATGCCCTCCCCCTCCTTCCGCACATTATCTATTAAAAATTTATAGCCAGACAGCAGAAACGCCGCCAAAATGTCGGCGCCTGCCTGCAGCCAGAGCGAAAGCCAGGCACAGACCCAGAGCCAAAACCGAACCCGAACCCGAAGCCAAACAAAAGCCAACAAGTATGCACAAATTTAAAATGCTGTCCCCAAAAAAACGAGCAAGAACTCCCCAAAAACAAGGACAACAGCGATGCGATACGAGAACAGCTGAAAAACCGAACGCAAGAAAATTTTCAAATAAAATTCACAAGCATGAAAGCGCCATTACACACAGGCCACGGGAAGCGTCGTAGAGCAGGAGTGTAGAGAGGGCTCCAACGAGCTAAAGCCAGCCCCCGAAACCCACAGAAAAACCAAAGACAACAAAACCAAATACAAAATACAAAATACGAAAAAAACAAAACAGCTTCTAATAATTTTTAATGAAATTCCAAATAAACACGTAAAAGCCAATGAATGTCATTTCAAAAAGGTAAAAGCGTACAGGCTGCCCGGATCCAGCTCGGATCCAGCCCCTGCCTGTCTGGCTGGCTGTAGGAGCAACAAGGTGCGCCGGTGCCCGTGCCCGTGCTCGTGCTCGGCCAGGATGTGCGATGCTTCCCGTTTGAATAACACTCACAACGGCAACAGCAACAGCAACAACAACAACAAAAAAACAACAACAGCAGTGTAAAGCAATTGCCGGCGGGCAGCTCAGGGCAAATGGAGTGGCAGACCTAGAGGTGGGGCACGGAGTGTAGTAGAGCAGAGTGGAGTGGTGCAGAAAGTGGCAATGGCATGGCAGAGGGAGAGGGAGAGCGCCGGCAGACAAAAAGCAAACGAAACAAGCGCCACAACAACGGCCAACAAAATTTATTAGTCCGCACAATTTGACTACTTTTAGGCGCAACAACCGCAGGACACAGCCCAGGGACCAGGACACAGCCTCGCATGGTCCTCATGGTCTCTGCCTCTTCGCGTCCCTATCAGGATTTTCCCTCGTCCTGGGCAAACGAAAATATGTTTAGTCCTGGCCGAAAAAAAACGAAAGACAAAGGCGGACCAATAGCAGCGGCAACAACAGGAACAGCAGCAGCAACAGCCCCGGCATACAAATACACAAATTTATGGCGAAAACTGGAGAAATATTGTCAAGGAAGGACCCGCTTTCAGGAGGAGCTGGAGAAGTGAACTTCAAGGCGCGTTAAAGCAAGCTGAAATTTATTAATTTTGTGATAAGGCAAACAACTGCTTTCCCACGCAATGGTCCACTCCGACTGAGCAAAAGCGGAAAATTCTAATTTAAGTTGCGCCACAGTTGCACAACATTAAAGTTGTACGTGCGGTCGGGAGTGATGGGATTCTCCGGAGAATCGATGTATATGCGAAGTGAATATGCTCTTACACTGCCCCCAATGGAGTACGTAAACAATTCTAGGTTGGACAGGATAATCCGAACAAGCCGCGTACTGCAGTTATTCCGAGAATAAAGCGGTCAGGGCAACACGGAAATGTACTCTATTTGATAGAATACTTACGCAAAGATAAATATAATCAGAAGCAATTATTAATGAACTTTCTGCTCAACAGTTATGAACAATTTCCGCAAACGGTCCCATTTCATTTCTCCCACCCATTGGCATTGCCATTGGCATTGGCATTCCAATTCCCAGAATTACAGAATTACAGAATTACAGCATTACAGACCACAAAACCAACTCACGATACCCATTAGGGGTATGCGTACGAATTTATTGACTTGTCCCGGCTCTGCCTCGGGTAGGGGAACGATGGAACGATGGGGAACTTAATGCCAAAGTTTCCCTGTTCTCTGCATGCGTTTTGCGTCACTTTTTAGTGCTGTTTTTTTCCGGCCGCGTTGTGGCAAAAGTTTTTCATATTTAATTTGAGAGCCGCCTCCCGCCGCTCACAGTGGAAACACACTCCGGCCCAGACGCACTTTTTGAAAAGGTGTTTGACCGGCAATAAGTCAATTTTGTGTACATTTAATACACGGGCGGCGCGGCGCGGTGCGGCGCGGTGCGGTGCGGCTCGGTTGGCGTCTCACTCACCTCTCCAGGGAGTTGGCCGCCAAAAATTCAATGATTAATGTGCGTTGGTGGAGCTGTTGAAGTGGGCGTGCTGCGAATGGGTTGGCGCTGGCGTTGGCCCACAGCACAAATGGGGGAAGCAGGAATCCTGGGCTCCCCCGCCTCCGCCTGTGCTCGTTTGCCCCGTTTTCGCTCAGTGACCTCAGCGAGTTTTCCAAAGTTTATTAATTTATTGGATTCATGAAGTCATTCGGCATTATGCGTGGGGAATCGCATTTTCAGCCAACGATTTGGGGTTGGGTTATGGTCTCATGGGCGTGGGAGCTGGGAGCTGGGCGTTTGGGGGTGGGGGTAGGCGGTTATTTACTTTGCCAAAATATTAAATTTTGTTGGCTTTGTGTGTGGCAGCGAACTCAGTCAAGCGCGGACGATTGGGCAATTCGATTTTAAAGGATTAGGTTCCCGGAGTAGTTTCAATTTACTGCCGAACATATGTCATTGCCTGGATTGCGGCCTAATCAAGCGAGTGGACGTGGCCCTTCGATTGATATCCCTTTCGAGCGCATCAGAAACAAAACTGAAATTCCATTTGCATCAGCATACACTCGAATACTGCGGGTATACTGCGGGTAGGCGAGGGGTGGCGAGGAGGTGGCGACCTGAAATTTAGCCGCAAAAACACAAGTTAAGCCGATTAATTTACACAAAACAGACAGTTTTCTTCCACATATAAATAGAAAGGAATGCTTGAAGAATTTGGCAAGCTTTCACAGCTTATACTTTAGACTGCATTTCTTGATTATTTTCCTCTTTTAATTCAGTCTGAAGTCTTGTCGATGAACGCATTCACGACAAAGCAGCTTAATATGGCAAAAAGACAATTCAAATCGATGGAACATTAGCTATAGTTCGGTTCTGTAAGCTTTTCAACCAGCTGGGTGGCACATTGGCCGGGTTTCAGTGGAGATGGAATAAAAAATAAAAAATTAAAATTAAATCATAATATCATTTTTACACATATTTGTTTAAGTTAATATTTATATTTTCTATTAAGCTCAGACTGTCGGGTCAAACAGCATAAATATTATAAATTATAGCCAGTGAAGCGGCCCAAAGGAAATTCATTTGTTGGTGTTTGTTATTTGCAATGCCCACTGTATTTGTTACCGCACATGTTTACGCACGGAAGCGGAATTCTTTCGTTGTTTTGGCCCGTCAGCCCTTGCACTTAGTCTCGAGCTAATCGTCGTAGCTATCAGGTTAGCATAACCACATCGATTGTTCACCCACTTACCTCTGTACATGTACATACGCTTAATAGCTTAACACAGACCTTTTCCTACCATTACCAATATTATCAAGTATTCATATTTAATACCTTGCGTCATGGAAAACCTCATTCAATCTCTCTAGTATTGGTTGTAAACTTTCGAAGAAATCAGATTTGTAATGGTCCGTATATGTAAGTAGCAGGCATCTACTTGAATCTTCTACAATAGAGTCAGTCTTAGCTCCGAGATTTCAGCAACGACGGGAACCCAAGACGATCAACTGAACGGAATATTGGGTGCTCACGTATCGGCAAACCATAGCCTTTACAACCACGCAAACAGTGGAAAACCAAAATATAGGGTTTTTCGTACCCACACATGTTGCCATCTAGTCCAGAACGGATTGGCCTTCCCTCATTGCACCATCGCAGCATATTCTGCTTGGTTTTGTTCCTCTTTTTTCATCCATGCAGGGCCCTTTAGTATTAAAATAATGAAAATGGATGTGTTTTGAATTGCGTTTTCAGTGCTATTTGCCTGATCTTGGTATTCCATTCGTTAATTCATTTCACTGAATTGTTTTCTTATACTATACAACATCTTATACTACAGATTTGATGAATGGTCTTTGTAAAAATCTGCGAAAAAGGAAAGGGCGAAAAAGGAGTAGAATTAAAAGTTTCTGACCTTCTTCGATGGCGCTTTTTCAGTAGCGCAGTTTGCGATATATTTAGAAAAAACTCAACGATTGCTTAGGATAATACATATGGCTTATTGTGGTACAATACAGAGGTCGAACAATAGCGAAAGATGCGTATGTATTAGCCATATCGACAGTTCATGGATGGTTGGCTCTGGCTCTATTCAAGACGGAGTCAGATTGAAAACACTGGGGTTCGTTCAAGACGGTGTCGGATCGAAGAACGGGATGCAACTATTCAAGGGCAGTTGGGCCGAATTGCCCGTGATATAATCCAAGCTGCGAGAGATCTGCTGCATAGGCTGCTGGCGAGCGTGAGTGTATACTCGTATATAGGTATGTAGATGACTATGTACAATAGCAGTAGAGATTTACTTTACTGCTGTACCACTGGTTATCTTCTATAGATTAATGGCTAATATTTCGCTAATAATGGCTGAAATTATGTACAGTTTGTTTTGCGTATTTTGCACAGTGCAGCGGCCGAGTGATAGTGAAAAGTTCAAGTTAGTTATTTATGTAGGGGAGAGTTCACGGCGACTCAGTTCAAGAGTTAGATCGATTCAAGACGGGATCAGATCAGTGCGGTGTCAAGTCTACGGTGTCTACTCAAGTGCTAGATCGAGATCTAATGCAGGAGTACTAGCGACGTACAAGCGAAGCTTAGAAAAAAAGCGATAAATCGAGGGAGCTGCTAGATGCTGCTGATTATATGGTGACATGGTGGGTAACCATATGTACATACATATATGACAATATTTGCTACAGTGGGCACTACAGTTGACGAACAATAAAAGGCATCTACCTTAAGTAGCTCCACTTTATATACTTTAATACGTTTTTCGGGTTCATTTCAGAAAAATTTAGAATTTGGTTTTCTCAATATTAATCCAAAATAAATGCCTTATATATATTGCGGATACAAAGCGAATTAAATACTTATCCTCAGCAATTGTCAAGGAATCTGTAGCATTAGAGGTCGATTCAGCAGCCAAGCAAGCACATGGGTATTTCCCTTTTCTGTGAGTGTGTTGCGTGAGTATTTTGTGTGTGTTTGTCTGTGCGTGTGTACGTGCATGTTCATGTGCCGTTTGCATTGAATCGACAAAGCGGAGCATGCGTTTGCACAGGCTATTACAGGGCAATTATTTAATTAATTAAAACTAGCCGAAAGCGTGTATAAATAAATGCAGCAAACAAAAACACAGATAAAATGTAATTAACTAATCAAAACACAAAGTGCAGGGCACATACCCACACACTCACTCATCCTTTATGGCCAGCATTTGCGCGCCTGTGTGTGAAACTAATCAATGCACACAGAAAGACGCACCGTACACCGTACAGCATACACCGTACACCGTACAGCCATAGAGCATACCACTGCCACACCACCCATACGGACATACATTCATACATACTGGAAGGGGGGGCTGGATTTAATTTCTGTTTCGGTATGCTCGGCACATATGAGCGACGACGCGGCCGATCGGCTTAAACACATTTGCCAATACACGAGATAAAGAAGTAAGCCAAAAAAACATTTGCAAAAACAACAGCAACAACAGCAACAACAGCAACAGGGGGAAAAATTGAAATTTACGTAGCATTTTAATAGGCAAAGTTTTCCCTTTAATGTTTATTGGGCTTGTTTGTTGTTGCTGTGGGTTTGGGTTTTCGTTTTCTTTTTCGGATTGTTGCATTTTTGTTTTTTTCGTTTTTGCCGCATTTCATTAAATAAAACTTTGCCCGTAGCAGCAGCAGCAGCAGCAGCAGCCATCCGACAGAGAACTGGAGACGAGCTAGTTGTAGAATTTAATAGCAGCAGCAGCAGCAGCAGCACCCTAAGCCTGCAACGCTCTCCACGCCAGTTAGTTACAACCTGTGCCCCCGCAGCTGGGGGTGGCATGGTGGCGGCGGGATGGTGGACGTCTGAGCCACAACAGCAGCAACAAAAAAGCTAAAAAACTAAATAAAATGCCATCAAAAGTGCCAACCTTGAGCACTTGGTTATTAAAATGCATTCAACCAAAATCTAAAAACTACAAAACTAAAAAACGACGACGACGCTGCTGCTGCTGCTGCTGCTTCTGCTGCTAAAAACTAAACAACTTTTCCAGGCAGTTTTCTGAACCTGGTCGAGACTGGGGAAGGGGGAGACGGAGGGGAAGGGGGAGGGGAAGGGGGAGGGGAAGGGTGAGTGCAGTGAGGCCGAGAGATTGAGATGGCGGAGTGACTGCAGCTATTTGGCCATTGTTGGCAGCCGCCGGGGGCGTGTAACGCCCACAATTTTGTCGTTACACTTTCTAGGTGGCTTTTTTTTAAGCAGCTAAGGCAGTAGCAGGGGCAGCGGGCGCCTTGCGAAAAATAATTAATTTGCATAATCCTTTGTAGCACTTTGCTTCATTCATGCCCGGCACTTTGGTTCGCTCCTCCGCTGGATGGCTGCGATGGCGGCGACCCTTCTCCGGCTCCATCTCCGGCACGGCTTCGTCTCCGTCTCCGTCTCCGGACAAGCTCTGCGAAATTCTGCAATGCAAATTACCTTAAGTGCGGGCCACACAACACATCACCCACAAAAAGAAAGAGCACACACACACACACAGATACACAGATACACCGACAGCCAAGCGGGGCAGGAACTGTAGCTTGCAACGAGGACAGCTGAAAAAAGCTGAGACTGAGGCAGAAGAAGTAGGAGAACGAGGAGGGGGAGAAGTAGGAGGAGGAGGAGGAGGAGGAGAAAAGGCAGCAGAGAAAAGCCAACCTGAAGAGCTGTGCAGCACCAGCACGGAGGTGCATTGTACATGGCACTAAACAACCTCAAATCCTCATAGATCTTAAGTTATGTACACACACATACACATAGAGCGATGGTAGTGCGTTTAGCCGAGCGAAGGTCGAACGTAGTAGGAGGAGACTGCAGCAGGAGCAGAAGGCGGCGAAGGCAGCGAGGGCAGGCTGCAGCTGTCTTCTCTCATGTCGTGAGACAGGCTAGGAAACGTGTAAAAAGCACCTGCTGCAAGTTATTTAACCAGAGCCCGAACCGAACCTGCTGCTGGTGCGGGTGGCCAGCGGAGAGTTGGGACCTGGGCTCTACTTTCCTGCTGCTTGGCTGCTGGCTGCTGGCTGCACTTCATCACACAAGTCGCCAACAAGTGCCTACAAGCAGAAGGAACACGCTGGACCCGCTAACCGGTAACCGGTAACTGGGAGCTGTGAGCTGTGAGCTGGGACCAGAGACTTGGCCATGGCTCTTAAGGACAACACCCAAACACTTGGCTTCAACATTTGGTTAACACGATATTTCTTGCCGCCACTGATTTCTGTCCCCTACATCCTACATTCATCCATCGCATTGGATCCCATCCAGAGAGATAGCCAGCCAGCGAGCCAAAGATGCTCGTTCTTCTTGCATTTTTGCACGTTGCACGCTGCAGCTGCAGGCACATCAATTTGGCTCAGTCATCGTCGCTGGCGTCGTTGGTGGATCTCAAGATGAGCGAATGCCCGGGCAAATTAGTGCAGCGTCAAGCGGCAGTTGAAATTTGTCTGCTGTCAGCTTGTAGCCGGAGCTGGCCCCTGATTTATGCCCCACTTTGCAGAGTGGCAGTGGCCAGCACGTAGCAAACAAAAAGCAAAGACGAGACTCTCTTAGCGCGGACGGGGGACAGTCAGCCTCCAATTGTGTTCGCTGTTTTGGCCAGTCTCCACTGCCCATTCTGTCCCCCGTCCTCAGTGTTCCTCACTGTTCACTGTCCAGGTTACATAACTCACTCGCCCGCTGACGACCTGAGGGCATTGCCAGATTCTCAGCGGTCGACTTGCTCAATTTGCCATATATAACACCAGCGTCTTGCCCTCTCGTGTCTGTGTCTGTGTCTGTTTCTGTGTGAGTGCAGTTCTTAACTATTTTTCAAAAAATAAGAAAAGAGTGTGTAGGAGAAGGGAGGAGAGTGTCAGCGGGTAGTGGGGTAGAGGAGCTCTCCTTAAGTAATGAAGCAAGCGCTTGCAGTTTTGTGGGCGCTGCTTCATTTAGTATGCCACAGACTGAGTTTCAGGTACAATATCTCCCGCTCTGGCGCTCTCTCTCTCCTCTCTCTCCCTCTCTCTCTCTCTCTCTCCCTCTCTCTCTCGGTTCGGTTCATAGACCTGGACGGCAGTATAAAATTTATGCTATAATACCGTTTGTCCTTGCTGAGGCGTCTGCCACGGGACGTCTGCCTCCAGCCCTCCAGCCCGTCCTGAACCTGGACTCGCCAGTAAAGTACGAGTAAAGTAAGTATTTTTGGGTATTTGCATAAATTTTCTTAAGTGCATCAGGCAGTAAATTGCAATCGATGTTGTTGCTGCTGCTGCCACGGCATGCTGCCGTCGTCGTCGTTGTTGTTGTTGTTGTTGTTGTTGTTGTTAGTACTTCCCTCACAGTCTTGCAACGCTCTGCCGCACGCTTTGTGCTCTGTATGTTTTTTGTGCCCCTCCTGCTCCGCTCTTGCTCCAGCTCCAGCTCCAGCTCCTACTCGTGCTCCTGGCTGCAGCAAATTATATAGCACACTTTCCACACCTGGACAGGCCGACGTCGACATCGCTGGCCACGACTACAACTCAGCACCGACGTCGTTACTCTCTCTCTCTCTCTTCTCCGTCTTCCTCCGATTTCAGCACGGACTCCACTTCCACTTCCGGGCTCACTCACACAAAAAAGGACTGATACACACACAGACACACACAAATACACACCATGGGCCACCTTCAACATGAGCCTTGGTGTCTGGCAAATTGTTTTCAAGGAACATGCAAAGCGCAAGTATTTAATTAATTTTTGCATATTTTATCTGTTTTCTGTTTGAATTTGTTGAAGCATGTTCGAGTGCTCTCACCGTCGCACCCTACCGTCGCACCCTACCGTCGCACCGTCGCAGTCTCGGTCGTATGCCACTATCTTGACTTTGCCCCAGTGTTGAAATGCTTAAGCCATTGATTGCATCTAAAGTGGCGCTATTTATACGTTCGGCTTCATTTAAATAAATTTTAAATAAAGCACAGCCGACCACAGACGGGGAAGCAGACGGGGCCAGGAGTGGTCAGTGGAACCAGCAGAAGTCACAGTCCCAGCCCAACACTTGGCCAATAAAGTTTTCCCGCGACGGTCAGAAGGGGAAATGTATGTTTGACCTATCACAGATAATGCCAGAGTAGGAGTAGTAGCTCCCAGGGAAAGAGAGCATAAGTTTGTGGAAGCATTGAAAGTGGAAACAGAAAGGGAATCGGAAGGAGTAACAAAAAAGTTAATAAGTTCTCTGCTGCGGTATTTATTTGTATTTTAAAACATTATAATCAAGCAATTTAACAAATTCAAACTACGAGTACAGACTACAAATATCAATAAATAATATTCTCAATAAATCAACAGCAGAAAAAATGCAGCAAATATTTACCAATTCCCCGGAGATGCGGTCCGATTTTATTTATAAAAAAACCAACAAAACCAAAAACAGGAGAAGCGAAGAGAAGAGAGGAGGAATGAAGAGCAGATATGTATGTACATGTAAACCTCTCTAAAGTGAGGCGGAATTCTATTTCCACACAGATATAAGCTACGGCTTTTATAAATTTTATAAAGTTGTTCCTGGGGTAAGCCAAATCAGAGTAGTTTCGTGTGTTACTTTGTTGGTCGGTGGCAAACTTTGTCGGCCATCTGTATATATGTACATACATATAACTCCCACCTTTACCCGTGCATACGTACATATGTACATATAGCCTTAGGTATACATGTGAATATGTCTCTGGTATACATACGTACATATATAGCCATTTCATAAATTGTCTTCCTCCTGCTACTGGGCTCTGTCTGCCTGTTCGTTCTTGTTCTTGTTCTTGTTCTTGCCTTGCTTTGTTCGAAAATCAATTATGCTGTCATTGTCATGCTTTTGACCTGCCCCCAGCTCAGCCCCAGCCCCCACCCTTAGCCCCGGTCTGCTCTGAGCCTTCTTCGATCCCCCATCCTGTCGACCTGTCGATGGCCGACCTCAACTGTTATCACACCTAGCGCTGTTTAAAAACACGTTGCTCAAACATTGACTGTTGACGCCCCGGCCCGGCCCGGCCCGGCCAGGCCCGGACAAGCTGCCCAGTCCCATCCCGTCGTCTAGTTCCATCCCATTCCAATCCCGTCCGGTGCCCGCGCCCGTGCCATGCCCGCGATGAGGGGGCTGGCTTGCTCGTGTCCGCTCCGTGCTCCCGCTTTACGTGCCCATAATGGACCCTCATCAGTCTCATTATTTATGCGACGTGCGGTTTCTTTGGATTTTGTTAGATTAAAAAGTGCCTGAGGGTTTTGTTGAGTGGCCCGAGCGTCACTGTGGTCAATTCGAGTATACATATGTATGTGTATGCGTGAGTGTGTGTGCGAGTAAGGGTCCAAAGGTAAAGCGGGTCAGGTCGGCCAGGTATTGTCGTTCTGCCGGACCCGGATTCGACCACTACCCACTGCCACTGGCCCTGGCCCTGCTTGTTTATGACCTTAGCACGCGCCCCTTTCACCTCAGTGACTATTTGTTAAATTTACAAAATACCCAGGACATGGGGTTCGATTGGAGGATACCCTCTGCACGGATCAGAGCTACATTAATGGGTACAAAGCTCCCGAAAGTCAGTTCAGAAGAGTGGATTCTCCCAGAGGAGGGTCCACAGCCCCCCCACATATCTTCAATTGAATCAAAGTGTACACTAAAACAATCAAAAGAGCCCCACAGAACGAGTCCACCCCGAGGCCCGCCCTGAGAATAATGGGCTATAAACACAGTGTGCCGGGGCCAGGGACAGGGCGGCTAAAAGATTGGCATTAGTAATGTGTTTCCTTTTTTACTGCCGGCTGCTGACTGCTGGCTCTGGCTCTGGCCTGTACTGGTGCTGGTTCTGGTTCTGGCTCTGGCTCTGGGGCTCGTACCGGGGATTCTTGCACTGCTAGTGTTCAAAGATTAATGCGACAGCCATTGAATATTTATTAGTTGTTACTTTGCATATAATTTGTGGCCCCTGCTAACTGCCATTGATTTGGCCCGTTCTGGCGGGCTGGCATTCTGGCGGACAGAGGCTTACTCGTATTTAAATGTAGAACCTGTCAGGCTGTTGACTCTGCGGTTTTAATTTGTCAGAGTGCGCTAATAGGAAATTAATTTCCCAGAGTCAGGCACTCCGCTAACCAGGGCCCTGTCCGGTCTGCGGTCAAGACAAATGGCGTCTGCTGCTGAAATATTAAAAATATTCCAACTCCCCTCCTCCCACTCCTACTCCTACACCCACTAGTCGGAGTGGCCGAAACACGAGCGTTGAAGCAATTACATTAAACAAAACAATACCAGAAGCAGAAGCAGAAGCAGAATCAGAAGCAGAGTGTAAAGCAGACACACAAAACAAACAAACACGATGGCTAAAGGCGAAGGCAGTGGCGGAGGCAAGACAAATTGTTGCAGCAGCTGCATGTTGCGCCAATAAACAAGGCCAAAAGCACAACAAAAGGAAGAAAAACAGAAACAAAATCAAAAGCAAATTAAATAAAAATAAAATAAAGCAAACAAGGCAAACCAAATAATAAGAATATTGCATTAGTTTTAGTTCTATCCCGAGGCCGAGCCCGAAACCCACCCGAGTCCCAACTGTACAAGATGCCAGTCGATGGGCGGGTGGGTTGAGACTCCGGGCCTCCGTCTCCGTCTGGGCAGCGGCTAAAAGCATTAACCACACTGACAGCACAACAACCGACAAGCTGGTAACACACACGTATCCAAACATCCCACCACATATCCAGGCCCTGACCCAGACCCACACCCACACCCGGACAGCCAGGGACACATGCACTTGACTGCATCGGCGGTCCAGATCTGGTGACACGCTCCTACATTGGCGACAACATGCTGCCGCAGTCACGGCAGGAACGGCAGCGGCAGCCGAACGGGATTGGGATTGGGATTGCTTGCCCGAAAGCAAAATGTTTTTACACTTAAAGACAAAACCAGAGATTCGCCCCGAACACAGCCATCTGGTTGTTGGAGGATGAGAACGATTCCCTCTTACGCTTCCAGCTACAACTCTGCTCTGCTCTGCTCTGGTATGGTCTGGTATGGTCTGGGTCTGTACTCCCAACATTGAAACGTTTGCGGCTGCGGTCTGTACTTTTTGGTCTTTGAAGCTATGGAGCTGTGAGGGGGGATAGTGGGTGGATGCAGGGTAGATGAAGGCTGCAAGGGTTGGATGGCAGGGCACCCCATAGCCAACTCCCTTGCAAGCTGTTGTCGCTTTCATCCTCATCCTGGCATTGCATTGACAGAAGATTAGTGTGAAGCAACAATGTGAAAACAGCGCTGCAGGGGTGCACCCAAACTCACTCACACAGCTACGAGTACTCCTCATACACGTGCACTGTGCAACTGCACACACAGACACCCTGACACACACAGACTACTGCAGTGGCAGCGGAAATGGATGACAGGGCAGAGTGGAAGACATTTTTATTGCGGTGCGTTTGCTTTTTAAGTTGTTCCGAATTGCATTTGCCAGTGCACAGCACAGCAGATCCGCTCGAAGATTACATAATTTAAAAAAATTTAATAAACATCAACACCAACTGTGTCGGTGGGGCCCGGGGCCCTGTGCCCTTGGGAGGGGGGAGTGGAGCGTTCCGAGAAAGGTCGGCGCCAGCTTAAGCTTTATTAAATTTCACGCACGCCACGCTCTCTGCCAAACCTGGAACCTGGAAATGAATGCACATGCCATAGAGCTTCCACTGATGTTTCTTTCTCCTGCCACGCCTGCTGCTGCTGCTGCTGCTGCTGCTGCTAGTGAATGTTGATGGCGATGGCAGTGGCGGTGGCGGTGGCAACGCGATGGAATAGGGTGCAAAATGCTGCCACATCTGCATATAAATTCCTCTCATTTCTGTTCGTACTCCGACGGGCAGGCAGTGCGGCAGCGTACACACTTTTTCGCCAGCTTCCCGGTGGTGTTGCTTTTTCTGTTGCCAATATTTGCATTTGCATTCTATTCCACTTTTTTTCCCCTGCTATTGTCGCCGCCGTGTGTAGTGTGCAGTTGTTGCTGCTGCACCCTTACACTGTTTACATAAACATTTTTTTCGACACAAAAACATTTCGTTGCACAAATTTACATTTAAATTAAATTTTAAGTGCATTTTCAAATAAACTAAGTTGCTGCCAGCATTTTTGGGACGGTGTTGGCGGTGCTAGCGGGGTTCCAGCGGTGGTGGGGGGCAATCAAAACTCAATGCGTGCACTTTGCGCTTACGGTCGGGGCGATATAAGTCGGCAGTCGGTTGGGGGGCGGTCCTGTCAACGACAGGTTAAATGCGACCAACATGGCATGGCGGACATTGTTGCTCCGTGTATGCGAGTAGGCGCGAGCATTATGGGGGAGGGATGGCCTACAACATCGGCAGCAGCCATGCCGTCATATGGTCGTATTGATTGTTATCAATTTTGGTTATTACATGGCCAAGCGCCTGCCATTTTCATGGCGATTTTTCACTTGTACGGGTTTTTCCCATGCCCAATGCCCAATGCCAAAGGGCATAAATCGAGGTGACTACGTTTTGTGGACTACTACGTGAGCCAGAACGAAGCAGCCCTAAGATCACTGGGAAACCTTGCAGGACTACGACTTCATACGAGAGTCGAGCAATGCCCTAGCCAATAAATTATTTTGCAAATATTAAACCACTTTATTTGCAGCAACTGCCAAACGATCACTGCTGTTCATTGGGTTAGAAGAAACATGTCCTTCTGGGGAAAGTTTTGGGGCAGGGTTCACATCCCAGTAGCAGCAGGAGCAGCAGGAGCAGCTGGAGGAGCCGGAGCAGCCGGAGCAGCAGGAGCAGAAGTTTGGCTCCAGTTTCAGCTTCAGCTTCCTCAACTGGTCCCAAATGAGGATTGGGAGCAAGTGGAAGAAGCAGCACAAAACATTACTGGGGAAACTTTCTCTATGCATTTTTGATTGTTCTCAATTGTTTGGCAATTGTTGCAGGGTATCTCATGGTCCATTACCCCGCTCTGCGGCAAAATGTTTTCCATTGCAGCTCTCGCACGGAATTTGGTCTTGTGTTTTTTCTCCCTATTTCTATATTTCTGTGTTTTTGTTAGATTTGGCAAACAGCA
This sequence comes from Drosophila lowei, assembly GCA_008121275.1. Taxonomy (NCBI): domain Eukaryota; kingdom Metazoa; phylum Arthropoda; class Insecta; order Diptera; family Drosophilidae; genus Drosophila; species Drosophila lowei. Next base: position 29,618,518 of record CM017777.1, on the reverse strand, counting down.
TATAGAATTGTGTTTCTGATTTTTATTGCAGCCGAGTGCATCGATTATACTAACAGCAAATTGAACTAATAAACGAGATTTATAAATAAATGCTTGCCGCAAGGCCATTGATATTTATTTTCGGAAAATGCATCAAACCCAGACCGACGTAAACAAAACCCCAGCTAAGTCTGCAACTGAATCCGAACACATAAGTAATACCATGTCAGGTGTGCATTTGGGCATAAATATTCCCGTCTGTATCCTATCGGGCTGCCTCACACAGAAACAGATGCAGACGCCAAAAAAAACCAAAAGTTGCAATCACCATTGACGTGGCCTTTGCAATTTGAATTCATAAGAAGAAAGAATTACCAACACAAAGGCAGTGACAGCAGCAGCAGCAGCAGACGCAGACACAGACGAAGGCATATCATTTCATTTACAGCTTAATTTATATATTGCTCGGCAAATAAATACTCGTAAAATGATGAAAATGCAAACTGGGAAGAGCAGAATCCAAGAGCAGCATCAGAGCAGTAGAGCAGCAGAGCAGCAGGCGGCAAAGTAGCTCCGTGCAGAGCAGGAGTCGCTTCTGGAGAGGGACAAACGAAAATTAATGACAAAATTTAATGGACACTTGTGTATGCCACGCCCTCGAGGCGCCCCCGCCGAGAGTGCGTGGATATGTTTACACACACTTGTGCAGTTGTACACGCAGTACACGCTCCCCTTCATCCAGGGAACCCACCCAACTGGCTGTGAAGTTTACTTATACAGTTAAGTATGCGTCGTATTTAATGGAGCGAAATTGCATGCCACGCAGTAGCAGCAGCAACTGCAAGAGAACAAATGCGCGAGCGAGAACAAACAACAAAATGTTAAGATTGTCTGAAGGCAGCCGCTTATGAAGCACCCTACTCGAAGAAGGGACTCGAAGGACAAACTTAATAACGTCGGAGCTGGCGGTTGAGCGGTTGAGGTTGTGGCCAGAGTGTCTGTAGTGTCTGCAGTGTGTGGTGTGGTGTGGTGTGGTGTTCCCTGATTAGCTACAGGTTATCCTGAAGGATGACGCGAACAAGTGCCAGTATGTTGTAATGAAGCCTGAACATGAAGCTGACAGCTCGGCAAAGAGCTGTTGGAATAGTTGAAGTGGCTCCAAAGAACAGCAGAATAAGTTTTCGGGCTTCTAGACTGAGGCTTGTTAAGCTGGTACCTGAACTATTTCGAAAAATGCATCCTTTTAGGCAGCTTTTTCGACTCAGCCTCATCCGGTGAGTGCTCGCCAAAAAGCTGGCTCATACTTAACCAACTCTTCTGGGGCAACACCAACTAGTAGAAGAGCAGAAGACGTCGCCTTATGCAAAAGAACTTTCAGCTCATTAACTTAAAAACTTGTGGCGCTCTCGAGCGCGATCTCAGGATTCGTCTTAATACTTGTGCCGGCAAGGCATCCACGAGGCATCCAGCCAGCATGCATGACAAAGCCCTCGCTGCTGCACTGCAGCACAACAACCTGAACCTGCCGGAGATGTACTGAGCCGAGCTGTTTCTGTGTAGAGCACTTAAAAAAATACCGCAGCATTTTTAATTTACTACAGAAATTACAAACGAACGTCGGGCGGACGGACACGGACCCTAGTACTACTCTGAGCTCTGAGCTCCAAGCTCCGTGCTGTGCAGCGTGAGAAAAAGTGTTTTTCTTGAAAGGAGAAGGAAAACAAACTGCAGAAGCATAAGCATCAGCACCAGCACCAGCACCAGCAGTCGGGAAAGAGGGAAAAAAATGAAAATATAAATAAATAAACCGAGGTCGAATGCGCTCATTCATGTGCTGCCGCTGCTGCTTCTGCTGCTGCTGCTGCTGCTGCTGCACTCTCGTCCTGCACTCAAACATTACGCCCAGTCAGTCAAGTCACTTTGTCATTCCGAGTGGAGCCGCAGCATCCAGCTCACACATTTGCATGACGTCAGAAGTCGATGCGGGAGCCGGAGCCGGAGCCGGTATGCAGAAAGCAGAAAGCAGGATACGGGATACGGGATATGGGATATGGGATACAGAGAGATGGAGCTATGGAGCGACGAGATGGAGATGGAGTTTTTGCAGGCGTCTGAATTCTTCATTTTAATTTTTTCGTTCGCCAGAGTCGACGTTCTTGTTGGTTTTGTGCTGGCAGCGTGTATATTTAATTAAAACAGGATTAATCTAGCAGAAACAATACTTCACTAAATGCAGCAACAGCAGCAGGCTGCTCTGGCTGTGGTCCAGACCCAAACCCCAGCCCCAGGCCTGGCTCCAGCTTCAGCTTCGCCTCCTGCCTGCGGCTTGGCTAACAGACTCGTTGGTTTGCCTAGCAGGCGGGTTCGGGTGGATTCGGGTGGGGGGTGGTCGTGGAGGCTGCTCGACTGGTCCGGGCTTAACACAAACAATGGCGTTGACTGCTCGTGCACAGCACCACACACTCGCAGCTCGCATACACATAGGCACACACACTCTCGTTCGTGGGAGTGGCAGTGGTAGTGGTAGTGGGAGGGGAGTGCGTTCTTAATGCACTGCGACCCCAAAAAGTAGACTACACTTTTTGATACGTTATGCATATCCCTCAGAGGCGCCGCCGACAGCTTAGTAGCGGGCTTTCCATCATTCAACTTCAGTGTCGAGCGTTGCGCTGCACTGCGTTGCGTTGCCAATCAAGGAAATTGCGTGCTCACATGTTAAACGGTGGACAGGAGGACAAGGAGAGGGAGGTGCAGGAAGGAAAACAGGAACAGGATCAGCGAGAAAGAAAAACAGCAAAGTGGGTAAAACGTTTTTTCGGCCATTTACTATCGACTTTAATTAATATTTACCTTCAGCTAGCTTCCGCTACCCCCGTCTCCCGTCCCCCGTCCCTCGTGCCGACCTCTGCCGGCTATTAGCCGGGGCAAACAGTTTTAACAGCTTTCGGGATGTTTCTTTCGACTTTGAGACCATCACCATCATCGGCCACATCAAAACTTGACTCGAGCACAAGTCCAACGGAGGGCAAATAAACAAAATATATGCCAAAGCAAGTTTTCGCTCTTGCTTCATTTTTAATATTTTGACCGAAAGAAAAACAACTCAAACAAAATGGAAAAAGACGAAGAAGTGCCAGTGCCAGAGCCAGAGCCAGAGCCGAATGAAATCCAAGAGCCAAAAACCAAGAACCAAGAACCAGAACAAGAGCCAAACCTAGCAAAAATCCACACCAGGAAGTGCTCAACACAGGCAATGCCAACAGCAACGGCAACGGCGGCAGCAGCAGCACCAGCAGCAGCACCAGCACCAGCACCAGAAGCAAAAACAACGGCAACATGAGTCGAAATTGTAGTTGTACAAACACGTCAGCTTTTAAATTACTTGGCCTAAAGGTAAATTGAGCGGAAGTTAAAATGTTGGAAAAACAGCACGAAAAAAGCAAAACCAAAACAGCAGCAGAAGCAGAAGCAGGAGCAGAGGTGGTGTTGGTGGTGGTGGGGGCAGTCGGTGGATTGGTGAATTGTGGATCGTGGGGGGGCGTAACGGAATACAGCAAGGCCAGGAAGGAACGTTAAGTGGGAAAAGGAAGGAGCGGTATCCATACCAACAACACTAGGACTCGGAGTCGTAGCAGAAGCCGGACCAAAAGCAGGAGCAAGGCGGCACACGGCAAATTTGCCGGGAGTAAACGCAAGAATAATAACAACCGAAAGCAAGTTTTTCGGCTCAAGTTGTTGTTGCTGCCGATGTTTCTGCTGCTATGAAATTCAGTGGCATACAAAACGTAATTTCAACTAAACGAACCGACAAACAGAAACAAACAAACAGCACAGCAGCAACAGAAACAGAAATAGCAACGGAATATTATTTTAGCTGGCTTGCATCCTTCCTGAAGCCTTGCGGCTACCATGAGCTGCTTCTCCCCAGCCCCAACCGAGTCCTCGCATTCGCATGCGAGTGGGATAAGTTGGCGAAATTGTGCAATAATAAAATATTTGCAATGTACTCGAAGCGCGGCCGCCGACTCGAGGCTGCCCCCGCCACGCGCCACGCGCCTCGCGTTTCCCCACGCCGTGGCAGTGGCAGTGGCAGTGGCAACTCTAACGACAGCGGGATGGCAACTGCATTTTCATAAAGTGCAGCTCATAATAAACCTGCGGGTGGCTGGCAGGCAGATCGGTGTGTATGCCGCGGGGCCGAAATAAAAAGGGAAAACAAATCTATGGCCAGCAGCCAGAGGCAGCCGAAGCGACGCAACGCAACGCGGCGGCAACAAGCCGAGCCAGAACAAACAACAATGGTAAGACGAAAAAGGAACTGAGCTGAACTGAACAGAAGAGAAGAGAAGATAGCATAGCGAAACAAAACCATGGAGGAACAAAAATATAATAAAGCCCGCGAAAATATTTGCAGCGGGCATTGAGAAATGTTGCGCAATAAAAATTGCATTTTTATGCTGATGTTTGAATTTCGCATGCAAATGAAAAACGAACAGTGCCAACCGAAAAATAACGGTCAGGACTCACGTACAACCAAGTGATTCGACTGCGGGATTCCCATTTCAATGGGGAACAGAGCGCTACGCGTACTTCTGTAATGGATGCGCGATATTCCAGAGGTTCTTCACGGCAACATATCTCTGGGAGATATTGCCATTAAAGTGAAATCTTGTTGACAATGCAAGTCAATGCGTAAGTTATCTGGAAATAGTCTTTGCGACTAAATCTAATGCATCCAATATACCCCTGATACCTTCTGTACATCGCGGAGACAACCAGAACAGAGGCAGCAACAAAATGGTCTGGAAAAAAAGGCCAGGCTAGGAATCTCTGGGCCGGAAGTGCCGTTGCCGTTGCTGTCGCCGCTGCCGCTGCCGCTGCCACTGTCAGCCTGCTTCGCGGCTTAGCTGAGACTTTGCGCCCACGCTCCACGTGTTTATGACTTTGAATTGCAACTTCATCCGCCGGTTGGGCCACTAACGTTGTTGTAGCTGTAGCCAGAGCCAGAGCCGTAGTCAGAGTCATAGTCATAGCTGTTGCTGCTGCCGTGTGCCTTGTGCCGTGTGCCTTGTGCCGTGCCGTTCGCTGTCGAGTGCAATGATGGCGGCGCATAGCGCGCATTGTGACGCGAAATGGCGTCGAGCTGAATAATCCAACATGGCGTTTTGCCGCCGCCGCCGAGGGCTCAGTATTTGTGTTGTGTCTGTGCCTATGTGTGTGTATTTGTGTCGGTGCGCCATGAGCTGCTGTGTTTGTGTGTGTTGTGTTGTCTGTTTCCGGCAGCCGGATAAAAAACTTGGCGTTAAAGTGTTAATATTTTGAGTTTTGAGAGCGTCGCGCCGTAGTCGGACTGGCAGGACATGCAAATGCTGTACAACAACATCTGAGAATGGGCGTAAAGAGCCGGGCGGGCGGGCGTCGGGCGGCGGGGGCCACGGGCTGCGGAACGACAGCTTCGACGCTGTTTCCCCTCGACGCTGACACTTGTTCAATTCAAATAGCACGCCAGAGCCCCGACATTGATGTCCTGGCACGGCATTTCGCCGGTGCACCACTCCGCTCCCCACAGCTACAGCCTCGCAGCCATGGCGTGCCAGGCGAGCCGCATTTATGTTATCTTTAATTTTTCATGACGAAATTGGCCGTGGGAGTGCAGTTCCGATTGCAAGACTACTCGTGCAAGCTTGTTTACGAGTACGGAGTATGTGTATTGCAACAGGAGTCGACGTCGACCCCAAAGCGAGCTGTCATTAAGCGACGAGTCGCTTTACTTCCTCCCATCAGATGCCAAGTTAGTTTATATTTTTACTTTAAAATGCAAATCGCTTTTGGCGCTCTGTTTAACCCAGATACCAAGATGGATACAAGAATTAGTATTTGGAATTGAAGGCGACAGCTCCATCATCTTCGGATGACTTAAAACCAAAGAACAGACATTGCAAAGGCTTCAGGCACTCCTTTCCTCGGAGCACAATGGATATGAAGAGCAACCCTGGTTGGCAAATCGATTGGGCGCATATTGCGTTTCGCGGCACTCTGTTACGGTCAGGTGCCCCCAATTATACGCATTGACCGAACCGAACCACAGCGGTTTAGGTTCGATCAACTGAAATGCATATCACTTTCTGAAGCAAACTTCTCGTGCAGTTCTGTGTTGAAATTATAATTAAATTATTACAACATTGTTTTCATAAATTAGAAATATTGTCATGTGGTTAAGCTACTATCTTAATACTTAAGATGTTCACTTAAATTCACATAGATTTCCAGCAGTCTCTAGTATATAAAATTACAGAAGTTTCTGACAAAACAGACTTGTGGAAGTGGAAGCGCTGGCTTACAAAGTTCATCGGTATTCATATGCCAATTAATTTTGCCTTATTCTCACAGCTCCGTTTTTGGTAAATCTCTGAGCTGATTGAGCGGTGTAATTTTCCGTTTTACTTAAAAATTAATTATCAGCCAACCGAATCTTGCTGTTGATTTTGGCGAACAGCCCGGACCGGACGGCCAGCCTGGTCATGTCACATTAACCATACGCACTGTGTGCATAGCGCATAACTGCAGGCCAGCCAAGCAATCAACCGAGCTGCCCAGCGCCCCAGCGCCCCTGCTCCCCGTCGCTCCACATCCCTGGCACCCAACCAGCCAACCAGCCAGCCAGCCAGCAAAAACCGACAAACCGACAAACCGACAAACCAATCCCAGAGTCCAGGCAGGCCAACAACTTGCCAGACAGCAGGAGAAACTGTGCAAATTGTCAGGCCAGCATTTAAAACCAGTTCCCATCAATTTAAACGGACATATGCTTAACTTTACTTGCGGTGATTTTTCAACTTGGCCAAGAGCAGCGTTGCAGGTAGTTGCAGTGGCAGTGCCTGAAACCTCTCCTCTTTTCACTCTTCCGCTCCACTCACTCACTCACTCACTCACTCACTCACTCTCTCTCTCTCATCCGAGTCTGTCTGGAGTGCTTTGCACATTGACAGCGTTAATTAACTTTTAATTTAATTTCGCGTAAATGAGTTTTTACTGTCAGCGCGCGTTGCTTTATTTAAGCTGACAAAAAACGTAATTTGCAATGCAAGAGGTTTGGACCGTTGGATTGGTCGAAGCCGGAGGACTGCAGTGGAGTCCCGATCCAATAGGCGGGAGAGAGGGGGAGAGTATGCTTTTAAGCGCGGTCTACGAATGTGGCTACGATGTCGCCAGCCAGTGTCAATTTATGCCGCCAAAGTGAAAATCCAAGCTGAAAGATTTATGCAGGCGACACACACATACATACATACATACATACATACAAACCTACATATATACATATATACATGCATAGGTATTATTTATATTTTTCGCTGGCAAATGTGATTTATTCGAAAATCTGAGCAACAACAGAAAAAGCAACAAGCATCACTGTCGCTGGCTGTGCGTGTGAAATATTTTGCAGCGTTTGAGCTTTTTAAATTCAATTTCCAGCGCACACACACACGGATACATACCAATGGAAAGGCACCAGCACACCACCACACAAGGATGTGGTGCAAGGAGAGGGAGATGCAGAGCGAGATTCAGATGCCGTTGGCAATGTCGACGTCGCCGTCGACGTCGCCGTCGAATACCACTGCCAGCAGCAGCCGTTGCATAAATAAGCGCTTTAGACCACTGTGCAGTCAGAAGAGGGAGCGACGGGACGGAAAGCGAGACCGAGACCGAGAGCGGGAGCGAGAGAGAGAAAGAGAAAGAGAATCAAGGGAGGCCCCACAGAAGGTGTGTGTTTTATTAATTGCCAGCGCCAATGCCGCAGCCGCCGCAGCAGCCACGATGGAGAGAAATATGCGAGCAATGCACGCATGCGGTTCCTTCAGTTTCCACGTTTCATTTTTGTATCCAGCTCTCCGCTCAGCTATCCTTTCCAGCACTCACCGCACAAAGTGGTGCTCTCGACGAGTCCGCGAACGCGTCCGAGTGCCCGCCACGTTATATCGTTAATGAAAACTGATTCTAGTGTCATTAACGTGCGAGCTTTTCAGACCAATGGCTACACGTTCGAGTGCAACGCGAGCAGGAGTATCTTCAGGCCTCCTTATCCTCCACATCCACATCCTGCTCCTGCTCCTGCTCCTGCCTTTGCTCCAGCTGGGTCTCACTGTTGGTGCCATCGGTGCCACCGGGCATGACGAGTCATTTAAACTGATGCGTCGCCGACTGAGTGAGCAACTGATTGCGCCCTGCCATTCGCCCTGTCTCTGTCACCATCACTGCCACTGCCACCACGCTCTCCTTGCCCCTCTCTCTCCGATGGCTCCCCTTCATATTGTCCTTCTCGTTACTGAACCTGCTGACGACTTAATGACAGTCATACAAAATACGACAACGGTGCGAAAATTGCAAGGCTCCGGCGCTGCAGCGGCGGCCTCGATGATTACCTTTTAATGCAAATACGTATACAAAAAATGAAAGAACAACATAAACGATCACAATGCGGAGAGTCGACGCTCAAATGCACTTAGTGATCGTGGTAAGGAAGTTTATTTTTTCTCTTAAATACATATATTTGTTTAGATTTAACAAGTATTAGAATACTACTGGAAATTGCGGAAATGAAGTAGCTTTTGGAATACATACTTATAAAGAATGATTATGGAAAAACAAATAAAGATTTTTAAGATTTTTCTTGTAACTGCAAGCTTAACAAATTTTATTCGCAGTGTGGCTTAAAAGTAGTTTAAAATGTTGTCGATGTTATCGAGCATTCGGTAAAGTTTTTCTCCAAGTTTATGTTTAATTTTTCAGTTTTTGCATTCAACATTTTCGTTACATCGTTCCATGTAACTAGGGACCAAAGTTATATTCAGAACAAGGCAAGAACTGGTTGCAGACAGATTGAATCACAAAATCCACCACATAAATGATTTAATATTGATTATGTTGTGATTGAAAAGTGCCGGCCCCGCGACACAGTGGGGCACGCCCCGACTGTGTAGGGTATAATCAAAAGCAAAGACAGCAACAAAGGCAGGCGTCCGTCCATACGACAAGCTGACAACAACACGGCCCGTGGTGGAGGAGGGGAGGCGAGCCGGGATCTGGACGGAGCTCTGGCAGGGCATGGCATGTGTAAATGACGCTTAAAATTGAAAAATTAAATGAGAAATTATTATGTGTGGCATCAACGTGGATCGGGGAGCGAGCGAGGCGACAGGCGACAGGCGACAGGCGGAGACAGCTACTGCGGAGGGACTGGTGGTAGTGGCAGACGCAGAAGCAAAAGCACTCCGCTGCTCGCTGCTCGCTGCCCGCTGGGACATGTGCGTTAATGTGTGAGTGCGAGGCGGTAGAGTGTCATTAAATTAATTTGTCAAATATGTATAAAATAATAAATTACCTTTTTGTCAGTTACTCGTTTATTAATTTGTACATGGCAACAACTTTTCGGCCTGGCCGGGCCCGGCCTGGTCTGGCAAATGGAGCCCGAACAAGGCGAAAAAAGCGGATCCCAAAACCAGGACGAGGCAGTGTCCAGAAGTCAACTAGCGTAAAAAATTATGATGTGTAAAAAGCAAACACACGCGAAAATAAAGCGACGAAAACTGTGTGTGGATGAGGGATGTGGTACGGATGTGGCATGAATGTGGTCCTGGTGGCATGGCGAATCGGACAAATTGCCAGCCTGCTCATCGTGTATCATTTAATAGAAACCCGGAGCGATGCACGTCACATGTTTTTTGGGCATTTTTATTGCACGGCACTGGTCGGGGCTGAATGATTTATGATTTATTCAATACTGGGACAAAAACGAGGAGACGAACTGCTTGTGTGACTCTGTCCTGTCTGTTAAATTATTTTTTAATGTGTCTATTAAAAAATACAACAGCTGCATCAACAACTGAAAATGCAGCAGCGCCAGCAGCAGCAACAACAATGATTCTCCTACGAATTGCAACAATCAACAACGGTTCGTTCTTGCCTCTGACGGTGGTGCTGTGGTAGCTGCAGTTGGATCAAATACATGGTCCGGGGCTCAACACCGGCTCCCCGACCGGCTGCCGTGTTGGACCTGGCTGGGTCTGGGATCGGTTCGGGTCGGGTCGGGGATTTGGCGCCGGCATTAACATGGAACCAATATAAATGGCATGCCAAATTGTAGTGGATGAACAAATTTGCCGCCTCATATGCGAGCGGGCAATAAAAACTTGTGGAGCCAGCGCCAAATGCGATTTGGGGGGCATTTGTTTTAAATTACCCTGGCGTGTAAGTGATGAACAAGTGAGCCTCCTCTGTCTGGGTCTGTGTCTGGGTCTGGGTCTGTGTCTGTGAGAGTTGGTGTTGGCCAGTGTAACAACAAATTGAGCAGTCGGCACAACACAACAAATGAATGAGGTCGCTCTGGCGCAAAAGTGGAGCATCGCCCTCGGCTTTGGGAGGCACAAGTGGATTTAGAAGGGCCAGCCCGTGATGAGCCATAAAACTATTGCAGTTATTTGGACTAGATTGCGCGGCCGAAGATACAAAGACACGCAGATACTTATGTGGGATAAACTGAATGTTCACCGAATAAATATTATTGCAATCAGGAGGGAAGGCTGTTCCTATGATATGCATTTATATGCTATGATACACATATACTGTGTGAGACAGTGCAGGGATGTTTATTATTATTTCCCTAACGGACACTAGGGGCAAGAGGAAAAGACATGCTTCTTAGACTCCCAGTAAAGATCTGCAGCAACACTGAAGTTCATGGTGCAATCAATTACCATATTGAAAGCAACATTTGGACAACATCATATAAACACAAAATTCCCATTAACCAAAACAAATCTATACCATATACTATACCCTTTTTTCGTTACGGTTCACGCATTTGCTGCTGATCGACCACACACTGCAGAATAGCTCCAAGAAAGGCTAAAGTTCAGAAGGAAGATGTGCGGGTCTCACTGGGACCCCAGGCACGCGATGGAGCGATCGTCTTCGGAGTGGCTGTAGCCTCAATGCCAGCTTTAACGACACCTTTGGTCGCGTTATTACCCGCGTCACCGGCACGGCGGCATGAAAGTCAAGGCTGATCGCGACGAGGCGTCTCCCTACGCCGCTACGACCCTTGGGATCACTTCCCTGAACATCAAAATGCGTGCTACAGGTGGCAACAAGAGCAAGCCACCCGGACCCGGTGCCCAGTCGCTCGTCGATGAAGATGGGTCGCATTGAGGATGTCACTCCAATTCCATCCGATTTCACCCGCAGGAAGGGCGGTCGTCGTGGTCACTGTCTGTAAACGTCTGTACATTGCTTGCTCCACATAGTGTTGGCTCTGGTCTTTCATGCACTCGCATGTAAACGATACAATATACGCAAGGTGCTGCGTTATTTGTTATATAGCTATGAACACAACTGATAATGTAGAACAAATGCAAACAAATCCGATATGTCTTCAATAATAATAAGATGTAGGCAAATTATTTCAGTGTAGAAGAGTTTTACGTTATGCAGATAAGCTAGTCGTGCTAGATTGGGATTGGGTTCGTGCTGAAAAAGGAAGAATAAAATTCATTGCATTCACTGAAATTAAAATTCAATAAAAAGAGATTCGTATGCATTTATGTGCAATGACTGCACCATCAAGTGACCCTTGCGACACCAGCAGAAAGCTGTTTCGCACGGATCCCAGATCCCGGCAAGAAGGCAGCACTCCTCCCGCCCAACCGACCGAGGGGCGCTGACTAAATTTAGACTGAACTTTCTAAAAGAACTAAGCATGCATTCAAAATACTCATGCAATTACTAATTACGAGAAAGATATACTAGTATAAGTAGTTTAAGAGGATGAAGGAAACTATTGGTAGATATAATATCGTAGAGGGAATTATAATCCGAGCATAAGACTAAACGGTTCATGCAAACAATAATACGATCTAAAAAACGGAAGGGACACGGTATGTAGGTGTTAGTGAATCTAATAGGAATCGTGAAGTTTATGCGGCTCAACAAGCCACGGCTATCTACGTCACCCTTGATCAAGTTGTGCCTAAAAATCACACCAAGCACTATTCTACGATTAACTAGAGATGGAGGCAATCTATTAGGGTTAGATGGCAATTTCGCACTTGCATGCCAGTTAAGGCCTCGCAGAGCAAAAAGTAAAAAGTTCTTTGAACTGATTCTATAGGATGCTGGTGTACTTTGTACTGAGGGCACCATAAACAAGAGCCGTATTCTAAAATCGGATATAGACCCATAGAACTTATTTGCAATGGTAGAAATGTGCTCAGAAAACTTTAACTTGGCGTCTATATAACACCAAGATCATGCAAACAATAATGCGATTCCAGGGTAATTCTCTCAAGAGATCCACCGCATAGGGCGTAAGGGGCCAACAAGGGGCTGGAACCATGAAATGTCAATACTTTACATTTCGAGGCATTAAGGTGTAATAAATTTGCACTACACCATGACTGAAAGTTATTGAGATCGGATTGCAAGCGAGATTGAAGTGAAATGTCCTTATTCTGGACACAGATATTATTTTCTAAGTTTATTTAAAATTTACTAATTTAACCAATTTACATATATTTTTAATTTCATTAATTTTGATCTGAAACCCTATTAAAATAAGCAAAAGTTCACTTTTTTGTTTGTTCTGTTTGTTTTGGTATTTTTATAGTCATGTTTTCCTTTAACATTGTTTCCTATAATAGCATTTATAATGACCAGAAGACATGGTTCGTTTCCTTTGAGGGATAGAATGAGAATATTTATTGAAGTCATATTAAATATTAGCTCAGGCTTCAATTGTGCTTATGTTTATCGGAGAGCGAGAGTTCTCCCATGCATATTATGAAGAGAGTACTGCATGAGGAGCAGTGCGAGCGGTCTCTGTCTGGGTCCATGGAAATGCATGATCAGCATTACGTGGCTTGTTGAAAGAGACCCACAGCATCAGTATGAGTGGGTTGGGTTCTGCCTGAGTTTCGGGGAAATGCCTAATCAACAGTTTGGGCTGCTAGCTGATCCGCGCCAAAGAGTCAGAAACAGTCAGATGTTGCTGTGCAAAAGGAATGTGTAACATAAACAGTAGTTGTTTATGCCACTGCGTTTATATACGCGCTTATATATGTACTTGTATTTATATATATAACAGGGCGCTACATACGAGTATGTGCATGCATGGGCTCAGTCGTATGGAAAAAGCATGCAGTGAGAGCGAGAGATATGTAGCAGCGCTGCGACAGAGCTTATCGATTGTTGGATGTGTGTGTTGGAAAACATCGTTTTGTCGCAAATAATGCCTCAGTTCGGCTTTGTCTATTATGCTATCTCCTTCTTCGTTGCAAATTTAGAAAAGTGTAATGTCAAAGAGCTATGAAGAGATGATTATTGATAACAGTTTTTCCTCAAAGTATCTCTAGCATACTGCACTATCTAAGGAAAATAACGATATATTTTAAAACTTTTATTACATCGGAATTTGGTAACGTAACGCCAGTACGGTGCATCAGATGCCTCCGCGGACTTATGACCAACAAACAGGAAACGTTTTTACAATAGCTCAATACTTCATTTATTATAATATACAGATGACTTTTGTATTATTTTTTAACATTAACATTAACATTTACATAACGTGGCGTAACGCCAGAATGGGAGTGCCCAAATGTACACATATCCAATTGCAATTAAGACCTCAACACCGTTTCACACTTAATGGACACAGGTAATGTTCAAATATAGTCAATCAATTATTAGATTCAACTTTTCCCATTACATTTCCCTGTTTAATGTGGGAAAGTGTGGACAGTGCGACCCTCCAAACATCCCGTGCCCCTGCCCATCCAAAAGTTGTTGGCTAATCAAATAACTGAAGCGGCACGAAAGTACCCTAATGTGGGTATGTCAATGGGTTGCCCGCCGGCGCTGAGAGTGTCCAAATCTAATGCAAACAGAGTGCAAATGAGTACCAGAGTTCGAAGCTAAAATGTTTACCCAAGCCAAAATGTTAATGGTAATGACAGCTGAGAAAATCCCTGAACGGAGCACATGCCCGCCCCCAAATTCGAGCTCTGGCTAAGCCCCATGCGCCCCCTGTCATTCGGCATTACTATTTCCATCAGCGCACATCAGCAGACCAGCCCCAACAAGCTCAAATGCCATTAAAAATTGTCACGTGAAATGTTTTCAAAAGCCATCGATAATAGTTTTTGGCAACACGACCAGGTTTCGTGACATCTGCATCCTTCATCCTCCCAGCGGGACAGCCAAACTAAACTAAAACTTATACTCTTATGTGTATCGTATCTATACTCATATTTACACTCGTACTTCTCCCAATTACGAGTGTACGCGACCCCAAATATGATAGTTAGCCGACCAGACCCAGACCGCACCACGAAGACAGCCAGCCCGAGTCCCATAATTAAGCTTGTATGCTTGTCGTCGTAGTCAGTCCTTTTTGCGTGCATGTGATGTATTAATTTAGAGAAAACCAGCAGCAGTCCACCCACACCTCCGCAGCAAGGACAACAACCACAGTGTCGACAATGGGAACCGGCAACCGGCAACGGCCACAATTACACCTACCTAGCGCTACCACCGGAATAGAATGGAACAGGACGGAACAAAACAGGAGCAGGACGATGGGCAGGATGGGCAGGATGGGCAGGATGGCCAGGATGGGGGAGCAGCAACAGCAAAACTATTTCACAGCTAAAAATGCTGTTATGCGTTTATATTAACACGGATATGCGCACACACCCACACACCCGAAAGCACACCCATCCGCCATCCGCCATCCACTCTCCAAACTAAACCCACACACGAAGAGCCAGCCAGGCAGATGGACGGGCACGGGCACGTAGAGCGGTAGCCAGCATACATTAACAAGCACGTAGGATGCAAAATAACTGTACCATTGGAGCAGAAATAGTATCAGTGATACGAATCATATGCGGCACCGCCAAAAACGCAGACCAAAACCCAAACCCAAACCCGACCATGCCAGACCAGACCAGACTATGCCATCCACACAGCCAGGCAGCTATGCGACACGGTCACACACAGGCATTCAGGAAAGAATATGCGCGGGCTGCCTCAGCAAAATCGGGTTCCTTTGGACTACAGATGTTTTTAGAAATTACTCTCTAATTGTGTGTAATATTTCAAGAATCATCTGACATTCAGCGAGGATTACTACGAATTTTGGCATTTACGAAGAAAAAATAAGAAATATAATAGGATTTTCGAAAGACGGGAAAGTATGGCAGTGGTGAATGACTCAACTACCACTTCTCCTACCCCTTACTACTGATTTACACTGAGAAAAATCGTATAGATTTGGGGAACACTTCACATATGAACCATGTTCATTTCGTCTGAATAATCACTGAATCCACAGCCCTAATTAATTGTTGCAACAGAATTTCATAGATAGAGATGCTATTATGCAGCAAAGTTTCTTTGTAACGTTCTGTAATCGAAATACTAGAAGTACATAGGATTATTTAAGCGCCTGATCTAAGTAAGGCAGTAAGGCAGTATATGCACACATCCGTAGATTACAAACATGGTTTAAATTTCAGAAAATTTCCTTCCGACAACTCTTACTACCGGCAAGACAAGAACTCATCTAACGTCCCTCGCAACCTACAAGTTTCGTCATACGCTAAATAGTTTGCAAGTATTAGATGGACTGAGCCGAGTGGGCGCGGATGGGGACAGATCCCAGTCCGGGCAATGGAGTTGGAGGATGTGTCCTTTGTACCTGCATGGAACGCTGGCGAAAGTTAGTTACGAGTGCGAACAATGATATTACGTAAAATATTTTGAAACTGCTGCCGTCCTCGTCTTTCCCCTCTCCATCGCCTGCTTGCGCATGCTGTGCTCTGCTCTTAGTTTCGCTGTTGTCTAGTTATGTGTACATATATGTGTGTGTGTGTCTGTACAACCGGTAGGGGCGTGAGAAGGAAACTGGCGGGCGGGGACTTTTTGCGGCCATGTGGCATGTGACAGCAAAGCGCTGCTGACTCTGACTCCACCTTTGTCGTAATTGTGTAGCACATGACCCCATACTCGGTTGTCTCCGCAAGGGGATGGCACCCTTTCGGAGACGACTGGGGCCGAGTGCAATAACCACAATTTCAGATTGAGATGGAGCCTGGCAAAGGTGGCCACCAGGCACGGCACATACACCCGGCACCCGGCCCCTGGCCCCAGCATTCGGCATTCGGCAGACCCCATCTCTGGCCTTGCCTAAGCGTAAGCTCATTACGTTTTGGCTTTGTTTTGGACTAATTAAATTTGAATGACTATTTTCACTTAAAAACTTTTTGCCCCACTGTTGTTTGGTGTTGGCTTCTGGTGCTTCTGGCATTGGCGCAAGGTTTTGTCTAAATGTCGACGACGGCCACCAACATCGCTGGGGTTGGCGTTGGCGTTGGCGTTGGCGTTGGGGAGGGACTCTTGAGTGAAACATAAACAATGTGGCTGCCACCCCCACCCCCACCCGACCCTGGCCACGTTCCCAGAGCAAACTCCAACGCACCCCCGAGTCAGCATCGGAGGCACCGAGGCACCACACAAATGCCAAAGTGTCGCACGGGTGTCACACAAAATATTAGAAATGATACTTAACCACAGAATTGCAGAGCTTTCTCTTCTGTGGGGGGCGGGGATGTCGGTTGGGGGTGTGGGTGGGGGTGTGGGTGTTGGTGATGGTGTGGGAGTTAATTGTTTGTAAGGCAATGGGAGCCCAAAAGGGCTAAGCTAACCATTTTCTCCGGCTACGTTTCTTCTTCGCTCTGGATCCTGGGTCCTGGATCCTGGATTCGAAATACCAAACAGTTAAATTAGCAGCAGCGCAAAAAGCAACCGGAAACGTGCCGCAAGCCGGATATAAGCAACGCTGGGTGCAACGGCAACATCGACATCAGCAATACACTGAGGCAGGCCGAAACTCTTTTCAATTAAAAACAAAATGGTTCGGTTGGCCGGATTCGAATACATTTCATGATTTTATTAACAGCCAATAGATGAATCCGAGTTCAAATCTGAGTTCGAGTTGGGGTTGGAGTGTTTAATGCGTAATGCAATTGAAATCCACCCGCCAGTCACATTTGCCTTTTGCCTTTTCATTTTCCCGGACAAATAGCCGGGGGATAAAAGATATTAATGGATTTTGTGCCGTCCAGCAAACAGCAAAACTGGACCTGCAATTATATCTATATAAATGCAAACAGATATTAAAATAAAAGAAATTAATAATAAGGAATAAAGCAGCCGACAAACAGGGCATAAATAAATAAAAGCCCATAACCGTGTGGACGCCTGGCCTCACTCCCCTGGCCTGGCCTTCCAGCCTTCAGCCTCCGCTCTCTAGAGTCTCTGCTGTTGGGGGGCAAAGCTGGGGCGTGACCGAAAATCAATAGCAACAAAGCAATGTTGGCTCTGACCAGCAAAAGCAACAGCAACAACCACGACAAACACAGCAACAAAAGAAAACTTGATTGTGGTGTACAAAAATTTAATTGTGTTCAATTGAAATGAAATGAAATTTGCGTGCAATTGTTGATTGTTGCCCGTTGCCCGTTGCCCGATGCCGCAGCCAGTTGCCGCAGCCCGATACCCGTAATTCTGGTGTAGATTTAGCCGAATCGCTCGCCGACAATCAGCCCAACAAATTGGCACAAAATGTTCCATAAATACGAGCAATATTTTTAGCAAATGCGGGCTTAATGGATATAATCACTAATCACGTGTATGCAACGCGAATGATACCATAAATAATGCCCGCCAAGGTACTTTCGAATATGAAGAAAATACGTGTCTAAGATGGGACATGTTGTTCTTAGATTGTCTAAAGAAGACTACATTTGTGCTATTATATATATATATATATATATATATATATATATATATATATATATGTATATGTTTACCAATGAACAACTAATACAAGTTTACGGCTCTCATGACCCGTTCAGACCAACATAAAACTGGACTGGAACAGAGCTCTCTTACAAAAAAACACTAAAATATAATTTCGACTTTTGATCATTCATTTTAAGTCGAATATACATATGTATATGGGCTCCTTGAATCCTTGGCTTTTAGAAAATTGAAAAACCACAGGATTTAAAAATGTGCTCTTACTGAATAAGTCTTGGATATCATTTGTTTTTAGGATGTCCTCCTGTCAACCAATAAAGAAAAATCGCCCCAAATTAGTGAGTGGCAAAAGTGATAAAATAAGCTATATATTGTGTTTAGGATCTGATCAGATCAGGTCAGAAAGCAGAACGTTCATCACGTTCTGGGTTTTACAAACTGTTCAGTCGAAAGGAAACTTCATTCCGAATGGAAATTATCTTTCCTTGAAAACATATCGCAACCCCTGCAGAGGAGCAAGTTTAGTGGGTTTCCCGCATAGCACAGCATTCCGTTCGACTCTCATCACTTCAGTTCCAATATAAATATCCATCATTCCTTTCTCTTTAAATATCGAACACGTCTGGCGATGTCGGCCGTGTTTGGGCTGCCACTCCCATCTCCCGCAGAGCTGCTGGCAACATCCAACTCGTTACCAAAAAGCTAAACCGTGCAAAATCAAATAAAAAGCTATGGTAATTGGCTGTCGGTTGTAAAATTTAACAATCATTTTCCACTGCCGCGCTGCGCTGCCTTGCGTTGCCCCGCGTTTGCGTTGCGCCGCCCGTTTTGTGGTTGAACTAGGTGAAAGTTTGTTTTTGACAAACTAAAGCGCGTATGTATGCATGTATGCGTATCTGAGAGTGTGCAAGCGTGTGTGTAAATACATAATGCGGCACGTAAATGCGCATTAACAGCCAGTGCAGGCGCAGGCACAGATACGAGTACGAGCACAGGCTCGGGGACAGAGAGCAGACACAGACGCCAATATCAATATCCGTGGGCCTGATTAAAATGAAATATGAACATTAACCGCATTTGTTTAAATATACATCCAAACCGCACACACTGCGTGCAAACACTTGACTGAGGGCGGCTCTCAAAGCTCTGCTCTGGATATACTCGTACTCTCATCTCGTATGTTATAGGGTATGTAGGGGTGGGGGTTGAGGCGATGGTTGGGGCTATGCTGCTGCGGCTATTCGGCTGCGCTGAGATAATAGACAAACACACGAAACTGCGGACAAGAACATTTAATAATGAAATTGAATTTACAATTATTTTTGTTTTGTTTGAGCAGCACCCCCCAGCAACGCCAACTCTAACCCCAACCTTACCCCCACCCACACTCACACATATACGTGTTCAAACAATGGCGCCGTATCGCGTGTGCATGTGTGTGTGTGTGTGTGTGTGTGTGTGTGCGGAACAAATATTTGATTTGCATTTAAAGCTGCATACATCAAAGCAACTTCCCATCAGCCGGAGCTGGTTTATGGTTAAAATTTAATTAAAATCCCTTTGTTTGCCCTCGTGCGGTGACCAATTACATAATAATTAATGCTAGATTAATGCCACCGGGTCTCCTTTGCCTGGCCTGGCCTGGCCAAGAACAATGCAATCAGTGCCTATACCCGCGACGCGACGCGACGCGATGCCTCAAAAATAAAGTAATCCGATGCTCAATTAACGCAGACAGTAAAATCTTAAGTAATTGCAATAAAACAGACTACCCTGGAGTACATATTTTATAAAGTCCCTTTTCGGCGGACCCGTAGCCGTAGCCGTAGCCGGAGATGGTGCTGGAGCTGGAGCTGGTGCTGATGCCGCAGCCAGAACACTGTACAAAAAATGCCATAAAATCAGCGCCAAGACAGGGAGCTACCAACGCAACGACAGGATGACGACGAGGTAAGTAAGCCGGCCGGGCTGTCAGACAGGCTGAAGAGTCAAAGAGTCTTCTCAGTCGGGGCCAGGCCAGGCCAGGCCATGCCATGGCAGGCCACCCCCACTGACTGGCCCCCAAAATGAAGAGCTTTCACATGTCTGGCACATAAAAATGGAACGTTGTTAAACGCACCGCTGGGAATGGCATGGGTATGGGTATGGGTATGGGTATGGGTGGCAGTGGTTGGGGGGGTTGGGGTAGCAGTGCGGAAATGGGAAACCGGAAGAGGATGGTGGCGCAAATGTCGCGAGCAAAGTTGCTGGTGTCAGTGTCTAAAAGCGGCAGCAACAGCATCAAAAATTGCTTATGTTTTCATAAAATGAAGCGAAAACAATTTTTTGACTGAAAAGCATAATAAAAAGGCAGAAACAAAAACAAGACAGACAAAAAGAGAGGGAGGGAGAGAACATCGAAAGCAAGCGGCTGGCAGCTAAGCGAAATTCCTTCCCCGAACCCGAACGTTGAGAGGCTGTAATCTGATTTTATTATAATTTTGATTTTGCTTTCTTTTCATAAATTTTATAACAAACTCGCAGCAGCAGCAGCAGCAGCACCAGAAGCAGCAGCGCGAGTGCGTATGCCAGAAAATGCGCCGAAAAGGAGGAATCAACATCAGGAATTGAGCTCAAATAAAAACAAAGCATGCGCGTGCCACACAACAACCACAGGCAATAATCATAATAGCAGCATAACAACAGCAACAGCAACAGCAACAACAGCAGAAATGGCAACAATGCGGTCGCCGAGTGAGGTTAAGTAAGGCTGGGGCCCAAAAGGAGTCCAAGGATGGGGCTGTGGCTTTGGCTGGGACTAGGTCGTGGTCTGGGGATCCCCCTGTGCGTCTGCCAGCCTGATTCCTGTTTTCGTACATTTTCGGCGGCTGCCAAGCAGGCGTAAAATAATAAACGCGAAATAAAGTGGAGCTCCACAAAAAAGGAAACCTACACACGCCCACATATGAGTATCAGTGTGTATCAGTGTTTTTTTTTTTTTTTTTTTATATTCCATTTATTTGCTCTTATTTACAACTTATTTTAAACTTAATGCAAACTATAAAAGAAGTTAGGCTATGCAAGCCCAACATGTGTGGTACGGCCGTGAAGCAATGCTTCACACATGTGCAGGCTTCGTTTAGACTAACAGATCTCTTGTCTGGCGCTCAACAGCGCGCAGTTCCATCATAGTGATCGCCGCGAAGTTGCTCGTCGCCTCCCAGTTATCTGGGGACAGGAGCATGCACGGCACCAAGTTCAGCTTGGTAACAGCCCCACCCAGCGCTACTTCTAGCAGCTGGCGCTGCGCTGCAAACCTGCCACACGAAAATATGACATGTTCGGCATCCTCCTCCACGTTGTGCCCGCACCAAGAGCATTCTGCGGAGTCCGCGTGCCCGAAGCGATGAAGGTAGCTTCGGAAGCAGCCGTGACCGCTGAGGAGCTGAGTCAGGTAAAAATTTACCTGCCCATGCTTCCTGTTTACCCACGCGTCGATGACCGGGATAAGCTGGTGGGTCCATCGCCCTTTAGTGGTCGTGTCCCAGCGCTGTTGCCACCTTCTGAGGCTCTCCTGTTTACACGCCATGCGTGCCTGCCTTTTTCCAGCCACGTCCATTCCTCTGCCGTGCGTTTCCTGGTAGTAGGTGGACCGTTCCTCCGCCAGGAGTTCCAGGGGTGCTATACCCGCGATTACGTGTGCTGCCTCGTCCGAGACCGTACGGAAGGCACTGGTGATCCGAATCGAAGAGAGGCGGTGCGTGGCTGCCAGACCCCGTGCGTAGCTCGCTGTTTGAAGGGCCTTTGCCCAGATTGGCGCCGCATATAACATCACCGATCTCGTGACACTCGTTAGCAGCTGTCGTCGCCATTGCTTTGGTCCTCGGGTGTTCAGCATTAGCCTCGAGAGCGCACCGTTGGTGGTCGCCGCCTTCGTGCCCATGTAGGCCAAGTGCTCCCGGAAGCAGAGACGTGTGTCTACTATGACACCAAGGTATTTGATCGCGCGCTTAGATGACACCAAGGTACCTGCCACTGAGATGTTGGCCGTCTCGACTTTCTTCCGGCTGGATACCAGCACTGCCTCTGTCTTGTGGGGTGCGAGTTCGAGCCCGACCAGGTCCAGCCACTGTTGGATGCGCGCTATCGTCTGGTTGCAGGTTGTTTCCACGACGGAGAGGTCTTTTGCCACCACTAGGACTGCCACATCGTCTGCAAAACCCACCATGTGTACTCCGTGAGGGAGGCTGAGTCGCAAGATGCCGTCGTACATTGCGTTCCACAGTGTGGGGCCCAGCACTGAGCCCTGCGGGACGCCTGCCGATACCTCGTATTTCTCCGTGCCCGCCTGCGTGTCGTACAAAAGCAACCTTCGCTCAAAATAGCTTTGTACCATCCGCTGGAGGTACCTGGGTGTGTCGAAACTCTCCAGTGCCCTTAGGATGCAGCTCCACCTCGCCGTATTGAACGCGTTCTTTATGTCTAATGTGACCACTAGGCAATACTCTTTACCGCCGCCTTTCCACCGAGTGCCGGCAATTGCGCAGGAGGCAATGTCCACCACCTTACGAACGGCGTCTATCGTGGATCGGGCCTTGCGAAAGCCGTATTGGTGCGGTGAGAGGTCGCCAGCCTCCGCGATGGACCGTTCCAGCCGCGCGCAAACCACCTTCTCAAGCAGTTTACCCGCGGTGTCGATTAGGCAGATTGGCCTATACGACGACGCTGTCCCCGGCGGCTTGCCTGGCTTGGGTATGAGCACCAGCTTCTGGATTTTCCACCTCACAGGGAACACTCCTTCACGAAGGCACTGATTGAGCAGCTTCGCAAAGATGTCCGGACGCGTGGAAAGGGCGAGCAAGAGGGCTCTGTTCGGGATAGAGTCCGGCCCAGGAGCCTTGTTCGGGCTGATGCTCCTGGCTGCGCATGCGACTTCCTCAAGTGACACCTCCTCGATGTGTGCCTGACTGGGCGGTTGCAGTGTGAGGCAACGGACATCCCCGATGTGGTCAGCCCTGTACGGGAAAAGTTCCTCCACGATGGATCTTGTCGTGTCGGGGGTCCGATGGGGTGCCTTCTTCTTGGCGCACAGTTTGTTCGTCACCAACTTGTACGCCCTTCCCCATGGGCCCAGCCCTGTATGCCAGTGTGATGCTGTGTGCTCAGTGTATCTTATGCCACTAAACCAGGAACCAGGGTTGCACGTGTAGCCAAGATGGCGATGCTGGGGTTCCGCTTCGCTCCCATCGCTGTCGTCGTCTCTGGCCTGCTCCTGCTCGCCGAAGCGTTTACACTGATTTTCGCTTTCAGTCAATTTTAAAGACAACTTCAAGCCGCATAACCAACCGACGCCATCAGGAGCAGCCCATTTCCCTTCAGCTACATTTTTAATGAGATTAAAATAGGCTCACACAGCACCAGCACCCAGACCCACACCAACAGCAACAGCAAACTTTCACACACTGACACACACACATCCAAGGATGTGGGATGTGGGATGTGGGCGGGGTTGTGTAGGTGCGTACTTTATGGCAATTTGGGGACTTGTACTGGATTTTTTTGTTCTTGTTTCGCTCGACTTTAAAGAGTTCAAAGTTGTCGCTGTCCTGTGCGTGTGCCTGGCTAAAAGGTTTAAGAGATTTGCGTTTTCGGTCATGTGGTCTGATGGGCGACGACCATATCCTCATTTACCCATGCCATTTCCCAACCCCAACCCCATCCCCGTCTCCACTTCGCCAACCACCCACAATAGCATCCATGTCCTCCCGGCCACTCATTAATCTACAACGCATTAATTTCCCCGCCGCAAAATCCAATCTAAATTACATAAATCAACAAGCCGTAACGCAGGCTCCTGTAGGTGGCGTGCACCCCCACTTCTTTCCCCCTTCACCTCTCGTACGCCTCGTGGGGGCCAGGAGGCTACCCTCTCCGTCCTGCCCCTGCTGCCCCTCTGTAATTGGGTCACTTCTATGCGAAAAAGCAGCGAACTGTTGCATGCAAAGTACATGCGACATCCAGGAGAGCAGGAGGCCAGGCGGACAGGCTGGGGTGGCAGGCAAATGCGATGCAATCTAACAGCTACTTTGTCAAGCGGCAGCTGCCAGCAACAGCAACAGAGGAAGCAGCAGCAACAACGGAGAGGATTCCAACTGCATTTCGATTGGGCGCGTCGATTGCTAGTGGCATCACCGATACCCCTGCACCACCCCCCAACCAATTCGGCCAGATTTGTGTGGCCTAATTAATTAATTGAAATTCATGAATTGCACATGCGACTGCCGCTTGAAGAATGGCAGACGAGACGTCGGAGCAGCGCACCAGCCCGACTCAGCCAGGCGTTTAATTCGAGCTGACAACGATGCCGATGCCGATGCCGCCAACGATGCTGCATATTAATTGCAATCAAAGCTCAATGGGCAGCTCCCCAGACCGCCGACCCCACCCCCGGACGAGCTTCGATCCCGCCATAAACGTTTAAAACTAAAGAGAGTCAAAGGGGAGCTGGAGAAATGGGGTACTGGGGGGTACTGGGGGGTACTGGGGGGTGATGGGGGCACTGGGGGCACTGGGGGACGGGAAAAAAGCCGCAGCGAAAGCCGCTTAGGCACTCGGGCGTGTTTTAATTTATTAATGGGAATTTATCGAACTGCGTCTGTTCCGATACCCGGCTCTGTCCCGCTCCCGCTCCGGCCTGGCTCATAGCAACAAATCCAAGGCAGGCGGGATGGTGATGGTGACCTACTACTACTACTTGTGCTGCTGCCCCCAGGCAACGGCAACGGCAACCACTGCCAGCGTCATCTGCGGCTTATCTGAGCGTCGCGTAATTTTGATTATTAAGTGGCACTTAATTTAGTGGGCGTGTGCGCTGCCTTTTCCTTTTCCCAGACCAAAGAGCGACGACGAAATATTGAAATTGAAATTGACAATGCTCGGCCAACGAGAGACACAGCGACAGCGAAATCGAACAGGTTCAAATGGATTGATATCTGGATCTGGTTTTAGCCGGGTCGCCATCAGCCATCAGCCAGTGGGCCGATTTGGGCCACCGGCCACCGCCAGCGGCCACAAGCCACGGGCCAGTTCCCCAGTCCCCCAGTTCCCCAGTTCCCCGTGGTGGTCATTAGGGAAATGCCGGTAGCCGTCTCTGGCCACTGATTAAGAAATTCATGATATATTTGTGTCAGATAAGCCGGGCGAAAGGTTCTCCACTTTCCGTTTAGTGTCCGGGCACCGGTTGGGGATGGGAAAGAAAAAGTGTGGCCATCAAATATTTACATATTCCGCCTGTAGACGGCAAACAGTAAAACAATTTCGGTAAAATGTGGAAAGGATCGAATCGATATATGTACTCATACAAGCACTCGTATAAATCACGTCACATCCAAATTTTATAGAAGTCGCTGGGAAAATAATGAGCCAACTGATGTACGAGTACGAGTACTCCAACGTCTGACTTCAACAATCCGAAATCTACTCGGGTCTCTGATCTCGAGCCCAGCTAAACGGATAACATAGAATATCAAATATTCATTTGCCCAACAGTTCTCAGACACAGACACAAGCAAAGTTTGCGACCAAAAATTTGCCAACTTGGCCAGCATGTGTACTCGGATTCGTGTTCGTATTCGTATCAGGTTGCGGTGCTCGACAGCATAATTAACAGACTGGTTAAATGCACTCGTTTCCTTGCTACTTGCTCCTTGCTGCTTGCTCCTTGCTGCTTGCTCCTTTCTCTGGTCTATTTGCAGCAAAGAAATTTCTAATTAAATATCTCGAGAGGCGTTTCGTTTCGTTTCGTTTCGAGGGCTATGGATATCTTCAATGGGAAGGAAGTGTCTGAGCCTCTGACACGGAATACGAGTACATTTCTCGCATTGTTCCAACCCTTTCGACAGGGCCCACTTCGGGGCAAGACAAACTTTATGACAACATGATTGTGCCCAATTTTCCAAAGGCTTGTGCTGCCGATGCTTACATAAGCCAACCATTTGGGTGGGAAGGATGGGTTACACATAAGGATAGGCATGGGGATGGGGATAGGGATAGGGATAGGGACAGGAAATAGGTGTAGGAAGCAGCCCCAATGTTGGCCTAGTCATTGGGAAATGTTTTCAAAACATTATGGATCGACTCATTATTCGCTGAAGGAAGCCAAAGCCAGCCCCCGAGACACGGCCAGCGTTGCTGCCACAAGAGAAACAGAAACAGAAACAGCAAAACCAACAGTTCGGACAACAACAATCGAGAACTGGTTTCTCTTTGAGGCGCATGTCTCTCTTTCGCTCTTTCGAATATCGTAAGTTTTGACGGTTTTTAACAGAGTGCCAGTTTAAGAGAGTGCCAAGTTTAAGAGAGGGCAGAGGCAGAGAGCGCTTTCGAGTTCGAAAAGTGTTTCTGTCGTTGTTTTCATCGTCATCGTTTTTGTCGTTATGTGCAAAAGTCACGAACCGAAGAGTTCCCCAATGGCTGGTGGACCAGAGACGGGTATCGGGGAGACGAGGGGACGAGGGGACTAAGGCCAGATATATGTGTCGGCATGTGCGAAAATCGCGGATGTAGGCCAATGGGTAGACGACGACAACGACGACAAATACACGAGCAACAAAGCGGAGTGGCAGTGCCAGTGGCAGTGGCAGTGGCAGGGAGCTGTGGCAGGAGCGCGGCATAGTATGCCACACAAATGGTGAATAGTTGCGGAAGGTTATGAATTTCCGTGAGAAATTACTACAAGTAATATGTGAGTGTTATATGGGCTTGCACACGGATACACACACACCACACTCACGAGTGTTCGAATGAGTGTGAGGAGTGGGCTAAGGTTGGACTGCTCCTGCCGCTGTGCTGTGCGCTCGTGTGTGGCCACGTGAGCCGTTATTTTCCCCATTCTCATTCCGCTGCTGCCACCCGTGTCCCTGTGAGTGTGTGAGTGTGTGAGTGTGCGAGTGTGCGAGTGTGCGAGTGTGCTCATGTGTGCATGCTGATAACAATGTTGCACTTGCTAATGCATTAATTTTAATGCAGTTTCGGCTAGCAGTGCTCTCCTGGTCGTGGTCCTGTTCCTGGTTCTACTCCTACTCTTGTTCCTGGTCCCTTTTCACAGCTCACTTAATTATTTGAATGTGCCACTCGGAGGGAAACGAAACGAACCTACAAAGGCCACAAGTCACCGACAAGACTCCGGGGTTATCCATCTTGCTTCCGATACGCCTTGGCCTTATCCCTTATCCTCGCCGCCTCCGCCTCCGCCTCCGCCGCCGCCGCCTCCGATTATGCTTATGCACAAAACTCTGCCAAAGTGTCGTGCTCATCATTATCGCTTTTGTTTCAAGCTGGATCTGCTGCTGCTGTTGCTGGCCCGCAGCGACTAAAGAATCCTTTGCTCCTTTGGCGCCGTCCTGACACTTTTGTGACATTGTGCAAATGAATAATTGTGCTTTTCTTTGCTTCTCCGACCATCGCAGCCATCCTAGCCATCCAATCCGGCCAGACCCCAGACCCCAGTCCCGACCACAACAACTGCACATCCGTTCCACATCGCTCGCTCAATGTCTCATCATCATCATCATCATCATGGTCATCATCATCTTCGTCGTCGTCGTCGTTGTCGTCGCCTTCATTGTCGTCCCAGTTGTCGTCGGGCACGTTGCTCATTCGCTGGGCCGTTGCCTTCACCATCATCATCATCATCGCCGGCACAGCTAGTCCTGCCTTGTCCTGTCCGGTCCTGTCCGGTCCTGTCCTGGCCTCGTCCTTGTTCTGGCCTCGTCCTGGCCTGCCCTGCCTGGGCCGTCCGACCACAACAAAACAAGCAGCTAAACAGTCGCTTAGCCAGCCTGACTACTGACCCCTTTTCAATGGACATCCGCTGGATATGGCCATTGCCATGCCATGCCCCTCTGCCTGCATGCCTGCGCCTCCGCCTCCGCCTGCCCCCAACATCATCTCCATCCCATCTCTTATTCCATCTGGTCTCCACTTCGTCTCCATTCCCAGCGTTCAGCGTCAGAGTCGCCGCTGTTTGCCATTCATTTTGTTTCTGTTTGCGCTTTGATTGACGGAGCTGCACTGAGAGCTAGAGCTAGGAGCCAAGAGCTAAGGGCCGGGATCCGGGAGCCGGTGGCCGGTGACCGGTGGCCGGGGGCCAGGGGCGAGGAGCGAGATCTGAGCTGAGCTGCATGTCCTTGCGCTTGTCCTCTTGGAAAACCAATGCCAGTGCGCTTTCCCAGCATTATTAATGATTTTTCCAAAGTTTTCGCTACATTTTATGCTACATCTTCTGGCCCGTTGGACTCTCGAGTCTGGACTCGGACCGGACTAGAACTGGACCTCTCTGGTTGCTGCTGTTGCTGTTGTTGCTCTTGTTGCTGGCATGCTCGTATTGTTGATTGTTCTTTTATCTGGTCTCCGTCAATTCGTTGCGTTATATTGCTGTGTTCCATTTGACTTTGGGTT
This sequence comes from Drosophila lowei, assembly GCA_008121275.1. Lineage (NCBI taxonomy): Eukaryota > Metazoa > Arthropoda > Insecta > Diptera > Drosophilidae > Drosophila > Drosophila lowei. The sequence goes on along the minus strand of CM017777.1, from coordinate 29,590,225 downwards.
TTGAATTTCCGCCATCTCCCAGGGGTTGGTATCCTGCTCCGCCGGCATGGCACGGCACGGCACTTCCCCACCAGCAGCTCCAGCTCCAGCTCCTCTCCAGGTTCTGTTTCAAGCTGTTTCTGGCTCGGTGTTTGGCCAACGTATTACGCTTATTTGCCCGGTTTCGGTTTCCCCTGGACAACATCGTTGCTGCCTTTTGCATCCTCTCTGTGGATGGATGCCGGTGCCTCCGCCCCACTCCGCTGCGCTCCGCTCCGCATCGCTTCGCTTCCGTTCTGCTGCTGCTGCCTTTGTTTTGGCTTCGGTTTTTTGTGCTGGCTCGCCATTTCCTTCTAGATAAATACTTGTCAATCAGTTATTAATTGCTTTTCAAATTTATTGAATTTGTGGTTGCTTGCAATTTGGCTTTGCTTCTTCTCCGTTGCCGTTGCCGTTGCCGTTGTCATCGTCATCGTTTTGCCTCTTGGTTTTTGTTGCTCCCCGTGATTGGCAGAAAAATGCTGGAAACGTTTTTGTCCTGTTTGTGGTCTTGGTCCTAGTCCTAGTCATAGTCCCAGAGCTGATCCGGACCATCCCCATGCCCTTTCCGCATGTCAGCTCAAGGTTCATTAAGCCGAACATTTGTGCAATTTGCGATTGCCCTGAAAGTCACTCAGGCTCGATGCGAATCGATTCGAAAGCATTCTCCAAATTTGCAACAAATTAGCAGCAAGCCGAAGTAAAAAGAGACTGTAGCATTTACTTACGAGTATGTACGTATTTAATGGAAATGGAATGGCCTCTCAAAGGTAACTCAAAGGACAATGCTATTGTCGTAATATTGAGACAATAATCGATTGTGACCATTCGAGACGCACGTAATTGGTAATATGTACATATGTACGAGTATATAGATTTAGCTCTGACCAAAGTTGGAGTCCTGCAGAAAGATTGTTAGACTTCCATGAAACCATAAAGCCATTGCAACTCCCCCTCTTTCGGCGTGTCAATGGGAGTATGTAAAGCAATTTGGCTTTCCACATGCCAGCCATTTGTTTGCACGCCTTTCATTTCCAAGGCGAATTTCCCCGCATTGCAATTTTGATAGCGCTCGTTAATTGCATTTTCTTTGCCATGTGATAGACAAGACGTGATGTGATGTGACTCGACCTGATGGCATAGGATGGGGTGGGATGGAATGGGATGGAGATGGAGATACGGTGGGAATGCGGTGGGAATACCATGTGGATGGGGATGGAGACAAGGAGAAGACATTCAGATGTGTCAGTTGCGACAGAAACAAAGCGATATTTAACCAAAGTGACGTGTGGAGAAGAGGCAGTGACAGACACGGCAGGCACTGAAACAGAAACCGAGACACAGGCAGGAGGTAGAGGCAGCATGCAGCATGCAGCAGGCATCAGGCAGCCGGCAGCCGGCAGGAGCAGTGGTAACCGTAACAGTGCGCGTGAAAGGTATGCAACCGCAGGACAACAAACACTTGCGCAACAACAACGAAATGCAATTAGCAAATAGATGTGGCCAGGAGTTGCCTGGCAGTTGCAGAGATGCGACCGCACTGGCGTCTTCCTCTCTCTCCCTCCACGTGTGTGTGCCCCCGATCCCGATCCCGACCCCATCCACATTTCATTAAACGTGCTGCAATGTTTATTAAAATGCACAAAATAGTTTCAAAAATAAAAACAAGGCTCAGCCGACAGGGCAACGTTGTTGGTGCCCCATGTTTATGGGACAGAAGGCAACAAGAACAATGTGTTCCACATTTTATGCTCTCGAGTGCTCAGCACCAGCAACAGAACAACAACCCAGATGAAAGCAATGGACTCTGCGCCTCACTAACTTCAATTGCCATGGCCATACATGCCCCTCTGGCTAGAGCCAGAGTCCCCGGCCGAGGCATACTCGTTCGAGTATCAAAAGCCCCAACTTTCCCATAGTCACCCCCATATGGACTGTCTTGCGTCTGCCCGCCTTTTATAGCATCTAAAATGCATGCAACATATGCATATGGCCTCGTTGCACTTGTTTCTGATGTTGCTGTTGCTGTTGCTGTTGCTGTTACTGTTCGCGCATCTGGCAACATCTTGTTGAGCTGTCAAAATATGCTTGTTAACAACATTTGTTGCACCGCAACAGCATCAGACACACAGCAACACAGCAACGCAGCAACAATGCAAATACTTCAACAATGCCCAGCAACAGAGGGGAAAAGATGGAGCTGTGGAGCGGTGGAGCTGCTGGCCAACTCCAAAGCCGAGGAGAGTGCAGCTGCACTATCCTAAACATGTTTGCACGCAAAAGGCAACTTTCCAGCAGCAGGCGCGCTTTAGAAGCTGCTTTCCATTTAATTTCTGACAGCCAGAGATTTTTAGTTTAAAAGCGACAAAAATAATCAGGAAAATTGCCGTTTTTCTGGCATGTTGTTCAACTTTATCTCATGGTAAACTTTCCATAAATAGCCAATGGAGTCGTGCGTCGGGCGTCGGGCATGGGGAATGCCCCATCTCGGATACGAGTCCCGGTCCGGGCGAGAAATATGCATGAGTATGTGCGAGCAGACGCCTTGGGCGTGCGTTTGTCTAATAGATCAGCATCAGCAGCAGCAGCAGCAGCAACAGCAGCAGCAGCAGCAAGCAAGCAGCAGCTCAAATGTGCTCTCGGGCCATTTATCATCTGCTGCTGCTGGCCGCTGTCTGCAATTTCAGCGACTGGGCGGCGCGTTCGTGTTGCAGCCGCCCCAGCAAAAACAGCAACAGCTCAGCTGCAGCCTCTGACAATGTCTCTGGCGCTGTCCTGCCGCTGTCCCTGCCCCTCCCACGGTTTCGGCCAGCGCCTCCGAGTCGCCTCCGGCATGGGCTCGAAATTCGAGCAGCGTGCGCGCACAAGGTGTCTACATTTCAACGCCTCAGCCCCAGCCCCAGCCCAGGCTCCAGCTCCAGCTCAGCCTCCAGTCCTCATCTATGGTCTGGACTAACCACTAATGTTTCTGGCAACCGGCTGCTTGTCGACTGCGGGATTGCCGGCTGTGGGTCCGGTCAGCCCGGAGTCTGCTTCATTTACACTGAAATTATTCTGCATAAATCATTTTAATGTTGCGTGATTTTTAGACGGCCTTTTAGCGTCTCCCGAATGTCACTTAAAATCTGGCACATTAAAGCACACAACAGGAGGGCGGGCGGGCCAGCAAAGCGACGAGGGCTGCCACAAAAGATACATAAATCAAAACTAAATTAACTCACGCCGCTGGCTGCCACTATTTTTGAACGCAACATCGGAGAGTAAGTCGGGTAAATGCTGAGGGCCTAACAAACCCGAACTGAACTTTCATTGAATCATTTGCTGCTAATACAGCTAGCAGGATGTACATAGATTGATTACCAAAAGTAAAAAGTAAAAAGCACAAATCTTTAAAGCTCGAGGAATATGGGATTAAAATAGTGCCAGCTATCAGGTATCAGACTACTCCAGTCGCAATTTAATTATTGCAAGCAACTAACTCGAGAGTGGACAGGAATGTCCCTGGCCCAACAGTCAGGAGTTCAAAGTTTGCTAGAAAATTCCTATGACCAATTAAGACTACAGCTGCAGTGCACACCGACCAGGGTGAAATGTAAACATTAAAAAAAAAACAGGAAAAATGTGCATGAATGTAAAATTGAATATGCAATTTTTAAATGTTTCCCTTTTTGTGGGAGCCTACTTTAACGACGAGAATTAAACTGTTTTTGCAGACACTCGATAACAATATATTGGGGCAAAATTGTGGTTTTAATATTTGGAATAGAATAGGCTTTATTTTCACAATAGATTTGACAATTTAATCTTTTATCCATCACCTCAGAAGGGTTTAGATAAAATTTAGATGGTGCTCTGTCCGGGGAAGTTGAAGAACCACCCTCGCGTGCAGAAGCTCCCAAGATTAGAGCTAAACTTTTCATTTTTATTGTGTCTCAGCATCTGCTGCCTTGCCTGACGAGACGGCGAGGCGCACTTAATACATAATTCGTGTACACATTATAATTACAGACGCTGCCGCATAACCATAACATTTTGGGCACAGCAGCCGTGTTCCCAAACAATCCTGCCTTCAGCAATCCGGGCAGATCAAAGCACACATCCACACACCCACATGCACGGATACGAGTACGAGTGTGCCACACATGATGTACTTTGAAGTTGATTTACTTCAGCTTCGAGTTGGCGTTCGCGGGAATCACATCTTTGAGTTCGCAGCACAAATGATACTTTGTTGTCCGCGTTGATGTTGATGTTGATGTTGCCGGGGAGGAAAAGGAATGCCGCATGCCACACAATGCCATGAGAAACAGAGAGAGAAATTTCATTAGAATTAGAGCCATTCGATTGTTATTGCTGTTGCCAGACAGTTTTATTCGGTCCCTCGCCCTAGGACCCCCTCTGCCCTAATGGCTTTTCCAACTTACGCCGTCGCGCTTGGGCCTGCAGCGGGATCTCTGCAGGAACCGCATCACGGCGGGTGGCATGTGCTCCTTGTACATCGCGTACTCGCGCAGGACGAAGCGGCAGGCGCTGAAGTGCACACACTGGCCGGGGCTCTTGGCGGGCGTCGGCGTCTGGCAGCTGGGCTCTACGTCAGACAGAACATATACAGAAGAGTACTCCTCTTATTCCGATCTATGCATTATCAATGGCCAATGCCAATGCCGGGCTCTGACTGTATGTGGCTTACGTGTGTGGCACAATGTCGACAGCAGGATGACGAGGACGAGGACGAGCCAGAGCAGAATCAATCGAAGTGTGCGCCGCATTGTGAATTTAAAATTTCGGAAGCAGTTGTTACCGGAGGCGAAGACGATGATGGGATTGAGGAACGCCGCTGATGTATGGGATGCACAGTATGTATTAAAGTCGCGTTAAAGTCTTAAGAGCTTTAAGCACCGAAAACTGCCTCGACTCTGCCACGAAGAGTGGAACTGAGACTGAGGCTTGGGCCGAGACTGGGCTCTGCTGGGAGCTGGGAGCTGGGTGCTGGCTGCTGGCTGCTGGGTTCTTGGTGCTGGCTGGCTGCTGTGTGCCTGGCAGCAGATTGTTGCTCAAGTAAACAGCTTGGACTGCTGCTGGGGATGGGGCTGGGGCTGGGGCTTGGGCAACTTTTGATAAGCGGAGCCGGAGTGGGGGCCGGCGCGCTTATCGACGGCGTGCAAAACAAGAGGCCAAAAAATATGTACATAATATGTAAGCAAAGCACACAGATACGCACACACACAGCCACATGCCACACAGCATCCATAAACACATGTTTAAGGCGGCGCGTACCAGTTTGAACCTATGCAGAGAGAAGGAGAGAGGGCAGCGAGAGGGCAGCGAGCGAGCAGCGGCAGCGGCAGCGTCTCCGGGTTGTGTGGGTTAAACGTTAACGTTAACAAAAGCAAATGGAAATTTATTATGCATATATAGTATATGTAGATATATGGGAGAGTTGAAAATGAATTCTAAGCGCAGGGAAGGCAGCAGCTGTGCCGTGCCGCTGAAGGACGAAGGAATCGACTGGATCTGAGCAGGAGCGAAAGTCCGGAAAAGAGTCGAGTCACCCGCTGTCTCCCCTTATTCATGCCCCACCCCCACACGGAGCACGGAGCACACGGCACACGGGGAGGCTGGAAATTTTCGAATATAGCTGTCAAAATAGCCCTACTTCGGTTTGATTGATGGAAACCAGGGCAGGTAAGCCAACTTGTAAGCGGCTTACCAGAACCTGAGAGCGCAGCCCACTCCACCCAGCCTCCATTTGGCCAGCACACTCCTAATTAAGTATCCTCGAGGCGCATCCATTGTTCAATAAATACCAATTTATGCCCCCACTGTGTTCACTCCCCCATGGCCCCATGGATTTAGATTGCCCTGTCTCGCCATGCCCATGCTGAGCCAAGTCCCGAAATCACAGTCGAATTCAATTTCATTCCCCACACAAGCGCACATGTAATACGTATACATAAGCAGGCCCATACGTATGGTTACGAGTACGAGTGTATGGTTCATATAGTTTCCCTGCCAGGAGAGGGGGAAATTTTAATAAAAATGTAAATTTTTAGTTGCCTTAGGGGTTCCTGGCACATGCGAAAACCAATAAAAAAGTATTGCTCGTTATGAACTTGGCGGCAGTTTTTGTGGCCGATACCCGCAGCAACAGCAACCGGAGCCATTCAAAGGCAGCCATCCCGCCCGTAGCCATAGCCATCCCAACCAGCCAGAGGTGCACGCAATCCCCATCTTGAGTATCATTTTGCCAGGTTAAAGTTTCCGGCTCCGCTCGAATGTCACGCCAATTTGCGGATATCTTCTCGGAATGAGCTCTCCCAACGAGTGCGATCCATAAAATTGGAGTTTTATCAAATTATAATTGGAGCCATAAAAGAAAGTTTTTATTTCTCTTAAAATTTAAATATTCCCAGTTCTTTCGTTGCCTCTTATTCTTATTCCTTTTCGACCATGTTCTGATAGCCGCAGATGCAGATGCAGTCCACTCCGATTCAGTTAATGTATTTAAAGTCTGTCAGAGTGCACTGTACTCGTACAATCGTAAATTGTTGCTGCTGGGATCTCGTTAATTGTTAGGTAATAAAAAAAAGTAATAGGGAATTTTCGAAAGCTGAAAATAACTTTTTTGACCGAATATTTCTATATCAAATATAAGTATCATTCTAGTTTAACAGAAATACATATATGCAATGTTCAGGGGTTAAGTTTGACTGATAAACAATATAAATAAATATAAAATATTTCCTTGTAATTGCATTTGGATGTTCTGTAACCTTTTGTGTAATATCTTTTTTAATGGAAAGGTATAGTCTTAAAAGCCACTCAATAGTCAATTTTACGATTATTTATAAACAATTATATGGCCGACCAGTATATACATACATTTGTACATACATATATAAACTTTTTTGCAATACAGTAACCACAGGGAGAATCGCTTGTAAAACAACTTCATTCAAGAACTACTTTCGTCAAAGCAAATCAAGACATGGTACGTCACGGGGATCAATCAAAGGCTTTTTTTAACAATGCTATTTATTTTCTTGTTTTGTTTGAAACCTGCATCCAGAAGATAACAAGTTCAAATATTTTGCTTTCATACTTCGGGGAATTTCGAAGTATCACATGCTGTACAAAGCCTTACCTTCCCATTCATTCGTTCTTTTAATCGGTATTATGACACCCGCCTTTAAATGGGAATGTCCATAAAGTATGAAAAATAATGATTGATTTAATAGACATCGAAACATTATCGAAGGGATTGCGAAAGACGTGGCCGAGCAAGTGTTGACAGAGCCATTTGATGCCCCATAAAACCAGCCACATCATTAAAAACCCTTCCAAAATAAATATTGACACTCCGCTTACTAAATGGGGAGCGGAGCTCTCTTCCCCTATCCAACGTTCCCCTATCCCGGGTCTCTGTCCCTCAGCAACGCATCGCTCACACATGTAAACGTTTAAGTACGATATTTAGATATGGGTACGAAAACATGCCGGAACCGAGGCATAAAAACCCAAATGCGCATAATAAAAAGCCATCGTCATAGTCTTCAACTTCGACTCCAACCCAACGGCCCCATAACCATTGCCCACAGCAATACTCTCACACTCCCTCCCGCACTCCACTCATTCGGATACTCAAACTCAAAGTCATAGTCATAGCCATAGCCAGAGCTATAGCCGGCGCAGCCCTTTTACAGATGTGCGATAAAACAAGGGGCAGGGCAGGGCAACAAAAGGCATCGGAAAATATGAGAAACAAAGCATAAAATAAAACACTTCGGAACTTCGAGTTGACAATTTGAAGACGCCAATAAAGTTTCCTACGCTCCCCATTTCAGTCGTTCTGGCTGTCGTTGTTGCATGATCTGGCCCGGAGCTGCCAGCTCCTCTGTTTTGTTTTCGTTTTCGCTTTCGCTTTTCCTTTTTCACCAATAAAAATTCTTTGGAAATCATTTAGGAAAACGCATGCATGCACATCATGTGCAAGTCCACGCCCACGCCCACACCCGCTCCCAGACCCCTTCTCAATGGCATTCGCCCCCGCAGATTCCCAATGCGGAGATAAAACGCGTGTCAGACACGACAATGCCATGGATCATGTGTCAAATTGTGACTTGCAGTTCATGCTTCTCAGGGTGCTCTTGGGGCTCCACCCGTTCGGGTCGCAACTAGTTACCTGGGAGACTGCTCGACGTCAGCGTCAGCCCCAACACTCAACGATGCTCAGCTTGGGGCGACAGCAAACGGCACACGCAAATGCACTTTTTGATTGCCTTTGGCTCTGGCTCTGGCTCTAGCACTGGCTTCATCCTCTTATATCCACCCCATCCCCATCCCCATCCCCATCCTCATCCTCGTCACCATCTTCATCTATATCTATATCTGTCTCTGTCCCTGGCTTTTCTTATCTGGCTTTGGGTGTTATTCTTATGAATAGTCGAGCGATGCGATGTGGCACGGACACAGCTGCAGACTCTGAGTGTGTTGTTGCATTGTCGTTTTATTTGATGTTGGGGTAAAAGCTTTTATCAAAAATCGTATTGCATGCAAATTAGATTCCTCTCCGATGTTACTGTCTTGCCTTTGTTCGGCAATCTAAAACTATATACATTGCCATTCAGTAATGCCATTGTCGCGCTGCCTCGCCGGCTCTTCCCTGCTGCATCTGCGGGCCTGCTGATAAAGATACCGACGACATGCACACGACAATGCTGCCACACGTTGATGATTCAGACATTGCAACCAAAAGCAGTCGCCGAGATGATGACGCTGCTGCTGCTGCTGCTGCCGATGCTTTTGCTGCTGGTTCTGATGCTGATGCTGATGCTGATGCTTACGGCCAACGACTGTTGTTGTTGCTGCTGCTGCTGCCGCCGCTGCTGCTTGGTCTTTTGTCGCAGGTCTCAATTGACTTGATAAACTTCTTCCTACAGTTTTTTTTCAATTCCGTCGTACGCTTCTGCTTGTTAACGTCAACTGGCTCGCATACACACACAAACACACACAGAGTTCCAGGGAGATAGAGCTAGCGACATGGGATGGGAGATGGTAAGAAGAGGAGACAGTCACAAAGATGCAGGCGTAAAATGAGTTCATTTTTTTTCTGTGGACTCTATCGAGCACGTCTTATCTGGAGTCGCATACGTATTTGGCCGTGGCAGGCAGACAGGCAGACAGGCGGACAGGCGGACAGGGGGAGTAGAAGTGGAGTCGGCACCAGAGGCTGCACGGGCTTAAACACACTTGAATGCATTTCCATTTCATGGCTATGGCTTCATTGCCGCCAAATGTCGGCGTCTGCCGCTTTGTCTGGTGGCTATGCGCCAAGTTGCCAAAAGAAGAAAAAACGGTCTCTATGTCGCTGCCCCAAGCACTGCTGGCTGTTTGTGTAATAGCGTTCATCGAAGCTTAAGGTGTATAAATCACACACAATGCGGTCTTTTGTAGTTTCAGGCGACACTCACACTCACACACACACACACCCATTGAGAGAGAGGCGCACACACACATTGAGAGAGTGGCGCACACACAGAGGAGCGAGACTGCAGTCCGCAGGGGGAAAAGCGCGCAGCTTCGTTTTTCTCGTTTTTCTTTTCGGGCCCTAAATTATGGCCGTGGCGTTCCGCTTTAACACTGTGAGCCGTGTCTGGGACAGCTGGTCTCGGCTTCCGCCGCCCGGCATTTAAATAATAATAAAATCATAATTTATTTTTAACAATTTGTTGCACTGTTTGTAATCATTTGTTAACTGTCCGGGCTTAGGTCCCTCGAATAGTTCGGCTCGAGAGCGACGAGGCGTTTAAGCCGCTTAGCAATAATCACAGCAACAGCAGCAACAGCAGCAACAATGGAGACAATGCCGGAGCAACGGCTGCCACTTGAGGCGGCCAGCGGCAGCACAGTGCTCTAATGCCCTCTGATAAATAGTCAAAATATTTAAGCGGCATATTTAAAATCAAATAAACACATCAGCCAACAATCAAAAGCTTGCTGAACTGTAAATTGAGCTTAGTTGCGCTACATTTGAGTCCCGACTCTACTCGACTTGAGTCGACTCCAGTACAAGTAGAGTCGGACGCTCCGGGCCTTCGATGAAAGTGCAGGCGAGCGGCAAACGACCCACTCAACTGCAGCTCCCCTTCCCCTTCCTCCTCCTGCTCCTCGGTCCACATGCAGCCTCCAGCTTAAAGTAAACAGCTTAGCTCGAGCCGAAGCTTTGCTTCTGCATCTGCATTTCCATCTATGTCTCCATCTACATCTCTGCAACTGACTGCTCTGCCCCGAAGATTTGCCTCGAATTTGTTTATGGCCAACTGCTGCCTGCCGCTTGCCGCTTGCCGCTAGCCACTGCTTCTCCTGCACCATCAGCAACAAATGTAGTTACAATGCGTAGATCTCCCTGGTCCTGTCTCCTCTTCGTCGTGGCCGTCTGTCTTCGGCGCCGTAGCAACAAATTTGTACACATGTTTCTGTCACTTTATGGAATTATGTGTGCGTGTGTGCAATGGCAACGACAAACGAAATAAAATCAGTTTTTCCAACACATTCATTCCATTTGACAGACGCACCATGGAGCACCATGGAGCACCAAGAGCACACGAACGGGCATAAAAAATATTTATTTCTCTCATATAAATTATGGAGGTATTAATTGGATGCTAAACTGAGGTGATCCGGGTCAGACAAGGCATACATACTCGTAAATCATATACCATATTGATGACTGATGACTTTGCTAAGGCCTTGGGGCAAATCTGTACGGATATGTGGTAAAAAAGGAAGTAAGTCAGCTTTGACAAAGCTACAGAATAAATTGCATCGAAAGCACACAACAGGAATGCCTTGAAGTTCATGAATTTGTTGCACTTTTTGGCACTTTTTGGCCTGTCTGCTGATTTCAATCGTTAACATTGGAGATCCTCAAATACAGATCCCCAGATGGGTGAAAATACGATATTCCTTGAATAATATTCCAAACGAAACATGTTAAATGTTGGAACTTTCCTACCGGATAAATAAACCCCTTAACGTTTTGACTTCACCTTTTTTTAACAGATAGAGCATTTTTGAACTCACAAATTAACCCTTTAGCATACAGCCTAAAAAAATATGAAGATAAAAAATCCAGTTATAGATCCATGTATATCGAAAGAATAAATAGAATATAATCAGATATAATATCCAAAAAGCATTTAGCATTAAATTTCTTTATGTTATCTATTTAACAATCTTGTAATATTTCTTCTATTTGGGTCATCTTTCCAAAAGTTTTGTAAATCTATCAATACCACAACCGTAAAACACAGGTATTTTGTGTTTGATAATTTATTCATCAATATTTTGGTCGAAACAATAAATCTCATGTCTCCCCCATCGGAAGAGATATTCGGTTGCAAGCACCTGCACGGTTCAGAGGTTAGGGAACTTTTTGATCCCAAACATAAATTCTCGTCCATTGTGAGGCAACTCTCCATCCCACATCCCAGTCCATGTTCCAATGTTCCAATGTTCCATGGCATGGCTGTCTATCGTTCGACGCGGCCCTGACAGGTGCAGCTGCCAGCGGCATCGACAGTCCACGAGAATACAACTTGCTGGCTGTGCGTGCGTCTCTGTTTACTTATGGAATTTGAACTTTTCCCCCGCCCGACTGCTGACTCCATGACTGCCTTACTGCCTGACTGACTGACTGACTGACTGACGGAGCATCTCACTCACTTATTTTGGGGGAGAGACGTGGTGACGGGCTGTTTATGTTGTTAAATGCAAAAATGATTTCCATTTCCATTAAAAGCAAACAAATGGCAGGGCGCACGTAGCAACGAGCGCTGTGCGTGGCCCGCCGAGTTTTTGGTTTAAAATGCAATAACCAATAAAACAAATTGCCAAACAAAATGATCAAACATTAAGCCAAGCGCCGGCGGCATTTGTTTGGTGGCCGTGAGTGCGTGGAGTGGAGTGGAGGTGGAGCTGTGGATGCCGCTTTTGCTGTTCTGTCGGGATGCTGGGTTTTCTGATTTTGTCGCAAATGTGTCTCATTATTGCGTGATATTTATTTAGGTTATGACTTAAGTTGTGTCACGTCCGTCTAAATTTATATCCAATATGTTGACTATCAGACGAGGCCGACGCCGCGCATTCACGGACAGAGCCACAGCCAGCCATCGAAATTTATGCCGCAGATCTGGGACTGGCGATGCCTCCATAACCTTACCATACACGCCATATATTTCTATTCCCCGTCCCAGAACCACAACGAGAACCAGGGCCCAAAACTATGTCTTTCAGTAGAGAATTTATATGCAAATATTCAATGCACGTCGGGCGTCGGGCGTCGTGCGCACTGCAATCCGCAGACGAAAACAGTCACAGAGAGCTATCGTACCAGCAGCAGCAGCAGCAGCACCACCAGCAGCTCCAGCAGCAGCAGCAGCAGCTCCGGGCTCGCAGCACGCCACTAATTGGACCCAGCGGTTCGCCATCATCATCGTGATCGCATTTAAATGTGCTGATCAATTTACTTAAATGTTAATGGCAGCCCAGGGCGTGGCATCGAGAGGTGAAGCGAGGTGAAACTGTGACTGGGACTGGGACTGAGACTGGGAATTGGACAGCGTCTATGTTTGAAATTGAGCTGAATGTGGAGTTGCGTAGATGGAGATGGCAGTCTGAGGTCATGCTGGTTACCTTACTTTTTTAATGCGTTTTGGCCATGTTTATTGCTTGGCTCTCACGTTTGTCAGTGTGTGTGTACGTATGTGCTTGTGAGTGGTGCATATAAAAAGAAATATGACACACATAAACCGAAATTAGCTGCCAATTTGAGATGGCATCGTCGCATGCGAATTGTTTTATATTTGTTTTTGGCGGCATTAAGCCATTAAAAAAGAGGCGCCATAAAATACCGCAAGCTCAGGCTATAGCTATAGCTGTAGATAAGCTATCGGCAGGGAGTCCCTCCGCTCTGTCTCTCCCTCTCTCTCTCACTTACCCTGACAAGGCAATCAAATCAAATTTGTTTGGCTTTGTGCGTGCGTGAGTGAGTGCTCTGCCCGGCTCTCTCTTTCTACTCCCTTTCCATCACGTTTGATTGTTTCATTCTTTGTTTCACTCGCTCTCTCTGTCTCTACCGCATTTGGGTGTGCAGCCTAAAAGCATGCCACACATTTTTCACAACAGCTTACGCTCTGCAGCCAAATCCGCTGCAGTTTTTCATTTGGCTTCAAGTTTTTTGTCTATGTCTAAACTTATTATCATTTTGGCTATTTATTTTATGGCACAGCGAGTGCGAAGGAGGGAGGAGCAGAGTTTTGGTGCTACACTTTTGGTGCGGTGCGGTGCTGCTACAATTGTTTTCACATGCAAATGCTTCTTGCCCCATGCCATGCCAAGCATTTATATGCAAATGGATGTGTGTATACGTATGTATGTATGCTCTGGCTCTAGCACTCTACGCCGCTATTTCTTTCCCTCTTTCCCTCCTTCCCACATTCCCACTGCGAGACACACTCAAAAAGAGATTTCCACTAAAAGACAAATGCTACAATATTACAAAGAGTACGGCAGCAGCAGCAGCAGCAGCAGGGGTATGACTGGAGAATGGAGATGGCATACCTTGAGTGGCTGCTGCAAATGCTGGAGGGTTGGTTGTCGCTCTGCCCTGCTACGCGTTCAAGTGGCAAAAAATCGCTGAAGTCGCAAAAATTATTGCAGTTGGCAACTTTGAGCTGACTCTCACATAAACACACACACACACACAAGAAGAGGGAGAGAGAGAGAGAGAGAGAGAGAGAGAGTGGGTCACGCATACAGACAAACAAAGTGCGCTGGCGATAAAAATAAAGTGACAGCAAAAACAATTGCAAACTTGTGCAATTAATAAAGTGAAAAGTGAGCAGTGAGCAGTTCTCCCCCTCTGATCGACCTCCGATTTCAGGTGAGTCAGGAGTCGGGGAGGACATACATATCCATCCATCCAGCCTGACTGCCACCATCAGCAGCATCATGCACACCATCCTCCCATCATCAGCATCATCATCATCATCATCATCATCCCCATCAGCTGGAGTTAAAGCCCAATGGCATCGCCAATGTTTTCACACGTGTTGTCGTTTAAATATTTAAATGTGCTCCTGGCAGCATCGGCGCTGACAACGCCATCCGATCTGCTCCTCCCTCTGCTCCTGTTGCTGATGCTGTTCCTGCTCTTGCTTGAAGTTTTACATGTTTTGCTGTGTGTTAAACCAAAAAGCAAACTGCTGCAGCGACATCTCATCCCACACACACTGGTTCACTGGCACACACACACACACATACACACTTAGTGGCAGACACACTACACCGACACACTCGAGGATGAGTTCTCTGGTATTTTTTCTTCTTCTGGTGCGCTATGCCAACGCCGTCGCCGTCGCCGTCGCCGTCGCCATCGTCTTCTTTTATCAGACAAACTAAGCGCAAAATTAGTTTTTGAACTTTTTAAATTGGTTTATTTCATGGAGTTTTGATTTTTAGCACGTTGCGTAACGAGCCCGAGAACCGAACCGAACCGAACCGAACCGCGCTCCCGTAATTGGCTAGCCGTGCTCGAGCATACCGCGGAGACGTAGCGCGGAGGCGATGGTGATGGCAAGGACTTGCTTAACGCCTTCATTAGCAGTGCACTGCATGTGTGTATCTGTGTGAGAGGAGTGAGAGGTGGAGTGGGAGAGGAAGTGGAAGACTCGGCGGGGCTGAGTAACTACTCAATTTGCCAGACGACTTAAAGTGAAATCATTTTTTCAAAATCTTTCGCTTTTCCCTACACAATTTTGCAATTATTGTAATATGGGCATGTGGAGAGCGTGTCCTCATATTTTATGACATTTTTCTTTGGCTTTGTTTTTGTCGCTGCCAGTTCTAGAAAGTGTCGGGAGCACACACACACTCGCATTCTCACGGTAGCACTCTTGCACGTGGATGTGGATACTGGCACGGTGGATACGTGCGAACGCCATCCATGCTCACTTAATACCTTATAATTTGCTGTGAGTCGTTGCTTTCATAAAATATACTTTATGAACAATAATTTATACGTGTACGGGCATGCAGCGGTATGAGTGTGTCTCAGTGTGAGTGAAAAGTGCATAAAAATCAATTTTTGCGCATAAAAACCAACACCAGCACAACAGCCCAGAATGAGCCCCAAAGCAAAAAGGTTCGACTGGAGTATACCATAGTGTGGCCAGATAAGATATATATTATCATAAATATTTCTGTACTATATATTTACGTACTATGTATATATGTCCGACTGATTTACGCAGCGCTCACTTCAGCACACTCCAAAAGAATACACCTAGAAATCTATATTTTCAATTCCAGCTTTGTTTTATAAACGAAGAGATAGCAAAGGATACTGAATGGCTTGTTGTGCAAAATTAGACAATATCAATACCAGTTACCCACACCTTTTTAATCCCAATCAATTGTTTCAGCCAAACACAATTTGCTAAGATTTCCCTTTCTTTTCATTTCTTTTCATAGGGCCCACACCTGCCCAATAGGCTGCTGCATCCGCTGGATAAGCGGTACGCGATGGCAAGCATGCCAAAGGCGAAATAAAACGGCAGCAACAAAGTCGCGTCCACGACGACAACGTTGCATACTTTTCAGATGACAAGCTGATGGGCAGCGGGGGCTGGGGAAGGGGAAGTGGAAGTGGAAGGGGGCCGGGTCCCATCCCCACGCCCCATAGCGGCATAGCGGCATAGCGGGGGGCAACGGAATGGCTTTCTCGAATAACCCTCTTGCAGCACACACTTGAAACTGATTACATGCACAATTTTGCCCCGTTCTTTGTTCGCCAATGCCGGAGCAAGGCACCAGCGCAGGGACAGGACCAAGACCAGGACCATGCACAGGACCAGGACCAGGACACTTCCTCCAACCCCTCTCAAGCCCCTTCTCGACAATTGTTAACTGCTCTGCATGTGTGCTTGTGCTTGTGTGTTTGTGTGTGGCATTGTTGTGTATTCCTGTGGCCATCGTTCTCGTTCGTCCTGGCTAGCTGCCTGCCTGCCTGCCTGCCTCCGATTGCCGTTGCCGATGCCGTTGCCGTTGCCGTTGTTGCCGTTTCCTCTCAATCCGGCGGTGGCGGTGGTGCCGCCCCAACCAACCACCAGCCCGCTCAATGCAATTATTTCAACAAATTTAAACCTCAGCGAAATAATAAACAATTCGTTTTCAGATTAAAATGCAATTTTCATAACTTTTTGTGCAAAGACATGGCCACCGGCCAGCGGGCAGGGGGTACACACTACCCCACCACTCCAGACCCATCGGCCAACCGCCTGAGTCTGAGTACAACCTCCACTAGCCACAATTACTACTTATTTTATTTATATGCCGGCGCATTAATATTTCACAAGGTTTTCCTACCGACCAATTTTTCTTTCCTTCCACTCATTGCAGCATTGTTGTTGCTGCTGCTCGTGTGGTCGTTGTCGAGATCTGCGGCCCTGTCATTTATCATACATTTCCCAATTTACTTAATGCAGAATTATGGGTAAGCGGGAGTTTTTTATAGCTATGGCCCGCTTTTATGATTGAATTAACTTTTGTTCGCTACGCAGCTCGCCACCCGAGCTCCGCTCGCCATAGCACTCTGCGTCAATTAAGAGCCAAGGACATGGAATAAAAGAGCGTAAAGCAAAGATGAGCATGCGTTCATAATTAGCAGGCGGCTTTTTCCATTAACAGGTGATTCAATAATTAAGCACGCCGGACCAAAGTGTCGAATATTTCAAACACACGCACCCAACCGTCAACTCAGGTATCCTCGGAGGATGCAGTGCAAGGTGAAGACTCAAACTGTCACTGCCGTGTGTCATCTTGCCAATATTTGATAAGCACTCAGGCATGGCCAATTTGGATGAGGCCAGGACGAGTAGAAGGCCGAGGCCGACCTGACAGATTGTGCGTTGCATATTTTAGACCGATCTGGGCCCATTTGAATGGCATCTTCAGGGCCATTTGGCTAGTTAATTAGGCACTGATTGGTAAATGGTGACTGGACAATGCAAATGTCCATTAATCGATGGTCCAGACAATACTCGTAAGCGGCTCAGACACAGAATTAAACTTCCAAGTGTGCGGACTCAGTTATAATTTTCTTATTATTCGTACAATTAATTTGGTTCTTGAGTGCTGAAGTGCTAAAGTGCTGAAATGTGTGATAACTGACTTAGTTGCTTTAGTCCTGGCGTAGGACCGGATTAATTGCAACATTATTGTTCATATTTTCATTCCCCAATTAAGGCAAACGGAAAATTTAGCCACATGTCTGTTGGCCTTATTAAAATTCAGTTTAAAGTGGCTCAAATACCTGGAACCGTGCACAATGGCAACATTTATTGTCCCGACTTTACCGCTGCCATGATAATGTGATATACGTCAACGTCAATTGGATCGGATTGGATTGGATGATTCCAAAGCCAATAAGCTGTCATTCGGTTTGGGGCCAGACCTGCAAACAACCCAACTTGATTTATTGCCGGAAAAACAAAGCCACCCCTTGAGTTGTTTCTTTTCCTACACTTCCATCCACTCTCATCTCATCTCCTGTCCTATCCCCTTCCGCTCTCCAAATATTATGCGACTTCTGAATTTCACTCGTGAGTGGAAAAGCTTTCGTTGTTCGAGTGTATCAATGGCAGCATTTGAAATGAATTGAAAGTACTTGAGATTGAGATTGCTGTAAGGAATGATATGTGGCTGCTTGCCACATATGCAGCTTGCTTCCGCTCTTCCTGGCACATTACAAGGACTATAGATGTCCCTGATTCAGAGAAGTTTTGAGCATATTGTAACATTTTGCAAAGGAATGAGCACCGAATAAAATCACAAAAATAGTAGACCCATTAAATTAATAGATGGAACTAAAGCCCAAGTTCATATAACAAGAACCGGTTATAAAATAGTTCTTTAACTAAGAATATATTCATGATTTAAGAACGCTTTTGGCAGCTTGTTCTCGTATTAAAGGTGCATATTCTAGATTTTAAATAAGTCTCATGGGTGCAGATGTCGCCCAGTGCATCTCTCTCTCTGGAGGACCGAAAACCATTGCCGCTCACGTCTTTCTCCATGATATTTTAATGGGTAACATCGACCTGCTTATGATTCGCTTCATTACGCCACCCAGGAACCTAAGGGCAAATACATCCTTTATGGTTTATCGCCATCGGACCAACTATGGCAACCATGAGCCCATATGAAGGGCTCTTCACTCTTCGGTTCGACTTTTAACGAAGGAAAGGAGCCATCAGACGGTTGCTTACCGATTTTTCCTGTTTCATGTATTTTTTCATTATTTAAGATATGAATAAGTTAGTTTAGTCAGTTAAAAATTTTTTGAATTCTGCTGTCGAATAAATAAATTAATAAATAAATGTATACCGTTATTGCAGAGCGCATTTTAGATCTTTGTAATACTCTCTTTTCCGACAGTTGGTTTATGGTGTTCAAGTGTTCCTGTCTTCAAATTGGTCTTAGATTGCCCTACTAATTTAAATTAAAGTAGGACTTAAATTTTCATCGATATTTGATATGACTTTATTCAAGCCCAGCTTCGGGACACAGTTTACGTACAGGCGGACATGCGATTCAAAATAGAGTCGTTTTAAGGGCTGAAAACTAAACAGATGCGATACAAGTAAGGAAGTTACAATTGAGCTTGTACGACTTATTAAAAGTTACTATCATTAAACTTTTAAGAAATTAACAAATATTGTATTAAGATAGTGGTTCCTCTTTATCGCACAAGATTGTCTTATTCTACCAGAAAAAAGTCTCACAGTTTTTTCTTTCAACTTCTTTTAGTCAGCCATGGAGCAATTATCGCAACGGCATTCCTTGCACACCAGCTTCCGCTTTTCCTCTGCCTCTGCCTCTGCCTTTCCCTTTCCCCGGTCATTTTCCATTCCCTTCTGCTGCTGGGCGGTATCCTGATGGAGCAAACAAAACGTTTGATTGCTTTGTCTTTGTCCCTGCTCGTCTTTTTCCCCCTCGTTGGCGTTGGTGTCTCTATACAGTTTTCTTTCCTTCTCTCACTAGATGAGCGAACCGTTGACCAAGGATAACAGATTAAAGACTTTAAGAATCCCCCATTATTTATCATCTGGTTAAATTGTCAAGTCTGATCACATTCACTTCACTGAATAGTCGTCATTACATATCCACGTCCACATTTATTTGTTTCGTCTGCTAATCCAACTCATTTGTGAAATGAATACAAAATTGAATTGACAAGTGTCTTTGATTTTAATATGGTATTATAATCATACGCACCGGCGACCAGGCGATAATTGATTGCTGGAATTTATTTGCTATGGCATTTTACAGTCAAATGGAATTCTTTATGAATTTAATAAATGCAAAGTTCTTCAGAAATAACAACGATATGATGCACCTATTAATATTTAGAAAGTCCCGAAATGTCCTCGACTATATGTACTATGTACATATGTATATACCTCGCTGCAGTGCACTGCTTGTGAAATCAACGAGCAGCGATTATCCTCTTTTCAATCATTTTTGGTCCTGGCTTTTGCATTCCTGAACATCCTGCTTGGATGCATTAAGAGTGCGTGTTCCTCGTACAGACATTATTCCAATAAAAAATAAAAAGAAACAGAATCCCCTTTGTAAAGCTCTCCGGAAAATTGGCAGAGTGTGAACGTTGAGCCCGGAATGGAATCAATTTCTCGCCTATACAAAGATAATTGTGAGTGCGTGAGTGTGCGTGTGTGTCTGTGAGTAAAAAATACCTGTTAAATATTTTGTTGAGATGGTAAAGCTGTCCAATAAATTGGCCCAGATGGCCATCAGTCCACGGCCGTCCGATCTTCCGATCGTCCGGTCGGAGAGCCGGGAGAGCCGGGAGAGGTCTGTAATTTGCCTGCGAGAAGGTTTTATTTATTCATGTTAATGAGCCTCGTCTGCAAAGGACCCGAGCCCTTGCCGAGCCCTTGCCGAGCCTGGCCCTGTCGATACCTTTTATCAGATTTATTATTAAGTGCATTTATGCGCACTTTATGCAAATTTAATTTCACATTTCTTTAATTTCAATATAAGAGCATTTGGCGTGCATTTGTTCAGTGTGGATTGCGGGTTGCATAATGATAATTTCGGCGGGGATCACATAATTTATATGCTTTTAATTGCATTGCAATGGCAGTTTCATTATGCAATATCCCCGCCAACTAATTATGCCACTATTCCGTGTCCGTGTGTTAATATGAAAACAATTTCAATTTTTCATTCGGCCCACCAGCCATTAGCAAGTGGCTAGATATGGAAATTATGCCGCAAAAATGCGACAAACCATTTGGCTAATTTGACTAGACCATTTAATTAGCCGGCCAGGCGGCCAGGCGGCCAGAGTCGGTAATCAATACTCCTGCTCCTGCTCCTGCTCCTGCTCCTACTCTGGGCCGGAGCTGCTCCGAAAGGTAAAGCAGGTAAGGCTTCAAATTGGCACAATTGATAATTTCATTGAAACACTCAATCAACAACTGGCAAATGGCTATAAATCCGAATCCGAGTGTCTCCCTCGGCATGCCTGTTGGCTGCTCTGACTCTGACTCTCGCCCTGGCTCTGGCTGTTGCTGTTGCTCTTTCTCGATTTGCCAATGTCTATATTTAAGTTTAAATGGCACTTTTCTCAAAAGGCTTTGCAGCACACACTGGCACTGGCGCTGGCGCTGGCACTGGCACTGGCAAACTCTTCTGGCACACGCAATCCCGGGCAGAGCCTGTCGGCTGACTGACATCCAAAGAGACAAGCTGCCAATTCGTGCAGTCGACGTCGACGTGCATAAAACTAAGAGAGTCAGCACAACAGGCTCTGGCAAATGACGCACACACATACACGTGCATCCAGGGTCGGGGCACGGACACACATTGGAGCACGGAAAAAACATTGAAAAATCAAAAAAACGAGCAAAAATTTTGTTATTGCTTTTGAAAATGGCAGGCGTGGCCGGGGCGTACACAGATGGGCGTGGACAGGGGCGGCGTATTGCCGAGCCCATGCATGCGATTGCACTCTCTGTGCTCTCCTTGTCCTTTTGCTAGTTTTTGCTCGTCTGGCCCTTCATCTCCCCATCTCCCCATCTCCGCATCTCCCCATCTCGCCATCTGCCCTTCACCCTTTCCTACGAGTACATCCCAATTTTTTAACTTTTGTTCTGGGAATGGCAATTGAATGGTGAAATTTCGTAAAATGCAGTTTGAGCGCACGCTTGAGACGAGAGATGAGACAGTCGAGGCCGTTCTATGGCAGCAGGAACAACAATAGACATAACAACATGCCTGCAAGTTGCTCCTCTGTCTCTGATTCCATCCATAGAGATGCTCAGCTACTCCGAATACGTGTACGTACAGTGCTTCCGAAATCTAATATTTCGTTTTTGTTAAAAATGTATTTAGAATAGTTTAAATAAAATAAAATAAGTTAATTAATGTTTAATGAAATAATTATATTGATCAAACAGTAATTCGTCCCAAAATATATCATTTATTGTCTTTACCATATGCTTTGATCTATTAACTTTAACCCTATTATCCATTCTATATGGGCTATTATTCTGCGTTATCTTCCGATAGATTCGCCGAAAACTGCAAGCTCTAATATAATAATATCCACAGTACACCTGGAAGCATTTCACATCTGGTCTGCTCCATCTCTGATGCCAATGGCCAAGTCTCTATTTTTGGAACCCTCCATTTTGCTCTGTTTCCATGGGGCCACACGGGGTGGGGGGTGGGTGTGCTTGTTTGTTTGAGTGTTTGTAGTTTTGGCTTTGTACTGTGTGATTTTTTGGCCAAGGTAGGCGGTGTGCAGCAGTGCAGGGGCGTGGCCTGGCGGTCAGGTTGCAGCAGTGCCAAACTGGTTGTTAGGGCCGCCAGCACACAGCGAGGAGCGACCCAAGTGAACATCAGGAGCAGAGCTGGCGACTGGCGACGGGCGACGGCCAGTACTCGTAGAAGCAGAAACAGCTACGGCAACGGCAACGGCAACGAGAACCAGCATGCCACACGTATGCACACAATGAACTGCAGTGCATTTCTCATACGCAATGTTGGCCAACTTTCTGGCGCACAGCCCGCCCACAGGTGGATGGGCAGGCAAGACGGAGTTGTTTGTGAAACGTACTCAGCCAAAAACGAAGGGCGTAGGACAAGTCAGACAAGCAATTCACATGCCACTGCAGGCAACCTCATCTTCCCCTTCCCCTTCCCCGTCCCTTTCCCCTTCCTCAACCGCTGCCTCTTACGAGTTTGCAATTTGCTGCATATCATAGCAGACAGACACGGAGCAGACAGAGAGATCGGCCAGCAAGGGCCAGCTGTCGCTCGATGAGTTTTCCCAAATTGGCGCAAGATATTTTCCTGATGCTCGTTAATAGGCGGCCGCACTTTGCCGAGGGGCAGCTGGAGCAACGGCAATGGCAACGGCAACGGCAACGGCCAACAGTTGCTAATTAAAAATGCTGCGCTTAATTTACTCTACCTCTCTCGATTTTTTCCATCTGCCTGCGGGCGCTTTTTGTTTGCAGGTGTGTCTGCTGGTGTGCTGCTGGGCCATGCCACACTGTCATGTGCACTCTGTGGCCGCAAAGCTAAACAAGTTGTTTGTGCCACTCCGGGCAGGACTGGGACTGGATGGGGCAGTCAACCAGTCAAATAGTCAACCAGTCAACCAGTCAACCCGTCAGTCGGGCAGTCAGTTAAAGGCTCGTCATTTCGTTTGTTTATTGTTCGCAATGATTGCAAGGAGCCTTAAAACTGCTATGATTGCCCGAACCAGGTTTGACTTGCTCCGAATCGCAATCTCAGAGGGAGAGCCCGGCGAAGAGCCCCGTCTCCGGCCCATGTGCAAATCGTTGGAAACAAAAATCACATATTGTGCACACGTACGCCAGCTTAGAAGAGCCAGAAGCCTTTGCCCACCCATCCACCCATCCAACCATCCAGGCATCTAGCCATCTAGCAATCCACCCATCCCGAGTCCCATTCCCATTCCCATTCTCATTCGGATGCTCACCCCGGGACTCCTCTCCTGCATTCGGATGGTATGCCATGGTCATGCCGTGCCATGCAATTTTTCCCAGGTAACAAAATGAATTGCATGCTCCGCCTCTGCCTCTACCATCGGTTCGGTGGTGCAACTGCTGCTGCTGCTGCTGCTGGGCTGACAGTGTCGCATGCTCAAAGCGGACTATTTGCTGTTATTCCACTGATATTTTGAGAGTGCCACTGGCCAGAGCAGAGCAGAGCAGACGACATACCCGGCTTAGGGGTAGGGTCTGAGCAGCCAATAGTACATATAGATGAGTGCAATTTACCGCTAACAATGCCATGCACTGGTAGTTACAACAAATGTTAGGCCCAGCCAACAACCGCAGCCCATTCGAACGGTACGGTACGGTACGGTAGGTGGTAGGTGGCTGGTGGCAGGTGGTAGGTGGTAGGCGGAGGAACTAACTACTTGGTAGCTACCTAACGACTCGCACACACTATACTCGTACTCGTACTACCGTATACTACATATGTTGACCATGGAAATGCATAAATAATGCGCCACAGTATGGGGCACGGGCCCCGACATGGCCTACAACCAGGAGCAAGGACTGCAGACTGCAGGACTGCACTGCTGCAGCCTGGCCAGAACATCCCAGGCCAGGCCAGGACAGGACAGTGCCAGTGCCAGTGCCAGTGCCAGTGGCAGAGTCAGGGCTGTGGGTCTCTGTTTGCCATATTCGAACATTCGCATCAGGATTTCCCGCCATTGTACTTTTTGGCTTTTGTTTATTTACAGTCAGCGCAAAAATGTTTGTTATGCTCTGGGTGTACATCCCCATCCCCCTCTGGACGGCATGTATGAGCGTGTATATGTGTGGCTGTGTGTGTGTCTAGTTGGATTTAGGCTAAGTAAGCCGCATACACCTGGTCACACAGATGCACACACACGCTAGCACAAACACCAAGAAGCGAATGTACGGAGGGAGGTTACAATTTAATACATGATGGCATGGCTGAGCTTTCAATATTTGACTGCTGCTGCTGCTATTGTTGTTGTTGTTTCTGTTGTTGTTTCTGTTGTTGTTTCTGTTGTTGTTGCATCTGCTTAAACAACGAATGTCACGCGTGGACTTGCCCCCAATTATTCATGAGGCGAACGTTATTAATTTGAAAGCATATTTATCACAAACGAAATCTACGCCACATGCCATAATAAATCAACGAACGTTTTTCGGTCCCACATTAAAATCGCACACACTCACACAGAGGACACAGGACACAGGACACATCGTCGGTTACATAGATTTAGGAAGGGTGTTGTGTGGGTGAATGGGTGACTAGACTGTGGTCGTGGGAGTGGGTGCGTCTGGCCAGAGCCAGCCGGGCCATGTCATATCCATATTTAAGCACGCCAGCTATCCATGCGACAGTCAGTCAAAGTCTCAAGATACAAAACACTCAAGGTGATATGAACCTTTTAGCCGTGGCGTCCTTTCGGCGTCCTTGACGCTCAACTCCTGGCACCTGCTTCTTGCCTCATGCTGGAAAACGCTACAACGCTACAACGACAATGATGGCGACGATAAATACATAAATTCCCAGCCGCTGCCACCAAAAGGTTGACAACGCGTCATTATGTGTCAGACATTTTGGCTTCGACTTCAAACGCCAAACCAAAACCAAATCCGATGACGATGGCGATGGCGATGGCGACGGCGATGCTGAGGATGAGGCTGAGGTACAGGCTGGAGCTGCACGTGAAGGGGGCGTGGAACACCAAATGCGAGTAGGTTTCAAACTGAACGATGAACGTATGAAATTCCAATTGTTTGGCGGTCGGCCCCCTTTTGGGATCGGGTTGGTGCTGGGTCCCTGTTCGCCCGTTTTCGGAGTGGTGTGGTGCAGGGCGGGGCGGGGTTCGGCGCTGAGGTTTCATATTTTTCTGTTTCTGGGGCAGAGCTAACCCAATTGCAATATTAAAAGCATGCCTGCCACAGAAAACTTTCCCGAGCCAGGCGACAGCGTGTGGCAGGCATCCGTGACGATGCCAGGGCCAAGTCACCGTCGAATCTTTGCGGCTTTGCTGCGGCCGCTAAGCTGGCTGCCAAACCAGAGCCAGATCCGAGCCAGAATCAGGACAGAGTCAAGGCAGAGGCAGAGCTTGGCAGAGTCAAAGCCAGTCGCAACACCAGAAGAGGCGCGGGCACGCCCATGGCAGCGACACGTTCAAGGACACCGATGCCGCAGGATTTTACAATGTGTGACGCGTCTCGAATTTTGTGTGTTTTTTTTTATATTCTTCTTTTTGTGTGCTTTCCCCAAAATGTCAATTTACCGCAAAAAATGTGTACATACACACAGACACACACGGTGGAGCAGTGGAGTTTGCATATCTGTGTGTGAACCTATACATTACAAACAGCCCATGTATGGGGGGTACATATGTATGTGCATAGGTACATATATGAATATCTGTATGTACACATATCATGGCGTACTTGGGTGTCGGCCAAAATATTAAAATTAAATATACCACGAAAGCCGTACGATGGGAAGGTACTTCTTTTGAAGCCATAATGCGGGAAATTATATTGGGGTTTCTTCTTAAAGATGAGTTCAGTTGAAATGCTAAAGAAGTTCAGGAGATTCTATTGTAATTATCGTAGGAAGCAATACACATATGTCCAGGATTGGGTAAGTATTTCTTTGGGTATGAATACTTAGGATATTTTAAAGAAAGAACTGCCTTAGGGTGTTGCAACTTTGACCGCTATCAATTTTTAAATTAATATAATAGAACAAAAAACACCATTGTGAATGCTGGATAAGCCATAGATATTTTTACAATTTTAAAATTAACCCCGTGCTTGGGTAGTAGCCAAGCCCGAGATTCAGCCAAGTCTTTTGATTACTTATCCATCCAATATTTATTCAAATTAACTTCAATTATAGTTCAATCCATTGGAGGCCACAAGTGAAAATATTCAGTGTCCTTACATTCCACATGCCATGCCAGAGTCGGGGTGGGGTGTAATTTACAAAGTCGCCGAGTGCAGACACCAATCGTGGCATCGCCACAGGGTTATGAATGAAATTGAAGGCGATGGAAAATATTTCCAATTTGATTATTATTGCCATTGTGCAGCTCGACGGCAGAGCCTCGAATGTGTTATGGCTCTCGCTGACGAGCTGACTGACTGGCAGACGGCCTGACGGACGGACGGACGGACGGGCGGACGGACGGGCTGACTGACTGAATGTCTGAGTGTCGAGTTGGCCTGACAACATGCCTATTGCCTCGACGACACTTTGCGATGACACTTCCGTGCAATTGTATGCCGCTTTTGGGTTCCGGCGATGGCTGGCTCCGGATCCATGTGCGGGGCCGGGTCCGGGGCTGGGGCTGCGGATTGTGCTCGGGATGGTTATTGGGTGTATCGGGTGTATGTCGTTTATTGGCCCGTGTGCGTGTTGCCAGTCCATATATGAATATTTGTGGCAATTCTTATGAATTTTCAGCTACGTTTGTGTGTACTCGTATGGGATGACAAGCCGCACGACATGCCGCACAGGATGCGACAATGAGTACGCGAGTGAGTATGGTTGTGAGTGGAAGTGGAAGTTCGAGTGTCAGTGTGAGTGTGAGTGTGAGTGTAGTCATTGTATGTGCCGTTATTATGGCCATTTTGGTGCGCGATGATGCGCTCGGTTATTTGGTTATTTGGTTATTTGGGCAAATCAAGCAATTTATTCGCAATTGTCGTCGACGCTGCAATTGTGTGGAAATCGATATGCGTTGTTATTTTAACCGATCATTTCCTTCATCCAGCCATTACACGCTGCCACAAAGGTTGAGGCATGCCATACCCATGCCCCACAAAAATACAGCCAAAGAGAAGTCGAACTGTTGCTGTTGCTGTTGCTGCTACAGCCGTGCTGTCGCTTGCAAAATTTGATTTATGCATATTTCCATGTGATTTATTTCATTAGCATCATTGCGAAGCCTTCTCCCATTTTGTATTTTGTTTTCCTTTCACTCCCTTTGCTTTTGCTTTTGCTTTCGCTTTCGTTCTTTCTGCCCCCGCTTTCTTTCTTTCCCCCTTGACTCCGCTTTACCTTTAACTTTTCCATTTACCTTTTTTCCATTCCGTAGCCAGCATTTTATTTTTAATATTTATTTAAACATTTGTTGCAGCTTCCTTTTTCATTTCTCGTCCGTTACGTTTGAGTGATTCAAACTTGACGTTTGCCTTTGTATAAATTTTTTCTGCCTCATTTGGTGCAGAGAATGAAAAGTTTCCATACACCGCCGCACCACCGTACCCCTGGCCCTGGCCCTGTCCCTGGCCCTGGCCCTGGCCCTAGCTCTGTCCCTGTCCCTGTCCCTGGCTCGGGCCACAGAAAGAGGCAAAAAATATTCCCACAAAACTTTTGTTAAGAAAATATGAATTCCAAATGAAAATATGCTAGAAATGAATTGAAACTGTAACGGTTGGAGCGACCAAAACGAGCGCGTGCACGAACGAGCACGAACCGAAAAAAAAATATTAAAAAAAAGAAGCGAGATGAATGCCAATCCCTTGCCCAGCACTGGGACGCATTGGCATCGCCCCCACCAGCTCCTGCCGTCACACAAAGTTGCAAATAAAACAGCGAATAAGAAACAATATACAATAAAAAGCAAAGAGGAGCTGCTTTCTCTGGATCGCTGGATCGGGTGCAGAGGTGCAGAGGCTGTGGCGGTGGCAGTGGCAGTGGCAGTGGCAGATGGAAATGAAAGGCAAACACGATTCAGTTAACGAGTGACGAACGCTATTACTAACTGGGGACTGCTTATACGAGTATGTACGTGTGTATCTCCGTGTCCGTGGATGTGTGTGCGTATAGAACCTGGCAGCATGGTCTATTGAAAATGCTTCTACTCCTCCGGACTGTCCTGCCTGTCTGACGGACGCGAGTACGTCGAGTGGCATGGCATTGGCATTGGAAATGGAGAGTACAGAGGGGAGATTGAAGATTGGAGAGTGGAGAGTGGATAGTGGATAGCGGTAGCGGCTCTGGCCGGGCTGAATGATTGCCTTGCTGGCCAGACTGACTGACTAACCAATGAACGATTCAAAATGAATGACTGAATGAATGAATAAATGAACGGATGAGCGCACCTCTTCAGTTGGTTGCATCCGCAAAATCGCACAGACTCTGCCAGACTCTGTATCTATTGAACTTGGACGCCGCCGTTCCGCCTTCCATCCCCAACCCCTTTGCTTTCCTTTCCTTTCCTTCCCTTCCCTTGCCGACAACCGACAACCGACAAAGTACAATGGAAGTTAGTTTCTCCAAGTCGGCTACTTTATTGAGCGTAAGTTTCGGCCAGGCCATATTATTTGATGTGGTTTGCCTTGGTTATGAAGTCGAGAGTGAGTCCGCCCCGATACTTGTAGGGGGAAGCGAGTACATTTATATTTCTCCTTCAACGGCCGATAAAATTAACTATTTTGCCAGCGTGCACGTAATGGGCGCATCATTTGCCAAGGGCTGTCTGTGTGGCCTGGTCTGCATTGGTATGGCTCCAGTCTGCGCATCGTCCTTCGGCCTGCCATTCTCCGTGTTCATTTCCTGTTTGAAGTGCTTTAAATTGCCATAAAAATGCGCTATCGACTGCCATCTTTGGGCTCTGCTTCTGCTACTGCTACTGATACTGCTCCTGCTCCTGCCACAGCTGTAACTCGTATTGTTGCTGCTGTGCGTTTGCCTGCCACATTTCCACACTCAATTTGTACAAATTTAATTGTCTGCTGCCTCTGCTCTTGCTTCTATTTATTTATTTTTGCTTTGCTTTTTTCTGTTTTCTGTTTTCTGTTTTCGCATTATTTGTTGCTTCGTTTTTTCGGTTAACGCCTGCCAATGCCAAATGTCCGATTGCCGATGTCCAATGTCCGTTCTGGGGAGCGGAGCCTTTTATGGCGTTTTATTTATTGACGATGCGCCCTTTAAATCAATGAAGCATACGTCTAGGCCTGGTCGCTTAAATTTACGCACAACTCGGCTCGAAGCCTCTCTATCCTCAACTCGCAATCCACTGAGCAGCAAGAGCTGAATAGTACCCTATTAAGAGCAGCTTTCTCTCAATCCAAGAAGCTGTCTCTGGAAGCGGCATCACCTAGTCGACCCCATGCTCACAATGTCCTTGTCTGCTTCCTTTTTGTTTTGGGCTCGCTAACAGCAATCAGCTAGTAAATCGAATTTCTTGCCTAAAACAACAGCAACAAAGGGGACAGCAGCATAGCACTCCTGCAGGAGTGGCCAGTGGTGTAGGAGGGATTGAAAGCGGCAAATAAATACAAATACAAAAGCACGACGCGTAGAGTGGACGGACAAACTAAACACTGCGTTTGTTTTAGCAGCTTCCGTTTCCTGTTAGCAGCCAGAGGAGTAGCTCGACGGCGCAGCCATCCATCCACCATCCATCCGCCTATCCATCTATTGGGTCGACTAACCAAAAGACTAGCTCATACGCACGGCCATCCATCTGTACGGTCCGGTCCGGTCCGGTCCGTCTGTCCACCCATCCAGTCATCCCATCCTTTGAAGCATTCATCCATCCCACCCACACCCACACCCACATCCACATGCACATCCCTCCGATGAAGCGCGGGCGTCCAGTCACCGCTCCGCTCCTTTGACAAGCGCAAAAGCTTCCTGTTGCCCTGTTGCCCAGTTGTCCAGTTGCCCTGTTATCCTGTTTCCCTGTTTCCCTGTTGCTCGGCTCCGGACAAAGCTAAACGCATTTGTTCGAAGCTTGTTTAGTTTAACTTTAATTGAATTTTGTGAATTTTGCTTTTCTTGCCTTTACCAATTTTGTTTCCATGCGCTTCCACACATTGTTACTCATCGAAGAAAAGGGCATATTGACTTGTCAGTAGTCGAATCAAGGAGCAAAATGCGGTTCAACGGTGTGGTACTTTTTTACGACTTTCTAATATATGGCCTTTGCATAGCATAAACATTTTCTAGAGTTTTAGATTTCAGATTTTACATATGCTTCAAGGACACCCAAAATGTATGCATTTCGGTCCAAAGCTTGAGCTGAACAGCAATTCAACAATTCTTCAATAAATGATTTAAATTCAAATTAAGTTTTTCACTATTCATATTTTTTCGGCTCATTTTAACAAAACGGACATATTTCTAATGAAATCTGCATGTGGTTAATAAACGATGAAGCGCACAGCAGAACAATGTGAGAAACATAAGTAGATAATAAAAAGCACAATCCATGGACATCGGTCTCATGGAAATACGTTAAAAAGAAGTGGAAATATTGATAGTATATTGATATTTGATCCTACAGTTTTATATTTAGTTTTGCGATTCTTTTCTTGCTACTTAATATTTCAAGCCAAAAATAAGTAATACTCTTTCCAGGCAGCTCGAAAACGTGCCGGCAGAGACGTTCTTAGAGCTGAGTATCTCCCATTCGAAGCCCTGTATCAGAGCTCACTTATTTTGTTCTAGTTGAGTTTTCCCATAGCTTTTTTATTTGTTAGCCGGATGGCCAGCTGGTGCCACCTTTATACGAGTATGGGCTGAATTTATTATGGACGAGAACAAAACGGCCCGCCCTACACCCTGCACCCTACACCGTAGACCCTACAACGTAGTAGGTACCGTTCACTGGAACTGACTGCCTCGCTCGCCCATCCAACATTCGAGTGTAGCAGTATCCCGCAGAGAACGAGCGGCAGCGGCAGCGGCACCACTCGCCTTCACCATATGGTCAATGGCACGAGTCGGGCTCGTAAAAAGGCTTACATAAGTCGGCCTGGAGTAGGAGTAGGAGTGGGCTGGGTTGGGCTGGGCTTACCTTTTTGCCAAGCAACTGTAAAATTGTCTTGTTGCGCCGGCAACCCTTTTATATGTGCTGTGCTGCAAAAGAGTCGTTGCCGGAGTCGCAGTCGGAGTCGAGTCTGAGTCTGAGATGTGAATTCAATTTGTGGGCCTGAACCCGGCCACTTTGAATAATTTGTATGATTTAATTTTTGCGCTTTGCTCCAAATGAGCCAATAAAACGATTTCCACAAAGAGCGACGTGCTTATGTGGTCGATCGACTGCCGTTTGAATGGGCCTTGGTGGCGGGTGGCGGGTGGCGGATGGCGTATAAGCAACGCCAGCCGTGACCGTCACATAAGCCAAAATCAAAGCCGACAACCATATCCAGCAGCGACGACAACTTAAGCCAATCGATGCTTTTGTGATTGTCCAAGCCAAATATGGAATTATATGCCAGGCCACAGTGCCCAAAAACATTTTGTGCTCACGAAGGCGTCCACTATCTTGATATTAATACGAGTATATGAAGTGCTTCCAGTTGCTCCCACTTTAAACGGATTTAGCAGAGAACCTTAATTAATAAACACCAAATGGGATACGGGAAATAATAATTTCGAGCGGTAAGCCATTTCTTTGTGTCCAGGCTTAAAGCTGCTCGCATCATGAATAATGGCACAGGGTATTTTATCTAAAAAATATCCTTTTTAATAGAAAGCTAAAATATGCGAAATTGAACAAAAAAAATATTTTGTACATATAGAAAAGAGGAAAATTAAAATCTATTTTTCGTATTTACATGCAAATGGAAGAGAGGAAACCACGAACTAGTCAGCTGGCAATTGATTCCAAAGTTTTTTTTAACCAAAGTTATTTGAGATGCAGCTTTTTGTCTTTTTAATTTAACTAAACATATACTGTGCTATAAAAAAGTAATCTAAACGGGCCTTGTTGAATTTTTTGAACAGTGTTTTAAACCATTTAAAGCTCGAACATTCTTCTTTTTACAGGGGTTTAACCCCATCTGCATGCAGAAAACGGCCTATTGCAAAAAAGCGGAGTTCTATATAAACATACGATACACTTCATCATAGGCTTTAATGTTTGTGATTTAAATATTTCGTCAATCTTTAAAGCCAGGATGAGTCTATGGTGAGAACTATGGAAAGAAGATCAAAGGAAATAAATTATTTTTCCAAGCTAAAAATCGTTCAAAATTAACGACAGAAAAATAACTGTGATCCCCTCCAAATGAGACAATAATTTTCGCGTAACTAACTGGAAAGTGGTTCAGAGGCTGTAGGGGCTGTAGGGGCTGAGGGGGCCAACTCGTTGGATAATATTTGGGTGGCAACTTTTGCATGACACTGTTAATCTGGCTGACGATTATAAGCCCTATCTATTATGCTCTTTGTTGTGCTGCATAAATTATGCGCAAAGCCCCGCAACGGCCGGCCCGCAAACCAGTGCGGTTAGCACCAGACCAGGACCAGTCCGCAATAGTTTTATCTAAGCCCAAATAAATTTAATCAACCGCAATCGGAAGTGTTAGAATAATGACACAATAAACAATAGCAATTAAAATATCAAATATAAATCATTGTGTACATTCATAGCCAAATGAAAGCCAAATCGGAGAACAACAGAACTGCACACAAATGCAGGCGACACAACAACACACTCACCTACACATGCACAACCGTACATATTCTGTACATATTCTGTATTTATGTATACTCGTATGGTTTGCAGCTATATTTTTTGTGAGACAGGGAGAGTCATAAAAAGCGTGTCAATACAACAAACAAGCAACCGGCCAGTGCCTGGCCAGTGCCTGTCCGTTCGCCTGTCACTCTGTCCGTCCATCCGTCTGTGGTTCCATGTGGGCTGTGCGTGCAGCTAAACACACACGACGATTGTCCTTTTCCCTGACGCCCCACAACGACCAGCATCATTGTCGAGCACCCCGAGCAGCCGTAAACGCATGCATAAATTTGCACGCATAAAATCAAATCAAAATTCAACGACTTGTGACAATTTTATGTCCACAAAATTATGTATTTGTTGAAAACACACAAGCAACAACAGCCGAACACGGCAAAACAACAATAATGCAAGGCAATGAAAATAACCACAATTCCCAGATACAACAACAACAACAAC
Organism: Drosophila lowei; assembly: GCA_008121275.1. Taxonomy (NCBI): domain Eukaryota; kingdom Metazoa; phylum Arthropoda; class Insecta; order Diptera; family Drosophilidae; genus Drosophila; species Drosophila lowei. The sequence continues at coordinate 29,557,143 of CM017777.1, read as the reverse complement.
AACTACAGGGCAGCAGCAGCAGCAGCAGCAGCAACAGCAACAACAGCAACGATATGAGCAATATCGAGAGATTGGAGGGGGACCGACAGCGGGAAAGCCAGCCAACAAGGATAAACGCAATAACAACAAACAGCTAAAATAGCAACATGAGCAGATTATAATGAACAACATATTCGCACGGCCGCACCCAATGCCACACCCCCCGCCTCTACCTCTGCCCACAGTGACTGCTTTCATAATCGCACACGCACCCGCACCCCCACCCCCACCCCCAACCCCACCCGCAGAAGGTACAACAAAGCGCCACGCAACAATTTACGTGTTTTGACACTAATACAAAAGCCATTACAATACATGCAAGCGCCCCCATACGTATACTCGCAAGCACGCACACACGTACGCGTACGCGTACGCACGCTCTCACCCACACACACGCACACACTTAGAGGAAGAACAAAATGAGAATAAAAAAAAAACAAAGTTTTCACATTTCCCTAATGCTCAGCACCGAGTGGCTTTCGCTCAATTTTAAGGTCAACGCAAAAGCCAGAAGACGCAAGAGTGTGGGCTACTTTTGTAGTCGAACCAAGGGCCGAGCGGACGAATGTCGAATGTCTCGGAATCGCCGTAGGGGCATATTTAACTAGTTTTACAGACGATTTCTCGGAGAAAGAACATCGACAGGACTCGACCGGCCTGGTCTCCTAAGCATGGCGTGACTTTAGGGGACCGCACCTTGACTTTAAGACCATTTTCGATGGCCGAGCGGGCGGCCGACAGACGACAACGACAGACGCTTCCCTTATCTCTGAAGCCGGCTCAAAGGTCTGGGTCGGCCCTCGGGGGAAATGGGTCAGGCCGACTTGCCATGTGGAGGGCTTTTAATGATGAATTGCTTGGACACAGTGCGTATACGTTACATTTGACGTTGACATATTTTGCATTAGCATAAAAGTATGCAACGTATTTCCCTCGAATTTTCACCTTTCCTCTGCCAGCCTCTTTCCAAGCTCTTCGCAGAAAAGTGCCTAGGGAAATGTGCCATTTTCATCAATTGGGAGGCTGGGCAGGAATCTCAGTTATGATGAAATATGTCAGGAATCTGAACACCCTGGGAAGCGGACTGTTGAGGCATAAGGAGGGAGGAAGGGGTAAAAAGATAAAGAATCAAAGGGGAAAACGGTTCGGTTCAGTTCAGTGCCTTCATTTTCCCATTGAAATGCCCAAGATAAAGTTTTGAATGCGAATCTAGCCAATCTCAGCCTCAGCTATTCCCAAACTTGACAGACTCGAGTCCAGGAGCAGGACTTGAGGGCTGAAGACCTGGTCCGACTCCGCCTCGTGCTCTTAGTGCACTTGTGCTGAGCAGTTTAACTGCTCATTTCATGGCTAGCCATGTGGATTCCGATGTGAAAATGCGCACATTTTCGACAATTACACAACCCGCAAAGTTTTGCCAAGCCAAATATTTACAGAGAATTTCTCAAATTCCCACAAACAAAATCAAAAGCTGAGCCAAGTTTACGTTGAGGACTCTCAAAAAGTCATATTTGTTTCAGTGTACGTGCGTCTGAGTGCGTACTCGAAGAAAATGGTGAAAATGGTGAAAATTTTAAATCAAATTTGCTGTGCAATGCAAATAATTCATGCATATTACGATTTTAATTAGGCGTCGCGTCTAAGAACAAAGTCAAACAAGAATGCGGGCGAGTACGGCAGGACCTACATATGTACATACATACATACATACATACATACATACATATGCACATATGAATGGTGGATGAATGGATAAATGGACGAATACTTGTACGAATAGAGTTGCTGATGTGGCAGTCGATGCATTTTCCAGCCATTGTCTTCTTCACGTCCATGTCCATGTGCATGAGTGTGTGCTTGTGTGCGTATGAGCATGTGTACTTTGGGGTAAATTCATTTATTGACAGATTGAAGGATTATGGAATGCCTTTGATAATTTGCTGCGGCTGCAGTGAACTTTAAGCTCGCCCGCTCCCATTGTGCCGAGCAGGACGCAGACACGACTTTTGCTGAGCCACATGGAAAATCGGCTGGCTAAGCCAGCCACACAATGCAAATATATTTGCAGTTTATTTTGCGGATTTCCGGTTGCAGACAAATCAAAATTTCTGCTCAAATACACAAAATGTCAGTTGGCAAATGAATGGAAATGAAACCACATTCGGCAATGTCCTGTTCTCCACACTCCCGGTCTCCTCTCCGCTTTTATCCACCCGATTGTTCCGCATGTGACAATGTGACAATGTGACAATGAGCGATGAACTGAAGCCACAAAAGACAACACAACATGTGAAATTAGTTTCGCCTGATCCTGCTCCTGCTCCTGCTTCTGCTCCTACCCCCGGCGGGGGCAGAGCCCTGCCAGACGGGGACGTACCGGGACGGACAGATACGGACACAATACGGCAAATTATTGGTTTCCATTTCGATTAGCCGGTCTGCCCTTTATCCCCTCCCAGTCCCCAGTCCCCAGTCCGGCGCTTTGCACTTTGCACTTTCAAACTTTTATTTAAAACAACAGCCAACGCAAATATTACTGTCAAATGGTGCTCACAATATTTTCCCGGGCCTCAATTAAAGTGTCAGCCAACAAAACCGAAAAAACCCACACACAAAGCTGGATCCAGATACGAAACCAAAACCAAACCGAAATTTGGGGGCAAAAGAGTGGAAGTAGAACACTCGAAATTGTCAAAACTTTTGCCGCTTGCTGTTTTTATTACTTTGCTTTGCTTTTAACTTGAAACAAGATTTTTGAAGTTCGTCTCCGAATCTGTTCAGAGTTCCGTGTTCCGTTTTCCGTTTTCGGGGGTCAGTGTTCAGTTTGCGGTGCGGTGCGGTGCGGTGCGGTTCGGTGCGTGTGGAGAGTTGGCTAACACAGTTCGCTCATCAGCTTTTGGACATGACAACAAGAGAAACACATTTTTTGGGAACTAGATGGAATACGAGTAGAACGCCATGCAACTGATACACTTCTGCGAGTGCCACAGTTTGAAATATTAATGTGCGAATCGGCACGGACAGGACAGAACAGGACAGAACAGGACAGGACAGAACAGGACAGGGAAAAGTTTTCCATCCTTTAATGTGCATTAAACAGAACATAGCCCAGAGCCGAATCAGAATGTTTATTGACCCATTCTCCCAGCAGACCCCAATGGATCCAAACAGCTAACTAGGGGAGGGGGGAAGACTGCTGTCAAGTTTATTAGCTACGCTCGGCAAACAGCTCTATCTACAGCTACAGCTACAGCTACACAGCCACAGCCACAGATACAGCTAGGGAAATGGCATTGCGATACAACATTGATGATTGGCTGCTTTGATAAGCGGACGAGCATTAAGCTGACAAAAAGTGTAACGAACGAAAATGAGAGAAAATGCTGTGCCATAGGGAATGCCGAATGCCGAATGGCGAATGGCGGATGGGCGCGGAGGAGTCCAAATGGCGAATAGCGAATGCCGAATGGAGAGCAGCGCAAATCCTTTAACACGAAATTAAGACACATAATCCCTGACAAGCAGTAATGGCAATCTAATATGCCAACGCGTGCACTTTCGACGAGTCTAAGCCCGATGCTGATTGACAAGGCCGGGCCAGGGTGACTCCCACTCCCACCCTGGTCCGGGCCCACTGATAGCAGAAAAAACAAACACAAAAACAAAAACGATACACAAATTATGGCTTTTTATTGAATGACAGATAGCAAACGGCGAAGAAGCTTTCGCCAGTTAAGCCTTTCGGCGTTTGTTTGGCTTTAAAGCAAAGCCTGCTGAATTCCCTAGGGCAGAGCAGTGGAGAATGACTTCCAACTGACATTATCAAATTGAACGAATTTCTAATCCCCTAATTCCCCATTCATCTTCCAGCTCGATCCGCAGTCGTCAGTAGTGAAACCAAAACCCGTTTGCTAACTCAAATCTATCACTTTAATTAGAACGGGGCCATCGGATAGGACGAGGCCAGGACAATGGCAATGGCAATGGCGGCCAGCAGATGGAAATAATTTAATAATCCCCTCCAACCTGGAAAACCTGGCCAACCTGGCTAACCTGGCCAACGTGGCCTACGTGGCCCTTTCGGCACGCCGAAACGCCAAAAAGGATTGGCGAATTGAAATAGAAAATTTTAATTACATTTTGTGCATGCTGCAGACTGCTGTTGTTGCTGCTGTTGTTTTTGTTTGCGATGAATTAAATTTCATTTCCCATTCTGCCATTTCTATTCCTATTTCTACTGGGCCTGGTTTGGGTCTGGTTTGGGTCTGGTTTGGGCCTGGTCTGGCCGGGGCGGCTCTGGCCCGGCATGGCTGCTCGGGAATGGTGCGGACTGGGGCTGGGCTTTGCAGTGCGCAGCGACGCCATTAAACAGCAGTTTCCGGTTTACGCGCTTTGAGTTTCCGCTTCAAGCAGCAACAACAACAGCAGCTGCAGCAGCACTGCAGAGCGGTGCGGAGCGTAGCCTGATTGTTGCTGGTCGAGTTGGTGCTGCAGCAGCTGTTGCCTTGGTTATTGTGCGCGCTTTTGTTAGGATTGCTGTTATTATTTCGACGCACACTCACAAACACACTCACAACAAAGCCGCTGTCGTCAGCGCCGCCTTGCACCATCTTTAATATAAGATTCAATTCAACACAAAAGGCAGCGGTAGTAGCAAAGCCCGTGCCCCATAGCTAAATTTCGCTATCGTGTGCCCCACACTCTCGAGGCGTGCGAAAGACTCTACACTGCTCTACACGAGTACGCACTAGAGCACAAACGACAGCAACAGCAGCAACAACGAGGAAGAGGCAGCGGAAGCGGCAGAGGCAGTGGCAGTGGCAGTGGCTGGGGCGAAAGCAATAAGCAAGCAACATTTCTATTGCATGGCCATGGCCAAAGACGCCAGCCGCCAGCCGCAAACATACTCGCATTCGTGCATTTCTATATTTTTAATTAAACGCAAAAAGCCCTTTTGGCAACACGCAACATGAAGCTGGAACCAGCACTGAAGCTGAAGCTTACCCGGATCTGGAATGGGTCTGGGTCTGGTTGAATGGAACTGAGTTTGAGGCGAAATGGGGACTGGGACTATGCTCAAGTGCCGAGAAATCGCGACGACGACGACGACAGCTTCAAGGTTAAGTCGGCAGCTTTGTTGTCGCGGAATGGGAGCGATGAGGAGGATTTGCTGCATCGAGGTTGCAGTCTAAGTGGAACTGCAAGGCCAGAGCCGTTAAGTGTATTAAAATGTTGTTTTGATCTGGCTTAGAAGTGATTTCCAGGCAGGCAAAGGGGCCATGGCGATATCTGCAGCATTGGATTGCCAATGAAGTCTCTAAGGACAAACATTTCTCAAAAATACTCGTGCGGGAACAAAAGTTAAAAAATGTTAAAAGGTGTTATTTCCCCACAAAGATAAATTAAGAGCGTCTAAACTAGAGTCTTAATAATTTCGTGCATTAATGATCAGCCTTACACTTATTTTTGGCATCGAAGGAAAATCAGATTCAATTTGCAGCACCAAATCGTGTTCGGGGTCGATCTGCCAGTTTTATTGTTTCACCTTATTGTGCCAATCGTGATGCCCAGAGCAGGTTGTTGGTATTGGCATTGCTATTGCCCTTCCGTTATGCTGACATTGAGCAGGTTATGGGGCACGGCACGTTTGGGAGAGATGGGACAGCATGCGGCCCTTTGAAAGGCCAATTAATATTTCATAAAGGCGCACGTATCCGAGACAACACTCACACTCACACACAGACGGCACGAGAGAGCGAGAGAGCAGGAGGGAAAGAGACAGACAGACAGAGAGAGAGAGAGGAGGGAAAGCATACAAAAATCCCTCAATCACTGCCAATTAATGTCAGACACAGGCACTCATATTTGGCATTCAGCCAGCCATCGAGGCAGCCATCGAGGCAGCCGTCAGGCAGCCCGCAACGTCGTACATAAAAACAATAAATGATTTATACATAAAAACAAAAAGCAATGCGCGCAAAAGCCACAAAAATAAAAATCACACACACAAACACAGTCGCACACACACATACACACATGCAGAGAACACTCTCATAGACAATGGAAGGACAGACATGCCACACTCGTATACTCGTATACTCGTATAGAGAGGGACACGGAGAGGCACGGCACAGACCACAACAGGAGATGCGAAACGTGAATTTTGTGAATTTTACTGACATATTTCTAGTACAATTGTATATTTTATTATTTTCCTCGAAATCAAAGCAAACCGAATCGAAAAGGAACAAGGGGGAGGGAGCAATGAGGAAGCAATGCGATGGCACATGCATTACACAGACTTACAATACATAAATGTATACAAAGATGTATATATTATGTCTATATAGATGTGCTTGGCTAGTCAATCGAGCGTACAGACGGTCCACAGGACAGGCCTTAGCCAGAGATAAAGCCATATACGAGTACAATGGCCAAATGGAGTCTCTTTTATGTTCCGTGTAGCATACATTTTGGGGGAGCTAATTGGAGCCTTAAATTACTCTGTACGTGAGGCAGTGATTGAGTGTGTGTGGGTGTGTGTGCTTTGGTTCCATCTGAGTTATCTTTAAAGGAGGGGGTGAAGGGCCTTCCTATTGCCCGCACACTAATTGCTGCTGCTATCAATGGTTTTTGCCATCGACCTGCAACAAAAGGAGCAGCAGCAGCAGCAGCAGCATCGCCAGATTAATTTGCATATCTATTATTTTCATAAATAACAGCGAAGCGAACAACTGTCCGTGCCTCGCTTCCTGCTCAAATCACGGCCAAAAAGAACAACTTTACCGCTCAGTCGGAGCCACAAAATCAACCGAAAAAATAAACAATTTAAGTCAATTTAAATTTCTGATGATTTGCAACTGTCAGGAGCGGCCCGAGGAGATTCCGGGCTGCCATGCACAAAAAAGAATCAACTAGCTGGCCACACTATCAGTCACACTTAGTGCGCGCCGCACAGTTTCCATTTTGATGAGCACACAGCTCGCCTGCGCCTGCGAGCGGAAGCCCCACAAAGCAACAGCCACGCAGCGCACAAGAAAATTTTAACTGGCAAAAAATAAATACATACATAGCATGTACGTGAGTATGTATATACGAATGGAAACTATAGTTTATACTTGCCAAAAAAAAAAGAGAAATACCGCCATAGCCGGAGGGTGTGTTGAGTGCTTCAGCGGGATGGGGATGGAGGATGGAGAAAGGGGGATGGGGGCTGGCTAGTTGGTGGTTTGTCCAGAACAAAAAACAAAAAAACCAAGGAAAAACAAAACAAAACGCGCAGAGTGCAAACATTTGCACGCACGCACAAATCAAAACATCAACAGAACAAAAATTGCTGGCGAAAAACCAACGGCACGATTCCCGCCCCGCCTCCACGACCCTTGTTTGCATGAAAAGTCTCGGCAACACTGTACGTATTTGACATTTTAAACGGGCCAGTCGCCACTTGTCAATCTTTGTAAAAGTTCGCATTTCACATATTTTCTCTGTCCACCCCTCTTTCCTTTTCCACTCCTGATGCCACGGTCCTGTCCCTATGTTGCTCTCTCTCTCTATCTCTGTCTCTGTCTCTCCCTCTCCCTCTTTCTCTTTGTTTTCTCTGGGCATTTGTTAAGCGCTCGGTACTATATGTATGTATGTATGTATGTATGTACATATGTGTGCGAGTGTGTGGTAGAGTGCGATTTTTTGTTGCCGCGTTTTTTTGTCAACCAGCTCGCATTTTTGCCGGCAAATGGCTTTCCAAACGCCAAGCGCTGCGGCTCCCACTTCCCACACCCCCCTTCTCTTCTTTTCTGGCTTTGACTGTGACTCTGACTGTACCTCCGCCTCTGCTCGCAAAGTCAGCCTAAAAGTATGCAAATAAAATACGCGCTCTTATCTGTTTGGCATTGGCTTTTGTTGGCCGGGCCAGCGCGAGGCCAGGCCAGGCCAGGCCAGGCCAGGCAGGATCCAGCTGATGCCATGTGGCAAAAAGCGTAGCCAAAACAATGTTTTAAAATGCATTTGGGCATACTTTGCACGCCGGCACATTCACAATTGCATTCACATACCATAAGCCGGGTGCCAGCGAAAAAGTCCCATTCTCGATCCGCCGTTTGCCATTCCCATTCCCATTCACCATTCAGCCATTCAGACATTCGACCATTCGGTTGGCCTGGCCCTGACAAGCTTGTGCGACTCCAATCAACAAAATTGAAGTCATTGGTTATTGTTGTTGCTGGTTTGTTGCAGCAGTGACATGCTGCCAGTTGCGGCTCATATGTCGCGTGTCGTGCAAGGGAAAAAGTTCAAAAAGAAGAAGTTACTTTTGCTTTGCGCGAGCGATAAAGTTAAACAAAAAGTTACTATAGTTCGGCCTCCACTGGCACTGCATAGAGAAGTGTCATACCATACGGTCATCTAAGGGTATACCCAGCTTAAGGAATGCTTCAAATGGCATCTCACATGGTTCAAACAAGTCGGCCACATCGGAGCAGTCCAGCATTCAATTTTATAACGTAATTGTAATCAAGCCACAGCTCATAAGGCAAAGCCAAGTAAAGCTACTGACTAATAATTCATTCAATTGAGGGCTAAAAGACGGGAGGATCTTTGTTCTTAATTGAACTTAAGACGTCTGGTAAAATCTTTATAGAATAACATATGACCATTTCCTTTGCGTTTTGCAGTTGTTGTATTGATAATAGAAAGTAACGAAGATTTCTGTTAAAAATTATAGTTCAAATTATCAGTTATAAATACTGATTTAGTCTTTACAAATTGTGTTCATCCCACTTTCTGTTACACGTTGGAACAATAGGTTGGGAGAATTAAACATTTATCTTAATGAATCCTTACCATTTATAATTAATAAATTGAATATAAAGTCTAAATAACCCTTTTGGTTCATCAAGAAGTTATTGGCATAATTCGAACATATCAGTATTATACTACAAGCAACAATCTGTGTCCTGGAGAAAGTCTAACCTACTTTCCTTTTAGCTTAACCGAAACGTCGAAATTGCACGTGGAGTCTATTGCAAACTCCGAATAGGGTATGGGCGAAGTCGAGACTTTCTAATTAGAAACTTGCAGCTATTTCTTCTTCGGCTTTGTCTCCTTTAGCTGTCAGTGGCATATACTATGTCTAAATAATAGAAAACTTAGCGCCGAAAGGAGAAAGGCGAACGCCAAAAGAGCTGCACTATGCGCGGAGCACAGAGCTCATCTCCGAAATTTATATGGAGGAGTTGCGTTGCGGGAAAATCAAGTATTCCCTCATATGTTAGCTTTATGGCGCCATTTTGTTAATTTATTTCACTTGCTTGACAGTTTGTTTTCAATTTTTTATCTTCATTTGCTCTGCTCGCTTGGTTAGGTCGAGTTTTGGTCTGCTTTGCTTTTGTCTTTTGTTGCTGGACTGACTGCAGGGATAGGGAGGGGGAGGAGGGTGTGAGAAATAAATATTTTTTCACATTCCTTTTCGGTGGTGCAGTCCTGCTTTTTTTTGCTTTTTTGCCTTTTTGCTTTTTTGGTGGGGCTGTCTCTGTGTCTGCGTCTGTGCTGGTGTCGCTGTGGTTTTGACATAAAGTGCGCTTATAAAAAACCGCCAAGTTAGAAGCGCGCCGGAATAAAATGTTTTGATGAATGCAACGCTCGCAACGAACTGGCCAAAAATGGCGTAAAAATAGCTGATAAATTTGTGCTCGGCAAAACAAATGGTTAAAGTTTTAAATTGAAATTGGGCCAAAAGGCAACCGCCCCACAAAGGCAGGGAGTCGAAATTGGTCGGTAAAGGGCGGAGAACCGGAGTGGAGTACACGGGCGGCTAAAAAATGTCCATAATAAATATCTCAATCAAAAGACAAGCGGGCAAAAAGCAGCACCGGCACCGGCCCCATCAGCATACAAATATGGCAGCAGCAAATGGAACAAAACCAAATGAATATGAAGCGTCACTGGGGTTGGTCCTTCGTTGTTGCTTGCTGGTTCTTGGTAGCTGGTTGTTGGTTGTTGCTGTAGCTGTTTCTGTCTCTGTTTCTGTTGCTGATGACGATGCTGCACGCTGATAAAACAAAAGGCAACAAAAAGCAGTGCACAGATTAAAAATCTAAACTAAAAGCAGCAGCAGCAGCAGCAGCAGCAGCAATGGAATCAGCAGCACAAATATGTATATGGAAAAAACGAAAAGTATAAGCTGTTTCCATTTTCCACCATCAAAGATTTCACTTCCTTTTTTAGATGTTGATATAAAACAAGCGACTAAATAAAAACCGCACACAGATACACACACACACACACACACACACACACACACCCACTCACAAAGAGAATGGGATGGGATTGAGAGTGGGAGATACACGTACAAGTGCAGGTCCATTTATCTTCTGTCATTGTGCGAGTGTTTCCGTTTTTGTAATGAATGTCCAGCTGTGTGCATTGCCCTGCGGACAAGGAGCCGGAACAGAAGCCGGAGCCGGCCAATGCAGAAGCACAGCAAACGAATCCCAAGCCGGACCGGACCGGACCGGAATCGGACCGTACCGTACCGAATCGGACCCGACCCTCGACAATTGTCGTTGGTCTCTCGCTAGACGCTCGCTGAAAGGCGTCTTTTATGTCGCTTGATAAGATAAGCTTTGCTTAAAATATATATTCGTCTCTCTATATATTTATATACATAGAGATAGAGATAGAGATAGAGGCGCGGAGAGATGGCACTGGCGATAGAGATGCATGGAGCCCGGCTCGTGAAGGAGCCCGGCTCGGGCGTCAAGAAAGGCACAAGTGTGCAACTTGTATGCGGCGCACTCTTAATCCGGGTTTTTGTCATTACACTTTCCACTTTATTTCCGTTCTTTCGTAGATTTGCGTTGTAAGCACTGCCCCCAGAGTCCACAGCTCCCAGCCACCAGCCACCAGCCACCAGCCCCGGCCCCGGCCCCCACACCCCAGCCCGCAGTCCGTCCTTCACTTTGAATTAGGCAGATTTTCCTCTTCCGTATTTTCCTTATTCTGTACCACACCATACCATTTTTTGTCGGCCAGAGTCGGAGCAATTGGAAATAATGCAGCGACGACAGATGAGCACAAAGACAAGGCACTCTGTGGGCGAAATTGAGATGCAGAGATTTAAAAATGGCCAAGACCTAAGCGAAACAGAGCAATGGCATGGAGAAGGGGAGGGTCGGCCCGGCCGGACAATGGAAGGATGGAAGGATGGAAGGATGAAAGTTGGCGCTGAGCTGCTCGGCCAGCCATGCAGTAAGCTGCTTGCTGTGAGACTCATTGTCAGCTGGTCTGCAGTTCGGGGCTTAAGTGCATCCAACTGCGAAGATAAATGCCGTCGACGGCCCAGCATCGTGCATCAGGTATGTAAACTGCCGATAGCAGCGGCTTAATAGCTGGTGCAGCTCTGCTCTGGTGTCGATGGTAAGCAAGCTCCAACTGCAATTGATTTTTCCATAATTCCTCCTGTCAAATCGCATGAACTTTTCTGAATTATTCGGTTGATTCTCCAATACCAATACAAGCACGTCCCCCCGGGCACACGTTAATTTGATGTGAGCCCTCACTGCAGAGCAGGTCCCACATTCCACATTCCACATCCCAGATCCCAGATCCCAGAGTGGAGACCTCAATTTACCCATTTCAGCAGTCCCGATGGCATAAGCGAATTCATCCATTAAAGCTGCCAGCGCGCACATAAAGCCAAACAATTCCCCTAACTACCCAAATTGATCAATTTCAATTCACTGCAAATAGCCTGGGCGTGATTTGTGGGGGTGGCCGCCGCCCTGGCTCGGCTTTCAGTAATGTCGCCCCTGGTTGCTAGTGTTGGCAATATAAACTTTTTATACTTTTACGATGCCCCGAGTGTCCCTGTCCCCCACTGTCTCGGAGGGTTCTCAGAACTAGAGATGTCGTCAATACCTTTACAAGTGGCTTTCGACCAATTTGACAAAGCTGAGCGAAGAAAATCGAGACCAGTAAAAAACGGAAATGGTTCCCTGAAAGAGGTTTGGATCTGCTTTAGATTTGGATTTAGATTTAGATTTCCATTAGTCTAGAGCAAATCCAAGGCAGTCGCTGGATTTCAGTCAGTTTTCCTTTCGATTCTTGCTTTGAACAATTGTTCGAACAGCTGTTTCACTTTGGGTACGGTCTCACCAGCAATCAGGGTACGGTCACACTGTGTGTTTTGTCTGGAGCAATAAAATATTAATGACAATGGTAAAAAAAACATAATCGTTTGCCTCTGAGCTCTCTGCTGCTGTCACTGACTCCATCTTTAAGGTTTACATCATGTGGCAGTTGCTGTGCTTTCCGCACCGCTTCGGACTGAGCGTGACGTTTGTCTGCTTGCTGAGCTTGAGTGCGCCAACGGCATTAGCCAACTGCGAGTGTCGGTTCGGGCCATGCCGATGCTCAAGCCGCTGCTGTTGCTGATGCCACTGCTGCACTGCCTCCACTTCCAGATGAGCTGCGCGCACTCCTGGGCGTGCTATCTCGGGGGCTGCGCGCCACGCGCCGCATGATCTATCCGCACTTTGTGCGCCACCTGATCCGCAAGATCGTTCGCAGAGGTATACATACGTATTCTGTCGGGCTACGGCTACTGACGGCCCGGCCCTGGCAGCCGACAAATTATCCACGAAAAGCATTAAACGTTCAACGTGCAGGAAATTTAATACTGGTTTTGGTTCTGTGGACTCGAATCCACGAATCCGCACTTTTTTAGGTGTGTGGGGACTTTGCAGATGCGGATCCCTATGCGGATGCGATGCGGCGGCCATTCACATTCGCTTTTAGCGTGCGCAATTACACTTGAAGAAATCCTTGGGATTTCATGCGAAAATCCATTTGTCACAATGCCGAGTACGTGAGGCAGCGCTGGCTGCGGCGGCAGTGGCAGTGGCAGGGCCAGCAGTGCGTGTAAATGTGTCGCTTGGGTCCTGCGCGAGTCCTTCGAGTCCTGCCACTGCAACTTGCACAGCTACAACTGCATTGCCGAGGCTCTATCACAATGACACTTCATTTCAGTTGGCCTTTGCGGCAGCGACTCGATGCTTTGCCAAAATATATGTACATGTCCTCATGCATGCCCCCGCCCCATACTTGTACATATCTAGTATCTAGTAATAGTATCTATGTACAGGGAGTATACATATGTATATGGTCAGTGCCTGAAGCCTCTGGCTGGATCGGGCTTGTGCTCTGCCCGCCTCTGGATTATTTAAGCCGACCGAATGCTCTCACTTAATAGACTTGTTCCATGGCCAGTCAGTGCCAGTCAGCTCGGGGAGTAATGCTCGTAATATACTGGAAAGGTAAGCGGATTCTTAGAACAATGAAGTGAAATTCATACTGGAATTGCATCCTGCATAGGCAGCAGAGCGAGTCGGATTTGCTGGAAAGGTAATAGGATTGATGGAACAATGAAATAAAATTCATACAGCAACTTCAGCCTGTCCGAGCAGTGGGGAAAATGCGACTGCCCCAAGTTAAGCAATCATCCCCAAACGGAGATAAGTAATAGCACAATGCACAAGCTTTCTGCCTTTCAAAGGCCCCAGCAAAGTTCAGTTGGAGGAAACGGCGATCTTATCGATGGTTCCAACGCATCTCTAAAATCAAATCATTTTACCGTTTCTTCTATTAATTAACTACACCAAAATTAAAACTGTATATTGATACGTTTCGACGATTCGTATTCCGGATTAAGGAACAGCGTCAGAAATGTATTTTTATACCCGATACTCAAAATGAGTATAGGGGTAGATTAGATTTGTGGTGAAAATGGATATGTGTTATGTCTAGAAGGAAGCGTTTCCGACCCCATAAAGTATATATATTCTTGATCAGCATCAAAAGCCGAGTCGATTGAGCCATGTTTGTCTGTCCGTCTGTCCGTCCCTATGAGCGCCTAGTGCTCAAAGACTATAAGAGCTAGAGCAACGACATTTTGTATCCAGACTACTGTGATATGTCACTGTTACAAATGTATTTCAAAACTTCGCCACGCCTCCTTCCGCCCCACAAAGGACGAAAATCTGTGGCATCCACAATTTTAAAGATACGAGAAAACCAAAAACGCAGAATCGTAGAAAATGACAATATCTTCTAGACAGCAGAATCGAAACCAGATCGTATTATTATTATAGCCGGAATGAAGAAAACAATTCCATTTTCTCTCGCTCTGTCTCTCTCTAACACACACGTTTCATGGTCGGCTTTGCCTATCGCAAAAAGTGAGCGCCTAGATCTCAGAGACTATAAAAGCTAGAGCAACCAAATTTGGTATCCACACTCCTGTGATATCGAACCTGCACAAGTGTATTTCAAAATTTCACCCCACCTCTTTCCGCCCCCACAAATGACCAAAATCTGTGGCATCCAGAATTTTTAAGATACGGGAAAATTAAATACGCACAATCATGGAGAATGACCATATCTACCAAATTGCCGAATCTTGATCAAATCGCATTATTATTATAGCCAAAAGTAACAAATCAATTTTCGGTCGCTACGCAGCGCCCGACGACTCGTTCAGACTGATTTTCTGTCTCCCTCGCACGTTAAATGATTACGGCGTCTGCCGGAGGAGAGCCATTCTGGCTAAGTATCGGGTATAAATGTAGAGTTGCGGTCGCAGCAGCAACTCACAACGTTCCCCTCGTTTACTATTAGGAAAGGCTTTGTTTTCGAAAGAATTTTCATATTTGTTGTTCCAAACTACTCTGTCCAACAAATATTTTAAGGTCATTATTGCAACTACTGTGTTATTAATAAATGTTTAGTAAAACACAATTAGCGCCATTTCTTGTTTTGGTAGGTTAGTTTAATACCTTTGACATTTACCAACGTTTCACCCATCTCCCTTGCGATTGTGATTTTAGAGGTATGTGCGGTCTGATCTGTCCACGTCCTACCACAACCGCCACCATCACCAGCACCCCCGCACTAACTTACAAATCAATTAGTCCCTTTTGCGAACGGCAATACCAAAAAGGTCAGGGAGATAGATATCTATCTCGCGTATAATTTACGTACGCATTACGTAGTAGCGCATTTCCCTAGATTTTAGGGGAAATTTTTAGACTCGCCTTTGAACAAAGGCAGAAGATCTGAATTATAGTCCGTTGTGCCGCGGATCCTTGCATTCCCCATTCAAAGAAGCCCTGAAGCTCAGTGGCGAATGCCGCTGAAGTTTTCACAATCAGGAATATTGTTTATCGGTCTGCGAGCAGCTTGGAGCTCAGCCATTCCGAGTGCATTTGAGCATAATGGGATAGACTCTGAGGAGCCTGGAGTTCGCTCTGACTAGGGGCTGAAATGGAGTCGCGCTTAAGCAGCTTGCTAAGTGCTAAGTAAAGAATAAGTAAGGCTATAACAAAAGCGCTGAAGGAACCGCCAAGACCCTTTACATTGCATTGGTTTCTGAGCGGTGTGAAAAGCCTCCTCTTTAAGCCAGCCACGTGCTCATGTTCATAATATGTTGGTTCAAAAGTTTACAGCGTATTTACACATGGCATTACACAAATGCTGAGCGCATTAACTTTAATTGAAAAGTATTTTAATTAATAAATTTTCAGCACGTTGGCGCCAGCATAGCCAGCATAGCCAGCATAGCGCATAATTGCAAGTAGGCATTACACTCCCATCCCGCCTTCCCTTTGTGGAAACAATTGTCACTGCAATAACAATATTATGTCCAGCACAAACAAGAATATGTATGAACTTTATGTACTTTGTCTGTCTACATATACGTATGTATGTTTGTATGTACATATGTACGTATGTACATCCCATTGATATGTCAGACAACATCAGTAACAACGGCAAAGAGGAAAAAAGGTTAATTGACCAACAAATAACTTAATTAAATCAAATGAAAATTAAACAATTCAATTTTTAATGAGGTCCGCTGGTTTTGACCTCGTTTCAATTATGAATAGCAACAATGGGCACAAGGGCCTGGAGTAGGCGGTAGGCGGTAGGCAGCAGGCAGCAGGCAGTAGGCCGATCCCGGCTGTCCGATGGGGTGGACGGATGTCGGCCCGCCCACCTGGAAAAGTGGCACGGCTGACAGCTCCATTAAAATTTCGAATACCCCCAATTTGGTCCACCTCTAGCACTGAGACGGACCGGCAGAAGGACTAGCACTGGAACTGGCACTGGCCCATTGGCTCTTCCCTCAGTTCCCTCTCGGTGTAATGGTTTGCTGGAAACTATTAATTACAGGTGTGTACGAGAAAGTTCCGAATGGGCCATCGTGGTGTGCGGGGGACTGTGGGGGGACCCACCATAAGCCACTAATTAGTAAAATACCTAATCATATGTATGTCGGAAAACTCTGTAACAATTTACATTGGGTTTCGCCATGGAGAGCTTTATTTAAAAAAAATCATTTAAAAACTTGACATAAATGATACTTGATACTTTTTCGATGAACAAAAAGTGAAGCGCCATTACACAATAATGCTAGACCGTATTGATGGACTGGACTGGACTGAAAGCTGCCCCGCAATCAGAATAGTATTAAACTGTAAATATTTTAACAGACATAATTGTTTCCCAGAGGATTATTTGATATTATAGCGGAATCAAACCTTTGTGGTGCTTTCATGGAATGTGCATACTCTTCAGCCATTCACAAAGCGAACACATCCATCCAAAGCCGGTCCGACCCTTGCGATGGCGAAGAAGATGATACGAAAAAAAAAAACACACACATAAATTATGTAAATTGATTAAAAAATCAGCATGCCTCAGCAATAAAATGATTATAAAAATGAATAAACAATCAGCACTTGAAAAAATAACTGCAACAACTGCAGGACGACCCGTGACCAGCAGCGACGCGACTCTCGTGGAACAACAATTTTCAACTGCTGAATGGCAATTGAAACTAAGACTAGGGCCAAATGTTTCGATTGTGGGCGCTTAATGAATTTTATTGATTGCAAGGGCGAAACAGGAGCAACAGCAAGCAAATGGACCCCATTTACAGCTTAAAAATATTTAATTACCATCCCTCAGCCCCAGCCCCAGCCCCAGCCCCAGCCACAGCCACCTCCTGGGTGGATGGGCTGGTTGGGCGCAGTGTTTCAGGTCTTGCCACCAAATTGCAATTAATCTTCTTTTAACAGCAAACTTTTGATCCGCTTTATTTGCATTTCACTTCGGCCCCAACGGCAGCCCCAACGCAGCAGGGGAAAGCGACGGTGGAAGTGGACCAAATGGATGGTGGTGGGGGCTCGCTCGCAAAAATAACGAAAATGCTTGTCATAAAAAATTATCAAGGGTTAAAAATTATGTTACGCGTTTCATTTTTGGTGGCTGTGAAATGATTTATGCAAAATCTGTGCCCCAACAACAACAACAACAACAACAATAGCACCCAACAAAACAACAGCAAAATGAATATAAATTGTGCAATTTCATGTTTTTCTTTCGCCCCAACTTGGCGCAACTTTTTATGTCCAGCAAATTAATTTA
The DNA here is from genome assembly GCA_008121275.1 of Drosophila lowei. Classification (NCBI taxonomy): domain Eukaryota; kingdom Metazoa; phylum Arthropoda; class Insecta; order Diptera; family Drosophilidae; genus Drosophila; species Drosophila lowei. Next base: position 29,539,620 of record CM017777.1, on the reverse strand, counting down.
AAAGTATCTCGCAACAGCCACCCACAGCCACAACCACAGTTACAGCAACAATAAGACCAATTGCCACAAGTACACAATAAGCCCAACAAGCAAACTGCAAAAGGATCGTCGGGCCGCCCCGCGCCGCGCCGCGCTGCACATTATTTATAATCTCACATTGAATGAATTTCATGTTTGTCGGTGGTTGAGCTGCGCATTAGCCGATTATAATTTTCTGATAGCCCAGGTAGCCCGGATAATAGCCATAGTACGTGGGTGCAGGCCCGTAAGAGCCGTAGCCTAGGCCGGGAAGGGACCAGCCATAGCCACTACCCCAGCCGCCGAAGGGATAGCCCGGGAAGCCGCCGCTTAAGAAGAGGCCACGCTCTCGACGGGCACCTCGTTGCTGCTCCTGCTCTTCCCGCCGCACCGCAGAGCCGCCAATTTCCGGCTCCAATGACAGCAGATCCGTTGTTACATCGCCAACTGGTGCCACTTCCTTGTCATCAGCTGCGCCAACGCTGACAGCCGCCGCTCCAGTCAAGTGCGTGCCCCGCAGCAGCAGCAGCAGCACCAGCAGCAGCGCAGCCAACCCCGGCGGCATCGTATATGTGGCACGCATTTTTCAATATTTAATTCAGCAGCGAGATATGATATTTATATTTAATTCAATCGACAGGCCGCGTCTGTGTTTTCCACCCAACTGCCAGTCAAAGGGCCGATGATATTTCCTATTTATACCCGAACCGAAAGTAAAAATGCGGATTGAATTTAATGCCAACACCATTTGCGTTTGTTTTAAAGTCCGCTAATTGTGGCCAATGCAAATTGTTTAATACAAAAAACTACATAGACACGCACAAACAAACACAAAATGCCAAAAAGCAAACCAATAAAGTGGCAAAGGGCGTGAGACAAAAAATGTGCTAACAAATGAGTCGCATTAGACGGGGGCAATCAATGGGGCAACAGCGACAGCAGTTTTGAGTCGAGCTGGACTGACAAATCCGACTATGGGAGACACTAATTTTCAAATTATCAATAAACAGGTTCACATACTGGGTGCAATTTGTTTGTAAACCTTTTTTCACAATATACAATTGAAATTGCTGATACAGTTGAGCGATAAAACTCTTAATTTGTGGTCTGAACTTGGACTGATGACATCCATCCCTCAGTAGCTAAATCGCTTCATGAACCGAATTATTAGGGCATGACGGCATTTGTCTGACATTTGTCGCTGCCACACTCGCGTCCACACATGGATAGAGCAGCGCACGCAGTTGACTGACTGACTGGTTGACAGACAGGCAGACCTTGTGTCCCTTTTCACACATTACGCATACGCCACGTTACTTCTTTCTTTGGCTCCAATCGCCTGCTTGCCTGCCTGCCTGCCCTGCCTGCCTGCGGGTCGGCTGCCAATTGACACATTTCATGTTCAGATAGGCGTAAATAACAATTATTGTAATTTTTCACAGCACTCGTTGCGAGACAAAGCGCAGACTTGTGACGATTCAGGCGATAATACCAGAGCGCAACCTTAACCGAGAGCGTGTGAACCTTGAACTTGAGTGACAGGGGCAAAGGCGAAGGTGAAGGCGAAGGCTCCGGATGCTTTTTTGAACAGCTTTCTCCCACCATCGGGGTGTCGATGTGCCCGTGTCGGCGTGTGTGCTCTGCGCTTGTTTGTGCTGTTTGCCAATGTGTCAACATTTTAGATTGCCTTGCATGATTTGCAAGAAAAATGAAGACAATAGTTGAGTTTACGCTCTCCACTCTCCACTCGACGCTATGTCAGCGCAACAGCAACAACAGAGGCAGGGCAGGGCTGCGGCAGAGGCAAAGGCAAAGGCAAAGGCAAAGGCAAGTACCGCTGTCAGCATGTCACGCGATTTGTTGCCCATGAACAAGTATGAAATGAATATATTTGTCATAAAGAAAAGTCATGGCGCTGCGGTGGGTGTGGGTATGGGTGTGGGTGTCGCCGAGTTCTTTATCCCCGATTAACAAGTGCTAAGCCAAAGGGTAAAGTAAAAAGTGTATCATAAGAAAACCGATGCTCGACCAATGTATACCTAGAAGGCTGCTTAAGAGTATTATGAACAGTTAGTTATGTAAGACGATCAAGGATCCACAATTTGCAACACATAAGCGATTAACGATTGGTTTTCGGTCAACCTGAAGGTTGAAGATTGAAGAAGCAGCGGTTAGCGACGGAGAAAAGCAGCAGCAGTAGCAGAAGAATATTAACAGCATAACAGCATTAACAAAAGCCTCAGAGGACAGTCGTAAAAGGGACATGTACATGTGTATGTACTCGTATGTATGGTATCTATGCACACAGGTGTCGTTTGGCTAGAGGCTTTAGTTTTTATTTTGTTGCCCGAAACCAAACATTGAGTTTATCTAAAAACTAACCTAAATCGATATATTAAGGAATATTAACTAGTAAATTCCTAGCAGTCTCCTCTGTCTTTCTGACCAATTTACCCTGAGTGTGCCTCTGGCAATCACGTTGAACAAAAAACCCCCCGCAATGAGAAATCAGAATTGGGTTAGTTCCGTCGCATTTTAATTCTATTTGCACATTCGAGCAAAACTTACAAATACAGAGACAAAGACAGACAACAAACAAAGGAACAGAGCAGAACAGAGTAGAGCAGAAAAGAACAGAACAGAACAAGAAATTGCGACGCCTAGATAACTTCAACAACTTTTCGCGAGAATATCGCGACTTGCGACTTTGGTATTGTGTGCATTTGCGTTAGTACGAGTGCGAGTGCGAGTGTGTGTGTGTGTGTGTGTGTGTGTATGAGTATCTGTGCGAGTGTCAACAAATGACTCGAATGAAATTTATAAGCAAAGTTAGCTGAGCGCAGTAGCAGTGGCAGTGGCAGTGGCAGTGGCAAAGTTGATAAGGGTTCGGCAGTAAGTGAAGTTTCACCAAGATGCCCCGCCAGAGATACCGAGGGGGGATTTTAGCCCGGCATAGTTGTGGTTCCAAAAGTTCAACAGGAGGCCAATAACATGGCCAATGTATTAATTTACGCAAGTCAAATGCAAACTTTGAGTTTAGTTTGAGTTAATTAAATGCCCGGCCGATGCCGATGCCGCTGCCGCTGTACAAGAGCTCAACTCAAACAGAAACCGATGATAAAAGGGTAATGGAAAGCCATCCAACCAAGCAGACAACTGGTCAAGAAAGCAGGCCCTCTGCCTCCACGAACCGAATGGAACGCAGACCAGCGGTCGCTGAGAGTGAGAGGCCTCCCACTTATGATTAAGCCACCCATCTGGCTGGTGGCTGAGTGCTAGGGGAAATCTTTTAATAAAGTTTCGGAGGCGAAACTCTTTAACATGAAAGCAAAGAATACTCGACCATTTAACGAATGAATACCAAGAGAAATGTTTAATCAATGGAACGCCCTCAGTGGCGCCTTCGGAATGTGATACCTATTTGTATGTATCCATGAAACGGAGCTTGCATTAGGTATTTCTATCTTTTATTCATAGCTAATGAAATAACACAAGCAAGTCTTTACTGATAATTACATTTTGTAGGTTGTATTGGAGGTGATCATTTAAGCATCACATGACTCGTAATCATCATTAGCACTGACTGCCAAACCACTAAAACGCTAGAATCTCCCCACCACTCCGACACTTCCCTAGGCCTAATTAATCCCACTTCAGATGCACTTCTCAGTCAACTGTGCACAGTCAACTGTGGTTTAGCTTCTTACGGAGTTCCGAAGTTGCTTTAAACTAATTCATACATACATATATTGTGCATACTATGATTCAAATTGAATTAACAATTATAATTATATTTGCCATCGTTGCCTGGCACCCTGGCCCCCTGGCGCCCTGGCGCCCTGGCAGTCAGCAGAGACTGACACACGCACCATATTCAATTAACTCTTTCATAAGAAGGAGGATTGGAAGTCGCAAAACGTTGCATGCACATTCAAGAGCTTTATTAAAAACGCATTTATATCAGAACCACCGAGGACCAAGGAGGAACATTCGGAAGCGAAGGAGGCGAGGAGGCCCCCTCTGCAGCTCTGCTTTTCCTCGAACGGCACAAAACAAAAAGTTGGCTCTGACATTTGTCCGACAGTATTTTCACACTTAATGAGAAAGTTACATATTTTCCTTTGGAGCGAGTCAATTACCCCATCCTTTCTCTCCCTTCAAGAAGCGAGGCTTCCCACCTCTTTGCTTCCACCATTCATTCCCCTTGACGGCTACGCCCATGCCGCGAAAGCAATTTTTATTTAATTAGCGTTGATTTACGGTTTGCCAGGCCATAAAACTGGTCTACAAGCAGAACCATTGTTCGCATAATCGCAGTACTGTATATTCTGCTTGGACGTGTATGTACACATATCTTTGATCTATAATAGTCGTATCAAAACGCATTTTGCTTAATCATCATTTGAGCCCACCTCCCCGCGGGCTCTCTTATACCCGGACCCGCGCGCCTCACCCAGGGGCAATGACAGGTTGTGAGAGAAAAAGTAACTTTTTCAATTTGATATAGCTTAATTGTTATCGTTGTTGCTGCTACTCTGCCACTCTTTGGTCGACTCTGCCTCTTTTTGTTGCTATTATCATTATGACAGGGCACTTTGCGATGTCATTGTCGCTGTCTCGGAGTCAACGCCGGAGACGCGACAGCTAATGTGTCGCCTGTTATTGGGGCTTCCCCAAAAAGGTTACTTTTCGTATGACTTTTATGACATCGTAGTCGGCCAATAAATAAAGCATGACGCGATTCGAGTTGCGTCCCTCTGTCTGATCCTTCCAGGGAGACGGAGCCGTAGACGGAGGTAGACGGAGGCGGAGGCGGAGCACCGCAATGTGCCCAAACAAATGCCAAAGTAATCAGCTGGTTAGCTGACTGGCTGCTTGCCTCCTGCAAAAAGTCAAAAAGCAGTTTGGCAGAGTGTGTGGCAGCTTTAAATTCGTGCAGTCAGCACACAAAGACACCCCAATACCCACTCGGAGCTGGAGCTGGAGCCGGACCCGGACCCGTGGCCCGTGCCCCGTGCCCCGTCTTGTCACACTCGACACAACTTAACTCTTGAACACATGCCGCCAGCAGGCACAGAGAGGAGAAACTTTTGTGACGACGCCAAGGACGAGGACAGCAACAATGAAGACGACGTCGACCAAAACTTGCACTCGACACAGACACACAGCCACACAGGCACTCACACTTAGACACATAGAAATAGAAATGGTCCCTAAAGTCCGGGGATCGCACAATGGTCAATAAGTGGAGCAATTTCTATGAAAATTGGGTCACGAAATGGCATCGAAGTTGGAATTTCCAAATGGTGCCTCCTGGCCTGGAATTGTAATTGATATTTGAAATGTCATATTTGGGAGCGGTTACATGGAATCGATTAAAATTTGGAAGGAATTTCACGATCATTTAAAAGGAATAAGTTAGTCCCGATAGATTTTCATGAGCGCTGCAGAAGGAACCTACTATATGCCAAAGACAGACAATCAGCTTCAGTGCACACAAAAACAATCATACATACATACATATGTCTGTAACTACACCCAAACGATAATTAGAAATGCCCCAATTCCCATTCCCTAGCCAGGTCGTTAGGGGAATGCGAATGAGAGCTCATGGATGGGTCTTTAACCGGCCATTCATCGACTGCCACCCACTGTGCGAATGCCAGTTGGTATGCTGGGTAATTAGCCGTATTGAATTTTTGGCATAGAAATATACAAAGAATACCAAAACTTTGTTTTGTGCGCTTTGCGGCTGCCAGAGAATTTCACAACTTGTCAAATTTTACGTTGTTCCCCACACAAGCTGCTCTGTTTCTGCTGCTGCTGCTGCTTCTGCTTCGGTAGTACGAGCCCTTCACCTCTACCTCGGTCCATAAGTCAGTCGGAATGCTCCGTCCGTCCATCTCTGTCCGTGTTTGTCCGTCGGTTTGTCGACCTGTCTCCAGGTCTGTTGGTCTGTTGCTCTGTTGGTCTGTTGGTCAGTTGGTTTGGCTCCTGTTGCCGTTTCTGGTGTTGCTGTTGCTGTTGGTGTTGGGCCAGCCTTTTGGTCAGTAGTTTACTGTCGGCGTCCAACCCACTCGATACATTTGTGCTACGTGACTGGTTACAATGCGTCGGGGGAGTGAATAAGGGGCGTTCTGGGGCCCGCAAACATCCTTGCAGTACGGACGGAAAAATATACAATTTGTTGGTTGAAATTGATTTGGCTTAATTCGTGCACATTTTAAATTTTCCAAACCCACACGCACTCACGGACGCAGAGAGGGATATTGCACGGATATTGTATTTATGCAAAAAACAAAGAAAATCCAAAGCAAACAATGCACACACACACACACAAAGACACGAGTACACACGCATATAGACATCACATGGTGGAATGGCGGAATGGCGGAATGGGGGAATGGCGGCAGAAGAGATGGGTGGATGGTTGGGCTGGGGATCAAGGCTTCCCTAGGGTGCATTTAGGTCTAAAGCGGCATTTAAAATATTTACACAGCTGCCGCAAAACTATGTGCACACAAATACACACAAATACATGCATAATACATTTTGCTCATTATAACGGCAAACATCAGTGGGGGTCGTGGCTACGGGTACGGGGCGTTGAAAACACATAGTTGAAACACCCAAAACCAAAACCCTAGCCAAGCACAAATATTCAGAGTTTAGTTGGTTATTTGTATTAATGATGGGAAAAAGCGCAAAAACTAATAGGAAACTTCGTTAATATGAAACGACAAAACTACTTAAAAACTTTCGCATGCCATAAGTCGATCCCGTGGAGTTGGGCCCTACCTCAAACGCAGAGCCAAACCCGCACCCGAACCCGAACCCAAACCCAAACCATGGCTCTCTGCTAGCTCTGTGCTGTGCGCAGGTAAACCCCAGCCGAAAACCCTGGCAAATAGTGGGAAAAACGGAAAATGGAAACAAGAACGAAAACTAAAGTAAATACCTAACAACAAGCAAATCCCTTGATGAGTTATTAAATCATTTTAAGCCACTTACAACTAAAAACAAATTGAAATATCACGCAATACCTCTGAGAGTCAAGCGCGAGACCCACGCGGATACTCCTCCTGCCCAGCTCCACTTTGTGCCTCCTGTGGCTGTGTGGTGGCTTTTGGTGGCGCTAATGTTGCTGCTGTTGGTGCTGTTGCTGCCTCTCGTAGCAGGCCAAACGTAACAACTTAATAACGTACTAAGCCTCAAACACAAATATGAATAGCAGAGGCAAGTTGGCTTCGCTGCCTTACTGCCTCGCTCAGCGGCATTTTTCGGCTGCGCACCTCAGCCAGAGCCGCAGCAACAGCAGGAGGAAGAGAGAGAAGGAGAAAGCTAAATGGAAAGCGAAAGGGAAAGGGAAAGAGAAAGAAAAGAGAAGGAGACACACACGCACCACACACCGCACTGAGAGTGCTTTCTGGTTGCCTGCGTAGATGCGGCGGCTTCTGTTCCTGTTTCTGCTCCTGGCCCGAACCCTGCCCCGAACCCTGCCCCGAACCCTGCCCCAAAACGCTAATAACTTTTAAGCTGCGCCGAAAGTTTTTTTCCGCCAACTTCCGCCCACCACCTACCACACCCCCGAACATCTTGCTTGCTCCACCTCTCGGGCGGCCCTCTCGTGCCTGACGATGCGACTTCCGCCTGCACCCCATTCAGCTTAATTTCGCTGCGTGCACAGTGGTCCAACGATATGCCATGAATCATATTTAGCATCGGATTGGTGGCTTGGCTGTCAGATCGCCACCTCTTCTACAATGTCCAATTTAAGAATAACAATTGGTTCCCACATGAGATTCATGAGTTGTATCCACTGTTTGTAGGTATTGGCAAAAGGTTTCTAGCATGAGCAGGTCTTTTTGTGCTAATAAAATTGCCACACAGGCAGCAATCAACTACTTCTGTTGCTGCGAAAGATTTTATTTGGAATCATAAATTAAATAATCGAATGGACTTAGGAAAAGGTTTAAGTCTCGATCCGTGCTGATGCACGGTGTCATCTGACCATGTTTGGAGATGAGCGCAAGACAATGTTGACATTCTTTGTCCATAGCACCCATCAGTAATTTCGGATGAGCGGAATAATCAATAACTGGATCAAAGAAACGAAGCGGATCTACTTTTAAGCGTTATCGGCCACTTTCGCTGTGAGTGTCTTTGTTGATTTCGTTCATCTCGTGAATCTTCCGATTGAGATTCACGTAATTGCGACATGCTCACACACACATTTTCGTTTTTTCTTTCTGCTCTACATACTATTTTGCATGTTTCTTGCTTTATTCGTTCGATGGCCCAGTGGCATTGTTCACACGAACACACACTAATTTATCAAATTTCTGTTGTTACTTATGACGGTAGGCACAGTCACAAAACACGTGACTCACACAAACACACAAAAAGATCAAAGCATACTTGACTGTGTTTAAATTTTGTATGTGATATTTTGGAAGGATAAGACGGTAAAAAATAGTGAATAATAACTTGTCCCCATACATACTGAATACACAAAAAAAATTTCATAAAAATCGGTCTAGCTGTTTGGGTGGAAATTAATCACAAGTGTCTTCGAGTACCTGATATACAAAGCCTTTTGTCACACCCAACACCACGGTGCACTGCGGGAGCTTCGCTTGAAGGCGGTCCTGGACCAGGAAGACGACTTCGACGATGATGATGCAGCAACACTGCCTATGCCCCACAGTGTTGCTCGTTCTCGTTGAAAACTTGCTTGATAGTTGTGTAGGACGTGCCCACGCGCACAGACATCCCCATCCAGCCGCGAGTTGGAGGTGCATGTGTGTGGGTGCTGTGTGTGCGTATGCCTACATGTGTACAGACGCCTCCTGTGCCGCCGCGGCCGCAGAGCCTGCTTGACTCGCGGCCCAAAAGTCAGTCGGCTGAATCAGCGACGCATAACGGGAGCGGCGTGGTAGCTCGCCAGACGACAGGAAGCGACGTGTTTGCAGCGCAAGCAAAACTTTTCATTTAACTTTTTTTGTGGGTGCGAGGGTTTGCCCCGGGCCACCCTACGACCCAGCCACCCACGATGCCCCATGGTCCCATTCCAAAGAGAGCTACCAGCATTAATATTGTTTTGTGTGCGAAAAATCAGCCAAAATTACGACACTTGAGTGTGTTAAAAGTTGCGCGCGCTGCTCGTTGCTGCGACCCGCTTCCCCCCAGCAGCAGCTCCCCTCCAGCTTCACAAATCGAAAAGTAGGAGAAAAGTAAAAGAAAAGAACAAGTAGAAAGTAGAAAGTAGAAAGTAGCAGGAAAACTTTGCAGAAGGAGTCACAGCGAGAGCACGCAAAACAGCAAAAGACAGCGGAAAACTTGGCTGGCGACGGTGTCGAAAGGAGCGACGGCAGCCTTGTCTATCACAGATACTCGTACTATCCTGTCACAGTGGGCGGCGGCACACAGGCTGCTGAAACCGAAACTGATGCTGCAGCAGGATTGGGTGCGGTGGAGAGGTGGCTGGAGTGGGATCGGGAGGAGCAGAAGCATCTTTGATGGCTCGCCCTGTGCACGGAGCGCGTTCTCGTGCTCGTAGTTTGCTTTCCCTTCCTTTGCCAGTTTACACGCTCCGCTGGGATTTCACAGTGGCAAAGAGGCGAAAAAGTTACCATGATCCATTAACGTTAATTGTTTGGCGGCGGCGTCGGCAGCGAGACAACTTGCTTGGGATTTGGTCGACACGCAGCTGCAGCCTCACGCCACACAGAACCAAAACTACCACCACAGCCACACAATGGAGAGGCAGCAGCAACAGCAGCAACAGCAGCACTCGGGTCTGTGAGGTGTGTATTACAATGACAGGGCAGGAAAGTTTTTCGGGGCATCTCCCAACTCCATACTTATCTTCCCCTTATTCCCACACCACCCACACCCATCCGGAGGAGACACAGACAGAGTCGTGGAGTGGACTAAATTCAATTAGAGCTGCCTCAAATTGGCATGCGCACACCTGTCATTGGGCTTGATAATGATGCATCTGGTGCGGGCAACAAAACTACGCCAATCCATTGCCAGGCAGTCGTCGGTCCTTTGGCAACTTTGTCCTTTGTCTGTGGGATTTTAAAGGAAAGACAACGCCAACTCTGCGCTAATTTTTGAGGCAAACTCATTCGACACTTTGACATACAGTTTTTTAAGTAATTGAGAGTGGAGAGGGGAGTCGGGGTCGGGCTCGGGGGGTCGGGGTCGGTGTCCCATACTATACCACTGTACCACTCCGACCCGACCAAGAGCACACTCCAAACTAAATCAATTAAAGTTATTCAAGCAAAATTAAACAGCTCTGCAACAAAGGAACTCGCGCAGAGATGAAAAATGTGCGAGAGCCAAACGGCTTTTCACACTTGTTAATCACATTTTCGCGTCTTAAGCAAATAGCTGGCAACTCTGGCAGTGGGAGTGGCAGGGGCAGTGGCAGTGGCAGTGGCAGTGGCAGTGGAAGTGCCAGCCAGCAACTCATTGTAATTAAGCGGCTTAGGCGTTTGAGAGCCTCTGCTGGCACAAAAGCGTTGCCTGCTCTTAGGCCTCGGCCTCGGCTGCCACAAGACCAAGGTCGTCGCCAGAACAGCTCCGCCGTCATTGCTATGTCTTTAGAGGCCAGTTTATCGAATTAAAAAAAGCAATACGCAAGTAGGCCAGGGAGCAGTGGAGCCACGGAGCCACGGAGCCAGGGGTCCTTTCGGCTCACACTTCATTGTTCCCGGCCATAGCGGAGGGGCACAATAAAACTGAAGTGGCTGTGGGGATGCCGCTGGCCTGGATCCCGCACCCTCCTCCCCATATCCTCTTCTGTGCATGTACACACTGGTACTGGGGAAGTGCTACGAGGCTGCGGAGTGTGGCATGGGGCATGGGGCATGGGCCATGTGCGGCCAGTGGCTGTGCCGGGCAAAGTTGGCATAATTATTTCATTAACACTTAACAAGTGGCCAAGCCGAGTCGGGTGTGCTGCGGGTGCGGGTGCGGGTGCGGGTGCGGGTGCGGGTGCCAGTCCGGGAGCGGATCTAAGTCCGGGTCCGGGTCGCTGTTCGTTGCCCGATGCCGGAGAGCAAAAACTTTCGCATTACGCATTTGTGTGCAATTTTCAAATTAACAATTGTTAATTTTGTTCTTGTTGCCAGTTTCTTTTTTCTTTTCTTTCAGTTTCAGTCGTTCAGTCCTTCCCTCTTTTCATTCTTTCTATCATGCGGGCGTCTAACAAAACAAAACGCAAAATGGACACAAAAAGTCTGCAAAAAATTTTAAAAATATATAAATTTGACCGTTTGCCTTTTAAAAATAAATTTTTTCAGCGCCGCTGCTGCTATGTACCGTTGTTGGTTTTCTTCGTTAATTTCGTATTTTTCTCTTACCAACTTTTTATGGCGTGTTTAGCATAATTTTTTAATAATTACATTTTTGTGTGCTTGACCAAAAAAAAAAACCAAAAAAAAACAAATACGCGAGTGAACAAAAAAGAGGGAAAAACTGAAACAAGGAAGAAACGAAGCAAAATACAAATAATAAGGAACAAGGGCAGGCAGAAGGAAAAGCATCGTTTTCGTTGTCCGCTCGTTGCCCGCTCGATGCCCGCTCGATGCCCGCTCGTTGGCTGTGGGCAAAAGTTGAACAAAGTTTATTTGCATTACTGACAAACTGTTTAATTAGGGATTTTTTTTTAGATTTTTCAGCTGCGAAACTTTCTGGGTGCCACTGTATGTACATGTCAGCCTAAGTGTATATGTGTGTGGTTGTGGGTGTGGGTGTGTCATGCCACAAATACAATTAAACATGGCACCCGAGAGAGAACACCACGAACCACGAAACCAAAATAAAATCAGCCTTAATCTGGCCAGAGCACGTTGGGGGCTAGGGCGGGTCGATGTCGATTTAGGGTGAATTCATATCAGGCTTCCAATTGAAGGTTTTTTAAATGCACATATATTCACTTACTGGAATACCCATTTAGAGCTTTCACCAACATTCAACGTTATCTTGAAATAATCCCATCAAATGGAATATATTTCAAGTGGAAATCAATGATATTTAAGTTAAAATTGATGAAAAATTATCAATAAATGAAGTGTGTACCCTATATCCAATTAAAGTACAAAAATGTTTACATGGCATGGAATATTGTCGACCAACAAGACAACATTTTAACAAATATACAAAAGTTTTCAAAATTGTCGTAAATAACAAATTCTAAAAATCGAATTGTCATGTTTTGGATGACGTGAGGATGAGAACCTTAATTCTGTGTAATCTGTGTAATATTTCAGACAACATTGATTAGCTTTTTATTACTGAGCAGAATATACAAAGCATGAGTACCGCCAGAAAATATACTCGAATATTGGAAAGATATAAAATATTTATTAAAGATATGCATATATGTATTTCGATCAAAATTGTATGTATCTAAGTCAGACTATCTCCTCCATCGATTTCGGAACTCGCACAATAAAATCAAATCTAGTTGCTACAACAATCTCTGTTTTTGTTTGGGTAACCGATGAGAAACCTTCGAAATATTATTGAAAAATAAATACGCATTGTAATTTTGGAATTTATTCGGGCATAAATGTAACAAGTTTTTACCCCGAAAAACCCACAGCATAAAATACCCTTCGTTGCAGATATCTAAGATACCTAAGATTACTTCTAATTGGGATCTGTAACTTCCAAATCTTCGATAGAGTAGAGTGGAAGAGAGTATCCAAGATTATTGCACTCGCCTATACTCTGGCTTAGAGAATATCAACTAAGGCCAAGCCAAGCTCTTTGTCAAAAGTATACCACCCTTTTCGAGGGCATCAAACAATCCATTCTTATTGCTCTTGGTGAAGCTCTCTCGAACTGAGGCAAGTAAACGAGCCGTCTTTGTGTGTGTCTGCACCATGACGCTCCATGGAGCGGCAGCATAGAGGAGCCACAACCACATCTACACCCACATCTAGACCCACATACACAGACAACAGGACGACAGGCATCCACATTCTGATAGCAGCTGTCAGTCACTCAGGCAGTCCGTTAACCAGGCAACCAAGCGAAAGGAGCAGCACAGGCCCAGGTCCAGGTCTAGGTCAGGGTCGGGGGCATTGGCAGGGGCCAGCAGAATGTGCTCGCATCATTGTAATTGTTAATTACTCTGATATTTATTCTTTTCTTCTGCTCCCTCCCCTGTTCCTCCCTGGTTCTGCCCCGGTTTGGTGCTGCCCACACACGCAGGCTCATAGCTGCGATCCAGTGGTACGCCGGAAAGGAGAGCAACAACTTGGGCAGCTGCTGTGTCCAGTGGGGCTCGCGCATATTTATGCTTATGGCAACATCTTTTGCTTAAGCCACGACTGGAGCGCTGATTTGGCCGCCACACGCAGCTAACAAGCGATGACCACCCACCCATACCACCCCACCCACACGTCGGCACCAAACAACGTCGTCATGCCATTTGGCAGTGGGTGGGTGGGCTCTCGGCCAGAACGAGCCACGTCAAGTGAGTTCACAATTTTTGCGTGCCACCATTTTTCTTCCGCCTCTGTCAGCCCCTGTTCCCCTCTGCCCTGTACTCCCGCACTGCTCTCCTTCGGCCGTATGCTGCACGGATTATCCTTGGCATGCAACGCCTTTATCCTGTTTTATTTGTGTTGTGCTGAAGGCTCTCCTCCGCCATATCCTATTCTTCTCCTGCTTCCTTTTTTTTGCCCGCTGATTTCGCTACTTAATTTTTTTTTTTTTGCCCTTTTTTGGTCCGCCATGCTGTCTGTGTCTCTCAGTTCACCCGTCTCTCTGTCCTTCCGCCTGTCTGTCTGTCTGTCTGTCTGTCTGCCTTCTGTGTATCGTCTCGTTTCCGTTCTGGCGGAGCTGATTGGGCGTATTTTGTTATTTTCATGTAGCTGCTGCTGCTGCTTCTGCTCCTGCTGCTGCTGGCTGTCAGTCAAGCCAAACGAAGCCAGAAGAATTCCTGCTCCTGCTCTTGGTCGTGGCCCTGGCACAGGTCCCAGCCACGGCCATGGTCCTTGTCCTAGCCTGGGACAAGTCCTGGGCGGCACCCGCTCGTTTGTTCATTCGCTTTTTTCCCACGTAATTAAAACTTGAAACGCATATGAATTAGAAAATAAAAAAGAGAGCAGAATAAAATACGAGAACGCGACCCGGAATGGAGCCATTTCATGCTACAGAATGACATCCTGTTCCCGCAGTCTGACATCGTTAACATCGCTGATTAAGTTTTCTTGTCCTGTGCTCTGTCTGCCCGTCTGCCCGTCAGTCAACGTGATTTGAAATGAAATTTTTATAATTTCTGCACCACCCCTTGGGAGAAATGGTAGCCCGAAGCCCTTTCCCATAACGCTTTACTGCCAGAATTTACTTTCGTCAATTCTTTGCTTTATTATCGCTTCATCGCCATTGAGCACCGAACTTTCTGGACCTCAGCGACCATAGAAGTCGCCGGGGAAGCGTCCAGCATATCGTCGGCCAGGGGGACCGCCATAGACGGGCCCGCAATAGGGACCCCCGCGACAGGGGTCAAAGCGGTCTCGTCCATGCCTTCCTCCAAAAGCACCCAAGCCGACTGCAAATACTCCAACTTGACGACGCACCCGGTCCCCTGAGACATCTACATCAACATCTCGTCCTTCTGCCAGTAGGTGCTGTGGCTGCTGTTGCTCCTCCTCCGCCTTTGGCACCATTGCTGCATCGCCTTCCGCCAGAGCATCCCTCACAAAGACAGCCAGCAAGGCTGCAGCAACTACCAGACAGAGTATGGAACGCATCTTAGTACTTGAATGTCGTTCTGGATCATGCCTGTCCCTATTTATAGGAACTGTCCAGACCCGACCTTAACAGCACAAACAAGTTTTGGTCTAAGTAAAGCAATTAAAGCCGCAACCGATTTGTGTATGCAAGGAGATAATCCAAGTTTAGATCTAATCAGATATTCCCCTGCACAGGCCTCATTTTTCAGCAAATATATATATCTTTGGAATGCCTTCCCCGTAGCTAACTGGTAAGACGTTGTACCACATACGAGTACAGCCATTCAGCCTGTCAAAGCAGAATTTACCTATACGAGGTCGCAGTGCACGCCTAACCTCTAACCCAATATCCATTGTCTACCAAATATACCCTTCAAACACATATTGCCACTATCCAGAAATTGTTTTTTCATGACCGCTGTCTGGGTTTCAGATAAAAGGGCATTCAGGGCCTTCAGACTCGAGGACCTTCGTCGCAAAGTCTGCCTTTGCTGCTGAGCCGCAACTTCTCTAAGGCAGATGAATCTCCTCAACCTTCACCAAAGTGATTTACCCTGCTCGTATCTAGATCCCCGGCCAGAACTCCATTAGCTTCTGTGACATCTTCCGCCAGAGGCAACGCGCAGAAAAGGTAATGGCACCCATTCAATGGATCCACTGGCTGAGTGCCTTGAAATCACAATATAACACGATATGTATGACACTGAATACCTGTTAGATTACCTTTTAGAATCATCTCCATACGAGTATATGGATGCGAGTCGCGAGTCGCGACAGAACAAACAGGTTTAGCACTTGGTAGGGTAATTAGAGCAGGAGCTCGCGGTGATTTATTAGCAGCTAATCCAGGTCTGATCATATCACATATGCACATTAAATGAATAACACTTAGACGAAAAAGAGGCCTCCAAAGAAGGGCGGGGGAGGATAGAAGCCGCCAAAACCACCTCCGAATCCGCGCCTGCGGTACCCGCCGCCGCCAAAGCCGCCTCCGCCGCAACAGCCTCGTCTCCTCCCGCCGCCATAGCCGCCATAGCCGCCTCCAAAGCCGCCTCGTCTGCCGTAGCCAAATTGCCTGGCCAGGCGCACTGCCGGCATCTCCTGCTGCTCTGTTCCCTGATTTACATCCGCCAAAGTCAGTTGCTTCACATCCGCCTCAGCTGCCGCCTCCTGTGCCAGGGATTGTGACTGCGCCAGTGCTAGGGACCAGAACCAGGCCGACACTTAGCACTAATAGATTCAAGTGGTGTACGCGCATTGCTGTTTACTGTTGCTTCGTTGGGGGCTCACTTCTCTAGAATAGAGCCGAGTGCTGGCCTAGGCCTTTATATACCCATTGCCAGGCCCTCCTAGATGACTGGGGGTTCTAAACGAGTTGTGCTGACGACCTTACACAATTAAATTTCCTGAGCATAATCGAATGGTGGAGAAAACCCCCGACATCAAGACCCCCGAGCAAAAAGACGCAACAAACAGAAATTAAGCACGCAAAAAATCAAAATAACAAAATCATTTCTACACAACAAAAACAACCTGCTCCCCCTTTATCCCCAAGCACTCTATCGCCCAGATTCTCGCTTCGGTCGGTTCCAATTATGTTTGACCCGCGGGGGGAGTATCGAGCCCCAAGAACTTTTTAATGAAGTCTCTTTCGAGACATACCCTACGATTTTCAAGTGGAAATATTTCAGTTCTTTGGCTCTCAGAACTTCTCAACAATATCCCTATGTACGTTAGTGCTTAAAGATATTAAAGAAAAGTTCTGCGACAGTATTGTATTTTCTAAACTGTTTCTCAACTGTTTTTAGGAGTTCGCTTGAAACTACACTCCAACAAAAAGGTATTCAGAATTGTTCATGAGCATCATTAACCGACTCGTAAAGTTCTCTCTTTGCCTTGAATATAGTTTCGAAAAAGGAAACTTTAGCTTTGGAAAACATCCAAACAGAAATACACAACCTGGTAATATTATATCCAGTGTTTAATCAAGTACTAGATTCGAGTGTCTCAACCAATTAACCAAAGATTTGTTTGCTTCTCAATGAAAATTTGGGAGAAAGCAAAAACAATATTGCCACAAACTCACAAAGTCCCCGAAAAAGAGGGGAGCAAGTAAATCGGACACTTTCTATTCCTCTTTTTCAGATGGCCCTCGACTAATTTCGATTTTTCTGATCGACTTGACAGTTGCCAGATTATTCTTTTGCGTCATCGTTTGAGAACTACAAATTAAAATTAAATTTTGTTCTAGGCAGATTGCTCATACAAAATATTTGACAGCTAAGACACGTATACACACTATCACCATAAGTAATTGATTAAATCATTCTATTTTACGTACAAAATGATGAAAACCAAAGGAATGAAAATGATAATATGATAGCCAATGCTAGGATGTTTTGGTTAAACTCTCCTTCTCGTGATATTTGAATTAACGAACAATTTTTACCTTCAAATCGTACCTCCAACGAACTCTGAAACACAAAGATTTTTTAAGTCTTTAAACCTATTTGTTTCAAGATAGTTATTATTTTGTAAAAATAAGTTACCCCTAAGCTCCATCGAGCTTCAAATTTACATAAAGAAACATATGCACAATATTAGGATATTGCACAATTAAAAACACATCCCTCCCAACTGGAGAAGAGTATTTTGGGCTTCTATTTTATTTGTCATGACATGAATGTACTATATAAATACTCGTATGAGTCAGTTTGTTGGGGATATATAAATACGAGTATGCTCTGTGGGTAGACAGTTTGACGCAATTCAGATGGCAAGAGAACAGGTAAACCATCTCTAATCTAATTAAATATATATTCATATACACATACATATGTAGGTATATACGTATATATATGTATGTATATATGTTTGTCTTGGTGAATATGTAATTTCATTTGTCGGCATCTAATGCTCATTAAGAGATTTCGTAAGCACCGGCCACATGTGAGCTGTTTACAATTTAGAGAAGCCGCCCCGAGCGCCGCCCAAACGATACGTATTTATAAGCCATAAATAACGTGTAAACAAAAAGCTGCCACAAACAACAAGTATTCGCCCGGTGGGGCCAGGGCAGGCCAGGGCAGGGCAGGCCTGGGCCCCAGGACCTTCCTCTGCCAATGTTGTGGCAGCAGCCGCAGCGACAACAACAGCAATAGTAACAACATCGCGGCCAAATTATAAGGCTATAAAAGGCAATAAAAAAACTTTGCGATATCAAATTACAACGCCCTCATAAAGTTATAAAAGTTTCGAGCGTATCAAACAAAGCACGTTCCGCCCCGCCCTGCTCCTGCTCCTGCTCCTGCCCACCTCGCCAGATCCCCTCTCCGACCGCCCTCTTTCGGGAGCAGGCCTAATATTTTCAATAACAAATCAATCAGCTGCGGCTGCTGCCTCGACGGTCAACATGGATAATCAGATCGAGCGGCTTTTCCCCCGCCTCTCCGGATCCTGTGAGGGATGCTGCCAGCTGCCAGCAGCTTGGGTGTGGGCGTGGGCGAGGGCGTGGGCGAGGGCGACTGTGTGAGAATTGGCACGGATAGGGTCCAGAGTGGGCGGGCGTATTTTTGAAGGTACCGTAGATTTATTGGGACACGATTTCGATAAGAACAACGCTATTAAAATGGCCAAAAGCAGAAGAAATGAGATGAAACAGAGGCTCATCGAAGCTTGAATACTCTCCGTGGTTTCAGAAAACATTCAAACTATAATTGATAATAACTTCCGCATCATCTTCAGTCCTCTAAGGATCTAAACTATGAAATTCTGCGAATATTTCGGCTCATTTTGTTGACGTATCTTCCATAAGCATCGATAAAAGAATCATCCACTGAGACAGTTTGTCGTTGTTAATTCATTAATAATTATAATTCAGACTTCGACTGAGACGTGCCACATGCCCATGCATGTTTCAAGAACCTAAATTGCCACATGCTACAGCATGAAGCATGAATATTTAGGTCTCCCCGCCCAGAGTGCCAACATAATTGCTCCTCAACAACGCACCGAGTATATCCCGTGAAAGTGTAGACTAACAAGGCCCGTTGCAAGACTGCGTTTCGATAGCAAGAAATTTTTCTCTTGGCAAAAATGGGAAAAAGAACAAAGTCGCGGGCAAGGGCGAAGGCGAAAAAAACGAAAACTTTTATCAATGTTGGCGTATGGCTCTTCCATGGCTGTGTGGGTGTGTGGCTGTTTGGGTGTGTGGGTGTCCTCCACACTAAGGTCAAGGGATAACAAAAGGCGTAAATTTAAAGCCCAGTTAATTTTTTAACAATAAAGGGCGCTTGTCAAGGCGAAATTTTACAGCAAACGTTTAATCTTAAACGACTTAGGGGCCTAAGAAGGGAGAAGGCGAGATGGGCAAGACGGATAGGACCCGCCAGTGGCAGCATCAGCAACATCAGAGGCACCAGCAGCTCCAGCAGCTGGGAGCAGCTTCAATGGATTGCTTTGTTATAAATAGGAAAAGCAAACGAGAAAAGAAGGAATTAAATGCTGCCACTGCTAAACAATGGAGGAGCGTGGGGCAGCAATGGATCTGCCAATCACTGGGAAAGCTTCTGTTGATGAGCGAGCGGCAATGCAAATGACAAGGAAATTAAGTGAGTCAAAGAGCAGGCAGATGTATTTCGAAGTCAATTAAAACGTGCTCGATTGCACTGTGATTTCACATTCTATTCTATTTCTAGGTTATAACACTAGTCAGTCACGTCACGGATTGTGATGCTGGTGGGGTGATTGTGTTTAGCGTCCATAGCCAAAGCCACCTCCTGGTCCTCCCCCAAAGCCGCCACCGGGCCCGCCGAAACCACCGCCGCCAAAGCCGCCTCCTGGTCGTCCGCCGAAGCCATGGCCTGGTCCTCCGCCAAAGCCTCCACCGGGCCCGCCGAAACCACCGCCGCCAAAACCGCCTCCTGGTCGTCCGCCAAAGCCGCCGGGCCCGCCGAAACCACCGCCGCCAAAACCTCCTCCTGGTCTTCCTCCGAAGCCCCCGCCTGGTCCTCCGAATCCTCCGAATTGACGAGCCTGACGCACAGAAACCGGCGCTGAGACACCTGCATCCACATCGAGCAGCGTAGTGGCCGCGTTGGTGCTGGCGACCAGGGCAAGGACGAGGGCCGCCAGGACGAGGCAAATAAATGTGCGCATTTTGGACAAACTTCTTTCACTAATCACCGCCAAAGTTAAAGCGGCTTCTATGGAGACCCAGCCCCATGGCCGGCCAATTTATATGATTTGGGATTTATCGACTCGCGACAGCGGCAGCGGCAGCGGCGGTCGCAGCAAATAAAAGCAAAAGTGGTTCGACCGGGCCCGGGCATCAGCAGCATCAAAGTTGTGAGTGGTTCGCCAACTGAAATGAATACTCGGGGCAGAGCGATTCGTATTAACTGACACTGACTAAGCGGGGCAAGACAACAATACGTATAAGAGAAGGAGATCAAACACGGGGAGAGCGCCGCAGCAATGGCAATAGGCATAGCCATAGACAGTAGCAAAAGCCATCATAATAACCAAAACCCATTAGACAACAAAACAGAGAAGAGGCAAAGTTTTGGCCAGGGCCCAAAGGAGACTTACAGCATCTGCCAAGTGGCCCGTTCGAGGTGTTTCTTCTCATCCACCCCACCCCATGCCTCCATCTCCACTCCATCTCCATCTGTCTAGCCAGCAGCTGTCCAAATGCGCAAAACATTCAAGTTCCAGATCGATAGACAAGTGGCCAAGTGGCCAAGTGTGCAAGTGTGAGCTGCCGGGAACCACCGCCCCAAGTGGAGCTCTCCTTCATCTTTCAGATTTCGTAACGCTTTTTGTTTGCATTGTTTCCGTATTTCTGATTGTCTGACTTAATTAAAATCTAGGCAATACAGCAACAGCTCAAGCAACTGGTTGTTATTCAAATGCCATCTCTGTTTTCGTTTTCGTATTCGATTTCGTTTACATTTGGACTGGCTCTGACTCATCCCGGTTATTGGGTTATTCAGGGGCTAGCACATGCTTAAGAAGCGTCTACCTAGCCATCTAGGAGACTTGTGCATAATAAACAGCCGCATTTAAATGGGCTGTGGAAATAACTAAGTATTGGAAGGCACCTGCACTGATAAGATCTTTATTAAGACGTCAATCATTTTTGAACTTCCAAATCAGTGCCAGCCAGAAATAATTGAATTTATCACCAATCAACCACACAATATGATTTTCATAATTAATAATTTAAAAACAAGCATAGCACTTCCGTAACTTAAAACTTTACATGCATAAAATATTGTATGTTGGGAGCAAGATGGTATGTGTTGTTCGAGCTATGGGTAATCATGCTTTTGAATTAAATTTTGTTTATTTTTCGGCAACCTGTTGAGTGTGGAATGGAGTCCCATTTAAACCTCAAATTCACATAGGTCTTTTGCACGTCCATTCAATAATAAATGTAAAAAAAAGCATAAAATAGTAGGGATCAGAACTAACAATAGCTCATAATAAAATATTAAAACACACTTAACATATAGTCTCCCTCTGCTTTTTGATCATTTTCCAGAATTGTACTTTAAGAGCCTTAATACTAGATATTTTTAAAAATTATACGGCTACCCTTTTTATTTTATTATTTAGGGAAAAAGAGCGTGAAATTGGTTCCTACTTTCGACATGAGGAAAACTTTACTTGTAAACAAAATTTAGTTATGGAAAAAAACAATCAACGTATCTAAAATAAATGGTTAAAACTAGTACAATCCAATTTCCTATGTGCTTTTGATGTGCTTTTAGGATCCAACCTAACAAATGTATCAGTGTTCTATGAGGGAATACTTTTAAGCAAGATACAAGTAAAATTTGATTAACATAAGTAAATCAAATAAAATCACATTTTTCCGGTTTTTGCTCCCTTTCCAAAAAATAGCAAAAACTTTATGAATTCCCCAATAAGCATCTTGGATCTAACCTTAATCAGAAGTTAGACAAAATTGAAGTGCGAACGTAACAAAAAGAGATATTCTGACACGTCTAACGGCAGACGATTATGAAAAAAAAAAATTCAATTAAAACATAAAGTGAAAAAAAAATAAGAATTGACGTCGCTATTTAAATTAAAAATAAATGCCACAAACGAATTTGCTCCCCATAGTGCAGTGACCCCATGATGTGAAGTAAACATCCTACATGCCACCTCACTTTAATAGCACGAGTATACATAATATCAATCTAAAGCAACGCAAACTGTTGAGCTACTGAGATTGTTAGCAGCAAAGTTTGCAATCTATTTAATGATTATTCGATAATTGGTTAGTTTAATATGGTTTATTGTAGGGGGATAGTGCAAGGGCGTAACAAGGATTTCTCGAAGGGGGGACCGAATTTTTTTTTCTCTTAAATAATTCGTCATTTCGATACAAACAAACCATACTAGAGCATTATATAACGCTCACTATCACTGCATGCTTTTTTCCAAAAGGTATAGTACAAATATTACTGGTATCACTCTCTTTAATTGGAATGTAAGGCACAACGACGATTACCCTGTATGCACTCAGCATGGAGAATCAAATGCAGAAAAACTTTAATGATATAAGGCAGAGACCCAAAGGTTCATGCTGTGATGCTGTGAGAGAAATAATTGAGCAAATGGCCATGTCACGTACCGTGAGATTGAGGCATCCTTAGACATTAGTATGACGCGCGTCAATAAGATGTTCCATGATCACCTCGTGTTAAAAAAGGTGTGTTTGCATGGATCCCACACAATTTAAAAATCGCTCAAAAAGAGGCTCGGAAATTGGTCGGAAGTTGTTGTAGAATTGAGGAAAACCACAATCAGAACTCTCACACTCAACACATTTCCTTACATCTAGCTGTCCCCCCTGCTCAACACCTGGGTACGCCCTTCGGATAGTGTATAATAAATATAGCGGCAGAACAATAGCGAAAGGTGTGCGGATGTCATAGCGACAGAGAGATTCAGCGACGAGTCAGTCGATCGATTGAAGACGCGGGGTCGGTTTAATTGTATATCAAGACTGAATTCAAGGGCAGACGTTCCTTAATGGCGTAGTGCAAGCGAGAGCGCTACAGATCGGCAAAAGAGAGATACAGAAGGCGAAAGAAAGATGCGAGAGAACGGCTGCATAGGCTGCTGCCGTGCGGCAGCATATACATTTATAATCTATGGATTATTGTCTCATTTTGGGCTGCGTAATCCAATATAAACTTTTCTTTGAACTTTTGAATTAAAACACAAAAAGTGAAAAGGGAAGAAAAATTTACAACTCATGATCAAGTATCGCCTGTAAAAAAAAACAACAATTAATGCTTTCGCTGCTCGAACAGGGCTGTTGTACTTCTAGCTTGCGTAATTAATAATTAAAGTCAGCTAAATTGCCGCAGAGAGCAGTTCAAGTATCAGATACCAGTAAATCATAATTTTCTGCCGTAGCTGCACTCATTAAAGGGAAAATTGCGTTTTTTGTTGTTTTATAATTGTGTGTATAGACAGGTAGTACGAGTATGTTGTCAAACTTTTTCAACGTGAATCGACATTAAATTAATTAAAAAGAATTTTTTGTGTAAGGCATCCATATCCATGCTTTATGCTTTTTTGCGCATATCTGTTTCCCATTATACTTAATACGAAATAGATGGACATCGAAAAGCACTTAAAAATACAAAACATTAAATGCCCTTTTTGCCGATTCTGGCGAAAGATTGAAAATATTCATTAAAAGATGAGAATATTTGAATTCCCAAATAAATTAAATCTGATTTAATTGGATGCGTTTATAGATGGCTGAATTTTCTTCGACTCTTTTCAAAACTACACTCCAGTTGGTGGCTGGCTTATCCCAAATATAGGTGTAACCTAAGGTCATCATCCACTCTTCTGGATGGCTTAGTTTTTTTCGCTTCACTTCGGGTAGACAGAAAAACTCCCAAGCTTGACCCTCAACCCATTCCCAAAATCGCACATTTATGCTGGCCCGAAGTTTCAGCATTCGCATCAAAACGTGAATGAATTACCTGGCCAGGACCCGAACATCTGACCGTCGGCTGCGCTGGCGCCAATGTAAATTAGTAATTTAACTAATCGCCAACTGGTTTTTGGCGAACTGGAGAATATATTTTTGTCTGCAGGTCCCTTCCTGCTCCCGCTCCTGCTTCTGCTACCGCACCTCTGCTGATTATGACAATCGTCAAAGTCAAAGTAGTTTTTTGGCGGCTGTGGACGAGTAAAAAATGTATTTTTAATTTATGCCGAGGCTGTTGGTTTTTCAGCGCGTTTTTTGTTGCACTCTCTGGGAAATTTATGCGGAAGTTTACAGCATCCACTGGATCGGTGTACTGCGAGTGGGACTGGGGCTGGGGACTGGGGGTCTCAGGGCAGGAGGATGTTGAATCTGAAAATGTGCATCGTTTTGACGTTGACATCGTTAATTGACCCAGTTTCTGGACTGGCTAAAAGCGTTTAAATTTGAATAAGCAAATTTGGGCAGCGAAATGGAGCGATTTTCCCATCGCCCCGCCACAACGAAAGCTTTGCATAAATGAATTAAAATGCCGCAGCTCTGGCTTTGGATTAGACTTAGGATTTGCCGATTCGCAATTTGCCAAAACACATGCGGCAAAACCGCAATAAGACAATGGAGAGCTATCGAGCTATAGAGCCGAGGCGCTTCAGAGTTATAGAGCTATAGAGCCGAGGCGCTTCAGAGTTATACAGCGATTGAGCCATCGAGTTATAGAGCGATAGAGCCATCGAGCATTGTTAATGGCCAGCCAGCGCTCATAAAACAAACAGCGTGCCAAACAAAGCCAAACAAACATACAGACAAACAGACACACAAGCCGGCAAACTGGCAAACTGGCAAACTGGCCGAAACGGGCAAACAACCAGAACAACAACCAACAGCAATTCACACTTACGCACCCAAAGCCAAAGTTGGAGGAGAGGAGGCGTCGCTTATGACGTGTGCCGGAATCTGAATGTGAATGTGGGCCTGGAATGGGAGAGGAATGAGGATGAGAGCCTCGCCAGGTCAATAGCATAACTAACCTTCGAATGAAATTAGCACATTTACACAGCTTAGCCGACCGCAGCCACAGCCCGGTCGAAGTTCGGCCGCCACAGAGTGAAATGCTTTGCTCTTTAAACCGCCGCGGCGCGCCGTACACCTGGCCATTCGATTCCATGAACGCCACTTAGCGCGCGGCCCAATGGCCACGGCGATTCAGAGCTGCGAACTGAGAGCAAGTGCCTGGATAGGCATACGTATATGAATTAGCTTTTTGTTCCCTTTTGGCCGCACTCGCATATTTTAATAGTTTGTTTTATGACATTTACATTAGCGTCTCATTTTGCTAACAAGCAGCAGGGAAACAGCAGCGCCGAGGTAGCAGGGAAAAAAGAAAACAAAAGTTTCTATTTTATGCCCAAAGTTCTAGGCTATAAATGCGCCGGGCCAGACCTGCCCAGGTCACAGTTTGCCTCACAGCATCCACCCAGACGGAGCACGGAGCACGGAGTACGCGGACACACCTAAAAACCCACTGATAAAGTCAAGCAACCAGTTCAAGGAGTCATAAGGATAATGCGTAGCTGGCTTTTATTGGGATTATATGCGCTGCTAATCGCCGCAACAGTTGGCCAGCCGCTGGAGCAGAATGCGCCCGCTGAGAAGGAGGGATCAGAGCGAGGAGAGCGCGTGAGTCGCCAAATTGGCTATCCATATAGCTACGGAGGATATGGGGGCTACGGAGGATATGGGGGCTACGGAGGATATGGGGGCTACGGAGGATATGGGGGCTACGGAGGATATGGAGCCGGTATGCGCTATCCTTATTATCCTTATGGCAATCTGTACGGCTCCAGCGGCCTGGGGCTGGCGGGCAGCGGATATTATGGTCGTCCTTATGGTTATGGCAATGGCTATAATATTGGATATCCGCTCATTGGCGGCTTTGGTGCTACTGCCGGAGGCATCTACGGCGGTGCTGCACCATTCACCCCATTCGCTTAAGAACCAAAAAGTAGAAATAGAAACGAAAACACTTGACAGCATCCCAGTAAAGAGAAAACTACTAAAACCCAACCACTCAACGCAGATGTTTCACTTTGATAGCCGCGTTTTCTGGTCTGGCACCAGTGCTTATTTGCTCTGTGTCCTGCACTCCTTTGACACGCTTAATTGCTATGCGATTCAAAACGATTATCGCTTTCATTCATTAAAATCATGTGTGGCGTACCTCATTATTTGCTCAGCTCAGCTCGACGTTAACCAGAGTGCACTCTGGCTGGCAGGGTGCCCCAGCGCCTGCTGGGAGAGAAGCTTAAGCAAATAGCCAGCCATCGTCGGAGCCGGGCAGCGTGTCCACGCAGACAGGAAGAGCTGGCTTCTTTTTAGATTTTAATTGCCGATACTGCACGATAAGCACTGCACCCGTACACTCACAGCCAGGCCAAGTCTTCCGGCTGCCGTTGCCGGCAAGCAGCCGACCAAAGTGTCCAAGTGCCATTTAATTAGTGTGTGACTTTTAAACAACTTGCGTTGCTCATACGCCCCGTTGCACTCACAGCACAACCAACTTCCAGCTGCCGACTGCCGACTGTCGGCTGCCGCCCCGCTTCCGCTTCCGTTTCGCTCAGTGTAGGCAAACACACACTGGTCTGCTCAGACAGACAGATACAAGCAACAGGATGCCAGGGACTGACTTGGCAGAATGGGCACGGGGCACATGTCCAATGCCCTAACAAGCTACGTGAGCATGAATTATTCTTTCAATTATCGGCTTGTAGGCTGCAAGTACTGCAATCGTCGGGAGCCGGGAAAGAAAACCAGAAAACAGGAAAACCAGAAAACCGCAATTGATGGTAAGGCTCTTCGATTTTTTGGCTTCTTCAGAAAATATCAAGGAGGATAGAAGCTACTTGCTCGTACAGGATTATATCGATATTCTGCATTTAGGAATACTTAAAAGCTGAATGGATTATATCAGGGTTAGATACGGGACGACTAGGCAGTACCTTTTACACATTTGGAGCATTGTCAAGCAATCTTTTAGCTTAGAAGTTACATTTACGATACATTTAGCAATTTAAAAAACTGTGAAGTTTTCATAATATTAAAATTGTAGTTTTTGCAATTGTATATATGGGAAAATATATCTTCCTTTCAGAGACTGTTCTCTTGCTATAAGCTCAACTCCAAATGGATCCTCCAGTCCATCGACCCGCATCCGAAAGTTCATCGTTTGACAAGTTGGCTTTGATGGTCCTTAGACAAATACGGAGTGTGGAGTGTGTCCACCCGGCCTTCCCCTCTTCTCCGCAGCCGGACTCTGATTGCGCTTCTACTTGGTGCCGATTATCTTTTAATGTCTCTGCGGGCACACGCCGCCGGGGCCCGTGACAGTACCCGGATCATACAAACGATAACCCAACCCATTCATTGAATTTTCAGCTTTTCATGCGCTCACTCAGCCTTTCAGGGGCTTCGCTTTTGATTTTGCCATTGCGATTGCATTCGCAATTGCTGTTGCCGCTTCTATTGCTCCCTCTGTGATGTGGATGTTGCAGTCGCTGTGTTTAAAATGGCAATCAGATAACACCTTCTTTTTTGCCCAGATCTGCTCTCCTCTGCTCTGCTCTGCTCTGCTCTACTCTGTTCTGTGCAACTCCACTCCGGTCCCGGTCCCGGTCCATTCAAAGCGGGCGAGAGCGGTTGCCGTGGCTGCCGCATTGAAAATATATTTGCTTTTTATGCGTAGTTGGTCAGGCGGCGACGGCGAAGGGAGGGACTGCCAGTGCCAGTGCCAGTGCCAATAGACATGGTGGCTAAAACTGAAATACCGTGCCTCACTGACTGACTGACTGAGTGACTGAGTCAGTGTGGGGCTGGGGCTGACGCTGAATGGGGCATAAGCTTTATACATTTTTACGCTTTGTGGCCTCTACTATGCTATGCTATGCTATGCTATTTGCATGTGTATCTGCTCAAAGTAGCGTAAAATAAAAAACGTCGACACTTGAAGCCGAAGCCTTTGAGTGCTGGGTGTGTGGAACGGTCCGGTCCGTCCGTGTTGAAGCGTGAAATAAAAAGGAAACCGAAGGAAAATAGAAATAAAGCAAGCAAAACGACCGGCATGAGCATAGCACATGAACAGCTTGGCCGCCTGAAAAAGGACTTCGTCTAAAGTGGGAGATCTCTGGCTTTTTCCAAGATCTGTCCATCAAAATGGGGCATTAAGAAAAGGACACTAAGGCCCTCAACTGACGGCCACGCCAGAAACAACCGGCGGGGGAGTGAGGCGGAGCAAGATGAGAGGCCCAGTTCCCATCCCCATCCCAATCCAGTGAAGGTGCGGCTGTGGTGAAGCCGCAACCAAAATACCTTCGTACCCTTTCATCAGCAAAGTGCCCGAGCAACAGTTGTGCCTAGTTTTCAAAAGGACTCGGGCTGACCAAAGGAGAGCTCCGCCTTGCTCCCCCCTTTTACCTCATTTTACACTGGCCGTAGACCCTGGCTCATCCCCACACTCGTCCCAGGCCAGGCCGCAAGCTCCTAGCCAAACAGTTTAAAGCGCATTAAACCTATCTGATGGTAAGACGCTGGCGTCTGTGTACACAGCCTGGAGCTGTGATGGGCAATGGGCGATGGGCGATGGGCGATGGGTGATGGCTGATGGAGCCACTTGGCTTATCAATGCATTTTAAACGAGCCGCTCGTAAGCTATGGATGTACGTCGCTGCTCAAATTAATGACAAATTAATATTAACAAAGCAATCTACCCCCACTCCAGCACCAGCCCCAAACAAAACCCCAACCCCAACAACATCAACATCAACAACAGGAACAGGGACAAATGCCAGAGGCACTCCCACTGATTTGCCTAGAATGTTACTTAATTGGAACTTAATGTCCCTCGAATTGTTTACGAACACGACCCATTGGAGGTGGAACGGGTGACGGAACGGGCCAGACGGACATCAGGCGAACGGTCGGTCCGCAGATACATCCAAGTGGCGACAGCTTTGAGCTACACTTCAAAATGTTACCCGGGCGGGGCGAAAGAAAAATGCGTTTTAAAGTGACACTTGATGTAGGTAATGTGACAGCGGAACAACCCGACGAGAGGAGCGGAATAAAACGGCATAAAACGGGATAAAATGAAATAAAATACCAAAACAGCCCAATTTGGTCGCCCTCGGACTAGTCAATACTCTGCGAATGTTTGGGTTTGGGAATAAAGGTTATTCTTAAATCCTCGAACAAACGATATTGTAGGGTGGTGGGGCCGGTGACTTGGGTAACGGTTAAAAACACCCAACGGCTTGTTATAAATATAATTTCATTTAATTTTTCAATAATTAAGGTTGTTAAAATTCGAATTCTTTCATTTTTCTTGCGGGTTTTTAATGCAAGGCAAGGCTTTGATGCAACACACTTGAAAAGAATAAGGAATAAACGGAATCAATGGAATCAATGAAACTATTCTGAATTGGGTATTTCTTTACATACGAGTACATATCATAAATCAGTGGAATACCTCTACATCTATTATTACAGTATTTTGTATAGCATTTTCCAGTCTATGACGGTATTTTTATTTTATTATTAACATTCAAAAGCTGAAATTAAGTCAATTACCATTTGGATTACAAATTTACCTTTATAAATATTTCATTCTTGAAAATTAGAGTGTTTTCTGTGTACTTGATCGATTCAATGTCGAACTTTCTTTCCGCTTTTGTGCCCCAGATATTCGGATATTCTATACATTACGTAGGGCATTGTGCCAATGGGCAACATAGCGCATTGTTGTCTGCGACGTTCAAGGGCCTCGGCGAAATGAGACTCTCCACAGATCCCAGGCTCCGCAGGCAGGGCTTTAATTTGCTCGCTCCATTTCCCCGCTCATCAGGCGGCGACTCCGCTGGCCGGCAGACATTATCTTAAGAGCTGCCCTCGCTCGCCCTACAATAAGTCCGGCCCCAGCTCCAACGCTAAGTCGCGTCCGTCCCGCGTTGACAGCTGCTACAGCTGCAGAAATATGCAAATTGGAAGGCGTTTTAATAGATAAAGAGAAGAGGCGGCGTGCCGCGGCGGAGATGGCGACAGTGCCAGGCAGGACACGCAAAGGACCAGAGACGAAAAAAGTACACCCGGCTCGCAATGGGGAAGAATGCGTGGAAAATGTGGAAAAAACTGAGCTAAATGGAAGGCAGACATAATAATAGCTTTGGTGCATATTGTGAAGTGAAGTGCTCAAAGCTTATAATCTCATTTGCCACGAGCGAATCAGTGGATTCGGATTCGGTATCTTTGAAACGAATGCGGCTCAATCCGGACTTACATTTCCTTGCATTTACACACATTTGCAATATCGGTAAATCGATTAATCAAATGTTTACAAAAACCAGATAATGGACTTTTTAATTTAAAAGT
Source organism: Drosophila lowei (assembly GCA_008121275.1). Lineage (NCBI taxonomy): Eukaryota > Metazoa > Arthropoda > Insecta > Diptera > Drosophilidae > Drosophila > Drosophila lowei. The sequence goes on along the minus strand of CM017777.1, from coordinate 29,509,401 downwards.
TTTAAGGACATACAAACTGATGCAAACTGATGCATGCAGCTAACGATAAGGAATCATTACCAGGAATTTAAACATATGAAGTTTTATTTGACAAAGCAATAGTTTTAAAATAACTGACACCGTCCTATGAAATCATTTTAGTCCTTCACGCTACACGGAATACCTAACCAACATCCAAAAGCAAACGTCGAAATTATTTTTGTATGCCGAATGAGATAGGAGGAATATAGACACACTCAACAATAAATTCTAAGCATGAAGTCATTTTTCATAAAGTATATTTATGTATATTATGTGTTTTCAGTTATTTTAGATCCATGGTTGTTTCAGGCAGCAAAACCGAAGAATTCTCTTTTCCATTCTTATGCTCCCACTCCCTCACCTACATATATAACATTAAAATGCAATATTGCACATAAGGCATCTTTTAAATTCCATTCTAATACTGTGTATTTTCCCGTATACAGTTTCTGTAAGAAGATTACGTTATTAGCCATCTCCGGTGTAAGTCTAAGGTCTTTTCGATTGCCAGCAGATCAACCGACGCCGAAGAAAGTATTTTGTTTGTATAGTATCTGCCAACATTGAACCTTCATGAAGGAAGGCGGAATATATGATGAAGGAAATATGATGCATGATAAAGACTATTTAGTATACATATTCATACATACGAGATAACAGTGTATATTTAGTATACACACTATTCCTTCTATTTACATAGCCAATGATAATAATTGTGTTAAGCCTGTATATACAATATAGTATGAAATATTGTTAATGATATTCCATTAAACACTCGATTAACACAATACTCACCTGATATCCCGTTGAGTAATGACAATAAGGCAGTTATTATCACATATCTCAAACGAAATGAATGACTCCATAATCAACAAATAATGACTATTCGTCATTCATTTGTTCAGAAACTTTCCAATCAAATTTAATTAAAAAATAGAAAAATGGAAATATGGAACAACCATTTCGATGGCGATACATAGTCCAAGAGGGACCGGGACCGGGACCAGGACCAGGACCAGGACCGCTTACTTCGATCCCATCTTGACACCTGCCACCCATAGCTAATGTGCGAACACTTTGTCCATGTCCCTTTCCCTGTCCGTGGAAGTCTCTGTGTGCGTGTCCGTGTGCCCCGTGTCCGTGGGGCTGCCTCGGACACAGCTTAAAATGCAAAATAAAAACTTGAAGGCTGGCCCGAAACCTTTTGGTTAGTTGCGCTGTCATGGCCGGTCTTGCGTTGGGGATGTTAGGGATGTCCTGGGTCCTGTATCCTGTCGTTCCATACAATCGGCAGAGCACAATCCTGTTGCGCGCTTTACGCTCTACAGCTCTTTTCTGCTCCGGAGCCACGCTTGTTTTTGCTTTTGGGCGCCCTTTTTGCCGTTTTCGCTGTCGGCGCGTCCCCTTCGGTTCCACTTTCGCCCGGGCCTTAACACTAAATTGACTTTTAATGCAAAATAAACCAAAATAATGTATTGCGTAATTTTCTTTAAAGAATTTTTACATTAGCATTTCAAAAGAGATTTTTCTTTGTTGCTCTCCCGAGCACGCCACAGCGCTCCCCGCCGCTCTCCACCCCGCCCCGTCCGCTCATCTCGTTTTGCCATTTTGCCAGCCTTTCCTGCCTTCGCTTTTCACGCCCTTGATTCCGCTGTCCTGGCTGTCCTGGCTGTCCAGTTGCCAAGGAGCACGAGCACCTTTCCCTGGCCTTCGCCATCCTGCCTTTCGCTGCCACTGCTAAGTGCGACATTAAATGTTGCGTGAGGATAATCCAATCTGCTTGACATGAATTTTAATTTGCATTGAGTAATTAGCCGAAGTTCATTTTGCTGGCCAACGCCAGCACTGGCCAAGTGCTTTGGCAGGACGTTGTCGTCTGCTGCCACTGCCGCTGCCTCTGCCGCTGCCGCTGTCGTTGTCGTTGTCCTGCAAATGCTAAATAGAATTAGTCCGGAGTCAGGTTGGCTATTCCTCCAGTGTTTTTGGTCGCTCCTTCGCCTCATACGTTTGCTTGATTTCGTACAAATTAAACTAATTTGGTTTTTTCCTTACCTTTTTGGCAGATGGAACGAAGATGGAGCTGGGGTGGTGTGGTGTGGTATGGTGTGGTCTGGTGTGGTGTGGTATGGTTTGGTACGGGGTGGCGGTGGCCCAACCCGCTGTCGTTTGGCACATTTGCTGATTACGCTCGTCCTGCACATCCTGGCACCGCTCTGGCTCTGGCACTGGCTCTGGCACTGGCTCTGACTCGGGCTCTGGCTCGTCAGCAGGCAATTGAAACAAACAATAATACGTGCGCTTTTCGTAATTTAAATCAGACAGAGAAGGAGACACAGAAAGAGAAAGAGACAGGAACAGAGAGGGACGCAGTAAAAGCAGCGTCGACGGCGAAAGCGAAAAAGGTACTTTTGCCGCATTTAAAGTTGGCTGAGAGAGCAAGAGAGCGAGAGTGAGAGAGTGAGAGAGTGAGGCGGGGAAAATGGGGAATCAAACGAGAGATTGAATTTCTGCTTGCCTGCACTTTAATTTTCCAGATGCTAACGCAAAATGCTAAAAACACACGTACGCCAGAAACGAATTGAAAATCGCACATGCACACACACACACCGACACAACGACACAACGACACACCGACACACATAGTGAGCGAAAGAGAGCGCATATAGAAAGAGAGGACATGCATATAAACGTAATCAACAGCTCACAGAGCATTCGGTGGAATAATAAATAAATTCATAATGGCTTTCGCAAATGACAAAATATTGCATCGACAATCGGCCGAATATTAACACTCACTCGCACACAATCCAACGCCAACACCAACATCAGCTGGGGGCCACACAGATACACACAGCGGGCGCCCCGCAGCCGTGACGGACATTCCATCAGCGCTGACGTCCCATAAGCCACGACAAATTATTGCATTGCCCGCCACAGAATTTCATAAACCGGAAACGCAATCAAGCATCGCTTATGCCGAGCACCATTGCCCGTTGTTTGCCAGTCAAGCATTTTTGTCACCCCATCCCCATACCCCCTCCCCCCTTCGGCCAGCCAGTGACAAAATGCAGTTATATTTTGCGTTAGACAAAATTCAAAACCGCATTGATATGCGTATGTGAATGCATGCCCCACTGCCTCTCTGCCAGCCTCTCGAGCCATCCAGCCATCCAGCCAGCCAGCCATCCAACCATCCATCCATTCATCTCCCTCTCATTTGTTAGTGTGCAATGGACTGTGGAGATGAATTAACTCGATTTTGGAATGATTTGATGGTGATTTGATTTGGGCCGAGACAAGCGGTGCGGCCAGCCAGTGGCCCAACGAACCACACCAGTCCAATCACCCACCCACAGCCACAGATGGGCCGCTCGAACGATTCCATCATCGTACGGCGAACTCGCAGCCGAGTCTTGAGAATCTCCGAATAAATCGTACAAAAACCAAAAATTTGCTATGGAAAGAGGATCTTCCGACTATAGGACAGCCGAAACATATGATTATTTGCTGTGCACTAATTGGAATTAGATAAGTAGTGGAAAGCTAAGGATTAGCTAAGCTAATGATTCCTATTAGAGTTTTACAATTTGCGACTCAGACGCAGGAAAAGGAAGTATCTGATATGAGCTATCCAAATAAAATTGGAATTTAATGAATGATGTTGATTTAAAATATAAACATTCTTAACAGGATCAACCGGCTCTAAGTTGAACAAGTCTGCGTATAGTTATAATAATCAAAAGTACGTTTTCAAGAGTACTTACAGTAAAGATGAAGGAGGGTAAGTAATTTATTGCCTTATTCTACTGATTACAAATAGGGTTCGGAATCGAGGAATCCAGGACAGAACGACAGTACCCGCTTATTCTCACAGAGAAAGAAATGCATATGCCCCTACACTCTACGAGTACCAAACCAACCCAGAGCGTCGATTATGAGGCTGTCATTAGCGCAGGAGCGAAAATTGCAGTCGAATAGCTGCAAATAGCGAAAATGCTAATGAACATCACGAGTACAACCTGCACAAGGGCTTTATGCGCATAAATAAATGAATTAACCAACAACCTGTCGCAGACACAGACACTCACTCCAGCTGCGTGCCAGAGATGAGATTGAAGAGTACGGGGTTACGTGGTACAGGGTACGGGGTATTCTGGTGCTCGAAAAAAACAATTTCAGGCTAGAAAAACAAATCAAATAAAAACGTCACTGCGATCGAAAAAACGTTTTAATTAATACTGTTTAAGCAATAAAAGTCAGCTCCAAACCCTCACTGTGGATGGGCATTATATTTAATTAGTACAAACATATTTATTTAAATCAATTACAAAAGTTCTGAAATACTAACAGGTATTAGAATGTTAACAAATGGGAAAAAAAAGACATAATTACTTTATTTATTCAAATGCCAACAGCATGGCTTTATGGCTCATGCATTATTGTCATTTAATTACATTATTGATGGACGGACGACATGAAATATAGATTATCCCCATTCTGACATCCCGCCAGTCAGTGAAACTAAAGCTAATTTATCATTCAATCGATGAGTTGACAGGGAAATACATAACTAATAATCGAGGGAACTACGAAATTAGCTTTCACTGGTTAACTGAATTTATTAGGCATTTTATTTTCCAATTTTCAGTTTACCGGATCTCATAGTAGATCAAATTAAAGGTTATTGTACGAGTCATCTTGAACTGGAGAAAAACACTTTAAATTTCGGGTAAACTTCATGAATTTTTTAAACTGTAATTACTACAACGGCAGCATTAATTCAGTCACCAAATTTGTTCTTTAACCCAACCAATCTGTACACATTGCGAGTATGTACGAGTATAGTAGCACATCATCGCATGAACTCACTCGTCTTAATCCAATAGATTCTCAGCCAACCTAATCTACACATCATTTGGAATCATTTAAAACCTTGCTGAACTTTATTAAATTGATTAAAAACCTCGACAAAGTAAATAATAAAAAACAAAATCGATTTTGCAGCCAGCTGCTGCTGTTGATGTTGATCCTTGATCCGTGTTGTGGCTGGACATTGTCCTGGCCGAAAGGTAATTCAATTAAAATGCAACAAAAAATCGCCTGAGTGAAAACAATTTGTAAGTAATTTTAAACAAATGTGCTTTAATTGAATTGAAAGTCGGGTCGGGCTTAATGTTATTAATGGAGTTTTTAGCTTTCATTGGCCACATTTGCGGTGAACTGGCGAAGCCACCCGGAGCAGGCTGATTTTCCCTGTCTTTCAGGACTCCGGGACTTAGGGGCCCCGGGACTCTGGGGAACTGACAGAGCTGAAAGAGATTTGTTTGCCCAAGTCATCAACGGTACTGAATAGGCCAAACATGTGTATGCATGTTACACATGCTTGTGTATACAAATTTCGTAATTAAATTTTAAGTAAATATCAATTCAAAACTGAAAATGACATTTTGTGCACCAAACGCCATGCGGGTTGGGCTGGGCTGCTCTTTGAAAATTGAGCAACCAAGATGCTGGGCGAGCACTGTAGCACTGGAGCACTGTAGCGCTGGTGCACTGGAGGAGCAGCAGCAACAACAACTGGAGCAGCGCTGATGATGATGATGACACTAAATAAAAGATTTTATACTGTTGATTTTTGCGCTTTTTGCAACTTTGCACGTTGCATTGCACTTGATCTGTGTGCCAAACGTTACAACGACACTTCAGCAGGAGCACGGGCTGAAGATGAAGACGGAGTACGAATTGCAGCAGTAGAGGGGGAGACAGGGGAAGGCAAGGCCGGGCCAGGCCAGGCCAGGAGACGATTGCTGGCAGCAGCTGCAGCAGTTGTTTGTAGCATACAATCAGCTCGTTTCGTTTTATTGCCAACGTCGTCATACTCGTAGAGCAGCGCCAAGCCAACACAGTCAACATCGTCATCGTCATCGTCATCGTTGCCGTGCCGTTCGTTGCCATTGCCATTGCCATTGCCATAGCCATCGTTGTCGTTGTCGTCGTCGTCGTCGACTAGACACAAGACTTGACAGCAAAGCAAAATTGTATTTACATTCAATTAGTGCCAACAAAATTGTCTTTGGCTGCTTGCCGTACACCACTGTGCCTAGTTGCCAGAGAAAGCCCAAGCCCAGGACAAAGACCAGGCCCAGGCCCAGGCCAGGCAAGTTCTTTGCAAGTTGGCTGAGCGTAAATTACTTTCTGCTTTGGTAAGGAGTCGTAGTGGCTGGTGGGTGTCACTGGGAGTGTGCCAGGAGTAGGCGCATGACCCATGTTTGCAGCCTTTTAGTTGGGAGCTAAGTAATGTAAAATTTATTTTAAATAAACTGAAAATATGTTTTGGCTTGTACTAGTTTTTCCCTCTTTCGACGCCTGCTTATTTCTTGCCAGGCATTTTATTTATGCATAACAAAGCACCACTTAAATCTGTTCAGCATTTTGCTTTTTTCCTTTCTAGTGTGCGCCTCTACCGCTGCCGCTGCCGCTGCCGCTGCCGCCGCTGACGCTGACGCTGGTGATGCTATTCGAAAGTTTGCAATCTGCATGCCAAGTTGTCGACGTTTTCACACAAACAGGCCAGGAAAGCGGGCGGGACAGGACAGGACAGGAGGGGCCTGTAAGGATAAGGAGAGGAAGTCAGGAACTGGAACTGGAGCTGGAGTTGGAGCTGCAGCTGGTATTGCAATGGGCGATGGGCGATGGGCAATGGGCGAGGTGGAGCCCTGTGCCGAGTGCAAGTGCCTGCGCGTTTATAAGTTTTCAACTGTTGTATGAAATTTTACAAATTAGATTCATTTCTATGCATTGAAATACATTTTCAAACTTTGCTGCAGAAAGTTTCCAGGATATTTGCACACACACACACACACACACAAACACGTACACATGGCAGGCCAGGTCTGATAGACAGACAGACTGACTGCAGGAGCCAAGGCAGAGTATAGCCCTGCCAGGACAACGACTACGAGCAATACGAGTACGACCCAGTGACACAACATGCCAAAACTCACTCTATTAGTTTGCCAGTTTATAAAGAAACATGTATAAAAGTTTCACATATTTGCAATTTCATTAATACAAAACTTATTTGAAGGCCCGAAGACCGAACGCCCAATCCAGCTCTGCTCTGCCTTGCCTCCCCTGCTCTTTCCCAATCCCCAATGATGGCCATTTTTGTTAATTTTAACTTCAGCCTCACTCATACACACACTCACTCCCACTCGAACACACACGTACACGAAAACGCACAGAGGATTCGGGAAAAGTTGTTGGGTAAAATTCCAGAAATTGAAATGTGAAAACTCAAACATTCCAATGATGGAAAAAGAAATGAGAAAAGAAATACTCAACTCGAACATCATTTGCAGCAATAAAAGAAGTCAGAACACCCGACAGCGGCAGCGGCAGTGGCAGCGGCAGCAGAAGCAGTACAGCAATGCGTCAAATGAATCGAGGCGTGGTCCTTTGGGGTGGGGCCGGGGAAGCTGGCTGGCTGTGGCATCCTCCAACACCCACTCAGAGCTCGCTCACTACGACATTATCATAATTAATTAAAAAAGTTTTTAAAATCAATTTCCAAATGCCAAGATGTGTCTGTGGAGAGCTGTTTGATGAACCATGGCCAAAGAGAGCAGCTGGAAAAATTGATAACTTTGGCTTGTCATGGACAATGCGAGACCCCAAAGCAGGGCACAAAATTCCATCCCAGAAAAAAATGTCATTCCGATCCATGCAGAAATATTCTACAAATTCGTTCCATAATATTGTGAACGGAGTAAAGTGTACACAAAGAATAAAACAATTACATGGGTTTTTATTCAACTTAATAAGCCTTTTTCCCAGTTGACAGAAAGGTTATTCAGTGTAATTGCCTTCAACAGTGGACTGTGAAGATCATCTAGCATCCATCATCAATGAACACAGTGCTGCCGGCATATGGGACATTTATAGGGAAAACGGAAATCCGAATAAAACGGATTTATATTTTGGCAATTGGCTTAACATCATTTTTCGTATTCAGGATAATGTCAAATAACCATGGCATTCCCCCGATATTCCTTTTGATAGTTTAATATGTAAGAGAGACTTTGTGGAATAACTTTTATCAGGACTCCCCTTTCTTATAGGAAATATCAAAGAAAATAGGTCATTTAATAGGTCTTTTAATATTCATAAATACATATGTATGCATAATTTGTAGTTCGAAACCCACCTAGAAAACCATGGGCCTATTTGGAGCGATATCTGTCCTTAGCCCTAATACCAATAAATAAATACATTTTAAAAAATGTATTACGTGCATTCTTATTATACCATACAGCTTTTTGATAAATGTAAGCAAAATTTTAAAAAATAAACAAAAATGCACGCCATTATGGCAGAAACGGGACGGATTTTTATTATATATGCAAGTACATTGTACATACAATATATTAGCGGGCTCTGCCACGTTTCGCTTTGGCGCACATTGTGGTTGCACGGATAAGAAATGAGGATAACTAAAAACCTTCTCCTGGCAAAGAGAGAAAAAACCATTTGAGCCAAATCGGTAGAAACCTAAGTCAAATTTTATTTCATTTTTCGTTTAAAAAATTGTAGAAAATAGTGTATAAAGTGACGCTTATAGCCAATATTATAGAAAACTGATTAAATTATCGCATAAAATATTTTTCTTTTGAAAACATTTCTTATTGCTGTGCCAACACTTGAGTCCGGCACTGTATAATATGGTGCCTAATGTAAATATGAAAGTACCTTAAACCTTATAGCGTATAAATTCTGGCAATTACAATAATAATGACAGGTGAGATGACTTGAAAAAGTCGTCGTTCAGGTGTGTTACGAGTATTCACGAATTGTTGGCTGAAAGTTAAAGCTGTTTCCACTTACCGTGCCGTTTGTCTTGGCCAGTAATTTATGGTCACTATGTTGCGAAAAATGAGGGTCGGGTCCCATCGCTGGGAAGAGCTGGCACAGCAGCTAAGATACGCTTTGAACATTAAAGAAATTGAAACGACTACAACATTGCTAGAAGCAAGCACTACAGTGGGAGTGGGAGTGGGAGTGCAAATCAAAAAGCCAGCAATAGTGCAATGCATTTTAATTTGGCCCGCAAACACAACACAACCCAAACCAATCCAAGCCAAAGGGAAGCCACACAGCACACACAGATACATACATACATACCTACATGCGAGCGGAGGCAGTACATAAATAAATACTTGAGCAAATATTTACAACTCTGGCGTGGAATTATAAGCAGCGCCCGAAATACAAGTATGCACTACAAGAATGAAGCCAGCCAGCCATCAGTGCTGCCATTTTAGCTTTTTTTTTGTTTAATTCCGAATGAAATCATAACTTTTCTTGTACACATAGCATTATGTTGATAAGTTTCCACCGCAAGCCAGGTACTTCTATAATAGTTCCATTGCATCCAGCTTTAGCTAAGTATTGGGCCGGCATCTTTCAATAAAGCCCAGCAGCAGTTTAAGTGCTGAATGGAACTATACTTATCTACGAGTACGTTGGAAGATTAGATAGGATTCTTCATAGTCGATTGGGTTCCACCACAAGGAATGTACTTTAAAGTGGTGCAACTAACCCTTTTCCAGCCGTCTGACTTAACTTGGATTGCTGAGCCGCCTGTGGGCTCGATGAAACAGATTTATAATTTTGCGTCGGGGACAATTGAGTACGCGGTCTAGGTTAATTGCACAAGTATTCGTATCTTTGTTCAGTCCTATTAATTGCTATTTATACAATGGTAGTCAGCTTGAATACTCTCCAAGCGCCGCTCGCTAAGCTTAGCTGTTCAGCCTAGGTTTACTCCAGGGGATCTTACTGCGGATACTACCTACCACCACCTACAGCTTCGCACTCAACGCGTTCGCTGTTCTCTAATGTTAGCCACTCCCATTAGCGCTGGCTCCGTGATCATTTCCTCTCCGTTAAGTGAACCTCCTTGAATAGCCCAGGGGTGACTGATCGCTGGCCTGAATCTCTTCTCTCTCCCTAAACGCTGACTAATCCTTCCACGCCTTGGGACCCAGGGTCCCGCCGGCTAGACCCATTGCCGTCTCCTATTTGCTCTGCTCGATTCCTCTTTGCTGCCCTGGACTAACGGTTCTTGACCGGTGGAGCGAACACTTGAACCGTACGTTTCCATGTACGCGCTGGATCGCTGCCGGCCCAATACCGTCGTCCCATGTCCTCTTATGAGAGCGCCTGCTCATCGGTCATCTTCGTTAAGCTTCGTTGCTGGCTTCGCGCCTACGCGTAGCTACGATTGCTGCCTCGTCTAGCATCTCTGCCGTCGTCGTTGTGGCTGCCGACTTCGCAGAGTGCCTTTAACCCTCGGGCAGGCCTCTGTGAGGAATTATGATTCCTTACAGTGGTTGTTGAGCGGTGTTTATCCTGTTCCTTGAAAATTGTGGTATGCTTATCCCAGCTAGCTACAAATGTTGATTTGGCTGTTCTGGGCCCTGAAGAGTTGGCATCACTGCCACCGTGTGTGACGGAGGAGTGCTGCACTTGGCCAAGAGAGCGAGAACGAAGCTTCTCGCACCTGTTTGCATATGTTGTGCATGTGTGTGCGAGCGCGCGCATAAAACGCGCCGCAGCAGAAGTGAGCAGCATTTTTATTTATTTGCCGAGACGTGGGTTTTATTTAGCTTTGCTTATGCCTCTTTTTGTTCTGCAGCCAAATATGCAGCGCTGGAATTCCTAGACTCCGCCGTCGTGATGCACTGCAGCAGCAGCCAGGTGGGCGTGTCCGCGAGGGGGAGAGACAAACCAGATAAGGTTGGCAGCCCCGTTTGTGGAGCAGCAAGGCGTAGTCGGGCACCGAGTGTCGAGTGCGAGCTTGTTTGGCAAAGCGCCTGTTTAACACTTAAGATATCGTATTTCTTATACTTACATGTGTGTGTGTACATATGCCTAGGTATGTGTGGCATGCATGCCACAAAGGAGCTGGTTCGGAGCTGAAGCTACAGCCGGCACTGGCAAAAGATAAATATGCATGCGGTTGGTTTCAGAAGGCATGGCAAAAGGTGCATTACCAACGTACACATGAGTACACTGAGAAAAACAGATTCTAAATTCCCCAAATCTGCTAACTCTGCTATCAAGAGTACCGTACGCAAATCATTTAACTAGTTTTGGAATTTGATATTTGCATCCGCTCGCCGTCATCAATTTAACGGGGAATGGCGAAATATGTTAAAGGGATAGATAGATAGTCGCTGTATCGTAGGCATGTCCATCAGTAGTTTATCTCGGCAGATGTTCGATCAATCTTCAAGAGTTTAAACACCTTCGTCCCCAAAGATAGCCTTCCTTTCGGGTTTCCCCTCAGTGCATCAGCATTTGATCTATGTGTGAGTGTGTGCCCATGTGTTGGTACGTCAGCCATTTCAACAGACGCGCCTCCTTTTTGCGCCGTCTCTCGCACATTTGCATGCAATAAAGATGGCGGGCGATAACTAGGTTGCCTGCCATTGTTTGCCTTTTTCCCATATTTCTGCTTAACTCTTCCACCGTGTGTGCCACTAGCTGGCCGCCAAAAGAAGCAGACAGAGCCCAAGCAGCCACTAAAATAAAAGGCAATGTACGCCAACTGCCGTATCCTGCCACAGCCATGGCTGCTCTGCTCCTTCTTCTTTGGGCGGTTCTGCTGCTGGTGCTGCTGCCCTGCATTATGCAGATGTACACCAGGTTCATGAATATATATGCCGGCACTTTGTCTACCTACACACCAGCACTCACACCCGGAACCCCTGAGCCCGGATGCCTGTGCGATTGTGTGAAAAAGAAGTCAAACAAACTAACTGACAAAATGCCATATGTTTGTGCACGATAAGCTCCACCACTGAGCCACACCAAACCCTACAGCTCTCCCTCCCAGCGACCCCGTTTGGAGAGCTCGAACCCATAATTATAATTTAACACCGCATCAAATCAAACAGGGAACACAATAAGAACAAAACCCCAGCAAATCGATGGCCAGGCCACCACACGCACACGCATTTTCATAGCCGAAACCCCAAAGCCCCCTATCCCCCCATCAGAGCCATGCTCACCCGGCTGAGTAAATCAAAAATGTGCAATAAAAACTGCAATAAAGCACGGGTCAAAGGTGGCATGGGAATGGGTATGGCCATTGGTATGGGCATGGGAAGGGGAACGGAAAGGGGAAGTGGAGGGAAATGCCTGGTTGCAAACCTCATCTAAGCAACGATAATGATTGCAATTCGTTTTTATGACCCACAACCAACTAACCGTTTCCGGGTATTACGATTCTGCAAAGCAATTTGCCAGCACGAATATACCCGTACCCGTACCCGTACTCGAAACAAAATTAAATTAAAAGCAAGCTCCGATTTCCAGCCGAAAGGAAGAATTGGGCAAATGAGGATGTTTAATGCTAAATGCGTCGCTTTAAACACACAAATAATATGTTTTTAGATTTAAGTAATTGGAGAATTTATGTTTAATTATAATTTTTTCTTCTGCGGATGGTAATATTTACATACCGGATGCAAGTTCATGTACATTGTACACATGCACACTGAATTTCCAAACATAAAATTATGGTCAGGAGATATTGATTTATAAGTCTTTCAAGACCAATTTCAATGAAGAAAACATCTACTTAGAAAACCAATCGGTTCGGCTAAAGAGTACTGAGTGCACTTATCATTTGTCAACATAGTGGATATTTCTGTAGAAGAACAATCCTAATGAACTACTTTCACAGCCGATTCAGTGATACGTATTTCCCGAGGCAAAGGCGGTGCCCGCATGGAAGTTAGAACTGGCTGGAACACACGTTGCTCCAGGAGCAAAAAGGGCATCTGGCCAAACACTAGAAATGCCAGGGAGAACCGCCCTTCAGCTTATTTTTAGTCGCGTGGCCAGAAGTGGCCCGAGTGGCCCGTGTGGCCCGAGTGGCCCGAGTGACCGGCTTGAAGTGGTCAGGTGTATAGTGCACCTGTCGTCGCCAATCAACCTTGACTCGTGCTGGCCGTTAGGCGGGGGCGGTGGGGTATTCCGGAGGTTCATGGACCCAACACCACCGCTACCAATTGCAGTCCCAGCTCTCCACGCTCTACGAGGTAGCCAGCCCCTTGTCGCCGCTGTTGGTTGGTTTTGGATGCGATTTGCTTGGTTGGATGGCCAGCGATTTTCCAATAAAGTAAAATTGCATTTGATGATGCCAGGATATGTTTTTTCCAATCACTCTGACATTTCTCCGTTCCTCTTTGTTTTCTCCTGTTTTCCCCTAGCCATTTATAGAAAATTGAATAAAAGTGTTGGTGGCATTGCGACAAACTGGGCGATGAATGAGCGCGTGATTGGAAGCGATTTGTAGAACGGTGAACGTCGCTCGGCCAGCACTCCGCTTTCCGCTTTCCACTCACCACTCAGCACTCTCCGGGGTCTCCGGGCCAGGCACGAGGAGGAAGTGATTAGTGTTGCGCTCCTCCAAAGCTTCCTTGCGTGCGCCGTGCGCCGTGCGCCGTGCGCCGTGCAACCGGCTCCTCGGAGAAACGTAGGCAAACACAGCGGAGCGCAGAAATCCAATTTGTAATATGGACCGAGCTAGGTGGCCCTTGACTTCATTGTTTCACTGAGTTACTTTGGCTTATATATACAAACACAAATACATATGTCGTAGGGACTTTCGATTGTATTTCTCACAATTTTCATACTCAACAAAAATACAAAAAACAGTTAACAATACTTGAGCCAATATGCATACGACCAAGATAGAGGAGGGCGATGACAGGGTAAGTCCAAGTCCATGTCCGAGTCCGTGTCATATGTGCCGGACATTAAACATGCTCAACTAATTTGCCTGCCCATCCAATCTTCCTTGCACCGTCTGCAGGAGGATATGGAGCTCAACCAAGTCTGGCGGGCCTGTCGTAAAATTCAAGGTGCTATTTTTCGTTATAACTTTGACATCTGTGCCGATTTGAAACAGCAGGATCCAGGATGCAGCGGCTTCGTATCGGGTAAGAACGACATCCGCTAGGGACATTTCGGTCTGCCCTTTTTTATGTCATTTTTATGACCCCAACAGAGCCCATCTTCACGGCTGTGCTGGGCAAGTATCGCAAGGTGGCCGGCATGTCCGAAACCGAGCTGAGGGACGTCACCGACTACTTCCAAATCCGTGACGGACGCGTGGCCTATCGCCAGTTCTGCAAGGTGGTCTGCAGCGAAAGTGAGTTGGGCATGGTTTGATTCATGATTTTCTGGCTCTGACCCGGCTCCTCGCAGCCCTGCACAAGAGCGCCAAGTCGGACCTGGCCACTGGCCTGGAGTGGAACGATCCCTGGCATGTGAATGTCATTCCCCAGCCGGAGGATCGACGCAAGCTCTGTCTGATTTTGCTTAAGATTGCTCAGGAGGCGAACATACCATTGATGCCGTACTTTCAGGACTATGAACTGGTGATTGCTCCTCAGCGCTGTGCCTTATACCAGGAAAAATGTATTTTATTTCCCTTCTAGATTGCTCAAAATGTGGGCGTGGTCACGGTGTCGCACTTCTCGCGGGTGCTGCACTTCATGAAGATACCGCTGTCGGAGCCGGACTTTCTGCTGCTGCTGAGGCGCTATATGAAAGACGGCTATTTGGTCAACTACGTGGCATTCCTCAAGCACATCGATAACATAATTGCCTACCTGAAGGACCACCGTTTGCTGGACAACTCTCGGGTAGGGCAAGTGGGCAATTTTAATCTATTGATTTTAATCGGGTCCCGTTCTTCAGGATATCATTAAGGACTTCCCAGGTCGCCTAGTGGACTTGGAGCTCTCCCAGCTGCCGGCAATCAATGGCTGCAAGCTGGTGCACCCTATCTTTCCGGATGCGTGCAATCATCCGAAGAAGAATCGCAGCCAATGCGACATCATTTTCTGCATACAGAACTACGTCTACAAGAACCAGGTGCGCACCTCCGAGTTCCTGGAGAGTTTCGACGCCCTGAACATCGGCAGCATCACCAAAAACCAGTTCGAGCGCGGCCTGTCCACCATGGGAGTGGGCAAGTACCTGTCCCAGCGCGAGCTAGCTGTTCTGGTGGATCGCTATCTGGATCCAATGGACATCAACCGCGTACGTTGGCGCAATTTTGTGGATGAGATCGACACGGGTGGGGAGTGGTTAAGATTAGTCTAAGGAACTTTCAATTTATTTGACCCTGTCCCTGTAGTCTTCACCATCAAGAACCTAGACAAGATGCCACAGTGCGTGGTCGAGTCGCCGCTGCGCCACATCCAAGAGCTGCCCAGACCCGGCGCCGTGGACTGGCAGTCGGCCCCGCAGAGCATGCGTGAAGTGTGCGAGGAGGCAATGGCAAAGATACGCATCCGCATCCGCAACCGTCGCCTATACCTGCACCCCTTCTTCCGCAGCTATGACAAGTGAGTGGAGTGGATGACTCGAATCCTGATTCCTAGTGTTTCTTACCCATCCGCCTTGCCCTTTCCAGACTCAATAGTGGCCATGTGCGCTGCAACCAGACCAATCAGATCTTCCGCACCAATGGCATACTCCTGTCTACTCAGGAGCTCGATGCCGTGCTGCATCGCTATGGCAATGAGCTCGGCTTCCATTACACCAAGTTCCTGGACGACGTGGATCCAGCCGAGTACGCCATGCCCAGCATGGTGACCAAGCAACAGCTTCAGGATTGTCCGCCTTTCGCCCGGGACAATCTGGAGCAGGAGGAGGCCAGCGAGGAGACCATTATTCGTATCCTGACCAGTGCCAAGCGTCAGGCCCTGACCAAGGGACTGGCCGTCATCGATTTCATGACCGACTACGACCGTCACCGCGAGGGCGAGATTCTGGAGTCTGACTTTAAGCGGTCCCTGGACAACTCAGGCGTCATACTGACTGAGGAAGAGGCCACAATTCTTTGCAACATGTAGGCTGTCCAGTGACTACCATAACCATCTATCTCACCTTATCTCTCGATCTCCCCAGCTTCCGTTCCCCTCGGCGCACGGCGTGCGTGCGCTACCGGGACTTCTGCAAGGCCCTGGACGAGATCTTCATACAACTCGAATCGAGTCTTGCCGACCAGGTGGTAACAGCTGTCCCGCTACTGCATCTGCCAAACTTGGACTGCGTGGAATGCTTCCTCAGCTTCGACGAGCGGACCATTTGCTCGCAGGCCCTCATGAAGCTCGCTCGCAAGCCCGACGAGATTTCGAACTTGAGCCAGGTCTTCAAGGACTTTGACCGCGAGAACTGTGGCTCCATCACACAGAACCAGTTCCTGCGCGGCCTCACCGTCCGCGAGATGCACCAGATGCTGAGCAGCCGCGAGTTCGAGGCCATCTGCAAGTGCTTCGGGATGCAGCGTGGCCTCTGCCTCGAGTTCAACTACCGCGAGTTCCTCAAAATTCTGGACGTGCTCTTCACCACCGGCCAGGTGAAGCGAAACTATTAGAGATCATTCTGCCTGATGTTCCAAATTCTCAGTGTGTAATCGTTTCTGTTTGTGCAAAATTATGATTGTTACGAGTGCTATAAATATAAGAAAACGCAGCAAAGTAGAGTTTACTTTTCTTTAATTAATGTAATTCGCTTGAAAACCGCCCCTCTCTCATCCCTCGGTTATGACGGAAGAGAAGAACGTTTTTGTTTATATTTTTAGGGGGGAGAAACTATATTTATACAATTTTCAAATTCGTCTTATCCTAAGCTGAATCTGTTCCGAAAATGCTACCCTACCCCAAGTCTGCGGCCCGTCTCATGTGCGATTACCCAATGCCGCGCATACCTCTACCTCTACTTTTACGGACGTTTATTCCTCACGATCTAATATGGTTTGTAAATATAGTAGTTTAAGTATGTATACATATATAGAGAATTCTTTCAACAAGTATTCCGGCATCTATTATACAATTCTGTGTGTACCACGCATATGTGCATATGCGTGAGTTTTTGTTTATGTTGTTGTTTGTGGGTAGTAAATAATGTCGAGTTTGATTTTTAATAAAATATTATCTGCTCTGCCCTACGAAGGAGTATATAAATATAGATATACAAGAGTATGTATAAGTAGTCTATAAGCTAATGCACATACCCAAGAAACAGAAGTAAACAGAAGTATGTTTACTGCGTGAAAATCGTTTGTTATCGCGTTCTTTGTGTTTTGGTGGATCTGTTGGTTGTCGTAGTTTATGTAGTTTATGTAGTTCAATAGTTCCTTAATTAATTCATTCATTCAGGACGCTACCACCCTCGTCCAGTGCCCACCAGTCAACTTTCATTGCTCTCTTGTTGCTTTTTCTCGTGTTTATAGTTACTACAATATTACATGTTACAGTTATCAGTAATTAGAGTTAAACAAATACTTATCTCTACAGTATTGTATTTTGTTGCATAATGTGTTGAACAATTTCCTCGTGTAGCTGTCTCGTGTCTCTGCTGCACTTTAAACAATTACCCCGCATAATACATGAGACTACATTAGAAAAACGAATTTGTTTCGACGCACAGACCTTGTGGGGGCCACCACGGCTTCAGTAACGTGTTTCGACTGTTTCTTGTGGGAGGCTTTTGGGCTTGAGGGATAGCTCTTGCTCTTGCTCTTGCTTTTTCTGTTGCTTTTGGGTGGGTGTGGGGGTTGGTTGGTCTGCCGGCTTAATGAGCGTGTGGCTATGAAAAATTAGCCACTTGCTGAAAAAATATTACATGTCTCTAGGCCTAACTATCTATGTATGTGTGTATGTATTTATGTACTCGTATTTGTGGGTGGGGATGTATTAATGACGCTCCTGTTGCGGCTGTTGTTGTGGTTGTAGATTTAATTGTTGTTGGAATGGTGCTACACATCATGTGTGTAAGGATGTAGCTTGTTGGTTGTAGCTGCTGCTGCCGCTACTGCTGCTTCTGCTTCTGCTGCTGCTGCCAGTCTGCCAGTTTGTCTAATGCAATAAGAGTGGGGATCTGCCTCCGTGCAGTCCCTTTTCAAATGTATATCCATATATACAGGTGCGTATATATGCGTTTACTCAGAAGTGGGTTGGTGTGTTGTGGTTGTAGTAATGCTGCAAAGGAAAAAGAATGAGCTTAGGTTAGCAAGTGGCCTCGACGGGGGTATGGCTTGTGTTTCTTGTATGGATTGTATGACTTGTACTCACCATAACAAACTAAACTAGGTAAAATTCAAATAGTTTGTAGTTATCTGGAGAGTGTGAGTGCCCAGTGCCCGGTGCTTAGTAGGGCTGGTGCCTGGGCTGGCGTCCCGAGCCGCGCTGCTTGCCCCCGTTGAAGCTGCCGCCTCCGCCACCACCGCCGCCGCCTGTTGTGGAAATGGAGGAATCGGTTCTAGGGATTAGTACATCTCATTCGGCCCTAACACTCGGGCAATACACATGCTCAACGTCTGACGGGAAGGGGATATAAAAGTGTTTTGTTACTACGCCAAACGATTCAAGCGACTGTTTAGAAATTTTGACCAAGGCTAGACTAGGGATAGCGCAAAGGATAGAACAATGTCTAGGAAACATAACTCTGAACAGGCAATGGGGGGCAACGCAACTGAAAATGGAACAAAACTCGGGAGCTTGGGTTACAGACGATAAACATAAAATAATTGATCGGGTTCGACAGTTCAAAAGGTACGAGTACTTGGAGGTGGAATAAATGCATAGAGTTGGATGATAGTTCTGGGCGTTTCTGTGATTTTATACCTTTGGGGCCGCCGCCACCGCCGCGTGGGCCGCCAGCACCGCGACCGCCCAAGCTGCCACCACCGCCGCCGCCGTAGCCATTACCGTCGAAGCCGCCGCCGTAGCCATAGTCTTTCGTTTCGAGTATATTTTGTGGTGCAACCACGTGGTTATTGCAGTGGTTTGGTGGTTTGTTGGTTTGTCGTATAGAAGATTGATGAAAACACAAACAGAGCTTAGCTTATAACTGGTGTAGACGACACAAACGAAAGAGGATTGAGTGGAACGTGCTGTGTCTGGTATATGGATCGGGATCGGATCGGATCGATTCGGTTCGGGATTCAGGTACGGATTTTAATGGTCAAAATTTGCTGCTACTGAGGGGCGACGCCGCGCCGAGGGGAGACAATTCAAATGCACAAGTCAAGAGCTGGAAAGGAGTTCTCCAGATTCCGGAATACAGGAATCGGAGAAGGGATCAGCGGGTATTGAACGGAACGGGACAGGAAAGGTAAGTGGGAAGGGAAAGGCAACTGAAATACACACAAAATTGTTGTCTGGTTGGTTTTTTTTTTCGTTTTTCTTTTATTTGCTCATTTCTCGTTTGTGGATTTTGATTATAAGATTGATGGTTAAAATGTTTCTTGTTATTGCTGTAGCTCAAAGTACAATATGGTTTGTGGTGGTTGTTGGCTGTTGCTGATACACAAATAAAAATTAAAAACAATTTACTCTCTTCTCTCCCGGTTCGCTCTGGAGCGATGGAGGGGAACAGGCGCAAGGCGACGCTCACACATACATGCGGATCGATTTGTAGTTGATATTGTTAACTGATGTTGTAGTTGTCTGATTCTGGTTAGTTTTTATAATCTTTATCGTTACCGACTCGACACGACTCGTTTCGACTTATTAACATGTTTCACAATGCATTGCAATGGATTTCTCATTCATTCGATCGATCAATCAATCGATCAATCGATCGATCTCTCATCTTACAGCACTCGTTATCGTTATGCATTTATGTTTCTTTTAAAATCTTTAATTTTTACCTCATTTTCCACACAACAATTTCAGCATTTCAATTTCAAGTTATTTGCTTTGTTTAACAATTCGATAAACAATTTATCATTGATTGGATGATGCCAAAGATTGCGAATTCATTTGCTGCTCTTGTGTGTGTGTCTTTTGAATGTCTCACCTCAGCAAAAAAGATATATAAAGTGTTCTCATTTTGTTTGATTCTCGTTCGTTTCTCTTTTAAAGGGGGAGTACGTGGGGTCGGATCGGGATCGGGGATAAAATGGGGCGGCGTATGCGTGGTTCGTCGCGAATATTCTGGAGTGTCGTTGAAAACGTTTTGCGAAAAACAAAAACAAATGCAATAGTCAACAAATTTTACTTTTTACTCGAGTTAATATAATGTTTATAATAATTACTCTTTGTGTTCGCTGTTGTTGTTGCTGTTGTTGTTAAAAACAAGAAAACTGGTTTAGCTTAAAAATTGTCTCGGGAAATCGCTTGACAAATCGTTAAATGTAAATTACTTTAGGTTTCTTTTTTTGTAGAGTTTTTCAATGCATTTCACTAAAAACAAATATTAATTACGCTAAATTACTTGTAAATATATACGCTTTAAGTTTAATAGAAAGGAAGATTTAAGTAAAAAATGAAAATCGTTACAGTTAAGTGAAAATAACACTGTGGTGCTGTTTTTCTTGGTTGCTTGCTCGGTTGTTTGGTTGTTGGGATAGTGGGTCGTTGTCCTCTGGGCCAGACAACAACGATTCGGACACCGGGAATATATCGTACCGCCACGGGGGCTTGGACAAGACAGACGCGCGGCGGCGATCGCTTTGGATATTCGCTTTTGGGTGGTTTGAATTATCCCTCATTAAGGGTCGGTCATTATCTTTCTTTTCTTTTCTTTACTGTTCTTTTGCGGTTGGTTGGTTTGGTTTGCTTATTTTGATCTTTCTTTTTCGTTTTTGTGAGGCGAAACATCGGAAAATTCGGCATTACAATCATCGTATATAAATATATGCTCAAAATCATAATTACGAAAGTAACATTACATAATTAAATAGTTATCGGGGGTAAAACTGCGGGGAAGTGCAAGCGGAAGCGGAAGCGGAAGCGGTAATATGCAACCATTAATGCACCGTGGATCCGTGCAGCCGTCCTTCCCCGCACTTTGATGGGGCTTGTTGGTTAGTTTCAAGATTTCAGAGAATAACGGAAGAGATAATTATAAAGAAATTAAGAATATATTGTTGTTAGGGATTTAATATTAAAGGGGGGCACAAAATTATTGCTATAAGTATATGTAGAGGTATACAAAAATTTTGTTTATATCAAAAGATTGTTTACACATTTAAACATGATAATAATCGGTATAATAATCAATAAAAATATAGCATAATATGTATAAAAAACTTGATTTGTGTGGGTAGTTTTTTTAAGATAGGGGTTAATGTTTTTTTCTTATTTTTGTTTAGTTTTTTTTCGTTTGTTTTTGTTTGTATAAAGACAACTGCTAAAAACATTGGGAAACATGCAAATTTGTTGTAAAATAATTACGCAAATTGATGAATATATGTGTATGCACAAATGTATATATAATCGGCGTACACTATTTGATATGTCCATCAGAACACGGTTTCCCGGACTCTGCCTTCGGAACTTCAAATACGTATAAATATACATATATATATACATTTGCCAAAGCAAAGCTCGTAAGTATGTGTGGGTGTTGCTCGACTTAACATTTAAAAACCATAAAAAGAAAATTATATATGTATAATTGTTTGAATTAAAATTACTAAAATTGACGAAGTGTGTTTTGTTTTGTTTAGCTTTGTTTCGTTAAGTTTTCACTTGATGATTGTTTGAAAAGTTCTCTAATCAGCTGTCGTTGTTGTTCAGTTAGTTGTTTTCTTTTCTTTTTGGTTGTTGTTTGTTGTTGTTGTTGCAGTGTGGTTCTTGGAATCAACGTATGAACGTGCAGAATGCCGCAATGCGCGATCTAAAATTGAGTGCTGTTTGTTTACGTTTGATACGTCTGTTACGTTGTTGCTCTACGTTACGCTACGCTACGCAAGTTACATTTAGTCAAGAAAGTGCAGCGAAAATGCAAATAAAGCAAATAAAAGAATGATCCTTCGGGGCTTGCCCCTGGATCCAAGAGCTGTCGTTGTTGTACTCTTCCGTTTTGTAGTTGTTTTTTACAAGGATTTGCCTTAAAGTAATACTATCAAAAATAGTACCATAGTTAAATGTTACGTGTATGTATAAATATATATAACATTCGTATATACTCGATATAAATATATGTATATATATATATATGGTAGGTATATTGACGTATGTGCATACGAAAACATATGCATTGCAAGAACGTGAATATCATCCCGTTGCCGGGATAATAATATGTATCTAAAAATATATGTATATGCTATATATATTTAAATAGACATTGAATCAAAGCTTTGATTACGCGTTTTGTTTTTTGTTTGTTTGTTTGTTTGTTTGTTGTCTCTGTTGTTCTTGCTGTATTTTGTCTTCTTCTTGTTGTGGTTGTTTGTTGTTGTTTAGTGTTTTGTTTAACAAAACAAAGAGGAAAAACTATTAAATAACTATTTTTTGTTGAGAATAGGAGTGTGTGTGCGCTCGGGCATGAGTGTAGGAGTGGGGGAGTATGGGAGTGGGAGTGGGTTTGTTTGTCTGGCATTGGTATTGGTGTTTGTGTGGTTTTGATTTTGGTTTCAGTTGGTTCAAACAATAACAGTTAGTTAACAATTAAAAGGCACATGTTGCAGTTGCGCAAAAGGCCAAAAACGCTGGCACTTCACACAGTTTTCACATACTCGCAATTGGCACATGCTTCTCGTGTGTCTATGTGGTGTGTGTATGTCTGTGGTGTGTGGTTGTGTGGTGTGTGTGTGGTGTTTTTGCTTGCTGTTTTGGTTGTTTGTTTGTTTGTTGTCTGGTCTTGGTCTTGTTGTTTACTGCCTTTGCGTTTGAGGTATTTGTCATCTTTGGAAAGTGTGTTGAAAGCGACCTCGTATCAACATCGCGCTGCTGCAGGATTTCCAGCTGTGGCTGGTCCGGTCCGGTCTGGTCTAGTGTGGTGCGGTGTAGTGTGGTGTGATGTGTGGGGTCGTCTGGTCGGGAGATCCCACGACTCAAACGCCCCGCCACGTCTACTCTTCACTTCACTTCACTTCACTTGGCTTCTTCCTGCTCTCTATCTCTCGCTCTCTCTCACTCTTTAAACAACACAATCGTTTACACACGCTTCGTCAGTTTTATGTTTAAATGCTACACAACTAATAATTGATAATTAAATGTTTCGTGTAAGTGAAGAATGCTCGTTAAAAGTACGCTTTAAAATGTAAAACATCAAATATTCTTTTAAAATTATACGTTGTTTAGATATACATATATAAATGTGTGTATAAAATTACTAATTTTTTTGCTTTTATATAAATGAAGAAAATCTTTCTGTTCGACTCTTCGCTGAATATGATTAAATTTTACAATTATTTTTAAAAAGTTTTCTTGTTTTTAGCGACGTTGCTCTTGTTGTTGTTGTTTGTTTATTTTTGGTTGTTCTTGTTGTTCTTGGACATATGCATACCGTATATGCACCCGGCCACCACCCGCCACACACATGTACGCGGGGGTGCACGCGTGCATACACATAAATGCAGCACAACGATGTTTTTGTTTTTGCTTTTGTTTTTGCCTTTGCTTTTGTTTTTCTCTCAGTTTTGTTTAATTTGGGAAACACAACAACGTGGAAATTTCGATTCAGGTCTATGGCAAAGTAATTGATAATTAATCTGGTGGTTGTTGCTGTGGTTGGTGTTGCCTGTCTGTGGTGGACTGTGGCTACTTAAAACTGCTGGTAGTTGTTGCTGCTACTGTTCTTGTTTTGGTGGTAATTACTCGACGTGTTGTTATTGTAATAGTTGCTATGAGCATTATTATGTTGTTTGTTGTATTTACCATAACCGTAGTCATATCCATTATAATAGCCGCCGGCATAGTAGTCGCCGTAGCCGCCGGCAGCACCGTAGCCGCCATAACCGCCGTAGCCAGAGTACGAGCTCTGGCCGTCCCACTGGTTGTTGTAGCCTGCGGAAAAAGAGAGATCGGTACGCAGTTAAAAGACTGTTCAATTCATTGCGATCTATGCCAAAAGCAGATGGATCTGCTGTGCTCTGACTGTACTGACCACCGCGTCCGTAGCCACCGCGACCACCGCGCATTCCACCGCGAGCACCACCGCGCATTCCCATCATTTGGTTCTCGGGCTTCGGCGTGGCACGCTTCACGTCGACCTCCTTGCCAGAGATCTTCTGTTTGGGCGTCTTCAGCAGGTCTGTGACCACCTGCTCCGAATCGAAGGTGATGAAGCAGAAGCCTTTGCGCTGCGATTTTTGCTTGTCGAAGGGCATCTCAACCTCAACAATCTAGAGTATAAAATCATCATTCAACATTATTCAACACTTTTCAACATTGCCGAAACTTACGTTGCCGAACTGGCCGAAGTAGGTTTTGATTTCTTCATCGCTGATTTCTGTGGTCAGGCCGCCGACAAAGATCTTGCCGTGGCGGGCCTTGGCCTTCTTGGGGTCGACCTTCTTGCTGTTAATTACGTGCTCTTCGGCGGAGCTCACCTTATCGATGGCCTCAGTGTTTGTGAATACGATGAAGGCGAATCCCCTCGAGCGTCCGGTCTGTGGGTCTGTCTTTACGTTGATGCTCTCGATTTCACCAAATTTGCCGAAATGGTCCCTCAGTTCCTCTGTAAATAACAAGCACAAGAACAAGAGCATGGGGTCAGACTCTGGCCGTATCCGATTTCAAATGGTCTTTCTACTCACTCTCGGTCGTCTCCCAGCTGAGGCCGCCCACAAACAGTTTCCTGCGAAAGGGTACAGAAGAATTTCGGTTTAGTCGGGCATTGCTTTAAGGGTATTTCCACCGATTAATGGGGGAAATCATTTTGGGGACAACTAGGGGCACAGAAAACGGAAATAGGCTGTGTTTTATACTTTCTTCTTCGATTTACTTTAAAATTTCTCTTCTTACATTTTGTTTATGGCTGCAAAAGATTGATGGCAGAGCTAGGATACAAACGAATAAAAAAAACTCACCAAATTTGAAGTGAAAATTGCTTTAATTACTGTTTTCAATCAGAGATCTGATCGGATTATATAGTATCAAAAACTTGCAAACTCGGAAATGAGCGAAAGAGTGCGACGAGCGATCGATAGCGAGCGAGAGACACAAACGAGCGAAAGATATATGCAAAGAGTGAATATTTAGTTTTGTTTTGGGTTTTTTTTTTTACATAGTTAACAATTAGTTTTATTCGATATGAGAAAAATGCAAGGGTTTTATTCTGGATTCTGGTTTTACTTGCTTTATTTGTCTGTTTTATAAATTGTTAAAAAAATAGAATACTTAATTTATTCCGAGCTGTACGTTACTTCAGAAACGGCAAAGTTCAGAAACGGCTGGGTTCTGCGGATTGGATTTCGGGCAATTTGGAACAGTCTAGTCTCATCACGGCGGAGGAATTTAGAGGCTTTTAAGACTATCAATATTGGCATGTCGGCGCACGTTTTCGAATCCGATCCGTATCGTGGGAGAGCGTTAGCTTTACGTTACTTTCTTTTTCTGCCTTTAACTCTCTCTCTCTCTCTCTTTCAGCGGCTGAGCTTGATAACAAACAAAAAATGCGAGTCTCTTTCCCTCGGTCTCGGTCTCTCTCTTTCTCTGATATATATTTTTTTTTAAACAATAATTGTGTTATATGTACGTTAAGATACTCTCCTGTACAGGGCACAGATATTTAACATATTTTATAGTGATCCAATTTGAAATCGAGATAATTGCTGACAATTTTGTGTGTACATAGTTCTATTGACTGATTGATTGATTGATTGTTTAGTTTTGGTTAGATAAATACCATCAACATCAATATCGGCGTGGGGTGAGGGCATCCGTTGCGCACGCTCCGAATCCTCGGCCAAGGGAATCCCATTTCCTTCGGGCCCTCGCCTCGACTGCGCTTGCTTGAGAATAGTTTAGCCTTCTCTCAAGACCTGCCGGAGAGGAACAAGGTTAGTTCGCTCAAACACAACAGGAAAAGCTATGTATTGTTTTGTTTTGTTTTTGTTTTTGGATTGGTTTTTCTTTATTTTTTATGTTTTGTTGGCGCTCCTTCCAATTGCGGGCTGATTTCCTCTGCTCGGCTCGTGTTGATACAAAGTCTCCTCTGACTTAAGATTAAACTTAGGCATTATAATGATCAATTCAATAGATGGAAAAATGATGTATACTCCCATAAACAAACCAAGAAGTAAACGAAACGCAAGACAAAAGTTAACAAAGACCCTTCTTCTGCCTGATCCAAATCGGATTATCTTTATCACAATTTAATATGGGATCGTATGGAATATCCAACAAAAATGTTCATTTTCATTTATTTTTTTCCAACTCAACAACACTGTTTTTACGCCGGCTGGCAATGCCTCGCCAACAGAGCGCGAAGCCGGCAAGCAAAGGGGAATAGTGAAAAATGCAAAACATACATACAATCCATACATACACACACTCGCACACGCATATGGGCTTGTGTTTGTACATATACACACTATGGCCGCCATTTTGGGTACAGAACTGGAAGAGCATAGAAACGAGCGAACAAAATAACAACGAATGGCTAAACAAAAGAGTAATGCAAAAAAAAAATACAAATACTCTGACAAATACAAACTTGGTTTTTTTTGCAAGTGAAAGGCAAGGCGAGCCAGCTGTGTGCTTGTGTGTGAGTGCTAGAGAGTGGAGGCAACGTGGGGAGAGCTCCACACACTGCGAACATAACCTCACAAATGGGGGAAAATGTGCTCCCGTGGGGTGCTCCGAGCCGAGGCCTTCACATGCGTCAGGCGTTGGGGACCGTTTCGGGGCTTTGTTCTGGGAGCTCTGACTAATGAAAATATCGCTCGTTACCGAATTGCGAGAAAACGAGCAGTGCACAAAGCCTAAAGCAAGCAAACAAAATTTTCCATAGCTAGCAAAAGGACAGAATCAACAAAAAATAAACGCCCGGCTACGAACGAAATTTCCAAAAAATTCTATTAATATTCTGCTTTTAGCTGCTACTGCTGAATGAGGTACAGTCGCACGCACACACACAGACACACGCGCGCGAGCGAAAACAAAGGGGTCAGCGCGGCGGGCAGAGTGGAGACTCCGCCGACTCCCGCTCCCACCGACGCGACCAACGACGTTAGCTTCGCATTTACGTAACAGAGGAGGAGGAGGCAATAGAAACTGAAGTTGGGCACATGATCTATTACATTTATCAGCTCCCTGCCTGCGGTGATTGGCCCAATATGTTATTTCAATACCTGTCGTCATCCCGCTGGTTAGAGACAGCGGATGTGTGTTCTGATCCGTTGGTGGAACCGGCAGCGCCCGCCGCATCACCATTTTCGGAGCTCACGTCGTTGGTGGTTACATCCTTGGTGAAGTCTTCGCCGTTCATCTCACTGTCTACAATTTTATCGGCCATGTTGTCGGTGGTGTGTAGTTAATTTCTTGCCAATTAAACTCTTAGATTCAGCACGATTTTAGTTTATTTTAAACGAAAACTTTTTTTTCACACACTCGCCAAACTCGCGCGACAAACGACCGGAAAATGACAGCCAGTGTGACCGCGAACTTAACGATAAAATATACGGTCTGAACCTCAGAAATATACCGACAAACGTCACAAAATTCAAAATATGCCGTAAATATACTGACGAATATTTGTATTCAAGTGGCATCATATTCCTCGTTTTTTATATTCGGTTTAATATCACTAGCTAACTAGGACCCTTTGCTCTGAAATCATAATTTTATCTGATTGATCAATCAATTTCCTATAAGATTAGTTAACTTTAAGTTCTCATCTTTATTGAAGTTTTTATAAAATAAGGTTTAAACAACAATTTCCACTAAATTAATTTCGTTACATGGTAACTACACGCAAACTACATGTTTGCTACAAATCAACTACATTTATATGTAATTACCTGAAGGGGAAATGGGTACATTTCAAAACATTTTCCCCCTTCTTTTTCATATAAGCCCGTTATCCGTTATCCATTGTTTGATATGACTTTTTTTTCGACCTCCATGAAAAAATTGAGATTTTGATGGCAAACGATCAGGAATTTGATGCTGATCACGGATTAATATTCGATGTGGCCTGGGACATAGCTCTAAATGGCATTTCTACACGGTTTCTACATTGATGCGTTGGAGAAGAGGGTGAGCCCATAACGCGTCTTGAAATATTCCGGAAAATACTATGAAAAGTATAAAATTTGCAAGGTGTCTGAGCTTGACATGTTGAGAAGAAAATCAGTGTAACCGTGAACTTAACGATAAAATATACGGTCTGACCCTCAGAAATATTCCAAAATATACCTTAGACTGTAAAGATAACGGTGAAAAATAAATTGTCTTTAATAATAAAACCGTATTTATTTGCTTAATTTGATATCATTCTTTCCTTTCCTTCTTAATAAGAATAATATAAAATAGTATTTTACTTTATTTGAGATAGTTTTAAAAATATAAAACAGATTATTTTGTGTGGCAGCGTGCTGTTTACGAGGCATAATGGCGTCAATACGCCAATGCCATTACTTTTTCGCGTAAAAATATTTATTTATAATATAAAACAAATTTGAAGCTATTTCGCAACAGTTGATTGTTATAAACAAAGGCAGACACAAGTTTAAAAAAGCGCGGGACATAAAATATGTATCTGGCAGCACTGTTTGTTAGAGCTGGAAGAACAACGATGGTGACATCTATGACAGCGATGGATATATGAAATGTTGAATTGAAATAATAATGGCCGTATTTCACTAGACTTCAGGAGCAACCTAATCTGAAAGACACAACAAGCGACAGCGGCAGAATTTTACTTGGAAATTACAATTGGTAAGCTATTTCTGTCCTTCAGTCTAGATATTGAGTGAATTCTAGTGGGTTTCCACCATTATACGTAGACTACTTTCTGATTTTTAATCTTTGATATTAAAAATCAACTGACACATCGTAATTTTTATGAAAACATAAGTAGCTGTTTGTAAATTGTCAGTGCTGACCTAGTAACGCAATAGAAAACTCGGAAAAATACGAAAACCAAATTTAAGTCTTTATTCAATTATTCTCATTCAATATTTGAATCCTTTTATATTATATTCAAAAATTATTTTGCTTTTGGCAGTTTGGCTTGAAGATTTAGTTATTGCTGTAAGTACACGTTGCATCAAAGAGAGGATAGAATGTCGAAGTTGACGATCTTAATAAAACTTCAATGTAAATTAATTAATTAGTTTGTAGCTTATTTATATTCGGTTTTAAGCATTCGTGGCATTTTTTTCGAATCTAGCTTGTATTGACTCTGAAAATATGGCAGCACTGCACGCAATCACGCGAGGTAAAAGAGGAACAGTGCTGCCGACTTCACTTTTTTCCTGCATGTATGTATGTTGCCATTTAGATTGCATTTAAATCCTTGTCACATATTCACTTTCAAACAATTTCTATTTGGCGCTCAACTCTATCGAAGTTTTGTGCGATTTGCTTTCTTTTTTTGGGACTTGTTCTCATTTTCTAGGTGGGATATAATCTCTTCGTCGAGGGATTTTTCTGGGCAACAGTGTCCCTACATTCCATACTCACTTGCCACGGAATGAACAACATTCAGCATACCCTAGGGAAAATAATATTATAGAATTGAGGAAATGTTTGTCAAGTACCTATTGACAGTGAATATATACAGAAAACAGATCAAATTCATTAATTTGTCAAAAACATGAGAATCTGTGAAAAAGACATTATTAATTGCGATTCAGAGCATATTGGAAACCAGTATTTTAATATTATAGGGTATACAAATGTCAATACTCCCGGTAGAAAAGTCTCGACCTTTTTTATTCCAACCTTATTTTAGACACAATCAAGTTAAAGGAAGCTTTTAAAATTAGCCTATTTTGAATCATCAAGTGGATAAAATTATATTTTTTGGGCTGAAGGTCCTATCTAGCGAGTAATATTAAACCGAATATCAAAATCGACGAATTCGACTTCCGATCAAGGACATAGAACAATAAACCCATTGTTAATCAGTGGGTTTTTTTAACACACTCCACGAAAATTATGAATCTTGAAGAATTTTAGAGCAGTTCAGGTGAAAGATAACGTGGTTTTTTTAATGTAAAGATGAAGGATGAGATGGATCTACAAGAAGAATTCTTGTTATTATTATTATTGTTGAGAAAACGTTCAATTGTTACAATTGTTAAATAATTTCACAAATTAATGATTGCAGATACGTTAAAATCTTTTTTGTAGGTAATTTGTCTGTGGAGGTTGACCGAAGATGTCAGAGTCTTATACAATATAATATTAACGAGTGATACACTTGGATGAGGCAAGCAAGACGATCTCTAGCCAAATTAATAGATTGGGGACAAAAAAGGTCTGTACTCTAAGTATATCAAGCAGTAACTAACTAGAGCAGGCGCAGCTGCTGCCGGCTTAGGAATTGTACAGAAAATGAATTGATAGGCAATAGGAAGATAGTACAAAAGTTACACTCGGGCTTCGCCCGAACCATTATTCTTATTAGTATTATTTTCCGCTGTTTAATTCAAGTTGTTATCCTGGTTTAATTAAGGGGGGCTTAAGTGGGCTAAGTTCGTTTTTCATCGGTATATTTGCGGTATTTCTGAGGCTCAATGTAACCATGCTACTCTCTCCTGCGACGAAAAAATGAGCCGTAATTTTGAATGTGCTATAAAAAAGGGTATGGACAAAAGGCAAAAACAGCCAAGGAAAATTGCAAAGCACGTACGAACTTCACCTAGCGTGTGAGGACAATATACCTTGAAGACAAAATGTGGAGTCAAGGTATATTAGGCAAAAGGGGTGGATTTTACCTTGCACTCATTGCATTTTCTGGGCCGTTTTGCCCATTGTCCATACCCTCTTTTCCTTTCATTATGTAGCAAATGTGTAGTTACCGTGTAGTTGCCATGTAGTAATTTGAGCAAATGTTAAATCAGTAAAAGCAATATTTATTAAGTAAAAAGCTTGAATAAACATCCGGAACGAACATCGGCTCTCTTCTCAACTTGACCAATTTCATTGCGTTTGCGATTATTTTCTACAGAAATCAGACAAAAATAACGCATTGTAACTTAATTAACCAACAACTGTGATCGCCAACATCGGAAATAGCAAACGTAAAGCACGAGCGGAATTGCCAAGTTAGTTACTATATTCGTAAAAATTTGCAACAAAGCAAAGCAGAAAAAGAAGCAGACTAAGCGACTACTTCAAGCCAACCTATCTTCGTGTGTGTGCGTGTGTGCTCGTTAACAAAACTACAATTTTCAGTCGCACTGATTTAGTACACATATATTTCAGCTTTTCACGAAACTAGGCCGCAAGCAAACCCTCCCTATCGCTCACCAACCATTTCTCCCGTGCTTCAGCTTCATACAAAATTCTGTGAACCAAGTGCTCTTCGCCACAGCAGCAGCCACCAAGTGCAAATTTCTTCGATTTCGGACAATCAAGCAAATCCAACCACTCAAAAGCAATACCTAGTGCATTAGAAACGTTCCCAAGTAGACGGACAACAGCAGCAGGGGCCTTCAAACGTCGCAAAGGTAAGCCCAATGCCGGTCCCGGCGACTGCGACGGCCTCATCTCGTGTGGTCTAGTCGGTCTAGAAAAAGTAGCATTTTTCATTGGGGTGGAACCCGCTTCGCACCGACTGCAATCAGAAAAAAAAACCATTTCCTAAACTTATTTGAGGACAGTTCAGTTTTTCCGCCCTAGCGGCGTTTTTATCGCTTATGTTTGGTCTATTCATAACCTAAAAATGTAAAAAAAAGAATTTGTTTTTGTTAATTTGTTTAAGCACTGGTCTTCATTTATCGCTTTCTTTGTTCTGCCTACACACGCGGTTCGCTGGCAAAGAGAATGAGAGAGAAAGAGAACAAGAGAGTGGCGCGCTCATAACAGTATGCGTGCGTGCGGTCTAGGTTATGTGTGTGCGTGTGTATTTGGCGGCCTGAACGTTTTGGTGCATTTTTTGCTTCCGAGACGTGTTATCTTCAGTTCATACTCTCAGAAGGGGAAGTGTGGGGATCCCAGAGATTTGCAGATTCTGTGACTTAACTTACGGTTATTATCACTCATTAAAGGCAAGATTGAAGGCAAAATATCGTGAATTACCAGGAATCTTCCGCGAGTTCAATGATATCGCGACGATACTCTCATACATGTCCACCCTTTCACGTCTGTGTGTGTCGGTTTACAGATAGTCACCGAAAGCGGCGGCACAACCTTGAAGAGCAAACATAACCTAAAATACTCTGCTTGGCTCACGCTCCCCGCCGCGACTTTCGTTGTCGCTGTATGTATGAGGTCATTTACTCGGAAAGTACACGCACACATTCAAACTCATAACGGCCGGGGAGCTGAGTCCTTTGTGTGGGTTTAGATCGTACGAGTCGGAAGCACGTGTCAAGCCAAATATCCTTCAGACGCACACACACACAAGGAATGCAACCACACACCACACCGAGAATTGCGGTGACAGCTGCACTCTGTCTTACTTGCACGAAGTTCCCCATTTGTGTGTGTGCGTGTGTTGTGCCACGAAAGTGGGTCACACTGCACCGCGCTGCGTCGGTTTTATGTGCGCTGCCGCAAAATCAGTTCCTTATAGGTGA
Organism: Drosophila lowei; assembly: GCA_008121275.1. Classification (NCBI taxonomy): domain Eukaryota; kingdom Metazoa; phylum Arthropoda; class Insecta; order Diptera; family Drosophilidae; genus Drosophila; species Drosophila lowei. The sequence goes on along the minus strand of CM017777.1, from coordinate 29,476,862 downwards.
CCCTTTGTGTCACAGTAACTTCTAGATGTTTCGGTTTAACAGTCCTCACTGTACTGATTGATTTACATGAACACATACTGTGTGGGTGTATGTGTGGACTGCTTTTAATGTAAACTGATACGAGCACGCCCACAACGTTTACCGTTAAGGCAGCTGTTGCGGTGACCTGTCCATCCCGCCCCGTCCTGCTTCCCAAACGGAGTAGCCCTTACCTCTGCTCTCAGTTCTTTTTTAAAGGAGACCAAGTCGAGAAATCCACACCGCCCCTGTTTATTGTCAATTATTGTGATATATTTTTATAAAACTGCCATACTTTTGCATCGTTGCAGAGAAAATTATTCAATACCGAATACGCACTGTGTTAAGACTCCATAGCGCATTACGAGCAGCAGCAGTAACCGAAGCCACTGTCGATAGCTTGAGAGGACCCTAGCAATGGTCATGGATGCGACCCAATCGCAGCAGCCTTCACCGCAGTCGGTGGGACGCGAGTTCGTGCGTCAGTACTACACGCTTCTAAACAAGGCGCCCAACCACTTGCACCGCTTCTACAACAACCACTCGTCGTACATCCACGGCGAGTCGAAGCTGGTGATTGGCCAACGCGACATCCACAATCGTATTCAGCAGCTGAACTTCAATGACTGCCACGCCAAGATCAGCCAGGTGGACGCGCAGGCAACGCTGGGCAACGGCGTCGTCGTCCAGGTGACTGGAGAGCTCTCCAACGACGGCCAGCCAATGCGCCGCTTCACCCAGACCTTCGTGCTGGCCGCTCAGTCGCCCAAGAAGTACTATGTGCACAACGACATCTTCCGCTACCAGGATCTGTACATCGAGGACGAGCAGGACGGTGAATCGCGATCGGAGAATGACGAAGAACACGATGTGCAGGTACAAGTGGGCACCTCTGTGGATCAGGCCGTCCAGGTCGTGGGAGACGTGGCCCAGCCGGCACCACAACAGCTTCCTGCCCAGGCTCAGGTGGTGGTGGCCCAGCAGGTGGCTTCCGGAGCTGCCGGAGGTGTTGCGCCGCAGCAAATCTTCTACCCTCTACCGGCTGGCGCCACCACTGGACGCCCTCATACTGTGTTGCCACCAGCCCCCCAGGCGGCCGCCGTGCCCTTGCCGGCCCAGTTTGCAGCTCAGCAACAGCCCATCCAGAACGGAGTTGTGTCGCACGAGGAGCTGCAGCAACAGCAGGTGCCACCCCAGGCCTTAGTGGCGCCCAGTGCCTCGCCTCTGGTGCAGCAGCAGCCGAATAATGTAGCGACAGTCTTGCCTTCGACAGTCGGCATCGTGCCAGTGCAGTCCACGAGCTTCCAGCAGTCGCCTCTGGTGGCTCCTCAGCTCATTCAGCAGCAGCAGCAGCCGGCTCAGCTACCGCCACAGCAGACCATTCAGCAGCAGCCTCTGCAGCCGCTGGTGGAGCCTGAGGAACCCGTGAACACGACCATCGTCAGCCAGAGCATTAACGAGATTCCACCTCGGCAGCAGCAGAAGCCCCCCACTCCCGTCGAGGACTTCAAAACGATTCACGAGCAGCAGCAGCAGGAGAAGTACGAGGCGGCCAAACAGCAGCAGAACGAACCCAAGACCTACGCCAATCTATTCAAGTCCACCTCCTCTTCGCCCAGCGGCTTCGTCAACGCTGTCCTGCAGCAACAGCAGCAGCTTCAGCAACAGCAGCAGTCGATCAGCAACACGTACACGTCCTCATCCGCAGGTGTCGGTAGTGGAAACGGCCAAGTGAGCTACTCGACTACAGCTTCCTCGTACAACAACACTAATGGAAACTCGCGTCTCGATAACGGCGGACCACTGCCCCAGCGGAATAACTCGATCAGGAACAACAATAAGAGTGGTGGTGAGTTCTGCTCCCCGTTTTTCTGGAGTGAATTTCCTATTACCACTCCCGTTTCTTTTGTACAGACTTTGAACAGCGTCGTCCGAGCAATGCTCAGCAATTCGGTGACAATCAACAGCTGTTTTTGGGCAACATACCACATCACGCAAGCGAGGAGGAGTTGCGTGAGCTATTCTCGCGCTTCGGAAATGTGTTGGAGCTGCGCATTCTGTCCAAGGCTGGCAACAAGGTGCCACCGGGCATGCGCAGTCCCCTGAACTACGGCTTTCTCACCTATGACGATCCCGAGGCTGTGCAAAAGTGCCTGTCCAACTGCGTAAGTAACTTGATATAGATCGAATGTGATGGATGCACTAATTTTGAATTTTGAATTCCTATGCAGCCCCTATACTTCCCTGAGAACTCGCCCGATGGCCAAAAACTCAACGTGGAGGAGAAAACCTCGCATTCGTAACGATATGGGCCCACGTCAATCCATCGGAGGCAATAGCCTCAACAGCAACATGGGTGGACGTCTGGGTGGGAATAACGGACCACAATCGCGACCAATGGGCAATAACAACAATGGGACCGGTGGTATAATGCGCAACAACGCCGGCGGCGGTGGGAACAATTTGCGCACTGGAGGAGGAGGAGGTAACGGAGCCCCACGTCTGGGCGGCGGGGGCTTCGGGCCACGCAACGACAACCGAAGCGGCGGGGGTAGCAGTCAGTCCAACGGACCGCTGCGAGGTGCCGGCAACGGACAGACTGGCGGTGGCGGTGGCAACTACGGCCGTCGCTAAAGCAGGTGTCGCAGCCGCCAGTGCAGAAACAACAGAAACACCAACAACAACAACCCAACGTTTAGAACATCGACTTCTTCCACAATGCAATCAATTAAATACATTCAGCAACGCATGCATCCACACACACTCACAAACACACACACAGGCATACACAATAAGGTCAATCAGACACCCTGTAGTCGGATCAAGAAAAAAGTAAAAATGTAAGAAGAGCAACAACAGAACAGCTTGCTTGAGGCGTATGCGTATAGCTGCACAAATAAAATGACACAAGCTTCGGGGCCTTAGTCCTTAACCTTAGTTCAATTGGGTCTGAGCCCGCTTATCAGCCAGTTCGTGCCAAAAGAAAACCAAAATTTATGTGCAAATCTTTGTTGTGAATCGAAAAAATCAGAAAGGCCCCCATCTTTTCACCGCACTCAATGTGTATTATGTTTAAGTCTCAGTCATGCAGCCCACACCACAATCATACTCAATCATCCACACACACGAAACACACACACACCCATACACACAACACACACATATTAGCATAAATGTAATTCTTAATTTGAGCTCTCGTTCGGCAATCACCTTCGAAATGTAACCCAAAAAAACCGAAGTTTGCATGCAAATTGGCAAATCAGAAAGGATGTGGGGAGGAATGCAAATCTTTTTCGTTTGTTTGTCATTAAATACAACATTTACTTAAGCTAAATGAAGAGGAAATAAAGAAAAACTTAAAGAAACTTAGCTAAACATAAAAAGAAAATACAAAAACAAACAAAAAAATGAAAAACATTTGTAAAATGCAATAAAAAAGAGCAAAAGAAAGACTTGAAAAAATTAATCTAAAAATGAAACAAATGAAATGAAAACAAAAAAAAAGAAATGGTACACTAAAAAAATGTAAAGAAGCAATAAGACCAGCAGAAAGAACAGAGAAACAGGAAGCAGGAAATCCATTTAGTGCAGATTCGAAACGAAAAAGAGAGATGCTGCGCCCATAGTCCGCCGCATTCTAGAGAGCCTGCAACCTTTTGCTACTTAAATTTAGTTTGCCACACTTCAAAGCGATTAACTAGCTAGTCTGTAGAGGGATTAAATGGAACAAATGTGGAGCGTGTGACGGCCGATGCGGTGCCGGCGCCGCAGCATGGGCGTGGCAGTGGCAGTGTTCGTGATCAACGATGGACTGCGTCGGTTTTCGTTCAACTGTTTGCTATTTCTGTTGTTCTGCAACGAGTTCAGTTCAAGATCTTAAATCAAACTAAGTCAAGCAGCAACTTAACGATTTGGTGTTTCCAACGCAGTTGTGAACTAAAATTTAGTACATATTTTTTAAATAAAATCAAGAAAGCCCAAAAAAAGGAGAAACGAATACAAACAAAACCTATTGATAGTCTTGATAGACATATAGACAGACGAACACACAAGCTACTAACATTTTTCTCAAGGCAAAAAAAGCAAACATGTAACAAAAAGTATATACAAAACATATATGTAACAAATCATATAATTTAATGTTAACTTTTAGACTTACAAGAAATCTAAATATACATAAAAATATATATATTTATATAACTGCAGCCACAAGCGGTGGAAGAGCCACAAGAAGAGTGGACAGTGGAGGAGTGGAGAAACTAAAGCCTTTCCGAATTGTATGAGAACCTTTCGCGTTTCGCCGCAGGCGTCTGAATATTTCATTAGGTTATTCTTGATTTGTTAAAGTTAAAATTCTCGATTCGTTGAGAACATATCATTTTTTTTGTTGTGCGGAAACATGCTCAGAAACTCGCTCTGGAGCTCTAAATACTATTTTCCACCATTATTTCTAGTAATAGTAACCCCCACACACAAGCCCCCACACACGCACGTTTGCCAGACAAACAGACAGCCAGCCATTCAGACAGCACTTGTAGCACTGTGTTGTAAGGGTCTAAAGCAATTTTAGTACATTTTCCGTAAGAAGAAAATGTTAGTGTTCAAATGTTAGCTCAACGACCAGTGCTACTAAAAAGTGCTTCCCACAACACAGCAACACAGTTTACACTTTTGCAGACACCGATCAGAGGTACTAATAAATGAAATGAATGAATAAATGTATCTTAAGAGTTATACGAATTAAAGAAGAACACGAACCAACGGAGGTAACCATGCTCATTTCTAATTAATCGGAGATAACACATAGAGGATGTAGAGGAACACACTTAATTATAATTTAATTTATATGTACACACATTAAAAATACAAATAATTATAATAATAATAATAATAATAAAAGAAGAAAGATTCACGTGTTTACCAGAAAACCTATGATTTGTATTATTATTTTGTTCAAGTCTCCCTTCCTCGATCCCCCCTTCCTTCCTAACTACTATATTCCACGTAAATTTTTTAAATTTAAATTCGAATCAAAGATTCTGGTGAATGCGCCATTGGCTGATACAACAAACACCAACAAATCAAATGAAATCAAATATTGAATCGGAGAAATACAATACACCACAAACGTAGAGAAATGATTATTTTTACTAACGATTACCAACACGTTTGTTGCGAGTCGAGTGAATCTCCCTCGCATTCGAGTTGAACAAATTGAGCATTTAGCATTTAATGAAATTGATGCGCACAAGCCAAGCAATTGCAAGCAATTTGCATAATTTTAATCAATTAAAAAACAAAGTCAAAGAACGGGCACTAGTAGTAGCCCATTTCTAATCCAGAGTCACAAACAATTCAGTGGTGCGTTTTATAGCGATTCAGGTATAAAACAATTACGCAAATCAATTCACTCACGCAATACTTTATGTGAAAATGAAAACAAACAAAAAACAAAACAAATCCAACAAAAATAGTTTAAATAAAGAAAGAGTTTACGGTTTTAAGTCTCAAAATGTCTGCGCACAGCGTGTCTAATCAATCTCAAGGCGAGGGAAGAACTACATAACCTAATGGATTGATCTTAAGTATGTAGGTATCGTTTTATTCTCCTCATACAGGTCTTAAGTTAATTTCACTTAACTTAATACCACCCCCAGACAAGGGCTTTCAAATCAATCTCCTGGCGAGGGAGGGTTTACATTACATTCAATCTTAATTACATAAATAATGTGTATATGTAGCTGGACTAAACCATTTTCGTTGATTTATATTTTCAATTTGTTTATTATATTCTGAATTTTTTGTATAATTGGTTACATCAAAAATTAATCTACACAGTCTTTTCCTCAATCGCCTTGCGAGAGAATGCATCGCTCTTAGGTACACATGTAAGCCTTTTCATTTCTCGTTCTCTTAGAGATTGTCGTGTAATTCGGTGTATTCAACAATTATTTAGCAAATAAGTTGAACCAATTAATGAATAAATAATGAAGGTGTCGCTCCCATGAAGCGAATGAGTGCCACGGCCGCCGACATCCTTACATGCCTGTAATATTTAGGTACGGGCGTAGAACAAATTAATAATCAAATTAAATAAATTTACCCTACCGTATGCGGGCAGGGAGTCTCAGTCGAGCGAATGAGATGTCTTGAGAACGTTGTTGTTTTCGGTGGACCACTTATTGTCCGCAGCAACAGCTGCATCGCCACCGGCGCCAACATCGACCACGTTATCTTTAGTCACTGCAGCAGCAGCAGCAGCAGCAGCAGAAGCAGCCGCTTGGACCGACTTGTAATCATTGATGGGACGCTGATTGGCCGAAATCTGGTGAGGCTTTGCCATCCATTCGATGAGATTGCTGCCGCCAGACTTTTGTGCCGTATTGCAGGCAGAGTGAGGGCCCTCCCAAGCCCCATGGCCGACGGGATGTTGTGCGGCATAGTAGACGTGGGGCACTGCTGGTATCATGGTTGGGGTGACATACGAGGCCCAGCCATTGATATAGGCTGAAGGCGGCAGGCTGGACTGTGCCAAATACGGATTGAAGTGTGGATTGTAGCAGTTTCTGTCCATCACGGCTGGCTGCGGTGGAACGTAGCCGGCGCGGGCCGCACCGCCCATGGGAAAACGAAGGCGCTTGCCAGGATCGGGTCTCTGAGTTGACTTCTTCACCTCGACCGTAATTAAGTTGATGACGTGCTTGCTCAGAACTGTGATCAGAGGTTAAAGAGTATCAATAAAATGTTGCTGAGATACCTACCCAACGCTCTCTCGGCACTGTCGATATCCTCGAACTCCAGGAAGCCGAAGCCCCGCTTACGCCCGGACTCCTTGTCTATCAGCACCTTGACGCTCATGATGGTGCCAAACTTCGAGAAATAGTCCCGAATCATGGGCTCGTCGTGACAGTCCTTCAGGCCACCCAGAAAGATTTTGTTCGTCTGGCCATTGCCCATTCCGGGAGGCTTGTTGAACTCCAGACGCGGCAGGGCGGGCTTGGTTTCTACAGTCCTGGACAAAGGATCGTGTTGAGTGACCTCCGCTGCCCCGGAGCTGATGCTGTTTTTGTTTTTTCCACTTACTTGCAATCAATAATGTGTGGGCGGGTGCTCTGCACATTCTCTACGGAGCCCGGATCAACGAACGTGACAAAGCCGAAGCCGCGCGAGTGGTTGGACACGGGATCCCGCATGACTACGGCATCGGCCACTGCGCCGAACTGAGAAAAGAACTCGCGCAAAGTGTCCGGAGTAGTCTGCGTGGGTAGCCCACCTATAAAGATCTTGCGCAAGTGGTCATCGTTTTGGATTGCACTGTTTGCCATGTTTTCAGTGACTTCCGCATAGGTTGAGGTGGCCTTGTCACTGCTTTCTGGAACTGCCTGGCGCTGCTCAAGAAAAAAATGCACATTTGCAGGGCAAATTATATTCCGTGGCCCTGTTTGTACTAAAACCATATATACCTCTTGCTTGGTGAGCCAGAGACCATCGGAGCTACGTTTGTTATTCATTTTTGTTTTAAAACCGAATGGAATGGGAGCAAATGCAGATAAACTAGTCTGAAGTGTAGCGAGAAAGTGAATGACAGGAACCGATTGGAAATGAAAAGATTTAAACGTCAGACGGAAAAGAAAACTGCAAGTCAGTTAGCTTGAACAAATACAACCCTGGGCCGGCCCTATTTGTCCTATCGAATGTCAATGAAGGATGCGATTAATTGCTTTCAAATTTGAATATTCCTACAGAAAGGTTGTCGTTACTGAAGAAACTCTTTTCCCAAGTTTACTTACGCACCTTTAAAACTAATTTGCAATTAGGTAAACTTATTGCTGTTGAAAGTCACTTGAGGTGGCTATACTGGTGTAAGACTTGTGGATTGGATGAATTATTGTGGATCGAAGGTCAATGCACAGAATTTTGATCCGAAATTTGCATACCATATACAAAATTGTGTCGTTCGGGCTTATAGTTTCCGAGATTACGATTGCACATTATCGAAGTCAGTAGTTCCGTCCTCGTGTTAACACGAATAAAGTATATCCTTGCATGTAATCGTCGAATAAATAGGTAAAATGCATTTTTATTTGTGGAAATTGTTTGTTTATTCAGATGTAAGCAGATGTACGAGTAGGGTATATAGAATACATGGGTTAGTAATTACCTGGACTTACCTTCGGGGTAAAGATCACTGCCAACCAGATTCCAAAGTGAATCCAAGCTTCGCTCGCTCTGGTGGCCTCTACAATCTTTTGATTTTTCGGAACCCAAGTGCAACAGAAGCGACGGATTTCGAATTCAGCGCAGGAGCAGGGGCATCCATCCAGCCCAGCCAGTCTTGCAAAGAAATACGTAGTGCATTAGTACGCAGTCTGCATTGTTTGTATAGGAGTTTAGTTTGACCGGTTGTCTGCCACGCTATCTAGGTTACCCTTGCTACCCTGGTTCATTTCACTGATCGCCTTATCGCCTGCGCCTGTTCCGCTGAGATGTGGCTCTCGCCATCAGTCTCGCTGTCAGTTGGGGGGGTCGTTTCGGGTGGGGTGGGTAACATTCAGTGGAATTTTATTTTCTTATCGCCTTTGTGGTCTCGTAACGAACTAATTACAGATTATGTTTTGTTTTGGATTTGTATGGATTTGTTGTGTATCGTAGCATCTACTTCTTAGGGTCTAACAAAGTTGGTATGTTTCGTTTATACGAGCAGGTTGTTTGCTTGCTTTAGTAGGTCTAGTGGGTGTTACGGCAAAATATACACACAATTCTAACTCATTAATTACGAGTACTCATCATTAACAAGACTTGCTTAAGTTGCTCCGGGAATTGGGATAGTATTCTCTTGAATACGATACGATATAAATAATATAAAATTTCTTAAATGTACAAAATGGTATTATAAAATATGGTTCTATTTGATTCTTTGTAATGCGCTCATCCGCTACAAAATACGAATTGAAACGTGAACAGTACATCTGTATACTATATCTGAGGGACCTGCCGCAATGGCGATCACTTTCGACGAGCTACACAATAAAGTCAGGGTAAAGGTACTCTACCTGGCGCAGCCCGTTCCCAACGAGATTGTTCGCTGCATTGTTCTCGTTTCTGTGGTAGTCAATTTATCATAAAATAAAATGTAGTTTAGTATATTTTTCGTTTTTGTTTGTTTGTTTGGTTTTTCTTTTGTTTTCGTTATCGTTATCGTTTTCTTGTTAATATAGTTAAAACTAAGCGTTCAAGGTTCTTAAAATCCTAAACATGAATTGATAATATTGTTGTTTATAAAGAGAGACAGCAGCAGTCAAGCTGTCGACAAGTGGAGTGAGATTGGTTTTCTTTTGGCTTGTTGTGGCTGGATGTGGCTCTTATCAACACACACGGTACGCGGTTATTAGCGGATTCAGGGGTTTGAGGGCTGAAAACTGCATATCTGATCGAGCTGGCTTGTTTGCTGTTTTCTTGCATTGTATTTTTTGTTCGGGTATTTGTCTGCCTTCACTGACACACTCGCGCCCACACACTTCTCACTGTCACTGATTGCCTGCCTCTGCCTCTGCCTGTGCCTGTCTGAGTCTGTGTCTGCCTGCGCCTAGACTGCCTGTTTGTCTAGCTTGAAGCTTGAACTGACTCTCTACGTGATTACCTATTTGCGAGAAAGGAGAAAATTTGGCATTAGAGGTTTCAAGAGTTCAGCGATTCACATGAATGGTTTTTGGCTAGCTGCAACGACGACATATGTACGTATCCGAGCGCTTTACACACATACGGAGCTTCGGGCACAAGCCCGTCCGGCTCAAATCAACTCGATTTCCATATTTACCTTGTCTAGTAACGTCTATTGCCGCCGCCCATGTTTCCACCCTGGCCGCCTCCGCCGCCAGTGTTGTAGTTGTTGCCTCCGAAGCCCTGGCCACCGCCGCCGCCTCCTTGGTTTCCACCTGCAAGGCCAGAAGATGCTTTTGTTAATTTATTTCCCGTCTCGTGTTGCACGAATGCGGACTCACTTTTGTTGAAACCGCCACCGCCTCCGCTACCGCCTTGGCTGTATGGAGCAGGCCGGCTGTTGCCAAAGTTGTTGCTCCGCTGCGGGCCGCCGCCATAGCTCTGCTGGTAGTCATTGCCAAACCCGCCGCCGCCGCCACCGCCTCCGCCGTTGCCTCCCCAGTTTCCGTTGCTATTTCCGCCTCCGTAGCCCCCGCCACCGCCACCGTTGTTCCAGCCGCCGCTGCTGCCCTGATTGTTCCAGGGACCACTTCCACCGCTCGGCTGATTCCAGCCTCCGGAACTGCCGCCCTGGCTGCCGCCAAAGTTGCCATTGTTGCCGAAGCTACCGCCACCGGCGCCCCAGTTGCCACCGCCGTTCTGGCGGTTATTGCTCCAGCCGCCGCCTCCTTGGCTTCCACGATCCCCTCCACGACCGCCTGTGCGTCCACCAGGGCCTCCACGGCCACCACCACCACCACCGCCGCCGCCGCCTCCACTGCCACCTCCACCACCAGCGCCCCCGCCGCCACCTTGACGATCCATATCTTGCTTGGCTATGGCCTTTTTCACGTCGAGGCTCTTGTTCTTGATGGTGTGGGTCTTCTGGAGAATGATCTTGTCAACGGGGTCGTAGTCGTCGAACTCGATGAAGGCGAATCCACGCTTCTTGCCGGTGTCCTTGTCCGACACGATGTTCACGCCCACGATCTGGCCAAAGTCCTTGAAGTACTCTCGCAGGCACTCCTCGTCATGGTCGTCGCGCAGGCCACCCACAAACAGCTTCTTGACCGTGGCCCCGGCATTGGGAGCATCAATCTCCTGGCGCGGCACAGCACGCTTCGGCTCGACGGTGCGGCCGTCGATCTTGTGGGGACGAGCGTTCTGGGCATTGTCGATCATGTACGACTGCGAGTAGGTGATGAACCCAAAACCACGCGACCGCTTTGTTTTCGGATCCTTCATGACGACTACATCGACGATGTTGCCCCATTTCTCGAAGTGCGCCTTTAGGCCATCGTCCGTGGTGCGGTAGTCCAGGCCGCCGATGAACAGCTTGCGCAGCTGCTCCGGCTCGGTAATCTGCTGCGAGAGTCAAGAACGAGGTAATAAAAAAAACAAACAAACATAAGCAAATTTCAGGTACAGTCGCAAGTGAAATCAATAAAACAAAGAAAAATGCCGCCCGCCATTTTCTTTTTATTTGCAACGCCGCAACGTCTCTCGCGTCGATGTGTGTATATATATGATTGTTTGCATGTGTGTTTGTGCGTACATGTTTTCTGTTCTCTCGTTTTTCAGCCTCCAGCCGGTTTCGTTGTTCTTTTGCAAATTCGTTGCTGCTTTCGAAGGCTTTGAACTTATGGCGTGTCACTGGCCGGCCGCAAAGGCCCGAGTATCGGAGCCACATACACGCACACACACGTACATATTCACATTAAATTCACAGAAAAAACCGCGTGCAAAATTTTCAGTGCATTGTCGGCGTTGACATTTTTTTCACGCGAAAAACTTCGCAATTCTGCCCTTACCTCATCGTTGTCGTCGTAGTTGCCGTTGGAGTCGTTTAAGTCTGCCATAGTACTTTTATTTGCCCAACTGCACAAGTTTGAAGTAAAAAACGTTTCAATATGATCACTTTTTCACTTTTTTCAAGCAGACGCCCTAGAACTGTATAGTGTGACCGCGGATTTGTCAATAAAATATACGGTCTGACCCTCAGAAATATACCGAAATATACGTCACAAATTTTAGGGTATCCACATTTTGACTTTTTGCTGTCATTTTTGAAAAAATTGAGATTTTTATGGCAAACGATCAGGAATTCGATGCTGGTTACGAATTAGTATTCGACGTGGACTGGCTGGGCTCTAAATGGTGTCTAAAATCATTGTGTCTCTCCAGCCTGTCTACCGTATCATTATCAAAATATACCGCAAATATACCGTGGTGGATATGCTTGAGCAGGCTGTCGATATATCGAAAAAGTGCGCATACTTTGTTTGTTTATATAGTTTTAAACGAAAACTTATATATACAAAAATGGTTCGATACATCGATAAAATCGATACCTATTTCTCAAAATAGTATATATAATTCTTCTATGCGGCTATTGTAAGTGGATCATTGTAATCATTATTTACGGTCATTGGTATTTTGTGATATATCTATTTATAGTTATTTAATTTAAAATGAATTGATTTTTTTATTGAATATACTCGTATTTATATATTATATTAAATATTTATATTATATATATTTTTTTGTGCAGAATGTTACAACGAAAACACTCCGTTCCTCTGAAAATAATATATTTCTGATAAAAAGAATTTATTGATATTGAGATTTTGGTATTTTTGTGCGATAAGCTGATAGTACTGTCAGTGTGCCCGTTCCAAAGCGTACAATGTGCTGACAGCTGCCAACTCGAGCAAAGTAAATTCCACTTCCGTTTTCGTCGGGAGATTGAGTTTGCATTTTTTCGTGACTGTCGCAAAAGTGGTATTAAGTGTGTGAAAAAGGTCGTAGATTGTATATTTAGTGCAAGAATTCTTTAGTAAACGGTATGTTAATCAAATCCGCGATTGCTCATACGTGCACACACAAAACGCATACCCATCGGCTATTGATTATTTTGCCGTGTTCTGTACCCGGTATATTGCACACATAGGGGTGTACATGTGTGTGCGTGTATCTGGCGGCACCGCCATCTTGGCAAAACACTTAGGCACATACACACACGAACACACTTACACAAACGCAAGCCGTGAATTGCATGTGTATTCCCTTGGCGACGGCGGGACAGTCGAGCAAAATAGAACCTGAAAATTTTCTCTTTCGTTTTGCAGCATTTACTAAAGACACATAAGCATCAGCAATATGGTTGGATCACGAGTGTACGTGGGCGGTCTGCCGTACGGAGTGCGGGAGCGCGATCTGGAACGCTTCTTTAAAGGCTATGGCCGCACTCGCGACATACTAATTAAGAACGGCTACGGCTTTGTGGTGAGTGCGGGCAGTGGGCAGGCGATTGTTGGACACGAAATTGAAAATCAATACCAATATCAATACCTAATTTAATTTGCAGGAATTCGAAGACTATCGTGACGCCGATGATGCCGTCTACGAGCTAAATGGCAAAGAGCTGCTGGGGGAGCGGTAAGTTGACCCGCAAGCGGGAATGCTCGAAAAGCGCGCGTAAACTCATTCTGCTATATTCTATTTTTACAGCGTGGTTGTTGAACCTGCTAGAGGCACAGCCCGCGGAAGCAATCGCGATCGCTACGACGATCGTTACGGTGGACGCCGCGGCGGAGGCGGACGTTACAATGACAAGTAAGTACAGGCTGTGTTCGTAGTCTCCTGTATAAGCGATGATTCTGATCTAAAACATCGAGTTGAAGTAGAATCATTACCCTCATGCATTATCTTGTATTTTGCCTGTGTTCCCTTTCACACCGATGCGATTCGTTTCTTTGAGTTACTTATGTTACGTCCTATCGCCAATGAGTCGAGTGGAGAGATCATCTGAATGGCAGTAAAACCGGACCTGAATACTCCGTGTGGAAGGGACTAAAAGACACTGACTTGCTGTTTTTATACTCTTGTTTTGCGAAGCGCTCCTTAGTTCCTTACTGCTATGCGAATTATGATTTGTACTCCCATTTGCACGCTACCTAACGTAATTCTAATTTGTTGTGTTCCGCGCTTCCTGCTATCATGCGTTCTTTATTTAAATATAAAAATATTCATCCTATCTCTGTATCTGTGATGGAGCAGCGGCAGCAGCGCAGTGTCATACTAATTTGAAAATCCATTCAATTATTCACCAGAAACAAAAATTCCAGATCATCCTCCCGCTACGGGCCGCCATTGCGCACCGAGTACCGCCTGATTGTTGAGAATTTGTCGAGCCGCGTCAGCTGGCAGGTAAGTGCATTGAGCTTGCTCTTTCCTGAGCGTTTGGTTACATCTACTGTAGCTTAGAAATGACGAAGAGAAGGAGAGTAGCACTAGCCATAACAGCTAACACTTGAAACGGATCCGAGAAACACTAATCCAATCCCATACAATCCAGTCCAACCTATATCCAACTCCCGTTTCGACTACTCTCATCATTTGAACACTTTTTCCCCCCTTTTCAACTTTGGTGTTCCCGTTTTATTTTTGCTTCCGATACCCACTCAATACCCACTCAAAACCAACCCGAACAGATACTAGCTTTAACATTTAGTTAGCACTAAGCTGTACAGTTGACTTAGGATTAAGTGAATTGTAAACAACTATACTACTATGCTAAACTCTGGTACTGATCGGCGTAATCTCCCCACAATTATTTCTCTCACACACCAACTACCGAACACCGAAAGAGTTTTTTGATGTGATGAGTACTGTTACTGCCGCGAGAGCCCAGCCCAGAGCTGCTCGACAGAGTGAAAGAGTGACAAACAGGCACACAGAGGGACAGAGGTGTGTGTGTGTACCGGTCCAAAGGTTCCACAATCTGGCTAAAATGAATCCAAAGCCGAACCCGAAACCAGATGTAAAGACAAATAATATAGAGTTGTCCTCATCCTCCTAAGACGTGGGTAGATCCCAGACACACTAGTACCGTGACCCCCGGCATGGTCATACAATATCATGGAAGACAGACAGAGAGAGACAGCACGGCAGTCGAGTCGTCGGCACTAGAAGAGGGCCACTAGAGCATCGCATCCCAATAGACTGTGCTTCATTATCATCGTCGCTCCGCTTGGGTCTGAACACGATGCGCCAACGCCCGCCGCTCCATCCGTCCATCCCAATAACGAGTCGAACCAAAACAGAACAGACCAGACCAGACCAGAAGACGATGGCCGACGCTGGCCTGATGGCCCATTGCTGATATTTGAGTGATGTGTGCTGCCATGCTGCCATGCCAAAAGGCTAGCCTACGCAGTGCGTCTGTGCCCACTGTGTGTACCTGCCCCACGTGCGTAGGCTTGCCTCTTGCGTTAGGTATTTAATTGTTAAACATTTACAATTAATTTACAAAACATTATATATGTATAAAGAATTGTCAAATTCCTTATAGCAATTGTGAGTGTAAGGGTGCGAGGCGAATCAATCGAATCTGGTCGGATATGGTTAGAAGAAAAGAGAAGAGAAGCGAAGCGTTTTGTTAATCAGATGATCTTGGCGACGACGATGAGATGAGGATGAGGATGAGCATGACGAAGATCGATGAAGATGGTGACGATGACGATGCTGGTCGACTCGTAGAACAGAACGCGCATTCAGTTGCCACATCGGCTAGCGCATCCGAGGTTATTCCCCTTCCTGGTTCTGGCTTCTGGCTTGTGCTCTGGCGGAGACTACTGACTAGACAACCAATCGCTTGGAGCAGCAAGCCCCTGCCGTATGTCGTCGTCACACGCGTCAGCAGCGCCCACGCCTCAGAGGCAGGCGGTCGTCCAAAACGTATTTCTTATTTTTGCAGTTCGTTCTGTGAAGCGCCGTGAGAGATGCACGCTGGCGACGCCTCCGCTGCCCGGTTGACTGCTTCTATGACTGGTTGTGCTGCCCAAGTGCACGGCCACTGCTCGCTCGCTCTTGACCACAAACCCCGCCTCCGGCATCCGGCAACTGTGTCTGACTAGTGATGTTTTGATCTGACTGTATCCCGCCGGCGACTCCTCCCTCCAACGTTGGCTGCTGGTCCAAATCTGAAGAGCTAATACTTTTTTCAATATAAAATATAAATTTATACAAAAAACCATACGAGATCTGGCTAAGGCTGTGGCTGTGCATCCCTCCATGTTGTCTGCCCGCCCGTGCGTACGTGCGTTTTCTGGTTTCTGGCTACTGGCTGCCGGCCTGATTAAGTAATCGATGTTCGATCGGAGCGCTCTCGACTGCTCGCTCACACCCTTTCGATGAGGTGGTGTCCCCCATTGGTCCACAGTTACTAGACAGACAATCCAAACTCTCGGTGTTAAGCGAAAACCATAAAAACGATGTGTGTGTCCGTCCTCTCTCTGAAAGCGCATTAAGTAAGAACTCAATTACAAATATATTTTGTTTATTTTCATTTATTTCCAAAATATCGTTACGAAACACAATGTTGTCTATGATTAATTATGCCTAAGTTCTGACGCGTGCAGCAAGGAGTATTGAATATTTCCCCCAACTGGCTGCCGGCTGATGACTGTCGGCTGCTGTAATGTGGTGGTTGAGGCAATAGCGCGAGCTGGGCTGATGAGGTTCAGTTTCCACAATAGGCAGGCGCGTCAAGAGAAGATACAGACTCAGGCACAAGCATTAAAAAGAGGGACAGAAACTGAGGGTGGAAATGGTTAGGAGGCATGTTCCACACATGCCACACAGCGAGAGTCCGAGCCCGAACCCGACCTGGAAATATTCAATCTACTTCGTCTGCTGCATGCGTTCTCCTTTGATTTGCCACTATTAGATGCGGACTATGAGACATCTCCCACGACCATTGACTAATTATGTTCTTTCTCTACCGAATTTGTGCGAATCTGCAGGATTTGAAGGACTACATGCGTCAGGCCGGCGAGGTAACCTATGCGGATGCGCACAAGCAGCGCCGTAATGAAGGGTAAGTCTTTATCTGGCGAAAAATTTCTGATCATACCGAAACTAACCCTTCTTTTATGTTTCGTATTGCAGCGTGGTCGAGTTTGCCTCATTGTCGGACATGAAGACGGCTATTGAGAAGCTCGACGACACAGAGCTGAATGGCAGACGAGTCCATCTGGTCGAGGATCGTCGAGGAGGACGCGGCGGCGGTGGCAGCGGGGGCGCTAGTGGTGGTGGAGGTGGAGGCGGACGTGGTCGATCTCGTTCATCCAGCTCGCGCTCACGTTCTCGCTCGCGCAGGCGTTCTCGCTCTCGTCGCTCTTCGCACTCGCGCTCCAAGTCTCGCAGCCGCTCCAAGTCTCGTGGCGGACGTTCCAAGTCCAAGTCGCCTGTTAAATCGCGCTCTCGATCCCGATCGCGCTCCAAGTAAGTAGAATGGTTATCTTTTTAAATAATTTGGTACTTATTTTCTCCTACCTTTGTATTGCAGCAAATCGCGTGATGTGTCCAAGTCAAAATCAAAGTCCCACTCGCGCACTCGCTCTCGCTCGCCCAAGCGTGAGCGCGATTCGCGTTCTCGCTCGCGCTCCAATTCGAAGCGTGAGTCACGCTCCCGTTCACGTTCCAAGTCGAACCATCGCGACTCTCGTTCACGGTAAGTTAGGTGGATCTCAGATACGAGAGGCACTATATTGTAAAATTCTTTCTTTCGTGCTTTCTTTGGTTTTGTTTGGATGCACGTGTTCGTTCGTCTTATGCATAGTCCTTCGACCTTGGCTGCACAAAAACCCTTTAAATAGATACTAATGTTCTCCTCGCCCCTCTTCATTGCAGCGATCGGTCCGCTTCAGTTGACAACAAGTCGCGTTCGCGCTCCCGATCCCGTTCGGCCTCGCCCAAAAACGGAAATGCCTCACCGGACCGCAATAACGAGAGCATGGACGATTAGATTAGTTAGCTGTCCCTTTAATATTAAAACACTTGATTTTAGATTTCTACTATAACTATTCTACAAACATCCACACAGACACCTTATTCTAACCTGCGTCACTGGCACACAGCTAACGATAACGAAATCATGCAAATCCACTCTACATTTTTTTTAATATTTAAAAATTATGTTTTTCGATTGCCGCCACACTCGACACAATCCAACTACCCAATTGCCCATCGCTAGGCAATACAACAGAGAACAGACAGGGATCATTTAGTCGAGGGCTGCATATCGCGCATCGCAAGGCAAACAAGATTCTTGCAGATGACAACAATACTGTAACATATGCAACAGCAAAAGAACTAAAATTGTCTTTAAAAATGAGTAATTTCAATAAATACGGATACATTTAAATATACATTTTTTGTTTGTGCTTTGGACTGGGCGAAATAAATTTTCGATTTAAATCTCATCTACTAAATGGTGTCTGGACATGAACTTATGTAAGTTGAACTATGTATGATGAGGGAAGCTCCGCCAATACTAAGAACACATCACAAATCAAAGTAAACAAGCACAATAATTCAATACCTAATCAAATGCTATGGGAAATGGTGCACCGCGGAAGCTGGGATACTTACCAACATCTTTCGGAGAATTGACAAATCGAAAAGTAAAATATTTGCGTTTTATATTGCGTTTTATATAAATTATAGATTTCGGTTAGCATTAGCTGTTGAAGCTCTAAATGTGATTGTCAATTTGTATGATGGAAAAATGGCAAACGTCGCTTTAAAAAAAATACTTGCAGTCATTTGTGGCATTTATCTGATGAAAATATCATTCTTTGACGATAACGTTACCTTCATTGAGAAATGTGTTGGCGATGAGGACGTCGCAACTTCTAAAAAACTTTTAATTTTAAAAGAAAAAGATTTGTCTACGTCGGTTACAAAAAGATTATCTAATTTTTTAACACCTAATTCTGCATTATTTTTTTTCGATCGTTTTAACATTTCCAAAAGTTTAAATATTTAAAAGTTTTAACTAAAGATCCCTAAGAATGGCATAATAATAATAAAGACTATCAAAATTTTATTTTTATATTATTTTTTTTATGTTTTGTGCACTTTTATTTGATTATAAAATAATATCACAGATACAATTTGTTGTTTGCTGTTAATTTTATAGCAACTTATACAACAGTTAGAGAAAAAATTAGGATGATGTTATCAAGGTCGAAGAATTTGGAGGGGGATATTATTTGGTTCAATTATCTGTCCAGGTTTCTAGGGTAGAGGTCCTCTTAGATCATCCTGTTGGGCAGGTCGACTGGGTGTATTCTGGCCTACGCCGGTATATTGTTCACGCAAGACGCCTCTCCACTACATTAGGGTGGCTTCTGTGCTTACAAATATGGTTCTTCGCTTGATTGTTGATAACATCAACAAGTGGTACGTTAAGGTCCTTGGTGATGTCCCGGTTACGGATATACCACTCAGCTCCGGAGATCCTACGCAGAAATTTACTCTGGAACGTCATGATCCTCGCAAGGTTAGTTTTGGCGGCAATCCCATACACCTGACTCCCGTACTTCCAGGCAGGGGCTAGTATGGCTTTGTATATCATGACTTTGTTTTTTAAACTGAGCTTCTTGCTTTGTTTAAGTAGCCAGAAAATTTTCTGGGCCTTACCCACCAACTTGCTCCTCACGCTACGGTTGGGACTGTCGAGAGTTAAACGTGCATCCAGTGTAACTCCGAGGTATGTGTGATTCCTACGCTGCTCCACGAGTTTCCCAAGCAGGAAGTCACCAGGGCTAGAGCCCATTCTTAAAGTGTGCGTCACCACTGCACACTTATCAGGGTTTATGGAGATGTTCCATCGGTAGGCCCAGTTTTCAAATAGCTTGAGGTATTGCCGTAGATTGTCTGTGGCATCATAGACACAGCTAGCCCTCGAGAGTACTGCTGTGTCGTCAGCAAATGTTGCCACCTTGAGGGTCTGCCCTGGTTGCCTTCGGACCGTAGAGGGATTGGCATGTCGTGGGTGAATAAGCAGTACAGTGTCGGCTCAAGCATGCTGCCTTGCGGTACTCCTGCCTTGATGGTCTTGGTCAAAGAAGCTGCACCATGCTGGACTACACGGAAGGTCCTCTCCTTCAGAAAGCTTTTGATAACTTCATACAGCTGAGGGTTGAGCATCACTTTGATCTTACCGAGTAGTCCCTCGTGCCACACCCGGTCGAAGGCCTGCGAAATATCCAGGTAAGCAGCCACAGTGTACTGCTTGTTCCACTACCCTTTACAGTTGTTCGGGTGTGTCGTGCTGAAGCCTGAACCCAAATTGGTAGTTTGTCATGGCTGTTTTGACCATGCATATATTATATGTACAACATGTACATGTACGTCATTCTATAGGTCTGAATCTGATCTTATTATGGCCTACCTAGGGAATTGACATGGGTGGTTTTGCCTGTACCCCGGTCGCCCCCGTCAGCTTTGCAGAACTGAAAAGTTCAAGACAACTAGATGTCAGATACTTAAGTTATGTGATAAAAAAAAGCACTACCTCTGAAAAAAACAGTAAAAAATAAAGATTTAAGAAATACTTTCAAAAAAAATTAAACCATACAAAAAAATTATATATGTTTAAAATTTTGCTAAGGCCCAAAACCTATTAGCTTAAGTTCGTTTGGTTTACAGTGTAAGTAGTGTAAGTAGTGTTGAGTAGTGTAAGATGCACTTTTGTACCACGAAAAATTGAAAACGCAATCAGCTATTCATATATGTATAAATTAGTTTAATTGTTGTTTTTTTGCAATCCTGGAATATAAGTATATTACAAAGTCTTATTTTATCCGATTAGCTTGAATTAAATTTAAGTTTCTTTTGCTCCTATGCTGAATTCAAAGAATACCAGTGGCATATTTGCCATAAGTACTGGATGAAATTTGTTACATATAAACATTTAAAATTGTTAAAGAAATAATTTTCATTTTAAAAACTGTGAAGTTAAATCAAATTCATAGCTAAGTTTTTAAACTCGCGTAGTTTCTGCTGTAACAATATATCATTATTTAAAGTAATATTATTAATTTCAATATACATAAACACCATATATACATATACAAAGCACATAAGGATAAAAGAGAGTTTGAAGCGTTTGACGTCTCGAGTGAGCAATGGAAAAAATTGCCTTGAAAAATGCATCGACTAACTAGTACAGATCTCGTGGGCTGTATTTTAAATACAAATGCTGTGAAGAAATTAACAAATGCCTAAATTATGTGTCATGTGATTTGGAAATTTATTTCGCCATTATCTACAACTAACACTAAATGCACTCTGCATAAATGCGACTGGGGAGGTTCTGGTCTGAGACTATTCGCCCACATAGTGGGTTAGGTCTGCATCCCACGTACATATGTACATATGTATGTACGTACGAATGGGTGCTTTGGCACATCGTGGAGACACTTGAGCACTGGAGCTGCCTAAATTATTTTTGTAGGTGGCTGAAAGCTACATTAGTATTTGACACTTGGTTTGAGTGGATAAGATAGAGTTTAATTGGCGTCGTATGAAATGTGGCTACTAGCTACAATATGCGTACACACTAACCGTAAACTAATATCAAGTTTGGAGTCAAACATTACATAATAGTAATCAATATAAGTTGGAATAAAATGGATTATTAAACATTATTTACCATTAAGCCGTTATCAAGTATTTACACAATTTCATTTGATATTCTCTCTGCCTTTGATGGTAGTTGAACTATATGTACGATTGGATTCGGTTTTCGAAGGCTTCCCAAGGACTCGCAGCTAGTGAAACCCGCAGTTGTTTCAGTGAAGGCAGCACCTAATTTTCATTACAATTTCGATATATGTATGTCTGCATGTTGTTCATGCACGGGTACAACTTATATGTTGTATACCGTTCAGAGGCTGTAAGTGTTCAAATAGAAAGACGACCAATGTGGGCACCGCTTCATATACATATACAATATGTACATGTAGTCGTTTGCATAGCTCCCATTCTCTATCGCTCGGAAATGGCAGTGGTTTACTTTCAATTGTATAGTGCTCTAGTTATGTAAGTACTGTATATGTATATGTTTACATACATATTTAGGTATAGTCGCTAGCATGTCTACTGCAAGTTTTATAGATTTATGCACTAATTTACATTGTAAATGCACATAAATAGAATCTCGCGGAGCGCACATAAATTGCGCATTTCAATAATCCTCCCAACTCCATCTCGTCCTACATTCGGTTTCGAATCTAAATAAGTTTTAAGTACTATTAGAGCCTTTTTATCACTTTCAAGTTGTAAGTCGTTTTTGGCGAGGGCAGGTCCAAGGGGTGGGGCCGCCACTTCGTTGTTCCTGCTTTCTGCTCCCCCTGTTTATCTTCACTTTGCGATTGCTCCTCTCTTGGCTGCCACTGGAATACCAATACCTCCTCCTAGATGCGAAAAGATAGAAGTGAGACGTTGCGCTTGAGCAATTGCTGCGGCCGCAACGGGGATCCGCTGCTCGCAGTGTCCACCATGTCGGCGCCCATGTAGTTACTGTCCATGATCCCGCGATCCGGCATTGAGTGCAGACTTTGTGTATCGTAGTCGTAGTTCAAATCCTGCATGGGAACCACCTCGGGCAGCAGGTGCCGTATGTGTGTGGGCGATCGCTGTAGTCTGTACTGATTCCTGTTGGGTAATCAATGGCCATTGTGTTAATAAGCGACCGATTTGAGAAAGGGATACGCGAGACATGCATGATGCGGGTAAAGTTTTCAAAGAGCTTTCTTACTCTGTATCATTGTTCCTGCCCAAGTGGTTACTCCTGCGCAGATAAAAAAATCGAAAAGTTGAGAAAAATCACAAATGAATAAATACTCGTACATAAGACGTTTGGTGGTACGTCTTTCCGAAGGCATTGGAAGTATCAATGTGTAACAGACATGTGTAATCTTTCTACTAGTATATGGTGCTTTTCATACAATTTCCTGTAAATATTTGTCTTATGTGGTTTGAACATTTCACGAACACATTCTGAAAATGTACATTCACACAAGTCCATCGTTTTGTCGATATAAAAACAGGCTAAAAATAATCTACATATACATATCTAGAATAATGTATATTCAATAATGCTCTTTAAAATCACCATTAGCAGCCAAGTGGATTTGGCCATGTCTGACAGTCCGCCTGTCTGTTTCTATTCAAACTTTCTCGAGAGTCTCGTTTGCACCGGGGTGCACTATGTCTATCGCTATCTCTGCTCACGGTATTCACTCTCAGTCGGAAGAGGAAACGTCCTTTGGCTAATCTTGCCCTCCGACGCGTCGTTCGCCAAGCTTTTTCAATGCAAGTGCTCCGTAAATTGCCCTATTCCTAATCTTTTTTTTTTGTCGTGTGATAAAATGTACTCAGGCGGATTACGTACTTTTTATGTCGGTTTCTATTAAGACACATACAATGGCACGAGCACATGGATGATGCACTTGATCCGTTCAGCGATTGAGCGTCGTGTCCCTCGTAGCCGCTCAGTATGGACCCGTTGGATGTTATTACATCGCCCTCTAGTTTGACAGCCACTTGCAGTGCCTGTAATGGGTATCGGCATTAATTATTATATTATATTACGCTCGAGTGTGCAAATGTGGAGTAGAGATTAGTATAGCGTGGAAAACATAGGGAGCGGAGCTCAGTTTTTCGGGACTGGATTTGTGTGGCTGTGGCGAGAGTGTGTTTGTGGTTCTCGGTGCGGGGGCTCTGGCTGTGGCTGATGTTTAGTGTGGTATAGAAGCAGGTGGTGAAGTGGTGGTTGTAGTTAGAGTAAATCAAATATATGGAATCGAAAAACCGCAATCACCTCGTTGGTCCATAAACTGGACTTGGACATAAACTAAGCTCGCGTTTTGCATTTGATTCGTTCGTTAAGTCAAAAGCAACCGAAAATATGCCAAAAAAGAAAATATTAATTCGTTTTACATTGAGTTGCTCTCGTATTGGCCTGCATTGAATAAATTGTATAAATTAATTGGTTCCAAATACAGTACAAAATATGTATTGCAATTGCACAATATTAAATATTGAAAAAGAAACCGAAGGTGCATTATTATCAAGAGTAAGTCGGTGGTGTAAGTGTGCAGCAAAGTGGCAAGCAGATATTCAAAGCTATGTAGAAATAATTTAACAAGTTTCTGAGAGAAAGGTTCAAGGTTCAAGGTTCGACATGAGAGATGAGATGGAAATTATTCGAGTAGAATTGAATGGCAATAAACGTAACAAAGTTGTACATATCGTATTATGGATAAGCTTATCATTCAAAGATTTTAAGTGAACAGGTACAGCGAAGCTTTGGTATTAGGATAAAACTGGAGAGTAAAGCGGTTCACTACGAAGGGGAGGTACAGCGAAACTGGATTATCTCGACTTGGTAAATGTACTCGTATTTTTTATTTTTATTTAATCATAATAATAACCATAAGAAGGCTAAAACAGTCCTCAAGTCTACGGTAACAAATGAGTTGCATGAGTTGCTTGGAGTCCGCTGCCACGGCTCTGATCTTCTCACCTGCATGGCCTGCGCCTCGTCGCGTCGCTCATCTTCGGTGTTCATTGTAACAAACCTAAGCACTAACAAGTTCAGCGAAGCGGCCACAATTGCCAGGCCGAATAGTATAAATATCAGTGCGAACATCACGTACTCCGGCTTTCTATTCAGTGCGTTGTCCCTTTGTAGGGCTACCATATCGCCAAAGCCTAAAAATACAAAATACCAATAGTTGAGTTGTGCCCTCTTCTCCCAAAGGCCATGGAGATCTTACCTATTGTAGTTAATGTAATAAAACAGTAATATACTGAATCAAAGTAGCTCCAGCCCTCAAATTTTGAAAAGGCCGCAGCACCGCCCGCTATCGTCAGGGAACTAAGCGTCGTCACAACGCAAATGAGGTCCACCTCCGAGGCGACAGTTCGTTTGCAGCGCAGCGATGTGCGAACTGCTTGGATAACATAGCTGTGGGTATGGAAGAGGAGGTGGAAGTATCAGTAGGGGTAGCCGGAAAAGGAAAGGCCACAGAAAGGCCACAGAAAAGGCCCAGGCCCACCTGCTCAGTCTATTCACTCTTTCTCCGATGCTCTGGAACATAACGAGGCCCAGGGGAATTCCCACAATGGCATAGCACATGGTGAAGAGCTTCCCGCCCACGGTGCTGGGTGTTGAATGACCATAGCCTGCTCAGATATAAAGAATGCATCGTTTGAGTGCCAGATGCAATAGGGTGACGTGACGACATAGTACCTATGGTGGTTAGCACTGTGGTTGCGTAATAGAATGCGCCGGTGAACTTCCATTGCTGGCCGGCCTTGTGCGATTCCGATTTGAGCACCACCGTCTCCATGACTTTGAAGTCTTCTGGCGATATATTGTACTTGCGTATTATCATGTCCTCGGCATCTGGAAATGCAACCAAATTGCACCACTGTTTAGTCTATGACGTAACTCGACGCCAGAAAATGACCTGGCCGGCCATTCACTTACCTTGCAGCGCCTCCCAACGACGCTTCTCTGTTTCAGATTCAAGTGCGTCAAAGACAGCGGCGCCTACAAGCAGATACGTAAATGTACACACGATCAAGGATATCGTGCGCACATTTTGTTTCTTCATTCTTCATTTAGACGAGGTTATTTTATTGGCAATGTGGCATTCACTGGCGGCGCCTCCGCTTGCGGTATAGCTGCTTACTGCTACTGCGGCTGCTGGGGCTGCTGGATTTCTGGCTGCACCTGCAACTTGTCCGGCCGCTGGCTGCCATATGTGCCACTCGCACCGTGCTGGCTTGCTGTCCGCTGGTTCTGGCAGGGGCTCGCTTTCGTTCAAAGGACAAACTTTTCAAATTGGGTTAAGCGCCAACAACAAGACTGACACCTCTCTTGTACTCTCACTTGCTCTCTCCTCTCGCGCTCTCTGCCACGTAACGGTTGGCTTGTGCGTGTGTGCTACTGTCGCTCCCGCCTTTGCGGTACTGGCACTTAAGTTTTTGGGCCCGGCACAATTCACTTAGCACTTTCCTCGTCCTGATTGCATTACAAATAATGTCTCTTGACTATGAATCTGAATCTCGTCATTTAGCCGCAATGGGAACCTAGTGGCCTAGCTGCACGGTCACAGCTCGCAATGGATGCTGCTGGTGCTTTCAACGTTGCTCTCACACACGCCGTTACCGTTACCATTGTCGTTGCCGTGGGCCTTTGTCCTCGCCGCGTTCGTTGCGCCGTCCATGTCCTTGTGTTATTTATACTTCTGCCACCTCTGATGCATTCCATGCTGCGACTGCGACTGCGACTGCAAGTGCAAATGCCTGCCCCTCATCAGTGACTGGCAGCGCCTGTAGTCGTGGTCCTTCTGGCAGAGGGCGCGGAGCTTTCAAGGATGCCACTGCTGCTGCTTCTGACGGAAATTGCTTCGGTATGTCGCATGCACAGCGGCGGCATCTCGTCGGTGAGGCTTTTGTAGTGTCCTTCGGCTTCACTTACGCCGCACTCGCCTCCAACCGGGGGACGGACGGGGACGGGCGGCTACGTTGTGTGGAAATGACATAAATTAGTCTTTATGGCAAGTTGCAATGGGGCGGGCTAAAAATAGATCCCAGTGTGTGGCATCATCCCCCATTACCTGCGCGCCAGGATGCAACCTCCTATCCACATCCTGCCTAATTTGCTGACTCATTGATGCATCGCTCTAATCTGTCATCATCCACATCCTCCCCAAACAAAACTCTACACGGCCTAAGCCACTCCACAGGCAACCCTCACCCCATCTCGCTTACACTGAAACAAATGTATGGTTAAATGATGACATTTTCCAATACAACCGTATGAAATATCAACCAACATTGTCCTCGGAAACTAGTTTTATAAATTTAATTCTGATCTGTGGACTTAAAGTTGAATTTTATCTGTTTTTTTTCTGTGTACCCAATGCAAACATGCAAATTAAAAATTCATTTGCTTGCGTCCTTCGCTTCGCAAATAAACGCCTGGATTTGTGAACACACTAGCAACTGGAAGCTGGCAAAGTGTGAAAGTGCTGTGCAGGCTATTTCAGATTCAGCGGTAACTGTATTTGGTGAATTATTAAAGCAGCGCAACGGGATAATGAGAAAGCAACAAACAGCCAGCACGAATGCTCCGGCGTAGCATTAAATCAGACAGTGGCAGGGCTGATGTGAATGGGTGGAATGAGACGCTCTGCGGATAGCACATAGCGTCTTATTGATGAACAATGGAAGAGGATCTTTTAAACTTGGCCATCCAGCAGCATTGCAGTATCTCTGAATTATTCAAGTACTACATTCACCGGAATCGAGCATTCATATGCTCATCTCATGGAGATGAACTTTTTGTTGACCGACCCGACTCTGTGTGTGCGCGTTAAAGCTTACACGCATACATACATACATTCATGCATACCCGTACATGATACACAGAACCACGCACTCGGTGTTCTTTTTAATTTATTGGATAACCAAAATGTTGGTCCTGGGCTCTGTGGGGTCTGTTGGGGTGGTTTGCCAGCATTTGCACACACATACACACACACAAACACACAGGAAACCAGGTTCGCAAAGGATGCCACAACACACACAACGTGCCGTGCTGTGCCGCGTCTGAGTCCGCCCTTAGTTAACTTTTTTGTTAGTTTGCCTCAGAATAAGGAGTACTCTGCCGTTCGCACGGCCATTATCCGCATTGTTTGTTAACCTATTTGGCCACCCGCAATCGGAATCGTGAAGTCTCTCACCC
The DNA here is from genome assembly GCA_008121275.1 of Drosophila lowei. NCBI lineage: Eukaryota > Metazoa > Arthropoda > Insecta > Diptera > Drosophilidae > Drosophila > Drosophila lowei. The sequence goes on along the minus strand of CM017777.1, from coordinate 29,449,528 downwards.
CCTTGGACTCCTTTCTTCTGTTCTGCTGTGCACTGGCAATGACAGTGACACTATCAAGAGCTCCGCCCTCCTCCGCCACCACCTCGCCTATCGCACTTGCTGTATGCGTCTGCCCTCGTCGCTGGCGAGAGCTGAGCGAAAAAATCGTACATCCTCCCAGCCAGCACACATTAATGCTTTTCCATTCCCTTCCATTATTATATAAAAGACACACACACATACACATATTCTCACTGCCTTGGCAAATTAGACTCCGTAATTGGCAATTTTCGGGAATATCGCTCGGGAGATCCTCTTATTTATCACTCGAAAAATAATAAAATTTTCCGCCTGGCAATTTTTTCACTACAGTTAAATTTGTTTCTCGGCACGGCTTCGGTTGCGTCCCGTCCGCAATGCACGCGACTTTAGCTGAGTTTCAGAACTGCTACGGCGCACAAACTGACAGTTGGGGCTGCTGGAGACTGTGTCCTGTGCGGATTGTCAGCCTCAGGGTTGAGTCGAGCATCCTGCCTCGCTGTTCCGAAATTCCGTTGGGCTTTTGCTCTCTCCCAAGCTTTCTTAACAGCGTGCTGTTAAGCGCAAGTTTTAATTCGCATTTGGGGGGAAATTTCGAGAATGCTTGGGGATAACGAATGCGAAATAGAGCCACTAATTTGAAAATATTTATTTTCTCTGAAACAAGGGACAGTCGTTGCCGCTTATTTTAGAACCTTATGTATGAGTATATTTAGTAGTCCTACATTTTTAATAATTATGCATCACCTCTCCACCTGAATTAGGGCCATTCGTGCACTTGTCACTCTCTCGCCTTGACCATCCCACCTCATGGCATAGTGACCCAGAAGCCGGGACGTCCGTCACTCGAAATAAGCTCAGATAGGTTTGGAAACGAAGCTACACATAAACTAAAATCAATTTTTACAATTTAGTACAATTATGTTCTGTGGCCTGGCCATGAATGAATAATTAAATGGAGCAATTGTACATGCATCAAAGTTTCAATGATAAATTAGTACTCCATGGACTCTGGGGGCAGCACAATGTTACAGCCCAGCAAACCCCGTCCACTCCAGGCTTTTGGCACCAACAGCAGATCTAGCAGCTGGTCGCCGCGCATGACTTTGAGCTGGACGTTCTGGTTCTGCATGTTTCTGGTAACCTCGCCGATCTGGCCCAAATCCCCCTTGAAGTTGTTGCCGTTAACGGAGCCAAAGCGGCAGATGTTGTCGCCCACGCGCAATCCCTGAAAATGACAAACGGAATAATTTCACACAGGAGCGCGGAGGGTGTTAGGTCTTTAGTCTGGCATTACTCACTGCCTCTTCAGCCGGGGAACTGGGGCTGACTAGATTGACTACAACTATGGGGCGAATATCGGGAGGCGCAATAGTATCTCCACCCAACACTCTTTCGCTGTCCAGCTCCAAGGCGGAGGCGCGATTCACCAGCTCCGGGTCGGTCGTAGCGATCTCACTGTGGTACTGGTTGAGCAGGTTCTGGATTTGGTTCATCAGCTCTTTGTGATCGTTCTGCAAGCAAATTATCGTCTGGCGGGCCTGGCGCACCTGGTAGATGTCGATATCGTTGCGTGGAAATCCTTCGGCGTCGATCATGGGACCGGTCATGCCCACATTGTCGTTCTGGAAGGGTTTATTTATTGTGATCTGGATTGTTTAGCTTCGAAATCAACCAACCGCTGGACTAGAGTTTACTTACTGCAGCCAAAATTTGTCCATTTCTACTGATTTGAGCCTCCAGCTGAGTTTTGGCGGCCATCAGCCTCTCCAGGCGTTCCTTGGTGGTTATTCCAGTGGCCATGACTTGCGTTTTGCTTGCTGAAATCGGTGGGTTTCTAAAAAATGTAATATGTGACTGCCTACTTCGTTTCTTTCTCTTCACTTCTCTACAGAATTTATTTATTTTTTAATAACAATTCAGCCCTGGTGAAAGCGATTTCAATATCGTCAAAATATCGCCACCGCCATATCGATACACATTTCACTTTAGGGTAAACACAAAAATTTACAAATTGTATCACAGTCGTCGTAGCTGTTAGGACTGCTGGCATTCGTGGACTATTTCATTTTCGCTTCTGGGCTCGCATACCCTTTAGAATTTACTTACTTTAGCATTTTTAGAGTATTATGGCACTTTTTGGTTAATTTGTATACATAGAAGCTACATATTACCGAATACTATACATTAATATTACTAAGAAATTAAATATGTGGGGATGCAGGATGTGTGTAACACCCAGAAGGAAGCGTTTTCAACCCCATAAAATACATTCTTGATGAGCATCAATAGCCGAGTCGATATAGTCATGTCTGCCTGTCCGTCCGTCCGTCTGTTATCCCGATAAGCGCCTAGATCTCAGAGACTATAAGAGCTAGAGCAACCAATCTTTGTATCCAGGCTCGTGTTATATCAAACTGTTACAAGTGTTTTTAAAAATTTCGGAGTTTTGAAATACACTTGTAACAGTGACATATCACAGAAGTCTGGATACAAAATGTCGTTGCTCTAGCTCTTATAGTCTTTGAGCACTAGGCGCTCATAGGGACGGACAGACGGACGGACAGACAGACATCGACTCGGCTATTGATGCTGATGTACTTTATGGGGTTGAAAACGCTTCCTTCTGAGTTTTACACACATCCATTTTCACCAAAAATGTAATATACCCCTATACTCTTTGAGTATCGGGTATATTAACTAAGTCAACCCTAGTTTAAATAAGGTTTTAGTGGTAATAGTGATTCCGCGTTAAAATACTTGTTCCTAAAAATACTGTATTGTATACCATACGCTCTATACTGTATCAACGCCCGCGAGGCGCATCTAAAAATATAGTTTAAGTTGGAAGTAAATGGAAATAAACTGCAATGGAATAGGAGTCAATGCAACAGGTTAATTTCGTCTGAAATAGGTGAAATCAGCGGCTTATCATAACATGTTTCAACGGAAAATATATTCTTGTATTGATGCCAAGCACTGTTGTAGCGGCCACACACCAATGCAAGAACATTTTACTGTTCCAACATGTTAAGTCCTTTATGCTAATAGGAATGAGATTATTAGACTGAGTAATTCCTTTTTTTAAACACAGCGATTACACAGCAACGCGTATCAGATCACGATGTGCGCTAGTGTGGATGTAAATAGCCAGGTGAGTTGAGTGGTGATCAGCATGAACTCATCATGATCCAAATCATGGACTGGTAAATGGTATTTAATTTCTTAGCCTCCGCCCAGTGCGAGTATATGCCAGACAGGACAGTGGTGGTGTAACCCAAATAATAGGCTGTAATATTTATAATGTATAATTTGTATTGCCGCTTGTTATCCTCGCAGTTCGAAATTTATGCAACCAGTCACCTATACAGTATCCCATAGGTAACTAAAGCCTGGTGCAAAAAAAAAAACAACTGGGGACTTATCTAAAGTTGTATCTAGTCAAAATAAGAACATATGACTACTTTAAAGGTCCCAGCTATCATTATACCCGATAATTGCACTCTATATCCGAAAACGCAGAAAACGTTGGTGATGAAGAAAATATTTCGTTGCCAATTTACAAAGCCGTAAATAGTTGGTTAGTCCAAGCAACCTCTTTGCTTGGATCAGGCTCCTGGATTTTTCTAGCTATCCGTCGCTCCTTTCTGTGTGAAGAGATCTTCACTTCTGGCCTACAAATGAATTCGATTGTGTTACTTGCACTTGGGATTTATATTTAAAGGTGGCAAGTCCTCTCGTTTTATTATTATATAGTTTGATTCATCGCTGGCTGGGAATAGGCTAGAGGTACTCTAGGTCTGGTACTCTAGAGGGGTGTAAGGGGTTCCGAATTGCGAGATGCTACATGGTGCTGTTTCAGTGGGATAACAAAACAATTTCCGCGACGAGGTGAGGAGTCGTAGTAATTATAATTTATATATTTATAGTTTATAAAAGATTTGGTCAATCTCTACGATTCTGCGTTTTTGGTTGTTTCGCCACAGATTTTTGTTCTTTGCGGGGGCGAAAGGGGGTGGGACAAAATTTTGAAATACTTATGTGCAGGTGCGATATCACAGGAGTGTGGATACCAAATTTGGTTGCTCTAGCTCTTATAGTCTCTGAGAACTAGGCGCTCATAGGGACAGACAAACAGACATGGCTCTTCGTTCTTCTTTCTCTCATCGAACATGGCGTCAAAGCGCTCTCAGTAGTGCTGAGCGCAAAATAAGACTCGAAAAGAGAGTTGGCGGACCACCTCGTATAATTTCATCATGGTCTAGTGAGCATGTCGAATCGTGCTTTTATTGCTAACAAAAGAAGAAACATGTTGGATTTCCCTGAATTCTTTAAGATTTAAGGTTTGCTGGTCAGAGTTCGGGGCCCCTGCGCCGCACCGTCTTTCCCCAACGTAGCTACGCCACTGCGTAGGCCAGCGCCCGCACAAGGCAGCTTTGTGAACATTAGACGAAACATCTAGCTAACGGCTAAGAGCGGTTTGACCTCCAATCCAGGCACCGTAGTTCGCTCCAAAGCCACATAGTGAGCAATACTGTTGTGCGGCTGGCCACCGGACGACCGGACACGAGTTAAAGCATCAAAGCAGCTGCGCAAGGTATAAACCTCGAACATCAACCGGCCGGCACTAACAGGAGTCCTGTTGCTGCCGTCAAAGAAGCCCTTAGAGGAGGTGAAGGATTTAACGAACAACACCCTCAGACATGGCTCTCCCAGCGAGCCGCCTACTATTATAATGAATGATAATAATCATGACAAGGAGAAACATACGAAAACCGTTGCCTACTTCGCTTAATAACAATTCAGCAGCCCTGGTGGCAGCGTCAGTGACATTTCATATCGATACAATATCGACTCCGCCATATCGATACCTATTTCTGACTGAGAGTAAACACAAAAATGTACAAATTTTAAGAATCCAGCACCGAGTTCGAAAAATCGGAATCTGTCAATTTGGTTGTGCCTGTGCGAATTTATTAAAAAAATAAAACACAAAAAAGAGGCCACAAAGCGCGTAGCACTAGCCTAGCCAGTACTTGGCCAGTCCAAGTAATACGGAAGTACACGGCCTCTGGGTGTCAAAAAAAGGTTTTCAAGAGCCGTTTTCGGAGCTGCTGCTGCTTACGACGTGCTCCGCTCCTTGCCGTAGTATCACCGACGTCCGATCATATCGGTGAGAAGCGCCCTCCTCTGGCCCTTGAAACGATACACACAATGTGAGCGGTGGGCTGTGGGCAGTTCGGAAGTTTATGCAATGTTCTAGTTCTAGCCCACGAGACGGTGGCGGTGACGGGGATACGGTGGTACGCAGGCGGACACCGAGACGGAAGCAGAGAAGGGAGCAAGGAGAGAGCAGAGAGAAGAGAGTCGTTTTCCGTTTATATATACATATAATACATAGGGATACACAGACAGCGTGTGTGGAGGGGAGTAGAGAGTATCGTATCCAAATGACTGTGACCAGCACACATACAATGGAGGCACCAGTTAAAGCAGGACATCATCATCATCATCAGGGCGGCGGAGGAGGAGGCGGTGGCCAGCAGCAGGTCGGCTCCAACAAGTCTGTCGATGGGGCCGGCAAGGAGCTGTTAGATGAGGACGCCGTAGACGACGAGATGACAGTACTACTGGCCAATACAAACTTTCACTATGATGCGGCATCCGAGCTGGACGAGGCATTTGTGGAGCTCAAGGAAGGTGAAGAAACGGCAGAGGGCGTGGCCAGGGCGGGCAGCTTTTATAATGAGCCCGAGATGCTAGAAGAACACCCACACCCGCAGGTCACTTGGCTGGATGACGACGAGATCGAGACACTGGACCGCGTCACTCTGGACATGGGCAACGTGTTCTTCAACCGCGTCGACAGTCAGGACATTATCTATCAGCAGAAGAAAAAGAACATTAAAATGGTCGGCAAGTACATAATGGGCGATGTTCTGGGCGAGGGCTCGTACGGGAAAGTGAAGGAGGCAATGAACTCGGAGGACCTCTGCCGCCTCGCCGTCAAGATACTCACGAAGCGCAAGCTGCGCCGCATACCCAACGGTGAGCAGAACGTAACGAGGGAGATCCACCTGCTGAAGCAGTTGAAGCACCCGAATATTGTGGAGCTCGTGGATGTCCTCTACAACGATGAGAAGCAGAAGATGTATTTGGTGATGGAGTACTGCGTGGGAGGTTTGCAGGAAATGGTTGACTATCAGCCCGACAAGAAGATGCCATTGTTCCAGGCGCACGGCTACTTCCACCAGCTGGTCGATGGCCTGGAGTACTTACACAGCTGCCGCGTCATTCACAAGGACATAAAGCCCGGCAACCTTCTACTGTCCTTGGACCAAACACTGAAGATTTCCGACTTCGGCGTTGCGGAGCAATTGGATCTCTTTTCGCCGGACGACACGTGCACAACGGGCCAGGGCTCGCCAGCATTTCAGCCGCCAGAGATTGCTAATGGCCACGAAACGTTCGCTGGCTTCAAAGTGGACATCTGGAGCAGCGGCGTCACACTGTAGGTCCCACCTCCCAAGGTCACAATTTGGATCCGACTAATATTCGTATACTCGTCTTTGCAGCTTCAACTTGGCCACCGGACAGTACCCGTTTGAGGGCGATAACATCTATCGCCTACTGGAGAACATTGGTCGCGGGCAGTGGGTGGCGCCCGACTGGCTCTACGAGCTGGACCCAGACTTCGCCAAACTAATTTTGGGCATGCTGCAGGCAGATCCCAGTGCCCGCCTCTCGCTGCAGCAGATACGCAAGGACACGTGAGTGGGAGATGTCCATATTCAGTGTTCGGCTGTCAGTAAAATGGTTTCCTTGCTTGCAGTTGGTTCATATCCGCACCGCCGGCCACCGGCCCACCGATACCCATTCCTCCACTGAAAGGCGACAAATACCGATGTTCCACAGTACTGCCTTACCTGGAAGCCTACCACTATGGCAGCGAGCACGACCAGGAAGATGTCTATTTCACTGAGCACGATGTCAATCGTGAGTGGTCAATGCTTAATGAAGGAGAGCACTGGTTTGGCGTAGCTAATTGGGCACTCTTTGTATCTTTTCAGAGGAGTTGGCGCGACAAGCTGCTGCGGCCGCGTCTGAGATACGAGCAAAACAGTCAGCGGCAGCCCATGCTGCCTGCCACATGTACGAGCATCCCTCCACAAGTGCCGCTGCCGCCGCAGCAGCCTCGGCGGCAGGACAGTCATTGGGCAATGGAAACAGAGACGAGATGCCGGCTAAGAAGAAGGGATCGGCGCTGAAGCGACGCGCAAAGAAGCTAACCTCGTGCATCTCGGTGCGCAAACTGAGCCATTGCCGCACCTCGTAGGCGGGGCAGGCGAAGAAACTTTACCTAGCTGCTAAGAGTAATGAAAGAATAACTTCGTTAACAAATTGTGAGCAACTTTTTGGTTTTGTTTTCCCGTTTTTTGTTGTCCTATATTCGCCAAGTATTTGTAGCTATAAAAGAAAGTAGGAACCGGATTGCAGACCAGGACCCCAGCAGCCGCAGAGACTTAAAGTCGTCTGAACCGAGCGGCGGTGGGGCAGCCGAGGTCGAGTTCGAGTTCGAGCGACACGAAAGTTATACATATATCCATGTGACAATACTGTGTATTATATGAATCAAATGAAAGAGTAAATTAGTTGTTACTATGATGTACTGAAGGTAGAAGGATAAGGGATTGTGCCCATCGATCATAAATGCTTGGAGCACACATAAAAAAACATCTGTTTTAATGAAATGAAAATCGTTGTTGGCTTCGTTATATTCAATACTCAAAACAAAATAATTAGACCATTTTCAGCCGCCGACGAATCAGTAACTGCTGGACAGTACATACTCGCAAGGCCCAAGCTGAGATTTTAATTTACAAAAATCTATGAATGAAAGAAACAAAAACAAATAAAACGAACCCATTGTAGTTCAAATACAAATACAAACACTGCATTTAGTTCACACACCTCACACTCATACTCTTACATACTCTTATTCTAGTTCGACGATCTGTAGCCTGGAGGCGGGCAGCATTGTGGCTGCTGCTGCTATTGTCTCCGCCATTCCTGTTGGACCGGGTTTGTTGTCCATCAGCTCGGCCATGATGAACATCTGGTGGTAGTGTGGACCCAACTTGGAGAGTTTCCTTTGCATTAGATGCCGCAGCGTGTCCACATACTGAGCAGGAACCTTGGCCAGACTGGTGTTGCGCCAATGTAGGCCATTGTTGTCTACATGGAACAGCGCTGGAGAGGGCACATGGTCCTTTAAGTAGTTCCAGATGCATTCGCGCAGCAACAGGGCTATCTGCAAGATAAATGTGGCCATATAAGCGATGCTGCGAAACGTACTAGAACTGTTAACATTCCTCAGCCGACTCGAAGTGTTCAATGATTAGATGCAGATTGGTCAACGGGGGCGGTATTAGCTGACTCATGGCCAGCAGCTGCAGGAGCTTCTTCGTGCAGAGCATGAGCTCATCATTCGCCGCGGTGGCCTGAAATTTGCTTACTGAAAAGGGATTACCGTTAGTAAATGGTCCCCCAAGTTACAGTCCAATCTTGCTCACCATTTTTGCCGCGCCAGTGATGCAAACACGTGGCGCATAGGGCCCGTAAAAGCACTGATGAGTAGCAGAGAGCGGGTCTGTGGCCCGCTATCAGACCCAAGACTGCCCACAGAACCGGGGACGTTATGAAGGCGCGCCTAATCTGCATATCTCTTTCCATTGTGACTTTTGTGAACTCCTCGTCCGGGAAGGGCAGGCCATTGTACATGACATCAGTGGAGACCAGCTCCACCAGCAGAAGCGAGACCAGCGAATACCCTTCCACATTGTTCGGCTTTTCCTATTAAGCAGGAGGGGAAAATAGATACTTGTACCAAAGGAAAGGCAATAATTGCTTAAAATCGCTTACTATGTCGGCGCAGCAGGCATTCAATGCCTTTAGATATAGAGCCTGCGTTTCCGCATCGCACGTTCGGTCATTTGTGGGCAACACTGGCCGCAGACCACGCCCAATAATTCCTGAATGGAGCACCGAACGATTCGAGTTGGCCCCAGAGCTGGTGTGAAGGTTTTGCAGAATGAGCATCTCATGTTCGGGTATTTCCAGCTCGTCCAGCTTGTACTCCTCCAGTTGGCCCAAGAGATGGCCGTGATAGAACAGGGCACCCTCCACAAGTTCCCGCAGACAGACGGTTCTCGCAATCTTGCGGGCAGAGCATTGGCGCTGCAGCAGGGCATAAGACCGATGAGCGGCCGCGGCGCGACGAATGACGGCTGAGGGTAGAGATTAGTAGCTGGCTTAATTTTTTATTTGGGACCTTTTTTGCGCACTTACTTTGCTCGGTGAGACCCACAAAGAAATACTTGACGCTTAGCACCGCTAGCTTAAGGACCACTGGAGTGCGTAGCACATTATGGCAGGATCCTCCTTCAATATTGTTTAAGAGATCCACAATGAGATGGGCCAAGCGCATACGGCATGCATCCTCATTATCGACAGGGCTACTGGTCGTGCCATTCTCCCCTGGCTCCGTTTTGGGTCGTTTCCCATAACCATTACCATTACAAATGTCCGTCAGGCACTCGCGCTTATTATTACTGGAATGTTGGGCCCTGAACTTTGCAGCACTGCTCTCGGCTGCCTCTCTGTCCATTTTCAGGACCAGTTTGTTGACGGTGCAGTCGAAGATTTGTACAATCTTGGGCAGACATTCGTTAAGAGCCTGGGTCAACTGCGTCGACCTGATGTAGGGAGCTACATTCTTGCTCTTATGCATTCTGTTGAGGAAAATGAAGGTAGATTGAGTTGGAATTGGAAAACTAAAAATCACAGCTCTTCTGCATTCATTACTTTGCCAGCATATTAAGGTTGGAGAATGTATTGTACGCTTCTGTAGGAGTTCCCGGAGGCATGGGCAAGCGGTTGTTGACTTGGACGTGCAGCGTTATGTCCTCCAAGACCATTTCGAAACCCGGCGTAAAGCCGGGAAAGTTCACCACGCCATTTTGCCCGCCAAGCAGGCGGATAAGTGCACCTATCCCATTCGGGTTCTGGGCGTAGGACTTCCTCAGCAGCTGGGATATCGTCTGATAGTATATATGTGGATGCTGAGAGGCTAAAGAGCAGAGAAATGATCATCTATTGCCACCATTTCATGGGGATGCAGATGTACTCACAGACAACGAGTAGCAAACGGACAGCCGTTTGCTGTTCGAGGAGATTCTTGCTAAGACAGCTCTTCCAGAGCATGTACTTCGTCTCCTCGTAGGCAAGATCTGCCAGCAGCGGGAAGTTGCGTTGATTCAGCACCCACTGCTCCAGCTCCTGCATGGAATTGTCCAGAAAGTCCTGACACCACACATACTTCTCTGCCATTTTCGCCGCCGTGATCAAAAGCGTGGCTCCGTGCTCGTTCATCCGTAGCACTGCGTTATTTAGAGTCGGCTGCATGTCAGCAAACATCTTGTTGCTTAGCCAAAGCGGGGACTTCTGTATAATCACATCGCACATGTCTTCCGAGTCTGCAGAGAGAGGAAGCGAATGTTAAAGAAAGAATATGAATGTTTTTGCTCTTACTAACATATTTCGACAAGCACATTGACTAGGCTTTGAAGAATCGCATCTGAGTAGTTTGTGGTGATCAGTAGAAATGGAACCACAGCGATATCGAGCTGTTTCTTTGGAGCAAAGCCTTCCTTAAGCATCTCCCGAAATGCGGCACGCAACTGCTGCTCGTGACACGACGTCATGTAGTCCAAGATGCCAGCCTCAGAGTCCAGATGACAGCGATAGTCCTCAACAAAGCGCTTGATGCCACACTGAAGAATCTGCATAATGATTTTGTATGGAAAACAACCGCCCAAACGTGCCACAATCCAATCAAAGGTCATGGGGAACCGGTGGAAGGCATTGAGCATTGTTTCCACGCAGGTCTCTTCCTCGGCGCTGGTTAGCTTGCGAAAGCAACTGTTGATGAGGGTCATCAGTCCGTGCATGGCACTGCATTCCAACCAATAGTTGCAGGATGCCGTGATGGTCATGCGGCGCTGGGTATACTTGTCAGAGAGCTTCGCGACCAGCTCCAGGCTCCAGTTGGCAATCAACGGCGACCAGGCAGGGGGACCTTTCCACACCAAGTTCTGAAGGGCTGTCTTGACCATGTTGAAGCTCTCGTACTCCTGGGCACGCATCTGTTGTTTGCGGTTGCCGCCTTGCTTCACCTGCGACACCGGCATTCCCGTTTTCTGGTCCATCATTTCGGGCGACACATACAGCTGCACGCTGATCTCGGCCAGGAGGGCGAAATATTCAAATACAATGTCCCGCGTCGCTGGCAGCTCATCAAGGAAGCTCAAACTGTGGATTACAGATTCGATAAAAATGTTGTTTACTTGTTTGTGGGAATGGGTGGGTATGGGGAATCTTACGAGAGCTTGATGAGCGTTGGATTTGTCAGCAATTGTGGATTGCTGTGACCATTGGTGACCGTCTCTATGAAGTGTTTCAGTTGATCTAACAGAGCTTGCCGCAACATTTTTGTTATTTCTTAATTTGTATTCATTTATTGATGTAAAAGATCAGGTTACCACCGTGCGCTCGGTTTGCCACTTAAATAAACTTTGCGCTGAAATCCGTAGCGACCCAATTGAATTCCACAGTAACAGTACATAGAGCTGATCCGCGCACAACAATTGGTTTCAGTTATAGTTATTTAGTTCTGCTCAAGTATTAAAACAACAATTGCGAATTAAATTTTAATCCTCAGTTGTGTGCCGCTAGTTAGTCGTGAACGGAACTGGGTGAATAATATGAACTGGTTCTCTGACCAGGTGGGGGTGATGTGATGAACCATGCTATTTGTTTGTTTCGGTACTTCGATACTGTGTACACTCTGTAGTATATATTTGACGTGTGTGTCTAAAATTTAAAAATAGGTACAGGTACAATATGACAATCGTAAAATGTAAACCTTGCGCTGACTAGTTTCATTCCACTGTGGTTCAATGAACTTATTTCAATGAACTGTTTACCGTCTTGCAGCCCTGGTGCCCAGCTGTTTACCATTTGTTTACTTCTAGTGCTTCCCTGTTTTTTTATGTTGAGAACATGGCCAACAAAATCTGATCATGATTCTAGCAGCCGAAATGTACGACTCATTACCCAGAGCTCGCTCATCCCACATTACGGATAAAGATCTGAGCATGTGCCGCGACCCGATCGATCTGGCTGCAACCGAGTGCATTGAGGTGGCCTCCTTTGAGTTCTGTACGGAAACGCAGAAGGGTCTGTTAAGAAGGGTCCGTAAAGATCTAAAAGACCAATTCCCCTCTTGCTGCTTTCATAGACTGGAAGGAAGGCCTTCATATTCGGCTGTCGTTCGGATGGTTAAACAGTAGGTCTAAATGACTGCCGCTGCTGCCAAAACTGCGCAAGTTCGATAGAGCAGTGGCACGTTCCACGTTCCACGTTCCAGTCAGCAAAGATCTTTTGGAAATGAAGATGCACATGAGCTGTGCATTTTGTATGTAAGTTAACCAAACCCTTCCGAAGGAAATTCTTCTATAATCGAATCGATGTTGTTACACAGGATGTTCCCCCACGTGCGGGGCTCTATGGCATATAGAAAACATTACGACCAGAAGGCCATCGCCGAGTATCACTTGAAGAATACCATCTAGAGTAAATACCTCGAGTCGAATCTGTCGGTGATTGGAAACGCCTATACCCAGGCGCGAGCTTTGTCGAGGATCACTTTCTGCAGCTCAAGCTGCAGAAGACGCTGAGCGAGGAAAGCGGCTGAATGGAAATCTGTACGTCTTATCAAAAAGTTTAAAGGTAACCATCTTATTTCCGCACCTCATAAGAGAAAGAGATTTAATCCATTGCCATTTTCTAAGCCCCAATCCTCTTTCGTTCACAAAGAGACCAGACCTCCGAACATTCTGGCCATGATGGGGATGGCAGTTCGATGACTAACCTCCTAATAGCCACTTTCATGGTATCTATCTCAACTCAACTAAGTGGGTCGTCCGATTTGGAAGCAAATTCAGCCCCTTTATTGTACTCAACTCCCGCTCGTGTTCAGGAGGACTCACTGCGGGGAAACTGCTGTTCCCAATTCGCTTGAAAGGCCTTATGGTATAATGGATTCAGAATTACATTGCAATTTCATAGTTTAGCTAATGAAATTATATGTCAAATTATATGTTGAATGTATAACAAATAATATTGGGCAGAATTACATAATTAAGAATTTAAGAGAACAGATCGTGTTTGGATGTATTGGTCAACAAATTATTGTTACGTTTCTACAATGCGTATTTCCGGATTTAGGAATGTAAACACAGAGTTACTTTTCACAATTCAGGCAGAATTTATTTTCGAAAGTATTTACGTGTGGTTCCAAACAACTCTGATCTAAATAGAACTAACTGTTTCCAGTGAATGGCTTGACAATCCAAGCTTGTTCGTCTCGAATAATACTCCTTCATGGTAGATAGTCGCTCGATACATCTCGCCTTTTGGTTTCGCTCTTCGGTTGTCTCTCTTTTGAATTCGATGCACCACATCATTAATTCTTTTTTGACTTTATATGGTCCCTGCCCATTCGTCTGTAGTTTCGGTCATAATCCTTTCTTCCGCTGTGGGCTATATAACAGCCCCAAATCCCCATCGTGAAACCCTTCTGTCACTAATGCGACTTCTTATAAATTGGTGAATTTCGTCAACCGATCGCTTATATCACCGTCATTTGCTGATCCATTAAATGTTGTGGTCACGCCAAATTTAAATTGTTACCAAAAACTGCAGCTGCCGGAGTGGTCGCTGTTGTATCATACCATTAAAAATATGGGAATTGGGATTTGCTTCCAAATTTTCCTGATTTGCGTCGTTAATCTTTCGAAGATTCTAAGATTCCTAAGGTTCTGTTAAAACGATCCACCATACCATCCGAGAGGAGGTGTGTTGTCCGTGTTTTCCCAATTCCTAATGTCTTGTCGTTGAATGTGTGAGAGTCAAAATTACGACCTTAGAATGCAATTTCATTGAAACTCTGAATCTTGTTAACCAATTATTGATGAACACGTTCGCCATTATCGACACCTCCTGATTTGGGATCAGATATTGCTCGCCCCACTTGCTGAAATAATGAATGCCACTGACTGGGAAAGGACCCGCTATATCCATTGCAATCCTCTCAAACTGTGCTCCTGAATTGTACTGTGGCATTTTCCCGTGACTTCTAGTAGGTAGTCCTTTTGCCATAGCACAACAGTCGCATCGGCGGATCCAATCAGTTACTGACTCGTGGCAGCCAATTCAATAAAATTTTTTCTTCATTTTCTCTATTTTTCTGTTTTCTGGTGCCCGCCATTGTGGTACTCTCTAATGAACTCTTTGATATAGACATCCGTTTTTGAGGTGCACACTTTTCTACAAAGCCCAGTATGCCTTCGCGATAGGACTCTTTTAATATTTCGCGGTCCTCATCATCTTCTTAATCCTTACCGACTTTGTCATCCGCCCACTCCTTTGGGAGAACATTCATTAGTTTAATGTCAATTATGTTTTCCTTAACTTCAATACCTATAGGCAATTTCATGAAATCCACTCCGATAATGATGTCGTCTAAGATTTTAGAAACGATGAAATCAAGATCAACATGTGTATTTGCAATTTTAAGATCCTTTTTACCCATGCGCGCCTTTACCTATAGCCGTTCGCAGTCATCTCTCATTCAGCGGCTCCACGTTTCTTTTAACTATCCCTATCTTAATTATAGAATGAAAAGTCAGTACCGAGTCGATCCAGTTCGCTTATAGTAAGTAAGGTTCTTCGAGCTTCGCGTCAACTGGGAAACGGGAATTATGGAACAGTTCGTAGTATGAGTAAGCATTTGTTCCTCCTTGCTGACTCGTTTTAGTTTAACTAATTGTTATACCCTTGTTCCTGCGATGATTTCCGCTCTAATGTCTATCGCGACGTTGCGTCGATATATGACCATTTTTGTTGCACATGAAGTATCTTCCGTTGAATACTCGCATGTCTTTGGTGATGGACGCCATATCTACATGTCAACGCCTGACTGACTGCTTCCTCCCCGTTCTTCTCTACATCAGAACAATGGCCAGGCCTGAGAGTCGCTTGATGTCGGTCGCGAGGTCTTGAAGAGACTGTTCGTAACGTTGTACCCTTCAGCTCCAGGCGATGAACTTCCCGCATGTGGTCCCCGCCATATCAACACTCCAGGGCACGCCTAACAGCCTCGTAATTCAGTTTATCTGCGTCGGGAATCGACGAACCTCAGCAGCAGTAGCCTCCAAGAAGCCCGTCCAATTATTCCTCGACACTGACATTTTGAATTGTTTCATGAAAACGCCAAATGTTGTTGTGCCATCAAAACAAGGTGTAGCGAATTGCGGTTTAGATTCTGTCATGTTGTTGACAGAAACACCCGCTTCCAATTGACGGATTAGATTGTATCTTCGAGCCGATCTCCACGGTCCGAATTGATCTCGTTCTTCCTTTAATGAACATTTCCCCAATAACTTTTGTACATGGTAACTTCAAGGTAACAAAACATTTGCTACACAGCAACTACATAAAACTGTAATTATCAACAGATGACAAACAGCATTAAACACTGTACGCGATGAAACGTTATTTTCAAATGGTTTCAGCTAGGAGTATGTTTACCCTACTTCCTTTATTTAATGTTAAAATTATGTTTTCTAAGCTCGTATAATAAATGTGTATCGATGCATCGATACTATCGGTATTTGTGTGCGATAAACGGAGCAGTGCGCGCCATCAAAATCATTCAAATCTGTAATTTCCCTCCATCAATCAACTTGCGGATAAATAATTCAAATTTGTAGTTTTCCATTGGCTTAAAAGCATTTCAGGGGGCTTATTTAGCCACTTTGCATTTGAATGTGTATTTGAGTGAAAGAAACGAAGTTTGCAATGAATTCATTTTAAATCAAGCGCGGCTTATCATGCAAATTTCAGGTGACGTTGCACTTACTGCTGCGGTGCAGATTGCTCATTGTGTGAATGGGTTAATGAAATTGCTAGAGTTGGAACTAAAATATCCATCAATTAATATTATTTAGCTCAATCGATTGGTTTCTGTGTCAACTGGCTGACCTTGATATAATTTCACGATGGCCGGCCAATGTTCAAATATCTTGCGCAATTTCTAATATCTCTCTGTTTTTATATGCGTACTAAACCCCCTCGAGCCCCTACTAGGCCCCGCTCGCCATCGTCGCCATCATCTTCATCTTCGTCATCATCGCATCTTCTCGTTGCTGTATTCAGATTCACATTCAGATGTGTGTTGATCGATTTGCTTTGAACTTGTTTGGGCTATTGACAAATGTCGTTAAAATGGACTCTCTGTCAGCTCCGTGCAGGTTTGTTGTATGGGAAGTCCAGTTACCGTGTTAATTCCATGTATTATTATTTTCAATAGGCTTCTATGTGTATATGTAATATATATAGGAATATGTATCTGCACATGTTTTTGTAGGTAGCCGTTTATTGTTTTTGGCAAGCCTTAAACGGGTTTTTTCTCTCGTACCTATGACTTGTGGTTTGTTTAGACAGTCAGAGAGGCAGAGGGCTAAAAATTGACTCGTGTCTCTGTTTATTATTCTTGTCCGTCTTTGGTATTTCACACTTTCAATTGCATTGCTTCAGCCGGACCAAAAATTCCACGCTAATGTGAATGCGAGAATGATTTGCAGAATCAGAAAATGGCGCTTGACTTAACCGTTATTTAATAATCACAGTCACAGTGGGCAGTGGTTGCACAGCCCCAACCTCAGCCAGAGTACAGTCGCGAAATGCATCGCTGCGCCTGCCTTTGTGGATTGATTGAAGGGCTATTGAGACTTTGGCAGCGCCAAATCATTGGATCAATCATAGAGAATTTCACAACAGCATGGGGTCGCACGAGGCCCCAAGGGGCATTGGACACAGCAACTGCAACTATACTATCCACAGCTGAGGTCTGAGACTGATAGTATTCCGCCCGAGCTCTTCCCTTGGCTCGTGTTTTAAGCATTTGGTAATTTTACGCGAACGCTAACCTTGAACTCGGACTTTTTAGTATCGTTTTTCTCGAATAAGGCCAATAATACTAACGAGATTCCAAAGCAGCTATAAAAAGAGCTAGACAGCAACACAAAAACTCTTCAACTTGGCCCAATAAACAATGGCCGGCGAGCAACACCCACCAAACGCTGGCCATACATGGAATCGGTCCATCTGTGTAGCATCATCAGCATTACGATCAGCACCTGCGTCAATGATTGAAAATAAAATTAAAGTCAATGTTTCTGGGCCGAAGGTTGCACAATTAAGTACGGGTGTGTTGAAAAAGTCCAAAATTACACGAAGATGCGCACAAAAAGTCATTGTACCGCCAATAGAGCCGGGGGTGTCGACCGGAAGAGGCCGCAGCCGCTGCTCAAAGTGGATAAGTCCGGCAATCGAGTGGCTATTTATTTCGGTCTGATTGATGGACATCATAATGACATAAAGGATACCAGAGTTCCTTTAATTTACATACAGAATGAACGATGAGTCTTGGGAAAACCTACTAGATTACAGCATGCGGAAATATGCGGAAATTCCTGTTGCTTCACTCGGAAGTTGTAGCTTTAGTCATTCAGCCACTAGAGAAGCCCTTGAGAAGATTGTATTCAAATTTTCGCCTAATATGGGTGACGCGTGTATCGCATCTCTTCGATGGGATCACCAAAGGGCTACGTAAAACCTCATGAATATTCAGCGGATCTCACGCTGATGTTTGCTCAGTTCGAACGTAATTAGATAGATGTACGAGTATAGGGGTTTTGCCACAACTTGTCGGAAAGAACTCTGTAAAGGCATTGTACCACGCAATGAACTTTGAGACTACACATGCAGCTGTTTGTCTTGCTCAGAGTCGAAAACTGCAAGCAATTGTCGGTAAATGGTGATATTTTTAACAGGCAAATTAAAAGTAAAGTAGTATAGGTTACTGTATACTGGCTACCGATCAGCCGATCACTCGGTCAAGCAGTGCAAGTCACGCCGTTTACATTTCACTAATTGAGGGTATCTAAATAATGGCCTCCTCTCTCCTTCGATCCTGCCATTCGAATTTCTCTACCCATAAATCGATCGAGTATACGCTGGAGATCTATCCCCTGGGGAAGGCCGCCTCTTGGCAGCAGCATTGTTTGTTTCACAAGTTCACGGCGCGTTTTGGCCGTTTATTGATCAGGCAGATGCCACAAAGCAAACAGAGGAATGGGGCGGCTAGTGACAGCAGTTGGACACGGGGCAGTCGCTCTTCATTATAAATATGTAAAAGGCAGAAAACAAACTGGTTTCGTCGCAGGTTCGTCTTCTCTTTTCGAAATACATGCTCGTACATATTCAAACAAAAGCTGAGCATCGATGTCGCGTTTGATTTGTGTTTGTCGCTGACCCAGGGGCGTCCTACTTGTATTCTCTTTTCGTCTTGGTTTTCACATTTTTTGCACACTTTTCCGAACTGCGAAGTTCGCGATCTCAGTAATTATATGCAAGGCAGGGCTGGTCAGGGGTTAATTAACGGCTTTTCAGGTGCTCTTTGAACGGTGCTATCACCATTACAACAGCAAAGAGCACAAGCCATGAAGTCAAATACAAGTAAAACCTTTATAGTCGAAATTCAAGCTAACAGATACTCGATACTTAGTTTAATAAGTTGCTAATAGAAAATTATCTAACCTGAGATCAAAAGGACTAAAATTATACGACAGCCAAAACTTTACAATTTGCAAAATGTTTTTTTCATTCTGGTTGAACATTTATTCGACTGCGACGACCTTTGGTTAATCGGGGTCTAAAACAAAGCTCGCTCAAACTTCAAAACTAAGTAAAGCAGAAAGTATGTACCCGAAATTTGATCTGAACTTTCATTCGACAGATAATTGTGTGTCATTCAAGATTACAACAAGATCTAATTAAAATTTAAATATTATTGAACCGTGAATATTAGTTTGGTGGTGGATGTTGACGTCTGTAACACCCAGAAGGAAGCGTTTTGGACCCCATAAAGTACATATATTAATTCTCGATCAGCATCAATAGCCGATTCGATATAGCCATGTCTGTCTGTACGTCCCGATTAGCCCCTAGATCTAGAAGAGAGAGATAGAGCAACCAAATGTTGTATCCCAACTCCACCGCCCCGCCACCACAAAGGACGAAAATCTGTGTCATCCGCAATTTTAAAGATGCGAGGAAACGAGGGGGAACGTTGTGAGTCGCTGCTACGGCCGCGACTCTACATTTATACCCGTACACATTGCACAACGAAGGGTGTGTGAGAGAGAGACAGACTCGTGGACTCTGAAATTTCATTTGCTCCGTCTGGCTATAATAATGATCCGATCGGATATGGTCATTCTCAATGACTCTTAATTTTTTGTTGTCTCGCGTCTTCAAAATTGTGGATGAAACAGATTTTCGTTCTTTGAGGGGGCGGAAGAGGGCGTGGTAAAATTTTGAAACAAACTTGATTCAGTTTGATATCACAGGAGTCTATAGTCTCTGAGAACTAGGCGTCAAACAAGACGGACAGACAGACATGGCTCTATCGACTCGGCTATTGATGCTGATCAAAAATATATATATGTAATTTGAGGGCATTGGGGCAAGTGGCAGATTATATGTCTCACCAAAGAAAAACACAAAGAACAAAATAAGCCTTCTATTGTGACAATTAAGCTGGCATTTTAATAATAGTTTTGGAAGATTTCGATAAAATTCGATAAATAAGAATATCGATAAGAAATTAATGTAATGTACAAAAAATAGTTTAATGTCACTAGACGCTGTGTATAATTTCAAATAGTAATTCTAGATATTCATTAAAAAAAAAGCTGCATAGCCCTCTCTCCCAATCCGCGGAGCGTAAAAGGGCATGGATAACAATTGATATTAGTAGAATATCCGGGTTGGCTGTGAATCATATTGGATCGGAAACGCTTATTGCTGTCTGTTTCATACATCTTCACGAAAACAGCACGCTTGTGGGCTCTACGAGTAACGGGTATAACAGCAGAGAGCAAAAATCCCCGCAGATACTATGGTATTTATATTAATTATCGCTGAACTTCGGTGTGGGTGCAAAGCACAGCCGAAGCTCAGGAAACGATGTTCCAAAGGGCTGCCAAGCTCTCCATCTCCATGGCCCGCTCTCAGCCGCAGTCGGCGGTGCGCCAGGTCAACGCCGCTGCCGAGCATCCTTGCAGCTCCAAAGTCGGCAGAGCGAGAGCGACTCGCAAACAATACATACATACACTGATCAAAGCACACACACATACATATGCATGAGGGCTGACAACCTGTTGCTGCCGCTGTTTCTGCTTCTGCCGTCGCTGTTGCTGTCGCTGCTGCTGTCGCTGCTGCTGCCGCTGCTGCTGCCGCTGCTGCTCCCGCTGCTGTTGCTGAGCTGCGTTCAGAATTTTGCCGAAAGCTTTCGTCTCAGCTTCGACTTTAGCTTCAACCTCGGCTGCCGCGCACGCTCACGATCAGGCCGCTGCTCCCGCTCACCGAAAATGCGCCACGCCACCAACAGCGCTCCTATGACTCGTATAAAAGCAAAGCGGCAGCGTGAAATTAAACTTATTTTGATTTTTGATTTGAATGTGAATACGTCCGCTCGCCCAGTCGCAGTCCAGTCAAGTCTAGCCGTAGCTTTGTGGTCAGCAGCATCACCAGCAGTACCAACGGCATCACCAACAGCAGCAGCAACAGCAACAGCAACAGCATCAGCAACAGCATCAGCAGCATCAGCGACCCATCTAGCCAGTCGCAGCTTCTCCGAATGTGATGTAGTAACAACCAAAATCGAATAAACAAAATGATACAAAAGTGTGTGTGTGTCTGACGCGCGTGAAAGCCCTGATATAAAGAGGAGTCCAGTAATCCAAATCAAGGATAATCGAATCGAATTGAATCAAAACGAAACGTAACAAACGAGAGTGCGGCGAACGAGCAGTGAAAAGTTGAATGCCAAAGCAAAGTAATCTTTGTAAATCAGCAAAGTGAATATCTTTAAATCCAATACGTTTTGCTGTATTAATTGAAAGAAGGCCGATCTTTATTGCCTTAAACCAGCGATTTACACAGGAAAATGGTAAGTTTCGCTAGTGGGAATCCTCTCTAAATTCCTGTTGCATTTACCCGACTTAATGGAGTAAAATTGAGAAAAATATAGTATCAACTGGGACTCCACCCTGCAATTTTGGTTCTGACAAAGTAGCATGCAAGCGCGGCTGGGTTTTACGTCCAATCTCACAAATGACCCTTTAACAGCCGCACGATTCGCATATGTTATTTATCTTGAATACGGTAGGGTGTTATTAAGTGAGCAGGGGAGAAAATATTCCCCGTAGTGCATTACAACATCCGCAATATTTCCTTAAATATCATATTGTGCGAGTATCTACAGTTAATTGAGCAAATTGAATAACTCTGGGCATGAACAAAGAGAGACTTCCATGAGATGAGAGTCATTATTCATTGAGAAAACCTTCCGTAAAGTGTCACGCTCACTCTTTCTCCCTCCACTCCACTGCACTCCACTCCGATCCAATCCGATCTCTTCTGGTTCTCTTGTCTGTTTCTTTGGAATTGGAAAAACACCAAGTTCGGGCCCGAGCAACTGGTTTTCACTTTCAAGTACAAATTTTCGGGCAAGGTCTTTCAATGTCTTTCTCAAATGCATTTTTGCCGAGCGCAGACCTTTCGATGCTTTCCCTTTCCCCCACTCTCTGAATATTTTCTGTTTTGCTAGAGCCATTCGCACTTGAGATTCGAGAAAAGTGCACACAGAAATTGCAAGTGGTGCACTTTGTTGTGGCTTGTCTGCGGTGGCACCAGCACCAGCACCAGCACCAGTCTTGGCCAAGTGAAGTGAAGGCTGACTCGTTGGAGGCTAACTCTGGGTTAGGCCCAGAGCCAGCTGGCTTGACCACATTCACACGGAAGTGCCGTGGAGCGCTGACCTTGAATCTCAACTGGGATAACTGGATAAGTAAGGCGCTCCGCTCCGCTCCGATCCGATCCGATCGAGCGATGGGCGATGGCAAGTGAAATGATATGGCCTCATGGCCAAGCCAGAGCAGGGCGGGCTGGCAATCGAATGCTCTCCACTTTGCCCATGTTCGTTGTTATCCTCTGCTCTTTTTATTTTTTCTGCTCATCATTCAGACTGCTTCTGTCGCCTGCAACTGTTGCTGCTGCTGATGGATGTAGAAATCCAGTGATTTTCATATTCATTCATCGGCTTGGCTTCCCTGCAAATTGGAAAAAAATGTCTTCGGTTTGGCAATCTGGCAATCTGGCAATCGCAGCTGCCGCTGGCTAATGATCCAAGCTCCGACTGTGAGCATTGCACCATTTTACAAAAAACAGCCCCAACATATCGAAACTTATTCAAATCTCCCAGTTGTTTTCTTCTCCTTTTGCCCGCTTACACAATGATTATTACACCTCGCGTTTTTTCAGCTTTTGCCGCACTTTCGGTGGGCCGCATATTTGACACTGAAAAGTGCCAAGAGGCTTGCGGCCAATTTTACTAGCCGCCGCACAGCCGCCAAACTGCGCAGCAATCACAGTCATCACAGCAGAAATGTGCCTTAATCAGTCGATTTGCTTGCGGGCACTGTACAGCAGACAGCCACATTAGAGAGACAGTTAGTAAGTCCCCGTTCCCGTCCCCTGCTCCGTCACCGCCACCGCCACTGGCACTGGCACTGGCAGTGCTAGTGTTGCGCTCAGCTGTTTTCCCACCTGTGTGGGAGTGTTTGTACCAGAGAGCGGCGAGCGATAGCTCGGCTATCTCAGTGTGTGCGTGAGATAAGTTCGGCCGCATGTGACTGCGATCGGTTCGGCCTGCGTGCTCCACTCTGGTGCGTTCCACTTCGGTTTTCCTGGCACAACTCGGCGTATGCGCGATATACGAGAGCGGGAGCTGTCTGCCAGTCGATGCATTTTTGCAACTGCCTCGCCATCGAGCCATTTGGGCAAAGGTTTATTGTCAATCCTAACATTGAAACACGGCATGCGTGGCGCTCCCCCGCGGTTTACCTGGCGTATTCGTGTGTGCGTGTTTGTGTGTGTGTTTGTGCCTATCCCCCCTTCGTTCTGTAAGTGCTATATACTGATAACGGAGAGCGCAACAGAGAAGTAGAGAATCGACGTTAAGCGATGACGATGATATGGGGCTCTTATCGGCTCGTAACTGAAGTAAGTGTCATTGCAATTAAATTCATTGATTCATTGCCTGTTTGCGATTAATACAGTACAGATCACCGTACAGGGTGTTAAACGATCATAACGATCAGACCTGCTCCTGAGCTCATTCTAACACTTTACTGCCTTTTGAGAGTTTTAAAACGGTGCTACATTGTAGTTTCTTAAAACTCAAAAACAAATAAATATTTTACGGGTATGATCAAAAAAGCAAGATTCACTTCCTCTTAACATATTAAAGATCAGATTTGATCCGTTTTGCTCGGTGTATACCCCGAACGAAGATATACTCTTATGTGATGTGTGTGTGTAAAACCAATACCTATGTATTCACTTTCGTTGATTTTAATCAGTCCGATTTAGTTAATTGTTTTGTGCATTTTAAGTTGCTTTCGAGTCTAGGGGAGAGTAAATTGTGTGTCATGTCGTATGCGTAATATCGTGAACTGTGGCTTAAGCGAATTTGCATTAAAAGGGATTCAGGGTTCATGTTTCAAGAGGGGCTTTGCACGATTAATGAAATGTACTTTTTCAGAGCGTATTTCTTTTTTGCGTCATTTTATTAATTTGCATTGAAACCAATGATTTTTACTTTTCAAAGTATCTTTGCAAAGATTTTAACATATTTATGTATCAACTGACAGCTGAATAAATATTTATGTAAATATAAAACCATCGTGGTTGGAACCAGCGCCAAAATGTCCGCTTGCCAATTTTGTAATATTTAATATTTTAAACTATTTTTTGTATGTCTGTTCGTCCCTGAATGTCCCCATAAAAATCCCCATGCATACCTATGTATCTCTCGCCCCTTGACGGTTGAATATTTCACAATTCCATTTATGCGGAGACAAAGCGGTTGGAATGGAAATATTATGGGAAATGTAGTACTCCATCTAAAAACAAATTGCAACCTTGAGTTGGTGGCTTGACAGGAATATTTGAATGCTACCTGAAACGCAGCTGACACCAAATCAAATATCTGGAAGAAGGAGAAATTTCGAAAACTTTTCAAGTTCCCGTTCGATACAAGGCGAAATTTCAGATATGTGGTCAGCCTGAACCTGATAATTAGTATGTGAGTGCACCCGTATGCAAACTGATTGAGCTAAAAAGTCATTGCTTGATTAATTACATCGTTAGTGATTTATAAGGCTCCGAGTGCAGGCGACTGGGGAGTGCGAGGTGTCTGGGGGGAGAGGTGTGCCGAATCTGAAGTGTGCCGAAATTCAATGTGCGACATTCGGGTGGTGGAATCTGCATCGGAATGGTATATTAAATACCTGATTTTAGAGCCATTTGATAACGTACAATTATTGATGCAAACATTCATATAAATATGCATATGTGTATATGAATATCTCTGAAGATATCTGTATTCCTATAGAGAGAAGGATGCAACGTGGGATGAGTCAGCTAAAGGTTTCAAATGGCATCCAGCATCATGAGCATTTGGAGTATTTGCAGCTGTGCACTTGACTACGGATCGAGTTTTAGCGGCGGCAGCGGCAGCGGCAGCAGCAGCAGCAACAATATTTCATCAACTTGCAACTTGAAACGGGGCTGAAAACGCGCTCTCAACTTAGTGAGCGGAGTAGAATCGCCTCGAAAAGCAACAGCAACAAAAATGGCTGCACATAGTATGTGGACGGGCTTCCTTCGCGGAGCATGGCAGCGCTAGTGGCAGCAAATGTCTTGCACCAATTACTTGGCCCAGGATTGTAGGCCAGCGCCAAGCGGCCGACTCCAACGCTGCTCGATTGCCAAATTAACGCGATTTAGTTGCTTTGAAAAGTCGCTGGAGCTAAGTCTTTTCAGCCACAAATGGACACACATACATACGAGTATGTCTGTATATCAGGTTGTTGGTGCACCAAGTGCAACAAGTGCAACAAGCGTTTCAATGTGGTTGTTGCTTCGCTTAACGTACACATGAGCGTATGACGAAATGGCGCGTTTTAAATCGCGTGCAAGCCGCTCGCTTGAAAGTGAACGCTTGTTGCATTTTCAACTTGACCCACAAGAGGCGCTACAAAAATGCGGCACGGCACCGATCATCGTGTGGGGAGGGATCGTAGTCTTG
Source organism: Drosophila lowei (assembly GCA_008121275.1). NCBI lineage: Eukaryota > Metazoa > Arthropoda > Insecta > Diptera > Drosophilidae > Drosophila > Drosophila lowei. The sequence continues at coordinate 29,424,108 of CM017777.1, read as the reverse complement.
GAGTCTTGCTAGTATTTAATATACTCGAATATTTTCGGTTTTCTCTTACGGCTCTCCATTTACCAAAGATTTGTTTACACATTTAACAAATTGCACAAAGCCGCAGCTGCAGCTGCAGCAGCACCAGTAGAAGCCGCAGCAGCCGATGCTCTCGCTGGTTGTCTGGTGGTGGTGTTGCATCATCATATCGTATCGTCTTATTAGACAAGATGCCGCTTGGGTAAAAGTCGCAGGCTGAACCTGAATATTGGCTCCAAAAGCCAGTTGCACAGCCCAGACCCCACGTCCGCCCCCCTCTGTCCGTCTGCAACGCTCAACTTGACCTATAAATTGATTTTAATGTTGCGCAGGCTCGTGCATACCCGGTATACGTATGCGTATACGTATACGCATGCGCATACTCTTTCAGAAATGCCTCTACACACACATGCGTATATTTGATTTGATTTTCCTTTGGCCCGTCTATTCGGGGCAATTTTTTTTTATTAATGATCGAAAATCATTAAGTGCGACACGAGCATCGATCGGTCGCTGCGATCGCCGCGATCGCTGCGAGTCCGATGGGTGCAAACCAGTTTGGCCCTTTACATTTGGCTTTTATCTCTGCTTCTTCCCGGCTAGGTTACTGTGCTGTTGGTGGTGGTGGTGGTAGCACCGACTGACTGTTGTTGGGAAAGTAAAAGTGTTGTGCCGGACAATTATGCGGCTCTACAAACGGGAAATCATAATTTTGTACTTACGAGTATTTCATTTTTGTGGCCTGTGCAAATTGCTTAGTGCCGCCCCAGAGATGGGACTTATATAAAAGTCATTAAAATAAATCAAATTAAAAATCAGCTGAGAGAAGGTATTTAGACAGCACTGATGCTGTCACCTTTCCCTCCCCCCGCGTGTCTCTTTCCAGCTCAATTGCAAAAAAGATCCAAAAGACAATCCAAAAACAAAATCACAGTCAGTAAACCAAGCCAGTCGCAGCCACAAGCCAATAGCCGGTTGGCCTTGACAAGAAATATATACTGAAATCTTCAGATTTGAACTGTTGATTTCTGTTACTACATCGCAGCCTCAACAGCCTCAACAGCCCCAACAGCCCCAACAGCCCCAACAGCACCAACACCTATATCATCTGCTCTCTGCCAGCTCCCCATTCTCTATACGATTACTCGTACGAGATGTCTCTTCTCTGATTCGCTGTGTCTTCCCTCCCAATTATGCATTTGAAACGCAAGCTCGTCTGATGCCCAGACCAGACACCAGACACCAGATACCAGATACCAGATACCAGACACTGTCCCAGAGAGCACTCTCGGAACAGGGGAAGCTTGGAACTTGGACCTGATGGAGGAGATGGACGCCTGGCTTAATTAATTGCCAGTCTGTTGTAAAGTGTTAATAGCACTTTTGTTTTGTTGTTCGATTGTGTTGGGACTGGTGGGGCTGGCTGTTGCTGCTCTTCGTTGATAATTTAATTGCCCTTGTTGACGCAGGCTCCGGCACCACCGAATGCAAATGTTGCCAAATACGAGTAGTATGTAGTATCTGTCTCTATCTCTGTCCGCTGTCTACTGATTTATATTGGTTTTTGGGTCAAGTTGTACAAAACCCAAAATTTGAATGATAAAAATGCAGTCGGCTTTGATTCGGATTTGGCAAGCATTTTATGTTCGGGATGAATAGTCTTTTTCAATGTAAATAAATCGATAAACATCCATAAACAAAAAAAAATGGGCGAAAGACGTTGGCATTGAAAACGGAATAATCGTATTAATTAGTTAAATCAACAAAACCTGGGCGGGATAGCGAGCCATAAAAACCGTGAAGATCACCGAGGTTTCTTGGAACAGATATAGGCAGAAACGAGTCGCACTCCCACTCCCACTCCCCTTCCCGCCCTGACTCTGATGTCTTATTCTGAACCTGTTGAGGCTCAACTCCGTCTCAACCTAACCCGCCGGTGTGCTGTGCGATTAGTGGCAGAGTGGCAGCCACTTATTACACAGTCACTGGCAACACATTAGCAGAACAATTTGTCGCAGCGACTAAAGACTAAAGACAATCATTGTCGGGTCGTCCATCGTTCCCAGTCGGAGCGGAGTAGGTGGCTTAGTCATTGACTGCTTGTGGGTCAGGCCCTGCTAAGGAGACGATGGTGATGGCGATGGCGATGGCGATGGCGACACCGGGCAATGATGATGGATATGAATGGTGAATGGTCGACTCATCACCAGCGACTTGTGTTGAGACAGCCCCGAATCATGGGCACAGTAAGTCTCAACTCATTTGTTGGGCTCTTTGGACTTCGGTCGTCTTTATGGCGCATAATGAAGCGTTAAAATGTAACGCGCAACGGCAGCAGCAGCAGCAGCAGCCTCAGCCTCAGCAGCAGCAACAATGGACCAACCACAAGCAGAAACAACAATTACAAATACCTCTTTACACTTGCCGCTGACGCTGTTGCTGTTGCTGTCGGGACTGGGGCCTGACGGAAGCATTTTTGTGGGCTTGGAGGGAAAGCATTTGAAGCCGGGCGCGTGTGAACCAAAGAAAGCGAAAAAGGGTCAGCATTTGGCCAAGAGATGCTGATGCTGGTGATGCTGCTGATGCTGGTGATGCTGTGCCTTACGCAAACTGGCCAGAGCCATAGCCAGCCAGGCAACAGTCGGCCAGTCGAATGTCAGCTTTATGTAATAGCAAATACAATACATTTTCAACTGGCATATTTGTTGGGGCAAAGTCCAGCCTAGCCAGTGCTAGCAGCAGCCGCGAAAACAGCTGGCGAGGCCAGAAGACAGCACGGTTAAAAGCAAAATTCTGCCCGAGACATCATCATCATCCTCATCATCGTGAATTGGCAGAATTCAATAGAAAAGTTGCACAAGCCGCACTGTGCCTACGCCTATGGAGTGTATCTGATGCGAGTGAGTCAACATTTGCCATTTATTGGCCAACGTTTTGCAGATCACCACATTAACGATATTCAAGTATATACTTATGTACTCATATGTCTTACTCGTACTTACTAAGAACTGTTGATTCAGTTGATTCTTACGAATACCGGTTTCTATACCAAATTTGTCCTTTATCAAATTTGTTTTTAAATTTTATTTTATTTTGCGAAAAACAAGGTTTTTATACTGGTATCTGCTCGGGCTTACAGATGGCCGTAAATGATGTTTACGCTATTGTCGTCTCCATTCTTTGGACGCCATTTGGTGACCACCCAGCGGGATCTTCGTGATTTGTTATGCGGACTTTTGTCTAATTTTTACTGCACTCTCAGCTTCCAGCAAATGTTAATTTCAACGACTTCGCCGTGTGCTTTTGAGTATTCCAGTCAGCGGTCGGAAATTTGCTCATTTGATTTATTGAATCGCTCAATTAAGACAGTGCCACTCCAGTCCCAGTGCGCACTACTCGAGAAGCCATCGGCGGCGCCCACGCCCGTACACTTGCCCGTTCGGTAGGTTCGTGTCTTGCGTCTTTTGTTTGGGTGTTTGGGTGTTGATAAACATCGGGGCAACAAGAGGATAAAGACATGATGGATTATGGTTCGGCATGACAGGCCACGCTATGACAGATCATTGGATAAGCCGATCAGCACCTGGCGCACAAAACGCGACAATTATGAATGGAATGCCTTCGGTTCCGGCCTCGGCTTGAACTTCCTCCTGTCACTGCCACCGACTGGAGCGCCAGCGCCCCTCCCTGCACTCGGAAATGCACCGCTATAAAGTGGTTAAGTTTTCGGACCACAACTGACAGGGGAACGAGCAGGGGCAAGAGCAAATCTAAGCGGACACAGCCACAGCCATAGACACAGACAGACAATTAAATTTAATTGCACTTAGTGAGTGCCGCAGTGCCCTCCTCAAGCTCCAGCTCCAGCTACAGCTCCAGCTATAGCTATAGCTCCGTCTCCGACTGCAGTGTGGTGCGTGTTAAGTATATACAATTTCCATCTTAATGGATCTCACCTAGATAGTGTGAGAAACGGGTTTTATGACGCTCATCGCTAGTAATTTTCCTTAATCAAATGGCATAAAATATGTGGAATTAAAGCAGCACCGCTGACCCGCGGCAGCCTAGTGGCAAAAGTGCAGGGCAAGTGGCTTCATAGGTGCTTCTGGTGTGTGATCTGCCCACACATTGCACGCCCCCGCCCCCGCCCCCGTCCCTTTGTGAATTTTCACCATACGAGAAAGCTCCCGAAATCACCGAAAACTGCCGCATCACCGGAAGCAGTTGAAGGCTAACAAGACTTGAAGCTAGACTCCAAGACCCGAGCATACGGATAGAAAATAAAAAGATTTACTCTTCTTGCAGCTTAAGGAAAAGATGATCAAAATTGATTTGAAAAGGATTTACTCTGAGAGCTCTTAGAGGATTCCCATCGCCTAAAAACGGATACGGGATACGTTAAATGTATATTTAATATATCGCCTTTTCTTTTCTGCCTATCATCTGTAGGTATTTCTTATTTCTGCACATCACCTGTTCGTATTTCTTCTTTCGAAGGGTATCCAAGCTTTGGCCTCGTACTTTCGGGTTTCCCCCTTGGAATTCAATTAACTAGCACGCACCTAAAAAAGTGAAAATCTCTGCAGAGAGTCGGGGACGGGCTCTAAGAAAAGTGAATCTTAATTAGATGCAATCAACGGCGACATTGTTGGGATGAGAGCGCCCTTCCGGAGCCTAAGCAGGGGCAGCAATATTTTCCACCGATCTGAGTCACCATCGCCGCCGTTGGATGGGGACAATTACGAGAATCTCGTTTTGGACGCTTCACTGGCTGCGGCCTACTCGTGCCGCCGAAATTACGTCAGCTCTGCAGTGGAAATATTGTCGAGTCATATGGCGACACATGGAGCAGCACGAGTCCAATCGCTGAAGTGATGGAAATTTCAATAGATCTTGCAATAAAGAGAGATGGCCGGCGGGAGTCTCCAAGTGGTTGAGGTGACTGCGGTTCTCTCCCGACTATAACCAGCAGCGACTATATATACATCCCCTCCGGCCACACCCCCAGTATCCGCCCACCGCCAACCGCCGCCTGTCAGCCAGCCAGGTCGGTCAGTCGGTCGGTCAGTCGGTCGGTCTGTCGGTCGGTCAGCTGGTTCATCTCACCGACTGTCGAGCCAGACCCTGTCCGTTAATGAATAGGCGAACGAACGGCATAACGCGGCTCTCGGAGATCAATCTGGTGGCCATTGACAGCTTACTGCTGTCCGCACCGTCTGCTACCGACTGCTGACGTAGCTGGCCGAGACGAGGCGACAAATGAGCATTGTTTCCCCGGTCGCGGATCCCAATGTCTTTGTTGGAGCTGGTGCTGACGAACAGGTACTCGTCTCGTACTCGCAAGCTGGACATGATGGATGAGCCTGCAGCTGGCCAGTGGCGTAGCTATCGTACCAAAGATGTTTTTGCAAATAAAAGGCCTGGGGCCTCGTGGGCACCTGGGCACCTGGGCATTGTGAGAACGAATTAGCCTAGTTTGGGCGAGAATTGAGAATTGAGATTAGTGCATTTTCTAGTTAACAGTCTCGAGCCACTCGAGATGTTTCCTTAATTGTGAGTGGAACTGAGTCGGGGAACGGGTTACATTCCTCCATTGCAATTTCAAATGTCTCACAGTTGGTTTAAATTAAATAATTTGATGTACGGTGTGTGCGATTGTGTGTATCAATTGAATTGGCCTATATCGAGGATTCTCCTTGACATTCCTCGGAATCGTGTCTTTCGCGACGACGCCCCTGATTCGCTCAAATCAATTCAGCTAACCCTAACCCCTTGCCGGAGTCGTAATTACGGACAACTTTGTTGTTTTCTTTAATTGCCGTCAGTCAGGTATTTAACTATTTAGTCAGCGATTAACGATCGCGGAACTGGTTTAACTCTTTCCTGGCATCCCCCTCGCTTCCTCCCTCCCTCCCTCCCTATCTCTATCGTTAGATTTTTCTCTCTCCGTTAGTCATTCCATCCATCTATCCGTCCATCAGATCATTTGTTGATTGTTTCGCTTTGTTATTTATCACATGGACAAGGAGACATTGCAACATCGAAATCGGCAAGCTGGCTGCACCAGTTTTCAGACGCGAGGCTTAGATTTTGGCCATTTATTTTCGAAACGAGCATGCCAGTACACATACTACATACATACGTTCTATGTATATTATGGCGGCTGGCATTACCGGGTGCTAATCGACCGTCGCGACGGTAGAGAACTACCGCGAAAATTTGATAGAAAATCACGGTGAACCGGCTAGTGGGGAGCCACATACGGAAATTCGGCTAGAATGTTGTTTTGCCCAACTCAACGGATATTTCTTTCCGAGCCACTGGCTCTAAGTTTTCTTTGTTTCTGTGCGACTGGCGCGCAATGGCGGGCCTGTTGCTCCATGTGGCGAAACAAGACTTGTCAGTAGTCATATTCGGCGATCCAAGTGAAGCGGAGCGAGCACCTTTAATTAGAGCCGAACCGCAGAATAGTTATAATCAATCAGTTGTCCGCCCCTTTGAACTTTAGTTGATCGTAAATCGGATTTGGCGGATTTGGCGGAAACTCCATGACTGCTCCACGACTGTTGCAATGTTGTAATTAAAGAGGCAAATTATTTATTGATTTGACACTTGATCTTGCCAGGCGAGCCTGGTGTCGCCCAAATAATTGCATTGCTGTTTACCAAATCTCCGCTGAACACTTGACTAATCTGTTATCTTTCCTTTCGCTTGCTTTGCAGGACTACCTCACAAGATTCTACGATGGCTGGCGGGATCTGATGGACAACAAATCGGATCCCCGGACACAGGCCTACCCGCTCATGAGCTCGCCGTTCCCCACGATAGCCATCAGCCTTACATATGCGTACATTGTCAAGGTAAGTGGCGACTGGGACTGGGACTGGCACTGGGAATGGGAATGGGGAAGCATCGATCTATAACTATGGGGTGGGGGAACGAGAACAGAACCCAAACTGAATCGAACACCACAACAGAAAGATTCTGGCCAATTTATGTTAATTTGCAAACCTGCCAGAACTGGCTGATAGCCATCCGGGAATGGCACTCAGCGATGCCGTTTTGATGCCTTTCTGGACGCTCGTCGGAAACTAGTTTCGGTTTATTGCACTGCAAAATGAATGTGAAACAAAAGAAAAGGTTCAGGGCCATCGCATGCCAATCCCAGAGCGGACAAACATTCGGTATACTACTCGTACGGGACGATCGCTTGGCAGCTGGTGTCGAAATGTGACCCAGGCGAGGGCAACGATATTATGCAAAAATCAAAAATCAAAAATCAAAAATCAAAAATCAATTCGAATAAACGATTTCTATTTAGGTTGACCGCTTTGCAGTGGTTCACATTCATAGTATAGTTTTACCGAAGCATTTAACTTACTTTCACATAACTGCCGAAACCGCACTCAGACTCAGGCGCGCTCTCCGCGGCGGGGGAGCCAGGGCAGGCTAAACAAAAGACTTGGGCAACGAACTTGTCACAAAACCAACAGTCGACGTCAATGGGTTTGATTTGATAATTGCTGCAGCGGGCTGTGGCCTCTGTTTGACAGACGGTGATGCCGAATCGAGGGCAAGGGACAAAGGGCATATTCAATAAGCAATATATTTCAACTTGAAAATCTTCCAGGTGCTGGGCCCCAAGCTCATGGAAAACAGAAAACCCTTCGAGCTGCGCAAAGTTCTGATTGTCTACAACGCGGCGCAGGTGATCTTCAGTGCTTGGCTGTTCTACGAGGTAACCCCCAAAGCGGAGACGGAGACCCACTTCCACTAGACGACTAAGCTCTCTTTCTTTCTCTAGTCCTGCATAGGCGGATGGCTGAATGGCTACAACTTGAGATGCGAACCCGTCGACTACTCTTACTCACCCAAAGCGATACGTGTAAGTGTTCATCTGCTTTTATAATTTAGGGTGAACAGAACATCCACAGGTATAGTCGAGAATGGGGGTATGAATTTCCATATATTGTTTATGGTTAGCAAACAGCAAAGTTCTTTTGTTGGCTGGGCCAGACTTTATGTAAGCAACCAGTTTCGGCGACAGGTTCTCTTATGCTAATCAAAAAGAAATGGATACCGAATCCCGGCCGGCCGGCCAGCTTTGGGGCTCTTTGCCTGAGTGGATGGCGAGGAATAGAGAACATTTTATGCGGTTCTCTCCGCCTCACGTGTGCCGACAGGTTTGCTGACTGGCAGTGGCTGTCTGGTTGAAAGCGGCTGGGTCTTAGAAAGCTGATCGCCCAGAGATTTTGCAAATTACTTTTTTGTCATTGATAAGCATGGGGATTGTGTTACCGTTAGTTCCAATGCAAATGGAAGCGCTCTGCTCAAGCTGAAGCCGTTCTTTGCATAACAAAAACGAAAGATTTGAAATATTGGTAATGAAAGACCATAAATATTGAGTCGTGGAGAGCCCAGTTCCACTCTCCAAGAAGTAATATGGATCTATACCTGTAAGACAGAGAAACACCAGAACGAACCCTTTCTAAAGGATGTCGTGTGAGCAAGTGCAGTACGATTAACGCTTACAGTCACCAGAAATGTAGGGTTTCGAGAAAATTGCATAGAGATAGGGATAGGAATGTGTACAGGGTTGAATATATGTATCTATTTGGTTTCATATCGAGTGACTTATCCGTGATCATCTTTCAGACGGCCGAGGGATGCTGGTGGTACTACTTCTCCAAGTTCACAGAGTTCTTCGACACCTTCTTCTTTGTGATGCGTAAGCGCTACGATCAGGTGTCGACCCTGCACGTGATCCACCACGGCATTATGCCGGTGTCCGTTTGGTGGGGCGTCAAGTTCACCCCCGGCGGACACTCGACGTTCTTCGGATTTCTCAATACCTTTGTGCACATAATCATGTACACGTACTACATGTTGGCTGCAATGGGACCGAAGATGCAGCGCTACTTGTGGTGGAAGAAATACCTGACGGTGCTGCAGATGATTCAGTTCGTCCTGGTCATGGTCCACTCGTTCCAGCTCTTCTTCAAGAACGACTGCAACTACCCGATCGGCTTCGCCTACTTCATTGGCGCCCATGCTGTGATGTTCTACTTCCTATTCTCCAATTTCTACAAGCGGGCCTATGTGAAGCGCAATGCCAAGGTATGTACAGCTAATCCCAGTCATCCTTCTAAGGCTCAGCTCCGCTTCTCTTCTGCGTTTATCTGCAGGAAAAGGCAGCCTTGAAAGCCAACGGACATGCGAACGGCGCCATCAAGACCCTGAAGGACGGCGACGTGCCGTCCACTCGAAACGGCCAACTCAATGGCTCTGCGAACGGTTTCCACAACACCTTCTCCAAGTTCACCACGGAGATGTGCAATCCGGCGCTGAATACGACGACGCGACAGCGGGCGCTCGTCAACGCCGGCAACAAGTAGAGCGCCGCCAGCCAGCCAACGCCAACCAGCCAGCCAGCCAAACAAGAAACAAACATAAGCATAAATTAATTACGCTACCATTTAAATTACCGTACGATTAAATTAATCATAAGCATAGGGAGTCCAAGCCTAATCTAAGCCAAATCGAATTCGTAATCAATATCCAACACATACAACAAAATGGAAAACATATTTTCATGGAATTCTCAATCCATAGCGATCGCACCACCATAAGGGCCACGTCTAGCTGAACCTCTCCTCTCCTTCTTCTGTACTCTACAGATTAATTATAATTTGTATCTAACTTTGTATACCTACGCATTCGACTCTCAGTCCGACCATTGCTCGTGCATTATCCACCCTACATGTGGAGGACTTTAGTTGCACACGGACGAGTACAGAGATATTTTCTACTATATAGCACATCCTTGAGCGATTATGGCGCATACCAGGCTCTATCTATTACTTACTATTACTCACCTATCGCCCTTTATTTTTGTATTTTGGTAGTGCAAGCGACAGCTTTTTATACGTGTATATTATTTCGTTGGATTGTTTTGAACAAAAATATGTGTTTTTATTTTATAAATAAATTCGAGATTTAACTGAAACTGGATTTGTTGACCCCTTTCGCATAAGATGGCGGTTCTATACACTGGATACTATTCTGAATTCGAAAAAAAGTTGAATTTCTCCGACAAATAATCATATGAATCGATTCCACAATTAAATTTACGATACGAATTGATATTGGACATGGCATGATGAAATTATACATAATTTATGTAAGTTAGAGCGCTGTCGATCACTATGAGATACTCGAAGGATTTGAGAAAATAGCAAAAGCTTCGTTTCTCTTGAAATAAAATTACTCAAAAAAAATTAAAAACGAGGGAGAACGTTGTGAGTATACGGCCGTAACTCTACATTAATACCCGATACTTAGTCAGTTGGCTCTCCTCCGCCAGACGGCGCTAACATTGAACGACAAAGAGTGCGGGCGAGAGAGACATAAAGCAGTCAGAACGTGTCGTCGGGCGCTGCGAAGCCACTGCAAATTGATTTGTTTTTTTGATTATAAAAATGATCCGATCTGATCCAGATTCGGCAATCTGGTAGATGTGGTCATTCTCTATGGTTGTGCGTTTTACCAAATTTTTTGCTCAAGCTCTAATAGTCTCTGAGATGCCACAGATATTCGTCCTTTGTGGGGGCGGGGCGATATTTTGAAATACACTTGAAACAGTGGGATGTCACAGAAGTCAGGATACAAACTTTACTTTAGCTATTGCAGTCTCTGAGATCTAGGCGCTCATAGGGACGGACAGACAAACATGGCTCAATCGACTCGGCTGTTGATGCTGATCAAGAATATACATATATACTTAATGGGATCGGAAACGCTTCCTTCTGGACGTTACACAAAATCACTTCCCCACAAATCTAATATACCCCTATACTCATTTTGAGTATCGGGTATAAAAATGGAAATAAATAAGGAAATTCGGAAAGAAAAATGTATAGCATATTTGTGGGTGGATTAACATGTAGAGTTCATGTAGTTAGGTATTTATTGCCTACTTCCAGGTCGAGCCGACGAGGACAGCTGGGCAGTCCAGCCTGCAGCCGCTGCAGTGCGGGAGCGTATGTATTTGTATGTATCTATGTAGCTTACAATGTGGTACAGTGGGCAGTGCGAACAACAAACAATAACAGGGATTTAATTTACTGCTGCACCACTGGCTATAATCTATGGATTATTGCTAATTTCGAGCTGCGTAACCCAACAGATGCAGCTAACAATTTCTGTCCGTTCCTTGAGATTTAGTTTTCCGTTTTTTTTTTTTTGCATATGTCCTCATCGATGTTATAAAATAGTATTTACATTATCTACATGTAAATTACATATTATTACCAGCTGGTAGATACCATGAGCTACCATCAGCCAAGGAGGCTCGCAAATCTGGGCTTCCAACTCTTGATCACATTCAATTGATTCGATTCTTTGCACAATACTCGTATGTCTCGACGGGTGAGCCAGCTGCTGCTGGCTGCGCTAATTCAGAGAATTCGCCTTTGGCTTTTAAGCTCTGTGAGCTGCTGAAGCAGGCAGCCAGAAAGACCGAAAACTAACGAACACGTTAACGCTTATATCTGTATACTAACTATGAATTGTCCAGTGAAGAGGATCTTCAATCGCGAGCCGCTTTGAAGCTGCAGCCGCATCGAGCCCGGAAGAAGACGAGCAATGAACGAAGACACCAAGAGGCGACCAATGTGCTCCAGCCGCGGTGATGGGGATGCCGACGAACTGCTGGTCAATATGGAATATGCTGGCATTTGAAGACTTGTTGCTTGTCAACCGGTGTATTGGCATTTGTATACTCTATTTTGTTCATTTAATGTTACAATACTGGTTTCCAAGCTTTGAAACGTAATTAAAAATATCTTTTTCACAGACTGATATGTTTTTCCATATTCATGCATTTGATGTGTTTTCTGTATATACATCGTGAATCCGATCTCGATATAGTACGTTTATGGTTAGCTCTCTGTAAGAAGATCATTAACTGCAATATTTCGTCGAAATTACTCTAAAAAATTGTCTGCATTCATTGGAGCGATGACAACTTCTATAGTTCGGTCAAACTCTCTTAAGGAATAAATTACTCGAATGACCCTCGTAATATAGATAGCTTACGCTCACTTTGTGTACTTTCACCATCATTGTAATAAATTCACCACAGTAGAGTCTCTCTTATGCCCAGTGCTCAAGCACTAAGATTTGTAATAAATAGTTATTGCCTAACGCTCAAACGCATCCATCGACTTTTCTTGCACGGCTAACTCATATATCGAATTTAATGCGTTTGCTGAAAAATAACACACCCCCATCCGTGAATAAACATTAATGCGGAAAACACTCCGTGTTCAAGCATCTATAATATCCTATAATCCTAAAATGCGCGCTTAAGTTTGAATGTGAATGAGTGACTAGGATATATGATGCAGGGAAGAACGATTTGCGAGATCAAAAATTCAAAAAAAACCTGCGTCAAAATATATATAAGAGTATATAATATGCCGCAAATAGTCCTGCTTGCGTCGTGTAAGTAATTTAATAGCGATGATATAAGTTATAACACCAACGATATATCGATACTACAAGTTTTATAATATCGGCACATTAAGATACGTTAAGATACATTTAAAAAGTAGAAAATAATAATATTATAGTATTTAATATATATAACATATATAGATATATATAATATATAAATATATATAAATATAAATATTATACATATAATAAATAATTATAAGTTATATAATTATTCTGTTTTAATTTTTATATAATTATAAGAAAATCATTTTACATTTTTATTTCCATGTAAATTATATATTATTACCAGTTTGCATTTTTTTCTTTTGGTTTTACACGGTTTTTTTTACACGGGTTTTTCAGGAACCGGTAAAACAGAATTAGGTGTATATATTAGACTCAGAAAGAAACATGTCCAACCCCATATATATATATATTCTTGATCAGCATCAATAGTCGAGTCGATATAACCATGTCTGTCTGTCCCTCCTCAGAGACAGAGATCTCAGAGATTTTGTATCCAGACTCCTGTGACATCACACTTTTACAAGTGTATTTCAAAATTTCGACCCCACAAAGGACGAAAATCTGTGGCATCCACAATTTTGAAGATATGAAAACTAAAAACGCTGAATCGTAGAGATTGACCCTATCTTGTCGAATCTGGATCAGATCGGATCATTATTATAGCCAGAAGGAACAAATGGAATTGCAGTGGCTACCCCAGCCACGGGCGTACTCATTCTCTCACTCCCACACACTTTTCCTCGTGCAGTGTGAGCGCTCTGGTGGAGGGGGTCGAGATAAAATGGCTGGTGTTGGTATGAGTATAGAGAAAAAGAGACAGATGTAAAAAAAAACTCACAACGTTCCCACTTGTTTTGTATGAAAATTTGACCGGACTAGTCAGTGTATTTTTTGTAAGGAAGATAGACCCCATGGAGTCCTGTCGTATGAGTCCATTGCCTGGGGATCCTGCTTGTCGAAAGCCCACTGGCATCGCCATGACCATTGCCAGTTTGCATCTGGATACTAGCGAGGCCAGAGAGTTTTTTGTACGCGAGGTGCTGCCTAGAGCATCTAGGCTATCGAAATTGTGCATCTCATTGACCGTGAAGATATCAAAATGCCCTGTTGTGTAGAGCAACTATTTGTACTGAGTTGACTCTAAGTGACACCCTCCACAAGGGACCTTACATATTCTCAAAGCACTCCACGCAGTCCTAGGTAAGTATCCATATTGGTTGTCTGCATCGGTTTAAATTTTTTACAAACAAGGAAAAATGCCTACAAAATTTTGGGAAACAGCAGTTTTTGTTTACAAATGTCTACTTAGTTCACAGCCAGGACAGAAACAAACACACAAAAAACATTAAGAACAGTTTTAAGAAAGTCGTTGTTAAAATGACTATGACATGCATGCAAGTGTTTATGTACGAGTTGGTATATCGATACGTACATACATCTACAATATATGCACGTACCTATGTTCTTACAAAAAAGTTGGAGGACAGGCATTCCATGCAGAAACAACTTAAACGGTGTAAATTGCACCTTTATCTTTAATCAAAAATTGCATACGATTCGACATGCATGGATTCATCGATTGAACAAGTATTTTGAGGTGGTAACGAAATAGCGATGAATGCCCTTTACATAAGATTTCAAAAGCCCATGAAATTTGTAAACTCGATTCGAGGTGCATTCAGTTATTAATATAGACGAGTCTCCAGTTAGGTTTGATACTTATGTTAAAATCTCAAAAATGTCCGAAGAGGATATCGGTGCAAAGTGCATACACAAGACATATGTACATATGCCATTCTGCAATGACACACCCAATTTGTAAAACTACTCCCCAAAAATCGTTGTTGAACACAAACTGTGCGCAAATTAGAGGTCCTCCCTTGAGGCTTGTTTATGGAAAAGCATTCCCACTGAAGTTTCGGCGCTCGATAGTAACCAAAAGCCGGTGATTGTCGCTACTCGTGAATATGGTATGGTACACCAATACTTTGTTGAAAGTATGCAAAACAATCTTGGACGCAAAGAAACCTGGATAAAAATAAACTTGGGATGCTGAGACGATGCTATATAATTATTTCATTAGCAGCTAATGCACGACTTCCGAATGCGCTTATGAACCAGGTCATCAACGCTAATGAAAACATTGTATACCTTAGGCTTGCGTGAGCAAACAGCCAATTTTGTATACACGAATATCGATTTCCATTTAAGGAAGGAAGGAATATGAGGGTAGCATTTTTCAAGACTCAATCTCAGTCGAAAAGATTCTATATACATACATATGTACATACATACATTTGTATATATGATCGATCGATCCATGAAACGATGCGATGTGCTAATAGGCAAGATCAAATCAAGTAAAACTAAGATCCGAAAAATTGCAAGTTAGTGGTGAAGCGAAAAGCGGTTGGAAGTCCCGAGCTTGGCAGCAATGTTAATTGAATCAGAAAGGGCTAAAGATGGTGAGAAGGCTGCCAAGGCATACTGTAAAGTATAATTTTAAACAGAATTATTAATTCATATGTATATTTCCTAGCGCTTTGGTACCGCTTTGTCCTTGGGATTGGGCCTTTGCCTTCTGCTACTCCTTCATACCAGTTCTTCGGAAGCAAGAAAAAGAAATCAGAACAGGGCCGCAAAATCTCGGTCGCCATCCAATCCGATTGCAGCTATTGAGTACTTTGAAGAGCCTGAGAGACAGCGTACTTTAATGCGCAACGGTTTGAACCGTGCGCCCCATAACCCGGGCGACGCCGATTATGGTAGCAAGATATGGGATCAAGATAAAAATCTACTTAAACACCAACACTTAAGTAAAAGGCTGAGTGGTGGCGCGGAGCCGGGCGCTGCTTTCTTCGATCAGTGCCGTTCCATATTCAAGGAGGAGGACTTTGCAGCCCATGTCGTAAGGGGAATACTGGATTCGATTACGACACGGCTTGAACAGCTCTGCGCTGACAAAGGGCTCCATCCGCTCTATCCAAAAATGGTCGCTGGTAATCTTTTTTGCCATTCTAATGTACTGGAGACCATGGACATGCTTCTCGACCTTCTATTAGACCAGGTGGAAAGGAGTTGTGAAGATATACCCGGATTCCATGGTATTTTTCTCTTCACCAAGTGAACAGATAACTAAGATGAACTATGCCTGAATTTGAAAGAAACGCATGTGATTTCAGATTTCAGAGAAACAGTGTACAGAAAAATATATGTATTTTCCAGGACACAGTTTTTCCCTGGTCAAATTTAATATTTATACACAAATGAAGCAAATAAAACTTAGCACAACCCGTGAGCTTCTAAGCTACTCTCTACTATTGCCCATATCTGCATCTATCTGAGGGTTGGGTTGCAAAATCACCGCAGTCACCAGCTCAGTTCTTCAAATGTTAGCCTTTTTATAGCGATAGCATGTGAATTTTACTTCCTTTCCTCGGAAAACCCATCCAAGCTGCTCTTAACGTTGTTCAAAAACTGAAGGGACCTGGCTATGCGATCGCCTACTGCGTCCGGGCTAGGTAGAACAGCCTCCAGCAGAATTGGGACAATTTGCTGGCCTACGGATTGAAAAAGCTCAGCGATCTTGATAATGGTGGCCGGGTCTGGCAAACCTGGAATTCCCGCGCGTGGAAACAAAGCATCATCCGTGCTGACCTCCCGACGTCTGCGTGCAGTCTCTTCCGAGTCCTCGACTGTTTCCTCGGAGGATGAATCATCATCGCCATCGCCATCACCATCGCCGCCCTCCTTTTTGATCACCACCTCGGTCTCGTTCTCCTCTCCAGCAACTGTGATCGCTTCCTAGCGCGGGGAAAATGTTCAGATTATGCCGGATTTTAACTCATCTGTCACCTGTGGCCTGGCCTCCGTCTGGAGCCCCACTTGTAGCAGCACCAGCAGGAAGGAAGCAAGCAGCATCTGTCGTCTCACATGAAAGCCCATTGTTTAAACTTGACGAAGTGCGCCCGCTGGCGATATTTATAGTCCTCACCTAATGGTCTAATGACGCTTGCATGTCGCACAATAGGCCCCGTAATCTAATCCGGCCCAGGAAATTGGTCAATTTCTGTGTGGAGGGCAATTTTAGTTCTGTCAACCTTGCTGACGCCGAATCCGAACCACCTGAGAGTGGGGCACGGGCAACGGCATCGCAATTCAGACGTGCCATCACTTTGTAGCAGCCAGCCTCTTCCATCATGAGACGGAGACGCTGCACATTTTGGGCTTGGAATGTGCCGACTAGTGCATTTTTTGCCCATCTCGACCTCGGCCCAGCCCAGCCCGAACAACTTGCTTGCGAATTTAGCAAGTCTTGCTCACTCGCTCTCGCACTCGCCCAGGTAAGCTGAGCTGGCAGGCAGACAGGTAGTTTTGGGCCCGGTTCGGCTCGGTCCGGCCGCTGCCACAGGCACATAAATTGTACTTTAACGCACGGAACGCGTTTCGTCCACCATGTGGACTTATAATTAAATCAAATTGGAAGAGAGATTGCGGTGGAGAGACTGGGTCTCTGGGATCGATGCACTGCCAGCGCGTATCTGCAAATTCATTTTCGATGCAGGCCTCCAACCAGGCAGTTGTCAGTTGTTTGTTCGCCGTTTGCGGGTAGTTACTAACCCATTCTATACCATAATATTCGCGATTTATAAAGTGTGAGAAATACGAATTTTAGAAACTACCTCTTTCAATGTAAGTTAAGTTAATTAAAAATGCGTAAAAGTGGGCATTGCAATTGAAGAAAAAGTCATAATGAATTACTTTTACAGATTCTTCAAGGCTACCACAAAAGTTCGCCATGAATTTATTTTCACGCCTGAAACGTTTAGGTGGCGCCGCCTGCAAGGTAAGAACCGATTCGGAGATCATAATTTGTTTCACCGAAGTAAGCCGAATACATCTTATTGCAGAACTCCGCTACATTGCCTGTTACAGGTCTGTACACACCCTAAACATTTGAAATTTGCGTCAAGTTTATTTGTATCAATCAGCCTTCGAAGGCGTTGTTTAATAACGCGTTAGAACGATATCTATTATCGATATGGTCACACTTGAAATAACAAAAAGATCTTTATTGCCGCATGTTTAGGGCACCCTAAAAAATGTTGCTGGTAAAATACATTGTAAATTTTCGATAGTTAAACATTTTTCTAAATTTTGGTAACTCAAACAAGTTTCTGCCATGGATCCGATTCCGATGGAAAACTATTCAAGCTATAAACGTTTTAAGTCTGGCTGCTATGGAACTAGGCCGGTCGCTAATAAATAAATCAGCTTGTATTTAGTAATAGAGTTCAAATAGTTAAAAAATATCTCATTTATTCTAATTTTTGTATATTATTTTTTCCATTAATTCAACATTAATATATATATTATGTCGATGTGACAAACTATCGCTATTTTGCGCGATTACGGTCACACTTGAACCGAAATTAAGAAAAAATAAGGGTTTTAAAGCAAGTTTTTTAGTAATCAAAGATTACAAATAATTATTTTCGTTTTCTCATGAAGCTTGCAAATGTTTCAACATTCATAGCATATTTTAAATTGTTCCAAGACTAAATGTGGATTCAAGGTATATTGATCAAATGGGGTGGATTTTTTGAGGTAAAAATTGAACCAACGGTATATTTACGGTATATTGGTATATAATGGTAAATATGATCAATTTCATCTATTAAATTTAATTTTCAAAGGTATATTCAAGAAGAAATGGTATAGAAATTTTTTTTTTTTTTCGCTCTCTCAAATCCTTGTTGCTTGAATGAGGGCCTAATTGGGAGTTTTTGGCTTTCTCGCTCTCTTCAAATCGGTTAAGGCTCTCTTTTTCGCCCTCTCTGAATCGGGTATAAGTCGGTAGCAACAATGAGTCTCATTCCATACTTTTAAATTATGTACTTTAATTATTTATTTGGATCGACATATGGTGATGATTGGGAACTGCATTTCCCAACAATTGAAAAGTACATGATGTGCAAATTCAGGCTGGAGCAGATCCAGAATGTTATTCGGCGCCCTGGATACCATTCAGGCTGAGCCATTTTAATAGCCGAAAACTGGTGACAAGGGCGTCGCTAAGGGGGTGAATATGCCGCAATTATTGGGGAATATTAACACGACATATCCGAACAAGCTGTCCGTGACCGTTTCTTCCTTGACGCTATTCATTCAGTATCTTCATATAAAATTAACGAAATAGGGTATACGAATGGTCATACTCCGGTTGACAAGCAACAAGTCTTTAAATACCAGCAACATTGACGTGACAACATTGCGACTGTTTTTATATTGGACTTTTTTGTTTAAACCTGGTTTTGATCAAAATACAATAAGTGGGAGTACATAAAAGTAATTATTCTTGTAGTCAATTTATTCATCATTGGGATAAAACTATGTGGGCAGGACTGAGGGTTTTAATTATTCAGTATTATTCAAAGGAATATCAAAATTTAGCAATAGGAACGATTACTCTCTTACGGTTTTTTTGTTTGAACATTTTCGCTAAAACATTTTATTTTGACAAAATCCAATAAAAGCAAGTATTTAAAACAAGCCAGTCAAGTAGAAAATTGATTCATTAATCGGATAAAATTATGTGGGCAGGGCTAAGAGTTCTATCTAGCTAGTAATGTTCGACGGAATATCAAAAACAAAGAATATGTATAATATAACTTAAATTCGTCAGTATATTTACGGTATATTTTAAAAAGGAGGCGGTGTATTTCGGTATATTTCTGAGGGTCAAAACGGTATATTTGATCGATAAAAGGCAAAATTAAAATCGATGAAATATAAAAAAAATTGAATCGATAAAAAAAATTAAAATTTCTTGAAATTTTCACGTTTTGCTCTGTTACTTTGTTCTTACTTACTCATACATACATACACACCGAACACGACGAGTTCATGAAAACGCAGCACCTCTGTCAACAGCTGTTCCCCTCTTCAAACACAAACGAGAAGACACAAGTTGTAATCAATTATTAAATTCGTTTACCAACGCAGCTGCCGCAGAGACGCCAGTGGATTCCACAGAAGTTTATAAAACCATAGCGGAGGACAAATTGCTGGGCAGCAAGCCAACACCCGAGATAGGTAATTCTATATAAAGTATAATTAATGTGAGAAAACTAAATTGCTGACGTAACAAAGCAAAGCCATTGCACTGCTCCAGTACATACATGCATATGTACACCTAATTCTGTTTTTACACGGTAGATTGGTTTCTCAAAAAACCGTGTAAAAAAAAATATTTGCAAATACATATGCATGTGTGCATTAGTACTTATGTAAAAAGGCGTGGGTGGTGGGCGTACGTGCCTTATCAGAAGTGACAGATACTGAAAATATGCGTCGAGCTGGGATGATGGATATTGATTTTATCAGAACAGTGCCAATTTCTGGTTGAGCGCAAACGCAAGTGATGACGTCAGCAACGCTTCGGTGATAAAATTCCATGAAAGACTGGGACTTTTCATTGGACGAATCATTCAATTTACATGTGTGGCTGAAAATTCCCAGCTGGGTTTTCAACGTAACCTACAAATTCTTGTTTGAAGAGAAAGTCGCGTTCGATGACGGCGAGCTTCTAATTTCCGTTTAATTGAGGCTGATTAAAGTCAATTTAAAAACTGTTCACTTTGCAGTCGACATGGTGCAAGAAGAAAAGATTACTGTGGCGGATGGCGCCGACGAGCAAATGCTGGGATCTGGCGGGCCTGACGAGAAGCTGGCCGGACGAGATGAGGTCAAATTCATCAAGGGCGATCACCAGAATGGAGATGCCAAGATTGATATCGGAAACGTTAACGGAAAGGCTGTAAGTGTAGAAGAATCTATAGGAAATCAGAGTGCTAACCTTAAATTTCCTTTGTGTAGGCCTTTACGGGCATGAGCAAGGAGGAACTCATGAAGTACGCCAACGATCCATTTTGGGTGCGCTTGCGCTGGATTTTCTTCGTCGGTTTCTGGGCCATCTGGGCAGCCATGCTGGTGGGCGCCATTCTGATCATCATCGGAGCACCGAAGTGCGCTGCTCCTCAGCCCTTGCCCTGGTACAAGCGAGGACCCCATGCGAAGTTCGCTGGTATTGAGGCTGCCAAGCCTGATGACGTCCAGACTGCCAAGAAAATCCATGCCACTGGAGCAATATATGAGCTTCCCGCTGCCCTAACCTACAGTGTTAGCCAGCCTGAAGTAGAGCTACAGATCAAGCAACTTGTGGCCCAATACCAGGCCAGCGATGTAAAGGTAATCCTTGATTTGACACCCAACTACGTGGGCAAGGAGTCGAAGCTAGTTCAGGATGCTCTCAAAAACCAGGAGAAGCGGGCCGCCTTTGTCTGGGTGAGCGGAAGATCGGTCCCACCCACCAACTGGCTGAAGGTGGGTGGTACTCGGTCCGCTTGGGAGCAACTGGATGACAGCTATGTGCTCTCCCAGTTCCAAGATGGCTACTACGATCTAAAAATGAATAGCTCGATAATAAGGAACGAATTCGGAGGGGTGCTAAGGCATCTAGTGGAACTGGGTGTACAAGGCTTCCGCCTGAAGAATACCAAGTTCTTTGTGCTGTCCGACAGCCTCGAGGACGAGGTCAACTCTGCAGTGCCCAAGGATCTGAATCTGGGACCCAGCGAATATGGCTTCTACGACCACAAGCAGACCACCTTCCACTCTGGGCTGGGCGATGTCCTATATGACTACCTGAGCATTGTGAAGAATGCCTCCGCCGATGCCTTCCTATCGGTGGCCGAGGACATCATACAGCCACAGGTGTACCAATTGAGTGAGGTTGCAGGGGCCAACGGCATTGATCTGCCTATGTACGGCGACTTTGTGAAAGTGCTTAGCAAATCTAAGCCAGAGAAGTCTCTGTTTAAGGATCTCGAGAACACGCTCTTCCAAGCAGGCAATGGAAGCTGGCTTCAGTGGAACTTCCGTGATGTCTACGTGGACACCCCCCACGACCCGTCAGCCCTGGCCTTGTTCCTCTCTATGTTGCCAGGCGTGCCAGTGGTGTCAGTGGATGCCATCGAGTATCAGAACGTAACCGAGAAGACCTACAAGCATATCGAGCAGCTGCGTCACTCAGCCTCCTACATGCACGGCGAGTTGAAGCTCTATGAGGCGGATCCTCTGGTGGCCTTCTCAAGGTAATGAGTCCTTCCGTATTCTTTTATTTCCTTGACATTAATCTTATAAATTTATTCATGCTTGCCCATTGAAGGCAGAGGTAAATTCATGACTAAACTTAACACTTTTTGTCTTTACCTGATTTTTTTGTTTTCAACATTTTCTTACTGAATCTTTTTATTCCTGCAGAATCAAGTCTGGAAATCCTGGCTACTTTGTAATCTTCAATCCCACCGACTCGCCACAGTCTAGCAACATTACCAGCGCCCACGATCTGCCCGACAAAATGACTGTCTCGGTGTTCAGCGAGAACTTTAACAATTACGAGGAAGGCGACAAGGTAACGCCCCTTGGCAAAGTTAGCCTTGGCAACCTTAAGGTGGCCCCACAGTCGGCCATCATTCTGACCTACGTTCCAGTGAAGACGGAATAAATATGTCGTATGTCCGACAATACAACTACTGTATTGCACAAAGATGTGCATATCTATAAATAAGCTCGCTTCAATGTCCACTGAGATTCAAAGCCGCAAAACAAAAGAAAAAATTTGTTGAGAAAATACATACATATTAAGAGTTCTCTGCTTGTTCAATCGCTTGCTATACAAAAATATAAAAGATTATTAGATTGCATTTAATGAAACGATTTTTAATTATTGTTATTACCTTTCAGGGAATTTATGAAATTGTTCAGGTGTTTGTATTTGATTATTCTTATTATTTATTTGATTATTTTATTCTTCGAATCGTTGTTTCAGCAGATTAGAGGGAAAATACATTGCTCTCTGGTAATACATTAGCACGATGTAAAAGGTGGATTTGATCTATTTAATTGCTTTTAAATTAATTAATGCGTGGCATACTAATTTCAATCGAAAAGCTTTTTGCTACCTAAGTGGATTCTATGAATATCATTAAATGCTACATCAGCAGTATAACTACATATATGCTTCCCAACTATATATGTATTTATGTATATCTTAAAGGATCTGATGTCCTTAGTTGTTGAAATGGTGTTTCAAATGTATGATTTAATTTGAAGTCGTTTCCGACCAAATTAAGCTTGAGACTCGGATAGTGAAAATATTGGCTTTTCGGAAATGTTTGAACCTCTCCAGTTTTACGCTCCAGCCCGCTTTTTAAATTTCTGGCCTAGGTCACATTTAGCCTTATCAAGACCCAGAGGCCATGCTGTGATGCTGTGAGAGAAATAATTGAGTAAATAGTCATGTCACATACCGTGAGATTGAGGCATCCTTGGATATTAGCATGACGTCCTTCAAAAGGAATTTCCATGATCACATCGTGTTAAAAAAGGTGTGTTTGAGTTGGATCGCACACAAATTAAAAATCGGTCAAAAATTGGTCGGAAGTTGTTTTAGAATTGAGGAAAACCAGCCTCCAAATACGGATTGTACTTTACTACCACAATCCAACCTCTCACACTTAGCCTCACCCCTTTTTTTAATCACCCAAAATATCGAATCAATGGGTCATCTGACTTGCAGACATTTCCTCACATCTATTGATATCTTTTTGTTTCCAGCTATAACAAAAATTAATGTGTCAACGTTTTTTCGACGCCGAAAAAGGCTGTTGCAGATATGTACACTTCCTTCTGTGTGCCAACAGTGCTCAGTATAGTATTTATCTTCTTGGAAAATATTTTTAAAACCAATAAAACCATTTGCAACTACCGAAGTTCGTTTTCTCATAGTTAGGCGAGTCAAAGCAGCCCACGTACTTAATATTGTACCACATCCATCAAAATCTAGTCCGACACACTTGCCAGGATCAAGATCCATTTCAATTAAATATTCCTTAATAGTTGGGGCTATAGTTTCTGCATTCAGAGCATGCAAGTCTATAGATACAACAAACTCTTCAATAATTATCATTAGGTCTTGGTAAAAACAGGGAGTAATTCCA
This sequence comes from Drosophila lowei, assembly GCA_008121275.1. NCBI lineage: Eukaryota > Metazoa > Arthropoda > Insecta > Diptera > Drosophilidae > Drosophila > Drosophila lowei. Next base: position 29,400,502 of record CM017777.1, on the reverse strand, counting down.
GGGTGTTCCGCTACCCCCTTGCTCCCTTGTCTACAAGATTCATATAATTTACATATAATTTAAAGCTATTCCCATACGATTTCTGCAATAGTCAGATCAGGAAAGTAGAAAGGCCATACAATTAAAGTGACATTTTGGTCTTTAATCCACCTTTTCATCACTTTTTGTTATCACAGAAAAAGCACTGTTCACTAAGGTTCGTACGGTTCGTTGTCTTTTTGCGCGAAATCACATGACGCGGAATACCCAATGGTACCAATCCGTTTTTTTCTGATGAAAAAAGGTGTAAATTAAATGATTATCACTTTCATGACATAAGAAAGGAATAACAAACTTTGACTCGTCACCGTGCCATCTCTTAGTATGGCTCATTTCAAATCCATTTTAATTCGTCTCTGCATATGTAGAAACTGCGTAACGGGAATCTTGATGTCGATGCTACGATGGAAAACATTACAACTGGGTTTGTTTTATACGATCCAGATTTTGATGCAGATCAGGGTTTGCATGGGTATCACTCGCCCCAAAATTTGAGTCCACATACAATCTATTGTATTATCTCTTAGCCAAGAGCTTGTCTTCAAGAATTTTGAATTTGAGTAGCTGGTGGGGGGGCTGTTACGAATAGGTCGAATAAACTGATCACTGTGCGGGCTGGGGAATGAGGAAGGATGAGAAATTATTTCGCCTTTGAGGAAAAGTTTGAAGTGCACAAAGAAAATTTCGTGCATATGCATGTGGCATATGTACGTGTGGGGCCCAACTTTGAGATACAAATAGTTGGGGAAGCTAGCAAAAACAAAAACAAAAGTCTGTGCGGGTAGCCACAGACAAATAATCAAAATCGACAAACGAAATGAGCCAAAAACAAAGCGCCCAAAATGTTTTTAGTTTTCACAGTCCTGGTTGGCAATGGCAGCCTGGGGAGTCAGAAAACAGCAACAGTACCACCAGCAGCACAACCCCCGCCAACACTGACACACGGGCCGGGCCGAAAGGATATGCGCACGTGCTAATGTGATTAGATACACAGGCACACCCACCCCACAGCCACAGCCACGGAGAAGAGCACTGCTGTTTGAGGAACCGCAACATGCAGTGCAGTTGATTGCGGCAAGCCAGCTACAATAACAAGAAAAGTGGAAGAAGAGCTAGAGAAACCAACTTCACTTTGGGTATCTGTGAGATGCAAACTATTGTTGCGCAGGTCATCATTATCATCATCAGGATGTGGAAAACTTTCGGACTGTCCCGCTGTGCATTGCTGTGTGCGTACCAAACCTCCTGCCTCCCGAAATTATTTTGTCTCAACAATTTTTCCATCAGCCAGTCGTCAAATGCAGCCTCGGCAACCCTCCATTCCAGATCAGCCAGAGACCCAGCCAGTGATTTAATTGCAGCAGACAAAACATTCTCGCAGTCTTCCACACTCCAAAGTTAATCTATTACTCGTATGTCTCGTAAGCAAATCCAGAAAATACGTATCACTAGCCATTTAAAAAAGGGAAAGAATAGTCTTATAACTACTTCCTTTTCAAAAAGAATGAAAGAATATGAAATATATGTACGCATGCCACTTATAGTACATTAAATGGTACTGCTATTATCCGCATAGTTTTAGGCAACAGCATTTTCAAGGAATAAATCTGTTTTACCCAACAGTTGTGTTAGTAAAATGTTGAAAAAAATTCAGTATTACCAATAAATATGTTTCGCAATATAAATAGTTCGTACATATGTACAAACATATTTGTAGACTCGTACAACCTGTATAACACTCTATAGCAATGTTCCGATGGGATTATGGGGCAGAAAAGTCGACTTAATAGAAAAAAAGAACAAAATAACGCGGCTAATTTGTATTGATTTTTTGTATCGCACTTGCATTTCTTCTTTTGCACTTCCTCTGCTCTTTTTTAGCTCTTTGTCGCTGGCATGGGATGGGATCGCTCGTTGGTTTGTTTTGAGCTTTCCCATGCATAAATTTTGCATATTAATTGAGCGACTGTCATCAATATGTCTCCGTCCAAGGAAACCCCGACTCACTCTCCCACTGCATACTGCCCTCTCTGCCGCTCCATCGCTGGCTCTCGTCGCTCATTAGTTGGCCTAAAAAATCCCATCAGGCTTTGATTAACATTTTGTGCACACAAATCCCGGCCAAAATGCGAGAGAGGCTAAATGAGTTGCATCTAATTGAGTGACAAACACGCCACAACAACACCAGGCCCGGCAAAATACGGGTGGCACTGGCTCTGGCCACCTCTCACAAACTGTGCCAATTTGTTTTAAAATGCATCACCCTGGCGTTCAATCAGCCCAGAGCTGCTCCCACTCATCTCGCTCCAGCACCCACTACAGTGTCTGGTGTCCACTGTCCAATGCCTGTTCTCGACTGTTTTTCAATTTGCATGCAAGCGTAAATTACTCGCCGTTCGACACCCTTTCCCGAATCCACATTCCGCATCCGCATCCTCCTGTGCAACTTTCCCCACACAGATTCCTGGTTCTCCCCGCTGGTCGGTTAAAAGGTTTGTCCTTTGGTTGCTTTATATATGCAGATTGCCTGGCCTCCTTCTCTTGCCCCTTTCTTCCTGCTCCCATCCTCTCTGTATGTCTGTATGTTGGCTGTCGGAATCTTATGCCTTCGTGCCTTAAATGAGTCTGCGTCTTTTGGCTAAGGACTTAAAACACGTTTTTTGGCACTCCATTTGTCATTAAGCTACCAATTTGTTCGGCTTCAAAAACATCTCAAATTTCGGACTGAGCCGCAGCGAGGGGAATGTAAAAAACCGAACAAGGGTAAGGTTAAGAGGTGTATACGAAGTAAGATCAAACTCACGCGTGCGATGGAACTGGTTATCCATGAAATATTCAATCGGATTGAGTAGAACTCAATTAAAGCTGGTTAATTTCTCGAGAATCCTTGTAGTGTCTGAACTGGAATTCGTGATTCAACGCCCTGTCGTTTAATTTCTAATTGAATTATTTCCTTCTTTAACGATTGTACTTTAATGGAAAGTAAGAAAGGTGGCTCCTTCCGTTCTCGAATATGTAAGTTGAACACTCGAAAATGTTTAAAGACAACAGAAAAAAGCTCTGTCAAACGAATTATACATATGGAAGGCATTTGGTTTATTTGCTTTACTAAATAATTTAAAATTAGCTATTCAAATCTTTAATTCCTAATAAAAGTTATTATAAACTGGTTTAAACTGAACTCATTGATCGAATCGTTAATTTTAAGTTAACTTTAATTGTAAGTATAAAACTGAAGACAGTAATTAGACCCGATACTTTAAAGGAGTATGCCAGACGTTGTGAAGCGATCTTCTAGCTGTCCAGCGACTAAAATTTTTATTTATTGCCATAAAGGCATCCTTTGGTGTTAGCAACTTATTTTTCATCATTTTCGACACCATAAGTGTAGCATCTGAGTCTGTTGACATCTTAGGGCGACCATGAACTCGTTGTTTGGGAACAACATTTCGTCTCTGATCACCACTATTGACTAGTTCAAAGCTTTTCAGGAATAGTACTTGTCGAACAGCCACTTTCAGTGAGGCACACAATACTATTTCTTAGTCTTATTTGATGTATATATAACAAGAATAGAATAAGATTTAACGCTAAATCTGCAAGCAAAACTGAGTAAATGTGAATTGTTGTGGTTGTTATGCCCGATATCCAAAATGAATGTAAGGGTATATTCGATTTTTGGGGAAAGTGGATATGTGTAACGCACGCACACTGCCGACCAAAGGACCAAATGAACTTGCAGTGGCTACTTATTTTCTGTGTCTCTCACACACACTCTTCGTAGTGCCCTTTGTCGGAGAGGAGCTATAGTGACTGAGTATCGGGTATAAATGTACAGTCGCTAAACATTTTAATAAATTAATCATGATGTTAGTAAATGTTTACCATTAGCAATTCACATTTTTCTGACTAGTGCCTCAAAACATAAGAAACTCCTGGTAGCAATAGGAGAGTGGACAAAATAAATTAAATAATAATGAAGTCATAATTTAACCAACATTTAGACAAAGCCCTAGTATCTCTAGCTAAACTTTCTTAATGGTTGAGAATTTCTTATGACCATCTTTATAATTTTTAATATCAATTCAAAATCATAAACTTCGCTTATTACATATATCATCTGGTATATCCATTGTATGGACGGTGGTTTAACATCAAATAAAAGACCATAAGACCATTACACTATGCAACTGCCAAAAAAAAAACCCTGGCACCAACAACTTGGGGTAAAAAATTGGTTTTTTTCAGAGGTAAGCTAGCTTTTTTCCACATAACTTGAGTGGATCGTGGCCGGATCCGTTCCAAACTTGGATTAGTCGTCTTTCAGATGAAATCCAGGGAGAATGCAGTGATATGAGCCCATTTACATTTGAGATCTGGGCGCCAGTGATGTGTGCAATTCGCATGCCTAAGCAGCACCCCACCCCTCCCCCGTTACCTGGTACCCACTGCGCGGTGTCCCGATCCCGTTCCCCCCACCAGAGCCCCATCAAGCCCCAGCGTAAAGCCATCCAAGCAGCCAACAATGTACAACAACTTGTAGAATGGCCATAACAATTATAAAACACGAACACGAGCCGATGCTGCAAGGGAGCGAGTGGGGGTGGAGAGAGGGAGCGCGTGGGGAGACTGAATTGCGGTTGGCAACTTGGATTACAGTGGCGGGTCATTTGGAGAATTCTGCACTTTGCACTGCACTGGTCTCCATCCGTCCATCCGTCCATCCGCCCGTCTGTCCGTCTGTCCGTTTGTGTCGTGCAACTCGGCTGCGGCTTTGGAGGTGACAACTGCGACAGCTAAGCGTCAAATTGTATAAATGTTTGTATTGCCACCGATTGCGGTGAAATTGTAAAAATAAGGCACGGAAAGAAGAGATCGAAGCGGGGGTCGGTGTCGTTCGCCCCTCGGGTCGGTCAGGGCAAAAAAACGCCTGCAAAGAGAGATATGCAAAAGAGAGAGAGAGAACATGAGTGGGCCACTAAGAGCAAATCATAAATAAATATTTGCCGGTTTCTTTGCAATTTGCATTTTCTCAGTGGGTACGGGTTGTATTTTTTGTTTGCTTTTGGCTTTTTTCGAGAGCGCGCATCCACCCAACTGGCACGATAAACGGGTTTCGTTTCGGTTCCGTATCTGCCAGATACTCTTCCCGACCGATTGCCATTCGCTTGCCGCTCTCTGCTAATTGATTTACGAGTATCCAAGCCGCTCTTCACGAACACTCTATCCTGAGGTAGGCTGAAATGCGTGTGAACTCATGAATATCAATCGAATATTTATGGTATGCCTATCGGTAACCTGAAGATACTATCATGGATGTAAGCTGAAAAAAAAAACTTTAGTTACGCTTTAAAAAATCAAATTGTGCTGTATAGAATCGAAACCGAGAGAGACTTTTCGACTTTTGTTAGTGTACTTTTGTGTCACCTAGAGCCAGGTCCGCATAAGAGAGATGGTCGAGAGTAAATAAATCCAAAGATCAGATCCTAGATCCCAGGGGAGCTGTCCACAGAATAAGCTTCTAACTGATTTTGTCTCCCAATTCGAAAATACAAAATCGATTTCGGACGAATATACATATGTATTTATGTACATTATGCTGAAAAAAAAAAAAAAAATAAGTGCTTGTATTTATGTAATTTTATGTGGCTTGTATAAAATTATCTCATCAAGAACGGATAGTGGTCTACACTCTGGTCCAACACCACTGCATTCCCATTTTTGTTTACAATTTTCGGGAATCTCGATGCGGTCTTCTCGATGCGTGCACCGCCTCGGGGAAGAAGAGACTTTTAATGGAGCCGCGCTCCAGATCATTTATCTGTTCGAACTATACCCGGGCCCTGGCCGATTAAGAAAAGAAGCTGATGAATGTGATTAATGTGTATGACATTGCACACGCAAATCAGGGCTTTACATAAATTTGCATCAATACTTTAATGCGGAGCAGAGGGAGCCGACCTATATCACAGGCCTTCGGCTAGACGGCCAAGCACGAATCTCACCATAAAATGTACAAAGAGAGAGCCAGTGGGAGAGTGGATAGAGTAAGAGAACTGATCGGGTGCATATTATGCACAGACGTCAATGTACGGAAACAAAGTTGCTCCACTCTACTGGTTCGCAGAGATTGGCGAAAACAAACGCAGCAAATAAAAGAGCACACGATGAAGAGAGCAGCGCTTAAGAGAATAATGCTTAAATGTTGCTCCCGATTGATACCCCGCAGTTGATCTCTCTTACATTCGGTTCTCTCCCAAGATGCTTTCCAATGCGCTACCGACGCTTTTTCGTTTGGAGCTTATCGGTTTCGATCAACACACTTTGGATCAGCGGGGGGTAAAAAAATAAATATATTGGATAGGTACATTTTGTTTTTATAGACTTTGTTTTGTCAAAGTTTGAGTACAAAAATGCATTCAAACATTTTAATAATTTAATCAAATTTTCTCATTGATTCGAGAATTTTAACAAGTCCTGGGAGTGTATGTATTTCTATTAATTTTAATTTATTTTTGTTGTTGTTTTGTTTTAACTGCAATTTGGTTGGACCATGCTTATGTTTATAGATATGATAATTTATTGTAATGCATTGTTAGTTTCATTTTTTTCCAGCTTTCCCATTACGGATATGGTACACATATGTTTATTTCGAAACATGGAGGTGATTGAACAGTCGTTCCAGCGGGCTAATCTCGCACTCATTTTATTGGCGCTGCACCAAAGTGCAAATACCAAAAGCAAAGCAACGACAGTCGGTGGGCCCGTCTCTGTGAACACATGCTAGTCGGCCTGGCTGGTCTGGTCCGGGTGTCGTGCTCAGAGTTTTGTTGGGGCTGCAACCAGTTTGCTGGCATCGATCGTCCTTTGCGCTCGTGCATGCTGCGGCCAGTGTCTATTCCGTGGTCGTAGTCGCAGTCGTAACCCCAACCGATCCAAAACGAACCGAGAAGAACTGCACAGATCCGCACCGAAATCGATCTCTTAAGTTGACCCAAGTGAGGTTCTGTGAGTTGGGTCTCCAGTCTCTCGGGTCTCTCGATGTGTGCGCCTCCAGAGACAATCGCGCTGCGTTTGACTCGTGTTTTTTTTTGCACTACCTCTGGCCCGCTAGGCCTAAAAGTCTGAAAACGTCTTCGGTATGTTGCAGACCTGAAATGGAGTAATCGCCGCAGAGCGCCACAGTTAACGAATTTTCTCGCAGAAAACTAAAGTGCCGTCTACAGTTTGTCTGGCAAAAGATAACAAAAAATAATTATTGCCGGTAGTGGTGTACTGGGGACACCCGAGTCTCGGTCTCGGTGCGGGTGCGGTCCCGACTCGCGGTTCCACTCTCGCTCTCACTCTCACTCTCACTCAGATTTTCTTGCTCTGGCTGGCATTTCTGCGTTCTCGCATCTCGCAGCTCTGGGAGATAATCTCGCTTGCATAACCAAGAGCAGCACACCTCCGAAGCAGATGTAAATGCAGATAGACATCTAGAACTACTCGCAGAGGTGGACCCGGCTGATACTTTCGCGACGGCCAGCGAATTGTTCTCATTGTCTGCGGTAAGTGCACAATGAGTTGTGAATGCGCTCGGCTACCACATGTGCCCCTATCGCCCTCTCCATGCGCCCTGCTCTCGGTGGGCGTTGCAAACTGCCTTGTAATTGCCTGACATAAATGCTCGTGTGTACAAGGCTTAATAGCGATAGCGGCAGGTACTACGAGTATGCTCGCCGATTGCCATCTACAACTGCAGCATTACGTTCAGCTCATATTGCGACGGGGAGCCAGATTGGGATGGCTATTGTCTGTCTGACCACCAAATTGAACAGGAAACGACTGCAACAAGTCATGTTTGGAGCTGCATAGAAGGCATCCATATCTATCCAGTCGATACCAATTCGACGGCGGCTTCGGGGGCGATCGTCGATCGGCGATCGGCGATCCAGGAACCTCGTTGCCTTTTAAGGAGATTTGGAACAAACAAAGTCTGTGTTCTTATAAAAGAAATGCAAATAGAGAAGGAAGCGGGTTTTTTTAGATATAAAATATCTACATTTGTACGTGAAAAGGCGAGGGAGAAGTAACAGCATTAGTGAGCTGTGCTCAAGCCGGTTTCCGTCGCTAGTTTAACTTAAGTTTGGATCACGATAATCTTGTCACTGGATAATCTACTTCATCAGTGATCGGTGCATACTATTGTCGACCAAGAAACCTCGCAGCACTCCAGATGTACATGTGGCCTCAACCGGAATAGTGTCCGCTCACTTGCCATTTACTACAAAATTATCATATAAATTACTGAACGTACGATGGCTATTCATAAATGCCAGTGGGCCTGAAGCTCTGGTTCCTATCAGGCTTCTCCGATCCTTCTTTATTCCTAACCAGTTTTCGCGGAATGCCCTAACATGGACTAATTAAGCAAACGTTCTTCCGCTTGCCCTCCTGTAATCCAATGCCATCCAGATCAGGATCCTGCTTTAACGCTCCAGTCACCGCAATCCCATTGCGGAGCATGCTCCAAATAAGCGATTTTCCGGCTCTGTAGTGCTGTATGGCTGGGGCGCTTGGAGCTTGTGTGCTTGACGCTTGCCGCTTCCATCCGTTCCATCACATAATTAGCAAATATAGAATTGCCATTCTCCGCGAGATACCGATACCGCGCTCTTTCTGGGGCTGCTCTGCGGAGTGCTCTCTGTTCAAATACAAATTAGTCGCGACATGCAAGATAAGCGATCGTGTGCACTTTTCAAAATACTCGAGCAGAGAGCCAGAAGTAACAACGTTTTGCCGTGGTCGCAGGAGGCGGCGGAAGAAGGGCGGGGGCCGGCAACAGCACGAACTGTGTGCTCCGTTATCACAAGATCTTGCATTGCATGCTCAATTACCTCTCTCTTTACAAAAATGAGTAATTAACTCTTTAGGCCCCGAAATTAAGTTATTATTGTTAAAAGAAACCAACACTTCGTAGCATTGTTCTTATCGATAGCAGCACTCACATATTGCTTATTACTAGGGGCCTCTGCCTCGCCACTTTCCCTATCTTTCGTGCTGGTTTCTGGTCGGTCTGTCGGTCGTCTATAGGTTCGACGCTAGAGCCACGGAACCTCTGCACTAGATAAGCCAGTTCACTGAGTCACCCTAATGTCACCCAAAGTGCAAATTAGATTAAACTCGATTCGAATTCAAATACACATCTGTGCAAAAGAAAGTCCAAGAGAATAGGTGGACGAACATTGTATGCGCTTCCCGATTAAATTAAGATATTTTTGGTTCTAGGACTGACCTCATCTTAACTGTTTTCCACCAAATTATCTCAAATTAAGAACATCTTAGATCCTTAGGAATTAACATACACATCTGTATTTCGAAACTGAATTCGAAACAAGCTTAAATATAAATATTGTTCTTGTTACACTCGCAGTATAATATAACAAGAAGTGTAGCACCTTGAAATTCATCAATCAATATTGACGAAATATCAAAAGAATTGTATTAAATGGTATTATATTACTTATTATATTAATATATTTGATCCCATATAAAGTTATTTGCGCTGGAAAGAGTATTTATATCATTTATGATCATGGTCATTAATGACATATAAATAGTTATGAAATGTGTCCATACAGATTGTAGTGCCATACCAAAGACTATACAATGCCTGAGGGACCAAAAAGCTGTTCTATGGCGATTTGCTGGGAAACACCGGACCGAAAATTATTTCAAGATTTTCAAATTCAAATATTTATGCGGAGGCTGTTGTTTGATCGTTTTTTTCCTTTCTGGATGCTGGCGCGCTCTAAAAAACCTTTTTGTAGATGTAGGACTGTTTTCAAATAGAGTTGTGTACTTGTATAATGAAGGAACCGTTCACAAAAGCCCAGCCGGTACCGGTCCGTGAATAGAGATACACATGGGCACACAAACTGATGGTTGACTGTAGATGGGGGTCTACATTACCCCAATGCACTCTAGCATACTCGTACACAACGCGTTGGAAGCACGAAGCAATAACCAAAACAAATGCTATAAAACATCAAGTGTGCAGAAATACAGAAAAGAGGCGAAAACTCACTGCGATGCAACCCGTTCCAACATCGAAACCAACTCGAACAAGTTGCACGACGACTGCAACAAGCAGCCAACTAACAACTGCAGCGAAAGCGACAGCAACAACAAAGCGACAGCCCCAGCCAATGTGTGTGAGGCTGCCTATGTACAAGGGCTGGGTTTCGTACGTAGTTGTGTGTGAGTGCGCTGTGTGCGAGTGTGTGTATGTGTGCAGCCCCCACATTTCTCCAAATGCACGCAGCGTCAACGCCGCACAGTGGTCCGCAGACAATTGCTTTGCTGCAAGAGTGCTTTTAGGGTTCTTTGAGTAGAAATTGGGGAAATTCAGAAAAAATACTGATTCAGCTTGAGAGCTTTTAGAAATGATTATTTACTACCCAAACGAAACCATGTTCACTCATGCAACGACTCTTGAAACGGCTCGAAACTTAACAGAGCTTTAACCAAAAATCAGGACTTCTGAGCCACTGTACACAGTCGTCAGTCTCTCCTCTCTCGATGCGATTTTCGGTTCCGTTTCGTTGGCAAACACAAGCAAACATGGTATTCACACACTCTCTCGCATTGGCACATCACATGCACGGGTACCAACACCAAGGCAGCCGCGCTGCTCGACGTTTTTGAGTTCTTTGCATCCGCGTCTTGCGGCCCAATGCGAGTTGCCTTGTGCATGCCAAAGATTTCAGATCGGAAAGCAGCAGCAGTAGCAGCAGCAGAAGCTCGGCTCGCGACACGCGCAACGATTTCAGGAGTTATCCATATCGATACCAGATCTTAGCGACTCTATAAATATTAATTTTTTTGCATTGTGAAGCTCAATTAAAATTAAGAGCCTAATTAGACGGTGTTTGGTGGTTCAGTAGACAGGTTGCTCGCGTTTGCCGGCGGCATTTGCAATTCAAGTGCGATCGCGTGAAAATGCTCGAGTGATTTTTTGTTTGTTGTGTGACAATTACAAACCGATATCTCAGAAGATACATATATAGCAAGAAGGTACAATATAATTGGAGTAAATTGATTGGAATAAGCCATGCGGAGTTTCTTCAAGTAAAATCAACGATTTATAAACCAAAATCTTTGAAAGTATTCATAAAATTTACAAAAACTAATAGCTACATACATAACAATAAAACAAAAGACCCTCTACATAAATAACGTTACCTAAAAATACAGGCTTAAATATTATTACAAATAATTCAACAGTTCGTATAAATAATGCGCAAATATTTAAATATAAATAAAGTTTTCTGCTAAAAAGGTAATAACTAAATTTATTATTGTTGGACAATTGCAAATAAAGATTTTTTTTCCATATAAAGATTTGGAAATTCGTAAGAAATACTCAAATTGTGGAATTACTCAGTGTTTACTCAGCATATACAGGCGTACCGGTGCATCGCTTTCCCCACAGATTATCCATTCAATTATTCTTCATAATATTAAATTTATTCGATAAACAAAAGGCTATAGGAATGCATTTTAATGAGAAATAAATTACTTGCAAGAACTACAAGCCATCATTGCGCATACGCCTCGGAAGCCGAGGCGTGTCACCTGCAAAATAAATAAATGGCAAGAAGCCAAAGGAAATATTAATTTATCTAGCCTTGAATTTGCTTACAATATATTAACACTTTCTTTCGTTGCATTTCCTAGTTAAAAAAAAAGAAAACGAAATCATTTAATCTTCCCCCAATTGTATGAACAGATATGGAAAAATACAAAGAACAGTAAAATACATTTAACGACTACTAATTAACTGGACTGCCTAAGCTGATCTTTGGCATTTTCGCCAGAACTTTAAAATTCGTACCAAAAAAAAAAAAAACATTTATTGCTGGAAAAGTTCAAAATGTCAAAAGTAGAGGCAATCATTAAACCACACTCTCTGTACAGATTTTTGCGCATCTGCCAGAACCCGTCTACATACATATATAGACTTTGATAGTTGTACATGTATATTGCCGTGACAGATCCCCCGCTCGTATCGATACAATGTATCTGCAAGTCCAGCTCCACCCACAAGGCGTAACTTATGTAAGGGGGCGTAACCGATCCAATCAAAATAATTTTGGATGATTTTACCTTCAATTGATGGGCAAACATGCAAGAGCCGGCGGCCAATAGAAACAGAGCTTCACCTGCAGCTCCAGCTCGCATTAAGTCTATTTCGGAGCGAGGTGCTTGCAAACTATGAGATAAATTAGCTCGTGCGATAAACAGGAATGCAATTTGTTTGCCAGCACAATCCATGCATGCTAAAATAATAGAAACACAACACACAAATCCCAACCATAACAAATATTTCTAGCTTTTTTGATACTGCGAGTACGAGTATCTGCGTCTCTGGCGATAGGAGGGAGAGCCGATTCCATACCGATACATTACATCATCGCGTCGGGGTGCAATTACTAACAATATAGCCAAATGTCAGCCAGAAAATTGTTTACTAATTCAAATATTTTAATACTATTTTCTAGAAATTGTTCTGTATAATAACCAACAAATATGTCACTTGTTTTTTCAGGTGCTTAACAATCTATTGTCAAGAGTCTACAAATAAGGGATTAATAACCAAGTGAAAAATAACCATAAACAATATATACCAATATATTAAATAAATACTTAAAACATACATTAATCGAATAAATATTACAAATCCTTGAGCTAAAGCTGAATAACTTCGACGTACATAACATATGTATAACCGCACTAATAATCAATAATATTCTCATAAATTGTGCTAAAAGATCTCGACGCGCAAGTAAAGATACTTTCCCCTCATGCAATCCGAGAAATGCTTCCCATCTTGATCTCTTACAACTAGTCGGGGTAAACAACTGTCAGAAACACAGCTACGGCTACGGCTACCGCTACAGTCCCGAATATAATTACCAAGATCAAGGACACTTGAATATTCTGGGATGGTTTCGGAGGAGAACTGGAACAGCGACACCATGTCTGACTCGGATATGATCGACTCGAAGAACGACGTGTGCGGCGGGGCCTCCAGCTCCAGCGGGAGTTCGATCTCCCCGCGCACACCGCCCAACTGTGCCCGCTGTCGCAACCACGGCCTGAAGATTACCCTGAAGGGCCACAAGCGCTACTGCAAGTACCGCTACTGCACGTGCGAGAAGTGCCGGCTGACGGCGGACCGCCAGCGGGTGATGGCCCTCCAGACGGCCCTGCGCCGAGCCCAAGCGCAGGACGAGCAGCGCGCCCTGCATATGCACGAGGTGCCGCCTCCGTCGACGTCAACTACTGCCCTGCTGGGCCACCACCACCACGTCGCTGCCACCGCCCACGTTCACACTCATCACGTCCATCCGCACCATAGCCATGGCCACCACTCGCATTCGCACTCGCACCATGGCCATGTGCTGCACCAGCACCAGCAGATAGTGGCTTCAGGCGCGGCAGCTCCTTCGCAGCCGCCGCAGTCCCACCTGAGTGGAGGCCACAATGGGGCAGGAGCCACCGGGCCAGCCACCGCCTCCAGCTTGCATGGTCACGCTCATGTGCACCAAGTACACATGGCGGCTGCCGCGGTCGCTACAGTGGCTCATCAGCAGCAGCACCACCAGAGCCACCAGCACCAGCATCATCCACACCATCAGCATCCGCAGCACCAGCCACAGCAAACGGCGCTCCGATCTCCTCCGCCCAACGAGCACGCCGGAAGCATTGGACCAGCTACCAGCAGTTCAGGAGGCGGAGCCAGCTCGAGCAGTGGCGCCGTTGCCACATCAAGCAGCGCATCAAGCAGTGGCGCAGGTGCTGGTGGAGGCGGAGGCGGAAGCGGCGTTGGTGGACGGGCAGGCAGTGTCATTACTAGTGCCGATCCGCACATGTCCACGGTCCCCACACCAGCCCAATCGCTGGAGGGCTCCTGTGATTCATCATCTCCCTCGCCATCGTCCACATCCGGCGCCGCCATTTTGCCGATCTCAGTCTCCGTTAATCGCAAGAATGGCGCCAATGTACCTTTGGGTAAGTGCAAAGTTGTCTTCGTAAATTATATATATCGGGGATTGAATCAAAAGCTTAGACTATATCAGAATTCAGTTCTAAGATTACTGAAGTGGCTTGACTTTTCCCTAAAAGAAAAGTCTTCGTTTCAAGAGAATTGCATGGCCTGCCCCAATGAGATCCATTTTAACAGAGTGCACAAATGCATATATAATTCAGCCAGCGGCTATCTTATTTATTTGTGTATTCTATTAAGGCTAATATAATTGGAGCATTTATACGATTCCAGTACCCTAAAATCCTGCCTGTTGTAGTAAGCTTAGAACTAGGAGTCTTTCATCCGCGGCAAATAAAAAGTTTAGTTTATTGTTTGATTGTACATACATTAGATAAGATAAGGTTCATTTTGAAAATTAACCGTGAATATTGAAAAACTTTGCGCTTCTGTTGTGGCTGTTCTCTGAAAGTGAAATCAAATTGTATGGAAATATGGAAAATACTCGTAAAAGTATGCAAAATAAATGCTGTGTGTTAGCTTCTTCTGATTCTGTATGACCTGTTGTGTCTGTCGAATTGTTATAAGTGTGTTGTTTCTGCTAAACTCTAACAAATACAGTCGTGTTCCGTAGAGTCTAACTTTTTATGTACTCGCTTGGACTCCTATCGAAAACGGTGTGTTATGGCTAGACTGTGGTGCTATTAACCTCCTTTGGCAGTTACAGCCGGTACTCGAACAAACTGAAGATCTATCAACTTACATGACTCACAAAATGTTTACAATCTTATTTCGTTTTATATTTTATAGAAATATTCTGTTCACCGCTTCTTTTCCCTCAATATTAGGGATGCTCATTACTCTACTATACCATTGTGGGCACTATATCCTGAAACCATTTTAATGATGAATTAAGAGCAATTTAGGAATCCAGCTGATTCGTTGGATATCTTTTTTAGTTCCCCATTTGATTCATCTTTTTCTGAACTAACTTGTAGTACTCACGTACCCACGTATGTGCTTACTTTGAGCTAACTCAGACAAATCAATCATCAATCTTGCAACTCGCTCAATTTGTGATCTTGGCAACTAGTATCAAAACATATTTATGGCTCATTTAATAAAGTGCAGAGGGAAAATTGAAAATGAAAAACTCTGAGATGAAATTGCACAGTTTTTTCATCCCGACTTGTCTATGTGCAGAGTACAGCGGAGGCAGCCTGTCTGGGAGTCGTGGTATGTCTCGCCTCTAAATGATTCCCACCTAATTATAGGCCACAATATGCCGCCGCCGCTAGGAAGGCATCGAGATCCACCAGATCCACCAACATCGTTGCGGCACGTACGCATTTGGGGCAGAGACGCCTCCGACAGAAGGCCCAATCAAGTTGTTGTTGTTCTGCTGTGCCGTTGAAGAGGCTCGACGGCGACGAGGACGAGCCCAGACTTGACCAAAACAAACGAAGAAACAAGCAAGAAGGCCCTTCTAGGGTGTTCCGACTATAGGATACCCGGTACCCAAAAGATCCCACCATGGCCACGCATGGGGTGTTTATTTTCCGAGATTTAATGAATTTCAAATGATGATAAATTTGTTGATCTTTCCTTAATGCAATGCACCTGCAATGGGATTATAGAAACAAGGATCGACCTCTGATCTCAACGATTGTACGGTATACAATCAAAGGAACGCCAAGGGAAGCGAAACGAGGCACAAGACGAGACAAGACAAGACAAGAGAAGGCACGGCACTGCGGCACATGTCACAAATTGCTTATAATGACAGTTGGAGCGAAGTCGCTGACGGGCCATGAAGAAATCAATTAACATAGATCCACCGAGCTGTCAACAGTTGTCACCTGAGGCCGACGCTGCCTGTCTGGCACTGCCGGTCACAGTCCCCACACGCATTTAGATTCCGATTAGGCTAATCGCGCATACATTATCTGTCCCCCGCTGATCGGATCGCTTTGATCGGAGAACTAGCCTCAAGCCTAGGGAGGATCTCCTGGATCCTGAATTCTGCTTTCTTTGTGTTTTGTATATCGATGCAGATGCAATTAGGTTGATATCTTTCTAGAATTTAAAGAATGCATTTCTCATTTCTAAATATGAGAAAAATCTAGCAGCATTTTAATCACGGCTGTGTCTATGGAAGTCTTCCTACATTCATCGAATCAGTCGCGACTCACGAGAGTCCAAGTCCAAGTCCATTCATGCATCGGTCGGCTGACCACGTTCCACGCTCCCCTCCCTAATTGCACTTGGGCACGAGCAACATCGCATACAAATGCAGCATAAAGCAGCATTAATCTTTGGACAATTACAAGAAGACCTGTCAAGGCAATCCAACATAACCATTCATCAAAGCGCTAAGCAGGCATGAAACATTTTCACAGTTGCATTTTCCAGTCACCGATGATTTCTTAATGCATATTATTCATCCTGTGGTTATGGCAGCCAGACATGGGATCCGATCCGACGTTACGGAGATCGTTTAGCATGAGTGCAGAGACAATGCGAGTGTCTGTCAACTGCGGGCAGTTCGTCAATCAATTGGACACCACTACTCCTCTGGTCCCTTGGGACGATCTCCTCCTCCCTGCTGCTCCACCACCGCCTCCACAGGCAACGCCACGGACAGTATACAGTATACAGTATACAGTATTCAGTAGCTGGATTCGGCAGCGCCTATCTTCCGTCTGTGTTAGGTTGCGGCCTCGATGTCTACAAACGTGTAAACTTATTCGTAATCTCCATCGTCTGCACGGAGCTGACTAACCTGTCTTGGGCCTCAAACTGGAACCCAAATCGAGTTTTCCATGCTGGCAACTTTGTAGCCTTTTTTCTCAGTCACAAGTGAACAAGTCCGACGGCTCATTAGCTCAGTCTTCTGTAGCCTTCTGTAGCCTTCTGCCCACACTGGCGCTGCCAGCTACAGCATTAGTCATCATCCTCCAGACGTGAGGTTATGGCTCTGGCAGATCTCTAACAGTTGTCTATAGTGCAGTCGGAGAAGGGTGTAATTTTTTCATTTATTTTGATGAGAGTAATATTAAGTATAGCTATCATGCTTCCATCTTCGATCTATAACTTAGAACACTCTTGCTCCGTTTTAATAATTATTCCGAAAAAACTTAAACTTGGATCGGAGTCGGCTTCGGAAGAGAGTGTTCGGTAAGTCAAGGGTCGGAAGTCTTGGCCGGCAATCGATAGAGCTCGCCTTAAGTTAATTAATTTAATGCGCCTGCGCTTATTTCGGGCTCTTAAGACGGGCAGCGCTCTTGGCCATATCCCGGGACCCGTCTCTGTCTGTCTAGAACGTTTACTAGCAGGGCCGACGATTCGCGATTCTCGCATTTCGCGAGAAAACCCCAAGGAACAAAAACAAAAAACAAAAAACAAAAACTTTGGTGCGCTCGTAAAAAAAAGTTGTAAAATGTATTTTTGGTACTACATATATATTGTTGTTCCATACATTTTGCCCGATTTTGTTTTCGATTTCAGTTTCAAATGGCTTCCTCCACTCGCAGAGCGTAGTTTTCATAATTTTTTTTTTTATTTCCCATACTCACACTCATATTTGAGAAATGTGCTCGTGAGCAGCTCTTGGCAGCTCTTGGCAGCCCTGGCAGCCCTTGGCAGCTTTGACAGGTCATTTGGGTGTATAATTTACGAGATTTCCAGTTAATATGTTGGCATTACTTTTAATACTCCTCGTCGGACTCCGCGCGCCGCGGACTTTATGGACGCCCGAAGTCGGGATTATACATATGTACATATATGTAGTATATATGCACATATTTATGCTCCAAATGGTTACTTAATTATAAGGCCAGAAGCAATCCAATCCAGTAACTGACCCCAGAACAATTCGCTTAACATGAACAATAAAAATATGTATGTTTTTCTGCTTTTTGCAATTAAAGTTCTTTTACGAGCAGAGAATTAGTCTAGACGGGGCTCGGCTCGGCTCGGCTCGGATCGCCAATGCCAATTGGCGATAGCTCCTCTCCAGAGCGTATGAGTGCTCCCGAAACAGCTGCCAGATGATACAAGCATGAGTGGAACGGAATCGAGAGTGGAGAGAGTGCATCGTGTCCCCGTCCCGTGTGGTATTATGAGTATTTACAACCTGCCAAACCATTTGCATGCAAATGCTGGCATAATCAGCCCTCTTATCCAGAAGGTCCCAATTACAGGTCCCTATCGCCTGATCCGCCCTATCTTTAAGCCACGCCGAAGAGCTGTGGCTCTGGCTCTGGCTCTGTCCTAAGCCTCGCTTAATTCAATCGGAAGTGTTTGCGCCTGCTCCCAATGCGGGCCCCTATAATTTGTACACCGTCCATCAGAAGTGCAGAAGTTTGTATTTTCGGGGCCGTGAAAACACCAGAAAGATGCATTATGCAACCAATCCACATGTGTGAAACCGCAATGGCTTTTTAAGTGAGCAAAATTATAGGGAATGGAATCCAGAATCCAGAATCCAGTAGAGGCAGGAGACAGGGAGATTTGAGCTGAGAACGTGCTTTTTTAATGGAGTGCTCGACAGATAGTTTTTAATGCACTTAATGGACTTTTTTCATGTTGGCCAGACGTTAAAGGTGCTGAAAAAATAGAAAAAGACTCCATTAAAAACATATCCTTAAGAGCAAAAACTTACCCACCCTTTTTATTAATTCTAATCGGTCAAGTGCTTAAAAATAATAACCATAAAAGTATCCCCTGCAGCCGACTTTCTCGCCACTCAATTTATTAAATATTTATGAAGGAGCCGACACATTTTCTCAAAATATAGCTCTAGTAATGGACCCACGACCCACCCCATAAGAGGGTATTATCAGTTTGAATTTAGGTTCTAGGCGTTGCAGAAGAGCGAACCCAAGACGCTATTAAATACTACACGACTCCACAGCAGAAACTATACCGCTGTCCCCTGCCATTGTATTTATTCTTATCATTTAAGTGCTTAAAAATAATAGCCAAGAAAGGCGTGCCCTGCGGCTGGATTTCTTGCCACTCAATTTATTAAATTTATTAAATATTTATGAAGTTTGCCAACACATTTGCTCATACAAACTTGTTGCTTGCAAATTGTAATGTTGCATGCAATGCACGGCTCAAGAAGGCCTTGATAGACCTCCCAAAAGATTTGCGAACTGAACTGAAATGTTTTTCCTTTTTGCCTTTCTTCCCCATCGTCGTCTCCCTCTTCCGAGAGCAGCTCCAGTCGCCACCAGCCCCAGTTCTGTTTACATTTTCACAGACACGCAATTTATGATCAGGCCTGGGGCAGGCATTGTCCAGTGCATCGCAAGTTGCAACTCCCCTGAGGCAGATTAATACGTACACAGCGTACAAACGGAACTGGAATTTTGGGCTGGGGCTGGGGCTGGGGCAGAGGCAGAGCCAAGCAGTCGCATATTTATGGCTGGCATCTGCCACAAGGTGCTAAGAACTTACTTTATAACCTGAGTGTGTGATTGCCGGGGCCGTTGCCGTTGCCGCAAACGAAAATGATTTATCGTATCTACTCGTTTGCCCGCGCGGATGTGTGTTAGCGGTTATCATATAAATATGCACGTATACTAAGCCCAGAGATTTGGCCTGGAACTGAGGATCGATTGGCAGTGCCTGGGCCAGAATGGAGGAACATTTAAAGCGCGAAGGAAGGCGGTCCCATTAAAAGAGAACAATTTATCAATTTATCAAATTTTCGTTTAAAATTCGCTTAGCCAAAATGCAGGTGCGGGACCTGATCTGAATTTAAAGATAATTGAAAAAAAGCAGTAGCTAATGTAAGTACTAGGGACAACCTCTACCTCCTAAAGGTTCAAGTTTATTATGATTATAAAATATATTTTTGTATTAATCAGAAGTAGAAAATAATAAAAATAGGTTCCAACCGACAGAATCTGGCTTCATTCAGTGTACGATTTGTACCATTTATATTTTTATAAATATTCATATAAACGATTAATGTTTCTCTAAGCACTCTAAGCACAGAAAATATTGAAAAATGTAAGTTTTCAAACTGCTTCGAAGCGCAATATTCTGATTCAGTCTAGGATCCACTACCCAACATCCAAAGGCATTGCAAGCCGAAACAATAACAAAACAACACTCATTTAAGACAAGTTCAATGCTCTCTCCCTCTCTCTCGCTCTATCTTTGTATCTCTATCTCGCTCGTCCCACAATTATGCTTTGCATTCAGTTTTGAATTTCAACAATTAAACATGCAGCCACAAAACTGTCGACAATAATTTCCAGAAGTAATGAGCATGCTCCGAGGTCTGTCTCTGTCTCAGTCTCAGTCTCAGTTTCTGTCTCGGCCTGCCCCCCGATATCCCGGCCAGATGCTGTGTCTGGGCTGTGCGCCGTATGACGGCTCCTATGGCTGACAGTTAGGAGCAGAAATAGTTACATCGATCAGCTGTTTATAGGCCGCATGCGAAACCAGTTTCGAAGTGCTCGAGTTCCATGTCGCATCCGATAAGGTAAGCTTTTTAAGCGAAATGTCAACGGCAACAGATCCCATGGTAGCAGAGGTGGTCCCCGCTCCGAGCCACTCCGAGCCACTCCGAGCCACTCCGATGCGGCGATACAGGTTGCGACGCTCGTGTGTGGGGCAGTCGGCGATTCGTTCAATTAATTTACACATTGCCAATTGGCTGTAAATAGTGGGAGACTTCATCAAAATATGCAAATTATTAAATTAGATTTTCTATATACTCGATTTTTGTGCAACATTTTTGCATACCGCACACCATTTTTCTATCCCGGAAACTCCGAATGGGGAATTTCATGTTGTTCATTAATTTGGAATTACTGCGCTATCATATTATATACGTAAATATGTATATCATATGGATCAGCATACATTACGAGACAACAAGGTACCTGAAAGCGCCAACTAGCCGTAGCCAAGCCCATTCATAAATATGCATTGTTCTCAGATACTTTACACATAACAGAGCCAGTTTAGCACGCAACTACCTCGGAGAAGTCCCACTGAATGAGTGTATATTCACTCAGAGAGAGAGAGAGAGAGAGAAAGAGAGAGAGGAATACGTTTCTACGTCTAGAATAGACCTGCCTCCGGCATGCTTATTATGCCCCGATGCCCCGATGGGGCGACCGTCCTGGGTGCGGAGACCTCTGAAGCTCGCCAAGTACCAAATCAAAGCGATGCATTGCCATTGCAATGGCAGGTTGTTTCATTTATGACATAATTATAGTAAACACTCCCATGTTCGGTCATCTGAGACGGGCATCGTGTTTGCTTTTATTTCAAACTCCTTCTGCCTGCATCTGACCCGACTCAAGGCTGGTCTAACCGGTATCGTGGTATCGTGGTATCGCGGTATTGGTAATCGGACATTAATGCTGATTGATCTAAAGCTCAGTTACTGACCCGACTGAAGGCGCTCTCCGAAGCGATCGAAACGACTTCATTCCGCCTTAAATACGGTCTTTAATGTCCAGAATATTCTATGATTGATATGCAATGGCCAGAAGCTAGAGCATGTCCAGCCCATTAAAATAAATATTTTAATTTGCATATCCCTGACAGCCCGAAACCGACAGCCCAACAACGCCCAGCAACACCCGCAACACCCGACTGTCACTTGCAGTCCTCTCTGTCCTCCACAAAGAGCTGTGTGTACTCCGTACATTACGGTCAGTATGGTACGCCCCATTCACTTCATTAAAAACTTGTTGCAATTTCAATTTCGAGCCGGAAAAAATCAACAAAACGAAGCAAAATCTCCTTGCTGACTGCCACAGATTGTTGCATTGAAAATGAAATGGCGCACGTTGATTTACATTAATGGACACTGGCCACACGGCGTTTGTCTATAGGGAGGGACGGACCTGGCCCCTTTTCTGGCTGATTTTCCGAGCAAATAGTTGCCTCCAGGTCTGGCTGTGAGTTTTAATGCTAGTGTGAATGTGAATGCTGAGGTGAGCGCCATAAATCGGTGCTAAATTGCAATGCACAAAGTCGGGCAATCGCACAGACATGTTTGTATCAATTGAAAGTGAATGAATTATACTTGTATCTGCATTAATTTGCTTACTGGATAAGCAATTCAAATGGATGTGGCACCTCTAACGAGTTGTCAGATATGATAGATGATTGGGATAGATACATCCAGCATTAGATAAAGATAAATCAAACTTAAAACTCAAATGAAAGTGCAAAAATAAAATTTAAATATCAAATACTGCACTCGGAGAAAAATTGGCATAGTAAAAACAAACACACCAATTTTTAAATTAAATATTCGGTTTTTAAATACAAACATAATGAAATTCAATAGAATTCACTTTGACTCAAACATAAATATATTAAAAAGTCTTTTTAAAACGGCCGATATTTAATCGATACTTTAATATAATATAATTTTTAGGAATTATACATATTTAATCAGAAAATGAATATATTTCATTTAAACTTGATATATATTTAAATAAAATACCTTCATAATAATTTCAGAATCTAAAATGTTTATTTTTACAATTTCCACTCTGGAGTGAAATGTATTGTATAGGTTTTTATATACTATATAATATAATAATTGGAAAATGTGGATTTGTTATAGAGATTCAAACAGGAAACTTACACTTCTTAAGATGCCACAAAGTAATTTGCAAATTGATTGTGCCTGAAATGTGTGATTTTAAGAAGAATTCAGCTATCAATTGATTTTTATTTTTACCTCTACTGCTATGAAAGCTTTGAAAATCGCTCACACTTATCTCGTGAGGAGAAGAACTCGTGTTTAATGGAAATATTATTATTTTTAAAGCATTTCCGCCTGAGGCTCGGAAGATCTCTAGGTGCTTCTTCTCCTGGAATCACTCTGTCTTTGCCTTCCAGGCGGACAACTTCAAATCCGCTTTTGTTGCTTTCATTAAAATCCAAATGATCGGCAATGTTTCGGGCTCGCCCACACGCACACCCGTACAGTACATTTGTATACGTATATGTATCTAGAAACTATTAGCTAGCCCCGAAATGCTCACAAAAAGAATCATAAAAGTCGCCGTGTCGAGGCCCCCCACTTGCCCCTCAACGAGGATGCTCGCAATTTTTAGCACACTCTTAATTTATTTTCAACATTTTTACAATTCTAAAACATTCTACATTCTTTGCATCCCATCTCGTTGCTGGGCATCAAAGTTGTAAATGTCGCGTCGCGTCGTAAACTTGTGTTGGGGTCTGTGTGTGTGCTGGTCTGGTGCTGATCGCTCCTCTGCGATCCACGGAGGAACTTAACGCTGGGAACGTGCGCGCCTCAAAGGCAAATTACGTTGCGCAGACGCATTTAATGAGCTGCGCGCCGCTGGGTCGGACCTGGAGAGGTTTTTTTATGATTTTTCGCTCAATTTCTACAATATTTTTGTTAGGTTCTTTACGACCTACGACTAAGCCGGACAGACAGACGGACAGACGGACAGACAGACAGACACGTACACAGACATGCACACAGTCACAGCGATGTGTGCCAATATGTTCTATTAGTGATTTAGTTTTGCTGATTTCGAATTTCGAATTTCGAAGAGAATCCAATATCTTTCGCTGTACGAATAGATACAGAGACTTGTATGGCTGCATCGTAGATCATTGCCCAAGTGGATGGCTTCCCTTCCCTTCTCTTCCCCTTGCAATTGGCTTCCCTTTCGCATACCCTTAGTGCCTCCACGCCGCACATTATTGGTTTGAGATTTCAAACATAAAATTATAATTTACAACTTTGTTTTTTGTTCGGCCAGAGAGGAGAAAACATAAAACTACGTGGAGTCTTTTTAAGTTGATTTTAACAGCGCGTAATTTCGTGAAATGCGCAGCAAACAGATGGAAATGGAGATGGAGATCCATGAAGATGAAGATGAACACGAAGCTGCCGGCAATATCTCCCGGCTCTCTCTGCTCTCTGCCCTCTGCTCTCAGCTCTCAGCTCTCCGCCAGCGGGTTCTCGTCCTCGTCCTCGTCCTCAGTCGATCCGATCGTCGCCACTCCACTGGGCTCTCGCTATACATCTTGGCGAAATAATTTAATTAGCTCTGCTTGTGGCTTTTGTGATTGCCTGCGAAATGGCGTTCCGTTTTAATTTTAAAGCGCTTCCATTTAGTTTTTATGCCTTATCTCCACTCTCCATACACATACATACGTACATATCATATATCGCAGGTAAAGTTCAGCCTGTGCAACATTCGACCCCGAAAGCAAACCAACTACTATACGACTCTCATTGATTGAGCGCGTTGTCTATCTGAAAAAACCTGAAAAAAAACCTGCTTCTAGATTGGACTTCACAAATTTATTCTTTAATGAAATGTGTTTGATTGCTTGGAAAAACTATACTGCGTATATATCCAACAATCGATCCATGATTATGTGTTTCGATAGTAAACTCGAACCAAGTTTTTCCCACAAAGACTTCTATCTGATATGAGATATGGTAATCTGTTTGAAAGGTAGCCTTGATCCGTTCCCGAAACTTGAAGATCGATCGATTTCCGTTTCAGCTATTTGAAGGTTACGAGTCTTAAGCTATTATAAAGGTGTATAGTTATAGTCGAAGTGCCCTTTGTCCCCTTGATTAGCTGTGACTTAGATTTCCCTGGCTGTGGTTAGAATCCACAGGTAATTTCCAGGTTTATTCATAGGGTATAGGTACATACAAATATCTCATATAGAATGACCTGAAATTCCCCAGACTCCCGCGTTCTGTGCAATAGACAAATGCTATCCAACGTACGCTATTGCAGCCTTCGAATGGCTATTGAACCCCCAACGAATGGCTAGTGTACATACATATGTACATATGTACACAGCGACTGCGGGGTCTGGAGACTGACAACATATTGCATAATATGCGTACCAGAGCGAACATTGACAGCTGCAGAATGACACCCAATCATCATCGTCATCATCATTATCATCAGCAGCAGCAGCAGCGGCAGCGATGAACAAACGTCGACAATATTCACCTTGAACTTGAATTAGTTTCCGCTGCATTGCTTATTCATATCCAAGTGTGTGAATGCATGTATCTGTAGCTAAGTGTGCCTGTACTTGTGCATTTTCATATAAACAAACACAGATACCCAAACACACATGGCCAAGGGTGGGCACGTGGGGTGTTTCTGCCCCTCGTTACACAAATCTATTCCACACAAGTGAGGGAAAGTGAAAACACTTTGTGTACGTACATTTGACTCTGGCCAACGGACGGCGAAAGGAAATGCAAATGCAAAGGAAAATGTTATGAAATTGGTCAGTTTGGTTTATCCTTTTTTTTAATACAAAATTATGATCAACAGTTCTGTAAATTATATACAGATATGTGTGTTTCGGGGATCGTAAGTATTATAAGGATTAAAGTGTAGATCACACATACAAACGTCATAAAATTACTCTACTAGCAGGCTATGGCAAGTTCGCTGACACAATTCAAGAAAGAAGAAAGTTAACTTAAATTATTCGGTAGCCACAGCTACAATCGCACCTCCAACTTAAACTACCTGCAGAAAAAGTGTCCGTAAGGATTTGCACATCTTAATGTTAATTCCTAGCTTCCACCAAACATGAAAACTCATCCTGAGAAATCGTAGGTGGCTTGTGTGTGTATCTTAATATTTGTCAGTTAATTAATTGTTTGAATTTTGCACGAATTCCGTTTCGTATACTTAGTGGTAGTGCTTCTCCACAAGCTACTCAATCCTTTCTCCATAAAATACCACCCTTAAGTACTCCCAGACACCTATAAAGACTGCACGATTTATTTTGTAATTGCATTATTCCCGGCACTCGGAAAGTGGCACAAGAATTACGAGCGCGGTCATGGAATTTTATGGCCCAGGCCGCAGGCCCACTACAAAATGTCAGAAATGTCTACAATTTCTACTACATGCACATTCATAGATGTATAAATAAATAAAGTAAATTTTTAGAACAGATAAATTAGCGCATGGGTCGTATGAACAAATTACCGATTTCATTTATATTTATCCCCTCCGATTCGGCCATTTAAGCTCTTGCCAAGAACAGTGCTAAATTTAAGTGCCCAATAATTGCCACACAGTGGCACAGACCCACACATGAGCTCTGCGCCGCGACGGTGAAGTCAACGGAGCAGAGTCCTCCCCTACTCACAACTGGATGATCATTGTTTTTCCTGGCATTTTTATCAGAGTGTCAATTTGTCTTCGCGAACACACTCCTTGGACCCCCCTCCAGCCCCCTTCCCATTCTCGGCATGGTCAATACAACACAAATTATAAGACAATAAGGCACGTAGTGGACAGTTCAGTGAATGGGGTGGAATTGGTAGGGTCTGTTCCTAGACAGTTAAGGCTGGGAGCTTGGCTATCAGAAGCATTGCAGACACGTTTGAGCGCTTGAAAATGTATTTGCTCGCTGTCGAAAGGCACAGGCGCTAAAATGGACCACACACGCAATGATGAGGAATTCCTCGCCCATCTTTATCGCTTGGCAGTAAAGAGAGCTAAATTGTCAGACACAAGGGATTGGTGTACGAGTGCAAAACCAAGTTTCAAAGTCACTTTGCGGCCCCACCATTCGCAGGGTGTGCACATATTGCAGCTAGTGGGCTACAGTGGAGCATTTGTAGCATGGGCGCCTGAATAAGAATAGAAATTTGTTGTGTACTCAGGAGTTTTCTCCAGTCTTCTCATGTGCATCGAGAATTGTGAGTTTAACATCTAGAGTGGCGTGGAACAAGTTCCGCTGGGGCGTTGGGGCTTATCTCTTATAATATCCAACAGATACTGTTATCGCAGGTATTACATCTAATAGTTCTCGTAGAAGCTGTTAAATTTAAAAAATTCAATATAAAGCTTAAACGGAAAAAGGAAAAACGGAAAATTCTAAAGGACCTGGTGTAATCGGAAATGAACCCTATATCGTATGTGTCTAAGTCAGAGACTTAAACGGTGGAGGGACTGTTGGAGGTGCGTGGACAGCGGGAAAACGGAGCATTGTATTGGCGCCAGCCACTGTTATACACGTGTACGTGTACGTACGGTCGGCATGAGATAGAGCCTTGTTGATCTCTGACTTAAAGGATGTACTCTAATTGGAAGCAATCGATTTCACACTCAAAGAATCATGGGATCGATCGTCTTTGTGCACCATAGGAGAGCAGCCCTGTACCCAGTACGTCCGGGAATGTGTGTTGTGTGTGCTCGATTATAAACTAAAAGCAAAGTCAAATGCATTTGCCTATGGCACACACACATAGGCAGAGGTGGAACAGCTGTCGTTCACTCTTTCTCTATTTCTCCCACTCAGTCAACACTGGCCCCACCACGGGCCCGGCTGCATCCCCAACCCTTCCCTGCCTATGACAATCGGCACGTGTAAGCAATTTGTTGTCGTAATCGCAAACAAATGCATGCACTCTGAGAACAACACTCGCTCTCTCATCGCTCTCGCATTGCTCTCAGGCTCTCGCTCTCTCGCTTTGCGATTAGTTGTTTCTCTGCAATTGTTTGCGACGGACGGACGGACGGACGGACGGACGACTGGACGGACTCGACTCGGACTTCCCCTGGCAACAGAAGTGCAGTGTGCAATGAAAATTCATTTGGCTTATTAATTTATGCTTGGCCGAGAATAATACGTATACGCAGCGTGGGGCGAGGTTTATTTCGATGAAGCATGCGAGCAGAGGGCAGGGAAAGGGAATGGTCTTAGACACTTGTGCATTCTTCGAGCGATTTGCCTGCTTTGCGGTACATACTCGTATGTATTTATTGTATGGGAAGGGTCCAAGTGCAATCGCCGGGATAATTTATGGCCCCTCTTATTTAATAGGCCTCGGGGCTGCGAGAGAGCACAGATTTGGGAAATGCAACAAAATTATCCAATCGCGCTCGGCTGATATAATTATGTCGTTAATTTTCTTGAGGTTGGCAAGGATTTATGACGACATGCCCGGAGCCATTCCCTTCTGCTCGTACTCGTACTGCTATCTCCCTAGCCTGATTTACGGCTATCGAGGCACATGCCCAACATTTAATATCGAACCACAATTCAATAAATTTATTATTTTTAATTGTTTACATGCAAATTTCGCACTTTGTTCAATTCGCCTCTTAATTTTTATGTGCCACTGGCTGGGAACACTATTAAAAGTACGTACGTATATTAACACAGCAAGTGGCAGTGGCAATGGCTCGGTTCAATCAGCCTTTGGTGGCCACAACTGTTTGACAATTAGGCAGGTTTTTAATTCAAATAACATGTTGCCTATCACTCAATGGAGGCTCAATAAATTGCATTTTTATTTCCATATATATCCATATATCCATGCAGCGAAATCTGAATCTGGTTGGTGGACTACCCAACTGTGGTAGTCGGGGATCGATCTGGGTGTTTTCGCCTTTAATTGATTCATTAACTTTACGAGTTTTTGTCGCTTCAGTTGCGCAAGAACTTAACACGTTCTCATATGGACATACTCATACCTACACATACTCCAGCATACATATGTACGTACATATACGTATGTACAATATATGGGTATATAATTTATCTAACGTTGAAATTTGCATGCAAATTCTGATTGGTTTATCTTGGTGTGCTGCCTGGTCAAATGGGAATTTTAATTTAGTCGATATTTGGTCGCAAACTAAATAAATTATGAATAAAATCGCTCAAAGATATTATCTATGTGGGAACACAAATTCTACAGTGAATAAGACTTTGAGTTTTGTTCAATACTTGGAGACTCAATAATAAATCGTCAATATATGTAGTTTCGGTCAAGAGAAAAACATATAAAAAATAATTACATCAGATTCAAGAAAGATATACCGCTTTTTCTACCCGTGAATATTTGTAAAAGTATCATTTTAGATACCTTTGGTGCACATCATTTATTGCGGACAACTATTTAGTAAATAATGATGATTAGATCTTTCTTTGTAATTTAATGTGCGACCGTAACGACAATGATTCAACTAAAGACTTGAAATATTATTCTAACATTGGGATCGATATGAATTTTGCAAACGTATTTGTTTGTTTTTCAATTAAAGATTACTAAAAGGAGAGGAATTTGGAATACGAAACAGAACCTAAGGGCTGTCGAATCTAAGGGATGCTTGAAAAAGGTGTATTCGAATATAGAATCTCAATTAAATGACCAAATATTAAAGATTTAATGGTCTGGCAAGTGAGGACACCACATATGTCATCACAGGGATCCAAAACACTCAATGTTTAATCCCTTTAAAGATCAAAGCGAGCCTTTCTATCAATCTACCGCGTATTTCCGAAACTGAATTTTTATTCGACTGAAGGGTTGGCCGCTAATCAATTTGCAGGCATCTCGTATCTCGACTTGAAAGGACACGGGCGTCATATCAGCCGATTTATATCACAGTCGCGCAGCAATTAACGCGAATGTAACGGGCGGCAGTAAAAGCCACGCAAGGGGGAAAACACACTGGAAAAGAAGGAAATCTACGCTCTTTGTGAAAATTTTGGTTTTTGGTGCTTTTCATTCTTAATTTTACGAGCGCCAAAAACCTTGCGGGCGAACCCAAATAATATGCTTGGCGCAGTTGTCGTTGTATAAGTTGTACAACCGTCATCATCAACGTCCACGTCGACATCCACGTCGACAGCCACGTCGACAGCCACGTCCACTTCCACTTCCACTACGGGAACACAGGAACGGGAACGGGAACGTTTTTCGGGTTTCGCTCGTAAAAAGCGCAAAGGAAAATTTTACGATGCCACAGTCTAGCAAGCATTCGCTCGTTCGACTCGCCTGGCGTCTGTCAATAAGAAGAATTACTTAGCAGGCAGCTAAGCCCTGAGACAAAACATTGAATTCTTCTCCAGGTCCTGTCGCCACTCCACTCCAGTCTACTCCGCTCCACCCCTCACCCATCAACCGTACCCGTCCGGCAATGATGTATGAAATTAGTGGCCTGCACAGTGGCCAAAGAAAATCTCTCTCGCATCCCATCCAAGTGCTTAAGCCGAAGCCAATTGGCAATAGCGCTTAATAGGGGTTCGGGTTCGGGTTCAGGTTTGGCTTCCAGGACCTAACACAACACGAACATTACCGAATTCAATTAAGCTCTGCAGAACAGCACTGCCACTGTCAGTTCCAGTGCCAGAACAAGTACAACATCACCATCACGTTCACTGCGTGCACTACAAAACCTTGGCCAATTCCCCGATAAGGCCCTAAGCCCCGTTGCTTATCGCGATCATCATCAGCCAGGGAAAAGGGCAAACGGCTCGCACAAGCGCTGATAATGATGATAAGCGCTGAGTGGGACATGACATGTGCATTTGAAAGTGAAAGTAAATTGTGCTTCTGTCTTTGCCAGTGCCTCTGCCTCCCTTTCCCCCACCAGACGACTGTGCCGCTTTTCCATTTTGCTGCACACTTAATTTAATTCAGAACCTCCTTGCCGCCTAAAAATACCCAATACCAAAATGCTGCCAAAATTTGCAGCAAGAGATGCAGATGCAGACGCCGATGCATCCCGTGGCATTTGTCAGTCGTCAGGTTTGAAGTTGATTTGTTGACATAATGATGTTCGATGACAAACGTAAGCCGAGCAACAGCAACTGTAGCATTCAGAGCATGAATTTCCGCAAAGGTTCTCCCCTTAGACTACCCCAAAATAGTATGCAGATAGGATACAACATAAACTGGACTTGTGAAACAACTTTGCAACTATCATCATGTCAGGTGGAGTGTAGTTATCCGATATTGGCGGTGTAATCTATCAAAACTGAAGTCATAGCAGGGACAGCCGAACATTTGGTGGGAGCGACTTCCCACTGTGAGTTTCAAGACATTGACGAAGCATATTAAAATCTATTTACTTTGGACGCAACGGCGCAACCAGACGTTGCCGGCATTCTCTTGGCGCATTCACACAATGGTCGCGGTGGCGTCGGGCGTGAAAGCAGTTGGCAACCGACAACTGCAGGAACAGAGTGCGTTCCCCGAGAGCGGGGACGGCACGGGCATGGGCATGGGCACGGGCACTTGTTACAGGTATATATAGCCCCATAGTTTAGTCTAATTTGCGCTATAATTTATGGCTGATTCTGCATGGGACATGGCAGTCTGATTGACGCTTCATTTGATGCCTGGGGCAGAGCTCACCTCTGCAGCTCACCTGAGCACCTGCTGATCATCCCTACGGCAGGTTTTTAGCAATTTCCTACGTCGCGACAGCAGCGACTCCGCCTCTTGAACCATCGCCAATTTCCCAATATGATATTACAAATTGTGCTCAATTAATTTGCACAAAAAGCACACTAAATATATACTTAAAAATAGGTATGCACTTTTGCATACTTGCAGGTACATATAAAGTAATATTTATGGGAAATCCGAGCTGCCGGAAGAAATTAGGTGGGTGACGGCACCGCAAAGGCGAAGGCAATAAAATTCGAATGTTTATGGTGCTCCGATAGTAACAGTTATACTTATACAGAATATATACCCTATTTCTATTACCCTAGGGTATTGCCTACCCTAGTCCTGTTACTACTATTACTGTTCTGCAAATCTATGCATTAATCAGGAAGTTCATGCATCTGAGCAACCCAAGAGTGTGCTTCCGCCTACAGTCGGAATTTCTACAGTCGTAGCATTCGATCAGCATCGAACTATCTATCTAGGCGAGGTGTCGATAAAGCTAATGTGTGCTTTGGCCCCCGAATCTTTCCCCTTGGCTTCACTCATTTTGGAATTCAGCTAATTACTGAAAATGGGCTTGCGTTCAAGTTTCCTGCCTTTGATATTTCGGCGCCAACGTCCGATCTGACAACTGTGTGCCCCAATAAACGGTGGCGACAGATATCGACGCGACTCGACGCGACGTGGTCTTGAACTTGGCATGCCCGACACGTGTAATCCATAAACAGTTGACGTAGTCCCAGTCCCAGTCCCAGTCCCGCGGCAGAATGCGAAGCATCGCATTCGCATCCACTGTTCCTGTGCCACCGCGGCGGCGGACTGTGGTCACTTGGGGCGCTTGGGGTGTCTTGGGGCGGGCAGCGCCCTCTAGCATGTACCGGGGATTGTGACTGTGACTGGGCGTGGGGCTGCCAGCAATACGAGCCAGCAACAGTTGCCCGGCAGTGGGGACTGTGTCATATCGACCCCCTTGCCCCCGTTGCTTCTGCTTCTGCTTTGGCACTTGGTTTGCTTGCTTGTTTTGCTTGCTCTGTGCTCTGTGCTCTGTGCGCTGTGCTCTGTGCCCTGTCAGCGCTTCTCTGGGGCAGATTGTTGCTTGACGGCTCTATTAGCGAGTGTGTTTGCTTACTGTCGGCGTTGGTGTCCGTCTTGCCCGTGCGGTGGCTTTACAGCAACGACCTTCAGAGTAAATTGGGTGGGAAATTCTTGAAGAGTACTCAACGGGGACTTCTTAAAGGACTTATATTTATTTATCCTTAGTCATGTAAAAAAGCCATGTGTTGAGTGCCTTTGGGTAAATATCCGTATAGGGTGAATGAACATTAGTTAATCGTTAGCTAAAACTATTCAAGCTCAAATCAGAGTAAAAGCATTTCATTGACTGTGATGCTATGAGCTAAAAAATGCTTCTAAATATCTCATATATTCTCATAAATATCACAGATAAGCCACAAATGCTTTCCACATTTTGCAGATCATTATGAGTTCCTTAGCCTGTCACGTAGCAATTTAATGATCACAGATCGGTGTGTAATTGGGTGCATGTAAGTAGCATTCACTAAGTAGCATGATTTAAAATTAAAATATTTTACGAGTTTGCGCATGTTAGTGCGAGCTCTTACATATTGTGATTGTGAAACCCCTTTCCTATGCACACACTTCGCCAGAAATCATCCTAAAGAAGAGTTGTCATAGACATAGTTTGTCTATAGACTTGCCTCGTGTAGCATGTCTATTAGCAGGAGCTCCTAGCAAAGGCACTCTGCGGCAGCGGATGGCTGCCTTCATTAAAATGTCATACAACAAGAGACAGGCGACGCGAACTGAGCGAATGAACACGAGTATTTTGGCGACTTGATTGCCGTACAGCCACATTCTTTGCCGAAACATTTTTGTTGACTATTAAAATTTATTTAAATAGCCCCACCCATACAATGTACATATCCCTTAGCACTCTCCGGGGGGGTCTAAGCTCGGAGAAAGCAGACAAGACGGACAAGTCAAGAATGAAAATGATCAGACACACAGATCAGTCCTCGCAGTGTAGGGGCATGGCAAGAGCTTGCCAATTAAATGTAGAGGAGCAAAAATGCCAATTAAATTAGCATATGTGTCGTGTGTACATACACATGTATGTAATGAGAGTGCTGGCAAAAGCAAAAGAGAAGGCATTGTACCTACAAATCGCAGCCATGAGCAAATGAAGCAAAGTGTCAGTGTCAAAGCAAACGATGCATCGCGATGGGAAAATTGTGACAACTGAGGCAAATGAACGATAGAATGAACCAGAGACAACTGTTGGAACCGGAATAGATTAAGCGCGTCAGGTGGCATACTAATATATGCATGGAATGGAATATGGATCAGCATTTCGGACTATCTGTTAGGACGCACGAGCAGCAACAGAAGCAGTTGCAGCCACATCTACAATTCTGCGGACTGCAGGAAACTGCAACATACATATGGTGGAACTCGTATGTTCACACATTCCTGGAAACAGCAAAAGCTGCCTGAGGATGCCACTAACCCTTGCACAGAACATTAACACAAAGGACATTCACAGACATTAAGCTGAAACAACAACTCAACGAAAAAATAGGTAACACACAAATAAAAGGCAATTCCTGCAACCAAAATATTGACCACAGCAACATATCCAACTCATATCCAACTTATGGACACTACATGAACAGACATACGTACTCAAGACGTACCACCTATTTTTGGTACTTGATAGCACATTCTCAGCCTGTGCCCAGCCTCAACTATTCCTCTCTTTATAGTAGTTTGAAAACAATACACCAAGCCTAATACATGTATATAAGTAGATTTGTACGATATGCACATACTTATGTACATACGCCCCTGCAGCCAACTATATGCTACGAGTATAGCATCCGATATATAGTCAGATAGCTCTATCAGTCCATCGACAGATGCATAGTCTGATCGATGTCCTCTTACATTCATTTGGAATGGTACAATGTTCAGTGTAGGATCAATGTTTTTCAAACATATTTGTAGATTTTTAGATCCTTCCGCACAATCGAGAGCTGCAGAATCTTCTGTTCAGTCTCGAGGTATCATTTTATAATCCCAAGCGTAGTACAAATAACATATACACTTTTGTATTTAAACAATTGCCCTGTACGAGTTCTAGTACTGTGGGTAGTATTCATAGGCACATCAAGCCATAAAGCCTAGCAACAATGATACTTCGATACTACGTAACAATCATTTGATGATAAGCTTGAGTGCGGGGCCTGAGGGGGGACAAGCTGTTTGATAATGGAGGCAGAAATTATAAAATGATTTTCCGACTTTCGAAGTCGGGCAAAATGTCTACCCTAACAGAAGTTGAGTTGGCAAACCA
The DNA here is from genome assembly GCA_008121275.1 of Drosophila lowei. Lineage (NCBI taxonomy): Eukaryota > Metazoa > Arthropoda > Insecta > Diptera > Drosophilidae > Drosophila > Drosophila lowei. The sequence continues at coordinate 29,365,843 of CM017777.1, read as the reverse complement.
AAAACGTGGAATCAGAACTTATCTAATCTTTTTGCTAATTTGTATCCACCAATAACGCAGAAAGAGCAAGAGACAGCACTGGACTGGGGCTGGGAATGGGGCTGTGGCTGGGGCTGGAGAAAGGAAACTTTATTACCGGGAACAAGTTGAAGTCAAATGTTAAGTTCAAACAGTAAAAAATTTGCGACAGCGCGGCGATCATAAAAATAAATCTACAGAAAAAGCTTGTTATTTTCGATAATAAAAATAAAAACTATATAAATGCATGCAAAATGCAGGGGGCGAGTGACAGTTGGGCAGTTGGGGGAGAGAAGATAGAGATATACCCTTAGATTTGGAATGGGACAGAGTGTGGGGATATGCATGACACGAGGATGACTAAAATATTACACAAGTTCGAGTGAATTACGACGACAAGGAGAAGGATGTTGAAATGGGACTAGAACCGAAAGATGCCAGGCGGCAGGAGCCGAGACGGGGTAACGACAACGACAACGACAACGATTACGAAAACGACGACAAAGACGAGAGAGAAGCTTTCGCCTTTTCTTTATATAACTCGTAAAGTCTCCTGAAAATTGCAAACGTTTTAATTTTGAGATTAAAACTGCTTTCGTGCCAAGCTTAACAAGCTTAACTTGGCCAACGGCAAGCTAAGGCAAAAGCAAAAGCAAAAGCGACCCAGCTCCGCTGTCAAAGCCAACTTCCGCCTTCTGGCAAGGACAAGCGACATCCTTATCCTTATTCACGTCCCCATTCCCATTCCCATTCCCGTTGCCGTACCCTACCCATGTCTCGTAAAAAGGCTCCATGCTACATGCACTTTTATTAGCCTTTACTGCAGTTGTGTTGACGAATGCACAAAGAGCTCTCCGCTAACCCCCTCAATGAGCTGCGGCGATGAAAGGAAAGCTCTTCGGGAAAAGGTGAGCCAAGCCATCCAGTCAGCCAGCGGATATTGGCTGAGAGGTTTAGTGTTTGGAAATTTAACTCAATTGAAGGTGAGGCAATGAATAACAAATGAAAAGGCGAATGCAATCCAAGGATGGTTACTTTCCAGTTTTATTGCTTCAATAGTTATAAATGAAGGAGCTTTTCTGTAGATAGATTGTTCCCCGCCGAAGATTTTATTCAGTGTGAACATTTAATAAGAAATGTGCAACGTTATTATTATCTAATGCTCCCACAAGGAAGTGAAACGGCTCCGACGCAGGTACTCTCTTAATGCATGTATGGACATATGTGCACACCTTCTCAATCCCTCAACTGCGAACGACCTAAACTATTTAGTTTTAGTTATCCTTTTGATGCTGTCAATTTGATGCTCCAAAGTTTCAGTTTTAAGCCGGAAAATATCGGGCGCAAATTAGTTACTAATTAGAAATATCTGAAAAATTATACAGAATAGTATGACGTAAAGTCATCTTTACGTTTACTGTAATAATTCCTGTAATTCTGTTACGCACAAATGTTATATGTGTATACCCTTTTAGTGTAAAATACTTTATGTCGATATAAAAGGTCGGAAATTTCAAGATAGGATAATTAGGACGTCGTATCCGACCCCATCAACATTGGATCAGCATCAAGAAAATACCTCAAAACCGTGTCGTCCGTATCGCCTCAACATTGAAGCAAGTATACCTCAAAACCGCGGCTCTACTTTATACCCGATAAACAGTTAGCATATATGTAATCTTATGATTTATGTAACCTATCCAATATATTTTATACGTAAACATTTCGCTCACCACTGGAGTGTGGAAGAATGTGGACTAAGGGTAGCTACTGAAATTTCATTTGTTCCATTTGGCCATAATAATGATCCGATCTGATTCAGTTTCAATAATCTGCTAGATATGGTCATTCTCTACGATTCCGCGTTTTTTGGTTTCTCATACTTTCAAATTGTGGATGCCACAGATTTTCGTTTCTTGTTGGGGCGGAAAGGGGCGTGGCAAAATTTTTAAACGAACTAAATTATAGGAGTCTGGATATAATATTTGGTTGCTCTAGCTCTTAAAGCCTCTGAAAACTAGTCGTCAAACAAGACGGACGGACCGACAGCTCTATATAGACTCGGTTATTGATGCTGATCAAGAATATATGTACACTACTGGCCAAAATAATAAGTACAGCAATTGTACAAAGCAAAAAATAAAAGCGTATCAAAATTGTTCGACTTTTATCTTATTATTTGTAATCGTAGCCACCCTTATTTTGGATGCCTTTGGCGATTCTTCTTGGCATACTAGAAATATGTTTGCGGCAAGTCTACACTGGAATCTCATACCACGTTTTTTGCACAAGTTCCCCGCAATTCTTTGGCATTTCGAAAGGTATTTGTACCAATTCGACGTTTCAAGTCACCCTAAATGCTTTCCGTAAACCAAGCCTTGACCAGCTTTGAGGTGTGCTTTGGGTCATTGTCCTGTTGAAAGACCCATCGCAAGGGCATGTTTTCCTCAGCATATGGTTGCATAATGTCTGTCAATATGTTTTTATACCCGAATTGGGTCATAGGATCAGTTATGCGATGTACCGGCTCAACGCAATGCCAAAAACAGCACCAGACACCTATTCCACTTTTAAGACCAGACTTTATGGGCCATCTGGCCCAGGCCATGCCAAATGATTTTCGACGAATTTTACTTGGAGTAAGGGAACTTTCCGGGCTATGCGTCCTGGTAAGTCTGTACATTGAAGTCTTCGACCAACCATCAGAGCTGATATTTCTTTGCCGATTTGAGCGGATATGGCCTTGGAAGACATGAACGGATCCTTTTTTGCAAGACTGATGATGCGGGTGACCGTTGTTTGTGAAGATTTCTTCTTCCATCCTCAATTTTCAGTAAGCACTTTTGATTTAAAAGCATTCTGAACAAAAAATACCGAGCGGAGACTTTTCCTTTCTTTTTGAAGATTTATGGAAATCTTCTTTTCTTCAGCAGTTTGGCCTATCTAAAGAATTTTCTTTAACTCTCATGTACTTAAATATGCCAGAAGTCAATAAAAACCGACAAGCCTTTGACCAAATCCTTTAAAATTTATAAATAACACCAGTGTACTTTTTTTGACCAGACCAAAAATACCCAACCAGCAAAAATTTAAGCATAGAATTTAATAAAGCCGGTTCCCCACATTAATTTTTGATATAAATATTTGGCAGAATGTAATCTTTCCAAATATAAACAATTGGCATCCAAACATTTACAAAAATTCGAGCTATTCAATAAGAAATTAGCATGACACCGATGCACTTACTTTTCTGGCCAGTAGTGTATACAATTTATACTCTGAGTATCGGGTATAAATACACTCCCGACTTGCGCTCGCGCTGTCTCTCTCTTCCAGTGTAGCTTAGCACCTACATTTCCGTCATGTACTCAAAAAGGTCGCTCATCAGCGCATCATTTCTCTCTCTTTCTCTATCCACCTCTAGCTTTCTCCCAGTGAGACTTGAACTTGAGCCCGAGTAAAATAACCTTTTTCTCATGTCAACGACTTTATTCTTAACAAATAGGCAAATAATAATAACAAAAACTAATGGGAAGTTTTCAAAGAGTGAAAAATAAAAAACACAATATACATATATGTACTTAATTTTGCACATTTTATAAAAATCGAAGAAAATCACTTAGTCTTAATATTTTGTCCATAGACCCTTATTAGATAAGATATTACATTATTAATACAGTTTGGCATACTATACTCTCTAGCAAATTCTCAATAACATCTTTCGGAATACGATTCCATTCCAATTGTACACGGACCCAGAAATTGCATAGCTTGGATGACGCTGATTCGTGCTGCCCCGGTCGGCCTTTCACGATTGTTTGACCATAAGTTTTTAAATCGGATTGGGGTCGGGACTTTGAATTATTAAATTCCAATTATGATTTCCCAGCCATTCTCGAAAACTTTTCGCTGTGTGCTTCGGATCCCCATCTTGTTGAAAAGTTATGTGTACTTGGGGATAAGCACATTTCTGCAGAAAATTGGAAAGATGGGTTCAAATTTTCAATTTTCATGCTTTACTTGATGTCTTTCAGGTTTTTCTTCGGGATTACGCCAACAATACTGCTTCCCATCCAATTGAAAACGGTTACATTTGGACTTATCAGACCAGATAACACGTTTCCAATCGTCCATGGTCCAACTTTGTTGGTCCCTTGCTAATATCAGCAGTGCTTTAACACTTTCTCTGGCAACGCAGGTTTATTTTGCTTAACGGCTGCGATGGATCCAATGTTGTGAAGCGCTCTTCTAGAAAAAAAATTTATTTTACGTAGCTTTATTCGTTTAGGTGATATGTGCTACGAATGTCAGTGATTATGCGTATGTACTCACATTTGCTACGCACTGTATACCTGTGGTCCGGGTATCTTGAAGTCTCTGTCTGGCTCACGTGTTTCGAAAAAATGGCGACTGTTTTATACCCGATACTCAAAATGAGTATTGGGGTATATTAGATTTGTGGTGAAAATGGATGTGTGTAACGTCCAGAAGGAAGCGTTTCCGACCCCATAAAGTATATATATTCTTGATCAGCATCAATAGCCGAGTCGATTGAGCCATGTCTGTCTGTCCGTCCGTCCGTCTGTCCGTCTGTCCGTCTGTCCGTCCCTATTAGCGCCTAGTGCTCAAAGACTATAAGAGCTAGAGCAACGACATTTTGTATCCAGACTTCTGTGATATGTCACTGTTACAAGTGTATTTCAAAACTTCGCCCCGCCCACTTCCGCCCCCACAAAGGACGAAAATCTGTGGCATCCACAATTTTAAAGATACGAGAAAATTAAAAACGCAGAATCGTAGAGAATGAATTTATCTTCCAGACTGCAGAATCTGAATTGGATCGTATCATTATTATAGCCAGGATGAAGAAAACAATTTCATTTTTTCTCGCCCTGTCTCTCTCTAACACACACGTATCATAGCCGGCTTTGCATAGAGCAAAACATTAGCGCCTAGATCTCAGAGACTATAAGAGCTAGAGCAACCAAATTTGGTATCCACACTCCTGAAATATCGGACCTTGACGAGTTTGTTTCAAAATTTCGCCACACCCCTTCCGGCCCCGCAAAGGACGAAAAAATCTGGAGCATCCACAGATCTCAGAGACTATTAGACCTGACTGTCGAGCTCTCACTGCTACAAAACTATTTGTAATTTTTCGCTGCAGAACTCACTGTTGATAGCTCACTGCTTCAAAATTTCGCCCCACCCCGTTCCGCAACCATAAACAACGAAAATCTGTGGCAGCCACAATTTTGAAGATAGGAGAAAATTAAAAACGCAGAACGCCTTACTGACTATGTATCGGGTATAAATGTAGAGTTGCGGCTCAGCAGCAACTCACAACGTTCCCCCTCGTTTTTTATTGCAGTCTAACCGAACTCAAAACACTGTTGCTTAATGGTTTTCTTGGTAGGTCAGTCGAATTCGATCACAGGAAACATGTAAATATTTGCGAGGGTAAACAACGCTTTGGGCTTGCAGTGTCAGTGAAATGATGATCTAATAAACATAGATTCGACATTCGATTAAACATTCGATTAACATATTAATAAACCTTTTTTATTCCGTAAGCTGATTTAACGATTTACTCTTTTTATGATTCCAGTTCTAGTTCTTGTACGTTCATTTGTACATACATACATACATACATATGCGTGCTTTTACAACGAGTTTTCCTAGAGTGCAATTCTTATTCTCAATCATTTATTTCATACACGTGTGAATATGTATCGCCTAAGTCCCCATCATCTGAGATCATCATCATTATTATTTGTACGGCAATATAAGATACTTGTTGACATTTTCCTCATGCACGTTTTAAAATAAAACGTGTCTGTGCATTGAGGAATCAGTCCTTCGGAGTAATATAGAATTTGTTGAAAGCGTATCGAAAAGCTGAAGTCATCGTAATTAACATAACTAATATGTCTATCCAACTTGAGACTACCGAAATTGAAGACATGATCGTGGTGAAAATTAGATGAACATAGATGCATACTAAATATAAATGAATATTCCGCATTCTTGCACACTCCATCCATGGCAAACATCAGCAACTCAGCAACTGCTTAGCCAACTTCTGGACTCATCACATCTGCGACTGCCTCTGTGGCTCATTAAAGCACTGTTTCTTCTCCTTTCTATTTCCATTCCCATTCCCATTCCCATTCCCATTTCCACTGCCGAAGATTTTATTCGAGTATTGTCTGCTCAGCGTGCATTTGCATTATACCATCGTCGTCTCCTGCCCGACACATCCGTCTCGGCCCCGGTCCTGGCACATCCACACAGCATTCCAGTGCTTGCTTCATTTGCCACATTGCCCCATGTGAGATGCGAGGATTTCATCAATTCGTCTCCCTTTTCGTGGCATTTGCCTGCTACTTACTCCTATCTATGCATACTGAACGTTTTGAGTTGCCATTTTGTGGATATGTCGATTTATTATTTTTTATTGTTGTTACGTTTTACGACTTTTCCGACTGCTCAGGCCACTATCCGCTCTATCCGTGCTCTGGGCTGCCGACGGGAGGGGCAGATCTGGAGATGCATATATTTCAAGGCATTTACGGCACAGCACAGTCGTTCCTCAGTTTTCAGTTCCTCATCTTTTTCGGTAGCAAGACTTTATCCAACTACAGAACGCAACGAAATTTTATCAAAATATTTCGAATGCATCTCTCTCTCGCTCTCCGGCTATATCCTTTTTTTATTGCTCAAGTTAATTTTACAGCACGATGTCAAAGAGTTCTGCTCGGAGAGACACAGACTCTTTGGGTTTATTAGCAGCTGTGAAATGCATGCATCTGCAAACGAATTATTTGGAAAATATTTCACCGTGCTCTGGTTATAGATAGAGTAATAAGGATACATATAAGAATATTACCTAATACTCCCGAAGATACCTTTCGAGACAGTCTAACTATCCTTTCTTGTCCTTTCAGGACCAAAACGATACTTAAATACTGCATAACATACAAAACGAGGGGGAACGTTGTGAGTTGCTGCTGCGACCGCAACTCTACATTTATACCCGATACATAGTCAGTATGGCTACATTAAACGACAAAGAGTGCGTGCGAGAGAGACAGAAATCAGTCAGAACGTGTCGACGGGCGCTGCGTAGCCACTGCAAATTGATTTTTTACTTTTGGCTATAATAATAATCCGATCTGATTCGGATTCGGGAGGATTCGGCAATCTGGTAGATATGGCCATTCTCTATGATTGTGCGTTTTTAATTTTCTCCTATCTTCAAAACTCTTGTTGCCACAGATTTTCGTTGTTAAAGGCTGTGGAAGGGGGTGAGGGGTAGCAGTGAGCTATCAACAGTGAGTTCTGCAGTGAAAAATTACAAATAGTTTTGTAACAGTGAGAGCTCGACAGTCAGGTCTAATAGTCTCTGAGATCTGTGGATGCTCCAGATTTTCGTCCTTTGCGGGGCCGGAAGGGGGTGTGGCGAAATTTTGAAACAAACTCGTCAAGGTCCGATATCATAGGAATGTGGATACCAAATTTGGTTGCTCTAGCTCTTATAGTCTCTGAGATCTAGGCGCTAAAGTTTTGCGCTATGCAAAGCCGGCTATGCTACGTGTGTGTTAGAGAGAGACAGGGCGAGAAAAAATGAAATTGTTTTCTTCATTCTGGCTATAATAATGCTACGATCCAATTCAGATTCTGCAGTCTAGAAGATAAACTCATTTTCTACGATTCTGCGTTTTTTGTTTTCTCGTATCTTTAAAATTGTGGATGCCACAGATTTTCGTCCTTTGTGGGGGCGGAAGTGGGCGGGGCGAAGTTTTGAAATACACTTGTAACAGTGACATATTACAGAAGTCTGTATACAAAATGTCGTTGCTCTAGCTCTTATAGTCTTTGAGCACTAGGCGCTGACAGACAGACATGGCTCAATCGACTCGGCTATTGATGCTGATCAAGAATATATATACTTTATGGGGTCGGAAACGCTTCCTTCTGGACGTTACACACATCCACTTTTACCACAAATCTAATATACCCCAATACTCATTTTGAGTATCGGGTATAAAAAAGAAGACAACCTTATGAGTAATGTATTGCAACTTGTTATGCTTTTGTTGAAATTCAGTTCAGCGACAGTTGCTTTAATGTGTGGTCTTCCCCTCAGTTCTCTCATGCTAACTAACGTATAATACTATGTGTAAAACGAGCACATAATACCTTTACCTTTACCTTTACATTTTTATTTACATCTGCATCAAATTTGTGTACTGATAGTCCTGATTCAATTGTATGGCAATCTCCAGTTTAACCGATATTTTAAACTATAAAAAGCTACAATCTCATGTCTGGATTTGAAGATAAATAGAAGAGGCCTTTCTGATTGTTTTATAAGTCTCTAAATAAGCATCTTTACAGCATCCAAAGCTGTTTAGCTCGCTAATTAGGCTATTATATTTGATCAAAAATGTGTATTACGAGTATGCAGATCGTGCTGCTCAAAACGACTATCAACTAGAATACAATCTACCCGGATAAAATACATAGATGAATTGAGCAGAGTAGACCGTTCGTTGACAGAGTATGCATATGTTGACGTTTGTCTACACGATCAGACCTGAATTACGGGATCAGGACATACGGGACCACGTTGTACATCAGATCCGATCAATAACCAGTCACAGAAAAGTATGTGTTATACTTGGAAATGATATAAGAATAATCTTAGGTTTTTTAAATATTTATTATTTGAAGCAAGACTTAAATCTTGTCTAGCTAGCCCCAAACTAATTATTGGTTTAAATTTACGTTTTATTATACATATATATTATATGTATGTGTACTCGTCATACATAACTGAAACTATCCAGTTAACGATGGAAGATGGCGCAGAGTTGTTGCAGCTAGCGAAACGAAGTCGGTGCCGAGGCGGCTGTCGTCGTTTGGCAATGGATTCCTTAGCCATGTAATGCCTGCCAATTGGTACAAAAAAGCAGTATATAACCCTCCCCTCCTCCTGGCGGAGCGTAGCGAGAGCAGCTGCAGCAGACGCCGGAGGAGGAGCTGGAGATGGAGAAGGAGAAGGAGCAGCGCCAAAACCCACTTCGTGCTGCAGCAACAAACTCATAAAAAGGCGCAGAAAAACGAGCAAGAAAACTTGGCTAACGACTTAAACGACTCGGCGGGAAGCAGGATGGGGACGAGCAAAGAGTCCCCGGAGCGAGGACACTCGGGGAAGCACTCGAAGCCGGAGTCGGAGCCGGAGTCGGATTCGGATTCGGATATTTTGAGAGAGCAGGAGCAGAGAGCCGAGTGGAAGGTTAGCTGCAGTTTGGACAGTAATAAAAGTAATAACAGCACCAACACGAGTGCAACCTGCATATACCCTGTATATGTCTGTATATCAGGATATGTACGTATGTACATATATACATATATACTTATATTTCTCTGCGATGGTATGCGTATGCACTCCTGCCGCTCGACCCTGCGCAGAGTCAGTTTATGCGCGTTAATGGCATCGTTTACTGGCTAACTGTACATACATATAATGTGCATCTGTGTACATACCTCTATATCCAAAAATACATGGGTGTATGTATCTCTGCATTTTTGTACGGGTGTGGGTGTGGCGGTGCAACAACGACAGCTGCAGCTCGTCGGGAGTGGAAGTAGACAAAATATGCGTTTAAAGTGGGCGTTACCAACATCTTCGGAGCAGCTTACATAATAATTGCATAATCTCTATGCTCTTCCAGTTCGGGAAATGTGACTAAAATGTCCTGGGATCGGGATGAATATTGAATTTGTTTCACGTCAATCAAACTAAAAATATTGCACCTCGTAGGATAAATGAATACAACAATTAGATTCTGTCGATTGGAGTTCATTAAAATGTATCGTTAAAACCCCTTTCACAGTTCCTCTTTCATCTGAATAATACGACAGATACAGATGTAAATACATACTTACATATGTACGAGTGGGAGACTGATTTATCTATATATCCATCCTACATTCGGAAGGATTCCTAGTTCGGGTTTATTAGTTAGCTCAACTTTTATTGATGATTTCAGAGGCAGAGGCAGAGGCAGAAGTCTCCAAAACCACAGCTAGTATGTACGACCAGGGATTTAATCTGGTTCCAGATATTGGTACTCGAATGAATGTAACTCAGTCTTGAATGTTCTCCCTGGCTCTGGCCAACAGCGAATGCTTTTAAGTGACCCTATTTATATGCATAATGCTAGAAATGTTTGTACAAAAATGGGATTATGGGGGTTCATCCGTGTAATTCCCTCCTACCGAGTTATGTCCAATGCAATGGGACCTGGTGGTTAACATGCAAAAACAAAACGAATTGGGGCTAATCAAATTGTTTGGCTGTTATGACCACGGTCATGCTGTGGTTGGCGGGAGCAATAAATCAATTTATTAGATTTATTTGCGGCTAATAAAATAATTTGAAAGCATAAAATACTACCACAGCTCCCCCCAAAACAATGGTCGCTAGTGGCCACTAATGGCTTAATTACTAAATTAAAGTGCTGCAAACAGCCCAACAAATGTGCGTGCCGTGCGATCCATTGCATGCCTCTCCTCTCCTATGTGTGCAGTGTGCACTGTGCCACACCAGAAATCATGTAAGCTAAACGGCACTGCAACTGCAGCAAGAGGCAACAACAGGAAGTAGAGCTGCCCCAAAGACATGCTTCAGCACAGCTCACGAACACACACGCACACACTGGCCACTGGCTGAGTTCACCAATGCAAATCTTGCGCCACAAACTCCCTGCAACAAAGCGCCAACTACTCAGCACAGTTGCATGCAACAGCAGCTACAGCAGCAACGGCAACAGCAGCAGCCGCTGCAGCGCCAGCAACTACAACATCACTAAGGAGGAAAGAAGCGAGAGGCATAATAGAACGGGCCAATGGATATGAAGCTCCGCCTACAACGAAACTACCGACAACGATGACGATGCCGAGGCTATTGTCGTTGTTGTTGTTGCTGTTGTTGCTGCTTGCTGTGTAGGTAAAAACAAGAAGAAAGAAAAAAAATGGCAGGCGATACGAAGAGCATGATGGCATAAGCTCGGGGAGAGAGAGTGAGAGAGAGAGAGAGACAGAGATAGAGAGAGAGAGAGAGGAGGGCAAGGAACTTAAACATGAAACGACAGCACCAGAGGCCACACGAATAGTGCCAAAGCGAAATGAGGAATGGTCGGACAGGTAGCCATTGGGGAAACAAGTGGAATAAACGTGCAATGTTCATACACACATTCCAAATAACGTGTTTGTTTATGAAAACCATGAAACCATTCGGAAAGTCCTACTATACTAAAATTCATTTTATACCTCACTAGATCGATCGAGCTTGTATGCCAGTCTGTAAAGTTTGCTTGAACTTCAACACCAAAGAATTTTTCCTACAGAGTTATTTTTTTAAGTTTTTATAAAAGCTACCTATACCTACATATGTACATATGCTAAATAGATCTATGTTAAAAGTTTCTGCAAGTATGAATGTATCTACATTAAAGTACATACATAACTGCATCAAGAACACACTCTAATGGGTACCAAATCCTAGTAGGTACGGTCTCGGTTAGAACGCTTCACAGCGATCCAGCCAGTTTACAGACTAATAACAAGTGGCAGAGAACCTCTACCTGAAAAACATCGAAAAAAATGGAAAACTCAGCCACTACTTACAGCACCTGCCACGAAAGAACTGCAGAATGTTAGTAGAAATTTTCACAGGTCACCAGAGGCCATAGAAACAGGGCGCACAGGGAGCCTGTTGCTTTAGCCATAAGCACATCCGTTCTCTATGACTTTTCTCATAAGCACACACTCGACGGTTCTGCGTTAATACCATCTTTATATCCCCAAAGATAGGAAATGTTCAGTAAATACTGCATACATATGTGTCGTGTATCTCCCTAAAAAAATCAAATTACCAGGCATAATGATATTGTTACTTTTATTTTATGATGGCATGAACGTATTAATAGGACATTGATAGTTTCACAAGTTAAGCTACATTTACCTTAATTTAAGATATGAATTAAGCCGATTAGATGGAGGTTCTTTATTCAAAGTAATAGTTTTGGAGCTATTGATGATTGTTATGCAGAAAGGATCAATTTTCAGCCTAGATCCAGCCTCAGCCTAGATCACCCAGCTGTTTGTATTGAGCCCATTCTTGACTTCTTGCATTACAACAGCCCCCTCTTATGCTGGTTGAGCATTCTTTGACTCTAGTCTCTAGAGTTTCGATGCCGTTCTGCGTTCCCTCCAGTATTAGGTTGCTATTTTTGCCGCCAATTAGCCGCCATGTTTACGTCTCGCATTGCTTTGTCTGGCAGGGATTGCAGAAGGGGCAAAGACGGAGTCGGATCTGTCACTGCTTGACAAAATGTGTGTCATGCGAAATTTAAGAAGAACCGTGTGGAGATAAGTCGGGACTTGAATTTTTTGTATTTATGTCAATGTTTATGTTATGTGGATTGATGAATGAATAAAGCTGACTTTGAATTGGATAACTGATCGATGTCCGATCAGTGAGAAGCATGAGAAAAACTAATATGTGTCTCATATTTTTTGTATACATTGCAGGCCAAGATGTTTTCCTAGACTATTGCCAAAAGCTATTAGAGAAATTCCGATATCCCTGGGAGCTGATGCCGCTAATGTATGTGATACTGAAGGACGCTGACGCAAATATCGAAGAGGCTTCCCGTCGAATCGAAGAGGGTAAGTCAAGAGATCGTCGAAAAGCCGCCACCCGTACACATCACCCTCACGCCCACCATGTGCAACGTATAATAAATTCCCAATATCTTCCGATCTGATCCAAACCAGGCCAGTACGTTGTGAATGAGTACTCCCGTCAGCATAATTTGAATATCTATGACGGGGGTGAGCTACGCAACACAACGCGGCAATGTGGATGATAATTTTTCATTAACTAAAGTAACGAATATTGCGATTTTATCTTTGCCCCGATATTTATTGTTCAGCATCACAAACTTAGCCTAATGCTTAAGCGAAAAAGCGCGCGCGAGTTCGACTTGAGTAAATCAAAGTAAAGTAAATTAAAGTTCTAAGAAGCCAAACCTCTGTAAATATATCGAATTTATCGGTAAGCTAAAGCGCCACTGGATTTTCTTCAATCAACAAACCAAATATATCGATGTGTGAGCTGTGACCGTTGCTCCCCACTCCCTCCTTCTTCAATCAACCAATACCCCCCACTCTAAGGACGATGCCTGCCTTTCAATCATCAATCAACAATCAACATTCTCTTCTCTTCAATCAACACTCCCCCATTGGATCCTATTCAACACTCAAGAAAAACTATGCCGCCAACAAAAGAAGTCAACTTTTGGAATCTAAAGATTTTAAATATTTTCGAAAAAACCGTAAATCAACACTCCACAACATTTCAACAATCAACAACGTGCTTTCAACACAAATCTGCACATCGAGTGTATGAATTTAGTTCAAAATTAGTTTAAGTCTTTCTTTATATATTTTCATAAGCTTTTATTGGGTTCTTACAGACCAGACCCACACAGCTCTTCACACGAGTCACTTAAGTTATTCCTTTGTTACCTTAGTACTTACATACATAATTGAAGCATTGAGGAAGTTATCAACTACTTAAGTACAGTTCAAATTGGATATCAATAGGTGCCATGGAGGAAATTATATTCCATACTCGTCCATATCTAATCCTATCCGCTAATCTCAAAACTGTTCGCTAAGTACGATATATGATAGTTTGTGTTCGAAGAAGAAGGAACACATATTTCCAGCTGGGATGTGCTACGAAAAATTGTTGTGAGATGGTGCACAAATAAAATACAATATATACATATATAAACGAGTTAATAGGTTAACTCTTTCGACGTACTGCGAAACTCTACTTGTAATATTTAATAATAATAATTCTCATTGTATAAATATTGTTATCGACTTAAGTACGACGAAATATTATAAAAGGATAAACCTGAAATGTCAAAAATAAACTATTTTCCCTACTCAGAGAATCAGTTAGGCTAACCTTACTTCCCGAGAGCAATAGCGAATACGATTTCCCGCCCTATACCTACACCCTACACCCTCCTTGAAGCCATTAACAAATGGAAACGAAACCCGAATCCCCAGAAAATGGAATTGCCTCAGGGCAGAAGTATCAGCTGCTGTTTGTTTTGTTGATGACATTAAAAATTGTAACGATTGCTTTTCAAGTTGTTGCCATTTCACTGAAACCATTACCGTGGCACGTCCCAGAAGCAGATGAAGTTTGCTGTTTCCAGTTCGGAATCGGTGGGTCGGTGGATTGGGGCAGTACGGGAGCTGGGAGTTGCCTGAGTCGCCACTGCTGCTCGGATCGTAAATGCATCATTAAACCGAAAAATGCATGCGAAAAATTTACGACATTGCCAACACCGTCGCTCAGAGGCTTGGGATACCCAGCTTCGGTTTCAGTTCTCAGTTCTCTCAGTTTTGCCTGCTTCCTTGCTTTCCGGCATGGGAAAGCTGCTTCACTACGCTCCACTCTACTGCCAGGTAGCTGCAATACTCCGGCCGTAACAGCTCAACATCGTTTCTCGGCACTAAACACGTCACGATGGTATTTTAGGAATTGCAGGAGGACGGGGCTGAGACAGACTGGGGCATGAAGAACGGGCTCTCTGGGTTGCCATGGGTAGGCAATGGCGACGTGTAAATGTGGCCACCATAAAGCTTAAAAGTGTTTATGGTTGAATTGTGCCGGAAAGGTGCGTGGGTGGGGAGGGGAGGGGATCATCCAACATGTGAGCTGATTTGGTGGCAAAGACTAGAGAGTTTTATTGAAATGTGGAGGCTGCGATTTACTCTCATAGGTCTTCACATCTTCAAATTCATTTCATTTTTCTTGAAGCACTTCCAATGTGCAATCCAATTTAAAATTCGAAAATTCGAAAATGTACAAAAACCATGCTATATCTGCTATTTGTAACATTAATTAATGAACTTATTTTTAAAATACTAAAGTCGTACCCGAAGCTCTTTAGCATTCGTTTCCACTAATATCCCACAAAGCAAATTACTGAATGCATACACCCGAGAGGTATCCAGTCCAACCCCTCATAACTATTTTATGACACATTTCCATATCCTCGCGTTTTGTCATATTTTGAGCGACGCCTCTCTTTGTATTCACATAAAAAAATAGACTCGGCAGTATACCATTTTGTATGGGGCGCCATAACGAGATGGGAGCCTCATCATCATCGTCTTGTGGAAGTGAGAGTCGATGGGGATGGAAATGGGGATAGGGATGCCCACCTACTTCAGCTTCAGCCCAGTCCAGTCTTGCTTAGCACAGCTCAGTACAAATTCTTTCCACTTTCATCCCAAACATTTACCAATGCTTATTAAAAACTATAGGGAATTTCAGACCCAGCGGCAGCAGGAAGCAAAAATTTCCAACTTTACGACTTCATATTGTGGGCGGGTCGTAAATTATTTGTGCAGCGTCAACTTCTACTCCACATCTCCATCTCCTTCCTGGGAGGGCTACTGTTATTTTTACTGCTCGACAACTTACATGGATACGATACCGACACAAGCTGCCACTTGTGCCAGACATCTGATATATAATCTATATATAGACAAGCAGGATGTATCCCGGTCCATCCCCGTAAAATAATAACCAGCCGGTTTGTCATAAATGGACCTAACATAATCAGCCTGGACATACGTTTAGTTTTCCATCACGTTGGCCAAGTGTTGCCTGATTCTTGTTTCTCTCTCGGGAAATGGTAATGGTTGCCTCCTCGACCAAGTCAACTGAAAACCTATTGGGGAGGTTTTGTGGCCTGCAAGCGCTCAGATTATGAAACTCTAGAGAAGGGAGAGCAGTCCAGGGAGCTAATTTCATAGCGGAGAACCTTATACACGTGAATAATGGTTGGTCATTCATCTTAGCAGTATGGGTCACAGAAAGAACGAATTCTGGAATGTTTTCCATATGCATCGCCCTGATCCATATTTGAAAACAAATTTAAGTTGAGAAAATATTGGGAGCTCTCCCTATCAGAACTCTGGCTAATATTCTCTTTTTATACCTTTGAGAAGGTTAGCTTCTGAGCCCATAACGTATATGCTCGATCTAGCGATTTCCGTCTGTTTTTCGTCCGTCCATCGTTTTGGTTCTACGCACACTAGTATCTTAGTTTTCAACGTGTCTCAACGAAAAATGCCGAATGCCGAATGCCGAAAATACCAAATGACTATTTGTAAACATTTCGTCGAGATAACATGAAAACTGTGAGCTTGGCTGCAGACAAACAAACAGACAGATGAACAGACAGACGGGCATCGCATCCTGATCAAGAATATACATACGTCCTCCTATCCTATCCTCAATCAATGTTAGAGGATTCACTTTTCAAGGCACGAATTAAATATACCTAACATATATTAAATTTTTCAAATTACCAAATTGCATATCCTTGGAAGCGCTTGGCTTAATAACCTCTGAGAATGGAGGCGGATTTCTCCTCTGCTTAGAATACTTGAAAATCCATCCTTCTAATTAACCCGACACCAGGTCTCAGTTTATTGGCTGACCCAAGCGAGATAGCTATATATATTAACAAGTTCTTTAAGAGCTACTTTAGAGTGAGACCGCAGCTGTATTGGACTGCTGGCCTCTGTCCCACCGCCTCGATCCACCCAACGTCAGGTCACAACTTCTTTACGACTTTTTATTATTTCGTCAAATTGCACAATGGGCGGGCGGCATTAGTTGCGACTAGGTTGGGTCTGGTATTGACTGTACCTATGTATTCCCTATCAAATATTTCTGAGTCTCGAGAGCAGGAGCACGCTCATGCGTAATTCTGCCTCGTATGCTCTGGCCCTGTTTAATGCATTCTGCAGTTGGCGGAAGAAAAAATCCCATTAAAATTAAGTAAAATTGCAGCAGCAGCAGAGTAATCGTAAAAACTTGGCATTTTGATGTTGCAGCAAGCAGTAAAATTTTGAAAAGTTTTTGCCACGCAGATAAGGAGGGGAGTCAGCAGAAGACAAAGGCTCTTGCAACAGAAACTCCAACTGGAGCTGGGATGTGGCTTTGGCTTTGGCTTTGGCTTTGGCTTTGGCTCTGACTCTGCCTGTGGATGGGATATGGGATCTGGGATCTGGGGTCTTGGCCGAAGGGGCGCCGTGCTGGGGAGGGTTTATTGTGTGAGCACCGTGCGAAGGTTGCACATAAAGTGCATGCCGAGGCCATAGGTGGGCCGGCCCTGGCCGGGTCCCCAGGTGCCTTCCAAAATGGCGCAAATCTTTTTCGGATGGAATAGACATTTAGTGCCGGGCATAGTTAATGTTATGGGTGCCTTCCCATACCGTATACCATTACTCCCCTACCCTCTTGGACATTTTTGTTATAAAGTGTGAAAACCGACGTTATGGCCAACGATGTAGGACGCGATGCGTATGTAAATTCTTCAAAAAATATAAGCATAAGTTAATGTTATAAATTAAAGAAAAGGTGTATATTATACATTTCGACTGGATGTTACCGATAGATCAGGAACTAAAGTGCCTAAGATAAGTAATTTAATTAATAACTATAATTATGTGTTCCCTTTATTTTTTCTGGACTTATATCGGGTTTTCAGCCTAAACATTTCTGAGCTACAGATCTTCATAGATTAAGATTGGGTATACATATATGTATGTACTTACTGTCTCTTGGATTGACACACACAGTTGAAGATCAATCCAGAACGGAAAAAGTACAATTCTAAATGTTTGTATGGGTTTTTGTTATTAGTTTTATGAATTTAAAATTTGATTATAAAGATATTTGGAACATTTACGTAAAATAATAATAATTTAAATCTAAAATTTTTAAAAAGTATGCAATTGCATTTAAAAAATTTCAAAATTTTAAAATTTTAAATCATTTTAAATTTAAAAGTTTTCAGTTATTTGTGCTAGATTGTTTGAATTTCCCTGTATGTTTCCAACAAAACAAGTTTTAAAGCAAATCCACTCTACATTTTCCAACATATTGCATATTAAAGTGTCCCACTACTTTTTTTAAATTAAATTTATAAAATTTTTTTAACATAAGTACATACGTATATATTTTTAGTTGGATATTTGGCGTTCTCTCGGTTAGAATATGTTAAAAATGTATAATTTACAATTCAAAATAAACCAAAACGCAAATTCCAGCAGGCTTTTAGGGAGTAATCCGTCAACGGGAGCTGTTTGCCAAAAGATCATTTACTATGGTTAGGAATAGACTAATATTCATTGATATTGAAAGCCACATATGGCTTGGGGGTACACTCTTTTACTGGGTACTGAGCCTAGTAATTTGGCCCATTTTACGGTGTATTTCTCTGTGAAATCATTTTTTAATCTCGCATCTCTGTTGATCCAATCCACAGCACGTGTAGAAATAAATCGTATTGTAGCCCAAATCTATTACAACTACTACACACCGATGGCTTTGGTGAACGGAGCGCCGATGTACCTGACCTATCCGAGCATCGAACAGGGCCGCTATGGAGCGCACTTCACGCACCTGCCCCTCACCCAGATTCGTCCGCCGACACCCGAGCCACTGGCCCTGAGCCGCTCTCCATCCAGTCCCAGCGGAGCAGCCGCCAATCCTCATCAGAAACACTCGCGGCCCGGGAGCAGCAACGGCACCGTGCATTCGGCCGCCTCGCCAACAATGGTCACCATGATGCCAACCACCTCTACGCCCACCCACCGCCAAAGGTCCCGCTCGGGCACGCCCCCCACGCCGCCTCCACCGCCACCAGCGCACAGCAGCAGCAACGGAGCCTACCATCATGGCCACCATCTGGTCAGCTCCACAGCTGCTACGTAGCAGTATCGCAATGTTGCCGCCGCTGTGGCGGCAGCAGCAGCGGCAGCTGTCCTCTTTGTGTAAGTACTTGTTAGATATGGCTTACTCTTTCGTTTACCCACGGCCCGAAATTTTTCAAACGATTGCAAGATTTAAATGATTGATTTACAGAAATTGAATGGCTTGGGCCGCTAGGCGCTGTATGTACGTACATACGTATGTATGTATATAGCTTTTATACTTTGTAAACTTTCTCCACAATGCGTAAAGATACAATTTTTGAGTTTAGTTGATTACACTAGGTAACAAGATTCGATTTTTCTGACAGATTTGGGGCTGCAAATCTATTCTAATCTATTTTATACATGGTTATATATGGAGCTCAGATGTGAGCTCAAATATGAGTAAGTATCTACAAAAATGTACTAATTCCTTAACTTATACATAGTTTGGAAAAAATTAAAGTATAATTTGCAAAAACTTACAATTTTTATTTCACGATATTTCAATTTTAACGAGCGGGAACGCAGCTACGGCCGCGACTCTACATTTATACCCGATATCAGTCACAATACTATGAGAGAGAGTCTTTCTAGAGTAAGCGCGTAGCCACTGCAAATTGATT
Organism: Drosophila lowei; assembly: GCA_008121275.1. Classification (NCBI taxonomy): domain Eukaryota; kingdom Metazoa; phylum Arthropoda; class Insecta; order Diptera; family Drosophilidae; genus Drosophila; species Drosophila lowei. The sequence continues at coordinate 29,346,326 of CM017777.1, read as the reverse complement.
TGTTCGTTCTAGTTATAATATTAATCAGATCTGATCCAGATTCTGCGTTTTTAGTTTTCTCGTATCTTCAAAATTGTGGATGCCACAGATCTTTGTCCTTTGTCGGGGCGGAAGGCACGAGGCGAAATTTTGAAATACGCTTGTAACAGTGTGATATCACAGGAGTCTGTATATCTCTAGCACTCATAGTCTCAGAGATCCAGTCGCCCATATCGACTCGGCTATTGATGCTGATCAAGAATATATATACACTATGGGGTCGGAAACGCCTTCTTCTGAGTGTTACACACATCCACTGTCACCACAAAGCTAATATACCCCTATACTCTTTTTGAGCACCGGGTATAAAAACTCAGAAAATCTACAAAATATTAAATTTCAACTTGTTCACACTTCCAACCAGATATTTAAATGAAAGAGCACATAGAAACCGACAGATATTCGAACAGGCAGACTGATAGATTGGTGGACATTGGACTCTATTTGACATTGACATTGGACATTGATTTTATTTTAAAAACTCGAAAAATATCCTATTTAGGGTTTCGCAAATTGCACAGTACAGAAATAGGAAACAAAATGGTGTGCTGCTTAAAAAAAATTGTAGAAAGAACCAAAAACGGGTCAACAAATTCTATGGAAAAATCGTTTAACGAATTACTTATGTACATTAATTAAATAATTGTTTAACATGAGATTGTTATACTAAGATCCATCAATACAAATTTCAATGCTTATTAAAGTAGAACTCCTTTTTGTCAAGTGTTTTGGTCATGAATTTCAATCATGCAATCATGCAATTTATTACGCAGCTAGGACTCTTTCCCGCTGAGCGACCTTAACTTCAGCCTGAGAGCGAAGAGAACCTTGAATTCGAATAGATTTAGTGACCATGCTTCCATTTTCTCACTTCCAGCTCATTTCGCATGCTGGGCCAGGCGCGTTTCCTTTAATCAAATCAATTTCGCAGCATAGTTTTATGTTTACAATTTAGGTTGGTTGCCTTTCCGGGCCATGTCCTAGCTCCTGGTGCTTTCCGGCGTGTAAGTTTTTCTTTCTGCAACGTTGGCTGTTTGCTGTTGAGTTGCTGTTGTTGTTAGTGCTGGTGTGTTGGTGTTGGTGTGGCTGTTGGTTGCATTTCCGGACTGCGCACGAAAGTATGCAATGGCTTTTTCATCATTTGTCCTGATGACTGTGCAACGTGGGCAACAAAAGCTTCCTCGTCTCGGGCTGCAGATGAAAAACAATTCCTCTTGGATGGCCCGGCCCTGGCCCAGCCCCTGACAGTGTTCGGGTGCTGACAATTGAAGCCATTTCTTGCCAGGGCATTGTTGCCGCTCTTGCCGCTCTGGCTGCTGCACTTGCAGTTGCTTAATTCAGAAGCAAGTGTTAAATTTCCATGCTGGCTGTCATTTTTGTTGCTCCTAGGTGCATGGAGACGGGCGGGACGAGGTTGGGTTTTGTTCCCAGCATTTGAGCAGTTTGTTGCCTTTTGTTTTGCTAAGCGATTTGCTTTAATTAAAAACTCAAGTGGCGCCAGAAGCGAAGAGGTCTTCTCCGGTTGCCCTGTCGGAGATGGAAGTGGAGGGGTCTCAGGTTCGGAGGCAGCCACAGATATCATAATGCTGCCGATGCCCTGGCGAGGCGAATGGGCATCAGAACTTTCGCTTCACACATTTTACGATGCTCCCCGTCAGACCGCGAAGACGACACTTCAGAATGCATATTTCAATGTTTTGGTCTCGTCAATGGTAATAAAACATTCGCATTGCAGAAATATGAAAGAGGGAGAACTGGCATCTAAATCTTGTCTAGAAATCGCCCTGCGTTCTCGGCCCTTCGATTGTTTCGCGCGCCCTTGCGGCACATTAAAAACCTCAACTCGCGTCGACTCATCTCTCACCGCACTCCTGTGGCACTGCACTCGCATCAAAGAGTCGCAACGCTGTGTTCGGTTTTTATGGGTCTGGATCATAAAACCGAAACTGAATCGCACGATAGCTGCGTGGAAATATTTTTTCTCTCTGCTCGCAGTCGTATGTTGGCAAGTATTTGTGCCTTCTCCTAAGCCTAGAACTCACTTTGGGCTGTAATTAAATTTTCCTTTGAGAGGGCGAGACTACAAAGTCGAAGAGTGAGATCTCGTAAAACTATCACAAAGTTCATTTAACTCTGTGACGAATGGGGCAGAGACATGGCCGGGGATCTGACAAATCAAACTTATTAAAAAGAAGTAGGAAAAAGGAAAAAGGAAAAAGCAAACATCAAGAACAACAAACAATTATTCGTGGCAAAACTCGAACCCATAAAAGCGGGCAAATAATGCCGAAAACTTTTACGAGCCTTGGGGAGATCCTGCCAGAAGCAGTTCCTGAAAGCGTATCATTCGCAGAGACACAAATACCCGTGCCATACCCGTAGAAGGGAACTTTGGAAGGAGAAAATATCCTTTCGAATGGCACTTCAATTCCGTGCTAACTCGCCTTGCCTTTGTTGCCATGGCCAAAATGGCAATAAATGCATAAGTTCCCATTTTACGATATTGTGTTTCCATTTTCTGCCACGCATTTCCTTAGCCAGTTCTCCGCACCTTTGCCGCTCTGCGTAAGTACAGGAAAAAGTGCAACGAAGTCAGGGAAACTCCAACCCAAGCTGGCTTAGTTTTTGCTTTAATTTTACTTTTCAGATCATTTTTTCATGTGTGCATTCTGTAAAATGACTGATGTTTTGGCACATCAAAAGCGTCAGACAGACATGAATATATGTACATACATTCAAATGTATGCATGTCATGTGGCAGACAACATCAAAGTGTCCCAGAAAACAAATTGTTTCGCACCGTTCGGCGCTAAGAACTTTACATTAGAAATTCCAATGTTTTTTTATAAAGTAATAGAGAAAAATAAATATTTACAACGATTAAAAAGATAAGTTCAGAGTTAGATATCAGAAAAAAAAACTATAAAAACTATCTAAAAAATCAATTCAAATCCAGATCTGGATTTTTAAAGGATACTTTTATGGAAAGATATCATATATGTACATACATAAGTGCACACATCCTGCTTCTGGCCTAACTGTGTCTACCTTCCGACTGTCTTTATAATATCTAAATTGTAAATAGTTTAAATAATATTGAGATTAAGTGAGTTCAAAAGTGAGTTGATTACCATATAAAGACTTTTTTGCAGCCTAGTGAGGCCAACAATGTTAGAATTTGCTTCTTGCTAATCCAAGAAACAATAAAATGTACTCAAGTGTCAGAAGTCTGACAAAATGCTTATATTGCATTTCCATATGTTTTTAAATGCGCTTTCATAGCCTTCAACATACAAATGTTGAGTCCTCGTGAGTACGAGTGCAACCGTTTATCTCTAGCTCACATATCACATATCTCCCAAAGAAACGAATGTTCTAAATTCTTTGGCTCTCCATTGTCAGATATACGTTTGCACATTTTAAGGCCTAATAAAGATTGTGACCGTTTCTGGCAACTTTCAAGATCATCAAATGCTTCAAACGGCCGACTTCCGGCTCGCTTCCATAAGCAGCAACTTTGTAGTCTCCACTTTGATCTCGGCTCTCCAACGTTTCTGCAAAGAAAGGCATTTAAAGAACATTATGTATATGAATGTATGGACAATATACTGTGAATATGATTGTTGCCATACAATTTCCGCTGATTTCTAATTTCCGCTGACTTGTCATTAAAGAGCAAATCCGTTCATTTTGATGCTCTACAGTCATTGTCCCCATGCCTATCCCCGTCCCGGCGTCGGCCGATTGTGGCTCTGGTATTGGTACTGTGTAGGTGGAGGCGAAGGCAGCCATAATAAATGCAATGCTTGCCATAAAAAAAACACACAACAAAATAAAGGAATAAGAACAAAAATGTTATAGTTTTCTGGGAGCGAGTGCCGAGGTTTCGGTTTCAGCTTACGCTGCTCGAATTTCGCCCTTCTCTTGGCTCCGAATGTGGGTTTTGCTTCTCTTCTGCCCCATTTACACTGCTCCTTCGACACTCTCCGGCACGGCACAATCGGTTCAATTCCAGCCGTTCGTAGTAGTGCATTCATGGCTTTTTTGGTGTTCGTTCGTGTTTATTGTTCCTCGTGGTCTTTCGTGTGCCTTGCGTGCACAGACCGCTAGCGCTCCGCTCCTCGCTGTTTATGGGGCCGCGCTACGCTTCCTCTTCTCCTTGGTTTTTAGTGGACACGCATTATTAAAAAATAAACAATAATGTATGATGTATACAAAACCGAATCCGAATCCGAAACCGAAACAAACCCAACCGAGCCGTGCTCAACGCAGAGCCGCATCATTTTCAGCTACTCCTTTTTCGGTGGAAATTTTTTCGTGGCCATCGTAAAAAGTTGACGCGAGCAGAAAACAGAAAAGCAGACACGAACAAAAGAAGCATATAGTAGAATGGTAGCTCCAGGGGAATAGAGAATAGGCGGTACTCTTCGAAAAGAACTTGATCGTTGGCTTCATTAATGCTGATAAGCGAAGAACATTGTTCAATTTCTATTCATTTGTATATATGTTCTTTCGCTGAATATAATCATATAGTATAATCGTTAATAGTAAGTATACTTCCAATTCAGCATGGGGAAGCATGGCATGGAATTTATGATACTTTACAAATTGAAGCGCATGGGCTCGAAAGTACTCAAGAGTTGTAGGGTAGGATCAGAGTGCTTTTCAATGTTCGCTTGAGCGCAAATTAGTTTGTCTGCGACAATTAGAAATCAGGCAAAACGAATCGAGAAGTCAGAATCAGGGTCTGCTGCATTATCTTAAAAGGCGTCGTAAAAATCACATTTCGCATTATAAATCCCAAACTCTCGGGTCGAGACCCAGCTGCTCCCCATATTGTGCGGACTGACTGGCCATAGCAGCCACTCGAACTCTTCGTGGGCAACGGCTGCTATAAAATTGTCTTTTACGAGCACCGAAGCAGCGCTTATCCTTCTGCGTCCGAGGATGCGCTTACCTCAGGGCCGCAGGTAAGCAGGCCCAAGACTGTAGTGGTTGATGTTGACGTCGATTTCGCCGTTCGACCGTCGCCGTTGTCTTTGACTGACTAACAGACATTACAATGATTTTAATGGGTTTTATGGCTGAGACATTGCACCCATATGGGCGCGCTGGTATCGTGCCATTAAAAATTGTTTTATGCCGCATTTGCGCTTAAGCATATTGCCAGTGCAATATTGAATCTAACTAATTAACGAGCCACAAGACTACTCCAACGAAGATCGATTAAAGTGCCATTCCAAGCTAATAATTTGATGCATTTCTCCCTTGTTCTTTTCGCAGCGATAATTAATGGTATCAGCCATCTTGATTGAAGACCAGACCCCTGGAACGAACACAAATCCCGAACCCGACTACTGCATGAATGTTATGTATGGTATCTAACCAACGTATAGCATATTTTAAGTTAAATTAGAAAATAATATAACACGAACAGTAGGAATAGGCTATCCCAAGAACACGTTTTCAAATTGATCTCAAACAAATCTTAAATAAACAAAAATATCCCTATATATTATGTATAGAAAACTTATCTCGTTGATGAGTGGTCTGCGAAACTTGAAGACCATCAATTTCTAGTAAAACATTGCTCGTTATTCATATGTAATTTATATACATACATATACTCGTATGTAAATATATGTTTTATTTAATTATGAAAACTTTCTCTGCGAGTAACCGTTCGAGAATCTATCACTGACCTGCACAAATTAAAAAAGTTCTTCTAAACTACAGTAGACATAGACACATAGACATGCGAGTATATAAACGACTTCTAGTCCAAGGCATGAGCACGTCCATTCGAATCCTTCAACGCGAACATGTACAGCATCTGGTAGTACCAGCATGAGGAATCGCGATCACATTTGTTCTACTCGTATAGTTCTTACATATGATATGAGATTATCAGCTTGAAGTAACCAGATTATAATTATATACATCCAGTTATATCCAATTATACATATTTTTGCACGAGTATATCTGCATACATATATCAGATAAATATATTACACTTTCTAGGGCTGTGCGCTGCCATGTAAAGAAAGCATGCGGTTTAATACTTTGTGAGAACTGATCTAGCTGATCTGAAAATAGTGTAGCGTCGGCTATATAGAAACTTTACTAAACTTAAGACTATTTTTTTCTCTTACGCATTACCGGTTTTTATCCTCTGTACAGTTTTTCAATACAAGAACAAAAAACAACCAAAAATGTTATGCTAATCAAATTGTAGTTGAATTTGTTTGTATTCGCTTAAGCAGACAAAGCTATTAAGGAAGATTAAGATTATATAAAGTGAGGAAATTAAACATTAATAATACATACATTTCAATTTAAACAGAACTCTTTGTAAACCACTAAACAATTCAAATGGTATCGTAGCTAATTTAAATACAAGTGCTTCAAAACAAAGAAATACAAAATAAAATAAAAACAACTTGGAAATAACTAAAATAAAAATGTTGCTGTAAATAAAATGAACTCTGGTTTTTGTGCTTGCTTTTTGTGTGTACTTAAATCTAAAGCGAATCGTCGGCCGTCTCAAATTCCAAACAGACCCTTGAGGTCATCAATGGTTAGCTTTGAACTAACTCCGGAGCCTGTTAGGACGCCATTGGCCAGTTCCAATTTATGTTGCTGCAAAGCCAAAATGCGCTGCTCGACTGTGTCCAGGCACACGAACTTATATATCATGACATCCTTTTTCTGCCCCACGCGATAGATGCGGTCTTGGGCCTGGGCTTCCAGCTGCGGATTCCAGTGCAGGTCGAGCAGCAACAAATGATTAGCACCAACCAGATTTAAGCCAACACCGCCAGCAGTAAGTGAGAGCAACAAAATGCGCTTCTGATTGTGCTGATCATTGAATTGGTTGACAATTTCTTGTCGATTCTTTACGGGAATGGAGCCATTCAGCGAAAGGGTCGACAGCTTATCATTCTCCAAATGATCGCGCAGTATGTCCAGCACCGATGTCCATTGCGAGACTATAATGGCTTTATCGTTGTTGTTCTTCAGAATCGAGGACTTCAGTATTTCCATCACCTTGAGCATTTTCGTTGATGGACGCTTCATGTTGAAAACTGGATTGCTGCGCTTTAGCACATTTTTGGAAGCTTTAGCAATGCGAGCCTCGTCCCCATGTAGCGGCGGTCCGTCGTCATCTTCATTCACTCCGCGGCTGCTTCGACTGTCACGGATTGATCGACGCGGAGAAGTGGAGGTGTCTGTAATAGCCAGTTTATTGAGCTGCGCCAGTAAGTCAATCTCCGGGGATTCTCCGTCGCTGCTGTCAGCGTCCATACTCTTCGCCTCCTCTCCCTCTAGCATCTGAAAGTAAGTAGTTCATTGAGTCCTATTGATAACCGATCTGATTTATTCCCGAATCATTCACTTACCGAATCAATCAGACCTGGATGGCAGCATATCTGCCTCAGACGCAACAGCAGGACCAATATTTCATGGGACTTGACCTCTTTTTTATTGCCTGCCATTTTGGCGAACTTCTCGTGCAATTTATAGTAGGCGCCATTAGGGTCCTTGATTTGATTGTATGTGGGCTTGTTGGCATCAGATATAAAGTTCGCGTCCGAATCTTTCTCGGCACGCTGAAACAGGAATTGTGCAAACAATGTCCTTGAATATGTCATTACCGTCTGGTACACATTCATCTCGTCTTTGTCGAGGGAAATCTCAATCATACGCAACTCCTTGCCAGGCAAGCTGTTCAATTTTCCTTCCAGCTGCAGCTGTGCCTTAGTGCGCCTAAGCATGATGGACTTCATTAGCAAATTCAGTCGGTTCTGCCCGCCAGCACTTTTGTTATCGATCCACTTCTTCCATGTGTTCAGATCGTCGAATGGAGAACAGCGCAGGAACTTCAAAAGCGCATATATATCTAGTTCCTTGTTTTGTATGGGTGTGCCAGTCAGAGCCCAGCGGAACTTGCCGCGCAGATCGCTTACTGCGATTGACGCCAGCGCCTTGTGGTTGCGCACAACATGGGCCTCATCCAGTATGATGCGACGCCACTTGACACCAAACAAGGCACTCGACTCTTTATGCTCTCTCCCCACGATGTTGTAGGTGGTTACCACGATGTCGTATGTGCGCAGATGTTTGGCCTTCGTCTCGCGGTTGTTGCCATGATGCACGCACACAGTCAGGCGATGGCGGTAGACCTTGGACTCCACCTCTGCCTCCCACTGGCGCAGCAAGCTGGCCGGGCACACGACTAAGGTGCCTCCACGATGAGCTACAACGAAAACAATCGGCCAGTTAAGGGGGCTTACATTTGAAACACATAATGCGACCTACTGTCTTTGCGGCCCTTAGAGCTCCATCCACCAGTGCTTTTCCGCTTTGTATCGTTCTCTTCGTCGCTGTCGCTGTCTGCATGGCGTCCATCACTGCTCTCCTGACGATTTTTGCAGGCGAGAACGGATGAAATCATTGTCAGAGTCTTGCCTAAGCCCATATCGTCGGCCAAAATGCCGCCACGGGGACTCTGATTTTCACGCCAAGACATCCACGCCAGGGCATGCTTCTGATGATCCATTAAAGTTACCTTCAGCCCCTCTGGATCGTCGGCCAGAACGTCCTCTGCTGGGCAGCCCTTCAGCGACCCATGGAGATCCTATAAAGACGAAATATTAGTCAGGCTGCTTCAGAACGGTAGACTCGGTTACTCGCGGCACAAATTCAGGTATTGAATTCATAATCTTGGAAAGCCCTTGAACAGACGCCGCACAGTAACTCGTGCCCAGCGACCCCCAAATTCTATCATTCTCAGATATCCGTTCTGAGTCATCATCAAGGAAAATCATATTTCAAAGAACTAAAGTTATTCCACCTACGTACCTTCAGAGATTCCAGCGTTAAGGCCTTCTGCGTGTTAAACGTGGCCATTCCCTGCGCGCCAGTGTACTTGGGCTGAATCGAGTTGACCGCTGCCGAAAGGTCATCCCAGTCGGTTGTATCGTTGTCCGACTTGCGGTGAGCCTTCATCGCCGTAGTCGCCTTGATTGCCGAGACACTCCTCTGCTCTACTTTAAGGCTACTCATAAGTTTTGTTTTTAACTCAATTTCCCGACCCAAGGCATCGATGCGCTTCTTGATTTGGCTTCCCTTGTCAGGCAGCTTTTTGGCTACTTTCTCATAAAGCTTTTCGGCGTCATTCTTTTGGGCGCGCATCTCCATCAGCTTGCTCATCTCCTCCTGATGGTACTCTTGAGTTACAACCTTCTGATCTTCACTCTTGATTAAAGAACGGCGAGGAGCAATCGGTGAGGTGGTCTGTTTGAAGGCCCTCTGTATGGTAGGCTGCATGAGGCTCTTGGTAGACTTAACGACAGGTGCTCCGGCGCTACTACGGGGCGAATAGGATCGACTTACGAGGGGCGGAGCAGATATTTTTTCCTTGTTTAAGCTACTTTCATCATCCGTACTTGATATTTCAATGGGACTCTCCTTGTTGCTCAGTATGAGGACATCGCTACTACTCGAATCGTCGAGTGACGTTTCAAGCATGTTGACTGGAAATACTGTTGAGTGTAAAGTCTCCTCGATGTTTCCCACAAACTGCGTGCTGTAGCGGGGCGAAAGACCTCCGCCACCGCCACCGCCACCGCCACCGCCACCGCCACCGCCACCGCCATCGATAGATTGTCGGTTGCGTGCAGCAGCTGCTTCTTCTCGCTCGACATCTTCATTGTAGGTCTCTTCAGCTGTACCTGCTGACGCCTCTTCGTCGCTGTAGTCAATCTCACTTGAGTCATCGCTCAGATCCTGTGGGCGTACACCTGTAATGCTCATGCGCGTGCTCGGGGACAAGGCCCGCGAGTCCAGCTCATCGTCCTCTTCGCTGTCGGAAGCGATCACTGCAGGACGACGTCTCTGCTTCGGCTTAGCTTTGGAAGGACGCACGCTTTCATCTTCCGACTCGGTTTCGTCAATAATTACGCCGGAATTACTATCACGGTTGATCCCGCGACTGCTGTGGCGGGAAGAGCGCGACGAGGGGCTTGATCGCACTACAGCGCGAGTCGAGTGATAGGAATGCACATTATTGTTAACATTGATTCAAATAAGATATCGCTATACAAATACCTGAAACAGCGCTGCTGATCACTTCATCGTCTTCATCATTAGTGTAATATTCACCACTGTCACTGGACATTTCTGATTTTATTAGTTAGATGCGATGCTTGCAAATTCTGCGCGATTTAATTACAGCCTTGCCACCTGACACAATGTACAAAGCTGCCCACCTGTTTTCAGAAAATCAAAAATACTTAACATAAACAGAATTTTAAAACAAAACAAACTTCTGTTGCAAAAACATCTCCAATATCTACAAACCAATATTTTATGTTAAGTTGATATTTTCCTCTATTTGGTTTCCAAAAATCCATAATTTCCGCAATTATATATCGATTGACGAAAAACATTCATCTATCGCAAAATAATTGTTGCACTTATTGTCACTTACCAACACTGACCGCGGCCTGCCTTAAAGTTTAAACAAGTCGCAAAAGAAAGTCGAGTCGAGTGGTATATATCATCAATCTATTAAATTTCAGTTTTAAAGAACATAAGGTATTTAAATCGTACTTCCGTGCATTACTTATTCCACTGGATTACAATCATATCCGTGTCACTCATTCAAACCATTTCTCTTTGGCGCTCAACTCTAGTTCTCAGTGATGACAGCACTGGAAGGCTATAGAAAGGAGTATAGACATCAGGAAGGAACAGCCAAGAAAAATTGCAAGGCTCGTACGAGCCTCACCTCGCGTGTGAGGACAATGTACCTTGAAACAAAATCGGCTTTTTGACTTCAAGGTATGTTGGGCAAAAGGGGTGGATTTTACCTTGCATGCGTTGCATTTTCTGGGTCGTTTTGCCCATTGTCCATACCCTCTTTTCCTCCCATTATGTAGCAAATGTGTAGTTACCGTGTAGTTGCCATGTAATAAATTGAGCGAATATAAACATAAAAAACTGATGTTGGCTGTCAATTCTTTGTTAAATCAGTAAAAGCAATATTTATTAAGTAAAAAACTAATACAAAGTTTAATAAACATTTGGAGGTACGTGCGTATAGTATAGCTTTCGTGGTTTGTGGTGATCTATGGTGCAAAGGTGCATCGCATCGCAAAAGAAGCTTCCCACGACTGCCCAAAACCACTAACTCCACAAAAAGAAACAACAGAAAACCAACAAGAACTTGGTTGGGAGAGGGGGAGATTTGATTTATCCGGTTCTTTGCCAGCTTCAATAAACAAACGTGAAAAGTGTGCAAGTTGGGGCTCCATTTATAGCCCTTATAGTCCTTTTTATAGCCCATTCAAATACCTGAGCACATTCACATTCACTTTAAAGTCGGGTCGAATATTCTGCAGGTGTAAAACAGATTGGATCTGCGATGCAATGCCACCCAAACGTGAAAGTAAGTGATGCATTTTACTAAATGTATAGTTAATTTTCTTAACCTTAAGTTGTGCAAGTCTCTCCAGCGACTCACAGTCAATCCATAGATAAACGCCAGTCATACTCCCAAAGTTCCATGCACAAAGACAAGGAAAATGAGCAACAAAACGTAAAATCTCCCGTATATAATTGGGACATAGGCGGCTCCTCCGATGAAGATGAAAATCATGATCAATCGGGCGGCGTGTATTCGTTGTCGCCATGCTTCGACGCAGTTGAAAATTATGATGAAATGGAAAATCAGCCGGTGCCCTCGTGCGATGAATTGGAGTCGGAGGATACGAAATTTGATTTTAGTAGTGGTAAGTAATTAATTACAAACATTGTTTACCTCTTAGTGCGATGCAACCTTTTTTTATAACCTTTCAGAGTATGCCAATGATGCAGATGTCATATTGGAGGTCAGTAGTGCGGAATATGAAAAGACGAAGTCGAAATTTGACGAGCTTGTAAAGAAGGTGCTTGCTTTGGAGCAGCGTAAGCGGGAGCTTGAAGAGGCGTCTAAAACAGGAGCACCTAATAGTGAGGAGCTGGAGAATATTAAAGCGCAATTGCAGAAGGGCAACGATCGTTTGATTGCAAATGGCGATGTTCTAGACACTCTGCGAGTAACTGAGGAGCAGACCGGTAATTCCGAGCCTCAAGAGAACGTGAAGCCGCAATGGGCCAATCTGTTTTCGGGTCTGAATCGCCATCGGAACAAGGCTGGCGCCACTCCCGCTCAATTCTATCAGCACAAGGCGAACATTATTTCCAGCCTAAAGGTGAAACAATAATCAAATGATTTCTCGCCGTATATGACTGTATTTTTGTATATCACAGACCATCTACGAGCCAAAAGAGCCCACACCCACTGCCGATCAGTTTGCTGAGCAGTCCCCGCTCCTGCTTGTGGGCTTGCTAAAGCATCAGAAACGCGGTTTGAAATGGATGCAGTTCCGGGAACGGCAGGAAATTTGCGGTGGCATCCTGGCAGACGACATGGGTCTGGGAAAGACGCTTAGTATGATTTCCCTAATCTTGGCCTCTCTGGAGACAAAGAAGCTCCATAAAGAAAAAAAGCAGAGAGCTTTAGTGGCCAAATGGAATAAAGAACTACAACGGATGCCGGTTAAAAAGATGCCAAAATTTCGCATGTTCGATGATGAGGATTATGAGGACCAGGAAGACCAGGAACCAGAAAATAAGTATGAACCACCTCCAAAGCGGCGGTGTCCTATTGAAGACCCCGAGATTTCAGAGTCTGAAGGAGAAGACGAAGAAGATGAACGTGGTCCCTACCCGTCCGCGGGCACTTTAGTGGTCTGCCCGCTGAGCGTGATGTACCAGTGGGCCCAGGAAGTGTCTTCTAAAGTGGCACCAAATACCATCAAAGTTTTGACCTTTCATGGTCCCAATCGCCATGACATCAGCTTGGAGGAATTCAGAAGCCACGACTTAGTTATAACCTCGTACCATACCGTCGCCTCAGAGGTTGGGAAACTTGGCAATAGTTCCCGCCTGCTGGCCGTCCAGTGGAACCGCCTAATCCTGGACGAAGCTCACATAATAAGAAACGTTAGGACTAGCTGCTTCAAGTCCGTCTTTCTTCTTCGCGCACATTGCCGTTGGGCACTGACAGGGACACCTGTCCAGAACAGGGCCATCGATGTCTTTGCGCTGCTGCGTTTCTTGAACGTTCCGCACTTCACGCATCTGAAACAGTGGAAGATGATGCTGAACGGGGGCATCCATGGTCACTTTCGCCTTAGCTTCATTATTAAGCCTTTGATGCTGCGTCGCACCAAGCAGCAGTTGCAGGCTTCCGGGGACATGCCCCTACTGCCTGCCTTGACAGTCGAGCTGGTATATGTACAACTCTCGGAGCCTGAAATGGCGGTCTACCAGATTTTGTCGGCGATTTCTCAAAGAATCTTTACCCAGTTCTTAATGCAGCGCGAGAAAGGAAACAGCGACTTGAATTACTATTCTGTGCACGGCCAGCAGAAGCCACAATTCATCACAAAGTCTATTGAGCAAAAATATGCAAAAATATATGAGCGATTCCTTCGGTCGCTTGGCTACAATCCAAAAAAAGGTGAAGGGAATCGTTATTCTGGTGCTGCTTCTGCGCCTTCGTCAATTTTGCTGCCATCCCTGTCTTATGGTTAAGGTGAGTAGAATATCAGATCAGATGGCTACAAGTTTGTATTTAATTGAACGTGTTTCTTTGCTTAGATGTTTTTGGCCATGGATGGCTCCCGGTCCATGGATGATCTGAGGTCAGATGTCAGGCAAATCGGAGGTCCGTTGCAGATAGATGCGCTGAAGGAGTTAGAAAATTACGTAGCTGGTGATTGCAGCTCCGACGTCGAGAACGAAGACCCGACTGATCCGCTGGCTGATTCTGCTGAAGCGGAAATTAAAAATCCAGATCTGAAAGAGAATATCAAGTTAGACGACATCGAAACCCAGCTAAACATTAAAGAGGAAAACATAAAGAAGGACGAATCTGAAACCCAAGAAGAAAACAAAGAAGTGAAACTCAACAAAAAAGTGGAAAATATTAAAAAGGAAGAATCCCAGAACACAGAAGAAACTAAAAAGGAAAATATTAAGAAGGGGGAAAATGTTCTCAGCGACTTGGCCGGAGCCATGGAACTTCTAAATATTAACAATCCTATTTTTAATACGAGTCAGCCGTCGACAAAACTGAAAATCGTTATTCAGAAACTACAGTCAATACTCGGAGGGACGACAGACAAGGTAATCGTCGTGTCCCAATGGACCTCTTTTCTAGATATCATTCGGGAATATTTGAATGAACATGACTGGCAGACGCTTGACTTTAATGGCAAGATGGATGCCACGGAGCGCGAAGTGGTCCTCAAAGATTTCAACGTAGTCCAAAACAATAAGCGGGTTCTGCTGCTCTCTCTTACCGCTGGTGGGGTTGGGCTCAATCTCAATGTCGCCAACCACTTGCTGCTGGTGGACTTGCACTGGAACCCGCAACTAGAGCGACAAGCGCAGGATCGCATCTACCGCTACGGCCAGCAAAAGCCCACCTTTATTTACCGCTTCATGTGCCAGGACACCGTGGAGCAGCGTATCAAGGCATTGCAGGACTACAAGTTGGAGATTGCCAATGTCGTGCTCCAGCCAGACCAAAGCGCATTATCGTCTGCGGGTGGAGGTCTGAACATAGAGGACTTGAAGAAGCTATTTCTAATGTGAGCTATGCCCATGCCCTCACTTCTCGGTTAGAAAAGCCGATTCCTATTGAAGTTGTTTTTTGTTTTGTTTTATTTGTTCTTAAGAATTTTTAATATTTGCTTTCCTTTAAAATTCAATGTTATATTTCTAAGAAACGACCACACGCTGTACTAAACACTACCTCATACGTTTGTATCATTAATATCGTACAGTCTGTTGTGTATGTGTTCGAACGTGAATTTGATTTGAAAACCACATATCTATTATAATCATATTAATAACCATCGAAAGGAACAGCAACAGAGTAGGATTATATTGTTGAAGTCGAATATTTTGTTTGTTTATCTTTTCATAAGAAGATCAACATTTCTCTTCTTTAAAAATTCATACATGTATTCCATATACACAGTCTTTTGTGTATGTGGCCAAACGTGAATTTGATTTGAAAACCAAATATCATTAAAAGTAAAACATACTCGTAACGAGTAACTTAACGAGGCACAGGAACAGAGACGGAGATTCTATTGGGTCGCAAATATGGGAAAAGGGAGAATGGGCGATGTGGGAATTACGTAAAAAAAAAATGAAGACTTATACCTCCCTCTATTTTTGAATACTTTGTATCAAAACGAATTTATTTCTGATATTATAATAGAAATTAGTAAGCAGAGATGTGGGGGGAATGGTGTCTGGGTATTTTCCTGTAGGTGGAATTGGAATTCAGCTGAAGGCTCTTGGGGAGCAGGCGGTGGTTCCTCACTTCTTCAAGATGGCATTGACGGCAAGGACAACGTTGCGTGCTGAAATGCCAAACATGTCGATGAGAACCGCTGGCGGACCCGAGCGTGGTACAGTGGGCACAAACAGATGCTTCACCACAAAGTTCCGCTGCTCGGCCAAAGCACTGAGCACAGCTTCGCCCAAGCCTCCTTGCCTGCAAGAAAATCATATTCGTATTATCAAGATAAGTTCTCCGCGGAAGGGATGGCGTGTACTTACTGGTAGTGGTCCTCAACGACAACCACACGGCCACCGCACTGCTTGCCATGCTCCACAATTAGATCCACGTCCAGAGGTTTTACGGTGAACGGATCAATTACACGGACTGTGATGCACTCTTTTTCCAGCTGGTCGGCGGCGGCCAGGCACTCGTACAAAGTGATGCCAGCTCCGATCAAGAGCACCTCATCGGAGGGCTTCTGGCGAACCACCTTTCCGCGTCCAATGGTGAAGGGCTCGTCGTTGTTGTAGATCACACAAGTGTTGGGACGCGAGGTGCGGATAAAGCAGACGCCCTTGGTGTTGGCAGCCAGCTCGACGGCACGCTCGGTACTGACAGCGTCGGAAGGATAGAAGATCGTGCTGCCAGGAATAGTGCGGAACATAGCGATGTCCTCGAGTCCCATTTGAGAGGGGCCATCCTCCCCGATGCTGCAGCCACAGTGGGACCCTACAAAGTTTACATTTGTCTGCGAGATGGCGCCCATGCGGATCTGGTCAAAGGCGCGAGTGAAGAACGTGGCGAAGGTGGAAACAAACGCCACGGTGCGACGACGGCAGGCAGCCCCGATGGCAACCCCCACCAGATTCTGTTCGGCAATAAAGCACTCGATGTGACGTTCCGGGAAAGCGTTCTTCAGCTTGTCGGAAAAGGTCGAGTTCTTAGTGTCGCCGTCCAGAGCAATCACACGGTCATTGTCAGCTGCGATCTTGGCCAAAGCTGTGCCATAGGCTAGGCGCGTGGCCACCGAGTCACCAAGCTTGTAGTTGGGTGGAGCACAGAGCTTTACGTTGTTGATGTCCACCTCGGGTGCCAGGCCGGTCTTGCCTACCTTCTTCGGCGCAAGTTTGACGTTGGGATTGACCATCAGGCCCTGCAAGTGCTTGATCACCTTATCAGCCTGGTCCCCCAGGGGCTTGCCGTGCCAGTTATCGATGTCCTCAATATTGGGGAAGTCCTTGCCCTTGAAGGTTTTGGCAATAATGGCCGTTGGCTTGCTCTTAGTGTTGGCCGCACAGTGGAAGGCTTTGCAGAGCTCGTCGATGTCGTGGCCATCCACAACCAGCGCATTGAAGCCAAAGGCCTCGAGTCTGTCTCTGTACACGTCCATTTTGTGCTGCAGCGAGGTGGCCTCAGACTGTCCCAGCCTGTTAACATCGAAGATCACGCACAGGTTGTCTAGATTGTAATGTCCGGCAAAGTGCAGCGACTCCCACACTGATCCCTCAGCGGATTCGCCGTCCCCCACAATCACGTAAGTGCGATAGTCGGCCCTGTCGAAGTTCTTGCCCACATAGGCCATGCCGGCGCCAACGGCCACGCCCTGGCCCAGGGATCCGGTTCCCACATCAATGAAGTTGAGGCGAGGTGTGGGATGACCCTCCAGATCGCTGTCAATCTTGCGCAGGTTCTTCAGGTCCTCCACGGAGAACAGGCCAGTCTCGGCCCAGGCAGCGTATAGAATAGGGGCAGCATGTCCCTTGGACAATATCAGGCGATCGCTGGATGGATCCCGGGGATGCTTAACGTTCAAGCGCAGCTGCTGGAAGAACAGCACCGACATGATCTCGGCCAGCGAGGCGCATGATGTGGGATGTCTGTTGGAGATGAAAGGAAGGGTTTTTTTATATTTTACGTTTAACACAGAAAACGGCTATGGTTCTTCAATGAACAATTCCAGATGACAGAACAAAAAAGTTCCCGATAGAGCGAGGTGGAACGTTGTGAGTTGCTGCTGCGACCGGAAGTCTACATTTATACCCGATACTTAGTCAGTTGAACATTGAACGACAAAGAGTGCGAGCGAGAGAGACCGAAAATCAGTCAGAACGTGTCGTCGGGCGCTGCGTAGCCACTGCAAATTGATTTGTTCCTTTTGGTTATAATAATGATCCGATCTGATCCAGATTCGGCAATCTGGTAGATATCATTTTCTATGATTTTGCGCTTATAATTTTCTGGTATCTTCATAATTGTGGATGCCACAAATTTTCGTCCTTTGCGCGGGCGGAAGGAAGTGGGGCGAAATTTTCAAATTTCGATATCACAGGAGTGTGGATACCAAGTTTGGTTGCTCTAGCTCTTATAGTTTCTGAGCACTAGGCGCTCATAGGGACGGACAGACAGACATGGCTTAATCGACTCGGCTATTGATGCTGATCAAGAATATATGAACTTTATGGGGTCGGAAACGCTTCCTTCTGGACGTTACGCACATCCATTTTCACCCCAAATCTAATGTACTCCTATACTAATTTTGAGTATCGGGTATAAAAACCAACGAGGGGGAACGTTGTGAGTCGCTCCTACGGCCGAGACTCTACATTTATAACCGATACTCAGTCAGTACCGCCAGAGGGTGCACAGAAAATGAGTAAGTGGCGTGTCCACGTTACGTAGCCACTGAAATTTTACTTGTTCCGACTGGCCATAATAATGATCCGATCTGATTCCAATTCTGCAGGAAGAAAGGGTAATTCTCTATGATTCTGCGTTTTTGGTGTTCTCGTATCTTCAAAATTGTGCATTCCCCAGATTTTCGCCCTTTGTGGGGGCGGAAAGGAGCTTGGAAAAACTTTGAAGTAAACTTGATTCAGTTTGAAATCACAGGAGTCTGGAGACAAAATTTCGGTGCTCTAGCTGTTATATCCTCTGAGGACTAAGCGTCAAACAAGACGGACGGACGGACACAGATATGGCTCTATCGACTCGACTATTGATGCTGACCAAGAATATATATAATCTATGGGGTCGGAAACGTTTCCTTCTGGGTGTTACACACATCCATTTTCCGCACAAATCTAATATACCTCTGTACTCTTCGAGTACCGGGTATAAAAATACGAAACTTTGCAAAGGGGGGCTCGTCTTATCCCTATGTACATACATATATGTACATACTTATATATAAATAAACCTTATCGCTAAGACAAACAACTAGAATGATATTCGAGTGAATGTACACAGCTACCACACCGTTTTCACGGACCTTGAACTCCATTGGGGTCTGGTCTGTCATTAGCATAAGCCAATCTCAAAAAACAAAACTCTCAAATTACACGCTGCGATTGCATGTTGTCGCCCGTCCTCTCCGACAACTCCAAGTACTAATGAAGGTGATCCTGAGTGTCGCGTCACTTGGTTCGGCTCATTTTATCAGTGTTCACTGTCTTTCGATCATCATGCGCAAAGCACACCGGTCATGAGCTGGTCACCTCTACGAGGGTGTAATCGGTCATATCGTAAGTCGTGACGAACCAACAAAACTCGGGTTATCTTACCTGTAAAGGTCATATATAGAGCAGATCTTATCTCGCAGAAGACCTCGAAGTGGAAAAATTATGAAGTTGAACTGCCGCGCCGCTGCTTTCAAATGAACATATTTATGAATGGGTGTGTATCTGTGACACCAGAGAATGCTAGGGCGGCAAAACCAATTAAAAATGCCCGAAAGGCAATAGGAGAAAAAGGCAGTTTTCAAGGTCGGCAAAGGTCAGTTATAAAAGCTAAGCAATTTGCACAATGGGGTTTATCAGCAAGCAGCTCAAACGCACACACACACACAACGCAAAGCAGTTCAAAAAATTCACAAATTCGTATATCTGGAAACAACGCGTCGTTCCAGTGACGAAAACACGTGGCTTGGAAACTCAAGCCTGGCAGGGGGTCACCTTTGCCGGTGGCGCAACAAGTGCAAGGTGCACAACTTTTGGATTGCAGGTTTACATATGGCCATGTACACACACAATGCTTGTGAATGGTTTGATTAGGCGTACACTTACCCTGATTTGGAGGCCTGAGTGGAGGTGATGGAATGAATGCGAAGCTTTTGAGCCAGGTCTTTCAGGTCCTGAACGGTCTTCGCTTCTGGCTTGTGGTAGGACATATTGCGGATGATTGTTGCTGTTGACGTTTCAAGCACAAAACGCGAAAAATTTTTATTCGTTAAACAAACGCTGAGACTTCTAGCAAACAGACGAAGAGAAGGCTGTCGTGGTGGCGGCGGAGCTGGAGTCAAAAGAAATTGTAGCAGCCGTGGTGGTGCTGGAAAATGTAAAAAAAAAGTTGTGAGATTTGGAGATTTGATTTTTGTTGCAGTGTGACCAGAAATATACAAACTTAACCCACTCAACCCCCCTCTATTTAAAAAGGCTAACATCTTGAGCTAAACAGAGGAAAATAATGCTGTTTGTAAACTTTTCTTATTGATTCATCCTTCCTTTTTTTTCTATAATCAACATTACCATGACATCTTTCACCTTAACTGCGCTAAAACTCTTCAAAATTCATAATTTTCGTGGAGAATATTTTAATACCCCCTGGTCAACAATGGGTTAATTGTTCGTAGTTTAATTATTCGGTTTAATATTACTAGCCAGATAAAAACCTCAACCCTGAACACATATGTAATTTCATCCGATTGATGAATTAATTTTCTATATGATTGGTTTGTTTTAAATACTCCCTTTTATTGGATTTTGTCTAAAAAAAAAGGTTTTAAAGAAAAAGGCCAAACAAATAAAACGTAAGTGAGTAATCGTTCCTATTGCTCAATTTAGATATTCCGTTGAATAATGCTGGCTAACTAAAACTCTTAGCTCTGCCCACATAATTTTATGCCATTGATGAATGAATTTTCCACAATATATGCTACTTTAAAGTTCACTTTTTGATTGTATTGTGTATAGAACAAGGTTTAAACAAAAAAGTTCAACAAAAAAACAGTCAATGTTGTCACGTCAATGTTGCTGGTATTTGAAAACATGTTGCTGCAGCAGCATGTACATACGAACTTCCATAACTCGAACGTCTGCAACTAGAAATTTCTCTATTTCGAACTAAAACTGGTGGCAACAGCGTTTAGGGAGCATATTACATCCAACTCTGTAAGTCGAAGTCTCTATAAGTCGAACGTTTTCTTTGGATAACAGTGGTTCGACCTTTAGATGTTCATCTGGTCTGAAGAGGTGGTGAGGTGGCTCAAAGGGGGCTTAGATGAGGCCACGGGACGGGACGGGTTGCAGGTTGCAAAAAAGATTGCCAAGGAGAGGACGCTAATCGGCGTTGGCCGACCTCTGCTTCAAGCTCTTCGAAAAAAGGCCATGTGCAAGCAGGGCAATACCAAAATAATAGCATGTGAAGACGAGCGCTCCATAAAGCTGTACAAAGCTGCGGTGGCGCAGGTCGGAGAGGTCTACGCTGGGGCGAAGCTTGTCGCAGTTGACTGGGCGTGGTGCCCAGTAGGCCGAGGGCTATAGTATGGGTGCCAGCTACCTTTAAGGAGCCAGAGCGTATCCTCAAAATGTTGCAGAGGTGCAACCCAAACCTACCGAGCTCCGACTGGAAGGTAGTTAAAGTTGATACGATTGGCTCGAGGAACTCCCAGGCCCAGAAGGGGGCCATAAAGATCTTCACAGATGAATCAAAGCTGGACAATAAAGTCGGAGGAGGACTTTACTCCGAACAGCTAGACATTCGGCATTCCTTCAGGCTCTCTGACCACTGTAGTGTCTTCCAAGCGGAGATCATATCAACCAAGAAAGCTCTGAGCTGCCTTCATGCATTTCAACATTTATAGTAACTGGCGAGCTGCGATTAAATCTGGTCACGCCCTTCCCAACTGACATTTCAGAGATGTCTACATTCTTACATTGTGAGGAAGATCGTAAGAGCATCTGGATGGGATAACTGTTGACACAAAATCCCACAATGCAGGAAAGGGAAGATCGACAGCGGGACCACAACGGACCGAAACCTGGCCAAGTGTGACGGGCTCCTAGCGAGCCTGGCAGCCGCCCCTACCTAACCTCCTACGGAAGTTCAACTGTAATTAATTAAAGTACAAAATAGGCAACATACAACGACTGCCTGATGAGAGCGAAGAGAGCAACTTTATTAGTAGGGTAGGATCGATTTATTATTTTAAAACACCGCGGACAAACAACAGATGGCTCTGTTGATAATTACATGTCTGTGTAGTTTCCATGTAGTAAACGTCATGGCAACTGCACAGACACGTAATTTGGCAAAGCTAGCTAGTAATACTAAACCGAATATCAAAATAGAGGAATATCTTTTTAGTTCGTTTTGTTCATGTATTGTATGGTTTATAAAACTCGTTTTTAGTACATTTGTCGTCTCTTTTTCCGATCGGAACCAAAAACGACATTTGCGCAACAGGAATTCAACCTTCGATAGCTCAGTTGGTAGAGCGGTGGACTGTAGATAGGAACACGTGCAATAGAAATCCATAGGTCGCTGGTTCAAATCCGGCTCGAAGGAGTTCTTTTTTCGTGTTGTTTTAAATATTAATTTTTAGCTTACCGTTTTTTGATATACAATGTACGAAGTTCATTAATAACTTGTGGACGAGCGCTACTTTTACCTAGCTTAAAAAGAAAAAAAAACACAGGAATTTTGCAAAGGCTGTAGGTCAGAAAGTCAAATTTCAACTGATTTTGATATAAAAACTAAGCAAGGTAAACAGATGGGTTTGCTTACATATAATAATTTAGCGTGTTCTTTATTCTTTGTTCTTATGCAAACAGGTCGAAATATTGAACATTTGAAGATACAAACATACGGATTTATCAATATCAACTGCCCCACTATGTATGCGTTTAAACTATTGCACAAATGAGTTAGCAAAGTAGTTAACATTAACAATAATTACATTCAATTTACACTTGTGGCCATCGGTTCCTGGAGCCTGGAGCTCATCCATGATTCCCGGTGGCGGCCGGCCATCTGGTCCAGTCCTAACTTAAAGCGAATCTTTGATACCTTAATATGAGTTTACAAAAATAGGCATTTTATGTTTGTATGTAGTAAGTTCCACTTATGCATAGTTTGGTAATTAGTTCTGCATAACTTTAAGTTTGTGCACACATATTTGTATTCGCGCTTCGTTCAAGTACAATGAAAGCTGCTTGGAGTGCTCGGTCGGTCGTCTGGCGTTGGTTGGCAGCACTATGATCAGCTCAGCGCAGCTATATCGTAACATTTATTTATAGTATTGTACAAGCGGGTTCCATATAAATTATACACAAAATTGGATAATAAAACATACATATAACAAATTCTCAATGAAGACGTACAAAAAATACGCTAAAAACAATACACGTCAAAAATGTTAAATGGGAAAAAAAAATGGAATATCACTAGCTAAAAAGCATTCAATAATTGTACAAGAAGTAATCGGTAACATAACTAAATACAAATTATAATACAATATCGATTTTATGTCTATAAAGTTCTTAGTCCAGGGCGATGCCTTGAATCCAGGCGCTGAGGTCGCTGCCGTCCGACTCCATTATAATCATCTCATCGGGCTCATCATTGGCCAGCAGATACTGCGCCGCTGTCCGCCCACTCAAGTAGGC
This sequence comes from Drosophila lowei, assembly GCA_008121275.1. Taxonomy (NCBI): domain Eukaryota; kingdom Metazoa; phylum Arthropoda; class Insecta; order Diptera; family Drosophilidae; genus Drosophila; species Drosophila lowei. Next base: position 29,323,217 of record CM017777.1, on the reverse strand, counting down.
GCCGTGCACGGTGGAGTAGAAGCTGGAATGCGTGTGCTCTCCAGCAAACAAGATGGCGGGCTGAACGCAAATAAAGGAAATAGACAATAGACTTAGGTAAGTGTTCAATAATACTTGTGACGCAGCATGTACTGTACCTTCATGGCCTGCGGCGTTGCGTACAGGGGCTGGGCCAGGTTTTCAATATCTTCCTGGGTGGCTCCCACAGGTATAGAGGTATAGGCGCCTCCAGTAAAGTCCTGCGATTTCCAACTGGTACTGAAAATACAAAAACAATTCAGCAAAAGTATATCAACCATACAATTTTTGGACTCACCACACGCAACGCTTCGGTTTCGGGACATACGGATCTTGCAGAAAGCTTCTCAGGATTTCAGTACACTTCTCCGCCACAGCTTCATGAGAGAGCGTCTCCATATACTCGGCCTCGCGCCCAGAAACCCACCCCAGGAGAAGCGTGTCCGTCACCTTGGCAAAGGAGTAGATTTTCTTGTACCAATTCTTGCTAAGATAGGCCTCGCTGGCCAGCTCCTCCTCAGTGCAGGTGTGCATGTCACGCTTATCATCATCCCACAGCAGCATCACCTCCGATATGTCCGCACTGAGGAATGGCCTCTCATACTCCAAGTATATCTTGTCTACAGTACCGAACATGAGATTCTCAATCGATTCCTGCTTAAACTGCGGCAGCTCCGGATCAAAAAGAGTCTTGTGCGTATGCTTGAGCACGCCCAGCGGTATGGTGCATATCACATGGGCGGCGTGAAAGACGCGTCCATCCTCGCAGTCCACGCGCACATTTCCCGCGGTATAATCACAATTACTACTGGAGTTGGACTCGACGGAGGCTCCCCGCAGTGCACCCCCCGCAGTGGGTACTTCTGTGACAGTCTTCTCCGAATCATCCGAGTCCTCGTTCTCCGAGTGTTCGTCTACGGTTTCCAGTCCTGTGAACGTCTTTTTCCGCTTCCAGTGAATTTTCTTTACCGGGCACTTGGTCAAAATAGACTGCTGTGGTATCTGGCCACTCAGCGGCCGCAGTATGGAGCTGTAGCCAGAGGGCAGAACTATATTGCCGCCCTGTAGCTCTGTATAGCTGCCTGCAAAGGTAATTAACTTGTCGATCTTTGTCGAAAGCAACGAACTCGATTATACAACCTACCCAGCTCGAGGAGATCCACCTCGTTCATGTTGTTGCAGCCAGTGATGCAGGTCTCTCGCTTGAGAAGGCAGTTGAATATGGACTGCTTGAGGCGCTTCTCCTTCGGATCCTGCACCGAGCTCAGATAGATCTCGATCTCGTAGTTGATGTGCTCGCCCACGCTATGTATATCCGGTGGGGGGCTGTACTGACACAAAAAATACTCGTCGCAGCGGCGTAGAAAGCACACGTACGCCTCGTAGATCTCCTGTAGTATGCTGAAAGGAACTTGATGCCCATCTTCGGTGGTGGCCACGACTTTGTGGGGCTTTGGTACATTTACCACGCTGACTAGACCATGCTGCATGGCGAATTCGAATATTGGGTTTCCCAGGACGCCATGTATCCAGTTGGCGCCCAGCTCGATCTGTGCAAATAAAATAAAGCGAGTGTTTATGAAATCTGTAGTGAACAAAATTTACAAATATCTATTTTTAAATGCCTTTTTACTTTCTGATGATTCTCAGATAAGAACTGACCTACATATATTCCTAGAATTAGGGTGTGTGTTCATTGATCATGGCTTAAGAGCTCACGAATCTACGTGATCGTTATCCCGTCAGCCCTCCATTTGGTACAATGGATGGTCTAATGCAAAATGGAGGGCTATAGCCTGGAACTTCATCGTTAGCTTTATTCAGTAAGCCCTATCTTATCTAACATTTTTTGGCTATTTGATGCCAGTTGCATAACAATTCGTTGACAAAGTCATAACTAATGCACAATCTCTGGTATCGTAGCAGTTGCTCTTGGTAACTAGACAAAACTCAGGTCCCAAGCATTCCAACAGATGTACAGAAAAAATGCTGTACAAATGGGATAGGCAAGAATCAGTTAAGTAAATTGAGCGGTCTTAGTATCTTTGAAGGGAAAATATGACAAAAACTAAACTAAGAAATAGTCCAAGTAGCAACACAGGAAGGCCACGCCAAGTCGACATAAATATACCAATGGGATGCGTAAATATCCGACGGACTGCGCAATGCTTGGAAAAATCTATATTCTATGACTACAGCTGCAGCAGTAGAACGAAGAGCTACGTTATAGCATGCTCACTCAGAAATAAAGCTTCACTTTATGTGTGTTCCCATAACGAAGAGCGGGATTCAATTTGGTTCGGTTCTTGTGCTTTCTTGGGCTGGTTACATAACTCTACCTTTTGATTATTGCTGAGCGGTATGGACACAATACGCCCACCCACCCGACCTCGGGCCTCGATTATGAAAAAATCGTCACAGCCGTTTTGGAGAAGATGGTTGGCCGCCGAGAGGCCGGCCATGCCTGCCCCAATTATCAGGATCTTCGCATTTGTGCTAACTGCGGACTGGTTAGAGCTGCTGCTGCAGTTGTTGCCGGGGGCTCCAGCCTTGCCGACAGCTGCCGCCAGGTCTGCAAGTCCTTCTTCCGTTGGGGAGGGTGCAGGGGTGGTTGGCTCCGTCTTATCGCCCATTGCACCTAGCTCAGAATAACCGTTGTGCACATATGCGGGTCACTGTTTTTAAGCGCGTTATTTCAATGTCTTTTGCCTTTAATTGTGCACCTCAAATTATATTTTTCTCCACTTTTCGTCCGACCCGCGACTGCTTTGACGTTTGTTTGACAGCGGCCGAATTCGTTGCAGGAGGGAACAGCTGATCGGGTTGAATTCGGCATTCGGTTTGGTGTATTATATTCCAATGTATTTTGAAAAATAAGCAACAATTTATAAATGCATAAATTTTGTTTAAAGTAAAATTGTACCCAACAGCTGTTGCAGACCTTTGTCTGTTTTGCAACACTACAACCACGATAAACGATAGACGTCGCTGTTAAAGTTGATCAGTATAATGTTAATGTTATATATGTCGCACGTCGCAATCGATTAAATTTAATTTTCAACGGTATATAGAAATCCAATAAAAGCAAGTATTTAGAATAGGCCAATCAAGTTGGAAATAGATTCACTAATCGTATAAAATTATGTGGGCATGGCTAAATGTTCTATATAGCTGGTAATATTCGATGGAAGATCAAAATCGAGGAATTTGTCATATTTTTTGAGTCGGTAATGGCCCGGTTGACAGCAATGAGTCCCATTCCATATATGCGCATTCCATATAACTTAGTTTTTCATGTGTTGGGCTTAAATATACCGCCAAACTACGAACCGGTTAAAACGGGAACGCGATTTTTGCTTTCGGCCAATGAAAACCGTCAAAAATGAATTGCAAAACATGTTGCATTTTTCGGCCAATGAAATCGACAAAAACATTCTGCAAAACATAATGCTGCAGCAACATGTTTTGCAATTCATTTTTGACGATTTTCATTGGCCGAAAGCAAAAATCGCGTTCTATGTTGCTGCAACATGCATACCCTAGGGAAAGGATATTATAGAATTCATGAAAGTTTGTCATCCCAGGCAAAAACAATTTAGTCTCTGTTTTAAAGTTATTCCGCTTATGTCCAGACCATTGCGCATTCCATACACAAAAGTTGCGGCAACATTAATTTGTAAACCGTGTTTTAGTCAAAATACAATAAATACAAGTAATTAAAAGTAGTAATCTTGTAGAAAATGTATTCGTGAATGGGATAAAATTAAGTGGGCAAAGCTGAGAGATCTGTATAGCTTGTAATATTCGATGGAAGATCAATTTGGCAATACCCGGTTCACGGCAAATGAGTCCCATTCCACGCTTCCATTTCGCTTATGTCTTCTTACAAATTCTTAGCAAATTCCATAATTGCTAATTCCATGGGGGAAATGGATGTTATAGAATTGAAAAAATGTTTGTCAATTAATGCTCCAATTAATGCAAAAACAATATAGTCTCTTTTATACCCCTATTTCAACGATATTTTGCAGCTCATCGTCTTTCTACAGAGACCAAGAATAGGTATAAGGATATATACATATAAATACAAGATAATAATCATATGCATGAATATTGTTGAGAAATGAGCCTCGTAGTTTTTAGTTCAATGTTCATGTATATTACAACTGCCTTATTCATACGCTCATGATTGTATTGCACCGCTTAAGTAACTATTTTTACGCGCATAGCTGTGTTGTTATTGCTTGTGTCCAAAACATAGCTGTAATGTTCTCCCACGTATAGCTAAAGCCCGCAGCTGCACACGCATACAACGATGTGTACCGTTTTGCATTGGACCGTCGCATCGCCTGATATTTCAATTCCCTTTTGGCTCGACTTCTTTTGTGGAGTGGATGTTAGTCGAAATCTCTAGATGAAACCAACCGCACGCATAGTTTATACCGCCGCATCATAGACACCCCCGCTATTCATATACATGTGTAACATAACCACCCATATTAAATAACCAAAATATACAAAGGCCTATACACGCATCTTTGCATGTGTACTAACATATGTTTTGACAAAAATATGAGATTTGATGTTTTCGTTTTCTTTCTGATTTCTGTTTTCTGTTGTGCCTCCAGCATATTTGAATGTATGGGTGCACATGCATTCTCACGTACTTTGCGTGTGTATTATTGTATTGCTGGCCGCTAGAGCCAACATTTGAGTTTAGTTTTTGTTTGAGTCTTCAGCTTATTGATGAACTGACCTTACCGAATAAAATAAATAAAGAATGGGCAGAGTGGGTGGGGGTGCGAGACACTTGGACCTGGGAAATAAAATAAAATAAAATAAAAGCTGTTATTTGTTTGATTTATTTGAATATGTTTGTAAATTATACTACAAAATTTACAAATTACAAGAATAAAATAATTCTAATTTATATCCTTATTTTAGACAGGTTGATTATAAATTATATAAATATTATGTAAACGCCGGTCGGCAATGGACACTGCATTATCCCGGGCAAGGGTAATGCACTGTCGCTTGATCTGTCCGGAGTAATGAAGTGTCTAGCTAAGCCAATGGTCCAGCGTCTTCCCGACCTAAAGTCGGGGGAACTGAACCAGGGCCATGTCTAGAGGTGCCTGTCGGTCGGGCATAAAACGCTAAAGGGTGGTCCCACCGAAAAATATTAACCGGTATGGACCTTTGGGCCAGACATGGAGGCTGATAGATATAAAGCACGGGTTGGGATGTCAACCCAAACGTCGGTGGAAAGCGTGACTGCTACCACCGGCGGACACGGGGAGGAGCAATCCTCTCTGCGTGTCGCCATCGGTCACACCTTGGACATGGCAGGAGCAGGCCATGTCAGTTGTAATACTACTTCCACAAAAACGACGCGTTGCAGGATAAGCTGCGCGGGTACCGCTGTCGAGACAGCCTCGGACCTGGAGAGCGTGCTATCCATAATCAAGACTGAAGAGGTACCAGCTCCCTGCGTAGGGGAGCCGAAGAGTTCCAGGGAGGCGATGAAGGCAATGGCTCAGTAAAAGGCGGCCCTCAAGTTACTGAGCTGGCTCCAAGGCCAGGTGGATATCTCCCAAGAGGAGAAATCCAAGCTAGCCTGGGCTGAGTAACGGGTAGAGGAGGGCAACCACTACGCGCAGCTGGCCCAGATACAAGCGACGAATGGAGGATTCGCCAACAAGGTGGAGGAGATGTTGGCCACCAAGGGGCAACGCTCGATCGAGAGTGCTGCCAAAGACATTCCGGCGAGCAAGCGGTACCGCGGCCCCAAGGTGGCCACCCCCCAGCCTGAGCGAAGTGTCCAAGAGACACCTCATTGTGGCCTTGATTGACCGCAGTGATGAGAATGGGAAGATGACGGCGGCGCAGTGGAAGCTAGTCCACGCGCAGCTTGTCGAATCGCTCTTCTCGCGAATGGAGATCGATCCCAACGCTCCCATGCCTACGTTGGCGGGGTCAAGATCCTCAAGTGTAACGACGACCCAACGCGGCAGTGGCTGGTACAGAAGATGCCCCAATTGGAAGCTTTGTGGGAGGGGGCCAAGTTGGAGGTGGTAGACAAGGAGCTGATCCCGTCTATACCAAAGGCGAAGGTGCTCTTCCCCATTGCTGTCTAAGGAGAGAGAACACTGAAGCTGCTGCAGAGGCAGAACCCAGACGTGCCAACGGCAGACTGGAGGGTTCTGCATGCTGGTAACCATGTGATCCTCCAGATCAGCAAGGCAGAGGCAAAGGACCTGCTGTATCCCAGGTTCGAGAAGATGGTGTGGGGCGTAGGTAGTGTCTACCTACGTCTTAAAAGCACCACCCCGAAGACAAATATGCGCTCACCCTACAGTCAGGCGAGATCGAGAAAGACCTAAGTCTGGAGACCATTGTGGAGGCCGCCCAGGGTCTTGCGCTGGACGACTCGGAGGAAGAGGAGGACGGTGACCGGAGGTTGAGTTAGCCAGCCATGACACTAAATGTGCTGCAGCTCAACCTTCATAAGAGCAAAATAGCGTCGGCAGAGCTCCTCATTGCCATGGAGCAAGGGCCCGCTGACATAGCTTTAGTCCAGGAGCCGTGGATTGCGACAGGCAATTCATTCTACCCAACATCGGTAGGCAGGAACAAAACTGCCGTACTCGTACGGAAGGGAATCATTACAGCACGGATGACATTTTGACAGCTTCCTGCTACATGGCACACGACAGGCGCGCACCACCTGACGAACTTAGGAGTCTGGTGACAGAATATGTAACATGTAACGCTCGTCTACGCTGGACGGAGAGGAGGGGCGATCTGCAAAGGCGGGGCACGCTTTAGATGTTCCGGCTCTAGCTCGTCGGCTTTGGGGTGGTGGTTCTTGCGCGTACAGATGGTCTCCATTTTGCAACACCATCACGCGATAATTTTAACGATTTTTCCAAGAGAAAGATGAGAGAGAGAGATAGAGAGAGATAGAGAGAGAGAGAGAGGAGAGAGAGAAAGGAGAAAGAGAGTGAAGAGAGAAAGAGGAGGAGATATCGGTCGCTATCCCACGGATGGCAGTGTGGTAGCTTATTTTGCCCACCCAACCTATGACCATCTTCCTTAAAACCGGAAGTTTCAGTTTAACCGGAAGTTTAAATTCCATTATGTATTTGTTCAAGAAACAGTTAAAACTAAGATAATCAGTGATTGCATATTTTCTAATTCCAGGGATCTACAGCGAGTATATATATATGAGAGATTCTGAGTTGTATATAAAGTGAGATGAGGTGGAGTTAATAATTAAAGGTTTATCTTATGGGTAGCAGGGCATTCCTGGCACAAACTCATTTCGTTTTCTTTTAATTCGTTTTCTTGTATACGACTAGTAATATTTGATAAAGTGAGAAATGTGTAAGATTTTAATCGTATATTGGAGTCTTATTTTCTTTACGAGAACTAGGATCGGGCGAACTCACGAGAACTAAACGAAAGTCGCAGGAAGGCGAAAGATCGATTTTCCGGCGATTGCTGAAATAGAACATTATCCTTTTCTTTTGTCTATATTAGTGCTTCCGCGACCTTTGATTTCAATCCTACGTGATTAGGCCTAAATTCAATAATTTTTCTGTTTTTATCTGGTTCGTTTTAGATTTCTTACAATTTCATCTATTTCTTTTCAGTATTTCATATAAATTCTTATTGCGAAAGGGCCTAACTAATATTTAAAGCTTAATCTTAGGAACTTCATTTTTGTTTAAAGGAACGATTCTAGAGTCTCGTTCGTCGGGTTCGAGTCTCTGTCGGATTCGACGGAATGGCCTGCTGCTTGATCACTTTTCTAACTGGGTTTGGCGAATCGCATCGGATTGCCTGGCTAGGAGATGATAGGCGGAAACTGGAGTCAGGTGTCCGAAAAGCGCATTTATTAATTTTAATTCTGCAGGGCTGCTCTCGGACTATAATTTTCTTTAACACCGGCATCAATGCGCCATTTTTAACACGGACCGAGATCTGGATTCTACATCGGCGAAACTCTATTAATACGGGGCTCTATTGAAGCGGGAACGGAAGAATTGTATTTTCTTTAGAAGTTTATAAAAACATTAAACGTTGCAAGGCTCGAATGCGCCTTGTTTTGCCAGCACACACTCCTCGCCGGGCGACATGGGCGCGGGTTGGGGACGGGGAGCGGCCGACGGGACGAGAATCTCAGCCCACGAGCAGTGGACGCGGTCTCGGTTGCGGATCGCTTGTTGATGCGGCACGTGGAATCTACGGAGCCTCTCGGCGGGTCCGGGAAAAGCGATGAACCAGTGTGCTGACGAACTCCACTTTGCCGGTCACTCTCTGGTGCCTTAGCACGGTCGCGCTAGGCTGGGGCGCGTAAGGCGGCGTCTTCTCGAGGTGCTGATCGGCAATTTCCGCAGGAAATCTTTTGCTACGAAAAATACGAGTTACCTCTATTAGATAATCGTCCAGAGAATGCGGATCGACATTAATCTTACCGCAATGGCAGCGGTATCCGTGGATGTACACAGATTAATCCAGACTCCGGCGGTTCTCTGGGTTTAAACGCCCACAGAAGAGGTTGTTCCCGCAGAAAAGGCTACACTCATAGACCTTCCGGCACTGTAAACAATTTCAACTTTATTTTGTTGAATTCGGAGCTGATGGCAAACTTTTCACTGTTTAAAAAAAACCACGACTGGTCGGCTTGATTTTGCATGACCTCTTGCATGGGGAAGTTACGCCCTCTAGGTTGTCAAATTTGAGCAACCCTGACCTCGGCTGATTTCGATAATTGTCAATCCTGCGGTCAGCTGTCCAGACATCTGTCCAGGCAGCGAAAGACCATCCTTCTCAGATCATAAGTACATTCAGTTCAAGTGCAAATTCAAATACTCTTCGAAGATAACAGTCTATAGAAACCCCTGGAATACAAACTGGGAAAAGTTTAAATAGACAGTTACTTCGAAGCTCGCGAATCCGGGCTCAGTGAAATCTGCCGAGGATATAGAGAAGTCCCTAGAGACCCTATTACTGAACGTTACTGAACGCCTACCACGTATCGTGCAAGCCCTCGAGAACAAAGAAGAGGTCCAAGCCACTCTGGTGGTACTGAGATCTTTCTCTCCAAAGGAACAACCTCAAGGAATTCTTTAAGATCGCCAAACAAGCGAACGAAGAGATCGTCAATGAGGAATACAAAATCCTACTTAGGAGCTACAAGAAGGACATACATAAGGCACAAAGAAACTCGTGAAGAACCTTCTGCTCCAACATCGAGAAAGTACCTGAAACCGCAAGGCTCCGGAAGGTGCTTCCAAAGCAGCCCACCATACAGAGTCAATTAAAGCAAGATGACGGACAGTAGACAGAGGGCAGTGAAGAAGCCCTAACAGCACTAATGGAGGCGCATTTCCGTGGATGCACCGAGGTCACCGACGTCAAAGAGCATCAGGACCTAGCAACCGAGGAACAACACCCCCCAACAGATCTGTTAACCACAAAGTGAATCCACTAGGCCAGAGACTCCTTCGCGGGCATAAAAGCACCAGGACTGGACGAGATATTCCCAGCCATGATGCAGATGACCAAAGAGGTTATCACCCCATTGCTCTCAGCAATATACTCAGCATGTCTAAGTACGGGCTCTATTCCTATCCAATGGAGAACCTCGAGAGTTGTCTTCCTCCCAAAGGCAGGAAAGTGCAGCCACGTGAGTTCCAAGGATTACAGACCGATAAGCCTTACCTCCTTTCTACTAAAAACACTCGAAAAGCTGTTGGACTTGTGGTAGGATAACCCCTATCACTCAGTACGGCAGCCCCATTACAACCTATATCAGCCAATACGGCATCCCTAGCTTAGATTAAGAATCCATAAATGTACGGCCACCCCAGAAAAATACCGAAGATACGGGCACATGAAAAGTATGTAGATCGACGCTCGTTCATTCTGAATGGCGGATGAGTTGAATAAAGACGTGTCCGGAAAAGTAAATCGTCCATCCTATTTCACTCTCACAGACTTGCACATCAGGAATGATTTAGGGGGACTGATGTCAACTAACCAACATGCCTACACCAATTCACAATGAAAAGTATGCACTGGAAGGATTTGTTGACATCTCCGGAGCATTTATCAACGTGGCTACGACCGCAATAACGAATCGCTTAGAAGCGTCTAACATACACCCAGCAAGACTCAGCGACAGGCTCTGCTCTGTATTGCAGGGGCACTGAGGTCAACCCGAACAAAAGCATTCGAAACTGTACTTGGAATCGACCCGCTGAACATTCACGCTCGCCTGACTGCAGGAAAGGCAGCACAGCCGCCTAATCGCATTAAGAAACATGTTACCACAATTTACTGATTAAGGCTGTCGTATAAGCTACTGAACCGATGCAACATATTCCAGGCGGAAGTTTTCGCCATCAGGAAAGCAGCAGAGGTCGCTCAAACTATAGAACGAGTACACGATGCGGTCAATCTGGTCGTCGACAGCCAAGCGGCAATTAGATCCATGCAGTTGTCCGCGGTCAGTTCCAGAAGTGTCTTGGCGAGCAGGGAGGCACTAGGCACCCTAGGCACGACACAGTCAGTGCGGATCTATTGGGTTTTCAGCCACCAAGGCATCGAAGGAAACGAGGTGGCGGACGTCCTAGCTAAGGAAGGCGTCGGGCTGGCGAACGGGAGAACCGAGAACGTGTCTGTCTCCCTTAGAACGCTGCAAAGTGATCTAGAGAAGCAGACCAGATCACAGACCGAAAGTCGGTGGAGGAATACCTCCACCTGCAGAACCTCGAAAATTATGTGCAAAGAACGCAATGAGAAACTCAGCCACAACCTAATACACCTAAAACGGAAGGACTGCAGATTTTTAGTGCGAATACTTACAGGTTACTAACCGAGACAGTTGCAAGAAATGTAATGAAAATGGGGTCATCGAATCCCTAGAGCATCTCATCTGCTACTGCCCTACTTGTACGGGCAAGGAGGAAATACCTGGGCGCCCCCCTCCCCTTGATTCTCGAGGACTTTAAAATCACATAAACACTCTGAAAATAAAAAACTCAAAGAAGACCATAGGACCGGACGCCACAAGCAACTTACTGATGAAACACTGCAATATGCCAATCCTAAAACATTTAGCAACATTATTCAACCACTGCCTCAACTTAGGCAACTTTCCGCCCGCATGGAAAAATAGCAGAATCATCGCTATACACAAACCAGGATCATGTTCGCACAGCCGGATCAAGTTCCGGGTCCACAGGCCTATTGCTCTACTATCTGCAATAAGTCTGCTGCTATAGAAAAAAAATAATGCGACAAATACAAAAGCACATGGACTCACATAGCACGTGGAAGGATACTCAGTATGGCTTCAGAGCGAAATCATCAACCAACCATGCGTTCATCGCAGCAAATGATTTCATCTTTGGGAGTTTATCCCACAAACGTGCTACAATAGCCTGTGCTCTGGACTTTGAGAAAGCTTTTGACACAGTCTGGACCAGCGGACTCATTTACAAGATAACCCAATTTAATTTCAATTCAGACATCACAAAAATAGTCTTTAATTATTTAACGGCGGTTTGTTTCAGGTATGCAGCCCAGATGACTGTGATCTGTCCCTAATAAGGTCGATCCCAGCAGGCGTTCCACAAGGTTCACTGCTAGCACCCATCCTCTACAACATCTAACTGGGAGACATGCCCGAATACCAAATCCCTAGCGGCTCAACCACACGAATTAAGGCACTAATCTGCGCCGATGATATCTTGCTATTGGCATCTTCCGGTTCAATGCCCATCGCTGAAAGAGATCTAAACGGGTACTTGAACATACTGTGCAACTACTTCACCAAATGGCATCTCAAGCTCAACGCAAGCAAATGCACCAGCTCAATCTTAAGGGCCCACAATTGTACAGGCATGCGAGAAGATCTCAACCCAGTTTGTTCATCTACAATAGACTGCCAATCAAATACGAAAAGCAGTTCAAGTACCTCGGCGTCGTCTACGACGAAAAGCTGAACTTCAAAATACACACAGCAAATGCTCGATGGAAGGCATGTGCAATGATCAGTAAGATTCAACACATATACAAGCCAATAGCCTACACTCAAGGGAACACCAGTCACATTACCAGAATCTGCGATCTAGCCTATAGAAAACTAATAAAAGCTGTTCCTTTGTACGGTTATGTAGCGTGGATGAACATAAAGTCTATCGGGATGGAAGAGCTGCGCCGGTTCAAAAGTAAAATACTTCGCAAGTCAATGGGCACCCAAAGCCGAGATGCATTGACGGGCCCCTACATATATACATTAACAAAAACAACAAGGATAGACAGACTCATGTTCCAAATACTGTAGAAGCTGGTCGAAAGAGACAACATGATTCAAACGGAAATACCCGCAAAACTACCCCACTGAGTGCCTTGCTGCCCATAATTTAACCCATCTAATGGAAATGGGTATTATCTATGGCGAAGACGAAAACCCCATCTTTCACCACAGAAGGCATCGTTCCCTAAGTCACGCCGACGGGCTGTTATTTAATATCAGTCAATAAGCCACTCACCGACCAACTGTTAATACTCCCCTCCACTCCACCCACCTTTACCCAGTAAAATAAGAATAGAATAAGCGTAGCACCATTAGCCCATAAGACTTAAACCCAAACAAAATCAAATTTTATTCAGGTTTTTAACTTAACCATTTTTTTCCTGGAAAACACCAAACTACTAGATATTAATTATGACATAACCTAAACTAATCTTAAGATAAGATCTCTTATATAATAATAAACAAAAGACTAGCACCCTGATAAGCTTAAAGCGCAGAGTAAAATTAATTAATTAAGGTGTAAAAGTAAAGTGGAAAGTCAGCCAAAAAGGACTAAGTGAAGTGAAGAGCGCAAAATAACGTGAAGTGGACAAAGTGTAATAAGTCAGAAAGTTGCTTATATTGCACCAATAACATCTGAACTCTATAAACAATAGTGAACGGTGATTGTGCAACTAAAAAGAAAAAACTGTTAGAAGCAGAGTGCCCGTTCACATGTGATATGCCACAGAAAAGAGTCTGTACAAATAAAGTGGAAAGAACCAACATAATGGCAACACATTCGGCAATCAGTGAAGAAGTGATGCTCGTAGACGAGGCAATGGAAGCCGAAAGTAAAAGGGATAATGCGAAATGGCCCAGAGCTGAATTGTCAATCTCAGACAGCGAATGCGAAAGTGACTTCATAAGTGAATGTGAAACTGAGCAAGATACCGTAATGATGGACCGTGATGAGATGGGTTCTATCATGGAAGAACTAAATTTTCTACGTGCCGAGCACATTAAATACAAACAATGGAACCCGTAAACATGACACCCACAGCAACACCAAAAACCAAACAAACGAAACCTGAGGATGTGCAGAACGTGGATATGGTTTGGGCTATGGTTTCATTAATGGCGTTTGTGTGTGCCCTGAGGAAAGGGTCTGAGTCGGTGATGTTTTCGTTCTGGCTATGGACTCTTTCAAAGGAGCACGCCAGGGCATTAATTTTGTGAAAAGTGGAAGTTATATTTGGGGAGGTGCTAAGGTGCTAGTTGTTCCTTTGGCGGGGTGTTTGGATTAAGTGTGTAGAATTTTGCGATAAAAGATTGTTAATTGCCTTTAATCAGGCTTCGGACACGGGGGACTAGCGGGGTGAACCCAAGCTGCTTGCGGCGGAGACGAAAAATCAAAAAAAGGCACGACCGTTTTTCATCAATGTGAGATTGCGACTTCATTCATTTTCTTTACAGTTTAAACTAATTTATTTAAAATTTGCAGCTGCTTCGACCGCTGTACCGACATTCCGGCCGCCTTGGACGACCGCACGTCGGTCTGCAATCCGCTGGTAGCTGGGCCAATTTATGTATTGGGCGCTCAATGACGCCCCCTCCTGTCCGCACCTCGGCCACCCTGACTCTTCCATCCGCTCCTTCGACGACTCTGGTTACCCTGCTGGTGATCCACCGCTGCGGCGGCGTGTGGTCTTCGTGGACCACCACCATAGCCCCGACTTCGATGTTGGGCTCTGGCGTTTGCCACTTGCTGCGACGCTGGAGGCTGTGGACGTAGTCCTTTGACCAGGCCTGCCAGAACCGCCGTTTGAGCTCTGATCCACTCCACCCCTTGTTTCGCTGCGAACGTCCGCAGGCTGGGCTGCTGCTCCTCGAACGCTTCCTGCAGCTTCCTCAGCTCGTTCCGGGCTCCGACGATATATCCTCTGCGGAACGTCACGTCTTGCGATGAAGCTTTTAAACGATATAAGAAAGCAATTAGTGGACAGGTCCGGGACAAGCTCTAAATAGACGGCCTTCGAAGCGAAACAAACAAATACCGCGATATACATTTTAACGGGCGGACGTCCTCGAATCCGAAGCGAGACGTTAATAGGACCACAAAAATCCACCCCACAAATCAGGAATGGACGACCTTCTCTAAACCTGTCTGCCGGCAGATTTCTCATGATCTGACCCATCAGTTTTGGTTTGTAGCGAAAACAATGGATGCATCTCCTAACTATCCGAGTGCATTCCCGACGTGCATTTACGAGCCAAATCTCCTTTCTCAGCAGACTGACCAGTGTCTCTGCATTGGCATGACAATTTTTTAAGTGCAAATTCCTCTTGGCGGGAAGTAGAATTGGAAACTTGGCCTCAAGTGGCACAGGCGCATGCAACAACCTGCCTCCCACCCTGATAAGCGAAAACGTTCTCCCTTTTTCGGACATCTTTTGGACAAACGGGGCCATCATTTGCAGGCTTGGCGGAAGAGCGAGTACCTTACATCGGCTGGGATGTTAAAATGCAAGTTCTCTCAGGCTCACATACAAATTTAGGACCTTCTAGCCAAATTGACTCAATGAGTTCAGGGACGTCGCATCCACGAGAAGCAAAGTCCGCTGGACGTCCGCACATGACGCCATGTACACCTTATTCTGTTTTTACACGGTAGATTGGTTCCTGAAAAACCGTGTAAAAAAAACCGTGTAAAAAAATACATTGATCGTATAAGCAAAAAAAACGAAAGAGAAACAAATATGTACGTATTCCCTTTATGCTCTTTCTTGTTTCCGTTTGTTTTCTAGCTGTTTGTGAGCTGTGTGTGTTTTTATATATTTCTGTTGTTATTTTGAACCGTGTTAAATGGTATAAAACCGTGTAAAAAAATTAAATTGTTTGATTTTCAAACCGTGTTATTTCAAAACCGTGTAAAAAAAGACCGTGTAAAAACAGAATTAGGTGTAATCCCTTCTGATAGCTCCTGAATTGTGGCTACCCTATTTGACACGAAAACAGCAAGCGACGATGGCGGAGTCTTTGTCCAATGTGGGGTAATTTGGAGCCCGTCCAGAAATAAATGCTCTCGATTCTTCATTTGTCAAGAACTTGTTTGACGTTGGACCAAAATTCAGCCAAGAGAGTGGCGGCGCATAGTTCAAGCCTTGGTATGATTTTCGTCTTTAGTGGAGCAACTCTATCTTTTGCTGCCAGCAATCGACAACAGACTTGACCACTTTCGATTACTCGAATATAAAGGCAACAGCCGTACTAGAAGCGTTTGCGAAACCGTGAACTTGAACAGCTGAGCATCCATTGGCAAAAGTGTACCTTGGAATAGTCACTGCGTGAAGATTCCGCAAATTCTTCTTCAAGACTTCCCAACCTGAATGCAATTCCATCGAAATCGCTCCATCCCATTCGAATTGGAGTTGCCAAAGTCTTTGGAGGAGAATTTTGAACTTTATGCCAATGGGGCACAGCAATCCCAACGGATCGAATAATCGCGGACTCACGGACGCGGACTTGATTACACATCACATTCAAAGTGTCAATCTCATCGGCTCCAGTAAGCATGTCGCCCACATAAAAATCGTTGCAAATTATGTCGGAACCGATCTCATGTGTGTCTCTATAACGTACTCCAAGTTCTTGCAAGCAACGGATGGCAAGAAATGGAGCTGAAGCCGTTCCGTAGGTGACAGTATTTAAACGAAAAATCTGTACCTCATCAGATGGATTCTCTCGCCATACTATGAGTTGAAAGTTGCGATCGTCTTCAGTCGCAGTCACTTGCCTGTACATTTTCGATATATCTGCTGTTAATGCGAAGCGATTCAAACGAAATCTGACAAGAGATAATACCAACTCCCTCTGAATAGTGGGCCCACCATTAAAATGTCGTTTAATGACTGCGCAGAAGTAGTCTTCGCTGACGCGTCGAACACGACTCGAAGTTTGGTTGAGGTACTATCAGGCCTCAGGACGCATTGATGTGGTATGAAATAGTGCGGTCCTGGCGAAATAATATTGGCTCTTGGAGACATATGACGATTAGCATGCCCCCTCAGGACCGAGCTCGAGGTACTTCTTCATAAGAGCAACGTACATTTCGCGAAGCGACCTGTCTTTCAGACTTCTACGCTCTAACGATAAGAATCGGCGCTTAGCCACATCGAACGAAGATCCAAGCATATGGGGATCAGATTCAAAGGGCAGGCTAACTTCGAACCGCCCTGAATTCAACTTAGAAACGGTTTTCACAAAGTGGTCCACACAAGCAATTTGTTCTGCTGAATATTTTGTTAGTCGAACCGCTTCAACACGGGTATCGCCCAAAATACATGACAATTTAGAATCGAGTGGTTGGAGCCACAATATATGCACTTTGGATCGATAGACTTTTCTGCCCTTGGTGTTTTTCTTGCTGGTCGAAGAAAGAATTCCTCTGCTGAAAGGTGCTGCCGCCTATTAAAAGATTTTGCACAATCGGACCAGCACATCATAGTCCAGCTGCTCCTTATATTTTGATTTCGTATATGAATCGACCTTCGACAACGCCAGATGTATGATCATGGCGTTAGCAACCTCTCGCTCGTCTCCTAATGATAAGAGCGACTGGAAAAATGCTGACACGGAATCTATGACTAATCGCAGAGAAGATGCGGAAGGCTTAGTCATGGCCGGGATATCGAACAACTGGGCAAGTGTATCGAAATATAATAAGCACTTGTTGTCATACACCCCCTTCAAACTTGCTAAAGCCTTCGAAAAGTTTGCATCTGAAACTTGAAATGCCTGTATAGTTCCCAAGGCTTCATCGGACAAGCACGAAATGAGATGGTTGAATTTCTCAATGTTGGACAACGACCGGTCGGAATCTACCAGACTTTCGAACAAATTAATAAATTCTTTATATTCCGCGTGCTTGGCGCTTAACTTTGGCAACTTTAATTTTGGCAAATTAGAACGGTGCTGCACGGGAACGAAATTTCCTTGTGGTTGGGAAGACCTGTTTGGTGCTGCCGACATGTACAACGCCTTTGTAATCACACACGTTTCTTCTAAGTCCGACCTTTCCGAGTTATCTGGATCTAAACTGTCGATCTCGGACTGCAGGGTCATTGCTTTGGTAATGTACGAATCTAATATTTCCAAACGACATTGGATTTGTAGTGGATCTAGCGAAATTGCACCCTCCTCGAATGTTATTCTCATTCGATCAATATCTTCGCTAACCTTTTCCCGTGCGTATATAATTTTGTCAGCTTCGCGCTTCCACACATCCCGCCCGCGGTTGGATTCTCTTCACCGTTCTTTTCAGCCATTTTTTTTTTCTAATTATTCAATAAAATGCAATAAAAATGCTGAAACCCAATGCAGTGCGTTCCAACCGAACAATAATCAAGTTCGAACCATGTTCGACACGATACGAAGCGTACGATGCGCGAAACGCTAAGCGCGCGCAGAAATACGTAAGTTAGAACAACGTTTGACCCGAAGACGAAGCGGCAAACTTAATCCCACAAATTTAAGAGAATGTTAACCTTTCCCACGAACGAATTGGGAAAGCAAACAGACGAACGTAGACGAATGATGCTCCAATGTTATAGTTAACTCCAAGTATAAGAGACCGAAATGATCGCTTCTTAACCCACGAACGAAACGCAAGCTGAGCGAGGCTAGCAAAAGAGGCCGATATGTCAAATGAAACTGCGAAAGCAAGCTTCGAAACGAAACGCCAAGCTGTGATCAGGGTAAAGACCGAATGCGACAATAAAGAGACGCGTATGTGAGGCATCAACGAGATGAATTGTTTAAGAGAACGGCAATGCGCACTAGCTTACCGCTGCAAGGGTCAATGTTTTCTCGAAACGAAATATTGCACCCAAGCACCGAAATAAGCGGTAAAACTTTGGCGTTGGCGCGTTATGATACTCTTTCTCATATAAAAAGCGACACACGAATATTAAACCGTTTGGGCATGTCATACATACATATATTCATGTACTGTTCAATGCCAAGTCAATAGGTATTTTTGCTATTATTTTTGCCGCTATTGCTTTGGCATTGTTACCTGATCGTCGGATGAATCGGCAATTCAGTATTCATCCTATGTCTTGGTTATGGCACTATGGTCTTCCTTCTCCGATGGTCTTCTGGCGATGGCGTTCTTTCCCTTTTGAAGTGTTGTTTTATACGACGCGAAACACGGTTATTCGCGAACAGCTTTCTGGTCCAAACGAAAATTTGCGATCACGAAAGCTAATCCCAAGGTCCCTGCTCGGGCACCATGTAGAATTTTGCGATAAAAGATTGTTAATTGCCTTTAATCAGGCTTCGGACACGGGGGACTAGCGGGGTGAACCAGAGCTGCTTGCGGCGGAGACGAAAAATCAAAAAAAGGCACGACCGTTTTTCATCAATGTGAGATTGCGACTTCATTCATTTTCTTTACAGTTTAAACTAATTTATTTCAAATTTGCAGCTGCATCGACCGCTGTACCGACAAAGTGCTTGGATTGATTTCTGGCTCATTCTACTTGGGCTAATTTTGCGCAGTTTTTGGTCTGTTGTTTTTAGTTCTGCAAGTTCTATGCGGCAGTTGATTTGTATGTCCAATTCTTCTATAGTGTCTTTTATTTGGTTTCGCTGGTTGGCTGTTAAGGTGGATATGCGGCGCAAAAGCATCGTCTAAGCGTCTAAGTTTTCGGTTTCTTTTGATTATGTTTAGGCAGTGCGTGCTAAGTCGGATGAACGCATTGTTTGGGTTAGTCGAGTTTGTGGTGATTTTTGGGATTGCCTCATCAGAATCAAAGGATTTGGTTTTGGGTGTTTGGGATGTGTCTCAGGTTCTGTAGGATTATTGTGTTCCAGTGGATCGGATTTATTTTCTGAAAATCGTGTAGGGATTTTGGTGGGTTTTAGGTTAGTCGGTTCTGTCCTACATTTATTTTTAGGGTTATTCCAAAGTGGTCTGATTTTGCAGCCGTAGGTGAATGTTGAGTAGTCTATTGGGGTTGAGGATGATTTTAAGAAAAAATCTATTGAGGAGTCTCCTGTCTGATTGGGACGTGTGGGTTCTTGGGTGGGGTGGAGAATTAGGAATGGTTGGTCTGTCAGCCATCGCTCTAAGTTAATTTCTGACGTGTTGATGTGATCTGGACGGTGCGTGGGCCTATTCCAGGCTGAGTGTTTCCCGTTTAAATCACATCCGATTTCCAAATCACGATTTGCTCATGATCCAATATTTGAGCTAGCGAGTGCATTAGGATGTCCAAGTCTGAGCTTAGTAGAGGATGCTGGGGGCGTAAGTAGAGTGAGATTGCAATCAGTCCCGTTCTTAAATTGTGTCTGTTTGTATGGAAAATCTGCACTGCCACAGCCTCCATGTATTGCATTTGGTCGATCTTCACTCGTTCATAATTGAGCCCATTTCTCACGCAGATGGCTACTGACGTTCCAGGGCTTCTTGTGCTGTTCTGCGTGGTTACTAAGCTTGCCACCTGTTGCCTCACAAATTGGTAGTTGGTTAACCCGGCTGAGTGCCTACATCGCAGGTTGTGTTCAGCGAGCAGCATCAGATCTGGCCTGTATTTGCTTAGCAGCTCGTTGAGTTCTTTTCGCTTTCGCAGTTGAACGATGCCATTGACGTTTTGGAACATAATTTTTACTGGCATTTTAGTTGAGCGCGATTTGAATCAAGAAGTCCAGAATCAATTGCTGTTTTCCCTTTTTATCCGAGCTGGTATTTGCGTATTTCTTAATTAGGGTATGTCGAAGCAGGTAAGCAAATATTTTCCAAATGCCTCCACAGAGTCCCCGTTCGGTTGTTCAAAGGAAAAACTGGCGTATTCTTCTGCGGCTATTGTTTTTTTTCTTGGCGTGCTCTCGGTTTTTCCTTCACTTGTGAAGATATCGGCTTGCTTTTGGCTGCTGAGGCGTAGCTTCGCCCTTTTTCAATTCGGCTTGGTGGAGGAGCTGCAGTTGCGATGGACTTGTTAGTTTGGTTTTTGTGTGTGGTTTCGCCTTTCGGTAATTTTTTTCACATACTCAATTCGTACTGGGCAGCTTTTAGCATTGGCCGTATGACTACCTGAGCAGTTCACGCATTGGATTTTTTGTGTGGAATCTTCTTGGCAATCTTCCCTCTTCTTTAAGCTGCATTGGCCTGGGGCACGTGT
The DNA here is from genome assembly GCA_008121275.1 of Drosophila lowei. Taxonomy (NCBI): domain Eukaryota; kingdom Metazoa; phylum Arthropoda; class Insecta; order Diptera; family Drosophilidae; genus Drosophila; species Drosophila lowei. Next base: position 29,302,706 of record CM017777.1, on the reverse strand, counting down.
TTTTGTGCATTTGACACAGCGGACTGCCATTTTGCAGTTGCTGGCAACATGGCAGAATCCTCGATGTTTATTCGGCAGTTGAGGAGTGTTGTCACTTTAAATATTGCATTTATTTTGTCCGTTTTCTCCACTTGCACCATCCGCATCTTATCCTCGTAGGGCTTCACTGACAGGATGTTTAGCTCAGGCACGGCCTCAACTAGTGCTGTTTTAGCTTCATCGGAATCGTACACTTCAAGTGGCAGTTTCCTTACAATCACAGTGTGTGGCTTAACTTGCTTGGGTGTAAAGCTATAGTACAACACTTTGTTTTTGTTGAAAAGCTCTTTAGTCAGGTTGAAGTCTACCAGGGAGAAAACCTTCACATGTATGTAGGGGGACTTATACATATGCGCGTATAATCCTCCCGGTTGTATCGAGTTTGAGGCTACTTTCTCGCAATAATTGTTGTCGACGGATTCATTAAGAAATCATAACTTTATTTCGTTCATTCGTCTTATATTTAATTTACACAGTGTTTTATAATTTTCTCTTCTCTCGCTTTCATTTAAGCCGCGCACCGAGGACACAACCTCTCTCTCTCGTAGCTCAAACTCTTCTCCTTTCGATTACTCGATCCTCGTTTCTATTCGATTATTTCCTCTCTCTATGTTAATGGTACTCCCGTTACTGCCTTTCCTACATGTATCACATTTTTGTTTAAAATATTCAGTGTAAACTTTTTTGATGATTCTTTTAGGAGTGCCGTTAGGGTTTTTGCGTTTTGCTGGTACGTCACTATGACCGGTAAACCTTTTTCATTATTATTACTACCATTTTTGGTGGGAAACACTGTCTTTTTTGGCACGATATTTGGCTTAGCTGGTGTTTTAGATGTGGGCAGTTTCGGAAACTCATTATTTTGCACATCCTCCGGTATGGTTTGTTTTGATTTTGGGCTGGGAATTTGTTTAATTGCACTCGCTTTTTTTGATTTTTTGGGTGTAGTCGGTGCACATTCACTTTTCTGCACATCCTCAGGTTTCGTTTTTTTGGTTTTTGGTGTTGTTGTTGTTGTTGGTGTCATGTTTACGGTTTCGAGGTATTTTTTGTATTTAATGTGCTCGGCACGTAGAAAATTAAGTTCTTCCATGATGGAATCCATCTCATCACGGTCCATCATGACGGTATCCTGCTCCGTTTCACATTCACTTATGAAATCACTTTCACATTCGCTGTCCGAGGTTGACAAGTCAGCTCTGGTTCTTTTCGCATTATCACTTTCGGCTTCCATTGCCTCGTCTACGAGCATCACTTCTTCACTGATTGCCGACTGAGCTGCCATTATGTTGGTTCTTTCAACTTTATTAGTACAGCCTCCTTTCTCTGGCATATCACATGTTCGGAGCAGCAGCCGTTAATAGCTCTTAAGTCACGTCTCTCTTAAGTGTTCTGTTATCGCGCTCATCCTATGTACGCTCTCAGTGCATACACGCACACACATACATATGTAACGCTCTTACTTCTTATAAGCCACTGCTTCGACCCTTCCATCAGTCTAGTCGGTCGTTCCTCTTCGAGGCAGTCGGTCAGCAGTACTCTTCGTCGCCCAAAACACCTAGCACCTAAATCAAAGTCCACGGCCACAGCTTCTAACAAAAACAATATCGAACAATAAACGCCAAATTGTAACCTAAACAACGGAGCAATTTTTAATTTGTAAATGTGGAGTCAGAGTTGCCGAAAAAGCTCGGCAGCTTCCAACATCACATGTGAACGGGCACTCTGCTTCTGGCAGTTTTTTCTTTTTAGTTGCACAATCACCGTTCACTATTGTTTATAAAGTTCAGATGTTATTGGTGCAATATATGCGACTTTCTGACATTTTAAACTTTGATCACTAAACGTTATTTTGCGCTGTTCTCTTCACTTAGTCCTAGTCCTTTTTGGCTGCCTTTCCACCAGTCTTGGGCGGCATTTTATTTTATTTCACTTCACTTTTACACTTTATGTGGTCGGTTTTTTTTTTATATATTGTCATATTTCATATTACAGTAGCACAGCTTCTGCTTAATTATATAGTGATACATGAGTGACAAGTTCAAGCTTACTTTATCTTATGTGTATAATTTTACTCTGCACTTTAAGCTTATCAGGGTGCTAGTCTTTTGGTTACTATTATATTAGAGATCTTATCTTAAGATTAGTTTAGGTTATGTTTAATGTTTAATGTTTAATGTTCAACTATGGGCAGTTAAACTGTGTAAAAATAGGAATGTACAAATCATAAAATTATCTGCTACTGGAAAGTACGGTAACACAATGCAAGGCCGAAAAAGTTAACTTAAATTATTCATTAAAGAAGATTTTACTTTGGAAGCGCAAGTATCAATGGAAAAAAGATGGAAAAATTTATTGTAATCGCGGCAAAGGCTACGGAAAGATTCATGGTCAGAGTAGTTTGAAGGACAGAGAGGAAGACGGAGAGGAAAGTAATGCCTAGTCGGGCGGGATGGGACAGCAATTCTGATAAGGCTAATGAGGGCCGAAGATTCAACCTCACCTAGGAGAAGTTTGTGGAGAAAGAGAATTCCATGACAAGTTCTACGGCTTTCAAGAGAGTGCAAGTTAATGAGGCGCAGCCGACTCTCATAAGAAGGAAGATGACGAGAGGGGTCCCAATTAAGTCCGCGCAGGGCAAAGATAAGGAATTGTTTTTGAACGGATTCAATCATATCTTGATATTTTTGGTAATGGGGAGACCAGATACAGGAACCATATTCCAAGATAGGCCGTACAAGAGAAACGTAGAGTAGTTTAGTGGTATAGGGGTCAGAAAATTCCTTCGACCATCTTTTGATAAAGCCAAGGACTCCTTTGGCTTTATTCGAAATAGCGGATATATGAGAATTAAAACATAAGTTCGGAACGAAGATAATGCCTAAGTCATTAACTTTGTACAGGCGTTCCAAGGAAATGTTATTAATTGTGAAGTCAAAAAGGTAAGGCTTGTTGCGATGGAAGGTCATGACTAGACCTCGGAATTTGCATATTTGCATATTTTTAAAGGATTAAGATAGAAAAATTCTGATGACACTAAAGTTTGTTTCATGAAAAGTAGAGTTGAAAACGATCTGCATATTTTCATTTTTATTGCATATTTGCATGAAATGCATATGCATAATATATGCCAAAATTTGCAAAATATGCAAAGTATACGCAAATTATGCAAAACATATGCAAAATATGCAACAATTTCCTATGTTAATCAAATGAAAAAACTATTTAAAAGAGATTTAGAAGGTAGTTGCATTATTTACTTCTTCCAACTGTTTACAGGACAATAAAAATGAGGATGAAGATTCCTTTTCGCTTAATGTTCCTACAACCAAATTCGCGACATATCGCCCTTTGATACGCGACGCTTTCGTCTTTGATACTTTCGCGAATTTTTTGGATAGATTGATCGTAGGATTTATCCAAGTAGTTCTTTCTGAGAGTACTCTCATCAGGAATTTGTTGCCCGGTGTATTTTTTCAGAAAATTATTAAATGTAGCATTGCTAAGCACATTCCATGGTATATTTGCCGCAATCAACGCTGTACCTAAATCCATTTTAAATTTATCGTTTGAATTGTCTGAAAAGCTGCTGGACGTGTTGCTGGAAGTAGGCGCATTTTTGTTGGATGCTTTGGACCTTCTGTGAAGTGCAGTAGCAATATGCTGCTGCCATTGAAATTTTTTTTCACAAGGAATCTAAAACATTAAAAGCGTTAGAACGTACGCAAAAGACTGAATATTGAAAATTCACCTTTTTGTCACAAGTAGCACAAATTATATCGTTTCCAACAATTTTAAAACACTTTTCGGAAAGGCTGTTAAGCCATTTTCATAACAAATTTCTTTTATTTTTTTTTATTTCGTTGGACGTTGACATGCAATGACTGCATCTTTCAAGTGGCGATGCAGTTACTGCACCGTCAAGTGGCCCGTGTGAAACCAGCAGAAGGCTGTTACGCGCGGATCCCAGGCAAAACGCAGCCCTCCTCCCGCCCAACCGACCGAGGGGCGCTGCCGCATAACGCGCGGCGCGTAGCCGAGCCGAACGCGAGCATGCAGGAAAGATAGCTGTTAGACTAACATTCGAGGAAAATTAGCACTAAACTTACTAAGAAACTAAGCATGCAATCAAAATACAAATACCTCTACAATTACTAATTACTAGAAAGGTGTGTAAGGATTAGTAATTTAATAAGAGGAAGAGAATTAGTGGTAGATATAATATGGTAGAGGGAATTATAATCCGAGCATAAGACCCTAAACGGTTCATGCAAGGAATAATTCGATCTACAAAGTGGAAGGAACAACGGTATAAAATTTCTAGTCAGTCTAATAGGAATCGTGAAGTTTATGCGGCTCAACAGATCAGGGCTGTCTATGTCACCCCTGATCAAGTTGTGCATAAATATCACACCAAGCATTTTTCTACGGTTAACTAAGGATGGGAGGTTTACTAATAGAAGTCTACTAGAGTAAGATGGGAGTCTTACACCCGCATCCCAGTTAAGGCCCCGCAGAGCAAAGAGTAAAAAGTTTTTCTGTACTGATTCTATACGGTCCTGGTGTACTTTGTACTGAGGGCACCATACACAGGAGCCGTATTCTAAAATCGGACGAACTAGCGAAGTATAGAGAGTCTTTGTTATATAGGGGTCGTCAAATTCTTTTGACCACCTCTTTATAAACCCAAGCACGCCCATGGCCTTATTTACCATGGTAGAAATGTGTTCGGAAAACTTTAACTTTGCGTCTAATAAGACACCAAGATCATTCACCAGGGTAATTCTCTCAAGAGAACCGCCACATAGAGTATAGGGAGCCAACAAGGGGCTAGAACGATGAAATGTCATTACTTTGCATTTCGCGGCATTAAGTTGGGAGTTGGGGCCGGAAGTATGGGAGGATTTGAAGGACGAGTTGGTGTCCCGGTTCCGAGCAGTGGGTGGCGAGTTCGAGCGGCTACGCACCTTGCATGAGCGACGACAACAATCTGGCGAATCTGTGGAAGAATACTTTAGAGCGATGCGCAGGCTGGCAGCTAGACTCACCACACCTTTGGTTGAGTCCGAAATGGTGCGAGTCTTGAAGAAGGGACTCGATGATGAGATCGCCTGCTACGTTTACGCGATCCGAGTCCGGAACGTGGAGCAGCTGAGGGAAGAGTGCTTGGAAGTGGAGTACCACTTTCGCCGACGCGAGCAGAGGTCAACGTTCCGTCCTGCGCCGAAATTCCAATCAGCCGGGAAGCGAGTGGAGGAGCTAGAGCCGGAAACGGAGTTTCTGGATGAAGACGAAGCAAGGATAGTAGAAGAAACTCACCTGGCGAACAAACCCAGGCTGTGTTGCTGGAATCGCGGCCAGTTCGACCACGGGTTCCGAGACTGCGTGGCGAAGGAACGCAAAATATTCTGTTACCGCTGCGGGAAGCCAGAAATGTTTACTCCAACGTGTCCAAATTGCTCGGGAAACGCACGAGCGGGCATTATGAAAGCGGGAGATCAGCGCTCGGGACAGAAGCCCGCGAAGAAATGAACGATGGTCCACTAATCAATATAGAAATTAAGAATAATAGCCCGAATAAATTTAATAAAAATAGTTTGAAGTTCATACCGGCCGAAGAGAGGATGAGGAGATACATACAAATCCGAAACCAGATCTTTGATGACAGGCAGCTGGAGGGGATGCGCAGGGTCAGTCGTAGACTCCAAAAGGCCCGTTCCAGATTTAAGGAAAGGCGACAGACTCGCAAAGAGGTGGCCGAGGCAGTCAGACGAGGAGCAGGACGCGATCCCAGGGTGTTTGCCGAAGTGGAGATAAGAGGACATCGGATTGCTGGACTCCTAGATACTGGGGCATCCGTTAGTGTCTTAGGAAAGGGCAGCCGTGAACTCCTTGCCGACCTTGAGGTGGAAATGGACAATTATGTCTCGATCATCAAGACAGCCTCTGGAGAAGACAGGTCCATAATCGGCAAAACCAAACTCTGCGTAGGATATAACGGAATGAAAAAAGAGATCTTGTTTTACGTATGCCCGTACCTGGAGCAAGCCATGTACTTGGGCATTGATTTCTGGAAGAAGAGCCCAGTAGATCCAGCGAGGCCCAAGTAGGCGAGATCCAAATGTCACAATCAGCCAGTACGCCGAACATCGCCAGGAGGACGTGGATGTGGAAGCTTGGGCCCTGGAAGACACGGAAACCGAAGAGCTGGAGAAGGTAAAGAAGGAGTTTCTGACCTATAAGGATGCCGGATTGGGAACAACGACGGTGGAGCAGCATCGGATCCAGTTGATCGAGGGCGCAGAACCATTTAAAGATCGGCATTACCCTCAATCCCCAGCGATGCAGGAGGTGATCTGGACCGAGGTGGATAAAATGCTGGAACTAGGAGTGATCGAGGTTAGCGATAGTCCATGGAGCAATCGGACGACGGTGGTGCGAAAGCCAAACAAAAACAGATTCTGTTTGGACGCGCGGAAACTGAACCAGCTCACCGTAAAAGATGCTTACCCTCTTCCTAGTATCGAGGGTATACTATCCAGGATTGACCAGATATATTACATTTCTAGCGTCGACCTCAAATTCGCATTCTGGCAGATTAAACTGGACCCAGAAAGCCGGAAGTGCACCGCATTTACCGTCGCAGGCCGTCCGCTGTATCAATTCGTGATGATGCCCTTCGGTCTGTGTAACGCTGCCCAGAGGTTATGCAGAGTGATGGATAAGGTAATCCCGACTCAGCTCAGATCAAACGTTTTCGTTTATTTGGACGATCTTTTGGTGATTGCCCCGGATTTCCAGACGCATCTGCGATATCTGCGATTGGTGGCCCAGTGCCTGAAAAGAGCGAATTTGACGATAGGCTTAAAAAAATCCAAATTCTGTTTTAAGTCACTGAAATACCTAGGGTTTATCATCGGAGGTGGCATGCTGCAAATGGATCCCGATAGGGTTGTGGCTATACAAAAGATCCCGAGCCCGAGTTCAGTGAAGGAGCTACGGAGCTTCATAGGGACCGCAGGATGGTATAGGCGCTTCATTAAGGACTTCGCAACCATCGCTGTACCGTTAACAGATGCTCTGAAGAAGCATCCGCGCGGGAAGTTTTCCTTGCCAACGGAAGCGAGGGCGGCTATAGAATCCCTGAAGAACGCACTCACCACGGCTCCTGTATTAGTCCATGCCGACTTTAAACGCCATTTTTACATCCAGTGCGACGCCTCAAATTTTGGAGTGGGAGCAGTGCTTTTCCAGCTGGATGACGACAAAGCAGAGCGTCCAGGGGCATTCTTTTCTTCCAAGCTGAACAAACACCAAATAAATTATTCGGTAACGGAAAAAGAATGCTTAGCTGCGGTATTGGCGATAGAGAGATTCAGGCCATATGTGGAACTGATGCCGTTCACGGTAATCACTGATCACGCCAGCCTTAAGTGGCTAATGTCACTCAAGGACCTGAATGGGCGTCTAGCGAGATGGTCATTGCGGCTGCAGAGGTTCGACTTTGAGATCGAACACCGCAAGGGAGTCGAAAATATAGTGGCGGATACACTATCACGCTGCATCGAGGAGGTGGTCCTAGACCCAACGGAAATCCTCGGATTCCAGACGACGGAATTCAAATCAACGGAATACCAGGAGTTAAAAGAAGAAATCTGCAGAAACAAAGAATTATTGCCTGACCTGCGAATAGACGGGGACCTAGTATTCAAGCGAATGGCCTTCGCGCAAATCGACGACCAAGTGGAAGGTTCCATGTGGAAATTATGGATTCCCGCGGCACTGACGAAAACCCTCATCGCGAAGGCCCACGAAGACCACACAGCTGGACACGGTGGAATGAAGAAGACCTTGCATAGATTAAAGAGGTACTACTACTGGCCGGCGATGACGGCACAAGTGCGGGAATACGTCCGAAGCTGCACCGAATGCAAGGAATCCAAAGCACCCAATTACCGTAGCCAAGTCGGGATCGGTCAGGAAGTAGTCACGGAGAGGCCATTCCAAAAGCTCTACATAGACTTCCTTGGAAAGTATCCCAGGTCAAAATAGGGACAGGCCTGGATTTTCGTCGTCGTAGACCACTTTTCGAAATTCACCTTCTTGAAGGCGATGAGAGAGGCGACCGCGGCGAACGTCGTTCAATTCCTGGTGCAAGAGGTCTTTTACAAATTCGGGGTGCCAGAGGTGATCCACTCCGACAACGGAAAGCAGTTCCTGTCGAAGACGTTCATGGACATGGTCAGCGGCTTCGGGATCCGACACATGCGCACAGCAGTCTACTCGCCGCAAAGCAATGCAGCCGAGAGAGTAAATCGGACGATACTCGCTGCAATAAGAACGTATTTGGAGAAGGATCACAGAGAATGGGACATCTACCTACCGGAGATCGAAGTGTCAATCCGTGACTCCGTGCACGAAGCCACAGCCGTAACGCCGTTTTTCGCTGTATTTGGACAACAGATGTTCCTGAATGGGAACTGCTATAAGCTGGCGAGGAAGCTGCAGTCTTTGACGGAACACGAAGTGCACGCATTAGATCCCGCGGATAAGCGACACCTCATTCGCGAGCAAATTAAACGCAGCCTACACCAAGCGTATGAGCGGAGCAGCCAGCGTTACAACAAACGGGCCCGAGTCTTTTTCGCCAGACCTGGCCAAGAAGTCTACAGGCGCAACTTCACCCTCAGCGACTTTGGCAAAGCTACAACGCCAAGTTCGCCCGGAAATTTCTAAAATGCAGAGTCGTACGTCCAGTAGGGAATAACGCCTACGAGCTGGAGGATCTGTCGGGGAGGCCGGTGGGGATTTTTCACGCCAAAGACCTAAAATTGTAGCGAAAATTTCAGACTGGGCCGCCAGAGTTAAAAACACTCACTTAGGGAATAACAGATACGTGGGTGTAAGCCTACGTTGGGCGCTGCAAGATCCTCCTAGGCACCGTAATGTCCGAGAATGCCAGCAGTTGTAGTGAAACGTGTAAATCTTCGATGTTTGCGAATAATTCTCCGCGGCCATGGTCGCTCGAAGATATCGATAGGCGATACCCCATATAAGCGGTGAGGAGAAAAGTCTTTTTGAACAGAGTGGCAAGGCCAAAATTTAAGGGGAAAAGGTTAGCGAAGAGTGGCGCCACCTGGTCCTGGAGTGTGAGAGTTCCGCGCGCTCTCCGGAGCCGTTGTGAGAGGATTTCCGATCTCATCCCATAACGGAGTCCCGAAGCCAACTCACCCATACCCCAAAGAAAAGAGAGCCGCCAGCAGCCCGAATCAGGCCATGCCCTTGAACCTAGTTCTAGGGCGATAGAAGAGAGAGCGATGGGGATCAGCGGCCCGGGAGCATTAAACAGAGCAGCTAAGCCAAGAGGGGGTTCAGAGAAAAAAATTCCCGCAACGGAGGAGCATGCGCGCCGGACATAGTGATTTAGTGACTTTTTTTGTTCTGAAAGAAAAAGGGATCCAGATCAGTGAGAGACCAGGAACCAGGACTAGCGGGACGGGAAAGAGACCCAAGAAGCATAAGATGAATAGGTCACAGCTCCGCCATCCTGGCTTGCTTTTTGCTGGGCTCGAAGACACAATCCTGGCCACGTAGCGCGGGTCCCTCGCCCATTTAGGGAGAAGAAAAAAAATCATATTAACTTATTTACTCCCATTATTTATTTTTGTCAGACGTCTCCATTTATATGTATATGTTAATCCCCTAATTTAAGACCGTCCATATCTATTATATTATATCTATATGTAACGTATTTATATTTATTATATTAATTATTTCTATTTAGCTATTTATTTATTAACCGCCCGTAGTGATAAGATGAGGGGGGTATGAGAAGGCAGGCTTAGTGTAGCGATGATACCGTGTAAAATTAGGAAATTGAAGTGAAAATTATAACGAAGAAAATGAATTGCTAAGCGTTTCGTATGGGGGGAAGAGGAGCCACAGCAACGAGAGGGTAAGGCTGCTGCACATGGCAGGGAGATCCAAAACGTTGTTATTCATCTCAGGTAGGGTGGGTGCGTCGGGGGTAAAAACATCGACACCTCGACCTGGTCCAAGTCTGTGTTGAGGGAAGTTACTGTAATGTTGTTTGTCGAGTAGAGTCCGTTTTCAGTTTTTTTTGTCGGTTATTTTTGTTGTTGTTTCAATTTGTTCGAGATGTCCAATTAGTTTGTTGTTGTGCGACCTGAGGGCTTGGGAAGTACCCAGCCCTGGGATGACTGGCTAGCCGGCCTTGCTCCGAAGAAAACAAAAGGTTCGTAACAAACAAAGGTCCAATAATGTATTTGCAGTGTTTGAGAAATGTGTTGGTCTACTATTATTGACTAGATGCAAGCATAACGATGCCATCGCTGACTCCATATGTCGTTCCTTCAGTATACACCTAATTCTGTTTTTACACGGTAGATTGGTTCCTGAAAAAACCGTGTAAAAAAAACCGTGTAAAAAATACATTGATCGTATACGCAAAAAAACGAAAGAGAAACAAATACATATGTACGTATTCCCTCTATGCTCTTTCTTGTTTCCGTTTGTTTTCTAGCTGTTTGTGAGCTGTGTGTGTTTTTATATGTTTCTGTTGTTATTTTGAACCGTGTTAAATGGTATAAAACCGTGTAAAAAAATTAAATTGTTTGATTTTCAAACCGTGTTATTTCAAAACCGTGTAAAAAAAGACCGTGTAAAAACAGAATTAGGTGTATTGCTGTTTAGATCCCCGATTATAATTACGTCAGTATAGCTTACAGATAGGTCTGAAATTGCATCAATTACTTGGTGGTAGATTGTATTGCGATGTGGTCTGTACAGACAGCCCAATAGTAATTTAAGAGAACTGTTAGAGGCCGATAATTCTATAAAAAGGTATTCTATTGCACTTTCTGGAAGGTGTTTGCATATTAATTTGGATTTGAGTTTCTTGTTTATGTATACCGCAACACCCCCACCATTTCTTTCCCGATCAGATCGGTATAGATCAAATCCGGTACACAAAATGACATTATCACATAAATGCGGCATGAACCACGTTTCCGAAACACAAACTACATCAACATTCAATTGTTCAAACATATATCGGAACTCATCAATCTTACCATACAGACTCTGAGCATTTATATGACAAATATTTATGCCATCTTTTTGTTTTGCCAGCGTACGAATCAATATCCTACTATTCGTTGGAAGTCTATTCATATTATGGACCATTGAAAAGATACTAAATAGCATATTAGCAGCACACGCAATATACACAAATCACTTATAACTATATATAAACATAAAACCTTAAACTTCAACATTATATTACTATGGCTAAGGGAAGTTTTACTAACGAAAAAGGTTATTCTGGTCTGTCTCAACTGGCCTGTTAACTGCACCTGGATCAACTGCTGCAAGCTCATCATCGGAAGTATCCCGCAATGTTTGCAGGTCATGCATGTTATCCACTCTAAAAATTTCTCCAGCTGGATGCTTCTTAACATGCACGATCGCCCGACGTGTGAAAACAGCCGATAGTGCTTTTCCTTTTTTCATTTTCATCGCCTCTTTGAAAACAGCCAGATTCTCTTTAGACAGCTGCTCATTAATATAAAACGCAGCCTGCGAGTATGGCTGAATATTTGTTACTTATTTTTGTTGTGCTGAGTTGTTGTGCTTTGTTTTCTATGTATTGAATCTGTGCTGCCTCTATATATAATTTTATTTGTAATGACATGATCCTGATCATATTTCTCGTTAAGTCTCGTTCTCGGTTCGACATGGTCGCATATCTCCGATGCCGGAGACGATTGAGGCGCGTCGCTGTTCTATAAGCTGGCATGCTGGTTTAAACGGAGGTTTTTGTTAGGTTTGGATGGGTCAATGTGTATGTTCGGTATGACTTGTCTATGGTTTTAATAATTTCGTCTATATAGTGATCAATTTCATTTAAGGTTAGGTTAGAGTCATTTGGAATATGTGTTGTGTTTCTCATTATAGTCATATTCCATTTGTTAATGTCTATTTTATTGTAATTTTTAATGATTTTACTTTCCTGCCTCGCTAGTTGATGGTTGCCCAGGCGGAGCTTGAGCTCAACGTCAAAATGGTCCGAAATGTAGTCCTTGACTATGTTCAGTCCCTCATCTAGCTCGGCTGGTAGTTCTGTTGAACATATAAAATAGTCTATCGATGAGTGCCTGCCTGTATTGTTGTTTCATCTGGTAGGTTCTTTCGTTGGGTATAGCATTAGGTTTGGTTGTTCATTTATCCACTCGTATAATATTCGTCCGTTGGTGTTAATGTGTGATGGACTGTGATCTGGGATATGCCAGCTCGGATGCTTGGCATTGAGATCGCCTGCTAATATTATTGGGCTTGATGATTGCTTTTCGATAGATGATATTAGTGTGTTATAAACTTATGGCCACAATTGAGTGTTCATTGCCCCTGTTATTGTTTTTGTACGATATTTCTATGACCATTACCTCCAGATGGCGCAGTGGCTTGATGGTAATTTCTTTATGTTTTATACCCCTTCTAATGCATATCGCAACTGAGGTTCCTCGGTTATTAGGCCGATTGACTTGGCGCGCTGTTGCATTTGTTTCTGTTTCGTATGTTGTTTGTCTTATTAACGTTTTAACGTTTTGAAATATACATTTTAAGTGGGTCATGGTTTAGTCTGTTGACATTTAAAGGAGAAAGTCTAGTAGGATTTGTTGCTTGAGGCTTTTGGTGTTGTCGCCAGCATTAATGTTTGCATATTTGCTCGTCACATTCCTCATCATTCAGTTTCGGGTTAGTCGCTGCAATTGTGTTTCGTTTGAGTGGCTGTGTCTGCTTGAAGAGCGATGTGAATGTTTCGCTTCCTCTTATCGTAGCATGATTGGCCTTGCTGATGGTTTTATTGGTTTTTATTTGGGTTGTTTCTTTCCTGCTTTTAATTTTTTCTAATAGAGCCAATCGGACTGGACATATCTTTGCGTTTGCCGTGTGTTGCTGCTTGCAGTTTACACATTGTACACTATCGGACGGACCGTCTTCTTTTTTGATGGGACACTGCCCTGGTTCATGTTCAGCTATACAATTGACGCATCTGTATGCCAGCTTGCAATTGTTTGCTATGTGCGAGAACCGCTGGCAGTTGTGACACTGCAATATGGTGTTTTTGTTGGGTTTTAGCATCTCTATATTGATGCGACAGTTAAGTAATGCCTTTAGGTTGAGGACTTCTTTAAGTTCTTGCGTATCTCTATTAATCTGTATTAATATATAATTGTTTTTGAACGCTTTTATCTCATTTATGTTTGTGTGTTGGCAGGCTCTCTTCGAGTGCCCTCTTGATCTCATACGTATCCAGTGGAAGTTTCTTGATAAAGCACGTGTACGATTTTAACGCATTGGGAGTGTAAGTGAAGTATTTTATTTTATTTAGATCTAGCAGTTCCTTAATTCTAGTGAAATCATTTAGATTCCTAAGTTTAAGGTGTATGAGATTCTTATTTTTATGTCTAATGTAAAGGTAATGTTTTGTTCTTAATTATATTTGTTAATACTTTGGCGTTGGTGTTGTAGACCGATATGTTCAGGATGTAAGGAATTTTTACTCCTGTTTTCTTATCACCTGCTGCTGCTGCTGATGATGATGATGACGCTGCTGCTGCTGTTGCTGCCGCTGCTGCTGCTGCTGTTGATGATGATGCTGCTGCTGTTGATGTTGCTGCTGCTGACGATGATGATGATGATGCTGCTGCTGCCGCTGCCGAAGTCGATGGCGATGTTAACGACGCTGCTGGCGGTGGAGCCTGTGAGCGTTTCTTTTGGATGTCGAATGATGATGGGCTGTCTGCTTTGGCGATTTCTGCCTCTTTTTCCCGGGTTTGGGATAGTCATAGTCAGACTCTTCATCGTTTGTAGTATTATTAATGTTGTTGTTCTTGTCGCTATTTAGCATTGCTACTAGTTGCTCTAGCTTGTCGTTTCTTTCCCTCAGGCACTCTATTTCTGCCATGAGGTTGTTCAAGTCACTCACTGCAACGAGGGTGTGGGTGGTGTGGGAGGTGTTGCAGTAGCCGTCATCATCCTGCTCGCTCTCCTGCTCTATCATGCCATCATCGTCGCTTCCATCGCCATCGGGCTCCGGGTGGTTGACATGAGCCGGGTGGTCCATTTTAGTTTCTGCTTCTCGATGATTTTTCTGACTTTTTACTGTCAGTATCTTTTTTATTTTGTGTTTTATTTTTGGTTTTTTGCACTTTCTGCGATTTTACTTTTGTTTTTGTAGTTGTTGTTGTTGAAGTTTGTTCATATTCACTTGGACTTTTGGTGTATGTTTTAATAATGCTGTTGTCCAGTGCTCTTGTTTCGACTGCTGATAGTGCCTTGTCCACAATCAGCCAGCTGACTGGTCGTACTGGCCTCACTTTAACAATTGTGCGTCTATACACTTTTTTGGCTTTGGCCTGACCCTTTGCACATCTCTTTGTGTCTGGCTCTAAGGGTTTTGATAGCGACCCCGAGCCCAGACATTCCCTTTCCACAGGGATCACTGTTTTTTCCAATGCCGTCTTTTTCATATGTTACTTCACTGTTATTCTTTCACTTCGTTGCTTGACAGTTTCTGGTTTCTTTTCCAATTTCCAGTTCTGACTCATTCTCCAGTTCACTTATACTTTATACTTTGTATTTTCTATTGTCAATTTTTAATTTTTCAACATTTCAGCGTATCCGCTTTGCAATTTTTCCACTTTTCAGCTTTTCCGCTTTTCAACTGTTTCATCCTTTATCATATTTTTTTTTCAACTTGTTCAAACATGAACATATTATCATCAATACCATGCCACTTTCGGCCCCTTGCAGAATGTTTAAACATAAATAGATTATTGTACACATTCACTCATGTAACAAAACCGATCTCTAAAGAAATCACATAAAGTAGACAAGTTATGACTGCACGGGTGTAAACAGAGATCTGTAACCCATTAACATTAACCCATTAACAACAAAACACAAGTGGAGAAAACACTTAACAAATGCGGTCCTAAAATAAAACTAATGTAAGCATGTACTCAAATAGACACCCTCAGTAAAGTGTATCCTCTGCGTAGGTCTAACGATAGTTATAGACTACCAAATTGTACCTCCTACCTCATTGTCAAATCACATATAAGGCTCTGATTTTAAGAATAAAATTTAGTTTGAATTTACAACTCTACTCGCAAATGTCTAGACTTTTCTTTTAAGGTTTAACATTTTGGTCCTTCGAGCCGGATCATTTTGGTCCTTCGAGACTCTCCGTTGTTTCCCCCCTGTGGTAAGAGCACGGAGTTAAACCAGCTCCTTTGAGACTGAACAAGTGTCTAGTTCACTGACAGCTAAAGGTAGCAAAATAAAAAACTCTGATTTCCCTCCTATAGGAAGGAACAGAGTATAACATAAATTAATGAAACGAAAGTTTCAATTAATAATTTGGAAAAATACGAGCTAAACAGGCTGTATTTTTAATAAATAGCTGGGTATATCTATTGTGATCGGAGAATAAAAAAAGAAAAAAAATTAATGAAACGGAAGTTTCAATTCATAATTTTGAAATATACGAGCTGGACAGGCTGTATTTTAATAGATAACGAAATATGTATATCTATTGTAATTGAAAAATAAAAATTTTTCGCGACGGTGGCGTTTTCGAGGCCGGAACATCGAAAGAGAAAAAATAATAATCCGAAACATCGAAAGTGCTTAATGGCTAGCAATTGAAAAAAAAAAAAAGTGGCAAATAACTGTGACTGTGAAAAAATAAATAAATAAATTTGTTTGTGTGTGCCCACTGTGCCAGCAACAATAACTGCAGCGACCCCAGCAGCAGCGACAATAACTGCAGCGACTGGAAGATCAGCGACAGCGACATCAGCGACAACGATATCAGCAGCAGCGACATAAGCAGAGGCAACACCAGCAGCAGCAACAGCGGTATCAGCAGCAGCGACGTCAGCGGCAGCAGTAACAACAACAGCAGAAGCAGAATTTATCAGCTAAGTCACATATCTCAAGTTGTTCTTAAGCCTAATTAAGTAAACAAAAAATTTAAACTAAGATGTTGTCGGAACAAATAATTAAGCTATTAGAGGCTCAAGCCGCGATAGCAAGGGAGATTAAAAAGATTGAAGCTGGTCATTTGACCAGCGATGTAATCCAAAGGTTAGGAGACCTTAAAAACAAAGTTACAGGCAATAATTCTGCACTGTTAGCATATGGAGTAGTCGATCATGACTACTACAAGAGACAGCAGTACGAAAAAATGATTAAAAATATAGAGGACATACATAAAAAGTATGTGGAGTCAAAAAATAGTGAAACCCTAATGAAAGGGAAGGTAGAAAAAACAAAGATACAATCAGTGGAGACTGGAACTTTGAAGGAAGACATAGAGCCCAAAATTGACAATAGCATAGAAAAAGTATCTGAGGAAATCAACAGAATGGTGGAAAACCTGAAGACGTATTTAGAGCAAACCATGCAGAGGTTTGATCAGGCTAAACTGGGAGAGTGTAGAATGAGAAAAGGAAAAATTGAGTTCCTCAGTAAAAGGCTGAGCTCAAAAATTGAGGAGTTTTGTCTTAGCAACGAAACAAAGCACAGCTTCGACGACCAGATCGACGAGTTGGAATTTGATATTCAAAGCATGTTGAGCAATTTGGAAATAAGGATGCAAACTATAGCTAAAGAAAACAGTAAGAATGACGTGAAAGAAAATGTTTGCGAGAAAAATTTCTTGGAAACAACAAGAAGAGAAGAGAATGGCAGGTATTTGGTTAAAATACCATTTAAAAAAGAAAAGGATCTAGGAGATTCAAAACCGCAAGCTATGGCGCGATTTTACAGTTTAAAAAGAAATTTCAGCAATAGTAAAAATTAAAAGAAAATGACATAAGGTGTATGCATGAATACAAAAACTTAGGACATATGGTAGAGTCCAAAGAAGATGGGAAATATTATTTGCCCCATCAAGGAGTCATAAGAGATTCCAGTCTAACGACAAAGATGAAGGTGGGTTTTGATGCGTCAGCAAAAACCACAAACAATACAAGTTTAAATGATATCATGTGGGTTGGACCAAGAGTCCAAAATGATATCTTCGATATTATGGTGAAAGGGCGTAAAATGCCATTTGTAATATCTGCGGACATAGAAAAAATGTACCGGCAAATTAATATACACGAAGAGTACCAAAGAGCCCTTAAGGACAACATAAAAAGAGGTACCAAAGTTAAAAGTGAACAGAACGAGTGGCATTTAATTTCCCCGGCAGGACCTCACTTCGGAGGTATTTGGGAAGCTGGGGTAAAATCGGTGAAATATCACTTGAAAAGAGTAATTGGAGACGATAGAGTCAGAGTAGCAACCATAAAACATCAAGACGGGTTGATAAAACGACCTATAACTAAAATCTGTCCATTAGCTGGAATTGAATCAGAAGAGCAAGACTCAGAAATTACTTTAAAAGAGACCAGAAGTACTCGTAGTAGACCTCAAATATCAAGCGAAGGCTAATGGCAACAATATTACTGCTTGTGTTAGGTGGCCAAGTAACAAATGCAAAAAATTGCTGTCAGAGGACAAGAGAAGTGGTCAATAGAAAAAATGAACAGTTCCACTTCGATATATTTAGACCCGATGGGCGACCCATATTTTCAAAAGATAAAAAAGGGAAAAGATATTGTTTGGGATAATGGACGCCGAAGATAGGGAAACGTTGGAAAGTCATTCAAATTGCGTTTATAGAAAGTTAGCAGAGACAAGGTAATTTTCGGTCGAATTAGAAAGGCAGGGTAGTTGGCTCTTCAAAGTTCCAGTAAACGCTAATGCTAGAATTCAATGTAGTAAATCAAGAACTAATTGATCTTCCACAACAAGGAATTTTAACAATAATACATGGTTGTACTGTGCGAACCGATGATAAAATACTAGAACCTCATCACAGTATTCAAACAGAAAGCTACGAGCCAATTTCATCCTCTTATATAAGTAATATAAGTAAAATACCAAAAATTATTTGGAATCCATTAACAGTACCATTAATTAACCATACAGAAGAAAAGAAGGTCATCATGACTTAAAAGGACTTAAGTTCCATCATGTATCTGGACATGCGGCCTTGATTATCGGAATCATAATAATGATAATATTAATAATCTATGCCATAAGAAGAATTAAAGTAGCACGAAGACTGCAAACTATAGCACTTCCCTACCCACTGTAATTGACTGTAAATGATTATCTGTACTTGTAATTATAGCTATAAAGAAAATGTACACAAAAAGGTTCACAAGAATCAAAATACAAAACAATGCCACTTTCGGCCCTTTGCAGAATGTTCAAACATGAACATATTATCGTCAATACAATGCCACTTTCGGCCCCTTGCAGAATGTTTAAACATAAATAGATTATTGTACACATTCACTCATGTAACAACACCGATCTCTAAAGAAATCACATAAAGTAGACAAGTTATGACTGCACGGGTGTAAATAGAGATCTGTAACCCACTAATACGACAACAAAACACAAGTGGAGAAAACACTTAACAAATGCGGTCCTAAAATAAAACTAATGTAAGCATGTACTCAAATAGACACCCTCAGTAAAGTGTATCCTCTGCGTAGGTCTAACGATAATTATAGACTACCAAATTGTACCTCCTACCTCATTGTCAAATCACATATAAGGCTCTGATTTTAAGAATAAAATTTAGTTTGAATTTACAACTCAACTCGCAAATGTCTAGACTTTTCTTTTAAGGTCTTAACACGTAGATTAATGCTTGTATTTCCGCTGTGGATTTTGAGTTGGGGCTTTTTATGAAATCAGGTATGTCAGCAAGGTATATGTTGTAGAGTATTGGAGCTAGGAGTGACCCTTGTGGCACCCCTGCTGTAATACTTCTAATGTCTGATGTATGTTTGTTGTCATAGTCGGTTACGTAAAATGTTCTGTCGGTGAGGTAGTTTAGAATTAGTCGGGTTATGGGTTTTTTGAATTTGTGTATTGTATGCATTTTGTGTATTAGTCCGTTTGTCCAGACTGTGTCGAAAGCCTTTTCGAAGTCCAATGCTATGGCTATCGTTGGTTTCTGGCGTGCTAGATTTGTATGTATAAAGTTACTAGCTACAGCCAAAGAGTGGCTGGTGGAGTTTTCCTCTCTGAAACCGAATTGGCAGTTTTTAAGGGATTGTGAGATTGTGAGGTGTGTTTTTATTAGTTCTAGTATGGCTTTCTCAAATAGGTTGCTTATTGCTGATAGTATTGAGATGGGCCTATATCCTTTGAGGGTTGTGTGGTCCGCTTTTGGTTTGGGGATTGGTATTATCTTGGATTGTTTCCATTTTTGTGGGAAGTATCCAATATTAAAGCAATTGTTGAAGATTTTAGCTATATGGTCCAGGATGATTAGATTGAATTTTTTTATAAGGAAGTTACTGGTTCCATCTGGACCTATTGTTTTTTTATTATTTTTTGTTTTTAGCCATTCCAGCAGTTGGGTTGCATTCGTGTAACCCATTCTGTTGGCCCCTTCCCATTTTCCGTCAGCTGTCTTTATATTATTGAATTGAGAGATGGCCAAGTGTCGATGGGCTAGGATTTCGTCTACTGTTTGTTTTATTGTGTTCGTGTGGTCCATTAGGTTTGTTGTCATATTGTCATTTTGTTTGTGTATGTTATGGAATGACCATGCTAGTGCATTTATTCTTTCTATTTTGTCTGTGATAATTGGTGCTGTTTGGATGTCTATTGCATTTTTTTCATCTATTGTTAGTGTTTGAGATGCCAAGCTTTTTTGGCACCTATTTGTTTCAAATAAAAAGAGAGTTTGGGTTAAACTTTATAATTCGTTTTTAATCTTGGTGGCTTAGCGGAAACCGATTGCTTGCTATGGCCAGATAAAATTTATGCGAGATCGATATGCAACCAATGCGCAGAGGGGTTAGCATAGAACTAAAAATAGACGACGGCGTTAGATCAAAGTGATTGCCGAAGTGGCTGCAGCAGATCAAAGTAATTGCCGAAGTGGCGGCGGCAGAGAGCCCCTTTAGCGGGAGAGCGCAGCAGCTCTGCAGAAAGTCAACGTTTTACAACATAGGCGGCTCTCTGCTCATAAAATAATAATGCTTAATATTACGATTATTCTTCGGCGGCTGGCCCGAACATACCCCCGTTGGGAGCTAGCCTCTCAACAGATTCCTTAAGGGGCAGCAAACATAGCCGAGTGACGGCCCTCCTGATGTTTCCTGAGGATGTCTTCAGGTCAGCGACGCGACACACTCCGTCCTTGCCCATAACGACATCGACCACTCTAGCCAGTGGCCAACGCATTGGAGGAAGATTTTTCGTCCTTCACCAGAACGAGATCGTTCTTGCAGATGTTTTGCGCGGAGGTACGCCACTTCGCGCGCTCTTGCAAAAGAGTGAGATACTCTTCGCGCCAACGGCTCCAAAATATTTGTTGTAGTTGGGTGACCCGCTGCCAGCCATCCAGACGATTGTAGTTCAGCTTCGTTAGGTCAGGCTCGAGGATTTGCTCATGGGGGCCGCCTAGAAGCAGATGAGCAGGAGTCAAAACGTCTAAATCATCAGGATTTTCTGAAAGCGAGAGCAAAGGGCGAGAGTTAACAAGTGCAGTGATCTGACAGATCAGAGTGCGCAGCTCGTCGAAGCTAAGCACAGATGGTCCAACTGAGCGGTGATATTTTGCGGTCTTCACGGCCGCTTCCCACAACCCGCCAAAATGCGGAGAGCGTGGCGGGATGAAGCGCCAGTCGATCGAGTCAGCCAAGCAGGATTCATGGACCTCCTTCATATGCGGTTCGCTCAGACAAAGCTTCTTTAGCTCCAGAAGCTCGTTCTTGGCCCCAACGAAGTTTGTCGCATTGTCCGACCAAATTTGACTTGGCCTTCCTCGAGTGGAAGTAAAACGCTTTAGTGCGCCTAGAAACGATGCGGTGGTCAAATCCTTTACGAGCTCCATGTGTATAGCCTTAGAAGTGAAGCAGATGAATACGCTAATGTAGCACTTGATCGGAGGCCTCGTGCGGATTTCTGATCGGTAGAAAAAAGGTCCACAGTAATCTACTCCAGTGACTTCAAAAGCTCGAGATCCTTCCAAACGTTCCTTAGGTAGGTCTCCCATGATGTGTTCAACCATGCGCGGCCTAGTCCTGAAGCATCTCACACACTTGCTGACGACCCTTGACACTGCTTTAATACCTCCAATGGGCCAATATTCCAGCCGAATTTTGGATAGCAAGGCGCGAGGTCCGGCATGGAGGTTTCTTTCGTGATAATATCTTATCAGCGCAAAGGTAATGGAATGTCCCTTTGGCAGAATGAGCGGGTGCTGAGCGTCAAATCCTAGCGATGAGTTGCCAAGACGACCTCCAACTCTAAGTAGTCCAGAATGATCGATGAACGGGTTGAGCGAACTAATAGAACTGGATTTCATGACTTGACCATTGCGCCGAATCTCCTTTATGTCCATCCACAAATTTGCCAGCTGAATGTGTCGAATTAGAAGATGCGTTCCTTGCCGAATATCAGAAACGGTGAGTCCTGGATGCCTAAGACGATGTATAAATTTATGCATGTAGGCGAATGTGCGCTGCATGCGAAAGAATGAATTCGCAAATTTGCATCCGGACGTGAGATCGGCATGTGGAGACGTGATTAGCAATACTCTCTTGCGAAGCTCCAAAGTTGCTATGTTGTTAGCAGGAGATACAGGCCACTTATCCTTGGAGCCTAGCAAAAGGATGGGCCGTGAAACCATAGCTCTGACTGGATAAGATGGCTGGGAAGCGAGCCTCTCGAGAGAATATCAGCAGGATTTAAAGATGTGGGAACATAGCGCCATTCCATGGCTGCCGTCAACTCCTGAATTGATGCCACTCGATTTGCCACGAAAACTTGAAATTTCGCTGGCTCGTCCCTAATCCAAGATAATGCTGTTGACGAATCCGACCAGCAATAGAACCGACCTGTAAAGATTCCCATGTCCTTTACATTCTGCATGATTTTCGCAAGCAAATGGGCTCCACTTAATTCCAGCTTAGGAATCGATATAGTCTTTAGCGGCGCCACTCGCGACTTTGAGCACAAAACGTGGCTCGAAGACTGGGCTTCCCTGGACACGACATACACGCAAGCGCCATATGCTTCTAAGCTGGCATCACAGAATCCGTGAACTTCTGTAGCCATACTAGAACGAAGAACCAAGCGAGGAAATGAGATCCGAGAAATGCTTGCCAAACTATTTCTCAAGTCCATCCAAGTTGAATGCAACGCTGAGGGTAGGCTTTCATCCCAATCCAAATTTTCTCTCCAAAGCTGCTGAAGGAAGATTTTGCACCTGACAATGACTGGATTTATCAATCCAAGAGGGTCGTAGAACCGCGCAATCGTAGATAAAACCGACCGCTTTGATGGCTTTGAGTTTGTGTCCAGTGCGGACAAGGCAAAAAGCAGCTGATCCGAAGCAGGGTCCCACGCTAAGCCGAGAGTTTTGGCTATGTCGCTTCCATCATTAAACTTTAGGAACTTCTCTATGTCATCTTCAGGGTTCCCTCAAGTACTTCCTGGTGACTGGAGCACCATTTCCTAAGTCTAAAATTACCACGGGACAGTAAAGCTGATGTTTGGTGCATCTTGTCCATGGCCTGTGCGACCGAATTACCGCCCGAAATAAGGTCATCCACGTAAAACTCCTGCCGCAGAGCAGCTGAGCCAAGAGGGTAGGACTCACCCTCGTCGATGGCCAGTTGGTGCATTGCGCGGACCGCTAAAATGATGCAGCCCTCGTTCCGTATGTGACGGTGTCTAATGTGTAGACTTGAACCTCGGACTCGATGGAATCTCGCCATAGGATGCACTGATACAAATTGTCGGGTGGAGACACTCGTACGCAGCGGTACATTTTACAAATGTCCCCAGTGAGAGCGACTGGATATGTTCGAAAGCGAATCAATATGTTAAACAATGCAGGCTGAATAACAGGGCCTGTCATCATCACATCATTTAGAGAATATCCAGTTGATGTAGCTGCGGATCCATCGAAAACGACACGGAGTTTTGTCGTCGTACTGTCCTCCTTTAGGACACAGTGATGAGGCAAGAAATATTTGCAGAGGCTACGGGAATCAGGGTTGACTTGGTGCATATGATGCAAATCAATGTACTCCCTCATAAAGGCGGAATACCGCTCCTTGAGTGTAGGATTACGCTCTAGTTTTCGCTCCAGACTGATGAACCGTCGATAAGCCTGAGCATAAGATTCTCCTAAACGATCAGTATTGTTATTTAGTGGCAGACGAACTGCATACTCCCCGGATGGCAACCGTGAAAGGTGGCTTACGAAATGTGCTTCACAATCGCCTTCTTCTTTGGTATTCAACCCAGCCTCCACACAATTCTCGACTTCCCAAAACATACGAAGAGTTTTATCCAACCTTGCTTCCATCTCAGCTATCGAATCTGGACAATTGTGCGTGGCCAAAAGCGCCGAGCTTGATACCTTCTGTCCACCGCCAGATACGATCCACCCAAGCCGGGTCTTCTGCAGAAGAGGCAGTCCATCGGTGAGTTTGATTTGCCCTACGCAGAGGAGATCATAAAAAACGCTCGCACCAATGAGAAGATCAACCCGTTGAGGATTGAAAAATGCAGGATCAGCGAGCTGAATGTTAGATGGAATACTCCAATCGGATACATTTACTGTCATACTTGGTTGAGAATCGGTAATCGTGGGGGCGATGAGGCAGTAAGCGTAGTTGTGTAAGCAGAGGTGCGAGAATGCATACAAATGCTTATGGTGGATCCCTCAGTAGAAACGCTGGTATCGCCCAGCCCAGACACAAGTGCAGACGATTGAGTTCTCCTAAGCTGAAGCTGCTGGGCGAACCTGGATGTGACGAGATGCAGCTGCGATCCTGAATCTAAGATGGCACGACAAGGAACTAAAACGCCAGACCGATTCTTCACGAGAACCACGGCTGTAGCCAGAAGCACGACATCAGAGTGAAGACCTTGGGCAGCAAGAGAGGTAGACGAAGGTAGAGGCGAGCTGCTAGCAGAATTTTGAGCAACGGAAAGAGTGTCCGGTTGAACGGCCAGATCGGGAGGAGTAATACCTGGGCAGCTTTGTGTTGTGGGCTGTATACTATCGAAGTGCAACAAACTATGATGCCTACCGCCGCATACTCGACATTTTCCACTATTGCATGCGCGGGTCCGGTGCCCCGGTTTTAGGCAATTGAAGCATAGGGAAAGCTTCTTCACTTCTTTGTAGCGCAGCAACGGTGAGAGATTTCCGAATATCTTGCACGAGTATATTCCATGGCCCGCTGAGTGGCAAAAAGACGCATACAGACGGGTCGGCGGAAGAGTTGGAAGCTACAAACGTTTTCTTAACCTGCGTATAGGAATGGTTTTTTCCCACCTGATCGCTACTAGCGTGTGTCGCTGTAGCATATTCCAATCGCTCCATTTTCTGGCAGCGTTGCTGCAAGAATTCGAAGAATTCCTCTGCGGTAGGTATAGCATCCGACGATGTGTGCTCCTCCCATTTGGTTTGCGTCTTCGAATCCAACTTCTGCAGCAGCATGTTGATAACCATGAATCCTGAAATCTCCTCAGCAGTTCCCAATGTCTGCAACGCTCGCATGTGTAAATTGACTGCATCCGAAAACTCCCGAAGCCTTTTAGCAGAAGGCGAGTCTACCCTCTTTAGCCCAAGAATCTTCTTGATGTGTGCCTGGAAAACAAGTCTTTTGTTATTAAAGCGTTTATTAAGTATATCCAGAGCCGCACGATAATTGGCACTGGAGAGCTCCAACGATCGAACCGAATCCAAAGCCGCATCAGCGAGGCAAGAGCGAAGGTGCTGGAATTTCTCGATGTCACTGAGATCCGCATCCGCTTCAATCACCGATTTGAACATTGCCATAAAATCCGAAAACTCGACGTATCCACCAGAAAACTTAGGCACCTTCAGCTCAGGAAGTCGCTGCTTGTGAGCCATGATGATGGTACTATGTCCGGAATGGTTTGGCAGAGTCGTAGAATGGGCAGCGGCGTGTGACTGGCTTACTTCAACAGCAGCCAGCAACTCAGCTTTCAACGATATGAAAAGAGTATCGAAGATTTCGCGCAGCTCACTCCCAATCTCGTTTTGATCGAGAGCCTCCAATTCATTATGGGCCTTATTGAATTCCTCTCGAATTTCTGCCAACATATCAAGGCGCACCTCGACTTCCGCGGCGGTCAACTTATCGATTTTATTCCCCGCGAAGGATTCGCCAAGCCTGTGCAATCGATCATATAATGACTGACTTTTACGCTTATACAGACTCAGTCGGGAATCAGCCACCACAATATTTCCGCCCGCGCCTGTATTCGGATCGTTGTCCATGTTAACCGTTGTGCAATTCGACACAACAACGGAAAATGAAATACCGCTTAAGCGACGATGTATAGACGCGAGAGCGAGAATGCAAGACACGAAAAGTCAAGAACCGCGGCTGCAGCTGCGCAGAGAATGAGAGATTCGACGCTTAAAGTACCGGAATTTGTATATAAATATTCCAGCCGCACTCTCACTGAATTTGCACTTTAAACTGTTTTTCAACGTGCACCCAAATGTATTTGTTGGTAGTTAAACTACCCAACAACAAAATATTGTATAATTAATTAATGTTTTTAACGGAACGCGATTAATCAATGGTTTTATATCACGTCGGGGGGTCACCAATGTTTGAGATGCCAAGCTTTTTTGGCACCTATTTGTTTCAAATAAAAAGAGAGTTTGGGTTAAACTTTATAATTCGTTTTTAATCTTGGTGGCTTAGCGGAAACCGATTGCTTGCTATGGCCAGATAAAATTTATGCGAGATCGATATGCAACCAATGCGCAGAGGGTTAGCATAGAACTAAAAAATAGACGACGGCGTTAGATCAAAGTGATTGCCGAAGTGGCTGCAGCAGATCAAAGTAATTGCCGAAGTGGCGGCGGCAGAGAGCCCCTTTAGCGGGAGAGCGCAGCAGCTCTGCAGAAAGTCAACGTTTTACAACATAGGCGGCTCTCTCTGCTCATACAATAATAATGCTTAATATTACGATTATTCTTCGGCGGCTGGCCCGAACAGTTAGTTTGATATCTTTTTGTTGCTGATTACTACTTTCGGACTGACTGATGTTGTTGATGTATTTGTAACTTATTTTTGCTGTGCTGAGTTGTTGTGCTTTGTTTTCTACGAATTGAATTTGCGCTGCCTCTATATATAATTTTATTTGCAATGATATGGTCCTGATCATGTTTCTTGTTAGATCTCGCTCATGGTTCGACATGGTCGCAAATCTCCGATGTCGGAGACGATTGAGGACGCGTCGCTGTTCTATGAGCTGGGTGGCATGTCGATTTAAACGGAAATTTTTAATGGGTTTGGATGGGTCAATATGTATTTCTGGTATGATTTTTGTGCAATTTGCTGCCTTGTCTATTGCTTTAGTAATTTCTTCTATGTATTGGTCAATCTGGTTTGCGGTTAGGTTAGAGTTATTTGGAATATGTGTTATGTTTCTCATTATTGTCATGTTCCACCTGTTGATATCTATTTTTTTGTAATTTTTAATGGTTTTGGTTTCCTGCCTCACTAGTTGATGATTGCCTAGGCGGAGCTTGAGCTCAACGCCAAAATGGTCTGAGATGTAGTCCTTGACTATGTTCAGTCCCTCATCTAGTTCGGACGATAGTTCTGTTGAGCATATAAAGTAATCTATCGATGAGTGCCTGCCTGTGATGTTGTTGAGTCTGGTGGGTTCGATCGTTGGGTATAAGCTAATATTTGGTTGCTGATTTAGCCAGTCATATAGTATCCTACCGTTGGTGTTGATGTGTAGTGGGCTGGGATGTGGGAGATGCCAGCTCGGATGCTTGGCATTGAGATCGCCTGCTGAGATAATTGGGCTTGATGTTTGTTTTTCAATAGATGTGATTAGCGTATTTAGGTCTTCTTCAAGTAGCCTATCATTTGGTCGTTGGTAAAGACTTATGGCCACAGCCGATTGTTCATTGGCCCTACTGTTATTTTTGTAAAAGATCTCAACAGCTGATGCCTCTAGATTGCGGAGTGGTTTGATGTTGATTTCTTTATATTTTGTGCCTCTTCTAACGCATATTGCAACAGAGGTACCTCGGTTATTAGGCCGATTCGTTTCTGTGGCGTTTTTTTCTTGTCTTATAAAGTTGTAGTGATTAAATCGGACCTCATGCTTGCTGCTGAGACGATGCTCAGCTATCAGCATGATGTCCGGCCTGTGTTTTTCTAAGAATTCATTCAGCTCATATCTCTTTTGTAGAGATATGAGCGAATTAACGTTTTGGAATATGCATTTTAAATGGGTCATTAATCTGTTGACATTTGGAAAAGGAAGTCTAATATGATTTTTTGTTTATGGCTTTTGGTGTTGTTGCCTGTTTTAATGCTTGCATATTTGGTTGTCACATTCTTCATAACCTGGAGACAGGTCATGATGTCTTTGCCGAAGGCCTCGACAGCGTCATTGTTAAAGTCTTCGAATGTCAGGTTCTGTGTCTGGTTTTTGTTATTGTTGTTGCTATTAAGTCTGTTTGTCATGTATGTGTCTAATGTAGGGTTACTTGTGACTATTGTGTTTCTTTTGATTGGTGGCGATTGCTTAAGAAGTGAAGCGTAAGTCTCGTTTCCTCTTATTGCACGATTTGCCTTATTAATTATTTTGTTTGTCGTTAGTTGGACTATTTCTTTTTTATTTTTTATTTTTTCTAGCAGTGCTAGCCTAATCGGGCAGATTTTTGCATTAGCTGTATGCTTTTGCTTGCAGTTGACGCATTGTATTTCCTCAGACGGACCATTTTCTTTTTATTGGACATTGACCGGGCCCATGCTCGTTAGAGCATTTAACGCATCTATAGGCCAATTTACAATTGCTTGCGACATGTGAGAATCTTTGGCAATTATGGCATTGCAATATTCTATTTTTGGTCGATTTCATCATTTCAATATTGATGCGGCAATTAAGGAGATTTTTCAAGAGAAGGGTTTGTTTTAGTTTTTGTGCATCTCTATCTATTTGTATTAAAATGTATTTGTTTTTAAATATTTTGATTTCGTTTATCTGTATGTTTGGTAGACTCTCTTCAAGAGCCCCCTTGATCTCGTCTAGCTCGTATACATCTATTGGGAGTTTCTTTAAGATGCAAGTGTAGGGTTTTAACTCCTTGGGAGTGTATATAAAATATTTTATTTGGTTTAAGTTTAGCAAGTCCTTAGTTTTAGTGAAATCATTTAAATTATTTAATTTTAGATGAAGTAAATTTTTGTTTTTTATGTCTGCTATAAATGTAATATTTTTATTTCTAATTATGTTTGATAAGGTTTTAATATTAGTATTGTATATGGAGATGTTTGGTACATATGGCTTTGACTTCTTTACCCTTTCTGCTGCTACTGATGATGATGATGCTGCTGCTGCTGCTGCTGCTGATGTTGATGATGACGATGCTGCTGCTGCTGCTGCTGCTCTTGCTGCTGCTGATGATGATGCTGCTGCTGTTGATGTTGCTGCTGCTGACGATGATGATGATGATGATGATGCTGCTGCTGCTGCTGCCGAAGTCGATGGCGATGTCAATGACGCTGCTGGCGGCGGAGCCTGTGAGCGTTTCTTTTTCGTTGTCGAATGATTCTGGTCAGACTGGTTTGGCGATTTCTGCCTCTTTTTCCCAGGTTTGGGATAGTCATAATCAGACTCTTCGTCATTTGTGGTATTATTGATGTTGTTGTTGTTGTCTTTATTTAGCATGGCTACTATTTGCTCTAGCTTGTTGTTTTTTTCCCTCAGGCTCTCTATTTCTGCCATGAGGTTGTTTAGTTCACTCACAGCAACGAGGGTGTGGGTGGTTTGGGAGGTGTTGCAGTAGCCGTCATCATCCTGCTCGCTCTCCTGCCCGCTCTCCTGCTCGCTCTCCTGCTCCATCATGTCGTCATCGTCGCTTCCATCGCCATCGGGCTCCGGGTGGTTGACATGAGCCAGGTTGTCCATTTTTGTTTCTGCTTCTCGATTTTTCTGACTTCTTACTGTCAGTGTCTTTTTTATTTTTATTGTTTTTTGTGTTTTATTTTTCGTTTTTTGCACTTTCTGCGATTTTTCCACAGTCAGCCAGCTGACTGGTCGTACTCGCCTCACTTTAGTAATTGTGCGTCTATACGCTTTTTTGGCTTGGGCCTGACCCTTTGCCCATCTCTTTGCGTCTGGCTCTAAGGGTTTTGATAGCGACCCCGAGCCTAGACATTCCCTTTCCACAGGAATCACTGTTTTTTCCAATGCAGTCTTTTTCATATGTTTCTTCACTTTTATTCTTTCACTTCGTTGCTTGACAGTTTCTGGTTTCTTTTCCAATTTCCAGTTCTGACTCATTCTCCAGTTCACTTATACTTTATACTTTGTATTTTCTATTGTCAATTTTTCATTTTTCAACATTTCAGCTTATCCGCTTTGCAATTTTTCCACTTTTCAGCTTTTCCGCTTTTCAACTGTTTCATCCTTTATCATATTTTTGTTTCAACTTGTTCAAACATGAACATATTATCATCAATACCATGCCACTTTCGGCCCCTTGCAGAATGTTTAAACATAAATAGATTATTGTACACATTCACTCATGTAACAAAACCGATCTCTAAAGAAATCACATAAAGTAGACAAGTTATGACTGCACGGGTGTAAACAGAGATCTGTAACCCATTAACATTAACCCATTAACAACAAAACACAAGTGGAGAAAACACTTAACAAATGCGGTCCTAAAATAAAACTAATGTAAGCTTGTACTCAAATAGACACCCTCAGTAAAGTGTATCCTCTGCGTAGGTCTAACGATAATTATAGACTACCAAATTGTACCTCCTACCTCATTGTCAAATCACATATAAGGCTCTGATTTTAAGAATAAAATTTAGTTTGAATTTACAACTCAACTCGCAAATGTCTAGACTTTTCTTTTAAGGTCTTAACACAACTGTTCACAAATTTTTTTTTCCGCTTTCACTTTTCAACTTATCAACTTTTGTTTTGGTTTTGTTTTTAATTATTATTAAACATTGTTATTGTTTGTTTGTAGGAGGGCGGATCGAGGTTCAATTATCCAACGACGCGGTGTATATTCCAGTTTAACTCCTAGCAGTCGTCACAGAAAGGAAAATTAGATGGGTTTCGGTGTTTAAATCTATATATTGTTCGTGTATTTAGTGGATATTCGCGCGGTATGTCGGCCGGTTGAAGCGGGGTGAAAAACGCTAACTAACTCTATGCCTTATGATCTATGCTTTATGCTTATGCTTTATGCTGCGGTGAGCGCCGTGTGGATCGTGGATTGTGGATCCGAGCGCCCCTCCGAGCGCGCGAGATTGCGAGCCGGGACCGAGGCGCGCGGAGCCGGCACAGTGCGCGGAAACTGTCTACTCCTGGCCTGAACATCCTCCCCTTGCAGGATTGCAAAGTCCGGGCTTTTGGCCTGGGGCTGGGTTACGCCCCGGACCCGATTCATCCAAAAAACAGCGCTCTGGACTTGACAAGGACGTCGACTCAGTATCGCTCCACGGTCGGATAGGCGTGCGGATGCGCAAAACGGGGCTTGCTCTTGAGGAATCTATGGATGGCGCCGTGGGTCCTACGACGGGGCGGCTCGCGGGGAGATGGTGTGTCGTTCGTCGTGGGCCGATGTAGATGGCGACGGTGCAGTCGCGGCTGAGCGGACTGGACGACGACGGCGGCGTTTGGCATGGTTCGGTTTAGATGGCGACGATGCTCCCGAGGCTGAGCGGGCTGGACGACGAGACGCGGGTACGTGGAGTAGCGTGGAATGGTGGTTCTTGCCACACACCCCGCACAGCCCGCCACTTTGACAATCCTTGCCGGAGTGTTGGTGAGCCAGGCAGTTCTTGCAATACTTGTTGATAAGGACAGCTCGGAGTTGCTCCTCGGGGCTCAGGACTGAAGAAATTGGTGGCAGGTCCGTAGCGGATGGACTCCTTTGCAGATTCGGCAACGGTAGGAGCCAATTTCCCGAGCACGTCGGTTCTCCATGGTGCGGTTGGCGCGGGGACGTTGGGCCATATCTGGGTGCGGAGAACTTAGATGAAATAAAGGCGTCGAAGACACATTAGTAACGATCTTGGAACGGGTGAGAGGCACATTTAAGACGATTGGAAATTGCCGCCCGGTTACATGGTCTGGTGAGGCTATGTTGATCTAAGGACGGATTCACCTTCGAGTTCAAGCTTGAATTCGGACCGAGCGTTGAGCTTTCATACAGTGCATATTTTGGAAATATTCCCCTCGGTCAGGAGACCGTTCGAGAACTTCTGCGGAGGGATTTGGAATAAATTGCTGTCGTAAAAATCCCCGAGTCTTCTACCAGTTTGATAGGCCGTCTTTTTTGAAATTTTACTCGAAAACGACGAGATTTGATTCATCACCTGAGGCACTGGACCTGTGAGTACCCAGCCGAAAATGGTTTCCTGCCCGAGGAGAGTCCACAGATGTTGGTCAGTGAGCCACTTAATTGAATGGACGGAAGGATATCCGCTCCAATCAGGACATCTATTTGTGAACTCTCATAGAAGGTCGGATCCGCCCATGATGAGGTTCGGCAGGTCTCTCAAGAACCCTTGCGAGATCGGATGCGATGGAATATTCGCGGCCAATTCCGGAATAACGTAGGCTGTGGCATTTAGTTGTAAGCCCGGCTTAGTCGGAGAGCGGATGGAAAAACTGCAGAGCTTCTTTTTGAGCGGATACGGCATTATTTAGGCCGGAGACCTGTGCCTGGATACGTTGGAATGGCAATTTGATCATGTCCACAAGACGTTCTGTAATGAACGTCGCCTCAACAGCCAGAGTCGATTAGAGCGCGGGCGTGGTTTTTTCCCAGGTGGCAAATATTAACGATGGCCGTGCCTAGAAGGACAGCACTCGTGCCGGAAGCGAAGTACGACTGAACGTTTGGCTGGGCTTCGGATGAACTTGGATTTTGTACGCTTGGTACTCGTAAATGTAGCTCGGGCCACGCTGAGGAATTTTGTGCCGTTGTGGAAATCGCCTCGCTGGAGCTTGCTGGATTGCTACGGTGTAGAAGCGTGTGGTGCCGGTCTCCACAAGTGATGCAATTGTGGACGCTTTGGCAATCTTTTATCTGGTGGCCCCTGCAAAACAGTTCAAACAAAGCTGCTTTTGCTTAATGTAGTCGGAGCGAGCGTCAGCGGGCAGTTGAAAAAGTGAGGACATAAACGGATTGATGATACTCTTTGGAGCAGAGATCACATGTGCTCCTCTTTTGATTCACTGTGGTCTCGAACGAGTGGACACCCCTAGGATAAGGACTTCCTTGAGACCGAAACGGATTGCTTCTGGAATTGGTTGAAGTGGGTATGCTCGCCCTGGAGTGGGCCTGAGTCTCCATGCCTGGATGGCCGTCCTCGGTCACTTCGAGAGACAGACTACCGCTCCGCCAGGAATTGGTGTCCATGGCGTGCCAGGTGGGAATTTCGGACTTGTGCGTCACGGATTGCTCCCAAAGCTCTAAGGTCGTCTTTGGCAGCTTAGCAGAAATGAGGTTATTTAACACTCCGTCAGCGAAAACGCTGTCTGTGGAGACCTCGGAGTGGGTGAGTGTCGTGAGGCACTTGTGGACGGCCCTCTGGAGCTCCTTTAGGCGCTGCTGCTGACTCGGTACGGATTTGGGGCAGACTGAAAAGGATCTTCAGCTGGGCTTTGAGTATCAGCCTCTTGTTTTGGAAACGCTCACGGAGGGCGTTCCATGCGGACGCGAAACCCTCGTTCGTAAGTGGAGCCTTTGCCACTATGTCGTGGGCCTCACCGCTCGTCTTTTGTTGAGGTGGAACAGTTTTTCCACTTTGAGCCAACCTTGGGTTTTCTATGTAGATGGCGGTGAACAGATCTCCCCTTGTGGGCCACTGCTGGTAGTCCCCACTGAAAACTTTTGTCACATGGAGGAAGGCGGCAACCGCCGGAAGTCGGCACTTGAACGGCCAGTTGCGGCGTGTGAGGGACAGTCGGGGGCTTTAGCTGATCGTTCAGTTCGGCAATTATTGCGCGTAGACCGCGTAGCAGTCATCGTACATCCCTTGGACATCAGATACACCCTCTGGATCCTCTTCCGCCATCGTCACCGAACAGGCCTCGAACTCCGCGTCCACCTTTGCCCACAGGCTTCGGAGTTGTTCTCGATGGACTTGGGAGAGCGAGCGGGTTGGTGTGCTAGCATCTGGAGCGCTGAGCTTCTGGTCGAAGCGGGTCAGTCTGCTTGCAGCCAAGGCAAACTTAGACCGTGCGGAACTGGCGGCCGATGGGCCATAGTGCTGATGAACCGTGCGAGGGACTCCCGAGGGGAGCAGCAAGGCCTCGAAGGCATGTGGTGCGTGAGCCCTGGACGTGGTCGGACCTCGCTTGGCAGCTGGGGCCGGACGGGAAGATGGGGGCGTAGTGACTGAGCCGTTGGAGCTGGGTGGATGGGTCAAACTCAGCGAACTCACCCGCTTAAACTTCTTGCTTGATTTCTTCTCAACAGTGGGCATGTTTTGCTGATGGATTTGCAATAACGCGTATCAGAGTCGCAAAGGTAGGTGAGCGGAAATGGCGACGTGGAAGTTCAGAACTACGAACCGTGGATATGTGGTTTTGGTGGAATTTATTGCAAGTATTTATATAATAGAAGTCGTACACCGTGGCCGGAATATATAAATATAAAATACTACGATCAAATAAAAATATGTCCAACCAAGAACGACTATTGAGGATGAGCAATAATATTGAGGCACAAGGTGCCACTATATTTCGTCGGTTGCAAAACGAATGTTCAAAACAATATACCCTTGAAATGCAGGGTAGCGCGTCACTTGGCGTTCCGTTACGGTCAAGCGCGGCACCGAAAATATTCTCGCACCAACAACAACGCAAGCAAACGGTGGAGAAGCCCGAGCGAAAGGAAAAACGAAAAGAACGCACCGCTGCTGTTGCTTGTATGTGTGTGTGTATGGATGTATGTTTCTTCTAGGTACCGTGGCTTGGATTGCGTTGCTTACACATATGTATGTATGTTTGTTGCATGTGCATTTGTCAGCAACGAAAGCTCAGCTGGTAGCTGGGAGCGGTAGGAATATTATTTACAGACAGCTATATATTAATGTGGGCACTGGATCGGAGGAGGAACGCAGGAGCTAGCTCGGATCAAATTAAACCTTTTCAATAAAAGGCCAAACCGTTGGCAGAACGAAGTATGGTTTAATTTGAGCTAGAGCGAGAAATGCATATACATATGCCGCGGGAACTCGGACTGGGATGGAAAACTCGCACAAAATCACTGCACTGGTGTTGGGCAAAATCGAAGGGTTATTGTACTTATCTTGCACTTGGAGCGATCCGCCGATGCTGGCTGGGGTGAGCTTCTCCTTATGGGGAAGGCGAAGATCCGGCTCGAAGGACCAATGTTTGTAGGAGGGCGGATCGAGGTTCAAAACACCAACGACGCGGTGTATATTCCAGTTTAACTCCTAACAGTCGTCACAGAAATAGAAAGGCCGATGGGTTTCTGCGTAAATCTATATATTGTTCGTGTATTTAGTGGATATTCGCGCGGTATGTCGGCCGGTTGAAGGCGGGGATTTTAAAACGAACTAACTCTATGCCTTATGATCTATGCTTTATGCTTATGCTTTTAAGCTGCGGTGAGCGCCGTGTGGATCGTGGATTGTTTCCGAGCGCCCCTCCGAGCGCGCGAGAGCGAGCCGGGACCGAGGCGCGCGGAGCCGGTTTTGTGCGCGGAAACTGTCTAACCTGGCCTGAACATTGTTTTTGGAATCTCTGTTGCTGCTGCTGTCGGCGGTGATGCTGCTGATGTTGATGTTGTTGCCATTGGCTTCATCATCATCACTGTTGCTATTGTTGTTGTTGTTGTTTGTATTATTCCGATCCATGACCGCACTCCGGCTTCGATCCTGGTGATTGGCTTTGCCTTTGCCTTGGCCTTGGCTTCGGCTCCGGCATCGTTCCCGTTCTCGACTGCCGTGGACGATGTCGAGGTGCACATTGAGTTGAATGAGGACTCTGATGTTACGTTGTAGATATCTCATGGTGTTCTCTTGTTGTTAATGTTTATGTTGTTTCCATTGTTGTTGCTGCTGCTGCAGGCGTTGTTGTTGTTGCTGCTGCTGCTTCTGTTATTGTTGCTGCTGCTGCTGCTTCTGTTATTGTTGTTTTTGTTGATGCCGCAGCTGCTGTTACTGTTGCTGCTGCTGCTGCTGTTATTGTTGATGCTGCAGCTCTTGCTGCTGTTGTTGATGATGATATCGCTGATAATGTCATCGGCGAAGGCACGGCGGCAACCGTTGTTTTATTGTTGTTGTCGTTGCTGTTGCCTCTAAATATTTTGGAAGTAATCCCTTCGGTCAAGCGTAGGAGACCGTTCGAGAACTTCTGCGGAGGGAGCTGGAAGGAAATTGCTTTCGTAAAATGACCCCGAGTCTTCTACCAGTTTGATAGGTCGTCTGGAAATTTGACTCGAAAACGATGAGATTTGATTCATCACCTGAGGCACTGGGCCTGTGAGTATCCAGCCAACAATGGTTTCCTGCCCGAGGAGAGAGCCACAGATGTTGGTCAGTGAACCACTTAACTGAATGGACGGAAGGATATCCGCTCCAATCAGGACATCAATTTGTGAACTCTTGTAGAAGGTCGGATCCGCCCATGCAAGATTGGGCAGGTCTCTCAAGAACCCTTTGCGAGAGGCTGTGCGTAGGCTGTGGCATTTATTTGTAAGCCCGGCTTAGTCGGAGAGTCTCGCCTGAGAGTTGATGGAAAAATTGCAGAGCTTCTTTGACTGAGCGGATACCGCATTGTTTAGGCCGGAGACCTGTGCCTGGATACGTCGGAATGGCAATTTGATCATGTCAACAAGACGTTCCGTAATGAACGTCGCCTCGGAGCCAAAGTCGATCAGAGCGCGGGCGTGGAAATTTGTCCCCAGGGGGCAAATATTAACGATTGCCGTGACTAGCAGGACAGCTTTTTGGCCGGAGGCGAAAAAGTTTTGAACGCTGGGCGGCGCGTCGGAAGAACTCGGATTTGGTACGACAGCCGAAGTGGATTCACTGGAAATTTGATTACCACGGTGCAGCGTGTGGTGTCGGTCCCCGCAAGTACTACAGTTATGGGCACTTTGGCATTCCCGGATCTGATAGCCTCGCGCGAAGCAGTTGAGACAAAGCTGTCTTTGTTTGATGCAGCTGGAACGAGCATCAGCATTCATCTGGAGGAAGTGAGGGCATAGCCGGATTGGGTGATTCTCTTTGGACCAGAGATCACACGTGCTCCTCTTTGGATTCACTGTGGTCTCGAACGAGTGAACCCTCCTAGGATAAGGACTTCCTTGGGACCGGAAACGGATTGCTTCGGGAAGGTGACGGATGCGAATCGCTTTTCGAACTGTGTAAAGCGGACGGGTTGCCCTCGATGGCTTCGGGCGTCAGATATCTCTGGCTGAGAAAGGATTCCATCTCCTTCCATGAAGGCATTTCTTTCTTTGTGGGGATGGAATCTTCCCACAAAGCCCGTGTCAACCTCGGTAATTTGAGGCGCAAATGGTCACCAGCAAGCTGTCCCAATTTTCGGTTGAGACCTTGGAGTGGGCCAGTGCGGTTAAGACCCCTTTGGATCGTGCTGAGAAGCTCCTTTAGAGCACGACTTGACTCGGAACCGATGGAAGCCAACGAAAGTTGGATGTTTATCTGGTTGGTCACCAGGAGCATTGTTCTCGTACCGGTCACGAAGGGCATTCCAAGCAGCCTCGAAACCGTCATTGGTGAGTGGGGACTTTTCCACTAAGGCCTTCGGATCACCACTGGTCTTAGTGGTGAGATGGTACAGCCTTTCCAGGGGAGACAGCCTGGGATTTTTTATATATATCGCAGTAAAAAGGTATCGGAACGTAGGCCAGCGGACATAATCCCCAACGAAAACTTCTATGTCGCACGGGGGGAGTCGGCATCCGCCGTGGAAATCTGGCTGTGCGGAAGGACGGGGTTGTCGAGTTGGATCGTGAGATCAGCTATGCACTGCTCATAACCCTCATAGCATTCGCCATACATGTCTTGGAGGGCATTTTTTTGACTCTGGATCCTCGTCCACCATTGCTATGGAACAGGCCTCGAACTCCGCATCCACCTTTGCCCACATGCTCTGCAATTGGTCTCTGCGGACCTGGGAAATAGCGGCGGATGGGTTGCTGGTACCGGGGTGGTAAGTCGAGCTTCCAAATTGGTCAACCGATCGATGGCTGCCACAAACTTGACCCGCGCGGAGGAGACGACGGATTGGGCCATTGCAATGGGGTGTCGAGCGCTGATTGGACTGTTTTGAATACGCGCTGGCACGTTCAGCGTGACAGGCGAAGGGAACAGGGCCGATTTTGTCGTCGCAACAGCGAAACTTGTGGTGAGCCTTGGAGTACCTGGGGACTTCACCTTTCGAGTCACCAAGGTAGGCGTTTCTGGGACGGAAGAGCTGCGTGGCCTTCTGACACTTGGCGAGGTCACCGGCAAAAGTTTTTTGGCTCTCTTCGCGACCTGTTGGCATATTCGAAACTCACACGCAGAAAAGAAAACGAGGGGGAACGTTGTGAGTTGCTGCTGCGACCGCAACTCTACATTTATACCCGATACATAGTCAGTATGGGTTCATTTACCGACAAAGAGTGCGTGCGAGAGAGACAGAAAATCAGTCAGAACGTGTCGACGGGCGCTGCGTAGCCACTGCAAATTGATTTGTTACTTTTTGGCTATAATAATAATCCGATCTTATTCGGATTCGGCAAGATTCGGCAATCTGGTAGATATGGCCATTCTCTATGATTGTGCGTTTTTAATTTTCTCCTATCTTCAAAATTGTGGTTGCCACAGATTTGCGTTGTTTATGGCTGCGGAAGGGGGTGGGGCGAAATTTTGAAACACACTTGTAGCAGTGAGCTCTCTGAGCAAAAAGAAATACACTTGTAACAGTGAGTTCTGCAGTGAAAAATTACAAATAGTTTTGTAGCAGTGAGAGCTCGACAGTCAGGTCTAATAGTCTCTGAGATCTGTGGATGCTCCAGATTTTCGTCCTTTGCGGGGGCGGAAGGGGGTGAAGCGAAATTTTAATAACAACTCGTCAAGGTCCGATATCACAGGAGTGTGGATACCTAATTTGGTTGCTCTAGCTTTTATAGTCTCTGAGATCTAGGAACTCATATTTAGCAATAGGCAAAGCCGGCTATGATACGTGTGTGTTAGAGAGAGACAGGGCGAGAAAAATGAAATTGTTTTCTTCATTCTGGCTATAATAATAATACGATCTGATTCAGATTCTGCAGTCTAGAAGATATGGTCATTCTCTACGATTCTTTTTTATAAGGAAATTACTAGTCCCATCTGGTCCTATCGTTTTTTTATTGTTTTTTGTTTTCAACCATTCCAGCAGTTGGCTTGCATTTGTGTATGCCATTCTGTTGGCTCCTTCCCACTTTTCGTCGGCTGTCTTTTCATTGTTGAATTGACACATGGCCAACCGATGGGCGTCTACTGTTTGATTTACTGTGTTGGTGTGGTCTATTAGGTTTGGTGTTGTTGTTGTCATACTGTCATTTTGCTTGTGTATTTTATGGAATGACCATGCTAGTGCATTGACTCTCTCTATTTTGTCTGTGATAATTGGTGCTGTTTGAATGTCTATTGCGTTTTTCTCGTCTTGGCGGTTATTACTCTCGGACTGACTGTTGTTGTTGATATATTTATTTATTTATTTATTTAATTAACAATTATCTGCTAATAATGGTACTTATGTAGTTACAAAAGGAGGAAAGAAAAGAAGTTAAAAGTTTGTTAAATTTAGGTGATTATAAATATTACATGCTATTAGCTTAAGGGATAGTTCAGGGGATTAGGTATGACAGAGGGAGCTATAGTTATGACATATAACCCTAAAAGGTTCATGTTGGTCATAATTAGACCTACATATGGGTAAGCGGATTGGCCTAAAAGTACTGGTAGGTCTAGATGGAACGGCAAAGTCAATCTGACCCAAGAGAGTTTGGGAGTCAACAATCCCGAGAAGGAGCTTGTGCACGAACATTACCCCATTACATATTCTGCGATGGTGCAACGACGGCAGGTCAATTAGATTTAGTCTAGACCGGTAGGGTGGCAAGATTCTACCCGAGTCCCACTTTAAGTTACGAAGGGCGAAACGGATTCAATAACAACCTGCTGCTCTTTATACTGCGGGCTCCACACACGAGAACAATACTCCAATATCGGACGTACTAACGAGATATACAGTTGTTTCGTAACGTTCGGGTCGTCAAACTCCTTGGACCAACGCTTGATGAACGCTAAAACCCTCTTAGCTTTATTTACTGTTGCAGCTATATGGCTGTTAAAACACAACTTATGATCAAATAGGACTCCGAGGTCATTTGAACTCGAAATTCGCTCCAGGACATGATTTCCTAGAACATATGAGACAAAATGTGGAGCGCGACGGTAAAATGTCATAAGTTTGCATTTAGAAAGGTTCAGAAAAAGAAGATTAGTTGAACACCACAGTAGTAGTTCACTTAGATCCAACAAGTACCAATCAGAGTAAGGCAGACAGATTTTAACATCATCAGCATACATTAGTGTAGTAGAGTATGTTATAACTT
The DNA here is from genome assembly GCA_008121275.1 of Drosophila lowei. Taxonomy (NCBI): domain Eukaryota; kingdom Metazoa; phylum Arthropoda; class Insecta; order Diptera; family Drosophilidae; genus Drosophila; species Drosophila lowei. Next base: position 29,262,847 of record CM017777.1, on the reverse strand, counting down.
GAGGAAGGTCATTCACAAATAAAATAAACAGAAGCGGGCCCAGATGACTTCCCTGTGGCACTCCTGAAGTAACATTAACAATATTTGACAACACATAAGAAAACAAAACACGTTGAGTACGGTTAGAGAGATAGGACAAAATCCAATCTAGAAGATTCGTTGGAAACCATAATAAAGAGAGTTTGTGAATAAGCAGAGCATGGTTCACAGAATCGAATACCTTGCTAACGTCCGTAAAAACTACATCCGTCTGCAAACCACTTTGAAAACCACGATTGATTAAGTTAGAAAACTCAATGGGGTGGGGGGATGGCGGAAGCTTTGCGATACAACGATAGTTTTCAATATTTGATCTTGACCCTTTTTTGTGAAGCGGAATGATGTAGGATTCATTCCAAATTACTGGGAGACAAAACTGTTCCAAAGAGAGGTTGACCCATGGGTCCATGGGTGTTGATATGCTTTGGACACAGCGTTGGTAGATGCCAACTTGGATGCTTTGCATTTAAGTCGCCGCCAATGATGATTTGTGCTCCATTGGCTTGTTTTTTTAACGTATCCATTATTATGTTCAAGTCAGTTGGTAAAAGTGGATCCTTTGGCCTTTGATAGAGGCCGACTATGATAATTTGCTGTAATGTTGCTGATGACGATGATGTTGTTTTTGCATTTATTTGTAGTATCAACGCTTCCAGATAACGCAGCGGGGCTAATGGCTTTATGGTCGAGAATTTGACATTCTTACGAATGCTAATGCCGATCGAACCGCCACGTATGCCCGATTTGCTATGGCTCTTTTGTGTCTGTTGAGGAAACCATTGAGTTCGGCGGTTGCGATTTGGAATGCTAAATCTAACATAATGTTTTTTTGCGCTCTTCGCTATTTAGTGCCGGTAGTTGATCGTATTTTTGGACTGTACTTTTGACTATTTTGAGAAATCGGAAGAAGTCCATACCGAATATGTCTATCGCATCCTTGTTGAGGATTTCCAGGACCGATAACGGTAATGGAGCTGCTGCCATTGTTGTTGTTGGTGCTGTTGGTATTGGTGAGACTGTTGTTAATAGTTCCTTATTGTTTATGGCTTGTTGGTTTAATGCCTGCCTGAATGTCATACCATTATTATTATTATTATTATTTTGATGATGATGCTTTATGACGGAAGAGTTTTTCCAACAGTTGTGATATTAAGGCACGAATCATCACGAATGTTTCACGGCGCAGTCGTAAGCGCTGGGCTAGATCCTCGGATATAAAATTAATTTGGGAGCCGGAATCTAGAAGTGCCCGTGCATACTCAAATTGTCCGGACCGATCTTGCACCTTTACAACAACGGTAGCAAGAATAACCTGGTCAGCACTAGCAACGTGACTAGAATAAGCTGTCTGAGGCTCAGACGATGACGAATGTTTTACTGGCACAGAACTAGGCCCATTTTGCTGTGGCTCTACCCCGTATCGATGAAGCAGAGTGTTATGGGGCTTAGAGCACACTCGACATTTTGCTGTCTTGCACCTCGTCATTGTATGACCTGGCTTCAAACAATTTATGCACAGTCGGAGTTGCTTGGTGATATCGAACCGTTGAAGAACAGGAAGAGCACTAAACGATTGACAATTGCTTATGGTATGATTCCCCGCGTGACAATAGCTACATGACAATTGCACATGAAAATGACGATTTAGTGGGTCCTTTACTTGTCTCTTGTTTAGTTTTTCCCTTATTCCGTGTTGACTCTTCGGCAGCTAGATGCTGATAGCGCCGATTCAACTGGGCTGCGCACTCGGACCAAGACGGTAGTTTATCGTAATACAGTTGCTCTTCGAACCGAGACTTCGTTGTGGGATCTACTTTAGACAGCGCTATGTGAATTAGCATCGCGCTATTTATGTCTTTTCACTTCCTAACGACTGCAGAGAGGAATAGATGGCTGACACCGTGTCAATGAGGGACCCTAAGGCATGAAGCAGAAGCTTTTGTTGTGCTGGGAATGTCAAACAACTGCGAAACAGTATCAGAAAAGATCAAATATTTTTTGTCATAAACCTCCTTCAAACTATCAAGAGCCTTCTCATAATTTTCTGCAGAGATTTGAAACGCCTTCACTGTTCCCAATGCATCGTCAACGAGACACGACAGTAAGTGGTTGAATTTTTCCACATTTGTTAATACTGGGTCGTTATGCACCAAACTCTCGAAAAGGCTTACAAAGTTTTGAAATTCAGCATGTTTTCCACTAAACTTTGGGAGATTCATTTTAGGCAGATGTGATGAATGATGCTGGCTACTCCTATCCTATCCTCCTATGTATTCGCTGAGTTTCGGGTTCTTTAAGTGCAGACATGTACAGAGCCTTTGTGGTAACACACATATCCTCGACCGATGCTCGTAGATCGTTGTTGGGATTTAAACAATCCACGTCTGCCTGTATGTCCATCAACTTTTCACAATAATTTTCGATTTTTAATTTGAAGAGAGTCGAACGAAATAGGTTTTTCACAAAGGCCGTTCTCACACGCCTTAGATCGCCCATCACCCTATCGTGTCTTTTGCATTGCTGTTGCTAACTTTTGCAGGACTTTTGGACCCCCTCCTTCTTTCGAACCTCTTTCCCTGGTAACAATTTCCCTTTCCTTTTCACTCATTCTGGCGCTTTCTCTTAATTCAAGAGGGTCGGAAAGTAATGCACTGGGTTTAGACAATGGTTAACCGAAATACTGTAGGGTATGCAAAAAACTATGCCGTCACAAAGCGTTCAACGTAATTTATTTACAAAAGAGCGAAACAACGCGAAATTTCCAAAAAATCTGTATCGGCTTCAATAGATAAATGGTCAACGGCAGCAACGGAAAAGTTGACAATTATCATGCCAATGTACACATCAAAATGTTTTCCAAAAAACTATGTATCGGCATCAAAGGGTTAACGCAGCGAAACAAACACAAATTATGCTGCCAGTGCACACAACCAAACGCAGCCAAATTATGCACAATTTGGCGCAACGATAGCGTTACCGAAGCAAAGGCAGCACGAATAAGCGGTACTTCGGAAAAGAGAATTGAAAACAGCGGCAATGACCGGTGCGTCTGATTAGCAAGTACCGTAAACCCTCATCAATTTGCACTTTTCTTCATTTCACCAATATTCCGCATATAATAAATATTTTTTGTTTCTGGCTGTTCACTTTGGTTTATTTTATTGCTTTATGTTTTATTTAATTGGTATTCCAATTCAACAAGGTGCCAAAAATTGAGACCAGTGGCCAAATAGAGAAACACAGCGCACAAAATGGTGGCTTGGTTCTAGCACTCAGTTTTTTCGCACTAAATACCTGTGAATTCGGCATAGATTATCCGAAAACTTTCCTTTTTATACCCGATACTCAAAATGAGTATTGGGGTATATTAGATTTGTGGTAAAAGTGGATGTGTGTAACGTCCAGAAGGAAGCGTTTCCGACCCCATAAAGTATATATATTCTTGATCAGCATCAATAGCCGAGTCTATGTCTGTCTGTCCGTCTAACCGTCCGTCCGTCTGTCCGTCTGTCCGTCCCTATCAGCGCCTAGTGCTCAAAGACTATAAGAGCTAGAGCAACGACATCCAGACTTCTGTGATATGTCACTGTTACAAGTGTATTTCAAAACTTCGCCCCGCCCACTTCCGCCCCCACAAAGGACGAAAATCTGTGGCATCCACAATTTTAAAGATACGAAAAAACGAAAAACGCAGAATCGTAGAGAATGACCATATCTCCCAGACTGCAGAATCTGAATCAGATCGTATCATTATTATAGCCAGAATGAAGAAAATATTTGGACGTTGACATGCAATGACTGCATCTTTCAAGAGGCGATGCAGTTACTGCACCGTCAAGTGGCCCGTGTGAAACCAGCAGAAGGCTGTTACGCGCGGATCCCAGGCAAAACGCAGCCCTCCTCCCGCCCAACCGACCGAGGGCGCTGCCGCATGACGCACGGCGCGTAGCCGAACCGAACGCGAACATGCAAGAAAGATAGCTGTTAGACTAACATTCGAGGAAAATTAGCACGTAACTTACTAAGAAACTAAGCATGCAATCAAAATACAAATACCACTACAATTACTAATTACTAGAAAGGTGTGTAAGGATTAGTAATTTAATAAGAGGAAGAGAATTAGTGGTGGATATAATATGGTAGAGGGAATTATAATCCGAGCATAAGACCCTAAACGGTTCATGCAAGGAATAATTCGATCTACAAAGTGGAAGGAACAACGGTATAAAATTTCTAGTCAGATCAGGGCTGTCTATGTCACCCCCGATCAAGTTGTGCATAAATATCACACCAAGCATTTTTCTACGGTTAATTAAGGATGGGAGGTTTACTAATAGTAGTCTACTAGAGTAAGATGGGAGTCTTACACCCGCATCCCAGTTAAGGCCCCGCAGAGCAAAGAGTAAAAGTTTTTCTGTACTGATTCTATACGGTCCTGGTGTACTTTGTATTGAGGGCACCATACACAGGAGCCGTATTCTAAAATCGGACGAACTAGCGTAGTATAGAGAGTCTTTGTTATATAGGGGTCGTCAAATTCTTTTGACCACCTCTTTATAAACCCAAGCACGCCCATGGCCTTATTTACCATGGTAGTAATGTGTTCGGAAAAAACTTTAACTTTGCGTCTAATAAGACACCAAGATCATTCACCAGGGTAATTCTCTCAAGAGAACCGCCACATAGGGTATAGGTAGCCAACAAGGGGCTAGAACGATGAAATGTCATTACTTTGCATTTCGAGGCATTAAGGTGTAACAAGTTTGCACAGCACCATGACTGAAAGTTATTGAGATCGGATTGCAAGCGAGAATGAAATGAAATGTCCTTTATACTGGACACAGAGTTTAACATCATCCGCATACATAAGTACTCGAGAGTTTGTTAATACCGAAGGCAAGTCATTAATAAAGAGTGTGAAGAGTAAGGCCTAGATGGCTGCCCTGTGGTACTCCCGAAGAAACCTTTACTGGTGAAGAGAGGGAGTTTTTGAAGAGGACTCTTTGAGACCTGGAACAAAGATAGCTAGAAATCCATCTCAGGAGGTTGGGCGGAAACCCTAAAAGGTCAAGTTTATGTGCTAGAAGGGAATGGTTTACAGAGTCGAATGCTTTACTGAAGTCGGTGTAAATAACATCCGTCTGTAAGTTACCTTGAAAGCCTTTAATAATGAAAGAGGTAAACTCTAACAAGTTCGTGGTGGTTGATCGCCGCCTTATAAATCCATGCTGAGTTGGTGATATAAGTGACTTGCAGAGATGTTGCAAGTGCGGAGTTAAAACCTTCTCAAACATTTTAGGGATAGCGGATAACTTTGCTATACCTCTATAATTTTGCATCAGACTTGCTACCTTTTTATGGAGAGGAATTATAAACGATTCCTTCCAGATCGGGGGGAAGCAAGAAGAATCAATGGACAGGGTGAATAGTTTAAGCAAAGGTCCACACAGAGCCTCGGCGCAGTACCTGAGTACACAACCTGAACCCCGTCTGGACCCGGTGAAAACACCGGCTTAACTAGTCGAAGATCATGAAGTAGAGAACATTCATTTAACAAGGGACTGAAAATGCCGTTCGACCTCGGTAAACCGTATGGGTACGGGATGACCAGAGTAGCTTTCCTCAGAATAGGTGGTTTGGAAAAATTGGGCAAAAAGATCGGCGATTGCCTGATCATTATTTGCCGACGTATTACAAAATGATAGCGAGGATGGGTGTGCGGACGTTCTACGCTTACTGTTTACGAAGCAGTAAAACTGTTTAGGGTCCTGAGAAAAACGTATCCTGCATCGAGATAGGTAGTTCTTATAGCATTGAGCATTAAGAACTGAAAAGTTTGACCGAGCTATTACATAGCGAGAGTGAGAAGTAGGAGAACCCACTTCTTGAAATTTTTTATAAAGTCTTGATTTTAAGTTTTTAGACTGGATAACTCTTTGGTAAAACCAAGGGGTTTTCCAGATCTAATCGGACAAGAAAGCGGGACACAAGAATCAAAAAATGTGTCAAGAGCATTGTAAAAGATGTTTGTGCCTTTATGACATCAGTGCACAAGTACAAAGCGGACCAATCAAAATCCCTAATGAGGTTATTAAGCTTCGCAAACTCGGCTTTACGAAAGCAGCGGAAACTTTCAGGTAGTCTACTCGACCGATCCAATACAGTTGGTCCTATATCTAGCGACACCTCGAAAGTAGGATGGTAGGATGGTAGGCGTCTTCAGGTATAGTGAGCGGAAGGGCTCGGGTTAACAACACTATGGTCGGATCCGATACAAAGCACAGATCAAGCAATCGACCCAAGGAATTTTTCACATGATTGACTTGAGACAGGGACAGGTCAAGCAAGCCGTCAACAAAGTCATGTCGTGACATGGGCACTAGGATACTAGACTCGTTTACCGAAGACCAAACAGTTCCTGGCAAGTTGAAGTCCCCAAGAACTATCATATGATCTTTATCTGATAGCGAGGAAGAAACAGCGGTTAAAGCGGACAAGTGCTGCTCATAAATTGAGATATCCGAAGAAGGTGGAATATATGAGCAAGTAATGAATATAGCGAAAGCGGGAAGAATCAGTTTACACACAGGAATTCCAGTTCCTGTTGGACTTGACTGTGAAGTGTTCCGACGCGAAGTTAGAGTTCACTGCAATCAGAACCCCTCCTGCACGTCGAGACGAACGATCTTTCCTAAAAGTTGTGTACCGGCCTGTCAAAACCTCGGAACTAAGAATGTCCGGCTTTAACCAGGTTTCGGTAAGCACAATAACGTGGGAAGCAAATGAAACACTATCCCGGAAAAGAATGCTGAGTTTACTACGCAGGCCTCTAACATTCTGATAAAATACTAAGAGGGAAGTTAGTTTTTAGAAGGGTTGACGTTGAGGATGAGGATGGGATGGCACACTGGGATGATTTGTGAGAGTTATTGGGGCTTATTCTTCTTCTTTTGCCTTAAACTCCTTCACCACCAAATGCTCTGGCCAAAATTTGGCAGAGCAAATGGTGTCAAAGTGAGTTGGGGAGACACTTATCTTGAACGAAGATATCTCCCTGGCATAAGAGAAATTAAACTTCTCCACCTTTAAACCCACGGCTTTTATTCTGCTTTGAATAAAAGCAGTTACATCATTCGATGTGAGGTCAGGGGCCAGCCGTGAGACAAAAACTTGTCGTTTTGGTGGGACTCCCACCAGTGGTTTGGGCACCACAGGCCTAGTACCTGTGGTGGCAATATCCGGAGGTCCGGAACTTCTAATCACTGGTGGGATCGGTATGGACGGGACAACTAACGAGCTTGCGGACACCACGGACACGGACGCTACAGACGTACTTGGCTGCACGTTCTCCGAGGCGATGAATTCGGCTACCGAATCTGCATCGCCAGCAGCCGTCGTTGCTCTTGGGGTGGCAAACGAAATCAGCTGCTGTACACATTGAGTGGTCGGAGTCCGATTTTCGGCAACGAGCGGCTGAGCGACTATTGGCACTTGCAGATCCCGCGGAGTGACCTTTTTGCGCCTAGGAGACTCATTCAGCAGTTTTAAACCGCTAAACTGAGCCTCCATGGCTAGGAGCCGATCGTATTGGTTTTTAAAACCAACGGTCAGCTCCCTAAAGCCACTCCGCGTCTGCCTCATAAATATTACCATGTCAGTCTCAACCGCACGGCATGCCTCGCAACTGTAGTGCAAACCATTACGCTTTGAAATGGCATCACCCACAAGGCCAGAAAATCCAGCGCATTTTGCGTGCACTACGCTGTCGCAGAGCCAGCAGGGGATAATCGGCTGATTGTGGGTGATCTGCTTATTGCATGATTTTTTGGCACAGACAACAGAAAACTCCATAATAAAAATTTGAACAAAATTAAAATCAAATAATATATCAAAACAAATGGCTATCAAACCAGTGTGCCAGACAAACGCTAATAGGAGGAGAGGAGAACAGTTGCAGCAGCAGCTAATGAGAGAGAGAGAGCTACTGAACAGAAAGTTACGAGAGCGAGAGAGAAAGAACAGTTATTTGAGTTTAGGTGATAGGGAGAGTGATAGTACAACAAAAGCTACAAGACGAGAGCGGACTGTAATGCAATGTAATGCGCACTCACTCACTGCAACAACACAAACACGACAAGCCGACGCCGAAAATAAAAAGTTAAATAATGTTTTAACACAAAATCAAAAGGCATGCACTCGCGGAATAGAATAGGTTTCAGATTTTAGGCTGGTTAGGAAGTTAATTAAAGTTTATTTAGGAAAACACCGGCTGTTTATTCAAAACAAAAGGAAAAAATGCGGAGCGCAAAACAAAAACGCGTCTGATCACTACGAAAGAGAACGAACGAAAAAAAAAGAAAAAAGAACGAAAACAATTTTATTTTTTGCTCGCCCTGTCTCTCTCTAACACACACGTATCATAGCCGGCTTTGCATAGCGCAAAACATTAGCGCCTAGATCTCAGAGACTATAAGAGATAGAGCAACCAAATTTTTTATCCACATTCCTATGATATCGGACCTTGACGAGTTCAAAATTTCGCCCCACTCCCTTCCGCAGCCATAAACAACGAAAATCTGTGGCAACCACAATTTTGAAGATAGGAGAAAATTAAAAACGCACAATCATAGAGAATGGCCATATCTACCAGATTGCCGAATCTTGCCGAATCCGAATAAGATCGGATTATTATTATAGCCAAAAGTAACAAATCAATTTGCAGTGGCTACGCAGCGCCCGTCGACACGTTCTGACTGATTTTCTGTCTCTATGTCGGTAAATGAACCCATACTGACTATGTATCGGGTATAAATGTAGAGTTGCGGTCGCAGCAGCAACTCACAACGTTCCCCCTCGTTTTTTTGTTTGTTAAAAAATGAATCCAATTTGTCGCACGAAACCAGCCAGCTAGAGCTCTATTCGCAACAGAACAAAAAACCAATGACTTGTGCCGAGACAACGAAGATGCACTATAGGTCACTGGTCACGAAAATGCTGGATGCCGATGTCCCTGCTCGGGCGCCAATGAAAATTCGGAAGAATTTTTCCAAATTAAACTTTATGATGACCCCGGTCCAGCGGGCTCTAGTTGCGATTTTTACTTTAAATTGTCAGGTAATTTCTGAACAAATAAAACAAGTGGTCGACTTCAAAGCATTTATTCGACTGGTCGCAGCCAGAGATAGCAATAACTCCCCGACTCCAACGCAGAGCCGATCTTGCATGCTCAGAGCGCAGTACAAGAGCGCCGCGTGTGAGAACAAAAGCTCTGCTCACAACATCGCACACGCCAAGCTAGGGTAATTAAGTTCGTCTGCTGTAACAGTTACAAATGGAGGAAAGGAGGAAAGAAGAGAAGTTAAAAGTTTGTTCAATTTAGGTGATTATAAATATTACATGCTATTAGCTTAAGGGATAGTTCAGGGGATTAGGTATGACAGAGGGAGCTATAGTTATGACATATAACCCTAAAAGGTTCATGTTTGTCATAATTAGACCTACATATGGGTAAGCGGATTGGCCTAGAAGTACTGGTAGGTCTAGATGGAACGGCAAAATCAATCTGACCCAAGAGAGTTTGGGAGTCAACAATCCCGAGAAGGAGCTTGTGCACGAACATTACCCCATTACATATTCTGCGATGGTGCAACGACGGCAGGTCAATTAGATTTAGTCTAGACCGGTAGGGTGGCAAGATTCTACCCGAGTCCCAGTTTAAGTTACGAAGGGCGAAACGGATTCAATAACAACCTGCTGCTCTTTATACTGCGGGCTCCACACACGAGAACAATACTCCAATATCGGACGTACTAACGAGATATACAGTTGTTTCGTAACGTTCGGGTCGTCAAACTCCTTTGACCAACGCTTGATGAACGCTAAAACCCTCTTAGCTTTATTTACTGTTGCAGCTATATGGCTGTTAAAACACAACTTATGATCAAATAGGACTCCGAGGTCATTTGAACTCGAAATTCGCTCCAGGACATGATTTCCTAGAACATATGAGACAAAATGTGGAGCGCGACGGTAAAATGTCATAAGTTTGCATTTAGAAAGGTTCAGAAAAAGAAGATTAGTTGAACACCACAGTAGTAGTTCACTTAGATCCAACAAGTACCAATCAGAGTAAGGCAGACAGATTTTAACATCATCAGCATACATTAGTGTAGTAGAGTATGTTATAACTTGAGGAAGGTCATTCACAAATAAAATAAACAGAAGCGGGCCCAGATGACTTCCCTGTGGCACTCCTGAAGTAACATTAACAATATTTGACAACACATAAGAAAACAAAACACGTTGAGTACGGTTAGAGAGATAGGACAAAATCCAATCTAGAAGATTCGTTGGAAACCATAATAAAGAGAGTTTGTGAATAAGCAGAGCATGGCTCACAGAATCGAATGCCTTGCTAACGTCCGTAAAAACTACATCCGTCTGCAAACCTCTTTGAAAACCACGATTGATTAAGTTAGAAAACTCAATGGGGTGGGGGGATGGCGGAAGCTTTGCGATACAACGATAGTTTTCAATATTTGATCTTGACCCTTTTTTGTGAAGCGGAATGATGTAGGACTCATTCCAAATTACTGGGAGACAAAACTGTTCCAAAGAGAGGTTGACCCATGGGTCCATGGGTGTTGATATGCTTTGGACACAGCGTTGGTAGATGCCAACTTGGATGCTTTGCATTTAAGTCGCCGCCAATGATGATTTGTGCTCCATTGGCTTGTTTTTTTAACGTATCCATTATTATGTTCAAGTCAGTTGGTAAAAGTGGATCCTTTGGCCTTTGATAGAGGCCGACTATGATAATTTGCTGTAATGTTGCTGATGACGATGATGTTGTTTTGCATTTATTTGTAGTATCAACGCTTCCAGATAACGCAGCGGGGCTAATGGCTTTATGGTCGAGAATTTGACATTCTTACGAATGCTAATGCCGATCGAACCGCCACGTATGCCCGATTTGCTATGGCTCTTTTGTGTCTGTTGAGGAAACCATTGAGTTCGGCGGTTGCGATTTGGAATGCTAAATCTAACATAATGTTTTTTTGCGCTCTTCGCTATTTAGTGCCGGTAGTTGATCGTATTTTGGACTGTACTTTTGACTATTTTGAGAAATCGGAAGAAGTCCATACCGAATATGTCTATCGCATCCTTGTTGAGGATTTCCAGGACCGATAACGGTAATGGAGCTGCTGCCATTGTTGTTGTTGGTGCTGTTGGTATTGGTGAGACTGTTGTTAATAGTTCCTTATTGTTTATGGCTTGTTGGTTTAATGCCTGCCTGAATGTCATACCATTATTATTATTATTATTATCATTTGATGATGATGCTTTATGACGGAAGAGTTTTTTCCAACAGTTGTGATATTAAGGCACGAATCATCACGAATGTTTCACGGCGCAGTCGTAAGCGCTGGGCTAGATCCTCGGATATAAAATTAATTTGGGAGCCGGAATCTAGAAGTGCCCGTGCATACTCAAATTGTCCGGACCGATCTTGCACCTTTACAACAGCGGTAGCAAGAATAACCTGGTCAGCACTAGCAACGTGACTAGAATAAGCTGTCTGAGGCTCAGACGATGACGAATGTTTTACTGGCACAGAACTAGGCCCATTTTGCTGTGGCTCTACCCCGTATCGATGAAGCAGAGTGTTATGGGGCTTAGAGCACACTCGACATTTTGCTGTCTTGCACCTCGTCATTGTATGACCTGGCTTCAAACAATTTATGCACAGTCGGAGTTGCTTGGTGATATCGAACCGTTGAAGAACAGGAAGAGCACTAAACGATTGACAATTGCTTATGGTATGATTCCCCGCGTGACAATAGCTACATTTCGAATCAGCTCGCCTATCCGTCTTTGCACATGAAAATGACGATTTAGTGGGTCCTTTACTTGTCTCTTGTTTAGTTTTTCCCTTATTCCGTGTTGACTCTTCGGCAGCTAGATGCTGATAGCGCCGATTCAACTGGGCTGCGCACTCGGACCAAGACGGTAGTTTATCGTAATACAGTTGCTCTTCGAACCGAGACTTCGTTGTGGGATCTACTTTAGACAGCGCTATGTGAATTAGCATCGCGCTATTTATGTCTTTTTCACTTCCTAACGACTGCAGAGAGGAATAGATGGCTGACACCGTGTCAATGAGGGACCTAAGGCATGAAGCAGAAGCTTTTGTTGTGCTGGGAATGTCAAACAACTGCGAAACAGTATCAGAAAAGATCAAATATTTTTTGTCATAAACCTCCTTCAAACTATCAAGAGCCTTCTCATAATTTTCTGCAGAGACTTGAAACGCCTTCACTGTTCCCAATGCATCGTCAACGAGACACGACAGTAAGTGGTTGAATTTTTCCACATTTGTTAATACTGGGTCGTTATGCACCAAACTCGAAAAGGCTTACAAAGTTTTGAAATTCAGCATGTTTTCCACTAAACTTTGGGAGATTCATTTTAGGCAGATGTGATGAATGATGCTGGCTACTCCTATCCTATCCTCCTATGTATTCGCTGAGTTTCGGGTTCTTTAAGTGCAGACATGTACAGAGCCTTTGTGGTAACACACATATCCTCGACCGATGCTCGTAGATCGTTGTTGGGATTTAAACAATCCACGTCTGCCTGTATGTCCATCAACTTTTCACAATAATTTTCGATTTTTAATTTGAAGAGAGTCGAACGAAATAGGTTTTTCACAAAGGCCGTTCTCACACGCCTTAGATCGCCCATCATCCTATCGTGTCTTTGCATTGCTGTTGCTAACTTTTGCAGGACTTTTGACCCCCCCTTCTTTCGAACCTCTTTCCCTGGTAACAATTTCCCTTTCCTTTTCACTCATTCTGGCGCTTTCTCTTAATTCAAGAGGGTCGGAAAGTAATGCACTGGGTTTAGACAATGGTTAACCGAAATACTGTAGGGTATGCAAAAAACTATGCCGTCACAAAGCGTTCAACGTAATTTATTTACAAAAGAGCGAAACAACGCGAAATTTCCAAAAAAAATCTGTATCGGCTTCAATAGATAAATGGTCAACGGCAGCAACGGAAAAGTTGACAATTATCATGCCAATGTACACATCAAAATGTTTTCCAAATAACTATGTATCGGCATCAAAGGGTTAACGCAGCGAAACAAACACAAATTATGCTGCCAGTGCACACAACCAAACGCAGCCAAATTATGCACAATTTGGCGCAACGATAGCGTTACCGAAGCAAAGGCAGCACGAATAAGCGGTACTTCGAAAAGAGAATTGAAAACAGCGGCAATGACCGGTGCGTCTGATTAGCAAGTACCGTAAACCCTCATCAATTTGCACTTTTCTTCATTTCACCAATATTCCGCATATAATAAATATTTTTAGTTTCTGGCTGTTCACTTTGGTTTATTTTATTGCTTTATGTTTTATTTAATTGGTATTCCAATTCAACAAGGTGCCAAAAATTGAGACCAGTGGCCAAATAGAGAAACACAGCGCACAAAATGGTGGCTTGGTTCTAGCACTCAGTTTTTTCGCACTAAATACCTGTGAATTCGGCATAGATTATCCGAAAACTTTCCTTTTATACCCGATACTCAAAATGAGTATTGGGGTATATTAGATTTGTGGTAAAAGTGGATGTGTAAACGTCCAGAAGGAAGTTCCGACCCCATAAAGTATATATATTCTTGATCAGCATCAATAGCCGAGTCTATGTCTGTCTGTCCGTCTAACCGTCCGTCCGTCTGTCCGTCCCGTCCCTATCAGCGCCTAGTGCTCAAAGAATATAGGAGCTAGAGCAACGACATTTTGTATCCAGACTTCTGTGATATGTCACTGTTACAAGTGTATTTCAAAACTTAGCCCCCGCCCACTTCCGCCCCCACAAAGGACGAAAATCTGTGGCATCCACAATTTTAAAGATACGAAAAACGAAAAACGCACAATCATAGAGAATGGCCATATCTACCAGACTGCCGAATCTTGCCGAATCCGAATAAGATCGGATTATTATTATAGCCAAAATAAGAAAATCAATTTGCAGTTCTACGCCCCTGCGCCCGTCGACACGTTCTGACTGATTTTCTGTCTCTATGTCGGTAAAAACCCATACTGACTATGTATCGGGACTATAAATGTAGAGTTGCGGTCGCAGCATCAAGATTCCATAACGTTCCCCTCGTTTTTGTTTGTTAAAAAATGAATCCAATTTGTCGCACGAAACCAGCCATCCACAGATCTATTCGCTATTAGAACAAAAAATGTGACTTGTGCCGAGACAACGAAGATGCACTATAGGTCACTGGTCACGAAAAAACTGCTGGATGCCGATGTCCCTGCTCCGCGCCAATGAAAAAGGAAGAATTTTTCCAAATTAAACTTTTGAAGATGACCCCGGTCCAACGCACGGGCTCTAGTTGCGATTTCTACTTTAAATTGTCAGGTAATTTCGAACAAATAAAACAAGTGGTCGACTTCAAAGCATTTATTCGACTGGTCGCAGCCAGAGATAGCAATAACTCCCCGACTCCAACGCAAATGTAGCCATACTGACTATGTATCGGGTTGTAGAGCTCAGTCGCAGCGCAACTACAACGTTCGCCGCGTGTTTTTGTTAAAAGATGAATCTGCTGTCGCATCGAAACCAGCCAAGCTAGGGTAATTAAGTTCGTCTGCTGTAACAGTTACAAAAGATGGAGGAAAGGAGGTCAAGAAAAAAGCTAAATGCCGTTTGTTCAATTTAGGTGATTAAAAATGGAAGGACTTTTACATAAATGCGCGTTAATGATGACCCGGTTGTAGCGAGTTTGAGGCTACTTTCTCGCAATAAATTGTTGTCGACGGATTCATTAAACAATCATAACTTTATTTTTATTCATTTGGTCGTCTTATAGATTTAATTTACACAGTGTTTTATAATTTTCTCTTCTCTCAGAGCGCATTTAAGCCGCGCACCGAGAACAAAACCTCTCTCTCAACATCGCAGCTCAAACTCTTCTCCTTTAGATTACTCTGATCCTCGTTTCTATTCGATTAATTCCTCTCTATGAGGAATGGTACTCCCGTTACTTCAATTTAGGTGATTAAATATTACATGCTATTAGCTTAAGGGATAGTTCAGGGGATTAGGTATGACAGAGGGAGCTATAGTTATGACATATAACCCTAAAAGGTTCATGTTGGTCATAATTAGACCTACATATGGGTAAGCGGATTGGCCTAAAAGTACTGGTAGGTCTAGATGGAACGGCAAAGTCAATCTGACCCAAGAGAGTTTGGGAGTCAACAATCCCGAGAAGGAGCTTGTGCACGAACATTACCCCATTACATATTCTGCGATGGTGCAACGACGGCAGGTCAATTAGATTTAGTCTAGACCGGTAGGGTGGCAAGATTCTACCCGAGTCCCAGTTTAAGTTACGAAGGGCGAAACGGATTCAATAACAACCTGCTGCTCTTTATACTGCGGGCTCCACACACGAGAACAATACTCCAATATCGGACGTACTAACGAGATATACAGTTGTTTCGTAACGTACGGGTCGTCAAACTCCTTGGACCAACGCTTGATGAACGCTAAAACACCCTTAGCTTTATTAACTGTTGCGGCTATATGGCTGAATATTTTTACTTATTTTGTTGTGCTGAGTTGTTGTGCTTTGTTTTCTATGTATTGAATCTGTGCTGCCTCTATATATAATTATATTTGTAATGACATGATCGTGATCATATTTCTCGTTAAGTCTCGTTCTCGGTTCGACATGGTCGCATATCTCCGATGCCGGAGACGATTGAGGCGCGTCGCTGTTCTATAAGCTGGCATGCTGGTTTAAACGGAGGTTTTTGTTAGGTTTGGATGGGTCAATGTGTATGTTCGGTATGACTTTTGTGCAATTTAATGCCTTGTCTATGGTTTTACTAATTTCGTCTATATAGTGATCAATTTCATTTAAGGTTAGGTTAGAGTCATTTGGAATATGTGTTGTGTTTCTCATTATAGTCATATTCCATTTGTTAATGTCTATTTTATTGTAATTTTATTGTAATTTTTAATGATTTTACTTTCCTGCCTCGCTAGTTGATGGTTGCCCAGGCGGAGCTTGAGCTCAACGCCAAAATGGTCTGAGATGTAGTCCTTGACTATGTTCAGTCCCTCATCTAGCTCGGCTGGTAGTTCTGTTGAACATATAAAATAGTCTATCGATGAGTGCCTGCCTGTATTGTTGTTTCATCTGGTAGGTTCTTTCGTTGGGTATAGCATTAGGTTTGGTTGTTCATTTATCCACTCGTATAATATTCGTCCGTTGGTGTTAATGTGTGATGGACTGTGATCTGGGATATGCCAGCTCGGATGCTTGGCATTGAGATCGCCTGCTAATATTATTGGGCTTGATGATTGCTTTTCGATAGATGATATTAGTGTGTTTAGGTCCTCTTCTAATAGCTTATCATGGGGCCGTTGGTATAAGCTTATGGCCACAATTGAGTGTTCATTGCCCCTGTTATTGTTTTTGTACGATATTTCTATGACCATTACCTCCAGATGGCGCAGTGGCTTGATGGTAATTTCTTTATGTTTTATACCCTTCTAATGCATATCGCAACTGAGGTTCCTCGGTTATTAGGCCGATTGACTTGGCGCGCTGTTGCATTTGTTTCTGTTTCGTATGTTGTTTGTCTAATGAAATTGAATCGATTAAGTCGGACCTCATACGGACTCTGTCGTTCTAACAGTTCACTCAGCTCATATCTCTTTTGTAGAGATATGAGCGAATTAACGTTTTGAAATATACATTTTAAGTGGGTCATGGTTTAGTCTGTTGACATTTAAAGGAGAAAGTCTAGTAGGATTTGTTGCTTGAGGCTTTTGGTGTTGTCGCCAGCATTAATGTTTGCATATTTGCTCGTCACATTCCTCATCATTCAGTTTCGGGTTAGTCGCTGCAATTGTGTTTCGTTTGAGTCGCTGTGTCTGCTTGAAGAGCGATGTGAATGTTTCGCTTCCTCTTATCGTAGCATGATTGGCCTTGCTGATGGTTTTATTGGTTTTTATTTGGGTTGTTTTTTCCTGCTTTTAATTTTTTTCTAATAGAGCCAATCGGACTGGACATATCTTTGCGTTTGCCGTGTGTTGCTGCTTGCAGTTTACACATTGTACACTATCGGACGAACCGTCTTCTTTTTTGATGGGACACTTCCCTGGTTCATGTTCAGCTATACAATTGACGCATCTGTATGCCAGCTTGCAATTGTTTGCTATGTGCGAGAACCGCTGGCAGTTGTGACACTGCAATATGGTGTTTTTGTTGGGTTTTAGCATCTCTATATTGATGCGACAGTTAAGTAATGCCTTTAGGCTGAGGACTTCTTTAAGTTCTTGCGTATCTCTATTAATCTGTATTAATATATAATTGTTTTTGAACGCTTTTATCTCATTTATTTTGTGTGTTGGCAGGCTCTCTTCGAGTGCCCCCTTGATCTCATACGTATCCAGTGGAAGTTTCTTGATAAAGCACGTGTACGGTTTTAACTCCTTGGGAGTGTAAGTGAAGTATTTTATTTTATTTAGATCTAGCAGTTCCTTAATTCTAGTGAAATCATTTAGATTCCTAAGTTTTAGGTGTATGAGATTCTTATTTTTTATGTCTAATGTAAAGGTAATGTTTTTGTTCTTAATTATTGTAGTGCTCATGGGTGGCAGAAATATAAGAAACAGAAACTTGTATGCAGTTTTCTTCAATTAAGACTTTTATTGTCGACTAGGCGGGAAATTCAAACACATTACGTTTTTACTTACAAGTCGCGAGTTTTACAGCACTATCAGCTGTTGCGAAAGTAGATCGACTCGATTGTTCTAAATGGAGCGAGAAGGGGTTCTTGAAGGGCTCAGAGATTTGTCTCTTCCTTTTGGATTTTACAAGCGCAACTGAACAGACCTTTTTGTCTTAAATCAAAGAACTCACGCGAATAAAACCAAAAAAATATATGCAAAGCAAAAGACCTGACCATTAATTTGAATCGCAAAGTATTGAAGGCATCCGTGGACAATTTTAAATAATTCCCGGTATTAATTGTGGCAAAAGTTACATAGATTTCGGCCAGGTAAATATAGAGTGAAAAGAATTTAAAAGAAAACACATGGATTTTCAAAAACTATTCTCCAATAGTTTTCGGATGGCCAGGGCGTTTCCAACCAGTGTTTTTGTTCACAACGAGCAACACAAGGAGACGGAAAAATTACGGTTCTATAGAAAAGGTGAGAAACCAGGAATTTCTCTCTCTGCAAAGAAAAAAAAACAAATTCTGACATAACCTTTCTGTTCGGAGCAGAACCCAGCCGATTAGCTTCTTGACAAATAGCACCTAATTCTTGGCCCTCAGCCGTTTATTTTGTTTGTTACTTATGTCTATGTCACTCATTTGTTTGTTAAAGCTTTGCGCTTGCTTGCCCTGCCAAACGCTCTCCAGCCAGCTCGCTCTTCGCTGTCTCCGCTTTGCGTCTGCCTACTGACGTCTGCCGAGCGAAGCTGCGCTTAGCGAACGGAGCGGCAATGTAAAGGGCAGGCAAGCTACACTTGCAATTTGATGTCACGCATTAAAAGTACATATAGTAATTTTATTCTGCGCCGAGTTTTATTTAATTCGAAATAATTAGTCGGCCGATTGGGGATAAAAAACATTATCTCCACATAAAATTTGGTGACCCCGACGTGATTTCTGAGTTGCAGTGTCAATTAATAATCGTTCGTGATCGGCATTCGTTAGCCTTAGCAAATTTTCGGCGGTTAAGCACAATTCGGTGCTAAAACATACATACTTACATACACGCATTGCTGGCTATTAATTTCTCTGTCGCGACAATTCGGTCAGTGCAGTGGGCCGTGCAGTGAACTCTCTAATACACACAAAGCGGAGTACAAAGCGGAATCGGACAGCTCGCACAGCCGCACAGCCGCGCAGCTAAACGCATTAGCTGTAATCCCTTTGCTCGCGGTTCCCACGTTTATACGTATACAGGGTGTCTTTTTCGGTCGTGCTGAGTGACTCTTTAAAACCTCAACATGGCAGCACCTGAGCCTACCAATGTCGCGAACGCAGCAATGCCGAGTGATGTAGATTTCTACAAGCACAAGGCCGAGTCCATCGCGCGCCAACTAAAGGCCATGGATCGCTTTCTCACCAAGGAAGAGCTTGCCGAGTTAGATGAGGCAGAACTTCAAGCGCGCTTAGAGCAAATCGAGCGAATGAATGCGGATTTCGATGCCGCTCAAACGAGCCTTGAACGGCTGGATTTCCTGCAGTTAGCCCATGATGCCCGACTGGACTTTTCGAATATTTATGTGAAGGTTAGGTCCAGGCTGTCGCGGGAGTTGATGGCTGCTCGCACGGTAAATGTTGCCAATTCAACGGCTCGGCATACTCTCGAGGAGAATTCGTCGTTGTTCGCCTATAATAGTATAGGCCGTTCTCGAATGCCCGAGTTGCAGCTTCCGCGATTCGGTGGGAACTACATGGATTGGCCAGAATTCCACCTCGATGTTCTCGACAATGGTGCACAAAGACCATCGTATACCAATCATCGAAAAATTCCAATATCTTCGTGGATGTCTAGATGGTGCTGCGCTGGATACGATTCGTTCCTTGGAGCTTTCTGAGGAGAATTACGACAAGGCGTTGAATTTATTGAAGTTGCGATTCGATAATAAACTGTTAAATTTTCAGGCACACGTCAAGGCTATTTTCGGGCTGCAAGGGGTGGAGAAGGGCTCGGCTATCGGCTTGCGCGCGCTCAGCGACAAAATCAATTCGCACTTGCGTGCACTGCAGACCTTGGCGACCCCGCAGGAGATTTCGGATGGGTTGCTGATCTTCATCATAGGCACGAAACTGGACCACAAAACAAAGGAGAAATGGGAAGAGAACTTGCCGGCGTCAGGATTGCCTCGGTGGTCAAGCATGGCCTCATTCTTGGAAGCGAGATGTCGGATGCTGGAAAATTTGGGATCGGCTATGGTAACAATTCCTAGCCAGCAGGTGGGAGAAAATAAACCTAGCACCCTAATCACCTCCATTAACGATCATAATAACTCCACATGCAAGTATTGCAAATCCTCCGATCACTACATATCCCGATGCCAGGCATTTCTAGATCTCCCTGTTTTTTCTCGATACAAGGAGGTGAAGAAGCGCCATTTATGTCTAAACTGCCTCAACAAAGGCCATTCATTGCAACGCTGCAGGTCAGGGGCATGTAGAAATTGCCAAACCAAGCATCACACACTACTCCACATGCAGTCGGGCGCTGATGCTGAGTTGCCGTCGCCGAGCACTGAATCGACCCAGCATGATCCTGCGAGTGCCCTAGTAGCAAGCAAATATACTAGCCCTCCCCTCGAGTCAGAAATCTCTGCCTAGCCAAAACGTGCTGCTAGCTACCGCAATCGTATATGTCAGAGGCCGTTATGGATCGCTTATTCCATGTCGTGCCATTTTAGATTCAGCTTCTCAGGTTAACTTTATAACATCGAGACTCGCCAATCAGCTGCAGTTAGATCCTCACCCGTCTCATGTTCAAATTGCCGGTATTGAGAGTCAATTCTACCGTCCAGCAAGGCTGTAGACATCGTCCTGCAATCTCAAGACGAAAGCTATCGCGGTTTCCTCTCTGCAATTATCACTGCCTCAATCACAGGAATGCAGCCTAACTTCGGCCTAGACGCAAAGGATTGGCCAATGCCAAATAATCTAAAACTAGCTGATCCTAATTTCTCCAAGCCCCAACGTGTCGATCTGTTGATAGGTGCTGGTTTGTTCTTCGAATTAATGTGCGTCGGACAGATTCGACTGTCAGACCAATTGCCAACATTGCAAAAGACGAAACTTGGCTGGATAGTGTCAGGAAGTATTAAAAACTCTGAGAAAACCCGTGCGGCGCTAGCAGCTGTTGAAGATCCCCCTGTCAGCTCCGCTTGCGAGACTAATTTGTGCGATATTGTAAGGCGGTTTTGGGAAGTCGATGGAGATTATTCGCCCTCATCAATTTCGGAGGAAGATGTTCATTGCGAACAGCATTTCGTCACAAACTGCGTTCGACTAGATTCCGGAGCTTACTCCGTGCGTTTGCCAACTAAATTCAGTCTAGAGGAATTAGGAGAATCGTATCAGCAGGCGCTACGTAGATTTCTCAATTTGGAGAGGAAGCTAGCAAAAATGCACAGCTTAAGGCAAAATATATGGAGTTTCTCCAGGAGTATCGTGATTTAGGACACATGTCGCCAGCTTCGCGGCAGTCAGACCTCCCGCAGTACTTCTTGCCTCACCATTGCGTCCACAAGCAGGATAGTACAACCACCAAATTACGCGTAGTGTTCGATGGATCTGCCAAAACAGCGTCTGGAGTATCACTGAATGATGCGTTAATGGCTGGACCCACTATCCAACCTAAAATTCTGATAACTCTGCTTCGTTTCCGCTTTTTAAAGTCGCCTTGTGTGGCGATTTTTGCAAAATGTACCGCTGTGTACGCGTTTCCCATCCCGATACGCACGTGCAGTGCATCCTATGGCGCAATGACCCGAAGGAGGAGATTCAGGTGTTCAAGTTGGAGACTGTTACTTACGGAACCAAACCTGCCGCTTTCTTAGCAATTCGTGCTATGCATCAATTGGCAAATGATGAAGAGTCGCGTTTTTCGCTTGGCGCTGATATTGTTCGAAGAGATTTCTATGTCGATGATCTCATATCAGGAGGGGACAGCATTGATTCTGTCATCAAGATTCGTCAGCAGGTAAAGGAGCTACTTTCGAAAGGATGTTTTCCCATACGTAAATGGTGTTCCAATGAAGCCGCTGCTTTGGAAGGCGTATCGGAGGCGGATCGCGAAAAGTTCCTTACCTTTCATGACGGGACTGAAGTAACCAAGGCGCTTGGTCTAGTTTGGGATCCCACCACGGACAATCTTCTGTTTAGCTTCGCTCACGTCGGAACCGCTGCAGGCCCAATATCGAAGCGTTCGGTCCTGTCTACACTAGCTAGGTTCTACGATCCTCTAGGGCTCATCTCTCCCCATCATCACAAAGGCTAAAATATTTATGCAGTCGCTATGGAACGAAAGCCTAAAGTTGAATTGGGACGAAAGCCTGCCCCAGGATCTACATACGACTTGGATTGATCTGACTTCGCAGTTGTCGATGGTCGAGAACTTTAAGTTTCCACGTTACGTGCTTCGGCCGCAAGCCAGATTAGAAATGCACGCGTTTTGTGATGCGAGCCGGGCAGCATATGGCGCCTGTGTATACATGCGTTCGGAAGCTCTTGGCATTGTGCAAAGTCATCTCTTATGCTCTAAATCCAGAGTCGCGCCCTTGAAAAGTATGACTATCCCCAAGCTTGAGCTATCCGCTGCCCTCGTATTAGCCGAACTAGTGTCCACCATAGTTAAGGGAATATCAGCTCCATGCCAAATACATTGCTGGTCGGATTCTTCCATAGCCCTTGCCTGGATTCGAGAATCACCATTGAATTTTAATATATTTGTTTCTAATCGAGTTCAGCGGATTCAGGAGCTCACCGCTGCACAGTGGGCCAGCGACCCCATTTTTCGACGTTAATTCGAAAAAATACATGTCAATGAAACTTAATTTTAATATAACATTTAATTAGTATATACATTAATTAAAAAAAATTAAAAATCTTTTTTGTTTTAATGCATCCCTGGCTTTTTTGCAACGTTTTAAAGTCAGCTGTTTGATAAGCTGCAAGCGATAGTAAAAAACGCGTGAAACTGTTTGTTTACTTTGAGAGCTTACCAAATTGAAGCTAAGTACAAAAACTGAAATCAAAGTAATGGAAAAGAAAGGCCAGGGTATGTAGAGTGATTATATTAAACAAATTTGTTCTCATGTTTTTGAATATGTTTTTGTGTGTATTAATTTGTGTCGTCCAAAGGTAGAGAACACTTAACCAATGTGCCAGTCTCTTATGGTCAATAACTAATTTTGTGCGCAATTGTGCGAGAAAGTAATTATGTAATATTGTAGTGCAAACTGTGTATAAAATATTCCTAAAACTCGTTTTTGCGCCATTTTGCGCCGGTGTGCGCATTTTAATTTATTTGTAGGTGAGGTGGAGTTCACTTATGAAAAGCTGCTCAGTATTTACATTGAGAATAATCGAAGCGCCGCAGCACTTTCGAGTTAGATTTTCGAAGAACTGAAGGCATACAAAATAAGCACGGAGAAAAAGGATGAAATAAATAATAAAGTAAGGAGCTTTTATCTACACATCCAAAAGTATTTGGCAAAATGCGGGAGAAGCATGTCTAAATTTAAGAAAAAGCATAACTTTTGGCTTTTGTCCAAGATGGTTATCAAAGTTGAAAGAACGTCGTCATCGAATTCCATGACTTCAACATCAAGATCAGTTGGACGCCCACCAATTGAATATATAAATGCTGGACCCCGTTTGAAGAGAAAATTAGCATCAGATTTAGCTGGCGATCAAGATCACAACACATCTCTTCTTGTGCATGCTGCTGCTCTTTCGGCTGAAAAATCCAACGAAAAAGACACCGCTCAATTGTTGAAAGACACATTTCTTACTCCGAGAAACCCCAATACGGTAAAGAAAAATCTTTTTACCGTAAAGAATGAGTCGGTATCACTAACGGCGGATGAGGCTTTAGCATATCTGCTTGAAAATTCATTAACTAAAAGCCAATATAACAACTTTCGCGATCTCAGCAATAGCAAATCGTGTGATCTTCTTCCAGCTTACAACAAAGTAAGAGAAGCTTAATCTAAATGTAGGCCTCTGGATATTACTGTAACCGAAACAGTTGCTCAAGTCCCATTGCAAAGCCTTCTAGATCACACTAGTTGTCGCATAATTCAAATGCAAGAAGATAGATTCGAAAACTTTGGAAATACTTTTTTAAGTGTCACTCTTATTGCAAGCTATGGATTTGACGGAACAACCGGACTAAGCACTTATAAACAACACTTTTTTGTCAGCGATCCAATGGTTTTTGACCAATCCCTTTTCGCGACAACAATGGTTCCTCTCAAATTAATGGATGATATTGGAAATATGTTTTGAAAATATTTTTTATAACAATAATGCTTCCCTAGAAACTGATACTTATTCTGGTATTTGTGAAAGTGACGAATCGGATTCCGAAAATGAAAATTCATTTTCAATAGAAATAGATGTGGAAGAAGATTAATAATAAATTCGTTGTAACTTGAAAAACTTAAACATTCATCCCTCTCTAAGTATTAAGTTTAGGTGTAAAAATATTAATTTGTAAGAATTTTAATAACATATTCTATCATAATGGACTACGTGTTAAAAATCAATATTAGCGAATCTTTTCTTTTATGGGCGTTTGGTGTGGGCGTGGTCAGATCGGTCTAAAATTAAGATATATATATATACACGTCGATAATATTTTGTGTGCAAAATTTGAAGTCTCTAGCTTTGTTATTTTAATTTACGTCAAAAATGGGATCGCTGGCCCGCAGTGCGCTGGAATGATTTGGCATCACGTGCCCACAAAGTTGAATCCTGCCGACATCATATCACGTGGATCCACGCCCGCTGAACTAATGGATAACAGCCTTTGGATCTCTGGATCTCAAATAGCACCTAATTCTTGGCCCTCAGCCGTTTATTTTGTTTGTTACTTATGTCTATGTCACTCATTTGTTTGTTAAAGCTTTGCGCTTGCTTGCCCTGCCAAACGCTCTCTGCCAGCTCGCTCTTCGCTGTCTCCGCTTTGCGTCTGCCTACTGACGTCTGCCGAGCGAAGCTGCGCTTAGCGATCGGAGCGGCAATGTAAAGGCAGGCAAGCTACACTTGCAATTTGGATGTCACGCATTAAAGTACATATAGTAATTTTATTCTGCGCCGAGTTTTATTTAATTCGAAATAATTAGTCGGCCGATTGGGGATAAAAAACATTATCTCCACACTTTCCTTAAAAAAATCAGATCAGTTTTCGTCAAGGGCAGGAAAACCCTAGAAAAGTGGCTAGGCTCCGGGACGCAACATTCTTTGGCAGACCAGCAGCCGCAGCAACGCGAATTTTGCGCAGTCTGGGTCTGTTTGATTGTCAGGAGCGGGTGAGCGGGGGCAACGACCGGAGCAGAACGTCGGGAGAAAGAAGCTCTGGAGACCAAAAAGAAAGAAAGCAGAGCACAGGCGAGGGCATGCCGGCAGAATTTTGCTACTTCAGTTCGATCTCGGGAGTGTAGTGGAGTTTGGGTTTAACTAAACGTTAAAATCAGTTAAAGTTAAACTATCGAAAACAAAAACAAATTCAAGATCACAAACACATTCACAACCGGACCAAAAAGAACAATTGAAAATTAACTGTAACATGCAAACTGTGTGCAAGAAGATCCGAAATGACTTGTGAAACAACCAAAACAACAATGTAACACGACACAAATACTCTATTAAGCAAAACACCAAATTTAAACCCAAAAACATCTAACTACAACCGATTTTCGAAAAGGCCTTCGTCGAGTATCTGGGTGAGTCTTAACAAACAAAACCAAGAAAGAGAAAAAATAAATAAAAGAACTATGTAAAATCAATTGAAAACACAGCACGATCGTCGAAGGACATACCCTGCTTTGCAAGATAGAGTATGCGTTTGAGCGACGTGTAAACGAAAAGAGTGTGGAGAGAGAGAACGATGCAAGCAGCAAAGCCCTTACTCCGATTCTTACGGTGTTTGTTTTGATTATTGCGTTTGCTGACTTCTTTGTCTCGTTGGTGGTTGAATTAGAAAACATTTGCATTTCATCTTTATATACATACATACTATTATTAATTTTGCTTTTGCTATTGATTAACTAACAATTCTTTTTTAGCCGGTTGTGTTGTGTTAAGTGAAATTATGAAGAGAAGAAAAATTGGTAAAGAAAATTATGAAGAGAGAATTGTTAAAGAAAGATATGAAGAAAGAGAATCGTTGAAGAAGAAGATGGCAAAAAGGGGAAGAAAAACGATGAAAAGAATACATTAAAAGAAAAGCAAACATACATTTACCCAGTGGACCAAAGAGCGATAGTAAAACGGAACTATCATAAAATGTCCGAAACGGACTTAGAAATGATAAAATCCGGGAGCGATGGGTGAAGTCTCGCAAAATGCTCGCAGACGGGCTTAGAAAAGAGCATTTACCGGACGAAACCCGAGTGACGACAAAGTCTCGCAAAACTATCACAAACGGACTTAAAAACGGGTGAAAAATGGACAGAAAAGAAACATAACGGAACAAATAGCTAGGTACGGGTGAAGTCTCACAAAATGCTGGCAGACGGACTCAGAAAAGAACATTTACCGGACGAAAACCGTGCGACGACCAAGGTCCCGCAAAACTATCACAAACGGGACTTAAAACGGATGAAAAATGGGCAGAAAAAGTGAAACATAACGGAACAAATAGCTAGGTACGGGTGAAGTCTCACAAAATGCTGGCAGACGGACTCAGAAAAGAACATTTACCGTACGAAAACCGTGCGACGACCAAAGTCCCGCAAAACTATCACAAACGGACTTAAAAACGGATGAAAAATGGACAAAAAGTGAAACATAACGGAACAAATAGCTAGGTACGGCCCGGCACAACGCCGCCGTTTTTCGTTTTGTGTTATTTTGTGATTAAAAACCGCAGCAGAAGGACGTAAACGGAGAGTTAAATAGTGAAAAAATAGTGAAAAAAAAAGGAAAAATCGGTAAGTAAATTATTATTTATTTAATAGTATAGTATAGTGCACAAAATTTGAGTTTGGGAGCAGTATAAGACCCCAAAAATTTAACAATCTACACATTCTGTGTAGAAAGGAGAACCATTATACGAACTTATTTAACATGGATTCTGGAAATATTGCACAATTAAAATGAGTATGTTCCAGACACCCAGCAGTCATGTAAGAAAATTTCTTCATATTGGCCAAATAAATGTTCAAAATTATTTCTAATTACAGCTATCATAGAAAAATTAATAAACTGGACCAAAAAATGGACCTCATCCTTAATAAACTCGAGGAATAAATAACCTAGACAAAACATTTGACATCATAATTCAGAAAATGGACCGAAACACAGCGGAAATGGTGGCTCTTCGCTCCGAAATTGGCTCCATTAAGGCGAAGGTTTGTGGAGATCCGCAAACATAAAGAAGTTCTGCCTTGCCAACCGCTCACAACAATTCAAGAGTTAGACCATTTTGAGCATAAATTGCAGGAAGAAAGTTTCTTCAAAATGTGGTAAGTGTTTTGAGTGAAACTCACGAGTTAAATTTGAAAAATAAATTCAAATATAATTCTGTACAGATCGCAGAGTTAATGATGTCGGGCGAGAAAGCCTTCGACAAATGGATTAGGAGTTCTTGGCGCTCGATTGTGTCCGACGAGGTCGCACGACAGTGCTCTTGGCGGGGGCACAGGCAAAGAAGTGCATTAGGGGCTTACGGGTTACTCTAGCCATCCGTAGTAAGTATTATTTTTCAAATTAATATATATATTGTAATATAATAAACATGATTATTTTTTACAGCGGGATTTAATGAAAGATTTTCATTAGAGGACGCCGATTTCGACCACATCACTCAAAAATTCTTTCAGTACGCCCAGGACAGAGTGTCGAAGGGCCAAAACAAGTTAAATTTAATTCACTAATATAATATAATTGTAATCGATTTATGTACCACCAAAATTAAAAATTAAAATTAATTAAAATTAAATTAAAAATTATAAAAAAAAAAAAATTGTGCGTCCCATTTCATATTACTTTCGGCTCGCAAAGATATCATAAAGGGCTCGCAAACGATATTGCAAAGGCTCGCAAACGATATTGAAAAAGGCTCGCAAAGATATCATAAAGGGCTCGCAAACGATATTGCAAAGGCTCGCAAAGATATCATAAAGGGCTCGCAAACGATATTATTGCAAAGATATCATAAACGGCTCGCAAAAGTCTCGCAAAAAGATATCATAAAAGGCTCGCAAAAGATCCGTTTTGAGCTATCGAAAATGAAACTTTCTCTGCCACAAACTGAGCGACTAGTGATTCATTTTCTTATCGTTTTCAGATCTTAATTCGATAGTTTTACACGGCTGAGTTTCAACTTAACTCGTTTGCGATATCGTTTACGAAGTTTTGGTCCACTGGTACATACAAAATACATTTGTCCGATTACAAATATATAAATACAAAAATAGGAAAAATAAGAGAAAAAAGAAAAACAACAAAATCGTGTGCAGTTGGCACAATGGTGGTGGGTAGTTTTATCAGTTATGAGTAATTGTTATGAATTTAAGAATTAAAGTTTTAGTAAATATTATGGATTAATAAAACAAGCATATTTCCTGGAAGTAATGTGAAGAAGAAGAGAGATAATAGGTATCGGTTTGGGGGAGTTTTTCAGGTTGTTGTTACGCGCAGAAAAGCTCAAAGGTCGGAGGGTTGTGACGCGTTGCTGCATAACATCAAGCAGACTCACTAATACATGTATATATTAGAATGTGTGTATTGGTTGGAGATATGGAGGAAAGTAAATTGTCAGGCTATCCGTCGTTCGTTGGTGATCGCGTTGCCCTCTGCATTGCGCGCGACTCGACGGATGAAAATATTAAGGCAAAGGGACATTTTTTAAATGTGTGCCCTGAGGGTTGGAGATGGAATGGGTCAAGAACCCCCACAGGCTGTTTTGCTAGCTGTGTCCCATCGACCTTCTTCACTAACCGGATACTCAGGAAAGGCCAACGTTAAGACCGGCCTTACGCTACGGTCTGCACTGTTGTTGTTGTTGTTAACATTTATACAGAGGCGGTTGGTACATTACATTATATTTGTTAATACTTTGGCGTTGGTGTTGTAGACCGATATGTTCGGGATGTAAGGAATTTTTACTCCTGTTTTCTTATTACCTGCTGCTGCTGCTGATGATGATGATGACGCGCTGCTGCTGCTGTTTATACCCGCTGCTGCCGCTGCCGAAGTCGATGGCGATGTTAACGACGCTGCTGGCGGTGGAGCCTGTGAGCGTTTCTTTTGGATGTCGAATGATGATGGGCTGTCTGCTTTGGCGATTTCTGCCCCTTTTTCCCGGGTTTGGGATAGTCATAGTCAGACTCTTCATCGTTTGTAGTATTATTAATGTTGTTGTTCTTGTCGCTATTTAGCATTGCTACTAGTTGCTCTAGCTTGTCGTTTCTTTCCCTCAGGCACTCTATTTCTGCCATGAGGTTGTTCAAGTTACTCACTGCAACGAGGGTGTGGGTGGTGTGGGAGGTGTTGCAGTAGCCGTCATCATCCTGCTCGCTCTCCTGCTCTATCCATGCCATCATCGTCCTTCCATCGCCATCGGGCTCCGGGTGGTTGACATGAGCCGGGTGGTCCATTTTAGTTTCTGCTTCTCGATGATTTTCTGACTTTTTACTGTCAGTATCTTTTTATTTTGTGTTTTATTTTTGGTTTTTGCACTTTCTGCGATTTTACTTTTGTTTTGTAGTTGTTGTTGTTGAAGTTTGTTCATATTCACTTGGACTTTTGGTGTATGTTTTAATAATGCTGTTGTCCAGTGCTCTTGTTTCGACTGCTGATAGTGCCTTGTCCACAAATCAGCCAGCTGACCTGGTCGTACTCGCCTCACTTTTAACAATTGTGCGTCTATACACTTTTTTGGCTTTGGCCTGACCCTTTGCACATCTCTTTGTGTCTGGCTCTAAGGGTTTTGATAGCGACCCCGAGCCCAGACATTCCCTTTCCACAGGGATCACTGTTTTTTCCAATGCCGTCTTTTTCATATGTTACTTTCTGTTATTCTTTCACTTCGTTGCTTGACGGTTTCTGGTTTCTTTTCCAATTTCAGTTCTGACTCATTCTCCAGTTCCTTATACTTTATACTTTGTATTTTCTATTGTCAATTTTTCATTTTTTCAACATTTCAGCTTATCCGCTTTGCAATTTTTTCCACTTTTCAGCTTTTCCGCTTTTCAACTGTTTCATCCTTTATCATATTTTTTTTTCAACTGTTCACAAATTTGTTCACTTTTTCACTTTTCAACTTATCAACTTTTTTTTTTGGTTTTGTTTTTTTAATTATTATTAAACATTGTTATTGTTTTTTGGAATCTATGTTGCTGCTGCTGTCGGCGGTGATGCTGCTGATGTTGATGTTGTTGCCATTGGTTTCATCATCTGCTATGATCCGCCTCTTTGGAAGTCAGGGTGTTTCCGACCCGATAAACCAGGGGACGGATTGAACAAAACAAAAACAAAACATACAAAAAGCAAATATAAACTATAGAACAGGCTTGTCCTCGTTGGCACTTTCGTCAGCGGGGATAGTTGGTATCATTATCCCTAGCAGGGGTCCCTCCCTTCCGTGAGCGCCACTTTTCAATTTTAGCGCGCTCCTTTTTTCAATTTCAGGGTCCCGCTCTCCTTCCCGCTCGTCGTCCCACCCAACTACAGCTCTCTACTCACTCATTATTCTTTTTCAAATTTTCATTTTATATCCATTATATTTTTCTTATTTATCTTCTTGAACATTATTAATTAATAATCTAGGTTTATATAAAGGAAACAAATACTAACACCAAAATACTAACAAACAAAATAACCCCTTTTCGGCCGAATTGGCAGCCCCCTTTGATAGAGGTTGTTGCTTCCTGATGCTTGCTGATGTTTACGTTTAATCGTGGTGTTTTTTGTATGATCGTGATATTTTGTTTAATTGTGGGTCGGACGGGTGTAGATGTGTGAAATGTGGTGATGTTATGTGATGTGTTATGAATGAGGGTATACATGCATGGGTTGTGTGTGATGTGTGTGGATGAAGGTGTGTGTTATTGATTCGTGTGGGTGTGCGTTCGTTTGTTTTTTTAGAAGTTGTCCGATCGGGTTTCCTTTCCTGGTGGGTGTCGGTGGGGTAGTGGCAAAGCGTGTCTCCAGTCGGTGCTCCGCTGGATTCTCTTGGTGCCGGTGCTCCGCTGACGGTTCTCGCACCAGTTTTCCGGCCTGGCCAGTACCGGGCTGCTGCTGCCGATGTCCGCCGCTTCTGCTGATGTTGATGCCTGCCGCTGATGTCTTGGAGGATCTTCGTCTCCACGATCACCAAATTTTTCTTCTTTTTTTTTTCAGGGCACGTGGCCTCCTCTCTTTCTACCGGAAACTCCCCTTTTTTCTTCCTCGTCCGTTTCCTTTTCTCCACGCAACTCTGCCACTGCCTCCCAGGATCCACAATAGATGCCGCTGTCTTTTTCTTCTCCAGCCCTGACATCTATCGGCTCTCTCCAAAACCGCCCATAACACCACACTACCGTTTCCAGGATTACTCCGCCGAAACAGGAGTGCAAAGCAAAACGGGCTTTTCAATTAAAGGTGCCCCCAAACGTAGGCCATCGCCCACACCCTGAGATTGAGAGTCTCTGGCTCCATCGACTGAGATGCCCGGGCAACTGCTTCAGATCCTTCGCATGAAACACCCCAATACGTGAGCCTTGCAACGTCTCCAGCTCGTAAAGACTGTTGCCCATACTCCGGATCACTCGGCACTTTACGTATTTTGGGCTGAACTTTGCGTTGATGTTGTTTTTAAAATTGCTCAACACGAAATTCCGCTTATATATCTCCTGACCCGGTGAGTACCTAATTTCTCGAGCTTTTTGATTATACCTGTTCTTCGCTCTATTGTAGGCCTCATGAGAATTTCCTCGAACCTCATCTCGGACTATTTCCAGCTTATCACTCCTCGCCAAAGGGTGACGTTTGTGCATCATTTGGGGCGGCCAGTCTGCGTGCCAATTTATAATCTCGGCCGCTGGTAAACATGTGCTGCCCAAACAACACAAAGTATGGCGACGTCCCGATGCCCGTGTGTATAGCACTCCTAGCCACACACTGGATCTCCGTCAGCTTCTCGTCCCAGCGCGTGTGATCCTCGCTAACGTACGTCCTTATTGCTGCCAATACTGTCGGGTTCACCCGTTCGGCCGCGTTCGCTTGCGGTGCATAGTTCCCCGACTTCATGTGCGCTATGCTTCTTTTATCCAGGAATTGAGAGAATTCGGCTGACACAAATTGTTTTCCATTATCTGTGTGTACTATTTCAGGCACGCCCATCCCGTTGAACAACCAATCCTCTACAGGTCTCTGATCGGCTTGGGTCCTCTGGTCGGCCTCCAAAGTTCGATTGTCCACGAACAAGTGCGTTGGCTGTGCTTGCTGGTTCGCGGGTGCTTCCTGTTGACCTCCTCCCCAGACTGGTTGCATTTGATCCCCGATTTCTTCCATTCGCATCACGCGGCGTTCGCTCCGCTTTTAATGAACCCACCACAGCGTTGATCTCTCGCATGAACTCTAGCATGTCTGCTTGCATTGACGATCTCAGCGCTTCCATTTGCTGCCCCGAGCGACGCTCGGTATGTCTCCAATGCTTGGGCTAACGCTGCGTTCACAGCTGACCTTAACTCGGACGGTAACACCAGGTCCTTCCGGGTTCGTTGTTGACCTCCCTACTGCTCCGGCCTCTGGGTCCCCTCCTGGTACAACCCGCATGCATGTTTTCCGCCAGCGGGAGACGGCCTTCCGGCCTACTGCTGGCTTTACCGTCCTGGGACCGAGTCGTCGGCATGTTGTAATGGCTGGTACCTGCGCTGTGCCTCCGGGCTACGCCTTGTCTTTCTCGACCCTTTAAAAGCCTCGGGTCACTCATCAACCAATTTTCCTAACTACCCTTTCCTTCCCCTATTCCCTATTTACTCGGCAATTCGAATCGCTAAATTTACCTAACTATCTTGGTGATAAATAAATTGGATTGACTATGGTCTGATTTCCCTACTCCACTAAACACCTAGTACCTGGCTAATTAATCCTAAATACCTTCAATCATAACGAGAAAACAAATAAATAAATAGTGCAATAAATAAATACGCGAATAATTAATTCCAATGTTTGATAACTAAATAAATAAATCTAAATACATAAATCGGTTAATTTAAATCAATAAAATTGATGAATCTAAATATATAAATTGATTCAATCAAAATGAATAAATAAATAAACACCTACATCAACAATTAATCGCCTAAATAAATACAACACTTGTAGGGGCCGAATTTAGGGGAAGAGTATAGAACATCACGGATAAGCATAGTTTTCTTTTGGTAACGCTTAAAAGTGCAGAGCCATAGTAACTCCGAAAGTGGATCGTGCTGCAAGCTTTCCGAAAAGCTTTTTAAAGAGAGTCGGCGTGCAGCGCACGCATTTAAGCGAAAGACGTCACGTTTACCTTGACCCAAGAGAGTAGCGTAGCGTAGGAGAGCATAGATTAAAAGCTTGACCAAAATTTCGCTCAAATGGGCGAAAGATCATCCGATTATGCAGTTAAAGTTCCCAAGATCATCCGATTATGCAGTTAAAGTTCCCAAGATCATCCGATTATGCAGTTAAAGTTCTAAGATCATCCGATTATGCAGTTAAAATTCCCCAAGTATCATCCGATCTTCGAGCTTTTGGCTCAGTACCGCTTAGCTGAACTTGCAGAAGTTGGGCTGGAGTTAGTGACAAAGAATTGATTGATTAAAGCGGACGTGTTTGTGCTATACTCGGGAATAAATAAATATATATATATATATATTTAGACAACGAACAGTTCTGGCATCTACGCCATACCTCGTGAACCGAGTTTAAATTAAGACCAGAATCAGGAGTAATTACCCAGGAAAGCAGTGTAAAGAAAGAAAACATAGCTGGTATGTCCGTGATTAATTTGGAAAGTGTTCGTGGTAAAATATATATATAAGAATTTGTGTTATAGGACGGCGGCCCGTAGCCACGGTACCGCTCGTGCGATCATCAGTCGCATAGGGTGCATATACGGTGTCGTCTATGAGCGGGGTGTTGCCGGTGGATTGATAAGACAAGTAGTAAACCCGCGGCAGGCACCGAGCAGCGAAACCTGCCGCTTGACGTTGTCCGTCGAAGGCCTCAACAACCGTGTGGATGCACGGCAAAAATCAAGAGGCGCCTCAGGACCTTTTTGGCGTCATTGACGCCACCCGTTCATCGAGCCTCAATGAAAGTGTAGTCCGCAGACCGACGTCGAATCGGATCGACAACCTGGAGTCAAGCTAAGGAGCTAATTTACCCCATCGTCAACTGATTGGCTGGGTTCCAGCGACACCCAATAATGAACTCGAATTGATTGCATTATTGTTGAATTCTTCCGGAGGCGCAGTCCTACTCAGCCTGGCTGACATGTCTCCCGACCACGACAATGAGGACCATAGTTACTAGTTGATGTAACACACCCCCTTTTTT
Organism: Drosophila lowei; assembly: GCA_008121275.1. NCBI lineage: Eukaryota > Metazoa > Arthropoda > Insecta > Diptera > Drosophilidae > Drosophila > Drosophila lowei. The sequence goes on along the minus strand of CM017777.1, from coordinate 29,228,475 downwards.
CCTCTAGATTTCATGTGCCAGGCTAAAACCATTCTCTTTCGTCACACGATGTATAGAGTTTTATAGTTAGTTATGTAACACAGCCAACATAATGGTTTTTGGAAACTAATGGGTATGAGAGCAACATTAATTTTCCTTGAGATTACAAAGCAGTACACTCTAGTACGCTCATGTGCATATATACTCGTATTAAATATCTTTTTCTTTTCCTTAGAATTATGCACCAACGTCATCATTGAGCTCAACGATCACGGATGGAATAAGCGGTACTAACCTACCAAAAGCGCTGTGAGTTTGTAAATAAGAACAAGTACATATATGCACTGAGCTGGGAAGTAACCTGCGTGTTACATATAATTTTCTATTGATATCACCTTTATAAATCCGTAACCATAATGTATTGGTACCTCTCACCCCTTTGGGAATCTGTTACCCATATATGATGGTGGTCATTTTAAATCTTTATTTTTTCTTAATATTTCTTCTCAATTCTTTATTAATATGTTAAGCTATCGAGACACAACAAAATGAATTTAATTATAAGTTAAAAACCCCAACCCCAAGAATTTAATTATATGATTAGGGATTTATTGAAATATATACATAATGATATTGATTTTTGAAGCACAACTATAATATGTTCTAATTTCAGGACTCCGTCCTCAGAAGGCATGATCGGAAGTGGTGGGATGATAACTGTTTAACGTTATTCAAGGGTCTGTATACGGTCCAGGTTACCTGTATAGCATAGGTCGGGAGGGTAGAGAAGATAGAGATACTCACTAACACCGGAGTTTCTCATCATTTGAGTAGAGTAGTTGATAAGTATGTCCACACTTTCCGCAACCAACTTGTTAGTCCCATAACCAATTCCATGCTCGGTTAAACCTGGATTCTGTTGTTAGTTTTATGTTTGTTTCTTCTTCTTTCTTCTTTTTTTATTTTTTTTTTTTTTTAATTTTTAAATGTGCACCTAAAACATTATGCGAGTGTGTGTCGGTATGTGATAGGAGAGAGTAGAACGAACCCCGACAATCCGGCGAGCTTAGTCAGAGCATAGCTAGAGGTGCACACGAAATCTCTTCATACTAGTATGGGTAAACGACAGCTATCCCACACCTGCACGCTACACACTAAATAAATAAATACTTCCTCTCCCAAACAAAAACTCTTTTTTTCGATGACTTACCTAATGCCTACTTCTAAAATTGCTTTCTAACAATGCTAGCAAGGATCGTCAGTCCTCGAAGAAAAATTTATTTCCCTTTGGGTTTTCTTGATTCGGCTTTCCAATAGTCTGCTAAATCACCAACAAAAACCTATTATTCCCAAAATGCTTCAGACAAAGTTCACATATAATTTGTTTGGTGGGACGAGAGACAACTGCATTTATTGTTTTGCGGGTGAGCGGACCCCTTCTTTTTCCCACTTGCTATTTTACTTTCCTTTTTTTTCTGAGTGCCAACTCACTTTGCTGTTTCTTTTCTCAGATCACCGTGGATCCCCAGAATCGGACAACGACGTTAATGCCTCTGGACATAACCCGGACCGCGACTCGACAGATCCTCCGGCATCTCTTCCTCTTCAGATCCGGACAGCGAGCTCCACGAGTCGGACAACGAGGCTACTACCACCTGGTAATACCTGGACCACAACTCCGGGACACACACTTCCTTCCTTCTACCTCCGATACATAACTACCATGTCCATTTTCCTCACTTCTACTCCTCTCAGCGGCTACGACGGCTAGAATTATTCCAGCTCGCGGACCGGCTGAGTTTCGTTCTACCAGAGTTCCATTTTACACCGGGTCTTTAAGACTCGCGTTTAAAATCGATCCCTTCTATTACCATTGGGCGCCATTTGCTAGGCCTATCGTTCCCAGCTAGCTCACGTGGAAGTCAGGGGTGTTTCCGACCCGATAAACCAGGGGACGGATTGAACAAAACAAAAAAACAAAAACATACAAAAAAAGCAAATATAAACTATAGAACAGGCTTGTCCTCGTTGGCACTTTCGTCAGCGGGGGATAGTTGGTATCATTATCCCTAGCAGGGTCCCTCCCTTCCGTGAGCGCCACTTTTCAAATTTGGCGCCCCCTTTTCAATTTCAGGGTCCCGCTCTCCTTCCGCTCTCGTCCCACCCAACTACAGCTCTCTACTCACTCATTATTCTTTTCAAATTTTCATTTTATATCCATTATATTTTCTTATTTATCTTCTTGAACATTATTAATTAATAATCTAGGTTTATATAGAGGAACAAATACTAACACCAAAATACTAACAAACAAAATAACCCCTATTTCGGCCGAATTGGCAGCCCCCTTTGATAGAGGTTGTTGCTTCCTGATGCTTGCTGATGTTTACGTTTAATCGTGGTGTTTTTTGTATGATCGTGATATTTTTGTTTAATTATTGGGTCGGACGGGTGTAGATGTGTGAAATGTGGTGATGTTATGTGATGTGTTATGAATGAGGGTATACATGCATGGGTTGTGTGTGATGTGTGTGGATGAAGGTGTGTGATATTGATTCGTGTGGGTGTGCGTTCGTTTGTTTTTTAGAAGTTGTCTGATCGGGTTTCCTTTCCTGGTGGGGTAGTGGTAAAAGCGTGTCTCCAGTCGGTGCTCCGCTGGATTCTCTTGGTGCCGGTGCTCCGCTGACGGTTCTCGCACCAGTTTTCCGGCCTGGCCAGTACCGGGCTGCTGCTGCCGATGTCCGCCCGCTTCTGCTGATGTTGATGCCTGCCGCTGATGTCTTGGAGGGATCTTCGTCTCTACGATCACCAAATTGTTCTTTTTTTCAGGGCACGTGCGGCCTCCTCTATTTTCTCCCGGAAACTCCTCTTTTTCTTCTTCCTCGTCCGTTTCCTTTTCTCCCACGCAACTCTGCCACTACCTCCCAGGATCCACAATAGATGCCGCTGTCTTTTTCTTCTCCAGCCCTGACATCTATCGGCTCTCTCCAAAACCGAGCATAACAACGATCAAAAAACAAATATCCAACCCAGAACGAAAAGTGAGGATGGACAATAATATTCAGGCACGAAGTACCAATATATAGAGTCGGTTGCAAACGGCCGTTCAAAACAATATACCCTCGAAATGCAGGGTAGCGCATCACTTGGCGCTCCGTTACGGCACTACGGAGTTATGGTCAAGCGCGGCACCGAATTATTGGCACACCACAAGAAAAACTTAAAATAAGATATGTTTAATGTTTAATATGTTATGTTTGGTGTTTTAAGCCCTTAGCCTTAATGACGGCCGATAAGCGAGCTGGCATCGAGTCTACTAATTTTTTAGTAGTTTCCTCCCCTATATTTCTCCATTCTTCCATTAAGGCTTGTTTTAGGTCGGCTTTTTGTCCCTTATAGCCCGCTTTTTAATGCGCCTATCCAAATTCTCCCACAAATGTTCAATTGGATTGAGGTCCGGGGACTGTGGTGGGTGTGGCAGAACATGGGCAGTATTGTAAGCAAGCACATTTTGACTATATGGGGCCGAATGCTTCAGGGTCGTTGTCTTGTTGAAATGTGAAGGAATTTTGGTAAATTTAGATTTTCGACACTTTTTTAGGTTATCCTTCAAAAATATTAAGATAGATATTTTGTCCATTATGCCGTCTATAAATACCAATTCACACCTGCAGTGACATGCAACCCCACACCATAACACTTCCACCACCATGCTTTAAACAGTTGGAGTTATGTTTTACATCGAACCTGGTATTTGGCTTTCCCCATACTGTTTGGCGTCCATCCGATCGGAAAATATTGAATTTACTTTCATCGGAAAATAGCACCTGTTGCCAGAAATCCTGGGTTTACTTTTAAACTCCTTTGGCGTGAAGTTCAGACGTTTGTATACCCGATACCAAAAAATGAGTATTGGGGTATATTAGATTTGTGGTGAAAAATGGATGTGTAACGTCCAGAAGGAACCGTTTCCGGCCCCATAAAGTATATATATTCTTGATCAGCATCAATAGCCGAGTCGATTGAGCCCTGTCTGTCTGTCCGTCTGTCCGTCCCTATCAGCGCCTAGTGCTCAAAGACTATAAGAGCTAGAGCAACGACATTTTGTAAACAGACTTCTGTGATATGTCACTGTTACAAGTGTATTTCAAAACTTCGCCCCACCCACTTCCGCCCCCACAAAGGACGAAAATCTGTGGCATCCACAATTTTTAAAGATACGAGAAATTAAAACGCAGAATCGTAGAGAATGACCATATCTTCTAGACTGCAGAATCTGAACTGATCGTATTATTATTAGCCCAGAATGAAGAAAAACAATTTCATTTTTTCGCCCCTGTCTCTCTCTAACACACACACGTATCATAGCCGGCTTTGCATAAAGCAAAACATTAGCGCCTAGATCTCAGAGACTATAAGAGCTAGAGCACTAAATTTTTATCCAGATTCCTATAATATCGGACCTTTGACGAGTTTGTTTTCAAAAATTTCGCCCCACCCCTTCTGCCCCCGCAAAGTGCGAAAATCTGTGGCAGATCCACAGATCTCAGAGACTATTTGACCTTGACTGTCGAGCTTCCTCACCGTTACAAAACTATTTGTAATTTTTCACTGCAGAACTCACTGTTGATAGCTCACTGTTACAGTGTGTTTTGTAATTTCGCCCCACCCTTCCGCAGACTTAAACAACGAAAATCTGTGGTAACTACAATTTTGAAGATAGGAGAAAATTAAAACGCACAATCATAGAGAATGGCCATATCTACCAGATTGCCGAATCTTGCCGAATCCGAATAAGATCGGATTATCATTATAGCCAAAAGTAACAAATCAATTTGTAGTGTATACGCAGCGCCCGTCGACACGTTCTGACTGATTTTCTGTCTCTCTCGCACGCACTCTTTGTCGCTTGTAGACTTAATGACTATGTATCGGGTAGAAATGTAGAGTTGTGGTCGCAGCAGCAACTCACAACGTTCCGCCTTCGTTTAAATTGATTTTATCATCGTAGATGATGCCAAGATATTTGAAATCGCTTTTCGTACGAATTTGCCATTTACGAAAATAATAACTTAATTGATCGATATAGGTGTTTAGTTGAACATTAGTCGATACTTGTCGCACCCGATGTTAATAATAGAACATCATCGGCATAGATGAGCGGTTGATTTTGATTTTGATCGTGGTGCATTGCTTGGTGATAGTTCGAAAAATCAGCCAAATACAGATTGTATAGGTACAGGGCAGACTGCTTTGGTGATTTCTGCCTCTTTTTCCAGGTTTGGGATAGTCATAGTCAGACTCTTCATCGTTTGTAGTATTATTGATGTTGTTGCTGTTGTTGTTGTTTAGCATTGCTACTAGTTGCTCTAGCTTGTCGTTTCTTTCCCTCAGGCTCTCTATTTCTGCCATGAGGTTGTTCAGGTCACTCATAGCAACGAGGGTGTGGGTGGTTTGAGAGGTGTTGCAGCCGTCATCATCCTGCACGCTCTCCTGCTCCATCATGCCATCATCGTCGTCGCTCCCATCGCCATCGGGCTCCGGGTTATGGACCGGTTGATCCATGTACATATCTTCTTCTTCTTCTTTTTTTTTTGTTGATTGTTGTTATTGCTGCTGCTTTCCTGCTGTTGTTGCTGTTGCTGTTGGTTTTATTTATTGTTGTTGTCTTTTGAACATTTTCTTGTGGATTTATTTTTATTTTCCCGGGCTTTATTATTGCCGGCAGTGTTTTGTTGATGCTGTTTTGTTTCTGTTAATGTTAATGGTTTTGCTTTAATTATTGTCATTGATTCTTGGGTAGCACTCGTAGTATACTGTTCCGCTGTTGTTGCACTGACCGATGACCATTGGTTTTATAATGTTATAATGTTCACCACTAGACAGTACTCTTACTAGAGTCGCTGTCAGCACTTTACCTTCCGGCAGCCAGCTAACTGGCGTTATGCGTTTTGTTTTTTTCCTTTTTATTATGCGTCTATTGATCTTTCTATCCACTGGGACATCACTTCCCTTTATTATTTTATTACACCTACACTTCGTAGTTTTTCACTTTTTCACTTGTTCCTGCCAAACGATTTCACTTTCCGTCTTACTTTCCAAACCGGACTTTTCCATACCGGGCTTTCGATACCGGAATTTTCTATACCGATTGCCAAAAACCACCCTCCCTAGAATTTGTGTGAAGCGAGGAGAAGGGCGCAAAGCCTTTTCATGTGTCTAGTACATTTTAAGGGATGCTTTGACCCAATTTTCAACTTCATTGTCCTTAATAAAATACAAATATTATCCAATTTCGTTCTTTTTCGACTACACCCATAAAACACGATCCCCTCTTCAATATCCATACAGTTTTTATTCATTTTCTCAATTTTACTATTTTATCGCCAATTTTCACTGACAAGGACCAACTCCAGGACCCTTTTTCAATAAAATATCCACTTTTTCGCTATTAATCGCTATTATTCGCCATTAATATTAATAAAAGGGTATAACAATGATAGCATAACATAATTCCATCAATATACACCACATTCCACCCACTATATACGGAGAAAATCCGCTTTGGTGCCACGAATGGTGGTGGGTTCAACCAAGTACCAGTCACAGCCACGGCACAGCCAAAGTGCCAGCAACGCACCAGAAAAAGCGAGATGGCAATATTGACAGAAAAATGAGCGCCCATCCAAACGGAGAGACACAAAACAACCCTCTTGCTTTTTCACTCAATGCTGAGTGCGTATATTTTAGCCACGCCCGGACGCTGAGTGGAAGGGCAGTACGAAGATGATTTTAGCATTGGTGATTTGTTTGGCAGAAGCTTCATTGAACGTCTGGCTTATTTTTACTTTTCTATATATAACTATTGAATAATTGAAATATATTTTCATTGATTCATATTGTTAAATGTTTCAAATAATACTGTAAGTCATTTATTTTGTGAATATCGTCCATCATCGATTTTTAATAACTGTGCAAACTTTGACAACTAGTTATCCAACTCTTATATTTTGGATTCAATGATATTAATAAATAACAATGCTGGCTCATTTTGCTAAAAGTTTATATAGCGAAGTAAAGCATAATCATGACAGAAAAAATGAATTGATTGCCAAGTCAGCAATACGCTGAGAACCGATATCGATGCATTCAGAGCGTGGTGGTATTTTTTTTACAAATGCCGTTCGCTTACCCCATTATATGGCATTGAGTGAATATCAAGAAACGAATGAAATACAAGAGAAATCTTTCTAGGCTGTCTTTTTGGGGTTGTGTTTGTGGTTTGTGTGATAATTTGCTTGTGTGTACAAATGATATTTGAATGGTTTGTTTTACATAATTAGTTGGGTGTTGTTGATATTGCAGGGAAAAAAGCCTGAGGAGTTTTAAATCTCCGCAGAAAAAACCCTGTATGACCTAAGATTTGAACAATTTATGTTATGATGGTGGGTGGTTCTTACTAACTAGAGCTTACATGCTAAGTGATGTGAGGTGAGTGATGGAATGGGGGAATATTTTAATTGGGTAATGCGGGGTGAGGTGATGTGTGATGATATATATAATACATGTGTTTATATTTACATTTTCTTAATTACATGTTTATGAATACATATCTATATGCTTCTATATCTATGCTTACATATGTATGATAAATATTATTGACTAGTTATAATTTTATACCCGATACTCAAAATGAGTATTGGGGTATATTAGTTTGTGGTGAAAATGGATGTGTGTAACGTCAGAAGAAAGCGTTCCGACCCCATAAATATATATATTGTGATCAGCATCAATAGCCGAGTCGATTGAGCCATGTCTGTCCGTCCGTCGTCCGTCCCTATCAGCGCCTAGTGCTCAAAGACTATAAGAGCTAGAACAACGACATTTGTATCCAGCCTTCTGTGATATGTCATGTTACAAGTATATTTCAAAACATCGCCCCGCCCACTTCCGCCCCACAAAAGGACGAAAATCTGTGGCATCCACAATTTTAAAAGACAGAAAACCAAAATGCAGAATCGTAGAGAATAGCATATCTTTTAGATTTCTGAACCAGATCGTATTATTATTATAGCCAGAATGAAGAAAACAATTTCATTTTTCAACCTGTCTCTCTAACACACGTATCATAGCCGGCTTTGCCTATTGCTAAATATGAGTTCAGATCTCAGAGACTATAAAAGCTAGAGCAACCAAATTTGGTATCCACACTCCTGTGATATCGGACCTTGACGAGTTGTTATTAAATTTCGCTTCACCCCTTCCGCCCGCAAAGGACGAAAATCTGGAGCATCCACAGATCTCAGAGATATTAGACCTGACTGTCGAGCTCTCACTGCTACAAAACTATTTGTAATTTTTCACTGCAGAACTCACTATTACAAGTGTATTTCTTTTTGCTCAGAGAGCTCCTGCTACAAGTGTGTTTCAAAATTTCGCCCCACCCTTCCGCAGCCATAAGCAGCGAAAATCTGTGGCAACCACAATTTTGAAGATAGGAGAAAATTTAAAACGCACAATCATGAACAATGGCCATATCTACCAGATTGCCGAACTTGCCGAATCGAATAAGATCGGATTATTATTATAATAAAGTAACAAATCAATTTGCAGTGTACGCGGCGCCCGTCGACGTTCTGACTGATTTTCTGTCTCTCTCGCACGCACTCGTTTAATGAACCCATACTGACTATGTATCGGGTATAAATGTAGAGTTGCGGTCGTAGCAGCAACTCACAACGTTCCCCGTTGTTGTTATAGTTTCTTTATTGGCCATATTGTATCGTGAATTCCTATGATCTAATTGTTTGGCTCTTCTGTGATATAGAAAATGAGATTTTGATTATTGTCATAGATTAGAGATAATTGTTTTAAGCATTGCAATATGCTTGATTGTTGGGAGATATGGACAAACAGCAACGACACTGATGATGATGGTGATGGTGTAGTTGGCATCGTAACTGCATTGAACTTTCATGTATGATAGGGTTCTCAAATAGATTGAGTTCTGGGTTTTAAATTGTTATCGACGAATTTGCTGGTTATTTCAAATGCCAAAACATCGATTCTTTTTTACATTGGTTAGCTGATAGGTTTCCTTATTTGGTAGTTTTCGATCATATCGAAATGCACCAATCAACGGTTGAGATGCTCTTCTTAATATTGCCTTTCGAAGATGCGCAGTCTTTCCATTTGTACGGATGAGATATTAAACCATGCTACATGACCATACGTTAAAAGTGGTTGAATTAATTTCTTATACATCAGTGTTCGTATTTTGCGATTTTTGCATTATTTGGATTCGTAGTCGGATTTGATTGTTGTTGCTGTTTATGTAACCGAAATAATTACTGATTATTGCCATTTGCCGTTTGGCTTTGGCCAGTGTTTTGATCGGTGTGATTTTGAAATTCATCATATCGTCAAAGGCAATTCCAAGATATTTCAGTTCCGACTTTGTTTTGATCTGGAATATTTGATTGATGTAAATTTGCGGTCGAAATTTACGTGCATGTTTCGATATCTGCGATGGCTTGGGACCATTTAAACGTAACAACATTCGCATTTCTTAACGTTTAATTTAAATTGCCATTTCTGAAAGTAATGGCATAGTTGATCAATATATCGATTCAGTCGCGAATTGACCAATTGCATACAACAGAGGTTGAATATCGGTTTGATGTGCGTGATTTGCGGTGTTTTAAAGTCAGGAAACGGCCAAATATAGATTGTACAAGACCGGTGCAAGTAGTGAGTCTTGTGGCACACCGGCCACAATGTCTAGCCTCAGTGATACATTTTGGTTGGCATGATCGTGATACGGGCTGCATACACTAAACGATCTTCCGGTTAGATATGATTTGATCAGTCGTGTCACCTTGGTCTCGAAATGGAACTTTTTTCGCATTTTATACAGGAGGCCGTCCATCGTCCATACGGTATCGAAGGCTCTTCGAAATCAAGTGCACATGCTATGGTGGGCCCGTTTTTGGCAAGATTGCCAATTATGAATTGGCTACCCGCTGCCAGTGCATGGCTAGTTGAGTATCGATCACGGAAACCGATTTTAAAGCCTTTTCAGAATTCGATTCGTTTTCAAGTGTTGTTTGATTTGAGTCAGGAGCATCTTTTCAAAGAGATTGCTCACCGCCGATAACAATGAGATCGGACGATAGGCGATCAGATTTTTTTTTTCACTTTCGGTTTTGGGATCGAAATTATTTTACTCAACTTCCAGATGTCTGGGAAATATCCAATATTGTAACAATGATTGAACAATTTCGCCAAATGTTCCAACACATGAAGATTGCATTTTTTTAGCAAGAAATTACTGGTGCCATCGAAAGCCTGGGTTTTTTTATTATTCCATTTTAGCCAGCCGAGGGGCCAGCATTGGTGAAACCAAATGTATGGGCATCCTGCCATCTGCCGTCAACCGTTCGATTGCCACAAAAAGTCGACGATCCGTTCGCGAACGTGCGTTTTCTTTGGAAAATAACTCTCGACCGTATCGTTGACGTGTTTGGTGTGTGCTGTCTTAATGCAATCGATGTTTGTGAGATGTTTTCATTTTGTTTTATGGATTTTCTCGAAACGACCAGGCCAGCGCGTTAATTTATCAAAGTTTTTGTCATGATTGTCGGTAGTTCTATGTCAATGTCTCGAGCCTCTTGTGCTGTTAGCAATATTTTTGGTCAAGATGATTTCTGTTACTGTTGCTGTTGCTGCAATTCGATTTATTGAGCGATTTTATACTCATTTTAGATGGATCGATTCGCTTAATTTGCTTTTAATATGATTCAAGCGGGCCAATTCGAGATGATTCTGGATATCTTTGAGAAACTTTTGAATTACACGCTTAATGTCCATCAATTGTTGGGGTAATCGGGAACGATATCGATATAGACCACGCCTGAGAAATCGTCTACATTTGATCATTTCCCGACAGTAGTTACTGATTTTGTATGGTTTTGTATTTGTGTTACGATTGGGGTCGATGATAATCTTTGGTATCGCATCCGAGACGATGGCTTTTGTATTGCCCAATTGAATTGTTCGATATGCTGACCGATGCGTGGTTTTTCGATATTGTCATCGTTTTCGATCATCCCTATGCTGTTCATGAGTATGGCATTCCATTTGTTGATATCAAGTCTGGCGAATAGTTTGCATTCAATTGGTTCTGCATGCTGCAGATGGTGGTGTCCAAGATGGAATTTGATTTCAATGCCCAGATGGTCGGCTGGGAAGTCGTCATGAACTGTGCAGCCTTCGTTAATGTCTCTGATTGGATGCTGGCAGATCTATTGAACAGATGAAGTAATCAATCGATGAGTCATTGGCCGATTTATTACGTCTGGTTGGTTCTTTTGGTCGGATATAGCATCAGATTGGGCTGATTCTGTAGCCAATCGAATAGGTATGGCCAGCTCTGTTTATGTGTTGCGCTATATATTGGTCGATGCCAACTGGGATGTTTGGCATTTAGATCACCGCCCATAATGATTTGTGCATTTTGCCTCCCTATCGATTGAAGTGAAAACTTGCTCAAGATCTGATGTCAGTAGTGGATTACTGGGACTTTTATATACGGCAATAATAACGATCGCCTGTTGACCTCGTGCAGTTTGCATGTTAAGTTTGACGAAAAGCACCTCCAGATAGCGTAGTGGTCCCGCATTAATGATGGTGTATTTCACATTGTTGCGCAAGCAAATGCCAACGGAATCGCCTCTCAATTCCGGTCTTAGTTTCGTATTGGAACTATGGCTTTGAACGTCAGTTGCCGATCGTTTTGCCCAATGAGTCTGTATTGATTTAGACTAACTTGGTTCCTATCGCGTAGCCTATGCTAAACGATAATGAGTATGTCTGGCTTGTGCGCAGTCAGGAATTATTCAGAGTTCAGCTCTTTGCTTAGTGCAAAGAGTGAATTAACATTCTGTGCCATGACTTTGAGTGCAGACATTATTTTCTGTTCGAACATATTTGGAAGACAAAATCGATGATTATTTTACGCTTAATACCGATCTGTTCATCCCTTTGTATGCGGGCAATTCGGCATATTTTTCCAAATACACCATTCATAATGGCCATACATTCGAATATGTCTTTGCCGAAAATTTGATTGGAATCCTGATTGAGGGTATCCAATGGAGATGATGCTGCAATGACGATGACGATGCTGGTTTCGTTTTAGTTGCCTGCAAACGATTCGACATGTGTCTGTTTAGTGCGTTATTGGTTGTGGCTATATTAATTTTATTATTGCTATTTCTCGATGCCGCTGACGTTGACGTTGACGCCGTTACAGTTGTTGCAGTCGAGTTCGAGTTCGATGTAGATGTCTGTTGTTTCGATTTCTTCTTTTTGAATAGTGAGGCGAACGTTTGTTTGCCCTCTTTATCAATGAGAGACAATTTGATTTGGTTAGGATTTGATTTGAGTTATTTTCCATCTGTTTGCTACGGTGCTCTTCTAGACGCTTCACCGCCGCCTGGCGGACTGGGCAAATTTTGGCATTTGCCGTATGCGCCCCCTTGCAATTGACACATTGAACCACGATCTGGACTTGTTTTGGGTCGGATGATGGTGTTGTTGTTGTTATCTTTTTTATTTTACATTGGCCCGGCTGATTTTCCAGCACACATTTGACACAACGATTTTCAAATTGCAATTGCTCGCCGAGGGTGTGTGAACGTTGATCAATTTGTTGCATTGCTGATACCTTTCTTTTTGGCGAACTTCTACCGTAATACGGCAATTTAGTAAGGCTTTAAGTTTAAATAGTTTGTAATTGTGTCCGAATCCTCTTTGTTGATTTTTCACTACCGAATCTTATTTGTCTTTGAATGGCTTAATTGCAATTTATCTACTTTTGGTAATTGTTCAACGATTGCCTGTTTGAATTCGTCGGATATCTAATTTAGTTTTTAATTGGCTACCGAATAGGGTTTAGTTTTATTGTATATTAAAACTAAGGAGATTTTTGACTTTAGTATGATCGTTAATTTTTCCAGTTGAATTTAGGTTTTTATTCTTAACATTAAGCGTCAATTTTATATTGTGTTTGCTATTTTGCCAACATTGTTTATCAAATTCGTATTGTAATTATAATGACTGCCATTGTCAACGGTGTTACCTTTCTGTTGTTGAATCGATTATTTTTCCAGTTGCTGTTGCTGCTTGCTGCTGGTCGTCTGCTGCTGCGTATTGATGTGTCCGCCGCTGATGAAGTCGTGGTCCTCATAGTTTTTAAGATTATCATCATCATCCTTGTCGTCGAATAGCATTGGTGTTGGTGAATCGATCCTTCGCTCTTGCCACTGTATGGTCCGGATGGAAGAACGGGATCGATTACATCAAATCACAGTTCTCCGAGTTGAAGTCATCATTCATTGTCAACGACGGTGTCGTCGTCGTCGTCGTTGTTGGCCAGCATCGTTAAATCAGCATCAATTTGCCATTGTTGTTGTTGATGTTCTTTGGTTTTGTGTTATTTTGTTGTTGTTATACCCGATACTCAAAATGAGTATTGGGTATATTAGATTTATGGTGAAAATGGATGTGTGTAACGTCCAGAAGGAAGCGTTTCCGACCCCATAAAGTATATATATTCTTGATCAGCAAAAATAGCCGAGTCGATTGAGCCTGTCTGTCTGTCCGTCTATCCGTCCGTCCGTCTGTCCATCCGTCCGTCTGTCCGTCCCTTCAGCGCCTAGTGCTCAAAGACTATAAAGAATGAAGAGCAACGACATTTTTTATACAGCCTTCTGTGATATGTCACTGTTACAAGTATATTTCAAAACATCGCCCCGCCCACTTCCGCCCCACAAAGGACGAAAATCTGTGGCATCCACAATTTTAAAGATACGAGAAAACAAAAAACGCAAGAATCGTAGAGAATGACCATATCTTCTAGACTGCAGAATCTGAATCTGATCGTATCATTATTATAGCCAGAATGAAGAAAACAATTTCATTTTTTCTCGCCCTGTCTCTCTCTAACACACACGTATCATAGCCGGCTTTGCCTTTTCGCAAATGAGTTCGCCTATATCTCACCGTTACTATAAAGCTAGAGCAACCAAATTTGGTATCCACTTCCTGTGTATCGGACCTTGACGAGTTGTTATTAAAATTTCGCCTCACCCCCTTCCGCCCCCGCAAAGGACGAAAATCTGGAGCATCCACAGATCTCAGAGATTATTAAACCTGGCTGTCCGAGCTCAGATGCTAAAAAGCTATTTGTAATTTTCAAAGTAACAACTCAATGTTGATTTCTTTTTGCTCAGCTCGCTGCTACAAGTGTGTTTCAAAATTTCGACCCACCCCCTTCCGCACCTTAAACAACGAAATCTGTGGCAACCACAATTTTGAAGATAGGAGAAAATTAAAACGCACAATCATAGAGAATGGCCATATCTTCCCCGATTTTCGAATCTTTCACCGAATCCGAATCAGATCGGATGGTTGTTTATAGCCAAAAGTAACAAATCAATTTGCAGTGGCTACGCAATACCCGATCGACACGTTCTGACTGATTTTCTGTCTCTCTCGCACACTTCTTTGCGTAATGAAATATGTATCGGGTATAAATGTAGAGTTGCGGTCGCCAAGCAACTTATATATATCCCCTCGTTTTTCACTGTTCACCTACGAATGTTTTCCAAACTTTTTTTTCACTTTTCAGAAATGGTTGTTTTATTTGTCAAATGGGAAAAAGATGGGATATTTTGTTCAATACAGAGATTGTTTACGAAGTATATATATATATAGATGTGGGTGTGTGTGTTGTGTTTGTGTGTGAAATGAAATATATATATTAAAATGTAGGGATATTCCCAAATCTTATATATATATACCAATATGGACTGACAAATAGTTTATCCATATGGCTAAAAATTAACATTTGATTTTTTGTTTGTGTATTTGTTATGTGTGTGTTTGCCTTATGCGATCTCTTAACAAATTGAGAATCTTTCAAACCGAGTTTACGATTGTGATTTATGGTATGGGTACATGATTTGTTTTAGTTGTAAAAAATGATAGTCTTTACAGTTTGGGTAAAATAATGAATGAATGAATCTTATTCTCCATTGTGCGACGAATGGACATGAGTTTTGTTTTGTTTATTTTAGGAAAAAATTTACGAAAAAACCCATATTCTTAGTTCTTATATGATTAAATCTTATGATTATGAGGATTTAGACTGTGCGTGCGGTAGGATGATAAAATATCTAATGACTATGTACTTATAAACTAATGAGATGAGGGGAGTGGGAAATTGGATAATATTGTCGTTCGGCGGATGGTGTGGGGGTAATGTGCATGAATGAATCTTATATATATTGTATATAACATATTAACATGAGTTTTGTTTGTTTTGTTTGTTTTCGGTGATTTCTTCTTTTCATAGCCATGGCATACTTGTGTTTCGATGACTAGTATTGAATCTTGTTTATTATTCGATGTTTGGAGCTATTTAAAAGCCGGTGATAAAATATCAAGCAATTATTATTGTCGTATAAATATGTCGCTGTTTCCATTTGCAAGACGTAGTGTTTAATTGTCAAATAATATAACAATTCGGCGGATGGTAGCAATTTTTATCTGCACTGAACTTTCATAAATTAGTCAATTGCTTTGAGTTCGTTGTTGGGAGTTTTGATTTTTGTCCACAAAAAGTTCGATCCAAAATAACCGCTAGCCATTGCCATTTGTGCGCTTGGTGTTGGTATTTGATCCAAATGTTTATTCGAAATTGATTTTGTCATAAAGAAAGCCCAAATATCTTGCCGGCAAGCTTTGATTTGTCACGTTCAAATATGCCCAGCCGTTCCATTTGTGCGGACGTGGTCTTGAACCAGGCCATTGCCAAATATGCAATTTGGCTGAATCAATTTTTTATATATAAGCATTTCGTATTTTGGTCACTTTTTCAACGCCATTTGCTGTTGTTGCATGTTGCTGATATATATAGATTGAGTTGCACTGTCAGTGTTGAGCAATCAAAATAACCGCTTACTATTGCCATTTGGCGCTTGGCTTGCTAATTTGATCAAATGCATTTTGCTGACGGTGGCTTTGTGATCAAAGACAACACCCAAATATCTTAGATCGGCGCGCGATTTGTACTTGTACGCTGCCATTGATCGTAATCGGTGGTCGTATAGTTGCGATTGCATTCTTGGGCCAAAGGCGAATTGGTCATTTTGTTATACAACATTCGCATTTCGTCTAATTGACGATTAATTGCCATTTGATATTTTGATCATTTTGATCGATATATAGATTGATCCAGACCGTTGCGAAGTTACAGCAACAGTATGTGTCGTCCGCATAGATAAACGGCTGTATTCGTTGGTTCAATTGCATTTTTCAGGTGGTCTGGTTATAATAAAATCGGCCAAATATAAATTGGCAATGGTTGAATAAGCAGTTGTCGCGAAATCCGAATTCCGGCCATTATGTTTGAGCATCGACGTTGGCCATTCTATGGGCTATGTATGTTTGAGTAGCATTTTTGTAGATATGATCGGATGATAGCGTAATTCGATGGCTAAATCGGCGAGGATCATTTTCACGTTTGATATTCGTTTTGGGAATCCGTATCGATCTTTACTCAGATCAGTCCATAGGCGCCGTTGGTCGTTTTCTGATCAGGTTGTCTGTTAAAATTATTGCCAAAAATTTCAGTACATGTACGTTAATGGTTGACGTAGCAGAAAATCTTTGAGTATACGTTGGCTCCTTTATGCTTTTTGATTATTTGAGTCCATTTTTTCCAATAGATTACTGACTGCCGATAGCACCGATTTTATGGGCCGATAGGCGATTGTTGTTTTTGTTTTGATATTCGTTTTGCCATCCGTTTGTTTTGCAATTTTCCATACCGCCGGATAGTCGGTGTTGCAGCAGTGATTGAAAATTATCGCCAAATTTCAGTACATGTATCATTGCGACGTAGCAGAAAATTGCTTGTGCCATCGTGTCCTTGTGATTTTTATTATTCCATTTTAGCCAATTGAATAGCTGATGGGCGTTTGTAAACCGTATTGTTGATGCTGCTGCTGCTGATGCTGTTGAGCATCTGGCCAATTGCCATCAGTCGTATACGTATCGTTTAGTTCGATAATGGGTTCGTTGACGAATGCTTCGGAAAAATAATCATTAATCGTATCGTTTACGTGCGCTGTATGCTTTCTTATGGTGGCTGTTGTCATTGATATCGTTTCGTTTTGTTGATGCACTCGTTAATTGTTTTTGTATATCTTTGATTATATTGGAAATAAAATTTTTTAATATTAATCCTTCGTTGTTCGTTGAGATAGAGACGCTATCGGAATAGGCCACGCCTGAGTAAACGTTTGCATATGATTAGCTCAAGGCAATATTTGCCGAGCTTGAATGGCTTTGCATTGCTTTGGTTCATTGTTCGGGAACGTCATCGGTTTTCTTCTTATTGGAATGGCATCCGAGTCGAGGGCCTTACGAATTGCCATATTGAAGCATTCAATGTGCCGATCAATGATCGTCGCATCGATATTTTTTGTGTTTTCAATTGTGCACAGATTCTTCAGAATGATTGCATTCCATTTGATGGATTTAGATTCGATTTTATTGAATAGTTTATATTCAATTGGTTCGAATATTTGTAGGCGATGGCCACCCAAATTGAATTGAATCTCAATACCGAGATGATCTGATGGATGATCGAGATGATCATCGTTAGTGGCACAACCGAGGCCCCGCCAAGGCCGAAGCCTATGTGGGAGTTTGTGTTTGTGCTTGTGTTTGCTATATTCGCATCCAGGATGACGGGAAGATCCGTTGTGCAAATGAAAATGTCAATCGATGTGTCAATTTATTTATTTATTTATTTAATTAACAATTATCTGCTAATAATGGTACTTATGTTGCAGACAGCAGTTTTGCCAGTTTGTGTATGGGGCGTTTAATTACGCCCGTGGGTGTTCGCACCTCGGCGACGCGCACTCTCCCATCTTCTCCCTTAATTGCGGCCACCACTCGTCCTGTGGTCCACTTCTGTGGCGGTGTGTTGTCCTCGTGGACGAGCACCAGACAGCCAATGTCAAAGTCTGGCCCTTTGGTGGCCCACTGGTGACAGCTTCTGCAGGCTGACCAGGTAGTCCTTGACCAGCCCTGCCAAAAGTGCAGCTTGAGCGCTGACAGCATTCGCCACCGCTTCAAATACGCGAAGCTTCCTGCTGCATCTGTCGTCTTGATCAGATTCGGGCGGCAGCGAAAGAAGCGGCTGCCCGATCAGCAGGTGCCCTGGCGTTAGCGCTTCTCCATCGCTGGGATCGTTGCCTGGGGACGCGATTGGCCGGGAGTTGAGAAGAGCCTCTACCTCTACCAGGTGGGTGCACAGCTCGTCCGCGGTGAGCTTGGCGCTGCCCACTCCGCGTACCAACCTCTGCTTGGCGGATTTGACGGCTGCCTCCCACAATCCGCCGAAGTGGGTGCTCTCGGTGGTATGAACTACCACTCGACGCCTTGGCGCGCTGCGTACGCCTTGAGCCGGACCTGGTCCCTCTGGTACGCTTGATGAAGCTCGTTCAGCACCTTGCTCGCGCCCACGAAGTTGGTGGCGTTCTCGCTGTACACCTTCTCCGGAAGGCCTCTTCTCCCGATGAACCTTTTAAAAACAGATACAAAAACTATCAGTGGACAAATCTGCTACAAGCTCCAGGTGAACAGCTTTTGATACAAAGCAGACGAAGACGGCTACATAGGGGGCCTGCCGCGAATCTTGAGACACGTAGAATGGGCCGCAGAAATCTACCCCACAAATCAAAAGGGCCGAGCTCTTCGCACTCTATCAGCTGGCAGGTTTCCCATGATCTGTCCCTGTAGGACTGGCTTGTATCGGAAGCAGTGCACACAATTTCTCACGATCCTTGTACATGCTTCTCGAGCATTGATTAGCCATATCTGCTGCCTTAGCAACGAAACCATGACTTTGGCGCCTGCATGATAGTGAGTCCGATGCAAATTGCGAAGATAAAGCGTCACGAACTGCGACTTTTGCGACAGCAGCAGAGGAAATTTGGCGTCGTACGGAATTTCTGCGTTGAGCAACCTTCCTCCCACTCGAATCAGTCGAAGCGTTACCTCCGTCGAGTTCGCTCGTATGTATGAACGGGTTTAGTCGTTGGAGATGCGGTGACAGGATTTCCGATCTCGCTAGCTTGAGGAATTCTGGTCCCAACTCGTGTCTTTGGACTACCTCTACCAGCCTTAGAAATGAGACCTTAAGTTCTTTAGCTGACAGAACGACCTCTCGACTACGCTTGCTTCCTTGTAGGAACCGGTTTACATATGTATGCCATAATCCGAAGCAATTTCTCAAAAGAAGAGCATCTTTCAATCAACTCGATGAACTCATTGGCCTGACACTTTGCCACTGAATGTGTTGCCAAACACTTCTTGTTCTCCGACCGTTCCATTTCTGGGGACAACTCAACCTGATGTAGACATGGCCCTCCTCAGAATTCCTGAACAGAAATTTGTGGACCATCAGTCCACAATGAGCACGTTATACCGTCTACGTCTGTTCCACGTGACACTAAATCGGCTTGGTTTTGCTCAGTAGGAACGTGCCGCCAAATCACACTACTTGAAGATTCCTAGATTTCAGCAACCCTATTGGCCACAAACGTTGCTAGCGTGGTACAAGGTGACTTGGGGAGTCCGACCAAAAAGTTCACACTTTCGATCATGAATTTGTCCAGGAGCGGTTTTACTTGAGCCCATAAAGTGGATAACAGGAGTGCTGCGCACAATTCGAGTCTTGGAATCGATTTCGTTTTGAGAGGAGCTACTCGAGACTTTGCGGTAAGAAGCTTAGACACGACATTTTTACCATCACTGGTACGGATGTAAATGCAGCATCCGTACGCTTCACCTGATGCGTCTGCGAATCCGTGAAACTGAACGCTTTTATGCGTGGCAAGACCAATGTAGCGAGGTATGGTTATCTTGTCTAATTCAAACAAATTTAGCTTGAAGTGGTTCCAGCTCGTGTGCAAACTCATGGGAACCGACTCGTCCCAATCCAACTTTTTGCCGCCACAATTGCTGCAGCAATATTTTTTTGCCCTAGTTATTAAGGGACATAATAGCCCTAATGGGTCGAGCAATCGGGACGCAACTGACAAGATGTTTCGCTTTGTAGGGGTCAATGAATCAAATGAGTCATCTAAAATGATAATGGAACAACTCATTTTGCGGATTCCATCTGTTTCCGAGCGTTTTAACAGACGACGAAGGATCAAACTGAAGCGATTTCTCCTGGCCACTATCGGACAGCAGCTGGGGATGATTTGACGCCCACTTGGCCAACTTGAAACCCCCGGTTTCTAAGACCTCACACACTTCCAGCCGAATACGTTCTAAGTCTTCCAAACTGTTTGCTCCTGTAAGCATATCATCAACGTAAAAGTCACTTTTTATGACTTGTGATGCAATAGGATGGGACTCAGCATAAACGTCTGCCAATTCGACGAGACAGCGGATGGCCAGAAATGGAGCTGAGGCTATCCCATAAGTAACCGTATTCAGGCGATACGTTTGAACATCTACATTCGCCTTATCCCTCCACAGAATCAACTGGAAATTTCGGTCTTCTTCGGCGACCTGAACTTGCCTATACATTTTGGAGATGTCAGTTGTGAGCGCAAAACGATTTAATCGAAATCGGGCAAGAGTTGCGTAAAGCTCCTCTGAATAGTTGCACCCACCATCAAAGTCTCATTTAATGAGATTGAAGTCGATGTTTTGCTCGATGTATCGAAACGACGCGTAGCTTGGTGGTTTTACTATCAGGTCTCAGGACACATTGATGTGGAATGTAGTAATGGCGTCCTGGAGGAGTGCCTGGAAGCAATGGAAGCAACATGTGGCCAAGGATGAGATACTCTTTCATAAACTCCATATAAAGATCATGCAAATACTGATCTCGTGCAAGTCTGCATTCTAGGGATAGAAAGCGGCGTTTTGCCGTCTCGAACGAGAAACCCAACACGTTGGGATTTATTTTAAATGGCAGTCCCACTTCAAAACGACCCGATTCGAGGCTGCGTAAAGTCTGCTTGAAGTTTTGTTCACAAGCCAATTGTTCAGCTGTATATACAGCCTTCGACTTTTCTGGGACCTGTTCCAATTCCCAAAAGCGCTCCACTAGAGAGTCGAGAGAACAATGATCGCTACCAACAGCGATATTGCATACAGCATCCTGCGCTGATGCCTTATATTTTCCTGATACAATCCATCCCAACAATGTTTTCTGGATTGATGGATGTTCGGAACTTGCCTTTAATTGGCCTACACACATTAACTCAAAAAAGGTTTCTGCCCCTATCAATAAGTCAACCTTAGCAGGCTTGTAAAAATGCGGGTCTGCCAGCTGCAGGTTTGCTGGTATCTTCCATTGGGCGAAATTGACAACATGATCGGGTTGGTATGTGGAAATCGACCTTAATACCCAAAAAATCGGAATCAAAGTTGTGAGCGTTGATACGAGATTGGACAGAAGTATGAATCTTGTGCTTTATGACGGAAGAGTTTTTTCCAACAGTTGTGATATTAAGGCACGAATGATTCACGGCGCAGTCGTAAGCGCTGGGCTAGATCCTCGAATATAAAATTAATTTGGGAGCCGGAATCTAGAAGTGCCCGTGCATACTCAAATAGTCCGGACCGATCTTGCACCTTTACAACAGCGGTAGCAAGAATAACCTGGTCAGCACTAGCAACGTGACTAGAATAAGCTGTCTGAGGCTCAGACGATGACGAATGTTTTACTGGCACAGAACTAGGCCCATTTTGCTGTGGCTCTACCCCGTATCGATGAAGCAGAGTGTTATGGGGCTTAGAGCACACTCGACATTTTGCTGTCTTGCACCTCGTCATTGTATGACCTGGCTTCAAACAATTTATGCACAGTCGGAGTTGCTTGGTGATATCGAACCGTTGAAGAACAGGAAGAGCACTAAACGATTGACAATTGCTTATGGTATGATTCCCCGCGTGACAATAGCTACATTTCGAATCAGCTCGCCTATCCGTCTTTGCACATGAAAATGACGATTTAGTGGGTCCTTTACTTGTCTCTTGTTTAGTTTTTCCCTTATTCCGTGTTGACTCTTCGGCAGCTAGATGCTGATAGCGCCGATTCAACTGGGCTGCGCACTCGACCAAGACGGTAGTTTATCGTAATACAGTTGCTCTTCGAACCGAGACTTCGTTGTGGGATCTACTTTAGACAGCGCTATGTGAATTAGCATCGCGCTATTTATGTCTTTTTCACTTCCTAACGACTGCAGAGAGGAATAGATGGCTGACACCGTGTCAATGAGGGACCTAAGGCATGAAGCAGAAGCTTTTGTTGTGCTGGGAATGTCAAACAACTGCGAAACAGTATCAGAAAAGATCAAATATTTTTTGTCATAAACCTCCTTCAAACTATCAAGAGCCTTCTCATAATTTTCTGCAGAGATTTGAAACGCCTTCACTGTTCCCAATGCATCGTCAACGAGACACGACACGGTAAGTGGTTGAATTTTTCCACATTTGTTAATACTGGGTCGTTATGCACCAAACTCTCGAAAAGGCTTACAAAGTTTTGAAATTCAGCATGTTTTCCACTAAACTTTGGGAGATTCATTTTAGGCAGATGTGATGAATGATGCTGGCTACTCCTATCCCTCCTCTGTATTCGCTGAGTTTCGGGTTCTTTAAGTGCAGACATGTACAGAGCCTTTGTGGTAACACACATATCCTCGACCGATGCTCGTATATCGTTGTTGGGACTTAAGCAATCCACGTCTGCCTGTATGTCCATCAACTTTTCACAATAATTTTCGATTTTTAATTTGAAGAGAGTCGAAAGAAATAGGTTTTTCACAAAGGCCGTTCTCACACGCCTTAGATCGCCCATCACCCTATCGTGTCTTTGCATTGCTGTTGCTAACTTTTGCAGGACTTTTGGACCCCCTCCTTCTTTCGAACCTCTTTCCCTGGTAACAATTTCCCTTTCCTTTTCACTCATTCTGGCGCTTTAATTCAAGAGGGTCGGAAAGTAATGCACTGGGTTTAGACAATGGTTAACCGAAATACTGTAGGGTATGCAAAAAACTATGCCGTCACAAAGCGTTCAACGTAATTTATTTACAAAAAGAGCGAAACAACGCGAAATTTCCAAAAAAAATCTGTATCGGCTTCAATAGATAAATGGTCAACGGCAGCAACGGAAAAGTTGACAATTATCATGCCAATGTACACATCAAAATGTTTTCCAAAAAACTATGTATCGGCATCAAAGGGTTAACGCAGCGAAACAAACACAAATTATGCTGCCAGTGCACACAACCAAACGCAGCCAAATTATGCACAATTTGGCGCAACGATAGCGTTACCGAAGCAAAGGCAGCACGAATAAGCGGTACTTCGGAAAAGAGAATCGAAAACAGCGGCAATGACCGGTGCGTCTGATTAGCAAGTACCGTAAACCCTCATCAATTTGCACTTTTCTGCATTTCACCAATATTCCGCATATAATAAATATTTTTAGTTTCTGGCTGTTCACTTTGGTTTATTTTATTGCTTTATGTTTTATTTAATTGGTATTCCAATTCAACAAGGTGCCAAAAATTGAGACCAGTGGCCAAATAGAGAAACACAGCGCGCAAAATGGTGGCTTGGTTCTAGCACTCAGTTTTTTCGCACTAAATACCTGTGAATTCGGCATAGATTATCCGAAAACTTTCCTTTTTATACCCGATACTCAAAATGAGTATTGGGGTATATTAGATTTGTGGTAAAAGTGGATGTGTGTAACGTCCGGAAGGAAGCGTTTCCGACCCCATAAAGTATATATATTCTTTATCAGCATTAATAGCCGAGTCTATGTCTGTCTGTCCGTCTAACCGTCCGTCCGTCTGTCCGTCTGTCCGTCCCTATCAGCGCCTAGTGCTCAAAGACTATAGGAGCTAGAGCAACGACATTTTGTATCCAGACTTCTGTGATATGTCACTGTTACAAGTGTATTTCAAAACTTAGCCCCGCCCACTTCCGCCCCCACAAAGGACGAAAATCTGTGGCATCCACAATTTTAAAGATACGAAAAAACGAAAAACGCAGAATCGTAGAGAATGACCATATCTCCCAGACTGCAGAATCTGAATCAGATCGTGTCATTATTATAGCCAGAATGAAGAAAACAATTTCATTTTTTCTCGCCCTGTCTCTCTCTAACACACACGTATCATAGCCGGCTTTGCATAGCGCAAAACATTAGCGCCTAGATCTCAGAGACTATAAGAGCTAGAGCAACCGAATTTTTTATCCAGATTCCTATAATATCGGACCTTGACGAGTTTGTTTCAAAATTTCGCCCCACCCCCTTCCGCCCCCGCAAAGTGCGAAAATCTGTGGCATCCACAGATCTCAGAGACTATTAGACCTGACTGTAGAGCTCTCACTGTTACAAAACTATTTGTAATTTTTCACTGCAGAACTCACTGTTGACAGCTCACTGCTACAAGTGTGTTTCAAAATTTCGGCCCCCTTCCGCAGCCATAAACAAGGAAAATCTGTGGCAACCACAATTTTGAAGATAGGAGAAAATTAAAAACGCACAATCATAGAGAATGGCCATATCTACCAGATTGCCGAATCTTGCCGAATCCGAATAAGATCGGATTATCATTATAGCCAAAAGTAACAAATCAATTTGCAGTGGCTACGCAGCGCCCGTCGACACGTTCTGACTGATTTTCTGTCTCTCCCGCACGCACTCTTTGTCGTTAAATGTAGCCATACTGACTATGTATCGGGTATAAATGTAGAGTTGCGGTCGCAGCAGCAACTCACAACGTTCCCCCTCGTTTTTTTTGTTAAAAGATGAATCCAATTTGTCGCACGAAACCAGCCAGCTAGAGCTCTATTCGCAACAGAACAAAAAACCAATGACTTGTGCCGAGACAACGAAGATGCACTATAGGTCACTGGTCACGAAAATGCTGGATGCCGATGTCCCTGCTCGGGCGCCAATGAAAATTCGGAAGAATTTTTCCAAATTAAACTTTATGATGACCCCGGTCCAGCGGGCTCTAGTTGCGATTTTTACTTTAAATTGTCAGGTAATTTCTGAACAAATAAAACAAGTGGTCGACTTCAAAGCATTTATTCGACTGGTCGCAGCCAGAGATAGCAATAACTCCCCGACTCCAACGCAGAGCCGATCTTGCATGCTCAGAGCGCAGTACAAGAGCGCCGCGTGTGAGAACAAAAGCTCTGCTCACAACATCGCACACGCCAAGCTAGGGTAATTAAGTTCGTCTGCTGTAACAGTTACAAATGGAGGAAAGGAGGAAAGAAGAGAAGTTAAAAGTTTTTTCAATTTAGGTGATTATAAATATTACATGCTATTAGCTTAAGGGATAGTTCAGGTAATTAGGTATGACAGAGGGAGCTATAGTTATGACATATAACCCTAAAAGGTTCATGTTGGTCATAATTAGACCTACATATGGGTAAGCGGATTGGCCTAAAAGTACTGGTAGGTCTAGATGGAACGGCAAAGTCAATCTGACCCAAGAGAGTTTGGGAGTCAACAATCCCGAGAAGGAGCTTGTGCACGAACATTACCCCATTACATATTCTGCGATGGTGCAACGACGGCAGGTCAATTAGATTTAGTCTAGACCGGTAGGGTGGCAAGATTCTACCCGAGTCCCAGTTTAAGTTACGAAGGGCGAAACGGATTCAATAACAACCTGCTGCTCTTTATACTGCGGGCTCCACACACGAGAACAATACTCAATATCGGACGTACTAACGAGATATACAGTTGTTTCGTAACGTTCGGGTCGTCAAACTCCTTTGACCAACGCTTGATGAACGCTAAAACCCTCTTAGCTTTATTTACTGTTGCAGCTATATGGCTGTTAAAACACAATTTATGATCAAATAGGACTCCGAGGTCATTTGAACTCGAAATTCGCTCAGGACATGATTTACTAGAACATATGAGACAAAATGTGGAGCGCGACGGTAAAATGTCATAAGTTTGCATTTAGAAAGGTTCAGAAAAGAAGATTAGTTGAACACCACAGTAGTAGTTCACTTAGATCCAACAAGTACCAATCAGAGTAAGGCAGACAGATTTTAACATCATCAGCATACATTAGTGTAGTAGAGTATGTTATAACTTGAGGAAGGTCATTCACAAATAAAATAAACAGAAGCGGGCCCAGATGACTTCCTGTGGCACTCCTGAAGTAACATTAACAATATTTGACAACACATAAGAAAACAAAACACGTTGAGTACGGCTAGAGAGATAGGACAAAATCCAATCTAGAAGATTCGTTGGAAACCATAATAAAGAGAGTTTGTGAATAAGCAGAGCATGGTTCACAGAATCGAATACCTTGCTAACGTCCGTAAAACTACATCCGTCTGCAAACCACTTTGAAAACCACGATTGATTAAGTTAGAAAACTCAATGGGGTGGGGGGATGGCGGAAGCTTTGCGATACAACGATAGTTTTCAATATTTGATCTTGACCCTTTTTGTGAAGCGGAATGATGTAGGACTCATTCCAAATTACTGGGAGACAAAACTGTTCCAAAGAGAGGTTGACCCATGGGTCCATGGGTGTTGATATGCTTTGGACACAGCGTTGGTAGATGCCAACTTGATGCTTTGCATTTAAGTCGCCGCCAATGATGATTTGTGCTCCATTGGCTTGTTTTTTAACGTATCCATTATTATGTTCAAGTCAGTTGGTAAAAGTGGATCCTTTGGCCTTTGATAGAGGCCGACTATGATAATTTGCTGTAATGTTGCTGATGACGATGATGTTGTTTTGCATTTATTTGTAGTATCAACGCTTCCAGATAACGCAGCGGGGCTAATGGCTTTATGGTCGAGAATTTGACATTCTTACGAATGCTAATGCCGATCGAACCGCCACGTATGCCCGATTTGCTATGGCTCTTTTGTGTCTGTTGAGGAAACCATTGAGTTCGGCGGTAGCGATTTGGAATGCTAAATCTAACATAATGTTTTTTTGCGCTCTTCGCTATTTAGTGCCGGTAGTTGATCGTATTTTTGACTGTACTTTTGACTATTTTGAGAAATCGGAAGAAGTCCATACCGAATATGTCTATCGCATCCTTGTTGAGGATTTCCAGGACCGATAACGGTAATGGAGCTGCTGCCATTGTTGTTGTTGGTGCTGTTGGTATTGGTGAGACTGTTGTTAATAGTTCCTTATTGTTTATGGCTTGTTGGTTTAATGCCTGCCTGAATGTCATACCATTATTATTATTATTATTATCATTTGATGATGATGCTTTATGACGGAAGAGTTTTTCCAACAGTTGTGATATTAAGGCACGAATCATCACGAATGTTTCACGGCGCAGTCGTAAGCGCTGGGCTAGATCCTCGGATATAAAATTTATTTGGGAGCCGGAATCTAGAAGTGCCCGTGCATACTCAAATTGTCCGGACCGATCTTGCACCTTTACAACAGCGGTAGCAAGAATAACCTGGTCAGCACTAGCAACGTGACTAGAATAAGCTGTCTGAGGCTCAGACGATGACGAATGTTTTACTGGCACAGAACTAGGCCCATTTTGCTGTGGCTCTACCCCGTATCGATGAAGCAGAGTGTTATGGGGCTTAGAGCACACTCGACATTTTGCTGTCTTGCACCTCGTCATTGTATGACCTGGCTTCAAACAATTTATGCACAGTCGGAGTTGCTTGGTGATATCGAACCGTTGAAGAACAGGAAGAGCACTAAACGATTGACAATTGCTTATGGTATGATTCCCCGCGTGACAATAGCTACATTTCGAATCAGCTCGCCTATCCGTCTTTGCACATGAAAATGACGATTTAGTGGGTCCTTTACTTGTCTCTTGTTTAGTTTTTCCCTTTATTCCGTGTTGACTCTTCGGCAGCTAGATGCTGATAGCGCCGATTCAACTGGGCTGCGCACTCGGACCAAGACGGTAGTTTATCGTAATACAGTTGCTCTTCGAACCGAGACTTCGTTGTGGGATCTACTTTAGACAGCGCTATGTGAATTAGCATCGCGCTATTTATGTCTTTTTCACTTCCTAACGACTGCAGAGAGGAATAGATGGCTGACACCGTGTCAATGAGGGACCTAAGGCATGAAGCAGAAGCTTTTGTTGTGCTGGGAATGTCAAACAACTGCGAAACAGTATCAGAAAAGATCAAATATTTTTTGTCATAAACCTCCTTCAAACTATCAAGAGCCTTCTCATAATTTTCTGCAGAGATTTGAAACGCCTTCACTGTTCCCAATGCATCGTCAACGAGACACGACAGTAAGTGGTTGAATTTTTCCACATTTGTTAATACTGGGTCGTTATGCACCAAACTCTCGAAAAGGCTTACAAAGTTTTGAAATTCAGCATGTTTTCCACTAAACTTTGGGAGATTCATTTTAGGCAGATGTGATGAATGATGCTGGCTACTCCTATCCCTCCTCTGTATTCGCTGAGTTTCGGGTTCTTTAAGTGCAGACATGTACAGAGCCTTTAAACAATCCACCGATGCTGCCTTGTATGGATTTAAACAATCCACGTTTTGTCCATCAATAATTTTTCGATTTTTAATTTGAAGAGAGTCGAAAGAAATAGGTTTTTCACAAAGGCCGTTCTCACACGCCTTAGATCGCCCATCACCCTATCGTGTCTTTGCATTGCTGTTGCTAACTTTTGCAGGACTTTTGGACCCCCTCCTTCTTTCGAACCTCTTTCCCTGGTAACAATTTCCCCTTCCTTTTCACTCATTCTGGCGCTTTCTCTTAATTCAAGAGGGTCGGAAAGTAATGCACTGGGTTTAGACAATGGTTAACCGAAATACTGTAGGGTATGCAAAAAACTATGCCGTCACAAAGCGTTCAACGTAATTTATTTACAAAAAGAGCGAAACAACGCGAAATTTCCAAAAAAAATCTGTATCGGCTTCAATAGATAAATGGTCAACGGCAGCAACGGAAAAGTTGACAATTATCATGCCAATGTACACATCAAAATGTTTTCCAAAAAACTATGTATCGGCATCAAAGGGTTAACGCAGCGAAACAAACACAAATTATGCTGCCAGTGCACACAACCAAACGCAGCCAAATTATGCACAATTTGGCGCAACGATAGCGTTACCGAAGCAAAGGCAGCACGAATAAGCGGTACTTCGGAAAAGAGAATCGAAAACAGCGGCAATGACCGGTGCGTCTGATTAGCAAGTACCGTAAACCCTCATCAATTTGCACTTTTCTGCATTTCACCAATATTCCGCATATAATAAATATTTTAGTTTCTGGCTGTTCACTTTGGTTTATTTTATTGCTTTATGTTTTATTTAATTGGTATTCCAATTCAACAAGGTGCCAAAAATTGAGACCAGTGGCCAAATAGAGAAACACAGCGCACAAAATGGTGGCTTGGTTCTAGCACTCAGTTTTTCGCACTAAATACCTGTGAATTCGGCATAGATTATCCGAAAACTTTTCTTTTATACCCGATACTCAAAATGAGTATTGGGGTATATTAGATTTGTGGTAAAAGTGGATGTGTAACGTCCGGAAGGAAGCGTTTCCGACCCCATAAAGTATATATATTCTTTATCAGCATTAATAGCCGAGTCGATTGAGCCATGTCTGTCTGTCCTTCCGTCCGTCTGTCCGTCCCTATTAGCGCCTAGTGCTCAAAGACTATAAGAGCTAGAGCAACGACATTTTGTATCCAGACTTCTGTAATATGTCACTGTTACAAGTGTATTTCAAAACTTCGCCCCGCCCACTTCCGCCCCCACAAAGGACGAAAATCTGTGGCATCCACAATTTTGAAGATACGAGAAAACCAAAAACGCAGAATCGTAGAGAATAAGTTTATCTTCTAGACTGCAGAATCTGAATTGATCGCAGCATTATTATAGCCAGTATGAAGAAAACAATTTCATTTTTTTCTCGCCCTGTCTCTCTCTAACACACACGTATCATAGCCGGCTTTGCCTATTGCTAAATATGAGTTCCTAGATCTCAGAGACTATAGAAGCTAGAGCAACCAAATTTGGTATCCACACTCCTGTGATATCGGACCTTGACGAGTTGTTATTAAAATTTCGCCTCACCCCCTTCCGCCCCCGCAAAGGACGAAAATCTGGAGCATCCACAGATCTCAGAGACTATTAGACCTGACTGTCGAGCTCTCACTGCTACAAAACTATTTTTAATTTTTCACTGCAGAACTCACTGTTGACAGCTCACTGTTTCGCCCTACCCCCTTCCGCAGCCTTAAACAAGGAAAATCTGTGGCAACCACATCTGTGAGATAACCATTAAAGATAAATTCCCACCTCCTAGAATGGATGAAATACTAGACAAACTTGGTAGGTGTCAGTACTTCACAACGATCGATTTAGCTAAAGGCTTCCATCAAATCCCCATGGAACCTAGCTCAATCCCCAAAACAGCGTTCTCAACTAAGCACGGTCATTACGAGTTCACTCGTACGCCTTTTGGGCTAGCCACTGCCCCCGCTGCCTTCCAAAGATGTATGAACAATCTGCTAGATTTAATCTTCAAGGATTGCTTTGTATATTTAGATGACATCATTATATTTTCCACTTCATTGAAAGAACATATGTTGTCACTAAAGAGAGTATTTGGAAAGTTGAGAGACGCCAACTTGAAGCTACAAATGGATAAATGTGAATTCATGAAAAGGAAACTGAATTCCTAGGTCATGTAGTCACTACTGAAGGAATAGTACCAAATCCAGGCAAAATCTCTGCCATTGTCAAATTTCCAATACCAGAAACGACTAAACAAATAAAGTCATTCTTAGGTCTGTGCGGGTTCTACAGGAAATTCATTCCTAATTTTGCAAACATAGCAAAACCCATGACACTCAAACTAAAGAAAGGAGCTGTCATAGACCCCAAGGAAGAAAAGTACGTCGAGGCATTTGAGAGACTAAAAGTACTCATCACCTCAGACCCTATCCTTGCGTTCCCAGACTTTGACAAAATGTTCACGGTAACAACCGACGCTAGTAACATATCATTGGGAGCGGTTTTGTCACAAGAACACAAACCGATCTGCTACGCTAGCAGAACCCTAAATGAACATGAAATAAACTATTCAGCCATCGAAAAGGAATTATTAGCGATCGTATGGGCAACCAAGTATTTCCGTTCATACCTGTTCGGTAGAACATTCGAGATACAAAGCGATCATAAGCCCTTGATTTGGTTGAACAACCTCAAGGAGCCAAATATGAAATTACAAAGGTGGAAAATAAAACTGAATGAGTTTGATTTTAAAATAAAATATCTACCAGGCAAAGAAAATCATGTAGCTGATGCCTTATCAAGGGTAAAGATTTATGAAAATCTCCTTGGAGAAGCTTCTAATAGCGCTGGTGCAACCGTACATAGCGCACAGGAAGATAATCAAAACCACATTGTTATCACCGAAAGACCCATTAACTATTACAATCGCCAGATTCAGTTAATAAAAGGCAATGAGGATAAGGTAGAAACAAATCGCTTTTTCCACAAACTGATCATTAAGATCACATATAAAGAAATGACCAACACCTTAGCGAAAGACTTAATAAAGGAATATTTATGCACCAAAAAGAGTGCATTATACTTCCATAATGAAATAGATTTTCCTCCATTCCAAAAAGCTTATTTGGAAATCATTAACTCGAACAATATAACTAAAGCAATCAAATCCAGTACTAAACTATTAGACATTCAAAATTACGCGGAATTCAAAGAAACGATATTGAACGAGGGGGAACGTTGTGAGTTGCTGCTGCGACCGCAACTCTACATTTATACCCGATACATAGTCAGTATGGCTAATTAAACGACAAAGATTGCGTGCGAGAGAGACAGAAAATCAGTCAGAACGTGTCGACGGGCGCTGCGTAGCCACTGCAAATTGATTTGTTACTTTTGGCTATAATGATAATCCGATCTTATTCGGATTCGGCAAGATTCGGCAATCTGGTAGATATGGCCATTCTCTATGATTGTGCGTTTTTAATTTTCTCCTATCTTCAAAATTGTAGATGCCACAGATTTTCGTTGTTTATGGGGGCGGAAGGGGTGGGGCGAAATTTTGAAACACACTTGTAGCAGTGAGCTCTGAGCTAAAAAGAAATCAACAGTGAGTTCTGCAGTGAAAAATTACAAATAGTTTTGTAACAGTGAGAGCTCGACAGTCAGGTCAAATAGTCTCTGAGATCTGTGGATGCCACAGATTTTCGCACTTTGCGGGGCAGAAGGGGTGGGGCGAAATTTTGAAACAAACTCGTCAAGGTCCGATATTATAGGAATCTGGATAAAAATTTGGTTGCTCTAGCTCTTATAGTCTCTGAGATCTAGGCGCTAATGTTTTGCGCTATGCAAAGCCGGCTATGATACGTGTGTGTTAGAGAGAGACAGGGCGAGAAAAATGAAATTGTTTTCTTCATTCTGGCTATAATAATGATACGATCCAATTCAGATTCTGCAGTCTAGAAGATAAATTCATTCTCTACGATTCTGCGATTTTTCGTTTTCTCGTATCTTTAAAATTGTGGATGCCACAGATTTTGTTCTTTGTTGGGGCGGAATTGGGCGGGGCGAAGTTTTGAAATACACTTGTAACAGTGACATATCACAGAAGTCTGGATACAAAATGTCGTTGCTCTAGCACTTATAGTCTTTGAGCACTAGGCGCTAATAGGGACGGACGGACGGACGGACGGACAGACAGACATGGCTCAATCGACTCGGCTATTGATGCTGATCAAGAATATATATCTTTTATGGGGTCGGAAACGCTTCCTTCTGGACGTTACACACATCCACTTTCACCACAAATCTAATATACCCCAATACTCATTTTGAGTATCGGGTATAAAAATAGAGCAGAGCGTTGGTCCATACTGTGTCGAAGGCTTTTTCAAAATCTAATGCAAATGCGATTGTTGGCCGTTTCTTGATCAGATTATCGGAGATAAGCTGATTGGCCGCCGCCAGTGCATGGCTGGTCGAGTAACTGTCCCGGAAGCCGACTTGAAAGTCTTTCAAAATTGTATTCGTATTTATGTGCTGTTTGATAAGTTTGAGGAGCATTTTTTCGAACAAATTACTGACAGACGATAGCACAGAGATGGGTCGGTATGCAAGTAGTTTCTCTCGTTTTATACTCACCTTCGGTATGGGTGTGATTTTTTCAATTTTCCAATTTGTCGGAGAATAACCAATGTTATAGCAGTGATTGAAGATCTTTGTCAGGTGTTCTAATACATGTATGTTGCATCGACGGAGCAGAAAATTGCTTGTGCCGTCGTGTCCTTGTGATTTTTTGTTGTTTTTCCATTTTAGCCAATTGAATAGCTGTCGGGCGTTCGTGAATCCGTACTGCTGGGCTTCCGGCCCTCAGCTGTACGTACATAATTCAGCTCAACAATGGGTTCATTGACAAATGTTTCTTGGAAATATGCATCGATCATCGTATCATTGACATGTGCTGTATGTTGTTTTACAGCATCTGTTGTCATTGATAGTGTTTCGTTTTGTTTATGTATTCGTTCATGCAAGAGCATTGATCTTATCAAAGTCATCGCTGATGATTTTTGGTAATTGTATATCGATATTGATTATTTCTTGGTCAGTCAATTCAATATTTGAATTGAGCTTTGATCATCGTTATCGTCATTATTCCTACCCAGCGTTTTGATGCTGATTTTCGTTGGGTTAATGGCTTTGATCTGATTTTCAATATTAATTCAATATTTCAATATTAATATTATTTTCAATATGATTAATTCTAGGAAATATTTGCCAAGTTTATATGGCTTGAAATTGCGTTTTGGTTCATTGTTTTGGATCATTTTCGGAATGGCATCTGAGTCAAAGGATATTCGATTTGCCAGATTGAATCGTTCAATGTCGATCAATGGTTGGCGCATCGATATTTATTTTATTTTCAATTGTGCCCATGTTTTCCAGTATAACACTGTATTCCATTTGGCTATATTGATTTTGTTAAATAATTTATATTCAACTAGGTCTGACAATTGCAGGCGATGGCCACCCAAGTTGAATTTAATCTCGATGGCGAGATGATCCGATGGGAAGTCATCATGGGTGGCACAGCCGAGGCCGAAGCCCATGTCAATGCCAGTGCCAGTGTCAGTGTTAATATCAGTGTTAATGCCATTCGGATCGTTTGGGTCGTTTGCGACGTTCGAATCAAGAATGGCGGGAAGATCCATTGAGCATATAAAGAAATTATTGGATGTGTCTATGGCAGTATTGATGTTATTGTTGTTATTATTATTGCGCCTTGCTGGTTCTTTACTTGGATAAAGTATTAGATTGGCTTGCTTCTGAAGCCAATTGAACAATATTCGGCCATGGGTGTTAATGTGTTTTGGACTGTAAGTTGGTAAATGCCAGCTGTGGTGTTTCGCGTTTAGGTCGCCACCGATAATGATTGGTGCGCCATTGGCTTGTTTTTAATGTGTCGAGTATGATGTTCGGATCAGTTAGCTGGAGTGGGTCTTTTGGTCTTTTGTAAAAGCCAATTATGATAATTGGCTGTTGTTGTTGTTGTTGGGTCAATGATGATGATGTTCTTATATTTATTTTCAGTATCAATGCTTCTAGGTAACGCAATTGGCCCGGTTCAATGGTTAAATATTTGACATTCTTACGAATGCAAATATCAACAGATCCACCACGTGTACACGATTTTCTTTGGCATTTGGTGTCCGTTGCCAGGCTTGTTTGTCTAACGAAGGTGTATTGATCTAAATGCAATTGATTTTTGGCATTCAGACGATGTTCAATTACAATTAAGAGATCTGGCTTGTGTTTGTTTAGGAATCTACCGAGTTCGGCTCGTTTGTTCAATGCAATTATTGAGTTAACGTTTTGTGCCATTACCTTTAATGTGGTCAGTTGGTGGCAGTGATTTGGAATGCTAATTCAATCATAATGTTTTGTGTACGCTCCTTATTATTGAGCGCAGGTAATTGATCATATTTTCGGACTGTGTTGCCGACAATATTTAGAAAATGGAAGAAATCCATACCAAAGATCTCTCTGGCATCCTTATTGAGGATGTCCAAGACTGATAATGGTGATGGATCTGATGCTGTTCTTGGTACTGTTGTTGCTTTTAGTATTTTGCTATTATCAAGGCTTGTTGATTCAGTACCCGACTGATTGTTATATTATTTGATGATTTTGTATTTCTTTTATTATTATTGTTCTTGTTGTTGTTGTTATAGCTGGTGACTTTGGCAGTCGCCATTGTCAGCATTGCTGGTTCATTCGTTGAGTTTGATTTTAATTTTGATTTTGTATTGTCATTGCTGTTAAATAGCGATGCAAATGATTTATTATTCCTAATTAGGGATCGACATTCAGACTTTTCGATTGGCTGAGTTGATGATGTTTGCTTATTTGCCACTATTCGATTTCGATGCTCATTTAATCGTTCCAATGCCGCTTGGCGTATTGGGCAGATATTTGCATTCGCTGTGTGTGCCCCTTACAGTTGACACACTCAACTTCAATTCGGACGTTTTGATTTTGATTTTCATTTTGATTTTCGTTTTGTTTTTTTTCTTAACTTTACACTGCCTTGGCTGATGTTGTGTCACGCATTTGAGGCATCGATAGGCCATGCCACAATTGCTTGCCGAGTGCGTGAAGCGCTGACAATTGTGACACTGTTATATATTATATTTGTTTGGCTTTAGCCCCTCTACTGTTATTCGACAGTTGAGAAGATTTTTAAGGTTTAATAGTTTCCCTATTTGTTCTACATTATTATTCTTATTGATCTGGACCAGCCAGTGTTTGTTTTTAAACAATTTGTGACGCCCAGCGCCAGGAAACCCAAGCGCGTGCTCCACAAACACCAACATAACCGCTAGAAACACGAAGAACCAACCATCAAGTCTAAGAATTAAGTATTAGTAGGAATAAGAATAAGTAATACATAAGAGACAAGATTCATGAAGACCTGCAATACGTTTACAAATGAAATAAACAGAAAAACAAACAAAAACAAAAAAACCACAAGAAACATAAAACAAACCGCAGATGATTATCATCAATGTGCCCATAGCATAGCCACCAACGGTCACACCTACAGCTGACTAGACCTAGTGTGCCCATAGCACATCCACCCACGGTCACACCCACAGCTGATCATACAGAGTGTGACCATAACCGAACTACCCACGGGCACATTATCAGCTGATTAGCACAAAACGCGTTAGGAACCCGCCAGTACGAAAACCAACTGATAAGCACAAACGCGTTAGGAAAACGCAAGTACGGAACAGCTGCTTTTCGGAAATAAAAAGGGCTCCGCCAGAGCGACCATCATCAGTTCGGCTCCGGCCAGTGGAGAGGTAAACGTGGGCAGCAACCACCAAACTCCAACCTCAACAGCGCCCGCGATCCTTCCATCCCTCTCGGAGCGATCTTAAACCTCCGCATCCCAACATCTACGGAGCGCACTTAAACCTCCGCAACGTATCGTCCCCTCGGAGCGCACTTAAGCCTCCGCAACGTATCGTCCCCTCGGAGCGCACTCGTCCCTCCTCTCGGAGCGCACTTAAGCCTCCGCAACAAAGAGCGCACTTAAACCCCCGCAACGTATCTCCCCTCGGAGCGCACTTAAACCTCCGCCCCCCTCGGAGCAAAACCCCGCAACGTATCGTCCCCTCGGAGCGCACTTAAGCCTCCGCAACAAATCTCCTCGGAGCGCACCTCCGCAACAAATCCCTCGGAACGTCCCCCTCGAGCGCACTTAAACCCCCTCCGCAACCTCCGCAACAAATCTTCCCTCGGAGCCCCGCAACGTAAACCCTCCGCAACAAATCTCCTCGGAGCGCACTTCCTCCGCAACAAATCGGAGCGCACTGAAACCCCGCAACGTATCGTCCCCTCGGAGCGCATCGTCCCCAAATCCTCCCCTCGGAGCGCAACAAATCTCCTCGAGCGCACTTAAGCCTCCGCAACAAATCTCCTCCTGAAACCCCCGCAACGTATCCCCTCGGAGCGCACTGAAACCCCCGCAACGTATCGTCCCTCGGAGCGCACTTAAGCCTCCGAGCGCGCACTGAAACCCCCGCAACGTATCGTCCCCTCGGAGCGCACTTAAGCCCCCGCAACAAATCTCCTCGCACTTGAGCGCACTTAAGCCTCCGCAACGTATCTTCCCCTCGGAGCGCACTTAAACAACCGCAACGTATCTTCTCCTCGGAGCGCACTGAAACCCCGCAACGTATCGTCCCCCCGGAGCGCAAAACCCCCGGAGCAAATCTTCCCCTCGAGCGCACTGAAACCCCGCAACGTTAAGCCCCCGCGCACAAAAGCAACAAATCTCCTCGGAGCGCACTTAAGCCTCCGCAACAAATCTTCTCCTCGGAGCGCACTTAAACCTCCGCAACGTATCTTCTCCTCGGAGCGCACTGAAACCCCCGCAAAGTATCGTCTCCTCGGAGCGCACTTAAACCCCTACATATTTGTGGGGTTAATTAATGTTTTAATATTTTTTTAAATATTAAATATTAATTAAAAACATTAATTTGTTTTTATTTATTTATTTAATTTTTTTTTATTTCCCCCCAAAACACACCGGGGGCGAATGTTGGCTCCACAAATATCTTAATTCTAGTGAAATCATTTAGATTCCTAAGTCTTAGGTGTGTGAGATTCTTATTTTTTATGTCTAATGTAAAGGTAATGTTTTTGTTTTTAATTAAATTTGTTAATAGTTTGGTGTTAATGTTGTAGACCGATATGTTTGGGATGTAAGGAGTTTTTACTCCTGTTTTCTTATCACCTGCTGCTGCTGCTGATGATGTTGATGATGATGCTGCTGCTGCTGATGTTGCTGCTGCTAATGATGATGATGATGATGCTGCTGCTGCCGAAGTCGATGGCGATGTCAATGACGCTGCTGGCGGCGGAGCCTGTGAGCGTTTCTTTTTGGATGTCGAATGATTCTGGGCAGACTGCTTTGGTGATTTCTGCCTCTTTTTCCCAGGTTTGGGATAGTCATAGTCAGACTCTTCATCGTTTGTAGTATTATTGATGTTGTTGCTGTTGTTGTTGTTTAGCATTGCTACTAGTTGCTCTAGCTTGTCGTTTCTTTCCCTCAGGCTCTCTATTTCTGCCATGAGGTTGTTCAGGTCACTCATAGCAACGAGGGTGTGGGTGGTTTGAGAGGTGTTGCAGCGGCCGTCATCATCCTGCACGCTCTCCTGCTCCATCATGCCATCATCGTCGTCGCTCCCATCGCCATCGGGCTCCGGGTTATGGACCGGTTGATCCATGTACATATCTTCTTCTTCTTCTTCTTGTTTTTGTTGATTGTTGTTATTGCTGCTGCTTTCCTGCTGTTGTTGCTGTTGCTGTTGGTTTTTATTTATTGTTGTTGTTTTTTTTGAACATTTTCTTGTGGATTTATTTTTATTTTCCCGGGCTTTTATTATTGCCGGCAGTGTTTTTGTTGATGCTGTTTTTTGTTTCTGTTAATGTTAATGGTTTTGCTTTAATTATTGTCATTGATTCTTGGGTAGCACTCGTAGTATACTGTTCCCACCGCTTTTGTTGCACTGACCGATGACCATTGGTTTTTATAATGTTATAATGTTCACCACTAGACAGTACTCTTACTAGAGTCGCTGTCAGCACTTTGCCTTCCGGCAGCCAGCTAACTGGCGTTATGCGTTTTGTTTTTTTCCTTTTTATTA
Organism: Drosophila lowei; assembly: GCA_008121275.1. Taxonomy (NCBI): domain Eukaryota; kingdom Metazoa; phylum Arthropoda; class Insecta; order Diptera; family Drosophilidae; genus Drosophila; species Drosophila lowei. Next base: position 29,189,637 of record CM017777.1, on the reverse strand, counting down.
TGCGTCTATTGATCTTTCTATCCACTGGGACATCACTTCCCTTTATTATTTTATTACACATACACTTCGTAGTTTTTCACTTTTTCACTTGTTCCTGTCAAACGATTTCACTTTCCGTCTTACTTTCCAAACCGGACTTTTCCATACCGGGCTTTCGATACCGGAATTTTCTATACCGATTGCCAAAAAACCACCCCACTCCCTAGAATTTGTGTGAAGCGAGGAGAAGGGCGCAAAGCCTTTTTCATGTGTCTAGTACATTTTTAAGGGATGCTTTTGACCCAATTTTCAACTTCATTGTCCTTAATAAAATACAAATATTATCCAATTTCGTTCTTTTTTCGACTACACCCATAAAACACGATCCCCTCTTCAATATCCATACAGTTTTTATTCATTTTTCTCAATTTTACTATTTTTTATCGCCAATTTTCACTGACAAGGACCAACTCCAGGACCCCTTTTTTCAATAAAATATCAACTTTTTTCGCTATTAATCGCTATTATTCGCCATTAATATTAATAAAAGGGTATAACAATGATAGCATAACATAATTCCATCAATATACACCACATTCCACCCACTATATACGGAGAAAATCCGCTTTGGTGCCACGAATGGTGGTGGGTTCAACCAAGTACCAGTCACAGCCACGGCACAGCCAAAGTGCCAGCAACGCACCAGAAAAAGCGAGATGGCAATATTGACAGAAAAAATGAGCGCCCATCCAAACGAGAGAGACACAAAACAACCCTCTTGCTTTTTTCACTCAATGCTGAGTGCGTATATTTTGGCCACGCCCCCGGACGCTGAGTGGAAGGGCAGTACGAAGATGATTTTAGCATTGGTGATTTGTTTGGCAGAAGCTTCATTGAACGTCTGGCTTATTTTTACTTTTCTATATATAACTATTGAATAATTGAAATATATTTTCATTGATTCATATTGTTAAATGTTTCAAATAATACTGTAAGTCATTTATTTTGTGAATATCGTCCATCATCGATTTTTAATAACTGTGCAAACTTTGACAACTAGTTATCCAACTCTTATATTTTGGATTCAATGATATTAATAAATAACAATGCTGGCTCATTTTGCTAAAAGTTTATATAGCGAAGTAAAAGCATAATCATGACAGAAAAAATGAATTGATTGCCAAGTCAGCAATACGCTGAGAACCGATATCGATGCATTCAGAGCGTGGTGGTATTTTTTTTACAAATGCCGTCAAGGTACCCCATTATATGGCATTGAGTATTTGAATATCCAAGAAACGAATGAAATACAAGAGAAATCTTTTCTAGGCTGTCTTTTTGGGGTTGTGTTTGTGGTTTTGTGTGATAATTTGCTTGTGTGTACAAATGATATTTGAATGGTTTGTTTTTACATAATTAGTTGGGTGTTGTGTTGATATTGCAGGGAAAAAAAATCCTGAGGAGTTTTAAATTTCCGCAGAAAAATTGTGTATGACCTAAGATTTGAACAATTTATGTTATGATGGTGGGTGGTTCTTACTAACTAGAGCTTACATGCTAAATGATGATGTGAGGTGAGTGATGGGGTGAGGGGGGGGAATATTTACAATTGGGTAATAGGGGGGTGGAGGGGTGGACGTGATGATATATATAATACATGTGTTTATATTTACATTTTCTTAATTACATGTTTATGAATACATATCTATATGCTTCTATATCTATGCTTACATATGTATGATAAATATTATTGACTAGTTATAATTTTTATACCCGATACTCAAAATGAGTATTGGGGTATATTAGATTTGTGGTGAAAATGGATGTGTGTAACGTCCAGAAGAAAGCTCTTCCGACCCCATAAAGTATATATATTCTTGATCAGCATCAATAGCCGAGTCGATTGAGCCATGTCTGTCCGTCCGTCCGTCCGTCCCTATCAGCGCCTAGTGCTCAAAGACTATAAGAGCTAGGGCAACGACATTTTGTATCCAGCCTTCTGTGATATGTCACTGTTACAAGTATATTTCAAAACATCGCCCCCGCCCACTTCCGCCCCCACAAAGGACGAAAATCTGTAATCCACAATTTTAAAGATACGAGAAAACCAAAAATGCAGAATCGTAGAGAATGAGCATATCTTTTAGATTTCTGAACCAGATCGTATTATTATTATAGCCAGAATGAAGAAAACAATTTCATTTTTTTGCTCGCCCTGTTTCTCTAACACACACGTATCATAGCCGGCTTTGCCTATTGCTAAATATGAGTTCCTAGATCTCAGAGACTATAAAAGCTAGAGCAACCAAATTTGGTATCCACACCCTGTGATATCGGACCTTGACGAGTTGTTATTAAAATTTTCGCTTCACCCCCCCCGCCCCCGCAAAGGACGAAAATTTGAATATCCACAGATCTCAGAGACTATTAGACCTGATTGTCGAGCTCTCACTTTACAAAACTATTTGTAATTTTTCACTGCAGAACTCACTGTTACAAATGTATTTGAATTTTGCTTTAGAGAGCTCACTGTTGGGTGTTGTGTTTCAAAATTTCGCCCCACCCCCTTCCGCAGCCATAAGCAACGAAAATCTGTGGCAACCACAATTTTGAAGATAGGAGAAAATTTAAAACGCACAATCATAGACAATGGCCATATCTACCAGATTGCCGAACTTGCCGAATCCGAATAAGATCGGATTATTATTATAGCCAAAAGTAACAAATCAATTTGCAGTGGCTACGCAGCGCCCGTCGACACGTTCTGACTGATTTTCTGTCTCTCTCGCACGCACTCGTTTAATGAACCCATACTGACTATGTATCGGGTATAAATGTTGAGTTGCGGTCGCAGCAGCAACTCACAACGTTCCCCCTCGTTGTTGTTGTTTTATTGGGCTATATTGTATCGTGAATTCCTATGATCTAATTGTTTGGCTCTTCTGTGATAGAAAATGAGATTTTGATTATTGTCATAGATTAGAGATAATTGTTTAAGCATTGCAATATGCTTGATTGTTAGGAGATATGGTGACAACAGCAACGACACTGATGATGATGGTGATGGTGTAGTTGGCATCGTACATTGCATTGAACTTTCATGTATGATAGGGTTCTCAAATAGATTGAGTTCTGGGTTTAAATTGTTATCGACGAATTTGCTGGTTATTTCAAATGCCAAAACATCGATTCTTTTCACATTGGTTAGCTGATAGGTTTCCTTATTTGGTAGTTTTCGATCATATCGAAATGCACCAATCAACGGTTGAGATGCTCTTCTTAATATTGCTCTTTCGAAGATGCGCAGTCTTTCCATTTGTACGGATGAGATATTAAACCATGCTACATGACCATACGTTAAAAGTGGTTGAATTAATTTCTTATACATCAGTGTTCGTATTTTGGTGATTTTTGCATTATTTGGATTCGTAGTCGGATTTGGATTGTTGTTGTTGTTTATGTAACCGAAATAATTACTGATTATTGCCATTTGCCGTTTGGCTTTGGCCAGTGTTTGATCGGTGTGATTTTTGAAATTCATCATATCGTCAAAGGTAATTCCAAGATATTTCAGTTCCGACTTTGTTTTGATCTGGAATATTTGATTGATGTAAATTTGCGGTCGAAATTTACGTGCATGTTTCGATATCTGCGATGGCTTGGGACCATTAAACATGCAACATTCGCATTTCTTAACGTTTAATTTAAATTGCCATTTCTGAAAGTAATGGCATAGTTGATCAATATATCGATTCAGTCGCGAATTGACCAATTGCATACAACAGAGGTTGAATATCGGTTCGGATGTGCGTGATTTGCGGTGTTTTAAAGTCAGGGAAATCGGCCAAATATAGATTGTACAAGACCGGTGCAAGTAGTGAGCCTTGTGGCACACCGGCCACAATGTCTAGCCTCAGTGATACATTTTGGTTGGCATGATCGTGATACGGGCTGCATACACTAAACGATCTTCCGGTTAGATATGATTTGATCAGTCGTGTCACCTTGGTCTCGAAATGGAACTTTTGTCGCATTTTATACAGGAGGCCGTTCGTCCATACGGTATCGAAGGCTCTTTCGAAATCAAGTGCACATGCTATGGTGGGCCGTTTTTTGGCAAGATTGCCAATTATGAATTGGCTACCCGCTGCCAGTGCATGGCTAGTTGAGTATCGATCACGGAAACCGATTTGGAAGTCTTTCAGAATTCGATTCGTTTTCAAGTGTTGTTTGATTTGAGTCAGGAGCATCTTTTCAAAGAGATTGCTCACCGCCGATAGCAATGAGATCGGACGATAGGCGATCAGATTTTGTTTTTTCACTTTCGGTTTTGGGATCGGAATTATTTTACTCAACTTCCAGATGTCTGGGAAATATCCAATGTTGTAGCAATGATTGAATAATTTCGCTAAATATTCCAGTACGTGAAGATTGCATTTTTTTAGCAAGAAATTACTGGTGCCATCGAAACCCTGGGTTTTTTTATTATTCTTCCATTTTAGCCAGCCGAGGAGTTGGCCAGCATTGGTGAAACCAAATGTATGGGCATCCTGCCATCTGCCGTCAGCCGTTCGATTGCCACCAAAGTCGACGATCCGTTCGCGAACGTGCGTTTCTTGAAAATAACTCTCGACCGTATCGTTGACGTGTTTGGTGTGCTGTCTTAATGCCATCGATGTTTGTGAGATGTTTTCATTTTGTTTATGGATTTTCTCGAACGACCAGGCCAGCGCGTTCAATTTATCAAAGTTGTTTGTCATGATTGTCGGTAGTTCTATGTCAATGTCTCGAGCCTCTTGTGCTGTTAGCACAATATTTTGGTCAAGATGATTTCTGTTACTGTTGCTGTTGCTGCAATTCGATTTATTGAGCGATTTTATACTCATTTTAGATGGATCGATTCGCTTAATTTGCTTTTCAATATGATTCAAGCGGGCCAATTCGAGATGATTCTGGATATCTTTGAGAAACTTTTGAATTACACGCTTAATGTCCATCAATTGTTGGGGTAGCAATCGGGAAAGATATCGATATAGACCACGCCTGAGAAAGCGTCTACATTTGATCATTTTCGAGAGTAGTTACTGATTTTGTATGGTTTTGTATTTGTGTTACGATTGGGGTCGATGATAATCTTTGGTATCGCATCCGAGACGATGGCTTTTTGTATTGCCCAATTGAATTGTTCGATATGCTGACCGATGCGTGGTTTTCGATATTGTCATCGTTTTCGATCATCCCTATGCTGTTCATGAGTATGGCATTCCATTTGTTGATATCAAGTCTGGCGAATAGTTTGCATTCAATTGGTTCTGCATGCTGCAGCTGATGGTGGTGTCCAAGATGGAATTTGATTTCAATGCCCAGATGGTCGGCTGGGAAGTCGTCATGAACTGTGCAGCCTTCGTTAATGTCTCGATTGGATGCTGGCAGATCTATTGAACAGATGAAGTAATCAATCGATGAGTCATTGGCCGATTTATTACGTCTGGTTGGTTCTTTGGTCGGATATAGCATCAGATTGGGCTGATTCTGTAGCCAATCGAATAGGGTATGGCCAGCTCTGTTTATGTGTTGCGCGCTATATATTGGTCGATGCCAACTGGGATGTTTGGCATTTAGATCACCGCCCATAATGATTTGTGCATTTTTGCCTCCCTATCGATTGAAGTGAAAACTTGCTCAAGATCTGATGTCAGTAGTGGATTACTGGGACTTTTATATACGGCAATAATAACGATCGCCTGTTGACCTCGTGCAGTTTGCATGTTAAGTTTGACGAAAAGCACCTCCAGATAGCGTAGTGGTCCCGCATTAATGATGGTGTATTTCACATTGTTGCGCAAGCAAATGCCAACGGAATCGCCTCTCAATTCCGGTCTTAGTTTCGTATTGGAACTATGGCTTTGAACGTCAGTTGCCAGATCGTTTTGCCCAATGAGTCTGTATTGATTTAGACTAACTTGGTTCCTATCGCGTAGCCTATGCTAAACGATAATGAGTATGTCTGGCTTGTGCGCAGTCAGGAATTGTTCAAGTTCAGCTCTTTTGCTTAGTGCAAAGAGTGAATTAACATTCTGTGCCATGACTTTGAGTGCAGACATTATTTTCTGTTCGAACATATTTGGAAGACAAAATCGATGATTATTTTACGCTTAATACCGATCTGTTCATCCCTTTTGTATGCGGGCAATTCGGCATATTTTTCCAAATACACCATTCATAATGGCCATACATTCGAATATGTCTTTGCCGAAAATTTTATTGGAATCCTGATTGAGGGTATCCAATGGAGATGATGCTGACAATGACGATGACGATGCTGGATTCGTTTTAGTTGCCTGCAAACGATTCGACATGTGTCTGTTTAGTGCGTTATTGGTTGTGGCTATATTAATTTTATTATTGCTATTTCTCGATGCCGCTGACGTTGACGTTGACGCCGTTACAGTTGTTGCAGTCGAGTTCGAGTTCGATGTGGATGTCTGTTATTTCGATTGCTTCTTTTTGAATAGTGAGGCGAACGTGTGTTTGCCTCTTATCAATGAGAGACAATTTGATTTGGTTAGGATTTGATTTGAGTTATTTTCCATCTGTTTGCTACGGTGCTCTTCTAGACGCTTCACCGCCGCCTGGCGGACTGGGCAAATTTTCTCGCCCTGTCTCTCTCTAACACACACGTATCACCCGGCTTTGCCTTGTTGCTAAATATGAGTTCCTAGATCTCAGAGACTATAAAAGCTACAGCAACCAAATTTGGTATCCACACTCCTGTGATATCGGACCTTGACGAGTTGTTATTAAAATTTCGCTTCACCCCCTTCCGCCCCCGCAAAGGACGAAAATCTGGAGCATCCACAGATCTCAGAGACTATTAGACCTGACTGTAGAGCTCTCACTGTTACAAAACTATTTGTAATTTTTCACTGCAGAACTCACTGTTGATAGCTCACTGCTACAAGTGTGTTTCAAAATTTCGCCCCACCCCCTTCCGCAGCCTTAAACAACGAAAATCTGTGGCAACCACAATTTTGAAGATAGGAGAAAATTAAAAACGCACAATCATAGAGAATGGCCATATCTACCAGATTGCCGATTTTGCCGCCGAATCCGAATCAGATCGGATTATTGTTATAGCCAAAAGTAACAAATCAATTTTAACAGTGGCTACGCAGCGCCCGTCGACACGTTCTGGCTGATTTTCTGTCTCTCTCGCACGCACTCTTTGCGTAATGACTATGTATCGGGTATAAATGTAGAGTTGCGGTCGCAGCAGCAACTCACAACGTTCCCCCTCGTTTTTCACTGTTCACCTACGAATTTTTTCCAAACTTTTTTTTTCACTTTTCAGAAATGGTTGTTTATTTGTCAAATGGGGGAAAAAGATGGGATATTTTGTTCAATACAGAGATTGTATACAAAGTATATATATATATAGATGTGGGTGTGTGTGTGTTTGTGTGTGAAATGAAATATATACATTATAAATGTAGGGATATTCCAAATCTTATATATATATAGACCAATATGGACTGACAAATATTGTATCCATATGGCTATTTAACATTTGATTTTGTTTTGTGTATTTGTGTGTGTGTGTTTGCCTTGCGATCTCTTAACAAATTGAGAATCTTTTCCAGGCCGAGTTTACGATTGTGATCTATGGTATGGGTACATGATTTGTTTTGGTTGTCACAAATGATATCTTATATATTAAAATTGTGGTATTGTATGAATTATCCATTGTGCGACGAATGGAGAAAGTAGTTTAGATTATAGGGAAACAATTTACGAAAAACCCTATATATTCTTAGTTCTTATATGATTATGATTATGATTATGCTTTGCAGAGTGTGCGTGCGGTAGGAATGTACTTACAAACTAATGGCTATGTACTTACAAACTAATGAGATGAGGGGGAATGGGAGAAACAGGATAGTATTTACAGTTTGGGTGTGGGGGGGTAATGTGAATGAATGAATCTTATATATATATATATAACATATTAACATGAGTTTTTTGTTTTGTTTTGTTTTGTTTTCAATTATGTTTACCATTTTTTGTACATATTTGTGTTTCATTGACTAGTATTGACTCTTAGATTATGAGGATTTAGACTATTTAATTTTCGATGATAAAATATCAAGTTATTATTATTGTCGTATAGGATATGTCGCTGTTTCAGCAAGTCCAAGTGTTTAATTGTCAAATATTGTCGTTCGGCGGATGGTAGCATTGTGCTCTGCACTGAACTTTCATAAATTAGTCTTGTGAGTTCGAGTTGGGAGTTTTGATTTTTGTCCACAAGTCGTTCGGTGATTTTCATAGCCATGGCATCTATGCGCTTGGTGTTGGTTAGTGCGTATGCTTGTTTATTCGATGTCTTACGGTCATAGGCGAAAGCCGGTAATTGGCCGGCAAGCTTTGCGCAATATGTCACGTTCAAATATGCCCAGTCGTTCCATTTGTGCGGACGTAATGTTGAACCAGGCCACATGGCCATATAACAATAGTGGCTGAATCAATTTTTTATATATAAGTGATCGTATTTTGGTCACTTTTTCATTGTTGCTGTTGTTGTTTGTTGCTGATGCTGCTGTTGCTGTTGCACTGTCAGTGTTGATCAATCCAAAATAACCGCTTACTATTGCCATTTGTCGCTTGGCTTTGCTCAGTATTTGATCCAAATGTTTGTGGAAATTGATTTTGTGATCAAAGACAACACCCAAATATCTTAGATCATTTTTGATTTGTACCCATCGTAATCGATGGTCTATAGTTGCGTGCATTCTTGAATATGCCCGCTTTGGTCGGGCCCTTGATTATACAACATTCGCATTTCGTCTCGTTGACTTTTAATTGCCATTTGCGAAAGTAATAGCATAGCTGATCGATATATAGATTGAGTTGTACATTTGTCGACACCTGACTCATGCCCGATGCCAGCAACAGTATGTCGTCCGCATAGATAAGCGGCTGTATTCTAATTTGATTCATTGCATTTTTCGACGGTGGCTGGTAGTCGGGAAAATCGGCCAAATATTATTATTGGACGTTGACATGCAATGACTGCATCTTTCAAGTGGCGATGCAGTTACTGCACCGTCAAGTGGCCCGTGTGAAACCAGCAGAAGGCTGTTACGCGCGGATCCCAGGCAAAACGCAGCCCTCCTCCCGCCCAACCGACCGAGGGGCGCTGCCGCATGACGCACGGCGCGTAGCCGAACCGAACGCGAACATGCAAGAAAGATAGCTGTTAGACTAACATTCGAGGAAAATTAGCACTAAACTTACTAAGAAACTAAGCATGCAATCAAAATACAAATACCACTACAATTACTAATTACTAGAAAGGTGTGTAAGTATTAGTAATTTAATAAGAGGAAGAGAATTAGTGGTGGATATAATATGGTAGAGGGAATTATAATCCGAGCATAAGACCCTAAACGGTTCATGCAAGGAATAATTCGATCTACAAAGTGGAAGGAACAACGGTATAAAATTTCTAGTCAGTCTAATAGGAATCGTAAAGTTTATGCGGCTCAACAGATCAGGGCTGTCTATGTCACCCCCGATCAAGTTGTGCATAAATATCACACCAAGCATTTTTCTACGGTTAATTAAGGATGGGAGGTTTACTAATAGTAGTCTACTAGAGTAAGATGGGAGTCTTACACCCGCATCCCAGTTAAGGCCCCGCAGAGCAGAGAGTAAAAAGTTTTTCTGTACTGATTCTATACGGTCCTGGTGTACTTTGTATTGAGGGCACCATACACTGGAGCCGTATTCTAAAAATCGGACGAACTAGCGAGGTATAGAGAGTCTTTGTTATATAGGGGTATAGGGTCGTCAAATTCTTTTGACCACCTCTTTATAAAACCCAAAGCACGCCCATGTCCTTATTTACCATGGTAGAAATGTGTTCGAAAACTTTAACTTTGCGTCTAATAAGACACCAAGATCATTCACCAGGGTAATTCTCTCAAGAGAACCGCCACATAGGGTATAGGTAGCCAACAAGGGTCTAGAACGATGAAATGTCATTACTTTGCATTTCGAGGCATTAAGGTGTAACAAGTTTGCACAGCACCATGACTGAAAGTTATTGAGATCGGATTGCAAGCGAGAATGAAATGAAATGTCCTTATACTGGACACAGAGTTTAACATCATCCGCATACATAAGTACTCGAGAGTATGTTAATACCGAAGGCAAGTCATTAATAAAGAGTGTGAAGAGTAAGGGGCCTAGATGGCTGCCCTGTGGTACTCCCGAAGAAACCTTTACTGGTGAAGAGAGGGAGTTTTGAAGAGGACTCTTTGAGACCTGGAACAAAGATAGCTAGAAATCCATCTCAGGAGGTTGGGCGGAAACCCTAAAAGGTCAAGTTTATGTGCTAGAAGGAATGGTTTACAGAGTCGAATGCTTTACTGAAGTCGGTGTAAATAACATCCGTCTGTAAGTTACCTTGAAAGCCTTTAATAATGAAAGAGGTAAACTCTAACAAGTTCGTGGTGGTTGATCGCCGCCTTATAAATCCATGCTGAGTTGGAGATATAAGTGACTTGCAGAGATGTTGCAAGTGCGGAGTTAAAACCTTCTCAAACATTTTAGGGATAGCGGATAACTTTGCTATAACTCTATAAACTCTATAAAAAAGATCGGCGATTGCCTGATCATTATTTGCCGACGTATTACAAAATGATAGCGAGGATGGGTGTGCGGACGTTCTACGCTTACTGTTTTAACGAAGCAGTAAAACTGTTTAGGGTCCTGAGAAAACGTATCCTGCATCGAGATAGGTAGTTCTTATAGCATTGAGCATTAAGAACTGAAAAGTTTGACCGAGCTATTACATAGCGAGAGTGAGAAGGGAGAACCCACTTCTTGAAATTTTTTTTATAAAGTCTTGATTTTAAGTTTTTAGACTGGATAACTCTTTGGTAAACCAAGGGGGTTTTCCAGATCTAATCGGACAAGAAAGCGGGACACAAGAATCAAAAAATGTGTCAAGAGCATTGTAAAAGATGTTTGTGCCTTTTATGACATCAGTGCACAAGTACAAAGCGGACCAATCAAAATCCCTAATGAGGTTATTAAGCTTCGCAAACTCGGCTTTACGAAAGCAGCGGAAACTTTCAGGTAGTCTACTCGACCGATCCAATACAGTTGGTCCTATATCTAGCGACACCTCGAAAGTAGGATGGTAGGATGGTAGGCGTCTTCAGGTATAGTGAGCGGAAGGGCTCGGGTTAACAACACTATGGTCGGATCCGATACAAAGCACAGATCAAGCAATCGACCCAAGGAATTTTTCACATGATTGACTTGAGACAGGGACAGGTCAAGCAAGCCGTCAACAAAGTCATGTCGTGACATGGGCACTAGGATACTAGACTCGTTTACCGAAGACCAAACAGTTCCTGGCAAGTTGAAGTCCCCAAGAACTATCATATGATCTTTATCTGATAGCGAGGAAGAAACAGCGGTTAAAGCGGACAAGTGCTGCTCATAAATTGAGATATCCGAAGAAGGTGGAATATATGAGCAAGTAATGAATATAGCGAAAGCGGGAAGAATCAGTTTTACACACAGGAATTCCAGTTCCTGTTGGACTTGACTGTGAAGTGTTCCGACGCGAAGTTAGAGTTCACTGCAATCAGAACCCCTCCTGCACGTCGAGACGAACGATCTTTCCTAAAAGTTGTGTACCGGCCTGTCAAAACCTCGGAACTAAGAATGTCCGGCTTTAACCAGGTTTCGGTAAGCACAATAACGTGGGAAGCAAATGAAACACTATCCCGGAAAAGAATGCTGAGTTTACTACGCAGGCCTCTAACATTCTGATAGAAGTTACTAAGAGGGAAGTTAGTTTTTAGAAGGGTTGAGGAAGTTGAGGTTGACGTTGAGGATGAGGATGGCACACTGGGATGATTTGAGAGAGTTATTGGGGCCTATTCTTCTTCTTTGCCTTAAACTCCTTCACCACCAAATGCTCTGGCCAAAATTTGGCAGAGCAAATGGTGTCAAAGTGAGTTGGGGAGACACTTATCTTGAACGAAGATATCTCCCTGGCATAAGAGAAATTAAACTTCTCCACCTTTAAACCCACGGCTTTTATTCTGCTTTGAATAAAAGCAGTTACATCATTCGATGTGAGGTCAGGTTCCAGCCGTGAGACAAAAACTTGTCGTTTTGGTGGGACTCCCACCAGTGGTTTGGGCACCACAGGCCTAGTACCTGTGGTGGCAATATCCGGAGGTCCGGAACTTCTAATCACTGGTGGGATCGGTATGGACGGGACAACTAACGAGCTTGCGGACACCACGGACGCGGACGCTACAGACGTACTTGGCTGCATCGTTCTCCGAGGCGATGAATTCGGCTACCGAATCTTCATCGCCAGCAGCCGTCGTTGCTTTTGGGGTGGCAAACGAAATCAGCTGCTGCACACTTTGAGTGGTCGGAGTCAGTTTTTCGGCCGCGAGCGGCTGAGTGACGGTTGGCACTTTGCAGATCCCGCGGAGTGACCTTTTTGTCCTCGGAGACTCATCGAGCAGTTGCAGACTGCCAAACTGAGACTCCATGGCTGTTGGAGCCGATCGTACTGCTTTTTTAAAGCCAACGGTCAGCTCCTTAAAGCCCTTCCGCGTCTGCCTCATAAATATTACCATGTCAGTCTCAACCGCACGGCATGCCTCGCAACTGTAGTGCAAACCATTACGCTTTTGAATGGCATCACCCACAAGGCCAGAAAATCCAGCGCATTTTGCGTGCACTACGCTGTCGCAGAGCCAGCAGGGATAATCGGCTGATTGTGGGTGATCTGCTTATTGCATGATTTTTGGCACAGACAACAGAAAACTCCATAATAAAAAATTTGAACAAAATTAAAATCAAATAATATATCAAAACAAATGGCTATCAAACCAGTGTGCCAGACAAACGCTAATAGGAGGAGAGGAGAACAGTTGCAGCAGCAGCTAATGAGAGAGAGAGCTACTGAACAGAAAGTTACGAGAGCGAGAGAGAAAGAACAGTTATTTGAGTTTAGGTGATAGGGAGAGAGTGATAGTACAACAAAAGCTACAAGACGAGAACGGACTGTAATGCAATGTAATGCGCACTCACTCACTGCAACAACACAAACACGACAAGCCGACGCCGAAAATAAAAAGTTAAATAATGTTTTAACACAAATCAAAAGGCATGCACTCGCGGAATAGAATAGGTTTCCAGATTTTAGGCTGGTTAGGAAGTTAATTAAAGTTTATTTAGGAAAACACCGGCTGTTTATTCAAAACAAAAGGAAAAAAATGCGGAGCGCAAAACAAAAACGCGTCTGATCACTACGAAAGAGAACGAACGAAAAAAAAAAAAAAAAATATATAAATTGAACAATATTGGCGCGAGCAGCGATCCCTGCGGCACTCCGGCCATTATGTTGCGTCGCATCGACACATTGCCATTCTGTGGGCTATGTATGGCGAATTGGCGATTTTGTAGATATGATCGGATGATGCGCGTAATTCGATGGCTAAATCGATATTTTTGGATCATTTTGTATAGCAGCCCATTGATCCAGACCGTATCGAAGGCCTTCTTCAGATCCAGTGCACAGGCGATCGTTGGTCGTTTTCTGATCAGGTTGTCTGTTATAATATTGTTGGCCACTGCCAGCGCATGGCTGGTTGAATAGTTGTCGCGAAATCCGAATTGGTAATCTTTGAGTATACGTTGGCTCACAATATGCTCTTTGATGTGTTTGATTAGCATTTTTATACCCGATACTCAAAATGAGTATTGGGGTATATTAGATTTGTGGTAAAAGTGGATGTGTGTAACGTCCAGAAGGAAGCGTTTCCGACCCCATAAAGTATATATATTCTTGATCAGCATCAATAGCCGAGTCGATTGAGCCATGTCTGTCTGTCCGTCCGTCCGTCCGTCCGTCCGTCCGTCCGTCCGTCCGTCCGTCCGTCCGTCCGTCCGTCCGTCTGTCCGTCTGTCCGTCCCTATTAGCGCCTAGTGCTCAAAGACTATAAGTGCTAGAGCAACGACATTTTGTATCCAGACTTCTGTGATATGTCACTGTTACAAGTGTATTTCAAAACTTCGCCCCGCCCACTTCCGCCCCCACAAAGGACGAAAATCTGTGGCATCCACAATTTTAAAGATACGAGAAAACGAAAAACGCAGAATCGTAGAGAATAAATTTATCTTCTAGAGTGCAGAATCTGAATTGGACCGTATCATTATTATAGGCAGAATGAAGAAAACAATTTCATTTTTTCTCGCCCTGTCTCTCTCTAGCACACACATATCATAGCCGGCTTTGCTTAGCGCAAAACATTAGCGCCTATATCTCAGAGACTATAAGAGCTAGAGCAACCAAATTTTTATCCACATTCCTATGATATCGGACCTTGACGAGTTTGTTTCAAAATTTCGCCGCGCCCCCTTCCGCCCCCGCAAAGGACGAAAATCTGGAGCACCCACAGATCTCAGAGACTATTAGACCTGACTGTCGAGCTCTCACTGCTACAAAACTATTTGTAATTTTTCACTGCAGAACTCACTATTACAAGTGTATTTATTTTTGCTCAGAGAGCTCACTGCTACAAGTGTGTTTCAAAATTTCGCCCCACCCCTTCCGCAGCCATAAACAACGAAAATCTGTGGCAAACCACAATTTTGAAAATAGGAGAAAATTAAAACGCACAATTATAGAGAAACGGCCATATCTACCAGATTGCCGAATCCGAATCAGATCGGATTATTATTATAGCCAAAAAGTAACAAATCAATTTGCAGTGGCTACGCAGCGCCCGTCGACACGTTCTGACTGATTTTCTGTCTCTCTCGCACGCACTTGTTAAATGAACCTATACTGACTATGTATCGGGTATAAATGTAGAGTTGCGGTCGCAGCAGCAACTCACAACGTTCCCCCTCGTTTCGAATAGATTACTGACTGCCGATAGCACCGATATGGGCCGATAGGCGATATTCGTTTTGGGAATCGGTTTGATTTTACCAATTTTCCATACCGCCGGATAGTAGCCAATGTTGTAACAGTGATTGAAAATTATCGCCAAAAATCGGTTTGCTTGTGCCATCGTGTCCTTGTGATTTTTTATTATTCTTCCATTTTAGCCAGTCGAACAATTGATGGGCATTTGTAAAGCCATATTGTTGTTGTTGTTGTTGTACTGGCCAATTGCCATCCGCTGTTAGTGTGTCATTTAGCTGGATGATCGGTTCGTTTACATATGTTTCGTTGAAATACTCATTGATCGAATCGTTAACGTGCGCCGTATGTTGTCTTAGGCCAGACGTTGTCATCGATATTGTTTCGTTTTGTTTGTGTATCCGTTCGAATGACCATGCCAGTGCGTTGATCTTTTCGAAATCATCGGTGATGGTTCTTGCCATTGGCATATCGATGGTGTTTAGTTCATAATCGGTCAATTCAATGGTTGTATTGATTGTGTTGTTGTTTTTACTTAGCGATTTGATACTAAGTTTTGTTGGATCAATGGCCATGATTTGCCTTTCGATGTTTTTTAGCTCGGCGAATTTGATTTGCTTGTTTATATCTTTGGTAAAGATTGCTATCAAACGTTTTATATTGATCCTACGCTGTTCACTGAGTTGGGCGTGCAGTCGGTGTAGGCCATGTCTGAGTAGTTTTTTACAAGCAATCAGTTCGCGACAGTATTTACTGAGCTTGAACGCTTTGCATTTCATCATCATCGTTGTCGTTGTCGTTGTCATTGTCGTTGTCGTTGTCATTGTATCCGGGGATGTTATCTTCTTCGGTATTGCATCCGAGTCGAGAGCCTTATCGATTGCCACATTGAAGTGCTCAATGTGACGATCAACGGTTGTCGCATCGATGTTTCTTGTATTCTCAATATCTCCGTGTGCACGTATATGTCTCAGTATGATTGTGTTCCATTTGATTGTGTCGATTTTGTTGAATAGTTTATATTCAATTGGTTCACAATACTGCAATTGATGACCGTTTAGATTGAGACGAATCTCAATACCGAGATGATCCGATGGAAACTCGTCCAGGGTGGCGGCACAGCCGAGGCTGTGGCCAAGCTCGGCATCGGGATCGTGATCGTGGTCAGTGTTTGCCATATCCATACCGATGACGGGCAGATCTGTTGTGCACATGAAAATGTCTATTGATGTATCGATGGAGGTGGTGTTGGTAGTGTTGCGTCTTGTTGGCTCTCTACTTGGATACAATATTAGATTGGTTTGCTTCTGCAGCCAATCAAACAATGTCCGACCATGTGTGTTGATACGCTTTGGGCTAAATATTGGCCGATGCCAACTTGGATGTTTGGCATTAAGATCGCCGCCGATGATGATTGGTGCGTCGTTGGCATGTATTTCCAGTGTATCCATTATTATGTTAAGATCGCTGACAAGGAGCGGATCTTTGGGTCTCTGATAGAGGCCGACTATGATAATGGTTGTTGTTGTTGGTTGTGTTGCTGTTGTTGTTGGTTGTATTGTTGTTGACATCGTTTTCTTTGTATTTATTTTAAGAATTAACGTTTCAAGGGAAACGTAACGGGGCAAGTGGTTTTATGGTCGAGCAGTTGACATTCTTGCGAATACAGATGCCAACCGAGCCGCCACGTATACCCGATTCGTTTCGGTTTTTGGTGTCTGTTGCTAATTGTGTTTGTCTTACAAACGTGTAATGGTCAAAATGCACTTGGTGTCGATCCAATAGACGATGTTCGGTGATGATTAGTATATCCGGCTGGTGCTTGTTCAATAGCCCATTGAGTTCGGTTCGTTTATGTTGTGCGATCAGCGAATTGACATTCTGTGCAATGATCTTTAGTGTAGTCATTTGTTGTTGTTGTTGTTAGTGGTGGTGGCTGCCGCAATTTGAAATGCCAATTCTAGCATGATGCTTGTTTTGTTCTTTGGTATTTTGCTTAGGGTCATATTTTCGGGTTTTATCTTTGACGATTTGTATGAATTCCATAAAGCTCATACCGAATATGCTCATGGAGTCCTTGTTGAGATTGGCCATGATTGATATCGGTGATGTTGGAGTCGATCTATTGTTTGTCGTATGCTGACTCAATGCCTGACTTATTGTCATTGTTGTTGTTGTTGTAGTATTGTTCCTTTGTCATTTGGTTTCGTGGCCGTTGGGCTTGTGTCCATATTGGCATTGCCTTTGAGAAGCGATGCGAATGTTTTGCCTTTCTAACCACTGATAGGACATCGGATTTTCTAATTTGTCGTTCTGTTGTTGCTGTTGATGTTGTTGTGACTGTTGCCTTTTTATTGGCCCTTCTTAATCTTTCTTGATGTTCATTTTGGCGATCTAGTGCCGCCTGACGAATAGGGCATATTTTGGCGTTAGCCGTGTGTGCCCCCTTGCAGTTGACACACTGTACATTACGCGTTTCCCGCGTTTCGTTATCATCATTTTGATTGTTTTGTTCACGTCTCTTAATTTGGCATTGACCTGGCTGGTGTTGTTCAATGCATTTTACACAACGATAAGCCAATTTGCAATTGCCGGCCGAATGGGTGAAACGTTGACAATTTCGACATTGTTGAATATTATATTTGTTTGGTTTAAGCCTTTCGATTTCTATTCGGCAATTGAGTAGATTTTTAGTTTCATTAGTTTACCAATCTGTTCGGTTACAGTGTTGGTGTTGTTATTGTTATTCTTGTCGTTGTTATTGTTATTACTTTTCTTAATCTGCATTAACCAGAATTTGTTTTTGAATGATTTGATGGATATTAATTCGATTAGTGGAAATTGATCGGTTATTGCCGATTGAATTTCCTCGGATTCATATACATCAATGGGTAATTTTTTAATTAACAATGATATGGGTTTGAGATCTTTCGGTGTATATGTGTAATAGTGTACATTGTCTGTGCTTAGGAAATTTATAATTAATTGATAATCATTCAAGTTTCTTAATTGTACATAGACTAAATTCTTATTCTTAATGTTAAGTGTAAAGTTCTTAGATTTAATAACATTCGTAATTCTATGTGTCATTTGTTTGGTGTTTACATTATATACGGCTATTATGGGTGGATTGCCGCTATTGTTTGTCTTTTTTATTTTACCTGCATTTGCTGTTGCAGCTGTTGTTGTTGTTTTTGGTAATTTTTTTGCAGCCGCTGTTGCTTGTGCAGGTGTTGTTGCTGCTGCTGCTGCGGTTTGCTGTTGTCGTTGTTGCTGCTGCTGCTGCTGCTGCAGTGTTGCTGCTGCTGCTGCTGCTGCAGTGTTGCTGCTGCTGCTGCTGATGTTGATGGTTTGTCATCATAATTGTGTTGGACAGAATTTCGCTGCCGTTGCAAGGGAAGTTCTTGTACCGAAAAGTAAAAACGCAACCATTCATATGTAAGGTTTATTTGTGACTGAAAAATGCTCTGCTCGCAGGCAGATAGAGATCGAAAAAGGGAAAGCAAAAAAGGGAGATAAGAGAACGTCGTTTCGTTACGTCTCTCACTCATACGTCTACATATTCATATGTATGTCAATACATGCGTGCATTGCTATAGATGGTCATTCTTCAACACCCTTCCTCAATGCGTGCATGTTTACAAATTCCATTTAACTCAATTTAAACTTAACAATTTTGTAAATTCGACATGCTTTCTCTTAGGGAGATTCTTGGTCAAGATATCTGCAATCATATCTGTTGTACTAGCATACTTTAACTTAACTTGACCTTCTTCTACAATCTGTCGCACAAAGTGATATCTAATATCAATATGCTTGGTCCTTGAGTGATGAACTGGGTTCCTAGCCAGCTCTTGTGCGCTCAGATTATCGCCATATAAGGTAGTTGAGGTAGCTTCATCTCCACAGCCAATTTCGATGATTAAGCGACGTAAGAATATGGACTCCTTACACGCAGTCGACAGTGCCATGTATTCTGCCTCCGTGCTGCTAAGTGCCACGCTGCGTTGTTTCTCAGATCGCCAAGAAATTGTGCCAAAAAATAAACATAGCCCGTATACGACTTCCGGTTAGTTCGATCGCCGCCCCAATCCGCATCCACATATCCAGTAAGTGGCTGGTTACACCCTTTGTAGTGTAGTTTGAAGTTCATCGTCGCTGCCAAGTACCTCAGAACGTGCTTCACACCAGCCAGATGCTCTGCGTGCGGATCTTTGTTCCTCTGGGCCAACTTTGCAACTGAATGCAAAATGTCCGGTCTGGTTGTGAGTGCCAGCCACATCAGCTCACCAATCATGGATTGATACATGACAGGATCAACCTTTTGACGCTGCTCATTAGTACAATCCACCTGGAACCCCGCATCCAACGGAGTAGCCACTGGTCTACATTTGTCCATGTCGTGAGCTTGCAATAGTTCCTTGATGTATTGCGAGTGGCCTATGGTGATAGGCCCAAGCTCACCTTCACGGTGCACCTCCATGCTCAAAAACAGCTCTGGAACACCTTTGTCGATACATTCGAACGCATTTGAAATAGCCGATTTGATACTGAGCATGTCCTCTTTGGACTGGCATGCTATAAGTAAATCGTCAACATATACCAAAATTAACGATAAGTTACCTTTCCCTCTCTGCTGGTAGAGACACGGCTCGTTGTCACAAGCAACAAAACCCAGATTAGTCAGGACGCCATTCAGCTTCGAATTCCATTCCCTTCCTGACTGCTTCAATCCATATATTGCCTTTTTAAGCAGCATAGCCTTCGCTGGATAAGCTCGATCAATGTACCCTTGTGGTTGCTTCATGTACACCGTATCGCTCAGGTCACTGTTGAGGTATGCCGTACATACATCCATTTGGTTGACATATAATTTCAATTCTGCTGCTAGCGCAAGAATAAATCGCACGCTCTCCAGTCTGCAGACTGGAGAAAATGTTTCCGCATAGTTTATGCCGTACTGCTGGGAGCAACCTTTTGCCACCAGCCGCGCCTTGAAACGTTCGATTTGACCATCTTTGTCGCGTTTCAGGCTATATACCCATTTGCATCCAACTGCTCGTTGTCCTGCCGGTAAGTCTGCCAACTGCCATGTCTCGTTTGCCATTAATGCCTCATATTCTCGTTGCATCGCTTCGGACCAATGTGATGCATGAATACTGATCAACGCCTCCTCGTAGGATACTGGAATCTTTACGTCGCTGGCAACCAGAGCATCAAGAATGTTGTACTCCTTTCTCGGACGGCCAGGTTTGCCGGTCCGAATCAGCCTTGGTCTGCCAGGTCCAACACGAGGAGCTGGCTCATCTGACTTAACCTTTTCTGTTGCGCTCTCGTACCCATCAGTACCGCTGCTACTGGGATTCTCCCCGTCAGCGCTTGCACCATTGCTGCTGTCTCCACCGCTGCTGTCAATGTCATCAGTATCGCCGCCGGACTGCATGCTAACTTCTGCCTTCGGAAGCTCGAATGTGACTGTATCCTTGTCGTCTTGGATCTCGTCAAAGAGAACATCTCGCCTCTCAATCACCTGATGAGACACAGGGTTATACAGTCGATAGCCCTTAGCCGCTACTGAATATCCAATCATGCGATATTCTTTGCCTTTTGGTTGAAGTTTACTCTTCCTTGGACCCTTGTCCAAAGCTACTGCAACGGAGCCAAAACTTTTAGATGACCAACAAAAGGTTTCTTACCAGTCCACGCTTCCATAGGCGTCATACTGGTCAGCGCCTTGGTCGGTGATCGATTCCGTACATACACAGCTGCGTTGACTGCCTCAGCCCACAAGGATTCGCCTAATCCTGACTGGACCAGCATACATCTTGACATTTCCACCAGAGTGCGGTTTGCCCTCTCAGCAACGCCGTTTTGCTGTGGAGTATACGCCACTGTCAGCTGCCTCTCGATCCCATTAGTTTTCAGAAATTCATCAAACGATTTGTTGACAAATTCACCGCCATTGTCGCTCCGGATACACTTGAGACTTTTTCCCGTTTGCCGTTCAACCAGGGTTTTGAACTCGACGAACTTCTTGAAGACTTCATCCTTTGTCCGCAGGAAATACACAAATATACGCCTTGATTTGTCATCGATGAAGGTTAGAAAATACTTTGATCCAGCAAGCGACTGTGTGCCAAAGGGCCCGCACACATCTGCATGAACTAGCTCCAATATATCTTGAGCTCTACAGGTGTTTGCAACAGGAAATGGTTGCGCATGAATCTTGCTGACCATACATGTTTTGCAATTCATATTCGCCGGGAAAACCATATTTTCAATGCCGCGCACCATTCCTTTGCTGATCAAATCTTTCATACTGCTGATGTTCAAGTGGCCGTACCGTTTATGCCACAGGGCACCATCAGCCTTAACCGCCACAAAACAGTTGTTTTGTTTTCCTCGAAACATATACAAGTTTCCAACTCTGTTCGCCTTTACAATGCATTCGCCATTTTGGATAACTTGTGCATATTCTTGTCCAAAAGTGACGAAACATTTATTCAGTACAGCGCTGCTCACCGAGAAATAATTTCCATTCATCTCGGGCACATAGAGAACATTCTTTAACTGCAGCGTGCATATCTCTGTCTTCAGCTCTACTTCCCCTTTTCCTTCAGCTTTTAGGAAACCGGAATTAGCCAGACCAATCATTTCTGTGTGTTTCTCGAACTTTGTGAATAACTGTTTCTTACAACACATGTGGCTTGTGGCACCACTATCCAAACACCACATACTCTTTTTCAAATTATCTGCGTCCAACGCATTTAATAGACTGCACTGCTTGTTCTCCACTCTTGCTGCCCTTTCCACATTTGCGCTCTCCTTCTTACACTGAGCCTTCATATGCCCGCGCTCACCACACTTGAAACATATCATTGTATTGTGTTTCTTCTTTTGCGCTCTCTGCGCGGCCGTCTTATGTACTGCGGTATATGCTTTTGCGTATTCCTTTTGATCTTCTGTGTTTCCCTTTCGTTCGCCTTCTTCCTTCAATTTTACGCATAGAACATCGACCGTCGGCAGACTGTCGCGCGTCTCTATGGCGACAACGAAATTTTCGAATTGTTCTGGAAGGCTTGACAACAAAACAATTGAACGCAGTTCATCATTTAGCTCGATTCCTACTGACCCAAGGCCATCAAGAATATCCACGAACTCATTAATGTAGCTTGAAATGCTTTGCCTTTGGTCCATGCGCTTGCTTAGCAATTTCTTGTACAGTTGAACCTTTCGTACAGGTCCACCTGGTTGATGAACACTTTTTAATTTGTTCCATGCTTCGGACGACTTACTGCAATTTTTAATGTATCCCAACTGTGAAGTTTTCACACTCAATGTGATCATGGCCAGCGCCTTTTCATCCTTGGCCTGCCAATTCACACCTTCGGGAACATTCGTTGGTAGCAGATCACCAGATGCCACACTCCACAATTCAGCGTGCACCAACACAGACCGCATTTGAATACACCAGGAGTCATAATTTCCCTCCTCTAATTTGTCTATTTGATACATCCCGCTCATAGCTGATTATCGTTTAGTCTCTGAGTCACACCGATGTTAATAGTTCGTAACTAAAACAATCACTTTACTTTTTATTTACAAAAAATCCTATCCTGGGCCCATAACCTGTTGGACAGAATCTCGCTGCCGTAGCAAGGGAAGTTCTTGTACCGAAAAGTAAAAACGCAACCATTCATATGTAAGGTTTATTTGTGACTGAAAAATGCTCTGCTCGCAGGCAGATAGAGATCGAAAAAGGGAAAGCAAAAAGGGAGATAAGAGAACGTCGTTTCGTTACGTCTCTCACTCATACGTCTACATATTCATATGTATGTCAATACATGCGTGCATTGCTATAGATGGTCATTCTTCAACAAATTGGACGATACAATTGGTGTATCGTCGTCGTTGTCGTCGTCGTCGTCCATATGAGTCGATTTGTTGATATTTGTCTGTTTCCTATTGCTCACTCTCGCTGGTCCGGAGAGCGGCGGGAATTCAGCCATATCAATTTCATCATTGCTGCTGTAGTCCTCATCATCATCATCATGATAAACATCATCATCATCACCATCGTCATCATCATCGCTGGTCAGTATGGCGAAGCGGTTGCTGTTGTTGTTGCCGCTGTCATTGTTGATGTTGATGTTCTTTTGATATTTGTTATTTGATTTTTTACTATTATTATTGTCGTTGTTGTTGTTATCGTTGTCATATTTGTGGTTCATGGCATTTGGCAAATTGTTTGGGCTATTATTATTGTTTTGTATATGTTCGATAAGTTTTCCAATTTGCTCTGTTAATTTGATATTCTGAGCCTTAAGCTCGGCAATTTCTGCAATATATGCAGTATATTGCTTATTGGTATTATTTATTATTTTTAGAATTTTTTTCTTTCTATCCTTTTGTTTCGGTTGTTGCATTAGTTTTAGTACTTTTATTGGTTTGGTTATATTGTGATTTTTATACCCGATACTCAAAATGAGTATTGGGGTATATTAGATTTGTGGTGAAAGTGGATGATGTAACGTCCAGAAGGAAGCGTTCCGACCCCATAAAGTATATATATTCTTGATCAGCATCAATAGCCGAGTCGATTGAGCCCTGTCTGTCTGTCCGTCCGTCCGTCTGTCCGTCTGTTCGTCCCTATCAGCGCCTAGATCTCAGAGACTATAAGAGCTAGAGCAACCAAAATTTTGTATCCAGATTCCTATAATATCGGACCTTGACGAGTTTGTTTCAAAATTTCGCCACACCCCTTCCGGCCCCGCAAAGTACGAAAATCTGGAGCATCCACAGATCTCAGAGACTATTAGACATGACTGTCGAGCTCTCACTGCTACAAAACTATTTGTAATTTTTCACTGCAGAACTCAACTGTTACAAGTGTATTTCTTTTTGCTCAGAGAGCTCACTGTTACAAGTGTGTTTCAAAAATTTCGCCCCACCCCTTCCGCAGCCATAAGCAACGAAAATCTGTGGCAACCACAATTTTGAAGATAGGAGAAAATTAAAAACGCACAATTATAGAGAATGGCCATATCTACCAGATTGCCGAATCTTGCCGAATCCGAATAAGATCGGATTATTATTATAGCCAAAAGTAACAAATCAATTTGCAGTGGTTACGCAGCGCCCGTCGACACGTTCTGACTGATTTTCTGTCTCTCTCGCACGCACTCTTTGTCGTTTAATGTAGCAATACTGACTATGTATCGGGTATAAATGTAGAGTTGCGGTCGGAGCAGCAACTCACAACGATCCCCTCGTTTTAATATTCGGTTTGTTTTTTTTCAACTTCAAATGCAAATAAACTGCATACAACTACAAAAAATAAAAATTTTAAATGGTAGAGTAAAGCTTGCAGTATTACCTTTTCAGAGAGGTATATATATTAATGATTATGTTTTAAATTAAAAGAGAAAATATAGTTAAGCAAAAAAATCAGCAAGCCAGTTGCGTCACCAACTTTTACAGGAGTTCGAGGGTGAGCGTTTATGCTGTGCGCAAATTCACAATCAATTGTCTCTGCGAGTGAAGATTGCCGGCGAAAGTTTTCACGAATATATACTGCAGGTCAAACGCATTGCTTCACGTGGGACAACAGACACGGAGTCGGTGATTCGATACATTGTCGACGGACTGAATTTAAAAACGGATTACAAGTACACCTTGTATGGATGCAGCTCATACAAGCAGCTGAGAGAGAAGTACGAAATCTACGAAAGAACGCTCGGGGCTGATGGGGGTTTGGCCCCGAAACAAAAAGACTCACAGCCGTTCGGAAAGAAGTCCAATTTCACCAAACATGAAAGGAAGCAACACTGCTACAATTGTGGATCCCAGGAGCATCTACGCAAGGATTGCCGAGCTGCATTCAAGTTTTTCCGCTGCAATCAGACTGGACACATGTCTAAGGATTGCCCGAGTGCTGCTGCCGTAAACGTTGCATACGAGGAAAAACGCCTGAAGTCTCTAAAAATTAACGACGTGCAAGTCAAGGGGCTCATAGACACCGGTGCAGATGTTTCCCTATTAAAGATGTCAGTGTTCGGGAAAATGAGTGGTGTCCATCTGCAAGCCAGTTCATCAACTTTGAGGGACTTGGAAACAACATCACACGCTCCGCTGGGCAGTTTACTGCAGAAGTGGAGATCGACGGAATGCGTTTGGCACACAAATTCCTTGTGGTGGCCGATCATGCCATCGGATGCGAATTGTTGCTTGGACACCACTTTATATCCAATTTCACAATGACATCAACGCCAGGAGGATATAAGTGTTTTCCCCTGCCGGGGGAGGAAACTGTGGACACCAAACAGATATGTATTTACAACGTGGTCGAAGCAAAATACTGATACACACGTTCCATCGCAGTTCAGAGATGCCGTCAATCAATGATTCAGGACTTTAAGAATAAATAGCACCTAAGAGACAAAATACATGAAGACCTGCCATACAATTACAAATGAAATAAACAGAAAACAAACAAAAACAAAAAAAACCTAAAACCACCAGCAGCTGATCATCACCAATGTGCCCATAGCACAGCCACCAACGGTCACACCCACAGCTAAGCAACGAGTGTGACCATAACCCGAGCACCAACGGGCACATTATCAGCTGAGCAGCACAAAACGCCAGTACGAAAACCAGCTGATCAGCACAAACGCGTTAGGAACATGCCCGTACGGAACAGCTGCTTTTCGAAATAAAACGATCACAGCCAGAGCGATCATCATCAGTTCGGCTCCGGCCAGTGGAGAGGTAATCATCGGCAGCAACCACCAACAGCTCCAGCGATCCTTCCATCCCGCTCGTAGTGTAACCTCCGCCCCATCCCCCTCGGGTGTACTTCATCTTCCGCCACCCTCACCTCTCGGAGCGCACTTAAACCTCCGCATCGCAACTTCCCTCGGAGCGCACTTAAGCCTACGCCACCAATCTTCTCCTCGGGCGCACTTAAACCTCCGACACTCTTCTACTCGGAGCGAACTTAAATCTCCGCGACATAGACCAACACCGACCGGACGATCACCAGGACCAGCACGCAGCTATCCGCCACGTGCGGCCACCCTGAAAGACGACCCTTCAGGAGGAAGACCCGAGCACCTACCAAACTCTGTACCTTTTAAGAACAATAAAATAACCCTATTTCTTTGTACCGCTTAATCCACGCCGTATTCTTGAACCACGAGACTCTTTCGGCTACCACATCTAGAGATCAAACACATTTCTCTGAACCCCGGTGCGGCGAGCATACCCCGGCCGTAGCGCCGTCACAAACTTATATGTAGGTATTTCACAATGACGTTACATATACACACAAACCCTTTGTATGTATATCGACAGGCTCGCACAGATTCCTGATGCAATTTCTTGAGACTCTTTTCCCAGGTTCACTAAGATTCCGGGGTTCACTTTGAATCCGTCTGCCACGTAGAAAAGGAACACATCCGTAATTTGTAATCTGCTTTGTCACATCGACCTTTGGGGAACACATCCCATTGCAAACTTTCCACGCCGACGATTATTGCCGCTTTTTCTTGATTATTGCAACTTTTCCGCTCTACATGACCAACTCTAATGATCCCACTTCTGAACTGTGAAGGGATGGCTTTTGAGTAGTATGTTTTTGTTTATTGATAAGAGTTGAAAATATATATAGAGTTCTTAATTTTATGTGCTCTGCGTCGATCCTCTTTTTTCGTCTGTTTAAATTGGTATCTATCGATGTTGATGGAATTGCCATGCTTATAACAGAACCGTAGGGTTAACAGCTCCTGTTAACTACCAGCCCGTAACATTGCTAGTGTGGATTTTATGCCTGTCGATTCCCTTGGACAGAGCAATGTTGAGTACGTCTGGTAGCTTGTTAATGTCTGTGGGCCAGTAGGTGGGCTCCCGTCAGAGTGGCAGTCAATTTTTTCTGTCTGTGATACATTTGTCTCTGGGGCTGATAATCCTGAGCCCCACCATGTGTGTTTGGCATTGAAATCACCTCCAGCAATAAACCTCGGTCAAGGCTGTTCAGAAGCTCCTTAAAGGAGGCTTGCCCTATAAGGTGTCTTGGTGGACAGCCCGGTCGGGCTGATGATTCTGACCTAAGCTGACTGGGCCCAACGTTCCTGATGAGGTGGTAGTTCGATATATACTTGATACCGCTTTTGATAATAACGGCCGCTCCTCCGCGTGCTGTGCCATTGGGGTGGTTTACGGCTATGACATCGTAGCCGCTGATTGAGAAGTAGGAAGAGTGGGAAAAGTGGGTTTTCGATACGAGGAGAATGTCTACTTTGTTTGTTTTTAGGTATTGCTCCACCACTGGCCTGCTTGAGCACAGGCCGTTCGCATTCCATATAACATACAATTGCATCATGGCAGCAATTTGGTAGAGCATTTTCTCCATCATGGCCTCCATGCGATCCATTCTGGAGTTGGTTTGACTCGATGCGGAGGTGGGTGTGGTGGGCAGTTGCTGGGGTGATGAATGGGGACCACGTAGGGCGCTGGCAAAATGAGATTTCTGGCACAACGTTGGGTGTAGGGCGACTTGCAGCTTGTGGAATGGGGCTTGGCTTAGGTGAATGGGGCTCCTTGGCTTTCTGGTAAACTTTGCAGCCTTTATATGAGGCAGCGTGGTTTCCCTTGCAGTGGACGCAACAGGCAGGTTCCTCTTTGGCTTTGGTACACTCAGTTGAGCTGTGGTCACTGCCGCACTTGCCGCATTTTGGTGTCCAAATCCTTGGCATCTGTCCAAATCATTGCAGACCGTCCTTGTTCTTGTTTGGTGGCTCGATAGAAAAAACGCATTGACATAAGCGTTTAATGTTATAAACTTCCTTGTTGTAGCTGGCCGGCTCCAAGTTAACAAAAAACATGGCCAACGGCTTTTTGTTGCTACGACTGATAGCGTTTTTATTTCCATTCCTCGTACGATGTGGCCTTTGGCTGCCAGAGCTTCTTTTATTTCCGAGATGTCAGTGGAATGGTGCAGACCTTTGGTGACGATTCTATAGGCGCGCTCATCCTTGGCTTGAAACGTCTGATATTGGATATCATTTTCGTTTAAGTACGCTTTCAATCTGGTGAAGTTTTCCCTTGTCTTGGAGGTTGATCCTGACACAACCGTCCCTGCCAGACTTGTAGTCGAAGTTCGTGTTACCCACCACTAGAGCAACAGCAGAAATCAGGCCTTTGATATTGCCGATATCAGGGATGAAGATTGGGGGGGGCTTAATTTTCCTTACTGCCGGGGCAGGTTCTTCGGTTTGCTCGCATTCATCGACCTCGATGACGTCATCGCCCTCGTTGACGATTTCGTTAGACAGAGCAGAAAATCTGTTCGTTGTGTTCAGATATCCCATTAGATCGCTGCTGGAACTGGCGTTGAGTAGCTGTTCTTTGTGGATGGGAGTTTTGCGCTTGATATCCCCTGAATCCGTGAAGCGTACCTGCTGGACGGGGAGGCAATGTGCACTTTTGCTTGCTTAGCGGTCGGGGCACTTTTAAATTTACATTGCGATGTTTGCAACGTTGTCTTGGCTGGGATTGACGGGACCATTTCACTGGTTGAGGTCGCCATGGGCGACAACAACAGGAACAGTACAAGTGTTTATTAAAATGTTCTTCAGCTAAAGTTCAATTTTAGGCACTCTTATAAGTTTTTGATTTAGCGTTTTAGTTTTTAATTGGGACGTGGCGAGGTAGTTCACTATGTTGTTTCACTTTACGACACGAAGAACGAATGGCACCAAAATATTTCATCGCTGGTATTTATACAAAACACCATCAAAACACGAGTGAGTCCGAATGATATGTGCATCTCGCTCTCTCGCTTCAACCCTTCACCAGAAGAATGCTATATAAGTAAGCTGCGGGATGTTTGATCGCTTATTGTAAATTCAAACGTTGAAAGTGAATAGCGAAAATTACGGGCCAAGCAGACTGCTCGTAAATCGACTGATGGCAAGACGCCATTTTGAACTCATTTTGAATTCATTTTCAAAGAAAAAGAAATTGAGAAGAACAGAAAAAAACAAAACAAACAAAATCAAACTGAAACACTGGCAAGTGAAAACAATAATAAACAATTGGTGAGAGGAGGTGTGGTTGGGCCAAAGGAGTCGCTCTGTGGTATAGAGGCAGTGGTGAACCCGGGACCAATTGCCACCAACAAAAACATCAACAATATTAATATATCCCATATGATGGAGGATAAAAAACAACTGGAAAAACAAAATATGAACAAAAACAAAGAAACGACAATAATAAATCAACGACGATTACTATGGATTCTTCGGATATAGGAAAAAACAACAACAACAAACGATCTCATCATCATCATCCGATGCCTCCCTTTTCGCCCCGGCATCGACCGCCTCATCAATATCCTCTTGTTGCAGCTCGGACCGGGATCGGGGCCGAGACCGGAGCCGTAGCCGGAGCCCGATCAAATACCGGGCCGGCACAGACGGTGACGGTTTTGAAAAAAAAAGCGTTCGCGAAAAAAGCAAAAAAATAAACCAACACAAAATACGAAAAATACTAAAACAGATGAACCGTTACGGTCCATCACAACTGAGCAACACGCTGTCGATTACTCCAATGATGATGAGGACGACGACAACAACAACAATGAAGACAATGTTAATGAAATCGATCCTGTTGAATTCCCACCGCTCTCCGGACCAGTGAGATCGATTCACCGATACATATGGACACCGATGACAACACCGACGACGACGAGGATGTTGATACTCCAATGATGTCGGGAAGTTGTGTGGGACCAATAACTTCGGCAGCAGCGCTAGCGGCGGCCACACAGCGTGCAGCAGCGCAGCATCTCAGCGATCCGCCAATTATTGCCGCATACAATACGAATTTGAAACAACTAACAGGCAAAATAGGAGGTACAATTAAAAGTAAAAACTTTACGCTTAACGTTAAAAACAAAAATCTTACGTATATTCAAATGAAAAATCTTAACGACTATACTAAAGTCAAAAATTTCAGTGCCTAGGTGCAATTGGTAGGAAATCAATAAGAACTTCCGCAATATGTTTACATATAAATTGGTTTTTAAACTTCCTTTTTATTCTAGATGGATGCCACATCGAAATAAAACCACCAGCAGCTGAGGCAGTAGACCACCATAACTATAAGGGCTGGTATTCCACAGTCTTGTTTGCCCTAGTGGATAATAGGTATGCAAATATCTTGCACAAAAATATGTGTTTATCAAGTTGGTTTAATGTCTTAAATTATTTAAGTCCGATTCTGTGTAGATACAGATTTACATATGTAAATATCGGCTCTGCAGGAAGGTGCAATGACTCGATGATATACCAGAAGTCAAGCCTTGCAAAACATATCGAAGCATCGGCATTACTCCAAGAGAAAGCCAAAACGAAATAAGCGGGAGTAAACGTCCCTGTAATGCTTATCGGGGACTCGGCATTTAGGTTTTCTAAAAGCTGATGAAACCTTACCCATTTAAGGTTTCCACAGTCGCCTCTTTGGAACAGCGCACGTTTAACTACAACCTTTCCAAAGCTAGGCTAGTGGTGGAAAATGCATTTGGCCATTTAAAAGCCAGATTTCGAATAATCGGAAAAGGTCTTGATAGCCACCACAAAAATAATAGCTCCATAATAATGAGCTGTTGTATTTTACACAATATATTAAATATGCACAACAGCGCGATTAATGAAAATTGGGAGCTTGCAACAAATGAGCAGCGCGAACAGCCCGATAGCAGCAACAGTTCTGCTGACTTTAATCAGTCAGCAGAACAGATACGATCTGCAATCGCAAAATATTGTGTAGACCGTAATGAAAATTAAAAACTTATTTATTTTTATTTTTTAAAACTTCTAACAAGTCGTTCTGGAATTTTGTTTGGGTGCTGATTAAGTCCTGCACCATCTTCTCCTGCCTAACGTCGTGCTCTTCCTTCTTTCTGTGGCGGTCCTTTTGTTCTTCGAGACGCTCCTGGGCGATCTCTGCCAGCCACGAAATGTCGGTCTTTTTCTGTTTCTTTGGCGGAGGCCCAGACAAGGTGCTGGAGCTACAAGATCCGTCCAGGTCCATCTCGATAATTTCCGAAAAGTACTCATCAGGATCTGCAATGAACACCTTTTATTAATTTATTGCTAAAAAAATATATTTCATTTAACTTACTGTCGTTGTCCAATGTGCTCTGCTCCATGTTGTTTATCCGGTAGCACCCCAGAAATGAGTTTAACTTATCGAAGTGCTGCCACCCAAATGGAGCACCCCCGCTCGGTCCAATTTTATTTTTTTCAATCCTGCAAAGTATAAAAAAATAGTAGGTTTCACAATCTTTTATTTGGCAGAGTCAATAATATTTACCTGTATTTGTTGGTCATATTCTCGAGCTTTGTCCTAATCTCGCCCCATCCAAGCTCAAACCCAGCCTCCTTCATGGACTCGGCCATCTTCATGTAAACATGTGAATTTTTGCCTGGTCCGCGCAAATCTTCAATTTTCTCCTGCCATATGTCAATCAGCAGGCTCTCAAGCGCGGCACTCCATTTCAGCCTGCCGCCTGCTGTTCTCTTGTTTGCTGCATTGTGTATTAATATTATATATTATAATCAAATTAATAAAAAACAAATATATCTATTCAACGTACCACTGGAGGAGTTTTCTGGCACTAAATCCATTTTATTCACGAGGGGGAACGTTGTGAGCCGCGGCAAAGGCCGCGGCTCTACTTTATACCCGGTACTCAGTCAGTATATACGTGAGCTTATGATCTATGTAAGTTATAAAATATATTTTATACGTAAACGCCGCTCGAATTAGCTCCCAATTTAATACATTAAATTGGTACCCAGGGAACACCACGGGGAGGCCATCACAATGCAATGGGGTCACTCTAGCCAAAATATAATCTTGGGGACCTACGAGTCGACTTGAGCTGCTTTTAAACGCATTTTTAAGCTCCATATTCCCCAAAAATTAAAAAAAGGATTCCAATCCTTCATGAAAAATATCTAGACTAACATGAATACCTACATACATAGAAATTATTAATAATAAACCTATTCAATACAAACTTAATTAACAAAATAAAACGGATAAAAATAAAAAATTTTTAACAAAAGTAAATATTAAAGTAATAATATAATTAAGAATACGGCTAAATAATACAAAATATTAAATATTTACACTAATGCCTGATTACCAAAAAAATCTAATCTTCTGCCTCTCTAACATTAACTAAAATTCCACTATGATAACTATAGATTGTCTCAAAGGTGCGCGCGGTGGCCCTGCTATCGGAAATGCTTGAAAACGCCCAGTCAATATGCGTATCGCAATTGGTTGTGGAAGAGTCCAAATCTAACAATGACCTACAATTCCTTTCTGAAAGAAATTCATAAATTTTCTTACAGCAGCCTGAAAGGGAACGAAGGCATAAATTAAAATCTCCTAACACTACGGAATTTCTATCTAAAAACGGATACCGTTGAAATAAGACCTCAAATTCTGCTTCGAACTTTCGCAACGGATATGTGGGGTTCTGTAAATAACAATAAAACCGACAGATTTGTACTTAAACAAAGCATACTCGAACACTGGAGATGCTAAGTTCCCGGAATCAGCATAAAATCGATTACTTTCTATAATACTACAATGATTCAAAAGTTCATTCCTAACGAATATTAGAATGCCTCTTTTCGGTCTAGCTCCGCTGGCTACGGATTGGCAATCTAACCGCACTGCTGTGGAAAAGCCAGGAATATTATAAGTTTCATTTGAGTATGTGGAAGCCTCAACGAAGCACAAAATAGAAGATTTGAGCATTAGCTGATCAGAACAGACATCGATAATATGGCAGTGCAGGCTTTCCGTATTATGGAAGAAAATATTGAATTCGGAGGGATTGAGTAAACAATCGAAGTGGGTGTGAAGTAACTTAGCGGAACGCAAGTTCTCCATCTCTTTCGCGACGGAATGAGTGGTCCAACGATATAAAGTCCGTTCGCACTGGTGGCCCTACTACAAGCTACATACAATGCTTCTCTTTGCATATTGATGAAGTGTGGACGACCACTTTGCTGTATGTTGCTCCCTGACTCTTATGAATAGTTATAGCTTCTGCAGCTACAATCGGAAACTGTTTTCGGTCAATAGTAACTTGTTCGTTTTGATGGTATTGAAAACTTTGTAGTTTTCTGAATTGGGGTCCATGAAGATTCGTTACTATGGCTGCGCTTTGACCGTGCGTTAATTCCTACGCTTTCCTCGAGAAAATGTATCCAAAGAAGTTCGGGAGTATTGATGAGCTGAGATCTATCTGCATTAAAACACCAGTGGCTCCGTTAACAAGACCATCTGATGTATCTACATTGACTGTCATCATATATTTAGCCGTGGTTTTGAGAACCAATGAAGTGCACAAGCCTTGTGTATTCGAAGTTTTGAAGCTCTTAACAGAGTCCAGATATTTGCTTTTGATTTCTGGGTTAAGATGCTCGGCTTTGATGGAGTCTAAAGCTATTGAAGTATATTCTGCAGTCATAATCGATGATAGCTTCTTCTTATTGTACTTTATCTGTCTCGCTATTGCTATAAAATAAGTGGATCGCATCTCTTGGAGCTTCACTGCCGTGAACTATTCGGTCCCTAAGCAATTGAATATCTTCTGACGTCATTACGGCCGATGCCATGTTATTTAAGGAATGTGCCGAAAAGAAACTGCACACTTACAATCGTCAATTTCTCGCAGTGCGATCTATCGATCATGCCGTGTGATGCACGGTTAGAAAGCTTGAGAAATTCTTCGTTGTTTGCATGTTCTTTTTCACTATTCGTTTGTCAGTTTCAACGATGCCTCGAATTGAAGAGCAAGTTCGCAAAAAATTGTGCACAATTACTTCACAGAAAAGGTGTGTCTTACAGACAATTAGCTAAACACTACAAATTTAGTGTTAATAGTGTGAAAAATATTATAATTAAGTTTGGAGAGACATGTTCTTTAAAAGATTTGCCAAAACTGGAAGAAAATAGGGTCCAAGGGATCAAAATATTGATAAAAAGGTATTAGCCTTAATCCACAAACATAACTCGATGTCCGTTCGAGAATTGGCAAAAAAGCGCGAACAAGTATGAGTATGGTTCAAAGAATAAAGCAACGACATAACTTAAAGACATACAAAAAACAAAAAGTGCCGAAAAAAAAGTCTGCGACAAGTAGAAGTCGGCAAAACGAGAGTGCGAAAGCTTTATGATCGCTTGCTCAATGATGCAGCTCAATGCATTGTTATGGACGACGAAACATACGTTAAATTGAACTGTTGACGAGTCGGTGTCAACAATTCAAGTCGATAAATTTGGGGAGAAAGTGCTGATATGGCAGGCCATTTGCACCTGTGGCCTAAGAACCAGTGCTTTTTTCACAGAAGGGACAATCAACGCCGATGTGTACATGAAGCAGTGTTTGAAAAAGCGTCTTATACCTTTTTATGAAAAACACAATGTGTCAAGAATATTTTGGCCTGATCTGGCGTCCGCGCACTATGCCCGCTCAACTTTAGCGCTACTTGACTCAAAAAGGCATCAATTTCGTGTCAAAAAGAGGAGAACCCACCAAATTGTCCAGAGCTCCGGCCAATTGAGCGATATTGGGCCTTAGTTAAAAGAAATTTAAAGAAGGATGGTAGTCTCTCCGAAAACATGGAAGTTATGAAAAAACACTGGATGCGTGCGACCCGTAGGATTACCAAAGGGTGTGTGCAGAACTTAATGAGCGGTGTTAAGCAAAAAAATTCGATCAAAAATAAGAGGCTAGACATTTTTATACCCGATACTCAGAATGAGTATTGGGGTATATTAGATTTGTGGTGAAAATGGATGTGTGTAACGTCCAGAACGAAGCGTTTCCGACCCCATAAAGTATATATATTCTTGATCAGCATCAATAGCCGAGTCGATTGAGCCATGTCTGTCTGTCCGTCCGTCCGTCTGTCCGTCCGTCCGTCTGTCCGTCTGTCCGTCCCTATTAGCGCCTAGTGCTCAAAGACTATAAGAGCTAGAGCAAAACATTTTGTATCCAGACTTCTGTGATATGTCACTGTTACAAGTGTATTTCAAAACTTCGCCCCGCCCACTTCCGCCCCCACAAAGGACGAAAATCTGTGTCATCCACAATTTTAAAGATACGAGAAAATTAAAAACGCAGAATCGTAGAGAATGAGTTTATCTTCTAGACTGCAGAATCTGAATTGGATCGTAGCATTATTATAGCCAGAATGAAGAAAACAATTTAATTTTTCTCGCCCTGTCCTCTCTGTCCGTATCATAGCCGGCTTTGCTTAGCGCAAAACATTAGCGCCTAGATCTCAGAGACTATAAGAGCTAGAGCAACCAAATTTGGTATCCACACTTCTGAAATATCGGACCTT
Organism: Drosophila lowei; assembly: GCA_008121275.1. NCBI lineage: Eukaryota > Metazoa > Arthropoda > Insecta > Diptera > Drosophilidae > Drosophila > Drosophila lowei. Next base: position 29,154,249 of record CM017777.1, on the reverse strand, counting down.
GACGAGTTTGTTTCAAAATTTCGCCACACCCCTTCCGGCCCCGCAAAGGACGAAAATCTGGAGCATCCACAGATCTCAGAGACTATTAGACCTGACTGTCGAGCTCTCACTGTTACAAAACTATTTGTAATTTTTCACTGCAGAACTCACTGTTGATAGCTCACTGCTACAAGTGTGTTTCAAAAATTTCGGCCCACCCCTTCCGCAGCCATAAACAACGAAAATCTGTGGCAACCACAATTTTGAAGATAGGAGAAAATTAAAAACGCACAATCATAGAGAATAGCCATATCGACCAGATTACCGAATCTTGCCGAATCCGAATCAGATCGGATTATTGTTATAGCCAAAAGTAACAAATCAATTTGCAGTGGCTACGCAGCGCCCGTCGACACGTTCTGACTGATTTTCTGTCTCTCTCGGACGCACTCTTTGTCGTTAAATGAACCCATACTGACTATGTATCGGGTATAAATGTAGAGTTGCGGTCGCAGCAGCAACTCACAACGTTCCCCCTCGTTCTTATTATTTGAATTTTATTATATTTTACATACATTTTATTATGCCTCGTAGGACTAGGCTATCTGCTTCTCAGCAGTCTCAGAGACGCAAATTTAGAAACAGATCAAATAGAGGTAGAAATTTAGAAAATTTAGAATTTGTTGAAAATAGGAACTTTTAACAGAGGCAGGCCCTGAGTTCGTTGAACCCGTTAGAAGCCAAGAGCTAGAGACGGAGGGACAAAATCAAGTGACTGCTTGGCAAGTTTCAGGAGTAGGTCAGGAAGAGCAGGCAGCCGTCCCTGGTGAACAGGTAGAGAATACTGTAAGCAATAAAGATGGCATAAATGCGCAGACTAAACAGGAGGAGGGAGCAAGTGGCCAATACTGTGCGTCGGTCCAGACGTAGACAGGACCCTGGCTATAGGACAAGAGAGCAGGAGCAGAATAGTTTAGAACATATAGTTAGACGAACAGACGCACAGATTAGACACGAGGAGCAAGTGGCCGATACTGTGCGTCGGTCCAGACGTAGACAGGACCCTGACTATAGGACAAGAGAGCAGGAACTGAATAGTGTAGAACATATAGTTAGACGAACAGACGCACAGATTAGACATGAGGAGCAAGTGGCCGATACTGTGCGTCGGTCCAGACGTAGACAGGATTTGGACTATAGAACAAGAGAGCAGGAACAGAATACAGAGAGGCGACAGCGCATACGTATAAATAATGCAAGAAAACGCATATTAGAAAGAGAGCAGGATAGAGTTCGCAGGGTCCAAGAACGGAATTTAGTAGATCGTAGGCGTATCTTGCGACCGCGAGACACTCTGGCACGCCAAGCTGCTCGTGCCGCAGCACGACAGTTAGAAATTGACGCTGCCAGAACTGCTAGTCAGAGAGTTAGCCAATATAGGAGCGATAGCAGCAATAGAGTTGAGCAAAATTTAAGAAACGCCTCCCGAATGCAGCAGGAACGAGCAAACATCTCCCAGGGAGATAGGGCTCAGAGAGAACCCAGAATTAGGCTTAGTGGCCTAGAAGCTCTAAAAGAAGTTTATAACAGGAATGTAAAGCTGGGTCCTGATCAGGTTTGCCTTTCTTGCAAAGGCCTGTGGTTCCCCAAACAAATTTGTAAGATTCCTCGTGTCCTTTTAGAAAGTGATTGCGAGTTTAGTGCTGAAATCTTTGCTCTTGAAAGCCTTTTAAATTCCCTTCTGATTGCCCAACATTAAAATTCTGCAGAACATGTCATAGCAACATCAAAAAAGCGTATAAGGCCTAAGCTTTCTTCAATGAATTAGATTTCCCCAAGCTGCCCGACTGCTTAAAGGGGCTTACTCCATTAGAGGAACGACTGATTTCTCCTCGACTTCCATTTATGATAATTAAGCCTATATTGCCTGGGGGGCGAGGTCAAAATGCCATTAAAGGAGCAGTGGTAAACGTCCCTATTTCGGTAAGCGATATCGTGAAGGAGCTTCCACGAGCTTTCCATGAAGCCCAGGTTATTCAGCTCCACCTCAAACGCAGAAAAGAGTATCTTCATGCTTTCATGGCTAAAACCATTAGACCTTCCAACATTTTTGAAGCACTTCGTTATTTAGTTACCACAGATTTGTATAAAAAGCATAATGTCGTAGTTAACGAGCAATGGATCTCTGGTTTCACATCCGATATTGTTCCTTTCGTAGCATCTCAAGCAGACGCAGCCTTTTTAGAAAGTATGCAGAATAGAGATAGGAATGTAGATACGGAGCCAGCCCATCCCGACGAGGAAGTAGAAGCCGAAGAGCTCAACCCAGGAGGTCAGGAAACTCTGCTTGAAAACAACATACCATTTGATGATAGGATTATCAAAATAGCACCAGGTCAAGGCCAACGACCTCTCGACATGATTTTAGATATTGACTCGGAAGAGTTATCCTTTCCCACTATTTATGCAGGCATCAAAAGACAATCTTCGCAAAGTTTTACAACCATTGTTAGGTCAGAGCTTCGAAATGTAGATAGGAGAGGTTGTAGAACTGACAAACTATTCTTTAATTACAAGAAGTTAGAACTTATTAAGATTCGAAATAATATTTCTATCTGCTTACGTAAGCGGAGCACTTCCAGTGCAGTAACGGCAGCTAACGCTCTTAATGAGAATTTCATAGGGGGGGCTTGTTAACCACGATGAGGGATATAGGGTTCTTCGAGATATTCGATCGTCTCCGGCTCACTGGGAGGATGAAAAGAAGAAGGTTATGGCCATGATTCGTCAGTTCGGCCTACCGACTTTTTTCATTACTCTGTCTGCTGCTGAAACGCGGTGGCCAGAGTTGCTTGTTTTGCTCAAAAAAAACGTAGATAGGGAGATCATTAGCGAAGAAGAAGCAATGAATCTACCCTACACCGAAAAGGAGCGTCTTATCAGGGCAGACCCAGTTACTTGTGCTAGGTATTTCGATTATAGGTATCGCGAAATCTTAAAAGTTATGAGGAATCGGGAGGGCATTTTCGGAGAAAACTTCGTCATCAAATATTATTGGCGTGTTGAATTCCAACAAAGAGGTTCCCCCCATATTCACGGCATGTTTTGGCTGAAAGATGCCCCAGCAGTGGACTTAACAAGTGCTGCGTCAATTTCAACAGTTGTAGCCTTCCTTAACAAACACATTACAGTAGATGTCACAGACTCTGAATTAGCTCCGTATATAGAATACCAAAAGCATCGGCATAAGGACATGTCATGTCTTAAAAAGCCAATAAAAGTGGAAAAAAGTTTGTAGATTCGGTATTCCATACCCTCCAATGCCCCAAACGGAGATATTAAGTCCACTGCCGGAGGAAACTCCAAACCTTGATTTTCACCAAGGCAATTTTAAGAAAATTCAAGACCTATTAAATTCTGATCAATCCTCTGATATGATTGATCACTTACATATTTGAAAACTTACTTTCGCACGAACAAGTGAGCCTCAATTACGAGGACTACAAATATGCAATTTGTTCTGGTTTAAAGAAACCACACATTTTTCTAAAAAGGTCATTTGCTGAAATTTGCGTTAATGCTTATAATAAACACATCCTTTCAATGCAAAGGGCCAATATGGATATCCAATACATTTTTGACCCTTATGCATGCTGTAGCTATATAATAAACTATATAAATAAATCCCAAAGGGGTATTTCGAAGCTTATGCGCGAGGCGGCAAAAGAAGTTCAAAGGGGCAATTACACGATCAGACAAAAGCTACAGCACATTGGTCACAAATTTATTTCTGGCACTGAGATATCTGCTCAGGAAGCCGTATATTGTTGTCTAGGCATTCCGTTGTCCGGAACTAGCAACAAATGTGTTCAAATAAATACTTTCCCTCCAGAGCAACGAGTTCGAATGCTCAAATCCACAAGCATCCTAAAAATATGCATCAGATTCCACTGACATATTCGTCAAAGGATTGCTGGAGCGGTATGAACAAAGACCAACTGATCTTGAGGGCCTGTGTTTAGCCGACTTTGCAGCAAATTATGAATTTTCGAAAAGCGGGAAAAGAACTATCCAAAATAGAGATGATGAAGAGGACGAAGAAAATGAGGCACTAGTAGAAGTTTTTATCCCTCTCCGCGATAATAGTGGTTTTATTAGGGAAAGAACTAAGCCGTCCATTTTAAAATATATGAGGTTCAATATAAATACAGATAGGTCAAACTATTTTAGAGCATTAGCTATGCTGTTTTATCCGTGGAGAGATGAAGAGAAAGATTTAGTGAGCGTAAATTGTGAGGATCTTTATAATAATCATCAGGATTTGGTAAATGCAAATTTCCAAAAATTCAATGCACTAGGAGATTTAGAAGACGCGCTTAGGAGGGCCATGGAAGCCGAAGATAATAGGGAAGAAAATTTAGGTGAAGAGGTAGTTGATGAGGCAATTGATGAGGAGTTTAGGGCTTTAGCGGTTCCAGAAATAAGTTCCCAAATAAATGTTTTGAACTTGAATGACCAGGCAGCGGATCAAGATAGAAGTATTCGATTAATTAAGCTTCCTCCTATTGTTTCCCCTAATATTTTAGCTAATTTGATTAGATCGCTTAATTTGAAGCAAAAAACTTATCTCACCCATGTTCTGCATAATGTGAGAAATAAGGCAGTTTTTTATGAGTTTGTAGGTGGCGGCGCAGGCGTCGGCAAGAGTAGAACCATATCTACAAATTTTCAGACCATTTCCCAGGAGTTTAATCGTAGACCAGGATCCAACCCAGAAACACAGGAACACACAGGAAAAGCTGCATTTGGTATTGAAGGTGCCACACTTCACTCAATGTTTTCTTTTTACCTCTCAATCAATCCAACCATGCTTTTAAACAATTGGGTCCAGATTTGTTAAATACCTTGCGTTCAAGATTTATTGATCTTAAAATTCTTATACCTGACGAAATTTCTATGGTCGGTGAAAAAAGGTTTTCATATTTGGATAGGCGCCTAAAACAAATATTTTCAAGGCCCGAGAGTCCTTTTGGTGGCATTTCTGTTATCGTGTTTGGCGATCTAAGGCAGTTATGTCCAGTAGGTGATCGTTGGATATTCAAATCCTCATCAGGAGCGCATAATCCATACAGTGCAATAGTTGGCTCTAGTCTCTGGGATGGCTTCAAGTTTTTCGAACTTACAGAGATAATGCGACAGCGAGATGACCAACCTTTTGCAACCGCACTAAATAACATGGCATCGGCCGTAATGACGTCAGAAGATATTCAATTGCTTAGGGACCGAATAGTTCACGGCAGTGAAGCTCCAAGAGATGCGATCCACTTATTTTATAGCAATAGCGAGACAGATAAGTACAATAAGAAGAAGCTATCATCGATTATGACTGCAGAATATACTTCAATAGCTTTAGACTCCATCAAAGCCGAGCATCTTAACCCAGAAATCAAAAGCAAATATTTGGACTCTGTTAAGAGCTTCAAAACTTCGAATACACAAGGCTTGTGCACTTCATTGGTTCTCAAAACCACGGCTAAATATATGATGACAGTCAATGTAGATACATCAGATGGTCTTCTTAACGGAGCCACTGGTGTTTTAATGCAGATAGATCTCAGCTCATCCAATACTCCCGAACTTCTTTGGATACATTTTCTCGAGGAAAGCGTAGGAATTAACGCACGGTCAAAGCGCAGCCATAGTAACGAATCTTCATGGACCCCAATTCTGAAAACTACAAAAAGTTTTCAATACCATCAAAACGAACAAGTTACTATTGGCCGAAAACAGTTTCCGATTGTAGCTGCAGAAGCTATAACTATTCATAAGAGTCAGGGAGCAACATACAGCAAAGTGGTCGTCCACACTTCATCCAATATGCAAAGAGAAGCATTGTATGTAGCTTGTAGTAGGGCCACCAGTGCGAACGGACTTTATATCGTTGGACCACTCATTCCTTCGAGACCCAAGCGGGACTGTCCCGTCGCGAAAGCGATGGAGAACTTGCGTTCCGCTAAGTTACTTCACACCCACTTCGATTGTTTACTCAATCCCTCCGAATTCAATATTTTCTTCCATAATACGGAAAGCTTGCACTGCCATATTATCGATGTCTGTTCTGATCAGCTAATGCTCAAATCTTCTATTTTGTGCTTCGTTGAGGCTTCCACATACTCAAATGAAACTTATAATATTCCTGGCTTTTCCACAGCAGTGCGGTTAGATTGCCAATCCGTAGCCAGCGGAGCTAGACCGAAAAGAGGCATTCTAATATTCGTTAGGAATGAACTTTTGAATCATTGTAGTATTATTGAAAGTAATCGATTTTATGCTGATTCCGGGAACTTAGCATCTCCAGTGTTCGAGTATGCTTTGTTTAAGTACAAATCTGTCGGTTTTATTGTTATTTACAGAACCCCCACATATCCGTTGCGAAAGTTCGAAGCAGAATTTGAGGTCTTATTTCAACGGTATCCGTTTTAGATAGAAATTCCGTAGTGTTAGGAGATTTTAATTTATGCATTCGTTCCCTTTCAGGCTGCTGTAAGAAAATTTATTTCTTTTTATTTCTTTCAGAAAGGAATTGTAGGTCATTGTTAGATTTGGACTCTTCCACAACCAATTGCGATACGCATATTGACTGGGCGTTTTCAAACATTTCCGATAGCAGGGCCACCGCGCGCACCTTTGAGACAATCTATAGTTATCATAGTGGAATTTTAGTTAATGTTAGAGAGGCAGAAGATTAGATTTTTTGGTAATCAGGCATTAGTGTAAATATTTAATATTTTGTATTATTTATCCGTATTCTTAATTATATTATTACTTTAATCTTTACTTTTGTTAAAAATTTTTATTTTTATCCGTTTTATTTTGTTAATTATGTTTGTATTAAATAGGTTTATTATTAATAATTTCTATGTATGTAGGTATTCATGTTAGTCTAGATATTTTTCATGAAGGATTGGAATCCTTTTTTTAATTTTTGGGGAATATGGAGCTTAAAAATGCTTTTAAAAGCAGCTCAAGTCGACTCGTAGGTCCCCAAGATTATATTTTGACTAGAGTGACCCCATTGCATTGTGATGGCCTCCCCGTGGTGTTCCCTGGGTACCAATTTAATGAAATAAATTGGGAGCTAATTCGCGCGGCGTTTACGTATAAAATATATTTTATAACTTACATAGATCATAAGCTCACGTATATACTGACTGAGTACTGGGTATAAAGTAGAGCCGCGGCCTTTGCCGCGGCTCACAACGTTCCCCCTCGTTCGTCATATTGTTGTTCATATATTATAAGCACTTTTAACATGTGTATGTATATTAATACATTTTATTTTATCCTCGTCGCCAATTATGTAGTGTATTGACACTCAGAATTTAAGATGCACCTGTTTACTTCAAGCTTGTCTTTTATTTTATTCCTATTGAAGGTGTGACCGTATCTACATATTAATATAATACCTAACACTAAGCTATCTCAGCAACAGAACATTCTACGTAACTGACTATGACAATAAACACAAATCAGGCACTAGAAGTATAGCAGCAGGGTGCCACAAGGGTCACTTCTAGCACCCATACTCATACATTCGGAACACTGAACATTCACAAAAATAAACAAATAATTAATATAAGAACACTAATATATAAAAAGTTAATACAGCCAATACTATTATACGGGCACCTAACATGGTTCAGCCTCAGCTCCATTCAAATGGAAAAATCAGGATTTTCGAAAGGCGTGCTATTAGGCATCAGTGCCAAAAATCCAGTAACTAATCACTATATTAACAATAAAAGCTATACAATATGGCAAACATTAAAAGAATTGACTCACTAATAATACAAATAATAGAACAATTTGTAGAAAAAAGCCAGACCTCTGAAAACCACTTGATCTCAGATAGCTCAAAAAAGCAAACAAGACTGTCTACATACTTAAACTATTAACAATAACACATATAGAACACCTTAAGGAATTAGGAATAATGTACAACAAATATAATGATGTGATATTCTTTCACAAAAGGAAAAACAATCGTAGCCCACATGATCTAAGATACAACAAAAATCAATAGATAAAATAAAACATGTAAATAAAATTCCCAAAACCCTCACCAACCCTCACTATAAATAAACCCACCCATAGTACCCTACCCACACCCATATTCCAGTATTAGATAAGTAGTTATTGGTTATTTAGTCTTAATTTGCTAGTTCTAAGAAAACCTAAAAACAAAAACATTATATACATTTAATATTATAAACAATGTCCTAATGAGACAAATCAAACAAAAATTCAACAAAATAAAAGAAATGTCAAAGAACAAATACAAACAAAACATTATGTTTAAGCCTAGAAAAGCAAACAAGTCATACACATCCTAATCATAAAGTCCCTGGAATTGTCAACCACTGTAAGAAATAGAATAAGTTAAAACTTAAAATTACTAAATCCACTGACAAATAAAGTATAAAGTATAAAGCTTTTTTATTAAAAAGTGTAATTTTGAGAAGAAAAATGTCTGATTCTGCAGTTGCAACATCCGCGTCTCCAGTGGCTGCTCCACCAGTACCAGCCGAGAAGAAGGTGGCCGTTAAACAGGCATCTGGATCCGCTGCTGCTACTGCAAAGGCAAAGAAGCCCACAACTCCACCATCGCATCCCCCAACTCAGCAAATGGTTGACGCTTCGATTAAGAGCTTGAAGGAACGTGGCGGCTCATCGCTTTTGGCTATCATGAAATATATTACTGCCGAATACAAATGCGATGCCCAGAAACTGGCTCCATTTATCAAAAAGTACTTGAAGTCGGCAGTTGCAAATGGAAAGCTGATCCAAACAATGGGAAAAGGTGCCTCTGGTTCGTTCAATCTGTCTGCTTCCTCCAAAAAGGAACCCAAGCCAAAGGTTGCATCTGTGGAGAAGAAGGTTAAAAGTAAGAAGGTGGCGTCATCGTCATCGGCAGAAGCCAAGAAGACAGCAAGCCCCAAAAAAGCAGCCGGAGCCGGTGACAAGAAGCTAAAGGCAAAGAAGTCACCAAGAATACAGCCGAGAAGAAGAAAACTGAGAAGGCAAAGGCTAAGGATGCGAAGAAAACTGGAACCCTGAAGGCGAAGCCAGCAGCGACAAAGGCCAAGTCGAGCCCAGCAAAACCAAAGCCAAAGCCAAAAGCAAAGGCTGTAGCTGCAGCGGCGTCTGTCAAGCCCAAGAAGACAACGAAGAAGCCAGCTGCTCCCGCCACTGTAAAGAAGCCGAAAGCCAAGACGACAGCGGCCAAAAGTAATTGTGAAAGTGTACACGTTGGTGTACATGGTCGCATTCGAAATTTTAGACGTATCCGTCTGAAATTGATTTAAACAAGCCCTTTTCAGGGCTACAAAACTATATCAAAAGAGATAAAAATTATCGAGCCTTGCATAAATATTTAATATTTAGCGTCCAGCTCGAACTCCTCGACGCAGACGAAAAAGAGTTTTTTATACCCGATACTCAAAATGAGTATAGGGGTATATTAGATTTGTGGTGAAAGTGGATGTGTGTAACGTCCAGAAGGAAGCGTTTCCGACCCCATAAAGTATATATATTCTTGATCAGCATCAATAGCCGAGTCGATTGAGCCCTGTCTGTCTGTCCGTCTGTCCGCCTGTCCGTCCCTATCAGCGCCTAGTGCTCAAAGACTATAAGAGCTAGGGCAACGACATTTTGTGTCCAGCCTTCTGTGATATGTCACTGTTACAAGTATATTTCAAAACTTCGCCCCGCCCACTTCCGCCCCCATAAAGGACGAAAATCTGTGGCATCGCCAATTTCAAAGATACGAGAAAACCAAAAAACGCAGGATAGAGAATGACTATATCTTCTAGACTGCAGAATCTGAACCAGATCGTGTTATTATTATAGCCAGAATGAAGAAAACAATTTCATTTTCTCTCGCTCTGTCTCTCGGCTGTGCCTATCGCAAAAAGTTATTTCAAAGATCTCATAGACTATAAGAGCTAGAGCAACCAAGTTTGGTATCCACACTCCTGTGATATCGAACCGGCACAAGTGTATTTCAAAATTCCGCCCCACCCCTTTCCGCTCCCGCAAAAGGACGAAAATCTGTGGCATCCACAAATCGCAATGACTATTAGAGCTAGAGCAACCAAATTTTGTATCCATACTCCTGTTTGATCTAACTGTTGCAAGTGTATTTCAAAAATTTCAAAATTTTTTTTGATTTTTGGGTATATTTTTGGCCCACTCTTCCTGAAGCCGTTCCTTTAACGCGGATATGGCCGATATTGCCGTTTTGCGTACACGGCGGTACAACTAACTCCACAAATTTTCAATAAGGCTTAGATCAAGCGATTGGGGTTGCGCATCCACTACTTTTGGACGTGTTGCCAATGCCGATTTTCTTCACCGACTGCTTACAATAATAATATCATTATCAATATCATAATAAATTTATATAATAAATTTATTAATAAATAAAATATAAAATTACATTTTTTTCGAGATTAAGAAGGTTTTTTTTTTTTTTTTAGTCATATAAGAAAAACCGAATATTAAAGTAACGCGTGTTTTGGTGATTTTTGTTTAATTATATTTTCTCTTTTAATCTAAAACATAATCATTAATATATATACCTCTCTGAAAAGGTAATACTGCAAGCTTTGTTCTAATATTTAAAATTTTTTTATTTTTTTTTTTTTTTATGCATTTTATTTGCGTTTGAAGTTGAGAAAAAAACCGAATACTAAGGTTACAAAACTACAAACCAAAAAAAAAAAAGTTTAAATGAGGGAATAAAGCTTGAAGTTTTACCTTTCAGAGAGGTATATATAATAATGATTTTATTTTAAATGACTAGAGAAAATAGAATTAAACAAAAAAAAGCTTCAAATTTGCGTTACTTAAATATTCGGTATTTTTGGGAAATCGCATAATAAAACCCTGGGGCAACTCCAAATAGCCCCAAATGGCACAAAAAATGGGTTTCCCCGAAAAACAAACACCTGACTAAAATTCATGATTAGCATGGAGCAGCGAAAACTTGTGCTCCAGTTGCAATTAGAGGGCAAGACCTATAAAGAAACTGCCCAAATGCTGGAAATGAAGCTAAATAGGATCGGTGACGTCGTCCGAAGGTTCAGAAATGAAGGAAGAATCGCATCTATTAGGCAAACCGGACAACCGAACAAGTTGACCAAGCGAAGAAGCCGAAATCGTAAAGAAAGTGAAGAAAAATCCACGACTAAGTGCACCGGAATTAAAAGCTGACTTATTTGCCGACCACGGAAAGACCGTTTCAGCCCAAACTATCCGACGAAACATCAAAAAACCAGGGTACAACGGCCGAGTTGCAAGAAAAAAGCCTTTGCTCTGTGAGCGCAACCGTAAAATAAGGAAATCGTTTGCTCTGGAGTACTCCAAAAAGGACCAAAACTGGTGGAATGACGTTATATAATCTTAGACGAGAGCAAGTTTAACCTTTTGGCAGTGACGGCAAGACGATGGTGTGACCAACAGTGAAACACGGCTGAGGTAGCGTTATGATTTGGGGCTGCATTTCGACAAAAGGAGTAGGAAATCTGGTTTTTATTGAAGGAATAATGAAATAAGAACAATATCTGAACATTTTGAAAGAAAATTTGAAGCAGTCGGCGCAGAAAATGGGCATTTCCGAAACTTTCAAAGCTGTATCAGGACAATGACCCGAAACATAAGGCCCATAAAAGTCATAGATACGCCACCCCAATCGCCTAATCTAAGCCCCATCGAAAATTTGTGGAGGAGCTGGACCGCCGTGTGCATAAGACACCAATATCGTCCATATCCGAGGTAAAGAAATGGCTTCAAGAAGAGTTGGCCAAAATTGGCCATGATTATACTCAAAATATTATAAAAACTATGCCAAAACGCCTAAGCGACACCATTAATAATAATGGCTATCATACAAAAATATTAAATTAAGTTATTTTTCTAGATTAAGTTGTTATTTTTAGTTATATAAGATAATACCGAATATTAAAGTAACGCCATCTTGAAGTTTTTTTGTTTAATTAAATTTTCTCTATTCATTTAAAATAAAATCATTATTATATACCTCTGAAAAGGTAAAACTTCAAGCTTTATTCCCTTTATTAAAATTTTTTTATTTGTTGTAGTTTGATGCATTTTATTCGCGTTTTAAGTTGAAAAAAGCCGACTATTAAAGTTACCCACTGTATATACATACACCTAACCATCTTGGACGCAACACATATAACTCATTTTTAACTGCAATCACTGTCACCCCTCCCCCTTTCTCGCTTTCGTTGTGTAAAATATATACATAGTTGGGACATTGGCCAAGCACGCATACCAACAAGCAGCTGCAGCAGTGAATTTTCGTTTCGCTTTCGCTCCTCACCGTTGCTTATCGCTGTTCTTTTTCGTTTGGTGCGCTTTGAGCCAAACCGAACACCAAGTGACGCGCTACCCTGTATTCGTCGGGTATATTCGTTTGGTGTCAGTAGGATCCAGCTATTAATTTAGACAAAGTCGTGCTTCGCTAATCAATACTTAAGTCGGTATTTAGCCGTCGATTCGTGCAAACCCTTGCACACGTATATACAAACCCACAGCATACATACCCAGAACTGCAGCGGTAAAGTTTTTCGTTTTCGCTTTCGCTTGCCACCATTGCTGTTTGTTGATATTCTTGTGTGGTTTTCGTTTACGCGCTTGAGCCAAGCGACGCTATACCCTAAATTTGTCGGGTATATTCATTTTGACCTCGTTTGGGTACAACCACGAACTAGGTACGCTATACTCTACAGTTGTCGAGTATAGTAGAATCCGGTTATAACGACACTCAAGGGGACCGCCGATTTTACTTCGTTATACTCAAAAGACCAAAAGGAACAACAAAATATATATTTATTTTGTTTATTTTATGGTTGCTATGTATGTAATAGGTTTAAAAAAACAAAACAAATTATTTTGTAATCAAAACAAAAATTTAATAAATTTAATTCAATAACATGGTTTTTCATAAAAAGTCGTATAAAGTCCTGTCCGTCATCTAATATATTTTAACAAATCGCCACACCATTGTCAATAAGATCATAATCATCCACATCTTCCTTTTAAATCGGTAGCTGATTTTTAGATCTTCGATCTCAATATCACTTGAGAATGAGCTGCTGGGACCATTTCTGGCATTATTACGCTGAATTTTTTTCGGCACGTCGCTATAGCCGGTTGAATTGTGAAAATATCGTCGGTATAAGCGGTTTGTCCTACTAAGTCGCTAAAAGCGGAGACGTACTAAGCGGACCAACCAAGTCATCGAATTTTCGTCGCTATGACCGGAGGGACGCTATAAGCAGAGTCGTTATAACAGGATTCTACTGTATCAATATACAATATAACAATACAATATACGCCATTGAATACGATTATTACAAACAACCTTTCGCCTTTAGTTGATTGTATTGAGAATCAATATGACCTCAAAAGCCAACAACAATATCGTCCTTTGAAGAGCTAAAGAAAGCGCAGCTGCCGTGTCAAAGGCATTCGTCTATTAGCGGACCGTTTAGAAGCGGGGGATATTCCGCTGGTATTGACGGAGCTCGAGTGCAGACTCGAAACTCTGATGCGTAGCATTGACACGGCACGTAAACTTCAAGAGGAGATTGAAGATATAGACATTGATAATGAATTTGGAGCCGAGTTGGAAGAACTCTGAATTGTCACAAAGGCAAAATTAATGTCTCTCATTTGAGCCTTGAAGACAGCTGATGAGACAAAACCTGCAGTATCAGCTTATGGTGGCCCAACTCGTGCTCGACTTCTGAAGTTAGCACTGCCGCAGTTCAGCGGCAACTTTTCGGACTTTAAAACTTCATAGGTTTATTTGAGACTCTAGTTCACAATGACGAAAGTATTCCAATTATCGAGAAGTTCAACCATTTGCTTTCGTGTCTCTCTGGTGAAGCGTTGGGAACTGTTAGGGCGTTCCAAGTTACCGAGAGCAACTATGAGAAAGCCATGGCTAGCGTAAAACGGGTCTACGATAACGATTGTCTGATCTTCAAAAAATCACATTGATGCCCTATTTAGTCTTCCCAAAATGACCCAGCAATCAGCATCGTCCTTAAGGAACCTAATAGATACCGCCTCATCCATATATGGTTCATTGTTGTCGATAGGCGATGATAAAAAGATTTTGAATGCGATGATTATTCATCTCGTCTTGAGCAGAGTCGACCAAACAGAAATGGGAAGAACAGCTAAATTATGAGAAGCTGCCATTTTGGGCTGACTGTGAAATGTTGTTTAATCGCAGACTTTAGCATCTTTCGGCTGAAAATTCGGTAAAACCAAAGCAAGAGCAGAAAGCTGTGCCAAGCAAGCCGCATAATCGGATCTCATTCGCGTGTTCTACTGGGAATTCCAACAACCATCGATGCAGCTACTGCAATGCGAAAGATCATTTGTTGACAGATTGCAGTCCATTTGGTCGGCTGGCAGTAAAGCAAAGGTTCGAGTTCGCAAAAACTGCATCCCTATGCATCAATTGTCTGCAACAAGGCCACTCTGTATTACGATGCAAAGCTAAGAAGTGTCGAGTGTGTGGGCTGCTCACACCATACATTATTGCATAGGTACACAGGGGCGAATAAAAGTCTGGCGTTACCATCACCCCCAGAGAATTCTTCTCCTCCTCCCAATCAGAATCATCCTTCCACTTCGCATGCTCTCCATGCGACAGCGTTATTTTTGGCTGCGTCGATCTTAAGTGACCGAACAAATAATGGTGAATATGTTTTGGCCCGAGCTCTGCTTGACTCTGGTCTCAAACTAATTTAATCACTGAGGACTTAGCACAGCGCTTACAGATCCGTAGGGAGGAGTCGTGTATCAACTTGCTTGGTATTGGTGAATCCAATTCACAAGTCAAGAAAAAGATACATACGGTGGTGAAGTCACGAATTACTGGTAGTGAGTTTTCGGTCGATTTCTGGATTTTAAGGTCCGTTTCGGGGTAATACCCTGATCAAACACTTAACGTGAGTGACTGAAAAATCCCGAAGAACTTACCACTTGCAGACCCATATTTCTTCAAGGTTGGATTGTGTCGGGCAGATACACTCCAAAGGTGACTGTCACGCAAGAAGCGAAGAACTGTTTGAGTTGTCGAGAAGACTCAGTAATACATATCGACAACACACTACAAAAGTTTTGGTCACTGGAAGAATTGTCGTCTTCTAAAAAGTCTTTATCTCCCAGAACACAAGTTATGTGAAGATCATTATAGAAAGACTACTCAGGTCGTGCCTTCAGGTCGGTACGAAACTGCCGTTCAAATCAGATCCCAACTCCTTGGGCAACTCCTTTGAAGTGGCTAAACGGCGGTTTTTGTCGCTTAAAAAAATATTGTCTCGTGACCCTGAGCTGCAGAAAATGTACTTGGAGTTCATGGAAGAGTCTCCTTAAGTCACATGTCTCCCACAGAAAACACAATCCCTAAAACTCCACATTATTTTATTTTACATCAGTGTATCTTGAGGCCCCAAAGCACGTCGACCAAGCTCCGTGTCGTTTTCGATGCGTCTTGTAAAACGTCTTCTCAGGTGGCCTTGATCGACATATTGATGGTCGGTCCCACGATACAGGATGAGCTGTATTCGACATTACTCCGAATCAGACTACACAGGAACGCCTTGACAGCCGATGTCAAGAAGATGTATCGCCAAGCCTTGATCGCTGATGCGGATAGACAATTTCAGCTCATAGTGTGGAGAAGAGACCCTTCTAAATCATTGAGAATATACCAGCTCAACACCGTAACATATGGGACTGGACCAGCCCCATTTTTGGCTATTCGGTGTTTGAAGAGGTTGAGTGAGTCTGCAAAACTCTCATTCCCTAAAGCTGCTGAAGTTATTGAGTCCGATTTCTATGTCGATGACATGTTGACTGGTGCTGGTTGCGTAGAGCAGTTAAAGATAATTAAGTCTAATGTGGCTTAGGTTCTTTAATGGTTCTCGAACTTACCTGAGGTCACCGCATCCGAGAGCACAGTTAAACCGATAACGATCTCGACTCAGAGTCAACTAAGGTGCTAGGAATATCGTGGCTGCCACACGAAGACGTCTTTAAGTTCCAAATTGACACGTCAGTTATGGGTCTCCGAGCAACAAAACGGAACATATTATCGGTGACATCAAAGCTGTTTGACTCCCTTGGCTTGTTAAGTCCTTTAGTAATTAAGGGAAAGATCCTACTGCAGGAGCTTTGGCTTAACAAGCTAGATTGGGATGAGTCACTTTCAATGAACTTGGAAACAGCATGGAACTTACTAAAAGAATCCTTGGGTCAGTCGGAGAAGATTACCATACCTCGATTTGTGCATACTGATCCCATGTCCGTAGAAAGACTGCAGAAGGTTTCAAGGTCTCGTTGACTGCAAGGTCGAAAGTAGCGCCGCCCAAGACGAAAACGCTCCCAAGGCTTGAGTTATGTGCCGCTTCACCTTTTCGCAGACCTTTGTCACCGAATCAAATCACTGCTCAAGGTTCCAATTGAGAAAATGATATACTGGTCAGATTCGGAAGTTACTCTTCATTGGATCAGATACCACCCTTCGTCGTTGTCAACATTCGTTGCGAACCGAGTAGCGGAGATTCAAGAGTGGTTAAGTGACGCTACGTGGCGCCATGTGCCAACAAAACAGAACCCAGCAGACATATTTTCGAGAGGTTGTGACGTAGAGGAAATCGTGCAGTCGATCTAGTTTAGTGGACCAGCGTTCTTGAAGGTTGAAGAAGAGAGCTGGCCCAGAAATCCGCACTTCGAGCTTTCCGAAGAAGAGCTGCAGATGGAAAGTAGGAAGAAATCGGTCGCACTGACCGTCGCGGCTAAGCCAAATTATTTAGTGGATGTAATCGAGGGATACTCGTCACACCTCAAACTGCTAAGAGTGTTCGTTTTCCTGTTCCGCTTCATCTGAAAATGCAAAGACAGATGTCTCAACTTTGAAAACATTCCGTCATCCGTAGAATACTACAAGGCGTTTATAAAAATTGTCGAAATAAAATAAAAAAAACGAGTCTCAAGAAGATATTGAAAGGGTTCGTAAAGGCACCAAGATTTGACGACTAATTCTTTCTTGTTGGCATTATAAAGGTTCGTCGGTCGTCAAGGATGTCCGCAACACGAATTGCGACAACGCGACAAATTTAGTCGGAGCAAGTCACCATTTCAGCGTTTCCGACCCCATAAGTTTATATATTCATGACCACCATCAATAGCCGAGTCGATTAAGCCATGTCTGTTTGTCCGTCTGTCCGTCCCTATGAGCGCCTAGTGCACAAAGACTATAAGAGCTAGAGCAACGAAATTTTGTATCCAGACTTCTGTGATATGTCACTGTTACAAGTATATTTCAAAACATCGCCATGCCCACTTCCGCCCCCACAAAGGACGAAAATCTGTGGCATCCACAATTTCAAAGATACGAGAAAACCAAGAACGCAGAATCGTAGAGAATAACAATATCTTTTAGACTGCAGAATCTGAATCAGATCGTATTATTATTATAGCCAGAATGAAGAAAACAATTTCATTTTCTCTCGCTCTGTCTCTCTCTAACACACACGTAGCATAGCCGGCTTTGCATAGCGCAAAACATTAGCGCCTAGATCTCAGAGACTATAAGAGCTAGAGCAACCAAATTTGGTATCCACACTCCTGGAATATCGGACCTTGACGAGTTTGTTTAAAAATTTCGTCACACCCCCTTCCGCCACCGCAAAGGACGAAAATTTTTAGCATCCACAAATCTCAGAGACTATTAGGGCTAGAATAGCCAAAGTATCCATTGTGTATCCATACTCCTGTTAGATCTCACTATAAAACGTGTATTACAAAATTTCGCCCCACCGCCTTCCGTTCCCACAAAGAACGAAAATCTGTGGCATCCACAATATTGAAGATACGAGAAAACTAAAAACGCACAATCATAGAGAATGATAATATCTACCAGATTGCAGAGTCTGGATCAGATCGCATCATTTTTATAGCCAAGAGGAAGAAATCAATTTGCAGTGGCTACTCAGCGCCCGACAACACCTTCTGACCGATTTTCTGTCTCTCTCGCACGCACTCTTTGTCGTGTCGTTTAATATTAGCGGCGTCTGACGGAGGAGAGCTATACTGACTAAGTATCGGGTATAAATGTAGCCCTGAAAAGGGCCTTTTGGGATTTGTTTTGCAGGGAAACGAGACAAAATTTACTTGGAGCTGGTGTACTTGGTGACAGCCTTGGTTCCCTCACTAACAGCGTGCTTGGCCAGCTCTCCCGGCAGCAGCAGGCGCACAGCCGTTTGGATTTCCCGACTGGTGATAGTTGAGCGCTTGTTGTAATGAGCCAAGCGAGACGCCTCGGCAGCAATGCGCTCGAAGATGTCATTTACAAAGCTGTTCATGATGCTCATCGCTTTCGACGAAATACCAGTGTCAGGATGGACTTGCTTCAGAACTTTGTAAATATAGATGGCATAGCTCTCCTTTCTCTTGCACTTCTTCTTCTTGTCGTTCTTGGTGATGGTCTTCTGAGCCTTTCCAGCCTTTTTGGCTACCTTTCCACTAGTCTTGGGCGGCATTTTCTTTTATTTCACTTCACTTTTACACTTAATGTGTTTTGTCGGACGGGGATCAAAACCTTATAGTTTTATTCGAGTAGTCTGTTCAGGTTTAACATACATTTTGTAGCAGCCGAAAACTCACCTCCTGGTTGAGCGCTCATGCAGTCGGAAAAAGTATAAATATGGCATCGTGTGAGTTTGGACAACATTCGTGTGTGAACAGTGAAAAAAAAAGGAATCTATTAACATGTCTGGTCGTGGTAAAGGTGGCAAAGTGAAGGGAAAGGCAAAGTCTCGGTCGAACCGTGCTGGTCTTCAGTTCCCTGTTGGTCGTATTCATCGTCTACTTCGCAAGGGAAACTATGCCGAGCGTGTCGGTGCCGGCGCTCCTGTTTACCTGGCTGCCGTGATGGAATACTTGGCCGCTGAAGTTCTCGAGTTGGCTGGCAATGCTGCCCGTGATAACAAGAAGACGAGAATTATCCCTCGCCATCTGCAGCTGGCCATCCGCAACGATGAGGAGTTGAACAAGCTGCTCTCAGGCGTTACCATCGCTCAGGGCGGAGTGTTGCCCAACATCCAGGCCGTTCTGCTGCCCAAGAAGACCGAGAAGAAGGCATAAATGTTCCAATAGCAACAACAATTTACATTCTTGTACATATATAAACCAAAACGTCCTTTTCAGGACGACCAAACTATGACTAAAGAATTAAGAGAATTTTCATAATTTATTTTCATTCATATCAATTCATTTATTCAAACAGATGGGGATATGTACACATATATAGATAGATAGATAGATATATAGATAGATGTGTGTACACATTTAGCTGTGTCTAATACAATCTAATACGTATTAGATTGTCAGTTCATATATTGATATTGTCTGATATTGTCTGATATTGTCTGATATATGTTATGTATTTATTATTGAATGAAATAGAACAAGAATCATCTCTATCTGATGGGGCTCTCTCTCTCGCTCTCTCGCTCGCTCTCTCTCTGTGGCTTAGTTTGATGTGGGGCTGTGGATCAATGGGTGGTCAAATGGTATATACATATATATGTCTATCGCGCTCTAGAGTGGCTGGTACTTGGTTAAATACACCATCAATCTGTTGTATGCACCAAAAATAGGTTTTATTCCATATATGGATGGATGGATGGATGGATGGATGGATGGATTGTGGGTGTATATTGATGGGAATATGTGATGGTATCATTGTAATACCCTTTAATTGATATTAATTGTGTTGAATAGTGATAAATGTGGATTTGTGGTGGATAAATGTGGTTATTGGGTATGGTTAAGGCAGTGAAGATCGGCGATAAAAAATAGTAAATGTGATTAAATTGTTTATTGTATGTATGGATATTGAAGAGGGGATCGTGTTTTATGGGTGTTTGAGATGCCAAGCTTTTTTGGCACCTATTTGTTTCAAATGAAAAGAGAGTTTGGGTTAAACTTTATAATTCGTTTTAATCTTGGGGGCTTAGCGGAAGCCGATTGCTTGCTATGGCCAGATAAAATTTATGCGAGATCGATATGCAACCAATGCGCAGAGGGGTTAGCATAGAACTAAAAATAGACGACGGCGTTAGATCAAAGTGATTGCCGAAGTGGCTGCAGCAGATCAAAGTAATTGCCGAAGTGGCGGCGGCAGAGAGCCCCTTTAGCGGGAGAGCGCAGCAGCTCTGCAGAAAGTCAACGTTTTACAACATAGGCGGCTCTCTGCTCATACAATAATAATGCTTAATATTACGATTATTCTTCGGCGGCTGGCCCGAACATACTCCTCCCGTTGGGAGCTAGCCTCTCAACAGATTCCTTAAGGGGCAGCAAACATAGCCGAGTGACGGCCCTCCTGATGTTTCCTGAGGATGTCTTCAGGTCAGCGACGCGACACATCCGTCCTTGCCCATAACGACATCGACCACTCTAGCCAGTGGCCAACGCATTGGAGGAAGATTTTCGTCCTTCACCAGAACGAGATCGTTCTTGCAGATGTTTTGCGCGGAGGTACGCCACTTCGCGCGCTCTTGCAAAAGAGTGAGATACTCTTCGCGCCAACGGCTCCAAAATATTTGTTGTAGTTGGGTGACCCGCTGCCAGCCATCCAGACGATTGTAGTTCAGCTTCGTTAGGTCAGGCTCGAGGATTTGCTCATGGGGGCCGCCTAGAAGCAGATGAGCAGGAGTCAAAACGTCTAAATCATCAGGATTTTCTGAAAGCGAGAGCAAAGGGCGAGAGTTAACAATTGCAGTGATCTGACAGATCAGAGTGCGCAGCTCGTCGAAGCTAAGCACAGATGGTCCAACTGAGCGGTACAGGTGATATTTTGCGGTCTTCACGGCCGCTTCCCACAACCCGCCAAAATGCGGAGAGCGTGGCGGGATGAAGCGCCAGTCGATCGAGTCAGCCAAGCAGGATTCATGGACCTCCTTCATATGCGGTTCGCTCAGACAAAGCTTCTTTAGCTCCAGAAGCTCGTTCTTGGCCCCAACGAAGTTTGTCGCATTGTCCGACCAAATTTGACTTGGCCTTCCTCGAGTGGAAGTAAAACGCTTTAGTGCGCCTAGAAACGATGCGGTGGTCAAATCCTTTACGAGCTCCATGTGTATAGCCTTAGAAGTGAAGCAGATGAATACGCTAATGTAGCACTTGATCGGAGGCCTCGTGCGGATTTCTGATCGGTAGAAAAAGGTCCACAGTAATCTACTCCAGTGACTTCAAAAGCTCGAGATCCTTCCAAACGTTCCTTAGGTAGGTCTCCCATGATGTGTTCAACCATGCGCGGCCTAGTCCTGAAGCATCTCACACACTTGCTGACGACCCTTGACACTGCTTTAATACCTCCAATGGGCCAATATTCCAGCCGAATTTTGGATAGCAAAGCGCGAGGTCCGGCATGGAGGTTTCTTTCGTGATAATATCTTATCAGCGCAAAGGTAATGGAATGTCCCTTTGGCAGAATGAGCGGGTGCTGAGCGTCAAATCCTAGCGATGAGTTGCCAAGACGACCTCCCACTCTAAGTAGTCCAGAATGATCGATGAACGGGTTGAGCGAACTAATAGAACTGGATTTCATGACTTGAGCATTGCGCCGAATCTCCTTTATGTCCATCCACAAATTTGCCAGCTGAATGTGTCGAATTAGAAGATGCGTTCCTTGCCGAATATCAGAAACGGTGAGTCCTGGATGCCTAAGACGATGTATAAATTTATGCATGTAGGCGAATGTGCGCTGCATGCGAAAGAATGAATTCGCAAATTTGCATCCGGACGTGAGATCGGCATGTGGAGACGTGATTAGCAATACTCTCTTTGCGAAGCTCCAAAGTTGCTATGTTGTTAGCAGGAGATACAGGCCACTTATCCTTGGAGCCTAGCAAAAGGATGGGCCGTGAAACCATAGCTCTGACTGGATAAGATGGCTGGGAAGCGAGCCTCTCGAGAGAATATCAGCAGGATTTAAAGATGTGGGAACATAGCGCCATTCCATGGCTGCCGTCAACTCCTGAATTGATGCCACTCGATTTGCCACGAAAACTTGAAATTTCGCTGGCTCGTCCCTAATCCAAGATAATGCTGTTGACGAATCCGACCAGCAATAGAACCGACCTGTAAAGATTCCCATGTCCTTTACATTCTGCATGATTTTCGCAAGCAAATGGGCTCCACTTAATTCCAGCTTAGGAATCGATATAGTCTTTAGCGGCGCCACTCGCGACTTTGAGCACAAAACGTGGCTCGAAGACTGGGCTTCCCTGGACACGACATACACGCAAGCGCCATATGCTTCTAAGCTGGCATCACAGAATCCGTGAACTTCTGTAGCCACACTAGAACGAAGAACCAAGCGAGGAAATGAGATCCGAGAAATGCTTGCCAAACTATTTCTCAAGTCCATCCAAGTTGAATGCAACGCTGAGGGTAGGCTTTCATCCCAATCCAAATTTTCTCTCCAAAGCTGCTGAAGGAAGATTTTGCACCTGACAATGACTGGATTTATCAATCCAAGAGGGTCGTAGAACCGCGCAATCGTAGATAAAACCGACCGCTTTGATGGCTTTGAGTTTGTGTCCAGTGCGGACAAGGCAAAAAAGCAGCTGATCCGAAGCAGGGTCCCACGCTAAGCCGAGAGTTTTGGCTATGTCGCTTCCATCATTAAACTTTAGGAACTTCTCTATGTCATCTTCAGGGGTTCCCTCAAGTACTTCCTGGTGACTGGAGCACCATTTCCTAAGTCTAAAATTACCACGGGACAGTAAAGCTGATGTTTGGTGCATCTTGTCCATGGCCTGTGCGACCGAATTACCGCCCGAAATAAGGTCATCCACGTAAAACTCCTGCCGCAGAGCAGCTGAGCCAAGAGGGTAGGACTCACCCTCGTCGATGGCCAGCTGGTGCATTGCGCGGACCGCTAAAAATGATGCAGCCCTCGTCCCGTATGTGACGGTGTCTAATGTGTAGACTTGAACCTCGGACTCGATGGAATCTCGCCATAGGATGCACTGATACAAATTGTCGGGTGGAGACACTCGTACGCAGCGGTACATTTTACAAATGTCCCCAGTGAGAGCGACTGGATATGTTCGAAAGCGAATCAATATGTTAAACAATGCAGGCTGAATAACAGGGCCTGTCATCATCACATCATTTAGAGAATATCCAGTTGATGTAGCTGCGGATCCATCGAAAACGACACGGAGTTTTGTCGTCGTACTGTCCTCCTTTAGGACACAGTGATGAGGCAAGAAATATTTGCAGAGGCTACGGGAATCAGGGTTGACTTGGTGCATATGATGCAAATCAATGTACTCCCTCATAAAGGCGGAATACCGCTCCTTGAGTGTAGGATTACGCTCCAGTTTTCGCTCCAGACTGATGAACCGTCGATAAGCCTGAGCATAAGATTCTCCTAAACGATCAGTATTGTTATTTAGTGGCAGACGAACTGCATACTCCCCGGATGGCAACCGTGAAACGTGGCTTACGAAATGTGCTTCACAATCGTCTTCTTTTTGGTATTCAACCCAGCCTCCACACAATTCTCGACTTCCCAAAACATACGAAGAGTTTTATCCAACCTTGCTTCCATCTCAGCTTTCGAATCTGGACAATTGTGCGTGGCCAAAAGCGCCGAGCTTGATACCTTCTGTCCACCGCCAGATACGATCCACCCAAGCCGGGTCTTCTGCAGAAGAGGCAGTCCATCGGCGAGTTTGATTTGCCCTACGCAGAGATCATAAAAAACGCTCGCACCAATGAGGAGATCAACCCGTTGAGGATTGAAAAATGCAGGATCAGCGAGCTGAATGTTAGATGGAATACTCCAATCGGATACATTTACTGTCATACTTGGTTGAGAATCGGTAATCGTGGGGGTGATGAGAGCAGTAAGCGTAGTTGTGTAAGCAGAGGTGCGAGAATGCATACAAATGCTTATGGTGGATCCCTCAGTAGAAACGCTGGTATCGCCCAGCCCAGACACAAGTGCAGACGATTGAGTTCTCCTAAGCTGTAGCTGCTGGGCGAACCTGGATGTGACGAGATGCAGCTGCGATCCTGAATCTAAGATGGCACGACAAGGAACTAAAACGCCAGACCGATTCTTCACGAGAACCACGGCTGTAGCCAGAAGCACGACATCAGAGTGAAGACCTTGGGCAGCAAGAGAGGTAGACGAAGGTAGAGGCGAGCTGCTAGCAGAATTTTGAGCAACGGAAAGAGTGTCCGGTTGAACGGCCAGATCGGGAGGTGTAATACCTGGGCAGCTTTGTGTTGTGGGCTGTATACTATCGAAGTGCAACAAACTATGATGCCTACCGCCCCATACTCGACATTTTCCACTATTGCATGCGCGGGTCCGGTGCCCCGGTTTTAGGCAATTGAAGCATAGGAAAGCTTCTTCACTTCTTTGTGGCGCAGCGACGGTGAGAGATTTCCGAATATCTTGCACGAGTATATTCCATGGCCCGCTGAGTGGCAAAAGACGCATACAGACGGGTCGGCGGAAGAGTTGGAAGCTACAAACGTTTTCTTTAACCTGCGTATAGGAATGGTTTTTCCCACCTGATCGCCACTAGCGTGTGTCGCTGTAGCATATTCCAATCGCTCCATTTTCTGGCAGCGTTGCTGCAAGAATTCGAAGAATTCCTCCTCGGTAGGTATAGCATCCGACGATGTGTGCTCCTCCCATTTGGTTTGCGTCTTCGAATCCAACTTCTGCAGCAGCATGTTGATGACCATGAATCCTGAAATCTCCTCAGCAGTTCCCAATGTCTGCAACGCTCGCATGTGTAAATTGACTGCATCCGAAAACTCCCGAAGCCTTTTAGCAGAAGGCGAGTCTACCCTCTTTAGCCCAAGAATCTTCTTGATGTGTGCCTGGAAAACAAGTCTTTTGTTATTAAAGCGTTTATTTAGTATATCCAGAGCCGCACGATAATTGGCACTGAGAGCTCCAACGATCGAACTGAATCCAAAGCCGCATCAGCGAGGCAAGAGCGAAGGTGCTGGAATTTCTCGATGTCACTGAGATCCGCATCCGCTTCAATCACCGATTTAAACATTGCCATAAAATCCGAAAACTCGACGTATCCACCAGAAAACTTAGGCACCTTCAGCTCAGGAAGTCGCTGCTTGTGAGCCATGATGATGGTACTATCTCCGGAATGGTTTGGCAGAGTCGTAGAATGGGCAGCGGCGTGTGACTGGCTTACTTCAACAGCAGCCAGCAACTCAGCTTTCAACGATATGAAAAGAGTATCGAAGATTTCGCGCAGCTCACTCCCAATCTCGTTTTGATCGAGAGCCTCCAATTCATTATGGGCCTTATTGAATTCCTCTCGAATTTCTGCCAACATATCAAGGCGCACCTCGACTTCCGCGGCGGTCAACTTATCGATTTTATTCCCCGCGAAGGATTCGCCAAAGCCTGTGCAATCGATCATATAATGACTGACTTTTACGCTTATACAGACTCAGTCTGGAATCAGCCACCACAATATTTCCGCCCGCGCCTGTATTCGGATCGTTGTCCATGTTAACCGTTGTGCAATTCGACACAACAACGGAAAATGAAATACCGCTTAAGCGACGATGTATAGACGCGAGAGCGAGAATGCAAGACACGAAAAGTCAAGAACCGCGGCTGCAGCTGCGCAGAGAATGAGAGATTCGTCGCTTAAAGTACCGGAATTTGTATATAAATATTCCAGCCGCACTTTCACTGAATTTGCATTTTAAACTGTTTTTCACCGTACTACCCAACAACAAAATATTGTATAATTAATAAGTGTTTTTAACGGAACGCGATTAAGCAATTGTTTTATATCACGTCGGGGGGTCACCAATGTTTGAGATGCCAAGCTTTTTTGGCACCTATTTGTTTCAAATGAAAAGAGAGTTTGGGTTAAACTTTATAATTCGTTTTAATCTTGGTGGCTTAGCGGAAGCCGATTGCTTGCTATGGCCAGATAAAATTTATGCGAGATCGATATGCAACCAATGCGCAGAGGGGTTAGCATAGAACTAAAAATAGACGACGGCGTTAGATCAAAGTGATTGCCGAAGTGGCTGCAGCAGATCAAAGTAATTGCCGAAGTGGCGGCGGCAGAGAGCCCCTTTAGCGGGAGAGCGCAGCAGCTCTGCAGAAAGTCAACGTTTTACAACATAGGCGGCTCTCTCTGCTCATACAATAATAATGCTTAATATTGTTAGGTTGTTTTAGTATTATAACCCTACATTTGTATTTACCTTGCTGCTAGCTTATGATTATTAGTGTTAATCTACAATTGTATTTACTATGAACGTTGTACGAAATATCGTAAGTATCCGAATAAGTATCGATATGAATTATCGTCCGATAGTTCTAGTTCTGCGAACTAGAACTATGCGAGAACTAGATCGGAAGAGAACTAGAGATCGGAGCTGGGTTCAATGGCCACTTTTGCTGTATCGACAAGACGGAGAGGTTGGAGAAAAATTAAGTAAAATAAAATCTTAAAAAGTACAAAACATCCGTGGACTTTCTGCGCCAATAATATTACGATTATTCTTCGGCGGCTGGCCCGAACAATGGGTATAGTCGAAAAACGGATGAAATTGATTAATATTTGTATTTAATGAAGGACAATGAAGTTGATAATTGGGTCAAAAGCCACCCTTGTAAATGTACCAAGATCGGTTGAGAAAAGCTTAGAGCCCTTCTCTGCGCTTCATAATTTCAAGGGCTGGGCGTTGAGTAATTTGCACTGGAAGCATAAAAGGAGGAAAAAATTGTGAAAAATTGTGAAAAATTGTGAAAAAAGTGAAAAAAATATTGTTTCAACCAAAGACAAAAGTGCAAAAGACGATTAAAAACTGGCAAATAAATGAAATAGTGGAAATAAAGGAGCGGAGACGCAAACAAACACAGACACCTAGACACAAACAAATACCAAAAAACAAAGCAAAGAGATTTTTTCAAAGAGATTGTGTATTGTTTGTTGTGCTGGGTGTGCTGCTGTGCGCTGTCACTTGCCGTTACTGTTTATTCTACTATTATTATTATTGTTCATTTATTGGGCTATACTTGGCCATTCGGCCATTAAAAGCGCCCTGTACGAAATAGGCTGTCTGGGGCATTTATTCATTGAAGAGCCCTGCACGAAATAAGCTGTCTTCAGACATTCACATTCTACATACCATACAGGCCATACATACATACCATACATTTGGTTTGTTTTGTTTGGTTTTTGTATTGGTTTTGTATCTGGAGCCAACAGTCCGCCGTCTGTATTCGGACATTAGTGAGTGGTGACTCGTCGTGAAGGTGAATGGTGTTTTGGGGGGTAGGAAGGGCATATCGCTTTCATTTTTAAGAAAATGACGACCGCTAAAGAGGGGAAGCCAATGTTGCTGCCACGGCCGTTATTAAATGTTTGCGATTCTGTTCCGGAAAACCCCCATTCATCCTGAAACCGACACCTGAGCACCACCGATCACCACTACCACTACCACTACCCTTCTACGCATTTGGAAAACGAATTTCAACATGAAGAAATCGGCCCGACAACAACAACAACAAACTCAATCGAGAAAGAAGGCAAATAAAAACAACATCAACATCATCATCGTCACCACGGTCGTCGCCATCAAAACTCGTCAAGCTCCAACACCAATGGCATCCCCATTGACAACGACGACCACAATACCAGCTTCAGCACCAGCTACAGCATCAGCTACAGCTACAGCATCAACTACAACATCAATTGCAGCACCAACAGCATCAACAGCAGCAACATCAACAACTCCACCACCAGAGAGGCCACCACCACCACCACCAACAATGCCAGCAACAATTGGCAATCAAAATACCAATAAAAAACGAGAACACCATGAAATCTCAACATCATCGGAAACCTCAATTGACTCAATGTCCATCACATCGACGACATCATCATCGTCGTCGTCGTCGTCATCATCATCATCACTACCGGCACTACTGTCGCCGGGCCGATGCCGAGAACTGGACCAAAAACATGAACGAAATCGCTGCCGAAGCCGAACTAAAAGCCAAGGCAAAAATCAACAACAACAAGATCGAAGCCGTAGCCCGATCAAAGATCAAATCAACAACAATGGCAGCAACAGCAATAGTAGCAACAGCAATAATAGCATCAGCAGCAGCGAAAGCGATTGCAGCAGCGAACAAGGATACCAAAAAATGATAAAAATCCTCAATGATGGCAATAAAAAAAATCACAATATAACCAAACCAATAAAAATACTAAAACTAATGCAACAACCGAAACAAAAGGACGGGAAAAAACCAATAAAAATAATAAATACTAATAATAAGCAACATGCTGCGTATATTGCAGAAATTGCCGAGCTTAAGGCTCAAAATATCAAATTAACAGAGCAAATTGGAAAACTTATCGAACATATACAAAACAATAATAATAGCCCAAACAATTTGCCAAATACCATGAACCACAAAAATGACAACGATAACAACAACAACGACAATAATAATAGTAAAAAATCAAATAAGAAATATCAAAAGAACATCAAAATCAACAATGACAGCGGCTACAGCAACAGCAACCGCTTCGCCATACCGAACAGCGATGATGATGACGATGGTGATGATGACGATGTTTATCATGATGATGATGATGAGGACTACAGCAGCAATGATGAAATTGATATGGTTGAATTCCCGCCGCCTCCGACCAGCGAGAGTGAGCAATAGGAAACAGACCAATATCAACAAATCGACTCATATGGACGACGACGACGACAACGACGACGATACACCAATTGTATCGTCCAATCATGATGACAAACCATCAACATCAGCAGCAGCAGCATCAGCAACACTGCAGCAGCAGCAGCAGCAGCAGCAACAACGACAACGACAACAGCAAACCGCAGCAGCAGCAGCAGCAGCAGCAACAACACCTGCACAAGCAACAGCGGCTGCAAAAAAATTACCAAAAACAACAACAACAGCTGCAACAGCAAATGCAGGTAAAATAAAAAAGACAAACAATAGCAGCAATCCACCCATAATAGCCGTATATAATGTAAACACCAAACAAATGACACATAGAATTACGAATATTATTCGTAATGTACACTATTACACATATACACCGAAAGATCTCAAAGCCGTATCATTGTTAATTAAAAAATTACCCATTGATGTATATGAATCCGAGGAAATTCAATCGGCAATAACCGATCAATTTCCACTAATCGAATTAATATCCATCAAATCATTCAAAAACAAATTCTGGTTAATGCAGATTAAAAAAAGTAATAACAATAACAACGACAAGAATAACAATAACAACACCAACACTGTAACCGAACAGATTGGTAAACTAATGAAACTAAAAAATCTACTCAATTGCCGAATAGAAATTGAAAGGCTTAAACCAAACAAATATAATATTCAACAATGTCGAAATTGTCAACGTTTCACCCATTCGGCCGGCAATTGCAAATTGGCTTATCGTTGTGTAAAATGCATTGAACAACACCAGCCAGGTCAATGCCAAATTAAGAGACGTGAACAAAACAATCGAAATGATGATAACGAAACGCGGGAAACGCGTAATGTACAGTGTGTCAACTGCAAGGGGGCACACACGGCTAACGCCAAAATATGCCCTTTTCGTCAGGCGGCACTAGATCGCCAAAATGAACATCAAGAAAGATTAAGGGCCAATAAAAGGGCAACAGTCACAACAACATCAACAGCAACAACAGAACGACAAATTAGAAAATCCGATGTCCTATCAGTGGTTAGAAAAGGCAAAACATTCACATCGCTTCTCAAAGGCAATGCCAATATGGACACAAGCCCAACGGCCACGAAACCAAATGACAAAAGGAACAATACTACAACAACAAAAACAATGACAATAAGTCAGGCATTGAGTCAGCATACGACAAACAATAGATCGACTCCAACATCACCGATATCAATCATGGCAAATCTCAACAAGGACTCCATGAGCACATTCGGTATGAACTTTATGGAATTCATACAAATCGTCAAAGATAAAACCCGAAAATATGACCCTAAGCAAAATACCAAAGAACAAAAACAAGCATCATGCTAGAATTGGCATTTCAAATTGCGGCAGCCACCACCACTAACAACAACAACAACAAATGACTACACTAAAGATCATTGCACAGAATGTCAATTTGATGATCGCACAACATAAACGAACCGAACTCGATGGGCTATTGAACAACCACCAGCCGGATATACTAATCGTCTATTGGATCGACACCAAGTGCATTTTGACCATTACACGTTTGTAAGACAAACACAATTAGCAACAGACACCAAAAACCGAAACGAATCGGGTATACGTGGCGGCTCGGTTGGCATCTGTATTCGCAAGAATGTCAACTGCTCGACCATAAAACCACTTGCCCCGTTACGTTTCCTTGAAACGTTAATTCTTAAAATAAATACAAAGAAAACGATGTCAACAACAATACAACCAACAACAACAACAACACAACCAACAACAACAACCATTATCATAGTCGGCCTCTATCAGAGACCCAAAGATCTGCTCCTTGTCAGCGATCTTAACATAATAATGGATACACTGGAAATACATGCCAACGACGCACCAATCATCATCGGCGGCGATCTTAATGCCAAACATCCAAGTTGGCATCGGCCAATATTTAGCCCAAAGCATATCAACACACATGGTCGGACACTGTTTGATTGGCTGCAGAAGCAAACCAATCTAATATTGTATCCAAGTAGAGAGCCAACAAGACGCAACACTACCAACACCACCTCCATCGATACATCAATAGACATTTTCATGTGCACAACAGATCTGCCCGTCATCGGTATGGATATGGCAAACACTGACCACGATCTTGATCCCGATGTCGAGCTTGGCCACAGCCTCGGCTGTGCCGCCACCCTGACGAGTTTCCATCGGATCATCTCGGTATTGAGATTCGTCTCAATCTAAACGGTCATCAATTGCAGTATTGTGAACCAATTGAATACAAACTATTCAACAAAATCGACACAATCAAATGGAACACAATCATACTGAGACATATACGTGCACACGGAGATATTGAGAATACAAGAAACATCGATGCGACAACCGTTGATCGTCACATTGAGCACTTCAATGTGGCAATCGATAAGGCTCTCGACTCGGATGCAATACCGAAGAAGATAACATCCCCGGATACAATGACAACGACAACGACAATGACAACGACAACGACAACGATGATGATGAAATGCAAAGCGTTCAAGCTCAGTAAATACTGTCGCGAACTGATTGCTTGTAAAAAACTACTCAGACATGGCCTACACCGACTGCACGCCCAACTCAGTGAACAGCGTAGGATCAATATAAAACGTTTGATAGCAATCTTTACCAAAGATATAAACAAGCAAATCAAATTCGCCGAGCTAAAAACATCGAAAGGCAAATCATGGCACTTGATCCATCCAAAATTAGTATCAAATCGTTGAGTAAAAACAACAACACAATCAATACAACCATTGAATTGACCGATTATGAACTAAACACCATCGATATGCCAATGGCAAGAACCATCACCGATGATTTCGAAAAGATCAACGCACTGGCATGGTCGCTCGAACGGATACACAAACAAAACGAAACAATATCGATGACAACGTCTGGCCTAAGACAACATACGGCGCACGTTAACGATTCGATCAATGAGTATTTCAATGAAGCATATGTAAACGAACCGATCATCCAGCTAAATGACACACTAACAGCGGATGGCAATTGGCCAGTACAACAACAACAACAACAATATGGCTTTACAAATGCCCATCAATTGTTCGACTGGCTAAAATGGAAGAATAATAAAAAATCACAAGGACACGATGGCACAAGCAATTTTCTGCTACGCCGCTGTAACATACATGTACTGAAATTTTTTGGCGATAATTTTCAATCACTGTTACAACATTGGCTACTATCCGGCGGTATGGAAAATTGGTAAAATCAAACCGATTCCCAAAACGAATATCAAACGTGAAAAACTGCTCGCCTATCGGCCCATATCGGTGCTATCGGCAGTCAGTAATCTATTCGAAAAAAATGCTACTCAAACACATCAAAGAGCATATTGTGAGCCAACGTATACTCAAAGATTACCAATTCGGATTTCGCGACAACTATTCAACCAGCCATGCGCTGGCAGTGGCCAACAATATTATAACAGACAACCTGATCAGAAAACGACCAACGATCGCCTGTGCACTGGATCTGAAGAAGGCCTTCGATACGGTCTGGATCAATGGGCTGCTATATGCTATATGATCCAAAAATATCGATTTAGCCATCGAATTACGCGCATCATCCGATCATATCTACAAAATCGCCAATTCGCCATACATAGCCCACAGAATGGCAATGTGTCGATGCGACGCAACATAATGGCCGGAGTGCCGCAGGGATCGCTGCTCGCGCCGATATTGTTCAATTTATATTTGGCCGATTTTCCCGACTACCAGCCACCGTCGAAAAATGCAATGAATCAAATTAGAATACAGCCGCTTATCTATGCGGACGACATACTGTTGCTGGCATCGGGCATGCGTCAGGTGTCGACAAATGTACAACTCAATCTATATATCGATCAGCTATGCTATTACTTTCGCAAATGGCAATTAAAAGTCAACGAGACGAAATGCGAATGTTGTATAATCAAGGGCCCGACCAAAGCGGGCATATTCAAGAATGCACGCAACTATAGACCATCGATTACGATCAATGGCAGCGTACAAGTACAAATCAAAATGATCTAAGATATTTGGGTGTTGTCTTTGATCACAAAATCAATTTCCACAAACATTTGGATCAAATACTGAGCAAAGCCAAGCGACAAATGGCAATAGTAAGCGGTTATTTTGGATTGATCAACACTGACAGTGCAACAGCAACAGCAGCATCAGCAACAAACAACAACAGCAACAATGAAAAAGTGACCAAAATACGATCACTTATATATAAAAAATTGATTCAGCCACTATTGTTATATGGCCATGTGGCCTGGTTCAACATTACGTCCGCACAAATGGAACGACTGGGCATATTTGAACGTGACATATTGCGCAAAGCTTGCCGGCCAATTACCGGCTTTCGCTATGACCGTAAGACATCGAATAAACAAGCATACGCACTAACCAACACCAAGCGCATAGATGCCATGGCTATGAAAATCACCGAACGACTTGTGGACAAAAATCAAAACTCCCAACTCGAACTCAAAGACTAATTTATGAAAGTTCAGTGCAGAGCACAATGCTACCATCCGCCGAACGACAATATTTGACAATTAAACACTTGGACTTGCTGAAACAGCAACATATCCTATACGACAATAAAAATAACTTGATATTTTATCATCGAAAATTAAATAGTCTAAATCCTCATAATCTAAGATTCAATACTAGTCAATGAAACACAAGTCAAACAAAACAAAACAAAAAACTCATGTTAATATGTTATATATATATATATAAGATTCATTCATTCACATTACCCCCCCACACCCAAACTGTAAATACTATCCTGTTTCTCCCATTCCCCCTCATCTCATTAGTTTGTAAGTACATAGTCATTAGTTTGTAAGTACATTCCTACCGCACGCACACTCTGCAAAGCATAATCATAATCATATAAGAACTAAGAATATATAGGGTTTTTCGTAAATTTTTTCCCTATAATCTAAACTACTTTCTCCATTCGTCGCACAATGGAGAATTCATACAATACCACAATTTTAATATATAAGATATCATTTGTGACAACCAAAACAAATCATGTACCCATACCATAGATCACAATCGTAAACTCGGCCTGGAAAAGATTCTCAATTTGTTAAGAGATCGCAAGGCAAACACACACACACAAATACACAAAACAAAATCAAATGTTAAATAGCCATATGGATACAATATTTGTCAGTCCATATTGGTCTATATATATATATAAGATTTGGAATATCCCTACATTTATAATGTATATATTTCATTTCACACACAAACACACACACACCCACATCTATATATATATATACTTTGTATACAATCTCTGTATTGAACAAAACATCCCATCTTTTTCCCCCATTTGACAAATAAACAACCATTTCTGAAAAGTTTAAAAGTTTAAAAAGTTTGGACAACATTCGTGTGTGAACAGTGAAAAAAAAAGGAATCTATTAACATGTCTGGTCGTGGTAAAGGTGGCAAAGTGAAGGGAAAGGCAAAGTCTCGGTCGAACCGTGCTGGTCTTCAGTTCCCTGTTGGTCGTATTCATCGTCTACTTCGCAAGGGCAACTATGCCGAACGTGTTGGTGCCGGCGCTCCTGTTTACCTGGCTGCCGTGATGGAATACTTGGCCGCTGAAGTTCTCGAGTTGGCTGGCAATGCTGCCCGTGATAACAAGAAGACGAGAAGCTGCTCTCAGGCGTTACCATCGCTCAGGGCGGAGTGTTGCCCAACATCCAGGCCGTTCTGCTGCCCAAGAAGACCGAGAAGAAGGCATAAATGTTCCAATAACAACAACAATTTACATTCTTGTACATATATAAACCAAAACGTCCTTTTCAGGACGACCAAACTATGACTAAAGAATTAAGAGAATTTTCATAATTTATTTTCATTCATATCAATTCATTTATTCAAACAGATGGGGATATGTACACATATATAGATAGATAGATAGATATATAGATAGATGTGTGTACACATTTAGTTGTGGTCTAATACAATCTAATACGTATTAGATTGTCAGTTCATATATTGATATTGTCTGATATTGTCTGATATTGTCTGATATATGTTATGTATTTATTATTGAATGAAATAGAACAAGAATCATCTCTATCTGATGGGGCTCTCTCTCTCCTCTCGCTCTCTCTCTCTCTCTGTGGCTTAGTTTGATGTGGGGCTGTGGATCAATGGGTGGTCAAATGGTATATACATATATATGTCTATCGCGCTCTAGAGTGGCTGGTACTTGGTTAAATACACCATCAATCTGTTGTATGCACCAAAAATAGGTTTTATTCCATATATGGATGGATGGATGGATGGATGGATGGATGGATTGTGGGTGTATATTGATGGGAATATGTGATGGTATCATTGTAATACCCTTTAATTGATATTAATTGTGTTGAATAGTGATAAATGTGGATTTTGGTGGATAAATGTGGTTATTGGGTATGGTTGAGGCAGTGAAGATCGGCGATAAAAAAATAGTAAATGTGATTAAATTGTTTATTGTATGTATGGATATTGAAGAGGGGATCGTGTTTTGTGGGTGTCGGGTCAAGCAGCTTAAATATTTTAAATTATTGCCAGTGGTGCGGCCCAAAGGAAATGCATTTTGTTGTTGTCATTTCCAATGCCCCCACTGCAAAGATCATTTGCTACCGCATATGCGCATGCAGCGGAATTCTTTCGTCTCCTTATATCGCAATCTCGTACTCGGTTTAACAGCGGCCCCGAGCAGCTTTAGCGCTCTCGGCCATCCTACTCTCTCGCTCGCGTCTAAGCTTGCTGCATAGGGCCCGGCAATTTGGCCCGTCAGCCCTTGAATGGGCAGTCTTGAGCTAATCGTCGCAGCTATTAGAGTAACATCCTCGCATCAATCGTTCGCCCCATATGTACATACGCGATAAGTTGGCTTACATGTGCAAATAAATTGTGAATTATATAAACCCTCTCGACTTTTATTAAATGAAATATTGCAACAGTTATTAAAAACGCTTAATAGCTTAACAAAGGGTATAGTCGAAAAACGGATGAAATTGATTAATATTTGTATTTAATGAAGGACAATGAAGTTGATAATTGGGTCAAAAGCCACCCTTGTAAATGTACCAAGATCGGTTGAGAAAAGCTTAGAGCCCTTCTCTGCGCTTCTCATAATTTCAAGGGGTGGGCGTTGAGTAATTTGCACTGGAAGCATAAGAAAGGAAAAAAATTGTGAAAAATTGTGAAAAATTGTGAAAAAAGTGAAAAAAATATTGTTTCAACAAAAGACAAAATTGCAAAAGACAATTAAAAACTGGCAAATAAATGAAATAGTGGAAATAAAGGAGCGGAGACGCAAACAAACACAGACACCTAGACACAAACAAATACCAAAAAACAAAGCAAAGAGATTTTTTCAAAGAGATTGTGTATTGTTTGTTGTGCTGGGTGTGCTGCTGTGCGCTGTCACTTTCCGTTACTGTTTATTCTACTATTATTATTATTGTTCATTTATTGGGCTATACTTGGCCATTCGGCCATTAGAAGCGCCCTGTACGAAATAGGCTGTCTGGGGCATTCATTCATTGAAGCGCCCTGCACGAAATAAGCTGTCTTCAGACATTCACATTCTACATACCATACAGGCCATACATACATACCATACATACATACCATACATACATACCATACATTTGGTTTGTTTTGTTTGGTTTTTGTATTGGTTTTGTATCTGGAGCCAACAGTCCGCCGTCTGTATTCGGACATTAGTGAGTGGTGACTCGTCGTGAAGGTGAATGGTGTTTTGGGGGGTAGGAAGGACATATCGCTTTCATTTTTAAGAAAATGACGACCGCTAAAGAGGTGAAGCCAATGTTGCTGCCACGGCCGTTATTAAATGTTTGCGATTCTGTTCCGGAAAACCCCCATTCATCCTGAAACCGACACCTGAGCACCACCGATCACCACTACCACTACCCATCTACGCATTTGGAAAACGAATTTCAACATGAAGAAATCGGCCCGACAACAACAACAACAAACTCAATCGAGAAAGAAGGCAAATAAAAAAACAACATCAACATCATCATCGTCACCACGGTCGTCGCCATCAACGCCGACACCGCCGACGACGCCGCCGCCCACAACTGAAGCGGCGACTGTGGCGGCGACTGCATCAGCGACGACAACAACAACAATGATACACTTGTAACAGTGAGTTCTGCAGTGAAAAATTACAAATAGTTTTGTAGCAGTGAGAGCTCGACAGTCAGGTCTAATAATCTCTGAGATCTGTGGATGCTCCAGATTTTCGTCCTTTGCGGGGGCGGAAGGGGGTGAAGCGAAATTTTAATAACAACTCGTCAACTACCAAATTTGGTTGCTCTAGCTTTTATAGTCTCTGAGATCTAGGAACTCATATTTAGCAATAGGCAAAGCCGGCTATGATACGTGTGTGTTAGAGAGAGACAGGGCGAGAAAAAATGAAATTGTTTTGCTCTAGCTCTTATAGTCTTTGAGCACTAGGCGCTGATAGGGACGGACAGACGGACAGACGGACAGACAGACAGGGCTCAATCGACTCGGCTATTGATGCTGATCAAGAATATATATACTTTATGGGGTCGGAAACGCTTCCTTCTGGACGTTACACACATCCATTTTCACCACAAATCTAATATACCCCAATACTCATTTTGAGTATCGGGTATAAAAATCACAATATAACCAAACCAATAAAAATACTAAAACTAATGCAGCAACCGAAACAAAAGGACAGAGAAAAATTATAAATATAATAAATAAATAATAATAATAAGCAATATGCTGCGTATATTGCAGAAATTGCCGAGCTTAAGGCTCAAAATATCAAATTAACAGAGCAAATTGGAAAACTTTATCGAACATATACAAAACAATAATAATAGCCCAAACAATTTGCCAAATACCATGAACCACAAAAAATGACAACGATAACAACAACAACGACAATAATAATATTAAAAAATCAAATAACAAATATCAAAAGAACATCAACATCAACAATGACAGCGGCAACAGCAACAGCAACCGTTTCGCCATACTGACCAGCGATGATGATGACGATGGTGATGAT